>OW804096.1:75717613-78390502 GCA_942159475.1 Sthenelais limicola | reverse complement strand
GAATTAATGTGACTGGGTAAAAGAGACAATTTCCCTAGCAAGTTTGCCTCCATCCCTAACTTACAGTAATTAATTGGCCAATGCGTCACTGCACTGTGTATACACGCAGATACACCACTGCACTGTGTATACACGCAGATACACGGAGCGTTATGGATAAACGCAGATACACCACTGCGTTATGGATAAACGCAGATACACAAACTCAATTGGAGATACACGCAGATACTCACACAGCGCAGAGTGAGGATACACCAGATTTCCAACGCAGATACTCACCGTGTAAACGCGTTTTTTTTTCCAGTGCAACATTGTGATATTCTAAAGCCACCCGATGCGAATTATGTTTGTTTTATACATATATATGTGTATATATATGGGTATATATATGTATACATGAACTTATCTTATATAAACCTTTGTCAAAATAACAACAAACTCACTCAGACCTAACTGGGTCCCCCTCGCGTCGGTGTGTATTTGTTCTCCTTATGAGCTATATCTTGATTGTTTAGTTTGTTGTCTGAAACCAACATAAGTAAGGGCCACCTGCGTGTCGTCGACGCAAAGGTGTATTGTTACCCTTACATAAATTTAAACCTGTAGTGTCCGATAGGGCTTGAAACCCTCCCTATGACTGGGAGCTTAGACCCATCGACATTGCCATTAGGCATAATAAAAGTTTCAACAACAACAACAACATTTATTTGTTGCCAACAATTGCAAAATATCTAACTTGATTAGATATTTCGTCGCAAAAAATTCGTCGCAGCCGTTTTTTTTCCGTTTTTTCCATAGTGGAGTCCCTGCATAATAGAACAATCTTTATCCCTGTGTCTTATAACCAATTATTTCAAAGAAGATGAGACTCCAGACTAATTCCATACATGTAGCAGATGATGGGTACATGGAAACTTACAGCTTATAAATACTAAATTCTAACAACGATATAGAGTTTACTAATAATATTATCCAGATAAAATCAGAATTAATTGCTGAAATTATTCAGTCCTGGTCCAAACCCTCAGATCAGATAAGAATGGTATGTCAGTGTTTAGACGCTTACTTCGGTTTCCTGGCCTAGGACTCGGCGTTCTAATGGGAATATAATGACATTTTGCGGTCTTAATGGAATTATAATGGCACTTTGCGGTTTGAGGTGAGAGGCTTTTCCTCCGTTTGAAGGGACTCTCTCAACTTTGGGCCTATAGACTGTATTATCAGTAATACGTTTCTATGAACATGCTCAGATACATGGGTTGTTCACAAAGATTAAAACACCACAGTTTTCAATATATTCTATCTTCAACAAATTTGAGAGTTCATAGTTATCTTAAAAGACAATTAGATCAATCAGCCATCGGTGTATATAGGTAGAAACAAGTAGTTAAAAACGTCAATCAGATGACATCAGCCACTTAGAATTCGCCACCTTGCAATTTGTGTGTCGTTATCAGATTAATAAGCATTGCTTATCATTTTGTATGCGTGATTATACATAATGTTTCTGCAACGGAAACATGGAAATATATGGGTCAGAACCTCAATTATTCGTCAATTCTCTCCAATAATCCAAATTTGAGAGAACAAAAAGAGGTTCAAATTATTGTTTAACAACACCAAACAGGATTTTTAAATTAAGCAATATCGGAAATACTCAGATATACATAATATTTACTATGTTCTGAACAATTTGGAAGGATTTACTAAATGTGTAGAGCTGCTAAGTGTACATTTCTAGGTGACCAGGCCCATATTATATATGATTATTTATTATATGCGCATTCTATATGAGAGGTGCTATAAGTGGGGTGCTATAAAAATATTCATATAGGACGCGTCCTATATGAACTACTTTGTCACCAATTCGGCCACTTTTATGCACTTTTAATAGTTTTATGCACCAAGTTTTATGCCCATATAATAAATATAGAATGGAACTCGCCTGCAATAATCGAAAAATTTATTGGACTTGATTCGTCCACATAAGCACTCTGCCTACGGCATCGTGCTTATGTGGACGAATCTCGTCCAATAAATTTTCGATTATTGCTGGCACGTCCCATTCTCTCTATATATAGTGAGGGGGATATATTGATCGATGCATTGGGCATATCCAACATACAAAACCAGTCAATTTATATAGCAAGTGGAGCATTCCACTGTATGGCCAGAATACGTGTGTGACCTTTAACTATAACTTTAATTAATATAGACCTAATCTAATTCTATAATAACTCGATATATCGTTTTCCCTATAATAAAGGTCTAATACTAGATTTAAGCAAGATAATGTGAAGAACATGCAAGTTCAAATCGTAACAAAAGTAAACCGCCTATATATATAGGATCGTCTGCTCCTTTAATTTTCTCAGTAATTTAGTCGTCCATCTCGCGCAGATAATCAGATGGGTTTTTCCTGAACTCTGCTATTGTATTCAAGAGCTTGTCATACTTTCCAATGTTCTCCTGTTTCAGCAAGTTCACTCTGGGGTCGAAATAAGACGGAAGATGTTTAATCTGGAGATGATGCACGAGACGATCCAGCATGGCATTGAACCTTTCAGCCAGCAGGTCTTGCGTCCAGAACTGATCGTCATAGAATCTCTCGCATTCCCAAAACAGAACATTTTTCAGGTGGTATGAAGACAGCACAGGCTTGTTTTCATTGGAAAGGAAGTCTTCGTTCACTTTCTTCATAATGCGATGCACTTTCGCCCGACACCCACCGTCCTGGTCCATGTTGATACGCAATTCCCGCTCTGGTTCTGCATATGATATTAACCAATCGTAATCCTTTTTAGGCACGAGGTTTACTCCCTTGGCCTGGACGTCCCTGGCTTTTTGACGACTTGGCCACTGGGCATCAGGGCGTGGCCAGGTGACGCCCGAGGGAAAGGGCATCTGGACCCGAGCGGTCACTGCGAAGTCCACATTAATTGTATCGTCCAATTCGGCATCTTTAATATCAATTGTTATGGCGGGCCCACTTATTTTTCGTGAGATCTCAATGTTGTTCCCTAAATCGAGACTTCTTATGGCAGATACCAAGAGTTTTCTGAAGCACCGTTTTACAAGGAATGGTACGAGATTATCTCCATAATGCATATCCGTTCTTTCCCTCCAAAGAGGATAGGATGACGGATCAAATGTTATATAGGTGTATCCAGTTTTGGGCGCGGGAAGTGGCACATCTGACCTAACTGGTTGAATATTATTCGGAACGCTATTGTGGAAATCCTTTCCATCATCCCTGTACCAAATTTGGCCATTGTTTTCCTCCACAGTCACAAGTCGGAAATACCTGGGTTCGCAGGACCGTCGCCATTGCTGTTCGGGAACATTCAGAATCACTCCAAAATCAAACTCATTCGGTTCAGCAACCTTCAATCGTTGAACGGCGCTTCCCATCTTAAAAGGCTCGGATCCAAACCTCGGATCATTTTGGTGGATGTATTTCAGTAATTGGTTCACATAATCATGTGTTATTTCGTTAGCAGCTCTCCTGGCTTCATGTTCAATAGTGACCTGGCCAGTGAAGAAATCATTCAGGTCCTTTTTCTCAACAAAGTTTTCTGCCATCGCGAAAGTATTAATTAAGTTAGTAACTAGCTGTTATTGGTTGGCACTGCTGCCCAGTATCTTTGAAGAAGACAAGAGAGTAAGCTTTGCTCTTCCCCTGACTATTAACTGTCATACGAACTTTTCAAACCGTAGATATATTTGAGTGGTTGTAGAAACGAAACCATCGGACTCCCCCAAAGATTTCACAATCGGGGTCGCTTTCGATTTCTACACCAGGTGCACCAGCTCCACTTGTAAGAAAAGTTTAATTTTGTATTTCGCATAATCTAAGCTAATCTAACATACTCAAAAGACATGGATTCTCAGTTCTACTTGGATGAAAATGTTGGAGACAGATAAACACATCTCGGAGGACTCCCTATCCGCCGGCTTTCCACCAGGTGCTCGGTGCTCGGCACATGCTTTATATATATGTAATGACAGTAATGGCGGCGATCATGACTAGACGTAGCTTGTAGAGCAGGAACGCAAACTCGACTTTTTATGAGTACAACTCACGCTTTTACCTCCAAAAAACCAGTAGGACTTACCTTTTGGTCTCAAGACAAGTGTGGACTATTCGATCCCTCATCTCATGTGTGATTTACTTAATCCTAGTCACGAACAATTATTTTCCCGAAACGTGTGAGCGATAATGGAGTACCCAAGGTTCATGTTTCGCGCCACCCTCAGTGTTATTGTTATGACCCAACATGGCCGAAGGCAAGCGTAAAGCCGACGGAGTGACCGGTTTCTCTCCAGATCTTAAGAAAATCACTTCCACAGGTATTTCCACTTCGAACTCTGATCCAAAGTCACAATCTCTCATAATGACTGAGAGTGAGGGGAATGGAGTTGCTATTGCTCCTGAACTCCCACCAGTTGAAAGCTCTGAAATGTTGTTGAAATCAATGAAGGCAGATTTGCTCGATCTCATAGAAGGCCACAATGAGACCACCGACCTTGCAGAAGGCACCCATCAACTGGTCAACGAACTAGCCACTTCTCACAAGGATGAAATAATTGACAGAGGAGTCCTCCAAGACAAAACCAAACTCATGGAGAGACGTCTCTTTGAACTTGAATCAGTAGTAGGAAACCTCCGTCACGAGCTGCAAGTACAAAGGGACATAAATAATGATTTTGATACCCGCCTCCGCCAAAAATCCGTCATCTTCAGTGGTATAAAGGATGTACGTAATGAAAGGTTAGAGACAACTTGTGCAAACATCATAGCCATGGTGATCAAAGGGTTTAATGAACACTACCTGGATGAAGTTTACAGAATCGTGAGTAAATATGAGGGCAAACACAAGCGTCCTGACCCAATTGTAGTAGTTTTTAACACAATGGCAGACAAAAAAACCTTCATGAAATGCAAAGGTACTCTCTTCAACAAAACAGTCTACCCACCCAATGCCTTCCCCTCGATTAAGTATTGGAACTTCGAGGACGATGTGAACCCCGACGTTCGCAGGAATCGCAGCATGATGAGGCTCATAGTGAAGAAGGCTCAGGAATGCTCCATAGACGACGGTGCAAAACTGAAAGGAGACAAGATACAGGTTAAAGGGACTACCTATGGTGTTTCTGACTTGGATACCTTGCCAGAAAAACTCAGGCCTGAATCTCTGAAAGTACAAAAGATCGGAGGAGTCATAGCGTATCAGGGCCCCCATGCATGGCCAGGGAATATGTTTCATTGCAAAATCATGGTAAAAAAGGTACGGTTCACCTCAGTAGAACATAGTTTCGTATACTTGAAAGCCATGAAAAACGGTAAATACAAGACTGGAAAACGTATAGCCGACATGCAAAATCCCTTTGACTTAAAGGAACTCAGCAAAAAAATCCCGACTGACGAGGAATGGATGAAAAAAGAAGAAGCGTATCTCAAGGCTATTATGAAGGCTAAGTTTACTCAAAACCGAGATCTCAGACTGCTACTTCTATCGACAGGGGACATCGAACTAGTAGAGGCCACTGCAGACCTTAAGTGGGGCTGTGGTACCTTCCTAGGATCGGTCAAACTCAAGACTCGCACATGGCAAGGTGAAAACCGCCAAGGTAAACTGCTCATGGCAATACGGGATGAGTTAAAAGAGACATACAAAGATGACTTCAAAGAGTGTACACCTACCTCTCCACCTCCTCGCCCATGTCAACAAACAGATCTCAGTCCTAAGTCACTAAATCACCAACCCCGCTACTTCCACCGATCTCCTTCAAAGGAAGAAGCAGCAGTAGCTCGTATGGGCGGTGACCACGCCCCCCTCCT
This sequence comes from Sthenelais limicola, assembly GCA_942159475.1. Classification (NCBI taxonomy): domain Eukaryota; kingdom Metazoa; phylum Annelida; class Polychaeta; order Phyllodocida; family Sigalionidae; genus Sthenelais; species Sthenelais limicola. The sequence continues at coordinate 78,384,660 of OW804096.1, read as the reverse complement.
AGACACATCGATTGGCAGCGATGACGAATCGGACGAAGACATGGAAATTGGTAACGTCTCGTCTTCCAAAACTGTGGTTGAAGCAGCCACCTTCCAAACGCATACTGGTACAGATGGTAAAGACGCGTTTGGTCTTGACTCGGCCACACCCCTCAACTCAAGTACACCTGGTCCACCTAAAAACAGACCCAAAATCAGACGTATAAGCAGGGCTAATCTAGCTTCAGCTGATCTCTCCCTAAATACATCTAGGAGAGAATGGCAAGACGCGAAGAAGAAAAAATAACATTGCGTATAGACTGACTGCCTCGTGCACGGGTACAAAATAGCTACGCCGCCCGCTAAACTTACTTAACGCGCTGACAATCGATAAAGGTATCTTTAACTTCTCAAAATCAATGCAAAATGATCCTTATGATACGGTTGAAGTAAATGTATACTTGTTATCAAATGAATCGCTTTTTAAATGATCTACTGTTAACTAAAAGTTACTCACCTCGCTCCAATGGTCGCCATGTGCGCCACTACGATCAGCTGTTATTATATAGGTCACGTCCTCAGTGCAAAAAGGGCAGGGTATATGTTCCACGAGGTAAAAATCTTGACACCAGTCAGCGGCAGTAAATGTTGTCGTAACTTATTTATTATTATATAAGTACAAACTTCTCTGCCTAATTATTTCGTGTGGTTGTTTGGCACAATGTAATGTTGCTAATTAAAATTTCGCTACAACGAATGACAACGTATAGATGTAATGGGGTAATTGTATCCAATGCTCGTGCCACGCTCATTCACTGCGGAGTATAAAAGCAAGATGGCGATTGCTGGCTAGGAATTTACCATTTTTTTATCATCGTGCAGGTTATGTTTGCTGAATTACAAATGTGTCTATACAACAAGCCCCGCCAAATCACTCTGGTATGTTGTCTCTTGTATTATTGAATTGTTATACCTATTTTTATGTGAAATTGTACTTCTGTTGTAATTGTCTAACATGTCGAGTCGTTCCCAATCGTCAGTTCGAATGATGGTGCCGTCGCAAATCCTAGAAAAGGATAATCCTGACCTTATTTTATACATGCCGAATATTGTTCTTTTTAATACCCGCTGTAGAAAAATGATTGTGCTTCTTGAACCTAGTGTATTTACACTCATTGATAGAGCTTGCCGTGTATCTGAAAGATTTGTTTGTCTAATGAAAAGAGATGGCATCGGTTAGTCCGCAAGCCCTCAAGGCTCTCAAGGGCCTAATTATAGCATCACTGAATGTAAGGTCACTCAGGAAGAAGGTATTGGAAGTCTATGATACATTGTTGTCAGGGAATTTGAAAATACTAGCCTTGCAAGAAAGTTGGTTAAACAGCTCAGACACTGACTCTCATCTAGTCTACAACGATAACTTTAGACTATATGAGTAATTCTCCCAATCGGGCGTCATTTGGTTTTCCAGCCAAGGGTGTCTACATCCTGCATTTGGGATCATTGCACATAATTATAACCATTTTATTTGAATTCTCTGGCAAAAATAAGGCTATGGGAACCCCACTTTCAAAGCTCTTAGGCCAAAATCTTCGTTGCTATTGTGATAAAACCGCTTTTTCTGGGTAGAAAATATGCAATGATTATGGAATTTGAATATAATATGCAGCCTGATTTAGAAAATATATTACTTCTGCTGAAGAAAAATGGTTTCTACACATGCACACACGTTCATTATTATGAAAAAACACAATATTCATGTAATCATACATTTAAACTGTTCTAGAATTGGAAAATATTGTTTTGGAATATTTGTGTCGCCGTTACGACATGTATTAGCTTTAAAGGAATGAAATGTCCCTAAACTAATCACTAATATTATACTGTATTTAGGTTTTGGAGTAGGGAAGATGCATATGTATTTATATTTCAGTGAATATAAAAGTTATTGACCTATGACGTTTATGAACCCTTTTATTCCATCAAATAAAATTCAATTAATTGATATGGGAATGTTTTATGTCGCGTTACGACATGTACAATAAATCCCATATTTAAAATAAAATATATTTTTTATACAATTTCCCAGTTTCTAATAATTGTTTAGCCCAGCCTGAATTTCGTAAAAAGTATAAGTATGAATTTATACAGATGCTGTTGAATTGCAGTGAGCATATGTTAGTATGTCGCCGTTACGACTATAGCGTCGCCGTTACGTCATAATTAATAGAAATAAAGAGATCCTGCTATATTAGCACAGTTATTGTATAGAAATAAAACAGATATTTTGACAAAAAGTTATTCAAACTTTGGTTAGAACCCTATCCTATGTTGGTGGCCATCATCGATTTCCTAGCTGTGACTTTGTCATTTAATATTGCTGGCATAATTAATAGGTATCCCATTTCAAATGTACACAATATTATTTGATAAATCTGGCTTAATATAGTTGAAATAAGGCAAAAAAATAGGCAAAAATGGGGTTTCAGAATCATAGATGTAGGAATTGAAATATTTGGCACAGCCTTCCCAAACTTTGTCTGTATAATGTTGATATTCCCTTCTATATGTACGCCAAAAATTGTAGAGATTCGACGAATTTTATTTTTTCTAAAAAAATGGCCTCCTGAAATCAAATGCTGCCCATTTGGGAGAATTACTCATATAGAAAAGATCGGTCAACAATTGTAAATGGATTGTTAAAATCAGGTGGCGGGTTGTGTTGCTATATAGCCAAAGAATATGAGTCTGATCCGTGGATATTGGATGACCTAAATGTATGTGATTCTGATATAGAACTACAAATTATAAAGGTAAAACCAGGTAAGAGAAAAAGTCTATTCTTGTTCAACGTGTACCGCCCCCCGTCAGGGAACAGAAAAACATTTCTCGATAAACTGTTTGAGACAGTCAAAACTGTAAAGGGAAGGTATAAAGGTCACCCCATCGTAATTTGTGGGGATGTAAATTTAAATCTACTTGACAGACGCAATGATAGTGTCAAAGAACTGGCACACATGTCAGGTGAACTCTCCCTAACCCAATACATAACCACTCCGACCAGACACAGTCAGAATAGTGCCAGCCTACTGGATATAATGATGACTGATCATGATCATGTGAATGTATCTGGGACTGTCAATACAAACATGTCTGACCATTCAGCTGTATTCTTGGTAATGAAAAAAACTGCCAAACCCCTGAAGAAAACTTGTAAATATGTTCGCAGGTTTGATAGAGTTAACATGCAAGATCTGAGTGATTACATAGACAGAGTTACAAATGATGATAATTTCTTTATACCGATAACAACTCTCCTGAGATTTCATGGGCTAACATGAAGACATACCTGACTAATTATTTAGATATCGTATGTCCCTTGGAAGAAATAAAAGTAGTAACCAGAGGTGACATGTTACTAAGTCCCGAAGTGATCTCTGATATCAGAGAGAGAGACCGGCTATTTAAAATTGCTAAGAGAACTAACTCTAATACAGACTGGCTTGCTGCTCGAGCAGCTAGAAAAGCTGTTTCGAAAGATATCAGAAGAACAAAAAAAGAAAAAATAACTACCGCACTTAATGCATGTGCGAATGATAGTAAAAAGTTTTGGCGCAACATTAGTCATCTTCTTGGTAAAGTTAACAAAAGTCTGCCGGAAAGCTTCGTGCATGAAGGTAACTTATTAAAGGGCCTCGAAGCAAGTAACCAACTGAATGAGGTTTTTAGAAAAATGGGAGATGTAAATGAGGAGCCAAATGGCAGTTTCATTCCATATCTAGACGACAATATAAATATTGTTGCAGGTACTAAACTCAATATAACTGAATTGGAGGTCACGAAGTTTATCACGACTATTGACACTAACAAACACTGTGGCTATGATTGGGCTAATACCAAGATCCTAAAATTATATTTCACAAAATTAGCAAGAGTTTTTACTAAAATCTTGAAAAATTGTCTAAATTTTTGTGTTATACCTACTGATTGGAAACAGTTTAATGTTACCGCAATTCCAAAAAGTGGAAATTTACGACTATTTGGTAACCTACGCCCCATAGCCTTAGTACCACTCCCGTCAAAGATCCTAGAAAACTTTATGTGTCTAGCACTACGGTCTCATATGGATATAAATGGTCTGTTTACCCACTGCCAAGGTGGCTTTAGACCAGGGTACTCTACTAACAGGTCTCTTTTGAATTTTATTGAACCAGTGCTTAAGGGCATTGATGTCGGTAATTTATCTCTTGCTACATATTACGATGTAGCCAAGGCCTTCAATAGAATAGACCACAATATCCTCATTCATAAACTTCAACATTACAGTATAAATCCACATTTGGTTAGACTAATTAATGAATATTTAACGAACAGAATACAGAAAACATATCTGAATGGGCACCTTTCATCTTCACTTCATATTAAGAATGGCGTACCACAAGGAAGTCTTGTAGGTCCACTCCTATTTTTGATATACGTGAACGACTTACCAAACTGTCTATCAGACATAAATACTCCCGAGATAATAAATATGACAATCTATGCAGATGACACTGCAGTGACTGTCACCGGGAAAGACCTTGATGGTTGTTTACAAAGATCGCAACTGGTTGCCAACGAAATATCAAAATGGATGAACTGTAATAAACTAACTATCAATTCAAAAAAATGTGTACTTCAAATTCTCGGTTCTAGATATCGCCTAAAGAAGATTAATTTCGCCAACATGGCCAACTTGTATATCAACGGTGTGCCGATCACGAAATCGAGGATTTGTCCTTACCTAGGGTTTTCAATTGACCCCCTTCTCTGCTTTAATGAACACTTTACCAAAATAAAAGGGATTGTTCAGGCAAAGGTAAATCAGCTTGCTAGGATTAGATTTTACATCAATGAAGACATTACCTCTATTATTGTGAAATCGCACATACTCTCTCAGGTTGAATATGGTGTTTTTCTTTACAACATGGCAAATGCCAATGTAATAAGCAAAGTTCAAACGACACTAAATAGGGCGATCAGGCTTGTATTTAGGGACCAAAACATGTCGACAGATGATATGAAAAATCGCCTACGTATTAGTAACATCACTGTTAGAGGTAAAATAGCAATCATGGGTCTCATGACAAAACGATCTGTCGAAAATGAACACCTTCAAATAATGCCTCGGCAAACTAGACAGGCCCTCGGTCCCAACCTTATTTGTCCTGTTGCAAATTCGGTAAAATTAAGCAACTCCCCTCTTGTCCATGGACCCACCATGTGGAATAAACTCCCCCCTCGCGTAAAAAACAGCACCTGGCCAGTTGTAAAGGCTTATTTGAAGAGCACTCTCTGAATTGTATTGTGAGTCTGTTTCTCCTGGTATTTAACCAGGCACATCAGTTTTTTGTCTAGCTGATGGAAATTTTGTATGCACTTGATTTGGATCGACCAACTGGTCGAATTGTGTTTGCAGTACTCAGTAGTTTTTAACCCGCGGAAAACTCTGTAATTATTTTAATGACGGCAACAAAAACTCAAAAAAATGTTCTCTATAAACTTATGGTAAAATTTCAACTCCACCTATACCCCATCAGGGTTGTTATTGTACATAGATAGTATTGATTTGTCTGGTGGTTATATTAATTACTCATTTTCAGCATATGGCTATGTTCGATATCTTGAAACGTACTACTTATGTAGAATTGTGTATCGAAATAAAAATATGTTTAAAAAAAAAAAATATATTATATTCTACTTTCCGTTCACTAGGAGAAGGCGAATACATCGAAAGAAGCCCGGGATGTACTTCGACCCGAAGCCTCCGTCAGATATGAATCATCCCCGAATCATCGTATGAACATGTATGAAGTGTACGTGCCACCTATGAACAGAAAAACGTAGGTACCAAGGACGCGACCCTAAGATTTCCCACTGTTAGTCAATGTAGAGTTACCACAGAGTTTCCTTTTTGATGGCTGAATCAATCCCCAATCAACTTCACATGAATGTGGGAAAGGATCATTTTAATAGTCAGGTTATTTCAAAGAGTTCTTAAATACCAATTCCATAACACAAATCTAAGTTTAATTCAAAGATGTACTGCGATGGGAGTTTTGAAACAGCCAAACACAGTCACATGCGGGTTGCCTGACAAGGTCAAGACGCCTGTGACATGGTGTGCACAGCTTGGTGTACATTACTGCAACGACTGGCTAATCCAATATACACAGCATCATTTTATGTAACTAGTGGGACAATACTCAGGACAATACACTAGTTTGGCCATGGAGTAAAATTCAATTTTGGTGGATAATTTGTTTGGAATCGGCCACAATCATATGATACAACTGCCAAAAAACAATTTAAAACGTGGAAAAACATCTTTAACAATCTGTAACCCCCAACATCCTAATAGGAAATAGGGGGAGAAATGCAAAAGTCATGTTAGTGTCGAAAGAAGACAGAAAATAATGAAAAAAAAATAAAGAAAATGGTTTCTATTTATTATGTAATTATGAATAGGGCTATATCTGCGGCATGACTCTGCTTAACTACCGTTTCCCGCCCCTCTGTGTTTGTCGTAGCAACCAACCAGTTCGGGTATAGCAGCCATGTACGCAACATCATATTCACATTGAGGAAAAAATTTTCTTTCTTCTCTTACCTGTGATCGTGATTATGGTTGTTACCGTACCGAACTCCTATATGCCTGCTTTTTTCCTTGTTGCTTGATTTTATGGAGAAAAACTGTTCAGGCTGCAGCGGGTACCACAAGGCTCCTTTTGGTTCGAGGTGCAAGTTCTTACCACGCAATATGGCGTCACTCATTGAAGGTATGGATCGCACTTCAGACAAGTATATGCCTGCCTTGGAAGATGCCCTCGTCAGGGCTAGAGATGCTTCCAAACTTGCTTCTTCCACACATTTGTCCCGCATTGCCCAGCTCGAGGCTCAACTTGATGATCTGCCCGATGCGGATGCAGATATGAAGGACATATTACGTTCCATCGAGTCTCGCATCAAGCGGTTGGAGGTCGACCCCTCCTCTTCCCGTCAACATGGCCATGGCCGTCCTTCTACCTTCAAGATCCCGGACAACCCCAGCGATGCCATCTCCGAACCTCTGACCAAGGCTTTGGCTAAGTTGTCTGGCAAGGACGACGATCCAGGTAAATTGTTACGTCCGGAATATTATGCTCAGCCTGATAAGAAGAAATTGGACTACAATAAGTTGGATTTTGCCGAGCTCGTATATGGTCAGTGCTCTGTTGTCTGCTATCTTGAGTCTATTGACGGCGATGTCGGCTCGTATCTTCAACACATGAAATACATCTCTCAGTTATTTGCCACTAAGAAGTTCACAGACAAGGCTCCTGTGGCTTATGATCGCTACATTGTGGACAGGTATTCCAATGGATTTGTAGCTGACTTCTCCCCCGACCCGGTTGGTGTTAGTCTCCACTTCTCTACCAACACTAAAGTTGATTCTGAGACATCTTCCAAACTCAAGAAGTCCAAGAACCGGAAGCAGTCAGAAGGTCATGCTGACCCAGATTCTGACGAGATTTGTTCTAATTTTAATGCCCTAGACAGCACATCTGCAAGAAATGTAAGGGAAAACATCGTGCTGTGGGTTGTGCGGAGTCGGCCAAATGAATTCTTCCTCGGCGCCATTTTCTCGTCCAGTCCGAGTCTTCACGAGACCGGAAGCAAAATGGCGTCGTCTCCTCGGTAAGATCAGTTTTGGATGATTCTTCCCGTGGCTCTCCATCGGATTCTGGACTTAATACTTGCCCCATCGTTTGCAATATACCTGCAATTCAACATAAGGACTTGTCTCATACTTATACCAAGTCATTTGGTACTCATCAGTGCTCGCCTTCGAAGCTTACGCCCGCTTTGCCTGACCCAGACTCGACTGTCCTAGTTGTTGACCCCGATCAGCTGATCGTCGGCCCGCTACCTTCGTCCACTGTCACTACATCTACGGACGATTTTTCTTCTTCTGGTTGTGTTGGCGGACCCGATTACTCCGTACACTCCCTTGATGACTGTTTGTGTGACTCCTGTGATATTGCCTTCGACATCATGGATGGATTTAGCCGCTATTCTGAGTATGCCCCAGTTTCAGTGCTCCCTTACTTTGACTGTTGCAAGATTCGCTCTTACAACCATTGGATTGGTAGTGCTCTCTCGGATTGGAATATTGCTGGCTGGATGCATGAACTTGCTCAGGAAAACGACATCCCTTTACAGCGGTATCTTACCTTTGGTGTTCTCTTTGGGTTTATGATTGTTGACCCATCTGCCCAAGTGCCCCAGTACCACCGTCAAAATTACTCATCTGTGTTACAGGGCCCAGCTAAGGACTTCATAGGGAAAGTCATTTCTACTGAAATCGCTGAGGGCAAGTATTCTTTTTCTGACACTAGGCCTCATTGTGTGCACTCTATCGGTGCAGTGCCTAAGCCCAATAACAAGTGGAGACCTATTACTGACTGCCGTCAGCCTCTCGGCAACTCCATTAATAACTTTATGGACACGACATGTTATACCTTTTCGTACAAGACAGTGGATGATGTCATTGAGTTAATCACACCTGGGTGCTTCATGTCTAGTGTCGATATTAAGGCAGCTTATCGTGCTGTCAGTGTTCATCCGTCACAATGGACTTACCAAGGCGTGGAGTGGCCTGTAGATGGGATCAACCGGTTTCTCGTTGACACTCGACTATGCTTCGGCCTCAAGTGTGCGCCGTATATTTTCACTCAGATATCTAACTTTGTCCTGAGATGTCTGCATCGCCATGGTTTCACCACCTGTATCAATTATCTCGACGACTTTTTGTGTTTTGGTGACACGTTTGAAGAATGCCAAGCTGCCCAATCTTGCCTAATACAAATTCTTGGCTCCTTGGGATTTTTGATGATTTTTGGGTGTATCATTAATCTTTCCTGTTATTTATATGTTTTGTTAAATAAAGAACCGATGTTAGACAAAAGAAAAATACAACGGCAAAATGAAAAACATCAAAAGATACTAGCGGGCTCATTTCTGAATATCATCAACGAGAGTATACTCCAGTTGTACTCTCATTGATATCATACAGAAGCAAATAACAAAAGTAGTCAACCCTTTGATAAATGACTTTAGAAATGAATAGACTTACTCAGCATTGGATCCGTTGAGATTTCCAAGTATGGCATATATGTCTATGGCGAGGGGAGAAATCTCAAATATGCAAGTTGGCATGTATGATAATATTGCAGAACTGATATTAACCTATTTCCAAGAACCATGGGTGGACAGGGGATGCCATGGCAACGCGGTCTTTGAAGCTCACGGGGTCAAAGGTGTTAGACTGACCACTAAGTTTGTTCACTAAGAGGTGGTCTGTTTTTTTGTGAAATTCTAAAAAAAAAGAACCCTAAATATAAATGACAAAAACAGTGTACAAAAGAAGCAATACATCAATGTTGACAAGTTCATGTGATTATGTTCTCCCAAGCAGACTTAAAATAATATCGGCCGAAAATGTTCTCATGTCTACCGTCACGTCGCAAAATTGACCGACGATGTCGCCGACATATAAAAAGTCGCTATGTTAAGTCTATGGAGTTTACCGATATTGTCGACGATAGATCAAGCGGTAGTTTCACACAGGCTTCCATAGTAAAACCCAGTGTAAAAACAGGGGCCCGTTGCTCCGTTTCTCGCTAACTATTTCCCCATTGAAAGTGTATGGGAAAATAGTTAGCGAGAAACGGAGCAACGGGCCAGTGCAGTCAGAGCGAGCTTGAGACGAGAACTGTCGTACAATTAAGGCAGGTAAACAGTCAGGTGATCGCAACGGCGCATATAATAATATTATTTGTATATACCGGTATTCATTTACTCCACATATAAAGTGCGAGACGGAATAGAATAGTTCAATACAATCAACGAGTAATCATTATTATTATAGTCTCATTGATACAATCAATAAGCATAAACATATCACTATGCGTTAAACAACATGTTAAAGGTAAATGTCCTGTTATATAAATTTGTGTTTGGATATGTGAAAATATACTTTTTAATACATCCATGACCCAAATCCTCCAAAATGTTGGTCAAATGAATTTAGAAGGGTTGGAAAAAAACGGAACAAAAAGTAGAATATCTTACATTTGACTTTCATCGAGAAAGTCCGTGGACTAGTGACCACCTTTTGATGCTGTTTGAGTGGCGGGAAAGGGAGTCGGAGATCACAGGGACCTACCTTTTTTACATTCTCAGGAACTGAGAATGTTAGTGGATTGAGTACCATTCTGTCAATCATGTTTTTATCGTTTAAATCTCACATAAATGTGTTAGCTGATTGTGGGATGTGTGAGGTAACAATCAGTGTGAAATCATCTGTCTGATCAGTTCGCATGTTTGCAGAAGGCTTATCTACTCCACCCATTTCTCACATCCACCATACACCACTTCACCCTGCCCCCCTCTGGTTATTACATAATAAGACAAACCAGGCCTACCCAGTCATGGTTGGTTGCCCACGCCCTCCCTTGCCTTCCAGCTCCCTCCCTCACTCCCTCCCTCCCTCCCTCCCTAGCCTTCCACCCATTACCCCCATCTCTCTTTCTCTCTCTCACTCTGAGTGCTGTTTTAGTGCATTCTACTAATTTTAGAGAGATGCACCTGAAAAACCCAAAATCATAATTACTTTAACAGACCTTTTACTGACATCAGGAACCCTGTATATATAATATGACAGTATATACCCTGTATATGACAGTAAATATTCTGCATTTTCAGTTTAAGAAAGACTGAATTTCAGTAACTATGACTTGACATCACGCACAATTAAATAATTGATCCTGAGAAGTCGTTTCCTTTGGAAACCTAGGGTATAAACATTAAGTTAAACTGATTATAAAGTTAAATAGAAAAATAGTTGATTACATCATTGATTAACTGAATAATTAGTAAACTTATAACTTGTTTAAAATCATTTTTATTCAAGTTAATGAGCAGTTTCATCAATTGATTTCAATAACGAAAACCAGATTTGATTAAATCAGGAATGGAAATTATATATCACACCACTGTATATCTCGACTATTTAATGCTAAAAGAAACTCAGCGACTGTCTGAACAATATTCACCAATTGCGTGTTTAATCTCAGTAATAGCTAGCGGTAGGCCTATATAAAATACTACCGGGGGTCGTTGCATGAAATCCTTAGGCCTACTTAAAGTTTTCCTCCGTTAGCTACTTTTCCTTGCTAAGCAGCTCGTACGGAGTATAGGAATGAATTTGCTATACAGATAAAGGCAATTTGTATTGCTACAGCAAAAGTTTCCTATCTAAGTAAGGACAAAATAGCTTAACATGGAACATTTTAAGTAAGGATTTCTTATGCAACATACCCTGTCCAGAAACTTATAATAGGACTCTTCTACTATAGTTTGAGGACTGGAACTAAACAACCTGTTAAACATACATGTGTAATACCACTGGGCCGCTACATTTAACATTTTAGAATCAAAACATAGGGTAAACTCATTAAATTATTTGCATTAAATTGATTCTATAGTTAATGTAATAAGACCCATGATATTGTAAGCATTAAAATGAAGGGTTGTTTTAGTTTGTTTGTTTTTTATACATAAGCTCTTGAAATAAATACAATATTTTCAGCTTATATACAATTATTACTATAATAGAGATAAATTAAGACGTAGTACCATTAATTGATTAATTTCGCCAGTCAGATTAGATAGATAAGATTACCATTACTAACATCAGCTCAGTAGTTCTTAAATTTCGTACATGTATATGATAAAACAATGAGTGACACAATACAGTGATGAGTGAAAAGGTGAATTTTGGGTGGAAAGACGGCATGCGTCAATACACAGAGGCCAACAATTTCCTTTTAAAGAAGTTATACAATCCAGAATCGATGTTCACGTCACCCTGAACTCATCAAGGACAAATAAATTTGGCCCAATAAAGTCTGACCTCTGTTGCCTTGAACGAACTGTGATTTATCGTCAAGTGATCGAGTGTTCTCGTCCAAACCATTCCAAATAGTTGGTAAGAGTGGTCCGGTCTAGAGAATTTTTTTTCGTTTTTTTTGGTAGCAATTTTGTTTGTATTCCCTCCCTAAAATTATATCCACCTCTCTCATCATTCTTTTGGGGATCGTAACCATGTGAGAGGCACAACATTCTCCGTTCGTATATAATTTATACCAGTGAATCATGATAGATCCGATGAGCTCATAGCAAATTTAGTATTCACCCACCTTCATCTCTTGTATTTACCATCCCAACATTAAGCCCTCGTATAGTGCAATGGCTGGGTTGACAATGGCTGGCAAGATTTGCCCAAAGTATCAGGACAACTTTGATCATTATATAAATTAGCAATTTCCCCGAGTATGGCAACTATATATCGGTATGTATTGCATGGATCAGACTATTGTTGGACAAAGTATAGTACTTTAAAGGGTAGCATATGTTTGCTGCCGGTGGTCAAATACGATAAACGAGCTGGACAAGGACTATTATCAATAATATATTGTGTCAGACGAAACCGTTGGTGAATACATCGCGTGTCCTCCTTATATTTGATTCTTGTATTGAACCATGCCCTGAGAAATGCCACCCGATCCCCCCTGACTGCCCTGGGACATGTATGCTGAGGCAATCCTAAAACTGATAGACTTGGAATACACAGACAATAGAATATTGACCTGGGCATGTTATTCTTCCGGAACCTATAGTTTCACCATTATCAAAATACCTTTGGAATTGTCATTAAAACTAGCTGCCCCGACAGAAATCTAACTTAGACAATATTTGTTGTGATAATTACATGTATAAATTTATAATATGGTAGTCCCAAATGTGTGACAACATATAACCTAGCCTTGGGCTGTCCATCAAATACAGTTTGAGGCACCAGGGCATGCTCTTAGATTCCAATATGCAGTTATCCAATCAGTAAAGGAGTGCATTAATTAGCATTCTTTCTCTGATGGCTGTAATGCGCAGAGAACATCAGGCAAGGGGACATTTTCCTTTGGATTCCTCTCCGGCGAGAATGTCTGGGAAAGGAATTGCGAGGCATCAGTTTTATAGCTATATATTGAGTAGAGATTGAGTCAGCTACTGCTTCTTCATAAGAAAAAACATTCGGTAACTTATACCATCTGGGGTGGAATAGCGAAGGGTGGTATATCTTGGCCATGCATGAAAGGCAATGGAGGATTAGGAAATGAACTTATACAGAAGCATCCCAACGGCGAGGAAACAACATAGCACACTCGATGAACTTGGGGACAGCAGTTCCATTGGATCTATGTATCAATGATTTGAGGAGAGTATTATGTGCACCTGACGAAGGATATTTTCGCCGACAGGAAAGTCAAAATCTTAACATTGAATGTATTTATGAAATCTAATTTTGAAAATGGTTATAATAGTTATAGATTGGGATTCTTGGCAGCAATCAGATTATTTATTGTTATGGACACAGACCTGAGATTTTGAGTTTTAATTATATTATATTTGGTATATTTGGTTTCAGTGCTATTTCAGGGAAGCTATTATGAGCAGTAACTGATTCCTAAGAGGTTATATATTTTGACCTACAGTAATAGGTGTTAAGCTGAATTAATACTTGCTCGAATCTGCATGAAGTTGTATCGATAATGATCTACATACATATACTTGAGTTATAAACTCAGAAACAATAACCATATAAGCAGCTCATATTTTCTTAAATGTAATTCGCACGTCTTTTCTTTAACCATGGCCGTTACTAGGCAATTTCTCTGTCTTATGCTAATAACACATTTGATGCGCCATGGATCTTGTGTATTGGTCATTACGGGCAAGGCAAACCAGAGTGAAATCCTATCTGCTTTAAGTCAATATAATGAATATATTTATAAAGTGGAAATCGTGGACAATACTGCGGATTTCCTTAACCTGACCGAACTAAATCCTTTCATAACGAATGCAACAGATGTGATGATCCGGAGTTCTGCAGATACAATTAATCTGGAAGGCTATATCGATAGTCCTAGCCTCGAAACTATCCGTCTTATCAACGTCAAAACTGATAAAATCCCCATCTCACTAGACACAAAAAATAGAATTGTAGATATGCACTTCGAGCAATTAACGGTTGGCAATTTTGACATGAGTCAGCTTGAAGGATACCCAATGCTCAGTGAGTTGAACATACGTACGTTTTATGTGAATGATGATGACCGTAGGATCTCGTCATTTCCTCCGCTTGAAACATCAAGGTCCACATTGACAAGGATGTCTGCCTTTGCAAACAACATAACTAGTATTCCTGATGGACTGTTCTCGCGTTATCCTAAATTGATTTATGTTGGTCTTGGGAGTAACTCTTTCGATGCAAGTAATCTTGGGCGACAAGGAGAAAATGTGATACTGACATATCTTGGCTTGGTGGGTAATGGAATAACATTTCTAGCACCGGATACATTTTCTAAATACTGTTGTCTGGAAACGCTTCTTTTGTACGAAAACAATATCAAGACACTAGAATTTCTAACCAGCCTTCCCGGCACCTTTAGACATCTAAACCTAAACGATAATCAAATACAGCGCATCTCTGAATTCGAGCTGTCTAAAATAAGCCAGGTAAACTACCTGGGCTTGCAATTAAACATTCTGACCGATTGTAGCTCAGAATATTGTTGGATTGTAAATACTTTCTGGCAAAGCAAACTTCGTAAGAGATATCCTATGTGTGAAACAAGGCAACGCCTTGACAAGCGTCTCTCTGCTTCTTGCCCTTCGTCTTACTGCCTCGACCTGCCCATCTACCCAAATACGAGAAGGACCATTTCAAGCGAGACCCTCAAATATTTATGCATTGACAACTCGTTCACTTTTAAGAATGGGCAAGGGTTTCTTACAGTTGCTTGCAAAGATGACGCTTTTGTCTCGAGCTTTGTCGATGAATCGGGATTATTCAGGGGCTGTGTTTACGATTTCAAAACGAGTGAGAATTACTATGTGGCAAGGAATAATGAGTATAATGATGGCAGTGCTGTTGAGCCCTATGGTGGAGATGTTAGTTACATACAAGGAGGTAGTAGGGTTCGCTGTGCTCATGCATGCCTCATGCTCAGAAGTGTTTGTCATTCCTTTGAGTACAGAAACTCGAGATCTCAGCTGTCTTCTAGTCTGTGCAAGTTACGTCTGACCCCATGGCCAACGCCGTAAGAAGAGGAGGTTAACCGGTTATACCAATTATATAATACTGACAATGCGAAATATGATAATATAATAATGGGCATGCATATTCATTCGTTGTGATTAATCTCATTGAACTATTATTTAGATTAGCCCAAAATTATTTGTAACTCATGGCAAGACCCTCCACCCTCCCCTTGAATATAAATAATTATTTTGGGTGTCCGATACTTCGAACACAATTTATCTTTTAAGACAATATCTAACATAACCAATTTAACATTACCATTATTAGTAAATTGTGTTATAAGAGTAGTTCCTGAAATAAAATGCACCCTAAATTGTGTGTGAACGGCCTGCTTTACACTGAGCTAAAATGTCAAATCTTCCATGTTCATTGTATTTCTTTTAAGTTGATGGCACAACGATATGACAAATGGATTGGCCTCGAATAAATATATACCCGCATCAATTCATGTGTTCATTTCTGGTTGCGAACTTTTAAGCCTTGCTTTCACCAACAACAAGAGGTTTCCGTTTCTGTTATCACACTGACCATTCCACAAATATCCCACGATGATTTGTCGGGCAATGGGTCTCTCCACCAAAGCAACTTCTTGGTCAACTGGTGGATGGATTGACTGCATTGCTTTCTTTGGTGGAAATATAGCCTAAGTCTAAGGATTTTTAGTCTACAAGATATTATATATAATTGGTCGTCATAATGGTTATAGCTGAAATCTTGTTCATATATTATCTATAGCCTCCACATAATATATGTATACATGCTGCTAATATAAGCGGAGTTGGTAACGTTAATTAGTATCGATTAATGTGGTTGTAGTTGCTTGGTGAATAGTATAACCTCAAACGTAATGTCACTGCCACGTTGAAAAGGCATATAATTATGTCAACTTTTAACCATTTGTATTATTACATGTATACAATTATGTGCATGTGGGTCTGTAGATGTTTCGATCATATTAGCTTTAACCCAATGTTCAATATATTTAGGACATACTGATTTTCTTACGCTAAATTGGATATATCTTTAGGGTACATTGGGCTATTTTCTATGGAAAGTTTAAAAGCATACAAAATATATGAATTTATATTGGCAAAGTGTTATAAAAAATCACCCCCTAAAATCATTCTCAACATCTGAGCAAAGATTTTGGATCTATTTACATTATAGTGTATAGGGCAAATATTATTTTCCATAATTATTCTTTCTAAATGTGTATCCTTGGGTAGATCATTTGCTTCATATGGAATACTATTTGCTTTGTGACAGTTCAGATGTCTCCGTAACGTGGGGCAATACCCACGCTACGGGGACATACATTCTTGCAGTGGTTTGTACATTGGAATACTAGCATAGAGAATCAATGAGTTTCAATCTGTTTCCAATAGGGTAACAAATAGATAGCACCTAATGACAATGTGGGTTACGAAAAAAGAATCATTTTACCCAACATTTTTACTGCCAACTATTTAGGGATGGACAGAATTCAGCATTTAACTAATTAACTATTTCAAGAGATGGGCCTGAATTAATCTAAAAAGAATAAAATATTATATATGAACTTTCCAATCACGCCAGGCGGCCGAAAAACGGGCCTTTAGATGCGGGTACTTTTAATACTATATATATATAGGGGCGTATAAGCCCAAAATACTTCACTGGTCACGAGAGTGAAGTAATGAGTGATTTCTGTCTATGGCATACGTTTAGATGTATGACACATGTCATGTGTTGCACTGTGGTGACCGCCCCACGGTAGCCATTTTGGTGCATACCCACTTCTGACTTTACGTGATATCATAGACCGTATAAATATGAAGCACTAATCAAGAATTTTAAGGAATATACGGCATGTTGTTCAAGACATTTAGTTTAATATATATCAACAGGGGATTAAAATATTAAACACCCACCCCAAAGGCAAAGCGACCAGTTCACCAGAATCCTAGCCGTGCGACACTCAGACACAGGCATAAAAAATGGGACCCTTATATACCCCTCATACTCAACCCCCGACTCAACCATGCCGTATTATATGTTATGTCTATGGTTTTTGCGCGGGAAATATAGCGCACCAGCGTAATTGTGCAATCGATTATTTGTTTTCATTCCACTGCGCAGCCGTCGTCTAAAGTGATGGTTCACTTCCGGAATAGCAGCTAAAATGCCGCTGTTACCCCTCCAACAGGGAATTTTTCAGGTAATTTACTTCTTTAGAAGCTGTAGTTTCTATTTTTGACTAGGTGGAGAAGTTTAAATGAGCGTATACATTCATCTCTACCTTCAATCTATTTATATACTGCGTAATAACGAAATCTGTGCGGCTCTTCTTCTGGCCTTGTCACTCCTTTCACTGTCTCGCATCCGACATGACACTTGCTATTCTCAATCCAATACAATAGCCACAGTTCCACAAGACAAGTGGAATTCGATTGATATAGACAACTCTGATAGGTCCTGATCCATTCAAGGGACACTCAATATTTTTGCTTCAATAACAAATATAGTGTTAGTTTTTTAAGTTTGTTATCGTCCCTTGATCCTCTCTTAATTTACCCTTTCAGTCTCACTTAAAATAGGAAGGTCAGGCCGTCTCCCCTGAAAGTGAAATTGAATTAATAACTTAAATTAATGTTACTGGAAATGATACAAATTCCATAGTCTGTAGGCCCTAGACCTGTAACTCTACTTCTCTTTATTCATTGAGTGATTTGACATACACGTTGTGTGTTCGACGGAACAGCTGTTCCCTCTGTCACGAAGGACCTGATCATGACTGAGTCATATGTAATTGTATAGGCTATGGTGATAATCATAATTTTCAGACATAATGCCTAATGACAATGGTCATTTTTATAAATAAAAGGTTTTATAAAGCTGGCCAAAGATAATTAAATTAAAACCGTTAAAGCTTGTATTAATTATAATATATGTTATGGTATATATTGCTTTTAGTATGTTGTCCGAAATCTATGTGAAGCATACTTTAGAGTAAAAACTTAAATGTGTAATCCATTATTATGGTTCCTAAATCTGATAGTCCACCTGGCCTTGTTATAAACCTACGCCTACGGTACCTTCTCAGTCTTCCATATATTTTCCGGCTCGCAAATAAAGATAAATTAATCTACAAACTAATTTTAATGGTACGTAGCCCTACTTACTACATCCACAGTTTGTCATTATCAATGTTTACGTCTCCCATATATCCTGAGATAATATAGGCTGAATCTTCCAAAACATAGCCCCCGCCGGTCCAGCGCCCATAGCCTAGGCTTAACATAAAAAATGGCTAACTAATGACTAGTAATGTAGTCTGTATAAGCTTTAGAAGCCACATTTCTGCAATATTAATTATTTTTTCACAGCCATACATCGTATTATATATAGCCAAGCAGGCTACCAAAATGGTGCAATAAAATGTAGCAAATTATAATCTCGTTGGGTTCATCCTCCTACTTTCTACAACATCGTAAATATATGTACCTGGTCACATTCATAAGTTAATAGTGTATTCTTAATCAGAGGTTTATGCCTACTGTACAGTGACGTGTTCAGATGTGCCATGATAACAGGTTTTTCATATCCTGGAAAATTGTTCTTGCCATTGCTAACCTTGCTTTTTATATCTGTTTTGTAAACTTTTATATCTGTTTTGCTTTTATATCTGTATCCTTTTTGCCACTGGGTGTCGATAATGATTGTCGATGTCGATTTTTTTTCACCTTTGTTCAGAAATTCATTCTTGAGTATAGTCTTACACGGGAATTTTAGGCTTGTGATTACTGTATTACTTTTATATGATGACAGGCCACGTCAAATTAACAACGCGTCGATTTATGTGGGAATTATTGTTGTAGTGTCACGTACTGTGTAGGCCTATACATAATTATGACGTTGGTGGTGTAGTAGTGTTGTGAAGCGTACTTTGGATCTGAAATACGATCATGACATGCACTATATTATCCTGAAAACGTGACCCCGAATTAAATAAATTGACTTCTTTTTACAGAGTTCGGTTGAACCGATGCAAGTTGATGCGCCACCAGAAGAGAATGAAAATGTCGAGGAAGAACATTTCATCGTTGAGAGTACATCTCTGGTTAGTAATACATGGATATTTTTGTGTAGTTAAGGACCACTTTGGGTACATACTTAAAGGCAAGAAAATACTGCAGTCAGATGTGTACAACCTGTTGCCAACCATTTTAATGACAATAAAATAATTCAAAATTAATGACCCCATCACTTAGTTTAAATACCTGATTAATAATGTTCTCTCTCTTTCTCACTGTTGGAAAAAAATCACTTAAAATAAAAAAAGTTGTCCGACATATTTCACAAAATATTTGGTTGTCCACTCTAAATATTAGATAGGTCAAACATGGTTGTCCAGAGGACGCCTACATATTCATTTTATCAGGACATGCGTTTTCTTTCCAATCATGATTTTATTTACCAATGCATTCATATCTCTTGTTAGGATTTGGAGGCGTACGTCTCAAGTTATAGAGGTCTCGCCAAATTGAACCGACTGGTATATATTGCTGAGCATTGTCCTCCGTTGCGGGTCGAGTCCTTGAGAATGGCGCTATCATACGTCATGACAACATATAACACCAATATGTATCAGCTCATTCACAAGAAATTACAGGAGGCAGTTGCTAGGTATGTATCAACTGAATTTCGGAATTTTTGCGTTCTAGATTAGTAGGTAACACTTGTACTAGTGGAATACCTGGCACTTGGCTAGATACCAGTTTTCCTGGTTGCTTGATTGTTTGCAGTTTTATTGATTCAAATATATTCATTCAGCCTTTTTGCTTTACTGTATATTTTCGTTACTATCGCTGTATCACTTGTTGGGCAAAAGACTTTAAATCCCAAATTGAAAACCTCGTATTAGACTTCTTCCTCATAATGGAGGCCACGGCCCTAAAATGTTATGATTTCTTCCGTTGCCCTGATGATTTTGAGCTGGAATAATGGCATCAAATGGCCGCATAACTAAGATATCCAGCGAGGCAGTCTTGGGGGAAACGAACCGAGATTTATACTTAAATAGTAAAAAATGATCTGTAGGAACATGCATCGCTGACCCTTGTGAAAGAGCGTTACCGAAACATTGCTTTCAAAGAGTGCACCAAGGAGGTACCATGGCCCTGTATCGTTCTGGTTTGCTCGTTTGAAGTCATTGGTTCGCTAAACTCGAAATATTTTTACTACTTGCCATTTCTGATTACATATATTATTTAGTTGGGAGTCAATTTCGTTGAAAGCCACAAGACGGAAGTCTTAAATGGAAGTGAGATATCAGTGAATCACTGATATCTATGCATGCGCGAAATGCGAAGTAGGAACCACACCTCACATGAACTACCTATTGTCTATCAGGCGTATATGAATTAGTAGCGACTGCAATTAGATCTTTCCTTTCACTGAGAATAGAGGGGAAAAGCCTCGACTCTCAGTTTGTATTAAGTTTTAAGAAAAGGATATTGACACGATAATTTTGTCCGGAAATAATTAACCTTATTTTTTATTTAAACAAATCCAGCTCCAGTATACTGCCTGATGCGGTCGCGGGTGTGGTTCACAATGTTCCGGCGTTAGACACCCAATGGATAGAAACGACAGCAAAGAAGGCTGCCCTCAAACTAGAAAAACTTGACACAGATCTGAAAAATTACAAGAGTAACTCCATTAAGGAAAGTATAAGGTGAGCTACCAACACACTTTATTTTGAATTACTGACCGTCACAGCATTCACCTTGGGTTATTCTTGTTAGATAAATATGAAGTGGAACTAATGTATCATATGAATACTGTCTGAAAATACGTAATTAACTCCCTTTGGAGTGCGATATGTTATGCGAATGAAACCAACTCGTTAGTTACGGTCATTGACGAAAAATATAGTTTTATCGTCGCCATTTACTTTGTAGGCGAGGTCACGACGATCTAGGAGACCATTATTTAGACTGTGGGGACTTAAGCAACGCATTGAAGTGCTACTCAAGAGCCAGGGACTATTGTACCAGCGCCAAACATGTTGTTAACATGTGCCTCAATGTCATCAAAGTAAGAATCTTCGAGTATAACTGATATATATTTATGTAGACTCATTGCATTGGGTAGATCCACCTAAGCAATAGATTATCTTTGCGTTTTGTCTGCTGTATGGGGAAGGAAAGTATAAAAAAAGAATGTGTCCACTGAACTCATTCCAAATCTTAAATTTATTTGACTGAGTACCGTACGGCGTTCTTTATTGGTATTTTTAGTTGTTTAGATTAAACTACACATCAAATCTATATAGCTTTTGTTTGGAGGTAAAAAATGTATTACGGTTGTACTTTTTTCTCCTTCAGGTAAGCGTTTACCTTCAGAATTGGTCCCATGTTCTCACGTATGTAAACAAGGCAGAGGCTACTCCGCAGGTATATGAGGTTGGTTCCATCTTATATTCAAAGCTAGTAGTTACGTTGAGTTGTTTCTGACGGCAACATCTCGTGATGTTTTCCTAATAATTTATCTCTTATGTAATGATATATTTATCAATTGGTTGTAATATAATATGAACTGCACTATTTCCATTGAAAGAAGGCGGTGGCCGTGATACTGTTTTTGATCACTCATAATTGATTTTTATTATTATAAAGCAACAACAGCATGCAAAGGATGGTGGACAAGCTGTTATAACAAAATTAAAGTGTGCTGCGGGACTTGCCGAACTCGCGACAAAGAAGTATAAATCTGCAGCGAAGTATTTTCTTCAGGCCAGTTTTGATCACTGTGATTTCCCAGAGGTGAGTTTAAAAATGTGATGAAATCATTTCAACTTTTAAACATGAAGATCCTTTGCCAGATGTCATGGCACTGCTTCTAATAGTGAACTTACGGCAATCTAGCCCCCATGTGACAATGTCGCGGGTGTGTACATACATACAGGTTATGAGTAGTAAAAGATGAGGATTAGCTAAAAACTGTGATACTTTATGGCTTTGTGGCTTGCATTCGGACCTCTCTGTCCTTCTCCAGGCTATTTACTCACGCAACCCTATATGTTGCTCATAAAAATCTAAATTTTATTTCAACTTTCCTACCGTAAATATCTAAAAATTATAAAAGTTAGTTAAAGGAGCATGGATATCGCATGAATTGCACAGCAACGAGTGCGATATGTTATGCGAATGAAACCAACCCGTTAGTTAACTTTCATTATAAAGGGAACATTTTAAAGTCATAGTAAGTTGAATGTCGGCGGTAAACCTGGTAAATAACGCATCGGTTATCAGTTGCATAACGCATCGGTTGCAATTAACTACTTTAAACACTAGTGGCTTTGCAGTTGCAATTAAACCAAAAAGATAAAATAAATAAACCAAAAAGATAAAATAAACCATATGCGATAACCACGTCAGATCCAATGCGTATATCATATAATAAAACGTGTTAACTTATATTTTCCAGCTCCTATCAGCTAATGATGTCGCTAAGTACGGAGCACTGTGTGCCCTAGCATCTTTTGACAGATTAGAGCTCCAAAAGAATGTTATATCTAGTAGGTGGGTATAGGCAAATGTTAACTATTTTCTCCTGTCTGTTGGATTTATCTCCCTTGGATGCAAATAATATGTTTGTTTTTTATTGGTAGCTTCTCAGCTTTCCAAGCAAATTTCTTTTAAAAAAAATCATTACTAACCATGGTCGTAATACTTTCATTTTCCATGTACATAAAAAATGCTTTATAAATTTGATAATGATGAAACAGAGATAAAGACTAAAACTCATTAGGAGATGTAATTCACAAATAATCGATTTAGATTTAGCGCAGTCTAGAGTTTGCGGAGTATCAAAAAGGAATAAAAGTACCACATTTTTTTATTTACCGGGAATATATTTTCCTCTTTCAGTTCTTTCAAATTATTCCTCGAGTTAGAACCCCAGCTTAGAGACATTATCCACAAATTCTATGAATCCAAGTACGCTTCATGCCTCAAGTTATTGGATGAAATTAAGGTAAGTTAGGACCACCGATGGGCACAGTGTCCATTTCATTCTATGCGGGAAATCTCGATTCTAAATCATATCCAAAAGAAGCCTTTGTCTAATGGTAGCTATTTAGCTATTTTTTCATTGAGCACAATTGAAATGAATAATGTTACATCATCTTTGTTGAAATTTGCGTCGCAGTAAAAACACATTTGGTAACTTTTTCTTTTTATTGTTGCAGGATACATTGTTGCTGGATATATATCTCGCGCCTCATGTCACAACGCTGTACACACAGATCAGAAATCGTGCTTTGTGCCAGGTATGTGAATAATAAATGAAAGAAAATTGGTCCCCTGAATCATAATTGTCCTGCCCTATGAACTATGCAGTCAAGCCAAACTATTGGAAAATTACTACTTCTCTCATCGTATGTACTGTATTCGAAGGTTCTACATTTTTAAATTTCTCTAGTAATTCTGATTGGTACGTTTTGTTATTAGTGTGCGTTTATTAATTCCTTCCAGTACTTCAGTCCTTACTTGTCAGCCGACATGAACAAGATGGCGATGGCCTTCAACACTACTGTGCCCGCCCTAGAAGATGAACTGATGCAACTCATACTTGAGGGTCAGATCAATGCCCGCATCGATTCCCACAATAAGGTTAGACCTGTTTATTCTTTGCTATGCGTGTGGACCGTTGTATCAGAACTTTGTACACATCTCTTTTAATTCTTTTAACTTTTAACAATGATATTGTATATCCTCTAGATTATAAATTGATTGACTTAAATTTATTTTTCAGATTCTGTTTGCTAAAGACATCGACCAAAGGAGTTCGACATTTGAAAAGTCTGTTCTTATGGGCAAGGAGTACCAGAGGCGGACGAAGGCCTTGATCCTTCGATCTGCAATGTTAAGGAATCAGATTCATGTGAAGGTGTGTGTCTTACTTTCCCAGGTGTGTTACCTCAAATTAGATTACTTTATGAAAATTTAACAAGTCCAAAAATGTGGACCTATCTTGATTAGAATACCACAAGAAGAGATGGAGTTATCATTTTCCGCTACCCAACCAAAGTACATGTTCACCGTTGTAAATGAACGGCTACTTCTATCCACGATCGTTTATATACTTACAATAGATTACTAGCAAACTCAACCCAATTCTAAATAATATTTATTATTACATATTTCAGAGTCCACCAAGGGAAGGAGGACAAGGAGGAGAGATGTCCATCGCTCCGGGCAATGCAGCATCCTCCAGAAATTGAAATCTACCATTCATAGGTTAAGAGACGATTGTCCCCTTGAAGGGGAATCTCAGATAAACTAAATGCTAGACTGTTTGAGATGCCACGGTTTGAACCATTATAAAACAAAATGTTGTGGAAGTAGAGGCCTTTGGAATAAGGCTGCAAAAATCATTTGATCATTCGCTTCGTTCCAGTGCTCATGTGAAATAGTTGTTTTGGATGGGATATCTACAGACTTGGCTCTTGAAAGAGGAAAAGTTGGGTTGGGCGGGTGATCCCAACCTCATATATATTATTTACGGTTGCAGTTTGTAGTCATGGTAACGATGACAATTGAAGAGCACTTGCCAAGAATAGCTGCATAACCAATGCAACACAAGATTTCGGGCTCTTAGGAAGTTTTATACTTCTTTCTTATTCGTATTACCTAATTTTAAAACTGCCACTTTGACTTGTCGAACATATCCTAGGTAAAAAGACGTGTATACACTTTTGGCTTTGTCCCGGGAAATCTCTTCATAACCTATGTATACATCACACGTACGAAATTGACATAATTATCTAAGAAAAATGAATGGAAAAGGTTAATTATACCATGCATACGCTTTTCTGGGTTCTCCAATTAATGAATTACACTCACAGGTTCTTAGTGGTTCTTGGCAGAAGAATAAAAAATGTGCTTAAAAAAAGCTGATCTTACGTATGTACAGAGTAATGGCCATGCCAATACGTATTTAAAAATGAAAGAACAAGAACCTAAAGGTTTGTCTATCCTGTTACAAATTAACACCAGTCTTGTTTGGATGATTAATTTGAAATGGTTTCATAAGCTTGTGGTAAATAGCCGTGTACCTTTTGGCAATTTACAAGAAAAATAAATAATATTGCACTAAAACTATTTTCTTTTCGAGTCACGTCTATCCAGTGGGGTTTCTCTAATATTAAGGGTAGTATCGCCTAGACCAGAAGGGTTGTGTAATGAATCCAACATAACTTGAAAACGACTATTACCAATACATGAAAAGAATGTAGACAATATTGGAGACAGCAGTTTTATATTGTTATTTTAATTATTTTTATTTAAAAAATGTGTAATCTCCAAGCTATTGATGGTTCAATACATAGAGAAAGCGCGGCCTCTCCGTCACATTAGTTCATTGACAACAATATCAATACTTTAACCAGCAATATTAGAAGTCAGACTTATAAACCATGGAACTAGCATTGTCCCCAAGGCACACGCCTGAAGTATCAAATTAACATTTTTACTTATATATGTGGAGATGAATATGTGACAATGGAATCACTGAGAATTGCTTGCTGACCTTTCCATTGGAATCTCAAGTAGTTATAAATTATTACTGCCAATGTCAGAAAGCATAGACACATGGTTCTGCAGGGGACTACACATTCATATAACTATTTACAAAGCAAAAGTATCAAGGTTTGACCATCTCCACATTAACTTAGGGTAAATCATATTTCCACCCCAATCACCATTCCCTCTCTATATAATTCATTATAAATGCACAACCTTTCCTTCCATGAGGGTAGAAAATGAGATTAACAAAATGAAACCAAAATTACCTTTTTTTTAAAACGATAACATACAATACATGTTGATGTTAACAGGTGTAATAAGAAAGCATTTATATCACCAGTTAAAGAGTTCACTTTGAGATATTGCATACTATATTAAACCATCGAGAGTAGAATTGATAATAAAACTGTTAAAGCCAACACGGCTTCAAACTCGCATCGGATATAATACAATAGTATTCAGCCTAGTAGCATGATGCTGGAATATAAAAATCAACTTCTGGTCCCCAGTGAGAATAACTCTGTAAGGAATGATTAATAAATTTTATAATAAACACATTTTAGGCATTCAAGAAATTGCACTGGTACAAGTGGGAAGAAATTTAATTTCATGCTTATAGGAATTCATGTACAAGTACGAGTCGGACGAAATAAATGCATCACTCGTTGATTTAGTTACCAAACTGACACAATAAAAACGCATCTAGTAGAGTAGCCGAATCATCAACCCTATACCTGGCTACGGTGTACGCGTGAATAGCCAGTCACTTGAATGGGTTGTATGTACAGCTACTAGTAGAGGTACATTATAATTTTATCTTAAACTCAGTTCAAGATCTACGTCACATCATAGCGCATATATCTATGGCAATACTAGAAATAATTGGTAGAAGAGGGAACAAAAATTCCAAACATTTTATGATTGTCCTGGTAAAAATGTTGCTAGCCCATAGAAGATTGTGTCTAGGTTACACATTAAGAAATGTAACCGTGAATAATTTTGGAATAAAGCATGAATAAATGATATTAAAGTGTCTGATATATTTATAATTGAGATTTCTGTACACAATTTTCGACAGCGATTTAATGCTGATTCGATTTTTGGCCTCATCGTAAAGGATTAGTTGAGACACAGGCAGTTGTTTTATCAATCCATGATTTCGTCAAAATTGAATGGGACGAAAGCAAAGCCTTCCCCTTTGTAGAACTTGCTCTGGAACTCCACCCTGAAAAATGAAATACACATTGGGAAAATGTGTGGATCATGTGTAGAAAGTAGTCTAAGTGAATATGCATTATTGTTCACACATTTTATCAGTTTTCGGCTACTTTTGCCTTTGCATTTATATAGAACATTGAATAGTGTTGGGCTTTTGAGATCAAAGAAAATGTTATATTAGAATCTATTGCAGAGGATTTCACAATAAACAATTTTAGAAATTCTTACCAGTGGAGCCTAAGGGTATGAAGGAAAGCCGAGAGGCCCTCCATCAACAGTAGGATGGCAACTGTGAGAACGGCCCAAGGTGCAAACACACCCACAAGTACAAATGCACCCCCAAAGCCAGGTATCTTAAACCCAATACGCAAGACCATTGTCCAAAGCACTTCCGATAACTCTGGAAAGACAGGTCATCATTAAAATTAAACCGGTAGGGACACGATGGTAAAGTGACGGAAGTTCAGACAAATTAAAACAATTTCCAATATTACTTGGAATTTAGTAAGGAAACTTACGGGCATGAGCCAGACTGAGAGCCCATAATCGCAAATACGATGCTGTATGAGAGATGCAACCCAGACAAAATTCAATGGTGTGGATCATTTGATGAACGAGGGCCTCACTAAGATCAAACTGTATAACGGGAAGATAAAAACATAATAATGAATAATAAATTACCTGATGAAGGGCAAGTCGCCCGAAAGCTCTTAAATAAAAGATAATCAACATCACAAATTGTATTCATAATTCTAATGAATACTAAGAATCCTGCGATCTCACTCCCCTCTCAATAATAAGGTTGCAGCAGATGTGAGGAATACAAAGCTTATTAAATTTAAAGCCCCCATAAAATGTAGATAATTAAAATCTGCATTTAGCGTATCCAAACAAATAAGCAATTTAAGAGAAATATCCAGTTAATTTACCTCGGGTGGTTGTTCGTGACTTCCATCAAGTGAGGTGACAGGAACAGAGGATGAATTTTCTGTGAGAACTTGAAGATCACTTGAGGACTCTCCAAAGCCATCTGGATTGGCATCGACCATATAGACCACCTAGGTAAAAGGTTGCATGAAGACGTGGTAATGGATAGACATTGTTAAATATATGGATACATCCTTTTTTTTTAAATCTTTTAAATAGAAATCGGTGAACGACCCACTCGATTAAAAATGCACTTGCCCCCGCCCCGCTTTTTAGCCAGACAGATAAAAACTATGTCGCATATTCCGATAGTAGGTTGCACTCAAAATTCCTAGGGTCATAATTAAATGATCTTTGATCGGTCAAGTATGTCCTAGGCAGCATAATTGGAATAGGAACATTCCATGAGTAACTTCAAAGTAAATATATATAAGCCAATCAAACTTAATCTCTTAAGACTTACATTTCATGCATTACTAAAAGCGAATAGGGCCTTGGCTAGATAACTAGGAATCTTACAGAGTGGATGTCTGTAATACGGAGCCCCTGGCTACTTGCTAACTATGAGCATTACAGGGGGTGGATTCTACAACTTTGAGTTAAGAGTGTGAATGGTCCTTACAATACCAAGACAATTAACTATTAAAGTCACACACAGAAGTATTCACTTCTCAGGGAACTGTAATTACACACTTTCGAACCGGAAATATTGTAAAAGATTGAACATCAACCAGAAACTACTGTGCTTCAAGTCAGTGAGTGGAAAAACAAAAGAACTGCAGTGTAAGATATGGGGAACATACTCACAAAAAGAACAACAAATAAGATCAGATACTTATTCCTACTCACTGAATCATTGGGGCTTCTTGGTTCCGTTAGAGGCTGATCAATATAACGAACATATCAAGCGTGTACAAAATACCGGGGAAGGAAATGTTATCATTGCAATTATTGTTGCAAGTTAATACACACGTAGTAAGTAGTTTTCTCAGACATTGCTGTCATGACAAGAGTATTGATGTCAGTTGTTCATCTTATGTTATGAGCTTTTTATGGTCTGATTCACATGTTAGGAGACAGACGCTGGAAAATTAGCATCCATAATTTCACCGTAGTCTCTGAGTGACCGTATCTTGCAAACTGGCCCCAACCCGTCGTTAAGGATAATTCATTATCCATGGATCAGAGAATATGGCACGGTGCTTAATTCATTTGGTGAGGATAGGGAGTCTTTTGGCGACATCTAACTGGTTGATATTTTCACTTAAAGCCGAAACACAATATAGGAATCCAAAGATTTTTTTTTGCAAATAACAGAAACATTATAGACATAGGAGTACTAGGGCAGCATATTTTTGTGATCGTTATCATTATTTACCAACAAAACCATACGAAAAGAAGTCACCTTCCCTCTTACAAGGAGGCAGACATGGTGGTGAGCAACAGCGCCACTGGTGGGGATTTACAATTATTGATGACGTCACTGTCCCACACTGTCTGATTGGTTACTCTACTCAGGACATGTAAACAAGCATCGATCTTAGTACCACAGGTTAATTTCAAGCATTGATATATCCATAAATATAGAATATACACAGTGAGAAGTAATATACAGTATAAATAGATTATAATTACACCCTCCCTGACCCAAGAGAGCCCCGATTTTAGTCAGCAAATCTCCCCCTGTTACCCTGAAACTGAATGCTATTATATACGGCAAGCTATTGTTTATGGTGTGGGTATGAGGGTATGTGACGTCACTCCCAGTCACGTGACTTATAGCAATGGCGCTGACCATGCAAGGTGTCTGCTATGATTAAAGTGCATGTAAAATAGCTCTCTTCTTCCTTATCAGATGAGTATTACATAAAATACATATGCAGGATTGTTACATATGATTTGCCCGCTTAGAAAATGTATACATAGTTACCCATGGTGTTTCGGCTTTAATAAAAGGCACTTATTGGGTGATAGGTCACTTTCGGGAAATGCATGTCAAGCATTTAAAACTATACATCCAAAGGCCGAGTTTTCTATGTTTATTTACAAGAAATGTATGGTCATTTTAGACGACCAACTGGACATTGGAAATATGAGGCTAATAGGAGTATAGGAGGGTTCCTTATTCCCGGACTGTACAATGCTTACATTTTGCCATAATACAATTGGGTTTACTTGCACTTTAATTGTTTTGCATTTTGACATTAAGAGTATCGGCAGGTCTTATATAGGCTATCTGACATAGTAGGGTATGCGCTTGACAGATGGATAGGTGATATTAACAAGTGTGATTAATCATGTACACATCAATAATTAGGACACAAATGCCACAAATCACTTATCAATCAAAGTAATGTCTAAACCGACCCAATCACCAAATTTTTACCTCACTGTTTTCTTCATGAAGGATACTGAAACCACTTCGTGCTTTGGCCTAAATCGTGTATATTCAAATGTAATTCATTTCCATGTTGATCATGAATTGTATGAAACGAATATTAATCAAGGATTTCCTTTGACATTCTCCAATAAACGATGATCTTTTTTTTAAAATTTCACAAGTAACTCACCTTTCGCTCCGCTTTGCCTTTCCTCCACAAATATAATGGTTTTGTCAAAAGCATCCAAGGGATACACAATACTGCCGACAACACTAGGGCCACTTGCAGAGCAAACTGGAAAAAAGAACAGGTGCTGAGAGGTTCTTTGGGAATGTGATGGCTTGTTACAGGACAGAATTGTAAAAGAATGCAATTTTTAAA
This sequence comes from Sthenelais limicola, assembly GCA_942159475.1. Taxonomy (NCBI): domain Eukaryota; kingdom Metazoa; phylum Annelida; class Polychaeta; order Phyllodocida; family Sigalionidae; genus Sthenelais; species Sthenelais limicola. Next base: position 78,353,959 of record OW804096.1, on the reverse strand, counting down.
ATGGCACATTCGGGCTCACGTCAAATTCAATTAGCGCATAAATGGTCATCATGGGCGTGTACTCCACTTCATTAAATGCATATATATATATCGCCGGGTGACCCTATGACCTGAACATTTTAGCAAATAAACAAAGGGAATAAAACAAAGGGATACCTACCTGTCCAGTGAACCAGAACCAGGTTGCACACGGCTCTGTTTCGTTTACTTGCTTAAACATGGCCATATTGATAAGACCTATAATAAAATATTTTAAAAAAGTAGAGTAGCATGGTAGATGAAGATTACATAGCTACGTCCATATCATCTATCCATATTTGCTGTCTTAAAAGTGTGCAGTAGCAAAGCTACCAGTGACAACTAAATAAAAGCTAAGAATATGTCTAATCTTTTAGAAGTAAGATTTTAACAACCAATGTAAACATTCCCTATATTAATGTGTTATAGTGACTGCAGTGTGTTCGAATAACTATTATTTATTTACTCGCAACAGCATAAGCCTTAGTTGCCACCCGAAATATGTAATATACATATTATGCAAAGAAATGGAGCATTCTTCCATACCGATGAGGAGACTTGGGGCACACATTGAACTGGATGCATCAAACACAATCCACTTAACAATTATCTGAATGACCAAGTAGCCAAAAATGCTAAGTAGGAAGATCATTTGTGGGATGAATTCAGCTACAACATCAATCCAACGTCGCCATCGACTAAAAATAGAGGACCAATCTTTGAAAAGTTACCCGGTGCCCAATGAAATTGAGAATAAAATAAATCTTGTAAAAATTTTAATATGAATCTATATTTTCTAAGGTATTTTTTTCAATTCCCTGCAATTCAGTAAAGAATATGAATACGGATAAACTCCATGATATAATGGATTGGAAGTAATGTCGCTTCTTACGACTTGCATTTAAAATACTTACATATGGTTGGTTGCACTAAGAACAAGGCCAAACACCATCTGTGTCACGCCAAATATCACAGATATTTTCTTCTTGTATGAATTAGTGAATGTGATTTTATTTGTGGTCATCGCCCAAACCTATGTGGATAGAACACTTCAATCAATGTTTTGATGAAAAATGAAAAAACGCACATATCGAAAAGATGAGCGTGTATAACAAAAATACCCTTCGGAAATTTAAATACAGTGGAACCTCGCATAAAGACCGCATATGAGACCACAAATCGTTCAGTCCCAAGGGTGGTCTCAATAGTAAGGTTCCACTGTAGTATAACAACATACCCAATGTAATGATCACTGGGACACGAAATATGGATGAATGTGTCGGTTTATATTTCTTACGATATCACAGAGAATATAGCTAATTCTGGAGAGATACTTAGGTCATATGGTATTGTATTTTTGTGTAGACATAGGGTGAAATACTATGGTACATTACCGGATCTAATCCAAAGGGATAAGGCTGGGAAAAGACCCTGGTATCATTGGGATCAAGCTGGAGGGTTTCAATGTCCTTTTCGTACCACGTTGCGTTGCTGCAATTGATAATCATGGTTTGAAACCAGGAAAAGGGAAATATAAGGACGCGGTGTATTCAATTATCGCTTTATTTGATTGATTCTACCTATAAGTTTTATCCAATATTTAAATACTTTAGTAAAATATTTATATATAATACTAATAGTACCAGTCTATGCCCAGACCGGGTCTTTCGCCCCTTTCTGATTAATACGAAGCATTACATCAATTACATTACATCAATGGGACACTTACTCATATATGACGTTCCATGATGACCCGAATATGTTAAAAGATTTTGAGAAAGCATCATTGTAGATGAGACCGGAGTACATGGAGAAGAGCCCCATCATGAATATGAGATATCGACCACCGAACATGATATTCCAGATCTGTTGAAGAGATTTTTAATGTTACCCCTGAGAAAAAAGAAAATCGCTATGTGCAGTGCAGGAAAGTTCCCCACGAGTAATTCATCTTTTAAGCTGAAATTATCATACATAAAGGAACCCTACTTTATCATTAAGCATTACTATAGTACGTCATCTGTACCTCGTTATCACTTTTGGCTTTCATGAAAGTGCGCTCCTTAACCAACATCCACAAAGCGGCAAGCGTCATCAGAAGACCATGACCAGTATCTCCAAACATGACGGAGAAGAGGAAGGGGAAAGTAATAATGGCAAATGGAGCTGGAATTAAAAAGAAAAAGAGTCTGCAGCAAATGTTGGAATATCAGCAGTGGGATGAATTCAGCTACATGTAAATAATACAAAAGATCTAAATCATATGGTTGAGTGATTCCTGACAAAGTTAGATGGCAAACTACTTTTGGTGATAGGTAGTATTGAAAAATAATATTGAATAAGTTGGGACTGTATGAGTATAAAATCATACCAGGATTGACTTCTTTATAAGAGGCAACACCATATGCATCAATAATAGCTTGAAATGCAGATGTAAATTTGTTTGTTCGGTGGTAAGTGGGTAACTCATCGCATGCCAACCGATGGATAAGAGATGGAACAGAGGAGCCAACATCTTCCTAAAACACGAAAACGAACGATACAAAAATTCATTAAAAACATATGAAAGACTGATAATTTTAATAACCCGAGTCCCTTAAATGGAAAGGTACAATATAGCGAGAGGTCCAAACCTTTGATAGAATTAGTGACTACGTGTCAATATTATTTAAAAACACTCGGTGTAAATACTCACACTGGCTTTTGTCAGGGCACCCTGAATAGTTTCGATTTGGTCGACGGGACACCATCCTTCAGCAATATAGCTGTGGTGCTCCGCCCTAAACATATTCAGTGTGTGGAATATTGCTTTGATCTTATGCACTTTTATAGACCACCCCATCTGTTTATTAGCGATCGAATCTAAAATTCTCCGTCGTTGTTCTTGCGATCGTTTGATAACCTGAAAAAATGAAACAATAAACTGAAAGCAGCCAAAAACCCAAAACATTTAATTTGATAAGAATGAGATATACGCTATAAGTCCTAATAAAAAAAGAGAAGGAAGCGTACCACATCAAGGTCGTCTAATCTCGTCTTGACACCCTGCAGCATTTCTTCTCTTTCCGTGGCAGTGGATGGACACGGATAAACCATAGCACGGAACCTACACATGTACAATAGGTTAATGTCTGAAGAAATGCATTACAATTAGACATCTAAAACTGCACTAAATTGAATTTAAAATGATAAAGAAAGGGAAACAATTTATTACCCTTCACAGATCTTCTTCACTCGATTGCGGAGTGCTTCACCTTGGAAAAATACAGTAAATACAACCTTCCTGACATCAACGTCCTAGAAAAAACAAACCATAAATTATTGACAAAAGGAATCTATTTTTATACACAGTTATGAGAGGCGGTGCTATAATATCGTTCTTATAATATTTCCAGCAAAAAAAATGACATATTTCTAGGAGTAACATCTCTACAATTCGTAAAGTTGGCGGGTATTCAGGTTGAGAGTAGAATCTTTGTAACGAGAACCTCTACATCATAAATTACTGTAGGACCCACTCACAATACGTAATATCTTTGGGCCAATTGATGACATTACGATTGAATTTCGAGATTTTTACTTCTTCAGCTAATAAAAATTACAGCGTAAATTTAACTTTTGCCTGCTATTAAATTTAACAAAAAAGTGCTCCATTTGAAATAAATGAATAGGCAGTCAAGTTATCCTGCCGGTCTGATAGCATGTAATAAAGACCCCTATCATGGATTACAAAAAAACAGTATGGGAACTATATTAATTGTGAACAAGATGCTTGATCATGGACATGGGCTTACATTTGCATTTTTAAACAGATTCATAGATACAGCCAGTAGTACATTTTTATTTTGTAAAGATATCCAGAGACATAACAATGGCATAATATCACATCCCACATGGAAGTCCCTTAACATTGGTACATGATACAGATATCATGCATCATGCACTATGCTATAACGAGAAGAGCCATCTCACAATAAAAGGGGCTGAGAGAAATGGGATAAATGAGAAATATATTCGGTCTTATCATATAGAAAAGCATTTCTCTGGCCGTTGAACGCGGTGAAATAGAAAGCAAATACTTGTGATATATGTATATTGAGTGAAGGGAGGAAGGAGAACGTGATTCTATGTCTAATTATACAATACAATTCTTGTGAACCATTTCTCAGTCATTTCCAAAGGTCGTGCTAAACTGTTTCCTCCATTACGGTTGTACTGATAAACAGCATATACAGGTCTATTACATGTAATCGCCTGAGGACAAAGGGAAGGGATAACATTTATATAATCTTATAATATTGTGTTTAACGTTTGCCTAAAACGTTAGCCACAGTATGGTGGATAGTAATGGGGTCTGCAGACAGGGTTCTGCACACCAATGTTAATGGCTGATTGAGAGAGTGTCCTTAATGGGTATCATAACACATACAACTCATTCCTCGCAAAATAATTAATACATAAAATCCTATGATTATCATGACTGGAAACGCTAATTAGAGGCGGTCAAGCTTCGTAAAGGGCACAATTTAAAATAAACAACGTTTTCTTATAGCTAATCAGGGATCTGTTTTAATAAAGTAAGAGTGCCAAAACTATTATTGGCCGACTGCCTCAAATAGCTGATTCACGAAACAAAATCCAAAATGTTAGGAGAAAATAAGCACTGGGTGAAAAAGAGGTCTCCATACAATCTCGGGGATGTATTTTAATAGCAATAGCAAGGCTATGTACTATACATTTCTTCGTGAGTAAGGATCAATCAATGGGTTAGACACACATATCTAACACAATTAAAGAACTGGAGAGAATATAGCTTTCAATCACGTCCAGCTTAAAATGGGAGTGGGAAAATGTTAAATAGGCACTTGGAAATAACGTTGGTAGACTGAAAAATATCAATCAGACTATCTTAGCCTTCTTTTGAAATATTTATTGTTAACTTTAAAATCATGTGCTCAATGGTAAGATAGAAGGTGGAAGAAATGGTGCGTTGTCATTTAACATGGATGATTGTTACGTATTCTCTTCAGATTGAACGCTACATAACTAATCCAGCAAATGCAGGCAGACCGAAGATTAGTTAATGCTTTCTTGAACCAAAGGCCTCCCGCAAAGCTGAACTTACCCAGGATGTGTTATCAGGGGGCTGGAATAAAAGCAGTGAATGCAGGTACACGTTAGCGGTGATCTATAAAAAATGTATTACTTCGAATTCGGAGGGAAATTGTTTTGCAAGAAACAGGCCCCTCATATTAATATAAATATGTGACATAGGTGTGAAGAGAAAACCGTGGCGTCAAAAATACCAAATACATATTGGTGGTTTGTATATGAAACAAATCCTAATTCGAACATTTCATTGTCTCCCTCCTAGATTAATGTGATACGATATGTAGTAAAATGATGTGATCTTAATGCATCCAATGCAGCCTATATATACCAAACCTATAGTGTAAATTGGTAACCGAAAATATGAATAACAATAAAACGGTAAATTTCCATACCAGTGTGATGTCATGCATGTACTCGGGGATTTCTTGGAATCTGAGAAAAGTCATGCCTCGACATGCGCGCCACAATAACTTCATAAAGGCTTCTAGTCTATCCTGATGAATCACTCCGGTTATGTGCCTGGGAAAAGAAAATGTTGCCCGTTTGCGAAAAATGTACTCAAGAAATCTAATACTGCATCTAAAAATAGTAATTGCACTTTTATAATTTTACTTATCATAGACGTATATAATAGACATTGATGGTGAAACGTGAAAGTTGTTAGAGGATAGAAGAGATGTGGGCAAGGTTACATGTTGACTTGTCAATTCAATTCAATAGGAAACAGACCAAGTATCTATATTGATCACAGAGTGGCGCCAGGTATAACATTACCGTAAACCTGATACATGTATGGCATCACCAATAGCATCCTACGGGGTGACACTGATAGTACAATTGAAAGTAATTGAATCCAAATAAATATACTCACTCCAATCGTATACGCTGAGGTTCAACCATATCGATTACATCAGACATTTCCACACGAACAACCAAGTCGCTTTCAGGTTCAACACACGATTCTTCACCCTAGATCGCATTAATGGAAAGAAATTGAGATATTGAATTCAGATTATTCTAAAAACTGGACGAAATCAGACGAAAGTGATCAGGGGATTTCTGTTATAGAATACACTCGTACTATTTACTTACCCCAACAAAAAAATTCTGAGAGAGTATCAAAACATGTCTCATCTCCAGAAGTTCATAGAAGTTTCTTGCTAATGCATCGATATTGTTGGAGACCTCCTTTAGTTGACCTTCGAGAGATTCAAATGTCGCCTGTGGGAGAAATTGGACATTTGGATAGTGGCATTCTCTTTGAAAATATTTTCACTCATGTGTTGCATGTGACGTAGATTCAACTTCTATTCTAAATAGATCAGGGGTAGCAATTTTTCTCTTCCATAAAGAACACAATAAAGTTAAGATGGGGGAAATCTGTCAACAGAACTAATTTCATCGGGTATTGACTTTGTCATGAACTTCACTTATATCACTAGAACATACTTATTGAACAGTTATTACTTAGTTTAATAATAATAACAAGTCTAAAAGTCTAGTCTTGAGACTTGGGGTTGGGATTAACCCCTAATCCGCTTGGGATGTTGATATGTCGATAACCACTAGCGGACTGCCCCCCCCCCCCCTCCCAGTTCCCCACCGGGATTAGCTGCTTGAATTGGGTATTGACCATCCGAGTTAATACCCGTAGTCGGTTAGTCGGTCTGCGATCGTAAATGTTATGACAAAAGGTCAACAATTATTACGATCGAAAAAATTGATACCGTATAAGTACTTGCACACGTGCTAAAAGATAATGTATTACTCGTGATGCATGTAAATGCTCACCTCAAAATCTACAATGTCCTGCTCCCCGGGAGCTCGAGGCATATCTCCATACTCAGTAATCAGCATGTCTTCATTGCGCAGCTCACGTTCAAAGTATCCTGTAAGATACATAAGGTTAATTTAGAAATACATTGCAAGCAATTTTACCCCTGAAGGCAGAATATAATTATCTTCTCATTCAAGAGAAAAACACGGATGGTTTTGGCAACTCTTGCGTTTTAGAGCAACATTGAAACACCCACAATTAATATATATCTATATGTTCTAAATCATACCCTTTAAAAATTAATATTTTGTTGGCAACCGAAGAAATCGAAAATTATATTTTTACACGAAAGATAAATTTGCTACCAGAAATCAATGGAAAGTACGAAAGAAAACATTTTTTTTAAAAAAAACGAGTATTTCGTAGACTATGAACTAGTCTGTATCAGGAGATTTGGTGGTTGTCATGGTAACATTAATAGTTATAGAAATATGAGTGTTTGATTGTTCGGCGGTCCCACCAATTATTATTAGACGACCAACAATTTCAGAAATGAAAAGTTTCCCATTAATCTATAACTATCCAACCACATAAATCATATCTAAATATAGTGTTAAAAATAGTGTGTATAATACGATCGATATTGTTTTTATTTTTTCTTCTTCAAAACTTAGAATGGCCATGGCAACCCTTTTCAAGAGAAAATTCCATGGCAATTGTTCAGAAATATATGATTTACAAATCATTTGATACCGAACTTGACTAGTAGCAGTTGATATTAAATTTTGTGAAGAATGAGTTCAAATAATGTTCTAACTTTATTTTATTTGCACATATCATTATGCAAATAATGGGTCTGAGCCCAGCCTAAACTTGATCATGTCATCGTCAAAGGGTGACCCTCCGTCCAAGGTCACCCAGTAAACTTATGAACTATCTTGGTGTGGGGATGTTGTCAAATGCTCAGGCAAAAAACAGTCAAATGTCATTGGATTGGGAATAAAGAAATGAAAGAATGTAGGGACATTAGTACACAAATCTTTACTAACGTAGCTGCCTCTCCATCTCTTCACATCGTCGAATCTCGTTCACGAATTTCCGTTGAAAAACATTCACATCTTGATTTAACTACAAATGAAAAATAACTTGTGATTATCGTAATACTGTCTGTCAACATGAATGTTCTGCATTCTGCAATAAGAGGACGCAGTTCTGACACACCATTATGAGAACATTCCTTAATATATTTTTGATAAGGAATATGTTCTTAGTAAATCAAATGGTGGAATGTAGATAATTTCAAGTTAGAATGAAATTGAAATTATTCAGAACAGTTTGTGTTAAATATGAGTAATGCAAATAGATTCATTGATGTCATCGTAATCGCATTTCTTTGTTGTTGAAATCGATGAAAATACCTTTGTTTCAAAATAATACCTCATTTCATGCGGAACCTAACTTACGACAATAGGTAGAACTATTTTAACAAGCCAAAATATAAAACGTGGAACAACTGGGAATAATCAACGTAACCAATTGCAACTCAAAGATCTTGTTATGCCCTTTCTTTTATAATCATTTGATTGTAACTATAAGAAGTATTTTTGAACTATGACCAAAACTAAGGAGAAGTCCTGAGAAGCTGACTGACCCTGTCAAACTTCTAAAATGGGCCTCATCTTGGAGCGGCAAAATTTCGTGCTAGATACTTAAATATACTTCAAATATCAACGTGAAAAACAAATTAATGGGGAAAATTGATAAAACAAATACTAGTACATAGCGTGTTGATCTATTTCTCTTGATATATTTACAGCGAACTCAGCTCTTACATAGCTACATGTGCCTATATACGATGCCAGTAAAGCATTCTCCTATAGATGGCATGATCGCTAGTCCAACAGCTTATGACTAGATTTCCTAAAAACCATGGCAAATTCAGATACTTAAATTAGCTGATTAAAAGTTTATGCAAATCTATTGGTGTAGAAATATGAAAAACAAATTCGATAAAGCAAAACCTATTGAAGTCTCCTTTTTCTGAAACAATACCTTTCCATGCCTATCTGTATGCATCTGATACATTAGATTACTCATTTGAAACGCGAGAAGATATGACGATGTTAAACAGAAGTATATTAAATAAAAGAAAGAACATTCATAACGTATGGTCATAGAAAGACGTTATCATTGGACTTGTAATAAAGAGCTAAATTGCTATTTTTCGGAAATTATTAAAATGTAGAAATACGATAATAGATTAAATATATAATGAAGTATAACAATCTCTTACAAAAATAAAATAAAGAAAGAATACTATGTCATATTCATTATCTGTTAAGACTGTATTAATCAGGGATTTGTTTAATGATTGTCGGGTTGGGTATACACATAGTATTTATAGGGCAGACCAGTGAACATATACTTACATCTTTGAACTGCATCACACCGAGCTCACCCAATTCAGATACAGCAGCATAAGCCGACTCTGTTTGCAGGTAAAGTTGACATAATGTCATATCCTGACTTCTAAATAGCGACCCCATTATGATACCTAGGATTATTCCGAACCCGCAATCGTCTCAATCCATGTCACTTCCCGAATTATAATGGAGTATCAGCTATTCTGATGGAGAACGGTCAGACCTACAATTATATATATGATACGAAAAAATGAGTCACGCATCAGTTCGAATATTCTTCAATGGGGACATCGGTCACTGGGTAAACTTACATGACATATTGGATAGATAAGCAATAGAATAGGGAATTAATCATACGGCCGCGAGTGAGTCAATACCATAACGCTCAGGATATTTGACACTGGATCGTCCCTATGCCAGCCAAGTACAAAATAGCCAAAACGCACAGGTCAAATTCTTCTTGCGGTACTTCAGGTTTATCTTCAAAATATCATATATATAATATAGGAAAATATGGAATTTCAATAAACCATTGCGGTAAGAAACATACAGATACCTGCATGATTTTAATCAAAAGTAGTGACTCGTAGCAATAAAATTAATTATGTCGGAATTTCATTATGGACTAAGAAATTTCCTGTTAGTAGTAGGACCAGAAGTTCTGATATTGACTGGTATTAACTGACATAGATGAAGTAAAATTATGCGTGAGCAACAGAAAGTGCAGATTAAATACTCTCGCAGCATATTTACAATGCCCAAGCTTTAATGGAATACGATGCTAGGGTCCAGACACCTCGGACGCTAGGGTCCAGAGTCCAGACATGGTCCAGACGCCAGAGCCTTCCCAACTTCGGACCTAGGGCCCATGAAGGGTGAGTCCTAGCACTCGAGGAGGGGTGGGCCAAGCGTCCGAAGGGGGGGGGGGGCGATGTCCTGACCCCCACTCAAAATTTCCCCAAGTGCCCTTTTGTACAACCCTTTTTCTGTTGTAAGTGTGGCAACCAAAAGTGTTGTTGTTAAAACCAAATGTGGCCTTTTTTTAAAGAACCAAAACCTTTTTTAAGAACCAAAAGTGCCTTAATTTATTTTACAACCAAAAGTGCCTTGTGGTAACAGATGTAAAAGGCTGTTAAAAAAACCCTCATAAATGCTGTTTCCAGGACTCCCTAATTTAGGTATGGGTTAGCCCTACATGTTTGTGCTGACATAAGTTCCCCCTCTTAAGTGGTCTCATAAGTCATATATGTTAGTGTGTGATCATGTCAAAATAAGTAATATAGGGCCTACATAAAATGATCACTTTTTATTTTAGTTTGTATCAACACCTGCGCATGGATATTCAATTTATTTTTATTTGTGATTAAATACCGTATATTGTCCCCCCAAAATTTCCAGAGGGAGCATGCCCCCCCCCCGACCCCCTAGCCTAGTAGGCCTATGCCTTTGTGCCCCTCTGGCTCCGTTTTGGGGATGTACTTATATGTGCCCTTTTCATCTTAGACCCCCCCCCCCCCCCACCCCCTCATTTTAAACCCAAGAGTAAGACATGCCCCTGCCGTGGTAAGGCCAATTTAAGTTCTCGATCGATTCTAGTCAATAAAGTCTGATTCGATATCTAGGTTGCCGGTCGGGAGGTAGGCCTACATTCCCCGCAAATCGCCCTAGCTGGCCCTGGATGACTCTGGCTCTGGCTGCATGATCAGACAGGTCGAAAGTGTAGCGATAGATTGACGATCAATTCAAAGATATAATACTATATGCCCGTAATAGTGATGGTAGTAGGCCTACAGGCCTAGGGCTAGGCCCTATAGGCCTAGGGATCGGCCCTTTAGGCTTTAGTAACTTATATGGTATTAAATTAATATAATTTAATTATAATCGCCCATGTTTTATGAATGATAAATTAATGAGTATTTCTATTCTCAAGGACAACCGCCAAGGAGTAGTTAAGACTGATACGCAGATTTTCGAAGAAAAGCAAATGGGTAAAGTCGTAAAGACCAATATGCGTTACGTAATCATACCGATCATTGAAAAAATATATATCGAGCGGAAGTTAACGCCTCCTGTCCCGCCCCAAGTTCAGCACAAGTCAGCCGAAGATCTTGTGCCACTTGTAAGTTGTAGACAAGTAAGGATGCGTAAAAGTAATTAGTCAAAATTCCAGACAGCATTGTATATCGCAGAGTTCCCAACAATATCATCTCAATCGAAGAGATTATCCTTACCTTATCTCCACCTGTCCAATCTAAGAAAAATCAATATTTGCACCTGGAAATGTCATGTGCTGTTTACTTCCTAAGTTCGTATTTCCGGTTGTGTATGAAGAAAAATGGTAAAAAATTACCTTGAATAGTGAAAGAATTGAATCGTGTATTCTTTTTGCCCCCCTGACACGAAAACCTGCCTTCTTGAAATATTTGGCCTTTAATAATTGTTGAATAATCATGATCAGTGTTGCCCATTGTTTTTCTAAGGAGTAAAATCTGTCATAGTTCTCATATGTCGTTGCATCGCCTACGCCAGTGACCACTTCCGGTATACACGCTTAGGTGTTACACGCGGATCAAAACCATCTCTCTGTGTATTTCTGGACTGATCTACAAGGTAAATAATATATTGGGTGTGTCTGACGATCAGTAAATTTTACATCACACAAAGTGTAATTTGTCTGTGCTAAAAAAACGATCCGACACATCTGTTTTTATCCTCTTTGACACGAACACTGCCAGTCTGCCACTGGCACTGTCACTGCACGAACAATAGTAACATCGTGGTAGGCCTACTGGTAGGCCCTACGAACACCAGACCTATTACAGAGATTCGTCCTGGGTCCACTACCACTACTTGCAGAGAGGCCAGTTCAACAGGCTACAGACCTATAGGCCCCAGGTCGCGCAGGCCCAGCTTGGGACTTATAGGGCCCAAGGCCCGTTCGCGTTGGACTTACAGGCCCCGAGATGTATAGGCCCAGGAGAATACTTAACCATACCAAAAATAACCCTAAACCTAACCCTAAATTGGTTGTCCTAAGTCAGTAAAGGTAGTAGTGGATTGTCCCTAGTAAAAACTGACTAATAAAATAATTATTTGACTAAAAAAAAATATATCACTAAGTTTTGAAGCGGGGCCTATAAGTCCAAAACCCCTGTAACGGTCGGGGCCTATAAGTCCAGAGCTGGGCCTATACGTCCAAACGGCTGGGCCTACCGGGGCCTATACGTCCAATGAACGGGGCCCATACGTCTGGGCCTATAAGTCCCGGGGCATATACGTCTGCACCCCCGTCCAATGCCCTACTGTCCTCAACGATCCTGTGTAGCTATAGGATCGTTGGCGTTGCTGTCCTTGCATCACTCTATGCCTAGGACCTAAATTACGTAACGCCCAAAGGGTGGGGCTGTCAGACCATGCGTTACGGTCCCATTGGTAGCCTATAATTAGCGTTAAGCAGCCTGGGGGTGGGGGTGGGGGGTCTACATTTTGAGGGGCAGTGAGGCATATTATTACATTATGCTTCCTAGAGAAGACGGACCACTCTGATGTCGGACCGGGCGGGTTAGTGGAGTCAGACCAGGGGGTTAGTGGACCAAACTATTATCCATACCATACGAAAACTAACCCTAAACCTAACCCTAAAATCTGTTGTCCTAAGTCAGTAAAGGTAGTAGTTCAACTTGAGTGTCTGTAGTAAAACTGACTACTAAAAGATTTACTTTGACTATATACCTATCGCCTATGTTCTGCCTAAAGTTATGCTCGGTCCGAGTCCACCAACCCAGTGGTCCGAATCCACTAACCCTCAGGTCCGAGCATACCACGTTCCGAGTATATCACGGTCCGAGCCCAGTGCTGTTCGAGTTCTAAAAGCGTCAGATCGCAGACTTATGCTAGAGACTATCAGTACTAACGGTATATCACTAAAACACTGTCACTAGGCTATCAGTGCCAGTGGCGGGGATGGCAGGGGAGGCGGGGCGCCCCTGGGCCCTGCCCCCCACCCCTCCTTCAAAATCAAGCTAGAGGTTTCCCTCAGTTGCTTTATAAAAATCGGTCCCATGAAGGCTCAAATCCCTATTTAAAGTGACACATGCCACTGAGCTCCCGATTTGGGGAAAGTTTGCCTGAATTTCAACTATGTTCTAGATTAGTATATTTGTAATGTATACCCTGGAGCATCAATGTAGGAATTACATATATTGTGTGTATTTAAGAGTTTAAAACTTAAATTTCGTAGGGTGCTGGAGTCACCCTACCCAACTGCCAGACACAATTCGGTTGGTGAGGGGAAAGTCCCCGACGCCTCTTATCTTAATGAGTTAAGTGATACCAGCTGGATGGGACAGGGTAGATATGTCACTATGTAACTCCTGCCTCGCTCCTACTTCACCATGCACTGAGGGCAGCACCTTATGGTCAAGTTACTTCTCTCTCAGATTTGAATTCCTCAATGGAATCTCTGCCACATTCTTCGTTAACAAATATCAATTAATCTAAAGAATATATAGAGTTAGTATTCCACACAAATGTTCTTACTTGTGCAGGTAATCGAAAACTACAAACATATTTCTAAATGACATATAGTCAAATAGTGTCCTTAGCCACTTTAAGCTTGTTTTATAATGTTACAAAATGAAATCCCTAAGCAGCTTCCAAACTAGAAATATCGAAAGTCGAAATATTATGAAATGATTTAGGCCTACCAGCGATTTGAATTAGCAGGATCCCAGTCTGATATGTGTGCTTGTAAGTTGTAAATGGAGATCATAGCACGCCCCTCTTGGAAATCCTGCTTCGGCCTCTGTATTATATACATCCTAATACTGACACTCACTCACTCCTTACTGGCTTAATCTTGGACTGTCTCATCTATGACTGAGAACCCTTCCTTTAAATCTAACTAATTCAAGTCTTGTCAGCTTTATCTAATCCTATACACTATTGCTGTAGAGATGACCAGTCTATCTAGTTCAAGTCAATACTCGTTGTCCAGGCTATATTCCAGACTAGTTTTAATTAAACCAGCCAACATAAGTCAAATGTATTTCATCACTGGAAATGCACTCATTTATTTATTGTTTTAGGAGCCATTATGGCTCCTAAAACAATAAATAAATTAGTAATAGATAATGAGATAGGCCTACCTGTAATGTTTTTTTCTGTGTCGCCTAGGTGATTTTAAGATGGCCGAAAATGACGGGAAGACTGAAACGAAAAACTTTACCGCCCCTGGAAGCGAAGAAAACAAGAACCAACATGTCAGACGACGCAGGAAGCAAATGACGCCAATAATAGAAAAAGGCGCAATTTTAACCGAATATCCTGATAAACTGCGAGGTTTTGAATTCTGGAAGAAAACACTTAAAGGTGCTAAACTCGTCGTCGCCCCAATGGTGGACCAGAGTGAACTGGCCTGGAGACTCCTCAGCAGAAGGCATGGTGCTGAACTTTGTTATACCCCAATGTTTCATTCCAACGTGTTTGGGAGGGATGAGCGATACAGGAAGGAGAATCTGGTCACGACCCCTGAGGATAGGCCACTCATCGTACAGGTTTGTTTTAATCTAAATATAGTTATTAAACCTGAATTAAAATTGGAATTTCCTCGTTAAGTAGCTATAGCAGTCCCGTTCTATTTCTGTCGTTGACTTACTTCTACGAAGATCCCATGAAAAACCTCAGCGCTTTATATTTAGATTGTATTTCTTTAGATTCTGCCTTATTTTTCTAGTTTTGTGGCAACAATCCAGAGATATTTCTTACTGCTGCTCTGCAGGCGGCAGACAGTTGTGAGGCAGTAGATATCAACCTTGGCTGTCCGCAAATGATCGCAAAACGCGGTCATTATGGTGCTTTTCTGCAAGACGAATGGGATTTATTGCATAAAATGGGTATGTTGTACTTCTTTGAAAATGTAGATTTTATCTTTTGTTTGAAAATATGATAAAGCATAAATTGTCCAAGAAAATGTGTGATCAAACCAAACATAATATTCGGTATTATTGACAACTTTGTGTGGGGAATTTAGCAAAATCACGAAAGGGACCTGTAGCTGATTTGCGTCCTGGGGATTAATAATTCAATATCTTTTGTAAAAAGAACCCTGTGTTAATCTTGGCGGTTTATTTCACCATCAGGGTATAAACTAAATGAGACAGTGAAAATGTATGGTGTAAGTTACGTACGCATGAAATCAACGCCTATCCTAATTCGCTCTTACATTGTGCAAATTTTCGTTTTGAAATAAACTAAATGAGACAGTGAAAAGGTATGGTGTAGGTTACGTACGCGTGAAATAAACGCCTATCCTAATTCGCTCTTACATTGTGCAAATTTTCGTTTTGAAATTGCAGTAAACCTCTGTCACAAGCATCTCAGTGTCCCCATTACCTGTAAAATGCGCGTCTTCGATGATGTCGATAAGACGGTTCGTTATGCTAAGATGCTGGAATCTGCTGGCTGTCAGGTATGTACTCATACGTTTGCTCTATGTCATCATTTTGAAATATGTGTTTTGAATTTTCTAAAGACTTACCGATTCCAGTACATTAAATCAAAATTGTTATTTATTTGTACACCATGGTAAGATAAAAAAAAATATTACTTCAGTGTCACTTTCAGCATGCAATGCTCAATATTACGATTAATGGGAGGCTCCTCGGTGAGTGCATGGGAATCAGCGTTGTGCCTGCGCCAACCACTCCACTCCCTGTCTAGTTTTGGGCGCACTCTGCCATTTACTTTCCAATTTAGGACAACGCTACCACTCCCTCTGCAGTATTGAAACAACTTGTGGAACCTTCTAATGTGACTGCATGGTTTCTTTCAGTTACTTACTATCCACGGGAGAACGCGCGAACAGAAAGGAATAAATACAGGTCTTGCAGATTGGTCAAAGATAAAGGCCGTAAAGTGAGTATTTAAAAGAACATATTTGTACCATGTCTTTATGCCATTCAGTATTACCTCTCCCGCTGCGCTTCCAAGGATCTAAAGAGTATTTAATCGATGTTACAAGAATTATTTTATCGTACATGGTACACATGTAGATTATCAGAGACGTCTATACCTCACATATGTCCATGCTTATTCAGAGATGCCTTATCCATCCCCGTGTTCGCCAATGGAAATATACAGTATTTGGAAGACGTTCATATATGTATGAAAGAAACCGGAGTAGATGGTGTCATGTCTGCTGGTGAGTTTTGCAGTCTAATACTGTTCTCATATTTGTCTAGCTTCTTCATTTGAAACTGCGCTCTCATTTTGATTATGGTTTTGGATTTGGCTTATGGCAGATTAGCATTTTTCTCACATCACTCTACGTGGATTGCTGTAGTATCCAGGACTTTTACTAGTACTATCCACTATTACTACCTTAGTGTTGGACCTAAAGACTAGCAGTATGTTGTCTTGTAAAATTGTAATTGCATTGCCAGTTCATTATTAAATTCAGATTTCTGAATCTAAATTATGATTCTCTTATCATATGCAGAAGGGAATTTACATAATCCAGCAATATTCTCCGACAAAACGTATGCTGTGTGGGATATGGCGGAAGAGTATGTTGATCTATACGAACAGTACAAATGTCCTCTCTCATTTATCCGGGGCCATCTTTTCAAACTGTTTCAGCACTGGTAAGAAAGCTTTTCGAACTACCTATGTTCTGGTTACTGTTTTAGGGTCGATATCAGTATAACGCTTTATTTAAAGATCATCGTCAAGATGAGGAACATATGTTGAGATGTTTATTAATAGGCGTAAAAATATGTACACAGATAGAAATAACTTTACGTGTATTAACAGTACACACTTTTGTCATTCTAATGTTGGAACCCACACTTTTAACTAAATGTTTCTTTATAGTTAATGTTATTTACTTCTTATCGGTCAAATTTCTGAATGTGAATTAAAAATCAATGTTTCTTTATAGTTAATGTTATTTACTTCTTATCGGTCAAATTTCTGAATGTGAATTAAAAATCGTCAGGCCTATCACTCTAATGATAAAGAAAGTCTAATATTTTGCTCCTCTCTTTTAAAGCCTCAATGTACATCTAGATCTCCGTCCGATGCTTGCTAAAGCCAAGTTGACCGAAGAGTTCAGGGATATTATAAATCAGATCCGAGAAGCGTGCAAGGTAGGGATATCATTTAAAATTACATTCTGATTTGATTTAGTGATTCCATAGATTTATAGCTATACAGCGTCTTTGGTTCTGTTCAGCATCCTGAGATTCCCTTATTGAGATGCTATATACTTTCATTGCTACAGGATGATATGGAGAAATATAAACAGGATCCAACAAGCCTTAAATGCGACCTCCCTCTCCCCTACTGGTTTTGTCAGCCTTACGTTCGCCCTAAGTAAGTTTTATTTTAATCCTTTGAAGATGACATTATACAACAAATTTTGATGTATTATTTGCTGGATGGACGGACAAAATTGCGTTTAATCCTTCTTTCTATTGGCTGAGCGTAATACAAATTGTCCTTTCTATTTCTAGGGTTAACGATCCAGCTCACAAAGAGTGGAGGGAAAGCAAGAAGAGGCCGCTTGAAATACCCGCTCACGTTACTAACGGAGAAACCTTCTCCAAAAACAAACTGAAACGTATGCAGCGAAATCCTTACAAGACTTTTGAGGCAAATGGTAGGAAGTATGAAGCGTGCACCACATGCGGTAATCCAAAGGTAGGTTACCAACGCCTGACTGTAATATATGTATAACTTTGAACCAAACTGCATACAGACCACCTCTCTATAGAGACCACCCCTCTATTAAGACCAGTTTCTCTCAGTCCAGAATTGCTTTCCTCTTATTAGATTAGCCCCTCAAGAGTGACCACCTCGTTATGAGACCACAAATCGTTCAGTCCCAAGGGTGGTCTCAGTAGAGAGGTTCCACTGTAATGTTGGCCAATTCGAATGCAATTGTCTTGTCACGTAATTGTCTTCAAAAACATCAATAGTTCTTGTACAACGTTCCGCGGGGACATCAATAGATGGCAGCACATGAAAACATTTGCCATTGTCAAATATGTGCTTTTCACTATTAACAGAGCTATACGTAGATCTCTGCTATTAATGTTGAATTACTTGAGCCGGAATAAAGGGATTTCAAACGCTTATCCTTGGATTACCTATTTGGTTGATACATCAGTGTGTCATTATACACGAACTTTGATCCGCTTAACTCAGGTTAAACTTTATATTATTCAGGGCGATAAATGCTTGTTCAATCTATGTAAGAAATGTTGCCGCCCTCATTGCCGCAAAATCCAGAACGACTGTCCCGGTAAGTGTTTTGAATCAGATTTAAATATGGATGTAAACATTTACATTACATATTGGTTACAAATCGATTTGATGTCCATATGACGGCAGACACGCGTATCTATTAGTTGTTTATATTTAACATTATTGACCCTGGGTATCCACCTTAGCATTAGCCTCACCTGAGTCTATTTGTCTGTTGGCCCATCACTTTGGGAACATGACCCTCATTGTAATTTTGCCTTTATATTAGGGCATCATCTATGGTTTATCAGAGAGCGGTGACTAGCTTAAATACTAGTTGTTCATACATAACATTATTGACCCTGGGTACCCACCGTTAGCATTAGCCTCACCTGTGTCTTATTTGTCTGTTGGACCATCACTTTGGTAATATGACCATCATTGTAATTATAAGTTGGGGTTTGTTTTAGGGCACCATCTATGGTTTAACAGGGAGCGGCGACTGGCTTACGAAGCTGAATTGAAGAGGAAAAAGACTGTTGAAACCGTGCAAGAAGGACCCGATTCTAAAGTGGACCCCAAGTCCGATATTGAGAATACTGTGATAGAACAAAAATCGGAAAACAATGGCCCTGAAAAGACAGAGGAGAAGCCAAATATGGGCAATTCTGGTGATATTTCCACACCAGAAAATACGAAAAACGATGAACCTGTTGAAGTGAAGGCTGGTGAACCTCTCACAGACGCTGCTACTGAAGAGAAAACATAGTTCCTGGATTTCTATTCCTAGGACAGTTCCCTTATATTGTAGCCTAATGGTCTTTCAATAATATTTCACGAAGCTGATGTATTTTTTCGTACTGTGGAATTGATAATTTATTGAGCTCTCCTGATTCTTGCTGAATGGCCTTTTGGTGTTCTTTATTATTATTATTGTAAATCATATCTGTTAGTCGGCCGCGTACTTGTACTTATTTGATACCACCTTTCCCCATTTCAGTACATACACCCCCCCCCCCTCAATCACCCCCCCCCCCCCCCCCCCTTCCCTTATTGGGCGGTGGAACCCAGCTATATTGTCTTACTGAAAATCTTCAGGTCTATTTTTCATGGCTGACTTGGGCTTGTATAAATGACGCTCAGATAACACGGGTAAAAGGGTAAACAGTCGAATTGCTAATTGCTCACGATTATATCACTGTTCGAATGTATACGTATAGTGAATTTTTAGTCTAACATGATGGAAAGAGTTTTAATACAACCCTTTACTTTTAACCTTGTGTCTTTATTCTTTCTTTCTTGCGTTGACTATTCATTCATACTCTTGAAATAATTAAGTGGTTAAGAAAATCGAATGTCATGTAATCTGATTCTTGTCCGTCGCCGCCATCTGGTGGCGCTAGGACACAGGAGAAGCGGCACGCACTCTTGTTTTGGGTTATCGCAATTCACTTGGACGCTATTCTTTAGTCCACCAATCACTAGTGAAACAGATGAGTCAATTATAATGCTTACGGAAGAAGTCTCTTCCATTTCACATTCGCCTTTCTTTTGAATCTTTCCAATACTGTGCTCGACCTGTTTTCAGAGCAAATTTGGCCAACTTGTTGGCTGTCTGAGGTGTATAACCAATTAGTGCTGTGCCCACTGTCGTAATACCTTTTTCCTTTGTCATGTCTGCTACTCGTTTCTCTAACACCTCTGATCTTACATGATAATAGTTTCCAAAGTTACAGATCAGTTCCTTCATGTTGTATCCTTTCAAGTCCTCCGTTGAAGGGCTATAGACTGCCTCAACGTTACACGCAATCTCCACTCTGCTGTCATGGGCAAATGCCATCGACTGAACACCAAGAAGCCCTCCCGGTGTCGTAGCGCGTATAGAGTGAGCGATCTTATGCCCAAACTCTACATCCTGTGTATCTATTGTCACGTTGCAGTTCATCACGTACGGGATAGCACCAATTCCTTAAGGAAAAGAATACAAAACCTGTTGGAGTGCCTAAATATTAACATAACGCATACCTATGGGCGTTAAATGCAGATACTTAGTCCATGGTAATTGATTATTTAATGGCATGCTTGTGACAAATTCATACAAATCCTATATAAAATAAGCTATATTCTTACCCGAGCGTAAGATAGTTAAATTAAAATATTGGTTTTGTGGGATGAAAAATGATTATTAATCATTAATAATGAGCATGTACACATTTTTACCTGTGAGTCCATAACGAGATGATGGATCTGGGCCTACGTCAGCTTTGATACCAGAATAAGACCCATGCTCACTGCCTTGATACCACTTGACTGCCTTCCGCCTGGCTACTAGACCTCTACGCTGTGGCAAATCCGCCGCCCCGAATAGGAACGCAGATGTACCAGGAATTTGTTGTGCTATATTCGTAGCAATATCTTTAAAGAACAAAAATTCAGAATGTTATTATGTAGCCAAAATTTTAGGGCAAAAATCCCCTTTTTGGGGGGTGAAAATAACCTTTTTAACCCCTTTTTTCAAATTGGAAGATTAGATGCGTCAAATGATGGTGTTTTTTTTACATATTCTAAAATAATTGTGAGTAGACTTGTGTTTTACATTTAGGCCAAACAGGCTAACTATTTTACTTCTGAGTCTTTCAGAATGGGATACCTTCTGCCAGACCATATAATAGAGGTGATCGCAGGAGTACGCTTACGGTACTTAAAAACGCCATTACATTTGGACTATAATATTGCATGACCTTAATGTAGCTTTACATCGTCAGGTTTTACCTGAAAAAAAACTTTTCTTTCAAAACCCCTTTCAAAAGAAAGAAATGTCACTGGGAGGCCTGTAATTGCACTATTTGGGTTTCATCGGGTCTAAAACAAACTAGATATTTCCAATTAAAATCAGGGAATGGTATATCAGAAAATGAGTGAATACTTAGCTATATAGTAAGAACTCACCCCTTGCTATCGTGCCACACTCGTCCAGTGGTACATATTCACAGATGGGATGGATGGGAACAAGGTCTACTGATCCCAGTCTGGGATGGCCTCCACTGTGCGATCTCAGGTCTATAAGCTCATAGGCGGTCTTACAGGCATCGAACACACTCATACCTAATGTCAAGTTAAAAATCGTATCAGATTGCGCCAAAAATTGCTATTGTTTCCACAGATCATGCAAATTGAAAACAGGATCCCAAATAGAATAATTATGTAGGATATAGATTAAATATTGACATATAATTCCTTACCTATATGTTCAGCAGCAGAAACAATGGTTATGACGGATCTGTTGTAATCATAATCACGAAAGATATTCAACACTGCACTCTTGATAGGATGTGGCCCTGTAATGATGACGTTGGGGATATAAGTGTTGAATGTTACCTTAGAAGTAATACTCTTAAAGGTCAAGTGTAAAGGTTTTTATTTGGTGTTTGATGCTACGTAGGGCCTATATACTACTAATATAGTCTGTATAGTGGACTATACAAAATTGTTTTGTCGATTGATATCCAATGTTTTTAAGAACATCAATCAAGAATTTAGCCCAAAGCATATCCCCCAGAGTAACCAGTAGACCTATAAGCCCCCCCCCCCCCCCCATCTATACCTGGGACTAGGATAGAGATGGATACTCTGCCTCCCTCCACGGGGCTCCAGACTAACAATTATAGGCCTACTATCCAGTATTGTCGATACAGTCAGATAGGCCTACCGACATAGGCTAGGTAAGCGTTGAGTAAAAAAAAGCCTATTGCAGGGCCGGAAAAGCCATTCAATAGCGCAGTAGGCGTCCAATCACTGACATTATCATTCTGATTATGCATGAGAGGCAGTGAGCCTATATATACTGTATAGCCTATATCCTAATATTCCTATGGCCTAGAATAAGGACACTAGGCTAACTGGAAAGAGCCAGGTATATGAACATACATGGCCGTTAAAACCAAATGGTGAAGAGGCAACAATGGCTTTATAAAGTTTACTGGTTCACCTACCATTACTCCCTGTGTCTGGTGAACACTCGGCGTTTATTTTGAGAGCAGACGACGCAACCCTTTCCACAATAGAGGCATTCCGTGCTTCGGATATATTTAAAAGACACGCACATAGACGCAGTTTGTTTGCGGCAGTCATTTCGGAAAGTTCTTATATCCATATAGAAAGAGCAAATATATTTTACACACGCACCAGTAGATGCTATGAGGTTTCAAAGTTCACACGTGTGTGGAGTAGGCTATGCATATGTGCGCCAAGTAGCCATTTTACAAATCATGTGACCACTGGTAGACAAACCAAGTTAGTGAAAAATAGAGCGTGCGTAACGTAAGTAGTATAAGAAAAAATGCCTAGGTTTCAGGGTAGGCTATCCATCATCGGTATACATGTGAGAACGTTTTGAAACATCTAAATAATGAATTTGGAGCAATGTGAACTGATTAGGTAGCTAGGCCTACTACATCTATGGATCTATTTTTCTGTCTGATTCATATTTCTAGTTAGGTATAGCTGTCGGTCTACACGTATAGGCCTAACTAACGTTAGTGTAACCTAGGCCTAGGCTATTCATTTAAGTTATGATGTTATCTTATGAACTTTTGACGGACCAGACGGTCGGTAGTAATGTTATAAAAAAACGTAGGCCTATGTAATAACTCTTCATCAAAACCTTTCACAGTTTCAGGTGAAACCCTAAGAAAATTCTAAAATGATAATATGGCATGATTTGCCAATTGAATATAAAAATTGTTTCTGTTCTCCTCAGGTCTATCATGAGATTTTCTCTTCATCGCAGCTCTCCTGAGCAGTGCTGCTCCCTGGAGGGTGACTATTGTACTAACTCGATCAAGGTATTAAACAAGACTCGGTCGGTGAAGAAACCTAACATACACATGTATGAAGCTATATACGACTGTTCAAATGAATCTTAACAATACTTATTCCAATGATTATCTTCACCCCCCCCCCCCCCCCCATCCTTTGCGGGGATGGGGGGGGGGGGGGGTAGAATGTCTAATATCTCTTCAGCAGAGCCAACTCATGTAGGCCTAGTAGGCAACGTATGGTCTATGTTTGATTGTTAGCTATTGTTTGTCCCGGCTATTGGATTTGTACGGCGTACTTCATTGAACTGATTGCACTGAAACCCATCTTCTCTTGCTGAATGACTCATGAAGGGTAGGGTACTCACGATTCAAACTTTAAGCTTAGAAGTTGACTCAGAGTCGTTCTAGTTAACTGATGTCATATTATATTTGTCGAGACATTCTATATATATATATATGCTCATAGTTCTCTGTCGCTAACTTTCCAATTTAACAATGAAATGGATTTTTTATTCTTCACTCTTATCATAATGGCGCCTACAGCTAGGGGACGAGCACCTTTCCAAAATAGTTATTTATGCGATCATCCGACACTTTATTTGGAACTGAGCCTAAAGTGCCTGAGCTGGATAATATTCATAGCGCTATCTTGGAAATATTACCCTGGCAGAGAGGAAAAAAGAATAAGCTTCAGGCGAAACCACTAACTACAATGCCTGATGCCAAGTATATAGCCTCTATGCTCTTAATTCCTTTCATTCAGCTTATAGTTATAGGTGGCGATGCTGTGCCGAGGCCTTAAAATTAAAAAGCGGTCCGCTGAAAAGGCACATACTCAAATAAGAGACCACATTATATTAGATTAAACTAAGTTCACTTTGATGAAACTTTAGGGTCTAGGATTATCTAATATTAGTCATATCTTATAGGTTTTAAAGGTCATTCACCGGGGTTAAGAATAACACATACTATCCGTGTATACCTACAGAAGCGATTACTGAATTCGGCTAAACAACCGTCTTGAAAATGACAGATTGATTTCATACAAAAATAATCTCAGGGATATAGAATTTCTTATAGATTCCATTAGCATAATATTTGATCAGACATAGGCTTACCGGTATATGATTCTTTATCTTCTTCGCCATTCATGGGAAATGTAATATGCAAGATAAATACAACTGAAATTGAGGGATTTGGGTGCAGTGGTAAATAATCTCGGGGGATTTGATGGCCTTTCCTAGGGTTATTTTAGTTTTACCATGTCCTGCCAGATAGCCTTTGTCACTTGTCTTGTCAGTAGCTTCGAAGGACTTGAACATAAAGGCTAATACCGAATCTAAGCAGTGCGGCCTCATCGCCTGCAAGTCAAATCATTGGTGAGCGTATTGACCCTAGAGGCATTGGGAATTTTCAATAATGGCTGGAGCATCGGGTTGACCTAGACAGCAATATTAGGTTACCTAGCTTCTGCCATAGAAATACTGGCTGATACGTTCTAGGGTTACCCGGTGTGGTCATCTTCCCTTGCCAGTTATTTCATACTGACCATTGCACTCCTGTCCCCGTACCCTTGGGACGTCTCACCACGACCCCTTCACGTGTGCGCTTTTATTTCATCCATTTTCTCTCCCGGAAGGTTTTCCTTAGGCCAAAAAAAAATAGGTGTGTTTCCGATTTATCTGGCTGAATACTAGCTTGGGGGGGGGGGGGTAACTTTTTTTTTTTGTTATTTTTTTTTGTTTGGTAACCTCCTCCCAGGAACTGAAAAAAATGTCTTTTTCATAACAATAGTTGTTTTGAACATGGGAAATGTGCCTTTTGACAGTTCCAGGTTAGGAAAACCCGTTTTCCTGCTTTTATAAGCTTTTTTTGTCAAAAAAATCCAAAAAAGGTAAGATATGATGGGGAAAAAATCAGGTATGGTAAAAAATATTTAAGTAGGGTAAGGTTTTTCTAGGTAGGGGGGGGGGGGGGTAAATCGGAAACACACCTATTTTTTTTTCCTTAACAGGAGGTCACCGGGACGCGAGAAAGACCTGTATATTTCGTTGTCCGGATGTTGGGTTTGGATTAAGGAGCTTTGGAAGTGATCCTGAAAACCACGAGGGCTGCTGCAGAGCGGAATGGTCTTATCGGCTCGTGTTCTATGCCTTCGAGATTTGCAATGTTTCCAAGTGCATTGCTCGACTCGTTTTTCTTACCGAAAAGATAGGGACAGCTGAGGCTATTATAAAACCAGACGATTCCCCAGTATTAGTCACACTATTCCGATTTTAATCAAAAAGTGAATTTATTTTGTCTAATTTATGTTTTCAGTGTCACAACGACGTTCGCTCAAATATCTTGTATGCCCCCAATTTTTTAAAATGTATTTTAACCTTCATTCATATGACATTCATTATGCAGGATATATATAAGATCACTTTAAACCTGTTTTCATAATTGTACGATATGTATTGTACGTAATCAATGTCCATGTGGACCTTCTACTATATGTTGGTATCCCCAAGCAAAACTCTTCCGAAATATTAAATAAATATTATTGAATTATTACTATAATAATTATATTAATACCTTCTTCATCCCACCACTTCAATACAAATAATTTTCAACGCATTAACCGCGTTTTTTGGAAGTTCTACCTAAAATCCATGTTCGAATGTTTTATAAATGAAAGCATCAATTCATCTACATTATGGCCGTGCATAGGGGATTAGTTCTCAGGACAGACTTTCATACGGACGAGACAGTGTTATGGCAACGATTATTGCATGACTTATGGATGCGGGCACCTGTATGATGAAATTAAAACGAACAAAGGCTCTAACAATAATTCGCTGATTCATGACATCCCCGAACTTCAAAACCAGAGGAGAGGAGTTCGGTATAAAATGGGTGCACGCGGAAGAAGGCACTTATATACCCAATTCAGTGTGAAATAACCATGATCAATAATATACTCACAGTATCGTGAGTTTATTCATTCTAACCGGTACCCAGTCACATGTAACTTAGGACATTACAGTAATTGCTGTATAAAACTGTATTGACGTTTGTTGGATATATTCACTGTTTAATTGAATGTACATGAAGATATTTTGAGGGTTCGTTCTATAACATGGCATGATAAATTTGCAAGAGATACGTGACGTGGTTTACGGCCAGATTAGACTCTAAAATATCACTTGAGCAGCTCTACTATACATGGTATGTCAATTGTGGAGTGGGTTCATAAATCGCACACATAAGATAACAGCCATGACACCACAATTTAATGGGCAACAACTGAGAAATAATAGCATGAATGCATTCTCACTTTCAGGAAGTTACTATACACATATTTAGTAAAAAACTAAAATGAATCTACTTGAATCATACTTCTTAGATTTTACAGATTATTTTAAAGCAACTGATGGTTTATTAAACAATTTTGACATAGACCACAGTGATATCTCGAGATACTTTTTCTAACGTCTATACTGCATCTTATAATAACATGGACTAAATTTCCTCTCGGAGTTATCTACTGTCTTCGATTAATGCCGATATGTCGGCGAAGAGCTTTCTCCACTGTTGACATTCTTATTTGTTAACCAGGTTATATCTACTTTGATTTATTATTGTAGTTACCTTGGATCTTAACTCGTACAAAACATTACTTTATACTCATGAAACAACTTTTGCCTGTATATGACGGCTTTACTATAAGGAGAATGATCCAGTTTATTATTTTCGCGTTAATGCCAGATTGCAGTTTGTTTCGCGAGAATCTCATCGCGAATCTAACAGAGCAACATTCCCGTATCTGGGTAACCAAGGTTCCCGGAGGTTGCTCATCATCTTGAGGCTTAATAATGCTTCGGCATATCAGCATCACGTCGATTTCGTATTTCACCTTCACAGATAATGCACCTCTGTGTCCAGAGTGGCCCAGGCGTGAATCCCAATCGTGCCATCACAATTATCGGTCTCCAACGTGTGAGGTTTTGGGACCTCTTTGTCTTGCTGACAATTATTATAGTCCGACTGTTCATGATGAGCTCATTGTCACCATAAGGTCCCTTATTGCTTCAGATTAAATTCGGACATTTAATTAGATTCACCCACATGCCTGGAACTGGACAACGCGAGTCTCTCCAGTTGTAGTGGCACAGCGACGGTCGTTACGGCCCTTTGTTGCCCCCAGCTCAGTGAATGGAGATATGACATGTACTTGGTCCATGAAAAATGGACCCTAGAGGAACGGGAGGTCTTTGTTCATTTATCTGGCCAATAGTCTCTTGATAATGAACAGTGAATCATTTGGTCTGAAAGGATTTGAATGTTCAATGTTGAGCTATGTTGGGTCAGGGCGATTCCGTTTGTTGATGTGTAAAGGACCTTCCTATTCAAATTTGTATCTATTTAGGGGCCCTTCTACAAAACCAAACCATGTCACGTTTAAAAGCCATACTTTAACCATGTATTATCGGCCTTGAATCTTAAATGTAGAGTACTCGGTGATGGATGTATGGGATATGGCTTTCTCCTAGCCATCCACCTGCAGGAAACTTTTCATGGTGGTCTAATGTCCTCGCGGAAAGAATGGCCATTATTTTGGTGAATTTATGAATGAATTCATCCGAAAATGGAGCAGTTGGAAGAGACCATCTTTTCATGCATCTTTTCCTGTGGAATTTCCTTGGCAAAATCTTCATGCAGAGGGTTTCTAGTGACATATAGCTGGGGACGATGACACTTGCATTGACCTTAACCGCCATGGTTCAATAAAGTCGACACCTCTCTTGATGAAGGGGAGTGTTAGGTTTACCCCATGTGTCTCACAGTGTCATCCACCCCTCCCAATCACACCCCCTGCCACACCCTCTGCCACGGTGGTCTAAGCGTAAAAACAACCTCATCTCTCCCTTGTCCTAACTCTCATTGTAATCAGCTCTAGCGCATGCTCACAGGGTCATGTGTCAAATAAACACTTCCGGTAAAAAGCGGTTTGCTTTTTGACCCTCAACACACCTGCGTGAGTTTTCCATGTGTGATCTATTGCTTTTCCAGATGGTCATAAATAAATAAATTCCCTCAGCATTGTAGGCGCTACTCACGAAATCATGGATTGGAACGCCCTAACGCGAGAGGCAGGATAATATCAATAGAAATAGGTTCTTAACAAGGTAATTTTGGCCTCTAATTTATGTTTTGACATAAATTTGAGCCAATGAGTAAGGGTGTTAAAGTGTGCTGGTCCATACAGCAAAGATTAAGAACCATGTTTTCCCCCTTGGGAACCTAACTCAAAAGAAAATCTAGTGGAAATAGAACGAGTCATATGAACACTAGATAAAAAGATAATTAAGCATTCGGGGAAAAAATAGGCATTTAACCTGAAGGTGAGACCACACATAGTGATATAATATGATTCATCATTGAGACATATATGTATACCGTACACCAATGCTCTGATATATTCAATAATATTGTTTGATTTCTTTTCAGTTTCATTGGCTCAAACGGGAGCTGATCGAGTACGTATGTCTACCTGATCACACATGGTCCACCTCTTTTGCTGTAAACGAGGAAGGTGGGGGAACACATTTGACTTTTGAATCCCTCTGTCACCCATGTGATAGTTATCTGCAACGAATATCCTCAATCATGAGAACAATGCCAGCCTGGCATGTCCTTTTTTATGTGGCGACCTCTCAGCGCCCTTAGACTGCGCAGATAGGTCCCAGCCTCGACCCCTAAAGAAAGCAATGAGCTCTGTTTCGACAAACGTTCCGCTGACGGGGTCGGGGTATCAAAGCTGGGTTATATTGTATGAGTGTTGCCTGGGCGGCCAGGTACTTTTGTGGGCGGGCAGGTTGATAAAGGTAGTGTCTTTGCCTAGTTATGGAGTGATTGATGAAGACAGGGAGCCCGGTTGGAGGTAACAACTGACAGGTAAGTATGTACACCATCAGACCTATACTGGCTCTCTATCCAATGCAAACCACATAGCAATGTGTTGCCTTGTGACAAGTAACGTATGTACTGAATTCCACAGACTAATTTCCTTCATTATGATATTTTGCTACTATTCATCAGCAATTATTGTACAAAATGAGGAAATTATCAATAGTGGTTACCGGCACTCAGGGAGATGCCTATTAAGATTTGTGGCTTACGTAGTCATAAATGGGGTAAACATTGGCTGCTGATATCTGATCGTCATGAGACAATTTACTGCCAACGATAACACGGAACTTAGACCCACTATTCATTTTGCAAAAGAAACCACATGAGTGGATTTATGTATGTCTATCTTTATTCTGTCAACAAGCTGTGGAATTTCTCATCATCATCTAAGAAACCTAGGGAAGAAACGTATAACACAGTGCTTATCATCTGGTTCCCATGATGCATGCTCATCATGACGCCAATCTAAAAAGGCGTGTTTTTCTTATGCAGTCAATAATTGATAACGACACATATTTCATGAAGAATTATCTCCCTAGTATCACATATATTATATATTATATAGAGATAGTGTGCTGGGGCTGCGCATTCCTACAGCTGAGCATACAGAAGCGACATATCTCACAAACTTCCTCTGTCTTTAAATACCCAGAGGCCATTTTCCAGCCCCTGGTATTTACCTTACCATATGCGGGAACATGTGAAACCTATAATTGACCATTCTCATGGGTAAACACAAGATCGCTGATAATTTTCAATGATGATGAATAGCCCGGATCAGATTTACAAGTCACCCTCGCTTATATTTCACAAAAGCATTATTCATATTTTTTATATGACCTATAAATTGTCCCTATCCGATGCAATCACGTATTTCATCAATTACAGAAATAAAAGTGGGCCGACATAAATCATATTATTAATAGATCTCATCATTTCCTTATTGTTTTTTTTCACTTCTGTCAGACAATTCTAAAATACACCTCGATGGCGACGCCTAGGATTTGCAGTTTGTTTTCAGTGGAATCTGCCTCTGATTAGGCCCAACTTAAGTAACATTCCTGCATGTTTACTGGCAGTTGTTATCTTTTGCAAAGAATAACAGGGCAAGCTGACTCGAGCTGCTTCAAGTTACCAGAAGAACTGGCACCGGCCAGCCCCCGCAAATTGGTGGCAAATGGTTCTGCAGCTTCACCTTTATTGACACATCATCGGAGCAAACAGTGAACTTTGTCAGGTAAAGCGGCAACAGGTTGAGAAACCCATATCAAAGAGGAAAAAGAGGATCTGTGTGGTAATGCCTGTGGAGTAACCTTTTGAATGCTTTATTTCTGTATCTGCAGGGGAGACATGCACAGACGATGGATAACTACTGGAAAAATATGGTATGGTGCAGACAGGATGTGGGTAGAACCGATTTTTGGAGTCCATATAGATCTAGTCTAAAAGTCGCCATGTTTTGGTATTGTATAAGTGACACTGAAGTTTTATTCATGTTGGTGTCACACATGTGCGGTCTGCATGCATTTTGAGAAAAGCCATTCATTTGAAAATGTAAAATTTAATGAAGGATAAAAAGGATATAAAACGTGCAAACGTGTTTCAGCCAGCAAATGGCATAATATACTGAAGCATCCAACACATTTATGTATTATTATGTTCTTCTCGAAGACCAGTAAGTATCCCATTTACAATAATTTTTTGAAAATAAATGTTCTTTCCCCGTCAAATGTAGATAATCAGTATCTCCTTCACCACTGATTGCGTAGCACATAGTTGCTATTGTCATTCATCCTTGCTGATGATCAGTTTTCTAGTCTATATTTAAATGTTTTTGTGTAGTTTTATGATATCACTCACATTATGGAGTTGCTACTAATATGTACGGGAAAACGATTCTTATTTAAATATATGAAATATAAATTTGCCCCCCCCCCCCTCCCGCAAAAAAGGATACTGTAAACCTGGGAGAAAATAATAATTGAATTAAAAACTATTGTTGCGTTATATATATTTAACTTTGTACTGTCTGAAATAGTATCTATAATAACAATAGTGTGAAATGGAATGTCCAATCAAATCAGGCGGATGTATAGCAGATAAATGTAGTGCATTGCAATCTAATGCATCTTCTTATAGTCTAACCAAAACATTAAATGGGGGACAAAGTGGCGTAGAAATGTGTCAGTATCCTATCTAGCTCAAGTATAAGATATCATACACATCACTGATAGTTAGCATCTGCAGTTATTCCACCTGTCCACAATAAGTATAGACCGAGAAGATCCCCATAAATAACTCGCAGCCGGATGGTAACTGGGGGGTTATGACAGCTCGTATTCACTCGCTATCCCACCCGCTAGTTATCTCCATGCATCCCAAGTTCTTTTGTTTATACTCAGTCGGGATACTCGGCGAAATGCTACCTATCAACTTGGATAACGTTAGATGGACAGAGGTTCATAATATTGAAGCAGTGCAAACAAAGGTGCATCTTGGCGGGCCGCCTGTTGAGTTAGATGTTGACAAACATAATAATCATCATGTTCATCGTCAACAAGCGCGGCTTCGCGCCGCCTAAGCTCGATCTCAATAGATCCCAGGTCCATATGATCCTCGGTATGACACAGGTCAGCCTACTCAAAACACCCTTCTACCTCCCCCTCTCTCTGCAACATGCCCGGGATGAATATTTGCTGACTTCCTATCAAAAGCTGTAGGTATAGTGAGATCGAAAAAAGTTAATCGGGAGGTTTAATCATTTCCAGGATCTGTTAAGGCTGCCGTCCTCCGGGCATTAACATATACCTAATTCAACTCATATGTTAGTGAGTTTCGTTGTTTTTCTAGAAGCATGGCTCTGAAATGTCAGTGAGTATTTAAAGAATATTTTTTTTTACCAGCAACACTCGTCACACCTCCAGCACGAGGAGAATGCCACCAGGGCTTCGTCAAGGCTGGCCCCTATCGCCCCTCCTCTTCATTATGGCTGTAGAACCAATTGACTGCAAACATAATTATTATACTTGATCTAATCAAGAAGTTAACGGCCTAGGAATAGGTCGAATTGAGGACAAATTGCTCCAATATGCCGACCATACAAAACTTCAAGCAGGTGATCTACACAATGTAAAAACAAATGGCGTGTGACTTGGGTTGAAAGCTGAGAGTATAGCAAATAAATTCACCTCACTGTGAGGTGAATTTATTTGCTATACTCTCAGCTTTCAACTCATCTAAATCAGCGTTATCATCTTTCGAGAAATTTGGAGGAAATTAAGACAAAGCTATAGCCACACAAAAAATGGAAAAATAGGCCCATGACCATGCATGAAGGGCAGAGTTGTCATAGCTAAAGCTCTATTCTAGTCTATTGGATTAGAATTGCAATGAATTATTCGTAACTTCCTGGGGGAACGACAAGTTACCCCAGATATCCCTGAGAAACCTATGCCTCCCTCCTCATTTAAGGGGTTTGGGTCTATAGTTATTTGTTAAGCGATCATCGAATTTAACTTTGAAACATTCTGTATCGATAATATCCACAGATCGGCATCAGATTCAACCTCTTCGGAACACATAACGAGATGCTGAAATACTACGAATGTTTGGTATACATTTACCTAACCGTCAACGAAAAAGGGCCGCGGGTGACAACAAAATTCCAAGAATCATTCATAATTTGCCAGCGAGAAAAAATGTTGATGGCTTACATAATAGTAAAATTTATTCTTCCTCTAAAACACAAGGGCAGACTTCGTATTCTTCATGCGAGTCACCGTCTGGCCCCAAATCCCAGATTTTAAGATTTAAGAAATATAAATACCAGAAATTTCACTTTGGGCAGAAAAATACTAAAACTAGTAACACCAAAATCAGAACAAATCAGGAAATCAATTTTCTTTCGAATACCATATTCCTGGTATAGGCTCCAGACGGTGGCCCACAAAATACAATATCCAAAAGCATTTAAAGTCACCACTACAAAGGAGAGTGAAATCAAGAAAACTCTATGCTGAACTCTACGCCGTTATAATAGTTATTGACGATATGTGAATATTTATTAAATTGTATATTAGAAGTGAGCCACCTCCAATCATTGACGTAAGAGTGGTATTGTTTACTGCACTATACATAAGTAGAAAAGACTTTAAAAACCTCACGTGCTAGCTGGAGAAATGTCTTCTCATATGTAATCAAATCTGATTAATAAAACTGTGTAAATACAAAAATACAAAATGAGGGAGGAAATATACTCCAATTTCAAAATCTAATTTTGGGCGAAGATTTCCCTCCGTTGCACCACTCTCAAATTAATAATATTATTGGCAACGCAATTACGGGTTTGTGAGGGTTCACAGATTCACAGGCAAAAATAGTTAATTTCATCCTGATACGAAAAATCATAATGTCTTGATCTTGGCGAATGCCGAGTTCATGGGATGTCTGCTCCTTTTTTTAAAATTATATTTTTAATTGAAAAAATGTCTTCCACCATCAATTTTTAATCAATTAGCTGGATAAGTAAGACAAATTATGGTCAAGTTTAATAAATGAAGTTAAAGGTTTAATGCATCAAATGGCATGGGGTAGGGGTGGGGTATTATCATGATTCTTGGTGGGTATATTAGTAGTCGACGAAAACTACCATTGTTAACTGCTTTAAGAGTCAGTCGGGTACCCCATGATAATACTCTGCACAATAGTCTGTAGACCATATTATAAAGATAGATATGCAATTATAAAGCGTGCACAATAGGAGAAAAAGGGGGAAAGGGATCAGCACGATTACTTGAAACCAAATAGTAGTTCTTAAACATTGTTTCCCAATCCTGTTCAATTCTAAATACTTGTTAAAGTTGATCACATTTCATACACATTTTGATTTTCTATTGCTTTCGTTAACTATAATTATCTGTTGAACATGAATAATCACTATATGAAATAAATGTAATTGGCAAGGTGCTCTTCCCGATAATACTAACTTTTTATTCGGTGAAAATGGACATCATGCACAGAGCTTTGACCCAGACAGTGACCCCTTTCTCTCTTCATGTTCAAGCGGGTGTGCAAGAAAGCAGAAAGAAGGCAGATTCAGTTCCATGGTGGCCTAGAACTGTGAAATTCACTGCGAAGGAAACACAAAAAGAGTCCCAACGTCTCTTTGAATGTTTTCTTCTTCTTTCCGGTTTAATGTTTCCTAGATATTGAACAGTGAAATGCTGAGTTAGATTTATCTTCCTCCTCGGGCTTAATTGGTCGATATACAGTATACGTTTGTTGAGAGTGAGCTATGTTTTATATATACTCAGGATGAAAAATTATTATCTGAGATAAAATATTTGGGATAAATTATATTATTAAGCATAATGGAGTTTAGATATCTGATCCCATCCAAAGTAGCAGCTCTAAGTAAAAAATATTAATCATGCCTATACATAATAGTCAATTCCATACAGAGAAAAATACTTTGAGATGGATCGAACACGGGATCTTTTAGCGTCCTATCTATAAGCCATCGACTCAAACAGAATCGAGGAGAGCCGATACAGGTAGCTTAACAAAGCCCACCCACACACTTGTCTATCCATCGTCATGATTAATGACGTCATGCAACGTCTCACGCAGTTGGTTTACGCCAGTGGTGAACTTTAAATGGACAATTTGATATCACAATCTGAAAACAAAATAGACATTGACCTGACTGCGGGGTGAAAGTGAACGCAATTGAGTCAATAAATTTAGAGGAAACTTGATGTAATTTTACTTAGTCGTTATTTTGCGGGGGACCGCGCTAAGGGAGGTGGTATATCGGTTTGAAGACACGTATGCGAACAATCTGTGTCTGGGAATGGAAGAAATGTGGTAAATGCAAGTGTTGAATTTCAAATCATGATTGTGTCAATTTATTATGTTGGCCTCGGGAGACCTATCGTCTCGTCGCAAACCAAAAAGGAAATTGGATCTTTAAAAAGGAATGAAGAGTTCCAAAGAGTTTATGAGACCTTCGGAGATGATAAATCCATGTTGACTTGAGGATCAGTCCTTGCTATCCATCCATCCTGAGGGTGCTTTTTGACCTTAGGCTAAATGGTAGCTTCGTGGTTGTGTGGCAAGGGTGTCCGAGAGACCACAAAGGAACCTTTTTACTACGCATTAGTACTCCATGGATGGAGTCGCCTCGAGTAAACCATGCTTATTACCTGTGGCCTATAGCTCAGAAGAAATCGGAGCATCGCCCGAACCAGCCTTTACTTTAAAGTTCGTCTTTCACACTTGTTAGTCTCTCGAGTAGAGACGGGTTGTCATAGAAAATTTCCAATCCCATGATAATTTATATCATCTATGGGGCATTTTATCCATCGGTTCAAAGGTGTGAATTAAATCCCTTTAACAATCAGTCCAGATGCCCGATACCTGAGAAAGGAGACCCGTCTGAAGGGCACAGGGTAATAATACGAATTTAAGGATCAACTGTGTTAGAGGTCATCCGGGGGACAGTCTCCCTTGGCACAATGTCTGATTTTGAGGGAAGTCACCCGTGAATACATCACTATCACTCACCGGCGCCGAAATCAACTTCAGAATCGAGGCATGATTTATTTACCAGATCCAACATATTAATGAATTTGGAAAGCGTGAACTTTAAATCCTCTTCACCCCCATCATTTACAGTCAATGCTTTTTTTTTCAGATCTTATGTTTCAGTTTTTGCATTTCGTTCAAAGAACTCTGTTTGGTGTTTTTAAAAAGTCGTATAATAGCATTCAAAACACCTGCCTTTTGTGGTGATTTTATATATAATAGCTGGGGGACAACAAGTCAGGCATGTGTGAAATCAAAAGTATTGAATCACTCTGGGACCTATTGAGGATGTGATAGTCTGGATGCTACAAATTACATATAGTTTCTTTTGAAAAAAAGATCGCGTTTTCCCTGATTGCATGTAAAGCTAACCGATGATATACATCTTTGATTATAATAGGAAACAGGGATGAATTATCAACCAGGTATGCTTCCTTTCTCATTTCAGGGTGATATATTTTTATGTCCCCAAGCTAAAGATTTTCCCCTGTAATGACCTGTAATTATGTGACGAGGGATTTCTTTATCCTTGGGACTATCAGCGACGTGAGCAATTTTACTGTGAGCCTTGGAGGTGTCAGAACAGATCATTCACCTAGATTCCCCTATTCAGCCATGTCGCTGCCTGGAGAGAGTGAATACAATTGGAATAGAGTTGAAGAGGCGTCTCAGGTGTGAATGCTATTGTTCGTACATCTCCCGATGTACACCTTTTACGTAGGGTGTCTCTCCAGGCGAGTCAATTATCCTCGCCAAGGATGGTTTGGTATATCTAGTTAAATACCCTCACGCTGCCTAGATTGCTTCGATGACAGGTAGTTATAACCACTCAGATCACTTGGCTATGCACATAATCCTCACTATTTGTCCATGTGGCATGAGGCGGAACAAGAACCGAACAAAACATCGTTGGTGGCGACCATCCTTCATTTCCATCGATTTCAATTATAAGGAATTGAAATATGTTTGTATCAGTTTCTGATGGAACATCAGCAGATGCTGGCTGTCCAGACATCTCATTAGTTCTCACAGTGTGAGCGAAAATGTATACATATACATTCAGGTGGCTTTCTCGCAGCAAAGCAGCACGTTACACCCACGTTCTATAGAGGCCACACTAATTATCTGCCTAACAGATCGCAATATATTATTGTGATCTTTTAGGCACATGACGGCCCAATATTGCTGCGATCTTTTGGGAGCAATTATTGTTTATTTGGAGGTAAATTCTATTATGTGTTTGAAATACATGTAATCAAGCTCAGAGCCAATGTTAGCATACATTTCGCATGAACCAATTCAACGTATCTGTCTATATCACTTACACTGCTTCATGCTATGCCCATGTTTTCCCCAAGGTACCCTTTTGGTTCATGATATCATCAGACATAATTCTTGTCATTATCGAATAAGCTACCTGACTATACTGTATATTTGCATGGATTTGGTCGACAGCTTCATAAGCAGTGGACGTGTGTTTTCTTAAGTCGTCTCAGAAAGTTAGGTGTTAACGCCTTGCAAATTTGCCCTCAATTTTCTGCTGTGTGACTGAGAACCCCGAATCCTTCGGTATTTTTTCATTCTTAGAAATCTAAAAGGTCATGTGGTTTAGAATTTCCGTCCGGTGTGTGACTAAGTCAAAAATGACCATGTTGACCATAATGTATGTCCTACTCTAATATTCATATCAGCACGTTGGGGCTGTCGCGAAACCAGTATAGCACACATAACATTCATCCACAGTTTTCTGAGTAAATAGGATACATCTGGGGGTCACTACATTTGATCCAGAGGCAACAGATCCATGCACCAACCTGTATTGGTACAGCAAACTGAGTACAAATAAGTGCAGCGTGTAATATACCCCGTGAACCCCTTGGTGCAAGCAGGAGAATGTCGCAAACGGTTTCACAAGTGTCTATCTGGATGACTTAACTAACTTCTATAAGTATCGGGGGTATATTTGGAAGATTCGTCGTTGTATTTATAGCGAAAATACGAATAGTTGTATTCCATAAATTGCATTGAGTACACTAGTTTTAAACATCTTTTAACAAAAGTTTCTGCTCCACAGAAGATAGGCATATACCATTGCTGTCGCACGTATCAAGACGTTCTTTTATTTTCTTGTTATTATTATGTTCACAACGCTTACAAATATATGATTCTTTCTCTTATTATTACAAGTTCCAACTGTTTATTCCAGTTATTAAACGTCCTATTGCAGTGACTCATTCTAAGAGCTATACATAAATGAAAAGGATTGGTCGAACCAATTCTTCATTCCTTTGATTTCATCCAGTTGTCATTTTTTTGTATCCTTGACTTGAGTCATGCAAGAGCGGGGCCTTGAACAGTCATCTTTACAATTCGAAAATCTACTATTATAAAACCCGCCTTTTTGTCTTCTTTTTTTAAAAAAAAACCAAAACAAATATACTTCTTTTATACTAACATTTAATTGTGTGTGTGGTTGTTAGAATTTTCATATTATGAGAATCTGCAGTAAGTCAGCTATCAAAAGAATACAAATAATCTTATCACATGAATAATGTTTTCGTTTCAAAATAAGCAACATTTACATTCTGTTCAATTTTTAATTTCTTGGCCTCACTTTGATGAAAATATCATGTATGGCGACATTTTACCTACACCAATTTATTTCTAATCATCCACGAATGAATAATATCAATATGCAGGTCTACTCCATTAGGACCAATTAAGGCATAGGTTTTGTAGGATTAAGTAAAAAGAAATACCATTCAATTCGAGATGGAAAAAATATGGACCATCGCTTCATGAATATATGATAATTTTTTTGGCCAAAAACGGGTTTATTTCTTTTTACCACAGAATCCATTTGTGATGTTGTAAAAAGTGGTGGGACTGACCAGATATAATGATATGTAAACGTTGGGTTTATTTATGTAAGAGGACAAGATCTCGAAGGTCGTACCCACATCCGGGATCTTCGTCTGTTGCGAAATCCCTCAGTTTGCCGACGTCCTCTGATGAATATACGACACTGCATGACGTGCGGAGCATGTAATCAGAACGACGTCACGTCATGCCGAGGCACTCTGTCTCTCATCTGGTGGCCTCACCCGGCCATGGAAACCTCTCCCTAACTGCCAACCACCATTCAGGCACACCAAAGTAATATCCTCTACTGACGTGATGTCTCACAGTTTGTCAGCTATCGTGAGGTCATTAGGGAACTCCTCCCTGGGGTGGTGGAAAATGAACCGTCACGGGATATAGTGCGAGGACTATCACCTAAGGAGATGATCGAAAGCAGAGTTACACTTGGCCATTTGTACCTTTTTACACGGAGAAAGGCGAGGCTTTCCGCGAGCTGCTCACGGCCATGGGACGCATGCTATGGGAGATGGCCATTCCACACGCAGACGACTTTACACCGGGCAACTTCTCATTTGATGGCTATTGGGAGAATAGCTATACCACTGTCAGTTTGATACTCAGACGCAATTTGTGTATTCAAGGGCGAAAAGGGGCCTGTAAATAAACAGCGAATAAGAAAAGACATGAAGATGCGCGGTTTGGTCTTATAGTTATAATGTGGTCATTTCTATTTATATTACCGAACATCTAACAATATTATACTTGATATAAAGTGTCGGTTGGTAGAAATAATCATTCAAGCTGACGTGTCAATTCGTTATTTAAACAATGTTATTATTGTTTGGAAAAGCAAAGCGATCTAATGTAGATCAAGAACACTTGGATCTAAATTTGTTACATCTAGATAAAAGAAGACAAAAACATATAATAAATTTAAGCCACTTCATGGCTAATGATGAAAACCATTTAGATAATAGAATACTATCAACTAGAAGTCATGTTAAAGGCAGGCGAAATTTAAAATTATTACAACCAAAATTCAAAAAAACTTTAAACTCATTTACTTATAAATCGGCCAAATACTGGAACTCCCTTGAAACTGCTGCTCACCAGGTACAGGACCGGAAATCATTCACCAAAATTATTGATATATATTTAAGTGAAATTGATGTGTTGTAGACCACGCTATTCTGTGGCATCTTTGTATGTGTGTATTTTCAAGAGTGTTTTGTGCTGCTTGGTCCGGACCTACCATTACTACCATTATTATTGTTCCTACTGCTATACCTTATTTTTATTCGTCTCTACTACTGATGAATTTATTAAACTTCTTTAGATAGATTGTATTAACTATTAGCTAGATGAAGTTTATTGTCTGTCTCAATGGCTATGAACTACTTATCACTTTAAGTTTAACTAAATACTCCTAGATTAGATATTAGAAAATAGTGTAAGTGTTGTGTTAAATTATATATATTATATAATTATTAAATTATGTAATGATCATATGAATCAGATCTTAAGCTTTCTCTGACTGGCCTTTATTAAGGGAATTTTTCTCACAAATAAACACAAATATCAATAATAATCATTCAATACATCTCTATCTCCTGGGGGAGGAACTTTCTTCTCCCACTCTACTGGAGGAGGCAAATATTCAGCACTAGAGCGCCTGGTCTAGGCTATACACAATATACACACATAAATCACATCAAATCACAATAATCTCTGAAATAAAATACAAATAATGCAATACAATTGGTAAAATAAATGGAACTCACAGTACCCAAGGCTGTAGAGAAGGACAGGAAGAATACAACAGAAAATAAAGAATCAAACAGACTGCTCTATTGGACTTGCTCAGGGACTAACCCATCCACATAGCAACAATTTCTGTCTGGTTCTTTACTCTCCACTGGAATCTCAAAGTCTGATTTCCTTACCATCCTTCCCTGCCTTTTATACCCATCCTCCTTAATAATAAGAGAAATAACCTTGTGTGATTGGTTTAGAAAGAGTCTAGCATTGTTTTTATATAATTAACCTTGTCTAGGGTAAAGGGAGGAAGGTTAATTGGCCCAGTTTCATAAGCATCCAGCTGGCCCCCTTAGTTTGTCTAGCATCTAATCCCGTCTAGGAACAACCAAGCGTCGGCAGACAAGGCATTCTATTAATCTTTAACCATCAAAACAACTGTCAGAAGCTATAATGAATGCCGTGATTACATTGACGCACTGCAACGGCTGCGGCCACATTGTTATAAATCTTCACAAATAACTAACATTAGCCCTAAAGTTTATTTTGGACATATTAATGTAAATTCAAAATTTTTTCTGGTAGCAACTAGTCAGGAACCCAATGGAAGACCTGGAAGTTACCTTTCAGAT
Organism: Sthenelais limicola; assembly: GCA_942159475.1. NCBI lineage: Eukaryota > Metazoa > Annelida > Polychaeta > Phyllodocida > Sigalionidae > Sthenelais > Sthenelais limicola. The sequence goes on along the minus strand of OW804096.1, from coordinate 78,312,774 downwards.
ACGGGTCTCCTATTTGTACACCTCTCGTATAAATAAAAAATGCTTTGAATTGAATTGAATTGAATTGAATTGTTCCACTTTTTTACCCTATGGTGGGCTTCTTCAGGGAAAGTTAATAGTATGAAGTTACTTTAGAATTTCAGCCCATTATCAAGCAAATATCCAAAGAATGATTGGTGCAAGCAATTGCCTGGATGGGATTAATTTAATATTTTGACTCATAGTTTGTTAAAACAAATATTTGTTCCCAATATTAGAGCATGACTTTCTGACAGTGCAGTTACCCATTGAAAGTCAACTGATGCAGTTGCAGCCATTTTTACTATCATTGTTGTTGGTACCAAGGGATGAACGTCAACTGCAATTAAAAAAGAAGTAATAAGTCAATCCAGGGAGGTGTAAATTGTTAAATTGCATCATCCCTGGTCCAGTTAACCGACTTGAAATATATCAGGGGCTACAATTGGCTTTAGTTTAAAGAGCAAAATGAATCATTTGTGTGATAAATTTGCAGTTGATCACACTTTACTTTTTGGTGTTTGTTATTCGTATACGATGCGCTAATTTCTTTAAACGTGTCTTTATACAAATGCACAATTAGGCTATTCGTCTGTAATGTCAGATGACCTCAATTAAATGACAAATTGATGTCGTTCATTTGTTTTCATACCAATGCATGGAGGACTAATTGAAGATTTTTTTATATATATAAAACAACGAAAATCGAACCAAATTTATGCTTAATGTTTTTATAGCTGGAATTGGCGAATCACGCCTTAATGAGTTTCTCTCCCTAATAAGTTTTTCTGCTGGAATTTGAATTTTGAATTTCATTTTTTGGTGAAACTTAGTGCTTTGCATCAAGGAGTTCTTGTTGGCAAATTGATCGTTCACATTCTTACGAGTGTGAATTAATAGGAATAGAACTAAGACGAACATTGGGCTAACAATCAAGAACTTTTGAGAAAGAAACTTGTCTAAAATGAAAACTGAAAACAAACCTCATCTCAATTTGTCATCCCCTAGTTGTAAAATAGCTGGAGTAACCCAACTTTAAGATGTGACCATACAAACACTGCGAATCGTGATCATGGTTTGGAAGGCATATTTGAAGCATTAGCCTACACAACCGGAATGACATGTTGTTCAATATGATTTTGATTATAGGATAAAAAGTTTGATGAATTCGAGTCATGAGGGTATAACTAAAGTAACTCACATCGACGAACCTGAAAGAAAAACACTCTGAAGTGCTAAACTACACTCTATAAACCGAGCCATGGCAATCGGAACATCACAGAAAAGGTCAACCCTCAAAGCAGTTATCTTGATATATACGTCATGATTGCGACTCAATTAATCACAAAGTTGATAACTGATCCGTTTAAGAACTTGATTAAACCTGTAGGGAAAAAAATGCCAATGAACTCTAAGTCATGGGGAAATATGTTTTAAGTAGATTGGAGACCCATAGACCCAGGAACGAAAGGAGAGGCGACGACAGCCCACAACCTGGTGGGTCCAGGCACCTTCATAGCAAGCCATCACAACTGCCTATAGCTATCACTGAGGCGCGGCCTTAATCGACGTGTTGAAAGTAGCTTTCGCTGTTCCTACGATCCAATCAGCCCCTCTGACTCTAATCGTCGAAGGGTAACTTTTCTAGATCGCCCGCACTTAGACGCTCCCTTCCTCGGCACATGTTCTGCATTGAAATTTGACAAAAATTCCATTTAGCAATGGTTCCTTGGATGGTTGCATTTTTTCTCTCTGTCTGTTATGAAGTCATTACGCCTGTTCTATTCTCGTTTATATCCACGGGTCTTAAGAGGACCATCTGCTGCCATTTGTCTTTTAGAGTTTCTTTAAAGTTCCTTCTGGCTATAGTAACGTGTCATGTCTTGATTGTTGACAGGTTGTATTATAACATAGGTTTGAGATCATTTCATCTATTCACTATTACTGATACTTTCTAGAGCTAAAGTCGATTTATACGAACATACCTTGTTTTTGTGTGTGTTATTGATATCTAGCGTCTTGTCATCTTCTCTCAAGAGTTCCATGATGGGAAATCATAAGTAAAACCAGACAGAGGGCTGAGTGGTGGAGGTAAGAAGCTTTTATTTGCCTGACATCTTTGTTCTTGTGATAATTCCCAGCGTGTGTATGGGCGGACACTTAAACCCTGCATCCAAATGCTGACTTATATTTATTTACGCTGGGCTATACGTTCATAATGTGTACACGCGTTTAGTAAGTCTCCCTTCACTTCTCAATATCACGCACACTCCCTGGGTTTCTGTACCAGCCTTTCCTTCGGCATACACGCCATAAAAGCTGCTCAAATGTGAAAAGTCATATTCTCATGTTCAACCATGAAAATCCATAAATTATACCACATGTAAAGGCTCTAGCTACAAATATAAATCAAAGATTTCCCAAGACTATGACTATGAGTGCCATTTTTTTTTAGTTTGATGTACTAGTATGTACACTCGTACATGTATTGTTTACCATACGATGCTTTTTCGAATCTACAATAGAAATGGAGAAAAAAAACTTGTTAACGATTTTACATTTTATATTGGGATGAACGCGGTAACAAGATACGAGAATATGTTGGTCAGCGATAGGTATCAATGATTATAAAATAACTGCCGTTAAGTAATGAAATTTGCGTATTCTATGTGAATACAATACACCCAAATACCATACACTCAAATATATCGGTTGTATGCTTCGAATTGTTGCTCTTATGACCGAAGGGTGAAATACTGAACTTCTCCGAATCGTACAATGGTTTTCTAAAGTAACAGAGGTACTGACCCGGTGTCAGGTATGTGTCATTCCCCCTGCTTTGGCTGAACTTTCGCATCCTTAACACCAACCACATACGCACACATATTCCCTATAAATTCTGGAGGCGAGAAAGCCATCATCGATGATCAGACAGGGAGAAGGTGAAACCGAGGGATGAGGAACTGAGGATATGATAAACGGTCAGAGGGTTCTGCATGTCTATGTTCATGGGAACCATGTGTACAGCTATGTCTATAACGAAGGGTCACGATGAAAGGTATGGAGAAACGACACTGGCAATATACCCAGGTACTTAACGCACGCCGTTGGAAGGTATACCGCTCTCAAGTAGTGCGCCTACCTCTAATTCTATCATTACTCCTAGGACGTTCTTCTATTTCCCTGATAGACTTCTGCAGCACGGGTATACTTGATTGAACACGGTTGGGGTGAAAAGAGTGCAACGTACGCAATTCGTCAGACATTTTTTGCATACTGCTAATGTTTATGTATCATTTCCGTAGAAATGTGTTTGTTATTTCTCATTCCATTCTCAGAATGACGCCTCGGGGATGCAATCAATGGGTGCTAATGTTTATGAAAGAAAAATATAGAAGTTCTTCCTCCAAACAGATGTATTCTCCCCAGAGTAAATTCAAACTCACGATCATGTTTCTTTACCACATCCCCAGCTAAAACTGCAGCAAATTGGCCTAACTAGATTGGGGTATATTGGCACCGAGGGGGGAAATAATGCAGTATGCTTTGCAGTAGATGATTACCATCAAAGTTTCCATTTACAAAAATGTGAGGGTTCTCAAATGCATGACGCTTTTACAAAGGAATCCCACATCTGCGCGCACATACTCCCGGAAGCATCCCTTTCATGTGGCTTCATATATACCCGGATATGACTTCAAAAAGTGTTCAATATGGCTTCTCGGTTTCACAGGTCGAGTTCATGGAAATATGAAAGCTCGTTATACCTTTCAACGCCGGAATCAGTGTTCAAAAATGATCATTATTTGCTGTCAGGAGCTTGGCCCACGAGAGACTTCTAGTACTCTCTCGGGCTTGGCATCTGGCGCCCTCAGCGTTAGACAGTACCAGAGGACAGGGTCTGGCTGATGACCTCTGGCCACCCGACCAGGTCTGTGCCAGCATCCTTACTTTGCTTTTGTTTCCCTGCAGGCTCTATGAGTATGAAAAATAAATGTGTTCATAATACGATACTGTTGTACTTCCTGCACACTCCTATCCATTAACAACTTTTCCCATAGACAATTTTTAAAGATAATTGAATAACAATGTTTTGGCAAAAGTTTCAAGGATGTATCTATGCCATTTCTTCTGAACATAAATAATAGGTAAAAAGCGATACCTATTTAGATGTCTATTAACAATCGTTGTAGTTATTACCGACACGTTTATTTAATTACATCATATTTTTCTACTGATTCAATACTATTTTGTAACCTTTTTATCTAGATGTACTATCCCTCAGAGAAAAGTGCCCTTCCGGGCATAATGCTCAAATAGAATAAAAATTTAAACAAATAAAACAAATGTACTCATTTCATGCTCAATGCTATATATATATATATATATATATATATATATATATATATATATATATATATATATATATGTGTGTGTGTGTGTCATATCGCGTATAGGAATACACTTTACAGACTTAAATTTACACCTACTCACTATAGATACCACTTTTCTTCCATCTTATAACTACTATATCTGTTGGTTTAATATTTTAATACTTTTAGTGCAGAGGACATTTTGCAAATATGTATGTGTTCATCACTTATATACGTTGTAGTGGTGATACATCCTGGATTCAACAAGGGGCAAGAAAAGTGGTGTAAATCTGGTCCATGAACTTATTCGAGCTTTCATGACTAACATTCCCTGCATTTTTGTGTTGGACGTAGTAACAAAAAAACTTAGCGACGATTCCCTTGCACACCTCTGATTAGGGCGAGAGAGGTCAGCTTGATTGGCAGGAGTACTAATTGAAGGGGTCAAATGAAGGGGCCAGACAATTAATCCTTGACTGATGGTCGGGATGAACAGAATGAAGAGCGCTTCCTCTGCAGCTTCACCTGTTTGGAGGTGGCCCTTAAACGAGTGTCATCCTTCTCTGATGGGTAGGCTCTCTCTCTTTCTCCTCCCATTACTATCGGTCCCTGCCTCAAGTACCTTTCCTATAGAATTCACTCAAGCTACCTTTCAGCTGCGATAATTGAATCATGGCATACATGGGGACATACCATTTTGGATCCATTCTGCAGCTCAAAGTGTTTTCAGGCAGTGCGTTGACGAGAGCATTGTTGTTTCTCATATTGCCACATGTACACGTTCCACCCGAATGCATACTTTCATGCATTCCATTGACGATTTCTTGTCTGTTACCCAAAGGGGCTTATGTGGGGGTAATCACTTCGATAAAGGAGAGAAAAGGTCGTTGTTTAACTCTATGCTTAATATATGGCGTGGTAGAAATCCATCTTATTGTGTGGACTGTAGGACGTTATAATACCAATGGAATCCTGTAGTTATCAGTAGGAACGAGTCTGGCAGGGGCTTTTACACTATTGGAAAGCCCATTATCCAATATTATCAGCTAGGCAGCCAGTAAAAGTTCAGGCGTTCATGTGGCATGTGACGGCCCGGGTTCAAAACACTTGAGGCCAGGGCAAGAACACTACTGGTTTGAGAAAGTGTGATGATATATTGGAAATCCAGAAGGACCTGCTGGGCTCAGCTAGGTCCGTCTATATACTACCCGCAAGAGAACTTTGAAAGACGAAGTTACGCCGCTTTCTCTCCACTGTGATCTATAAGGGTTTAACACTTTCCAAAACTAAACCTTAAGCTATCGAACAAGAGCAATGAGGAGGTTTAGAACACATGTATAAGTCATGCCGTTCCCACTGTCGATTCTTGCCAAAAGCATGGAAAGGCTAAGTAGTACATAAAGATAACTAAGTAACTGACCTCTACATAACACCCCGTTGTGGCCTGCAAGCAGTCAGATACCTATGTCAGCGGAACACTCGCCGTGGCAACAAACGAGTTTTGTGACCCTTCTGTGACATAACACCTGGCCAATATCTCACAGGGAAATGAGATCGAGTATTTCTCTGTAAAAATAAATGCCTGCTTTCGAAATGTGAGAGGATTGATGACAGCAATACATATTCAAGTGAGGAAAGATTATTCACCATCTAAACTCTACGGTCTAAATCAATCAAGTGTCATTGAAGTAACAGGATAACTTACGTCCAAATTGAATTTTGATATAATATAATAACATAATCCCTCTGTAATAAAGAAATAAAAACTTGGCCTTGCAAATACAGTACTTACACTTTTTGAAAGTGATTTATTCTCTCAAAAATAGAATGGGATTTTGCCTAGATTTGATTCTATGTATATATCATGTATTCCATTTTGTTTAAACTGCACACGTATACGGACAATTATGTGTTATTAATGTGCAATTAAATAGGTTCTGTGAATTCTTCGGTAATTACAATCAAAGTGAGACCGCCTGCAACACACAAATTACTATTATTCAGAAAGCTCATGCATGCACTCACTATACTTTGTCTCCTTTCCACAGTTGAAGACTGCAATTAACATTTACTCTGGTATGCAATGAAAATCACCTTTTCCCTCTGGGCATAAGTATGCGCAGCGTTTCTTTGTTAACACTCATCATTAAGTTATCAGGAGATATTATCTCAACAAATGACTCAAGACTAATTGGTGGCTACACAGATACCTTCTCACTAAAAGGTCAATGAAGACATCACTTTTGACCAAATTACAAACACTATAGAATGATCATCTAAGCCAAGCCCCAGATCCACACCTTTCCCCTCTCTAGCTATGGTATAACATATGTGGTATAATAGATGTGACCCAGTTTTAAATATGGATGGGGAAAACACATCATCACGTTGTTGCGGTGGAAAATACGCTAACTACATGATTTTAAGCGCGTCATAAAAATAGGTAATTGGTCCAATCACAGATAAGATATTAATGGTATAATCGTGCACCAATATAATACGAGAACACGGCCATAGTAAGTAGAAAAGACTATCAGCATTCTTCTTTTAAACAGCATTCAAAAAGTATTGCGGCTTGGTTTGTGCCCTAAATGTGAGTTCTTCTGATTTCCCAGTATCAATAGATATATGTATAGTTGATATGGTAAACGTAGCTTGGAATTGTCTATACCCATTTGTGTCTTTTCATGGCAGAAATATATATAATGCTTATCGCTTATGAGAGGTCCCGTTATTATAAGGACAATGGTGATGAAATTTGACATACTTGCCATACTCGGGCAACAAATATAGCTTATCACACACAGAAGAATATTGGATTCTGATGTAAGTCTCGATTCATGTTCAAGACCTACCAGAAACCAACCTTCCTCTCACGTAGATAAGCGAACGGTATGGGGAAAGTGGAAGGAACACAGGGAAGAAACAACACATTTCGGGACATGTTTTCCCGGGGACAGAGAGGATCAGGATTGAGGATCAGCGTTCAGGGAATCAAGGAGAAATGTCCTGTCCAGTGCAGTGGGCGGGTCAATAATAACCCTCATCAGCACCATCTGCTGGTTAAGATTGGCAGCATATACTGAAGGCAGGAGTTGGGGACGGCAAGCCTCTTGCTTCTCCATCTACTTCCCTTCCCTTAGCACTCACACAGGCCCCTACGCCACCGACCTGCTGCTATGGTAGTGAGTGAGTGGGAGAGAGTGAGTGGGAGAGAGGCAATCTTCCTATATAACTCTACCTCGACCAGCGAAGCGGCATAGGAGGGATCGCATTTGTCTGGTACGTCGCCCCATACTTCTTCAGTCAGTTGTAGTCCTCACGCTCATGCCCGCATCGGCGGAACAACCTGACTTGATTGCCTTACCTGTTCGATCTCTTTTTGGTGGTTAAAGAGAAAAGTTTATTGCCGCTTGGCGTAGAATAAGATATCGGGCTGGTGTTTTATTGTACAGCACTTCAAATCTTTTCTCAAATCTCCACTGGCGTCTCTTTGCACCCAGCGTCGAGCGCAGATATACACCGCTTTTCAGAGGACAGTTATCTGTTATTTACATACATTGGGACATAGTTGACAACGGGAGTTCCGTCTGGAATTTACTCACTTTTTATCTGGTGAAAACGGTTCAGATCTCTCAAGTAGTCAGTGGGAGAAGGAGTCCTGTGTCGCAACGCAGAGAATGCGGCGGAGAGCGGATTTCTTAAATGTGTACCTCACCTCGGATGTTGACCATAGTCAGCGACCGCGCCGCAAGTGGTAAAAGGGCGCGAATCAATGGACACAAACCAGTCCTTCCCAGACGACATTTGGGAGGACATCGCTGAGACACGAGGACTTGAGGATTGGTTGTAGCTTCATACGTTCTCTGGATTTGATTCTTCGCTTTACATTGATACCAGCATCAATTCCCAAGCACTATATCATCCCATTTAAACAATGACAACTTTCATTGATTAAAATCAATCACCAACTACAGTATCATCTTCCTGATAGTCCTTGATGCTTTTAATTTAGTGCCAGGAACATTAATTGGAATTAACTTATGGAATAAGAAGGAATTACTCCTCTATTTCATCACAAACACAGGTGCTAATAGAAGATTTGTTTTAATTCGCCTACCCAGCAGGAGTAAAACAGTTCACAGCTGTGGAGTAAATGGAGATAGGTCCGCTTCAGTGCAATAGGTTTCTTCAGGGAATAAGTGGAGAAAAATAGCCTACGGGACAAGTGAAGTACATAGACTGCCTCTTAAAGCTCTAGGCGAAAGCTTGACATTCTCTCGTGTTTCTGACCTCCACTTGTGTGTCTTTGAGATAAAGTTAATACTTAGCAATAATAAACCACCAAAGATAGCACCAACCGTCGGTTATTTAGAGGAGTAATTGCCACAACGCTCTCAAAAAGGATACCATACATCTGGGACATTTTGAAATTAGTTATTTAAGGGTGATAATAACTAACGTAAACATATTTCTTCCCTCTTTCACTATTTCTATGTATATATGTGTGTGATCATAGAAATACTATAAATGATAACTAAGGTCTCAAAGCGGATTTGGAAACGACAGTGTATAATCACATGTGAGTGATGCCAGTGAGGGTATTGCCTCCAGCAATTTGACTTGGCAATCTATGGACATGTCACAAGTGTTACCACACCACCCTGCAAGGAAAACTGTTGATTTGGCAAAGCAAGTGGACAGGTCAGTCGGGTCAGTCTTGTGGTGTGCCGCAATCTTTTGGTCGAGTTAAAAGACCAATTTTACTAACAATATCAGCCGGCCATCATTAGGGCTAGTGGCTTATTATTTTAGGGATTGCCCCTGGAAATGTCAAGAAGCATTTAAAACAATAAGGATATACCTGTACTTATTTCTTCGCACTCAGCATACTCATTGCGCATGATAAGGACTGTAGCACACTCCTTGTCAGACTTCACTGAAACACAGCGGCGTTATTAATGGGTGGTACCCATACACTCATTGTTTGGTTCATTTGAAGCAGTCTAAAGCGTGAAGCAATAAGGACATCCCTATCTCTACGCCCTCATCGATCAGAACTTTCTATTGGGTTGTCCGCCGATCGTGACTAATCAAATTATAATGGCGAATATTGTGCCATCATTGGCCGCAGCCGCCGGGCCCAGCCCCCTTCAGCCACTGCACCCCCACCCTCAAGTTTCCGACCATTGGGGTGTAGGAGGTAACCACAAACACACCTACCATAACGGCACAATCTGGCATGACGCATGGGTGGTCATTTTTCAGAACCGTTCCGACGAGAGGATTGTAGTACATAAGCCTCAAAGCATGGCTGTCATTTATTGCGGATCTGTCCTGGCTGTATGGATAATACTATCATGTATTTACATGTTCTTCACAGCCGCGAGACGTCCCAAACTCGGACGTGTGCGCCCGCTCAACTTGCTCATCATAAACTTTGTCTTTGTGGAGTTTCTGATGGGGGTGATGGTCGTGCCACCCAATGTGAACACAGAGGTTCATGGCCGATGGACATTCGGGCCGACAATTTGCAGAGCTTGGCTCCTGATTCAAATGTTCCTGAGTTCTCTAACCCTTTGGTCTGCCTTCATCATTTCAGTGGACAGGTTCATATATGTGCTGAGGCCATACTACTATCACAGGAGGATGGGTACTGGCCGCGCCTTAGCTTTGGTTCTGGGGTCGTGGATGGTTGCTTTGGGAACTATCATTCCCCCTGCCCTTCAGATGTATAAGGACGGTGACATGATCTTTGAAGAGGTATGTGCTGTAAGCATGACCCGTCAGTATGCAATTGGCATAAGTCTGGCTGCTTTCTTCGGACCCGGATTCATGGGATTGCTTGTCACAATGGCAATCCTCGTCTCCGCCCTCAGATCCAGGACCAGGGCGCACAAATCTCACCTATACGGGATCAATGATTCTCAGATCCTGTACCAGCAGCGTTGCTGTCCAGATTCTACCTCGAACTTCCTTGCTCTCGTCGATACTGCTTCTGTGGGCAACGTCGCCGCTGCCGTCGTTGGAGTCAACTTGTCAGTGGTCGTCATGTGGGCGCCTTTCTACGTCCTCAACGTCATGATACCATTTTGTGAAGGCATGTGTGTTGATCCCATGGTTTGGTCAGCCTGTGTCTGGCTGGGATATGCCTCGGCAGGTGTGAGTCCGCTTTTCTGGCTCATAGACACCGACCTGAGGTATCAAGCTCGCGGCCTGGCCCGGACCTGCTTCTGCTGCTGTTGCGACCGTAAACCAAAGCATTACGACCAGGCCAGTGTAGGTACGGTAAGCACAGAAACAGGAGGGCCAGACTCGGCTCTCACTGAGGGCCCTATCGTGTGCCCCAACCACGACCACCACCACAATCAACGTTGGGCTCATGACGAAGAAGTGATGAATGTAAAACCTTACATGTACCTCAAGTAACGATGCTTTCTACGATAACCTCACGTCACAACCTCAAATTATTAACTTTGAATTGATACATCGAACAAAGGAGATAAATGACCTCCGAGAGTGAGAATAATGCACGGAGGACCTAAAATGTAATGAACTCAAATCGTTGGTTAACTTCGAACACTCGCCTCCCTATCTCATTAAATTAAAAGAAAATTCCTGAGCAATTGACTGAACGGCCAACCAACGAGACTATCCCTCTAGTCTCGTTGGGCCAACCAACAGGACTACCTGCATGACAATCATTTGTTTTTCTTGATCTTAACAGAAAATTGAAGGATCTGTATCATTTGGATTTGTCCCATTTGTATATTGTTACACTGAAGTAAGAATGGGACAGCTCCGTTGTAAAATATTTTCTTTATTTATTTACGAACTTGCAAAAGCTCCTTTTGTGAATAGTATAAAAATGTATTCATCGATACCCAAGCTATTTATAATGTCTGACATTCGCCTTTATAAAAGATGTTGATTTATTGCATACCTACTCTCCTTTTACCTTCGATGAATTTGTGGCGATATTTATAAGATATAATCACATAGATACCCTTGCCAGCGGGGAGGTACACAAACAGTACTCCGCATGACCAAGTCGAAAATCTTTTGATGTATGGATAGGAGTCACCTGGTAAAGATATCCCTTACACCTCCAATCAACCCTCCTAATAACGCACCTTATGTAAGGAGGATCAAATATCCGCCCCAGATGTTATCACACTCGGAAGGAGGAGGGCTTTTCCAACCAGTGAAATCTATAAGTATAAAGTCTCTTGGCTCTGCTACTCTGGTCCATCTTTTAATTCCAACCTTGTCCATCATACCCCTACGACTTTCGTCCGTTCGCCACAGACACGACTGTGGTTGTTTGAAATTAAAATTTGATAGCATATCACTGAAGTGAAGAGAGCTTGTAATTCCTCTCTCGTTTCCATAGCATCAGGAATTGAGTATTGGGCAGCGTAAGCGCTAGAGGGGAATTTGTAAGATGTATTTAAAAGACCCTGGTAAGCTGAGTGCTAATCCTTGGGAAGGAACTTATAAGAAAAGACTCACATGGAGAATGGAAATCCGCCTTTGTGCCAGGTATGGCTTTTCTAAGGATTACGGATGTCAATGCGAGCAGTGGCAGATTCCCGGGTGTAATGCCGCTCTGAATTACATTAGGAAACTAGGGCTTATTATCCGAGTATGAATGTCAAAATCAACCTCTATCTATTCAACAAATAAGAGAAGGAGACAAGATAGGCGTGGATCAGGCGATCCGCTCAGTCTGTCAATAGTTCCAGAGGATCCACATCACTTAGTAGAGAAGTGTCAAATGCATCACGGATAAAAAGGCCCAAGTGTAAGTCAGGACTGATACAAAGGATAAGGAAGTATACCATTATATTAAAGGGTATCATCTATGGTTTTATTACAAAGACCATGCGTGTCTATGTCTCATGGAGGAAGATCTACGACCCTGAGTAAGTAACAGAAGACAACTGAGGACAAAAGTAGAATTCGCAAACTTGCGCGAACTTCTCGCTTTGCATTATATGGCGATTCCCCTGAGGGATAGTCATTTTAGATTGGATCAGAGATGCAAGTATCCTCCGCAACCAAAAAGTGGTCGTGAAATAGATGAGGTTATTTATCCTTCACTACCCGGCGACACGATAATTCGCATATGGCGTGAGCGGGGAGAATTTTGCGCTCCCTGTACCGCGAATGAAATTGGGGGCATTTGGGGGCAAATGTGATTCAAGGATGAGTTGGGGACATTTTTGCTTGGGCGGAATTTCCGGCATCGTCTGTTGTCGAAGACAGTGCATTGCCTGGACTCCCAAGATGTCCATTATGTCCCCCGACACACTCACCTTTTGACCCGATATGCCCCAGCCACACCAGAGTTGCCATTGTACTGATGCCTTCCAATTTTTATTGTGTCCCTTCTGAGAGCGGCTAGAACAGAGACAGAGCTCTCTGGAAAGCATTCATCCAGACGGACATCAACAATGAACAATCAATCGGCTTCTTTAACAGCCAATATAGTTGGTGGCATATAGGCATCGATTATCTCAAACACTAAGCACCACGCATTACCATTCACTACACGTTTTACCAGAAAAAAATCTTATCATTTTGAAAAATCTTTAAGAAAAGCGCCACAGAGAAGAGCATGTTCAACAAAAAAGGATAGGCATGAAGGTTCCCACATTCATGGTCTTCAGAAGCCAAGGAATGGTAAAAACATGAACATTTTTCCTCGGAAAATGCTTTAAAATGAATAGGAAAGAAGAGGGGCACTATGATATTCCTATGGCTTGGATAGGCGGGCGGTAGAACGATCGTGATGAGTTATATAGTGTAGAAGGAAATCTGTGAGGAAAGCACGCTGTGGGAATCTCAGTGCACTTTACCTGGGCGATAATTACACTTGAGATGAAGGGTGCAAAGGTGTGGGCTCTTTTGTGGGGGGCATGTCTATCCCCGAGGACTTGAGGCGAGATGGGGCCAAGGGGCACGCACAGAAAATACCGAGTGGGAGCAAAGAATGATGAAGGCAAGTACCCTGGCCGTGTTGACTCGGGCGATCGGCCGACGCTAGTGGGACGATCTCCGGCCCCCCTCTTTTGCTATATCCATCCTACTCATCTATACCCTGTTGACATGGAGTGGTAGAGCCAGAAGAACAGCAAACAAACAAAAAGGTGTCAACGAACCAGATAGTATTTAAATGCTTCCTGTGACGTCTCCTACAGAATCTTGGGGAATATGTTCAAGCCCACGGTGCTTGCTTGTACGAATTGACCATTTGTTCTTTAATCTTGGTTCTAGATGCAGAGTCAGGTATAGATATGATGAGATGGGCTTTGAAGAAATCTAATTTCCCTCCAAATGTCCTAAATGCTTTACAGGTCATTTGTGCAAAGTCCCCCGTGGATTTAAGGTAAATCGTACTTACACCTCAAGGACATTTTTGTTGCTTCTATTTGATGGGTGCATTTTTTCAAAACTTTGGACTAAAAGAGGGTAATGTTTGCTGAGTAAACACAATCTATATTGCGGGATGCATTTCCATGTAATGGAGTGTGCAAGTGTTTTCACATTAGAAGACAGTGTCAAGCATATCCTTTGTGGTTGGTTCTATGTGTCCTATGTTTTTTATTCTTCTTATCGTCGTCACATATAGGGTACAGTTCAAATATTAGCATCCCTATCAAACAAAGTAATCACTAAATTTGCGGACTTCTAAAACATGAAACACGAGTCACAAGTATTTTCACACCTTATATTCCACGTGGTATATGATATCAGTTAATGACTGTGAATATATCGACCGCGTCTGCTATCTTCTATAGAATTTAGTCCTATCTTACATACACCACTGTATATTTTCAAGAATAACTTACAGGATAGCAAGAGAATATTTTTTCTAGAAATGAATATTATAAGAATGTTTTTTGAAACTTAATGGAATATATTTTCCATGAATGGAATTCATTAGAAAAAGAAATATTATGTGAAATCAATAATTATAAAGGGGTGCTTGAAATTCGGGGGATGGTTGCATGCGAGTATTCGATTAACTCGGGTTTAGAAACTACCTCTTAAGTGGTGACGACGAACTTACTACTATATGTACACATATGAGCAATAATTGATTACAAGATGTATTTAAAGACATGGGGACATATTGCACAAAGTTGATATATTTCTGTGAACCTTAAGATCACCACGGCCTTGTTATTGGAAAGGTGAATTATGGATGTACTTCACCATGAGATAACATGAACTGATTTGAAAATCTGTACATCATTATGATAAAGTCTCAACTGAAAGATTGTAAATCCAGTCCAGGCGCAATTTCCGACCGAATGGAAGAGCCTTTATCAGTTTTGCCAGGCTCCAAACAACCCTTCAGCAAATCATTTAAGATAAAGAAGCGTACGAGGTTAGGACAAAAGTGATGGAGCCTGTGAGGAAAATCAATGTCTAGTTTCTGCCATGTAAAATACACCACACCATTATGGTGGGTATGAGTAACTTCTAAGTTTGCATGATAATTTTGTTCTGATACATCCTGTTTCAATGACTTACACATTTTTCTTCTGCAACTTTTCCAAGCAATATGTATGTATACATGTTCTATAGAAATCCCTTAATGCCATGTTGGCATTAGTATATTACACTGTGACTCGTCCCTCAGTTTTGATCTACGTGTAGATATTCTATTGAGATATGAAACTATTCTATATATCCAGATGAAAGTGTAAATAATGCTATATCCTACGAATATATTATCATAACAGTATTGCAATGCTATAATCAATTCCTGTTTAGCAAACGTATGTAGAACATGGTGTTTTGAATATTTTAGAATGTGATACGTATAAAGCATATGTGTAGGTTTAGCATGTATACATACTGAATAATGTGATTGTGTGGAACGGAAATAAAATATTTTTTCTAAAACGCAAGTATAGTGTTTACTTCCTATTTTCATTCTCACCTAAAATCCCAATCCTTATACTGCAGCACGTATTTAGCATGATATATAATTTGTATATAATGTTCTTGGTCAAAATTATTTCATGAAAAAAAGGCAATATCTTGGATGTTCCATGAGATGCATCTCCAATAGCCTTAACCCATAAATGGAATTTGATACTTCAAAGATATAGCTATCTGTACCTGTGCCAATTGTAAAAGTGGTTTCTGAATAAGGTTGACAAAACACGACAAGGTGATGCATCGTCCTCATCCGCTCATGGAATAATCAAAGCTTATGGCAATCAATCTATTGTAAATATATTCTGCAGATACAATCAAGTAACAAAAATCGATTTTCTATTTTCATAATGAGATAGCATGATTAATTGGAGGGATGCTTTGCCTATTGTTTATTGCATGTGGCTTTGTGATGAATGAAGTCATGGGCTCGTGGCAACAGGAAGCGTTGGTAGCGATATGACTGATAAACTTATTTCATTAGCATTGTGCAAACCATGGCAATTGGTATTCAAATTCAACCTGTGATCGCGAAGGGGTGATACTGTCCCTCAAGCAATAGGTCAAATATCACTTGCAAACAATCAATACCTGTAAATATATCTCACTACCTCAAACCGTTTCCGCTATAAAATTCCAGTTAGTATGGTAGTAATTCCAATGTTAATTCTTTAGTTTTTATTTGTTTAATTGCACCATATACCGTGTCGAACGAACGGAGACATCCACCACCATCGCCATTAGTTTAAGAAAAAACGTAAACCTTGCAGTGCATGTGTATTTAAAAGGTAGAAGCTTCATCTGCTCTTGGAAAGAGAAAGGACCATAATCTAAAACATTCTTCATAGATTAGAAATACTGATATGAGATACATTCCAAGGTATACAATAAGCTTTCATGAGAAGTAGGTTAGGAATATGGACGAAACTGGTATTTGATATCTAACATTCCGTATGGCTAATATTAAGCCGAGTTCCACCAATCCATTCACGTCCACGGAATATGTATGTGCCTTATTCTAAGATTTAAGTAAATCGGGGAAGTGGAAGAACATAATTAACTAACCTTAAATGTAGCAAGAACCCAAATAGTTTTTAAACAATAACATTCCATACAAGTGTATTATAACGTATATATGTTCGGGCTTATTTTTTAACACTTCACCGCATAGCTTCTATAGTCATAGCTTCACATCCAGTGGTATAGAGATCTCGTAGAATATTCAAGTGAGAGCAAACAAAATTAGAACTGACGCTGAGTATACATGATCCGGTGTGTGTCACATACTATTTTCTAACTAAACCTTACAGGATAACAAGCCAACACCCGACAAAACTCGCGCGAATCAAATATTAAATATATAGGAAAAATAAAAGGGCTGGTTACTATTCCCAGAAACACGACGTATAGTTAAGGGCTGCAGGTATTCTACATTAATTATATGATCGTTCTCGTGCGTGTCTATATCAAATAACAAGATGTTAACTTCATCCGATATCGCATTAACCGTAACCTTGATTTTATGTTGTCTTATTCTGAAGCGGTGATGAACCGACATGTTTACCTTGCATCGAAACTATTTTTATAGCATGCATGGTATGGGGCGAGGGGAATTAGGATTATGGTCGATTCTTACGAAACGGTTCCAAATGGGCATTTCTGGAAGGTTATTGAAATGAAATAAAAATGCTAGTATAGGTTCTTCATACTATGCTGCTCCCCTAAGCCCTAAAACTACGCATCTTATATGTGAATATTGTTGGATATAGACAGTGACAGCCACATAAATAATGATTTCATTCTGTTATGAAATAAATAAAATCGTCACAGACGGTGACGGTGATGGAAAACAATCTTCCCAATTTGAAAACGTAAACCTTTACAATAGTCAACACACTCAGATGTCCATCTGTCATCAAGCATAGTACAATTATTTATTGTGATTTTTTTATCAGATTAAATTAAAAGTAGAATTATTTATTATGATTCAACAAAATATCTTACACCTATTATGACCGTCATGCATGGACGGTGACGGCCATAATAGGGCGTAACCTTTCTCTCCCTCCTGATGTACTTATTTTTAGCTATCAGTGTAAAATATCTCTATGTTATGCTTCATGAACAACTTGGCAGGCATGAATAAATAACAAAAATGAATGATTTTAATCTTAATTAATCTTCAGAACGATATATTGGATACAAGGGCTATTTTCAGCATACTTAATGGTTTTAATTTCCTAAATATTCATCGTAGGCATGGACAAGTGGGTACTTATTTGTTTAGAATATAGAGTTTGATTGCAGAAAAAACATTAATTATAATGCATGACTGGACAGGAAATTGAGGTCTATTCAAGGAAACCTTTAAACAATGTAATTTTCCCGACCATAATAATGTGCATTAATGTGTGCATCTTGACCCAAGTCCAAGAATAGTCTATAATGTGTCTGATTGAGGCGCGTAAACCAATATGCAACAACACATTCAGGGGTAGCTAGCGGTGCATATAAAAACATCGTACGACCTATAATCTTATGTATGCGAGTGTCGCACATGGGTTTATGATATCGTAAACATTTACGGGAAATCTTAAATGTATAAGACTGTTCTTAAGAAGTAGCTTAATGTGTATGATAGCCTTAGCACCTTTACAAAACTGTTCATTACAGTCTGAACAGGATATTGAATTCATGAAATAATGTAGATCTATATTTATTTCGACATTTCCTCAGAAGTCTTCATTACCCAAATAGCATTGGTTGTTATGAAACTTAAATAACCAGCACAATATTTAAGAACTTAACCTATCGTATATTATAAGATGTATAGAACGATTTCTTCTTATTTTTATGAAACACCCACCCACCCTCCCCGCACGATCTGCAACAACAGCGCCTCGTGTGACAATATAGACGAGGGGAAGAGTACTCAGAAGTCTATTGCTTACAATTTTCAGATTGCTCGACTTTCTTCATCTCCTACTTTAATACCACAAGGGGGATTGCAAACCCAGTATGTTTTTTCGCGTGTGAATATTCGGGTGCGCAGCAAGTGAGTGGAACCACAAACCAGCCATCCTGCTTCACTTAAGCTTCCACAAGCACTCTTTTAGTGGTTAATCCTTTGGACTGTCTTAAAATCGGGACAAGCCGCCGCTATTATACAAAGGAAGATCTTCACATCCCCTTTGACCTGATTCACACGCGGAACTTGCGCCAGGAGTCTTAAAGAACCATTCAGGAACTTGCGAGAAGCTGGTTTGGCACCATGAGCTCGTCTGGATCACCACGATACAATCAATGGGGTTATTACAGTAACATAGGGGCAGGCTTACTCTTCTTAAATGCCCCGTCGTTCAGGATATAAACACTTCCAATGCACCGGCAATGTCGACTAAATATAACCCCAGATAAACAATTTGATGTATTGCTTCAGCAATCCTGTACCTTTAGAGGCACCTACCAATATATTCTATGGGATGCACGTTTTACATTTAGGAAATATAATTAATTCTTTATACATCCAGCCATATGTTTAAAATCAATAGTGAGACACAATTAAAGACAACAATAAACTTCTTTCCCCCTTAATCGTTTTACCTGAATGAAGGATTCCAAAATACATGTATGTTTTAACTGGGGACCGTCCTCGATAAATATCAGGTACATTTGAAATAGAAGGAAACACGCCGAGGCCTTAAAAGGCAGATGAAAGGACAGTGCGCATTATGAAGAAATCTCAAGTCATAGGCCACGTCACGACATCACTCCGTCATCTGCAAAAGGCAGGTGTATGTGTGACGCGACTTCCGTTCATCATAAAAGATCACGTTGTCCAACTTCTTGTATTCTGAGGAAGGATGACACTCAGCACCGGGAGATGGCGCGCGTAACACTTTTACTGGCGAGCAAACTTCCGGTGCAGGTGGGGCCTCTAGAAAGGTCTCAGATCCGGGGTCATTTTCCAAGGCCTTACAATTTGCAGTCTTCTATTTTGAAGCGCGCGAGAAATCTCGATCATAGACGAGGCTGTACGAGAAAAGGCTGTCTGTGCTAGTTTCATTTAACGGACACCAGGGGGCAGATAGAGCTCATTAAGGTCAAGCCGAGCCTGTAATGTGTGTATTCCTGCGCGACAAGCGAAACTTAAGTGCGTCGCTAGGTGGGGTGCTCACTTCCGACTATTAGCTCCATTAGTGGTCAGTCACCAATCAAGGAACTCAGTGTTAGTCACGTGAGTACGTAATGTAGCCAATGGTAGTGGACCTATCTACCCAGGGGCCCCTGGGTGGCATGTGCACTTCTTAATCATTGAGGGAATAACAAACACCTTGATATTTTTTTTAACAAACAACTCAGATTGACTCAAGTCCAAGAATAGCACACAAATACCCAATTCGTCATTCCATCATGATGTTTAATAAAAAATGAAATAGTCACAGTACCATTGCTGGGCTGTTGTAGATTGCCTGTTGAGTGGTTGTTGAGGCGTGATTACACCAATGGCACTAATGTTGATCACACATCTACTAATTGGTCAATCTTGTGATCCAAGGTTGTTACAGCCATGAAAATTAATTATATGATTTAAAAGGCGCAATACCAGTATTTTTTGGCCAATCCTAGTGTATAAAGTTATTATCCAGACTTCAAATTTCGCAGCCAATACACAACCGACACACAACCTTTTATGCTACACAACACCTATTATACAATGAGCTACAATGGCCTACATCAGGAAAAAGCATCCTTCTGAAAGTAAAAATTAATTAAATATGTAAGAAATGTATAGTATTTTTTTCTCTAAAATATTCAGAAAAGGGTATCATAGAATGAATTAGGGCTTCCGACATACGTTGTAAATATTGGTTGGCCTGCATGTGTATAGGGTATCTGTATCTTCACCTCAGCAGATATTAAATACAAAATAAGTGCGAGGTTGGAATGTTGATATTTGCAGAGCTTTCTCGCCCACAATGTGAAGTAAAATATTTGATCAGGACAATATACACAATTTTTGCAATAAAGGCAGCTTGGGTGGGAATGTTTAATATTTCGAAGACACTGAGAAAACTAAATATCACGTCTATGTGTTGACTTCAAGAGAGGCGAGTGCGATATAGATGTCTGTTCTTTATTTATTGTCGGTAGGTATTTGTGAGAATTCCGAGTTCAAGACACCCGGAGAAGCTCGAGAACAGTACATATATGCTCTAGCTACCTACACCTAAGGCCCATAGGTCTTTACTTTTTGTCAAATATATCTCTTCTATAAAGCAAGCATACTTATAGATAGAACCCTCGGTTGAGAACATTTTTACTCGCTGCAATGAACACAAATTATGATGTTATTTAGCGAGATATTTAGGCATGAAATCTGAAGAATGTAACATTTCATGTATATATATATGAAATACATATATAGGGTGAATGCTATTAAAAGCAGATGCGTTTTCCTTTTTACATCTCAAAATGTGTGTACGCCATGCCCATGGAAGTTGTAAGGTACAGTATATGACGTGGTATGGAATAGTGTGGTAATGTCTTCCACACAAGATAATTTGTAAGTAAAACAAGAATTCCTGTTTAAATTTGACTCGATGGTGTGAAATAGAACTAAATGTTGCGGTTGGTATGGGTGATGTTGCAAAAATAACACCTTGTTCATTTATTTTCTTCATAATACATTCACACTCACAACATACTCGAGTATCATGGAAAAGAAAATGTAATATATCCCATACCACCAACTTTTTAAAGTTCAATTATACGTTTGCGTAGGCATGCACTTTCTTCAAACGACAAAAAAAATGATCTAGATCCAATTCATTTTAAAATGAGTATGTTCTATTTTATTGGTTTCAGCTGTAAACATAGTAATTAGTTCAGCGTTTGTTTTCACAAGACCGAAAGCGGACTGCCTGGTACGTTCGCAATGTACGAGGGTGAAGATTATCTGAATACGATAAGAATGACTTTATTCATCAACAGACGGATTTCGATTTCAATACATACTGCATTCTTTGCCCAGTCAACATTTGGAAGCTGAACAAATGTTTCAAGTCCCATTGCCTTTCTTAGCCCTATAAAATCCCCTATCCAAACTGAGATTCCTGCGATACGGTGGCTGGCTTTCAGGCTTTCTCAACAGATCGATCCCAGATTTCTAAGGCTTCTGTGTTACTATCCCCTATTGTGTAGTCCACCTTTGTATCCTCCTATTCCTATAGCTGTTCTAAAGCTGCGCATAGGTCCCTGATCAGCTTGGTTAAAAGTCTTATTATCGCTGTATTGAAGTTATGTAAGAAAGCATCGGCTAGAATCTGAAATGACACAAATTCAGATGCGGTGATGCGTAAGTCTGTTCCGAGTATTCTTCCTCTTGTGACTAGAGCTGTCTACAGAAACCACATTAGGCACATAGCTATGGTAAGTGGGTATTTAAATTCAATCGCTCTCCCTGTGAATTGAATGACGATCTAAGTATTTCCTTAACCTATCAACAATGCGTATACACAGAACTCTTGAGAGTAGAATGGGCGCGGGGTTAAAAGTTCAATATGCGGGGCTAAAGTCTAGAATATATTTGAACACTGAAATGTCATTAATGTTCATAGGACACCTTAAAAGTCTTGAGCATTTATCTGTCAATGCAGTACTGATATGATTCATTTATAAAGGCCGTTGACGTTGAGTTGTCATTTCCACGCCTTACTTTCTTTCTAAATTCCTCCGATCCTTAAGAGCAGTATTGAAAGGAAACATTATCAAAGTTTTCAAACTGGACTCCTATGTTTATAGAGAGGTATTTTCGTGACGTCTAAAGCTTTGTTACATCACCAATAGCGCACTTGTCATCTACCTATTGGGATGTTTATTTGAGGAATGAATAGGCTTTTCTAAATGCAACACTTTGGCTGAAGCTTTAATAAACGAATGAGAAAGTTTATTGAACAAATTCTATATCATTCTAGCGTCCGTTCTATAATAGAAAGTTTATTGAAAAAAATCTATATCATTCAAGCGTCCGTTCTATAATAGCAACAAACAATATTCAAATTGTAAACTGCCATCAACTATCTAATAGCTTTGTAATCTTTATTGGATGTAGTACTACAAATAGAAAAATGAAATTAGGGGTTACCCACTGTCGACATAAACAGCCTTCGATGTCTCCGGAAGTTAAGTCTGGTAAAAACCGATATTCCGGCCTCTATTAGTCAGTTCAGTAATTATAACAATATTGCACCGCAAACGTCCTAGATGATAACATCTAATTTATCACCGAAATTGATGACTCCTGTGGAATGACTTGGTCTTCGCCTGGCTGTATTAATGTATTCATTTCGAGCAGGCCTAATGACCAATTTATAATCAGAGAAGAAAATGACATTATTTTCTTATTTTCATTCCATCGGTGTTTCACTAGGCAAGGGTTTTTTGATGAACCTGGAGATAAGGCGTCAAGATTTATCTTCCCCTTGTTGATCAACGATGGCCATTTACCAAGACTGTCGGCCGGGTGGTCACCTCTGCCCGGTTGCATGGCCTTTAAACCCGGGTGCTGTCCCATACCTTCTCCATGCACACGCCTCCCATCGTTTGAGTGTCCAGCGCCCGACTAGCCATGCAGAGAAATGGGGCCTTATTTCTTTATCGTTCATCAATGAAGATTCAAGCAGACAGCCTGCCTTCGTAGGCTCGATATTAAGCCAATCTTTCACTGTCGTGGTACGCCCCACTTATCGCGTGTGAGGTCTGACTGGAGGCCTCCCCATTATCCATGTCTGAATTAATACAACGCCAAACACTATAGATAAATCTCGCTACAGCCATGCCCCCGCCATCGACTTGGAACGTCACTTGTCATAACCATCGGCGTAGTGATACATCAGCCATTGGTTGTGCGATACCCCTGTGCATCTGTCGTCATCGAGAACGTCCCTACAAAGGCCAAACCATCGTGGTCGCATCAAGATTCCACTCTCCTCTACTACTAGCTGCCTCTGCGCTCTCGTCGCATACGGAAGTGTATTGCCAGTCATAAATCGCAGCTAAGATAGGATTGGAAATACCCTTATGCCAGGATATACATCCTGCGGGTAGCTATCAAATGTGGCTCTCTGACTGACCTCAAAGTTCAGTCCTTTTATGGTTGATGTGAATGCCACATTACGCAAAGGCAAGACAGATAATGCACGACCTCTGTGTCAGAGGACGGAAATAGACTAAGATTTCTCTCTCTAGGAAGTATAAGCATCGGTTGCAAGAATATTCACTCAGGGGGGGGGGGGGGGGGGGAGGGTAATCTTCAAAATTAATTAAGATATGATTTCTCTATCCTCGGTGATAGATTCAAATTGTCTGAACCAAAGTATGACTGCCTCCTTGACAGTTATACCCGTTATAGTGCGTTTATCCAATGTGTGTGATCAAATATACTAAATAGTATCTTTGGTGTGATTCAATTCAGCTTCATACTTGAATAGTATCATCATACATGTTTCCAAAGAATTCAATAAAGGTCAGAGATCGGGGAAACTTATTTGAACAAGTATCCCAATGCAGGATGAGTTAAGATTCTATTGGTAGATTGGGCGGGCACCACCATTGCGATGCCTCGTTCATTGGTGCAGGTGGCCCTGGGGCCTCATTGCACCGATGCTTTCGCGGATATCATGGGGCATCTTGACAGGCTTGTTGTAGCTTTGACAAATGGATCTTGTTTAAGAAGGGATATCTGGATGTGAGGGGCCTAGCCTACGGTCACCTCCTAGAATCACTAAATAGGTTATGCCCTCCTTGGTGCCACTCCCATGCGAGCACCCGTGGGTTGTTCCTGCAAAACGAAGGAGGCGGCACTGGAAGTGTCTTCACCAAAATGTTCGATACACGAAAAATATACGCAGAGTACATACTAAAAGCATGATAATTTCGCCAGAATCCATGGTCCAAGGGGGCCTGCATGATCACATCTGAAATGTGAGCGTACAGATCAAGTGACCATCAGAGTGTCCAGTAATTAAGGTCACCAAGATTTCCCCGCACATCTAGGAAATCATCAATGATTGAGTTTTCTCTCGAATGCCCTTGGGATCCATATTAATCATGAGTACCAGCTTGTGGCCACACCGACGACTATCTCCAATGAGTTTTCCAGTGAGTTGGAGCGCTTTTAATCAACCCATCAAGACAATCGAATCCAAGATTGGAACTAATATTTAATTAGTATATAGAAACATCCAGACAACAAAAAGGCTAAACTATACTCTCAACACTAAAACTTTCAAAACCCCACCGTCATCTGTATAAACATCTAGCTGAAAGGAAAAAAGCTCGGTAATTAGATTTTTTGAAATGGTGTCAATAAATTGAGGCCTTGTTTCACGACTGCCAATAGTCCCGGGGTTAACGATGCTCGACTGATCTGATTGGATGATGGATGCGTTGAACTTGCGATTATGACCTCAGCGGTCTCGTTAAAACAATCCCGCACAAGTGAGTCACGGTGGCTGCTCGGCCAGCAAATGGGCGTGCCCGTGAAATGATCTGGCAACCCAGGCAAGGTAAGATCTGTTCCCATGATGCTCATCAACTGTCAGAAGGACTCAGGGGTACTTGCTAACAAGCCGGAAAAATCACCTCCTTGAATCTCCTCAAGTCCTTGTCTTGACTCCGATATTTCTGCTGCTATTATTTATGGCATCGTTTATAATGCAGCGCAAACTAGATTGTAACTTTGTTTGTATCTTGAAGTTAGTTTTTAGAATTTCCTTCTTAGATAATGTTATTTCTTCCCCGTTGAAGTAGTTTAATTTTGAATTCTAAGTCGTGACATTTGGAATAATGCAACGGATCGGTCAAGCTTATTCATCAATGAACCGTTTAATTACTCATGAATATAAAATACACATTGGCAGGCGTTGTGAAAAAGGCGTCAGCGAGTGTCTGGGGGAATGGGAATAGATAAATTTGGAACAGTTGAGAAGTTTAGAATTGTATATTTTCCTATGACCCCGAGCTATACAATTCAATTATTCATAAGTTATGAGTAATCTCACATTACATGTACCAGCATATTGAGATTCTGAGACTAATTACAAATAATATTTTATTAAGACTTGAGTCATCAAAGGCAAGTTATGGGCTTTCAGCTTGGAGAAAACCTCGTGCGAAATAAATATGTCTTGGAAAAACTTCATGAACGATATCTTATTTTGTTCTAAATTTGTGATTTTCACAAATTAATTTACCCTTGATATCTTTCCCAAATTAGAATTTCATTATAGCTGTTGCTTTTGAATAACAAGAATCAGGGAAATTGGTGAGCGATATAAAGGTTTACGATTACACCTTTTACTTCGATCTTTTTTTCGGACCAATATGAAATCAAACACAATAACAATATATCAATGTAACACATAATGATTAGAATTGCTAAATCGTATGTTTACAATGACACATTCTACGTCTGCCAAATATCGCTGCCAAGTCGTTGAATATTTGTTATACATTCTATAATCAAACCTGCGTTTATTTCTCTGCACTCTTACAAGTTACATGTTATCAGTTCATATATCCATATTATGCATGTTATCTATAGTATTATATAAGCTAATTCTAATTGTTTATCTATTAATTTATTGTTCAACTTTATGGTTATGTTTTATTTGATATCGATTATTGCTTGTGTATTAACCTTGATGGATATTATGCCTACGCACTGCTGAAAGAGAGATGTGCATTTGGTTCTTAGATAGGCAAGGACCTAAATTGATATCTATAATGTTAAAACATATACCTGTGTTGGGATTAATTGGGGCGGGGGGCTGGCTGTGACAGCCTTATATTTATTTGGACTTATGGACAGCAGGGGGCGTGGTCCCCCTAAAGCGAGGCAGATTCAAACCAGAGCCTAGATACACTCTATTTGAGATCTTCTTGGAGCGGTTCACCGTAGGGTTGCCAGTGGGTCGCTTTGATGTTTACTCTAAGTAGGTCTCAAACACAGTGTAGTGAGGAGAGTTCCAGAAAAATAATAAAGACTGAACATTTTTCATTATGGTTTTTTTTCAGGGGAAATTAATTGAAAATAATATTATTTTGTGTCAGTTATTTGGATTTAGAGCACATACTATTACGGTGAATGTAAAGCGTCCATTGATAGTTGTAAATTAACCGGATTGGTGTGTGCTAGCAATAATAACAAAACAGTGACCACCGGAATTGGTTCCCCACATGCCCTATACGGCTATGGATAGATACAAATCATTTGATTGGTAGCATTCAGATACCCTATTAATTAAGTGTTAGAAGCTGATTTTTTTTGTGGCCGAAGTCATTGTTGTTTTTTGACAGCTGAGGCCGTAAGGCTGGTCAAACAACAACAATGACCAAGGCCACAAAGTATGTCAGTTTCTAACACGTTTAGGATAAGTTTGGGCCATTTAGGGTATGTCGGGAACACAATTACACATTTATTAAACTTCTCCCACCTTTATTCCATTAATATTGGGTTCAGAACATACTTAAAATCCTTTGGTAAAAAAAATCACCTTGCTTCGTCCTTCACACATGCCTATTGACTTACCAAAATTGATTGTTATGAGAGTAGCACTCCCCAATGCCGTTAATTTCTGATTTGCTTCCACTCACATTAGCACAAACAATCTTTACAAAAAGATCTCTTCTTTTGCACATCTTTATACTTCATGCATGGAAATGAATCTTTCACAGTGACATTCATTTAACATGCTTGAAGCGGTCCCCTCTCATTTTGATTGACAAAGTTCATATAGTTTATCTGTTTTAGCAAACTGGTCACTATTGCTTCTCCACCCCCAACCATTCACAGGCAGGTCGTCGATCAATTATTAGTGACCGGTATATGGGGTCCCAAAAGTCCCAAATAGGCCTATATTCTAATGGGTATCAATTGGCATACTTGAACTTACCCTTTCCCATTGGATACCGGAATAGCCAGTGTCTACAGGTCCTACCAAATATGTATCTGACTCTGTTATACATACATTAATACATACATGTATGTACAATAAAGGATAAAATTAATCATGATGCTATATAGTCAGATCCGGGTTCTCACACCGAATGAAAGTGCTGGGGTGAAATCAAATTAATTATGTAATTATTACAATATGGAATATACTGACTGGCTTTTAGCGAGAGAATTAACATGTACCGTCGTGCACATGGTGGGGGGGGGGGGGGGGGCAGGAAAATGACAATATTAATATAATTCAACCCTAGCACTGTAAGAATTAACAACTGTTTGATTGGATGTAATAAAAAAAATCCTGAACATGGAAAATACATCACCTAAGGATCTAAGTTTTAAAATCAACTGTTTGATTGGACCCAAAGTGAGAAGCTTATGTGGCAAACTAATTTGCGATCTGAGATGTTTAACGAAATTAAGGATTTAGTCATACATAATTATAAGATATTCTTAAATGGGCGAATATCATAAACATTTTCGACAGATTGTTAATATAACACGGCGTAATAGAAGTCAGCGTTAGAACATACACCCACGCAATGTTATTAATTTCGTTCCCACGAAAATGATATTTGTCAATACTTTTTGAAGCCTTGGACATATCTAGACTGCCCTGGTGCCAAATGGAACCAGACGCCATAACTTCACAGAACAGACGAGAATACATTATTGCGTTATTGGCCCATAGCAAGTCATTAGTTATCATATATAAATATACGATATGTTTTATATAATATATAAAACATATCGTATATTTATTATGTATGCGAGTATTTGTCAAAAATCGTCGAATTTGAGCAAAAAATAGTTATAATATTATATAACCAACCTTCCTGTAACTTTGCAAGATTGAACTGGACCCAAAAGGATAACAATCTATCAAGTTGTGTCTGTATCAATTCTCGGGCATAAAGCGGATAAACTTCATTTGGAATAAATGAATGTCCACGGATGATGCATTCTAGAATTTTACTTTTAATTTCAATGACTTAAAAATCCCTTAGGCCTAGATAAATAAATAATTATTCCAGACATGCAGGTAACATGAGAATGAAATGAAAATTTTATATATGAACTCTTATGTAACCATAAGGTATAACACTATAAAGTTTGTTTCATAAACTAATGACCTACCCTAACTGTTATTTTATTTTATCACACTTTTAGGGGCTTATCATGCAAAATTGCCATTAATTATTTGCTATAAAGTGAAAGCAAAAGAAGGCTCTGATATACCCTTGGGCCAAAAGTGTTCATTAATGGATTTTAGTAGGATAATAACGAACACTTAAGAGTTGATATCACTTGTACACTGCTATGGCTGATAGACGGCTTTGAAAACGATACATTATACAACATGTTATACTCCCTTCTGCTATAAATGAATATGTTATACAACACAATATAAAGGAAACTGAAGTAAATGAGTTGATTATTGACTCTCATTCCTATGCGGATGCTTTATGACAGTGGCTGGCACTGCTGAATAGAATGCTACATGTTATCACAGCTGGGCTTTTACCTATCTTATCCAGTGGGCCTTATCTCATTTCAACAGGGGGTCTGCTTCAGTTTGAAAGACAAGGTAGTAGATGAAAAAAAATGATAAAAATAAAATTCTGTCCTAATGGGATTTTAATGACATTTGCGGTTTGGAGCGTTTCAATGGCATTTTGCAGTTAGGAGCAAGACCCTAGACAAGGTAGATAAAAAAAAAATGATAAAAAAAAATTCTGTCCTAATGAGATTTTAATGGGATTTTAATGACATTTGCAGTTTGGAGCGTTTCAATGGCATTTTGCAGTTAGGAGCAAAACCCTAGACAAGGTAGATAGAAAAAATGATGAAAAAAAAAATTCTGTCGTAATGAGATTTTAATGGGGTTTTAATGACATTGGGGGATTGGGGGATTGGGGGATGGTGGGTGGTGATGTGAAACTGAAGTAAATGAATTATAAGTAAAGGATTATAACGAACACTTAAGTGTTGATATCACTTGTATGCTTCTGTGGCTGTATGGATGGCTTTGGTGGCGTGTGATAAAGTAGTTAATCAATGCTTGCTGGTTCGTGAAAGTGTTGATGTGTTGATCATAATGACCTCGCACTGACGTGCTCGTTCATTATATACAACAAACAACACTTTCTCTCAGCAAGCAGTGATTAACCACTACGTACAACTATTTTACTAATACTTGCGATCTTAATTTTATGATATTATTCATCATAATTGCTACAGTATAGTAGCCAAAAATCTCGTGCATTGAGCTGGATTGGGATTCTTCAAATATATGGCATTATTACTATCAATAACATATTTTTCCCGATGATATTCATTTTAGACATGTACACCATTATTTAGCTGCAGTGCAAAATATGATATTGGACTTTGGGAATAAGTAAAGGGTAATAATATAAGGATGATAATAGTACAGACATATACAAATCATTTGGGTTATCCAACTCCAAATATACTGTGTCAATAATACGGTTACCACGAGAGAGAGAGAGAGAGAGAGAGAGAGAAAAGAGAGAAAGAGAGGTGAGGGTGGGGCACGCGTGGAGGAGGGGAATGTAAGCGGAAAACTTTTATTAGAAAGCAAGTCTGTGTTGCGGAGAGAGGAATTTGATGAGGGACTGGGAGGGAAGGATGAGGATAAAGTTGGTGGGTGGGTAAGGAAAAGTAGTCGAGAGCCTGAGACTCGGTGTATGAATGATCTTGAATAAGCACTTGCTCATCAGAGTTTATACTTGGCCAGTATACTTGTGTTTAAGGAATTTGATGAATTCGAACTGAGAATAACTTTCTGATATTTCAAGATCCTCAATAAAAAAGGTGTGTCTTGATGGGAATGGGAAAAGACTGGATATAGTTACGAGCGCCGGTTTAGTTAGTGAATCCGATTTGTAATATCAAATACATGTGCGTAGGACTGGAGTTAATGATACACAGAAATGTGTACTACGCGGATTTACATTTTTCCTTTGCCATCGTAGAAATTTACCCAGTCTGTGTAGCTCTCAGCCCAGGTTGACAGAAGTAAATACCTTTACAACTAATCCTTGGATCGTTTCCCCATGTGAGGAAAGATCCGGGGACGAAATAATCATAAAACACGCAGACAGCATAATATTTCACATGATTTTGAGAGGCCGCCTTGCATTCGCACATACTAACTCGTGCTTTATGGGACAAACGGAACTGGCGAGAATAACCAGAATAGACATATGGCACTCACTATGAATGAAATATTCACTAGACCTATTGAGTTATGTGGAGTACGGTCAGACAGAATGATACAATACATCATATAGACAGGGATGTACACCCGTTCAAGCTCCCATTATAATTATCTTTTGGTACATTTTTTTAAAAAAGACGTATTTTATAACCCAACTGCAACATGAAATTAGTCTAATCCACTGCATGAAGTTGAACCATGTATGCATTTAGAACATGATTGGGGCTTTTTGGACAGTAGTAAGCGCCCACCCCCTCCCTCACTCTACCCTCTCCAATCTCCCCTCCTCCTCCTCCTCCTCCTCCTCCCCCTCGTATTAGTTATCTGCTTATAATAGCAAAAGATGATATTATTAATGATAATGATTCATCATATATTGATAAATAATACATTAAATATTGCACCATCACGACCTCAAACTCAATTCTGTTTGCGCTCTGAGCCACTGAACGCTTACTACTTTGAATCCCATAGACAGGGCAATAATTAGTGATCGACGACCTGCTTGTGATTTGTTGGAGGAACAGAAGCAATAGTGACCGATTTGCTAAAGCAGGTAAACTAGAGACTTTGTCAATGAAAATGTAATGGGACCACTTCATTCATGCTAAATGAATGTCACTGTGAAAGTTTCATTTCCATGCATGAAGTGCATGATGTAGAAAGACATGCAAAAGAAGAGATCTTTTTGTCGAAAGTCAATTGGCTGCTAATTGTCAATATGTCAATATGTGTGAAGGAGTAAGCAAGGCGATTTAAATGGCGGCCACTTCTACGCTTCAAATTTTACCAAAGGATTTTAAGTATGTTCTGGATCCAATATGAAGGGAATAAAGGTGGGAGAAGTTTAATAAATGTGTAGTTGTGTTCAAGACAAACCCTAAACGGCACAAACATATCCTAAACGGGTTAGAAACTGGCATGTTTTCGTGGCCTTGGTCATTGTTGTTTTTTGACCAGCCTTACGGCCCCAGCTGTCAAAAAACAACAATGACCTTGGCCACAAAACATATATATGTTCTAACCCTTTAAATATTTCCTTGTCGATTATTACACATCCTTGTTGAGAATTACATTAGATATATCAAAAAGAAAAGATTCTGCAGAGTACAGTAATTACTTCAGATTTGATTTCTGATTTATTAACAGCTCTATGTAAAGTATGTTGCTCTTCTTTTAAGTCGTTCAGGCTGTTAACTCTATATGACTACATGTATATATCAGTATATAGTTGAACGCAGTAGTTGTTTAGAGATAGAAGATGAGTTTTTATCTTCATGAAGTATTATCCAATGAACATGTTCATACTGTTATCCCTGATCTTATCACTGCCAAAGGTCTTCAAGCACTAATGTCTATTCCAATGCTCACGAGTGGATTACTATTAGAGAGCTTGTCTCGGACAAAGCATAATATAA
This sequence comes from Sthenelais limicola, assembly GCA_942159475.1. NCBI lineage: Eukaryota > Metazoa > Annelida > Polychaeta > Phyllodocida > Sigalionidae > Sthenelais > Sthenelais limicola. The sequence goes on along the minus strand of OW804096.1, from coordinate 78,280,752 downwards.
ACGTATGGGGGCTTATCTCTCAGACTCTCGATTTACTAGGATTGTTTAGATCATGGAAGGCCAGGGCTGAAGTTCATGGGATAAGACCCGCGCGCGATACATTATTATCACTCGTCCCCTACTCCTGCATAAGCCCATATCAGTGACCCTCAGTCTGCAACCTACTTGTCTTGAAGGAACTTGATTTAAATATGTCTATCAAATTCTCATGAATAATTGGTTGTCTACTTGAGGAGAGCTATTTGTTTATACCTCGTACTCCGTCGATAGGACACAACATGTTTTAAATAAACCACCCTGACTATCAGAAAGAGGATCTATGAACATATATGATAATGTATCTGCAACCAGATGGTTAGCAATTTCAGATATTTGTCACAGCTTACGTTAAATATATTCTTTGTAAATGAAAAAAATGAGAATAAACCCGAGTGCAAACTCAGTGACTTGGCACTGCTTACACATTAAACAAATTATCGAGTGGCATTTGTGACTAGTCCTCATATTCTGTGGCACACAACACCATAGAATATGGATTATATAATTATTATGTGATAGTTAATAAGAAGGATCCACCGTCATGCAAATCGATCCTGCATAGAAATCCAGCATCCAATGTATCTTGCAAGACCCTGTGATATACATGATATATGCGTAGTAATATAATAGTATGATCGTGGGACAAACGTTGGATTCAATTGCTGCATTCTCCAGCCTGTTTTAAAAAAGAATATTCAGCATGATAGCTTCATGACCAGCATTTTTTCCCAGTCGGACAGGCAATGCTTCACTTTTTCTCTTAATAAATCTTCTTCCACCGACTCAATCATATTCCTGATTCAAGTACGCCATGAATCTGCCCCCATGCACTCCTTTGGTACGTGCACGGACCCTACTAGCTTCTTCTTTTATAGGAAAGTATGGGGGAGGGGAGGTGTGTGTGGGGACAGCAATGGCACATAGTTATACCTTGGGGAATAACCATAAGACTCATAAATACGAGTTGTCTATGCCAGTCGTGCTACCACATTATTAAGAGGCATACACATATAAGCTAGTTCTACGCGAATCTTGAGGAAGATCCAAAGGCCTTGACTTACTCTCAGTAGGAGGGAAGCAGCCTTTGAAGTAACCATCTATGTATTCCATGTGTTAACTTACAAGAAGTAGAGATGAAGCAGCCATCATTTGGGCTTCCCTCAATTCTGACTGTTTACATTCGACGTATCATTCAGAGCATATTTATCACGAGCCGCCGTTTACATTTACCAACAATCAAGGCTACGCCTTCACCGCCTCATTTTACTTTTGTCTTTTGCAGAGGAATACACATCAGTTCTCTATTAATGTTAAAAAACCTCATGGCATTTGGACAAATCTTTGAATCATTCATAACCGCCATTGACGAGATTTCGATAAGACATTATTTTAAAATGGTGTGCGAGAAATGAGTTCTTTTGTTGGATACATGTATGTTATCAATCAAATATGCATCTAGGCATAGCTATGCATTCTAAGCTATTCTACCAACAGTTACCAAGAACATAGTCGGTCGTACGTGTGCTGTACCCCAAGGGAGTATTTGGAGATATCGGGATACATGTATAATTGTGACATGAATCAAATAACTATGTAAATACATCCCTTCCTATCACCTTCATTGACTTATCCCATTAATACCTCTCAGGGGTCAAGGGGTGATCATGATTGATACCATAAGCCCCTCTCGGGGCAAGTCACCGCCCAACTCCATCTTGGACCATGGCTTCCCATGTGGAGTGTCGGGACCATACTTTCCCCCAGAAGCAGACGGTGTTCCGGTGTCGCACTGTTGTTGTTACCGTATAATATTTCCATGCTCCCAGTGTGGTATCTCTCGAGGGGTAGCCTTTAGCTCACCGGTCGGGCCAGGGGGTATAGACTTTTTAATCAAGAGAAGGTGGACATTTTTAAAACGGCAGTGGTTGTGTGGGGCAATAAATACAAAACACAGAAAGCATTTGGTCGTTTGTTACCCCGTCCCGTCAAACATCTCTCATGCTCATGACATACTTCTGCAGTCATAACTGTGCCCTTCACCACTTTCCTTCTACCGAGACTATCACAAACAGGACATGTGGTTGATAGTACGCGAGAAGTAGGCAAGTCTAAATAAGAGTAAAAAAAACCAAGGTTCATGGAAGTCAAGTTCACAGAAACTACTTTATTTCATATCTGAGAGTAGAGCACGCTTATCCTTTCAGTGCAGAACATTCAATCGTTTGCACCTAATGAAAAAAGCAGTAGGGGCGGCTCGATTTATTGCTGGGGGTCAGAAACAGCGATGCTAACATGATCAAATTTCGGAACATCGACATCTGCATGCAATGACCTTGCAAATTTGCCTAGGTTGCAAATTACCTGAATATTAATCTATTCCCCTTGTCGGGAGAGGAGGGGTTCTTGCATTCACGACCGAGGGGTGTTGGGTGATTAAGTATCCTTTGTTTCCAGCTGACGGGGACCATTGTACCAATAAGAACATGCTGTGGGCTATGGGCTTGTTGGGTGGGGAGCAATAGGGGGTAACTTTATTTGCCTGAAGTGGTCCTCAAGATTCCCCTAAAGGTCTGGCCATCTGGTGACCTTAAACCGTCGCGACCAGGCCCCAAGTTCCATCTGATTGATTGAAGAAACAATGCTTGAGAGGACATTAAGGTACCATCCTAGTCTGGAGGCGTCAAATGGGGGCTTTAAAGGGGTTTAGACAGAGGATCGAGTCCCAAATAGGCTGGGTCATTCAGTCCTTGGCCTTGCACTAAATGGTGCATTAAATGAGGAATCGCGGAGGGCGATGGGTGTGTGTGGCATACTTGTGTGTGGCCGTCGCCGATAATTGGAATATCGAATATGTCGGAAATGGCTGAATTATGAATCGCCTAGACTTCTTATGGATTAGGACTGGGGGCAAGATCACACATTGTATGCTAGTTGGACTTATTGCAGGACACTTATAAAGGACTTAGTCCCCATAAGTATTGTTCCAGAGATATATATCGGTATTCTTAATAGTTGAGAACGAGAAGCATTCGATGTTAATACATTGTCCCTAAATATATCGTTTCCAATGTACACTCAACTACATACATACACGTTTCGCAGCATGAGAATTCCCTTTGCAGCATACCGGTATCAACGAAGAAGCATGTACTAGATATCATGTATCTATAAAACAGGTCTGAACTTAAGTAAAAGACACTTTTTGTACTAACCGAAACGAAATCAGTAATTGCAGTTGATTGACTTCTCTGGTGTCATGCAAAATCGATATCATTTCCTATTTTTAAGACACATAAATGTTTCATTATATGTACTATAGTTCTTCTTGATCTTATTTTATGTGGGTTAATAACGATAAAGTGTTTAGCAGTTACAAATTTGCAGTTCCTATCTATGATCATCATTATCCATTGTGGTATTACAATTTGGCATATGTCAAATTAGAACAATAGAGTAGGATGTATCACATCTTGCCAAATATCCCGCGATCTAATGGCATGATAAAGGAAAACAGGTCGATAATTGAACATCCTGATATCGCGCACGCAAATATTGTTTGGCATATCTAACCACCCCGTGGCCCTACAATGGATATGTTGTTTGTTTTTACCCGTGTCATGCTTGTTTTGATTGGAATGTGCGTGTATTATTCTTATCCTTCCCAAGGTACCAATTTTCTTAGGTTATTTCCTCGCGTCAAATCCAATACCATCACGAACCTCCATATGTGGTGGGAAATTGACTTCCACGTCTTATTTTTGAGCTATAATGTCCAAGTTTTATGTCCCGTCCACTGTAGAAGGAGATTCTCACTATTTCTGTATACATATCATAGCACTGGCATCTCACGTTTTTATCCGCTACACTACTTCGATTGTATTTGCATTAGTGTGGTAGGAGTATATATAACGTTATTTAAAGAACACTCTTCACTTCTTTGAGATGCGCATTAAAACCACCATGCCGGCGCTATTTCCTTTCCTCGGAGGGGAATCGTTCTAATCTTAGCTGTTATATTATAGTCAAAGCCGTAGACTTGCTTCTGTGCCGTATACTATCATTTGTCTTATGTATGTATACATGTACGCTTTATGGAATCTAGAGAACTATATCACTGAATGTCCGCATTTATTCTGTTTAGTATAATGTGCGAACTATATGGAACGGTTGGCTCACAATTGTCCGAAACTCTGAATGAAGGCGCGCCTTAAATAAGATGAAGATGTCCCAGAGCTAGTTTACCTCAGCTCACTCCATGGGTGAATACAAACAGTTGGCTCATTTCCCATGAAGTATGCATCCATCCACGTACCGATAAAGAATGATATAGACCTTTTTCCCCACGAGCCCCAGGGCTTCAATCATAGCCTCAGCACCGTCTAATTGATAACTTCCTTAGGACAAATGAAAAAAATGAACATTAATTTCCTGCCCTGTCGATACACCAAATTGCTTTTCCCAATATGTACACACACAGGCTAAGTGGCACTACGGTTAATGTTATTTCAAAACAGATTCACACTGCATAATAAATTGACCACCCTGTGGAACTAAAATTGCTTTACAATTTCTTCCACTTGATGGACAGTTCTATTACGAGCATTATGGCTCGACATTGATCTTAATCATTCCGCAAAGTGACCACTTTGCCCCTGGATGTTTTCTGCCAGCTGGATATTGAGCGGCTCCTTGAAACTTGCTCGTTTTAAGATAGATCTGTGATCTTTCTCTGGCCCCTGAGTACAGGGAAATCACCTTATCGTTTCGACGCAGCTGGTAGGTTTTGAACTCAGTCTTCTGAAGACACATTACAAGACTAGACCCAGGTGAAAGCCTTGCAGGCATCGGGTCTGATGTATGAAACATCAACACCGTACGTACATACGAAGAAATTGCTTCACTCCTGTTGGATTTACTGAGCATTTGAGTACTCTATCTTATTCCCCTGTGTTTGATGAATGTGGTCATAATATAGTCTGCCAAGAATTTTTACGCCGCGTCTATTCACTCGTAGCTCCCGTTTCGTCCAGTAATGAAAACGGGTCTGTGTCTGTGATATGGCTTCTGCTGCGGAGTTAATTTAATTATCTGTGGGTATAGAAATTTAAGATTAACATTGAGACACGATTTCAATCGAAACCACTTATAAGGAAAGGTAGGTGATATGGCAATTTACCCGCTTTGACGCAATCTGTCGTTAAATCCGATTTAAAAATCGGCGATACTACTATAGCTGCCATTAAAATCCCAGCAAGATATAAGTCTTATTTATATATCTATTATTGAAGATACATGTTTAGTCCCCTAGCTCCCTCCAAACGCTTTCATGTAGCCCTCCTTCGATTACATCATCGACGCTTTTTTTGTTCTCATTCCACTGCCCATGCCCCCGGAGGCAGAGTATAGTGTGATATGAAATAACTCTAGCCACCGAGACGTGAAAAATAATGTGGTAAGATGCGTTAGGACCCATATAGATCAAACATATCGACAAAATAAACGGCAGTGAAAGTGGGTATAAGACAAAAATCAGGAAGGTGTAGGCAATATGTCAATTACGGACCCTAGTTGTAGCGCACAATAGCATGCGACGCACATGCAGTACCCATCCTATGAAGAAGAGGACATTCGCGGGACCCGATGGCACAAGTAGTATATCAAAATGGCCCTATTTTCTGGCTTTAAGTACTCGTTAGTTAAAGGAAGGCGTACATTACAAAATTTAAATATAATGTTATGAAAGCTTAAAAAACATAAACTTAGATATAAATCTAAGACAGTATCATGCCAAAGACCTGGAGGCATTTAATGCTCAAGCGCGTAGCTCAAAAGAACACGACAGTGCATGTCGAATTAAGAGGATTGAAGAAAATGGAATCAACTATATAACATGCAACTAGGTATTGCCAGAAAATAAGTAGCTTCTGTTAGAAATGGTTTCTCGTATGCATGGGGAAGTCTTTATCGTCCTCTCTAACGTGTTATTTAGTTTTAGATGTTTAGATCCTCACAGGGAGGGAAAGGGCATACATGTGATAATCCACACCTCTTTGGAAACTCTGTAGACCCATCATCTGCCTTGGCCTTCCAACATCCACTGATCAATCTGATAGTTGCTTTTATGGCCCTTTATTGGGCTCATTGCCTTCCATGAAATATTGACGCGAGGGGTGAGTTAAAATCATGGCGCGGTGTGTGTCGGTTACGCGCCGCGTAGCGCGGCAAAAATTCACTTTTTCCCGTGCGATTTGACACCTCGCTGTAAGGAGGCTGCGCTGAGGTCTCCCATCGAGGCTGCTAATTGGAATTACCATTTGTCCGAGGGACCAGTAATTGGCAAGGTTCCAGCCCGCGACCGCTGAATCATCTGGACTGAGAGACAAAAAGAATCGCGGATGGTCGGTGGGCCGTGAGATGCAGAGATTTATCATACAATTCCTGGGCGCGGATTAGCGGTGGGCTTATCTCCAGAGGAATGGTTATCCCTGGCGGTATTTGTTCTGCTAATGGGCATGTTAGGTGGCCCCCGGAAGTTGTACATCACGGCTCTGACATGCGCGCGTGTGGCAAGTTCTGACAACGTCAGCGAGCAACTGACGTTGGTCCAGGGTCATGACGTTTCTAGGTTTCCATGCAGCCTTCAACCTTCGACAAAGGAACCCGTCGTCTTCCGGTTCTTTCGTTTGCCTCCGGGCCTGAGAGCATAATTATCTCCCCAAATTGCCAGCCCCTTCTTCAAATAAAATAATTGCAGCAACACTCGCTCGAAATGTGATTCCATCATGATTGAACCATATTCACAAAATATATAATATGAACATGCTCAGCATGATGATACATTCAAAGGGGTCGGTTTTACTTCAGAGGGAATAGAAATCACTCGTCTGCGCTCGAGGTGCTCCTGCTGAGCGCTCACCTACACAGGGCTCCGCTAGGGGGAACGCCACGGTTAATGACCTCTGTGATGTCGCAGCCTGCGGTCGCATTGTTCTTGGCGCGATAATCTCCATAATGCCGTGAATTTTTTAAGCAGTCATCACAGGGCCTGGCGGGAGGTTAGTAGCCTTAGCAATGGGGTCCGCCGGAATTCCATCCATCATTTTCTCCCCCTTTCGTTATTGTGGCCAGGCGATGGGCCATGTCTCATATCCAGCAGACCTTGCTGGCTGATTGCCTGACTCTTGTTGTTGCTAGTTTAAAACCGAGATATTATTGAATCGAATCATGTCCGTTGCTTGTCAATTGCACTCCCCCAAGCAGTTCAGCCATCCGTATGCCAGCGGAGTTATGCGCTATTGTGTTCCTAATGAAAATTCAGTATTTCGCATTACGCCCGTCGTGAGTAATGTAAAAAGAGCAGCCCGGGGTGGTCTGATGTAATAGAAGTGAAGAATTTATCATTATGACAGAATCATGATACATGTCAGCCAACGTTTCCCCAGCCACGACTCCCGATGTTTCAACTATGCACATTTTTTAATTATTCCATCCCCGCGATGCCAATGGATATCTCCTACGTCAAGATAAAAGAACGGGTATCTGGCAAACTAGGGTACAGTACACACACTTGCATGCATGCGGTCTCAAATTTAACGGTATGTGTAACCTTAGTAGTAATATACATGAGTATATTACTACTAAGGTGTAACTTACAAACGTCTGCTACTTTGTTACATATTATGAACATGCAGTAGGCTACAATATTCTGAATATTAGGCCAATTATAGGCCTAAGGTCGTCCTGGAAGGTATGTTATGTAAAACAATGGGGTCGTTGCATAACAAATGTCTATCTACGATGTCGTAGACATTTTTTTGTACGACTACGATGTCTGTTTGCGACTCGTAAAAATAAACAACAGCTGCATTGCATAATAATGAATCGTGAAATGGAGGAGTCATCGTGGCTTCAAAATTGACATTAAATAATAATTTAAAGATAGAGAGGCATTAAAACGCCAAAATGATGCATGGGAGAACATCATCCATATTGTAATTTATAATAATTTAACAAATCTGGCTTTTATTACTTTCATCTAAATAAATGCAAGAAAACTACGAAACCTATTTTGAAGCACAAAAAATAAATAAATGTGCAATGTATCAAATTTATAAAATATCATCTAATATTGAATAGTTGTATATTTGGAAAGATAAATTTGATTTTTTTTCACTATTAAGATGGGTAAATGTGGTATCAGGGCATCGCAGAGCATGTTTGTTATGCAAGGCAGAATGTTCACACAGTGAATATGACATCGTTTATTTTGTCACCAAAATGATGTATGTCGAATTTTTTTCAGTAAAATTAATAACCATAACCATAACTATTCAGAGTTGATTTTTTGTATCATTACGGCCATTCTTAGATCACAAAATAATCAAAACATTTAACATGTCAGTATTGACGCAGCGTAGAAAATCCATCGTGGATGTCAAGAGATATACGATGTCGTAAAAGATGTCATCAAATGTTATGCATTGCAGTCATAGCAGATGGCTGTCTACGACGTCGTAGAAACGAACCACGACCTCGCAGATTGTTATGCAACGGGGGCAAAAACTCAAACTGCACCCTTTCCCATGGAGAATGTACTTTAATTATTAGGAAAATAAAATTGCAATACACCGTTATATTATTATAGCTTGACTATTGTTTGAAATAATCACAGAGTGTGATAGCTTCTGGCAAAAGTGATATCACATTGAGGGATTCTTCTTGAATCTAACAAAACTAATCAGTATGGGTGTTAGTTTACCTGGGGGTGTATAATGAACAATTCTCATAATTTCACTGTATGTTATTTGTTTTAGAGTGTTAAATTTGTATAACATCCTATGTATTATTCATCGTGAGCTCCGAATAGGATGTGTCGGTGAAAATAATGAAACATTCACTTTAATTAGACAATAACGCTTACAAGAGCTTATGGAATATATCAATGGAACTTACCTATGGAAAGAGCGTCGTTTAGTCAAAATTGGGTGGTAACGAGAAAATAAATGTTTTGAAATTTGATGAGCTTAGCATTATTCTTTCATTTAACTCCAGTTTGAATGGAATGGTCCTTTGACAGCTCTTAATCTTCAAGGAATGTTCATTCTGTAAAACCCAATTTCCGAATTTTTCCCAATACAACTGGAATTTGTCTCGACATACGTGACAGTGAAAAAAACATTCCAAAATTCCAAATCTGAGCAAAGTTACAAGCCGATAAAGAATGGATCCACCTGATTTTGAGAGTAAATTGTTTCACTGAACAAGGGCACCATTTTTTTAAAAGGAAACATCATACATGAATGACACTGACGCCCCTCCCCCTCTCTCTCCCCCTCTCTCTACCTCACTGCTTAGGCTACCTCCCTGTCAAACCCCACCCTCCCATGCACATTCCTTGCAGAAACAACTCGCAAAGTGACTTTTCCCCGCTACAGATATGTCTATGTTGTTGTACGTAGTCCTTGAGAGGATCCTTGATTGTGTTGATATGTTAAGTATTCAATAGGAATAATGTATTAGGCTACGGCGTCAACCTCATTATTCACTTGGATTGTTGTTATTATCTTCTCTTATTTTTCTTCTCTATAGGGGTTTCATCTAGAACCCTATGGTTCTTCAAAGAACCCTTGATTGATAAAAAGCAGGGGTTCTTCAAGGAACCAATGAACAAGATTCTTTAAAGAACCCCAGATATTTCCCGATTGAGGGTTCTTCAAAGAACCTCCCCAAAAGAGTTCTTCAAAGAACCCCAAAGGGTTCGCCTTGGTGGACAGCCTGAAGAATCCATAAGGGTTCTTGAAAGAACCGTTTCTTCTTAGAGTGTAGATCTCACTTAGTGTTTTACTTATAGGCCTACACGTAAATGACCAAAAATATACTATTACTTTTTTAATTGCAATTAGTCAGTAGGTAATTACTGAAACCTTTTAATTGATTATTTGTATGTATGATACTACTACGTAACTTTTATCGGTAAATATCATAAATAACTCATGAGATAATGATTAATATGGTATTATATTTTTCGACGGGCATGATAATTAGTTTAGCAGAAAAGCGAATGTTGAATGACGGATGACGGTTCTGAAGTACCGTATATGGAAAGCGATCTTCATACTCTTCAACGGGCCGTTATACATTTCGACGCTTTTCCATTCTGTATACTTGTACGGTGATATTATGCCCGCAAAAGCGCAGTAATGACCCAAACATTGACTAAGGGTATTTGGCCAATTACATGTAGGACCTGTCCTGACATGAGAAGCGGGAGCTAAAGCGGCAGAGGTCATGCAAGCCAAAAAGTAATTTTACGCCACTCCAACCAGCGTCTGCCAGTGCTTTATCCTCGTCATAGTCAATTCTCTCAAAGTCTTGGCATTACATCCAGTAATATCAGGGCTAGCAACGAGGACGCCACTGTATGGGACAACCCGTATAGCTTGTAATGACCAATCACAGATTACCTCCAGGCGTTGATCATATATATCTTTGAAGTTTCGAATATATACTGGTCCGTCCTGCTTCTTCAACTTGCAATAAGAAAACATGCACCGGGTACTTTTTCTTATCACTGATTTGACAAAAAGGCAATGACCAGATTTAGCAATAAACGATCTCAGAAATCTGAGGACAATATTATCATTGCATGATCTTTGATATATCCTTAATTTTCACAATGAAATTTTATAATCAACAAAGCTATTAAATGAAATCCATCGAATGGAAGTTTCTGGAAAACACATAGCAAAATACCTGAGGACCTGTAAGTCTGAAACATGATTTTGGATATAAAATAGTTTGAGTTTTCTTATTAAAGAGCATTATATAGTCAATAGTCCTATTGATGGTGATTCTTGAGGGGGTCCTTGCCTTACTATCCAGTCAATCTGAGTACATTGTCTGATTCAATACCCAGATTCTGCACTAAAACGCAAGCAGGCAATCAATGAACCGTCACGATTAGAGGCACCTTGCCTATCGAATTAAAGAATTGCCTGTTATCTATTTTCTGTACCAGCCAAGTGGTCTCCGATTGACTTGTTTTACGGCCGATGTATTCTTTTTTCAGAGCCCTCTTTGATGTGTTTCTTATACGCTTACACTCAATGTAGTTTGTATAGTATTTATTAGGTAAGAATTGTGGAAACGACATCATTAACTTCCCTTTTTTGTGATGTTTGCTTTTAGAATTCTTTGAATAGGATATACTTTCTGTAAACTTTTAATTGAATTGAATTTCAAGAACGGTACTGCCTTGAACGTGTCCAACGATTTTAGACATCTTCCACTAGACATAACCATTGTTAGAAATATTTCAAATGCATGCATTTTACATGATTTTAGTGAATGGCATCCCAAACACCAAGCATATATATACTGAAATTAGAATGGACCTTGTATGCATTTTAAAGGGCCCACAGAGACCGTTCAACTCACTGAAGTCATTCTACTCAATAACGAGTCTATTTAGAAAGGGTCCTTGGGTGAGAAGAAATAGACCTCCCTTAAAGCTTAAAGCTCCCAATCTCTCATGTGTGTAGAACATGGAGGTGGATTTTCTGCCCCGACTGGATCCTCCTAGCTTGATCCAAGGCGCATGTTGGGACTATTATAGGCGACGCAGCCTATATTTATGCGGCCATCATTGATCATTAACTTTCCCCTCCCAACAAATTCATTTTACTAGCAAAGTCAGCATTTATTGTAATAATTAATTATGATTACAAGTATAAGCGTGACTGCAAGCAGAATTAGATTTACAGCGACAACGTGATGATATCTTATTGAAACAGAAATGTTAGATGTGTAGATGTTACACCATGACATTTGGCTGCATGCGCACGATGACATCAAGTATCCGAATCCTCTATAGTATAGAACAGAATATCTATAGTGGGTAGTGTTTCGCAAGCGCCTTCGTAGAATATAGGGTGTGTGTGGTCTCTCCTGATCAATGGAAAGCTTACACTCTGTCCAGCCTCTGAAGAGCTGGGACTTCAAAGAGACTTCAAGGAGGGACACATACCCCAGTACGCGGGTGCCGCGCTCTACAGAGGCTGGACAGAGTGTAGGACGGATCGAAATACCTCGGAGCACCGTCGGATGCCCCCTCCAGTCTCCTGGGTCCATGGCCTCCTGGTAAAGTGTCTAAGTAGAACGCCTACTGACCTCAAGAGCTCCTGGTGTTGGCGACTGACCTCTTCCCCTCTAAGCAGGGTCATAGCACGACACCATTTGGGGTTGAAAGCTTGGAATATCTATGTCTTACTAATAAGATTCACATTCTTGTTTACATCTCGCAATTGTGCGGTTGATGGGATGTCCAGCGTTTGAGTTGTGTCTTCATCACACTGTTTGTATTTATTTGTCAACCTCCGAACCACAAATATGTCCTTACATAAACAACTCTGACATAGGCATAATCTTTGTCAGACAATTTACACCCGGGGACGATTCATTATGAAGCACTGTGTAAGCGTACTGCACGAAAGTATGTACCATTGACAGGAGAATTGTCCTTTGATTGTCTTTCATGTAGACAAGATACCAACTGGAATTTACTATTACAGATTTGACATAACAATCAATATTATGTGAGCAACTTCCATATAATTGTCTTTGGGTGAGAATGACTGGCATGCCATTAGTGTAAAAAAAACGAACACTCAACATGGCCGTAGAAACTCCTGTCAATAGGAATGGACCAATATAGAAAAAAACCCTATGAAACTTCGTTCATAATAGTAAATATGTTCATGGCAATGACTTGCAAGCTGTTCAACATGTGTGTTATATTACAGCTAATATCCATGTCTCGATATTTGTCCCGGATCATAAATAAAAACATAACAGTTGAACAATTACACTCCACCGTCATGTTGAACGAGAAGCAGCAGCTGTCACATTTAAAGTCTAATATGCTTCCATTACATGGTTAGACGGCGACATGTCTTTCATCACATGTTAATAAACCCCAGAGAGGGATGTATCCAAGAATTTCTGTGGGGTCATCGATGTCGGGTGAGGGGGTGGACTGGAACCCCCACATCGCAGACGTAGATAATGTTCTATCCGAATAAGATATCTGGATTCCTTTATTTGGAGAAAAAAATTGGAAGCTCATCCTGTCGGTAGTAAGGGTTAAGATGAATTACTATGGAACCAACTTTTTGGAAGTAACTGAGGTGTCGGTTGCAGAAGCCACTCCCATTGACCCATGGCACACGAAAGGTCTGGCAAAGTTACAAATGATGGAATTGCGGTAAGGGGTTTAGATTAGTCTATGGAAGGAGGGTTTAAAACTCCAGGGTGGTTCCAATGAAGGACGATAGATAGAGCGGGGGAGCCCTATTAGATTACAAACAGTAGCTATAGGGCTCGATCCATATGTATTCGGAGGGCATATTTTGCTCAATTGGAACGATACATTTGGTTGTTAACAATTGACAGACAATGCGCCATTTATCCGCAAGTAAGGAAGAGCTTAATATTACATAGTCTTTTGCTAACAATTTCATCCATCAGTAGACTGTCGGGTTAAACAAGAGATAAGAAAGGTATATCATAATACATTATACGTACTTTTGATATAAAATAAAACATGATATATCATGAACCAACTAAACTATTGCAATTATATTCTGGTGTAAACCATGGTAATGTATTGTTTTTATAATTTGTGTACAACTACAACACACAAAGTGACGTTGGTGGCCTACATTCAATTAATTAATATCCTGTTATCAATAAAATAAAAGAACACAAATACACATTATGATATGCGCATTCCACTAGAAAGATGTGATAAAGGGGGTGTGATAAAACTATTTTCATCTTAGAATTGTTTTTTGTTTTTGTTTTTAGATATTTTATGATGATTCAAAACCAAAATCAAAGATTTATATTTTGATATTTTCCTATGCTAGGGGCGCACGGTACTAGTATTTGAATATTCAATAACTAGAACCTCGTTCCATTATCTCTAAACGAAGACTGTAAAAATGTAACATCAAGGCCTCTAAACTTCAGTGATATGCAAAGTATTTCAGCTTGTACCTTGTATAGTAGTCAAAGCTAGCCATTTCATTTAAAGGTCCTACGGAAGGCAACCCACTTAAACTCGTCTGTACCATATTATTGTAAATCATTGTGTATAAGGTCTAAGACTTGTTAAACTTTCAAAGAACATTGAACACTCTTTTGAGTATCACATGATGATACGCATATTTTCACTCGTGCGACTGATAACCATTCGCAAACTAACCTCTCATTGCATTCCAACTATATATAGAGATGGGTGAATGTAAATTGTCCTTCTTTACTGATATATATATATATATATACACGTCACATAGCGAATAAGAAGGAAAACTTCTAAGGCATGAGTTGAAGGTCCTCAGTCCTATTTCTACTCAAGCCAAAGACCGCCATTGACCAAATTTAAAGCCATTCACATTTCTCAATCTCGGACAAATTGGATCGGTGGAAATAGATATAAACATGGTATGATATAAGGACATATTGAGAACTGGTTTGGTTTTGTGATTTATCTTAACATTATTTTCCCTAATTCCCCTCAGAATCTGAGTTTTTTTTTATAATATTAACAACCGTTGTCTTAACTAGTGTTCAATATATGCCAGGCAAAATCAAAGCCGAGCATGTTAAAGCATGTTTTATATTCAATATCAACGAATTTAACGAAACAAAATTAGAAATGAATTCTAACTATTTCTCCGTTTATCTGCCAGTAATAATTCCAATTCATCGATAACAACGCTTTTCCTCAACGACGCTACTGGACCATGGTTCATCGGGTTTATTTTTGTATATCAAATAGATATCTTTTTCGGTTCGTGGACGGTATAGTAGCCTTTACCTTAGTGGAAGGTGAATGTGATGATGGCTGGGTAGTTAAATGTTGAGAAAGATAATATGCGAATGGGAATCCTCTGTCATTACAAGTGGTTATAACTGATACTTATATTTGGTTGACCTCTCATTGACAATATATACACGCCTTGTTACCTCAGGCTACTGCCTTAATCAGGTGGGTGGTCCCAATGTGCGCGGTATATATGTGTTTACTCTGGCTCTGATCCCGGACTATACCAAAGGAGGTACCGGGATGAGACCGTATATCCTGCGGCAAACCAAGACGGTCTGAGGACGAGTAGGACCGGCCTCTGGCTCCTTGACATAACGCCAAGGAAACCTGTTGAAAGCCTAATTGAGTAATTGCATATGCATGCTTAACAATGTGAAAATTATTAATATTTCATGAACACGATCCGATACAATGTGAACGGCTGTTTATCTGAATCACCAGCATGGTTTGTGGTCGTAGGGTTTGGAATGTACATGTTTGCAGTATGGGGGTACATGGTTAAATTTTAGCATACAATGTTGAACTGCGTTCTCTCCCTGCATAACCACCCAACATTATACTTTCCCCATGCATGCTAGCAGGCATTCATATATACACATGTTCCCCATCAGAATTGTATTGCGATGTGTATCTTTGGTTGATTATTGTCATAGTATTGCACTGTCGCATGCAGTATTTCCGAAGTATCGCTTCATTTATAGGGTAGTTCTTCATGACATTCTGAGCATGGACCCATGTACACATAACGATCCTCATTCCGCCTTCAGAAATGTATCGCCCTGGGGAGGTGAGCAGGAGCTAGGAGGTATGGGGTCAAAGATTACAGCAAAATAATTCGGCAAAAAATAGTATACTGTATAGCTCTGTATGGATGGATATGGATGGATGTATGGATCTGTATGATGATTTTCCGTGAAATGCAATGAGACAGTCAGACACATTGCGTAAGAAGAATATAAGAATAAAGATACCGAGAGCTTCTTGGAAAAAACACATTCATATTTACTCACAATTCTCTCTACTCATAGACTATACATCTGATTCGCCATTGTTCTAACTTTGTATAATTACTACATAACACCGAGATGATTTATGTCAATAGAGCTAGTGCCACTGAGTATACTTATTTGGGAACGTATGAACAGTTACACAGTATGCGATTGATTGAATATGATAAATCCTGTTGATAATTCGCCCAGAGCTTAATGACGGGTGATATAAATTGTTAGTGGAATAGCCATATATTGCGATTGTGATTTAAAGAGGTAGCTGTTTTTCTGGTCTATTGTTAATTTGTTGTAGCAATTCGGAAGCCCTTCTGGTGTGAGCGAATTCCGCATAATCTATGTAGCCATCACTATTTGAGTCATCGTCCTTCAATATCTTGTCGACAATAGCTGCAACAGTAGATATATACAGTATGAACCTAGTATAGATGTATCAATGTGGCTTTATCATCAGCTTGAATGCAAATATATAGTCATTGGCCCAAATAATATATGATGTAATATAGGCAGAGGTCCGAAACTAATCGATATATGATTCAATCATTAATTCTATGGAATCACTCAGAGAAATTGTGAGTTAAGATCTATCCAATCTATAAATGGAAACTGTCACAAACTTATATTGACTAGATTAATAATTTTGCACGTTCATATATTCTTGTCATTTATTCTCGTACATATCGCCAGTTACTTTGAAATCAGGAACACATTTATATCATCTTCGAAAAGCTGGATGATATGTCAAACCCCAAGCAGGAGCTAGCTTAAGAGCAAAACACTACCATTGCAGGCAAGTTTAAAAAATAGATACAAGCAGACATCTCATGAAAACATCTCCCAGCTATCCTTTTTTCAACAGCACTTAAATCTAGGACCTTACACCACCTCCCAAAGCAGGTAAATTACACAGGATTTAAGATCATTTGCCTGCTCCATTTACTTATAAAATCCATTAAGCTTAAGTTTATCCCGTGCATTATTAAAACGGCCCGAATGCTTCTTAGGCGCGACACAGACACCGTTTCCATGTTAAACTTATACTGGAATCAAATAGACCTAAATGATTCACTATCAAAAATATTCAAGACAAAGGGAAACGCACAGTAGCGGGGACAAAATCGGGTTCGATGAGTGTCAATTGATTTCACTGTAAAATGATACTATGTTTTCACGAAGGCGAATCCACGAAAGAGGCATGTTTATCCTACTAGTATTCAGTAAATTATGTATATATGTCTGAACATATGCATTCAGTATAACTCAGTAGATAAATACTTTTTCAGACCAAATGCAGAGAGAGACAATTCGAAATATCATGTAGCAGACAATCAAGGCGTTCTGGCAATGCAACATACAACACAACGAAAAAGTCTTAGCATGGAGACTATGGCGCAGTCTGGCGTTAAAGGATTAAGCCTGTGGCACCCGCAGGGTGTGTAATAGTGGGGAGTAGTATAGCAAAATGCGAGTATTATCATGGCACGTCATGCATTTGAGCATCTATAATGATAATAATAGTGAGGCTATTGTCAATGTTGTTGTTTAAAGTTTATATTATGGCTTAGTCGTTATACAAAAGTAATATTCTGAGTATGATAAGAAGAAAGAAATAGTAGAAGAAATACCGGTAGTTAACAATAATTATACAAGTTAGGCGTCGCATATATTACAACCAATCCAATTTTTAGTTTGAGTGACGATACGCATCCTCAGGTTTCAATAGAAAAAACTAAAATTGAATGCTCATCAACCTTTCACAACAATTCATATCTAAATCAAATCATGAAATCAAACAGAAGACCAGGCAAGAAGCAATAATTGTTGTTTTTGTCTGTCTATACCACGCAATTACATACATAGATTTTTAGTGGTAATTCCGGATCAAAAGTATTTCCTTTAAAAAACTATATAGAAATATACTAAAGGATCTATCTGGGATTACCAATACAATCGAAAGGAATGAATCATCAAGCATCCAAGGAGATCCTATTGGCGTGAGGTACATGAAGCCTAATGTTTGCAAGGGACATACTTTCGCTTGATACTGGCACTATACTCAGTCTTGATCTATCACTTGATCTTTTTTTTATTATAAAGCAAACATTCATAAATACCAGAGGCCTACCTATAGATTGCCTAAGCATTATTCTGTCATAATTGTGATTGGGTTTAACCTTGGAGCCATCCTTTTCTTCCCGGGCACGCCTCGAGGTGACAGTAGTGTGACGGAGAGCAGAGAGTAACTCCAGACCATCCAATCTGTCATCTTGGTTTATGTCATGTAAGCTAAAACAACATATATACATTATGTACATTTAATTCTTAATATATATATTAAGGATTAAGTGTACCACCTTAAGATCGCGCGATAGTCACAGAAAGTCTCGTTGAAGTTCCATGCAATTATAAATATCTATCAAAGGTGCAAGCGAACAGTGAATAAACAACGATGTATATAAGTAGTCGTTTTTGTATTTTGTTTTGTGTTTTTTTCCGCGTCAACCAAATTTCATCATTTTTCAACATTTCTTCCGGGTTGTATCGGGGTACACAAAAAAGTTATATTTAATTGGCAAGTGAAATGCACGGATTTCATCTGAGTAATATTATACCCTTTGTTTTATCATCTTATTTTGGGTTAGGTGACATATTGAAGTTCGCAATTTAATAATAGATACACAATTGTCATATTTATTTTGTTAGATATTGCACACATATTATACAAACGGTGCTGATAGTAATTCATGGGTTCAGTCCAGTCTAAGTCTTGTTTTACCTGATCACAAATAAACAGAGCGAAAAAGAAAGTGCATCACGTGTCCATTATGTGATTCATAATAATTATTAGTAAAACAAAATTAATTCACACTACATTTGTAAGAAAAAGTATGGTCTATCTGTGTATCACTGAAGGCAAGACAGTTTCAATTTAATAATTGAGTAGTGCCTATTGAGTAACCTGATAATATGACATTCATACAATAATGAAACCCACCTGGACAGTTGCACAGGCGAAAGGCCCTTATTTAAATCGTGTGATTCAAAGTAAAAAGAAATGTCTAATTGAAGACAAACACCAGTTCTAACTTATTGTCTGTAACCGCTTTTCATCTGTTACCCAATGAGATCGAAACACCATCACCAAACCGGCCCGTGTTAGCAACTAAAGAAATAATTTTAATGTTACCTGAAAGATGTTTGTTAATGCTTTCGATATATTTCGTAGCCTTAACGGATGATGGGATTTCACCTTTGTGAGCTTTTTCGATTTGCTCACCCACAGCGTGTGTCAAAGCTTGGAGAAGCTCAAGACCGTCTAGTACATTATCATTATCCGTATCATGCAGCCTTTACAAAATAATATAGGTTAACATTTAGCCAGGATGAAACTCTACCATTGTTAAGTCTATATTATCTTTACTTTTTTATGATGTACAGTCATGTATGGAAATGAATACGGTACATCAATATTGGATACTCTAATCATAATTTATTCAGGAAACCCCCGCATACAAATTAGTCGATGCTACTTACTTGAAAAAGTGAAAATCGAGTTCTTCCGGTGTTGCTTGATCCGCATTAAAATCCATATCTCGAATGTGACCTTTTAGATGACTGAAAGAGTTTCAGAAAATAGCGTGTTGTCTTTATTCTTTGTAGACATTCTACATGATATATATTACTTAGGTCTACTTGATAAAAGAAAACGATTGAGTTTATGTATTACACGTACTATACAAACAAATCCATCATCACGACCATAGAAATATACATAAGAGTACTGATTCAAGACCACAAAACAAACTAACAATACCTTCAACACTAATAAAACCACTAAGATACTCGTGAATCCTCAAAACACATAAGAAAGTGTTCGTATCTGACCTCGCCTTGTGACATGTAGCGGGTCCTTTTTTATTATATTAGCTTAACTTAGCTTACTATTTAACTCTTGTATTTAACTTCATTTAATTTGACAGGGACCCTCTGGAAGAGCTATGATTTTCATAGAAGAGAGGCACCCTTTTCCGGTGTAAAATTACTTTATTATTGTTATATATGTGTAACCACTTCCGGAAATAAACGTTATACATACATGTATAATTATGTCTTATGTAATACCTTTCATCATATCAATTATCATATCAATTATTAATTCATTAATGATTATCATCAGTAAGCTGACTGAAATGTGTGGGGAGATCACATAACAGCTTAGTTCATTAAGGGCTGATTGATTCATTGCGAGGAGTCATTCAACATTCTCAAGTCAACTAAAACCAAGTTTCCCAACTGGTGTCAGATGATGACTAACGCATTGGGGAAGAGACGCGGAAACTTAAATGAAGTTGGGGGTATTAATTCATCTTTTTGTAGTGACGGATGAGGTTTAAATGTCTTCGAACAACAACGCATAACATTGCTGAAAGTTATTATGCATTCAAAGTGATTGTGAGAGAGCCTGCCCATTGTTGGCCAAGTTCCAGGTTTGAGTATTAACAGGATTTCCTCCTTTATTTACTATCAGTCTACCAATTCCCAACCAGATAGGAGTCTAAAGTCTAAAGTTGGAGAAGATCTAGTATGGACTGCGATAGTAACCTAGACCCCTCCTCCCTCTGTCTCTATACCTTCAGCTGGCCCACAAGTCAACCAGGTCAGATTCCTTTCACTACTCAACACCAACTAATTAGTAAACATCCTAGTATCGAGCTTCGCTATCAGCTATTGTAGGCACTCGCTAAGCCTCGCATCACATTCGTTCTTGAGCTGATCGAGGATTATTTTCCCTAAGAATGGTAGAATATCCATTTACATCGTAAGTACTGTATATATTTTGATAATAACTAAAGCCGATGATATATTTATATAGCAATATTATAATTATAGCATTTTATTAAATTTTGGATAGAAGTAATAGGGTCACCCGTGCTAATTGTAATTTCCTTAACCTTTTCGATTCCTTTATCTACGTTTATTCATTTTCAAGAAATCTAATGAATAAGGACTTTAGAAATTATGGCGAGATTGCATTTAATTTGTGAGACTGGAATATCAAAACTTAAGTCATTCTACAATAGTATATCTCGAAAATGTATCCACTTACTCCTTATCTCTGATGAAGTCTGATCTTCTCAATGAGTTCTGTGGATCCTGTTCTGGGTCAATTTCGAAACCATGTTGTGTTGTGAGATTGATAAGGTAGCAGAGAGACAGAAAGAGCAGCCACATTGTCGATATTAATCTGTGAAATCCCATTCTGCAAGATGGTGCATCGATCACTTACAGTTCAGTTTTGTTGGATCTAAGTAAAAAAACAAATTCATGTAGCCTACATATGGTAAAATATGACGACAGAAGCTTCAATAACCAATACAAGTTCCGGTAAGTCATGTTAAATTGCGTATGTGATAAAATGATAGAATGTAATGAAATGTGTACAATGTGTACAATACTATCCATGATCTAGCATTTATCCCCCCGAACATTGGAGGTAAATTGTACACAATGCAGAAGAGTGAAATCATAATTGTAATGTGTTGACCGACACATCCAAAACCCAGTATCATTGTCCGATGTCAACATTATTCTATGCAACGATCGAGTTGTTTCCAAGAAAAACTATGCTAGACACATTAATTCATGGTTATGGTAAGAAATTTGATGACACCCATGATTATAATAGAGGAGATATGTAATTATCTTGTACACGATAACATTCTCGAAACATAACATAATGAATACAATTAACACATGTATACATGGTATTTAGCATATTATTTCCGTAATTGTGTCCACAAACTAATTACCTACAACAGTAACGGTTCAGCTATTATATTTATCCCTGAATATAAGGTCCGTAAAAGTGCTGCTGATATTATGTCTTCGCTGGCAAACCAATGTCTCAGTAAGTAATTGGATGGCTACGAGAATAGCTCCCTGACAGATGTCCCCATTCTCATACCTGTTTATATGAATTATCAACGTGGATAATTGGTATCTATTCTAGCACATATGTGGCTGATTATTCTCTGTAAGATTCTTCCCTAGTTCACATATTGATAACGTTTGATAATCGGTAACTGAAGTAACACAGGGGAAGTCGAACACGTTGTCTGTAAAATTTGGCTCGCATAAAAAGACTGCGTTTGAGACATTCTCTTGTTTTTATATAGCAGTGGATTTGTTTTACCTGTGTAGGTTTAAGGATGTTGATTACTATCTTTATTGTCCACGTTTATAGCATAGGAGCCGAACTGGTTGAACATGTAGATTTCGCAGAAACTACTCCTCTTCCAATCTAATCTGCCGGGGTGACTTTCATTGTATGCGATATACATTCCCAGTGTCTATCTCACAAGTTCAATTCGCTTGTCATCGTTTAACTGTTCATCCTTTAGTTGAGCAGTTTAAGGTTGAATATTATATATATATACCGGTTAATACATTTCGAAGAGAGGACTCTATTGAAGAACGAAAAGGAGGGAAATTTCTGATTAAGATATATGGTGGCACAATTGACCTTTGACTTTAAAGGTCTTGAAGAAAATGTACTCGGAGAAAAGTTCACTTTGCTATGGGGCTTCCCATGGGTTTATTATGGGAAACGCCCCATCTCATTTGCCCCACCAGTGGATGTGTTGACGTCATCACTTATCACACAACCACAGATTGTGAGTTGGTTTAATCACCCCTCCCCCTTCAGTATGGGTGTTAATTAACATTAATTAGAATTAGGTCAATTAGTAAAACAAACAAAAAAAAAAGACAAAAAAAAAGAGACAAAGGCTAGTTAGGCTATAAAGAAATAAATCTATTTTGCAAAAATAAAATAAAAGGGGGGAAAAGTCCATGGTCATAATAATTATGTTGTGACGGTAAACAATGCATGACCAGCAGTGCTGAGTGAATCTAGATCAGAATGCCTTGAACATGCCATGCATGATCTTGAATTATGATGGAAAAATTAGAACCTATCTTCTATTAGATATGGCAGGATTCTACTCCATTGTGTTGGATTAGTAATCGATAATGATTAACGTTAAAAATATATAGCTCTGCCGTAGTGGCTTATCGACTTTGTGAACATATTTCGATGTTAAAGGTATAGAGGTGCTATGTGGCTCCTTAGTTGAACTATATATTAGCCACGGGTTTCCCCTAAAAATCTATCAGTGGTGGTCCCCCTGGTGCCTACTGATTGAATCAAAATTTATTTCCATCATTTTCGCACAGGGTCTGTTAATGCCATGACAAATAAACATTTTTAGGAAGACTTGGAAGACCAGGAGTTCTTGAAAGTTTTGTTATATATGATGTATAACTTTATTCCTTTTTCCGATATAATGTAACTGTTTTCACGGAAATAAAAATAGTACATACACATACTGTGGGAAGTATAATCACAATTATATTGATGCAAAAACCCCTTCGGCTGATGATGACACTCCATGTATATGAGTTAAAAGGCTGTGTAATGACAAATATTAATGTGAAATGAATGGCATCAGCCAGACCAGCCACGAAAAGTGGACTACATGGTCAAATTTAGAGTAACCTTTTTTTAATCGGGGTAGAATATGATTTTTTTTGTTAATTTGTGGGATATGACCTTAAATAAAAGTGTAGCAAACCTAAACTAATTTGGATTGGACATTTTTCTATTATTCCATAAAACATGAAAAAAAACCCGCATTTTCTCATAAGTTTTCATAGTAAACCATTGGGTTTTTTTTTTCAAGTAACTCTACCAAAAAAACTAACGGGGTAACATGTCTTTTTTTCATTTATTTGTTTCTTCTGTACTAAGGAACAATCCCTGAAAGTTTTATGGCAATTGGACTGGGAGTTTTTTTTCATCGAACTGTCCTGTAACTATATCTTTAAATGTTATTCATCAACTTTTCCTTGTGCACATGAGATTATCAACCCGCTGAAACTGTCGCGCAATAAAATTTCTTTTAAAAAAAATGCCCCAGATAGTGTACTGGGGTGTGAGGGTGTGGTTTCAAACCTCACCATGGGGAAGTTGGTAGTCCATCTGTAAGTTTCGATTGAAAGACTTTTGAAACCGCCCGTGTTCTACTCAGTAGGCTACTATAGGCTTGCATTTGCCCGTATCCACTCACAACGGTGATGTCCTGGTACTTGTGATTGGTAAAAGGATAGCCCCGATATCAGTTCTTAACGCACAAATTACCAGCCGGGAGGGGACACGTACGGCTTCAATTGGTTTCGGGAGAGACTGAGAAATGGGTGTAAAAACCCACCCCATGCCATCTGACTGTATGCATGGCCAAAGTGCAATGGAACTGATTGACTTAGACTGTTCTGTCATAAACTGTGCGCACGCTTTATGCAGCATAAGGGGTGGACCTTTTTTTATTGTTTTTTTTATTTTCTCATTTGCGTAATTTTTAGGACCTTTCCCCCCAAATCTCCAAACTGATTATGTTAGGATAGAATTGTATTGGAAGACGATTTTTTTGTATTGTTATTAGCCTTAAATTACCTAAATAAATCATGTCAAGGCTTGTGTTACTGATATAACACAGGTTCGATATCATAATAATATGGTTTCATATGGTGTAGTGAGTTATTTATTCGAGACCGAGGCGTGGTGGGCAGCAATACTTTGTGATCACACATGACATAATATTATGACCTGATAGTGTTGCTGCCCTCTTCTTCATAATATATCATAGAAATTAAGCCATGAGTCCACTGCATTATACGCGATGCAAGGGATTTATGATACAAGGATTGGTGCAATTTTGAGGAAGGTTAGAGGTGTCTCAGACTAATTAAGAAAATCTATATGTACTGCTATACAAATTACGATTTGATTGGGTTACAAGGCCTCTAAGAGTGTGTTTTTTTATAGAAAAGATCACATATGGTTGGCGTCGGTATTTCTATTGTATTCATCTCTAGATTCTACCAATCCCGGCCATTTGCATGGTTGGTTCACCTCCCCACCCCTCCCACCGAGCTGCTAAGTAGGATGAAGTATTTTATAAGTCAGGCGATCTGCCGAGTTTGATTAGTGGTTGGCGAGAGATAGCCTACGCAAGTGGGGTATTTTTTCTTTATTCGTTTGCTTTGAGTAACATATTCTATTTAATGCAAAAAAGAACCATAGGAAGAAAAAAGGCGGAATAAAAACAGGGTGAGATCTTTTGGATTGTGTAGGTGTGTGTGTGGAGGGGGATTCATACAGATGCGATAAAGACTGTTTAAATTTAATCTATAATTATGTAACCCAAGTAAAAGCTTTATTCTTTTGAAACTGCTGAGGTCCTAATTAAATGGAACAAAACTCTGGAATGTGAAAGACCATTAAGGTACATTTTTCGTAGATAGTTATTATTCAAGCACAGTCTATCACTTCCTCATTAAATACAAAATTATTCGGTTGCGTTGCCTTAACATAATCATAACTGGGTGAATCCATGTAGTCTCTATATTTAGGCCATTCCATACGGTACATAGCCTATGGTTTTCAATTTAATACTTCAAAGTGGGGAGAAGTTTTTTTTTTGTATTATTTTTCTTGTTCTAAGGTACTATAGTTAGGCATTCGATCATTGCCGACCTGTTATTTGCAAGGTTTAGTAATACAAAATTGCATGATGTGTTATTACGTATAGTACAGGCATTTTAGCATGGAACCCGGAATAAAATAATGTAAAGCTGATTTTTGGATATATGATGTGGGACACATGGGGGAACATTCCCTGAAAAGTCCCCACCTGGGGACCGTGTGCTTTTTGAGATTTTGACGTTTTTGCGTCATTTTCCACAAAATAGCATTGGTCTCTATGGGAAAAAGCACCTGGTTCAGGCCATTATTGCCAACGTTAAGAATATTTGGCATTGTTATTTGCAGGGAATATAACATATATAAAATATACTGTACAGGTTGAGGTACCATAGTAAACATGGACGTATGGAGATTCTAAAAATATATATTTCAACAAAATATCTTTTTTTTTAAATTTTGTTGCCATGGCAACGGTCAGATTTTGGTGAAAAAAGCATTTTTTTAGATCAGGTCATAATATTTGGGGACCTAATTCTCTACATTGTGCATGTTGTGACACGTTTTTTAAATTTGGTAAGTTGTTAAATAAGGCCTGAAATTTTCAAAAAGCACCAGCTACAAGTTGGTAGACACCCCTGGTGGCCAGTAGCTGCAAAATTCAAGATGGCTGCCCAAAACAGTAAATATGGCATATCTTGGCTTCTATTTGGTAGATCTTCAACTATAATACCATTTTATTGATGTTTTTAAGTATGAGGAATTCATTGCTGAAGGTCATTTTATGTTCCAAGGTCATTTTCAAGGTCAAAATCCAATATGGCCCCTACTGAGTAACCAGAATGTTATCTCAGCTCTCGTGGTAGGCCTATATGCATTTCGTTGGTGTACATATTCATTAATAAGAACAATTTTCTTAGGATCAAGGGTGTGAGGAATCTCTTTTTTATGTCACTTTTTGATTTGAAGGTCATCTTGAATGTAATGATTCAATATGGCTGCTGCTAGGAACCAGAATATCATATATCTTAACTGCTGTTATTGCTAGATCCAAGTAAAATGCCATGTTTTCTATGTTTTGAGCTCTAGATCGATGTATAAGAGCAGTTATTCTATGTTTGTAGGTGTAATGAATCCATTTCTGGGATCATTTTCTGCTTCAAGGTCATTATAGATCCCTTTCAAGGTCAAAATTTAATATGGCTTCCAGATCAGTTTTGTTGAGTAAGATTTCAGTCTTTGATGAGAAATGACTTGGAGACAGATCCCTCACAGCTTAAAACATAGAAAAACTGGTACTATACATTGATTTAGTGGTAATGGCAGCCAAAATATATGACATTCTGATTCCTGACAGCAGCCATATTGAATCATGACCTTCAAAATGACCTACAAAGAAAAAAGTGAAAAAAAATATGGATTCCTCACACCCTTGATCCTAAAAGAATTGTTCTTATTCATCAATATGTACACCAATACGGTACTTTACAAATTGACAGTAGCGCCATACCAAGAGCGGCGGAAAACGGCTGAACTATGAGCTCTGCAGGCAGGTCACAGAAGCCTTATATATTAACCATAGGCTTCTAACTTTCTCCTTCTTCTCCCAGAATTTGAGTGATTGTACAATGGTATCAGCTATCCAATATTATCAAATGACATGTTAAGATTGGTCATGCTTAACAAGAAGACATTTTATCCGCTAGATTTTAGTATATAGCAACTTTCGTAACAGTGTAACAACAAAAACAAGTAAGGGTAGGTGTACAGGCTGTAGGGGGTCAGCGGCCGTGTGGTCACACCTCTGCACATCCACCGGGAGCCCGTGTGGAGGGTGCACGGTTTGGCCCGCATAGCTAGGTGGGTCAACTGAACTGCGCATGCGCAGAATGACAGAAGTTCATCCCGCAGTTACTGGTACGCACTGGAGACGGAATTTGTGAAGGGGGCTATTGAATGCATATAGGCCTACATCAAGTGCTGAGATAACATTCTGGTTTCTCAGTAGGGGCCATATTGGATTTTGACCTTGAAAATGACCTTGGAACATAAAATGACCTTCAGAAATGAATTCCTCATACTTAAAAACATCAATAAAATGGTGTTATAGTTGAAGATCTACCAAATAGAAGCCAAGATATGCCATATTTACTGTTTTGGGCAGCCATCTTGAATTTTGCAGCTACTGGCCACCAGGGGTGTCTACCAACTTGTAGCTGGTGCTTTTTGAAAATTTCAGGCCTTATTTAACAACATGCCAAATTTAAAAAACGTGTCACAACATGCACAATGTAGAGAATTAGGTCCCCAAATATTATGACCTGATCTAAAAAAATGCTTTTTTCACCAAAATCTGACCGTTGCCATGGCAACAAAATTTAAAAAAAAAGATATTTTGTTGAAATATATATTTTTAGAATCTCCATATGTCCATGTTTACTATGGTACCTCAACCTGTACAGTATATATTATATATGTTATATTCCCTGCAAATAACAATGCCAAATATTCTTAATGTTGGCAATAATGGCCTGAACCAGGTGCTTTTTCCCATAGAGACCAATGCTATTTTGTGGAAAATGACGCAAAAACGTCAAAATCTCAAAAAGCACACGGTCCCCAGGTGGGGACTTTTCAGGGAATGTTCCCCCATGTGTCCCGCATCATATATCCAAAAATCAGCTTTACATTATTTTATTCCGGGTTTGGCCTAAAATTTACCTAAAATGCCTGTACTAGTATTCGCCTATTACAAATAAGCCTACAAGTAGTACAACCGCACGTATACCGACCTCGGCGGACATCATACTTGCATGAATGACCTACATTTGGCGAGCGCCAGCTCAGAGCTGTAGAAACTCCTCTGTTCTTTTTGGATTCAGCGAAATATGATTATAATAAAATATTCCCTGCTATATAGCTTTTTCCAAGTAGGCCTACTTTGGTTGACCAAGAAATTAATTGCATGTAGTTCATTGTTTCTCTGATGTGTACGGTATGGGTCAAAGTGGGAGGAGCTACGATATTCTCGACCCATATCGCCATGTTTGGACTAAACTAGTGTCATATTTAACTGACTGTAGTTACTCGTAGTTAGAAAATCATAATAGAGAGTGTATTGCAGGAAGAAAGGCATATGTAAATCTTGATGTCGATATGCTGGAGGAAGATAACATTCTGGTTTCTCAGTAGGGGCCATATTGGATTTTGACCTTGAAAATGACCTTGGAACATAAAATGACCTTCAGAAATGAATTCCTCATACTTAAAAACATCAATAAAATGGTGTTATAGTTGAAGATCTACCAAATAGAAGCCAAGATATGCCATATTTACTGTTTTGGGCAGCCATCTTGAATTTTGCAGCTACTGGCCACCAGGGGTGTCTACCAACTTGTAGCTGGTGCTTTTTGAAAATTTCAGGCCTTATTTAACAACATGCCAAATTTAAAAAACGTGTCACAACATGCACAATGTAGAGAATTAGGTCCCCAAATATTATGACCTGATCTAAAAAAATGCTTTTTTCACCAAAATCTGACCGTTGCCATGGCAACAAAATTTAAAAAAAAAGATATTTTGTTGAAATATATATTTTTAGAATCTCCATACGTCCATGTTTACTATGGTACCTCAACCTGTACAGTATATATTATATATGTTATATTCCCTGCAAATAACAATGCCAAATATTCTTAATGTTGGCAATAATGGCCTGAACCAGGTGCTTTTTCCCATAGAGACCAATGCTATTTTGTGGAAAATGACGCAAAAACGTCAAAATCTCAAAAAGCACACGGTCCCCAGGTGGGGACTTTTCAGGGAATGTTCCCCCATGTGTCCCGCATCATATATCCAAAAATCAGCTTTACATTATTTTATTCCGGGTTTGGCCTAAAATTTACCTAAAATGCCTGTACTAGTATTCGCCTATTACAAATAAGCCTACAAGTAGTACAACCGCACGTATACCGACCTCGGCGGACATCATACTTGCATGAATGACCTACATTTGGCGAGCGCCAGCTCAGAGCTGTAGAAACTCCTCTGTTCTTTTTGGATTCAGCGAAATATGATTATAATAAAATATTCCCTGCTATATAGCTTTTTCCAAGTAGGCCTACTTTGGTTGACCAAGAAATTAATTGCATGTAGTTCATTGTTTCTCTGATGTGTACGGTATGGGTCAAAGTGGGAGGAGCTACGATATTCTCGACCCATATCGCCATGTTTGGACTAAACTAGTGTCATATTTAACTGACTGTAGTTACTCGTAGTTAGAAAATCATAATAGAGAGTGTATTGCAGGAAGAAAGGCATATGTAAATCTTGATGTCGATATGCTGGAGGAAGAGAAAGTTTTTGTTGACAGATTGAATAAAAGTTGATGTAAAAACAAAAAAAAAAGAAATTAATTGCACTTTGTAAATTGTACGCAATCACCTACTATTAATAATTATTGTTCTTTTAGAATGAGTAGAAATAATAGCCATTGAAATCAATAGTTGTATCTATATTAATATAACTACGGCAGGCTATATACAAATATATTTTTGGTTTCAAAATAAAACGAATTATACGTAGGCCTACCAATCTCACTCACTACTAGGCCTACTAATACCAGCCAGATACCAGCGTATTTTGTGCAATCATTGCTCGCGAGTGGTGAACAGAGACACCTAGTAGCAAATAATATTGTCATAATTCCTTTTTATCTTGGTCTCGGTAGATGGCATCAGTGAGGCCATGCGGAGAATGGCAGCACATAACCAAAACGATCAAAGACAAACCCTGGACCTCTTCCACGAAAATCAAGAACATCTGGATTTGTCAAATCCCGATTATACAGACGACCTAGAAGGTGATTCAGTAAGTAATGCGTATATGCTTCCCCAAATCGTTCTGTATAACGTATGGTACATTTTGATGGGTTAGATTAGTGTGTTGGGCGATAATTGAGGTGATAGTCACTACCCGGTCTACCGTTGCTACAGCACTATAGAAAGTATTGGCCCTACAGCGATAGCACTAGTGTATGGGCCAGTAAAGCCTGACTTTAGGTAGTACTACTGGCACTCTAATGTTACTGTACATGTAGTGGTACAGCGACCGCCAATCATGTCAGTAGGGCCTACTTTCAGTTTCACAGCACTTGGCCAGTCTTGCTCTTGGGGCAGTGGGGCCATCTCCGGCGCCAGACTCCGGGCCATCCGGTCTTTCTTTCAAGTAAAGCGCCCCGAGATGGCGGGAATCTGCCAGTCCACTCCGTAGGCTAGCTATGAACACATCCTTCACTGCAAGGAGCGGAACCTTACGGTAACGCGCCGGCTGGCTGAAAGTGTCTTCAGTGACTTCGCACCTCTGATTGGCTGTTGTAGCTGGAACCGGCTTAGGTGTCAAGATCGAAGAAAATATGAATGAACAAAAATCCATGCCATAACTAACCCTAAACCTAACCCTAAATTGGTTGTCCTAAGTCAGTATAGGCAGCGTTATCGTAAGGTTCCGACAAAAGCCCCTTCACTCAGGCACCACCGTATATATACCGGTACGGTATATAAGTGTTTAATGTGCCGGTATCCCCCTGCTCCCCGGCCCCCCAAAATAAAAAATGAGTACAATGAAATACCGTAATATTATAATAGAATAGGCATCAGCAATATTTTGAAAAACTAATAGAAAAAGAAGTACGATCGATCGTTCGATCGTACAATCGTTTTAACAGGATTGTACGATCGAAGTGCCTCGGGACCAAGGCGCCCTGAGACCGAGGCGCCCTGGGTGAGACCCAAGCGCCCCGACCTAAGATCGAAGTGCCCACCGCATACATTGAAGCGCCCCGCCGGTGTTAGATCGAAGCGCTCATGGCCTGGATCGAAGCGCCCCGCCGGTCTTGGTCTGAGTGCCACAGAGGCAGAGAGCAGTGTATTAATTTATGTTTAACAGAAATCAATACTAAAACTAACCCTTAACCTAACCTTAAATTGGTTGTCCTAAGTCCATAAATTGGTTGTCCTAAGTCCATAAATTGGTTGTCCTAAGCCCGTAAAGGGAATCTCGTTGGTTGACGGGCTGGCTTGCCCCTCCTCCCGTCAACTGGCCTCACAGACCGTGGGCGCTTTGATCTAACACAGGCAGGGCGCTTCGATGTAAGCGGTGGGCGCCTCGATCTTAGGCCGGGGCACTTGGGTCCGGGCGCTTGACGCTTCGATCTGGGCGACTGGCGCCTCGATCTTGGGGCGCTTGCGTCTCAGCACCGTTAAAACGTTAATTACAATTCGTTATCAGGAGGAACGCAAGGAACTAAGATAAGCTAGGGTCATGGGTCATTCAATGGCCTCCTGGCAGAATTTCTCCGGAATCCAATGTAAGCCCCTTATTCTGCTTATAATAAAGTTGCTTCAGTTTTGGGAAGTAGGCCTACCGTATTTGTCTATGTTACATTGTATATGGAGTTTCACAAAACATGTTAAGTTAGATAATCAATTGATTCATTTTACGATATTTTGTATCATTGAATACAATCTGGAGGGTACCGGTATTGTTGTTTTTAACATATATATATATGCTAACATTCTTTACATTTTAGTTGACTACCTGCGCATAAAAAATATAGGGAGAGGGAGTCATGTACAAGTGACTCTTGGTGAGTTCCATGTGTGCAATTTAAATTGTTAACATCAAGATACAATAAAGGTTCTGGGGACCTATGCGGGCCCAGACTCTTTATGATTTATATTTCAGATGATATTTCAAATGTGATTTTCATGTACAAATTATGTTATATGAAGAATAGCACACAGGATCTTGGCACCATATCATTGTGCCTTGTGCCCCGGGTATTGCATGTATATTTTTCTCTCATGGCGCATACCTTTATGTTCAAGATATGTGCATAATGTTTGAATCTATGCGAAAAACAAGCAATACTTTATATAGTCTAAGTCCCTGACGCCCTTGGTCGACAAGCAAATTTCTTGCTTCATAGTAGTTCATCCACTATTCCCTGCCATCTAAAGTTTAAGAGAGACAGCCCACTTAAGAAAGGATATTTTTGGTCCAAGAAGAGCGGTATGAAATCAGATCAACAAATCACTTCGTCGTCACCTTCCAAGAGAAAAATATGACAAACTAGCCAGTTTTAAGGGTTCATTTATTCATATAGTAGTGTGTTAAGAATTTGTGTTATTTACTTTGTTCCCCTATTATTGTTATCGCTTTGATTTTTCTAGCTTCTTCTGCTAGTACACAGACACTTGCTTTTTGACTAAATAAACTGAGTGAAATCAAGTATGGTAATGGAGATACTGGTCGAGTATTATCAGACCACTGGTTTACTCTTTCTGGGATTTTCTGTTTTGTGAGCTTCTCACATAATATGATAGGTATGATTAGATACAATAAAATTCGAACTGAAATGTATAAAATTTAGAAGCGTGCCATAGCCGGCCACCTTTTAATTTGACCAATTTCTATATCTGGAAGTACTTATTCATCGCTAAATATGTTGCCTCAATTATTAATATGTATGCCTGCTCTGTATATGGAGTACAAGTAACATTACTAGGGATGCAACAGCATTTATTTTAATTTACTCGTACAATAACGATCGGCTATTTCTTTAAGCTTGCGATAGCTTCTGTTATCAGAATACAAAAAACAGGTTCATATTTCAGAATTTTTTTCTAAAATAATAGTAATGCGAATAAATAGTGAAGGAACTCGGCGGTGCCGCACTGCCGCGATCTCCTCGATAACGTTTCCATTAAGTGTCGCTCACCATCACAACCAAAGTCAGTAGACAATACAAGAGCCATAACCACGAAATGATGTACAAATTCGCATAGTAGATATTATATTCAGACATTCGTTATGTAAAAGAGCCAAAGCAGTCAGCCTAAAAATGGAATTGGAATTGGACACATCGTATCCAATCAATTAACCACGTGAAGTTCTGATGAAAGGGATAGTGTCACTGTAATGCCACCTCAATTTTCTACCTTTGTATTTACATATCTGGAAGAATTAACGTTATAGTGGGGTGTGGGGGGGGGGGGGGGGCAATGCAACTTATCTTTATTTTATCTAAATTATTCTGTAAACATAATAAATAAATAAATAATATTCTGTAAATATAAATAAACTTCTTCGCGGAGGCATGTCTACGTTCACGCTTGAGATTATGTAATTACTTGTGCCTCGTTCAATTCCCTCTCTCTCTATAATATTATTTATTATGCAAACTGGGGAATGGGGAGAACTCTTAATAGCACTACTAGAAATTTGATAATAGTTTGATTATATCCATTATGTTATTTTTCTAGGGAGCAACAAGACATTTACGAAAGTTAGCTTTCCGAAACCCCGGACGCTTCATGGAGGACTTCGACCCTGAACGTTCTACGCGCGAAATGCGCAAAATGAACCGGAGAATATACTGCGAGTAAGTCGTTTACGGTCACTATGTCTATAGAATAATATAAAGGTCTATTCGCCTCTAGATATAAGTATGGAAGACTATCGACTTATTTTTCTTATAGTTGTCTTGATAAGACGTAGCTAATCAGAATGTTATAAAGAAAATGCAGAGTGTAATCAATCGAGCTATGAAATTGATCTATAACGAACCTGTCTTATCTACACTGAATATAGTGAGAGCTGAACAGTGCATTCAGACATTTACGAAACGGGGAGATTTAGCCATTATTGGATTAATGTATAATTTCTCATCCATTGAAGACAAAGTTCTGATAATGCTAAGAGAAACGAGGTTGGCTGAGGGAATAAATCTCAAGAACCCTATTCCAAAAAAAGAAAAATTAAGGAAATCCCCTCATTACCAAGGACCGAGACTATGGAAT
The DNA here is from genome assembly GCA_942159475.1 of Sthenelais limicola. NCBI lineage: Eukaryota > Metazoa > Annelida > Polychaeta > Phyllodocida > Sigalionidae > Sthenelais > Sthenelais limicola. The sequence goes on along the minus strand of OW804096.1, from coordinate 78,246,417 downwards.
AAACTACCAGTGATTCTCAAAAATAAGTCTTGGCCTAATTTAAAACTACATTTGAAAAAAGAAGATCGACGGAGATTATAATTTTTTGCCCTCAGCCTAATCATACTTCTACATACATTATGTTTTTAGGAGGCCAAAAAATGTACTAAAAAAATAGTTGTTGTAACATCTTTGCCTTGTCGGGCTTTTTGTGTTGTTGAACATGGAAGGAATTAATGCCTAACCGTGCCCATTGACTATGTCTTATTTGATTATGTAAATTGAGAAGAAATTGTTAAATCTTTAAACAAATTCAATGTATGAATAATGTCTTAATTACAAATATTGCCTATGTTTCTAAAATGTATGTTTGTACGTATCACAGATTGTGAAATATCTACGAAATAAAATTTTGTTAAAAAATCTAAAAAAAAAATCATACATTTCATTTAATCGGGAAGGTACACATTCCCATATTGTATGGCTCATATGCTTGCGTTGAGAGGATCTGTCAGTTCTCATTCAACTTATTCGTTTCTACACTTGTGCGTGAGCGTTGATGATACTTTTGCTTCAGTTCTTTGCTTTTAATTGCAGATCACGCAAAAACCAAGTGTACGACGAGAGAGGGTTTCTAATGGCTGACGGCCGGGATATCTGTGATTGCCTCGATGAAGCTTGCCCTGGATGTCACTTCCCCTGCCCAAAGTGTATCTCAGGAAAGTGTGGCGGGGACTGCCGGGCTAATCGGCGATGGCTTTACCAAGAAGTAGAGATCGAAGGCACTAATAAGAGAATGCGATTTCCAGCACCACCGAAACCTTATTCTTGATAACTTCTTAGTGGCCAAGGCAAAAGAACTGTATTAAACCTCCATCGATATATAGATTTGTTTACACAAGACCAGGGGTATATACAGGTTAATTAATGAGTTGCTTGAAGGAGCGTAAAATCGTGTGAGCGATATATTCTTAGCAACTAAAGGTTGGTTAACTGTTTTGTTATATATCATGCCTTTAATAATCTTAAAGGGCACTTTGTGAAGTCCTTGTTGGATTTCTGCAGTAAACCTGGTAAACAACGCATCGTTGTGTACGCATATTGCGTATACATCGCCGCCATATCCAAGTGTCATTTTGCTTGATTATTGGAGAGCAGTAGTTTCAAGTGCTTGTAACCTTTTGTAAAGTTTTTGTCATTTTGTATGGCGCGACTTTAATCCTCTAAGTCATTTGGGGAATTCCAGAACTATTAAGTTGACACTTAAGCTTCATAGCTGTATTAGTTCACATTGTTTTTGTTTTATCTTGTCCCGCTCGTGCATTGTTAGTTTTAATTCATACCGCTTCCTTAACTATTCATTTCCAGTATTCTCCGTGATTTGCATTCCACCTTTTGGTCAGATAATGGAGTACGACCAAAGATCTTTGGTACGACACTGTAACACTAGTCATTTTTCGCCTGTCTGGTTCTTCAATACCCAGTCAGTTACAGTCGACCATCCTTTGACGATGCTGTCACGTACAATGTAATCAGGCTTTTCTTACATGCTTTATCATTTTCCAACGTGAGGACGAAATGTATACATGTATACCCAGTCTGGAGTATACAAACATAACAAAAATTGTATTTTACAGATGGAGCCTTTCTTAATATGCTAATTCCTGAAGTGCCTAGCATTGTATGCATTTGAAATCGGCTATAGTAGCATTTGATAAAGTCTGTTTTGTACATGTAAACGATGTATGATGCAAGACATTCTTATGGATTCTATTTAGGATGTAGCTAATGTAGATGTCATACTTTTCATCGCCTGCTGGTATGGCGAGGACCTATTTAGATCTCAGCACTGTTCAGTTACCCAGCCTCTTGAATTGATAGCAAATAACTAAATAAAGTTTATAAAATAAAACAACTTTGAGTTCACGATCTATATGATTATGTAACAACTACATGAAAAATAAAAGACATCGAATAAAAAAGAACAAGGACACGTTTTACATCTTGTACATTTCAGTTTATTGTACATTAATAGAGCTGGATATAGCTCGGGTGACATTAATCATATCACTTGATCACGAGAAGTAACTTTTTTCGGACCAGTTTTCTAAATATATTTTTACCAAAGGTCTACAGGTTCAATTTTCTTTTACAAGGCGTACTATTTCCATAGTGATGCACAGACTCGAAACGGATGAAGAAAATTATGACATTCGAGGACAGGTATTTACGAATGAGACGTTTTGATAAATGCAAGATTATACGCTAATTAGGTGCTAAGGGATATTAATCTTAGGAAATACGATAGAACGCTTCGTCGCTTCAAGGCAACTTTTACGAAACCCTTCCTTATGCCACCGCATTTATTATTACAGCTCACTAATAACTATCAATTATTGTACAAGGACCACTAAAATTCAAGTAGGGATTATAGTAAATTACCAATTTAGTTAGATCGGAATAATTCCAACGAAGTCCTGGTTAAAAAGTGAGACGGAAAATAAAATACAACGTAAGACTCGCGTTCATTGAGAATTTCGCAAAAAAAACCCCACAATAATAAGTATTACCGTCATTTACGTCTACTCTATATTGGCAAATGGATCTCTTACTGCAGTTTTATTTACAATCAACCATTTACTACTCTTATCTAGTATGATAAAACTGTACAAGAACATACTGCCTGAAAACGATTCCATACATTTTCAACACAGAACTATACAAAACATGTATGGAAGTTTCGATTCCAATGCTATGCACATACCCTTTCTAATTAGTTGAGTTGAATACAACAATACCAGGTTTTATTTGATGTAACAGGAAAGGTGATTATGTACATTCGTCTCATAAGACACTTATTCAATTGTGGTCTATACATCGCGAGAAAAAATACACGCGCATACCTTCATATTCCAATTTCCCTTCACAGCACCAAGAGTAGTTTATTGGGAGAGATTTATTAGCATTCCTTTTTAAAGTAAATTCCCGACAATCAAAAGCATAGTTGTATAAAAACACAAGCATGTTACCTACATGTGCATGACCCTCCTTACGACAGTCCACCCCAGAACCTACAGGTTGTGGGTAAGTTTGAATTTGAAAATTCAAGTAAACGTGCGGTTGTTTTCGCAGTAGTGGGTGGATTCAGTAAAATTTGATAAAAAACATTCTGATATGAACATAAATGACAGATGCATGATTTCAACACGAGTATCTTCAAACACTTTTGCTGCCTAATAAATACTCAGAAAAAAATGACATGGGATTGTACACACAATTAAGTTAGTTTCAGACCAGAATCCTCAACTTTTAGGGCCGTATCCTATCCAAAGATATAATATCTCCCGATTCCGTCCAGTTTATTTTTGTATATCAATCTATATGTAAGCTTGATATCATATTTGTGTACAAGTCAACAGTCCATAGAACGTTTAGAGGGTTTTGAGCGATCGATACTGTCTCGATACATTCAATTTCCACGGATACATCTACCATGTAAGATATATTGTCATGTCTATCATCTATATTAAGAAAAACAGTATTGTCAAAGAATAATTTTGATGGTGAAAATAATTAGAATTATGTTTTCCCCTTCACATCTGTTCAATTATTAAACACAACCAGAATGCAAATAATCAATACACATAACTAAGCAAAACACAAGTATAATGGCCACCTTGATGAAATAATCTCAAGTACCTGTGCCAACACAGCGTGTATTTAAGCAGTCCGCTCCTATGCATAAAATCACAGAAAATAAACTTCAAGCCAGGAGCTTATAAGTGTATAACACCAATAACAAATAGTATTCAGTAAAACTGATATCTACATAACAATGTGAAGGCATAGCGATAAGGGATTGTCACCGAAGAGGTCAGAACTGATTATATCAAGTGCATAATGAAAATACAGAATACTGGCCCATGGGTAGATAGCAGACTAGTGCAGGATTATATCTCTTATGATTCCCTTAGAATCATGTCATCCAAGTTAAACTATCTTATTCAGGAAAGTTCCATTCTTGATCACATTCCCAATGCCCCTTGCTACAAGAATGTAGCGGCAAAACCATTTTCAACACACACAAACCACTATAATATACTTTCAATCTGAATTTCAGTGTCAATGCTCTATTTCCCAAGGATATTGGTATACTATACATCTTTGTTTTGTACTTTTTTCTATCTTAATTATTATTTTGGACATTGTGCTTTGTGATAAGAGAATGAGGTAAGGAATAAATATCAGAAAATTCAGTCAATCCATCTCTCGCGATGGCTAACGGCAGCACGTCCGGGTTTTACTCGGTCACAAACGTCTTACACGTCGAAAAGGGGAAAATACATCCGGAACCATTGATTGTGAAAGCTCACGGTCTATCACGACGGACACTTATGAGCCATTACAGTCTGCATCCCAGCGTTCACAATAAATATCACTGCTTTTCAAAATCTCAACAGATGGTGACACATCACCAGGGTGGTTGATTCTCACGACACTGGCCGAATTAGTTGTTTGCAATTTATATGCCTCAAATCTCTAGCTGAATTGCTGCAACAGAGCTTTTTGATAACTCCTACAAATCTTCTTGTTCAAACCTTTATGTGTAGGCATGGTTTTCGGGTTCTACAATCAACATTTTTTAGATTATTTCTTCTTTTTGATTCCATAGTATTTAGAATTAGAGGTGCTAGAATTTATTGCCAGGAATCACTTTAGGGCCCTAAACAGATTGTTGTTACATGTAACCATAATCATTTCATTTAAAATATTAACTATTGGTGTACCTCTGATGGCATGCTACTAAGGATTAAATAAGTTTTTTCCTTTTGCCAACACATCATGAACTTATGGCCACAAAATATGCACTACTAGAAGAGATTGGTGAAAAATAATTGGCAGTGATTTCACAAATAAGGAGACATATCTCCATTAGGAAAGAAACTTCACCATTACTCTCTCTACTCCAAAGCATATATATATATACCTGACTACACAATGATATCATAAGTCTTTACTCCTGCAACCCTATGCTCATACAAATCTAAACTTTAATTCAACTTTAAATTAATTCAATTTTAAATCTTTAAAACTATAAAATCATAAGTGACAATGATAAAACTTCTCTCTAAATTCATTCCCAGCAAACTATATAATTTACAATCTCACATAGTTTGTTCATGTGTAGAGTTAGAAAACCAAGGAGTAATACAAAAAGATATGTACGAGAAGAGATCAACAATACTAAAATTAGGATATCGTTTGGTCAGTCTGACTGATCACACAATATCATTTGAATTCAGTGGATGGAGACTAAAACATATATTATATAGAACTACTATTTCATTTTTTCCTAAATCGCCCATGTTCATGAGAATCGACCGTATATTTGAGTGAAATCTCAGGATAGCTTTGCGTACAAGCGAGAAAGGGAAAACAAAGGTCATGATCAGATGTGGGTGCCATCATTTTCGTTAAGGAATGGATGTGTTAGTTTCCAGCTCATTTTCGCCGGTACAGAATAACAATAAATATTGTAAACATGAAGTTTATGTTTTGGCAAATGATGAGTTATTTATATGTGTGTTATGGATGCCATCGTGTTCTTTATACAACAAAACTAGGGTAAATTAAACATTATTATATCATACGCTGTTGTTATTGAAGGATCGTGGGTAGATCAACGCCCCCCACACAACACGCTCATCTCTCTGCTTTGACTAGCGCTTCCAGGTGATAAAAGTTGCCATGGAGCGGGGTGAGTTGCGGGGCGCGATCCGGCGCAGACTCTGGCTTCGCCTCATGCTCGGCCTCTGGTGGATTGCGGTAGGTGAGATGAACTCAGCGTCTGCACTGTTCTGTAATGGTTATCTGCGTCTGTTGTCAGGGTTGGAGTACACGGATACAAAGGCGTCAGTACTTGCTGCTGCCAGCTTTACCTGCAAGGAACAACCCTTAGCTTAAACATCCAGGGAAATAAGGAAAGAACTATTCTAAATGTTATCAATCCTAAGCATTACCAGTAGGCATATTATCATATAGTATAAAAATACCTTCTCTATTTTCCTTCATAAAATAGGTCTTTTCATTCAAATCTTAGAATTTTGCCAAAGTAGAACCATACGCCCCAAACTAATAGGATGCTGACTGACAGCTATCTCTTTACCTAGCGATTTTCTATTGATAGAAGAGGATAGTCAGCCGAATGTTACTTGAAACCATAATTATATATCTTCAGTTTTCCAACTATGGGCAAATTGTTATGGATTCGATTGGGATAGGATTCATAACGATCTGAGCGATGAACGAAATAGTTTCCACGCTTACCCTGTACGGATGGAAGGCCATTGCAGTAATTGGACCGATTCGTTGTCCCATGAATCCATCATGGTATTTGATAGTACTAAGCGTATCACCAGACTGATTAAAGATGTTGATAAATTGGTTTGCGGAACCACTGGAGAATTAAAAGGAAAGGAGTGACAATACAGCAAACAGAGTTTTAACAAGAAATTAGCTATACGCTTTAACAATACATGCAGTCAATTTGTGTTTAATCATAGCAACGGATGTTTAGAACAGAGAGGTAAGAGGTGGTGGATGACAAGTGAAATACATTCTGAGGCCAATATGAGAAACGTGAGATTATCAATAAAGGTGAACTAAATATTTCAGCCTAAGGTTGCGTGTATTCAGTTCGTAAAATCTTGATGTAATATCGAAGTTGAAAGATCTTTATTTTATTGGATCTAGATGTATGGTAATTAATGAGTTAAACTATGTATATATAGTTTTATTCTGTCAAATGAAACTTGTCACATTTGTGAAATTTTGTCAAATAACATTTGCTTAAAAAAAACCCTACTAACTTACCAAGCGATTACATCTGCATAGCGGTGCACCTCAAGTGCTGTTAAACCCTGAGAAGTGTTGATACATTTTATGGATTCAGTGAAGCGAGGGTCCCAGAATCTGATATCACCTCCCACACTGAAAAGTAAAAGGTTTTCAACTTTACTGTATGTACTCGGTTTTTTATTTCGACGGAAAGTAAGTTTTCAACTTTGGAGTACATGTTTAAAACGAGCATATCAATGAAAATCATAAACGATAGCGACCGAAACAATGTACATGTACAACTAAGGCTACTATATCTATCTTTCGAGAACACATTGGGACTTACCTAGCACTGATTATCTTCCCTTCTGTTCCTTTTTGAAGATGTACATTTACAACCCATGATTTATGCTCCCATAATGTCTTCACTCGGCTGGAAATAGAGCAGTTAGTTGGGGATTTATAGCAGATCTCACAGCATACGTTTTAGCCACAATTCTCTTAAACATAAATTATCGAATTTGAACTATTTCTCGAGCATACTTAAAGAAACAATGCACTCGTACTTTAGTTTAGGGCCACTGACGGAAATAAAGGGGACTCAAAGGCAAAACTAAGGAATTGAAGAGAAAGTATCTCACCATTCGTGTGGATGCATCCTTCTGTCATAGAGGCGAACCGAGCCATCTCCACAGCCGGCAATGAGCAGAGACCTGCCCGCTGCACCAGCCATCAGGCTCGTCACACAGCTGTCAGCGCCCGTCGGTATGTCCTGCACTTTGATCTCGCGGTTTGTATCCCAAATGCGAATGTTGCGGACGTCTCCCGAAGCTAGCAGTGTACCTGAGTGCTGCTCCCAGTCCAGGACCAGACCAGAGCCTGTGTAAAAATCAACTGGAATATGTACAAAAGAAGTATTGAAGCATTAAGCAAGCCTTAACCCGTGCGGATGCTGTGATGGAATGAAAGGCGAGGAAATTTGGGAGAACAGGGGGAGCAGACAGACTAGTCTGATACTAATGATTTGAAAGCTAAGAAAAATACTGCAGGGAAGCATTTGGATTTACAGCGTTTACATTTATGAAGTTAGCTCATTATATGATTATCTATAATAGCAATTTAACCTACGAGTCCAGAAAGAAGAGTGAAATTGGGAGAAGAGTGTAGGATAGCTGCCTTATACTTATATTTAACATTAAATCAGAAGACAAACTGTTAAACAATTCCAAACTGGAAGGCTAAACAGGATCGAATAGTTTAGTACCGTTAGTATTAGTATCATTTAAGTGTCAGTAAAAAGGTTTAAACAACTTTCCCAGTTTCATTTCATCTTCATTTTTGACTGGCTTATAATCACGCAGAGGCACCAACTGAGAAATCTCTAGTAAACAAGTTGCACCTGCACTGCCTACACTAGGTGTAAACTGTCCACGTGTGAATAAATGTAATCAGAATGTATTAGTTATATGCATGCCGATGCATCGTCGTGACTCTCTCGACCCTCTTTGTAAAACAATTGACTAGTAATTAACTACTCAAGTAGTAATTAATTAATTATTGCACTCGTTCTTTACACTATATGATCCCTTTCTGGCAAATACTTACTCAACAATAAAAAAACCCATTGCTATATCATATTTAAATGTATATTATCTCACTGATTTACAAATCAATGAAACACTTATACAAACACCACCATTTTCTATGAAATAAAAAGACCTTTCCGATACCGACACTTTAATTGTATGTTCAGGTAAGTGTACTTCAAATTACGTTAGTGATTTTAGCAAATGTGCTTGAAACATTCAAATATCAATACCAGTCGAAAATCGTTTTATTTTTTGCTGATCCGTCCTTTTTGGTAGCCTCTCAACAGATGGGTCCACTAAAGAAAGACATCGACCCAAATATATGACAGATGTGCACTGTCTTGGCTTCTGAGCATGCATGTAAATCAGATGGGATTTAGGAAATAAATAAATGGATAGATGCATACATAATGAAACTACTAATGAGAAGGGGTAGGTATGAGAAGGGGTAGGGGAATGGACTGGACTGGTTACCTCGGTTGGATGGCAGCATGTCGGACAACGCCTGCCACGAGGATACAAGCGTGGGCGGTCGCGATCCTTCACCGTAACAATCTCTCCAGATCCGAACTGCTCCGTCATCTGCCATAGAGACATTTGCATTGAAAATATAGTACAAAAACCAGCATTAACATATTTGTAACGGCAGAGGTTGAGCACGAAAGGAAATAATCGCAAAATTGATTAGATATTTTTTTTAGAAATTGATTAGATAGACACCTGACTCATACTGTAAACTTTCTTCTATCTGGTGTAATACCAGAGAAAAATAAAATAACTATGAAGTTGAGTTAATATTGTAATCATATATTGGAAACAATGAATTTACTCAATCCATAATTAAATCGTAATTTCGCTACACAGTTATTTGATCCATAATCAACTCGAACTTAGGGTACATATTTAAAAACACAATGGATGTGAGTATCTCAAAATAGAAAATTAAAACAAATCTTACAACTCGAAAGTGTTTTCTTGGGAGTATACTAACCTGTACCAGTCAGTAGTAAAGCGCGATCATGAGGATTGATGAATTCCATGGATGTAATCCTTGTCTGTTTAGGATTGCGGTTACTGAAGTAGTTTAGTCGCACGCCTTCTTCCCATTCCCAAACGCTGGAAAACGAACAGAGATTTATTAATCTTAACGACGCCAATCATTGGATAAATCAAATCGTCGCCGACTGAGTGGGGCAACTGGATGTATTAAATTCAATTCGCCTGAATAAACGTGTATTTAATCAAAGTCTATAACAATAAGTATATCTCTGTTATTTATGAGCAGCTATATTGTGCAATCAAGCAGAGATCGGCCTAGTGGACAATGGCCTTAAACGCAATAAGGAAGTAAAGAAGGGACTAAAGGTGTAACTTTCTGTCCTTGAAAACAAACAAAATTCTCACCTGATGCCGTCTTTATCAGCAACCATTAACTTAGGTTCAAATGGATGGAACCTTAATACTGTTGGGATATTTTGGTTTCTATTGAGGAAGATCTGATCATCTAAACGACTGAAGCCTAGAAACAAGAGAATGTGGATGCATCAACATATCTCCAAGTGGTGAATCATCCACGTCATATAATAACCGTCACTGTATGGGAAATTAATGAAGCTATGAAGCACAATAGCTCTACACAATAACGCACCGAATGCAGTTAAATAAAGAGGATTTTTGTTGTTAAAGAATTAAATTATTTAAACTATTCGAAATCCAGTAAAAACTATCATTGAGAAATATATGTTTATTAAGTCTGATTAATACATATTAAACAGTTACTGTTTATTAAGAAAAATAATTAATAACAAATCTGAGTTAAAGTAAAGGTTTGAGAACCAATGCATAATTTACTTCATGTACTGATGTAGCCACGTTAAATAAACATCAACTCACCCGCTCGACGTTGTTCTTCTGTGGCCTCGTGTTTGACGGACGCAGCCCTCTCCATGCGGAATTCCTGCGCGTGGTGGGCTTCACTCTCAGGGTCGCGTTCTTTTGGCATTGTCATCACAGGCTGAGCGAAGTAGCGACAGCACCACTCAAAGAACTCAGTCTGAATTACATTATCCTTAGGGGACTGGGCATCCTGAGTATCGGAATCATTCCCATCGTCTCCCTAAAATATAAGATGGGGATCATTTTCGATTAATGACCAACAAGGACCCTATTTTGGTAAACGCCTTAATATAATGACCACTTTTGGGATAACACAGGTTATATAAGTACAGCTCCAAGGACCCGTTTTTATATCTTATTTTATGACAACTTATAGCCACTCAAACGTCATATATGTCACATCAGAAGTACCCCTCCTGCTGTCTCTCCTATTAGAAGAATTGTTTAGTATGTAGTACATTCAAGACGAGTGCCATGAATCAATTAGTGTGCCGAGGTGTTCCCGTTGATTTTGTCATAATATTTCAGGGGTTACTGACACTGAGCTGGAATGCGATATAAAGCCGGCTCTACTCGTATTTGGGACATTATTTTGCGAGGATCGTCGTAAAGCATGGACACATCTAAATTACAAAAGAGCCTATAACTAAGAACACTTAATTCAATATGAGATTTATTTCGATCCCAGGTATGTACTATCAAGTAAGAGAGCCGGTCACATTTTCTTGTTTATCTACTAACAACAACACGAAGCAAAGACAACTTACCGTATGACTATTGGGTCCCTTGTCAAACATTTTCCTAGACATCATGAACTGTGCGGAGTAGGGGACCCCTTGCCCAGTTAAGTTGGTAGGTCTTGCAGGAGACGTTTTCAAATCTCCACTATTGAGGATCGAACTATTAGGAGGAGTTTCCCTGGTTGAAATAAATAAATGACTATACTTTAAAGAAAAGCATTCATAGATTCGGTTTGGATGCACATTCCATTCTTTCATAATTTAGAGGACACTATAGAGAAAAATAGCTTGTAATTTAAAATCAGTATTTATAAACAGGTTTTGTATATCTGGTCTTCATTCAAATGCAGGGATCGGTTATTTGATAAACAACCTAATATAGAGAGTTGATCAGTCCTGGGAGTATACACAGTAACATGTTTTTAAATATACGTCCCTGATCTGGCATCTCGAAAGGTATACCAAGCTTTAGACAACAGGATCAATCACCTTAAAGATTATACGTTACAGAGCTTCTTAACATTTATATATATATTATGTGAATCAATAAAAGATAACCAGAGGAAAGGTAACCAGAGGAAAGGTATGGATAAAACTGTCGATGGTATAGTATAACCTACCCGATAGTAGAAATGTGAGAAGTGGGTTTGTTCGACGGGCTGCTTGGAGCAGACTGCGAGGCTGATTTTGGTGTGATGTGTCGAGGTACAGCAGAAGCGGTAGCCTGCAATTGACATTGACGATTAACCAAATGAAGAAAAAAAACATAGTTGTCAATTAAAATGAAAATATACATACCGTTAGCAATACACGTACAGCCTAGTTAATTTTAGCACCAAAGACGGTTTATATTCTGCTACAAATGTACCTAGAGGGATGGTCATCAAAATAGGCTCCCATAAACTAAGACCAGTAGTTTGCATACCTTGGTTTTAATCCGGCTGATCAGCGTTCGGGCCATTTCAGCTACTTTGGGCATGGGATCGTTCATGAGCTGTATAAGAACTTTCCATATATTTCCATAGACGCTACTTAGGCCTATCGACATTCCACTCATTGAGGTTGAGGAAGGCACTCGCTTCACCGGAGTCGTCGCCTGGGCTGTGGGACCGAGATTCTCTTGGCTCACACTCAACAAAGGACCCAGTGGGTTGACTGGAAATATTTTAAAGGTATTATTGCTGTCTCAATACGGCTATCATTTCAGCTTCAGATTATTTGAATTAAATGCCTTCTTTGAATAAACCCAAGATAACAGTCGTTAAGATAAAAACTATATGGCGACATTTGATTTTTATCGAGTACGATATTCACAAACATATTGATACTTTACAGACTACACTTCCTAATTCACCACGTAACAAGGAACCAAATCATAAATGTACAAATTTTAAAGGCACGCTTTAGATAGCTAAAAAATGGACACGAATATTATGACCATAAACATGGGTCTATCAAATGAAGGGGGTATGAAGGGGGGCCTCAAGGATATCTTATATACAAAAATTGTGTTTCTCGATGCAAAGATTCGGGGAAAGTGACCTTTCTTAAAACGTTATATATATATATATACAAATGCGTTGTCCGAGGAAGGAGGACCTTAGTAATAGAGGGATGGGTTTCCTTACTATTATTAGGGGTGCCAGGACTAGGGAGACCACGTAGACTGCGACTGGAGGCACTGCGGCGCATTCCACTTGTAGTCGCTGCCGTGGCAAACGCCGCTGTGTCTAGAGGAAAAGAAGCGATATTTTGATCGGGGAAAATATTATCTAAAAATCAAAGCGCAAGACTTACAAGGCTGTTGCTTTTTCTTGTCTGTCGAAAAGTCGAGAAAATTTAGAAAAAAATTAAAATGAATATTGGTTAAATGGAAAAGGTTCAGCGAAGCACTTCATTTGCTTAGCCTAGATATTATTTAACTCTCAGGGGTTGAAGAACAATAAAAAGAAGTCACATTGGGAGGGGCAAATACGTTACACCGAACATTCTTATTTTAGATCAATAATTTACATAATTATCGAATAAAACGGGGCGGGATTATATGGATACAGAGGTCTGCACCTGATCTCAATGGATTGGAGAAACAAGAACAATATTCTAAAAAAAACATCCCAACCATTTTTTAAACCGCCCCGACCCAGGAGAGGAGAGAGAGGAGAGAGAGGAGAGAGAGGAGAGAGAGGAGAGAGAGGAGAGAGGTAGAGAGAGGAGAGAGGAGAGAGAGGAGAGAGAGGAGAGAGGGAGAGAGAGGAGAGAGGAGAGAGAGGAGAGAGAGGAGAGAGAGGAGTGGGAGAGAGGCGATAGAGAAAATTTCCCTTAAAATATCAAGTAATTACTAGGTGACCATTTATCTTTAGGGGACAATTCTCAAGAAAGCTAGAGAAATAAATGAAGAAGCCATCGCCACAGATCTATATAAACCAATTTCCATTTATCTGACGAAATGCAAAAATAGCCCATAAACTGTTTCTACGCTTAACGACTGCACTAGACTATATTACACCATGCACGCTCTGATGTGTTTGCTACGTGTACTCCATTCTAGATTTTAGATCAATAATGTATGAAGTAAATGACGAATCTTCAATTAGTAGGTTGTGTCTGAATAAACTATACTGTGAATGTGAAATAAAACTAATAAGCTATGTCCATGACATTAGGATTTAACGCCAATAATACATTACATATTAGGCTTATTAATGATGAATACTTTGGGGACAGTATATAAAACAAAAACTTTAAATCAAAATGAAAGATTATTGAAGGAAAACAGCTATTAGATAGGGGCCATAATCCTTAATGAGTTACGGGAACAAAACAAAAAAACTTATATCAGCGTTATTCCGTAAAAAGGGTATTCTAGGGGCAATTAAAATATATCAATACCTCTTGAGATGAATTATTCCAAGTATGATAGGGTAAACAACATCAAATACCATGCAATAGGGGTTTATTTGCGCATGTTTAAACACCAAACAGAAAAGTCAACCAGTTCCATAGACCGGTTCCACACTGTATGTATACGTCAATGTGACTAGAGAAAATCAGAAAATAGTGGACAGGTGGAAGAATAAAGCCAGGGCGTAATGCATCTCAGCTGGATAGGGGTCTCATAGGCAACTGTTAAATGAGTTCTGGGAGCAAGATGATATGGCATGATTGCAAGCGGGCGGATATAAGATAAGGAATCCATCACCACGCTAAATGGAAGTCGGGAGATAGTTACCACTGCCACGTCGAGTTTCCAACCTACGCTGGTCACCTAAAAGAGCACCTTCATTGATCACCCAAAGCTTGAAATATGTAGTATAAAACTTTCGAAAAAGAAGATCGAGACCCTTTGACAGTAGAATTTGTCCAGAGATTGTTATGTGTAGGCTTTATGGAAGTTTCCAAATTAAACCAGAGACACCGACTTTTTAACAAAATATATGTACATAGCAACTCAAATTCACGGAATAAATAATTGTAATGAAACATTCAACTTAAAAGATCATAATACTTCATGACTTAAATACTTCACCAAAAACGACAATTCAACAAGACATGAGTGTGAAGTTGATTAAAGTATGCGACCTGAACATCCAGAGAGGCTGATCTATAAGGTCATTGGTGGAAAGGAACAACTGTCTATAGCTCATTGTACAGAAGGTACTTATTTCTTTCTTTGGTGAAGTATCTAAACTAGTGTATATTATGTAGACGCGCGTCTTATCTTGTACGTTTTCATCTACATACCTCAGTATGATTTATGTACATAGATCGGTTACACCGATAGCTTTAGTGAGTAAAATTGCTAATTTGTCATTCGCCATATGGACTATTTTGCACCAAGCTGCTGTATAATTGTCCTTTGAATTAGCCAAGTGATTGCACGAATAATTATTTTGAAATGCGCAAACCCAGACAAACTGAAAGAACTTGTGAACAAACAAAAAGTTGATACGTTTACGGTGTATTGGTTTAATGAAAACTTTTAGCCTTAAACACCGGGCCAGGCATGGGCCTGGACTACACACAAAAGCTGATTCTAGTGGTCAGTGAGATCAGTGAGATACAGTAATGTTGACTTGTGGCATGACTAAGTGCGAAAGGGTCGATACCCAGAGCTTTAATATGCTATACTGTCAGTGTCTGGGTTTATTACAGTCTGCCAATGAATTGATGTCTATTTCTTGTTGGTTAGTGATATACCGCTGGGTGTAATGTTACCGCTGATTGTAGTGTGATTTTTCTAGTAGCAATCCAAACATAGGGCCGGATAATGGCTACTACGATATGAATTTCAAATAGTGGGGCACTGGGTGCAGCTCACGTCCCTCCCACCCAATATTTGATTGCTTGATTATTTGGGCAGGTCCCATAGGCTAAAAGAATTTCCATAAGCTAGGAAGATACAATAGCGGACTTTACGAATTATGGTAGAGGAGACCGGACGTCCTAAAATACTCCCACCGCGCAGGTCATAACTGGCCAGAGGTGGCTGGAATACGGGCACTGACACAGGGGGAGCGGGGATGGCTCAGAGAGGGAGAGAGGGGCAGCGCACACCAGAGCACCAGTCACCAGCTGGTCACCAGACTTGCACAGTCCCTCTCTCTATATATACAATGCACTGTACGCTCACACTAGTTCTGAACCCCTAGAGGCATACTGCAAGTCTATGCATGGTCTCTGTGTCCCCCTCTCTGCCTGCACATCCATGCCTGTGTGCATGCTTATTCTCACCCTATGTTTTGATGGATTCACTTGACAAAAGTTGCTATTATTATAAGATCTAGCGGCTAAAATCTACTTGAGTTTAGGCAAAACTACTGTCAACATATGATCTGATAATCCTGGAACAGCTATCCAGCCATAAAGCAAATTGTATTCTAAGGATAAGGAGGCAAAGTTTGACACCTATAGTGAAGGTATTAGCTGATGGGGAAGACGCCCGCAGCTAGTCCTGTCCTCGGGGCATAGTCACCACTGCAAAGTCTAACTTCTACCAATTTGTGAAGTCCTCCAAGTTAAAGGGGGTAGTCATACCGGGTACATAATCTTTTATCGGCAACTTGGCTAATTATTACATAAGACTGCTCAAACCAAGAGATCCAGAGACCTCAAGGCAAAATGAACTGGTCGACCTGACCACCCAGCGAATTTTAAACTAGCCTCAGCAGAGTGAGACTACCGTAGTAGACTTACTGGGCCACTGACCTGGAAGGGCTCCAGACGTTAGGGCCCAACGACGCTAGGGCCCAGAAACCTCGGACGTTAGGGCCCACCTACTTTCAGACGTTAGGGCCCACCCACCTTCAAACGTTGGGACCCGCGGCTGATCCTGGGGTGGGACCTAACGTCTGAAAGTGGATGGGCCCTAATGTCCGATGACAAACCAATATTCATCGGCCTCTGTAACTAACAGACATTTTTCTATTATCTAGCAATTGAAGGTTTCTAAATCTAAACGGAATAGGTTATTGGAAATCTTATGTTGACCCCTTGTGACCCAACTGACCTGCCACTCTGACCCATTTCGCGAGAATTGGTCATTTAATATGTTTTGCAATATCTCAGTTGAAGGTCTGATATTAGAATATGGAGATAAGATTCAAGCACTTTTTACTTTCAACTTCTTGCAGGTTAAGTGAATATTGGCCTGAATGTGTATAAACAAACGTGAAAAACCTATGGAATACGGCCACAACATCTAAAACTATTAAGCACATTAAGAAAAAGTAATGCCAGTATTCACATTACAAACGAGCGAGAGCCACGGAATATGTTTAGACGGGACTTCTGGGCAAAGATATTTCAAAGTGTCGTTGCTGAGGAAAGAAAGCCACGGTGAGTGCTGAGAAAAGTGTAGAACTACTGCCAGGTGTGAATAGTTGTTGCCAAGTGAAGTACGAAATGAATTTTATCATAATAAAGTATAATCAGTGACAGGCTATGCTGCAATATTATCCGAGATAAATTCGGATAACCTACCTGGCATTCCCATAGAAGCACCCACGAGCCGTTCTTCTTCAAGCACCTTGAACGCATGAGAAGCGAATTGCATTTCAAATTGGGAAACTAATCCCCCTAACGCAACGACGAGTTCCTGAAATTAGCAAAGAATGGATACGATTAGTACAATCATATACATTTCAACTTAATTGTAGATGCAAGGTGCAATTCCAATTTAAACAAGTTGTACCTAGAATGGACTACGTCCTATTAAAGCTCAAAATGTGCTAAGCAGTAGTTTCACATGTTCATAGTATACGCATACATATTATATTCATAAATACATACGACCATACCTACATGTAACTCACTACACTATGAAATAATGCTTGTAGGGATATTCTATTTTGTTCTTGTTTTTATTTCCGATCAATATGGCTGTACTTAATTAGAGGTTTTTGTTTCATTTTTTTTCTCAACATGAATATCCCATTGTAAATCACTACAGCAATCACACACAGGGAACTCTTTTAGTTATATGTAAATTTACATGATACACATATTCACAACTTATTGGGAACAGATATCAAACAGTACAGTGATGAAGGTGGTTACCACTAGGTGACTAGTGTCATGTGCCCTGACACCTATTGGGGGTTTGACCCAACTGGGGTGGATACCCAAACCAACACACAAGGCTAGATCTCTTTCAAGCACCAGCCTCTGCAGAGGCAACACTTCACATGGGTTAGACCTCTCAATACCACTGTCACCTTTCAATCACATCGAGACAAACCATAATACAACCTCAGTTGAAAATTGCAGGCCAGCAAGGATACACAACCCACTATTGCCAACTGGTGAGTCAATCTAAACTGGTCAGGCTAAACTCGCCACAGTTAAACAATCATGATACAGTGTAATGTACACAGCTGTCAATGACATCGATCTATACTGATGAATGCGAAAATCTTGATATGGAGACTCAAAAATTGCTAAACGCACATTTTGAGTAAAAGAAACTACTAGTGAAATTAATGAAATCCTAACCATTCTAACAAGAGGGCTGCCATCGTTTAGGACTGAGCACACCCTCATGGCAACTCCGTGATCTGTGTTATTAGCATGATCGCTTCTTTCTGTGCTATTATTGATGAAGGTTCCTAATGCGTAGACGGCGGCTGCTCGGACCTGCACAAGAGAAATAAATATTATCTTTTGGCAAATTAAATTATGGAAATTAAGACGATAAACTTAGCGATATTCTAAAGTAGATGTTTTTGAAAGATATCCAGTGGTGTTATCCAAGTTATATGAGAGTGTTTATAATATATTTTTAAGATGTATATATACCTCAGGGATGGGATCAGATAACAACTCGTAAAGCTTCTCGTGTGCGCTATCTCTGACACCACACCATCGCGCAGCATCGAAGTTTGTCCATATCTGTGAGAGAAGC
Organism: Sthenelais limicola; assembly: GCA_942159475.1. NCBI lineage: Eukaryota > Metazoa > Annelida > Polychaeta > Phyllodocida > Sigalionidae > Sthenelais > Sthenelais limicola. Next base: position 78,227,977 of record OW804096.1, on the reverse strand, counting down.
AATTTTTATTGAGATGCATAAAGACCATTTAACACCAGGTGCATTAGCAGAATGTAATCTGCTCGTAAGAATCTAGTTCACGGGAACAGGTTCCAACGTAGGTCAATAAAAGAAAGAATGACTAGATGTACGACTGTTTATAAATGTGAGATCTCATGACACCGGTAACCAATTCAGCAAGTATATTAGGAATACTTATTTGGAAAATGTTAAACACTCCCTCGAGAAAGACATGAAGAAAGAAAGATAGTCTGCCTTCCTTGTCAAGAAACTCAGCCTACAAAGCTTTTTCCGAAGTACGCAAATGGAAACAAAAAGATACGTTACCTTGCCTAGACAGAGGGCTAGCCATTGCCTTAGCATGTGGTTCGGATCATTCAGTTGCACTAAGCAATGGGCGATTAGATTCCCTTGTAACGCCACTTCCTGAAAGCAAAAGCGAAAAACACCTATTGTAATTGCGAATTAAATTAATTTCGACAAGTTGTTTCTTGCGGGGTGTTAAATATTTTCTTTTTACAAAAATATATTTGATGCTATCAACCGTGACAATTCTATATCTAGATGTAGTTAGTTTTTTCCACAATATAGTTTGGTTTAAGGGACAAACAATATAGTTTGGTTTAAGGGACATGGATACACGCAGTGCTACAGGTGATGGCCTTACCTGCCCGTTTGGGTAGTTATTGACGATCATAGCGAGTACAAATGCTGCCATAGTCCGATGTTCAGCCTGTAAATAAACGCAGTTTTTAGGTCAGTGACATGCTTCGAGAGATGCGAGAAAAACCCCACATATCAAGATAGTATCGAGCTAAAGGCAAAAACTACGGACACAACGTCAATTGTGGATTGGATACACCAGCATAATATAGAATCTTGTAAAAATAAAAAAGGGGGAAAAAAGAGAAGAACAATAAGGAGCAGGGAATGGATCATGAGGAAGAAATAACTGGGAACTGGTACTAAAGTACGAAAATCTATGATAGAGAACAATCTTACCGGCATGTAAGGATCTGAAAGTACTGACAGGAAGTATTTATGACCATTATCCTTGACTAGATCGGCTTGACAGGACTGTAAAGGAAGAAAATACATGTATATTCTAAGAAAATCAAGACATCTGCGACCCATTTGTAGGGAAATACTGAATATACTATTCGTGACCGGTGAAAACAAGAGGAAACGAATTAACCTATCCGTATTATCTCGATTATAATGCAATCATATATTCATCAAATTGACTATGATAAACATCTGCAAGCAAACTTACACTATCCACGGCGAGTATTTTTGCCCATATGAACACAAGTAAATGACGCAGCTCCCGCGCCGAACTTTGTAATAATTTTAGGACGTATGGGAATATTCCAACAGAAAGTGCCTGCAAGAAATAGTTATTTCTTTATAATATCATCCACACATTGTGCTTTGTAATGTCAGAAGAAATGGAAAGCAGGTGCTTTATTATAGTCTAAAGCAACATTTTAACAGTGGCACAGCACTGGTATCTAATTCACTACAGCATCTTCAATAATTCATATTACCAAAACATACATCTATCGAAACGTTCCTCTATTGTTCATTTGAAACAAGAGTATATATCATGTTCATTTATAGAGCAAACTTTTCACCAGGTAAATCGAAACGAAACAAATTATGATCAAACGGGAAAGAACTATAAGTGATACCACCCTGGTTCAAATAAATCAAAATACATACCCGGCTGACAGCCCATGGTCCAAGATCGAGGAATCTTCCAAGCAAATCAAGAGCTCGAAGTCTATGAACTTGGCTGAGTAGTACCTGTTAATTGTTACTCAATGAGATCAAGGAATTATTGGGAATATATTAAAAGCAGATAATTTGTTTTAAATACTAGGACCACTGAATCATTCAGTTCATACCGCTACATAAAACAACCAAGATATACTAAGAATGATAATAATTAGTGTTCAATAGATCCAACAATGTTGTATTTTACTTGGATAACGTAGCTATGGAATCTATCGCCACCACTAAGTCAAAAAGAGCCTAGTTATTTAGTACTACCTGTAGTACGATGGGTAACTGCTCAGGTGGATTGCGCTTCTCCGAACCGTAGCCCAGCCATACTTGGAAGGCTGTGAGTTGTTCAGCAAAAAACGTGCTGTGTTCGAAATCCTTTTTGTCATTCAGTATTCCCGGTAACTGCGACAGACACAAGTCTAATGCTAGGTCCCAAGCATGCCTGTAAATAGAATTAGATTGTATGATCACACGAGAGTAGGTAGGAAATCCTTAGTAAAATACTTCCATACATTAATTCTTATATTTCCTACTATATTCTATAAACAATGTTTCCCTATACCTAATAGTCATGTTACTTAATTTAGCCATGTAATTTGTTTGTGGCGGTATCTCATGTCACACACAATGCACACAGTATAACAATATTTACGTGGAAAACCTAAAAGAAGTAATATTGATGTAACCGAGGGGTTGACATGACAACCGCCGCCCGGACAACCGCCTCCTAGGACAAACACTTCCTAGGGTTATTGTTCTCACCAAATTCATTGGTTTTATTGGCGGCGATGATCCTGGCGGCGGTTGTCCTAACACCAACGGAGGGGATTAGCAGTAGTGGTAACAATACCAGAAGAAAAGGTACACCAGCATTATAAAAATAAAACTTATCCGTTATCAAACTGATAACGTGGGTCAGCAAGGTATATTCAGTTGGAATGAGAGATACAGAGTACTTACCACATCGGGTGCATATAAGTTGGCGGTAGCTTCGGACTGGAAACCGGTGTACAGTTATATGCCCGCATTATTCTCTCAGCAAGTAAAAAATTCCTGAATAAGCTAGCTACAAGGAGGTCCTGTCTGAAAAGCTTTTGAAACAGATCTGAAAAGCAGAAGTTATAACAGTCAGTGAACGATAGTTGTTGAATGCCGCGACGACTAGCGAGTGGAGCCATATTCACGGCATATTCTGATGAGATGAGATGAGATGAGTAAGATGGTTTATTTTACAATAGGAATGTTAAGAATTTGCGATGGTGATAATGGGTTTATGGCTTACCCCTGGGTAGTGTGTTCCATGCGATTGTATCGGTGATGGCAGTGAATATCCAATTTAATTCACCAAGCATGGTTCGACGATCATTCAACTGGCCGGGAATTCTGATAATAAAGAAAGCATGTATGATAAGCCGGCGAGAAATAAGAAGTGAACTTACTGCAGCAGAGGATTTCGGCGGACCGCCGAAATATAAATGCGGACTTTCAAGAAGGCCTGCACCCAAGCAACAGAAAACAGAATGAAATCGTCCACAATTTTGGTTCCGATTTCCCCCCTCCCCAGATTCCAACTATAAATAATTGATTAGATGTACAATACTCACAGGGTTCGTAGTAGTACATCTGTGATTCTTGCTCTGCAGACAGCCGTCGGTGGGGGGACAAGAGAAGGAGAACGAGGCTAAGGCAGGGTTTAAATCGGGAAACGTAGCTTGCACAGAGGAATTGAAATAACAGCAATATTCTGAGTCCAGAAGAATATTGTCCTGACTGTAGACAGTCGACAACCCGGTGAAGGGGGACATACGCCTGGGTGGGCGTGGTGGGCTTGTCCCCCCACCGACGGCTGTCTGCAGAGCAAGAATCACAGATGTACTACTACGAACCCTGTGAGTATTGTACATCTAATCAATTCTTGTCTGCAGCCACTGTCAGGTGGCAGCACATGAGATATTTAACTCACAATTCCTCCGGTTACCATCAAAGGTGAATACGTTAAGTCCTTTCTCCTTAAAGTTCGTAGTCTTAAGACGAAGATAACTAGTCCTTTTGCTGTAAGACTCGGACAGCATAACTAGGACTCTCAAAGTTCCTTTGGAAAAGAAAACAATACTACTCAGAAGAAACGCGAGAAGAAGCTCTGGACTGCTTCTTGTCTCTTTCCTTGTTGGCGAAAGCAGACAACAAATGAGTAGAAGTAGCTGTTGTCACGTTGATTGGCTTGTGGTAAAAACGCCTAAAAGTGTTCTCATCTTTCCACATAGCTGTCTTCATAATTTGGTCCACAGGGACATGCAACGCAGCTAGCTTAGAAGCAGTGGCTCCACGCACACTGTGAGGTCTGAATACATTGGTATTGAGTCCACTCGCCGAAAGAATGCATCTAACATACTTAGCCAAAGTACAAGTCAGAACTGGCTTAAAAGGCGCAGTATGACTAATGAACAACTGGCCCACTGAATTTCCAGCTGAATCCTTAGGTCGAAGATCTGACGTCCTGAACATATAGTGACGCAGAGAACGAAGAACACACACTTTCTCATTGTCAGGAAAAGATTCCATAACGATGGAACCTAAAGCTCTTCCCACAGCTGAAGTCTTTATCTTTTCCGACAGAAGAATAGTGACCTTATCCTTAGAGGCAAAAATAATATCCTCACACTTAAGAGTCTGTAAAGTCTGCACCCGCTGAGAGGTGACCAACATCATTAACGTAAGAGTCCTCTGGGTTAGCTGAGGCAAATTGAGGCCCGCTAGAGGAAACAAAGAAGCGATGTAGCCAAGTACTATATCCGGATCCCATGTCTCAGAGTACCTCGTCTTAGGAGGCCGCTTGTTGAACATTCCTCCGATGATTCTAGACACAGTCACTGAAGCTCCAAAAGTTTCATTCCTAATTTTAGGCATAACTGAAGAAAGAGCAGAACGAGCTGAAGCAACGGCTCCATAACCCATTCCTTGGTCGTAAAGATCACACAGAAAATCAATCGCCTGATTATAAGTGGGAATTGCATATGGAATATCATTCTCATAGCAATAGAACTTCCACTTTCTGTGATAAGTACGGTAGGACTTCTTCGTGTTCTTTGACCAACTATCCAAATAATGTTCCTTAGCTCTAGATGAAATTTCTAACTTATCCACCACCTGTTTCAAAAGAGTGCGGCGAGAAGAGAGCAACTCGCAATCTTCTCGTCCTGAAACATGTCCTTTTGAGGAACGAGATTTCTTCTTCCTTTTCTTATGTACAGAAGTTGTCTGCTTCTGGTTTTCATCTGTGGGAACCAGGGTTGAGACGACCAATTCGGGGCGACAACAATCGCTCGAATTCTTTCCATCTCGATCTTCTGCAGACACCTTCCTACCAGCCTAAAAGGAGGAAAAATATAAGGCCGTGAGAATTGCTTCCAAGAAATAGAGAAAGCATCAATAAATGTAGAGGAAGGATCAGGAAACCAGCTAGCATAGATTTCAACCTTGAAATTATGTCTAGAGGCAAAAAGATCTACGTCTGTAGATCCAAATTCTCAGCAAATATGGTCAAAAATTTCTTGACTGAGAGCCCACTCTGTGTCCTCCGTCAGTTGTCTACTAGCCAAATCCGCATCAACATTTTCCAATCCAGGAATGTGAGAAGCAGAAAGCCAATTTCCTCTTTCCTCAGCCCAGAGCCGGATTTCCTTAGCAACCTCATTGCAACTCGATGATTTAGTGCCTCCAAACTTATTGATGTAAGCAATAGCAGTTGTGTTATCACAGCGAATCATAATGTGGGTATCACACACATCACCAGCAAGAGCAAGAATGCCCCATTTAATGGCTAAAATTTCCTTGGTGTTAATATGATAATTCTCCTCATAATCATCAAAATAACCTTGAGCCATTTCTTCATCTAGAACAGCACCCCATCCATGACCACAAGCATCAGCGAACATGGTGAGGGAAGGTGCGAAGGTCCTAATCTTCCTAGTCCTCCATGGCAGATTAGACCTCCACCAGCGAAGATCCTCAATCGCTGCCTCAGAGAGAAACATTCTAGCAGAAAAATCACCAGCATGATACGCCAAAGCTGCGATTTTGTCCTTCTCCAAGCTTTTGTAATGGGCTAGGCCATAGTCAATGCCATTGCACAAACTTACGAGTGTTCCAGTTAGAGAACACACCTCTTGAATGGTGAACGAACAACTCCTATCCTGAAGGAATCGCTCAACCCTCTCCAAACATGCAGATCTCTTCTCATCTGGAGGGTACACAATCATCTTTGAAGAGTCAATGAAGAATCCCAAGAATTTCATCACTTGAGAAGGCACAATTGTCGACTTTTGAGGATGCACAAAGTAGCCTAACTTGCACAACTGTTGCATGGCTAACAAAACTGAATTCGCACACTCCTCTTTTGTTTGTCCCCACAGGAAGCAATCATCAATGTAACTGAATCCGAAACCCCCCTGTTCATGAACAGAGGAAAACACAGGTTTCATTGCTTTCGTAAACAACCACGGAGCTGGGGACAAACCAAAAGGCACAGCAATATATCTATAAAACTTTCCATCCCAAGGGAAAGCAATATAAGGTTGCGACTCTCTATGCAGGGGAAGAGAAAAATAAGCTTCCTGTAGATCCAAAGAAGCCATAAAAGACCCTGGTCTTAACATTTCCAACGCCGTTTGAAGATTATCCATCTTGAAATGAACCAAAGGTAAATGCTTGTTCAAAGCAGTAAGATCAAGAATTAATCTCCACTTATTACCTGGTTTCGGAGTCACAAACACATTAGACAGATACAAGATCTCCGAAATATCTGTCTCAACAACAACTCCCTTAGTGATCAATTTCTGGACTTCTTCTGCTACTGCAGCTCTCCTTTCAGGAGCAAAAGAATACTGATGAGGAACGTTGAATTGAACTGGCGGCTTAAGGAAATTGAGCTTCACTCCACGGACAATACCCAAAGTGTCCGGGTCCGAAGTAATTTTCTCCCATTCCTGGAGGTAAAATTTTAAATTTCCTGGTCCGAAGGACAACACAGTTGGGCCCTCAGGAGTCAAGGTGAATGAGGAAAGATCGGTATCAAGAGAATCAAGAAGAAATTGCACCTCTAATATCTCCTTGAATCTCGACGACGGTGATAGTCGTCTCTGTACGGACGATCCCTGGATCTGCTCCGTCTCCGATATGAGCGGGACCCCTGTCCGCGACGATTTCCTCGGTAACTCCCCTTGCCGCGTTTGTTCTCGCTGCCGCCCGAGTCTTCTGCTGGCCACCCCCTTGTGGGCGATAAGGAGGCCTGTCGGAGTTTTTTGCTTGGCCACCCTTCTTGCCTGAACCATCCTGTTTATTCTCAACAATGATGGACAACTTCCTACTTGACTCGAGAGATTTTATGCTGCCCTCCAAATCATCTCCAAGTAGGGAAGCCGGAGTAGAAGGAAAACGCTTTGGGTTATTAGCCAAATCCTTATAGGTCTCCTTAAGATGCTTGCCCATCTCCGTGCGACGTTGCTTGGTAGAAATAAACATATTATAAAAACCAGCAATGGCAAGAGCATCCCTGCAAGCATTCAAACCAGAAACGACGGAAGCTGAAGCCTTGTCTCCCGTGACAAGACCCTTGATTTCACACAAGGCATCTGCCGCACGCACAGTAGCAGTAGCCTGAGCCAACAACATAACTTGCAACTTCTTATGATAGATGTCAAAGTTCTGTCCTGCCGGAAGCAAAGCCGGCCAAACTAGAGCTGGTATCTCAGGTGTTTGTAAACCGGGAACGTTCGACGGTCTCTTATTCCTCGACTTCACCTCATCAAACACCTTTCCAGTTGGAGGCGTAGAGAAAACATTCTCCAAGAAACGCCCCAACTCCTGGCTTTTGATGGGAGGACCAACATCACCTTTGGCAGTCATTTCCTTGACGAAAGCATCGAGGATACCAGCACAATCATCAACAATTTCACCCTCCTCACGCTCCGGCTGAGCGATAATAAGGGGATCCTCCTCCTTGTTTACATTTTCAACAGGTAAAGACTCACGTGAAGAAGACCTGCTTGACAAATCATGGCGACTTCTCCGACGACCAACTCTGGCCGGACTTTCTGAAGAAACTCTAGACCTGCGACGTTGTGACCTGAAGAAGTAATCCCTGTAGAAATCATCATGTAGCGAAGAACCACGGCGAGGAGACTCCAACGAAGCCGGTGACTCAGGTCGTAGGTAAGCACGTGCCTGCAGCTGGGATTGACAGTCAAGTCTCTCCTGCGCGGCCTGGGTCGAAGAAGCTAATTCTAAAGACGCAACTCTAGAATTCATGCTTCTAACAGCAGAATTGACTACATCCAATTTGCCGCCGAAACCATTCATTTTCTTCAGAATGTCGCCCAAAGTTGGTTCAGGAGGAGGAGCGCCGACTCTTTCCTCGGCCACCAAGAGTGGAGGCCCGTCATCATGCTGGCTGTCCGACATTTTGGAAACACACGAGCACGTGTATATTCCAAAGGTAACTCTCCAGACAAGCAGTAAATGATAAATTTCAGTCTAATTTAGCTGCTGTCGAGACTCCTGATGACAATATCAACACAAACGGACGTCAAAAACCACTTTTGAAGAAACTTGGTGCCCAAAAAACTTCGGAAGTTTTGACGAAAGGACGGGAACCCGACCTGCGCTTTGATGCGTAATCCGTAAACTGACTTAGCCTCGTTCTCCTTCTCATGTGCTGCCACCTGACGGTGGCTGCAGACAAGAATGTGAATCTTTACACTAATACCGTTCATGCCAGATAAGATTCCCATGGAATAGATGTTTCAGACTTCTCCTTAAATACTGGATATGTTTTTATGAATAAAACCCCAGTAATTGACTAGTTCACAATTTGTTCATTAAATAGAATTACGCACTTGTCTATTGTTTCCATCGTTATTCCCGGCACTAGACACATGTGGTTCTGCAGTACAAACCTGGAAAGACAAGGAAATATCAAATTAGGCGTTTAAATGGAAAGAAATCCTGAGATAGGCAATGCAATACATGTTAAAAACAAGTTCACTAGGTATTGATTTTGTTATAAATAAACATAACATACATGTGTTACTAGAACATGTTGATTGAATATGTATTATTTTAATGCCTGTTTTTGTTTATCAGAACTGTCTTTTACGACAAAATCGTAATTAATCAATACGTGTTTCGGCAATATATTCTTCGTCCACAAAAAGAAATCAAGACAAAAGTTCTGTAATAATGGAATTCTGGAGTCAAGATGCAATGCTGCCTTGACGAGAAGATAAAAGTGCAGTTGCAAGACCCAACTAACCAAATATAGTTAAAAGAAATTAGAGCAGACACTCACCATCTTAAGGCTATTTTGATAGGTGTAGTTAAGCAAGACGTGAAGAGATCAGCGGGCAGGTCCGGGTTCATGGGTAGGAGTTCCTTGGACCCGCAAGCAGCCAGCTGAATACAGTTTTTTACTGTGGGACTGGGCGGCGGTGCGTTGCTTCCCGATGGATACCGTTGCTGGAAAGGGTAATTGTCATAACATATATAACCGTAACACAAAAGGCAGAGCGAGATTTCTGTCGGCCATTCAATCAGAATCAAAACATGGTTTTATCAATGAATAATTGATGTTTTTTAAAATTATTTTTCGGCATGGTGTTGCACGAGGTAGAGGAATATTCTGTTCAATTGATGTTTGTTCGGTCAACCCATGTAATGTAAGGATATCTCCCGACGTCGTGTCATCACCTCAAAGAAATTATCAAGGAAATATACTGAATTTCTTGTAAACATCTTATAGTTCATAAAGATGCCAGCTGGTCCTGCCATCAGGCGGATCCGCCTTCATCGGCTTTTTCGGCGCTGTCCACAACAACCTCCAGAGGTGCGCCGACTGGGGTGATCAAATCCCAGCCCAGGACTAGCTCTCTGCTCTCTACCGAATCCAAGGAAATATACGAGAAGTCTCTTATGATATACAACATATATAATAGGCAGATAGCTCCGCGAACTCTCTTACCTCCATCTCCTGTTCCCGCTGCTGGGAAAACTGTTTGAAAGACTCAACTATAATGCCAGCGTGGGAGCAGTCGTAAACATAAATGGACGGACTTCCCATCCACATTTGTAAGTCATACACAGACAGTGGGATATATTGCGTATAGCTCTGGAAATAAAGATACAACATTTGAATTACATTTCCCAATGTACTCTTTATACGACTTTTCATTTCTTAATCTGTATCACTGGGGTCCAAAATATTTAACATAAAATCCCTAGTGGAAATTAAAATCTTGTCCCATAAGACTAATTTTAATTGTTGCTATATTTAAAAGGGACGCAGTGATGGGATATTTTTGGGGGGTACTTGATTGCAAAAGGTACCCACTGGCCATTAAATGAATACAGAAGGGCTCACTTCAAGCCTCGACGAGAGGTGGAAGACATCATTATATTTATAATATAAGAACTTGTTAAGGCAGATCTCAATCAGCGAACAAATTAAGACTACATAAAGTAAGCAACGTTACTATGGCTGTCTTAAAACATGACCAATCTTACCTTGTTGAACACCCATAGTTCGCCATTCACAGTCGGCCGGGGAACTCCGTGACCGTTGTAGTGAAATAAAACACGCTCCTCCTACAGAGAAAGAGTCAATAGGCCATGCCATGTCATATGGGTACAGAATGAACCGGTATAGGTGTACTGTCGGGCTACAGGTTTTTCTTTTATTATATATATCTGATTGATCAAATGCATTGGTTTCGCTCAAATAACTTTTACAAGGAAGTTTGATTTTAACCTATTTCAATGGGAATCAAAGACTACTTCATCGAATACACCTGCACCACGCTGGGAAATCCCCAGTTTGATGACTAATCAGTTTCGGTTTCAGTATAACTCAACAGCACCTCAGCCAGCTTCAAGGTACCTGCATTTTCTTGGTTATAGATTTTTCTGCATTTAATAGAAGTCCAAACTTGCCCAATGTGTTAGTACTTAAAAGGGAGGCGATAGGGGGGGGGGCTAACTAATTACAAAATTGTGTTGTTTTTAAAAAAAAAAATGACTACAAGCACAATAAAACGAATAGCAAACTTGACTAATGAAACTAACAGTTTGTTTGGGATTTCAAAGGGGATCTTACCTTGGCGTTCCTTCTGAGTGATGTGCATAGTTTTTTAACTTCGTCTGACGTTGGGTCAAGACTCTGCTTGTATCTGGCACGAGGTTGCCATCGTTCGTATTGTCGCTGAAGGCCAGCACCAATCGCCTCTAATGATTTCTGGGGGCTCATAGCCAATGGATCTACACATATGAGTAAAAGTTCCAGAGAGAATGTCAGATACTTTGAAAACATGAGTGCGCTTTTATCCACAATTAATTATTATAAATTTATTATTGGGGGAATTCTTGAAACAACAATCTTTCATAAGAGGCAGGAGATGGTAATCGTAGCTGCAGTCACTTTTACGGCAACTCTATTCATTTAGGATTAAAGCCAAGAGAAATATGTCAGCTATATAGATCCATATCTTTTCAAGCATACTGCATGAAAGAAAGTTAAGGCCGCTTATTATAGTGTACTTGAATATATATTAATTTAGCAATAAGAAATCTTACCGATCCAACATTCCATTCTTGCACAAGGAGAAGTTTTCACGATGTCGGGCGGATCCACCCCAACATTCAGGCACATTACCAACGCAACGCTTACAGTTTTCATCTACAATGAAGAAAATAAAATCATTAGCAAATAATGCAGTAAATGGATGTATCCAAATATGTGACTCGTTGCTAACTCAGCTATGCGACTCAAATATGAACCAAATGAAAAATCATCAATCGATTTCAATAACATCCTTAGACAGTTTTACTGACCACCCATATTAATTCAAACGTTATATAAATAGAGAGAATGGAACGAGGTGCTAGTAATTGAATATCTATTGGACGAGATTGCGTAGCAATCGAGTCCAATTAATAAATATTAAATTACTAGTACCGTGTTCCATTCACTATTTATTATGTGCCACTAGCATAGACAAATATTGTTATGTAAACCTTTCTTTTGGGTTTTGAATCGTCATAAAGTATCTAAAAGCTAAAAAAAACTCAATTCGAATTGTTATTGTACACATTATGATAAAAATTGCACCCCACTTATCGCACCTCTCAAATGGCATGCGCATATAATAAACATAAATTTATGACATGGTAGGTGGGCGTATCCACAAAAACAGGGCCAGCTTAGCCCATTTACCCGACCAATAACATAAAATAAACAGGTGAAATGACATAAGAAGAGCAATACCAATCGAAAAATATAAATACAAAACTGCAGGCGCACTACAGTGCCACCTGTCATCACAGTGATGCAATTACTAAGCGCGGTCCCACAAACCCAGGGGTATCATGATTCATGGTGACACAATTGATAAAGAGCAGTCTGTTATCAAATAAATACAGGTGACTTTAGATTAAGTCCGGACCATGGGGTCATGTCATGAATGCATTTTTGAGACGGACACACACTCCTTCCTCCCTTATTATGTTAATTTTTCAAACGTTATATTATAGTAGGGGCCTATGCTTTGGGTCTCTTTGGGAACTATACTATGGAAATAAACCTGACTACACAAGGCAGACTGAGTCTCTATTATGATACAATTCATAAATAGTAAGTCTAAAGATAACGTGTACAGGAGTGCAGTGGAATAGAATGTGATAAGGCATCACCCATTAACATCCCTATCTCGTATCATGATAGTATTAAAATTGAATAGATCTCTTAATGCCGATATCAGGACCAGATAAATACATATTACATGCATGCAACAAATTGAAAGTCAATAAGTTTATATTTATATTTACATAGCCATCATCATGAAAAACAAGAGCCTTGAAGAGGAAGCTTGTAATAAGTGAGGTGCAAGTGCGTTTGACTCCTTAATTTAAAATAAATAATTATTTCACTTGTATTGTAAGTCTTTTTTTAATTTGTAACGTGCGTTATGCGGTCATTCACTGACACTGACAAGTGACATGTGGGATTCCCATTATTATATTGATTAGAATAAATCCTAATTTGAAGAAGTATAGGTAGGCCTACTACTGTATATAACACCGATATAACATCTACACTGACTACAGACTGTAGTGTAGGTCGAATATACGGTAACTGGGCTTAGGCCTAATTCAAAATAAGGGAAAATGGCGATTGTGTACCGTACACTCCTCCTTAGCTTAGGCTCCTAGAAAATCCCTCTGATACTCGAGTTAAAATCATGGATTTGCCAAATCATCAAATAAGCAGACAGTGTATATCTGTGGCCGTGTTAGGTCTAGACTATCGCGGACTGGGTCTCCATTCCCCCACCAATGTCAATGTTATGTACGGTATCAACAATGTTATGTACGGTATCTTGTTAAACCAACTCAAACCTCACCGCCCTTACTCCGGCTACCGCTGCCTGGCCCCGCCTGGCCCCCAGACAGTCTGGCCTCGGCTCGGGCACCGTGCTTGACTAGATGCAAACGCGGTTGCAATTAATACGTAATAACGCCATCTTTGCACAATTTAAAGCAATATATGAATAGTAGAAGAGTTGGTGTGACAGTCTAATCCCTCAAAAATCCTGAATTAAACTTACACGCTCCTTCATTCGCCATGTTTGTGTGACTGTTTTGGTCCCTTCGATTTTCTCGACAACGTGACGTTTCTTCGTAAAGGAGAGGGGCAGTTGACACTCTTCTAGGTCAAAGCTATCGTCCATGTCATCCTCTTCAGCCTCTCTTGCAAGAGCCACTGTGCCCTTTGATTTATCCATTATAAGAAAAGTCAAGCAGGCGATTTAAGAATGAACGACATGCCCTTCGACCCTAGTTTCTACCAGTTTATCTAGCATGAAGGCAGCATGTTCGCGACCATGGTGAAAATATATAGCCTCGTAGATAAAAAGTAATTGAATAAATACTTTGGGGGATTTGCCTGCTCAAATATGATGCTTTTTGTCATTTTCATTATTTTCAAACTTAAAAACAGCCGTTTCAGAATTATGTGCGCCCTGCCTTTCAAAATACTTCCAGTTATTGAGGCTATAATTTACACTCTTTCGCCTCACTTCCTCTTTCCGTTAGTCAATCTCAACATGGCGGGACCCACAGGTGGGGGCGGCGAACCCACCAAGAAAAATTATAAACAAGGTCCGGCAATGGAAGATACGGCTACCGGTAAAGAGGCAATAAAAGAACATATGCATAAGCTATACCCCGATCAGACGAATAGCCTTCAAATAACCGCACTAAAGAAGTTCTGGTGAGTTGAAGTCATTCTTTGTTTCGAACTACGTGGGGAAGGCGAGTGTTGTCCCCTCGTTAGATCATAACGCGCCGTAAACAAATGAAGACTGACTGACCGGGTCAGGGGTTTTGCTTTCCTGCCCGAGGGTTGAGCTACATTTCCTCCCATGACCATGGAACCGGTATACACACGGGATAGAGTTTTGTAGACCGAGTCAGTGAAGATACATTTTAGTAGCCTACCTATAAAAACCAAACCTAGATTATAATCGGCTAGTGGAGTAGAGTAGACCATGGCCATGCATTGATGCAACTTTATATTTAGCTAATATCGATCGGGTAGGGCCTAGTTTGATCTTGGAGGGGCCGGGATGTTGGGGTCCGGGGACGGTAGGGCCCTGAGGGCCCCGGTCTTGTTAATTAGGGCCCCCGGCTTCAATCGTATTATAATTAGCGCCCGCTCCTTGTGTTTTTAGTATCTATTTTTTATTTAAATAACTTTTTAATGTGATAATTCTATAATCAGTAATTGTGAATAATTGTCGAATTAATACCCTGTAATCCCATCATTTATACCCTCAATTTTTCAAAAACATTTCACCAAAATTTTAGTTTTTCCCAAAAAATATAAATCCCCCCCCCCCTCCATTTTGGATGTTTTTTCCCTTACCAAAAATATTCAGTATTTTTTTCCATGACCCCACTTTCAACCACGTTTCTTCCATCCATGAAGATATAAAAGGCCAATCGAGACTCTGAATCTGAATTAATATTAAGGTCAATCGAGAATCAGAGGTGCAGGGGCTAAATTGTAATTACTGCACTGTAACTAAAATACCTCGATGTAAGTAGACTGATACAGGGCACAACGAAACCCACCCCTGGGGTCAGAGTGTTATAAATTCTAATTATCCTTATCGACTACTTTTTAAGTTTTATTCAAATCCTTGATAAAGGGCCAATTTTCGGAACCCAATAAACTCAAACCATAAACTCACAAACCTTTCCTGTCCCCTCCGTGTTGGGTCTCCACCCCATATACCATAGGATCTTTTAAAATTACTATTATGTTACGCTACATGACTAGTAAATGTATTATTTCATCATGTATAATGTGACGTATGGTCCTCAGCCTTGTTTTCATTGAATCATATTGCATATTTCTACAGGCTGGGTGGCCCTGATCCACTTGACAATATCCTCATCTTTCGGCACCAAGGAAACGCCAACAGTACCAGTTATTCTTCTCCCCACTACCATTACATCACATGTGGATTCAGTGACCTGCATGGAGATGGTCGAACGCACCAGTGAGTAGACATGATATTTTGTCTTGTTGTACCGGCATCTATAAATTTGGGTTGCACTCCCTGTTTTTTGGTCGGTTCAATGTAAACAATCATATACTAGTATTATGTGCAGCCTTTAAAAACATATTTCTTTAGGCTTTCTTTTGTTTGTTTCTATAATTTTCCTGTGTTCCATGTATATTTCGGCATAGGATATTTCGTTTTGAGTAATATTCTACTCACAGTAATAAAATTTGGACCGGATCCAAAGATCTTAAGTCACATAGACGCCTACTCTACTTTCCGAATTCACTGATGCATCATGAGGAAGGAATTCCATCTACTCGATTATTATTATGGATGGTTTACATTGCTATGTTTATATATGTTCTGCAGGTTGACAGGACCAGGAGAACAAAGTGGGTTTGGCTTTGAGCTTACATTCCGTCTGAAGCATAGTGGGGTAGGTCAGGTCCCGCTTTGGCCAGCCACAATGTTGAATTCCCTCGCAAGATATGTATTCAAAACAGGTAAAGATTACCAATAAATGAAATGGTACATGTATATTATTACAATGTATAACTTAAGCATTGGACCTTCTGACGAGGGGTTATCGCATATGGTTTAATACATCGTAACATGTTGAATCACAAGTGGGAAGTTCAGTCAACCGATGCGTTATTTATCAGGTTTACCATCAACATTCGACTATATGACTTTAGAATATTCTTTTTGTCTAGATTATTGGTTTCAGTCGCTTAGAATATCGCGCCTGTTGTTGCGCAACTCGTGCGATATTTATTCTCCTTCAACCAATTCGTTAGTTAACCTATACGTATTTCATTGTGTTCCACAAGTCCCGTTTTCGCAACTCTCTTTTAGAAAAATAAAGTATACCTAATACTTTTGCTACTGCATATTAACATTTTGGTCGATTATTTGAAGGAAATATGTTAAATGAAGGAGACCATATCCCATGGCAGCAGCCGTTGGACGAAGGCGAAGGTTCAATTATCCGCCACATGATAATTACGAAGGAAAGGGAACTTGGGTCGCTGAGTACTCCATATGGCGATTTAGATTTCAGACAGGTAAGAACTTGTATTGCTTCCCTAATCTGATATGCATTTAGATATATACTAACATGCACTATACAGTGAGGAGGTGCGAATTAAAACAATAAGAGTGAATAATTGATTGCCGTAAAACTTGTAATGGAAGCCGCGGATTGTGTTACAGCAGTATATATACCATGTGTTTTATGTGCATTTAATTACGCGAACCATCTTTGATTGAGGTATGATCATTCCTACCTGCTTTAATATCATAATTTGTGGCCCATCTCATTTACACTGGTACTTATTTTTGGTGCCTTATCGGAATATAATACTAGTATGTGTATGCCTTTAAATACCTAACTGCGAAATTATGTCTTGAGAATTAACGCTCAACATTACAGGTTGTGGGGATAACGAATAGTGAAATGTTGGCAGCTCAAATATGGAAAGGGAATAGCATAGTAGACTTGATGTCACAAACACCACAGTAAGCGAACATTTTTCTTGTACAGCCTTCAATTAGATAAATAGATAGACATCTGTGTATCATGATAGGGCGCATCTCGTGTTTTTTTTCAGGCTTTCGCCTGTAGCACTTCATGCATTTCAATTCAATGTTCACATATACAATTAGCCTATCAAAAATTTTGGTTCGCCGTATGTATAGTTCCATAGTACTGGCCCATGATTGTAATTCTCATTCTCTATTGTATTACTCTTTACCTTCATCTATATTTAATTAGAACTGGGGGCGATCTCTTGGTTACGGATATGGACCGAGGACATTCTCTTCAGGACTACATTCCTCATATCGACGAGACAATAACAGAAAATGGCATGCGGGAAGGGACGTCACTGGGACATATTACTGCTGCATGTCAATGGACTGCAAGGTATCATACATAGACGAATCGTGCTACTATTTCTAATTGGAATTATTATACAGAGATGAAAGACTACATTATGTGTTCTGGAATGAGTATTTTTGAAAACCTTCCAAAATATTTATATCTCGTTTAAATCAACAAATCTATAACCATAATGTTGACAAATTAAAAAGATAATTTAAATTGGCCAACTTAAAAGAAAAATATTCTTAAATCTGATTTTCTTTTGGTCATTAAACCAACTTGAAATATTCTGAACGTAGAGGCTTTAAATAATAAGTGAATTTTTTTCCTCGAAAGTGTTCAGTATTTTTTTGCATGTTTGCGTAATTGCGTCCCTGATTATAACAAAATACGCATGTAGTTACTTCCAACGCCCACATTTATAATTAATAATTATAATCAATATGCTGTAGGCAATAATTATCTAATTTTAGCATTGATTGACATAATAATATCATATATGTAATCGCATTAATAATTACTGAGTGATGGCACATATATTTGGTTCTTTTCCACTTTATTCAGCAGCCAACATGAAAGTGACGATAGTGATGACGATCAAGTGGTACACTCACGAGTCGAAATAAACATGGATGCTGATGCTGCTGTGATACTTCCACATGTAATACGGTGCGACGTTCCTTACATTTTTTCAGGGATTGTGTGCCCTGTTACCGAGACACTTTTTGGAATGTTTATTTCTTCCCATTCTATATACTACCTTTATTTATGTTTGAAGCTTTTTATTTTACCTGGGTTGCCCGATATCCCCAGGGGAAGTTTTTTTATATGGCGGCAAAAAGTTAAGAATCGATTTAACTACTATTATATTACTGGTTATTTGGGGGACTTTGATTTGTGTTTGCAACTTTTCCATGTACATGAATTTGTACTCTTGACAAATCTTTTCGAAATTATCGTATTAATGTATGACATGATGTATTACAGAGGTCGCTTGATGAAAGGGCGATTCTTCGTCTATCAGAATGTATCAAACCAGGTGATCATATTCATTCCACCAGAATTCTCCGCAGATATGGTGATCGTCAGTCGGGAAGAGCCTTTGAAATCACAAGGGCAAGTTCTTCAGGTAAATCCTCTTATAATCTGTTAAGTCACAGCTTGGATACCGACTACAGGTATTGACTCAATCTCAGTTTACCCATGTTAGTTTGTACAGTTGCACTATTTCAGTTACTTTAGTTAATGTCAGGTGGTACCTCGATATTCGCATCATGTTTGCCTTTCTTCAGAGTCTACTAAACTGGAAGGGATGTTGCCACTATTGGCATAGACCGTGCCTGTGCCATGAATAGTATTATTAATGTCGATGCTTATTATTTCCAGATTTTCTGTGATAAAAACTTTACCGATGTAATGTTAAAACAAGTTGCATGCTGCGAACGTTCCTACGAGGTGTGTAATGATTATGGATTTATGAATATTTGAATTAATTTTCTATGTCGACACATGTCGCCCCCTACTCAATACGATTTAAAATACTAACAAGAATATGTCTATGTTTGCAGCTGAAGAAACAATTACCTCGTACATTCCGTCTTCAACGACCAGATATTTTGCTGCAAGTCTTGCCTGTGGGGCATATTCCAGTGGTGCCAACATGAGATCCAGTATTACTCTAACTTAACCCATTCCTCATATCTCGCAGCTAGCCATCGTAGTAGGAAGACAAACCTATGAATCTCCGGAATTCTAAAAAGAGCACTTAGAAAAGTATCCATTTGTGGTGTATCGATATACATAGCACAATGTAAATTTACTTAAATTTGGGTCCTCTGGCTGACAACCACCGCCGACACTCATAACCACCCGATAAAGCCAATTGATTTCCAAATACATCTAAGGACGACGTAGGAGACGTAACCTTTTAACGCGTTACGTATCGACGATCCATGTTTAAAACCGACATTTATTCTGTGAGATACTCATTTCCCAAACGCTTCCATGGCTATCCGGGGTGGCCATGGTATGGGATGGCTCACCCTGCTGATTATTTTAATTTCAGTGACATAGCATTCTGTATCTAAAACTATTCAAGAGACCTTAATGTCGGTCACATTAATTTTGAGAAAATCTGTATGCCATATATATGTATGTTGCGATGATATGGATTGCCATTTCAAATTGAATTGCCATAATTATGTCACAGTTGTGCCAAATAATTCTCTTTATCCTTTTCACATTTTTGCAAAATTATGAGTGCGGGGAATTATGAAGGGAATGGGAGTTATTCATGGAAATAATTACCATGGTTGTACCGGACATGCATTTATTTAGTGGATATATTTGTATATTGTGACGGGGAGTTCCAACAAATGATTAACAACAAAACAATTATTACTAACATTCCCTTGTATGATAGGATTGTTATCCTCCAGTAGATCTGGAGACTGTTTTTGGCTATTGAGCAGGCCCTTAGTATACTTGGCATGTGCTATACGGAATCAACTCTTTATTTTTGTACCAAAGATTTATTGATCATGTTGTGCGAGTTATACACTCTCTTTTGATATGAAGCTTATTACGACTTGCCATTGTTTCCAATTATTAAACCAATGTACGTATTGTGTATATCACTTGAAAGTGCACCATTGTAGATAATTATATGATTTTTCGCAAATTTTTTACATTAATTGATACACATTATATATGCGGGAGGTAAGATATTGCCATATAAAAAGTTGTTCTGTTTGTGGGGTTATGTATCGTTTAAATTTGAAATAGTAAGTAAATAAAATCTACAACAAATGAGATTGGTAATTTGTTGTATTCATTTTATTTTCAAACCTCTAAAGCCTCGCCCTAGTAAAAATATTTCTGCAGAATCCGATCTGCTAGCCGGTGGTTTGAGGACTTGAAATTCTTTAAACGCAACCTTGATCATTTTCTCAAGTGGCTGCTGCTCAGGTCCTTGTAATAATTTACATAAAAATGTTCCTCCTTCTTTGAGAGTTACTACTGAGAATTTTAGAGCTGCGGTACACAGTGTCACAATTATTTCATGATCCAATGAGCGGATACCAGATGCTTTAGGGGCCATATCACTGAGGACAACGTCTGCTTTTTCTCCATCAAGTATTTGCAGTATCTTTTTCTGAGTATCTATCTTAGTAAAGTCAGCCTGACACAAAATTGTTGCTCCATTAACTGGTGACATGTGTTGAATATCTACGCCAATCACTTTTCCAACGGGGTCCACTGTAAGAAATGACAGAAAAAGTCAGACAACTTATCGAATTCCACTAGATCAACGCGCAAAGAACTAATCATATATACAGGGGACACGAATGAGCCCCATAACAGAACGCAGAACGATATTTCTATTATTAAGAAAACAGTGTACTGCTAAATATTAGCACTGGAATTCCCATGGGGAAAAAATATTAATATTGTGATAACAACTACGTGTATTAGGATTTACGGTTGTTTCAAAATATCATAATTATATTTACGAAGACTTGATTTAGCAGAGCGAATTTTCATTGCTGTTAAAATTTGGATAATGATTTACAATTCATATGACGATTTTGGGAAATTTAATTTCATAGAATTTATCCATTATCATGGTGCAGTAGATTAATCCATTAAAATATTATTAAATATATTGAATGGCGCTATTTCTTCTCACCCCCTCCCCTCTTCCTCGCATCTCTCTTTTCTGCTCTCTTTTTACCGCAGTTTTGGATTCGATAATATACCCCCCCCCCCACACACACACACAAACACGTCGGCCTCCTCTTGTAACTCAACTGTGAATAATACACAATTTAAAATACTACTTTTTTGGTCGAGTATAAGAAAAAATATGTAATCCATTATTAGACCTAGTGTCTAAGTTTTTTATTTGAATGCATAACCAAATATTTCTTATGGAGAGAGATCGAGGGTGGGATCCGAGTGAAGAGGGGGAGATAAAAGATGAGAGTAGGGAAAACAGAGTAGGATGGCAGCGGATTCTGTTTCTCCTATCTGTTACATTTATGGAACTTGACCGACTGGCGTCACTGGCATATTCATATGCCTCAAGCATTACCGACGATTTGACCCACGCCATCTTACTTATCAAAACTACCAGTAGATAACCCGATGGCCCGCCGATCTGCCGAAAATCATATTTTCCGACCTCCTAGCCACCAAAACAATGTACCCACGCCTAGAGAAATAATATAGACTGCGATTACCTCCAATACATCGAGGTATATCTGGTATAATAAGTGAGAAATAACCGATTCCCCGAGCCCTATATGCTAAAGCATGAACGGACATTTTACCCTACGTATGGACATGTGGCATGACTCATAGAATGCAGCCCCACTCTCCCGTCTACAGCAGCTAGCTCAGTGGCAACTATCTCGGCTCCAGACCTGAGGGTTGGGAGTTCCAGGCTCGCCGGGGCCTCACACATTTTTTTTTCATCCTCTACTTATGGGCCGTGTAGAGCTGTCACTCTACACGGCCGGGACGGGACGGTGGGTGGGTTTGATGATTTGTGGTGATGGGAAAGGCAGGAGAAACAAAATATCCTATATTATCCGCCAAACACTATAATATCCTAGTTAATTTAAGAGTTGTTGTGACGATAGTGTTCCCTGGTGCCAGTCACCCTCTGGATGAAATGGCGCAGTGGCATTCCTTAAGGAATCCTGATTCTCCCATAGGCACAAGAGCGCGCCACCAGTCACCTGGAGCGGCGAAATTGGTCTATAAAACTTGGCTCGATGTCCCGATATCCTATGTTTTCGTCATCCAGGTGAAAAACCAATGCCAGATTTGACATCCTCAACATTTTTAACAAGCAAAACGTCAGGGTTCATAGTGTCTATATTGTACTCATAATGCACATATGTGGTGCGCGGCTCTGGATTGGCATTTGCTAAACCAGAGCCGGGGCTATGCGGCTGTCATACGAGTCCCGCAAGTAAGTGTGTAGTAGCCGCGCTGGTCGCGGCTGTGGTGGGTTCGACCGATAGAGGTCGTAGTGTTTCGGTGGTCTACATTTTAAACTTTTTTATTGCTGTGTGATACTACTTATTCTATATGTTTACTGTCATTACTTTCTTATACACCCATTGTGTATGCACACTTGAATGATGTCCATTCGATATGATGAACTATTACTGTTGTTGTTCTCTTGAGAGCAGCCCGGGTGTGGAAAGTTGATATTAAATACGGAAGCTGGCGAGGTCCATTAGATCCTGTTGTTGTCGTTGTCTTTATTCGATAGATTAAGTCTCATAGTCGCTTAAGGCCGTCGATCGGACACTACAATTTGGTGCCGTGACCAATTGGATTTTTGCTAGCTTTTTGAATCGTATACTCGAATCATGAATGAGTTGCCAGACTTTGACCAAAGGAAGGAAAAATCTGGTAATGATGAGGTGATTCAGCCTGATTACATGTCAGCCGCGCCAGATGCACCAACTGGCGGGCGGGCGTTTAAAGGTGATAGGAGGAGTGCTTTAGAAGCTGCGCGTGGTTTGCGCGCTTCTAGTCCTAATCCAGTTGGTTATGGGATTATGGGTGCTGTAAGGCGATCTTTGCCGGTTAACGTAGATAGAATTAGACGGTCAATAGATCCGGTCGCGGGTTACTTACCTGAGGCTAAGGGGCCTGCATTTGGTGTGCCTAAGTTCAAACCGACTAAGCCAATGCGTAATCCTAGAACTGTGAACTTCCCGGAATGGGATGGTAGAGAGGATTGGCGTGATTATCAAAGACGCACGGTAATGATAGCACGTTCAAACAATTGGGGCGATGAGACCTATAAAATACAACTGCTAACCGGAGTAGGTAAGCAGCTGCCGCAAGCTATGATGCTGGAGCCGGATGATTTCTCGGTAGATGACCTTTTGCAGATGCTTGAATATGACTATCAAGCGGAGAAATCAGATAAGACGCGGAAGAGGGAATTCTTCAACTGTAGACAGGATCCGGGGCAGAGTCCGGCAGCTTTTAGTCAGAACATTAACTTGAGGGCAGTACATGCTTTCGGTGAATGGGATGGCACGTTGCATGAAATGGCGGTAAAGATATTTCTTGATGGGTTGTTGGATGAAGGTATGGCGCATTATGTTGCGCTGCAGGAGCCAACCAATATAGTTTGTGCTGCAGCAGCCGCAACTCGATATAGGGATGTATTTGGTACCAGTGGTATTTCTCGCACGTCGTCACACTCACACTCGTTCTCAAGCGGTGTGGGTGTGGCAACAGTAACTACTGTGACTAAATCAGAACAAGATTGGGATGAGAAAGAGTTGGCTGAGTTTCAAGCTTTCAGAGCCTGGCAGAAAAAGCCACGGCCGCAGGCAGAGGCGCTACCATTGCCGGCTCCTGAAGTGAGAGACAGTGGTAAGAAAGCTCCTTTTGATAGAAGGAGTAGGAGAACACCTGGAACTCCTTGGAAATGTTATTATTGTCAGGAGGAGGGACATATGTGGGCTGACTGTACAAAGCAGAAGACACATGTTAAGTCCATGGATGATTTCCATACTCGTACTGCGGCTATGGAGGAAAAATTGGCTTTGCTGTTAAACAGGGTCGGATCTTCTTAAGCGGTGAACAGAAGGTCGTGACTAATAGCATCCACACCGCATCGTTGATAAATCAAGTTAGTAAACCAGACGGACCCGATGCTCTCGTGCCCCTTTGTCAGCCTGGGGACGCCTATGGAAATGGTGATGAGGGAAATGGATTGCACTGGAGCAGCGGTGGTGGCGCGGCTGGGCACGCCACATGCTCGGTGATGTTTGTGAAGGAAGGAGATCCTGAGTATGTATGCTTGCCTGGACAAATTCTTAAAGTTGAATGGGGAGAAGATGCCCGGGTGGTGAGTAAAGTGATGGTGTGTGACTTGCGTGATTTTGAGATTTGTGTTTCAGACCGCAATCGTCCGCTTGTGGCTGAGCGCATGTATGCGGATGTGAATGTAACTGGTCAATTCCTTATTGACTGGGGGGCGCAATGCACGCTGGTGAAAAAGCATGTATATGATGAACTCTCAGTCAGGCCGTCATTGATGCCATGTGGGGTGACATGCTATGCGGGGACTGGTCATAATCTGAAGACACATGGGTGTGTGCGACTCGCGCTGGGGTTGGGAGGTGCTTGGTATGCTCTCAGCTGCCTGGTGGTAAGTGGTTTGGTTGGAGCCGAGGCTGGTATCTTGGGGATGGATTTTATCTATCTCCACAAATGTAATTCTGACTGGTCTGGTTTATTCACCCTCGAGGCAGGTGAACAGTCAATAATGTGCAGGGCATTGCAAAGTGGGCCTATGGCAAGGAGCAACTGTGAGAGTATTTTCATAGATGCTTTCTCCACTATTTGTAGTGGCATTGGCCCAATGTCCCCGAATGAAGACATGTTCTTTGAACCAGATGAGGCGGAGTTGGGATGTTATGTTGCAGGGAGTTTATTGGTTGCTGGCGACCGATATAATTGCACGCTGTCTGTATGCAATCCCACTAGCTCTCCTGTACTGATCGAACTACAGACAGCAAGAGGAGAAGATTTCTTGAATGATAATTCTCCTATTGTTGATGTGGAGATGTTGGAACCAGAGGTTCCAATGCCGCCAGTGGATGAATGCCCACTAGCGAAGTTGGTGAGAGGGTCTGATTTGTCAAAGGCGGAAGATATAATTAGACTAAAGAATCTGCTTTGGCAGTATAAACATTGCTTCAGGTTGCCGGGTGAAACACTGGGACACACTAATAAAGTGCGTCATGTTATTGACACAGGAGATGCTGTGCCTATTAAAAGTGTGTATAGACGCCTGCCGCGCGCGCGTCGAGAAGCTGCTGAGAAACAGATTCAAGACATGCTCGAAAAAAGGTGTTATAGAACCTAGTAATAGCCCCTGGGGATCTGCGGTTGTGATTGTGAAGAAGAGTGACGGCACTGACAGGTTTTGTGTCGACTACCGTCCAGTAAATGCGGTCACAAAGAAGGATTCTTTCCCTCTACCTAGAATAGATGAAAGCATTGAGACATTGGGTGGTAACTTATGGTTTATAACTTTGGATTTAGAGAGCGGTTACTGGCAAATTGCCATGGATGAAGCTAGTAAAGAGAAAACGGCTTTTGTCTCGACTATGGGCCTGTTCCAATTCAAGGTTATGAGCTTTGGACTATGCAATGCGCCTGCCACATTTGAACGTATGATGGAGCAAATGTTGGCTGGTTTGAGGTGGAAATGCTGTCTTGTTTATTTGGACGATGTGATCATCTTTGGCTCCAGTTTTGATGAAGCGTTGTCAAATACGGAAAAAGTCCTGCAGAGATTAGCTGATTATGGGTTGAAGCTTAAACCTAAGAAATGCGAATTCTTTAAACTGAATGTGAAGTATTTGGGAAGAATTGTTTCACAGGATGGGGTTCGCGCGGATCCAGAGAAGTTGGAGAAGGTCCATTCTTGGCCAGTTCCGACTACTATAAAGCAGGTCCGTCAGTTTCTGGGTTTTGCTTCATATTATAGAGAATTTATGCCTAATTTCTCAGAGGTTGCAGCCCCTATACAAGCGTTGGTAGCCGGGGCGGAGCTGAGAAATAATCGGCGTGTGACCTTTGATGATAATTGTCATAAGGCCTTTGCAGACCTGAAAGATTTATTGACATCTCCTCCTGTGTTGGGCTACCCACAGCCTTCCGGAACTATCATTCTGGATACTGACGCGAGTGGATTCGGTATGTCTGGCGTCCTCTCTCAGATGCAGAACTCTAGAGAGGTGGTTTTAAGTTATGCCAGTAATACGTTGACTAAGGCGCAACAGAATTACTGTGCTACAAAAAG
This sequence comes from Sthenelais limicola, assembly GCA_942159475.1. NCBI lineage: Eukaryota > Metazoa > Annelida > Polychaeta > Phyllodocida > Sigalionidae > Sthenelais > Sthenelais limicola. Next base: position 78,201,840 of record OW804096.1, on the reverse strand, counting down.
GGAGTTGCTAGCTGTTTTGACTTATTTATCTAAGTTTCAACATTATATAATTGGGCAACATGATTTTATGTTGAGAACTGATCATGCTTCGTTGCACTGGTTAATGAACTTTAGAGACCCTTCTGGTATGTTAGCAAGGTGGTTAACCACTTTGCAGCATTATGGATTGCGGGAAGATCAAATTGTTCATAGACCGGGCTGCAAACACATAAATGCGGACGCGCTTTCGCGACTGCCGGTGAGAAGGTGTCCCAGGGAAGATTGCTTGGATTGTGGTGCGCATGACGCCATAGTAGCTACAATGACTGTTGACTACCATATATTTTTATCATTGGCGGGTGATCGGCTGAAGGTGGCGCAAGATGAAGATGATGTTCTCTCGAGAATTAAATCAACAGTACAGGGCCTTACTCAGAAGCCAGACAATAAAGCTTTGTTGGCTGAGGGGGGGGGGGAGTTCTGTTACTATATGAATAGGATAGAATTTTTAAAAGTGGAAAAAGAATTGCTTTGTTTGGATTGGGAAAGCGACAACGGTGTTGTGTATACACATGTTCTGGTACCTTTGGCTCTGAGAAAGGAGTTATTCCGTACTTTGCACGGGAGTAAGCTTGCAGCTCACTTTGGCGAGTTCAAAACTTATCAGGCGGCGAGGCAAAAGTTTGTTTGGCCCCGGATGAAGAGGGATATCGCCGATTGGGTACGCGGCTGTGAAGTTTGCGCTTCTTGTAAGAGCAGAGGTGGTAAAGGTGTAACCCCGTTGAAGAAGGAAGTCCATGGTGTGCGCTGGAGCCGCATTGCTTTGGATATCATTGGTCCATTTAGGAGAACCCCTAGGGGAAATAGCTGTGTGATGGTTGTCACAGATTATTTTTCTAAGTGGGCTGAGGCTTACCCACTTCCCGATCACACAGCCGCTACCTGTGCGATGGCCTTGTTCACTGAGTGGGTGCTAAGGTATGGCCCACCGGTCTCCCTCCAGACAGATGGAGCACCAGAATTTCGTTCAGCTCTTTTAAAGGAGTTATTACTCTTGCTTGACATAGAGCAGTTGATGTCCCTACCCTATAGACCTCAGGCAAATGGGCAGGTAGAACGCTGGAATCGTGTCCTTGTTGAGCAATTGTCATGTTTGACACAATTTGAGGACTTGAATTGGGATTTGTTGGTGCCCTGTATTGCACATGCTTACAGGGGAGCGGTGCATAAGAGTACTATGTGCGCACCAAACTTAGTGGTATTCGGTACGGAATTCACAGTTCCGGCTGACATTATATATGGTACTGGGGACGTTGATTTCCCTTGTCGCAGTGTCTTTGTGGAGGAGACAAGAACGCTATTGCTGAAAGGACATAAATTTGTTAGGGAGCGTTTGGGGCATTCGGCCGTGTATCAGAAGCGATATTTTGATAGGCGGGCGAGGCCCAAAGTTTTCAAATCTGGAGATGTTGTGTGCAGGTATGCAACGCCTAAGGCTCAGAAGAAGTATGGCCCTAAATGGGATGGCCCTTTTGAAGTCATACGGCGAGTGCAGGGTTCTACCTATGAACTCAGGACTGAGGAGGGAGTTCTCAGATGGAATGGAGATTTACTTAAACTGGCTTTTGATGCAGATGGGACTCCAGTGCAGGTTACTAACTTGCATAGGGCACCGGAGTATCAAAAGCAACAGGTAGCGGGTAAAGACTACTTGAAGATTAATCCTCAAGGTCGTGTCATACCCGGGCGGCATGCTCCTGCCGTGCTGCCTGCAGATAAGATAGTAAGACATGTGAAAAGGCGTGGCCGCCCGCCTAATAAACCAGCTTCGTTGTCAGACCAACCGCCGGGCCTGAGGGCGGGACTGGGAGATGGTGCAGCGGCTGTGGTATCTGAGAGTTCCAGTGATTCAGAAGTGGAGGAGAAGGTAGAAGGTTCACCCCTAGCCAAGACTATGGATGATTTATTGCGATCAGGCTACTTAGAGGAGCGGCCTAAGCGTCAAAGGCAAGCCCCTGATCGACTAGGCTACGGGTGAAAAATTGGTTGTAAGGTGCAAAAATTAAAAAATGACACAACGAGAAGTACTGATTTAATGATGTCTTACATGGGCATGGCGGGAGTGAAGTTGCTCCGGGTGTAGGAATCATATCATAGGAAAACATCATAATTACTGTATGTGGTTCAGTAATTGAATTGATTTGGAAAAAGGAACCGACTGGTAGGGCATGTAGCCTCTGATTGTCCTGACACCTACTGGGAAATGTGATTGGGCCGAAGCAATACACCCCACGGAAAGTAGGGAGAAACTGCTTGGTTCTCTTTTCTAATGATATTGGTTGCTGTAAATAGAAGAGTGATGGACTTTGCTCGGGAGTCCAGGTCCCTGGTACTGTGTGTATGCTTGCTATGGGGAGAGATGTAGACAGCAGTATCCAGGTTGTGTGTACTCTGGCGTGAACGGCTCGGCAACAGGTTTATGATGCTATATTTAGAAGGAAGAAAGACCTCTGATTGGCAGAGGTGTCGCGAGACTAGGTCACGAGAGCTGGCATGAGCGTGCGTCTGCAGAGTACGCTCGGGCCGTGAACACGACACACATGTTTCACTTTCCAGTTGTATGTGACTTGATTTGCTTGGCTTATCCCCCCGATAAAGCATTGTATTCCTAGATTGTTGTTGAGTTGGTTGGCAGAGTTTGTATTTGTCTGTGTCCCTAACCTTGAAACTCCAGCTGGAGTTCTCAAGTAGCTAGGATGTCTGACAAGGAGGAGTCAGCCATGGACATTGAGTCGCCGGCGGGTGATAATCAGAAGAATGAAGCGGTTGGCGAGGATGCAACTGCTAGCGGGAGTCAGTCCACAGCCGGAGACGCCGCGCCTGTGGTTACTGTATCACCCCCGCTGGAGAAGCCGCCTAGTGACAGTTGGGCTATAGAAATGGAGGCTGAGATCCGTGCAGACTATGAGAGAGTTGAGAAGAAAAGGTTGGAATTGGAAAAGGCTAAGGAGCGCAAAGCTGCAGCTGATTGGCAGATGGCTGGCAGACCTAAGCTTAGGTCGCGGAAGAAAGTTAAGCCTCTCAAGGCTACTGCTTCTGCTTCTGCTTCCAAAGCCGCTGAATCAGGTGATAGCGATGGCGAGGAGACTGCCAAAGCCGCTTCCTTGCCTAAATCCAAGAAGAAGGACAAGAAGTCGGATGATAAGAAGGACAAGAAATCGGACGAGAAGACTGACAAGAATATAGACTCTGGTACCGTGTCAGATGGTGCAAAATCTGACAGTGGTAAATCAAAAACAAAGAAGAAGGAATTTAATTCGCCGAAAGGTGCGCCTAAGGAGACCTGCAAGACCTGTGATAGACAGAGGAATGCGAGCAGTAGTTCGCGTGGCTCCTCCGCAGATGGTAATGACCAGGCACGTGTCGGTCACACAGGTGGTCCTGGCCTAAATACGGTGAGGATGTTGTTAAGGCCTTGGCGAAACCGGGTTGGAAGGGTGCGGCGAAGAAGCTGACTGACAGCTCTATTCCCATGCGCAACCAAGCACATTGGTGGTTGAAGGAGAAACTTGAGGGAATTGAGTTAACTCCAACGAACATGGCCAATATTATCCCTAAGAAGAATGATGGAGTTACTATTGCTCCTGAATCAGATGATGAAGATGAGGCTTATGAGGAAATTATTGGACAGATGCTCCAATAATGCCCCGGTACGAAGACAAATTTCACCATTTAAAGTCTCGTACTGGGAAGGCTGATGGACATCAGCAGATTATTGACTTGATTACGGACAAGTTGAATGGCGCCCCCTTGCTATGGAAACCAGGGTATAGGTGTCCATTTACTTGGTGTCGTTATTTGGACGAGGAAATTAATCCTTTTGGGATTAAAGTCTATCGCACAAAAGAACGATTCTATCGACAATTGTGTGAGGAGCACTGCCCGGCTGTGCACCTCCTTACTTGCCCACATGCACATTCATGTGGGGTGAGATTGGACAGACGTTCTGACTTGGTCAGGCATTTGATGAAGGGTCCTAGTGGACATAGGAATGGACCTGAATGGGCGCGTGAGATGTCGGCTAGTTTCAGAGTGGTCGAGCAAGAGGCGGCTAACCTCGGCTGTGTTAGATTCTCGCGGATGGGGAGATACGATCTTGATCGTGTAATGACCATCGGCCGTCATCGAGCCCAAGTTGAAGCCCGTCACAGTGCTACTAAGGCTAGGAGAACTGTGAATAAGAATTTCGTGGAACAACCGTGATGGAGAATGACGACCGCTCCTTAATTTCCTTTATGTCCTTAAATGTCAATGGCATTAACAATATTGAGAGAAGAAAAGCCACCTTCGCATACCTCAAGAATTTCAAGAACTCTATAATAGCAATTCAAGAGACTCACAGTACGCCTAATACAGCAGCGATATGGGCAGCTCAGTGGGAGGGTCCCATACACCTCGTACACGGACAGTCCAATTCTAGAGGCGTCGCCATCTTGTTTACTAAAGACATTAATGTTAACATAGTGCAGAAAGGTGGAGATACCGAGGGCAGAATAGCCTTCGTAGACTTCGTGCTAGGCGGTGTTAAAATCTGTTTATTTTCTGTTTATCTGCCCAACATGGATGCATACAAGCATCAAGCCGAAGTGTGTAAAATTTTGAATGACATGATAGCCGAAAGAAATGAAAGTAACATTGTATTAATGGGTGACTTAAACATGAATCTTGGTGAGTTTTGGTATGAGCCACACCCCAGCTCCATTGAGCTTGCATGTAACGTTGGTTTAAAAAACATGTTGAACATTGTTCAGACGTATGAATTATGTGATGTAGTGAACGAATTATCTAATGTAAAAAACAAAGAGACCTGGAGAAGAAAAGGGCAATTCTCTAGATTAGACTATGTTTTAATAGACGACACGCTGAGACCTGTGGCCGTCGCCCAGGAAAGATGGGACTGTGAAATGTCGGATCACGATCTAGTGTTAGTAAAGCTAAGACTGGGGGAACCTGGTAGGGGCCCCGGGTTTTGGAAATTCAACAGGCTTTTGCTAGAAGACGAAAAGTATATTGATTTCATTGACGAAAAGATTAAACAGGTTATCCTGAACAACGAAAACCTGAGCGCCAAATCACTGTGGGAGTACATTAAGTTCACTATTAAAACCGAATCCATTACCTTTTCAAAAAAGAATGCATGGGAGAGGAAAAAAATTGAAAGAGAACTTAGACTTAGACTCAAGGAAATAGGGGCCGTCCTACCATTAACTAGGGATCTATACTTAGAAAGGGAAAATATTTTGGACGAATTAAAAACGGAAGGTCTGTTAAGAGCCCAAGGCGCACTCGCCAGAAGCTGAGCAAAATGGCTGGCGGAGGGTGAGAAGCCCACCAAGTATTTCCTCAACTTAGAGAAGAGAAATTTTAAGAAAAAAATGATTGCCCAATTGCTAGTTGACGGCACTATCGTCAGCACCCAAAAAGAAATCTTGAAAGTAGAAAAAAACTTTTATGAAGCCCTGTACCGCGAAGTTAGCGCCCCTCGAGATGAGTCCTGCTTGGCTGAGTCCACGGACCCTTCGGGTCGGTGCACTGAGTCCGAGCGCACGCTTCTGGGTAGAGAAATAAAAGGGGAAGAGATATGGAAGATAATGAAGGACCTCAAAGGCAACAAGGCTCCCGGGTCTGATGGCCTGCCTATAGAATTTTACAGAGCCATGTGGAGCACCCTCAGTCCTGTTTTTATAGCAATGTTGCAAGAGTGTTTTGATAGTAATAGCCTCACCGCTGAAATGTATAGGGGGGTAATCTCCGTCATTCCTAAAAAGGATTGTGATCTAAAACTGATCGGTAATTGGCGTCCCATAACCTTGCTAAACACTGACTATAAAATATTATCCAAGATTCTCACGGAGAGATTGAAATTATGTATCGGAAAATGTATCAATGAGGACCAAGTTGGTTTTCTGCAGGGTCGATATATCGGCACTGCCACTAGACGAGTAGAGGACACGGTCCAATATCTACACAATGAAGGGAAGAAAGGTCTTATCGTATCGTTGGATTTCCGCAAAGCCTACGACTCCGTCTCGTGGAGCTTCCTACTGAAATGTTTAGAGGAAATAGGCGTTGGTGAAGTATTTATAAGTTGGATCAGAATTATGTTGCATGGCTCCAACTCTTGTGTCTTGAACAACGGTTACTCATCCGATTGGTTCAGCGTCAACCGCGGGGTTAAGCAGGGTGATCCGATCTCTTCTTACCTTTTCATAATTGTAGTAGAAAAACTCGCTCAAGCGATCAGAAACTCGAACGATTGTAACGGGATTCGCATCGGTACCGCGGAAAACAAAGTTGTTCAATTTGCGGACGATCTCACTGTCATCGCCAATAACGAGACCTCCCTGATAAACATGATCAAGATAATAGAAGACTTCAGTAAAGCGTCGGGTCTAGTCCTCAATATAGATAAAACTAGAGGTTTCAATATCGGAAATGCTCCAATGTACACGCAAAAAGCCAAAGAGATTCGTTGGGTCAACTGCATGAAGGTGTTGGGTATTACAATTGTTCACCCCCCTAACACAAGTACTCAAAACGACAAGAATTTCGAAGAGGTCAGGGTAAAGGTAAAAAACTGCATTGCCCATTGGTCAAAGAGGGACATATCCCTTAAAGGTAGAGTGGTGGTTGCAAACGTCCTGATCCTGCCATTATTCATGTATGCCGCAGCCAACATCTGTACAGAAGACCGCATTGTGACAGAGTTTCAAAAAATGATTGAAGACTTCTTATGGAGGAATAAGAAACATAAAGTCGCAAGAAAATATTTGTGTAAGAGCGCGGAGGAGGGCGGGCTTAACCTGCATGACCTGCGCTCAAAGGTGGCAGCTTCAAAGATGATGTGGCTTAAAAGATTAATCCTAGATAAAGGGGCTAAATGGTCAGCCTTCTTCGAGGCGGCCGTGGGCCAGGACATTCAAGCAGCCCTAGAGGCCAGGTCGGTAATGAAGTCCACAGGGTCTGATTTTTACGATGAAACTTTAAAACTGTGGTCGAGATTTTATGTATCTAATGAACCTGTCACCAAAAAAGAAATACTGAGCGAAAAAATTTGGAACAATAGAATTCTAAAACTTGAAAATAAGAACACCAACTGGGAGGTGTGGAAAAGGAAAGGTTTATATTGCATTGACGACCTAATTTTGAACGACAAAATCAAGAGTATCCATGAGTTTAAAGCCGAAAATGATGTGAAGATTACCTTTGTTGAGAGGTTTCTCTTGAGGGACTCGATCCCCAAAAATTGGTGGACCACGATCACTAATGATACCGTCTCAGACTATAGACCCGAACTGGTTTGTAGGTTCAGAGGCGAAGCGGTGAATATTCTGACCGCCACCGCTAGAGAATTATACAACGCTATCAGGGGTGCTATTTTATACAGTGAGGACAGAAATGTAAAATGGGTATCAATGTTCAGGGACAAAGGCATAGATATCACACAAGTCAGTTCTAAGATCTGGTACAACATTCCTTATACGTGCACGAAGAATGTACGGCTACAGTCATTCCAATTCTTAGTAGTCAATAGGTTAATCGTTTGTAACAAATATCTGAAGGACATCCGCGTCAAGTTGTTCCCGGACTGTAACTACTGCGATGAAAGCGACACTGTATTCCATTTCTTTATTGATTGTAAAACTGTGAATGAGTTTTGGCTATCTTTGGTCAACTGGGCCGCACGCAACGAGGCCTTTAATAGAGAGCTAGTTGACGATCTCAATGCGGCACACATACTGTTGGGTATCCCATGCCAAGAGCCTAGTAGTAAAAGGTTAAACTTCATTCTCATTAAAGCCAAGTTTTTTATTTATAAAAAGAGGTTGTTTTATAATAACGAAATCTGTTTCTTTGAATTCCTCAGGGATGTCAAGTCGGCCCTGAGAGCCCTCAAGGACAGCGCCGTATACGGCCAATCCCATGTCAATGAATTTAAGTTGTGGGAACGATTCTATGATAACTTGTAATGTCCAATTCGTGCTGTCTAAACCATATGATTAACCCATGTCCTGGATCAGGACGAGTGCACTTGCTTTTGTTGTGTATCCTGCCCTGTAACTTGTTTCTATCCATGTTGATTTGTTTTGTTGACCTCTAGAGCGTTTGTAAAACCAAAATTGTATACCGCTCTGCATCTAAAATCTTGTCTACCTCATGAATAAAGACCCGGTGTTGGGAAAAAAAAAAAGAATTTCGTGGATGCTCCTTTGCCTGCTAAGAATGTATGGGCTACTAAAGGCCCTTCCCAAGCGACTATTGCTGCCGTGTTGACTGGTGCTCGCCCAAAGGATTCATCGACTGTAGCTGCATTGAATATGCCTGCGGCTGCCGCTGGTGCTCCTGGGGATCAGGCAACTGATAGGCGGGTAGTTGCCCAGGTGGATATACCTGTCGATGTAGTGGATACAAATGAGGGAAGTGCTCAGCCAATCGCTTCTGTGCTTCCTTATTTGCCTACTGATGAGACTTTGTGTACCGCCGCTACTGATATTGATAGAACTTTGTCTGATGGCGCGTTGTGTATCAACCAAGCTGTCGCTAGATCTTTGGATGCGGTGAAGATAGCTGTGCAAGTTGCTCTAGCCCCTATGGTGGATATAAGTGAAGTGAGAGCAGCTGCAGCAGAGATTCCGGCTATGCGCGCTAGGATTGCTGATCTAACTAGACAGTTGGATTATTATAAGCGGGAGGATCACCTTTCTAGGGAGGCCATACTAGATTTAAGGTGTCAACTTTCTGCTTATGAGTCTGGTGAACCGGAAATGAAGAGAAAGAAAACTGAGAAGAAGGAGGAAGTGGCAGATTCTGATGTGGTAAGGAAGTCGGATCTAGAGAAGATCATGTCAGACTTGCTACAGCAACATGCTGCTTCTCTATTTAAGTTGCCTGTTTCCCCACAGAGGAAGCGGGAGGTGCAGACACAGCCGCCTGCTGAGGGGATAGTGAAAGTTTCGCCTCGGCCGCAGCGAGTTGTCACGCAACCCCACCCGCCTCTACAGAAATTGACATTACAGAGGGTGCCAGCTGTATCCACAGCTCCGGCTGTGACTCCGTCGGTTGATTTGATTTCTCCACAGCGTTGTGATGCCAGGTGGAGTCAGACTTCTGCACAGTTGCCTGCTCAATCGCCATTGCCACAATAGATGTTGCAACAGTCTCTGCAACAGCAACAGCGGTTGCAACAACAGCAGTTGCAGCAACAGCAGTTGCAGCAACAACAGCAGTTGCAGCAAACTTTGCAACAACAGCAAAGCCAGCAGTTGCAGCAGACGCAATTGTCTTTGCCTCAGTACAGTCCTTTTCTGATGCAGGGATTTGCGCCTCTGTCGGTGACCCAGTTCGGTGGAGTGCAGCGGCAGTTGGGGGAAAACCCAGCTTTACAGGGCTCTCCTGCGCGTGTTCATGGTCAGTCAGCCGCTGGTATTTTGGATGCGAGTGGCGCTCCCATTGCTCCGCCTGGATTTGTTGGTGTTACTCCCATGGGTGCGGGAGAGAAGGGGTCAGTTCCACTGTCAACCGTGACTCCTCTTTTCGCCTCCCCTGTGAGAAAGATTGGCGATATGATTGCTAGGGCGATGACTTTTGGTTCGGTGGTGGAAGAACAACCCACACCGACCAAGGAAGGTGTATTTGAGACGCAGTCAGACCCGGGTACCATCTCTGTTGGTAATGAGAAACAAGATATTTCTGGTTCTCCCCATGGTAGTGATACTTGGGAACGAAGTGTTGAGGAAGAGGATAAGAATATGGATATTGATCCTGCATATGAGGAAGAACTGTTGAAGGGAGACGCTGATAACGCGTACCCGACGGCTTGAACGTTCGCCTTAAAATTTGGTCTAAGTTGTTTTTGAGATTTGTTGCTTATTTGGATACGTGGGACGTAATGGACTCGAGCCGGATGCGGTAGTGGACAGCCCAGCTGAGATGATCATTAATAAATCCAGGAGATGAGAAACAAAAATTAATGTTATTTTTATGTGAGGCCTATGTCACCACCTCCCGTTTTTATAGGACGTGACGTCGTCCTATGACGTCGTCCTATGACGTCAATCATAGCGATGCAATAACGTTTTTTAGACACACACACTTTGTGACGTTCAGCTGTGAATGGGTTAATAACACAAAAACCAAACGATTTTAATGCGATTGTTGGTGGGCGGGATGGTGGGCAATGTCAACGTACAAAAACATTCCATACTTATGAAAGTAAATAGCCCAAGACATCCCTTCATTCCCATCAAATTGTGACGATAGTTCTAATCTGGTGCCACACACCCCCCTGGATCCTCTATTTTCTAGTAGGACAAAAGCTATACCGGTATCTTGTTTAGATGTCATTTTCTCAGAGCACGAAAACCCTTAAAAATCTGTAGCCTACATTTACTCAGAACTATACATGTATAGCGCTCTAGCTGACTTACATAGGCTAAAAAAAAATCGATATTTGTGTGTAAATTTAAGAAAATCTCAACGAAATGTGACCCTGCGCTTTTTTTGAAAAAAAAAGCCAAAGGCTTCCACGAAATCTAAGGTCCATCACGCCGCCATTAAGGGTCGATCCTATATAGGGGCTCCCCTATCTGCTGGCCTTAAATTCCACTTTTTTCATAGGTCGAACCTCCTTAAGTAGTCTCAAAAGCTGGCTTGCAAAAAGGAGATCAGAATGGTGTGACAACATTTTTGATTTGTATTGAGCAATAATTAAAAAGTTCTCGCTAACCGCGCATTCGAAGCGAGGAGAATTAAAAAATGGCCGCCAAAACAAAAGGTTGTTGGAACAGCGAGCAGGGAAGGAGGATGGGACAGCCGCTACCGCTCTGAGCCAATCAGATTTGACCACTAGCAATGACGTCATACCGTAGGCCTGGGGAAGCCTCTCCGATCAGAAAAACATCGAAGCACTGCCGCTCCTTATAGGTACAAACTCTGAGATTATAATTTATTGCATTAAAAAGCTAACGAAATAGAGAATCTAATCCTAAAATCTAAACGCCTGCAGGTGTTTTATGGCAATGCCATAAAGACGCCTGCAGGCCTCATCAAGCAAAACACCGAGTCCAGACAATTAACCTACAATTAACCAGACAATTAACCCTTGTTTCTGAGGCGAAGTTTAGTTTAGCCGGGTCCCCCGGCTCTGCAGTTGCCGAAACCATAATTTTAAAAGCTTTGATTATTCCCATCGATATAGAGAGAGGTGACAATAATCTTACTAAACTAACCAGCCAAGCAGTTCCTGTACACAAATTCTCGCGCGGATACTCCCCTGGATACCGAATTATAACAGTAGGATGCAATTCTCGGATTTCCTAGACAGTGTTACTGGTATAGTGTTAGGCTACCATCCCTGACTTTCGCCTGGAACAGTGGAGATGGAGCCTCAGTCTAAGATTTCCTAACCTCTTTGAAGATTTACATCCCTGTATACATATGTATAGGCCTACATACTTATTATAGATACCCCCCCCCCCTCATATATCAATAATTATGCCTATAATTATTACTTCAAACCAGAGCTATACATATATACATAGCTCTGTTCAAACCAAAGGAATCTCACCAGATATGTCCGATTTGGAGTTAACCATTTGCACAGCAACTTGACACCAAGAGCCCGGTGCAGCCCCACAATCGATAACAACGTTTCCTGGCTTCAGAATGCCATGTTTCTCATTCATTTCCAGCAATTTGAAGGCACTGCGACATCGATAACTCTCAAAACGAGCTCTCTTCACGTACGGATCGTTGATCTGTCTGGCAACCCAGTTGCGAGCAGTGGTACTTTTGCCTTTTTGATTACTCGGCTGTTCCTTCTTCTGAAACTGTCCTGATGTGTGCATCATTAGCTTTGAACAGGAAATATTTTGTATCTTAGGAATATGGCAGTTTCTAATATTTCTAACACATGCATTTCCTAGCAGTAACCCTTGCATTAACAGAGCCATTTCACGTGCCCTTTCCTGGGAAACCCGTCTGAGGGAAGCCCCGGTGTGGCCCAGATAATGACGTCACTGACATCCGGTGTCCCCACTTTCCTAAGCAGCGCTGCCCCCTGGACGAGGCGCGACTGACCCGCCCTCTATGAGGGTGGAATCCCACATCAGAAATTCTTCCTGTCGCCCCCTGAATCAGCGTCCTCTCCCCATATACCCACAACCCGTCCTTCTGGCCTTATTTTTAATGTGTTTCCCTGTAAGTGGCCACCTGTAATTCGCCTGAGAGAAACTTGACTTAGTTAGCTACCCTTTTGTCTGGAAAAACTACTGCGTTCATGGTACAGAAATGCTATTGTGAAAACATTCATGCACCCTCTACCTGTTGTCACTCACTCCTGCCATGTTTACATAGCTTCAACCACCCAACAGCTATACCCTTACTAGCCACTGCCACCCTTACATAACTCCCATACTCACAGCTAGCTTGTTGACATGTAGGCTATTTATAGGGTGGGTGTTGTAGCCTACCCAACACGTTGGTGTTGTGTAGGCTACATTATTTAATTGATACTAAATCAAATGGATATCATATTGTAGGTATAGGAGGGGTAGAGACAGGGTGGGTGGGTGGGACGATCTTTTATTTTTAAATATAAAAACAATCTAAAAGCGTTCAGATCTGGTGAAATACAACCAATTTACTTCCCACAAATAAATGTCTTGCTGCGGTAATTTTCTGGACCAAAAGCGCCCAAAAGATGGCAGCACTAGTTGCCGTCTCGGGAACTCTCCTGAGATCATGCGCAGGCGCCCCAGACCCACAGGGTCGGGACAAGGTAGGAAGAGGATCTCACGCATATCGCATTTAACTTTTTAAAAACACATGTGACGAACAATTCCAGTCACGCAATCCGAATCCCCATCCTCTAACACTACTGCTCATATAAGGCCGTTGTCAACAAAGCTGTAGAATAAACAATTTCGGCCACTTTCCACCGCTACGCAAGCGTCGGCCCTACTCATAGGCTATCACTAGCAAAGTTCAGCCATCCAGCTACAACCAATTCTATAGCGTAGGGCCTAGAGCACTGGACTCCCGACCTGAAGGTTCGGGGCTCGCACCTCGCCTGGGCCTGTCAGCTTTTTTTTTTTTCATCCTATACCAGTACTTGGTTGGCCGTGTAGGGCTGTACACGGCCGGGACGGGATGGTGGGCGGGTTTGCACTGGGTGAGGGGTCGGGGAAGGCTGGCAATTTGAAAAACAAAATATCCATAATAATGTTTCACCGTGTGCCAAGAAAAACGGCCTAAATATATATAAATTACATTCGCAAAGCGCCAATAGCAGCTGCCACTCCCTGGACGAAAAGCGCCCCCAAAAGATGGCAGCACTAGTTGCCATCGAGGTAACTCCCTGAGAGTTGGCCAGGCGCCCCAGACCCACAGGGTCGGGACAAGGTAGGAGAGGGGTTCCACCCATATGGCATTTAACTTTTTAAAAACACATGTGACGAACAGTTCCAGACCCGGATTCAGACTCCCCCTCTTATAACCCTACTGCTCATACAAGGCCGTTGTCCACAGAGCTGTAGAATAAACGATTTCGGCCACTTTTCACCACTACGCATGGGTTGGCCCTACTCATATCACTAGCAAAGTTCAGCCACCCTTCTACATCCCGGTCTCATGGCCTAGTTGGTTGCCTGCTCGCCTTTGGAACAGCAGGTCGCAGGTTTGTGCCTCGGGCTCAGCCACCTATTTTTTTTCATCCTCTACTTGTTGGGCCGTGTAGAGCTGCCACTCTATACGGCCATGGACGGGATGGAGGGTGGGTTGGCACTGGTTATCACTTCCATCTTGCATTCTAGTCCTTAGGCTTTACCGCTGCCACCATGTTGATAATATACAGGATATTCTTATTAAAGAAGGACGAGGTGAAACACAAGCATGTACTCGGCATGGAGGAAGTCGGGGCTCTCTTTATTAACCTCAGATACAGAAGAGTTCCAATGATATTATATTCTGAGACAAGGCGGCGCCCTAGTAGCGGTCGCGCTCACATATAGCATAAGCATTGATCAACAGGTAGGCCGGGTCGGGGAAGGCTAGCAATTTGAAAAACAAAATATCCATAATAATGTTTCACCATGTGCTAAGAAAAACAGCCTAAAAATATCTAAATTACATTCGCAAGGCGCCTCTAGCAGCTGCCACTCCACTGGACTATGAGTCTGGTGAAAACACGCCATAGCAACTCATAGGAAGCAGGGTTAAAATCGCCAAGTTCCATCCTGGATTTTTTAAATTCTACTGAGTTTTAAACATTATCAACCCTCTGTGGGTATTTTCTTGGCAATAGTGTTACATTTCTATGAAGAATCTAGAATTTTTTACCCAGTTTCTGATTGTTTTTTGAGCATGTGAAATTGAGCAATTTAGCATTGGTGCGCGGCGTTCGTTGTCACCAGACAATATGGCCGCCAGTGCGGCCGATCACAGCGCCACCTGTAAAAATCGCTTCCGGCTGACCTGATGAATCCCCCGTTTATTAAACACTGCATTGGAAACGTTTATTAAGCACTGCATTAAAATTGGAAACGTTTATTAAGCACTGCATTGGAAACGTTTATTAAGCACTGCATTGGAAAAGTTTATTAAGCACTGCATTGGAAAGGTTTAAGGACTGCAAAAGCAACGTTTATTAAGCCCTGCATCAGAAACAACTAATAAACGCTGCATTTACCAACGTTTATGCTGCAATAGATGCAGTTAATAAGGGCTTCATTTGGCATCATTTATAATGGAACATGGCTTTATTTCATTCAATCATGATTTTCATGGTAATTCTTCAAGGGTATCCAAAGGCCGCCACTGCCCACACAGATGCCAGCATCTGAAAAGAAATCATTAATATGGAAATAGGCCTACTTGCTAATGGATCTTATAAAACAGAGAAGAATTAGCTTAATGGAACCATATGTTGTGACTATGATGGTATTTGACAGGATTCTGTCCTTCAAACCACACATTGGATACCTCCGGAGGAAATGCCAGAAGGCAATGAACCTCCCAGGTAACAAAATGACGTTTATTCTACGTTGGAATGACGTCTTGGATCAAGCGGAATGATGTTTTTGTCATAACGTTGGGAAGACGTTTTATCGTCTGGACTCAAACCAACGTCAAACCAACCTTATAAACCAATGTTGGTTTTACGTTGGTTTATCGAACGTTGAAACAATGTTGGTTGTAACAACATTGGTTTGACGTTTTTTTATTTTACGTTGAAACAACGTTAGTATAGGTATTTATTACTGACGTTGAATGAACGTGAAAACAACGTCTTTTGAAATAGCTTTGCAGAGGGTTATTTTTTTACTTCATATACAATGAATTTAATTGAACTGTAATAATATGATTGCAAGATCTTTGGTACCACTGGTCAGCTCCTACACTGCAGAGTTGTGCTCAATGTAAGGGAAGCAAGCTTCATCACAGATGCATTTTGCCCAAGAGCATTCAAGGAGAGACTGCATATTATATGCAGTCCCTTTGCTTGAATTTTTCAGCGTTCCTCATCCATTTCCATCACTTAAACTTACCTTTAATAGAATCCTCTCCTGCAGCTGACATAGGTATCCTTTCCAAGTTGGTGCTTAACAATCTTTGCTCCTCAGTATACCCATAGTAATAATATTAGAATTATAAGGGTGCTTTCTTCACAACATTTTTCAACATCAAGCAGGTAAATTATACAGATAAAGTATCAATTTTATTGCTTTCAATATTCTCAAGTTTATAAAGTGTAATATCTATAAGGTATAAATGCCTCATATAACTATACTAGTAAGACTTTTCTTTTAATAGAAATTGTAAATAGCATGTAGTAAACTGTGAGGGCACCTAGTGAAAGCCAAGTTCTATGGTACTGCCACCTAGTGAGAAGAGTCGGATTGCCGATAACGCTGCCAATAATGCCAATAGAGGAAATTGGAGGCCAGGAGACAAAAGAGGAGAAAAAACTGGTCTAGGTCAACATCTCACAAAATTTCTATGGGCCACCAGAAAAAAGTCAACATTTTCAGAAATTGTGCCATAGAGATGTACCCAAAAAGTGTAACTCTTCCTACCAACTTGGCGATCTCAAACAAATCTTTTGTTTTGAAAATGAAGGAATGCTCGGAATGGAATTTCCTTTGGAACCAGGGTATAACAGGGCCCCCTGTGTCTTACATTCGAATATTTAAGCCCTAGTTGCCCTGGGAATTGGTGTAATCGACTGTTCCGTTTTTGAAAATCTGAGCCCACATGTTGCTCTTGGCCCCATTAGAGGTTGCATCATGTTTTGGTCTCTGGTGTCCTTCCAGTTGCTTGAATCTATTCAAACTAAAGACCCCCGGTATCTAGAGACATGCAGCTTGAAGAAAATGTAAAGTTTGTGTATGAATCATCCCAGGATCCATGTGCAGAAATTCGTTAAAAAAGTCACAAACCCACATAATTGAAATAATTCCATATGGCTCATTTTCATGTGACACATCACATAAAAGTAATCTGATGTTTTAAGGGATAACATCTGTTTCACATTATTTGGGAAATGCTTTTAAATTCTCTCTCTCCTGCCTATATAAACCTTGATTTAAACATGTCCACTAGCAGTGCCATGTAACCATGTGCCTATGTCAGCAACTGACTTGTACCAGTTTCCAAGCATTATAGTAAATTTAACCAACGTTTTTTGTACATTCATTAAACGTCTATGGAAAAACGTTAATATGTCATACGTTAATCCAACGTTTGTAATAAAGAGGGTTTTTTTTGTTCCATTGTTTTGACGTTGTTTTGACATGGTGAGAAAGACGATTATTTCCTGAACGTAGGATTAACGTATATGGATTTACGTTGATCCAACGTCGGTTATCCAAACGTTAATCCAACGTTGACAAAAAATGGGTTTTTTTTGCCAAGGTTATTTTGACGTTTCACCGCAGTGAAATTGAGGTGTTTAGGAATACGTTGTTTTAACGTTTTTAAGACATTAATAGACAAACGTTATATTAGGTTCATTATTAGTGAGGTTGGAAAAACGTTTATGAAAACGGCGTAGTTGATAAAAACGTGGGAACAATTTCTATATAACGCTGATTGCAAAACGTTGGTAAAAGTGATTGACATTCAACGTTGGTAAACGTTGGCCGAGCGTTATTTGTTACCTGGGCTGCTGAAGGTCCTCAGTCACCCCAACTGGGGTTGTAACAAAGAGACCTTGCTGACATTGTACAAAATGTATATCCAATCAAGGTTAAACTATGGATCTATGGTGTATGCCCCTGCTCCAAGGTCTTACCTGGACAGACTTAAGCCCATTCAGAACCAGGGACTGAGACTTTGTCTTGGAGCCTTACGTACAACTCCTGCACCAAGCCTTCATATTGAAGCTGGTATACCACCTCTGGAGTTTCGCCGGGAAAAGCTCACACTGCAATACACTATACGTGTCAGAGCTAACCCCAAAAATCTAGAGGGTGACTGGCACTAGGGTAGAATCGTCACAACAGATAACTCTTAAATTAACTAGGATATTATACGTTAGGCCGATAATGAAACTAAGCTATTTAAAAAGGCTTCGCCGACCGCCGACTGCCCGACCGCCACCCACCGCCATGTTGCCGTCCACCTATGGGGCCGTCGACATGGCGTCCCGAGTAACGTTTGGAAGCGGTGATCCCATTGGCTGAGAGCCTGGCTCAAGGTTGATGTAATGCGCCCTGTGATTGGTCAATTTTTTTCCCCCGAGTTTTACCGATGCGAAGCCGAGCGTTTCCGATGACGGCTTGTTCGCTTGGCTTATGTTCGTACGGTAACATATCAGGCCATGCCTGTTGTATATATGGGTCAGGGAATCGGTGATTACTCGGTTGTGATACCAGAAAGAGATGTATTGGAGGTAATTGCAGTCTATATAATTTCTCTGGGCGTGGGGACATTGTTTTGGTGGATTGGAAATCGGGAAATATGATTTTGGGAGGATCGGCGGACCATCGGGTAATCTACTGGTTGTGTCGATAAGTAAGTGGGCATGGCTCAAATTGTCAGTAAATGCTGAGGCATATGAATATGCCAGTTGACACCGATTGGTCCAGCCCACAAACTCATATTTGACAACAAGAACACTGTATCGGGAGAAGCCAAATGCCATCAAGCCAATGGCAGTGACAGCAAGGACTTTATTCCGAGAAGCTGGTGTACCAATGAAAAGAGTAATGACTGAAATACCACCAGAGACTCCACCATGGGAGCAAAAAATACCCCTGGTTATCCTGGACCTTGACACAAACAAGAAAACTGAGACTCATGTGCATGTATTTGAAAAACAATACAGTGAAATCAGGACACAGTTTGAGAGCCATACAGCCATTTTCACTGATGGTTCCAAAGATGGTAGTCATGTTGGATTTGCTGTGCATACACCATTTGGGAACTTGAAGAAGGCTCTCCACAAGGAAAGCAGCATCTACACTGCTGAAGGAAAAGCACTGCTTCAGGCACTTGAATGGGTACAGGTCTCACTGATGAAGAAATTCATCATATTCTCAGACTCGCACCCATGTCTAGAAGCTGTGACCAACCTTTATCCTAAGAACCCAATCATACAAGCAATTCAAGAGACATACACTGAAAACAAAAGACTGGACAAAGAAGTGGTGTTGTGCTGGGTGCCAAGCCACATTGGAATAGAAGGAAATGGGGCAGCAGACATTGCAGCCAAAAATGCATTGAGGCGCCCTGTTGAGGCTGACCAAATGCCATACACAGACATTGTACCTGTGGCGCAGGCACATGTCAAACGTAGCTGGCAGCGCACATGGAATGGTGTTAATAGTAACAAGCTGCGAGCAATCACACCATCAATCACACCAAAATTCAAAGATGATAACCTGACAAGACCCGAACAGGTGATACTGACCCGTCTTCGTACCGGTCACACCAAATTGACTCACAGGCACCTTCTAAAAGGTGAAGTGGCTCCTGTATGTCAGACATGCAACACTCAACTGAGTGTAGAGCATCTCTTAATACATTGTCAGGCAACCAAGAGAAGCAGAATAAAATTCCTGCAAAATCGCAGGACACTGCAGAGTATTTTCCGGGAATCTGGGAACAAAAATATTCTTGATTTCCTACGGGAAACCAAATTGTACGACAAAATTAGGTAACCTAAATGAAGCCTGACTTTGTCAGGCCAAACCGCGTTTCATGAAATAGGGAATTTCACAGAATAAAATAACAAAACCACAGTATATCTGCTAACTTTTAATTACTATTAGCGGAGGTGAAACTAACCAAACCAAACCAAACCAAGACTATGATAAATGAAGACTAAAATCGAAGCCTAGCATGGCAACTGGATGACACCTTTACTGCCAAAAGACAAAAATATATGTCAATGTACATACTTACTCATTATAAAGAGGGCCCTGTTCCCAGTGTATATGGCCTTCCGTTTACTCCTTGATAAATATGAGAGAAAAGCATCCAACAAAATTCTAAAACAATGAAACAGACATAACACAATTTATATCTATGTCTGGAGTACTTCCCCGCACTCCCGTTGCAGTATTTCGAACGGCGCTTTCTTGTGAAGAAGGCGGGAAGCTAAGATTTGGCAGAACGGCTGGAATCCTTGATCTATTCTGAGCATTTAAAAAGTTGTTGCAACTTTCTACGAAGAATATTAAGGGAACTAAGACTATACATAGACAAAATTGACTCCTGGTTGTGTGAGAGGTGGTTATCTCCCGCGGGCGTACCAATATCGTAAGGGTGCGTAGCACCTGACGAAATTGGGTAGCCCAAGGGAGATAACCACCTCCCACACAACCAGAAGTCTATTTTGTATTTATTATACCTCTCCAAATGATTTTGTGTGAAAAAAATAGTGAAAATTCGATGTCAGATTCGGTGTCAGACAATAAGCTCACCTCTCCACTCGTTTTGTTTACACTCTACTTAGAATAAATTCGGAATTTTACAGTTGCTTATCATTATAATTATTATTATATCATTACATATGATGTGTTACAAGTCTTTTTTCCGTGAAAATAATTATTCAAATAGAGAAAATAAGGATGCGAACATGGGCCTATTTTTTCAACAAAAATTCCGCCAGGGGGCAATATGATATGTAAATACCGCCCAGAGGGTAATACGGTTTTCCAATGCTGAAGCCTATGGCTTACCATACCATCCCGCCAAGAGGTATAATAAAGACCCATATCGATTGATAGTGTTGTCATAGATTGTTATGTTATAGGGAGCGATGGAATAAGAAGGTCCGTTCACAGCAATGACTATTATAAGAGTGTTTATTAGACTGCGTTGGTGGGTGACGCGGGGGTCACCCACGTGACTGGGCACGCAGGCCTGTCACTAGGTGAGAGGGGGGTTACTACCCAATGCATACATACATGTCAATATACAAGAGTAATATATAATAAAGGCATAAAATAAAGTAGTAGTAAACCTATATATAGCATAGCTCCCTCCTCTCTTTCCAGATCAAACATTAGTTTGATCTAGAAGACAGTTAATAAAGAACATAATATTTTATTTTATAAATCATAAGAAACGTTAACGCTGGTACAGTTTGCGTTACCAAACTGCGCGGCGGTAACCGATCGGGCTCGCTGGTCTACAGCGACTCACGCGCGACTCCAGAATCTGGGTCACGTGACTAAAATATATCTAAATGTCTAATCTATATAAATCTTTAGGCACGCGCTACTGCGCGAGTAACCTAAAACCTCAAAAACGAATAGGATATGAGAAATCAATCGAGCGTTGATTTTCAGGTACAAATGGCGTATTACACATCTATACGTGGGTAAAAACATATCACAAAATATCAATTTGAACGGTTGAGACCTTGATACGCCTCCCCAAATTTTCGCAAATGGGCCTAAAGAAGGTTATAATCAAAGAAAATTCAAAAATAGAGGACGATACCGTCAAAATACAATTGTTCAAACAAAAAAAATGAAAACTAAGACTTCATGGCCGAAACATGGCAATAGCTGCGCTTTTTCGAACATGAACACATAAGAAAACGGTTTTAACATGCAAAACCTCAGTAGTACGGTGCAAACAAATGAAAATCTAGGCAACAAAAATCTCTATGCTAAATTGCCAATAGGGCGGTCCAAACAGTGAAACTAGATGGCGCCACCGGCTAAAAGTTTTTGTACCGTACACCTACAAAAATATAAATAGTGGCGAACTGCGCAGTTAACACAGAAGACACTGCGACGCCGGACGGTAAACATCGCGTCACAACCTTATGGAAAGAGTATTGTTATACGACAAAAACCAACCTCAAGCTTCAGCTCACTGTATCGGAGAAGAGTGTTTGTTATATCTTACTGCCAGAACTACAACCCGTGATTTGGAATAAGAGTCCCTGCTATATTCACCCTGATCCCTAATCCCTAGATACAGGCTAAGTCCTCCGCCTTAAATTGGTTGTTACTCTTTTCACAAAAATAAAACACATACACCGTTCGCACATCAAACAACATAAATCCAAATATAACTTTATCCATCCCTTCGGCACAGTACAGTGCCTAGGCGGCAAGGTAGGTTTTCCCTTCTCTCGCCATCTGGCGTTAAAGAGAAAAAATATAAACTACGACTACGTGGTTCCCGCCGCTGCCACTCTACGGCGACACCGGCTTCCGGGAACTGATCACACGTGGACTGGAGCTGTCACACGCTACAAATGGACGTTTATCCAGGTAGGAACATATTTTATACAGTTCAAATGTCAATGTAATACACAATATATACAAGCGAGAAAGGTAAACTTAAATACTTAGTACTTAAATACTTAGTAATTATATGGTCTTCCGTATGACGACTAAAAAATACTGGCTATCGCCGGGTTGACGCCATTTTGAAAAAATTACTAAGAGTTCGTAAGATTAAATTTGTTGTTTGCTCGAAAAGTTCCTAGAGTTAAGTTATATGTTAGGGATCCCGACGACTTCACAAGGCATACTGAGGCAGCTCCAGCGGCAAGGTGGGCGCGTCTGGCTTCAGCTCGTCGTCCGAGAGGGTAACCCTAATGACGAAACACAGGAGGAAAACATAGGTTGGTCACTACTTCCAAGAAATGGTGAGTAACAGTTTGTTTCATTTTTTATACATAACTGATTAACAGTTTTTAAGGGAAATCCCAATATTATGAATTGTCAGCAAGGAGTCAGCGGTAATAATAGTTACAAAATAATTCGACATGAATTGACATAATGTAAAAATTCAAACACGCGGATGGCTCGGATTTTAGTAAAAGAAAAATCCTTTTCTAAATTATATTGTAAGAGACAGGAGTAATTGTTAGTACATAGCGTCGAGAAGCAGACTAAGGTTTGAGAGGATAGATCACTAAAACACTAAAAGGGCTTGTAAAAACAATAACAATATAACCTACTGGTCGAAGTCCTGGTAGTTTAGATCCTGCTTTAACCACTCGACCTGCACTCTTTCTCCATTCGGATATACTAGCACTAGAACGATTGCGGTGCAAGGATTGTTAATAATCTTCTCTAACACTGCAGATTGCTTTCTGCTGACCTTAACCTCCTCTTTTACCTCGAACTTCTTGTTTACACCCCAGCATCTGAGGACAAAACGGCCTTTCCAGCTAAGATAGAGGGTATTAGCCAGACACCAGTTCGATTCGAGCTTCTTGGTGAGGAGGATTGGGGCTCTGGTTCCAGTGATGCAGTTGACCTCGTAGGCTATCTGCTGCAACCGAATGGAGACTGCCTCGTCTTTCCACTGGAATTTCAAGGTAAGCCACGCACAATCGGGACAACCTTCCTCGGAGGTGCAACAGGCTCTACACAGGCAACACTTTAGCATACGGTGCCTAATGCAACCGCAGTGCTTCCAAATAAGTCTAAGAATGAAAAATGCCACTATCACTGCCAAGATGATGGTGGCCCAGTCTGTGTGGTCCATCTCCTCGATCCGAAACCTGGGCATCTTGCTCTCCCTGACCTCCAACGCTGGTTCTCTGTCGAAGTCGTGGATCCGGTATGGTTCCAACTTCAGGCGAGTCAGGTTGAGAGAGTGGGCTTGGGGAAGCACGCAGAGAAAGCCAAAGTACCTGTTTAATTTAATTAAAATGGTCAATGCCACTGCCAAAGCTAACGTAGATATAATAAGAGATGTCCATACGATCGGTGAAATTGTATTCAAGTGATCGTAGGTCAGGTGAAGCTTTTTCCATTTAGATAACTGCTTAGTATCGTCATTCAATAATTCATTAGCCATTTGGATTACGTTTAGGCCGCCGTCAAGAATTTCGTCCGGCACTTTTTCAAAAGCTTTTCTCAATTCTGCTCCTGTAGGAAGGTCTAATTGAATGACTTGGTTATGCATGGAACTAGCTTCAAGTTCTCCAATATTCAGTTTAAATGCTATTGCCACTGGTAAATTGAAACCTGCTTTTACTGCTAGAGTAAATTTATCCTCCTCACATCCGAAAGTTTTAGCCGCTATATTAGCATATCTTAGTTGGATTTCACATCCACATGGTAGTGATACGACTGAAAAAACTGACAATTTCAAGGTTTTACTAGGCTGTCCTCTACATGAGACCATACCTGTATCGCCTCTGTTAATCAGTATATGCTTATCATTTTCCAAAGGTATGTGAGTCTGAGGAATAGCAAGGGTCAAAAAACTTTTGAAATGGCATAGCTTCATAATAGCAACATTGTTCCCTGCGAACAGAGAAATCAGACATGTAGGTTTCTGAACAGACGATTCCATAATATTCTTAGTACAAAAATGGCTCGAATAATCAAGTTTACAAATTTCCTGCACATCTCTATCCATTTCTATAAAATACTGCTTATCGTCGCTTAGGGCTAACAGTTGATTATCACCTTCCTGTAACAAGGTGTACCCGTAAGGATCGTGTAAATGAGCATGTATAGGGATAGGGAAAATTACTGGTCTGTAAATTGTATATCTGTTCGGCGCATAGGAATATTTAATCGCGATCTGAATTGTCAACAAGTTATCGTGAAAAGTAGATTCTAGCGATCTTCTCCATTCATAATAAGATCCTAGAGGTACAGCGTTGGTAGAATGTTTTCTGATGTTAATGGTCAATCTTTCTACCGCTTTTTCTAGCTTTTCTTTTGATAATACCGACAGTGGAAGATAAGAATCTGCCACAGAGTCGAGGGTATTAAGCAACACGAGGGCCCCTTGTCTATACTGTAACTGGGAGGCCACGTTGGCTAGTTGTTCGCTTGCTGCAATTGTACTGGCGAAGTTCTTACTAGAGAAATTGAATTTATCGTCCAAATCGTTTACGATTTTAACTAGATCGTTGTCTAATTTTTCAAAATCATCTACCGCTTCTGCTCTTAGAGAATATAGTGATTTGGCTACCAAATGGGCATTGATTGCATTAGCTCTTAGTATGCGGTCCCGTTTAATATCATCTAACTTAGTTTTTCTCATAGTGTCGATAAGATCATTCATGTCTGAAGTAATTACTTCGAATTCTGGCTCAGTGGCTGTTCCTACTGCTCTGTTCAACATATTGCCTATAAACTGAAATCCTCTCCGTTTAGCTCTTGCGTCTTTAACATTGAACCCTTCTAACAGGGCGGAAATTCTACCGTAAGTTTTATTATTGGCTTCCCCCACTATTGCTTGCAAACCCGCCAAGTCGGCGTAGAAACGGTTATAGTAGTCTAGGGCCGATTCAAATGGCTCGTCTATAGGGGGATCTGTATTTTGATGAATTGAATATTGGTTCTAGTATCCAGTTTGTGCCTCAATCTTTTGAACACAATGCCATAGTTCTGCCTAAGGATTTCTTCTGAGTGGACGGTGTATACCGTCAATAAAACCCTGAACGGAATAGAAAAGTATTTTGATATAGTTCTAAAGTCCATCAACCGAACAACTGGGAAATCTTGCTAATCATTGAATAATCCGATGCAAAAATACATTCAAAACAGTGTGCGCCGTTAGGAAAATTTACTTACCACCAAAATATGGTGAATTTGTCCATGTTGATAGAAGTTCGTATTTGATTCCAGATGACAAAGTCAGGTGCAGCTCTTACTAGCTACGCTTCTAAGATGGAAGTGCTGTACTTAGGGTTAGCGTCTCCCCTCGTCAGAGTTGACCTAAGTAGGGGTGTGGCTTGACCAAGTGGGGCGACCAATGGCAGTGGTTCGCACCTCTTTAAGCGTTAGTCCTAGGTGCAAAGCCTAGCTAACTTATGGTGACACCACCCCCTCCCAAGTGTAAGTACCCACGCAACCTCCCTAAAATCCTGTTTGCATACTTTATCTTTTGTGTACAAGCTTCTCGCCGGCCACCTGCTACATGTGATAGTAGTCCAGGCTCACTGTACTAATCCTATAGACAAGGGTTTAATTTCCAGCTGTTGGTTGGTAATTATTTAAACATGAAAAGGCTATACCTTGGCTTTTGTGAGCGTCTAGCGTGGGGACGCTTTAGTAAGACAATGGGGCTTAGTTGGCGTCCTAGTCCCGCTTTAATTCTGTTATATCCCCCCCTATGGGTAATCTTCCGAAAAGGTAATTCCTTAGGCTTTTGGAGAACGTTTATTTGTTCCCTCGGCAAGGAATTATTAAATAAAGCTAATAGTGTTAGTAATAAGGAGTCCTTAAAAGGCTAGCTAAACAGAAATAGGAACTTGTTTCTACCTGTCTTTGTTAAAATAAAAACGGCGTGGACAAGTTTCCTGAGTGAGAATAAAAAAACAAAAACAAGGGTAAAGCAAACTTGAAAGAAAGAACAAATGGGTATTGGGCTTACGTCAGGATCCTAGATTATCTTAATCTTGTGTGAGTCTTTCAGCAAAGCACAGTCCTCCACTACCGGTAATGGTAGTGAAAATCCTTTTTTATCATTTGTTTCGGCCAATTCAGTGTCCCAATCTTCGCCTAACCAAACTGATGGGTCTGAGGCGGGTGTTTTGGTAGCCTGGGTATTATCCTTAATATTATACCAATAGTTTTCCACAAAGTTCTTAGTGATAGCCTCCAAGAGAATTTCTTCCTTCTCCTGTTCTGAAAGATTTCTCTGGGCTGTGGTGATGGCCATGGTAGCAGATAGAAAATTTTTGTGGAAATTGGCTCAAGTGTCTACTTCGAAATATCTTTTGCAAGTGAGGGTCTAAGGCTTTTCCCCGTGCTTAAATATTTTTCAGCACCCACCTAGAAACAACAATTTTATTCGATAAAGCTTTCTTGGTTCATAATTGGCCAAGCCTTGGCTTTTTAGATAATTTAGGTGTGGCCTCACAAGCTTGTCGCGCAGCTTGCGCGACTCTTGTCATGTCTGTCGGCCGTTTGGACATGTGAAGAAAAGGCTTTATTCTTGTGAAAACATTCTAAGAACCCACACTGGCGATTTAGACGTCTAAGCCTCCTGCAAGCTTTCCCATTCTTCTTCAGAAATATTTATGTTAGGGTTATTAAGTAAATCCCTATTTAAGTCTGGGTTTAACGGTTTTACGTGGGCTATGTGTACCGGCCTTGGTACATCTTTGTTTTCTCTCAGATTTCTTAACATGAGGGAAGTGGGGCTTTTGTTAGCTGTAATTAAAAATGGTCCAGCATAGCTTTTCTGAAGCTTTTTGCTGGTGCTTGGGTCCAACAAACGATGTATTTTTACATAGACAATAGTCCCTGGGCTCAACTCTTTTGTGTTAACCTTTTGGTCATACCTTTCTTTGGCATTTTTCTGGGAATTTTCCAGATTACTGCTAGCTTTTAACGCTGCTTGTTTCTGGACCTTAACTATATTTGTTAACGATTCTAAAACCGTTCTTGGGGTATTTGGTCCAGCTAAAGCTGCGTCTGGCGGGCTTCTTGCTAGTCTGCCGGTTGCTAGAATAAAAGGGCTGTAACCTAGGCTATATGAGTCGGTATTATTTAATGCAAAAACTACCGAATTTAGGTATTTATCCCAATCTCGTTGATTAGCTGAGACAAAAGCTTTCAGGTGTTCCACTATCACTCCATTCGCTTTTTCCACTAAACCTTGGCAAGCTGGGTTGTATCCGCTGCCAAAAACCTGTTTAATTCCCATAGATTTACAAAATTCTGCGAATTCTAAGCTTTTGAAACAGGGCCCATTATCGCTATGGAGCACTTCTGGTACTCCCACGTTACAAATGACTTTCTCATAGAACTCATGTTTAAGGTGAGAAGAGTCAATTGTCTTGGTTGGCCATGCAAAAACGAATCTGCTCATATAATCGCAACAAACCTGTATATAACGATTTCCCGATGAGGTCTGAGTGATAGGTCCCACGCTATCTATAACCATGTGTGCGAAAGGGTAGGGAGATTGTTCTCTGATAGTCATGGGAGGTTTGATGGGGTGCCTCATTTTTTTTATTTTTAGGCAAGTATCACAAGCTCCCACGAATTGTATAATGTCCCTGGACATCCTAGGCCAATAATTGCTTGCTAGTTTTAAGAGTTTCGTTGACCCTACATGTCCTCCTAAAGGTCTGCAATGCAAGATGGTTAACAATTGTTTAACGTACTCTTTGGGCACTACTAATTGGATTTCATAGGGGTCAGATTTAACTCTTTTTGGCAGTCTGTATAAGACGTCCTCGTCCAAGAAAAAACTATCGTTTGTTAACAATATTTCCTTCTGTCGTTTTTCGCACTCTGGAATAACGTTAGATTCTAGGTATTCCATCATTTCTGAACAGAAAACATCCTCTCTCTGTAAAGTTCTAATTTCGTCTTTACTGAGTGGATTTAAAGCTAAAATGTCTCCTCCATATAGCTCTATGTCTCTATTGCGGTTTACCTTTTTGTATTGCAAAGCTTTCTTTTTCTTTTCAGCCCTAGTCTCCACCGCAGAACAGCTGGCCTGAGTTTCTTCTCCTGAGAAATCTTCCACGATCTCTTTTTCGCCGGCTTGATTCGACAACAAGATGGATCTGTGTTTGTATTTTATGGTTGGATAATTTTCGCAGAGTTCATTTTCCTCGAAGGGTTTTACAGCATTTACAGGATTAAAAGAAACGTGTTTTTCTTCTCTTGACACATGCTCTGGTATAATAACTTTGTGGACGTAGTCTCTTCTCGAAAGAGCGTCAGCTACTGAATTTAGTGTACCTTTCAGATGGTAAATGTCGTAATCGAAACGATTAAAAAATTCAAGGTATCTAGCCATCCTACCAGTTAAGTTTTGCTTTGATTTCAAGGCTAAAAGAGCAGCGTGATCGGTCAAGATAGTAAATTTTGTGCCATGCACGTAATGACCAAACTTTTCCAAGGCGAATTTAATTGATAAAAGTTCACGATCAGTTGTGCTGTAGGAAACCTCGGCTGAGTTTAATGATCTGCCAGCAAAAGCAATGGGCCTTAGCATGTTCTTTTCATGTTCTTGAGCGATGCAGGCCCCTAAACCGAATTGACTTGCATCTGAGGAGATAATGAAACGCTTAGAATAATCTGGGTAACGCAAGGTAACCTTCCTGCAAATCAATTCCTTAATAAGCTCGAACGATTTCTCACAGTCGTTATCCCAGACAAACTTAATTCTCGCCTTAGTTAGCTTGTACAAAGGATGCATAATCTCGCTGAAATTTGGGATAAAACTTCTGTAATAATTTGCCAATCCATTAAAAGCTCTCAGGTCTTTGATATTTTTGGGTCTAGGATAAGATCTTATGGGTTCGATCTTTTCTGGGTCTGGGGAAATACCTTTGCCGTCTACCATGAATCCTAAAAATGGGACTTTCGACACACCAAATACACATTTCTCACCCTTGAATTTGATATCTGCTTCCCTGAAAATTTTGAATAATTTTTCCAGGTCGCGAATGTGCTGACTCCAGGAATCGTTTGCTATCAAGATATCGTCGATGTAGAACACGGCTGAGTTCAAGTCCTCCAGTAAGGTATCTACCACCCCGTGGAAAGCTCTAGGGCAAGTTTTTAGACCCATTGGCATAACTTTATAAATGTAATTACCGTATGGAGTTGCAAAACCTGTTAGTTTTTCGTCACCTTTGCGGATTGGGACCTGATGGAAGCCAGAATGACAGTCTAGCTTAGAAAAATACTTTCCCCCAATTTCTCCCACCTTTTCCAGCGTTTCCTCTGCTGAGGGGAACAGTTTACTTTGTTCCTTTA
The DNA here is from genome assembly GCA_942159475.1 of Sthenelais limicola. Classification (NCBI taxonomy): domain Eukaryota; kingdom Metazoa; phylum Annelida; class Polychaeta; order Phyllodocida; family Sigalionidae; genus Sthenelais; species Sthenelais limicola. The sequence goes on along the minus strand of OW804096.1, from coordinate 78,172,636 downwards.
TCTGGGAATTCAGGAAACGAAAGTCTATGACCAACCTATAGGAACGATTATTCTGTTTAGAACCAGGCTTTTCCACTAGAAAAGCTGGTGAAGTAAATTCCAGAATTTCGTCTGTCTTTTCTATGACACCTTGGGCTTCCTGTTCGTCCAACGCCTTTTTCATTTCCTTTCTAATGACAGGATTAACACGATACGTTTTAAATTGTTTTGCTTGATAATTATCTTTTAATTCTATGGGATGTTGATATTTAGTTGTTCTACCTAACTTTTTATCACTACCCACGAACAGATCTTCATAAGCGTTCAACAATTTTCCCAAATCTGTCTTTTGGCAGTCAGTCAAATCTTTACCAATGGTTTTAGATAGATCAAAAGGCTCTGATACGTTTTTGTTTTCCGCATCGACTGAATTTAGGTTGCTATCAATCTTTACAAAATCGCTTTCCTGACGAACTGAATAGACTCCCACCAAAGAACCTTTTGGTATAACCAGTCGTTTACCTGAACCATTGAACACACACATATTAATCCTATTACTTGGCCCTTTTGGCTTCGTTAGGACTCTTTTTACCAAATATTTCACTGGTTTTTTCCTTTTTAAATTGTCAGTGACTCCTATCGTATGGTTTAAACTCTCGTGCGAGACTACATAATTAGAACAGATCAATTCTGATCTTGGTTCCACTATATACTTCTTAGCAGCTCTTATGGAGTATACCCTTTTGTATAGGTCGTAGTCGATTTTAGCTCGGTATTTCTTCAAGAAATCAACCCCTAAGATTAAAGATCTTTTTAGTTTAGGCACCACTATGAAAGTGTTTTTGAATTTTGTACCGTCTATCTCAAAAGAAAACCTAACCTTTTTTCTAGCTGACTGCGCCGAGCCATCGGCTATGTAAACTTTTACATGGCAATTTTGTGCGTTCATATTCTTCAACTTGGCCTTCAAGGCTTTGAAAAATCTTGCTGAAATGAAAGAGAGATTAGCTCCCGTGTCTATTAGCACAGGGAATTTATAATCCTGAATTTTTACCGCAATACAACCTTTGCTGACATTCAATATTATAGGATCTCCCTTACCGTTTTTCAGTTCCAAGTGGCCGTCCAGGTCATGTTCGTCGTCATCTTCAAGATCGATGGGCGTTTCTGTGATCGTCTCCGTGATCGGTTCATCTGTACGACAACAATTGCTCCCATTGCTGCCGTCGACTAGTTTAACTTCACTGTATGAGGAGTCGGTGGGCGGTATTGGTTTTTACCGTCCTTCGACGAATTCCTGCTTGATGGATTCGATTTCCTCTCCTTGGAACGACCCCTCTCTTTGGATTCTTTAGACGACGATCTAGATTTATCTGAAGAAATTGTAGAGGTTGTATCTGTTGATCTGCCTCTGCTTGATGATCTTTGCCTCTGTTGGTAGGGTAAATTACCATATGGGAATTGATTCATTCCATACGGCGGGGGTTGTGGTGCATAATAGGGGTTTGGTTGGTAGGGCTGTTGGAATTGTTGCTGGTAAGGCTGTTGATATGAATGTTGCTGGTAAGGCTGTTGATATGAATGTTGGTACATAGGTTGCTGGAAAGGTTGTTGGAAATTTTGACCCTGAAAGAATTGTGGCTGGGGTGGGTAAGCATATCTTTCCTTGCTTCTTCCACGACTTTCGCTTGCTTTCTCACGTTCTCTGCTCTTTGATCTGTCTTTCCTCTCCTCTTTCTTAGGGAAATCTTGCTTCTGATCTGTATTCTTGGCGCTAGCCAACTCGAAAATTTCTGATCTGCTTTCGTTCTTATATACCTCCATATTCAATTCAATCTGTCGTGCTGTCTCACAGGCTTCATCCAATGTTTTTGGCCTTTTTGATAACACTAATTTTCTCAGGTTTTTCTTCAAGCCATTGACGTATAGCTTCACTTTGACCATTTCTGAGATAGGGGCCCTATTCAACATGATTTTCTTGTCCCTTTCATATGCTCTCACATCTTCCTCCTCTTCTTGCATTCTCATAGCGAAATCCTTCGCGCTTTCATCATAGTCTAGCTGTTCAAACTTCTTAATAAAAGCTCGTTTGAATGTATCAAAATTTATCTCATGCATTACCGATTTATACTGATCGTAGAAGCATTCAGCGTCTCCTGATAGGAATTTTAAAACGCCTGTGCTTTTCAGTTCCTCATCGACTCTCATTGCGTTAGCATATGCTTCATAATCGTTGAGGAATTTTTCTGCTGACACCAGAGCAGTAGGGTGCGAGAAACTATTCGGTGGAATCGCAAACAGCTTTCGTGTGCCCCCATCGTTTGGCGTAATCGGGGCAGTGTTAGGTTGGTTGATATCTCCGATCTTCCCTATCATGCGATCCATCACTTCAGCCACATTTAATTGTACTGCCTCTTGGTATCGATTAGCATTGTCTGATGTGATACATTGTTTATTTAAAATTGCTTGTTGCTGCAAATTGTTCTTTTCGATTAATTTGTCCTGATTTTGGTTCATTTTTTCTATCATTTGAGTCAGAGTAGCTATAAGTATTACCGTGTCTGGGTCCTTAGCTGGTGGAGGTGGGGGTGTTGGTGGTGTAGGATTGAAACTGTTATAGGCTTGCATCATTTGCATGAAACGAAACATTTCCTGATTTGGGTTAAATCCTCCCATTTTTCCACCATCGTACATATCACCTCCAGTTGGATTTTGTGGGAATTGTCCATAATATTCCATTGGGTTAGCTTGAGGATAATTGTTTATATTTGGTTTCACTTCGCCAAAAGCTTGTTCTTTTGCTTTTGCCTTTTTCCTAGCTTGGGCCTGCGCGTCAGCTTGGGCCTGGGCGTGGGCTTGGGCACGCTGCTTTGCTTGTTGTTGGGCCTGGGCATCGGCTTGTGTTTGGGCACGCTGCTTTGCCTGTTGTTGGGCCTGGGCGTCGGCTTGTGCTTGGGCACGCTGCTTTGCTTGTAGCTGGGCTTGGGCTTGCACGTCTGCTTGTGCTTGGGCACGAGTTTGAGCTTCTTGCTGTTCTTTTTGTTTCTGAGCAGCTAATTTCTGTGCCCTTTCTCGTTCTTCATTCTCGCCCATAGCTGTAATCAATTGTTGCTTTCTGACTTTTTCTTGATCTATTCGAAGTTGTTTAACCTCGTTGAATTGCCTGTTCTTCTCTATTTCCTGTGCTAGTTCTGCTGCCTCTGCTTTTAACTTCTGCTGCTTCAACTTTTCCTGATTCAGGGTATCGGCTAGCTCCTTTTGCCGTCTTTCTTCCCCTTTTTCCAGGTCTGCTAGGGCTTTAAAGTCGTACAAACCAGAGAAACGTTCAGTAGTATCAGCCAGGGTGCTATCTGTAGATGAAGAGCTATCCGATTCTCTAGCAGATCGGTAGGCAATGAAGCTATCGTCCTGAGAATAGGTAGGAATTGTAGTTGGTTTGTTCCCACCTTTCCTCAAAAATTCCACTAAATCGTCCTTTTGTTGCTGTATAGAAGTCTTGAAAACTGGAGAATACACGTCTGAATCCGAATGTGGTTCTACTTCTGATTCTGACGAATGTTGAGGTGTAATATTTCTCCTAATAGGTGTACGTTTAGTGGCCCGTAGTCCAAGCTGTTTCCTATAGTCGGAAACTCCCTTGTAGTTTGGGTTGCTAATTCTATTGGATCGTTTGGGTAACATGGTACATTTTGGTAAAATTAAAATGTCCAGTTAAATTAACTTTTAAAAGTTTTTAGGAACGTTTAGGTTCTCCACCAGATGTTATGTTATAGGGAGCGATGGAATAAGAAGGTCCGTTCACAGCAATGACTATTATAAGAGTGTTTATTAGACTGCGTTGGTGGGTGACGCGGGGGTCACCCACGTGACTGGGCACGCAGGCCTGTCACTAGGTGAGAGGGGGGTTACTACCCAATGCATACATACATGTCAATATACAAGAGTAATATATAATAAAGGCATAAAATAAAGTAGTAGTAAACCTATATATAGCAAGATGCCAGAAGGAAAGACTTGTTGGTTATCGGCGATTCGCGAGCGTCAGGGTTGACGGATATTTTGAAGAGGTTAGACCCAAGTATTGACAGTGAGGTAATGGTGTGTAGAGGCGCTAACAATGTACAACTCGTAGAAAGAGCTACCAATATAATAATGACAGATAAGCCGAAAGTTATAATCATGGCCGGAGGATTATGTAACATAACGCAAAGAGACCAGGTCACAAAGGAAGTTGGACTGCAACAATATTGCCCAATTAAACTGGCAGCTGACAGAGAGGAAATCCTTGAAAGGACCAGACTGATGATCCTACAGAGGGCCCCGCCTAATATGTCAGCACAAGTGATAATGTTTTGTACCACATTCGGTGTCGACTTGGTGAAATATAATGTATATAACTCGCAGAGGTCATGGAGACTAAACAACATCCTCACGCCAGGCAAACTAATAGCAATAGAAGAGGATCAGGCAATATTAAATCGTCAGGTAATCGCTTACAACAACACCGTCAAAGCGAATAACAAGGCCCATCATGTACCATCTCCCTATGTGGGCAAGCTAATCCATATGAGAAGGTCAAGTCGACTAAGGAAAACTACTCTACAACCCGTTTATACCAACGAGTATTACAAACTGTCTCCAGATGGCTGTCATCTGACGGAAGAACTTAAAGTGTCAGTAAACCCCCAAATATTATGAGCAAATCCATTTCCTTGCTATTATTGAAATGTAACCACCCCGGTTTAACTTAATCCAAGTTATTATTTAGTGAGTTTTACCCATTTAAATGAGTGAAAACGTAGTTCCACATTTTAACACTCCATTCAAGGCACCACTGTTTGCCTACGTCATAAAGGTGCACCAATCTAGAAATGTACATGCAATGAACATAATAAACAACTCTCATAATTGCTGCTAGAAAGAAGGAGGGTGTACCAACCCAATTATTGACCTCTCATGACTGGTTCTTGAATAGGTATTAGCTGTATTGCATAACTGCTTCAATTGCTGTGAGATTGGGGGGAAAGGTAGGGATATTATGTACATTTCTGGCGCGCCTCTATGACGTCACACAGCACTCTCAGTGCCCTCTTGTGCTAAACAGACCTTTTCAAGTAAGCTTTCTCAATTCGGGCCTGTAAGTGACTATAAGTTAGACATAAATGGAGGTAAAAAAATTGATACTTGGATGTTGTATTTATGGCGGCATGAAGTTTGTTGTCCTAAAAGTGACTATGAACCCGTTTACTGACCCTTTAAGGAACAAGTGGCTACACAACTATTGAAAGCTTATGGGAAAATATAGCGGCGAAGTAACAAAGATACTAAGTGCTCTTCAATGAAGAAAACATTTTATATTAATATCAATTGGTAGTCTATCTAATTAGGGAGTCCTCTCAGTAACGTGTGCTTACTTCTGAGCTAGACCATTGAGGGGGCGTCTCTTATTGATGAACGACCTAAGAAACATCTCCTAAGAAACATCTCTTTAAGAGACATATCAATAGATACTTTTAAAATTGACGAGCAGCTAAAAGTACCACCGAATTTAAAAGTATTTAAATGTTTTAATATTAGAATTCAGCAGAAAACAAGCAGATGGCCAAATATATATATATGACTTCATTGGTGATGGATCTAAAATGAACCTGTGAAGAAATGAATGTAAATGTAAATTTATGTATAATAAGTGAAGGTAAATATGAATGATCATTGATTCTATGGAACATGTTAATTAATAAGTATACTGTAATAGGATAACAGGCGAGGATTAATGCTCTTGTATTACAAGTTGGGAAAGAAAGATGAAGGGTTTTATCTCTGTTGCAATGAGACAGGAGCTCGCTAGAGCCTGATTTCAGAGCAATCTAGGACAATGAGTTTCTTCAGTCTATCTGTTCCTTATCTTTAATATCAAAATCTGAAACCTGAAAGAAAACCGTAAGCATGGACGGAAAATATATACAGAGACATTTTGAAATGAAGATATTTTACTATCAATCCAACTTTTCTGATATAAATCTCCTCTAAACCCTCTCGCTTACTCTATAAGTCAGAGTACATGAAACTACAGGTTTTGTGTAAGGTATACAATACAATGGGAGAGAACATCCCAAGAGCCAGTACAGGCCTACTAGTCCAACCCGGACAAAATCCTATATCGTTATGGATAATCAGGATTGAACAGATGGAACTAAGTCGAAACATTCTTAGTGCATGTTGTAGGATCATAGTTCTCGATGCATGTTTTATATTGTTGTCATTTATGGATCACTGTATGGGATATTTGAAAGACATAATGTGTTTTGAAAAGGGAATATATGCCACTCTAAGGGAGTTGAACATCGATTTATATAATGGGTTGTGATGTAAAATACGTACGAAAGGCCATACCATGGAATGTTCGTAGTGTGGTGCCGGTGAGAGTCAGGCTGGTTCTGACTCTGTCCGGTACCATGTTCCGGGGTTTCCGGATGCTCTCCCGTTAGGCTCCGGACGAGAGGCCAGGGGCTGCAGTTCTTATATGTTCCGACAGAGGTCGTAATTACTTATTGATATGCATTTATAACTTATTTTTATGATTTGCTCTTGTACTGTTCTGCATGTCCTTATAAACACCTTTTACTATTGAGATGCTTGTCATTCATATATCTTACTGCCACAAGTTGTAAGGGTTGGCAGAGGCTCTCCGAGCTCCAACCGCGGCAAGTGTGTTTGGTATAATAAAGGACTTGGCTGGCGAGGACCGTTAGAACCTGGTTGTGTTGTTATTTGCACTAGTTCCATAGCCACTAGGGTATGGGGAAATAATGAGACACTACAATTTGGTGCCGTGACCAAGCGGTCCGCTAGTTGGCCAGGAGGAAAGAGACGCGCCTATCGGAGGGGGATCCTAGCGCTGGGACCCCCCAATGGCCGATAGGGTGGCCGCAGTTGCCGCAAGACCGGACTGGTTAGCTGAACATGTTCAGCTATTACAATTCGGGGATGATTTCAGGGTTGAACCGGAACGAGAATTATCGCCTACTAGGGTGGATCCGGAGAATAATGCGCCTGGAAGCGAGGTTGGTGAGTTTAAGGGAAAGGATCAACGGACAGCGCCACGGCGCCCGGAGGAGAGGATAGGCCGACTGCCGGAAATGGTAGATTTGGGGACGGGGAGTGACTGGAGCGTGTCTGATGGTGGTCGGGCACTACGCCCCGAAGCGCCACCGGATTTATTCCAGCCACAGCCGGAACCGAAACGGAAGGTGCAACAAGTCAGACAGTTTCCCATTCTGGAACCAGCCCCACCTTTGCCGCCGCCCCCGAGGAGGGTGGAAAGACCTCAAGAAAGAAGGAAGGAGGGGAGGGAAGGAAATGCATGGGACTCTCCATTGATCCCGGCTCGCGCCAGGTTGGAGGGTCACTCCCCGCTGGTGCCAGCTCCGGCCGGAAGGGCGTTGAATGAATCCGTGGCCTCTGAACCGTGGGAACCGATGACCCCGGGTAATAGCCCGATGCGGTGGGTGGGCGTACGGAAACGTAACCGTTACTTACCGGAACAGGGAGATGTGGCACAGGAGAATAGGATGCAGACAAAATTAAGTGAAGAATGGGAGATGGATCTGACGAGAGGGAATAATAGGCGGATGACCATCGAGAAAATGGACGCTCTGCTGGGGTTACAGCGGCGGCAAGCTGCGCGTATGGATGTAGATATCAGCGCCACTGCCAGGCGCGGGCGTGAAGCCCTGCGCGCGGCGGCGGCCACAGCTGAGGACCTAGCAAGGGCAAGAGACGAAGAGGAATTTTTGCGAAACCGATTGTTAGTACAGGAGGATGAGATGACTAGGCTGCATAAGGAGTTGGATGCAGAGCGGACAAAAGGGAGAAAGAACGCAGTGATGCTCAGGCTAGGGAAGATGCGGTGATGACCGATCTCCTGAGGCAATTCGGAAAGGCAAGAGCGGAGACTGCTCCTGAGTATGTGCAGAGCACACCTATGCGACCGAAGCCAGATGCCCTGTCGGACGCCTCCTACGTTAGGCTGATGCATGAGCTGCCGGAGTTTGGCCAAGCCAGGAGGGGGGGAACTCGGAATGTAGTAATTCGATCGCCGCCTCAAGCCCGGGAAAGGTCACGGGACCCGGAACTCCAAGAAGCCATTGATACGGCTAGGCTTATGTGCGGTGGCGAGGAGGACCATCAACCGGCGAAACAAGAGAAACGGGTCACGATAGTCGCGGACACGCCCATTAGAATGAACCGGTGTTCGATGGATCCGGCCGCAGACTATGAACCGGATGATGAACCGGAGGGCTTTGTGGTGCCAGAACACAGTGAAGCCAAACCAATGCGGAACCCGAAGCCGCTAACCTTCCCTGAGTGGGATGGGAAGCAGGACTGGAGGGAATTTCAAAAACGGACCGCGTCGGTATCAGCCGCAATGAATTGGGATCCGGAGACTTATAAGGTCCAGTTGCTGGCGGCAGTGGGTAGTCATATGCCGTTCGCATCTGGTCTAAAAGCAAGCAACTATACGGTACGGGAGTTGTTGAAAATTATGGAAAATGATTACCGGTCGGAGAAATCGGTGAATACCCGCCGGGATTCTTTGTTTGCACTAAAACAGACGCCGGGTCAGAGCCCCGCTAGCTTTGCAACATTGGTCTCTGAGAAAGCGCTCCATGCATTTGGGAAATGGGATACAACGCTGCATGTGCTGGCGGTGCGGGTGTTTCTGACCGGGTTAATAGATCCGGAAATGACCCGATATGTGGCCTTGCAGGAGCCAAAGAATGTGGTAACTGCAGGGGCTTGTGCGACCCGGTACCAGGATGTATGTGGGGGAGTTGGGATGGCCGCGAAGGTTATGTCCATTGGCACGGCGGAGATCCCCCTCTCCCCTGGAAACGAACGGAATGAAGAGCACGGTGCTGGCAACCCGTGCGGACCGCTAGGAGGTGACTCGGCTGAGCTGCAGGCGTTCCGGGCATGGCAGGGAAAGCCACAAACAGGTGAAAATAGGAAAATGGATAAGAAAACCACTGGGGGAACGGGAGAAGAAAAACCCAACTTCCGGAGAGGCCCTTCACGAGCAATACGTTGTTATTATTGTTTAGAGGAAGGCCATATGGTGGCCGATTGCCAACGGAAGGTTAAACACCTGAAGGCGTTACATGAATATGTCCGGGAAAGTGAACGTCGGCAGCAGGAAAGGGGAAACAGCCCAGGGCCCTCTTAGACGGTGATAGGAGGAGCCCGGAGGAAAAGACACACACCGCGGAATGTCGAAGGACTGGGGTCCAGCCGGATCAGGAAGGGCAGGAGGTGTCCTCTGCTTGGCTAGGGGACGCCCGTGCAAGTAGCAAGGGGAGGAGGAACGACACAGATCGTCCAAGTACTGGTTCGGTGAAAGCCACGTGCTCCGTGATGACAGTGCGCATGGGAGCACCGGAACACGCTTGCTCCAGCGGACAGATACTGAAGGTAGAGTATCGGGGTTATACCTCCGAAGTGAGCAAGATAATGGTCTGTGATCTCCGGAATTTTGACATAAGGGTATCCGACCGGAACGGTCCGCTTCTGGCAGATCGGATGTATGCGGATGTGAGACTGGTAAACGTGACCGGACAGTTCTTGGTAGACTGGGGGGCGCAGTGTACGCTGCTCAAGAAGTGGGTCTATGAGAGCTTGACTGTAAAACCATTTTTAACCCATTGAGGACGGGGGCAGTTTACACATAATTTGCCTGGCTGACGGGGGCATTTTCCCCCTTTTTGGGCTTCAGGACGGGTGTTTAACATGAGGTTTAGGGTATAAAAACACTTTAAGAATATTTTCTTCAAATAGTATGTGTCATATGTCCATCGTTTAATAGGTGTAAACAGTTATTGATCATATTTTTTCATAATTTCTAGAATTTGGTCTTCAATAATTAAAATAATGGGTCTCATTTGGGTGCAATATGGCGGCAACCTTGCTCCAAATTCACTTTCCAGCATTTACGTATGTTAGTTATGACGTCATCATTATTGTCTCCATGACAACATACCTATAAAGATATTTCTAGTGTGTTTGTATACATTTTAAATTTCATCAAAATCTGTTTATTTCTTATTAAGTTATGCCCCCTTCAATTTATATAAAACATTGCTGCCTGCAGGCAGCTTCCCGTCCTCCAGGCCACTTTTAGCAGGCTGCCTGCAGGCAGCCTCCCGTCCTCCAGGCCAATTGAAAAGGCTGCCTCCAGGCAGCCTCCCGTCCCCAATGGGTTAACACCGTGCCGTGTGACGTGTTTGCAGGTTGTGTACGAATCGCTCTGGGAATGGGAGGCGTTTGGTACGCCATAAATTGTCTGGTAGTAAGCGGGTTAAAGGGAGAGGAAGCAGGTATACTGGGGATGGATTTTATCCATATACACCGGTGTAATTCCGATTGGCCCGGGAAGTTCACCCTAGAGGATGGTGAGCAGACGGTGTGGTGCCGGACACTGCAAAGCGGGTCTCTTACAAGCAATAGGAGTGAGGGCATCTTTGTGGATGCATTTGCTCATGTCTGTAGCGGCATAGACCTGGTGACGGCAGCAGAAGATCTATTCTTCGAACCGGGCGAGTTGGAATTAGGGAAGTACGTGGTTGGGGACCACCTGTTGATTGCCGACCGACCGGGTGGGGCTGTGTCCCTGTACAACCCTACTGGATCTCCTCTCATTTTATGTCTGACTGCCGGGCAAACCTGGGAGGAGAATAGTTCTCCAATCGTGGACATGGACTTACTAGAGCCGGAGGTGCCGATGCCCCCGAGCGAGGTTTGCCCATTGGAAAGATTGGTAAGGGAATCAGACCTGGAAGTAGCGGTCCAGCGTTCTGAGCTCCTGCAGCTATTACGGAATTACGGGGACAGACAACCAAGGTCCTACATAGCATCGATACTGGTGATGCGGTTCCGATTAAAACGGGGTATAGGCGTCTGCCTCATGCGAAGCGGGAATCGGCTGAAAGACAGATTAAGGAGATGCTTGAAAAGGGAGTGATAGAGCCCAGCATTAGCCCCTGGGGAGCGGGAATAGTGATTGTAGGAAAGAAAGATGGAACGGATCGGTTTTGTTCCGATTACCGTCCGCTGAATTCAGTCACGAAAAAGGATTCCTTTCCGCTTCCCCGGATCGATGAATGTTTGGAAGCGTTGGGAGGAAATAAATGGTTTATTGCGTTGGACTTAGAGAGTGGGTACTGGCAAATAGCCCTGGACGAGCAAAGCAAGGAAAAGACAGCTTTTGTCTCTACCCTGGGGTTGTTCCAGTATCGCGTTATGCCTTTCGGGTTGTGCAACGCTCCGGCCACGTTCGAAAGGATGATGGAGCAGATGCTCCAGGGGCTGCGTTGGAAGTGTTGCTTGGTTTACCTGGACGACGTTATTATCTTCGGACCAACGTTTGAGAAGACCATGGGAAATTTGGAATTGGTTCTTAACCGCCTCCGGGATTACGGTTTGAAGCTGAAGCCTAAAAAATGCGAGTTGTTTAAGTCACAGGTTCAATACCTGGGCCGGATTGTGTCCGAGGCCGGGGTGCGTCCGGACCCGGAAAAGATAAGAAAAGTACAGTCTTGGCCGACACCGCGGACGGTCAAGGAGGTGCGGCATTTTTTGGGGTTCGCATCATATTACCGCGAATTCATGTCGGACTTTGCGGAGGTAGCGGAACCGATCCAGAATTTAGTGGTCGGAGGGGATCAGAGGAGTAGCCGGACAGTTGTCTTTGATGAGGCGTGCAGGGCCGCGTTTGATCGGTTGAAAGACTTGTTGACTAGGGCACCAGTTCTGGGATACCCTCAACCGGTCGGCACCATTATTTTAGACACGGATGCCAGTGGATTCGGTATGGCTGGGGTATTATCTCAGCTACAAAGCGGTAAGGAGGTGGTTCTGAGTTACGCTAGCAACACTCTAACCCGGCCGCAGCGGAACTACTGCACAACCAAAAGGGAATTGTTGGCGGTGCTGACCTATTTATGCAAGTTTCAGCATTATATAATCGGACAAGCGGACTTCACGTTGCGGACGGACCATGCGTCCCTCAGGTGGCTAATGCATTTTAAGGATCCCACTAACATGCTGGCTCGGTGGTTGACTACCTTGCAGCATTATGGGATCCAGGAATCGCAGGTGGTGCACCGGCCAGGGAAACGGCATATCAACGCGGACGCGTTGTCGCGTTTACCTGTAAGGAAATGCCCTAGGGAGGACTGCCCGGACTGCGGAGTCCACGATGCTGTCATGGCTGAGTTGACAATGGAGTATCAGCTGTTCTCCAGTTTATCAGGGGATCGGCTACGGGTGGCCCAGGAGGCGGACGATGTGCTTACGAGAGTCATAGGGATAGTCCAGAGGGGAGACCCTTGCCCGGACGCCGTGGCTCTGCGAGCGGAGGGAGATGAATTCTGTTTTTACATGAAGTTACTCTCTTCTCTGAAGGTGACGGATGGGTTACTAAGTATGGACTGGGAAAGCGAGAATGGAGTGATATATGAACGAGTGGCAGTCCCTGTTGGTTTACGTCATGAGCTGTTCCTGACTTTGCATGGAACGAAACTCGCGGCCCACTTCGGGGAATTCAAAACGTATCAGGCTGCGTTACAGAAGTTTATATGGCCCCGGATGCGCGGCGATATCTCCGACTGGGTGCGGGGCTGTGATGTGTGTGCCTCGTGCAAAAGCCGAGAGGGGAGCGGCATTGCTCCATTAAAGAAAGAAATACATGGCGTACGTTGGAGCCGTGTAGCGCTGGATATAATCGGACCATTCAGAAAGACTCCGAGGGGGAATGTTTGCGTAATGGTAGTGACGGACTATTTTTCAAAATGGGTCGAGGCCTATCCACTCCCGGACCATACGGCGGTTACTTGTGCAATGGTGCTCTTCACAGAGTGGATCCTACGTTATGGGCCACCGATCTCTTTGCAAACGGACGGTGCTCCTGAGTTCCGGTCGGCGCTGTTAAAGAATCTTTTAGAAATGTGAGAGATCGAGAAACTAATGACCTTGCCGTACAGACCGCAGTCAAACGGACAGGTAGAACGGTTTAACAGGGTCTTGGTGGAGCAACTCTCATGTCTGACGGAGTACGAAGATATTAACTGGGATCTGCTGGTGCCATGTATCGCGCATGCATACCGGGGGGCCGTGCACAAGAGTACTCATTGTACGCCCAATATGGTAGTGTTTGGAACGGAAGTGACTGTTCCGGCGGACATCATCTACGGAACGATGGATGGGGAAGTGGATTTTCCCTGCCCTACGGTATTTGTGGAAGAGATCCGTAGTCTCTTGTCTAAAGGACATCGCTTTGTGAGGGAAAGGCTGGGGTGTGCAGCCATGTATCAAAAACGGTACTTTGACCGGAGGGCTCGCCCGAAGGTTTTTAAGGAAGGAGATGTGGTATGGAGATATTCCACTCCTCTGGCACAGAAGAAGTACGGTCCCAAATGGGACGGGCCTTTCGAAGTGCTAAGAAGGGTGCAAGGATCCACCTATGAGCTAAGGACAATGGCTGGTATACTCAGATGGAATGGGAACCTGTTGAAGCTAGCATTTGATGCAAAAGGGCAGCCGTTGCAGGTTGTAAATCTGCACCGGGCGGAGGAGTATCAAAAGCAGCAGATGGCTGGGCACAAAATTTTGAGGGAGGACGGAAGGGGTAAAACTGTCCCAGGGAAAGATACCCCAATGGTGAAGCCCGGCCCTGTAATAGTAAAACATACAAAGAGGCGTGGGAGGCCCCCGAAATCGGTCAAGAAGGATCTTTGACCACCGCTAGCAGATCCTGATGAATCAGCGGGGAGCCTGCCATCGGACAGTGATTCTGAGTGTACCCCGGACGCTGCGGAACAGGGTGGTGACTTGCGGATGGACACGGTAATGGATAGAATATCGAAATCCGGATACCTGGCAGGGCGCCCACGCCGGCAGGTACAACCCCCGGATAGATATGGCTATGCGTGAGGAGAACAGGAAAGAAAAAATGACACAACGAGAAGTACTAAGAATCGGACGTTCCGGGCACGGGCTCCGAAAGGGAGTAGGGAACGGCTCGATAAGGGTTGAAATGGATAACCTACCACTGTGCGAGGAAAGACCAGGCTGAGAGGTGATCCGGGGAGGGAGTTGGCCGAAGAAAGATATATTCCTGGATGGTGGAGCCAAATGGTGGAAACTAAGGAATAATCCCAAGTCCGGGTGGCTCAGCTGGTCACATGGAAGCAGAAGGAAAACGCCCAGCTCGGGGACGTTACTAGTGTCACGTAGGCAAGGAGGGTATACCCTAATTGAGCAATTGGGGACCTAGGTATTGAGGTGATGCGCCGGGGCGTGAAACCGCTCGGAGACAGCTAAAAATAGATGGGTGGAGAGTGGTGATTGGCTAAGACGCGAGGGCAGGGTCACGTGACCAGGGGAGGAGCGGATGTGTGGCAGAAGCATCTCAGAACTCACACCACGCGGTTGTGTGTCCTGCCGAGCTAGACTTTGAGCGAAACTTTTTTGAGAGAAGCCTCGAGTTGTGAGAGTTGGAGATTGGCGTTGACCTGTAGACACTAACTGGATTGACTTACTCATTGTGCGTGAGCCTATGAGTAAGGAGGAGAAGATGGAGACTGGGGATGGGGCAGTAGCCCCTGAACCGAGCAAGGAGGAAACCGGTGGAGACCAGGAGGGAGCCGTGGGCGAGGCAAAAGCCCCACCTGAGTTGAAACTGGTATTGAAGAAGAGAAAGAAACGGAGTACCACTAAGGCTAAGGACAAGGAGGAAGACATGGAATACGAACAGGTGGAGGACCAAGGAAGTCCGGCCAAGTTGGTTAAATCCTCAGCCGGAGCTAGGCCTAAGGTTGGTGTTGGAAGTGGGTCATCTGTTGGAGTAGACCGCTCCCGGTCGTGGGGCCGTGAAACAAACCCTCGCCGGAGATACGACCGGGGCACTAGTTGTAGTGCCACAGCGGAGACACTGGCTGATGTGCACGAGCAGCACAAACGGACTCGGTATCATGGGAAGCAAAAAATGTTTGAGGACCCCAACATTGGAATCCGGAGTACCACCCGGTGGCGGGACAAGGACATAGTGGAGGGTGTCCGGCTGAAAATGAACATGTTGGCCCCCATGGAACCAAAAGCCGGTGACGGGATTACGAAGGCTGAGGAATCGGAGGATGAGGATGAGGCTTTGGGAGAATTCACGGCGGAGCGACCCCTTATGGCTCAGTATGAACGGTTGTTTCATTTTTTGAAAGGCAGGACGGGCAGGGAAGCTAATCCGCATATGGTGCTGCCCGTGAACCTGAAAAAGAAACTGGATGGTGCTCCTAAGATCTGGCAGGAGGGAAATCGGTGCCCTTTTACATACTGCCGGTTGATTAGTGATGACTGGAACCCGGGAGGCATTAGGTGCTTTGCAACGAGGGAGAGGTTTTTCAGGCATATGTGTGAGGAACACTGTCCATCGGTGCAGGTGTATACGTGCCCGCACCGATCTCGTGCCTGGTGAAACTGGACCGCAAGTCTGACATGATTCGGCATCTAAAGGTGGCTCATAGGAATGGGGAACCGTTGGCAAAGTCACTGGTGGCCAGATTTAAGTGTTTGACTAAGGAAATACCCAACTATGGGTACCAGCGGTTCACCCGGATGGGACAGCATGAATGGGAGCAGATAGTGGCCTTGGAGTCCGGAGCGGCGCAACCCCGCTTCAAAAGGATGGTGCGGTGTCCGCCAGCTCCGGCTCCGGAGAGGAATGCTTGGGGGAGAGCAGGACCTGTGCTTGCCCCACCCCCTCCCCTCGCACCTATACCAGCACCACGGAGAATCCCGGCCGCTGCCGCCTTTGGTAGTGCACAGCAGATGGAGGCAGCTGCTAAACTGTCAGCTGCTGTGGCCCCGCAGGAGGTAGTCGCGGCAACGGTTGAGCCTCTGCGTGACCAGGAGCCAGTGGCCGACCCGGTGGAAAATGACCCGGAAACACACATAGGTCAGGGTGCACATGGGTTACCCCCCGAATACAGAACACGGAACAAGCAGTGATTGTGGCAATGGACGCTGTACGGAACAACGTGGGTGCAGCTCTCATGTTGTTCGGTGATCTCGGGTATGTACGAGATACAGCGGCTCGGGTGCCCGGACTGGAGGCCCGGGTTAATGAACTGGAAAACCAACTGGAGTTCTTCCAGCAAAAGGATAGGGCGAATCGGGACCTGATCCTGGGCTTGGAATTTAAGTTACACCAGGCCAGGAACGGGGCTCCGTCGCCGAAAAGGAAACGGTCTGACCAGAGGGAGGAGGAGGAGTCGGACGCAAGGAAAAAGGAGGTGGAGAGGCAAAGAGCTAATCTGGACTGTATGAAAGAGGAGATATGCCAGACGATTAAGGCTGCATTTGAGACGGCTATAGTGCCCAGGCAGCAGATGGTGATGCCCCCGGGGATATACCCCACTCCGGGCTGGACACCTACTGCAGAAGCTTGGGGGCCATCTCTTATGGAGGGGCCTCCGGGATTGCTCTCGCCACTGGGAGGACAGGGGGCAGACCGGAATCCCTCCAGACCTAGGAGAAGTTACCTGGATGATAGTGGTCTGGAGATGCCACCAGGGCCTGTGATGCCAACAAAACCGTTGACCCCGGTACGTGTTAGGGAAAGGGAAGTAAAACAGGAGGAAAAGGTAGCTCCTGTAGAGCAAATGGAGACTACAACGGTGAGGCCGGTTTATGAACCCGTCTCCCTACCGAGTAGCCCAGCCCCGGAGCAGCACATGAGGACTCTAGTGCTGAGGAGTCCGGTGCCCAAGTGTCCGGTGGCAGCCGGGGTAGTAGGTGTGACACCAGTGACACCGAGAACAGCCGCAAAAAGGACAGTGGAGCTCAGGCAGAGGTGGGAGAATTCCCCTCTGGCAGCTCTAGGAGTGGTCCCGTGCTCTGTGTACCTGGGTGCCCGGTTGGATGAACAAAAGGATTTGTTGGAAGAGGCAAAGGATGTCCCGCTGCCAGACGACGGAGACATCGACCTGGATTTTGCGTTTGTGGACTTGACAAACACAGACACAGACGCGGAGGATCCACCGGACCCCGCGAATGTAATGGTGCCTTCCATTTCAAAGGCAGAGGAAGACCGGCTGTTGAAAACAGGGAACTTGAGCGATGATGAGGTGGGAGACTTCTAGGCGGAGTGTCTGGTAAGAGAAATAAATAAAAACTGATAGTGCAATGGAAGTGTACGGCTGGGTTTGTACGAAACCAGCGTGTGTGACTGCAGCGTGGGAGCGTCAGTATCCCAGCGACTGACTACGCCGATTGACGACCCGGACGGAGGCAGATCTGGAGAAGCCTCGCCAGCCGTGGAAAAGGATGAAGTTCCTTCTTCCTTATGTTTTATGTGCAAGAGTATGCTGTCTGGTGCAGTTATTATTATTTTTTTTACCTCTTCAAAAAGTTGGACTTACCTCTTCAAAAAGTTGGACTTACCTCTTCAAAAAGTTGGACTTACCTCTTCAAAAAGTTGGACTTACCTCTTCAAAAAGTTGGACTTACCTCTTCAAAAAGTGGGACTTACCTCTTCAAAAAGTGGGACTTACCTCTTCAAAAAATGGGACTTACCTCTTCAAAAAGCTGGATTTACCACTGTGAGAAGTAAGCTTGTTATACTGTGTTTTTCACAAACAATACATTCCAAGAGTTGGTTTTAGTGGGAACAAAATGACTTGGTGAACAATATAACTAGTTGGCTGGACTAATATTGGACACTTGGGATCATAAAACTAGCCTGTGATAGTGCCAGTATCTAACTGTGTGTTCCGGACCAAGAAGATTTACTAGTTAAAACCAAGAACATTTCTACAGGTATTGATGCTGTTCAGATGAGTTGTATTATTTGATCATTATTTGCATTGAACGTGTATTTCCATTTTTCCTACTTCTTCCTTCATTATTTCCAACTTTTGTTGCTGAAACCGATATGTTTTAGGCAACCTTATTGTCCAGTCGCTTTAGGTCTGGTACGGTTGCCAACCTCCAAAAATAAAGAGGGAGGGGGGCATTGTGGTGCCGGCGAGAGTCAGGCTGGTTCTGACTCTGTCCGGTACCATGTTCCGGGGTTTCCGGATGCTCTCCCGTTAGGCTCCAGACGAGAGGCCAGGGGCTGCAGTTCTTATATGTTCAGAGGTCGTAATTACTTATTGATATGCATTTATAACTTATTTTTATGATTTGCTCTTGTACTGTTCTGCATGTCCTTATAAACACCTTTTACTATTGAGATGCTTGTCATTCATATATCTTACTGCCACAAGTTGTAAGGGTTGGCAGAGGCTCTCCGAGCTCCAACCGCGGCAGGTGTGTTTGGTATAATAAAGGACTTGGCTGGGGAGGACCGTTAGAACCTGGTTGTGTTGTTATTTGCACTAGTTCCATAGCCACTAGGGTACGGGGAAATAACGAGACACTACAGTAGCATTATACAAAAAATAGATCAGATAAGTAATACATGAAATATAACCTCATATTGTTTCAATACAAGAGTTATGGCTTAACAAAAATACTCTTGATGGTCAAGTAAACATAGACGAATATTATAAAATGATAAGATTAGACAGGAAAATGAAGAGAAGAGGTGGGGGACTGATATCTTATGTTCATGAGTCCCTTGAGGTAGAGGAAGAAGGGGAATACGGGGAACTTTCTACTAACAAAAATATTGAGATGCAAGTATTTAAGGTATCTAAGAAGTTCATGAAAACGAAAATTGTCTATAATGTATATAAATCCCCGCAAGGGGCCATTACTGAGGCACTTGACAAATTAGATGTAGCGCTAAATTCTGTTAATACTACGCAAGAAATTATAGTTATGGGGGATTTTAATTATGACTATGTAGTGTTTTTCCGTCTCACACTACCCAAGTTCAATTATCTCGGATCTATTTAAAACCGTATTCACTACAATACCCCCTCCAAAATTTAAAGATTTTTACCCTACAGTAAATTAATCTTCCGGAGGCATAAATTATTAAAAGAAGTGAATAAGTAATATGTTCTAAGAAGTTATAAAAAGAGAATTCACATGGCAAACAAGTACAAGCAGGAGCATATATGTGTCCTCACTACATAGTTAACAAGTCGCAACATCTCCGTAAGTAGAAGTAGAAGTAGAAGTCATAACTTTAAGCTTTGAAAACATTTTTAACCATCCAGCGGCATCTCGACAACAAGGAGCTTCCAGAGTCCTATCTATGTACAAAACATGATCCAGCACAGGTTAAAAAATTTAGTTCCTACTATACCAAAACTTCTTTAGAACATCACAGCGTACAATCTTCCGCGAATCAAAGGGTTTTCCGGGGTCAAAACAGGGTCAGCATCAAAGTCAATCCGAGCCGATCCGTGGTCTATCGCGGTCCAAGGGCGTTCCGCGTCAGGTTTGGTTCAGGTCCGCCATGTCAAGTCCGTGTCCAGGTTCCAGAGTCCAGGGTCAATCCGATTCGTCATCTACAGCGGCTGCTGCTCGTCTCCGGGCGTCTCATTGTGGGTGCTACCCGAATCCTCCATATCCTCTGGAGGGGCACCTTGAGAGGCCGGAGCCGGACCCCGCAATGGGCTTCCCATGTGTGCTAGGGAGGCCATCATTAACGGACTCATGCCGGGATTCCCGAAACCAGGAAACGATCCGGCCATGGGCAGGGACATGGACACCTCCAAATCTGCTCGCAGGGAACTGACGGTTTCCTCAAGAGACCTAACCCGCAAGTCACTCCGGTGAAGACTTTCCTTCAAGTCTCTAATCAGGCGCGACTGGGTGCGATTCTCCTCACGGAGAGCAGCTAACTCTCCGATGGATTCTCGCACAGCCTCCAGCGCCTGTAGAGGTTCTGTCAACCGGTCTACAGCAGTGCCGACCTGGGTCTCGACGTCTGTTAGGGCAGCTCGAGAGCCTCCCCAACATCCGCCCTTGACTGCTGTATTACATGGCACACGGCAGCTTGCTCCGGGAGCTTAGCTTCCATGTCTGTGAACTCCTGCTTGGCTACGGCAGTCAGGGTTTTCACTTTCTTGCTCTTCTTCGTGGGGACAGGAGAGCCTTCATGCTCACTAGAGCCGGAGTGCGAGCGCGATCTCTACCTCTTCTTCTTCTTTGACGGAGTGGAACTCGACGTGCTAGAAGTGGAGGGAGCCGGAGAAGAAGGGGCAGCCACGGCCTTAGGCTTCACAAACTTGTGTGTAGCCTTCCGCCGGATCACCTGAAGGTCTGTCGACGTTAGGTAAGCCATCCGACTGAACAGATGGTTCACCTGGATCGACGGTGACAGCTTCATCACCTTCTCCGCAGCCACCGCGAATCCCATGTTGTGAGCCACCACTTCTCCGTACTGGAGATGGCGGACCAACTCGATCCGGCGGTCTACCAAAAGGAATGACGGAACATTTACTAGACAATCCTCTTGGAGGGATCTAGTTCTAAAATCACTACCCGAAAGTTTAGAACGTACCCAACAAGTCCTGGAACGCTGTAGCCGGAACATTATTTACATCATCCGAAACCGAAACCGAAACTAAAAGATCATCCAAAAGGAATGACGGAACATTTACTAGACAATCCTCTTGGAGGGATCTAGTTCTAAAATCACTACCCGAAAGTTTAGAACGTACCCAACAAGCTTACATAGGGATTTGCAACCCATGTGCGTGGCTCATGTTCAAATAGCCCACACGATGCAGAGCACATGGGTCGTGGCTGTGGCGGTCTATCTCCAATGCAAAATAGAGAGAACCCACCAATAAATCAAACCAACGACTTCCGTGCCTACTACTAGCGGTACATAAAACATATTTCCTTTACTTTGGCAAACTAACAGCAACATTTCATACGGTTCACACATACAAATCAACCAAATACGAAGAGCATCGTCAGAAAGCGTACTTACAGGTTGAAGTCCGGAAGCAAAGAGGGCTCCGTGAGGGAAGAGAACCAGTGAGCAGCGGTTGCAACTACCGCTAGTTACACCGTTACAACGCTAGTTCGCTCACGCCTCACTGCACACCTCAGCGCCATTGCCTCTGTGCATAACCCGCCTAACCTATGTTAGGGTTTTCTTCACGTTGGGTTAGTATATCCGTTCCCCTCCTGGGATTATTATGAACACGGACAACCAACCCATCTTCCACTAGAGACAAGAGTGGAAACATATTCCGCGGATCTTCAGCATGACACCTCAGGCAGCATTTTCTAGCTATTTCAACCAAGATCCAGGACCAATAGCGTTACGAGGTTAGAATCTCTATGCCCCATAGGCCTAGTCCAAGCCACATCACGGTTCTCATGCAATAAGTTATCAATCCGCCGGAATAACTTAGGTTCTTTCCCGGCCATACGAAACTAATAGAAGCTCCATACGCCGTTTGGGGACCCAGGGTGCATTCTTCCGGGCTGACACCCCGGTCGACTTCTCGTTGTGTTTTGATCCGGGGAATCAGACCTACATTCCCCGTATTGGTACACAAACAGCTAAGACTTCAGTTGTAATCGGTCTGGGGGACGGCGCACCCGTTTCCCCTTTACAACCTCGACAGGAGAGCTAGCTCTATCCTTTCTGACTTTCTTCACCCGTGCTACTGAATCTTTCGCCGGCCTCCCTACTTTCTTTACGGTAGGTTTCGGCAGCAGATCAGCGACAACTTTACGAGGTCTACCCCTCCGTGGAGCTACAGCTGGAACAGGCGGGTCTGGCAACCGTAGCTTCCGTGGTCTTCCGCGTTTCCGCTTGACAACGTTAGCTTGGGGCAAGGGCGGAACGGGCAGAACAGCGGTCTTCGTGGCTTTCAAACTCTGTTTCCCCTTCTTAGGCCTTCCCCGTCGTTTCACACACACGGAGACTTTCTCTCTCTCTTTCAGATCAGGACATTCCTTGCCAGCTATTACTTTCCCACTTTCAAGTCTGAGGACGTCGCGGCCAGCCTTCTGCAATGCACGGAACTCCGGTGCTCTGTCAAGATTAACAACCTGCACGGGTCCGTCCTTGTCAAAAGCTTGCTTAAGGTAGTTGACATGACACCTTACGACTCCTGCAACTGTTTCCAGTTCATAGGTTTTACTTTGAAGGGGCCATCCCACTTGGGACCGATCTTTTTACTGGCCTGCGGATGGTTGTAGCGGTATACAACATCCCCCACTTCAAAGGTCTTAGGCTTAGCTCGCCGATCGAAATCCTGTTTCTGGTGGATCGCTGCCACTCCGAGATTCTCACGGACGAACTTATGCCCAAGCTTCAACCAATGCTTCAAATTCTCCACGAACGGCACTCTGCATGGAAAATCCAGACCGCCTGGTTCCACCCCGTGGACCAAGTCCATAGGCGTTACCAGCTCGTCACCAAACACCACAGAGTTAGGTGTGCATAACGTACTTGCATGCACACTTGCTCTGTACGCATGAGCGACACACGGAGCCAACAAATCCCAATCCGTCGCACTATAATCCGTCAGACAGGACAGTTGTTCTACTAGGACTTGGTTCATTCTTTCCGTCTGACCGTTTGACTGCGGTCTATACGGTAAGGTAATGAGCTTTTCAACCCCTAGCATCTCCAACAAGCTCTGCAACAGGGTAGATCGAAACTCCGGTGCACCATTCTTCATCGACAAACTCCCCAAGTTATGCATATAGGTACAGAATTCGTCTGATTCACCGGACAGGGACTGCTTGTCTGGAACCGAGACTTCTCCATCCACTATAGCAATCACTCTTAGGATCTCTGGGTCGTCTTGCTGAGCTGTCCGGATGATTTCTCCCGTAGCAGCAAGGGTCACAGTGGTCGCAGCGACAACAGCGTCATGCGCCCCACAATCGACACAGTCAAATCAAGCACACTTCTGAGTCGGAACCCGGGAAAGTGCATCAACGTTGACATGTTTCTTCCCCGCTCTATGGAGAATCATTCGCTGATCCAGGCCATACTCCTGCATCTGGGTTAACCAGCGCGCCAGCATGTCCATAGGATCCTTGAAGTTCAGGAGCCAACGCAGCGAAGCATGGTCCGTCCGAACAAAGAAGTTCCGATTCCCTAATAAATAGTGCCAGAATTTCTTCAAATAGGTAAGCACAGCCAACAACTCTCGTTTGGTCGCACAGTAGTTCCGTTGGGCTTTATCCAAGCTATTACTAGCGTACCCAAGGACTACCTCCTTACCATCTTGGACCTGGGACAGAATCCCTGCCATGCCATACCCACTGGCATCCGTGTCTAAGATAAACTCCCCCTCTTTCCGAGGGTATCTCAACAACGGAGCCCGGGTCAACAAATCTTTCACGCTCTGGAAGGCAACTGCACACTCCGGGGTCCAGTTTATTGCTTTCGTGTATCGTTTTTCTCTTCCGGCTGCCCTTACTACGTCCTGCAACGGGGAGACAACTGCAGCGAAATTCGGTTGGAATTCCCTGTAGTAGGACACAAATCCTATAAATTGTCTAACTTCCCTCGCAGTCTTCGGAACGGGCCAGTCACGGACCTTCTGTATCTTCTTCGGGTCCGCCCGAATTCCTTTTTCCGATACTAATCTCCCCAAGTACTCCACTTCTCGGCGGAATAGTTCACATTTCTTGGGTTTCAGCTTCAACCTGTATTCCCGGATTCGTTCAAGAACCAATCGCAGATTTAGCAGACAACCATCGAATGTCACGCCAAATACAACGATATCATCGAGATACACCAAACAAGACTTCCAGCGAAGGTCGTCTAGCATACGATCCATCATCCGCTGGAATGTGGCAGGAGCATTGCACAATCCAAAGGCCATAACCTTGAATTGAAACAATCCGACGCTGGACAGGAAAGCCGTCTTTTACTTACTCTCCTCGTCCATCGCTATCTGCCAATACCCACTATCCAGGTCAAGGGTGCAGAACCATTTATTTCCGCCCAACGCCTCGACACACTCGTCTATTCTAGGGAGTGGAAAGCTGTCCTTTACTGTGACGGAATTGAGCTGGCGATAATCGACGCAGAAGCGTTGAGTTCCATCCTTTTTACCAACAATCACGATGGGTGCTCCCCACGGACTATTAGAATGCTCAATACGCCCCTGCTCGTACATCTTCCAGATCTTCGCTTCGGCTACTTCACGCTTAGACACCGGAATCCGCCTATAAGCAAGCTTGATAGGTCGAGAGTCGGCAGTATCAATTACGTGTTTCACGACATGGGTGCAACCAGGATCTTCTCTCCAACCATCTCCGGGTAGCAAAAAGCTCCCACGAAACTCATTAAGAAGACCCATCAGCTTTGACCTCTCTGTCAAATCAGAGTCCCTTACAAGTTTCTTCAACAGACATTCCGTACTTGGTGGCACAGGGTCGTCCGGGGCAATCAAATCCTCATCTACCACAGACGGGGTTTCTACCACCTGTATAGAGTTGATGATTGCATCCTTTATTTTGTCCTCCGGACACATATTCACCCCCTCCGGACTAGTAGTGGGTGACGATAGCAGCGTCACATCACTCACTCGTCCAACCACCATATCAACACCTAAACGTAGGGTTTCCGCGGACGGATTACTAAAGGCCACAGTCGCCGTAGCATCAGCCGAGATATATAAATCAAGGCATCCCACAGTGTAATCCCTTAGAAAACTCTGGTCCGGCTCAAACATCAAACCCGTTGACGAATCCGAGCACCCGCGAACATCGATCTTAACCAGTGTAGCTGAATAAGGACGAAGGACCACTGCATTCCGAAGTGTTACCTGCCTTCCATCACCTACTTCACTAGTTGTAATCATATTCACCGAGGGACCCAATTGCTTTGGCGGATCACCACGCCAGTGATGCATCATCACAGCGTCTTCACCATCATTCAAAGACAATTTCCCTGACCAGCACACATAACATCGATGCACAAGATTGAAGTCCTGCACCAAGATTCTGGACTCCGGGCCAGATAAACCCGATACTACCAGACACGTTAACATGTACGTCCATTTCCCTAACGTCAAAGGGAACAGAGCGCTACCATGCACAGTAATCTGTGAATCGTTTCCCATCGTGCATGCCAACCGGCACGGACCCAGTGGCGGCGGCCGATGCAGGGAGTCATAGAACGTCTTCGTCACCAGGCTAGTGGTAGCGCCCTGATCCCAAAGGAAATCACCAACATCCCCATTCACTGATACTGAAGCGTACCATCTATCCGCAATATATGGATCACGGAGCTTCAACACCCTCTGGTCATCAACGGAAACTTTCTGAATACAAGAGTCAAGTTCTCCGGCAAATCTCCCATTTCCGCCAGTTGCCTCCTGGAACCACAGATCAACTGTCGTAACAACTGTTCGGGGCTCCAGTTGTGCGCGGTAGCAATTACTTTCATTTCCGCCAAGTATATCCTCCACGAAATAACACCATCCCACAACCTGGGTACGGATACTTTCGGAGCAATACTCTCTCAGGTCGAAGACTGTTTGTAATCAAAATCTTCATCCGACTCATCCGGTCCTGTATACTCAAGACCCTGGACAAGAGAACGATCTTTCCGGCGGGACCTACTAGATCGACAATAATCCTTTCCACAGTCATCATCAGAGTCATCTGAGTCACTATCACCTCCGGAAGGCTTCTTCCGGGTTTTAGTACTGGATAACACAGAACTGGGGGAACCAGGGGAACTGCGGTAGTATGTACCATCATGAACCCTACCATTAGGAGTTTTAATGATAGCAGTACGTGATTTCGAAACAACCACATTGCTCTGTTCCTTGCGCGGGGTAACATTTTTGCCGGTCAAAAACGAACCATCATTTGCATTCCCTTTCGGGGAAGATGAAGCTTGTGCCTGCTTTGAGAACGTAACATGCCTGTCTACATCCTCCGGCCCTTTAGCTGCAACAATGGACGGATCATCCATCATCGGTGCAAATGACAACTTCGGATCAGCAAAAGTTGACGTCACTGGAGCTTTGGGTGTGTATGCAGTTTTGACCTTCAACAACATACCAAGCAAATCCTCACCCTGCGATATGTCCGGCGGGGGCGACCGACGCCACTGATTGAAAGCACTACCTGCTCCAACATCTACCCGGTGCACAGAACCATCGCCCTCATAAGCAAAAGTTCCCTCATCTTTACGGGTTACGGGTTCCTTACGGTCCTGTTCCTTGCGGGGACCCAATAGTCCTTTCATCGCAGAACCAAAGGTATCCGCAACTATAGACAACTTCGGAGGTTTGATCACAGTAGTCTTTGCCGGAGACTTGACCACACTGACTTTAGGCGGAGATTCCGTGCCCAGAGGGGCAACGGCATCATCCGCTGCCACAGCCATTTGGTCCGGTCTATCAGCCAATCTCCGAATCTCTGCACAACGCAGTCCTGTTTCACCAAGAAACAACAGTCACACTATCAACAAGGTCTGCGGCCAGAAACTAGTTTACGGCACCAATTGTAGTGTTTTTCCATCTCACACTACCCAAGTTCGATATATCTATTCTCACGAAGGGAAAGAAGACCAGACACACAGCTCTTTAGGTATCACGGGCTTTATTCTCCACACAAACCATGTCCGATAGTGTTTATCGGACCCAACAGAGGTGACCAGGTATTGGCCTCAGAGGACAAGTGGCAATTATGGTACACGATCATTGCAGGTGTTGAGAGTCAAACAGTTAACATGGTTTTACATAGGAGTAACACAGTGAAACAACACGGAGTCTTACCGGAGCATCCGGAAGCACTCTAAGACACATTATGGTAAAAGAGTTGACTAGATTTAAGTTACCTTTGATAATGGTTTACTGGAACTCTGTCCAAGTAAGAAAAGGCGGGAATCCGAAAGGCCATTTCTGAGCCGGGAGCGCGTTCAGTTGAGGCGCGTGCACCCAATTATAGCAACACACGGTCAGACCAATTATCTCGGATCTATTTAAAACCGTATTCACTACAAGTTTATTTTTTTTTTTTTTGGTACTGGTCTTTATTCAGGCACGGTTACAAGCTTTACATAAATCATTTTAGGCGAATATAAGATTGACGTTAGTATAACCATGACTCACCATATGGTGATATACCGCCATTGCCTGAGTTCGGCTGGCCAGAGACAAACAATGAACAAATAGGAAATAAACACAGCACATACACGTTATTCTTAGTACAAGGCTTTAGACAAACAATAAACAATAGGAAATAAACACAGTAACATACAAGTTATTCTTAGTACAAAGCTAAGGTATAATCATTGTATGGTCATATCCATTGAGAGTTATACACATAAATAAATACATGCTTATCTCGCTTATGTTCAATAGTTCATTGAAAGATGTTGTTTTACAATCTTCTTAAAATCCATGAAGTCATCAATTAATCTAAGGTCTCTAGGCAAATCATTCCAGATGGTACATAAGTTATATAATAATGATTTTTTAAATTTTCCCGACCGGGGTCTGGGTGGCAAAAATACTGGTGCGCCATCTTGGCGTGTGCGAACATTTGGCCTTAAGAATTCCTGCTTTTCAATAACCTTATAAAATGCACATTTAGCAATGTTAAGTTAAATGAGTCAAAGACTATGACATTGTTGAGGACGGCAAAACAACTAAATTAAATGCAATGAAGTTTAACACAGTACTAAATGAATATAATCTCCATCAGAAAATAAAGGTGGCTTCTAGGGTCAGTAGGAAATCTAAATCTAAAATAGACCATATTTTTACAAATGTGAATAATACAAATGAAAGTGGAATCATAAATATAAATCTGAGTGACCACAATCCTGTGTTTATTCAGATAAAGAAAATTAGAAATGTCTACACCCACGAAACGTTTGATGCAAGAAATACTAAAAATTTAGATGTAAAAATCCTACAAGACATCCTACGAAATCAAGATTGGACACATTTTTATAGAAAAGAAGATGTTAACGAAGCATGGGTTTTGCTGTACTCAACAATCGAAAAGTTTGTAAACAGGATGTGTCCTGTGAAAACTTTTAAAAGGGTTAGAAAAACCCCTGAGTGGTATTCTGAAGATATAGTTGAGTTATCAAAAAATTGAGAAAGCCAGGAAACATAATACTGAGGAAAACTGGTTACAAGCAAGGAAACTGAGATGTCAAGTTGACTTAGAAATAAAGAGGGCTAAGAGTAATTATTTCAAAAATCAAATACAGGATAACAAGGCTAACCCCCACAAATTCTGGGATTTAATTAAACCCATTATATCAAAAGGGAAAAATAAGAAATCAGAAAAGGGCATCACATTATCTAATGAAGAAGGAGAGAAAGTCCAGGAAAAGAGGCGGCTGAAATCTTCAATAACTTCTTTGTAAATGTGGGGCCGGATTTAGCCAAAAATATTGAATATAACAATAAAAATGAAAAGGACCCGAATGAAAACATTACGTTAGAAAATAATATTGTAGGTTTTACATTTAGGGAGCTCAACTACATCTCAGTTGAATTAGCTTTGAAAAAAAGAGGCAATTACAAGGCATCTGGCCTTAAATTAATGCCTACCAAAATTCTAAAACTATGTATCAGGGCTTTAAGTCATCAATTTGCACATCTCTTTAATTTGTCGCTTAATACTGCAATTGTACCACAAGATTTCAAAAGCGCAGTAGTAACTCCATTATATAATTTTTTTTTTTTTTATATATGCGACGAAGCTAAACACCTCTGCTCCCTTCGGTACTGCTCATTATATTATTATTATGCTCCATTATATAAGGAAGGGTATAAACAGGAAGCAGGAAACTATAGACCGATATCATGCATAACTCTGCCAGCTAAACTGTTAGAAAGCTGTGTGCAGAAACAGTTAGCAGACTATATGGAATCAAATAATCTTTTATGTGATGTACAATATGGGTTAAGGTCGGAGAAGTCTATCAACGATGCTCTAGATAAACTGTTTCAATTTACTTATAATAGCATTAATAACAAAGAATTAACTGATATGGTGTTTCTGGACTTTAAAAAAGCCTTTGACATGGTAAATCACAAATTATTATTATCAAAATTAAACAACTATGGTATAAAAAACAATCCTCTAAAATGGTTTCAAAATTATTTATCAGATAGGCAACAAAGAGTGGTTATTGATGGACATCTTTCGTCGCAGAGAGAGGTTACATGTGGAGTCCCTCAGGGCACCTCTTGGCCCGTTATTGATTATTCTTTATATTAACGATTTAAATAAGGTGGTAAAACATAGCAAAATACAACATTTTGCGGAATGATACCTTTTATACTGTAATAGAGATAAACAAGAGTTAAATGCTCCTAAATTACAAGGGGATCTGGATAGGGTAGTACAATGGTGCGCGAAAAACAAGATTTCATTAAATATTAAAAGATGTAAAGCTATGTCAATTAATATTAAGAAAAATTTTAAGGGGCCTGAATACATGATAGGCACACAAAAACTAGAGCCGGTTGAATATTATAAATTCCTGGGGGTAGAAATCGACTGTAAGATGAATTTCAAGACTTTCCTAGGGAAGAAAATAAATAGCGTTAGAACAAAAGTAAAAGCAATGTCAAAACTATATAGAATATGTGATGCTGACACTTTGATGATGATTTACAAAACTACTTTATTACATATTAAAGATTATGGGGATGTTTTCTACCAAGGTGCTCCTCAGAACTACCTCGATATATTACAATCTTTACAAAATTCCGCCATAAAGATAGCATTGAAACTACCAAAATATACGAGTACTAGAGATATACATAGATTGGTGCACATGCCTTCCCTTCAAACCAGGAGGAATGGTCATATACTGGACTTATCGTATAGAAGATCTCTAAAACAAGAGAACATTGATGGTAGAAATATAAATTTACGAAGACTTAATGATGGAAAAATCTTTACAGGTTAACTGAACTCTGGAATGATCTACCCAGAGAAGCCAGAGACATAAAAACTAGAGAAGGTTTCAGGAGTTACTTGAAGAACAGATACCCTCAGGAATTTGACCTCTATCTGTTAAATGAAAAGGTGTAACTACATTGTGAATATAGGGAAAAGGGGGGATGTAAACAGATGTGTAGGATCTGTAAGACTTAAGGTTGACATATATCGATTGGGGAGGGAAAGAATGATTGTATATTGTTGAAATACTGTTATGTCACTTTTATGCTATGTCGGCTTAATGGACAAGAATTTATGGGAATGTATGTGAATTTATAATAGCGTATCACAGATCGTTTAACTTTAACTCCATTGAAAGACTGTTTTAACATGTTCTTTATGAGTAAAAGTCCACTAGTGAAGGATGAAAATAATAGCATTTAACTTGGACACTTGACTTGGAAAACCAAGCTGAACATTATTACTTGAAAATCAAGTAAACAAAACGAAAGAACAATGACAATTATACTCTAAAATTAATGGATACTACGGAAGATCTGCTCTGCAGAGAAATCTTTCCTATTCGGTAACAATGATTGATACATGATTCAATGTAAGCTGAAACTGAATGAAAGTTATTATATATATATGACCCATTCTCACGAAAGTGGTGCAACCCCACATTTTTTTCATTGATTGGTCAATAACTTGGTCGATTCTGATCTGAGAGACAAATGAATTGACCAGATGCATCCATCTTAACATGGGCGTTAATAAGATATATACATTTGTATATCTATAATGTATATTTTATTAATTATGTACTATCAAATCAGGAGAAATACCCAAATAATCACTCTCTAACTTGAAGTTATTATAGAAACAAATCCAATTGAATTGATATACATTAATAAAATTCATGGCATAGAATAGGGGGATAAATACCAAACAAAATGATATTAAGGTTAAATATATTGGTATAATTTATGCTTCCAACTCAATTTATAAGTAAATGGCTAAATTTGTGTGAAAAAACGTCGCCAGACAAAATGGCTGTGCTTTTTAAAATTATTAAATAAATTTTCTCTAAATAGTCTTATTTCATAACTATAGGTTTGGAGACACACATATACCACCATTGGAAGAAACTTATTACTTACAATCAGCAACAATCCTGATAATCAGCCACCTGGCGATGTTTTGTCACATTATTTTTCCAAATATTAGCGAAATTAAATTATTTTCCACCTAATCTTTAAATACGGTTAGCTTTAAGAATTATTTAACAAGGACTTCCGGTTGTCGTGAAGACAGGTTGGAGGATTCCTCCCGATTCGTTTTTTCTTTTTCAGGTAGAAAGTGAATAAGCGAACTTTGAAACCTAATCTTAGTACTGTTGTGTACCTGAAACTCTAGAGACCCGAAGGAAAAGACTTTGTACTAAATTCTGTTGGATTTTAAAGAGTTTTTGAAGGAAGATTTGTTTGGACGGCTGGAAGACGCTATACTTCCCACCGTTTCCCTGGAGTGACCTGTTTATCACCCAACGCCCTGGAGGTTAGATAGATCACATAGGAAAAAATTGGTATTTGAGCTAGTGTAATAGCTGATACAAAGATCGTGTGAAGAGAAGAGACTAACAGGCAAGTTTTAGTAACTGTCATTGGTGATTTGAACTGTGAAATGTTGGATTAACACCAGACATTCGTCTTAACACTGGGAGATTATAGAAGTCTTTAGCTTGGAGGACTAAGACATTCATTGACCATACTGGAGATACCACGCTGCTTTCAACCAAGTGAGTAAACGGCCAACGTGTATATAGCTGACCTACTGACCTGGTACTTAACTAGACAACATAGATTAGAGATCAGCTGCTCCATCGATTCAATAAAATTGTGTCACCAGATCTTGAATCCACTATGGGAGAACAGGTATCCAACTCTGAATTGATGGGGATGCTCCAGGAGTTCAGCCAGATGTTTTCGAACTTGTCTAAACAACTTACTGATACTACCACTGCTTTCACTGAAACAGCACCAAAGATATCCACTAGGCTTGATATAGTTGAATCAGAGAAAGTGGATGAAGGAAAAGATGACATACAATGCAAAGTCGATGAGATTATGATGGGTGTCCCAAGTGACATTGAATATAATGTTCCCAGGATGGGCAAAGGAGAAACGCCACCTATTTTGCTGAATTGTATTGATATGAATGAAGGGGAAGAGGAAATTCAAAGTGTGATAAAGGATCACCAGGATACTATTTTCAACAGGAGGAGCCATACATTTTATGATCTCGAATTTCTGCCCATATTGCTCTGTTTTCTATCCAAGAGGGAAAATTATTGGCAGAAAGGGGACGGGATAGGGTGAATCAGGAATTTTTAGATCCCTATTTTAATTTGATAATTTGAGATAAATAGCCAGATGAAATATTGGACGTTGGTATGTGCATAGCACAGATGCTGCATACATTCAAATGTGTATTGAAATTTCGTCTATAGATTATTTATCAAATGTCAATGAAATGGGACTTGAGTATGTTGAATGAAGTGGTTCTTGAAATCTGTTTTACTTAATAGATTACTTTGAGTTGTGTATTTTGAGATTGATTTGTATGATTTATATTTCTAATACTGTATGATTAGAGATCGACTATGTGAAAAATGATACTTCTGTACTTGAAATTGTTTTACTTAATAGATTACTTTGAGTTGTGTATTTTGAGATTGATTTGTATGATTTATATTTCTGATATGATTAGAGATCGACTATGTGAAAAATGATAATTCTGTATTTGAATAATTGATCGGATTCATGTTTTGTCTATTTTGAGCAGGTGTATCAAACTTTGTAGATTCCTTAAGAATCAAATGAATGTGAAATTGTATTCTATTGCTATGTAGGTAATCGTTATGAACAGTATAACATCTTTATTGAAAATTCATCAGGAAAATATATTTAAATTTGGTTTGATATTGGAACAAGAGCGTTGTAAAAATGTATCCGCTCCTGACTGTTGTCTCTGTCTACTTTATGAATAAAGACCCGGTGTTGGGAAAAAAAAAAAGAATTATTTAACAAAACAATCTCAAAATATCTTTCATGATTTAAATACTGGGCTGTGTACATTGGGCGACGTTTTTTCTCTTGATTAATGGGCGACGTTTTTTCTCTTGACTGATGTGTT
Organism: Sthenelais limicola; assembly: GCA_942159475.1. Classification (NCBI taxonomy): domain Eukaryota; kingdom Metazoa; phylum Annelida; class Polychaeta; order Phyllodocida; family Sigalionidae; genus Sthenelais; species Sthenelais limicola. Next base: position 78,139,603 of record OW804096.1, on the reverse strand, counting down.
TCAGGAAAATGAGTCACAAGTCATATGAAATGGATTTTGAGGTATCATAATTATTGAAAATATATGATCAAGTGGATTCCAATCATGAAAACATTAATGACATCTAAGAAATGTTTCCATATTTTATGTTTGACATATTCATGTATTCATGTTTGAAAAAACGTTTGTAATATTTCTGAATGGGTAAAGTAGCTAAATATACTCCATAGGATGATGTTAGGAATTGAAGGATGTATTTAATACACTGTCCTGAAATTTGGTACAGGTATCACTATGATCAATAGCACAAGGCACTGCAAAAATGAGAATATTCCAACCACAATATCTGATGATTTATTCACTTTGAATAACATCACTTTTTTTATTTTGACTCATTTTTCTGTGACACATCATATATGACTCTACTGCATGAAAACGTCACCGTCCTTGAGTGGATATTGTTATGAATGACAAATTTTCAATAAATAAAACTAAAATGGTCTAAAATGGAGTCAGTCATGTATTAAAAAAGTCAAAAATAACAATCAAGCTTTATATAATTGACTGAATTTGAAATAGATTGGGCGACGTTTTTTTACTCAGAAAAAACGTCGCCCAAATTTGAAGTCCTAAAATGTGGATGATTACCAAGAATCTGGGTAACTAATCATACTCAGGGGTAAAAGCTTATATTTGATTATATTATAACATAAAAAACAGAACAATTTGAAAATAATAAATAAAAACACAGTCAATGATGGGATGTTTCATCTGATTAATATGGGAATCCAGTTTCTGACATTTTTGGTTGCCACGATTTTAAAAGATTTTATACAAGAAAGAAAAACGTTTCTAGGCTATTACATCAAAAAAACATTTGGTTAGAGAATGGTGATAGAAATAATTGATGATATACAAATTAAATTAGAGAAATGTTCATTACTAAGCAATATAGGGGTGTGCGACGTTTTTTCACCAACTTTTCTATGCCAATCTTAGATAACCTCCTGTACAAAGAATAATGGTCTAATTTATTGGCAAACTCAGATATATTACCGCTTGTATATTACCTTGAAACCTACCAACCCTCAGATTGATCAAGCAAAATATAATTTTGACTCTTCTAGGATGTGCTGCCCCATTTTCGTGAGAATGGGCCATATATATATATATATATATATATATATATATAATATATATATATATATATGTCCAAGTTACAAATACTGTTATGCTTATATAAAGATTATGGTGTTCAGTCAATTGGCACTTTGTTGGCACCTGTTTATATATGCAAGAAAACGAACTAAGAAAAGAGATGATATGACTGCAGGAAAACAAACCTTTTTTTGTGTACTAATTCTTTATTGCAGTGCCTACAGTTACATCAGAATAACAATGTCAATTGACATGATATAATAAATATCCCTGCAACAGAGATAAATACATGTATGTCAGTTCTTTGATTGGGAGAACTGGTGGGTTTTTTTGGTGCTGCCATCAGTACTATAGGATTGAGGCTTCCTCAATCTGTACCTTTATCATCACCTTTTTTTGCATGCTGGAAAATGAACCCTTTTTATGTACAAACTGTTTATTGCAGTGCCTACAATTACATCAGAATAACAATGTCAATTAAAATCATATAATAAATATCCCTGCAACAGAGATAAATACATGCATGTAACTTCTTTGATTGGGAGAACTCTGGTGTTCTGCAAAAAAAAAAAAGAATTCCTGCTGGGAATTGAACCCAGGCCCCTGGCTTATGAAGTAAAGACCATACCACTAGACCACTCATCCTCAGCTAAATATAGCTGGTGTTGTAAGCCTTATTAGCCAGTGAACATAAATTGCCTCACAAAACAGATGCTGACCCACATGGACAATATTAGATCCAGCTCCTTTTTCCAACACTTTGGTTCTTCTATTATATTCAAGAAGTTTTTGCACTATGTATTACACTTTAATGGAGTCAACTACCTTTAATAAGATGGGTGTTCTAGCTGTTAACAGGGGGATTGACAGTTACAGATTCAGAGGCAATCATGCAAGCAGGTACTGACTTGTAGTTGTCTTCAGTCAGCCTAGATGGCAGCATGGCTGTTATTTACTTGCGCCATCTAGCTTCTATTACAGACACTACATATTAGAGATTCATATAGGCCTACAAAATTCCCTTTTCCAGGGTGTTTTATAATATATTTAACATGTGATTTTCTTGTAATATATGTTGCTATTAAATGCCTAACCTGTGCCCAAATAATGGGTTGGCTATGACTCCTTACATAGTAATTACATGACTTTGAATGTTTTAACCCCCCTAAAATTGAAGTGAAAAATGTAAAGTTGCCAATTTCTGTCTGGCAATGTAATAGCGTAAATGTAAAGAACACCTGAACAACTTTTCATGAGAATTTGAGGAAATTTTTTTTCAAAACCATAATCACACTAAGGGGTATGTCTTACTTCAGGTTCCTGAAATTATAAAAAGGTTCTCAAAACAGCCCCAGATTTCGTATGTGGGTGGTCGATAGAAATGCCTATGAAGACCCACTTTCAATTTTCTAATATTGTAGAGGAAAATATGATTTTTTTTGTATTTCTGTTTTTTTATCAAGGTTCTCAAAAGTCATTATTTTTTGCTGAAATGTCTTGTTGGGACTATTTGTCACTCCAAGCAATGAAAAAAAATGAAACTAATTCTCCTGACCCCCATCAGAGTGCAATAAAGTATCAATCAATACCTTAGCCAGGGCTACAACTATGATTCAGTATACTACTACCCTTGGTGCTGCCATCTGTACTATAGGATTGAGGCTTCCTCAATCTGTACCTTTGTGATCACTTTTTTGTGCATACTGGAAAATGAACCCTTTTTATGTACAAACTGTTTATTGCAGTGCCTACAGTTACATCAGAATAACAATGTCAATTAAAATCATATAATGAATATCCCTGCAACAGAGATGAATACATGCATGTAACTTCTTTGATTGGGAGAACTCTGGTGTTCTGCAAAAAAAAAAAAGAATTCCTGCTGGGAATTGAACCCGGGCCCCTGGCTTATGAAGTAAAGACCATACCACTAGACCACTCATCCTCAGCTAAATATAGCTGGTGTTGTAAGCCTTATTAGCCAGTGAACATAAATTGCCTCACAAAACAGATGCTGACCCACATGGACAATATTAGATCCAGCTCCTTTTTCCAACACTTTGGTTCTTCTATTATATTCAAGAAGTTTTTGCACTATGTATTACACTTTAATGGAGTCAACTACCTTTAATAAGATGGGTGTTCTAGCTGTTAACAGGGGGATTGACAGTTACAGATTCAGAGGCAATCATGCAAGCAGGTACTGACTTGTAGTTGTCTTCAGTCAGCCTAGATGGCAGCATGGCTGTTATTTACTTGTGCCATCTAGCTTCTATTACAGACACTACATATTAGAGATTCATATAGGCCTACAAAATTCCCTTTTCCTGGGTGTTTTATAATATATTTAACATGTGATTTTCTTGTAATATATGTTGCTATTAAATGCCTAACCTGTGCCCAAATAATGGGTTGGCTATGACTCCTTACATAGTAATTACATGACTTTGAATGTTTTAACCCCCCTAAAATTGAAGTGAAAAATGTAAAGTTGCCAATTTCTGTCTGGCAATGTAATAGCGTAAATGTAAAGAACACCTGAACAACTTTTCATGAGAATTTGAGGAAATTTTTTTTCAAAACCATAATCACACTAAGGGGTATGTCTTACTTCAGGTTCCTGAAATTATAAAAAGGTTCTCAAAACAGCCCCAGATTTCGTATGTGGGTGGTCGATAGAAATGCCTATGAAGACCCACTTTCAATTTTCTAATATTGTAGAGGAAAATATGATTTTTTTTGTATTTCTGTTTTTTTATCAAGGTTCTCAAAAGTCATTATTTTTTGCTGAAATGTCTTGTTGGGACTATTTGTCACTCCAAGCAATGAAAAAAAAATGAAACTAATTCTCCTGACCCCCATCAGAGTGCAATAAAGTATCAATCAATACCTTAGCCAGGGCTACAACTATGATTCAGTATACTACTACCCTTGGTGCTGCCATCTGTACTATAGGATTGAGGCTTCCTCAATCTGTACCTTTGTGATCACTTTTTTGTGCATACTGGAAAATGAACCCTTTTTATGTACAAACTGTTTATTGCAGTGCCTACAGTTACATCAGAATAACAATGTCAATTAAAATCATATAATGAATATCCCTGCAACAGAGATGAATACATGCATGTAACTTCTTTGATTGGGAGAACTCTGGTGTTCTGCAAAAAAAAAAAAGAATTCCTGCTGGGAATTGAACCCGGGCCCCTGGCTTATGAAGTAAAGACCATACCACTAGACCACTCATCCTCAGCTAAATATAGCTGGTGTTGTAAGCCTTATTAGCCAGTGAACATAAATTGCCTCACAAAACAGATGCTGACCCACATGGACAATATTAGATCCAGCTCCTTTTTCCAACACTTTGGTTCTTCTATTATATTCAAGAAGTTTTTGCACTATGTATTACACTTTAATGGAGTCAACTACCTTTAATAAGATGGGTGTTCTAGCTGTTAACAGGGGGATTGACAGTTGGGTCAGTTTTTTTAAGTGTGCTATTTTGCTAAAATATTGCATTGTCGTCGACATCTTCTTTAATAATTCATGAAAAATCATGATCTTAGTGCCATTTGATTCGTCTCACCCTGATCGTTCATTCCAAATATACTTTAAACAACTTTTGATCAATATTTACACCTAAAAAATGTCAAAAATGCATTTTTTCCTCATTTTTCCAATGAAATAAATATTAACCAGGATATCAAACATGTAGCATATGTTCTAGACATTAATCATTCACATTAATTTGCTCCTATTGGATAGTCCTGTATCTAAAGTGTCTCCCTCAATTTTTTTTACTTCATACTAATGAACCACCTCACACCAGATCAATTTAAATAATTCCAACCATAAATCTCACGTAGGATGACCCGTTTTTATACCCAGTCGCAATAATAGTTATATTTCTTTAAAAATCATGAAATTACTCTTATATACCCTTGTATATATGCTTTATCGTGTACTAAAATTTAAATGTTCTAGCTTGTCAACTTTCGCCTGTACATTAACTTAATGTCCAAAACTCATTTTTCCAACAAGAAGGGACCTCTTACGTGAGTAAATCATAATTAGCCATAATTATTCCAATATTAAATGAAAAGTGTTCATACAGTCATCCTCTGATCCCAATAGCCCTTACATTGACACAACCATCTTTTTATTTAAAAAAAAGTACTTATTGTCAAGAGAAATGCCAATCTTGCTAAATATTTAATATTCTCACGTACAAGTCCCAACAAATTATAAAGGTATATTCACTGCAAATATTACATTGCAGAGACAATTTCGTTTTGATATGATTACTTGAAGTGTTTGGAATCAATTTAAAATGATTTGCAGTTATTGATACCTTATGACCGGCACTGGTCAAATTCGATCTGTTGATCTCTTGAGATGTTATGTTGGAAATAATAATTCTCACGTAAGAGGTCCCTGTTAGAACGTAGTAGAATAAAAGCTTTGGTACTCTACCAAACTATAATGTTTTATTGTTTTAAATGTTATTCTTATATTCAGACACATGTACAATATATATTACATTGATTCCACTTTCGGAGAACAATTACCTTTGGTTCATTTTGCTGATAAATAATAAATCTCACGTGCAAGGTCCCTACTGGCAGGTAGCATAATAAAGCCATTTTGTTCTTTCAAAGTATATTTTACTCTTGTTGTAAATAGATTTCTGACACATAGGGACCTTTACATTTTATATTAGATTGATTCCACTTGGGTAAAAATATATTTTAGGTTTACTTTGAAGAAAAGAGATAACTCTCACGTAAGAGGTCCCTATTTTGAACTAGCAAATTAGGCATTATTCATTACCAAACTAAGTTGCATTGTTGTTTCAAATGAATTCTAAGCATTGGACACATGTGCATTATATAATTAGATCGATTCCACTGGAGGAGAAATATAATTTTGATCAATTCTGAAGAAAAATCATAAATCTCACGTACAAGGTCCCTAATGGCAGATAGCATAATAAGGCCGTTTTTTCCACCAAACTACATTTTACTGTCATTTCAAATAGATATCCAACCCATAGGTGTCTGTATACTATACATTAGATTGATTCCACTTGGGTAAAAATATATTTTGGGTTTATTTTGAAGAAAAGAGATAACTCTCACGTAAGAGGTCCCTATTTTGAAGTAGAGTATTAGGTCTTTTTTCATCATCAAACTATGTTGTACTGTTGTTTTAAATGAATTCTAAGCTTTGGACATATATACATAATATATAAGATCGATTTCACTTGGGAAAAAACATAATCTGTTGTTTGATAGAGCAAAAAGGCCTTATTATACGTCCTGCCAGTAGGGACCTCATACGTGAGATTTATCACTTTTACACAAAATTGACCAAAAATATATTTTTCTGCAAGTGGAATCGATTTAATATATAATATGTATGTGGCCAAAGCTAACAATTCATTCAAAACAACCATATAACATAATTTGATAGTGAAGAAATGCCTAATATGCCATTTCGAAATAGGGACCTTGTACGTGAGATTTATGACTTTTCTAGAAAATAAACCAAAATTATATTTTTTACCCAAGTGGAATAAATCTAATAGATGATATACATGTGTCTAGGGGCCAGAGATCCATTTAAAACAACAGTAAAGTTGAGTTTATTAGAGCAAAATGCCCTTATTATACTACCTGTTATTAGGGACCTCTTACGTGAGATTTATTACACTTTTCTACAAAATTGACCATAATATATGTTTTAAATGGATTTCTAGGCCTTAGACATGCATCTGTTTCATATTAGATCATTTTCACTTGGATGAATTATTTATTTTGGGTTAATTTTCGGTTCATCTAGTGAATAGTGATATTTCTTATGATGTGATATTTGATATTTTCCAAAATCGAGTAAAAAGTGGCATATTTGCATATTTCCTCACTTTATTTGCTTGATTAACATGAGGTGATGGAACTTTAGCCCTTTAAGTGATATTAGAATTGCTAAAGAAGCAAAAACAAGATTATTAGCATACAAAAATACAAGTTGGAAATTTTAGGTGAAATTCTCACGTAAGAGGTCCCTATTTAAACAGGTTTCTCCATAGCCTGATGAAGGGCATGGACATTTCATACCCTTAATAATGTCTTCAACTGATGGTAATAGATGCCAGGAAGTGTGTTTGTAATAATGGAACAGAAACTATGCATATTAGGTCTGTGAGGTTATTTGTAAAGAAAGAGATAAAAGAAATCATGAAATTGATGTAAAAATGAATGATAACCGATTTTTATGTATTATTCCCATTCTGCACAGGTATTGTGTAGAGTTTCAAAAATCTAGGATCCCATGATAATTGTCATAAATGATAAATGACCGATTTTTCTCACATTTCGGTTAATAATTTTGATTAAAATTATTATTTCACATTTTTCCAACTTAAAGAGGGACATGGTACGTGAGAATTACAGGTAGGTCATTTTTAATGGGCCATGAAGAGCCCAACCACTGGTCGGATTTTGTTGGAATAAAGTTTTCCTGAAATCTTAGAACCAGAATATGACGATTTAATAGAGAAAAGATGATTTCTGTTTAATTTAATTTTGACCATTACCCAAGCTCTATGAAATTGAAAACAGCACACTTTAAAAAACTGACCCAGTTACAGATTCAGAGGCAATCATGCAAGCAGGCACTGACTTGTAGTTGTCTTCAGTCAGCCTAGATGGCAGCATGGCTGTTATTTACTTGTGCCATCTAGCTTCCATTACAGACACTACATATTAGAGATTCATATAGGCCTACAAAATTCCCTTTTCCTGGGTGTTTTATAATATATTTAACATGTGATTTTCTTGTAATATATGTTGCTATTAAATGCCTAACCTGTGCCCAAATAATGGGTTGGCTATGACTCCTTACATAGTAATTACATGACTTTGAATGTTTTAACCCCCCTAAAATTGAAGTGAAAAATGTAAAGTTGCCAATTTCTGTCTGGCAATGTAATAGCGTAAATGTAAAGAACACCTGAACAACTTTTCATGAGAATTTGAGGAAATTTTTTTTCAAAACCATAATCACACTAAGGGGTATGTCTTACTTCAGGTTCCTGAAATTATAAAAAGGTTCTCAAAACAGCCCCAGATTTCGTATGTGGGTGGTCGATAGAAATGCCTATGAAGACCCACTTTCAATTTTCTAATATTGTAGAGGAAAATATGATTTTTTTTTGTATTTCTGTTTTTTTATCAAGGTTCTCAAAAGTCATTATTTTTTGCTGAAATGTCTTGTTGGGACTATTTGTCACTCCAAGCAATGAAAAAAAAATGAAACTAATTCTCCTGACCCCCATCAGAGTGCAATAAAGTATCAATCAATACCTTAGCCAGGGCTACAACTATGATTCAGTATACTACTACCCTTGGTGCTGCCATCTGTACTATAGGATTGAGGCTTCCTCAATCTGTACCTTTGTGATCACTTTTTTGTGCATACTGGAAAATGAACCCTTTTTATGTACAAACTGTTTATTGCAGTGCCTACAGTTACATCAGAATAATAATGTCAATTAAAATCATATAATGAATATCCCTGCAACAGAGATGAATACATGCATGTAACTTCTTTGATTGGGAGAACTCTGGTGTTCTGCAAAAAAAAAAAAGAATTCCTGCTGGGAATTGAACCCGGGCCCCTGGCTTATGAAGTAAAGACCATACCACTAGACCACTCATCCTCAGCTAAATATAGCTGGTGTTGTAAGCCTTATTAGCCAGTGAACATAAATTGCCTCACAAAACAGATGCTGACCCACATGGACAATATTAGATCCAGCTCCTTTTTCCAACACTTTGGTTCTTCTATTATATTCAAGAAGTTTTTGCACTATGTATTACACTTTAATGGAGTCAACTACCTTTAATAAGATGGGTGTTCTAGCTGTTAACAGGGGGATTGACAGTTACAGATTCAGAGGCAATCATGCAAGCAGGCACTGACTTGTAGTTGTCTTCAGTCAGCCTAGATGGCAGCATGGCTGTTATTTACTTGCGCCATCTAGCTTCCATTACAGACACTACATATTAGAGATTCATATAGGCCTACAAAATTCCCTTTTCCTGGGTGTTTTATAATATATTTAACATGTGATTTTCTTGTAATATATGTTGCTATTAAATGCCTAACCTGTGCCCAAATAATGGGTTGGCTATGACTCCTTACATAGTAATTACATGACTTTGAATGTTTTAACCCCCCTAAAATTGAAGTGAAAAATGTAAAGTTGCCAATTTCTGTCTGGCAATGTAATAGCGTAAATGTAAAGAACACCTGAACAACTTTTCATGAGAATTTGAGGAAATTTTTTTTCAAAACCATAATCACACTAAGGGGTATGTATTACTTCAGGTTCCTGAAATTATAAAAAGGTTCTCAAAACAGCCCCAGATTTCGTATGTGGGTGGTCGATAGAAATGCCTATGAAGACCCACTTTCAATTTTCTAATATTGTAGAGGAAAATATGATTTTTTTTGTATTTCTGTTTTTTTATCAAGGTTCTCAAAAGTCATTATTTTTTGCTGAAATGTCTTGTTGGGACTATTTGTCACTCCAAGCAATGAAAAAAAAATGAAACTAATTCTCCTGACCCCCATCAGAGTGCAATAAAGTATCAATCAATACCTTAGCCAGGGCTACAACTATGATTCAGTATACTACTACCCTTGGTGCTGCCATCTGTACTATAGGATTGAGGCTTCCTCAATCTGTACCTTTGTGATCACTTTTTTGTGCATACTGGAAAATGAACCCTTTTTATGTACAAACTGTTTATTGCAGTGCCAACAGTTACATCAGAATAATAATGTCAATTAAAATCATATAATGAATATCCCTGCAACAGAGATGAATACATGCATGTAACTTCTTTGATTGGGAGAACTCTGGTGTTCTGCAAAAAAAAAAAAGAATTCCTGCTGGGAATTGAACCCGGGCCCCTGGCTTATGAAGTAAAGACCATACCACTAGACCACTCATCCTCAGCTAAATATAGCTGGTGTTGTAAGCCTTATTAGCCAGTGAACATAAATTGCCTCACAAAACAGATGCTGACCCACATGGACAATATTAGATCCAGCTCCTTTTTCCAACACTTTGGTTCTTCTATTATATTCAAGAAGTTTTTGCACTATGTATTACACTTTAATGGAGTCAACTACCTTTAATAAGATGGGTGTTCTAGCTGTTAACAGGGGGATTGACAGTTACAGATTCAGAGGCAATCATGCAAGCAGGCACTGACTTGTAGTTGTCTTCAGTCAGCCTAGATGGCAGCATGGCTGTTATTTACTTGCGCCATCTAGCTTCCATTACAGACACTACATATTAGAGATTCATATAGGCCTACAAAATTCCCTTTTCCTGGGTGTTTTATAATATATTTAACATGTGATTTTCTTGTAATATATGTTGCTATTAAATGCCTAACCTGTGCCCAAATAATGGGTTGGCTATGACTCCTTACATAGTAATTACATGACTTTGAATGTTTTAACCCCCCTAAAATTGAAGTGAAAAATGTAAAGTTGCCAATTTCTGTCTGGCAATGTAATAGCGTAAATGTAAAGAACACCTGAACAACTTTTCATGAGAATTTGAGGAAATTTTTTTTCAAAACCATAATCACACTAAGGGGGTATGTCTTACTTCAGGTTCCTGAAATTATAAAAAGGTTCTCAAAACAGCCCCAGATTTCGTATGTGGGTGGTCGATAGAAATGCCTATGAAGACCCACTTTCAATTTTCTAATATTGTAGAGGAAAATATGATTTTTTTTGTATTTCTGTTTTTTTATCAAGGTTCTCAAAAGTCATTATTTTTTGCTGAAATGTCTTGTTGGGACTATTTGTCACTCCAAGCAATGAAAAAAAAATGAAACTAATTCTCCTGACCCCCATCAGAGTGCAATAAAGTATCAATCAATACCTTAGCCAGGGCTACAACTATGATTCAGTATACTACTACCCTTGGTGCTGCCATCTGTACTATAGGATTGAGGCTTCCTCAATCTGTACCTTTGTGATCACTTTTTTGTGCATACTGGAAAATGAACCCTTTTTATGTACAAACTGTTTATTGCAGTGCCTACAGTTACATCAGAATAACAATGTCAATTAAAATCATATAATGAATATCCCTGCAACAGAGATGAATACATGCATGTAACTTCTTTGATTGGGAGAACTCTGGTGTTCTGCAAAAAAAAAAAAAATTCCTGCTGGGAATTGAACCCGGGCCCCTGGCTTATGAAGTAAAGACCATACCACTAGACCACTCATCCTCAGCTAAATATAGCTGGTGTTGTAAGCCTTATTAGCCAGTGAACATAAATTGCCTCACAAAACAGATGCTGACCCACATGGACAATATTAGATCCAGCTCCTTTTTCCAACACTTTGGTTCTTCTATTATATTCAAGAAGTTTTTGCACTATGTATTACACTTTAATGGAGTCAACTACCTTTAATAAGATGGGTGTTCTAGCTGTTAACAGGGGGATTGACAGTTACAGATTCAGAGGCAATCATGCAAGCAGGCACTGACTTGTAGTTGTCTTCAGTCAGCCTAGATGGCAGCATGGCTGTTATTTACTTGTGCCATCTAGCTTCTATTACAGACACTACATATTAGAGATTCATATAGGCCTACAAAATTCCCTTTTCCTGGGTGTTTTATAATATATTTAACATGTGATTTTCTTGTAATATATGTTGCTATTAAATGCCTAACCTGTGCCCAAATAATGGGTTGGCTATGACTCCTTACATAGTAATTACATGACTTTGAATGTTTTAACCCCCCTAAAATTGAAGTGAAAAATGTAAAGTTGCCAATTTCTGTCTGGCAATGTAATAGCGTAAATGTAAAGAACACCTGAACAACTTTTCATGAGAATTTGAGGAAATTTTTTTTCAAAACCATAATCACACTAAGGGGTATGTCTTACTTCAGGTTCCTGAAATTATAAAAAGGTTCTCAAAACAGCCCCAGATTTCGTATGTGGGTGGTCGATAGAAATGCCTATGAAGACCCACTTTCAATTTTCTAATATTGTAGAGGAAAATATGATTTTTTTTGTATTTCTGTTTTTTTATCAAGGTTCTCAAAAGTCATTATTTTTTGCTGAAATGTCTTGTTGGGACTATTTGTCACTCCAAGCAATGAAAAAAAAATGAAACTAATTCTCCTGACCCCCATCAGAGTGCAATAAAGTATCAATCAATACCTTAGCCAGGGCTACAACTATGATTCAGTATACTACTACCCTTGGTGCTGCCATCTGTACTATAGGATTGAGGCTTCCTCAATCTGTACCTTTGTGATCACTTTTTTGTGCATACTGGAAAATGAACCCTTTTTATGTACAAACTGTTTATTGCAGTGCCTACAGTTACATCAGAATAACAATGTCAATTAAAATCATATAATGAATATCCCTGCAACAGAGATGAATACATGCATGTAACTTCTTTGATTGGGAGAACTCTGGTGTTCTGCAAAAAAAAAAAAGAATTCCTGCTGGGAATTGAACCCGGGCCCCTGGCTTATGAAGTAAAGACCATACCACTAGACCACTCATCCTCAGCTAAATATAGCTGGTGTTGTAAGCCTTATTAGCCAGTGAACATAAATTGCCTCACAAAACAGATGCTGACCCACATGGACAATATTAGATCCAGCTCCTTTTTCCAACACTTTGGTTCTTCTATTATATTCAAGAAGTTTTTGCACTATGTATTACACTTTAATGGAGTCAACTACCTTTAATAAGATGGGTGTTCTAGCTGTTAACAGGGGGATTGACAGTTACAGATTCAGAGGCAATCATGCAAGCAGGCACTGACTTGTAGTTGTCTTCAGTCAGCCTAGATGGCAGCATGGCTGTTATTTACTTGCGCCATCTAGCTTCCATTACAGACACTACATATTAGAGATTCATATAGGCCTACAAAATTCCCTTTTCCTGGGTGTTTTATAATATATTTAACATGTGATTTTCTTGTAATATATGTTGCTATTAAATGCCTAACCTGTGCCCAAATAATGGGTTGGCTATGACTCCTTACATAGTAATTACATGACTTTGAATGTTTTAACCCCCCTAAAATTGAAGTGAAAAATGTAAAGTTGCCAATTTCTGTCTGGCAATGTAATAGCGTAAATGTAAAGAACACCTGAACAACTTTTCATGAGAATTTGAGGAAATTTTTTTTCAAAACCATAATCACACTAAGGGGTATGTCTTACTTCAGGTTCCTGAAATTATAAAAAGGTTCTCAAAACAGCCCCAGATTTCGTATGTGGGTGGTCGATAGAAATGCCTATGAAGACCCACTTTCAATTTTCTAATATTGTAGAGGAAAATATGATTTTTTTTGTATTTCTGTTTTTTTATCAAGGTTCTCAAAAGTCATTATTTTTTGCTGAAATGTCTTGTTGGGACTATTTGTCACTCCAAGCAATGAAAAAAAAATGAAACTAATTCTCCTGACCCCCATCAGAGTGCAATAAAGTATCAATCAATACCTTAGCCAGGGCTACAACTATGATTCAGTATACTACTACCCTTGGTGCTGCCATCTGTACTATAGGATTGAGGCTTCCTCAATCTGTACCTTTGTGATCACTTTTTTGTGCATACTGGAAAATGAACCCTTTTTATGTACAAACTGTTTATTGCAGTGCCTACAGTTACATCAGAATAACAATGTCAATTAAAATCATATAATGAATATCCCTGCAACAGAGATGAATACATGCATGTAACTTCTTTGATTGGGAGAACTCTGGTGTTCTGCAAAAAAAAAAAAGAATTCCTGCTGGGAATTGAACCCGGGCCCCTGGCTTATGAAGTAAAGACCATACCACTAGACCACTCATCCTCAGCTAAATATAGCTGGTGTTGTAAGCCTTATTAGCCAGTGAACATAAATTGCCTCACAAAACAGATGCTGACCCACATGGACAATATTAGATCCAGCTCCTTTTTCCAACACTTTGGTTCTTCTATTATATTCAAGAAGTTTTTGCACTATGTATTACACTTTAATGGAGTCAACTACCTTTAATAAGATGGGTGTTCTAGCTGTTAACAGGGGGATTGACAGTTACAGATTCAGAGGCAATCATGCAAGCAGGCACTGACTTGTAGTTGTCTTCAGTCAGCCTAGATGGCAGCATGGCTGTTATTTACTTGCGCCATCTAGCTTCCATTACAGACACTACATATTAGAGATTCATATAGGCCTACAGAATTCCCTTTTCCTGGGTGTTTTATAATATATTTAACATGTGATTTTCTTGTAATATATGTTGCTATTAAATGCCTAACCTGTGCCCAAATAATGGGTTGGCTATGACTCCTTACATAGTAATTACATGACTTTGAATGTTTTAACCCCCCTAAAATTGAAGTGAAAAATGTAAAGTTGCCAATTTCTGTCTGGCAATGTAATAGCGTAAATGTAAAGAACACCTGAACAACTTTTCATGAGAATTTGAGGAAATTTTTTTTCAAAACCATAATCACACTAAGGGGGTATGTCTTACTTCAGTTTCCTGAAATTATAAAAAGGTTCTCAAAACAGCCCCAGATTTCGTATGTGGGTGGTCGATAGAAATGCCTATGAAGACCCACTTTCAATTTTCTAATATTGTAGAGGAAAATATGATTTTTTTTGTATTTCTGTTTTTTTATCAAGGTTCTCAAAAGTCATTATTTTTTGCTGAAATGTCTTGTTGGGACTATTTGTCACTCCAAGCAATGAAAAAAAAATGAAACTAATTCTCCTGACCCCCATCAGAGTGCAATAAAGTATCAATCAATACCTTAGCCAGGGCTACAACTATGATTCAGTATACTACTACCCTTGGTGCTGCCATCTGTACTATAGGATTGAGGCTTCCTCAATCTGTACCTTTGTGATCACTTTTTTGTGCATACTGGAAAATGAACCCTTTTTATGTACAAACTGTTTATTGCAGTGCCTACAGTTACATCAGAATAACAATGTCAATTAAAATCATATAATGAATATCCCTGCAACAGAGATGAATACATGCATGTAACTTCTTTGATTGGGAGAACTCTGGTGTTCTGCAAAAAAAAAAAAGAATTCCTGCTGGGAATTGAACCCGGGCCCCTGGCTTATGAAGTAAAGACCATACCACTAGACCGCTCATCCTCAGCTAAATATAGCTAGTGTTGTAAGCCTTATTAGCCAGTGAACATAAATTGCCTCACAAAACAGATGCTGACCCACATGGACAATATTAGATCCAGCTCCTTTTTCCAACACTTTGGTTCTTCTATTATATTCAAGAAGTTTTTGCACTATGTATTACACTTAAATGGAGTCAACTACCTTTAATAAGATAATAATATGGGTGTTCTAGGTGAGAACAGGGGGATTGCGAATTACTGATTTATAGAGGCAATTAGAGCCCACTGATTTGATTTGAATACAGCTCAGTGATATGAAGCATATCACTGAAAATGTTATCATTAAATAAATGTTACATTCTAGAACATAAATAATTGCCTTACCCCATAAAATATACATAAAATGAGTCATTTTGAAGAAATTTCAGTATATTATCAGTTGCTTTGCAACTATACATAGCCTAGCAACCATATAATTCACCGAAATAGTTAGAAAAATTAGAGAACTATTCCATATGTAGTGAACCGCAGATTCGTGGGCAAGAGTTCCGGAAAGAATTACGAATACAAGGAGATTCGTTTGAACCTGGTTTTATTTCCCAAATGTATACAGTTACTAAGGTATTGTCACTGAACAAAGGGTGCTTAATTTGAACAACAGAAGTATCTCGGTCCGCGGTGCGGCTCGAGTCCGTAGTGTTAAGCGAAGCCTTGATCCCCTTGCGGAGGTAGAAGTATCCTCTGCCTACTGCCCGTCGGAGGGTGTCTGCAGTGCTGTTGGCACGATGGTGAATGTCGCCCTCTGACGGAAGTGGCCAGAACTGATGGTCGTCTCCGGCTCCGGTAGAAGTGCCCCCGCTGTCGTAGCCTGGTTGGTGTTCGGCGATGATCGGCAGCATTGATGTATTCCAGGTGGCAGACCCACTGCAGTGCCCCCTCACTAGTTGGAGTTGAGGAGGTCCACGATAACTAGTTACGTACTAGCATATGCAATCACCCGCTCTTGCTCATCCTGCTGTACCACTCGCATCCGTGTCCAGAATGAACTGGCCAGTCGCTCGTGGTTACGCCAATACCGACGTGGAAAGCAAGGCCTTTTTCGTAGCCTCAAATGCATCATTGAGCTCACTATTCCAAGTTAGCTTATACCGTAGTACCTTTTGTCCAGCTGTCGCAGTTTCCTGCAGCGGCCGCACAAGATCATTAAAACTCAGAATGAACTGACGGTAATATGAAGCGAAACCCAGAAATGACCAGATATCCTTCACTGTCAACGGAACAGGCCAAGTCACCACCGCTCGCATCTTCTCCGGGTCTGCACGTATCCCCTCCTTAGATACAATGCGGCCCAGGTACTGTACCTCCTTACGAAAGAGGCGACACTTCTTCGGTTTTAACATATGCCATCAACCTATCAAACACCAATCCCGTGTTCGTAATGGCTTCATGGACACTCGCACCATAAATGATCACATCATCCAGATAGACGACACAGATCTTGCCATTAAGCCCCCGGAGAACCTCCGTCATCATTTTCTGAAACGTGGCCAGGGCATTGCAAAGGCCAAACGGCATCACCTTAAACTGATATAAACCCGTAGAAGTAGTGAAAGCCGTCTTTTCCTTGCTATCCGGATCCATAGCTATCTGCCAATAGCCACTCTCCAGACCAAGGGTACAAAACCATGCATTGCCACCCAGTGCGTCTAGACAGTCGTCTATTCGCAGCAGCGGATAGGAGTCTTTTCGTGTCACGTTATTCAGTCTCCTGAAGTCAACGCAGACCCTAGTTGAGCCATCCGGCTTTGGGACCAGAACGGTGGGGAAGGCCCACGGGCCGTTTCCCTCCTCGATCTTATCCTCTTCTAGCATTTTTCTGACCTTGGAGGCCAGAGCCTCCTGAAAAGGTAACTTTATAGGCTTAGTGTCACCCATGTCGATGGAGTGCCGAACCCGGTTCGTAAACCCCAATTGCTCACCCTGCAACCTGAACACACGCTTTTTCGCATATACCAACTTGCACACCCTTTTCAGGGTTTCAGTATCTGCAATGTCAGTGCCCTCTATGATAGATTCCAGTTCAGGGATGCTAGTATTCGGACAGCCGTGGGGGTTATATATTCCCTTCAACCCCCGGCTTGTCTCGTCCGCGTCAAGTGTGAGTAGTCACCCGTGAAATTAGCCGCAACCTCGAATGCAGATGCCACCGACGTCCCGCGTGGCATGACTATTGGAAGTCCCGTAGAGTTCATAATAGGGAGTTTGTGACAGTGAGCAGACGATACATATGTATCGCATCCGACTCCATGATATAGCCAACGTCGTTCTCGGGTAGTGACACGTCCACTGACGCGACCTTCACCTCGAACGCGGCCAACCTAACGTCCTCCCGTAGGAACGCGGTCGATATTGCACCTCTCCGTCGACAGAATATGTGATTCTTGCCTCCTTCCAGGAGCATCTTGCCAGGCCCCGTCATGCTAGTATCATAGCGCCACATGAAGTCCTGGCCCAGGACAGCCTCTTCCCCGCCGCCTAGACCACTGACTACCAGACAGGCATTCGGATACAAACGCCCTGCGATCTCAAAGTCAAAGACCGCATCCCCCATTGTCTTCGGAGTACCACCCGCAAGTGGTTTAACCCGTACCCGCGAAGCGAGCAGGTCGGGCTTGCGGGCCAGCGAATCATAGAATCTCTTTGACACTAGTGAGGTAGTTGCACCTGTCATATAAAAACACTCCTCGCCTAGTACCCACGCTGACAGGCACATACCATCTATCCACTATCGCTACCACGTCGATAGGAATAGAGAGGTCACGGCTGGCCGCAGAACTAGTCAAATTTTTAACACAGCATTCACCACCCATGGTAGAGCTAACCGCGAGCAGCGCTGTGCAAGCGCCAGCAAAGCGAATTTCCGAACTCATTCCATGATCGTGTGGGATTGCCCCGAACATTGCTAACTAACTCCTCCGACCAAGGTTTTTCGTATTTTCTGCTGGCTTCTGCGGGCCCCCACCCTCCACCATACCAGTTTCCACCTTGTTTTGTCCTGCCTGCCTACCTGACCTCCCCTGATCGTATGACCTACGTGGAGTGTCACCGGCCCAGCGGGCTACGGGAAGGTTCCCCCCGTATAAAGTTTCGTCAAACTCATGGGTCCCGTCACCGCTTCCTTGCGAGACCCATCTCAATTTCCCTTGGCAGGCTTAGTCTGATCCGGGGAATTGTCTTCCTCACCTTTTTCCTTTGCAATAAAAGCGCGAAACTTTTTTAGGTGGTTGCGTGCAGTTGGCTTGCAAGTGCGTGGTTTTTCCGCACAGCCAACAGGCAGGCTCTGGACGAGGCGCCTTCGTATCCTTCTTCCGATAGTCAGTCTTAGTAACCGTCTTCTTGGAAGATTTGGATAAAGTCTTGGTTTTATCCCATGACTTCTTCGTACTTTGGTCAGACTTTTTATCCCCCTTTTGTACGTCCTTCCGTAATGCCTGGAAGGCTGCAAAATCGGCTATTAATTCCGATTCTGATTCAGAGTCTGAAACCTCTGGCGCTGTAGCAGCCTTCAAAGTTTCGTCATCTGACAAGTCAGATCCAGACTGCGCCTCAGCTTCCGCTGCGGCATAAGAAGCTTTATGGCGAAGAGACCACAGCCCCCGGGCTGCTGATATGGTGACTGGTGCGCCGAAGCTGTTCACGCACAGAGGTTGTTTCGTGGTGAAGGGGCCGTATAGTTTGTCGTAACATTGTAAAGCTCTGACTGGGCAGAGAACTTCATTGGAGAGAGCTGGAATGGCTATTTGTGTGTGTGTCTTCGAAGATTGGAGGGTCATGGACCATTTAATCTTGACAATTAACCCCGACGATGTTATCACGAGGTCCGACCTCGTTAGTTGCCTTGTGCTGTCGTATGAGGCTTTTGACTGGGGAAACAGATTACTCTGGCGAAGCATTGCGAGGTACATAAGAAGTATGGCCAGTCTCATCAGCGTGGGTCGCTCTAAGATGTAGGTCGCTTCTATGATCCTCTGTATTAGCACCGGAGTAAGCGGAGACTTCTGAGTCGGGACATGGCGTATCAGAAGCTCCAGACCCCGCATGGCGAAGTTGACTTTGGGGTGGTAGAGGTGATTGTCCTCCAGCCCAGACATCTTGTAGAAAGTTCTTATACTTCCCAGTTTATTCCTTATTATTGGGGGAGTTAGGCCTGCCTTCGCGATGTACTCAATGTACCATTAGAATCGATCTGATGAGATTCTGGGAGGTTTTTTTTCTCTATAGATTCCCTCTAAACCACTTCCGTCCCCATAGATCCGTCCCTATAGATCAGTATCAAGCCTATAGATCAGTCCCTATAGATCAGTATCAAGCCTATAGATCAGTATCAAGACTTCCGTCTCCATAGATCAAGACTTCCGTCTCCATAGATCAAGACTTCCGTCTCCATAGATCACTTCCGTCTCCATAGATCAAGACTTCCGTCTCCATAGATCAAGACTTCCGTCTCCATAGATCAAGACTTCCGTCTCCATAGATCAAGACTTCCGTCTCCATAGATCAAGACTTCTGTCTCCATAGATCAACCCAACCCTGTCAAGTATAGAATGAAAAAAAAAGGACCTGACGAGGCTCGAACCCTCAACGTTCTCCGCAGAAGTCGAGCAGTCTAACCACTCCACTACAGAGCTGGTGGAGTTGTGGCGGCAGAATTTTGGTACCGTACTGTCCCACGCACCCGGACCGCTTAGAGTTCAAGGTGACTTTCGAATGAAATTCTCCGTGCGCTATATAGACTACCGTACACAATGCAACGCCAAGTAAATGTGCACATGAGTGGGTATGCCGAAGGGTCTCCACATCTCTTCCGGTCTATAACGTAAGCACGTATAGCTTCTGAAGCCGCCATTCATTTATTACTCGATTCCCGTCGACTAAATCTTCGCTATCGGGCTCAAACACTATTTAAATCATTTCTACCGATTCAAATCTTTTATTTATTTCTTTTTTTAAGTCCCTAGACACACGGACACGGCATTCGAGAACCGGAAGTCTGATGCTTCGTTAGTTGACGTGCGGGTCACTTTCGAATGAAATCCTCCGTGCGCTATATAGGCCACCGTACACAATGCAACGCCAAGTGAATGTGCACATGAGTGGCTATGCCGAAGGATCTCCACATCTCTTCCGGTCGCACGTATAGGTTCTGAACTCGCCATTCATTTATTGCTTGATTCCCGTCGACTAAATCTTCGCTATCAGGCTCAAACACTATTTAAATCATTTCTACCGATTCAAATCTTTTATTTATTTCTTTTTTAAGTCCCTAGACACACGCAACACGGCATTCGAGAACCGGAAGTGTCCGATGCTTGCCGCGTTAGTCGGAAACTGCATGATACCACGACGGCTGGCCAAGTGAAGTGGGCGGGGCTTAGCGGAGAAACAGCCAATCAGAGGTGCGTATTCGCTAATGTTTACGTTCAGCCAGCCGGCGTGTTTTCACAAGGTTCCGCTGCTTGCTATCCAAGGCATCGTTTTCAAAATCACTTCCGGTCTCATAGAAAGGCTGACGACTCGCATGGTATATTTCGGATGTTTTTGGACGGAATAAAGAAGGTTTGTCTATCTTTTTTGCTCTAACATTAAGGGAATATCATCAAATCAAGGGAATCTCATCAATTCTCTTCTAAAAGCAATAATTTCCGAGGTTTTTTCTGCTCGCGGTGTCTATAGCGTCAGTGAAGTTCTCGGGCTTCGCCCTCGAACTTCCCTGACGCTATAGACACCGCGAGCAGAAAAAACCTCGGAAATTATTCCTTAAACAGATGTGGTCTGGCTTGAGGGTGCGGTAGTCCAGCTTCAGGGCTTTGCAGAACGCGAGCAGGTTGACCACTGCTGACGTGCGGTTGCTTCTCGTGCCTGGTCTATGGGCCGCGATTTGTCTGTTGTAGGCGGCTTGAGCCAGTCTTGAGGTACGGCCTAATAGAATTGAGAGACATCATAAAGGGCATGATTAGTTCTAACAAGTTCAAGATTGGATTGAGCAATAATTTCATTTGATTTTTGGGTGTCAGAGAGACAGGCCCTGGACAGTGCATCGGCTGTGATCATCATGACCCCCCGGCATATATGTGAATATGAAGGAGGTTTGGCGTTGCATTGACAAAAACCAGAGTGCATGTGCGCACGCCGCCAAGGTGTCATCGCAGGGCTTTCCACCTTTAAATGCATGCACTGCCGCCGTGTTATCACAGAATATTTCAATCTGGGCTCCCTTGTGTTCCTCATTGGTGAAGAGGCGGGCCGCAGCTAAACAGTTCACTGCCTCCAGGTGGTTGATGGATCTGCCTTCTCTCTCGTCTGCCAAGAAGGTGTGTGTGTAGGCTCTTGGGCCATCTTATGCGCCGCCTCCCTGGAGGCATGCGTCCGCCCATATTCTGAGTTTCACATTACTTGTTGGTATTATTACCTTGCCATTAAATGTTTTCATGAACTTGTGGAACCATCTGATGTCCGCGCATGCTCTGGTTATGAATACTTGGCCCCCCTTTGCTGCCCGCATGGCTGCCAAGATCCTTTGCATGTACAGGCGAGCAGGCATGACTGCCTTTGCGATGTGTGCAATCTTGCCCGTGACCCTTTGAAGTTGTTTTGTTGTAGCATGGTGCTTGTTATTGAGCCGAAGGGGAGGGCCCTGTCTATGTAATATCGGTCGTCCACCATAATACCTGTCAGAGGCCAGTCGAGGGGACATACAGGGAAATGCCTGTATGCCCTCTTGAGGTCTATCACCGCCATGTAGGGTGCTCCTCCCATAGCATTGATGATTTGCACCGCATCTGTGACTGTAGGAAGAGTGTGATATGCAGGTTGCGCGTCATATCTGTTCTTCTGTATGAACTGGTTTATTCCCCCGTCTGGAAAAGAGTAATCTACTATTATTCTCCTTTCTGACGGGTCTTGTTTGGGGCGTGTCATGAGTGGGCTCATCACACACCATGGGGTGAAGGGAGGCTTGGTGTATGTGCTGGTCCGCCGATGTATGATTCTCTACTTGCTGTGAGTTGTAGATAGGGCCTCCCATATATTGGAGTGGGAACCCGTATTGGGTCCCGTATATGACCATATCATCTGACTCGTGGCCTGTTGCTATCTCCTTCCATTTTTGGGCATTGAGCGAGGAAGTTATTTTAATTCTCGCTCCTTTCCAGTTGGGTCTGTTGTATGCCCTAACTCTCTCATATATATGCACCATCTTTTCTTCTAGGTTGATGTCGGGGTAAGGCCATCTTGAGTACTTATTGAAGGCTTTATTAGGGGCTTTGTCGTCTTGTTGGATATCAGACTCCTCCAGCGAGAGGTGGAGGCTGTCCCCCTCCGACATGTCATCATCTGCTGGATCTCTATGTATGTCGGGGTATTCTATTCTAGACATGAATTCTGGCATTTCGTGTTGGCAACAGTCCATCTGCAATTCAATGTGAGAGAGATTATCATTTATGTCATTGTCATTGTTCAATGTCACTCGTGCGTATTCACCGCTTGAGTGGCTATTGTCGTCACTCCTGCTATCCTCACCCAAAACAGTCTTACTAAGTTCACCAGCATTTACATCTTGCGTATCAGTATTTGTGTGTACTACACATTGTAATTGATACTTGCCCCTATAAGCTTGCGTGCTGCGTTGCTCAATTGCTTGGTCCCGTGTGGGTTCAGTATTCAAGATGGCGGACCCATGGGGGCTGCCATTTTGTTTTTTTTGTTTTGATATGTGGGCGTGGCACATTACATCGTATGGTGAAATATTCTTTTCGCTGGTAGAATCATTAGAAGTACCGCTGTACTCACCGATCGTATTGTTTTGGGTATGGGCACAGGAGTTTATACGTTTTTTGTCGCCTCTTGTTTCTTTGTGTATCCAGCGCCATGGTTGTTGTTGCATGGCCTATGTGTCTGTGCGTCTCCGCCATGTAGTTTTGCTTGGACGTTTTTCTTATTATTACAGTCCCTGACTGTATGGGCGTTCTCTCGCATCTTGATTGCATAGAAACAATATCCACATGCGTACAAGAAGGTGACATTGCCCACTGTGTGTTCCGATTTATGTTTGCACTCATCAAAGTTATAGGCGTGGCACGGTACCCTGGCTGTTTTGTTGCTGTTTGTCAAGCTCTGAGGAAACCATGCTACTTGATCTATATTCCTTGAATGTGTGTTCATCTTTCCAATCTAGGTAGCCATCCAGAACCATGTCGAAGCATGATCGGGTCCATGTGTGGGCGGGGCCCCATTCCCTGACAGCCGTGTCCTCCGCCACCTGCGACAGGTGGTTGAGCATGTACCAGACTGTAGAGTGTTGCCTAACATTAGACATAATGAACCTGGCGAACCCGCACATGTACTCTGGCATTGTCAAGTCTCTTTTATCCTTTTTGATTTTAATTGACATATCTGGGGGCAATGATGTCTCAGGCGAGATATATGTTTGCCTACCTCTATGACTAACTGTTGAAGTGTATTGCCGATCGATTGCTCTCCTCACTGTCTTGGAGTGTCTGTGTGTACGACTGAGTTCTCTGGGCGAGGGGAGGGAGTCGTCCGACAAGTCTGACTCCGTATCTGCTGGCTGTCTGGTATCATAGGAGAACACTGGGTTCCTGTGGTGAAGTGAGCTATCGTCCCCTTTGCAGGACTTGCACTTTGCTTTCCTCGATCTACTCTGCGTATAGCAATATTCCTCTCTTCCAGTTTTGTGTACCATCTTTTTCTTTTTCTTTTTACTGTCCTGTTGTCTCACTACTGTATCCTCCGATTCTTTGGACTCGGATACCTCTGATTGTGTACAATCCTCACTGTGTTCAGTCTCTTGACCAATCTGAGTTAGGATTTGTTCGACATGCTGCCTCGGTCACTTGGCCTTGGACGGTGGAGCTCGGCATTTCGCCTCCCTCCGTTGTTGAACCGGCCCTGACGCGGCTTTCGCGGCCTTAACAGCTGTCTCACACATCTTACTCATCATTAAACTAAACATGTCCATTGGTTTGGTTGTACTTCACTTTTTGTACTAATTTTAGGCTTCTTTGGTTTTTTAAGAGTTCTTTTACCTGCCTTTGCTACCTTGTAGTTCAACTTCCGGTTCTTGGATTGTTTACTCGTGGGCGCGGCCATCTTGCAATGGCGGGCCTCTGAGGTAGACTCACCGGTGCGAATGTCCCCGGATGCGTCGGTCTCAGATTCGAACTCGTTGTCCTCTGGGCCCAAATCCACAATTGTGGGATTTTTTGCATTCCTGGCTGGCGTGATTTTCTTTGGAGTTTTATCTCCTTGCTTCTGTCTGTGTTTCTCGGCCTCTTGGTTCGATGCGATATCTTCCTGTATGAGGCCGGATCCACTGGCGTCGTGTTCATCATGGCCGCCATCTTTGCCTCCTATGGTGGTGAGGTCTAGTTCCCCGTTTTCTTCTCCAACTGTCGGCTTCTGACCAGTTCGTTTTGGTCTTACTTCCCCGTTATTAGCCTTAGCCTTGGGCTTGTCTTTTGCATCCTTGTTTAGTGTAGGAGAGGCTTAGACGTATGGAATTTGGAGTGAATTTTGCGGAATAAAAATTTTCACAAGCCAGCTAGGAGCGAGCAATCAGTCAAGTGACCAGAGTGGGGAGGGGGAGGAGTGCATGCCTCGTCAATGCACGGCAATCCCCCTGGCGCCGCCTGGTGATTGTGAGCCTAATTCTAAATAATTGATAATGATACTGAGAAATTTAAAAAACTGACTTGTAAAAAGTCTTTTTTTGGTACTTTTTGGAATGTGGAAGTCAAATTATTAGAGATGGATTAGCAAAACTAGGGTTCCCTCGAAATTTCAGCCAGACCGCATCCAATAAACATAAATTTCCAACCCCAGCTTTGTGAAGCAAACCGATCTCCATTGTAAAAATAGCACGCGTCTGGGTAACGGAGGTGACGGTGGATGGGATATTGTTATGTAACATTACGTAACATTGTGTAACCTCATTATATTTATATTAATCATTAATTATCACCTATTATCTCATTACTTAAAACCGCTAATCATACTTAACTAGCTAGGACTGTGCAAGTCTACTTATACATGCTATGCCATGGATATTACGTAAGGGCTCCGCCCACTCATTACATATGGATGTAACCCAGGAGGAGCCTGTACTATTCTAGATCATTAAACAGTTGCTTCGCTCTTCTCACGAAGACCACACGTTCGTTTGTATTCTTCCATCATACCTTAACAATATGTGCATTGCAGACCCATATGCTCCAAGCAAACACTGCAAAGTATATTCTTTTGGGTAGGTGTATATGCAACATTTCTATTAAATACTTAAAGCTTAATGATGCAGGGGGACAATTACAACAGTGCCGTCGTTCTTAAGATATTTCAATATTTTATCCAAACGGAAATTGCAGGGATTTCGTAAATGGTATTGGCATTTAAAAAAATCTGGAATATTTACTTCCAGAAATAGATCTACACCAAAAGCAAGGACTTGCTGATATGAGTAAGTTTACATAAACACACTTTTCCTAAACTTTGGAAAAAACGAAGTATAACTAAAACCATATAAAATATTAAAAATTCAATTAAAAATGCAATAGTTCCCTAAAAGTCCCTTTAATAAACGCATGACTTGATGAAACCCTCAATTTATATATGGAACATACCGTGGGTGTATTCTCTCCAAGGGTTATCATCAAGGTTGTGGTGGGAGACAATATATATTATACGCTCTTAAAAACTGCTATTTGCGCTTCTTTAGAAGAGCGCAGGACGTTGTACTAACGTGTTTGATTTGAGCGCAACTACACGGCGCTCTTTCCACGTCTTTTAGTAGCAGTTCAAGAGCGCAATTAGAGCGGACCAAGAGATTTACCATTGATTTCATAAGGAAAGAAGCAAACCAGTAGAATCGCTCTGTGCTTGTATTGCGCTAAAAACTGGTGCGCTTGTTTCCAATATGAAATCAATAGCAAATGCGTTCGTGCGCTCTCACTGCGCTCCTTTTTTCTTTTTTTTATTCATTACAGGCCAGTACAATTAACTTGTGGAGATATAATATGAAAGAAAAAACGCAATTATACCCTACCCCGGTGTCTTCGTGCGTTGCTTATAAATGTTACCTTATGGGTTTTAAAAATGATTATAAAAGAAAAGGCATATACCAAGCAGAGACGGCCCACTTACATACATAAGACATTTTATTATACACACATTCAATACTGAGGCCCCGACAGCCGCACATTACTTGTAACGTGGTATTGGACTAGTACATTACCGGCGCGTTGTCATGGCGACGCAAGTTTGGTGGCGCAAGATTGCCAACGCAAGGTTGCCGACGCAAGTTTGCCGTGTGCGAGGGCTTTCTTTCTCCAACATTTCAACTGTTTCTATAGTTATATTCCTCTTGTACGAACACCAGATATGGCAAATTATGTTAATGTATCTTTAATTAAGCATGTTTTGCATGCAAAACTAGGCATGTATAATAATCAACTTATAGGACTCGTTGCCCCATGGAGCGTAAATAAAGAACTCAACCTGCGGTCTCGTCCTTTATTTACGCTCCGTGCGGCAACTCGTCCTATAAGTGCTAAATATTGTATATGAAATAAGGAATACCTTTTTTATGTTAGTAGTATAAAGGAATGGCGAGATATCCTCCTCTGGGGTGCCAGGGGCCATATAGGGCAGGTTATATAGGTCAGTATATAGGTCACAGTGACCTGATCAGGTCATTGACCTGATCAGGTCACCCAACTGGATCACCTAGGTGACCCAATGGGGTCAAGCAATTAGTTAGTTATGTTTATATACATGGGGGGTTATAGGGGTGGGGGTTATAGGGGGGTGGGGGAGGGGTGTACCCTTGGGTGCATGACCTTGGGCGCATGACCTTGGGTGTATGACCTGGTTGTATGACCTGCATGTATGATTGGCTTCAACTCATTGGCTTCAAGACATTGGCTTCATTGGAGGAAGCCAGGTGTGCTTTGGTTGCATGTGTCTAGGGGTGAGAGGGTGCAGGGGGGTCAGGGTGGGGGTAAATAGGGAGGGGTTGTGTACTCTTGGGTGCATGACCTTGGGTGTATGACTTGGTTGTATGACCTGCATGTATGATTGGCTTCAACTCATTGGCTTCAAGACATTGGCTTCATTGGAGGAAGCCAGGTGTGCTTTGGTTGCATGTGTCTAGGGGTGAGAGGGTGCAGGGGGGTCAGGGTGGGGGTAAATAGGGAGGGGTTGTGTACTCTTGGGTGCATGACCTTGGGTGTATGACTTGGTTGTATGACCTGCATGTATGATTGGCTTCAACTCATTGGCTTCAAGACATTGGCTTCATTGGAGGAAGCCAGGTGTGCTTTGGTTGCATGTGTCTAGGGGTGAGAGGGTGCAGGGGGGTCAGGGTGGGGGTAAATAGGGAGGGGTTGTGTACTCTTGGGTGCATGACCTTGGGTGTATGACTTGGTTGTATGACCTGCATGTATGATTGGCTTCAACTCATTGGCTTCAAGACATTGGCTTCATTGGAGGAAGCCAGGTGTGCTTTGGTTGCATGTGTATAGGGGTGAGAGGGTGCAGGGGGGTCAGGGTGGGGGTAAATAGGGAGGGGTTGTGTACTCTTGGGTGCATGACCTTGGGTGTATGACTTGGTTGTATGACCTGCATGTATGATTGGCTTCAACTCATTGGCTTCAAGACATTGGCTTCATTGGAGGAAGCCAGGTGTGCTTTGGTTGCATGTGTATAGGGGTGAGAGGGTGCAGGGGAGTCAGGGGGGGGGGTAAATAGGGAGGGGTTGTGTACTCTTGGGTGCATGACCTTGGGTGTATGACCCGGTTGTATGACCTGCATGTATGATTGGCTTCAAGTCATTGGTTTTATTCAATGAAGCCAGATATCCTTTGATTGGCTTCAACTCATGGATTTATTGTAGGGAGAAGCCAGTTGCTCCTTGGGTGCATGACCTCGTCATCATTGGGTTCATCTCATATGTTTTATTGTAGGAATCCAGTCGATATTTAGGTTAGGTGATTTGGGTACATATGAAGTTTAGGGTTTAGAGAGTGCACAATTTTCTATTTGTTAGGGGAGCTACAGGATATGTAAGGAAGGTTTAACAGCA
The DNA here is from genome assembly GCA_942159475.1 of Sthenelais limicola. Lineage (NCBI taxonomy): Eukaryota > Metazoa > Annelida > Polychaeta > Phyllodocida > Sigalionidae > Sthenelais > Sthenelais limicola. Next base: position 78,111,112 of record OW804096.1, on the reverse strand, counting down.
CAGAGAATTTTTTTTTTTTTTTCACATCAATATGGGACAATCAAATTGCACGAATTCTTTAAGTGCAGAGGACGAACATCAACAATCATTGAATGGAATAAAAAAGGTATTATCTGCAGTATTATCTCATCTTGATATTATTGATGCCAAAAGGGTGAACGACTACTCATCCATTACACTTGAACTTGCTAACATAAACAGCTATTTATTGAAGCAGGAAATAAGAGATAGTGGGGAAGACGCATAATTTTATTTTGGGCTTAACATTGCGATTTATGGATTATACTTACCCAAAGTATTCGTGTATAGCTGTGCGAATGAGAACATTTTCTCGCTGGACTAACAAACATGTTACACCTATAGATTTAGCAACAGCTGGATTGTTTTATTTAGGAGGAGGAGATGTTGTTCAATGTTTCTGTTGTGCTTCAATTTTACATTCATTTGAAGCCGGAGATATACCTTTGATTGAACATTTTAAATTTTCTCCCAAATGCACGATTGCAAGATTTCAAATGGAATCATCTCCAGACCTTTTTGGTGCTGTTTTGACCTCACTAACATCAAAGGTAATTGATTTAGAAAAAAAATTAGAAAAGTATAAATCAACGTGTGAATTACATGCAAAAACTGAAGATTACATTTGCAAGCATGATTTAGATGAAGATTGCATTAATAAACGCATGTCTCATAATGTAGGGATTGATGAAGTTGGGTAATTGTTTTGTGCAGCACACTATACTTTCAAGAAAATTTAGAGAGAGGATATGGATGGAGGGAGTCATGACCTATAGAACAAGCTATTAAAGGTCATTCGGTTGATATTGGCTTCGCGGTGATATTGGCTTCAACCGCTGTATTTAAGGAAGCCAAGAGAGTGGGTTGTATATGTGGATACGTGTTGAATGTACTGAGATTATACAGTTTACTATAGGATACGGTTAAGGAAGCCATGATTGAAATGTATGGAAGCGGTTAATAGCAGCATTTGTTTATGCTGATTTTGGGAACACTGGTGTGGAGGGAGGGAGGAACACCACACCCTCATGAACTATAGTATAAATGCTCGTTTTCTCTTAGCTTTATCCACCTTTGCATTCAGTGATTTAAGGAGTACACAGTCATATTTGAACCGCTATAAAGGATATACACTCATTCACAAATGGATAAGTTTATTCCAAGGGAAGTGAGAATGAATACTCGTGCACAAGCCAGTGGAACAACTTTTTTTTTTTTTTTTTTCCCTACACCGGGTCTTTATTTCTGAAGTAGACAAAGTCAGCAATGAGAAACGGTACAATGTTTACAACGTTTCTTCTAATTTAAAACAATATATGAAAGAAGACAGCAATCAGAACATCCGTCAATAATTCAAGTTGTTACTGTGTCCAAAGGGGAAACTATTACCCTTTATCTGAACACATTATCGTTACTCTATCCCGTATATTTTAATTACAGATTAATAAAATACTCCAATCAGATTTTGTCCCATTTTTTCCTTACTACTCTGCAAACTACTTTATGACATCAACACTATCAAACTATTTTCAACCATAGAATCAGACTTATTTATAAGTGATTGTAAAAACCCTCCCATAATCCGAACTCTTTTTCATTAACTGGGCCGAATCAAGCACTATCTTTTAGGGCTCTTAAGGCAATTTTGACCTCTCTTAGAAACTCAAAAAAGCATACTTTATTCTTTTGAAACAGTCTAACCCTATAAATGTAGAACTTGGCCTTCAAGATAATAAAATTCAACCTTCTATGCTTAGCATCTTGAGAAGGGATACCCAGAATAAGGTGGGCGGCGTTAATGTCATCAATTATCTCACAGTCGAGCCACCTGTTCCTGCTCGCCCAGTTTATCATCGTATGCCAGAAATTATTTACATTTTCACAGTCAACGAAGAAATGGAACAAGTCATGAACTTCATCACAATAATCACATCTATCTGTCAATCTATGACCAAACTTCACCAGTTTTTGGTTGCATACAATGAGTCTATTTATTACTCTGAACTGGAAAGATTGAAGCCTAACATTTCTAGTACAAGAATAAGGAATATTATACCACTCAGACAAATCAACTTTCGAGATATCGATACCTTTTTCAGCAAACATTTTTATCCATATGGCATTCCGCTCTTCCTTTTGGACTACTTCTGATTTAATAGCAGTATACAGTTCTTTTGCAGTTGTACACAAAATATTGACACTCTTGTCTTTGAATCGACATTTTAGTTCAGGGCGGAAATTAATTTCTTCTCCACTACTTAGCAAGATCCACCAACTCCTAGGTATAACATCTCTGATTTGGAATCTTTCCACGAAATTGACCTTAATGTCGTTTTCTGTCTGGAATTGTACAACTTTTTTGACCTTATTATCGATAACTAGATCGTTTATAGTACCTATTCCTTTTTGTTTCCATTCCGTCCATTTTTCTACTTTACATTCAAAATTTAAGAAATTATTTTTCCAAATCTTCTCACATAAAACTTCCTTTTTTGAGAAGGGACCTTTCAGCGCATAGAATCTATTCCATAATGTTAACAAATCATCGTAAAAGCAAGAACTATCACACATGACTCTAGATCTTGTGTTGAACACCTCCAGAAGATTTTCTCCTAACACTGCCCTGGCGTATGCCGTCCATTTAGCGTTACATTCGGTCAACAACCTTTTTATCCACATCATTTTCATGGCGTATACCCTTGATTCAACGTCGTGTACATTCAAGCCACCATCCTCCGTTTTCTGACACATGTATTTCCATGCAACCATGGTCTTACCGTTCTTCCAGATGAATTTTTCTATCTTTTTCTGGAACGAGACTATGTAATGGTTCTCTACACTTATTACATTCGCTGCGTATACAAATAGCGGCATAATTAAAACATTAGCGATCAGAACCCTGCCTTTCAGGGAGATGTCTCTACGACGCCAGTGAGATATGCATTTGTTGGCCTTGTCTAGAATTGGTTCGAAATTAAGCTCATTCTGTTTGGCTTTATTATGCGGATACGTTAAAATTATGCCAAGGATTTTCATTTCCTTCACCCAGTTGATCTTTTGAGAAATTGGTTCATGCAGTTCTACATTCCCTACATTAAACCCCTGGGTTTTATTAACATTCAATTTTAAACCAGAAACCGCGCCAAACTCATCTATGATGTTAAACATTTCGCACATTGCATTTTCGTTCTTTGCCATTATAGTTAAGTCGTCGGCGAATTGTACCACCTTATTTTCTAAGTTGCCGATATATATGCCTTCACACTCCTGGCTTGTTCTTAATTTTTCGGCCAGTTTCTCTACTACAATAGTAAACAATAATGACGAAATCGGGTCTCCCTGCTTTATCCCCCTTTCGACTGAAAACCATTCTGAAGTGTACCCGTTGTTAATTACACATGCCCTAGAGTTGCCTAAGAGAATTTCAATCCACTCTATGTATTCTTCTCCCACGCTTAAATCTCTCAAACATTTTACCAAGAAACTCCACAAGATGGAATCGTATGCTTTCTGGAAATCCAGGGACACAATCAGGCCGCTCTCTTTATTACATTCAAGATAATTCACCGAGTCTTCTATTCTTCTGATGGCTGTACCTATGTACCTTCCTTGTACAAATCCTACCTGGTCTTCATTAATTAACTTTGGAATAATTTTTTTAATTCTCTCGGCCAAAACTTTGGATAATATTTTGTAATCAGTGTTGAGCAACGTTATCGGCCTCCAATTTTTAATTAACTTCAAATCACACTCCTTCTTTGGTATGACAGAAATAATGCCTCTATACATTTCGAGGGTTAAAGATTTTTCTTCTTTGCACCTTTTTATCATGCGTAAAAATACAGGGCACAACACATCCCAGAAACATCTATAGAATTCAATTGTCAACCCGTCCGATCCGGGGGCTTTGTTGCCTTTAACTGATTCCATAACTTTCCATATTTCGTCTCTTTCAATACATTTGCCAAGACGTATCCCTTCTTCCTCAGAACACCTGACAGGGTAGGGAACAGCTTTAATATAACTTTCCTGTCTACTCTCATCTTCATGCTGTTGCTTATACCACTTTTGGTAGAACTCTTTTTTGGCACTGAGAATTTCTTTACCCGACCTAATTTCAACATTATCTATTAACAGCTGTGAGATTACCTTTCTGCTATAATTTCTCTTTTCCAAGGTCAAAAAGTATTTGGTCGGTTTTTCACCTTCGGCGAGCCATTTAGCTCTACTCCTCGCCAACGCTCCCTGTGCCCTGGCCAACCCATTCATTTTCATCTCATCCTTGATAGACTTTTCCATTATTATGTTATCGTCACATACAGTCATTTCATCAATGTATTTTAGCCGTTCTCTCAGCTCATTCTCATGCTTCTTTCTCATTTTAGCTTTTTTCTTTGAAAAACTTATAGATTCAGACCTTGCTGTAAATTTCAAGAACTCCCACAACTGATTGCTATTTAGGGACTCATAGTTTTTGATAGCATTATTTAATTTCTCTTTCATAAACTCGACACATTCTTCATCATCTATTAATGCTTTGTTCATCTTCCAAAATCCTGGACCTCTTATTGATGATTCCAGCATGATCTCAATCTTAATTATGAAATGGTCCGAATGCTCAAATTCTGATCTCTCCTGACTTTTAACCAGCGGTCTTATTGAGTCATCTACAAGAATATAATCGAGTCTCGAGTTCTGCGCCTTTCTTCTCCACGTAATACCATCTTTAGAGTTATCTAACTCCTTAATAACATCGTTAAGCTCTAAGCTTTTCATTAACTCAAAAACCTCTTTCACCCCTTCATTACAGGCCAGGTGTATATACGCTGGAGTAGACTACTTCAAAAAATCACTCAGGCTCATATTAAAATCACCCATCAATATTACACTTCTTTCACTTTTCGTGAGTAACATTTCTTTTATAGCTTTGCACACTTCTACCTGGCTCTTATATCTATCTTTTGATGGTAAGTAAACCGACATAATAGTTATATTTTTCTCACCAAGAATACAATCTACAAAGGCTATTCTGCCATTACAATCACCACCTTTCTCTGTTATCTTTATATCGACATTTTTTGGAAATAATAGGGCTACTCCTCTCGAGTTAGTGGTGCCATGCACAAAGTGTACTGGGGCATCCCATTGCTGGGCCCATATCTTCTCGCTAGATGGATCGCTATGTGTTTCTTGTAAAGCAAAAATACATTGTTTATGACTTTTTAGAATTTCAAATACAGCTTTTCTTTTAACTATATTCCCCAAACTGTTTACATTTAATGACATCGTCGGTGACGCCTCGCCTATCTTTTTATCCTTAGTAGCTAGGAGATATTCTTTCACCAAACCACTTCCTTTTGTTTTGGCTGCAAGTCCTTGTTCCAGTATTTCCTCTACTCTATCATTCCACTCTGACACAACTTTTGGGTCGTTTATGTCACGTAACATTCTCTTACACTCATACGGATCCACCATATCAAGTATGGTGGCCGTCCTGCCAGGGTGGTTCTCTAGGCTAGATTTCTTATATGCCAAGAACTGCTCCATGCACCCAAATTCCTTTCCATCAATACGGAACTCCGACTGGAAGAAATTTGACAGGGGGTTAAGTTTTGTGAAAAACACAAACACACTTTCATTTTCTCTCCTTGAGATCATAGAAGGAGCCAGCTCTACTGGCAACAGCTCCAATCTGTCATGGGGGTACCTTTTGTCATCCAAGTACACATCCCCGTTTACGTTGGCTACCTTCTTGTATTTACCCGATTGTCTGGCTGCTCTGACAATGGGTCTCGCCTTGTTCACCCTCACTTGTACTTCCTCCGGGACGTCTCTCTTGATAAACACCTGTTGTCCGTTGTCTTGTACCGTGTTCTTTTCCAACTTGGCTTTATTTTTCCAAACTCTGTTCACATCGTTGGGGTTAGTGAACTGGATTAGCACCGGTGGGTTCTTGATCTTTCCTAATCTGAAGTATCCTTTCAGATACATCCCACTTATTCCAAGACCATCTTCGAATACTCTATTTATCTTTTCTATTAGCTCCTCTGCAGATTCATCTTCTTCCATTTCTAGACCTTCCAAGACCAGATTGTTCATCCTTTCCACCAACTGGTTCTTAATTCTGACTCTTTCCTCTTCCCTGGCCTGTTTCTCTAACGCACGGAAGCAAGGGTCAGTTTTTTTTACCGTGGTATCCTCTAAGACTTTTATTGCGTCTTCTTGATGTTCAGCTTTTCTCTTTATTTTGTGCACCTCTGTGTCCCTCTTTACATTTTCTTTCTTAATAACATCCACCTCCTTTTTCGTTTCGCCAGCCAGTTGGACGACTGGACCAACCTCGTCCGTCATCTGTTTCGCTAGCCCTTCGCACTGCTTAGCGACTCCGGCAATCATTGACTTTAACTCCTCAAAGCCTCCGTTAGAGTTCTTGTCACCCATATTGTCTGGCTCGTCGGTTCTTATTCTTTTTCTTTCTGACATTCCAGTCACACACTGTCTCTATCACCTGGAAGATGCACTTACAATTGCACGCGACACTTTAGTGGGCGTGCCTAACTCCAATGTTATTGTTTACTTTAAGCCACTTCCGTTGCGTCTGCGTACTGAGATTTCCGGTTTCTTCTCAGTCCGACTGAATTACTTTTACTCGCGTAACTACTATATTTCACAAATACAGACCTGTAGATGGCCTATATGTTTACTTTGTCCAACTAACAATCAGAAACAAGTCTTTCTTTCTTTGGTATTTACAAGAACAGTTTGAATGAAGATCTGTATTCTCCCCTGAAGCTATTGCCTACTCCAGCGAGGTGCGCTGAACCACCGCTTCCCTTATGGCGGGAAATACAGATATATCACTAGCACTTTGTGTTACCAAGTCCTTTTAGCAACCTTGCTTATGTCCATGACAATCTCAGCAGACCAATATTCACTCTTGTTTTCTATACGTGCCTTCTTTCCAACGAAGGTGTAATCATTTTAGTCCATAGCCCTGATTAAACATCCATGCCCTGATTACTCCAGTCGGTTAAGTCCCTGACAATATGGCCGCGCCACGCGAGACCACTGTCGTTCTCGATACTATGGCTTCTAGATAATCCAAACTGAGTTCTCTTTCGTTTATATTGTCTTTTATCTCCTTTTGGTACAATCTATCTTCAAGAGTAGCTCCGCTAGCTGGTCTTTAGCTCACACTTTTAGTCCATTCCTCCAGTATCTTTGCTTGCTGGCAGAGCGATAATTGGACCCTCGTGGGGAACCTACACTTCAGATTTCCAACGGTCAAGTCCAAATCTTAAAATCGTCTTTGTCACTTTTTCCAACTTACTGAACTGTCCATATGGTAATTTCCTGAATCCAGTTTTCACCTAGAATTTCCTGAAAAAAAAAGGAATTAGTACGGAGCCGAAGCGTCCACCGTCTTTACCACTCAAGAGCTCGACCGGAAGTCCTAACTTTTAAGTACAAACCTAAGGAGACGAAATTAGGTAAAATATTACACCCATACTACTAAATGCAATGGATACTAATGTGAACAAGTCTAATGCTTTGATCACAGTCTCGAATTCGGAGAAAAAGATGGAGAAAAAGGTTTGTATATTGATTACATTATATTGTACGCATATTCATTCATGTTTACTTTATTATCATTTTGTTAATTACAATTTGGTTACATTAGCACGATTTGCTTATTTATTCAATGATTATCATTCTAACAATAATGTGATATGGTTTGATATATTTTATCACTATAAGCTTAATGATTAAATGCGTTTTATTTAACAATAATATCTGACATGATTTAGATATTCTGTATCCTTACGCTTACATTATTTCTTAACAGGGAGATGTACCCTTTGAATCTTACGCATTGGGGATAAAGAAGACCATATCTGATGCAGGAGTTGGTAAATGAATGAAATTGGACAAACCGATTATTTATTCGGAAAACAAAACTACGCCTGTGTTTAAGAAGCCCAGAACCGATTCAGGAATTGATAAGGAGTCGATATTGGACGAACCGTTCAGTTTTGGGCGTTTGGAAAAGAAACCCAGGACTGATTCAGGAATTGATAACGTGTTGGTGGCGAAAAAACGCACATATAATTCAGGAATTGAAAGGGGGATGGAATTGGAAATTGAGAAAAATACTTTTCATTCGATTTCCCCATCACCCCCACCATCTTCTCCTATCTTTACCCCTCCCATTTCACCCATCGTTACACCAGAAAATGGTCCCTTAGATATGTGCTTTCACGTAAACTCGGAAGGATTTGATTGCTATGAAACCCCTGTAAAAATCGGACATGGCATATATTTGGAACATAATTATTGGAACGAAGAAGGACGATTTTCCTTAAGAAGATGGGATGTTAACAAGGAGGGAGAAGCAGTAGCAAGAATGATCAAAGGAGTAACTTTAAAGTACAACAGAATTAAAAAACTACTCAAGAACATTGATCTTATTGACAAATGGATGGAAACTGTGTCTATGTCTGATGTTGACGAACATCGGCTTAAGCTAGGTGGCGACGTTGTGGTTTCTGTATCAAAAAATTTCTATGGCGTTGATATTAGGGGGTGGTTTGTTCCAAGAGGTGATTCTCCCACACTAATTTGCCCCACAAAAAGGGGAGTATTTTTGAAGTTTTACGAATGGGTGCAATTAAAAGATGTTTTGCTACAAATTGAAGCAAAACAGCCAGCAATAATGTTTGTGTTGGATTGCAACTGTGGTCCTGGACAGGTTTGCAGCGAATGTGACACTTTTCCTAAATCTGCTAAGTTCATCAAAAAGAATTCGTAAAGTCTCTATTGCTCAAAGGTGTTTGAAAAACGGGATTGGAATCTGATATAGACAACTATATTAGTTTAAATGAGAATTAGCAAGTTTACATTTCACAAATTAGATTTATGGTACAGGTGAATAGATAGGGTTTATAGTATGTAATGGAATGAATTATATAGATTATAAAGTAGGTAATCGTAGTATAGTCAAACAGTATTTGTGTCTAGTTTACATTATACAAATTAGATTTAGTCTTTATGTAATTATGAATTATCAACTTTACATTGTACCAATTAGATTTATAATACGAAATGGAATGATGATTATGTTGATTTACACAGATTATAAAATAGCGAATCATAGTATAGTTAAACTACTTTATACAAATGTCTAATATCTATAAGTTACTTTGCTTTAAATGTATTTATCATTGAGCGATGAGGAGCCGACGAGCGAGCATATACAGTTATATTTGCGTTGTTTTACTCAATACAAATACAAAGATGTTTACTAACGCATGCGTTGCACTGATATCTCGAATCAAAAAAATATATATAGCTATTTCTGCTGGTGAATGGAGACAAAAAGCAAAAGAAAAATGTATACAAGTTATTTTCAAACTTCTTCACACATTGAATGTAAACACATCTACACTCTTGCCTTGATAAATTATTGTTTGATGTACAAAATGATTATGATTTGAAAATAAATTGACCAACTCCAATATTTTTTGTTTTCTATTTATTGATAAATGACGTTAGAATGAATACAATTTGAAAGTAGAGTGGGAGCAAACAGCTTAAAATATTCGATTATTCTATAATTCTAAAGCAAACAGCTTAAAATATTCGATTATTCTATAATTCTAAGTTCGTGTTTAAGTTTTGAATTACCATAGATCTAATCTATACAGAGTAAATTAGAAGCAGGGTTCTATAATTTTAAGACCCTGTTTAACTTTACCATTACATTTATTCTAATCGATTGCTCTATCATTAATCTGTGCAGGGTTCTATAATTTGAAGACCCTGTTTAACTTTACCATTACATTTATTCTAATCGATTGCTCTATCATTAATTTGTGCCGGGTTCTATAATTTGAAGACCCGGTCTATCTTTACCGTTACATTTAATCTAATCGAATGTTCTACCATTAATGTGTGCAGGGTTCTATAATTTGAAGACCCTGTTTATCTTTACCATTACATTTAATCTAATCGAATGCACTAGCATTAATCTGTACAGAGATGTTTAACCGATTCCAGCACCATTAAGATGAAGTTATGGGTGGTAAACAAGCAACTTTTGTTACACATTAAATGATAGGAATTCCAACAGGTCTGCATCTGTAATAAAAGATGCAGATGTGATATATTATATATATAAATATATGTATGATGTGTATATTCAATGTGAGCAATGAAACTATTTAAAATAAAACCATAATGAAGTGGTACTTACCATTAAATTGCACTTCCGATTCTGAATCCATAGATTGGAGAACATCACTGAGAAAAAAACAAAACAAAAAAAACAGAGTTTACATTTGTTAACTTGGTTGACTTACGATAACATGGACATGGTCATAGATGGATTAATGCATATAACACTCAAATATAAATAGTATAGGATTAAATGAAATTTATACTTACTTGTTAATTGAATCGATTTCCTTCAGCAAGTCATCCACCGTGCACACATCCAACAGCGGAAAGATGTCAGGCAGTGGTTCACACTGTTCTTGGATTGAGGCGAATTCCAAAGGGTCTTGTGCAAGTGCCGAAGCGGCTTGGTCGCATTTATGTGTTGAAGGGCTGGGTAAATCAGATTGAATTGTAGAGCATCCGATTGAAGCTGTTAGAGAAGGAGAAGGGGGAGGGGGAGGGGGAGGGGGAGGGGGAGGAGAATGGGGAGATGGGGGAGATATGGGGGATGGAGGGGGAGAAGTGCAAATAATGGCATTTTGGGGTGTAGATCCCAAAACAGGAGCGTTCGTGGTGGTGGAAGGGATCACAGTTCTTTTTTTTAAGGGGAGTTTCACTGATGAGCATTTTCCCTTGGTTACTTTTGTATTTTTGGAAGCTTGCCGGTTTTGCCTATTTATTTTAGACACAAGTTTTCGAATAGTGGATTGGACACATCTGCAAATCACAATAAAATAAACACTTAATTGGTTATGCTAGTAAATGCACAATTTCTCTTCACCAAGGAATATCGATTTTCTAAATTGAGTTTGATTGAATGACAAATATAGTTACATGTGTTTCAGTTTCAATTACTTCATTATCTAAATACATAAATGTATATATGTTATATAACACCGTATACATACCTTAACTCCTCAAGCACCTCAGAAGTAAACTTTTCCATTGTTTTGGGTTGGCTGGGGAACGAGTGAAAGAGTGGTGTGACCGTTCAATGTGCAAGCAGCAACTACCGACGACTTCAATTGGGAGAACACGTTTATGAATCCAGAGTCTAAAGAATATTCCTCCGCCATCATATGAGCTTAAAAAACTAGTTCTTAAATTATAGGGTTACACCCTGTTTGTGAACAACCTCATATTTTACACATCACCTTTAGAGTCACGAACTCTTTATATGCCATTATTGATAAATCAATTCATGATTATTTTGAACTCTCTGTCACCGCTACTATTTATTGATATGCTTTGAGTCTCCAGTTTAAAATTCATAATTACGCGTTGACTGTTAAATCATATTTATTCCATATGGAACAAATGTCTACCTGTCAATAATTCAGATGTCACTACCGTTCTGATTGTTATCCAGACGTGTAATTATAGTGCTTTACTATTTACAAACAACCTAACACCTCTTATTACCCGTTTAATCACCTTCAATCAAATTATGAAACTCTTAAGTGCATAAATATAAATATACTCCATCTCGCTCCTACATATTCAGCATGTGATGAAGCTCTCCCCTTCTATTCTTGCGGATAACTCATGCGCGGGAAACGATTAGTTCGTCAATCACACACACACGAGTGAGCGCGCTTCGTGTCTCCCAAGGTGGTGTATGGGTTAATGAACACCAGAATATACAGAAACTCGCTTAAGTAAACATTCTAGATTGTTCTATTTACAAAACCCTTCATATAAAATCGGAAAATGATTTATAATTAGTTACAATGGATAGATGATTCTCTTAATGAAGAATAATTACTTTATTCGCACACCGATCATTTGACAGACACCCAGAAGCCAGACCAACGATGGCGCCCTCGCGGATGAAATCGTTTACGATGGGATTGACGTTATTTTTGGTTTTGAGTTGTCTCTTTATGAAACTAAAGTGCGACAACGATGTAGTGGAGTATGACTGTGGACCGACCCCGGACACTTGTGTATGCACCAAATCGTCCATCTCCTGTTTCGGAATTTCGTACCCAAAAACGACCACCATCAACCCCGACCATGTAACCGTGATACGACTCAGAGGCTGCTTCATTAACACGTTTGACTACGATTTCTTTACGATTTCCAAATCTTGAGTTGGTAGACTTAAGATTTCAGCAACTGTTCTTCAAATGTGAATCCCTTCCGCCCATGTCTCTCTTCACAATATATTCAGACTGCGAAAGATCTACTGTGATTGGGTTTACGCCACCGAGGTGGAAGATTAAGGCGCCTGTGAAAATCATTCCCCAGAGGCCAAATCGCCCCCGACCACAGAACCCCCCGAACGATGATGATGGCGATGATATGGGTAAATACTGGACTATAATCAGCACACGTATTTTATATTATTGTTGTAATTGCTTGAAAATATATAGATCTATGTATATAAATGAATCATTGATTGATGGTTAGGCCATAATCGCGATAAATCGGCACGTGTGTATGTGAGTGGGAGATAAATGTTAAAGTATAGAATATTTGCAGCTCACAATTGAACCTATAAGTTTGAATCTATATAGGTGCTATCCACGAAATAATTTAGCGATTTATAATTTATGTCCAGATAAGTTATGACAACAATATGTTATGTCTAAAAATAACTTAGGAACGGATAACTTATAACATATACTTCATTTTATTTCGGTTATTCCTATTTAGAAACAACAACCCAAGAAATGACCATGTCAACCTCGGAAATTACTTCAACGACGACAACTGTATCACCCCCAGACATCCAAGCGGTTAGGCCCCCAAACAGGAATGAGGCGCAAATCCCAATCGCCAAAGTGCCGCCCTTTAATCGTGAACATGCTCCCAACTCACACCACCCCTTCCCATCAGCTCCAGCCATTGCAGGAATTGTAGTGTCCAGTATCTTGGTACTTGCGATGATGTTTGCCATGGTGCTGTGTCTTTGGCGAAAAAGACGCTGTTGCTGGAACACTGTTCGTACAAAACTGTATTATTTCACTTTTCTGACAGAGATGTGTGATAGAATAAATGTGTAATTATCGCTTGCGAGTCGACGCCTATAATTATTTCATATAAAGGAGTGTAGACGATTATTAAATATCGTAAAGAGCGGTATATGTATGCGTAATAATCAGCTTATAATTAGTAGCACCATTTATGGAACATAATTTTTCTGTGTTTTTAACATTACGACTTTACTGATTTCAGACAGTTGAAACACAAGAGATGCAGGCCCTAAACACCACCGACAACCCCCACTACCGACCCCTCCCATCCAACAGCGAAGCGGAAGCCCTTCAAACTCTCGGCGGAGACGATGACGAGCAGGATATGGCGCTTTTGCACAAAATGCGCCATTCACCCCCTCCCGCAGCAGAACAAGCTCTTCCGGATTCAACAACAAGTGATGTCTTTGCCTTTCGCGAAAGAACGGACGCCGTCAGCCGGAAAATGAAACATAAATGAGCGTAAGATATGGTTTATTCAATTATACTTTATTATTCCTTTGCAGACACAATTTAGTATTCGTTCACAAATATGAAATCAACATAATATATAATATATATATATATATATTATGAGAATACATCCATTCGTAATCTTTTACATAAATTCAAACAACTTTAACATTTCGTACCAGATCAATATCAATAACCCCTTGCGATTTGCAGTACACAAATGCATTAACAGAGTTTGGAGTTGCCTCCCTAAACCTGACACTTATTTGTGTTTGCCCTTTTCTAATAAGGGGTACAATCCCTTCTTCTCCACTCTGTGACATAGCAATATCAAACTTAAAGAATGTATTATTTTTTTTGTATGTGTTGTATGAACAAAAAGTTGCTCTGTCCCCTCCCTGTTTTTTTATCGAGTTATATGCCTGCAAGTAATTCCCCTCATCAAAATTACATCTAATGGGTTCGCCTGGCAAGCTGTGCCCATCCACCAAAAAAGATATTTCTCCCATGTCGAAATGTCCGAACGAAAACGGATTCTTAGCAAATGCACCTGCAGATCTGACTGAATCGACAAAAAATACATATACAACTTCTGGGACAGTATCCATAAGAATGTTGCTAACACTCCATTCCTTAGACCCTGTAGGAATGACATAGCTTCTGACATCTTCCTTAACATAAGGGTATATAGCGGGATGTTCTTTTAATACTTCGTTGTGAGCTAGCATAATTGAAGGGTTAATTTTGACATGGCAAACTTTCAATACTGCTTCTTTAATTTGAACACGATACTTTTTAGCTGCATCACCACAGCAAAGTCTGAATTCGTCAGTTGATTGATGCAATATAATTTTTAAAGGAACTCCGTTGATTAGAGGTTTTGATATATCGAATGCTCCCATTCTTATTTTCCCCTCAAACTCAGCTTCATTTCCCTCTTTTGTTAAATCAAACCTTTTTATGAACCCTGTGTTTGTTCCATCAGCACCGCTATCAAATGAATCAAATGTACCCGTATCTAACCAATACCCTTGTGAATAGAGCAAAGTATTTCTTTCATTGGAAGTTGTATCCATTACCACATCTTTAAAACTTTTATATGCATAGTGAACTCCTACACCTGTTCCCACCGGTGTCTCATTAAGAAGAACTTCTACTTGACGAAATATTGAACACAAGGCGTTGTTTGCCAGAGCTACTTTTTTATCTTCAGCCACGATTTTAAGATCATCCGCTGTATCTATAATGCATAATTTAACATACAACACACTATCCTTTAAAGAAATATCTCCTGAATCTCCTGAATGCCCAGATACTTAAAACTGGATAGGAGAATCGACTGTGATGGTGCTTACTGGCCGATAGCTTCGTAACTCTCGTCCTCTTATAGCTGCATCAGCATTAACAGGTGAAAATATATTCAAATCGTCCCCATGCGCTTCAACAAAATTTTCTGGCATGTACTCCATGTTAGTATGTGTTACTTCTTACGACTTTTTGCTTGGGTTTTTTTCTTTTTTGTAGGCGTCTTCTTCCTTCCACCGCTTGAAGCCAACTGAGTCTTTTTCACAGATTTTATGAAATTTATAACTTTCGCATTACTCCCTCCTTTCTTAGGAATTGGATGCATAAGCGTATCCATTGATTTTGCTCCCTCCTCCTCCATTGACTGCTCTTCTGCTAAAACTTTTGCTTGTTTTATAGTTTGTTCACTCTCACTTATTACCCCCTGATATTTACGATTTTCTTTCGGTGAGGAAACATGTTGTGATTTTAACACATAAATCCCTCTATGCGGTTTAAATCTTTTCTTGAGGAGGTGGGTATAATGACTTGCCCACTTGTCTGATGAAGGGGTGTATGGTTGTAGCGCCATTCGTATTACGAGAACTAATCTAATTTAGTTTTTTATTCTGATGTGAAGTGCACAGCGCGCTTTTCCACCAGAAACTAAACCACTAGAGAATACCCCTGGTGCTTTTATACTTATTCGCATACTTTGTACAACCTTTTGACATATAGGAATGTAACATGCATTTGTTGGTGATGTGAGAGGAAATGTATAAAAAGTGTGGAGAACAGGGGCATATTTTCCATGCACGTAGCTCGAGCGAACAATGCTGCAGTGAACTTCCAATCCAACCCACTTGACAGTTTTTTTACTTTTGAGTTTTAAAATTTGAGAATGCGAAGCTTCTTCCTCTTTCTTAAGCTCAAGCCATTCTTGCAAAAGTTGCGTTACAGCATCAATTCCACTTGGTTTACCTCCACTCTTTACTTCTTCTTTGTCCTCATCTACATCTTTTTCTGCGCGTTCTTTCACAGATTTTGTAGGTTTTGATGGTTTATACTCGATTTCCTGTTTTTCCCTTTCTGGAATGGTGAACATGTTTCCATCCCTGTCTATCAATTGAAGATCTAGAAGCGAACATTCCCATGATCCGTTAAGCAATAGTGGTTTTTCCAATGATATTGTAAAATCGAGAGCTGTGTTGGATGGGTATGCATTAGCGTTGTCGGAGGAGCATGCAAAGATGTACATTGTGTCAGCACGAATCTATTATTCTAAATGAACATTTCTAATATAGTTTTGTATAAATATGCAAAACATTTGTTTTTTCAGTGTTCATTTTGAATGGTGTTACGTCTGTTTCTGGCTGCTCTGTGCGGCATGACACATCTGTTATTATTCACCTGTTCACCGTTATCATCCATCTCCCTTCTTCTATTTACTCTACGATCTACATTGCGCTGACCTCTTTCGACTCTCCTTACTTGGTTCCCATTTAGTTCTCTCCCCTGCACTCTTTCTCCACGGCGCCCATTTACTCTACCCCCTCGTTGGTTTTGCACCCTTTTTCGCCCCCGTTTTCTATTTCTGGGTGGAGGGAGTTCATTCGGTGCACCACCTAAATCTCTGACTTCATTTTCGCTCACCCAAGACGAATAGCTGTCGTCCCACCCGAGCCATTTTACTTTTACTTCTCTCTCCCTCTGTTCATTAATCCGATGACCGATTATTTTTTCAATCTCAAACTCTGTCTCCTCATCAACATAAACTAATTGAAGTTCTTCTTCATAAAATATTCCTGTGACCGGTTTGTTGGACCATGTTTTGATAGAGTAAACTGGAACCTGTTGATATACAGTTCTGTCCATTATAATATATATTTCTTTGGTGTAATTTTCATCATACCCGCGATGAAATACGCTGCGGTTATAGCTTAGTCACACTTTATCATTGACGTCAAACTTATAGGCTACACTGATTTAGACCATAGGTACGGTTTTCCATTTTCGATATATTGTTTTTTCCAAAGGGTTGCCTTGTTGGCTTTGAGTGCTTCCATAGGGGTCATTCCAATACTGCAATGGAAAGAGTTGTTAACAGCAGATGTTATTTCATCGAGAATATCTATCCACCTGTATGTATTTTTGAATTTCATGTATCTTTGCATTCTTATTCGTAATGTTTTAATAACTCTTTCTGCATAATTTGCTTTTTTATCATTGTTGGAAGTAAAATGGTGAACTCGAAAAAGTGAATATACTCCCTTGATAGTAGAGTTGTTGAATTCAGTTCCCTTATCGGTGCGAAAAACCTTAGGTGACTCCAATTTTAATATTGATTTTAAGGCTTCAGCCGTCTCAGTTCCAGTTACTTGTGTTAGCGGTCTTGTATGTATGTAATGAGTGAACACGTCAATCGTAACCAAAATAAACCCAAAATTGTCGTTATATTTTCTATAAAAATCCATGTTTATACAATCTCCATCAAACTGGTAAAGTTTGTCAGATACGACAACTCTTGGTCTGTTGAAATTTAAGATTCTTGGGGAAAATAATGTGTACGCATCCTGTTTAAGCAGCCATGTTTTGATTTCTGCTTTTGTGATCTCTAACCCTGGTCGATTCTTTTGAGTTTCTCTGAACACATCATTTATCCCTCCAACCATCGCATGTGAATTCTCCGAATAAAAGATGGAATTAAGATAGTGCTCTTTTTCTGGAGATACACTTGTTTGTTTTATGGTGGGAGGTTTTTCCTCTTTTACATCCCCATCAATGTGAATGCTTTTCTCATCCTCCATAGCAATATTATATCAAAGGTTTCCAAACAGGATTATGTTTTGTATTGTCTTGTTTACTTTTCTTGTTAAGAATCCTTGTAATATTTGAACGTACCCTTTGTTTCTTCTTGACTGCAGCTCTTTTTATGGTCGATCTGGGCCCTGGTATCGGTTTATATTGGTGAAATATTGACGGTTGTCTCTTATTTTCTTCCTCCTCTCCTTGAGATGTGATTGAAATTGGTGAATTGTCTGTTTTTCCCGGAGGTGGCGGTGTTCTTGTTGGTGATGAAGGTTGAAATGACTCACTGTTTATATCCAACTGATTTTGATGAGAATGCTGATCTGCAGAAAAAGATCGATTTTCATTTTCTACTTCTCGATCTTTCTTTTCCCTTTCCACTAATTTATTATACTTCTCTATAGATACAAGAATCATTTTCCTTGTAGACTTCATAATTGTTGTTGTATCTCAGCTTTAAATATTCTAAAAATAGACAAGAGGGGCGAATATCTGTTTTGTATAAGAATTAGTTGTTTCTTCTTACACTGTCTTTGCTTCGAAAGTTTAGTCAGCAAACTTTCATGTTTTTTTAGTTTTTTTTCTGAATTTGAAGGTGGGGTCATATGACTTATATTCAATGCTATTTCACACAACACGCGCACTTGTTTTGGTGTAGCAGTAAACAGCAATGCTTTGGCTTGTAGACGACTAGGGGTGTTTAACAAAAGGTGAATGAAATGCTTCTCCGCCTTTAAGTGAGTTGACATTGTTCTGTTCTCTCCAACGTCTCAAAATATAATGATTAACAAAACTAAGTATCCGTCATATAAACTCACTCATTCATTTGTGCGATTTTAAATCAGGTGTTTTTTAGAGGGGTGTACACCACTATTTCATCATTAAATATGTCAGTTTTGATGCTAATGTCGGGTTTAGTTGACGGGCGATGAGAAATCCGTATGATTTCGAAAGGACTGCATCAGAATAAGCTTCTCGCAACCGGTTTCCAAACCCTGTTTG
Source organism: Sthenelais limicola (assembly GCA_942159475.1). Lineage (NCBI taxonomy): Eukaryota > Metazoa > Annelida > Polychaeta > Phyllodocida > Sigalionidae > Sthenelais > Sthenelais limicola. The sequence goes on along the minus strand of OW804096.1, from coordinate 78,092,354 downwards.
ATGTGCTAGGGTTGATATTTGTTTGACATCTCGAGTATTTTTTGTTAATATGAAGTAGTGAGTGTTTAAGCTTATTGAGCGAGATCTTTTGCCCTGTTCAAATAAATTTTGTAGCATGTATATAACCGAGACATTAAAATGATGCGATGTTCTTGTAAATAGTTTTTCTGCTCCTTCATCTTGTTCTAACTCACTCATTAGATCATCGATTACTACAATTGTGTGTGCTTCTGTTGCAAACTCGCGTACTTCCTCCTCTGTGGGCAACCCCTCATGAAAAGTTATGTCTTGTCCCTCCTTCTCTTCATATTTTTTTTGCCATGCGCCATAACAGTACATAACTTTAGCAACTGGTTGAGAAAATAGATCATTTTTTCTATCTAAGATTTTAAAGACAAGACTTGTTTTACCAGAACCGCTCATTCCAACCAATCCTAAACTGGTTGGTGCGATAAATGTTGGGGGAACATCAATCTCCATACTCCTTGAGTTGTGTGTCTGTGTGTGTGTTAGTGCTTGGGCTGACCTCAATCAAATAACGCAAGTGATTTATCGTACAAAGTTTTATTCATTTTTTATCACTGCTTTCCTTTACTTGCAAATACAACAAACATGATATATTAAGCAGAGCTAGACATTATTTCTCCCCACAACGTTCCCATTTTGTTCATACCAGGGTGAAAGTGAGCGTCAACTGCACGTGTCATACGATAGCTTAACCCACTTGTCCAGTAGCTATTATACGAACACCCGCAAACTATAACCCTTTTTTTACAAAACTTGGTAACAACTACTTCAAAACTGTGTTTATACGTAATACATTTCAAATCCATGATTGATTTCATTACATCATCACGTTGTTTTATCCACTCAATGGATACATTGCAAATGTCTTTCTTATTAAGAGAATGACATGAGACCATTGATTTGGACAGACTAGAACAAATGTCGCTATTCTGGTGGAAACGTGCTTTTTCATACTGGAATAAATGCTCAATAGATGAAAAAACAATTCCATACCTCTCAAGCTCACACATATTCTGAAGAGAGAAAAAACAGTCGGGGGAATCACATATATACAGATCACGTGAATATGGGGAAAGAGTTAAATTTAACGGTTTTGTGTTTATCCCATCAGATAGAACTTCTCTTTTACAATAAAAATAAGTAAACCCTATCTTCTTTTGCTCGTATGTATAGATAGAGTTTAAGTGGTGTCTAAACCCCTTGTTTACAACAGTGTTGCTCTGTTTGGTTTTTAGAGTAGAAAGAAACATCAAAAATGGATCGTTTACTCTTGATTTATTGATACCTTTTGCACTCATTTTGTCTCCTTCTTCCCCTGTGAGAAAATAAGATTTAGAACACAGTGATATCATTTCATCGCCGGATGCTTCTTTCTTAAACAAACCCACTGTTCTTTTATCAAACGCTGCGTCTTGTTTACAACATTTTCTCGGAAACCAAGTATCTATATCTGATTCATATACTTCTTGACAGCTTTTATACACTCTTCTTTCATACTCTGGTCTCATATTTTCTTTTATACTTTCTTCTAGACTGGGTTTGGATAATGCTATGTACAAACTATCAGTATCTGTCTGACATACTTCAAAATCAGTTCTATTGATGTATTTAAGAAGAAAGTCATAGTAAAAAGATAACATTCTCAGTTTTGCAGTTTGGAGAAGACAAAAAGCTAAGTGGATTGGCAAATCCAGCTCAATTTTATTCTTAGCCATGTGAATCTCATAAATCTTATCGGATATATCATTCATAGACTTAAATAGCGGGTTGTTTACTTTAAACCTAGCTGAATATTCATCTCCTGCATAAACAATATTTTCATGTTTTGTCTTATTCATGCAGAGCGATCCAAACGCTGAATTTCCTACGAGCTTGGAAGTATCTGCAACAACAGATGAGTTCGGGTTTGCATCTCCCGCTCTCCTTGCTTCTGAGACTTCGTCCTTAAATGATTTAAAGCATTAAGCGGAGTGAACTCTATCACTTGATACACGTTTGTTACTAGTAGTCCGTGATTGATGTACCACCTGAGTAAATCAGAACTTAGCAAAATCTGTTCGGCCTTCATCCCTCCCACCAACAAGCGACGCGAATCAGGCTGATGGTTAGACATTCCAGATGAAAATACGTATTGCTGCATATTTGAACCGATAACAGAAAATGGGATGTCAGTTGTGCAGAAAATTGGAGAGAATTCTGAAAAGTATTCATAGGGGGTTGATGATTTTTCTGTTCCTTTAGGCCAAAAATCTGCTACTTCAATGTCGACTTCGAGTAATCCATACAACTCCTTTGCACACACGGCTGAAAGAATGGCTTCCGTTGATACAGTCTTTTTGTTTCGTTTGTAAAACTGAGGTTGAAGATTGTCTATATGGTTCATAAGTGATTTGTCTTCTTTGCAAAGCGCATTAAACTCACACTCGTATATACACACGTATTTCAATCCAAGGGATAGGATATACTTTTCCTTTTCCTTTGTTGATGTGCGACGAGCCAAAAGAGACGGGTCGGTTGTAGGAGGCATGCATTTCTCGTGTTGGTGCCAGTAACATCCATGGAACTTAAAACAAAACATATAACTGTCAAATACATATATTATCTCAATAATAATAAATCTGCAAATATTCATTCAAATCATAGTAGAAATAAATATATTTTCACTTCATACACTGTACCGGATAATGGATCAAATCCGTCGACAAGATATGCTGCAATTCGGTATTCCCACCCTCTATTCAATTTGTGAAGAATGTGACAGTTAGTTGATGCAGAAATCCAATCCATCCAGTAATACATGCTTAAGTACTTCCAATTTGGAGACGGAAAAAATCTGTTACTTTTTTCCCTCCTTATATAATTAAAACAAGGTAGATCCTCGGCTAGGGCATACAAGTATAGTGCATTAGCATTGACTCCCTCAATTGTTTTGCAGACTTTTTCTGTATTACCTCTAATGAAAGTGGAGTCTTTTTTATGGTGCCGACAAAATACAATGGAGGGTCCGCCAACTATGTTTTTCTGAATTGTGTGATACAAATCGGCGTCCTGCGAGGCAAAGTTTGAGAAATAAATTTTCTGCTTTTGAGATGAGGAAAATAAAAGTTGGCGTGCAATACCAGGAACGCTAATTGCAGTTTTAAAAACGTCAATCCCTTTAGAAAAGTAAAATGATTGAAGTTTTTTTGTGGCTTGAACAAACGGGCCTACGTCCAAGTTGTTGTAGAATTGTAGAAAGTCAGAAAGAGTTTGCATATTTTTGCTTTCCCATATATTAACCAAATCAATATATTTTTCATGACCGGTCTTTGGTGGGAAAACTGATCTTTCTGTCATTTCCCATTTTTCATACTCTTCATTCAAAACATTAACATTTCTAAGTGATGAATAAAAAGCGTTATAGGGCGGTAGACAGTCGTCATCCAGCTTGTCTAGGGAATCAAGATATTCGTATGGAAAATAACTTTTCTCTTCTTGTATTTCATACCCTTTCAAAAAATTTGAGTAGGAAGTGGCAGGAGCAATAAAATTCATCATGTCAATGAATTTAAACTCTTTAGTGTATATAGCGGTGTATGAATTTCCCTTTTTAATAACAAACGAAGACTTATCTGCATCTGTTTGAATAGGTTCGCTTTCCAAATGACCCCCTCCAATTACTTCATTCATCTCTTCCTCTTCAGTCATTGAATTATTTTCGTGCGAATCATAACTATTATTTTCCTCGTCATCGCTCTCATCACTAGCTTCACACACATCAAGGAAAAAACTGCTTTGTTCGTCATTCACTTTTTGACGTTTGCGTTGGCGGTTTTGCCCACATAATCTCTTTCTTTTTTTAATTACTGTAGTGCATAACCCAAGCTTATCAATAAGATGTTTCTTTACGAGATTTAAATCGTATCGGGAGGAATTAAACCCTATCACTGGTAATCTTGAGCAATAAAGACTCAGTTTAGATTTAAGTGAAGTAAGGTAGTTGAGCAGGTTTTCATTATGGGATGGGGTTTTCTTAGTTTTTGGGTTTGTTTTTGCGAATTTTACTTCATTTGGAATAGCTGATTCAGCCATTTTAATTTTTGCATCTACTGCTTCAAATGCTTCATTCCACTTTTGTCTTGCAAGCTTGTTTGATTCACTCGAAATTTCAGAAAGATAAAAAACCATTTCTGACAAAAGTGTTGATGTATTTCCGTTGACAAAACATTTTGGGGTTTCATACCCTTCAACATTTGAGCAAACACTAACAGAAATAGGAACGTGCTCGCTTTCCCATTTCAAATTGATTGTGGAACCTCGCAAGTCTTTATTAGGTCTGAGAATCGCTTCAAAATCGTACACGGCAAATGAATTGTATGTGCGTTTACATGTAGGCACATTGATTCCAACCTGTTCCAAGTCTGAAAATATAGAATTAGGAGGTGTGTATATGTTCCCCGGATATTTCAGTTTTGTTTTATTAAAGCATTTTGCTGAGTGGACATTCATTTCATCTCGTCGTGTAAATGATTTCTGACACAATGAACATGTAAACTTTTTAGCAAATGATTCAATATTTGTAACAAAACTAAAATGGTTTTCATACAGATGCACATGCATATAAGAAGAGTGGTTGCATACCGGTTTATAAAGAGTTTTACAAGCAAAATTCTCATCAAGGGAAAGCACATAAACCCCAACATCGAAACAGTTTTCTATCTGTGGAATATAATCCAGCGTTAATCCCAAGAAATCTTTTGCATTGATAGGAAATACATTTTTACAAAACAAATTAAAAATCGTATACAGAGACATCACTTCTTTTTCATTAAATGAAAGATGTTGTTGGCTTTGTGCAATGCTAAGCAGCGAAATATGCACAGATTATCAGTGTAATATTTTCCATGATCGTTCTTATGCAATAGCTTTAATGATTTGCTGTTTAGTAGGTGAGAAGGAATTGTTATTTTTGTTGGTGATCCAATTGGAAAGTGAGATCTAAAAACAAAAAAATTAACATTGGTTATGTACAGCACTTCCCATTTTGTGTTTGGTCTTTGCACTTTCGCCTTTTCATAGTAGTCTTTCATATTTAGCTCACGCATATATCTTTCTGCGTGATTCAAATTTGAAATTGTTTGAGGAAAGTCATACACCGTATTGTTAAGGTATGGAGTAAAATAACGCAGTTCATTAGTTTCTCGATGTCTAAGAATAAACCCTAGAGAAAGATTAAATCTAAACGAATGTTGTTCTTGTTCATAAACTTCCATCAACAAATGCCTGATATTGTTCAAACTTCTAACATCATCTAAAGGGTAATTATATACTCCTCTAACCCTCCCTCTAACATGACCACCCAAAATAATGCGATTATTTGTTGCATACACTCTTTCTAATTCGGGGTACATAATTTCCCCATCTTCTCCAATCCAGGGGGCTAAATCTGGTGGAAAGGGATGTTGGGGCAATGCTTCATTTGGGTTGTTATTGTTTAGATTTGAGTGGTTTTCTCGTCTGTGAAAGAATAGAGCATTCCATGATTCAAAATTGTTATCGCAATCATTACATGTCAATATTTGGGGGTGGTTGTCAGATTTTGATCTAGCACGCGAATTTAAGTTCGCTGACTGAGTATCGGTGGTGTTTGTCTCAGAAACAGAAGCCAAATCATAATCATCAGTCTTTGAAAGTGATTGTTTCATTTTACACACTTTTTCATGGTTTCTGACCAAATACGGTTTAGAGAATGTTCGTTTGCAAAATGAACATGACTTATGTTTTAGTATTTCTCCACATTTCTTTTTATGGGTGGATAATTCGTTGTTAGAATCGAAAGAAGCTCTACAAGCGAGGCAATTATATTTTTTCTTTCGATTTACAGGGATGCATGATTGGGAGTGTGTGCTACATTCTTGTTTTGTGGCAAATCTTGCTTTGCAATAAGGGCAAGTTATGCTTGGGCATGTTTCCTCATGTTTTATTAATGTTGAAGGTTTCTTTAGCACTGTCTGACAATGTTCACATGTTTTATTGGCTAAGTACTTTTCGCATGATTTCTGGTGGAGTTGAACTTCTTCTCTAGTCGGAAAATAGTTTGAGCAGCTGCGACAAATATGTTTCGTATTATCCATAGCCATATTGGTGAACCTAAAAATAACAATACAATGTCTTTCATTTGCAGTTAAACAAGTCGCAAAAGAAGAAAACAGCTGCCTACATTCTACAACCACACAAATTCTCTGGTGTATGATCTTTTTAAATATTCTCAGGTGTTCGTTCTTTTTAAAATATAAGCAAAACGTGATTTGTGGTTTGTGTGATCTTATTTACTCATAAATATAAGCAAACCGTGATTTGTTAGTGTGACCCTAGTGTGATTCTATTTACTCATAAATATTCTCTTTTAATGTGATTATATGTAAATGAGGGTGTTTAGCGATCGTTGTATTTTTTAAGCGTGGATCAAAATGTGGTGATGTTCGCTTTTAAATATGGTCAAAAGGGTAATGTTTGGGTTTGATCGTAAACTAACAATTGCTTTTTATTAATGGGTATCAATGTGATGAAGATCTCTTTTATATCTGGTCAAAGGGGTAATGATTGGGTTTTTTAGCGGTGATTGCTTCTTTTAATGTAATCAAAGTGTTATTGTACTAAGATAGTGCCTTACCAAATTAGTCTATTTGCATGTTATATTTGAACTATGGATCTAACGTAATGTGTTCAAAGTAAAAGTGTTCAGTTAGTGATGTGATGTTCGGTTAGTGATGTGATCAAAATCTTCCATTTGATTGTATCGACATAGCGACTTACAATGTTAGGGTTTTTGCATGTTATATTTGATCTACAGTGATTACAGTGATCAAACTTAGTGATAGTACATTTGCATGTGATATTTGTTTACGGTTCGTGTAAGTTTCTACTGTTTTTTTGCATATCATATTTAATTTGTGTATCTGTAAACGAAGTTAGCGTTACATAACACTGATTTAAAATATGTGATAATGTACATGTGGTGCTTGTTATTAAATTATACGTAAATATTTTATAACTCTCAAAATTTCTTGTACTAACTATTTGACTGTTTGTGTAAAATTATCGAAGTTAAATATGTGATAATGCGCGTGTGGTCGTTGCTCTTATATTTCACATTATTTTGTATTTTGTATTTTCTATCTCTGAAAAATGCTCAAGTTCATTATTCTATCACACAACTAAACGTTCCAGTAGTTAGTTAGTTCATGTAAAGTAGATAACGAGTATATGAAAAGAGTGTGTGTGTATATTTTTTTACTTGTGAAAAGATCATGCGTATATTCTACATTAATCATGAGTCTACAGTCTACAGTGATTTAAATTTCTATACTCGCCGTGTTCTATAATACTCGCCGTGTTCTACACATGTGTAAGTTACTAGTTATCATTAATTAGATAACAGTTATATATATATATATATATATATATATATATATATATATATATATGAAAAGATTGTGCGTATATTCTATATTACGTTAAACATGAGTCTACAGTCGTGATTTAAATTTGTATACTTGCGATGTTCTATACATGTGTTAGTTGCTAGTTATCGTTAATTAGAAAACGCAAAAGTTTGTGCGTATTATATATATATTCATGCATGTGTGTACGCAAACTTACCTTAAAAAAATAAACGGTTTCAATCGTTAATCCAATGTTTGTCTTTTAAATGCAAATTCCGATACTAAATTATAAATGAGGTCCAATATCATCTAAATGATTATTGCAAATCCAAATAGAATCTCCAATACGTTCATGCGATAGTCTATTTATCGCATAAGTCATCTAAAAGGAGCGCTTGAAGCAGTATAGCTTGTCCAATAATCCCTTATTCAAAATGTAAAGGTAAACACTCTTGAACTCAGTTAATATAGCTCCCGAGTTCCATTTGGGTCAGTTGATAAATGGTCTGTACACACATTCCAATCCACCTAAATTGGATAGCAACGATTTACGAATCGTGTCTTATTTCCGTAAAATAAGGTAAACTCTCCATATTCAACATTCCTATGGATACCATCGATTTACGTATCACCTCTGATTTCCCTAACAAATTGAAAATTGTGCACTCTCTCACCTCTAGTCTTCATATATCCCAAATCACGTGATCTCCCTGCACCCTCTGACCCCTATACACATGCAACTAAAGCACACCTGGCTTCCTCCAATGAAGCCAATGTCTTGAAGCCAATGAGTTGAAGCCAATCATACATGCAGGTCATACAACCGGGTCATACACCCAAGGTCATGCACCCAAGAGTACACAACCCCTCCCTATTTACCCCCACCCTGACTCCCCTGCACCCTCTCACCCCTATACACATGCAACCAAAGCACACCTGGCTTCCTCCAATGAAGCCAATGTCTTGAAGCCAATGAGTTGAAGCCAATCATACATGCAGGTCATACAACCAAATCATACACCCAAGGTCATGCACCCAAGAGTACACAACCCCTCCCTATTTACCCCCACCCTGACCCCCCTGCACCCTCTCACCCCTAGACACATGCAACCAAAGCACACCTGGCTTCCTCCAATGAAGCCAATGTCTTGAAGCCAATGAGTTGAAGCCAATCATACATGCAGGTCATACAACCAGGTCATACACCCAAGGTCATGCGCCCAAGGTCATGCACCCAAGGGTACACCCCTCCCCCACCCCCCTATAACCCCCACCCCTATAACCCCCCATGTATATAAACATAACCCAGTTACCCCTAACCAATTACACTAATTGCTTGACCCCATTGGGTCACCTAGGTGATCCAGTTGGGTGACCTGATCAGGTCAATGACCTGATCAGGTCACTGTGACCTATTATTATTATCAACTTTTATTATGACACAATCAATCGTATACATAAACGGGTTGGTCCCCTCTAAGGATAGGTCTTCCAGGGTACCCTTAAACAAATTGAAATTAAGTTAATTACATTGAACAGTTCGGTAATGTTGTACATTTACATACAATAGTATTGATTAGAAAATGAAGTTTAGAGTCCAAGTATTAAATTGTCCTATATGGAGTGATGATGGGTAAGACTCCAATCATTTATGATTTTTATAAATGCATTCTTAGAGAATAGTGATTAACAATTTAGTCTTCCATACAATTTTATAAAAGTGAAAAAGTGAAAACATTTCCTTTACAATTTTATGAAAAGTGAAAAACATTTCACGTACATACTAGGAGACCTATACTGTCTGTACTGTCAGTATAGTTATGCTAATACAATTCGTGATTATAAATGAAAGAGTGAACTACACTGTTCATTCCAAACAATTAATTGTATTGATTAATCCTCCCGCCTATACTGGACGGTGATGAAATAAAGTAATAAACATAAGACATTAAATTGGGAGTTAACCCAGTGTGTCCTTAGGTCTAGGGTTTACACAAATAACAATAATACATGATCCCCTTCCCTTCCCTGCATTTACCGTTAGATCGGCCTTAATATCATAGGTCTTACAATCCTACATTCATCCCCCTTTCCCCGCTTCTGTAACGTCATTTTAAGTATCCGCGTGGGAACAGAAACTTTCGGTTACCTTTATTTTATAGGCATAGACATTTTATGAATTTAATTATTACTCTTGTAATTATGCTCCCCACACTATCGGTTTATTTAACAATGATTCAAGACAGCGAGGTTGGGTTCCAGAAAACTCTCAGTATCACAGCTTGTTCGTCTACACAGTTGTATTTCATGTTTATCATAACCATTTGCGGTTTACGGTTTCCGTTTACATAATACTTTATTTTTGCTTTCATTTTGACAGTAGTATCCTAGTTCGAACAACCTTATATTCATCCACCTTTCCCATTTTGTAACATCGATTTAAGCATCCGCTTAAGGAAAAAGGTTTTCAGTTACCACTATTTTGTAGACATAGATACCTTATGAATTTAATTTTTCCTACTGTAATTATGCTCTCTACAACATAAGTTTTATTTTACGATGATTCAAGGCAGCGAGGTCGGGTTCCAGAAAACTCTCAGTATCACAGCTCGTTCATCTACACATATATATTTCCTGAGTTAATCAGTTATCAAAACCTTTTGCTGCTTACAGGTTCAGTTTACATAAAACTTTATTTTTGCTTTTATTTTTGTTTTTATTTTGACAGTATGTAATCACATTTCAACCTCAGTTTTCCCAGAAACTTTTGTCACAATGACTTTGGCTGGTTTAACTGTTACGTTGTCGTCAGTTTTCAAGTATGGGTCATATTCTTGGGGGTAGGTAGTTCTGAGAAATTTTCTAAAATCCTCTCTAGTTTTTATATTTCTATGTTTAGTAGGTAGGTCATTCCAGAGATTTGATAGCTGGAAAATATACGATCTCTTGAAGCTTTCGTTGTGGGGTTGCGGGACTTTGAGTTTTTTCCCATTGCTTAACCCTCTTAATACAATTTTCCTATTGTCAAGGTTTTCATCTTCAAGAGTTCTTCTAAATGCTAGTTCTAGGGTATGACCCAGTCTTCTGGTTAGGAGGGCTGGCATACTTACTTTCTTTATGGATTTCTATTGTACTGGTATATTTTGGGAGTTTTAATGCTATTTTAATTGCAGCGTTCTGTAATGATTGCAAACGGTCAAGGTAATTTTGAGGGGCTGATTGGTAAAAAATGTCCCCATAATCTATGTGGGGGAGTATCATTGTTTTAAAGATTAAGAGAAGTGTCCGTTTGTCACAGAGCCCATATAATTTGGAAAGGGATTTAAGCTTAACTCTGATTATATTGATCTTTCGATCTAAGAACACTTTAAAGCTCATTCGCCTGTCAATTTCTACCCCCAGGAATCTGTAATATTCCACTTCCTCCATTTTATTTTGACCTATTCTGTATTTGGATAAATTATCTTTCGGTAACCTTAAACTTATATTGAGCGATTTACATTTTTTGGTGTTTAATGAGATTTTGTTGTTCTCACACCACTCAACCACCTTATCAAGGTCTTCCTGTAGCCCACAATTTCCATCAATTTTATCAATCCTCGTACCATATAACACAGTATCGTCTGCGAAATGTTGAATTTCACAGTTTTTGACAACCTTATGGAGGTCATTGATGTACATAATAAATAAAAGTGGGCCCAGGGATGTCCCTTGGGGTACCCCACAGGTGACCTCTTGATACGTGGAATGAAAACCATCAATGACTACCCTCTGTGACCTCCCCTCAAGATAATTTTGTAACCATGTGAAAGATGAATTTTTTATGCCGAAAGTTTGTAATTTATTTAAAAGTATTTTGTGATTAACAGTATCAAAAGCTTTTTTGAAGTCTAAAAATATTAAGTCAGTGGATTTTTTATTATTTATGTTAGTGTAAACAAATTGGAAGAGGTGATCGAGAGCATCATTGATAGATTTTCCCTCCCTAAAACCATATTGCATATTACATAATAATTTTTCAGATTCGATATGAGATGCTAGCTGTCTTTGGACGCAGCTTTCGAGGATTTTTGCAGGCAATATAATGCATGATATGGGCCTATAATTGTTTGTACTTGATTTGTCACCATCTTTATATATCGGGGTTACTGTGGCTTTTTTGAACTCAGTGGGAATTTTAGAGGTTTGTATCGAAAGGTTATATAAGTACGCAAACTGCTTGCTGAGTGCAAGCATGCATGGTTTAAGGATACAGTTTGGCATTAAGTTTATGCCAGATGCTTTATGGTTTCCTATTTTCTTAATAGCCACTTCAACCGCTATGTCAGTAATCGTGTTAAATTTAAAATCCTTGACAGTCTTAATTTCTTCTTTCTGTGTTTCACCTGTACTAGTTGGGATATTTCTTGCTAGTTCAGGACCGACGTTAACAAAATATTTGTTAAACTCCTCAGCTGCTGCACGGCCTTTCAGGCCCCCCCTATTTTGTCCGTTAATAATAATTTCTTTACCATTATTTTTGGACTTTTCCTTTGCTATTATAGGTTTTATTATGTCCCAAAATTTATGTGGGTTTTTCTTATGTTGTAATATTTGGTTTTCCAGGTATTTACTCTTGGAGTCCTTTATTTTTACATTTAATGTGCATCTAGCTTTCCTAGCAGCGGTCCAGTCCCTGTCGGTACCCGTTCTCTTGGCTTTCCTAAAAGCCTTATCCCTATCTTTTGATAATTGTATAATCTCTTTCGAATACCATTCTGGCGTTCTATTCACTCTGTTAAATGTCTTAACTGGACACATACGGTTAATATAGAATTCGATGGTGGAATATAGTAAAGTCCATGCCTCATCAACATCTCTGGTTTGGTAAAATTTGGTCCAATCAAGGTCTCTGAGGATCTCCTTTAGGATTTTTACATCTAGATTTTTGGTATTCCTAGCTTTAAACGTCTCCTTAACATGTTCATTCCTAACTTTCTTAATTTGTAAGAATACTGGTAGGTGATCGCTTAAGTTTAAGTTGATCGATCCGCTTTCATTTAAATTATGAGCGTTAGTATAGATGTGGTCGATTTTTTATTTTGATTTTCTACTAATTCTTGAGTATACTTTGATAGTTTGATGAAGGTTGAACTTATTTAGCAAAGAGCTGAACCTATCTGCATTTTTTGTCTTTCCTTCGTTTATTAAATCTGAGTCATAATTAAAATCGCCCATTATAATTATGTCCTCGGTGGAGTCTATGGAGTTTAGGACTCTGTCTAGGCTGTCTACTGCCTCCGACATCCCTCCCTGAGGTGGTTTGTACACGTTAAAGATTATTTTCTTTTTCATAAAATTTTTTGTTATTTCAAAAGCCTGAATCTCTATATCTTTATTCGATATGGATGAGAGACCATTATCGATTTCCCATTCTTTGGCCACCAGTGATTTATGTATGTATGTGGCTAGCCCCCCTCCCCGTCTTTTCATTTTCCTATCAGATCTTAATAAGTTATAACCTGGAATATTCATTTCACTATCTGTGGTCCCTTTATTTAACCACGTCTCTTGTATAGAAAGAACCTGTGGAGCCATTTCTTTTACTATGACTCTGAGTTGATCAATCTTTTGGCTTAAACTCCTTAAATTCCAGGATACAAACTTCAATCCCCTCAGTTTCGCAAATGATTCTAATTCACACTCCATTGATTAGAGTTTTCGATTTCTTTCTCATTGCCCTTCCCCCCATACCATTTGGTCCCTTTTCAATTTTCCCATTACATCTAAATTGGCCCCATAACATTGTAACAATACATTTCATTTTCAGTTTAAAGCGAACAAACATTTTCGCATTTTTCAGCAAGTACATGCCAAAAACAATACCTTTGATTCCTTGATGGCATGGAATTAATGCGACAATTAAAAGAATATGAACGGTCATATTTCCATGCCACCCCAGGATCCTGGCCTTGAGTGTCGCCTCTTTCTTAGTCATTCATTATTCGAGAATGAGGAGAGGTGAGTGAGGAGTTTCGAGAAGGAATGAGGCCGGTTAGGCCTTTGAGAATATCACTATTCAGTATTAAGGTGTTAAGTCTTATTAGTTTACACTGTTTACCTAAGATCTTTTCAGTACTCCATATACTCATGACTGGTGTCAATGACAAAGGGTTCTAGAAAACACTCGGTGCCCCTGATATCAGTCTAATCGTATCGTGGAGCCTTACTCAGTTGGATTTACCTTAAAGTATTTACACTGTTGGGACTTCACTATAATTGATTTTGTGACTTATCCCGTAATAATCCGGATATGCCAACATGGCAATATACAATATTAATATGGATTTTTGTTAATGAAGCTAGTCACTGATGTTAGGTTCAAAAAAACACACGTTTACCAGATTTTTCTTCATAACAGTTTCCGCAGTAGATTAATTCCAGTCCTTGGAGGCACATGTATCAACTATCTATTATTGACAAAAGTGTTGTCTTACCTCGTTTGTCCGTTATCAGTTACGTTTGTCAATCAGTTTGACGTGGTCCATAATATTTTAGTTTCACTAATATTTTATGAATTTTGTTGTGAGATTTTCTGGGTGTTTGTGAGACGATGTTGGGTTCAAGAAAACACACGGTTTCGACTCACAGCACCCTTATTCACCTAATATTTAGTATTTTAGGTAATAATTAACTATATCGGAACACATTTGGATGAAGGCTTGATTATTGGAGAGTGAGTGCTAGGGATAGGTCCTCAGATCTTCCTATAGGCTCTGATCATTTGGTTTACTACTCCCTCCTTCAGCAGATCGGCGAAGTGGCACCCGTCCTCAGCCATTTTTGAGTAATCTGAGTAGTATATTGGTTGATTTGTAGTCTTTCGTCTTCTGGCTTTGCTCCTATGGACCAGCTGGCTTATGTATGGGGTCGGCACATGGTGGTTAACGTTGTTCAACTTGATCACGTTATTATAGCTGATTACTAATCTATTGATTAGATCCTGATCTTCAGCAATCGCTCTAAGTTTCGCTGGAGTCAGTAGATCATTCAGTCTACATGATGATTGTGAATTGTAGACATTTAGTTTAACTATTTCAACCCCTATTGTTGTGCAGAATAAAATATCTGGAGGTGGTAAGTTCGGTGGGGCCGAGTCACATATATCTCTCCTTGCTTTTTCAATAGCTTCTTCAGTGTCTGATGCGAGCATCGTAGGGCAGTAATATTTTAATCCTACCTCTTTTGTCTGGTCATCTCTGTACGTAATGTTACAAATGCCGGAGGCAATCATAATTACCCTCGGCATTTCAGCCATCCTCCTATAGGTGGATTTTTGGACGATCGCTGCCGTGTCTGCTCCTTTGCAAACCATAACACTAACATCTATACTCGGGTCTTGCCGATTGAATATATTCTTGAGCCCGGCGGCTCTCGAGTCCCCTATAACCATGAGATCCTTCCTTGCCAGAAACATTTCTAGTCCTTTGGTTAGTCCTGATTCGTCACCTTGATTTAGTACTTGTTTGCCAGCCTTATCTTTGAAGCTCTGCTTTCAGTTCGTTGAGTATTTTACCGAAAGCGTTGTTACCTTTGAATGACCCCGCCTTCAATGGCACCCGTCCACCATTACTGATGAGGACGCCTCGTGGGTTCCGGCCCACTCCCCATTTGTGATTAGGCGTAATCTCATACAAACATTTGATTTTTGGGTCTACTAATTTTTCCTTTAGTGAAGGGTGTTGTTGGAATTTTTCCCTCGCAATATCCTTTATGATTTTCATTTCCACTTTTTCCCAAGCTAGCTTCTGCTGCGAGGTGACCTTAGCATCTAACTTCCCCCCGATCCGCTTGGCGTGGATCGCATTTGGCGCCTCATATATCATTCTGGCCATGTAGGGGATACGATAGAACATGGCCTTCTCATGTTGGTATGCATGCTCAGCTGTAGTGTGAGTGTACCCATTATACCTAACTTTGGACGGATAGAAGTTCGAGTAATAGCTATGTTGACCATGAAAACCTATTCCCCCGTTGTCTACTGGTAGGTGGGAGACATCAACAGGTCTACAGCCTGGGGGGAGAAGGTTTAGGTCTGTGGAGGCGAACGATTTATATCCCTTTCCTTTTACTAGAATGTGGCTTAGCACGACATCAGAATGGAAATTATTTAGTTGCAAAAGTTTATGACAATGAACGACCATCTGGTGGTTCGGGTCTTGTGGGTCAGGTTGGTACCGGTTAAACCAAAGGCTCAACCCGGTCCTACGACGTAACTCATTTGCTTGGTTAAGAATTACTTTTTTGGACTGAGCAGAATCCATCTCGATGTAAATAGCTCTGATGAGATTTTCTTTTGGAATCCCAACTCTGTATGCGGTAATTACCGATTCATTTCTGACGCTAAATATATCTTTAATCATCATTTTGGTGTCTTCATAAATTGAAGCTAGTGCGATTGTTCCTCTCGCACATGGTTTTGGCGACCCGTGCTGCCACCTCTCGGGGAGCCCCTCTAACAGTAGATGTGCCGAGCCGTCGCTTGGCTTGCCCTTGGTTACTGGACTATCTTGCTTGTCCCTGTCATTTTCGGTTATTTCATGGTTAAGTGACGAAATGGATGATTTTACATTATCAAGCTTGGTTCCCATTTCCTCTATTCTGTCTAGATTTTCTGCAATAGTTAGTCTGAGGTCCAAAATAGATTTGTTAATGTCCTCGTCGAGTGTGGATACTGCCTTCATGGCAACC
Source organism: Sthenelais limicola (assembly GCA_942159475.1). NCBI lineage: Eukaryota > Metazoa > Annelida > Polychaeta > Phyllodocida > Sigalionidae > Sthenelais > Sthenelais limicola. The sequence continues at coordinate 78,076,173 of OW804096.1, read as the reverse complement.
GTGTCAACAAACAACATGTCGCCATCCCTTGGTTCGACTTGATTTTCGGACATTTTAACATTATTTTGGTCACTTTTTGTACCGTTTTCAGTATGGTCTGCCAACATGGCTGATCTTTCAATGACCCTAAGTCTCCTATTCATATTTTTGTAGTTCAGTTCTACCCACTGCATTTTAGTCTCTAGATTTCGTGCGATCATGTCAGTTTTAAGTTCTAGCGATCGGAGCTCTACTTGTAACTTTCTATTTTCTTTCAACCTCAATTCCGCGCTCGATTTAAGTGCTAATCTGTCTAAGACTTCTTCAGTAATTTTCTGAATTAAAGCTTTCCTATCTTCCTGATCATTCCTAAATATTTCACTTATTCTTTCCTGATTCTGGTCATCGTCATCATCGGTATCAGAGTCAGATTGGGTCTTTTCAACTGCGGGTTTACTAACCGGCGTATTTAGCTCTAGTTTGGCAACTGATTTGTATGTTTTTTCTTCTTTTGGATTTTCAACCTTTTCACCAACCTTTAATTTTACTCCTTCGTTTACTCCTTCATGGTTGGCTGTTTTTCCTACTTCTGTTCCCTTATCTTGTCCGTTTTCATTTTGGGGACCTGGCTTTTTGTCAGTAGGCTCGTCTGTTTCAACGTTTCGGAGATCGTCCATCTTGGTCGTCATCGGTACTCTGTTTTAAACTCGTAATAGATGCTTGATTTGAAGCTTCCAAAATTTTTCTTTGGTAATATAATTTTCTTTGACCGCTAATGCTTCTTTTGATGTATTTTGAGGCTGGTCTAATATATTCTTTCCTTCTCTAATCCTCCTCTACCTTTCTCCGCTGGGCTTTAGACCTTTTGGGCCATTTCAAGTTTTCCCGCTAAAATAAGTTCCTATATACTGACCTATATAACCTGCCCTATATGGCCCCTGGCACCCCAGAGGAGGATATCTCGCCATTCCTTTATACTACTTATGTTATCATAGCTATTTACGAGGAATTGTACAAAAGTTTTATTTGCTCTATTCACGTATTACTCACTTAATTTATTATCTGGCGAGATAGGAGCATTACATTCTCTGTTCATTAGAAACAAATTAATGTATTCAACTTCAGTCATTTATAAAAGAAGATATAAGATAAACGAAAAGGAATAAAAGCAGGAAAAGGAATATTCCAGTTGGAACAGTTCTAAACGCTGTATGGGGCCTCCCAGGTCGCCAAACAACTTCTGGTCAGGCCCACCCCTCCTGCAATTGTCTACAACTATACGCGAAAAAATTACAAATATTAAACACCCTGACATTAGACTACTATGAGGAGTCTGGGGCCACCCTACCCCGGATTTTCTTCAAGATATTTTTCCCAGAATCTCTTTTTCACACCAGAAACAAATCTTTCCCTATCCCTTTTGCTGTTCGTAAATGTTCAGGTAAGTCGTTCCATATTTGTTTCCCTTTATAAAACACGCTCATCCTGGTTTTTTTATCTGGTCTTTTTATTCTCAACATTTTGGTCTGTCTGTTTCTAAGGGGCCATCCACCCTCCTCCAAACTTTCATATTTTTCATGCCTGTCGAAAATTAGTTTCAATGCTGTAATTTTGGCTCTTTTTTCTAAAGGTAGGAGGCCAGATAGAGTTGTCAGATCATGATTTGTATTCTCCTGCCACTCTGGGGGCTTTGTTCCAAGTTTTTTGGATTTTCTTTCTCATTACTTGACCCAGATTTAAAAATAAGAAGTTGGAAAATTCCAGGATGGGTAGGACAAATGTTTTCATAATTTGGCAACAGATTTCAGGGCTCATAAACTTTCTCCTTCGGCGGATGTCACCAATCTTCCAAAGAGCAGTTCTTGTTTGTTTCTCAAAATGATCTTTACATCGGTGATAATAGCCTAGTGCCTAAATATTTGAATGATTTTACTCGGTCAATTTTAGTTCCAATACAAAGGAGGTCCTGAAAAATGTTCAAAGGATTTCTGCTGCCAAACAATTGATAGTTTGTTTTCTTCACATTTGGTTTGAGGAAATTAGCTTTGCACCAGCTCATATATTTGTTGATAGTTTTCTGTGCTATATCATGTAAAGTAATATGATTGTCACTCTCTACAAAGATAACCGCATCGTCTGCATAGAGGATGAGGTGTCCTGGAAATTCCATCATACTAAGGTCGTTTATAAAGAGATTGAAAAGGAGGGGGGGGGCAGCAATGATCTTTGGATTCTCTCTTGGTCCGCTAGTTTAACAGGCAGAAAGAGTGCTGTGTAGTTGCGCTCAAATCAAACACGTCAGACATTAGCGCAACATCCTGCGCTCTTCTAAAGAAGCGCACATAGCATTTTTTAAGAGCGTATAGGAAGTGCAGTTACCGATTCTATTAGACCGCTCTGGTTTCGCTCTAAGTTCGCTTGTTAAGTGCTTGGGGAAATAAAAAGAGCGGGCCATGAACGGACCAGACTTACGCATGCAATAAGCATTAGCTCTCATCCAGCTCTCAAAGAGGGCAAAATAATTAAATACTAATGTGTGTGTGTTTATTTTTATAGATGTCATAATAATTTCAAGTCCGAATTATTCTTACCCTAATTTGGAATGGATGAATTGTGTTTCTCCTGAAAGCAGTACGTGTACATGGAGGACTGACACGATCAGTGCTGCCCTCTGATTTAGCTGATGTGCATAGTACGAAAGTTCTAAATCCCATTTATTCAATTGTTGAAAAAACAATCAGAGGCAGCTTCAACGTTGTCTCCATGGCAATTATGTTTGTCCCCTGTTGTTATGTTTTCCCATAACACATTCGTGTAGATTTTTCATTTTTTAAGAGCACAGAAATATTGACATTTCTTTATTTTTTTTGCGAGGCATAACCATACTAAGTGTATCTGAACTCAGCGCATGGAATACAAGCTGCTCTACTTTTATTCATCAACTGATCTTGATTCTGTCTGTGACCTGTGTTTTAATTTATAGCCTGTATTTGAGTGGATACCTATTGCCTCTGAGGTATACGTCTTTGGGGCATGGAGCTATACTGCACCCGGGAGGCACTTTCTGGGAAGTTTGCATATACTTTGATCTTGGTCTAGAGGTATGTGGCACCAGAGTAGGTCTATCATCACAATTTGATGGGAATGAGAAGTCTTAGGCTATTTACTTTCAAAATATAGATTGTTTTTGTACGTTGACATTGCCCACCATCCCGCCCACCATCCTCCATCCTCCAAAATCGTTTAATTTTATTGTTAAATCTATGTGCAAACCATCGCCGATGTTTTGCACATCGTACGGTGACGCTACCTGGTGAGAGAGTGAGAAACCATCTCCAAGTTTACCCGAACTTTACACGAGTGATGCCGAGCATGCGAGACAGATCGAGCATGCTGTCATGGCTTCAGAACTAGAATCCTAGAGGCATTACCGCACATGGTCTGGTACTCCGTAATCATACAAGTAAGAGCTTGAAATCTTTGTTGAAATCGCTCTTATAACTTATAATCTGGACACTGCGATTGGTGAGGAGTGTGACCACATAGGAAATATGGGGTTATTTGGAAATTATAGTGGATTCTGCCCAATAGGTTTTCGGCCCACGGGGCTGGTGTCGAATTTGCGAGCTACGGTTTTTATGCAATGCATAATTATTATTATGCCACTGACGACCTCTCGTCAAGAAATGCTATCCTGAGACAGACTATAAACCATCAAAGAAAATTCACCTTTTGAGGAATCGATTATTGGTTTTCATATATTATATCCCTGATATATATTCTCCCTGATTTTTCAAAAAAGGGGTCCTCCTAGCCAAGTAAAATCTCCTAGTTTTAATAGAAAAAGGGTACTAGTTTGTGGGAAAAGTCCTTGAAAAGGGAACTTTTTTAGTTGGGGAACGAGCATGGGAACCCACTTTGGTTCTGAGTAAGTATTTAGTATCAAATGTTTAGGATTTAACTAAAACAAAACTAGCATTTTGATACTAAACGCTTTTAGATGCTACCTCCCGATTCATATCAAACCCATACATAATTCATGTACCTGCTGTGAGTTGAGAATTGAAAGGAATGCATTCTTTTATTTGACTAAATTTCATTGTGGATAATCATGAATTCCTGGTGATATTTGTTGGAACATGGTGGTCAATAATTAAAATCATGATAACTAAGAAGATATTAAAAGTCATTAAAGAAATCTTTATAAACAGATCGTAAGACTGTGTAAGCTATATCATACTAGCTTTAGTTTTAGTTTAAGCGCGATAGAAATTAGTATATCAAAGTATATATATATTTACAACAATACAAGAATATTATTAACAAGACACAAATGGTCTTACTATTACGGGATACTGGTGATTATTTTCTTTAAAATACACCTGAAAATAGATAGATAGCTATCAACACTCTTTGATAGGTCAGTGATGTTTGGATGTATATGGAGGTTTATATAAGATTGCCGACCCGAGGATGCAAGACGACTTTAAGGACGGACAACCTCCTTCATAAATAAGTAGGCCTATACAACAGAACTGTGAAATTGTTTCCATTGTATAAACACATCTCATTCCTGTTTTAATTCATACAAAGTAATTAAGTGTTAATGTTATACCATTCTTATCAAATCTTTACATAATTAATAAGTTATCACAGACTGATGGATATTTTAAGATAGACCTGGGAGAAATAAATGATTGTAAAACTATCCGCCTGAAATGTTTCTCAATTTATTTGGTGCAATTCCTTTGAAGAAAGGATGATTTTCGTGGTTAGTGAACAAGCCAGCCACCCCACCCCCCACCCCACACACACTATCCTTCTACAATGTTTAATATTATATAATTATACATATGTAGTAGTTCTTACATTTACCACTTGGTAGCTGACCATAAAGGTCCAGTCTACTCTCTTACTACTTTACCAATAGAGGCGCTCCGCGCTTAGGTGCTATGTATTTCTATACATCTTCTCTATTATATCTATTTCCCCTTTATCATGTTATATGTAAACCCTTTGTATTACTCTCCTAAAGAGCTCTGTTGTTTATTCTATCCAGTACTACTATAATCTGTGTATGTTGTTATATACACCGTGATCCTTATGTTAACCTTATTTAGTACTACCCGTTTGTGTCACGGACTAGGGTAAGCTACTCTAGCCGGATTCACGGACACAAGGGCCGTTTCTATGGACTGATCCGAGAGGAATAAACAGAGATACAGAGATTGGCTTTGTTAAGTTGTTTATATCGAGAGCGAATCACTACAATTGGTGCCGTGACCAGTTCTTGATCAGTCCTGGAGACTAAGCGCGACGGATTTGGAATAAATCTGGATTTGGTTTTTGACTTGGTTTTTGACTGGTTCTCTTTCAGAGATGGCAGCAGCACCTGGAGCGGAAGGCGGACCCCCGCCGGACCCTGTACAGATGAGCAAGCAACCTGTGCAGCCGGGCAAACTGATTGCCACTGGGACTACATTGGCAGAGATGAAGTTCGAGAGACAGTTCAGACAAATCATTTTGTCTGATGTTGGTTCTGAATCTGACGAGTACAGAACTGGCCGGGAGGACCGTGCAGCCTTCACGGATTACAGACCCCCTGAAAGCGACATGGAGTCAGACGAGAAAAGCTTGTTAAAAGCAACTCGCCTCCAGTTGTTGGGTTTGCAGAGGAATTTGGCTGCAGAGAGAAGGAAGAACTTAGAGTTTGTTGCAGAAATGAAACAACTCATGTTCCAGAACCGAGAGATCCATGAAACACTGGATGTGGTAACAGAAAGGGATTCTGCATTTATTAAAAAATTGCAGGTAGAGAATGAAAAGTTGAATATCTCGGGTAGACGATCATTCTCGTCTCCAGAATGTTTCTGAAGATCAGTCAGCTTCAACTCAGACTGATTCTGTGTCGTCCCCTTTCTGGAATACACTTGCAGCAGATACACGTCGGAGGAGTATGGCTCCTGTGAATACAAGTAGGTCTGCTCCTGTGTGTTCAACGTTTGCTGATCCACAGCCTGGGTTAGAGACTAGGGAAGTTAGAATGGATTTCTTTGGATCTCCAGTTGGTTTGTCTGAGGATACGGCGAAGAGAGTAACATTTCGGGACCACAAAAGTTCTGGTATGTCTACTTCTTCCCCTGCTAATGGGTCGTTCAGTAAAGGAAAGGAAACACCCTCTCAGAGAAGCCCGCGGGCCAGTTTTTCTGTGACAAGTAGGAGTTTTAGTACTCAAACTCCGTTTGAATCTGATACGGTGCAGGTAACTGATTTGTCTGCTAGTATTGGCACTCAGACGGATAAGACTCCTGAAGGGGAAGGGAAGAAGGATGGCACTGCAAGTACTGGTAAGAAAAGCAGTACTGCAGGGACGGACGCTGATTTCAAGAGAGGTCAGGTAAAGGGAGATGTCTACAAGCCAAAGATACGGGTTGTGGCTGGCTCTCCTGGTGATCCGTCAGATCCGAGTGATTCATCCTCTTCCTCGTCCTCTGACTCAGAATCTCCTGCCCCCAAGAAGAAAGGAAAGAAATCAAAAAAAGTAAAGTCACGGAAAACCAAAGAGCGATCTCGGATTGCTAAGAAAGATCGATCCCTTGTCCAGGGATTAAGTTATGATGGAACGGACGACTCGGACTTTCGCGAGTTTGAATATACTCAGGGTCCGGGTAAGAGCAAATACACCATGCGTCCGCCCGTCATAAAGATGTGGGACCAAAAGGACCCTTGGCGTGTTTACCTGTCTGAGATGCGGGTAATGGCAGTTGCATGCAACTGGTCAGAGGAAGAGTTCCTGCTTCAGTTGCAGTGGGGATGCAAGCGGCAGTTGGCGGATATGGGTGATCTGCCTGCAGGTCTGACTCTGAAGGAATTCGTTGAACACATAGACGCGAATTTCGGCGAGGTTTCTCGTATAAAAAGACAAGCTGAATTTCATGCTTGTCGCCAGACTCCCGGACAGACTGTCCGGCAGTTTGGTAACGAGGTAGCCCGCAGAGCCAGGTACGCTTTCGGTAAGAGGATGAATAGTACCATAGTCAATATGGCTCTTCATACTTACCTGAAGGGGTTGACTAGCTGTGAGCAGGCCAATTGGGCTCGTCTGAAGGAACCCGTAGACCTACAGGAGGCCATTCATTGGTCAGAGGTTTATGAGGGATGCCTGATGGACACCGAATCCAGTGTGGTCGTCCAAAAACTTGCTGCGCTGCCAGCTCCTGAACCAGTTCAGGAACGCGCTTTGGCTGTAAAGAAGAGAAGGTCCCGCCGTAAGTCCGGTGCTGCTGTAGCCCAGGTGATTGAGCCCCTGGATGATGATGATGTTACCTCCTCTGGTTCGGAGACTTTGGACGTGACAACCGTCATCTGTCAGGCCTTACAGGCCTATAGGGATTTCAAGAAGAAGCCTGGTGATGGCAAGACTGGACAACCCTGGAAGAAAACATTTTCTGGGCAATTCTCCAGTCGGAGAAGGGATGGACCCAAGAGATGTTACTTCTGTGGGAAGGAAGGACATATCTCTCCTGATTGTCCTACCACGAAGATTTTGAAGGAGTTGGCCGAGTCTACTAAAGCTAAGGCTCCGGAAAACCCTTCACGGCCCTTATAGGAAGCGATATGGGGGCCGAAGGGACGCCGCTTCATAGTACTACAGCTCGGACGGATTTGGCTAGTAGTATAGGAACTGGGGGTGTTGCTCAGGCACTTGTTAGTAAGGGGTTAGCTTCGACACAAGGTCAGGCGCTCCCGGATGCAAGAGATCCTAGGTCGTTGCCGGAAAAGAACACCTGTCTAGGTGAAGATATCTCCCCTGATATCTCCCAGGATAGCCTGGATTCTGTATCTCATGTGAGATGGGGACAGGACGGGTACCAAGCTGTTGAAGGTCAGATCGTTGTGGTTGGACAGAACCCCAACAGGTCGGCGCGGATACAGAAAGTTTCTGTACAGCAGCCAAAGACGCTGAGGATCACGGATAATTTAATTGTCCGTGAGAGATGGTATGCCCCAGTGGGGTTAGACAGTGAGAATGGAGATTTTCTGGTTGACCCTGGCGCTACTACTAGCCTGGTTACCAAGAGATTCTATGATTCTCTTTCTTCCAAACCACCTTTGGTTCCGGTCCAAATGGTGTGTGCAATGGGGAATGGGCTGCCTATAACCACTCATGGGAGCGCGCTTTGTCCTTTGAAGATAGGGGATCGGACATACATGATTACATGTCTGGTTGTTTCCGGCCTGAAAGGTCTGGAAGATGGACTTATTGGGGCGGATTTTTATTACGTCCATAAATGTAATCTTGACTGGTCTGGATTGCTATTCCTTGAGAATCAAGCAGTATCTGTATTGTGTAAACAATGGAAGCACATGAAGAGAAGCTTGAGACAGTCCACTGTTCAGGCTGTTGAAGTGAGAGAGTTCGTGGACGGGGGAGAAGTCAGGTTGAAAGAACCTGTGGTCCTCCAACCCCGGTCCGTGACCCTTGCTAAGATAGACCTGGGTAGAGGCTGATGTTCGAGCCTGATCAGGGATTGTTAAAAGACTTTGCCTTGGGAAGCCTTAATACATATGTATCGGGTAACGTTAATTCGTCCGTGGTAGCTTTTTCCAATCCGTCCGGTTCCACCGTACGCCTGAATTGTGACATGATAGTAGGGAGAGTGAGTGTTGTGACTTTGGTGTCCGATGCTTCCCTACCGGAGGAGGAGGATAATGAAATGATTAAGACGGCTATTATCAATTCCATACAGGTAATGGACTCGCCTATTGTGGATGATGAGCTTTTGGCTCCTGATATAGTTGTCCCTCCTAGTCCCGAAGATCCGTTAGAGAAGTTGGTGAATGATGCTCATCTGTCTAGAAAAGAAGAAAAAGAGTTAGTTAGAAAACTGCTCTATGATTACCAAGACTGTTTTTCCTTACCTGGTACCAAAGTTGGTTGTACTCACTTGGTTAGCCATGTGATTGACACTGGGGATGCAATCCCTGTAAAGCAAGCCTATCGTAGGATGCCAGTGGCTAGGCGGGAGGGAGCAGAGGCGGAAATCTGGAAAATGTATAAAGCAGGCAGAATAGAGCATAGCAGTAGTCCGTGGGGGGCTCCCATAGTGATGGTTGCTAAGAAGGATGGTACACAGAGATTTTGTGTAGACTATCGCCAACTGAATTCGGTGACTAAGAAGGATAGTTTTCCTCTACCTCGAATTGATGAGTGTGTTGAAGCCTTGGGTGGAAATCAATGGTTTTGCACACTAGACTTGGAGTCCGGATATTGGCAGGTTGCAATGGATGAAGACAGTAAACACAAAACTGCTTTTCTCTCCAGTGTGGGTCTGTTCCAGTTTAAAGTGATGGCTTTTGGACTGTGTAACGCCCCTGCCACTTTCCAGCGCATGATGGACCGTATGTTGGACGGATTGCGTTGGAAATCCTGTTTGGTATACCTGGATGATGTGTCTTAAACTAGTGTTGGAACGCATTAGAGAATATGGGCTTAAGCTTAAGCCTAAGAAATGTGAGCTCTTCCGTAAGGAAGTGAAGTATTTGGGACGGATTGTTTCTGGCGCCGGAATCCGCGCGGATCCGGCTAAGATAGCAAAAGTTCAGGAATGGCCTGTTCCCAAAACAGCTAAAGAAGGTAGACAATTCCTTGGTTTTGCTTCCTACTATAGGGAGTTTCAACCAAACTTTGGTGGAATTGTAGCTCCTCTGCAACAGATTGTGACAGATGCTGGGACTGAGAAACGCTATAGTAAACCTATAGTGTGGACCAAGAAGTGTGATGAAGCCTTTAGGACAGCTAAGACTTTATTAACTTCAGCCCCGGTTCTTGGGTATCCTAGAAAGGAAGGTTATTTCGTCTTGGATACTGATGCCAGTGGCTTTGCAATGGCCGGAGTTTTGTCGCAGATGCAAGACGGCAAGGAAGTCGTATTGGGATACGCTAGTAATAGCCTCACCAAGCCGCAGAAAAATTACTGTGCTACTAAACGTGAGCTATTGGCAGTGCTGTCCTACTTGAAGAAGTTCAGACATTATCTCCTTGGCAATCGTAATTTTTACGTAAGAACTGACCACGCTTCACTTAGGTGGCTCCTGAATTTTAAAGATCCAACGGATATGCTTGCTAGATGGTTAGCCACGATGCAAGAGTATGGCTTGGAGCAGAGTATGATACTTCACCGGGCGGGCAAGAAGCATACGAATGCGGACGGATTGTCTCGAATCCCTACCAGGAAGTGCGGAAACCCTGGCTGTTCCGATTGTGGTGTCCATGATGCTGTAATCGCGGAAGCTGTGGTGGTTCTAGGCTCCTTGGAGGACGAGATCCGGGATGCTCAACAGGCAGATCCCTTGTTGAAGAAAGTTATGGCTGTGTTGGACGGATCCAGTCCGGTTCCCAGCAAAGAACAATTGTCTGGTGAGCCACAGGAATTCTGTACATACATCCGTAACAGGGAGAATTTAGAGATGGTCCAGGGTGTCTTATGTCTGCGGTGGCTGCGTAAGAACACTGGACACACGTATGTCAGGAAGATAATCCCTGCTTCTATGAGGAGAAATATTTTCCGTTGCTTGCATGGTTCTCAGTTGGAAGGTCATTATGGCGATTTCAAGACTAGCTGGAAGGCAAAAATGAAATATTTTTGGCCTGGGATGCGCTATGACTTGAAGAGGTGGCTGAAGGCTTGCCCTGAGTGCAGCATGAGAAAGTCTAGAGGCGGACGAGGTATTACACCTTTAAAGAAGGAGATCCATGGTGAACGATGGAGTAGGATAGCGTTGGATATTATAGGTCCATTTAAGACTACCCCTAGAGGTAACAACTATGTGATGGTAATAACGGACCATTTCTCAAAATGGGCGGAAGCGTTTCCTATGCCAGACCACACGGCAGAAAGATGTGCTGAAGTTTTGTTTAGAGAGTGGGTACTGAGATTCGGTTGTCCTGTTTCGTTGCAGACGGACGGTGCGCCGGAATTCAGGTCTCGGCTGTTGCGAAGTTTGTTGGACATGTTGGGGGTGGAAAAGCTAATCACTCTTCCGTACAGGCCTCAGTCAAATGGACAGGTAGAGAGATTTAATCGTGTTCTGGTCGAGCAGCTCTCTTGCCTGACGGACTACTCGGATTCGAATTGGGACTTGCTCGCTCCGTGTATAGCACACGCTTACCGGGGTACGGTGCATGCCAGTACGTTGTGTACGCCCAATTCAGTAGTTTTTGGGACTGAACTTGTAACTCCAGTCGATTTAATTCACGGAGTTGAACCAGGAGGATTGGATTTCCCTTGTCGATTGTCATACGTGGAAAACCTAAGACAGTCAATGAGAACTGGACATCAGTTTGTCAGAGAAAATCTGGGAGTTGCTGCTGTGCACCAAAAGAAAGACTTTGACAGACGGGCTTGTCCGAGGCGCTTTGAAGAAGGGGCTATTGTGTATAGGTACTGTCCCCCTAAGGCTAACAAGAAATATGGTCCCAAATGGGACGGGCCTTTCAAGGTGCGAAGATTCATAGGGGGTACTACCTATGAATTGGAAACGACTGAGGGAATCGTCAGATATCATGTAGATTATCTGAAACCCGCCTTTGACGAGGACGGACCTATACAGGCGATAAACTTGCATAGAGCTCCGGAATTCCGTAAACTAGAGAAGGCTGGGCGAGATATCCTAAAGTTTGAAGGTGGGAAAGTTTTAGCTGGTGCTGAATGTCCTAAGCGGAAGGAAAACGAAAAGGTTACTATTGGTGTTAAACCCAGGGGTAGGCCTAAGAAACTGCAGACGTCTGGAGATGATCTTTCCCCTGATCGCACGGAACAGTCCGTAGATAAAAATCCGGCTGTTGTCCGTGTGGACAGGAAGAAGACTAAGAAAAAGAAAAGGAAAGTAAAAGTTCCTCCAGCTGTCATTCCTTCTAAAAAGAAAGTTGGTAGACCCAGGAAAGCTAAGGCGGATTTGGTTGTGAAAAATCAGCCAGCCCCATTAGTTTTGACGGATTCTGCTAATCCTGTGAAAAGAAAGAGGGGGAGGCCGAGGAAAAATTTGGACATTGTTCAAAATGTTCCTGTTTCTCCTTTAAAGAAGACGGACAGTTCCCCACCAGTGGTTGCAAGAGCCAAACGCACGCGGAAAGCTCCATCTAGATTGCAATATGGAACTTAAAATAAAGTACGGGTAGAACTTTCTTGATGGTTCTACAGCAGTCAAACACAACGAGAAGTCGGTGGCTGAGATATCGGATAGTCATGCTGCCCTTTCACGACATTTGAGAAGATTCTTCATTGAATTAATTGAGTGGCTGGGAAAGAACCAATACATTTGTAGGGCTTGTTGGAAACTGCACTGAGAATGGCTTAACTTGGGATAACCCTTGAGTTCTAACTGAACTAAGACTCCCCGGGAAGTTTGAATCTGCTCAGAAATTGGGTTGAAATTGCTATTGATTCGGCTAAGTGGACACTAGGCTTTATGAATAATGTTTCCGCATTTGTCTCTGCGGAAGACCAGAACAGGCTGCATGTTTTAACATCAACTGTACGACCTGTAGAAGGGAGTTAGTATAGCTGGTTGTCTGAGCGGGAAACGGTGGCGCTGTGAGTGGTGGCGATTTTTAGAACTACGGTTACCACGCTGGACGTGGACGTGGTGTTGCACCCTTTCTCAGTATGCTCCCGGGACTCGACTTGTCAACAAGCTAACCAGCACACTGAGACCAGTATTCCTTGAGGAAAGAAGTGAGTTGAATTGGGTTAAAACTTACTTGTCATGAACTGAAGCAATGTCAATGTGATAGCTGAAAGTTGTCTTGTACTGGGCACAGTGTGTTTCAATTTTTGAAATGTATAGATTAGTCAGGATCTTTGATTTAATTTTGGTCGGAAGTTTCGGTGTGTCCGCCATGACACCGGTGCAATGGCTTCACTGACTTGTGAATGTATAGCGTTGTGGTGGCTATTTACACCACTATACCAAATGGTTTGACTATTTGTCAACCTATACAGCTCTTTTTAAGAGTTCACAAACTTGTGTTAGTCTGTGTAGATATGAAATGCAATGTATTGTCTGTGATTTTGGAATTATTGTTCACTTTTCACTGCCTATGTAATAGGCTATGGAGAGTGCTGTATGAATGAATGAATGAATGGGAGGAAGTATGTACCATTGAATGCTTGAAACACGGAAAAATACGGTTGTTCCATCGGTGCTGAGTGTTATTCTTTTTCTTGCAGAAGACTAAGATTTTTTGTCAGTCAAATCCGTATACGGACAGACGATAGTATGGAGGGTGCGGACGAATCCGTGTCTGACGAGGTCTTCATGACAGAAGCGGAGGAAGAGAGATTGCTTCAGGGAGCGAACGATCTCCTTGATCTTGACCCTGAGAATCGTCCCCCCCGCGGAAAGAAGGTGAAGGGAATCCGGATCTGGATTCCACTGACCATGACCATGAGACGAGACCCTTGGGCGCGGAAATCCGTCCCCTGACGGAAAGAAACGAAGAGTCCGGCATGGACGTGACTTCAGAGGAAAGTCCGCGGAGACGCTCGTCCAGGAGAAAGAACGAATCTCCAAAGAAGATGAAAACCCCTGCCGCTGCTGAGAAAAAGGAGGGTCGGCGCGATAGTAATCGACACCGTACAAGTCCGTGGACAAGTCCGTGGACAAGTCCGTGGACAAGTCCGTGGACAAGTCCGTGGTTTCTGAGAAGGGCCCCGACAAGAAGACGGAAAAGAAATCCGCAGAAAGTTCCCGGGTGTGCCAGACCGCTAGTGGCCCACTACATGTGTCTACTAGTGGTGGCAAAGTTTCTGGTCTTAAGGAGAAGTCTGCAAAGAAAATCAAGAAGAGGCACATCCACCGTGCAGAGTGGAGGAAAACTCAGCTGTCTAGGCGTGGTACAATGGACCAATTTAGACGGGAGTTGGATGCGGCGACTGAGGTGGTCCCCTTGGATCCTCAGTCTGATCCACCCGGGTCCGGGGTAATTACTTTACCTGAATCCGACGATAAGAGTGCTGAGATGGATGATGACCAGATGGCCCGATATGAAACCAGGATCTGGCCAGAGCTTACACGTAAGGACGGCATGGATCCTGGCACTCATCAGAAGATCGTTGAAGCACACAGGTTGTGGCAGCCTGGACACAGGTGCCCTTTCCTCGTGTGCAGGTATTTGGCTCTAAACAGAGGAGGAGTGCGTGTGTACGCCACTCGAGAGCGTCTGTTTAGACATTTCTGCGAGGAACATGCCCTGTTCTGTGAGGTATGGATCTGTCCACTCGCCAGCTGTCAGCAAGTTCTGGACCGGCGGGTGGAGCTGATCCAACACTTCATGAACGGGGAAGTGGCACAACATCATTTTACTAGAAAGGACTCCTGCCAGAGGGCTAAACAGGTGCTGCCTTCAACCAGGCCCAACAGCGTGTTCACCAGGACTACTTACATGGCCGGACAGCATCTCCGCGTCATGCGAAGGACCAAGGCAGGCGGATCAGAGAGTCGATCAGGCAGATCATCCTCATCATCCCACGCGGCTAGCTCGGCTGGTAGTAGTCGATCCGTGGCTAAGGACGCGGTGGCCTCTGGCTCAGAGGAGAAGAAGAGGAATAGAGACCCTAGTCTGGACAAGGACTGTGCCCCTCCTTTGCCTAAGCGTGTGTGTAGGCGGGCCCAGGTTTGGGTGGACGGAGTTTTAAGGAAACTACCCTCCGTGGAAGAAAGTAGGGAGGTCTGTGCAAGGGCAGAGTCGGTGGTTGCAGAGGCACTGGAACAAGTGTGTGCTGCCGCTGACTCCGCCAAGACCGAGTTGCAGTCCCTGTTAAAAGATGTAGTGGAGCCTCTCCGGTCCCTTGGGAGTGTTAAAGCTTCCGTGGAGGAGTTAGGAGAAGTCAGAGAACAGGCGAGAAACCAGGCAGTAGTGGTAGACGGACTACGGAAGTCTTTGGCCAAGAGTGATGCACGGGTGAGGGAGTTGGAAGAAGAGAACTTTCGACTCTTATCCATGCTGGAGAATGAGTCCCGTACTTCCTCTCCCTGTGACGATCAAAAGAAGTCGGATGGATGTGGCCCTACTGCTACCTCTACCTCTACCTCTAGTGCTGCTGCGATGGCTCCTGTTGCTGTTCCGTTTGCTGCACCCCCTGTTCCTGCCCAACAACCACTTCCATTGGATCCGGCCCAGCTTCCCCAGTTGCTGATGCTCAGTAATCTGTTGCGGACATTACAATCTGTTCCTCCCGCTGGTCCGGCACAAGCTGTGCCCCCTCCTCGTACTCCTGGAAGGGATCCACAGGCGCAGATGTATGACATTATCCCCAACTGGCTGTTCAGCCCTACTCAGCTGATTCAACCACCAGCAGCCGCACCACCAGGCACGGACGGACGACAGCAACAACCTCACGGACGTCCCGCGGATCCGCAGAACAACGAACCTTCGGATGTTGTCATCAATATGGAGCAGAATTAACTTTGTTTTCCTCAAAGATGACTTTGGGACAGTTCTGTTTTCCCTTCAAACGAGTGAGCCAGTTTATATTCTCCTATTTTTTGCTTACCTTGTTATGTCATTCCTCTGGGAAATTTTTGTTGTTCTGATGAATATGCTGTCTGGATTATTCTTATTTTCGCTGGAATTGTATACGTGATACAGTGGGACTCCATAAGCTCCTACCTTGTACTTGAAAGTTTTTTTCTGTTTTGTTGTTCATTTTTCCACGTTTGGGAAGTGACTAAACTTTTTCTCGTATACTATGTTTTGTATGTAGAGAGGACACTCAAATGCTCCTTGATGTACCTTTTTATATTCTTAAAAATGTCTTACCTTATGACATTGTGGTTTTGGATTCTTTTTATTATTAGAGATGTTGCGACCTGACATTGTTAATTTTGTAGTTAGGACACATTATGCTCCTTATTGTTCGCCATGAGACCTACTTATTTTCCATTCAGGTTCGCATTGATAATTCTCTTATTTTTATGTTTCCATTTAACCTATGATTTTGTACTCTTATTACGATTTTATTAACGGGGTTCAAAAATCTTAAAATAAAAGGGGGGGTATTGTAGTAGTTCTTACATTTACCACTTGGTAGCTGACCATAAAGGTCCAGTCTACTCTCTTACTACTTTACCAATAGAGGCGCTCCGCGCTTAGGTGCTATGTATTTCTATACATCTTCTCTATTATATCTATTTCCCCTTTATCATGTTATATGTAAACCCTTTGTATTACTCTCCTAAAGAGCTCTGTTGTTTATTCTATCCAGTACTACTATAATCTGTGTATGTTGTTATATACACCGTGATCCTTATGTTAACCTTATTTAGTACTACCCGTTTGTGTCACAGACTAGGGTAAGCTACTCTAGCCGGATTCACGGACACAAGGGCCGTTTCTACGGACTGATCCGAGAGGAATAAACAGAGATACAGAGATTGGCTTTGTTAAGTTGTTTATATCGAGAGCGAATCACTACACATACTACCGAGGATATATATATGGAAATGGTTTTAAATTAGATCATTTCGGTCAGTCCACATCTGAACATCAAGATAACCCTCCGTGTATATAAGAAACAAACAGCATGCACCTGCTCCTTCTGGAGTAAAGTATTATGTTCTAACTGAATTTGGTAATACACTAAGAAATACCAGAGAATAAAGAGGCGACAAAATCTATGCCTAGGTTATGCACAAGATCGGATATACCCACAAAATAAGCGATTTTGACTTATCGAAAATATTAACTATCGGATCAAGAAGAGATCAGAGATGCTCGTCTCTATAGTTGACAAAACATTATTTGGGGGGGTAATTTTAAGATTGCCGCACCAACTGGTATTTGTTCAACCAGATATTTTCCTGCCTCCTTCTAAATGGCTTAAAAGGTTTATATAAGATTGCCGACCCGAGGATGCATCGGGGCAGAACATCATTTTGAACAGTTGGATAGGGATAATTTTAGTTGAGGCTCATAAAATAAAGTGTGATGAGAAAGGTATGTTTCTTTGCTATAGAATTCGGATTTAATACAATGCAATAATAATCCTGGATATTTGGCCAGGATGGGTACACGCTATAGCCTATGTCCTTAAATCTTGGGGGTAGAAAGTTAAGATAATTTTCAAATCGGGTGCATAGAGTGCAGGAAAATAAAAAATGAATAAATTCATTCAATTTTCCACCAGATGTTTTCTGCAAGGGTCTTATCACTCGTACTATAGGTTTATATCCTACCTATGGGACCCTGGGGCGGCAACATAAAAAAGAATGGGCAACCACAAGTACTTTTTTATTTGTAGTGTCCTCCATTTTTGCTGCGGTCCCTTGAATATGAGAACAATGATATGATTGTGTAAATGATTATAGAAGGTTCAATGCATTAATTCTTTTTACCCCTAAATACCCCCAGTGTACCCAAGAATCCACCAGATACCAAAGCTTTTGTTGAATCCAATAATATATGAGATGTCAAACGATCCAATATAACATATGACATGTGGTGTATTATACTTATCGCTCAAGATAAACTTCAGAGCAAATATAGACGCATATATGATTAACTTGATTGACTAGATTTACATGTGTATTTGATTGAAAGGTAGGCCTACACTCTATAGACCCTTGTCCACTATGCCGATTCTCATTCGATTCTCACAGAATCTAGAGCAAAAACGTCCTCTACGGCGCAAAATCGCATGAGAATCGGCTTAGTGGACTAGGCCCTTATTACTCAGAGAATATACTGTATGCAGCCCCTACTTTGAATTACGCCACCGTGTTGTCTTGTATTTTATTTACCTACAATATGACCTTCCTTTGTGTGGTATAATATTTTGACGTATATTATTATAATTGTGGTCTTCGCAGAGAATTGTACATCAATTTGTATACTGTAAGGACCAAATAACCAATGTTAAAATAAGAACATGTGCAAATAAATGTACAGTGATTAAGCCTGCTTATTATGTTGGCTGGGGGAGTCACTCAGTCGTAGGAGTCACATAAGTCCTGCCGTACATAAGTTGTGGAAGTGAACCTACTTGTTGCGCACTGCGACTCTACTTAATGAGGTGACCGAATAGTCGCAGAAAAAGCAGCTGCGTCTCAGCATAATCGCAGCTGTCGCAATGACGAAAACTCCAGTGTGGCTCTAGCGATGGTTAGAAGGGACAATTTCAAAATGTCACACTTGAAATCTCTACCCTTTTTAACAAGCTATTTTGCGTCAGCAAATCATAAAATCGATGCCGATTTTCATTATTATAAACATTCACCACATCCTCCATTCGAATACCAAGAACTCCCTGGACGAGAAGCCCTTTTAAGTTTCTGCAAGGAAGATAAATTTAATCATTATGTAATACAAGGACCGTTTTATCAATGGTTTGTTCGGACATATTCTTCTTGGCCCTAAAACGTCATGAATGATGATGACGAATGATGGAGCCAAGAGATTGGGGTGACAGAGTACGCTTTGCGCCCCCCCCCCCCCCCCCCACACACACACACCTTTCCATTATCAGCTTAAATGTCAAGAGGTTAATTATATTGAGAAATTATACAATGGCTCTAAATTAATGTGCGCCATAAATATATTTGTTATTACAAATTGAAAAAAAACGATGTACTAGTCATATAATTTAGTCAAGTTGAAGGCACTCAGCACCAGTTGCTGTAGAAAGCTAGGGGCATGACATTTTGCAGTAACCCCTTGATACTGGGATGGGGGCGCAAAACATATATACTCTGCCACCCCAATCTCCAACCCTCAACCCGAAAGAAATATACAGATGCACGTTACTTGCACCTAGTAGGGACTGATCTAACAAGATTGATCCATCAACCATTTTCAGCCTCTTCGAGGTTGAGTGTGGTCCTGCGGACCTATATATAATTATATAATTTTGACTTTAAAATGTTTGTGTTGAAATAAACACACATTAAACCTCACCCGCAAACGCACCGCAAGCTGGGGGCCAGCGTGTCTATTTCGCTGCAAAATACTCAAATTACTAATTTAATAAATAAACAAAAACGTTAAGGTAAAATAACATTGGGTGATAATGGTTTTTACCGAAACAACTGAAATACTAGGAAAAATAAATAATAGCTTCCCTGCTGCATACATGACTCATTCTCTCATTAGAAGCAAAACAAGTACTCACCTCTAGAAACGATATTTCCTTTTCAGTCTTAAATGTGATTATCTTATAGATAGCTACTCCTGGGATTACTCCAATTTCCAAAAGTGTGATACACAATCCAATGACTTCAGACCATGCAGGGAAAATGTAGTCACCATATTGCAATGGTTGGAATCCAGTCAAGAAAAATATGATGACAAACTGGAATAGATAACGTATTCGTAATTTACATGTTGTCGACTATACTAATGCTGTAACATTACTGTATAATAATGAGCTACTTATAAATATACAGCTCTATATACCGAGGTAGATGGACTGTGTCAATGTTTTAAAAACATTGAATGCGGGACACGGGATTGTTCGAGATATCGCGACAGGAAAGAAAATTGTCCAAAAATGGCAATAATTGTACTCACTATCACTCCAGCAGGAACCATAAAAGCCCA
Organism: Sthenelais limicola; assembly: GCA_942159475.1. NCBI lineage: Eukaryota > Metazoa > Annelida > Polychaeta > Phyllodocida > Sigalionidae > Sthenelais > Sthenelais limicola. The sequence goes on along the minus strand of OW804096.1, from coordinate 78,056,597 downwards.
ACATATTTGGATCGGTATTGGAGGACGAAAACCCACCATAGTTGAAAGATCCTTTGAGAACTTCCGAACACCTGAACAATATTATGCAGCATCTATTAATAAGTATGATGGCACGAGAATGTTCGAATTGGTAACTATATAAAGATTACACGTAATCACGACTATGTAAATGTTTCACCGACTGCACGAAAAAGAATGTGAGCGAATTTTGGCAATTATAAAAGGTAAAAGGTCTGTAATTATGTAATTTAGAATTTGCGATGGTGTAGTGAAACATATTAATTTGCATCTTAAAGCATAGTATAAACCAGTGTAGATCATTTTTATTTGTTTTATAGGCACCAACCGCATGTGGATTTGGTGTTGTGGTGAGGAAAACTGAGATTGAAAGAAGGAAAGCTACGGATCTGTGGGAATACATGCGCTGGATGAATCAGAGGAACTTAATAGTCCCCTGATCTATTTGAACATCGGATACTTCAAAAGTATCAATATTGTTCATGTAGCCCAAGAAAAATTGTAATTCTCATACAAGTTTATGCCTTGCCATTGAATCCAGAAATCGGTTTGATTTAATTGAATAACAAAATCAATCCGTTAATGACTATTATTTACCGTAAAGCCACATGAGGGCTATTGTTCCGGATGCACCAATTACCAAAAGCGCGTACGGTGGTCCGTAAGTGTCAAGTAGTTGTATAAGATAAATTCCACTCTGCAAAACATAGACAACATAATATAAGCGATAACAAGACAAAATAAGTATTGGGTTTGTTTGATCCTTTTAATTTACACATAAATGCATCAGCCAGTATTTGAGGGTATGAAAACAACATCACTATGTATACATCTAGATATATATATATTCGGGTACACACTTACTTTTGTCAAGAACACCAAACCGACGAGGTAGGATAGCAAACAGATACTAAGCAGTGCTAAGAACTTTCGGAGTCTAGTGTTCAGCAACTTGGGAAACAGTATCTCCATGGCGGTTTGGGTGTTGGCAACTCCAGGAATCTGAGACAATGGAAGATGTATTTGATAAATATTCCAACGTGATTTTTTTTAATGTGCGATACTTTGTAAAAGTTGATCAAGTTATATATGTATACATCATTCACAGCGGAAAAGAACAAAGTTCCAGATCTCCTGATCTAAGAACACCTGTAACATACTTAATTAAGATGTGACTGGATATTGAATGATAATAATCTACATGAATGTATTGGAATTCATATGAATTAACTAAGGGACGCATAATTATAACTATGTATACATATTGAACTCACGGCTGATCCTAATCCTAGAAATATGAGCATCAACATGAAAAGGACAGACCACAACTGCGCTGCCGGCATTGTGGTCACTGCCTCGGTGTAGACAACGAACGCCAGTCCCGCTCCTTTATTAATAGAATAAGATGTCATTCCATCGCCGTAATGGTGTTTGCTTTCAATGTAATCTATACAATGTGGGGTTTCCTCAATAAGATAAATTAAAGTTCTACTTAAAGTATATTTGCCCTCAGCGAATCTCTCAATTACTACGTATAATATAGCCGCACCCAATTGGTCAGTTAAAATTAAGGTTCTGTCCCTTACTCCACACCAATGAGATAGAACTTAGAAGTAATAATTTACCCTGTCCAACAACTTTTTCCAATGGAACACCGAGTGCATGCGACATATGGCCAAGAATGGCAAATATCACGAGGCCACACAGAAGACTAGAAAAAATATCCATGGCTGAGACAATTGCTGCATCCCTGCATTGAAAGAATTGAGAATTGGTTTTAGGTAATGTCCATGTATGAGTATTAATTATGGATATTCCTTTAAAGGGTGGTTTGGGGGGGGGGGAATAATATCTAAATCTGGATGATGTTAATATAGTTTGTGTCATTTGAAATTTACATTTTTTCGTTAGTCTTTTTAATAGAACTAAAATGCATGACTGTATATTATGCGCATGATTCCTTACAGAGGATCATTCACTAATATGTGACGCCAATTAATGTTATACGGTATTAGCTGTAACCTGTCAGTGTTAAGATGTAACCCACCTGAAACAGTTATTACGGTATTTATTGTGAGAACCAATGATGATCAGTCCTCCCCAGCTGATTGCAAGAGAGAAGAAGGCCTGCACAGCTGCATCGGCCCATACCTATATAATTTGAAATAAAAAGGTTGGTTGTGTGTTTACAGTTCAACGTCTTGTCACTGAAGAACATCGGTAATTCCATATTTAGTATCGCTATGCATAAGTACGTAATTTCTCATTTATAAACGAGTACGTAATTTCTCATATTCTGCAAAACAATGGGAAAATAAGTAGATCTATTTATTACATTGATTTTCGGGGAAATTACTGTTCTTATACTTATTATAGTGATGTTGAGGCTGTGTGTGGAAAATTAAATTCTTATTTGATTAAACATCATAAAAAACATGTTATGCAATAGCGTATAACAATGTAAGTATGACAAATGATTTAATAGGTTATACATGAGTTAATGACAAAATCAATGATAGCAACATTATCAGAATTGCCAACAATTCCTACTCTTATGCTGCTTTGGAAAATTTACCTTAGCATGTGCAAGTCTTGACCAGTCAGGCTTCAGGAAGTATATCACCCCTTCAAACGCACCGTCTTGTGTTAGACCCCGAACGAGTAGTGTAAGGAGAATTGCGTAGGGTAATAATCCGGTAACATAACTAATCTGAAATATACCCACCAGTGAATGATATGTTATATGTTTATTGTATAGAACATTATTCTTATTTTTCATTATATCTTTCCGACATACAACATTAATGCGTGTCGAAAAGCATACAGGGTCGTGTGAAGGAACCTCGGCAAGAATAAATAAATGATTCTTCGACTCGTCATTATTTTTGGTCCCGAATATTTACAAAAAGAGCTTCATATCAAGTTAGATTAGTATTTAAAACTATCGAACAGAGTGAGTTGTTATTTCAGTCAGCTGGGATCACGCTGTCGCGGAAGTCTAAATAAACAGGACCCTGCGTGATGTCTTTCCGCAAATATTTAAATAAAATGTATGCTTGCGAGTCACCCATGACCCGCCCATGACGCCCTGGGAGTCCTGCGAGCATTGGGACTGTACCATATCCAAAGTCAAAATCGAGTGGATATATGCTTTCTACAAGTATGGACATTTAATGATGCCGTGATATGAGTTGATGGGGTGTTGTTGTAGGCCTATTAGGTAAAATATGTCTTACAAGGAAAATAATATTATCTGTACGGTTTTCAAATCATGGTTTGCTGGAAATATGTATATGTATGATGCCACACACCTCCATTTTGAAAAGTGTTTGATGGTATTTTAGAGGTTTCTTCTTCCCATAGTAATACTAACATATGGCCGGTCGTATAACTCAACACAGAATTGATTAATGAATGGCTATACATATTGAGATGGTCGATAACTGCACGGCGCTTATTATTATACATGGAAGTTATTATTATGATAATTGAATATCTTTTCGGTGCATTGATAGTATAGATATTGAGGCTTGCTGCAAAGAGCCTGGTCTAGTCCTTGATCTGCCATGTGCACTTATAATTCAGATACACTACATATGGGTGAAGTCGTCAGAAAATATACAATTCAAATATTCAATAATTCAAATAACCCAAATTTAAGACAAAAACTGTCCATACAAATGAAGTTAAATGGAACTAAACAGAATTTCTGTATCAGGGTAATACCAAATATGCTCAAATATACCCAATGTTTATCATTTCTCAGCCTATAATTGAGCAAAAAATGCAAAATGTGTAGAGCGGGCAATTGTACATTTCAAGGCGACCTGACCTATATATATAACTTTTCAGGTGTTGCGAAAAAAATAATAAAATTATTTTCTGTACTCTTACTTAGCGCTAGTCTCCCTGCCATTCTTTTATTTTTTATATTATGCTGAAAGAGTGTCGGGTCTCGTCGAGGGGCCTGCTGGCATGGTGGAGTGATAATAATACAAATAACCTACCTTTCCCCATGATCTTGAATCGAAGCTGAGACCAAGAACAACAAGCGCCCAGGCAAGTATAAGACACAAAGCCAAATGCCATTGTACTCCTCCTAGTTCAGTTATGCCACTGGAGATGCCAAGGACGTAATTACTGAAACAAAATGAGATATTCTTCAGAACCAATTAAACCATTCTTGTATAACATGTCAATGTCCATTTCAATTAATGAACTGATTCACATACATATAATCAGCTTTTATTATCATTGCAATACTATTGAGGCTGGTATTAATTATGCAGTAGTTGTTGCATTGAAAACTAAAGGAGAAAGAACTCTCTTTTGTCATGTGGTACGGATCAACCCCACGCCATGCATGCTATGTTATACGGTAATACCTTCAAGGAGGAAAAACTAGCGAGAGACTCAGGGAGTGAGCGCCAATTCTCTTTTTCTCTCCTCTAAGTCTGCCTTCAGGTTCTCTAACTAACACAGCTTATATTGTTAACATATCGTAGCCTCCATGACGCTAAATCATCCAAACTGCAATGCGTATTGATGACTCTTCGTAATAGATGTTCCCCAGCCAAAGTTTTTAACTTGATTTGATTTGATTTGAATTTTTTATTGTGATTAATTCTTCCCGATCCGCTGTTAAGGCATATGCCAAGCAGCATTTTACTGGTTAATAAAAAATGTTTTTTTTAAAAAAAGGGCAGTACACCTTTGACAATAAGGCGTCAATTCCTACAGTCACAGCTGTGTGTGCCCGCATCAAAGAAAGTACAACAATCACAGTATAATCGGGGCATAATGCATACCAAATTTACCCAGAATTTTAATGCAAATTATGGAAGGTGAAGAATGTTAGCTGGTTTGGTTTGCTGTCCTATAGAAACTTGGTAAACAAAGGGTATAGTGTCCCCCTTTACTAACAGACAGTGCTGCTGCGCTTGGGTATAGATCTATGTACGTACACATTGATTTACACATAAATTATATATGTATATTATGCGGTGTCAGAATTATTTTTTTGGTCGGCGTTTGTCCAGATAGCGATTGTCCTATCATATTCCCTGATGACGGTTGTCCTGCAACAGTATAGGCATACAGTCTAGGCTCACAGCCTTTCAGATCAAATAAGAATGGTATGTCAGTGATTGAATCGACTCCTACTGCACTTATGACTTTCCTGGTTCTGTAGTAGGTGGCCTAATGGGATTATAATGGCATTTTGCAGTTTGGATCGAGAGGGTTTCCCTCAGTTTTGACGGACTCTCTCAACTCTGAGCCTTGAGTTGTCCAGGGTGGTCCGCGGTATACCTAGCGCCTCTATTTCTATAGATATGTAGCCTAATACAAGTCTGTGTAACCTTATTACCCAGGCCATTTTCTGAGGTTCCCCAATGTTTCATTGACCTTCACTACCTAATAATTATACATAATTAGTGCAGTCATTGTATTTACCTTAGAGTATATGTGCCAAAACAACCAAAGATAGCACATCAATAATAATAACAACAACAATAATAAATAAAAAAGTACGAGTTACTCATTGCAATCCTAAACACAAAAGCATTAGTGTGTGTCCTTACTGAAAATATTCGTCACTCGGAGATCTTGGCTTCATATCGGCGTTGGAAGTATTGAACGTGTAGTTTTCTGTTTCACTAGTAATGTTGCTAAAACAACGGCCATCAAACCAAGAACCATTCATTGAAGAACAACGATACTGTACTTGAGTGGTGGAAGCGTCTTTGCAAGCTGTAGTAGACAAACATTCAATGTTATAAGATCACACACTTTTTGACCCTCTTTGTTTACCACCTAGATACATAAAACTATGTGACATGCGAATGCCGAAGACCTGAATCTGGAAAGACTTAACACAAATAATAAAAAACGTTCAAATTCAATAACACTATTTTAATTTGTCTTACATACTTGGACTACATACGATATAAGGAACAAGAATATACAGACGTATATGTACAATTCTTTTTCTACTAAAGTGGTGATGGCATTAGCCATCTTTTATCAATAATACCAACATTCTTCCGACGTTGAACTTTGTTGAATGCTACATTTTTTAGAATTAAAAAAATGATAAAGAAATATTTTAAAACTAAGTCGCATTGCATTTCTTATGTCATTTCTCAGCCGCGGTGTTCCACTGCACATGACCACACGTGGTCCATCCCAATGTCTATAGGCCTATATTATATTTTAAATTTCCAGTAAATAAACCAACTTCATTGACAGCCTCCTTATGCGAAATAAGAATTGATAAAGAAATATTTTAAAACTAAGCAGAGTGGCATTTCTCACCCGCGGTGTTCCACTCGTGACCACACGTGGCCCATGGAAGTTCAGACGTAAACGAAGCAAAAAGGTAAAAGAACCCATATGCCATCAAGCAGACGTAGTAAGGCATACCAATGGCGCACACAACCACACTAGCCCATCCTATTCCTTCGAGGAGAAAAAGAGCTCAACATGACATCAGTGCAGTTATTTAGACAGAAAACGTTCAAAACGGAATTGCCAGTCAATGTGCCAATCTTGTTTAAGTTAGAATCCAAAGCTTAAAGGATATATCATGTGTATTCTTTACAGTTTACAATGTAAATAAACACTGCATCCCTCTTCTAGTGACCTTTGTGTGATCAAGAGATGAAAGACCATTATGGATCGGGTAGTTATATAAATAGTTTTTTACCTTCATAAATAGGGGAAAGTTTTTTCCAGGCGGCGACTGGACCAGATCTTGTGTATTGACCCAGGGCAAGTTCCATACACATGACGGGGAATCCAAGGAACAAAACCATGATTACCAATGGAATGAGGAATGCACCTGTATTCACCATTAAATCAAAATCAAAATCAATATTGGAACCCATAGACAATCTAAAATCACAGGGCCAAAACTATATCATGGCACCCCAGTTGATTTACACCTAACAATTCAATTATCCAATTCAAAACATTATTTATTTGTATCTAAGGGCGTTCATTCAAATTATATATCCCCTATATGTATTATGCAAAATTATCGTTACGGTACCCAGATACGTTTACAAAGGATATTCCGGTCCATAACGTAATTTCGCCTTTTATTGTCTATGTATTGCATTGCCTATTAGTTTCTTTAGTTATACAGTTAAGAGTGATATATGTGGACGTACCCCCGCCATTCCGATAGCACTGGTAAGGAAACCTCCACAGATTTCCCATGCCAACCGCCGTACTCACAGTCGTTACATAAAATTCGAGCTTGCTGGACCATATATAACTGTCCTTTCCCTTCTCCCCTTCTTCGGCAGTCATCGGCCAGATAACACTGTCCTTGTTGCTTTCTTCTAAATCCTCCATTTTTATTCTGTTGCCCTACCTTGATGAAAGGAATGACATATAGTTTACTCCAAATCAATGATTGAACTGGTATGAAACCACGGTAACCGATGCTATATGGTGGTTGATCCACGCATCCAGTCCACACCAACTGTTTGGTGCCCTAGGCATTTTCCCGACTTTATATATACCATACTCACTCCCCTTCACTCCCTTTCACTGTCCCTCGTTTACGCATGTGTATAGAATAGTAGAAGCCTAGCTGCTGGCGTGTTTGTAGTAGCCTGAGAAGGGAGTGGAAGGGATAGAGGGGAACGTTTGAACGTATGCCCCCCACACAGCACCCGTGCGCCTTGAGCAAGAAAATAAGCTAAAATAGCAATCTTTATGCATCACTGCATCTTTATTTATGAATTCATTATTTATAAGCATCTTTTTTATATACATATTTGGTATTTTTATACAGCAAATCTTCTGTAAAACGACAGTCGAGATTATAAACTAGTATGCAATTTTTAATGCCATTTAATTAAAATGTACTTTCCCGAATGTATACATCGAGCATCTATAGAGAATATCTATGTTTATGTATCACTGCATCTTTAGTGCATTATTGTTTATAAGCGTCTAAAATATTATCTAGGCGTCCCGAATGAATGAATATCGATTGAATTGGAATGTACTATCCTGTATCTGCCAGTAAAATCTTTCTGTTAAATAGTTCTGATGGAAACCGAAAGTAAATTGTTCGATTTATTCATTTTGGCTTATGTTGGTATCGGTAATATTTCATAATTTGGATATTGTCCAACACTTCCAGTATTAGCCTTGCGAATAACACAAAATTAATTTCATCAACAAACATTTAATACGAGTCTTTTTCTTACAGGCACGAGCTTGAGGAAGGAGAAAATGTGTGACCCGCCAAGCAGAAATTAAGGTACCTTCCCGCGGGAGTTATAGTTCCTGGGAATTCCCGCTAGGAGTCGCATTGTATTCAGGACGTCACTGTCACCAGAGAGCTATAAACAATTATTATACGCTCTATGCTGTCACACATGTTTATATTAGTAATTCTGAGTGGCAGGTAGCTTTGAAAGTCTGTAACTTCACTATTTTTTGGAGTATCAACAAAATTCTTTCACTTTTATAATGCTCATTTCCCCTTCTGTATATCCCCGTCAGTTTTTGTTTTTTTAATATTATTTTTTGTACATGTGACGTGTCACAGGAAAATGAGTCACTCCAACCAATCAAATAAATTTGAGATCATCTACTGAACATTGACATAACTTTACGAAAAGGCCCATATCTCAGCAAATTCTGGGAATATTCAACTATTTTTCAGTTATTTACTCAGGAGGACATGCAGATTCAGAATCTATAATAAACCCAAATTCGAAAATTTGACCCTGGAGTCCCCTTTCTGCTTGGCTGGTCACATGTGCATTTCACAAATATTTGATCTATTCAAAACTGGTGTGAAAACATGAAAAATCAATCTTAGGGCCATATTTTGGAGTTTTCAGTGAATTATTAAAACGTGTAAGGCAATAAATATTATATTGGGTATGATACTTATAGTAAAGATCTATGACGGTATATACCTATCCCCCCCCACCCCCCCCCCCCCCCACCCCCACTCCCACCCCCAACCACCAACATCATCTAACCTTATTTTTTAAAGTCCCACTGTCTTATTGTGCCGCCTTGCACTCATCCCATTTTTAAAAGAAATGAGCCCCTCCTATCGCGCCATTCCTGTTACATACCACACCACATGCAATGCTTCTTCTCCATGGGATAGTCTGTACTTCAATTTACATGGAACTTTTCCGTAACTCAAAATCCTTCAAGCCAGCGCTCAAGGGTAAAGGTCATATGGGGGACAACTTTCCGTTCTGTATCTGGTGACGTAATGGGATCAGACTTCACACTCCCTGTTACCACTCCTCTCCTGTTTTTTCCCAGAGAAGAGAGGGAGCATATGGTAATGATAATATTATGTATTCTCGTAAGTTCAGCTGAAGTCGCTACCGAGATATTATATAATAAATCTTCAAATCTTAAATTTATTATGAACCAAGTGACATATTTTAATTTCAAGTTCGGCCAATACAATATTGAACATTTTTCGAGGTTTTCATGCGTTACTTGCTGTATCATATTCTTAACTCATTTATATATATATGATAGTTACATTTCAAATAGGAATCACTGCATATTTTTAATTGTCCCTTCCTGTCATACAGAGGAAAGAAGAGAAAGCTTTTTTCTCCCGCTCCTTTATCCTATCTAGTATAGAGGAGTGAAAAATATGTCATCCCACGTTTTTATCTATATGCTGAAATGCTGATAATTCTGTTTTCGTTTTGAAATTTTGAATTTGAAAAGTTGGTTAAGAAATGCAAAGATAAATGGTTTTAAACATTTGATAGATGACATACGACGTGGACATCGATATTTTACCATTAGGTTGAGAAAGCATGAATCGAATATAACTTACCAAATACTTTTCTTGAAACGATATGTAACAGTAACTTCTTTCCAAATATTCATTTATATTGTCTCCAATTATCACATGCATGGACAAATCCACACTGCATGCGTCTCACTTACCGAATGCGGGTACTGGAGAAGACTTCCCGCTGATGGCGAAGTTGGCATTTACAGAAATGGTTTGTTTATTTACGAGATAGCATTAAGTGATCGGGTCTACCCAGAACATGTTAATGGTGCGTACTAAATTTGGGTTACCCACAAGTTTATTTAGCTGCGATTTTAAATGAGAGTATTTCCACTGGGAGTGGTGCATATAATCGTTACTAAAATTTGATTTTGCATTCTGTAGAATGATCTTCCTACGACTATCTAAGAATGATGGGTACTAATTTATGATTTGACAGATATAAATTTATGGACCAATTCTGCTTATCACCGATCTCTCATTATTCCTACACTACTCCCTATATCTATACCTCACAATGACATTCGAGAAATGGCTTTACAAGTTTACAAATTGTTTCGAATTTCTTGCAAAATATTATGCACCACCTTCATTGCCATTCTGTTGGACGCATTTATGAATTGCGCCACATCTATGGTGTATATATTATAATATAAGTACCAAGTCCCACGCACTATACCTGGACTCCACCACACCTATCATTCCCCTACCACTATCGCCACAAAAAGAAGAAAGAACTGGGACGCTCCAGGGTCCGTCAAAGATAGGGATCTCCCACCTGCTGAATGTGTTTATTTTAGTAGGGAAAGGACCGTAGTCCACAATTCTATATAAAAAATAACCAATATTATTACTAAAAAATAAATCATATTTATAAACGAATATTATCGTAACGAATTGGTGTACAAAACACATGTGCTTCCTTCACATCATTATTTGGCTCCGTTTCTTTTTTTTACAACATGCTCGCGACACAGGACGTTATTTTCCTTCAAAACACAACATTGAAAACAGTATAAAGATTTTTTTTTCATAACAGACTTTATTCAATATATCAACAAATTCTCCATATCTCAGGGCGATTAACGCAATACCGGTACAAAGGCCCTTCATTCATGCTTCAAGAAATCTCCGAAAAGATAAATGATAACCGAAAGGAACAAAAGGAGATCTACGCGATAGCCTTACATACCCTCAATGGATTAACAAACAAGGGCGACGGGGGTCATATTACAAAAATAAAAAGACTGCAGATTTGAACGTTTCGCACCGAATCGAGCGGAGTAAACCCAAGCAGTTGGTCAGCTGGCTAGATTTATTTTTTCACCACTTGTATAAAGATTAATGTGAGATAGACCGATCTTATAGGGCTACCAGATTAAGATTCGGCAGATTACTAGTTAAGAGCTAAGGACATTTTACACTTACACAGGCTATTGTTAGACATCAATCTGAGTGTTTTAATTATAGTATATCTATTGTGCGGATTTGAAGTTATGGAACAGCGGGCTGATAGCAGAGCGATAACCCAGTTGGATCGATTCAAAAATAGAATTTAAGAATTGCATCAAGCTAAACAAAATTATTTGTATAGATCGGCAATGTTTTGATTTTATAGGTTACGTTTGTATCGGGGTATTTGTAGTGAGAATCGCCTAACACACACATTCTGAATATGGGGATGTCAATTTCGAGACCAAAACATAACTGAAACCCAGTTTGTACCAATAACCAGAATATCATATTATTATAAAAAAAATACCTAGGGTCTTCGTAAGGCACTAATATTTGATTTCCCACGCGATTTACAAGGTAATTGTAGTCAAGACGACGTATATATATAGATATTTCTCGAAAGTCTCATATAAATAATCAACAAAGTGCACATTTTGAAAGAACGATGAAAAACATAAGCCAGGAATAAGTGAAACAACAATGATGTGCTTCTCTCTCGAGAAGCCAGTTGTTTATCTAAATTTTAAGGCGAAGATGTATAAGAGGAGAGAGTTTGCCTGGCGCTTTTCCACCGAAATCGTATGTCTCAAAGACGACGACACATAATCCAAAGCACACAATTATTTTCCCCTGACTCGTTGTATTTGCTCCAGCGAGAAACACATGAAATGCATGTAAGTAGCTTCCCCACATAAACTAGGCAGCCCCACGTCCTTATTGACTATAGTGTTATAATATTAGTAAAATAAATAAATAAGTTTACATCGATACCTAATACATGACAATAGTAAATCGAGGAAGCCCACCTGTTGAGCAAGTTCAAAGCAGAAGATGACCTTGCCCTTCACTGGTATAAGTGGATCGTGCTGCTCCCCATGGCACCTGTCTAATATTAGTCCCTATATCCAGCCAAAGAACCTCCACCACCCCTCCCTCCCCTCTGAACAAGCCACGGGAGCCCTGAACACAATTCCCAGTTCTGATTTGTTTTGGAAGAACTAGCTGATATTTTCACTCGCCAAAGATGAGATTTGATGTTCGATGATAATTCCCCTTTCTGAAACACCTTGCTTATATTAGGTCTTCCGGCAATAATGGGGCTTTGGGCGATGATTTGCAGCCCATCTTTTCGTTCCAGCCATGACCACTCCAAGAGTGAAATCTTCTCTTAGGTTTGGCCCATTGTTAAGCTTGAAACTGATGATTACGTGCTGACAACATAATAGTTGATAGATGGAAAGCAACAGTCATTGAAGACAAGGATATATAGATCTACCAACGAGAATATACTATTAAAGTGACACATGCCACTGAGCTCCCGATTTGGGGAAAGTTTGCCTGAATTTCAACTATGTTCTAGATTAGTATATTTGTAATGTATACCCTGGAGCATCAATGTAGGAATTACATATATTGTGTGTATTTAAGAGTTTAAAACTTAAATTTCGTATGGTGCTGGAGTCACCCTACCCAACTGCCAGACACAATTCGGTTGGTGAGGGGAAAGTTCCCGACGCCTCTTATCTTAATGAGTTAAGTGATACCAGCTGGATGGGACAGGGTAGATATGTCACTATGTAACTCCTGCCTCGCTCCTACTTCACCATGCACTGAGGGCAGCACCTTATGGTCAAGTTACTTCTCTCTCAGATTTGAATTCCTCAATGGAATCTCTGCCACATTCTTCGTTAACAAATATCAATTAATCTAAAGAATATATAGAGTTAGTATTCCACACAAATGTTCTTACTTGTGCAGGTAATCGAAAACTACAAACATATTTCTAAATGACATATAGTCAAATAGTGTCCTTAGCCACTTTAACTGCGTTCATGGATCAGTCATTATTGTAGTTGTAGTTATTGCCATGTTGTTTGTGGGGTGAACTGGGATTCTAAATGTGATGGTTAAGTTATGATTGGATCAGAAGTGAATGGTAAAGATGTAGTGCTCGTTGGATCTACATACTGGATTGACTGGTAACAGTATGGAGAATTTTGCGCAGAATCTAAAATATCTGTTCTAATGGGCAGACATTGTTATCCTCCTTGTGACTGCCAATGCCCCCAACTCTCAGTTCAGCAAGCATGCAATTCACATGGTACAGAGTATGTAATCTTTATATCAAGGCGCTATTTCTGGATGTTGGACATGATATCTTACATATTATGTGAGTTCTCCGCCAATGATGAACATGTCGGGATATTGGTTGTGATATATTATATGTGTAGATTCTCTGATGGTTAATGTGTATACTATCCTGTATCTTATGAAGAAAAACGGAACTTTGTGAAATACCTCTTGTAGGAATGCGTTTTGAGAACTGGTTTTTATTCTTAGTTTAGAATTACACGGCGTTTCTGTGTATGATATCCGGGTGGGCTAGTGTCTCCACACTAGCAATTTTGTTCCTGAACATCATGGCATAAACCTGTTCAGTAAAATATAAATGATGTCATGTGCGTTGACATGGGCGTAGCAATGGTAGATGGATACATTTTCTAGGAATGCCAAGAAATACAATAAATATACAAGTGCATAATTATATCCTGATTTTAAAAAGAAAATAGAGAAGAAATGACTGGGGATGGGTGAATGGAATTGACGGAGTGGGAGGTGCGTGTATGTGGAGGGGGATGGAGCTACACACCTTGAATTTTGATCACATTTGTGCCTTTGGAGTTGTGGGTTAGGGTGTTAGAATTGTTACGATGTCACATTCCACATAATATATTTGAGGGAAAGGAATAACTCATTTGTCTCATGCTCAAACACGATGTTAGACCTTGAGTCACTGCTCAATGGTTTCTCAAGGTTTGTCACGATTCACACCTCGACCCTTGAATAAGTTGATCGACAGATTAATTAATTGCTCCAAAGCTGAGAAAATCGATTCGAGAGACTTTATGTGTCTTTTGCGACAAATTATTGGTTCTCAAGTAAGTTTATACATGATATTTCTAAGAACGTTATGCGATATTTTAGCTCTTTGATTTTTATTAGAGCTTTTATTCGCCCCTGAAAATAAATTACAGTTGTAATGCCTGGCTGAAATAAGTTACCGCGATGGGTATTAGATACCCTATAGTATACTGCACTTCGATTTTGACATGATTTTGACGCCAAAAATAATTACATCATACATGCATGGTTGCAGTTACAATGTGACATTTTAATAATATTAATGTAACAATAACTATTATAGGCCTACCTATTATTGTAACTATAGAAGGAATCAATAGCTGAGAGGTTTCTATAGTTAAATGGTGAGTAACTATGGAAGTACGATTGCAGTTTCTTTTCTTTCAGGAGATCAACATAATGTTACATGTGTTTACACACTGCTCCAGATGGAGCCATTGTAGGCCTACGTGCTCAGTGGTCCTTAAATGGACGTTAACTTGCATTTCAAAGAGCGCATGAACGGATTTTAAATATGGGATTGTTTGAGGTCCTTACAGTCTGCCAAATCACGCATATCGATTTTGCAATGAGACCTCAGATCCCATATGACCCCTTATGCAAAACGGCGCCCGCGCAAGTAGGCTAATAATTATAAGGATATATTATAGTATAACACTAGATGTTCGGTTAAATTTACATCAGTATATATAATATATCCCATTTTGAATAAATTTTGTATCCCTAAAAGCGACACCACCACTAACCAGTTTTCATTGCAGAATGGGGAGCTATGGGGAAAAGGAAGACCTTTCCCTTTCTGCAGTATATTAAAAAAAACGGGATATATACATTTTCTTCTCAATAATCTCTATATACATGGCTGACATATAGATTTACCCTCAAAAGCAACAAATAACAGGGGGTCATCTGCTTTTTTGAACAAAATATTCAGCTGAATTCCCATCCTGATGAGTTAAAACGGCAACATTGAAGATCTTAAACGCTAAATAATATCGTTCAATATCTAATATCTTGAACTATGATATTGTAGTCGTGGTCGAATGAATGGTCGTTGTGGAATGAATTACAAGAATATATTAGAAGGAGTGTGGATTTGAAAACATTGTCTAATTACATTGAACACAATTATTGGGATCGATTAACAGCATTGAAAGTATGTGACCTGATTTAACTCTTTTAGCCAGTCCCTATGTTCTTATTGCATGTTCAAAAATGTCCTTCTCAGGACGAAGGCGATTCAGTTGAAGGAAAATTTGTATGATACTTGGTGATATATTTATGGCTGACTTTCACTGTGTATAATGATGTCCTTTAGTTATAATTAGTGCCTATGCTAGTAACGTTTATAGTATTGTTAACACACAGCAACGCAAAAAGACATCCCCAAGGCGGACATGCGTATTTTGTTAACTCCTGTTAAAAATTGTTTGGCTGATCAAGTGAATAAAACAAGTTGATACCTTTTTCTTTCATGCACAGTGGTGTCAGAAAAGGGTGGGCCATGGCCCGCCCACCCAATATTTTCCCCATATATCCCCAACATATCATTTGGCCTAGCCACTTTTTGGTACCAAAAAAAATGGTTTTTATAGCATTTACCGTATTATATTTTCATTGCTTATTGATACTGACAACAGGTAATTTATATCATTCACCATATATTCATAGAATAACGACTAGAGTTCGGGTTGAAATTCAAGTTAAATGAAAAAATGAGGCTCGGGAATACAAGTGCTTGAAGCAGACAAATTATCGCGAATATCACTATTTCTATACTCAGGGAAGAGGTATAGCAATGTAACAAGTAACAGCAAATATGGTATAATAACTCATACAAAATATCCAGTATTTCGAAGCCAGTGTTCAAGCTGCATTAATTATTCAGGTGAATGAACCAAAAAAGCCTGAGCACCACAACCACCCTGATCATATATTTGAACTTAAATTACATTAAATTTTCTGGTAGGGGCCTATTAAACATGACTTAACATGTACACATATCAGCAATCAAACACCAATGTAACACATTGATCAGAAGACGACTAAATGTACATCAAAAAACTATCAAAAATCGATATCAAGTATTTTGCATAATGCATTATATGAAAGTAGAGATGCAGAATACTAGTGCTAGAAATATGCAGAATACTATCCAACATATGGATCACATGAACGCAAGATACAATATCGGGGCTCCTGCGATGCATGATATTGAATACTAATCCATAACTTAACATACTCATATCTACAGCATCTACCCGTCATACCCCATAATACAGCACATATAATTGGGTAATAATGTATCATACATGTACATACATAGTTACCAAATTATGTTTTGCTGTATTATGTGGTATAATGGGTAGATATGATGTAGCTATGAGTAGGCTAAGTTATGGAATGACACAAACAAGAAAGAAGACAGAAGAAAAACAAGTGTAAAATATCTTATCTCAATAGAGCATGGAAGCGTGTAATGTCACTCAGCAGAATAAACATATTTAAACACACAGAAAAGTAGCCTGGCCGCAGCGCCTGTCGAGTTCCGAGAAAGGAAGTTTGAATCTGCCACAAACAAGTCTACTCCAATTTTGGCATTGTCATATATTAATTTGAAATGAGATAAACTCCACGAGGGTTTAATTGGCCGACCCACTTTTTGGGACCTTCCGACACCCTTGAATGCATATGGGGGCAAACCTGTATGTCAGCTATATGTTTAGAAAGATTTTCAAGAAAAAAAAATATAATTCATATGACTGAAATCTTGGAAAAACTGAGAAAATATCCCTTTTCCCCACTGACTTCAATTGTAAACTTCGGTGGTCCCTAAAATAAGGTGAGTTCTTTTTAATTTGGCTTTTCGTTTTCTCCTAACTATATTCTTTCTCAAGACAAAGTTTGAAAATAATATTGTGAATCCTTCTTTTTCATGCATTAGTTCCTACTCCCGCCTGCAGTAGTTCATATTATATATGACGGTGGTGTATCCCTTTAAGAGTGCATTAGTAAAAAGTAATAGTTTATTCCAAAGTCCACACTTAAACCAGGGGGTAAATTTGCTTCGTATTACATCCCTATATATATGACGTAGTTGCCTATTTCCGCAACATTGTATGTATCACTCAGGAAGAGTGCTGCATAAAATGAACAATTTACCAACCTTAACGAATGACAAGTTTGTTATGCAACAACAAATAACAACATCAAAAACAAAAACAAAAACAACAACAAATAATGTTAGAGCGCAAACCCGATATCTTGAATTACAATATGTAATTGTTAATGCACGTTTCTTTAAATTAATAACGCCGATAGCCAACACAGATTCACGATGAATACATCTACAGAAATGGGAGTTGACTCTACGATTGTGTTGATTTCTATTGATGTAGATTAGATATTCTCCCTAATTCTGGCGAGGGTTTACATCCTGAATAATATTATGTTCGCTAGCATAGGCTTGACAGAAGGCCTCGACTAAAAGAGATCTATTTAAAATTGTTCTCAGCTTTTAAATACAGAAACAGGCATAATACATCTACAGAAAGAGACACATTTAAATTAGAGTTTCCATTTTTCTATTACTTTGTGTCCTACAAAAGAAGCTAGAAGCATGGGATAGTATTATCTAAGGGGAAATTAGGGTTAGGTCTCTAAGGAGTTTATTTGATTAATTGTACAATATTTGCTTATATTGATCACCGTTTTTGTTGTTTAGGACTTTGTAATTTAAAAACAAAATTAATGTACACTAATGCCTTTAAATAGATAAAGTAAAAACAGTTTTGTAGACTTTTTTCACCTGGCTTAGTACTATCAAACCATTTGTATGATTATTATTACTATTACACTATATCGCTCAGAAGTTACATTGGAAGGGTAACATTTTTACTTTATGTTCTGTACTCGATAACTTTATATTAATTGTATTATATCATGAAATTATGTCTGTTATATACGCCCCCAAAATGGTCATTTTAACTTATCTTCCATTATAGGGGAACTTTATCAAATATTGGTCTGATTCACAAATATAAAGTTCCCCAAAGGTCCTCATTTCCATCAGTAAAAGTTGTTTAAATGATAATTTTGATTTAATTCATGAGAGTTTAGCATTAAACTGTATAGTTGCACACGCCAACAGACAAATCTTAATACGCAAATCAAGAAATAATCCAAGCGTTTCTGAAGGTACACCTTTTACGATACATATTTTAAGTAGCGAGTACATCTTGGCTATCGTCATGTCACTTTTCACCTTTTTGGCACATTTATTGCGATCATTAAATGATGATTTTACCTGACGACTGCACTTTTGTCACTTTTTGCATGTACAAATAATAGCATACTGTGATATTTGTGTAAAATATGGCAGTTTGTAAAACGATAAAGATAACAATGTGAAACGCTTTGTTAATGAATAAAAAGGGTTCTTGAAAATATCACTTTTCATTCCTATCATAATTGAAAGGGACTGCGTAAATGTAATGCTCTAATAAGAACAAGCTGAATTTATGCCATATTTAGTTCATAGGCACACACAGCCCTTGGCTCTTAGTTAGCAGATTCTTGTCGCCACAGCGATAATTAATTAAGGCATAAGCCCGTTGTTATAATATACCTCCGCGGTGAAATTTTCTTTTCTTTAATCGGTATCCAGTAAATTTCTAATATCACTTGTTGAAGTCTGCGCCGGCTCCCCACTCGACTTGTCAAATTCATAAGTGGTCTCAACAGCAAGACTGGCAATTTCCTCCATGTCACAGCAGCATAAAATATCCTCCACTGTTGGGGGTAGGTCATCCGTTCGGTCATCATTTCCATTTGGCTTCCCTTTACCTTTACCCTTTCCTTTTCCCTTTCCATGTCCATTTTCTTTGTCGTCTGTTGTTGCTACCAAGGCAACCAGTAGAATTAAACCTAGAAATATTGCTTGTGTCGTCATCTAGAAAGTTGAATTGTTGAACATAATTTGAGAACAATTACAAGTTTCTATGGACCAATATTAAGATAAAGAATATCTAGATGGTTGGAAGAATCATAAAGTTACAAAAAGCTACAAGAGTGGGTCAATGTTTTATAAATCAAAGAATACTAACTAGAAGTCTGGAGGGCTCCACACATCTTCCTCTACTTGGCAGGTTTCTCATGTTAACAGGTAAAATGCGAGGCACCCCCTGGGGGAGAGATTTGAGGTTGAGTCTATTGGGTAGCAACGAAAACCACATTTATATATTTTCTTCAACCACTTTAAAACGACTGGAAATCGTCCGACCTAATTCCCTCATATAGTTGGAAATACCTACTTTTGGGATACTGCATGGCGTTAGGTTAGTTTTGAATCCTATCACAAATAGACCTCGAGCTTTATTTAGAGTGGGCTGCATCGAGTACCGTAAAATAGGGCTTCCACTTACACGTCAAACGTGACCACCGTCAAGAGTGGCCAGTGGCGACGGTCAAACGGTGACCACCCATGGCCATTTTTGACCGTCGCTCTTGACCGTCCTCGGTATACACATACACATCAAAAAGTGCCAAAATGGTAACCGTCGGACGGTCCACTAGGAGGCACCGTCCGACGGTCCATGGTATCCACTTGTACGTCGGACGGTCCCCTAGGGACCACCAGACTTTTGATTTAATACTGTATGGGCATTTCTGGTCATATTTCTACATATATATTAGCAAAGCATTGATCTCCAGACTCTACCAAACTCTCCTTGAATATTACCAGATATATTAATTAATTTTGTACATTTATTTTTATTATTTGAATTGATTTATGTAGAATCATTGCCATTTTCACTGAATATTTCGATCTGCATCAACAGATTAAAGCTTAATAATCCCCCCCCCAGGGTAGTGATCAAGCTTGCCCTTACCCTATACCAAGGCTTCTACCCAACCCTAGGCTAATCCTAATATAAGGCGGGTCTAAACGACTCAAAACATAGCTAAAATACATGCAATACATTTGTTCGAATATGCCTTACATGTTCTCAATAAATAATCCTTCAATATAATTTCTTTACATAATTATCGCAATACCAATGTCACCTATCATGATAGGATTGAAGTAATAATATAAAAATAATAAAATAACATAATATATTGTTCCCTCTTGTGGAGAGGGGCCCATTTACTGGTTGTTTCACTCTTTACATGTGTTTTATCTGGTGTCCGGTATGATGTGAGAAACATGAGCTACAATAGTCAAAGAAATAATATGTATATAACGTAAGAATGTGAATTGGAATTCAATATTTAGGATTTTGTTTAGGCAACAAAACAAAACATCGACAGGGTCGACATACGTGTTTTGATATGATATTGTAAATGTATTGGCCTTATTTCTAATAATAATTAAAAAAAATATACAGAATATAGGTGGAGTAAATCAAAATTGTTGCTTCTCATACCTACCAGACCCCTACCCCCTATTAAGGGGTACCCACACAGAGCTCATTTTACAGCCGATTTGGCCTTAAGATTATTTCCACGATTTAATTCCAACCCCCGATTAGTCGTAGGATCCTAAGACTAATCATACGACCAATCGTGTTACTTTTTGTTCCCCAAGGTCACAGGTCCGATTTCACCGCCGATTCAGTCGTACGATTTAGTTGTACGATTAGTAACAGTTCTACGATCTGTGTTGCCAGTGTGGGTTGTGTCCTGATCAGTCGTAGCTTTTCCTATAATGGTTTATGACAGATCAGGACATGCCCTGCGACATTCCATTTAATGGAATGTCGTGGCCAAAATTGCTTTTTCCGACACTTATTTTTTTTTTTACCGAAAACTCAAAATTCTGTAACTTCTGAACTATAAAAGATGCATTGTGCTATACATCAAATAAAAGATAATTTTGTTGTCTACACATGATTTAATATACACAAACCTGTAGGATAGATATCTTGGTCGGTATTCAAGAAAACGTGAAGTGAGTGCCACCTAGTAGGCCTTTTGACAGATTTCCCCAATCATATATATGCATACGAGTGAGCAATTCCACCAATTGGTCGTCATTTGGCTAAAAATTCTTAATCTTTTTAAATTGCTTCTAATTGATTTATTATTTTTCGTACATAAACTACACATAATCATTGGTGATACTATAGACGAAATTGGGAATATATTTTAAAGAGCGTAGCCTCCATAGAGGTAGGAGCTACGGTGAAGGTATAGGCATATGGCCATCGATAATTAAAATTTTAGGTCCATTAATATATCATGACACAATGAGTTATAACAAGATCGTGTCTAGAATCTTCAGACCAAATGTCACTATTTCCCTGAATTGGGGCAGATTTGGGCTATGTGTGGGTCGATTTGGGCTTTGTGTGGGTCGAAAAAAGTCTCCCGATTCTGATTTTTTACAAAATAATTGGTGCCACGATCAATCATAGATGTTGAAATCGTACGATTTAGCCAACTTTCATAAACGATTTTAGTGTTTTCAGAAATTAGAGCGGCCGTCACAGCCAACTAGTGGCTCAATATCACGACATATGCATTCGGTTATTAATTAAATCATTAATCCGATTATATCACATATATTTAGTCAGTTTGTGCAAGAGCTATCCCCGGTAGTGTATGTTGGAAACTTAATTTAATATAGAAAATTCTTGGACATTATTATAACATCCTCATTACAGGGGGCAATAATGCAATGCTCAGAGTAAACATATTAGTTAATACTAACAAATATTTGTAGCGATTCACAGAGTCTCGACAATGAATAAACAACTTAACAAGGCCAATTCCTCATATCTCTGTTTATTCCAGTCCGTAAAAAGGCAATCTATCCGGATTACCCGGCAAGGGTAGTGTATTCTAATTCGGAGTACATAAGGGTGTCAGAACACATCAGGTAGTATGGTAAACACATACACTCAAGTGACACATAATATAAGAATGACATGGAATATGCAAACAGAGGGGATACTCTTACAGGAGTATATGATAAGAATTGAGGTGTAGATAAGGGATAACAAAGCATTTAGAAATACTCAACTCGTAAATGCAGGGGATCAAACGCAGATCCCTCTGTGTGAAAGCAAAGGTACCAATCCTTTATGGATTGGCCCTAGAGGTATGAAGTGAAACTACTACAATACCCCCCCCCCCCCCCCTTATTTTTAGATTTTAAAAACCCTTTTGAAAAATCGTCATAAGATCAACTAAGTACAAAGTACTACAAAGTTTTATACGGATAAATAAAAAGAGAATTCACAATGCGAACCCGGAAGATTAGAGCTAAGGTAGGTCTTCTTGGTGACAAAAAGGAGCAGCAAATGGTGTCCTAGCTACATACTTAACACAGACCAGGTCGCCACATCTCTAATATAAGAAAATCCGAAATAAACAAGTGAAATGAGAAAAAGTCATCATACAGTAGCAAAAATGAGTTAAAAAGAATACAACAGGAGCATTTGTGTCCTATCTACATATGAGAACAGGCAAGAATTTTATAAGAAAAACATTTCCCATAAAAAAACAAATCAACTGTATACAGGCAGGAGCTTCCTGAGTCCTCGATGATACGGGCAGACACGGCACATAATAATCAAAAAAGTACCAAAAATGCAAAAACAGAACATAACACGTATTCTTCTTAGAACAGGAACACATCCGGACATCTATATGCACGAGAAAAATAGAATATGATAGTCTCTTACAGCATATCCCAGTAGAAAAGTATTTACTCTGGGGGAGGATTGTCCGGGTTGTTTGGAGCTCCAGTGGTATCCGGATTTCCCTGAGGATGAATCAGCGCAGTGGGGCTAAAGAGCCATGGGGGAATCTCATACAGATTCGGAGCTTGTCCATCTCGTCCGGGGGTCCGGGGAACAGATGGCACTGGAGGCGGAAGTGGAGGCGGAACTAGAGCTGGGGCCTGTTGCAACGTCCTCAACAAGTTGTTCAGCATGAGAAGTTGGGGCAACTGGGCCGGATCCAACGGGAGTGGGGCTTGTACAGGAGGCACGGCAGGTGTAGTTGTTGCTGGAGTAGCAACGGCAGAAGAAGTACCCTGGGACGGATTTCTGGACTGTACTGCCGGGTTTCCATCTACAGGCTCGCTAAGAGATCCGGACTCTCGATCCAGCATGGACCGGAGACGGAAATTTTCTTCCTCTAACTGGCGAACTTTAGCGTCACTTGTAGCAAGTGACCTCCTCAACCCATCCACTACTCCCTCCTGGCTCCTAGCTTCTTCTCGAAGATCTCCCAGCTGTTCCACTGCTGTCCGGACATCTCCAATAGTCACAAGTGGCTTAGTGACTTCCTTCAACAGAGACAAAAGCTCCGTCCGGGCAGTATCTGCCGCATCAGTTACCTTTTCCAAAGCGTCAGAGACTACGCCCTCAGCATGTTGGACCAATTCCAAGCTTTCATCAGACGAAGGTAGATGTTGCAAGATTGTTTCTGACCACTCCTGCGCTCTCTTACAGGCCCTCTTCGGGAGGGAGGCTGTGTCTTTCATCCTCGTGTCAGAGGACACGGATCGATCTCTTTTGTGAGAGTGTGAGCGGTCTCGACTGGATGAACTCCCCTCAGCATCGGTAGCGGTGCTCTTACTGCTTCCTGCAGCGGCAGCAGCACGTGACGAGGTCCTGGACCTACCAATTCCAGAGCCGGATACAGGGCCGGACTCTCCGGATTCAGACTCAGACCTAGGCTTCCTGGGGATTCGATAAGATCCAGTGGCCCGGCGCGTGACACGGAGGTGTTGGCCGGCCATATACGTCATCTTTTGGAAGACATGATTGGGTCTGGTAGTGGGGAGAATCTTCACGGCTTTATCTCTAGCTTGGGTTCTAGTCAAGTGATGTTGTACTGACTCCCCGTTCATAAGGTGCTGAATCAGCTCCACCCTTCTGTCCAATACTTGAGAGCAGCTGGAGAAGGGGCAGATCCAGACCTGTATGAACGGGGCATGTTCTTCACACAAATGTCTGAATAGTCTGTCGCGCGAACTGAAAACACGGACTCCTCCCGAATTAAGAGACAGTAGCCTACACACAAGGAAGGGGCAACGGTGACCCGGCTCCCACAACCTATGTGCCTCAACAATCTTGGAGCAAGTCCCTCGATCCATGGAGTCTTCGCGCACCAGTTCTAGCCAGACTCTGGTCTCATATCTGGCCATCTGTCCGTCTCCCACTATTTCACGCTCCTCGGAGTCAGACTCCGGACAGGTGACTACCCCGGACCCGGGTTGGTCGGAACTAGGGTCCAGGGGAACCACGTCCGTTGCAGAGTCTAACTCACGTCTAAACGCTTCTATGTTTCACGAGAAGCGAGCTGTTCTCGTCGCTTCTCAGCCCGATGGTAGTGGCGTTTTTTAATCTTTTTCTTGGGTTCAGTTAACTTTCCAGAAGCACCAGAAGTCTTGGTCTCATCCTTAGCCTTCATAGTGGACACAGCCAAAGGCCCACTGGTGGTATGGCGAGGGCCAGGACTCCTTCCTCTTGAGGTATGTCCGCTGAGAGCAGGAGAGGCGGAGGCATGTCGTCGTCTCTCTTCCCGCACTTTTCCGGATCCGTCATTCCCTTTCCTATCAGCCTTCCTGGGGGAAGCAGATTTTCTCTGACTACGTCGGAGAGGAGTAGCAAGCGCACCTTCTTCTCCTTCTGTCTCCATATCCACTTCACCTTTCAAGGCCCGGATCTCTTGACCCAACGGCCGGACGTCCGGATCCGTCTGCCTGGTCCGGGCAGCCAACTCACAGACTCCAGTGCCGTTAGCCGGATCAAGTGACAACAGGTCTGCTGCACCGTCTAGAAGACGAGCTTCTTCAGCCTCTGTTAGGTGGGCGACAGTATCTTCGCGGGACCCAACCTGCTCAACGTCGAACCGCCCATCGTCTTCACCCTCCATGGTGAACTAAGCAAACTTGACTTGCTAACAAAAATCTTTCCCTTTCTGAAAGAAAAAGAATAACACTCAGCTTGATGGAAAACGTTCGCAAGTGTTTACACACATAGTCATACAACAAATAGCACCACCCTCTACGTTCCATATTACATATAGTCAGTAGAGGTTCAATAAATACCGAAGTAACACAGTCTAACTCCTGGATAGAAGTTATCAAAAATCAAATATTGCACAGGGAACTCTTTAGAAGAGCTATATGGGTTGGCGGATAGCCAAATAAATAACCATTGGTGGTGTATAGAGCCCTAACTCGATATACACTTCCACCCCATTCACTCGCCATTCATTCAAAAAGCGCCGGGGTCATGGCTGACGTCTCAAACATTTCACCGAACTTTCTCTAACTATCACATGTAATCAAAACTTCTCTAAAACACCAACACAACGTGTCTAGTAGCAGACAACTATCAACTATCTGATTAATACCAACTCAGCTATTGACAAGCAAGTTTTAACCCAATTCAACTCACTTCTTTCTGGTAAGGTTCCGAGTTCAGTTGTGCCGGTAGCTGTTGTTTTGTAGCGTCACGGAAGTGGAGTGAGAAACACTACAGCGCTCACGGCCAGCGTGGTAACTGTAGTACTCAAAGTCGCCACCAATCCCCAGCGCCACCTTCCCGCTCAGACTACTGTCAAACATAGCTATCTCTGTTTCTCTACTACAGGGCGTACAATGATGTTTAAGTATGCAGCCTGCTCTGATCTTCCGCGGAGACAAATGCGGAAACATTGTCCATAAAGCCCACTGTCCAATTAGCCGATTTAATAGCAATTCAACCCAATTTCTGAGCTGATTCAAGATTCCCGGGGAGTCTTAGTTCAGTTAGAACTCAAGGGTTCTCCCAAGCTAAGCCATTCTCAGTGCAGTTTCTAACAAGCTCTACGGACTGGATGGTTCTTTCCCAGCCACTCAATAAATTCAATAAAGAATTTCTCAAATGTCGTGAAAGGGCAGCATGACTTATCCGATATATCAGCCACCGACTTCTCGTTGTGTATAAATGCTGTGAGACCATCAGGAAAGTCCCACCTGTACTTTAAAGCCTAAGTTCCATATTGCAATCTTGATGGAGCTTTACGTGTGCGCTTAGCCCTTGCAATTACTGGTGGAACACTGTCCGTCTTCTTCACAGGAGAAATAGGAACATTTTGAACAATGTCCAAATTTTTCCTTGGCCTCCCCCTCCCTCTTTTCAAGGGCTTAGTAGAATCCGCCAAAACCAGAGGAACAGGTTGCTTTTTCACAACTGTATCCGTCTTAGCTTTATTGGGTCCGCCTCTTTTCTTAAGAGGTAGCACAACCGGAGAAATTTTCAATTTCTTTTTCTTTTTCAGAGACTTCTTCCTACCTACCCGGACAACAGCAGGACCAACATCTACTGTCTGTTTCTCGTTGGAAGGAGGAAGTTTCGCTCCAGCTGTTTTAATTTTCTTAGGCCTACCTCTGGGTTTCACCCCAATGGTAACTTTCTCCTTTTCTTTTCTCTCCGGACATTCAGCACCAGCTAGAACTTTTCCGCCTTCAAACTTCAGGATCTCGCGCCCAGCCTTCTCTAACTTACGGAATTCAGGTGCTCTATGTAAATTAACAGCCTGAATCGGTCCGTCTTCATCAAAGGCGGGTTTCAGATAATCAACATGATATCTGATGATTCCCTCAGTTGTCTCTAATTCATAGGTAGTACCCCCTATGAATCTACGCACTTTGAAAGGCCCATCCCATTTGGGACCGTATTTCTTATTAGCCTTAGGGGGACAGTACCTATACAAAATAGCCCCTTCCTCAAAGCACCTAGGACGAGCCCGTCTGTCAAAGTCTTTCTTTTGGTACACTGCAGCAACGCCCAGATTTTCTCTGACAAACTGGTGTCCAGTTCTCAATGACTGTCTCAAGTTCTCCACGTACGACATCCGACAAGGAAAATCCAGCCCTCCGGGTTCAACTCCATGGATTAAATCCACAGGAGTCACAAGCTCTGTCCCAAAAACTACTGAATTGGGCGTACACAATGTACTGGCATGCACCATACCCCTGTAAGCATGCGCTATACACGGAGCGAGCAAGTCCCAATTCGAATCCGAGTAGTTAGTCAGGCAAGAGAGCTGCTCAACAAGAACTCTGTTAAACCGTTCCACCTGACCATTTGACTGAGGCCTGTACGGAAGAGTGATTAGCTTTTCGACCCCCAACATGTCCAACAAACTCCGCAACAGCTGAGACCTGAATTCCGGCGCCCCGTCCGTCTGCAACAAAACCGGACAGCCGAATCTCAGAACCCATTCTCTAAAAAGAACTTCAGCACATCTTTCTGCCGTGTGGTCTGGCATAGGAAATGCTTCTGCCCATTTCGAGAAATGGTCTGTAATCACCATCACGTAGTTGTTACCTCTAGGGGTAGTCTTAAATGGACCAATAATATCCAACGCTATTCTACTCCATCGTTCACCATGGATTTCCTTTTTCAAAGGTGTAATACCTCGTCCGCCTCTAGATTTCCTCATGCTGCATTCAGGGCAAGCCCTAAGCCATCTTTTCAAATCATACCGCATTCCAGGCCAAAAATATTTCATTTTTGCCTTCCAGCTGGTCTTGAAATCACCATAATGGCCCTCCAACTGGGAACCATGCAAACAACGGAAAATGTTTTTCCTCATAGAGGCAGGAATTATCTTCCTGACATACGTGTGTCCAGTGTTTTTACGCAGCCACCGCAGACATAAAACACCCTGGACCATCTCCAAATTATCTTTGTTACGGATGTAGGTACAGAATTCCTGTGGTTCACCAGACAATTGTTCTTTGCTGGGAACCGGACTGGATCCGTCCACTACAGCCATAACTCTCTTAAGAAGGGGATCGCCTTGTTGAGCATCCCGGATTTCATCCTCCAAGGAACCAAGAACAACCACGGCCTCCGCAATTACAGCATCATGGACACCACAATCGGGACAGACGGAATTACCGCATTTCCTGGTAGGAATTCGTGACAATCCGTCCGCATTGGCATGTTTCTTCCCCGCTCTGTGAAGTATCATACTCTGCTCCAATCCGTACTCTTGCATTGTGGCTAACCACCTAGCAAGCATATCCGTTGGATCCTTAAAGTTCAGGAGCCATCTGAGGGAAGCATGATCCGTTCTCACGTAAAAATTACGGTTGCCAAGGAGATAGTGTCTAAACTTATTCAAGTAAGATAGCACCGCCAACAGCTCACATTTCGTAGCACAGTAATTTTTCTGCGGCTTGGTGAGGCTGTTACTAGTGTATCCCAATACGACTTCTTTGCCGTCTTGCATCTGAGACAGAACTCCGGCCATTGCAAAGCCACTGGCATCTGTATCCAAGATGAAATAACCTTCCTTTCTAGGATACCCGAGAATCGGAGCTGATGTTAACAAAGCTTTAGCTGTCTTAAAAGCTTCATCACACTTCTTGGTCCACACTATGTTTACTATAGCGTTTCTCAAACCCAGCGTCCGTCACAATTTGTTGCAGAGGAGCTACAATTCCACCAAAGTTCGGCTGAAACTCCCTGTAATAGGAAGCAAAACCAAGGAATTGTCTCACTTCTGTAGCAGTCTTTGGGATAGGCCATTCCTGCACTTTAACTATCTTAGCCGGATCCGCCCTGATTCCAGCAGCAGAAACAATCCTACCCAAATATTTCACCTCTTTTCGGAAGAACTCACATTTCTTAGGTTTGAGCTTCAGCCCATATTCCCTAATGCGTTCCAATACCAATTTCAGGTTGTCCGCACACTCTTGGACAGTCTTTCCAAAGACCACCACATCATCCAGGTATACTAAACAAGCTTTCCAACGCAATCCGTCCAACATACGGTCCATCATGCGCTGGAAAGTGGCAGGGGCGTTACACAGTCCAAAAGCCATAACTTTAAACTGGAACAGACCCACACTGGACAGAAAAGCAGTTTTGTGCTTACTTTCCTCATCCATCGCAACCTGCCAATATCCGGACTCTAAGTCTAAAGTGCAAAACCATTGGTTCCCACCCAAGGCTTCAACACATTCATCAATCCGGGGAAGAGGGAAACTATCCTTCTTAGTCACGGAATTCAGTTGGGGATAGTCCACACAAAATCTCTGGGTTCCATCTTTCTTAGCAACCATCACGATGGGAGCTCCCCACGGACTATTACTATGCTCTATTCTGCCTTCTTTATACATTTTCCAGATTTCCGCCTCTGCTCCATCTCGCCTGGCCACTGGCAACCTGTGATAGGCTTGCTTTACAGGGATTGCATCCCCAGTGTCAATCACATGGCGGACCAAGTGAGTGCAACCAACTTTGGTGCCAGGTAAGGAAAAACAGTCTTGGTAATCATAGAGCAGTTTTCTAACTAACTCTTTTTCTTCTCTTTCAGACAGATGAGTTTCATTCACCAACTTCTCTAACGGATTTTCCGGACAAGGAGGGACAACTATATCAGGAGCCAGAAGCTCATCATCCACAATAGGCGAGTCCGTCACCTGTATGGAATTAATGATAGCTGTCTTAATCATTTCATTCTCTTCCTCGTCAGGTAGGGAAGCATCGGACACCAAAGTCACAATGCTAACTCTCCCTACTATCATGTCGCAATTTAGTGTAACGGTAGAACCGGACAGATCGGAAAAAGCTACCACGGACGAATTAACGTTACCCGATACGTATGTATTAAGGCTTCCCAAGGCAAAGTCTTTTAACAATCCCTGATCAGGCTTGAACATCAATCCATCTGATGTGTCAGAGCCTCTACCCAAGTCTATCTTAGCAAGTGTCACAGACCGGGGTTGGAGGACCACAGGTTCTTTCAACCTGACTTCTCCCCCGTCCACGAACTCTCTCACTTCAACAGCCTGAACAGTGGATTGACTGTCCGTCCTCCGCTCCGGGAGCTGCTGCTGCCATTTCTGCAAGAAAACCAACAAAGTCAACAAGATCCACGGATTTCCTAATCCGGCAAGGCTTAGTTAAACAAACTGGTCAAGAACTGGTCACGGCACCAATTGTAGCGATTCGCAGAGTCTTGACAATGAATAAACAACTTAACAAGGCCAATTCCTCATATCTCTGTTTATTCCAGTCCGTAAAACGGCAATCTATCTGGATTACCCGGCAAGGGTAGTGTATTCTAATCCGGAGTACATAAGGGTGTCAGAACACATCAGGTAGTATGGTAAACACATACACTCAAGTGACACATAATATAAGAATGACATGGAATATGCAAACAGAGGGGATACTCTTACAGGAGTATATGATAAGAATTGAGGTGTAGATAAGGGATAACAAAGCATTTAGAAATACTCTACTCGTAAATGTAGGGGATCAAACGCAGATCCCTCTGTGTGAAAGCAAAGGTACCAATCCTTTATGGATTGGCCCTAGAGGTATGAAGTGAAACTACTACATATTCATACATATTTCCACTTTTTAAGTCGAAATAATCACTAAAATACCAATAATTAATCATAAATCAATAGAAATGATGAGAATAAATGTACAGATGTACTCCAAACTATTCACCAAAATGGTCATAAGGATATTCTGCACAAGGAAAACACCCACATATCGAAATAGACAGTAAAATATGCCCAAAATGGCTCTAAATTAATAAAAATCGAATGAAATGATAAAAATAAACTTAAAATAAATGTACAAATGCACTGCAAAATGTTCACATGTATCAAGCAGAGGCATCCAAGATAATAACTAACTTCGTTATGGCCACAAACACTCAAAACAAAAAGATAGATTTTGCTTTGGTCACTTTTGACCGTCCCTTGACGGCTGCCCCTCCGGTCAAAGAAGTACCTCCTGACATCTTTGACCGGAGCATGGACCGTCGAACGGGAGGTATGGATGGTCAAACCGTCCCATGCAACCGTCCGACGGTCGCCTCGGTATCCACTTACACGTCGGTCAAAATGTGCCATGGCACCGTTCGACGGTGACCGCGTGGTACCGACCGACGTTTAAGTGGAAGTGGGCCTTAAAATACCAGAAATAACAGGCGGTCTATTTCCATTTTCGTAATATGAGGATGGTTATCTTTCAATACACAACCTGTTAGTTGATTAATTCAATTCAATTATGACTTTCGGAGTAGAAATATAGAATTAGCATTCAAATAATTACCAAGTCTATTTATGACGTTTGATTTTTTTGAATGACAATGATAAACACAAGATATATTATGTACAGATAATTTTGTAATCAGTAAAAACCTTCATAACTTATAATTATAAAGCCCTACCTCAGAGAATGAAAAGCCGTGACAGCTTCCTGGATCATCTGATGGTAAACTCCGTTCAACATAAGTTTACTAATATATTTAACACATGATTTTATAGACTAAGTCATCCTCAACTGGATCGAAACCTTCCTGCGAAGTTTCTCCCCATTGTACCTATATCAATCTCGTGCCGACAGATGAATGGACCTTGGTAAAGTGTGTCAGGCCACTAGAATGTGTACATTAAGACACCGCGTGATTCTTTTTTGTATTCCACTTGATTGTACAAGCCGAAGATTGGGATTTAGTGTTTCCTTGAAACTAGGATCCACTCCCTGCACTATTATAATTTTGGCCTTTGATATTAAATATCTGCCAGATTTTCCGTACGAGACAATATAACAATTAGAAAATCTCTATTCTAAGAATTGCGGTATATATGACCGTAACAATTTAAGTTCACATAGAAATACGGATTATATATCCATGTACAAGAATGATTTCATGCGTTGCCATTGGCCTTGTCAAGGTGTTTTTGGTCGGCTTTTAGTAGATCTATGCGTTGGGGATGATCGTCAACTCCATTTCGAAGTGCATATGCTATTTGAACAGCTCATTGGGGGTAGAAGAGTGAGAAGTATGGTGATGAGATTTATAGATTTTTCAATTTAATACAAAGTTTTGATGATATACAAAACTGCGTACACAAAACACTAAATTAAGAGGTTATTCATATCATCATTATATTAACCTGACAACGAACGAACGTTATGCCAGGTACATGTCCCCATGTATATACTAGACTTACCTGCTAAAACTCGGCAAACAGTGTAAACAAGATGAGTCTCCGTTATTTTCTTGGCTAAGAATTCGAGTATTTCTAGAGCATCCATTGTGTAGAACTGAACGGGCACACGTCTGTGTGTAGCCTATAGGCCTACACCTCATCATCATCGTTATTCTAATCATGAATATGAGAC
The DNA here is from genome assembly GCA_942159475.1 of Sthenelais limicola. Lineage (NCBI taxonomy): Eukaryota > Metazoa > Annelida > Polychaeta > Phyllodocida > Sigalionidae > Sthenelais > Sthenelais limicola. Next base: position 78,024,227 of record OW804096.1, on the reverse strand, counting down.
AGGGTTTTGGTTTTATGGGCCCCCGGGTATGGGCCAAAGTTTGAGTGGTCTCAAACGGCGTAAAATCTTCGATTGTCGAGGAAAAAATCTCAGTGTGCAATTGTATAGTCCAGTAATGGAAATTGATACAAATGTGACCCTCCCATGAATCCTTTCCAAGTACTGAGGCTAAAAAACACCACAAATTAAGCTTATTTTTTCATGTGACTTCACTGGCGTTCATCTATATTTTCTAAATAATATGTAAAATATACGATGATATAATAACGATTACATAGGAAAATACTAACAATTGTAATAATATAGATTATAAGGTGTTCGGCCATGATAAAGGTCCTGGATAGCACCGACACGTCGGCCGATCAGGTACCACTATAGTAAAGAATACAATCAACAAAAGACTGCATCAAGTCTCCTCTTCACCTATATCTAGTTTCTAAATCAACGAAGAATCAACAAGTTTTATGAATACTCCCGTCAATAGTAATAATGGTAATGATGACCACTATATGTATATAGGACTTGTAAAGAAATGACAGGGAAATCACCAAAAGCATTCATGTAGACATCAATTGTGGTTTAGTCCAAAAAAACCTTCCCGAGAAGAGCTCAAATACTCTGGGGTTGTTTTTATAACAGTACTAATTACAATAATATGCGCAAATTTATACTCATTTGGCTATTCATTCATGCTTATCATTCCTTCATCTATGGCAATGCATTGTCGTTTGCCAAGTAGCTACGATCAAAGCGATGATCGGAGGTATATCCATGGCAGGTGGAGGGACTGATTTTGCACTGTAAGCGAACATTCTGAAAGAAAGGAGTGTTGGAATAAATCCAAATTGCATTGCATGCATCCGTACATGCCACATATATATGGGGGAGAGGGAGGAGGGATGAGGCAGAAGAGGAGGGGGAGGGGGAGGGGAGAAGAGGAGGGACGGGGACATGCAAAGAGAGGGAGAAGAGGAGGAGGGAGAGCTAGGGAGAGGGGAGTAGAAGTATTTAATTTACTACATTTAAGATTCTCCCTGTGTATGTTGCCGTCATCTCCTGATTAAAATCACAGCTGGGATATGAATGGTGTCAGTGCGGTTGACCTTGCTCGGTCGGGCCTGACTAACCACAATTAACAATTACCTAACCACAAATGCGGTGCCCATGCCAGCCATATCGGGGGTGGAGTGTCAAACAACCAGACACCGCAACCCCCTCCTCTCACGCAAAAGTGAATAATTTCCATTGTGATTTGTTGATTTGTTTGAGTGATTCTGTATTCAAGCTTATTTGATTACTATTGGTGTATGATCTTGTTTACAATAAGCCAAAGTGGTCAAAGACGACCGGTGCCACATATAAGTCCATTTGAACACTTTGATTAATATAGGAGGACAAGGCACACCAACACGGTGATTAATGGGAGCAAGCACCCAACTTAATGAATATCAATTCCAAATAATTGAAAGTTGAGCTATCATATGGGAATGTGAAATACATTATATGAACAAAAAAGGGGGAAGATCGGCTTAGATGCGCCTGAGGTACACCCTCCCAAATTGAGGCAAGGGTGCCTATTCCAATAGTGACCAAAAGAGTGACCAAAAGAGGCAGGGACATCCCTCTGCCCAACGAGTCCTTCCACTATCGTTGCTCTGCCTCAATAATATATAGATAGAACCTAATGAGAATGTGGTACAAGGGACACTATTGGACTGTCCAAGATGTTTGAACATCGAGGACAGTGCAATAGTGTCCCGAAGTACCACATTCAAATTTAGGTTCTATATTTACTCCATGTTGCTATGTATAATTATTATACACGCATTCACTACTGAGGCCCGACAGCCGTTCCTTACTTGTAATGCGGTAATGGACTAGTACATTACCGGCGTGTTGTCATGCCGACGCAGGTTTGGTGGCGCAAGTTTGCCGGAGCGAGTGCTTTCTTCCCTCGATCGTTTCACCTATTTCTAGTTATATTCCTCTTGTACGAAAACCAGATATGGTAAATTATGTTATTATCTTTTTAATTATGCACGTTTTACATGCAAACTAGGCATGTATAATAATCAACTTATAGGATTCGTTTCCACACAGACGCATAAATGAAGAACTTGTTCTACGATCTCGTTCTTTATTTACGCGCCATGCATCAACTCGTCCAATAAGTGCTAAGTATATAGCTGTGTACTGGCGGGGGGGGGGGGGGGGAAGGAAGAGGGAATGGCAATGTCATACCACATGCGTTGAACTGGTGCAAATTACCACACTACTCCCGCCCATACAATTAGTTTGTGGTACGTACACCAACGTGGAGTAAAGCCGAATACTACTTAGTCATGTTACCAGTAGGAACACCATCATCATGCTCTATAAGGTAGCTGTTCGGCCGATTGTTGAATTCGGAGATATTATATATAATATAGCATCTGAAAATCTCCTCAGGAAGTTGCAAGTAATACAAAACAGTGCAGTTAGAATAGCATTGAGACTACCAAAAACTACCAATGTGAATCAAATTCAAAGGGACCTTAGGCTTGCACCACTTTCAGTGAGGAGAGAAACGCATTTATTAGACCTAGCATATCCAATGAGTAGGCAAGAAGGGAATTTGATACTAAAACCCCGATCACTTAGAAATACAGATGATAAAAGACTATTAAATATTATTACCCCTCGTACTGAAAAAATAAGAAAGTCCCTATTATATCAAATACCCTACTACTGGAATAATATGGAAATTAGAGGATTTAAATGCAAGGATAGACAGGAATTTAGAGCGTTCCTCCGAACAGTTTATCTACAGCAGACATGGGATGGTGTTGATTGAACCTATAATGTCCCAACCTAGAGCTGGGGTTAAAGGGATTGAAAAATCCTGGTTGAGTGTTGAGTGTTTACCACTCCATGAGTGAGTATTATTATTGTATAAAATGCACTATACCTATCCATGACTATGTCAAGATAGATGATCACCTCCGTCGCATATAAAGCGTTCTTGCCACGTTGACGTGCTATTCAAACTACCCCAGTAAGGTGGAATACCTGGGAGGAGCAGACTTTTCTGCTATGTGCCTAAGTAGCTATTCTCTGTATTAGGAATTTAGTTGTCATTGTTTATGTTGTATTCTCATGATTATTCTCGTAGGGATGGTTGGAAGAACTGCTTATAGCAGAAACTGTAAACCTTTTTCTTAGGAAATAAAAGTTATATATATATATATATATAGCCATTGAGAGAACGGATTTCATGGGCATTCAAAACTCGCAACGTAGGTTGTCAGCCTAAATTTCAAATATTAAATGAATATTCTTGATAAAAGAGACCTTTTAATAACACATTTGAGAGGAATTGCCTTCAAGATGATAATAAAAGTAACTGATATGAAAATGTCATAAGAGTTTATTATCCTTACAATACAGGTTGTGTACATTGGGAACTTGGGAACCAAAGACATGCATGTTGGTTCAAAATAATTGTCATCATGATATAAGAAGAAAATACATTCCAGTATCCGGATGAGTGAACTGGCAAAACAATACAAAAACAGTATACAATGGCTGTCATTGCATGGTGATTATGATACTAGACATGAACAACACACAAGGGAAATAATAATACAAGATAATATCCTTCATCCACCAAAAATGGCAGCCAAAATAGTTATAAATATTGTACAAATAAAAGAGTTCTCTGTGTTTTCATCATTCTAATTAGTTTGGGAACCGAGTACATTATATTGCACACGTCAGCGACATACTTAGTGGTGTGGAATGAAACGCAATAAGATACAAAGTTGCTAATCATTTTCTTTTTCGAAAAGCGCACACGAATAGGGCAAGTAGTAGCTGAACTTGTTCGTTTCATGAAATTCTTTCATTTAACCATATCTCCGGTGATATCATTAGTATTGCTCTTGGTAATGTTGTCCTACTAATGGACAGTTTCAATATTGGGATATCTTACACGTTATTAGCAAACAATAATACAGGTAAATAATGGCAGTGAAGATAGTAAGCCCTTACTAATATAGTACTCCATAGTAACTTCTAATGAATCGGTTACAACGGTCCTATTTATTTTTTTTTGTTCCCAAGCAGCTGCATTAGTCATTCTCCATACATGTCTGTATACAGAATTGTTATACAAAATTACACACGGTAGCTACTACACCAGCAGGATTATCCAGTGATTCTTGTAATGACCAACTCCGTGTAGATATTCACCCCAAAGTCAATGTGTTCATACAGAGACAGTGTAAGATATCACATACGTATACAAAATTAGGGGGAGGGGGTTCGCGCCCTATTAACCTGTATTTATTCGTAACAAACTTAGGAACGTGGATCACAGAAATGTGTAAGTTAATTTGTAAAGAACTATCGCTTAATAACACTCTTACTTCGTTTTATAAAAACCAAGCACTCAATTTACATTACAATTGAATCTTAATAAGTTTACTGATCAATGCACTCTGTATTCAATTTGACAATTAATCGAAAGAAACCCACAGACGGTTTTATCGATGTCATAGAAATGATATAATGTAGATTGTACCATTGTCTTATTTCTTCCATCGTTCTATATTATAAAAACAAAATTGGAGAATACTGGTACGAACATTTATGATTGTTCTCACCCGTTTAGATTAGGATATTATGACGGTACTTGAAGTTTAAATAAACAAGAGAGATGTGGAGGTTTTCACCCTCAAACAAAGAGAATAAATCTAAATACACGATTAACAGGGATCTATTAGAAGAGCGGGGAGTGATGATACCTGAAGCTATTTGAAATGTTCGCATATATCTGTTGAGTTCACTAAATATTGAGAAATGCCCATCATAGAGGTGCCTCTCAATTAATTGATTGTGATGTAGGAATTGGCGCCTCCTATATTTACATGTTGTATGAACCCACTGGATATACAATAAAACCAGACTTGCCAGACATTTATGTAATACATAGTCCACAATGAGCAATGTAGATCAAAAATCACACAAAAACCAACAATTGCTGGTGAAATAGCTGGTGTTTACAATAGAATGTCTTTGTGAGTTGCAATAAAATAGAGGCACAATGAAATGGCAACCAGTAAGAAAATAGATGGTCTGCTTCATTGCATCCACAAAAAGTACCAACTTTGATAACCAAAACGTTGAGTTTTATGTACATATTAAAGATGATGCACTGTAAGTTATTGGATAATAAATAAAGAAAACATTGCTCTGCACAGAGCAAAGATCAACGGCATCAGCATAATTATATTCCAACCACCAACCGACCCTGGATGTTATCTAAGCTTAAAAACTGTTGGGGTTTTGCTAAAAACAAACCATGACTTCCTAATCTAATTTTAGGGTTACGGTAACTATACTTTATCATAATTGTCATAAGGCAACAAGAATTTTACAAGATCTACAACCTAAGCTATCAATCATTGAGTTTCTGCTTTCAAAGCCTCCATAAAATGTTTCATAAAGAAAATTAGGAAAATATGGATGAGCAGCGGCAGCTAGAGCTTATATGTACATTCACACTGTTACTTTCTTCGTATTAATCCGACTGTGGAGGAATCCCTCAGAAGATTTATTGCATTAAAATATTATCTGGACAGTCAAATTGTTAAGGATATCACAATATATGAACTGGATACTAAAAAGTATCTTAAGAAGATTCTGTTGCATTTGAGTGAGAATAATATCCAGGGGACAATATGCTGTACAGTTTACTATTCTTATCCATATTAATGGCTAATGGACGAAATGCTTTTTATAACACACAAGGCAATCGGAAAATCAACACACTGCCTCTAGCTCAGAACAAAAATGACGCTAAGTTTAAAGAATGGGGCTTTTTAAGTAGTTATCTAAAAAATATAGTTGGCAGTCATGAACCCTGAAAGGGTGGATGCACTTAAAGCAGACATTCAATATAGCCCCTAAAAATGCCTGAAAGAGCTGTACACTGTCACCTCGTGAGGCAAGATATATATATATATAATATTCTTAAAAAATTAAAAACTTTTTCCACTCAGATTTTGCATCATATCGAACATTAACAAACCTTGTGTAGGTTATTCTTTTTCTTAAAACATGAACACATCAACTGCAACTGCAAACTTTGTGACCAGATCTCTCAACAGGAACTTCATATTTAACCTAACCCTAACTTACATCAACAGAATGCAAAGATTACAAGGATATAGTTTTCATTGAAAGCGACCATCCGATTTGACCAGACAATTCAACATAATTATAACAACCAATATATTATATTTCAGCTGTAAAATAGGGTGGAAGGGGAAAGTTCCTATTTTAAGGTATTTTTTTTACTTATTGAAGCATTTTTGTTGATCTTGAGTATGTCATACATCTGATTGCGGTAGACACTCGTGAAGAATGGGCCAGGGTTTTTGTGCAATTTCGCGCAAGTAGGAACAGGGACATGTCTGTTTTCAACATCCTCTAAATCCCAGATCTCTGCCATTCCACAGCCGGGCCTGAAAAATATGTACCAGGTAAAATAAATAAATCCATGTGTTCATTCTTATTGTTGTGGAGATTAATTTAGATGATAAGCTTATATAAACCTTCTGAGAGCAAACACAAGTCAATACCACTAGTTTTGTACAAAAGAAAGCTTGATTAGGCAACATTACAAGATTAAACATGTTCTAAGCACAGGCCAGTGGACAGGGATTCAAGTGGGGTCACGCCAAAAATACTGGAAATTTACGGGAAAAAATAGTGAATTCTCTGATAATACTAAATATTATCAGAGCTATCAATATACAGTATATAGATCTGTTACTATTTAGGGAGGCTACTACCGTACTGAATGTTTAGACTGATTTAAAGATAACAAATTAATGACCAAAAAAACTTGAGGAATTAAAATTTTGAAAATATAAATTTGGCCTAGCAGATTTTTTAAAAAAAACTTTGACGACGAAATTTGGTTGTAAATGGTGGAAATAGTGTGAGATTGACAATTTTGGGAAGTGTTCAGTACCGAGTTCAGTACAAATAGTGAAGTCTTGCATCTCTGAAGTGAACCATGTAGGGAGGAGCTCGCCAGCCCTGTACACGTACTGAACCAGTTCAACACCACCAACAAAGCGCTCTATGACACTCACCTTGATCGCCTAATGCACCAGGCCTCTTCTAGAATGACGTAATCAATGCCAAGATCCATCAGGTTACTCCAAACCTCTTCAGCTGGCTTTTTGCTGTACATAGTGTACACCTTCTTAGTACGCGCTCTGGAACAGGCGTGACAAGAATAAGTCAACATAGAGAACATCCCTGGACAATATGAACACTTGGGATATTGAATAGGCAAAAAGGTTAATCAAACCAAAGCAAATATAATAGATTAAACATCTATGATTGTGTCCATTACTTTGGACATCCAGATGAGACATCGCTGGTTATATCATTAATATTATACGCTAGATCTTACAAATATAGCATTGATTTCATATTACACAATTGAACCAGTCTTTTCGAATATTATTACTTTTTCTAATATTTTGTAATTATATCTAACCCTGTTACAAATGCATTGTGAGACTGAATAAATAGTTCAACAACGATTCGGAGTGGGTGAAAAGGTTTTATACAATCTTCAAAACTAGATAAGACCAAAGGGCCACGTATCAATTTGTATTATAGCCAAATTAAATTATAATGGAAACCTTATATAAAATGCTTTACCTAAGATCAGCATCCTCATAATGTGGGTGGTTTACTATCGGGCGGTTTGTACACAGCTTTACCGTGGCCATGGTTGGCATGGGACCTCCAAACACCGCGTCTGAAAATGAAGAATGCTCATCAATCTTGTGCGTTTCTTGATATATCATGTCTTCCTAAAACATGAAATGTTGAATGACTGCCAGAGTCATTAATGGATTTTGAACATAGGCTAGTTCAGCCTATTTGTAAGACATATTTTGACTTGGATCCAATAACTGGGGTGGTGGGTAGGGCGACATCTAAGGTGTGTGGAGAATGCAATACTAATTGTTCCTCAGATAGAAGTGTTTAGCGAGACTTACACTAAACACTTTCGGTGCTTGATCCACGAGACAGAACATCAAACTTTGAAAAATGTTGACCCGCAGCTCATTCCCTCCCTTTCTTCAATCAACATATTATTTTGTCATTCTGAACTTACTTGATTGATTTATTTCTTTACATTTGATAACGTTTATTTTACAATCTGGGTTCACTGATATGGGATTCCTTTAATTTATAAGTTGTTATTATAATGTGATTGCATCAACATTCCTAGACACATGCTTCCAAGGTGTTTAACTGGATTATTTTTGTGACTTGCAACAATAACTCGATAATATATAGCTCAATGTCAGTTCAGTTTTCCACAAAGTTTTACATAGCTTCAATATTTCATAAGACAGTTGGATCGATATAACATTCCTATTTTAAAAGTCAATCACATGCAGTTAAAACTGTATCCATAGCTTAGCGACCCATTCATTCATTTTAATACTGGTTGTATAAGGGTCAGATCTTCAGAAAATGTACAATTGGCAGATCTACACATTTAATAAATTAGGCTGTAAATGGTAAGTACTGGGTAAAATCTGAGTATATTTGGTATTGCCCTGATTAAACGGATCTATTTGGTGATGTTGAACCGTATTTTGAGTCTGATTTCTGCCGTAAATTTGGGATATTTGAGAGGATTGGGGAAGAAGAAATGTACATTTTCTGGAAACTTCACCCACAAACTGATGATTGGTTCCTACTTACCAGGATGGGTGTTCTTGTTGATCCACTCCACCATGTCCTCCATGGTGGGATTGCTGTACTCCCCCTGGATGCTCCATTGTTGTTTGAGGTTGGCATAACCTTGTACACTCATACCAGCCAGCACCAGCCCAAGCACTGCAACGTGCCCAAAGCGACGGTTTCTTGGAGACCAACATCCTAACCAACTGAATGTCTGAAAAACAAAACATTGCTCTATACTATTTTATAACCATTTACCAAAACTTTTTTTATACTTGAACAAACTCTGGCTAATACCAGCATGAATTTATAAGCGAATTATGATTGATGATCTCTTCTGAAGGATATCATATACAAATAAAAAATAGACTTGTCTACTACGCCGATTCTCACGGAATCTGGTGGAAAATGGTCCTATGCGGCGCGAAATCGCATGAGAATCGGTTGAGTGGACTAGGGCCTATAGATAGCTTTGTAGCTAGGGAGTGTATGAGCTGCATAGATACCCTGAACAAATTTGCAAACAGGGGTTAATTTACGTGAGGCGTATGCAACAGAACACACTGCTCTAGTAGTTCGAATCACTAGTTTCAAGAATAAACGATGCAGCGCACTGCCAACTCAACGAAAGGCTAAATTGAATTTCGTCGATTCACGAACAGACAATAGAGGCACCCTACCTGAGGCCTGGCGAGGAGGGCTGTGGAAAGGCACATAAGTGGTGTCCAGAAGAGTTTGAGTCGCATAATGAGGACGGCCATTATTGTGAAGGCGACCAGCTGGGCGAACAGATACACGAGCTGCAAAATGAATCAATTTGGTTTGGTTTGGTTTGGAAACATTTTTATTCAAACGAAGGGTACATCGGTGAACAACATTGTTCATATTTTCGTGTAGCCCTTACAAACGATTACCTTTTATGAACAAATGGTGTAATACTATTCGTCTATTTATTTCTACATATTATATATGCTCATTTTATACAAATGTATCAATATGAATTTTTATCACTATTTTATACAATATTTACCAGTATTCAAGCAATAAATTCCAACATAAAATATATATTATACATTAGATTACAAATTAAATCATCATACTATGCAAAGGGACATACACACACAATTGCCCGCATTCTATTATCTTACGTTCTTTCCCCATTTCATTAATTCAATCAATTAATTTCATTAATAAAATGCCAAACAAATTTGGACAATAAAAAGTTGGTGATACATATACTGGGAATTCACTGAAGACAATATGAATGATGCGTACATGCACGATGAAGAGTACATATGACTAGGTTACATACAACCTGGAAAAGTCTACTTTTAAATAGTATTAGTGTCTCTGTACTGATCCACTAATCGCAATTTAGACAAAAAAATGTCCTTTGCATGGACACCTTCTTATGTATTATAAAGTTTACAGTGTTAATTCTACATAGTGCATGAATTCCTAAAGTTAATTAAAGAAATAGATAGTTCATATGATAATCAGAGCAGTCAATATGTATACATGGGATATAAATAATTCTGTTATAATTTCGGGTGTAACAATCAAAATGAGAGATACTATTATGAATTGCTGGAGATACATTCAAGAGAAAAATCAATAATTTGTCATCACGTGTAAACAATATCAACATACAGTTGTCATATTACTTTCTTCTATGAGAACTGCTTACCTCAGCATCTGGTTTACCCCTGTATCTGATATCACTAGTCGCCTCAGTAAGACAAGCCGTGCTGCCGTCTGTTGGCAGCGCATGTAAGCTGTTACCATTGGTTTCAGATTTACCATTGATGTTATGGACACCGTTGCCATGGTTACCGTTGCTGTCCACGTGCTTTGAAGGTTCTCTCCTTACGGATTTTATCTCTCGGCGAACAAGCTGAAATGAAAATTGTTGATAAGGTATTGTGACAGCAGGTTCTCCCTGTTTCGCTGAAAATAATTATTCTGTTTCACAAGGGGACAAGGGGAGAAAGAAAAACAATCACAGAGTGTTCATGGAAAGCTTCGAAGATATTTCATTTCAGCTTCCAAGTAGAAAATATCTTGTTAATGGAGGATCATTAATACCAGTTTGGAGATATATTAGTTGATTTTGACATCTTTAGATATAACTATACATTTTGTTTACACAGAAGAGAAATCGGGGAAACTATAGAGAAAGTATTCTAAAGGAAAGATATTTTGAGATACTTAAGCTTCTATTCAAATTCTTCAAATTTCAGCCAGAAGATGAGTTAAAATTCCATAAGAGGCCAACAAACGCAATTTACGAAAACTGAAAAATGCTTGAAAAAATATGGAAAATATATAATATGTTAAAATGAGCGATCATCACATTATATGTGTAGCACTGCAGTCAAAATTAATGAGAAAGTCTAGACCATGGTGGAAAGAATTGTATAATAAGTCTGAATAGTGAATGAATGACATAAAAAATATATCAAGAACTCGCAACACAAATAGCAATAACTATTAATAAAAAAAAAGAGTGGGCCTCTTTGTATGCATGAATAAAGTTAGGATCGGTAAATACCAATCCAATTACTTGGTCTTGTACCTGCTTTGTCATAAAACATATTTATGTCAGCCATCAAATTTACAGTATGCAGTAAGGGATGATGGGAAGTGTAGTGGGAAAACACGGACTGGCAACAGCAACGTGTGGCGGCAGAGACGAATGTGGTGAGGATGGAACTCTCGTTTTATTTACACGAGGGGAAAAATGTGCAAGTCATTGGGAAAGTAGTAAAATTGAGTCCAACTCAGTCGTTAATCAAAATAATGAACCTTATCAAGATTGGTAGGATCAGTTCGCTTTGGCCTCAACAGTGGAGGCAAGAGTTCAGGATGGACCTTTTGAATTGTCTGCAATTATGAGTTATGACTTTTAGCAGCACATCGAAGCACTTAAGCACTTTAGATTGAGTATTGCTCGAATTTGTAAATCAAAATGAATATAAAAACGATCAAAATCCAACACATTAACAGAAATGATGACGTTAACAATAAAAATGTTAATGATAAAAATGAAATTTCATGTTTAATTTCTAAAAGGCGCAAAAGCGTACCAAATTTCTCCACCTCTGGTGGAGAAATCTTAAATATCTATCTATATCTAAAATATACGCTGAATATCTGGCAATAATGATCTAGCAATAGCTGATTCACCAACCTGGAGTGATGTTACCACAACTGCTATCAAGGCACAGGGGGCAAGGAGTGTTTTCAGCACTCTCCACGGTGTCTAAAAACGAATGATATGCCCATGATTACAACACTGAATTCAGTCGCATAGTCAGAGTGAAAAAACAATCGGCTGCTTGTATATATAGTTGGCCCTATCAGGGCGAGATAGGAAACGTGCTAACGCGAAGCGATACCCTACTCATTTTGAATATTAACTATAGCTATTTTACATGCATATAGCCATACACAGCTCTACACATGGCCGTCCTTTGGTAACCAAAGGTGAAATGAGTGAAATAACCTGATGTATCTTAATTGTAGCATGTAGAGAATCAAAGTATTTTAGCATCAACGTTGATGCAAATGGTTACTATTAGTTAAAGGATTGTTAAGGAATGTAGACATATGGCAATTCATGAAAGTGTCAAGGCCATACACCACTTCCACAGCAGTACTATTCCACTTATCATTTATAGTAAGAACTAAGAAACCAAACGCATCGCCAACATGGACATAGAGAGGCAAATCGAATTTAGAAATACGGATAACAAAAATATTAAGATATACATTTAACTCCTATTAGTCGCCAAAATCGTAAGACTTGTATATGTCAGTTATGAGAACAAATTGAGAACCGCTATCATTCAGTTTACTGGAGATCTAGCATTAAAACGAACGTCTGAATTAAGCATTGACGGAGATTAGGGCACTATTGTGCTTAACTTAGATGCAGATAACCTTGTTTCCATGGACATTCATGAAGCAGTAAACAGCTAAGAATAGAACAAGCACCCACCTCTTTTTCCATAAAATCGAATTCGGCAGCACATGTGTACAACATAGTATGGAAGTTCTTGTAGCTAGTGAATTTACTCTTCAAAATATCTCCAATATGTTTCTGAAAGAACGAAAACGTGTGGTGTAAATGAAATGATGCCAATTAAACCGACGGCAGTCACTGACAATTATAAGTGATATCGGCCAAAAAAGCAGTGCAGAAGAATATATATGTTGACGAATGATCATTTCTTGGGCATGATCATGAAATAAAATTTGCATCAAATTGGTAATTGATATTGACTTGGGGCAAATACTATAATCTGAGACATAACTTAAACTTTCCAAAACCGATACCACCCAATAATAACCAAATTTGATATAATCTCATCCTATTCCATTTCAATAATTCCCATTCGTTTTGAAGGACAAGAGGAATGGGACAAGAACAACTTCGACCACACGCAGATAACGTTGAGGGAGATGGAAAGGCCACTCTCAATCGGCAATAGGTCAATCGCACAGGCCATAGTCCATGTCTGAAAATCCCTTTTTACATCGACATATTTTTTATTTATAAATTCGATTGGTGGTACGAGATGCTAGCTGCATAAAAGGAAGGACCAGACAATCACTATTCTATTTGTCTAAAAGAATCCATCGCACAACAGGTTTAACGACGAAAAGAGGTTTTCAGATGAATCACATTTTCTTACGAACAAAATGATACATTATAACAAGCATACTGTTACCCTGTATATATACAATGCAATATTCAAAGACTTACGTCATCAGCAATACCCAAAAATCGAGCTGATCCTATCTTAATCCCAACAGTACCAATTATCAGCAGAATACCCTGTACAACCTGGAAGTAGTAAAACATGAATTTCAGGAATGCAATCATTATTTAGACAACATTACTAGAGGAGGACATACGTTTGGAAAGTAGAGACGTGGTTTATATTAGAGAATTTATGAATGAATGTAAATTAGGATCTTCAGCCTAATATTGTTAATGTATGACGAAAGCAACCATAAATTCATTTCTCAAGTTTTCTCATAGCTTACCCATATCAAGAACCGAAATCTGATTTTCTCAATGATAGGTTCCAAATAGACTATCACCTGTCGTACGTAAAAAAAAAAGTAAGGCATTTAGAAATAGACATAACGAAAACCCTGGGCATGCATTTAATTTATTCAGAGACAATCGTATCAAGGTCCTCAAATCGAAATGGTGAAACCTGATAAGGAGTATGTGATATCGCAAATTGTTTTTATAAACACGATCATGAAGGCGGCAAAGACAATTTAAAAGATGAAATGTCACCGGGCTTTAATAAACTGCATTCATATAAACTGCACCTACTGGCTTGAAAATCGATGAGTCTCACTGGCGCAGTGGTTTCTTATCAACCATTGCGATCGAGAAGAGGGATATGAAAAATTGATGATGAAACTTACAGTTACTGTGAGGAGGCAGGCAGCGAAAAAGGAGGTGAGAAGCATCTCATTACCAAACAGGCACAGGTAGGATATGGCCAAACCAAGCTGCAAATACATGGGGGAGAGATAACACATCAGTGGCAATGGGAGACAACGTCAGGAACAAGCAGGTAACCCACCACCAGTGTACAGAAAAGGAACAAAACCAGACATTTGACAACATTTTAATCGGGGAGATATCTCATTTCGATTGCTTCTCGATTTGTCCAGCAAATTTATTTGAAAGGTATTGCACCTCATAATTGGAAATTCCAAGTCAAATTTTAATCATCGCCCAATGAGTGATTTTTTTTCATAACCCAGGGACAACACTCAATATGAGTTTCCTCTCCGGCAGAACGTTCTAATAAGCCGACTTTGAAACAAAGTCCCTAAGTCCACCCCCACTCCGAAACTAATCAAGTGGACACACGTGATAACAAACATTTTCTACATCAATTAATCACACATGTACAGGCCGAGCGACTGGAGCCCCGAAGACGTTGTATGATATATAATCTAATTGCATTATTATACGGGGGTATTTAGTCCAGCTTTTATAGTTGGCCTGCCTCTAACTTCTAGGGTAGTATACTACTATCCATTGCGGGGAAACACGCTAGCGGGTGCTATACCCTAATCTTTTCAAACATTAGCGATAGATCTTAACATGTATAGTGACAGACGGCCATGAACACGGACGACCTTTGATAGCCTGGTCAGCAAGAACTGAGGTGGAGGAAAAATAGCAGACTTGGCCACGGTGGGTTTCGAACCCACAACACTCTGGGTCCAAAATCAGTTTAGACCATGCACTGTGCCACCCTGCCCCCAAAATATATGCCCAGCACATTTGAGTGGCGTAAAGAGAGGGGGGAGTCTATTTCGTTTAGTCAGTTAGGAAATTATTCTCGGAGATTGATGAAACTTGAGAATTAGTTTTCACGTAATTAACCTTAGAAATTAATAACCTCCATTTAGGGCCTGTTGGTGCACAGTTTGTCCATAATCAATCGGCTTCGCACCAACCAGTGTACCATCAGCCCCACAATATCGGTGCTTAATCCTTTAATATGTATAAGGTCATATATATTCCGTAAAAGGATCAAAGCGTTGACTAAATAATGATAGATGCTAAAGCTACCTAGATGGAAAATATAAACACTCAATGCTTCATCGGATATATGCAGATGGGTGATTTAATCCCATCGTCCACGCCAGTAGCTTTTAATCAAATTGAAGGGATGGTAGTGAGAAAGTAGTTACAGTTTTGAAGCACGAGATAGGGAAATCAATATCACAATATAGGTTTCAATACCGGGGTAATATTTTTGTCATGTGTCATCTATGACCCCCATGCGCGCACCTCTGTATATAGATAGAGCTGCAAACCACCCAGATGACATATTATATCCTAATGATATGAGGACGTTTTACTTTTAATTTCGAACGAGAACCTGATTCACAAATCTACAATTCCCACATCACAGATTACCATATAAGATGTAAACTCACCGCTTGACCTGCGAGCAATACTTTTAATTTACTTGAGCCAATGAACATAAGAACGTACGTCCCGAAGACAGCTACTGTTTGCGTCATAAGTGCAAACTGAGCAAACTGGAAAAAAATTAAAGAAAAGATTAATAACGTTTCACTGTACAACTATTGCTATTTACAAATGCCGACCATCTATAATGGCGGTAATAAGAAAGTATAAATAGATGTTTGTGCCGTTGTATAGGAGCGTGGATGAACAGAATCATGTCAAGGTTAAATTTAACTACATTAAACGTGATATGTAATTAATAATGTAATTAATATGTATTTAAAGATGACCAACCTGCCAGGGTAACATAAAACAAACTGTCGCAACAGCTAACAAAATGCTGTGCTTATAACTGGGTCGGGGTATCCTGAAAATACATAAAAATATTTTAAATCTAAACCATTTAGGTTCCTTATATAGGCAGTGATGTTCAACATTGTACATAGGTAGATGGCTTAAATACATGTATGTATACATAGACATATAATAGATCTACTTATAGAAAACCCCATATGATACTGCTTGTAATGAATCATAGCAAACGATGAATTGAAATTAATTTGGATGGTGACCGAGCGGGCAAAAGACATTCGTCATCAAGTACGATAGCTCCCACGCCTAGAGAGTAGGAAGCACATAATGTATGATAGTCTACTTATGATAAAGCAAGGGTCTTTATATATAAGAGGATCCTCTACCGGTTGCTAGGCAATATATATTAATCTAGCTAGTGGTATTATAGGAGAGGAAGGACCGGGGATATGAAAGTAACAAACAGGTAAGAACGCCCGATATTTGTCATATTAGGGCGAGTGGTTCAGTCGAATATATAATGTACAACCGGATATATCACCGTACGGAAGGTAAGAGAATAAGAACAGGACATGAACCACCAAGAGAATACGATAATTATAAAATAGTGGGAAGGGTCAGAGAGGCAAGGAGAGGGTAATAAGAGAGAGAGGCAAGGAGAGGGTAATAAGAGAGAGAGAGAGAGAGAGAGAGAGAGAGAGAGAGAGAGAGATAAGAGAGATAAGAGAGACAGCTAGACAGCTAGACAGAAAGAGAGCATATATTGAAACTTACCTGAGAATATAGGTAACAATGAACATCTCTATGACAAGGAACGGATAGGCAAAACTTTCACGAAGCGGTGGTGTCCATTGGACACGAGTACACTGCAAAGAAACACATATCTTATACTCAATGTACATATTTTAGCAAAGACAATTTCAATACTGTCAGTCAAACTAAAGTTTTTGACAGTCGTTTGGCTACACAGAAAGTCGATGTTACCGAGGAAACTTCAACAGTTAAACCACATCTACCTATTTTGCATAGCGAAACTCATTGAACAACTCATCAATAACTGTCATAGGCGTTGGGCGTCGGGAGGCGGGGATGGAGAAGGAATTCCCCTCTAGTCCTTTTATAAAAAATGGAGCTTTTATTTACTTGCACAAAGTGGTAGCAAATCCACCGCCTTATCTTAATTTAATCTTCAGGGTACACTAAGAATTGATCTAGTGAATCAGAGGCATCGAATAGATCAACTCAAGTAGCCGAACATATGGACAAGGATTGGGGTATTTATTGATTGATATGTCCTGGGTGGAGGAGGAGGGGGTGGAGGGGGACTAGAGGGAGTATGCGATAGGCATGGTACTATAAGATTACTGTAGGTTGATGGCTTAGCCCAATGGTAGTTGGTTGGATCGAGAGTCTTTCCGGGTGGTTGGCAGTGAGGGATCGGCTAGCTTTGATCTCCAAGTTATTGACTAGAGGCTTGATCAAAGACGGTGTATGCTGAATACTAAGTAAGTGACCAGAGCCGAACAGTCAGCACCCCAGCGGGTCGCAGCCTACACGAAGGATGCTGACGCTCTTTTCAATGGGCGGCTACAAACTTTTGTAAGAGGATTGTCCTTCAATGGACAACAGTATCAATTTGTCACAGGCGGCTACCCCTCAGTTTCTCCGTCCGCTTTGTAGACCATTAATCCGCTAAAAGCTAGGGCTCTGCAGCCAGGGTGTTTTCTAGTGTGGATGATAGTAAAAATAGCAACAGGGCGAGCGGAATTCCGTTTGGGTTAAACCTTCATAAATATAATCCCAAGGACTATTGGGTTCAAAATACTCACAGGAGAAAATTTACCAGCCTATTTTCTTACAGGCTGCCTATCTATCTGTGTAAGACATGATCTGAGAAACAATTGTTCCATGAGAATTCTATATTTCAGGTGTATCACTTCAGGTTCTACGGAAGCAAAATAATACCGACAGGCAGAACAAGACATGTCTACTAAAATAATACCACTGCTGTATGGGAACACAATATCAGAAAATATATTTATCGTTTATGAAAATAGTGGTATTATTACACACTTAATAGACCATCCATAAATGACGTCATGCCCCAGGGAGAGGGTGATATGTCATGACAGCCAATGGCAAAGAAATGACAAAGGGGGAAGGGGTCAAATGCCCCCAAATCGCATGACATCATTTATGTATGGCCCTCTAGCATTCCAAGTGACTGACTATGACTCCGATAGCATATATATCTAACTGCCTGGATCCGAGTCATTTCCTGTTCCTCCTGAGTATGTAAGATATGTAAGACTTGGCGTCCGTCGCTAATGCTGTCTCCTCCTCCACAGGAGATGGTCGCGTCATTACTCAATCGATCGCAAAGAATAAAGGGGGAATTGCGATTCTTTGATCTCAATATTCAGCTAATTTATTTTTCCCCAGGCCTGGTATACGTAATATTGGAGCTTCTTTGGACCAAATCGAGATAGAATAACTCGGTGCAAAGTTTGATAGCGTCATTAAATGGCGCCAACTGTATGTATGCCCGTGGTTACCAGCCTGACTCAGGGCAGGTTATGTCTGTCTGATATCCGGAATATTGGCAGGGCACGGTAGGTACTTCAGTGTCCTCTTTGAAGTTTTAAGTTTCCTCGTTTATTGCAAAACATGAAGCTCATATCCATGTTAAGGATAACTTCAGAACTTGTATTCATGAATGCTATTCTTGTGCTGTGTTCCACTGGTTATCAATGGCAGGCAGAATGGCTGCGACATAAACCAAGAGTTCTGTGGCCAGTTGAAAGTTGAAATTACACACGGTGATACAACCAGACTTGCATGAAAAGCAAGCAAATCCGAAGCCCTGGTACGCAACGATGGCCAAGGGAATTGATACCATGTTGTTAAAACTCTTCATCAGTCTGTTTCCACTACATGGGGAAGCAACAAATGTGAAAGGCAGAAGCGAATTCACACTATCGTCCGTCCATGGAAACCAACCCTTTATTTATTAAACCAATTCACGGGAGTAGTGCCTGGAGAATACAGCACAACAAATGTAGCTGAATGAAAATCCGATAGCATCCCTTTCTACAAACAATAGAATTTAGTTTTATCACTTAGGCTTTCTGTTCAAAGTTGGACCAGCTCGTTTGTCATGAGCCAATCGTCGGTGTACTTCAAACTAACCACCAAAGGGATATGGTATATTTTTTCCCATGAGGTACTCAGGCCCTGGGCACTGTGGGTCATTTTCTGCTTATCACCTTCCTACGTTGGGGTCTGCAGGGAAGGCCAGTGGTAGGGCCCCATACACCGCATATCTCCCGCCAGTGAAAGGTCCCAAGACATAAACATCGTGCAGGAAAACCACCCTCATACAGGCCATCAAGTTAACGTTCAGATGTACAAAACGGGTTAATTCCAGGTCCAATTAAATTCTAATTTCTACAATATTTAATCATTTCAGGATCTCAGGATTTACCCAGTTTTGATTTAATATGTTGCCACTAGTCTAAAATTCAAACACATGAGAGCATTACATGTATAATTCCGAGATATATAAACTATACATACTAGATTATAACAGAACTTTGCTAAGGATCGTTCTGTCGATTCGTATATCATTTTGTTGAGATTTTTACCAACTCGTAAATAGTCCATCGATGTTCTCGAGGAATGGGAACAGTGTAATTAATGCTTTCATTGTTAAGAGAGAGACTTAATGATTCCGCATTCATTCCACTTGCATGTAAAGACCATACAAATAAACAGCGAAATTGTCCCTTAATGAAAAATTCATGAACTTATGGAATGTCCTATTGGTATTTTAATGAGGAAACAAATTGAGATCTACCACTCGGCTCCCATTATGCCTTTGAATCAACTACGCTATTTTCCATGTTGAAGAGCATCTATTCTAAATGCTAATTCTTAGTCCAATACTTCCCATAGAACTTAATTTTAGTCATTTTGTTCCTACTCGAAACTGATTAAATTATTTTTCAGACCACTTCCCGGACTATATTAAATGCAAAAACTGTAATAGGCATAGGGTAAGCTTTTGTATTCCGAACTAGTATATCAAAAGTAAATCAGTATACTTCCATGACTATCAATTTTTAATTTCAAGCCTGATATTGTAAATAGAGTATGGGAATGTACTTTCTCGTGCCCCTGTGGAGAATCAACCTTAGTAATAACAAATGAAAAATTCCGTTGTCGGATCGGACGACCTCTTTAGCCCAATTAGTTGGACAAGGATGGTAGACTACAGCAATGGCCCCTTTTAATGTGGACCCAAATGTCGTTCCTAAAAGAACCGTCCATCAGAAATTTACCCATTAACATAATAGCTCTAAGCAATGAGTAACGATTGTTCTGATGAAATAAACAGGCATTTTCGTTTTAAGAATAAGGAGCAAAAGGGACGCCAAACTAGAATTAGGCACCATAGTGAAAATGTGGTGCCTTAAATACTAATCTCCCCGATGGCTTTTCCATTAGAGACAAGGCGATGGTTTTGTGACCGGAGAAATACTGTCTCTTTATCGCCTACTCCAAGAGGGAGGTGTCTAGGTTGGCCATCTTCTCCTTTTCTCCTCCACAGCCTTTCTGAAGTGGTCAGGTTCTGAGGAACACAAGCAAAACCTTTACGTCTAAAACCCTATCGCATTCCATCGAGCACGTAGCGTTTGAAGTCAAGATCCTCTCTCCAGCTGGACTCTGGAATGGAGAAAGGATCTCCCGCTCCAGGGGACCCCCAGGAGGATCAGGGAGAGGGCAAAGGAAATGGAAGTTATCGCTTGTAGACATTCTCCAGTGACAGAAGCGCACATAGGGAGGTATCCCCCACACTTGCTCACAAGCAAGGGATGCAGAAGCCACGGACCCCAAGCCCTTTCATGTGTTCTCACAAGATCAAACACAAACCTGCTAGAGACTCAAGATCAGGGGCTTCATTAAGCCACGATACCTTTAATTCAGGTCCGACTGGTGAAAGGTTTCGTCACTGGGAATTCTTGGGGAGGAATAAAAGAGCCAGTTTTTTACTTCCTTAAAGGCTTTTGTTTCTGTTTCACAAAGGCTTGGCTTGAGAGAAGAATAGTTCTTTAAGGGGCTGGGCTCAGATGTTTTGGATAGCTTTGAAGCACTGGTTGTAAAAGGAACGTCACTTCATCTTTGTACGGAGAAAGGAGAGAGCCTGGGGCCAGGGTGAAATATGAACCGGACGATGGTTAAAAAAGTGGGCATTACGTTGCCACTTCATGTGTGAATTCTCCCTCTTTAGTGACTGACTTTCCTGACGAGGTTCAAGGAAACAAAGTGATCCCCAATGTGACTGGGCATGGGAAGGAGGTTCAAGCTGAGGAGTTGCTCAGAGATAAAACTGGTCGAGCTTTGAATAGAAATACTCAGCAATTTGAGTCACTCGTTTTTCGCAACGGGCAGATCAGTGTTAGAAGCACGCTTTAAAGGAACTTACCTCTCCATGGTTGAAGAAGAAAGATGCAACTGCTAAGCAGCCGCCAAAATTGCTGCCGCTGCAATGAAACAAAATACACATCTGAGCGAATGAAAGGGATGGAAACAAATAAGCAGCAACTGGAGTTTATAGATTATTCCTATTTTATTCGCAGAGAATTTTAGCTCAAGTCTCAAGAAACTTTAGAAAATATGCAGAATGTTTATATGTGATTGATATCAATAGCATGGAGAACATACCTTATAAATGTTCCAAACAGGAAAAATACAGCCATGTTTATACCATTCAACAGAAACACACTTTCAACATAAAAATATGGCATTTCACCAAGGCCTGAAAGAAAATGATGACTCTTAATGACTTGAAAAATAGATAGAACACAAAAGGAACAGGTTGTTTCTGTTTTTACATTTCCACTGACGAAATAGGACACGAGAGAATAGATAAGGTTACCATTTAAACGAACTACAAAACCATCAAAGATGAGAAAGAGTAGGAAAATATTTAAGCCCTCGCTCTCTTAGTAAGGTGGGATATTCTCTACTCAACACTTACCGACGCAGCTCAATACAGGCGCTAAATTCTCTCCTCTTTCAACTCGCCAACAAGTTTTTGTAGTAATATCCATGGCTTTAGTTATATATGAATAGGTCCTGTAGGCAAGACCTAAAATAACCTGTGCGAAACAAAGGAATTAGTTTTCCAATCAGGCATGGGGAAGATGGAGAAGAAGCGATGATTAAAATAAAAAGAATCTCTTCAATGGGAAAATTGCGGCACCAGGGTCAATGAAAGGGAACTGAAAAAATTGTAACTCAATCCCGGGATCAGCAAAATGTGTTTTAAATGTTTTTCTCCCAAAATTCGGCATTGATGTAAATTTTGCCCCCCGGCCCAATGACAGATCTTGTAATGATCGTAGACTTGTTTTGTAGAACAGTACACCAGATCATTGCATTTTTATAGACAAGCACGCCTAAAGATCGAACTCGCGTAAGTTGGCAATATTCTTGTTGTATGAAAATCGTTTCCGTCAAGGGGTTGGCAAAGTCAAAACGTATTACATTAATTTCCCTGTCAAACATGAATTCTCTGTTCTAAAATATACTTTTAGGTGGGTGTGATATGGAGAAAACCGTTCATGGGAGGTCATGTCAAGTTTAAATTGTAAATCTCCTGCTAATGAAAAAATATTCTATACGAGGCAAGGCGATTGAAAAATAATTTCGGGTAAAGGGCCTAGTCCACTAAGCCGATTCTCATCACGCGATTTTGCGCCGCACAGGACTCTTTTGCACTAAATTCTGGCAGAATCGCATGAGAATCGGCTTAGTGGACTAGGCCCTTGAGAATTGTGTCGAAAACCCACATTGTATACCAAAAATTTGAGGATTGATAGGTGACAAATAAAAAGAGCAGAACTACCAAACTTTCATAACATTCTAAACTATTATGACACAAAATCTACTCATATTATGAGTAACGCAGCGCAACGCAGTAATGTATCAACATTGTTTGATGTGCGTTTTTGATATAAATGTAAAATGTTAGCCATAATAGTAATACAAAAAAAGTGACTTATATGAATGCATTTATCAAAATTCTGCTGCTGTTACATGTTTAAGTACAAGAATTTGAAGTCAAATTGACCGAGAGAAAACGGCAGAAGGTGAGCAATAATAAGAGGAGCCACCAAAGGAAACGATTTCAGCGTGTCTCCGAAGTATAAATGTGGACTTTTATGAAGCCCTCTAACAAAAACAACCGGACAAAATCCTCTAAAAGTTTGCTCAAATGACTTTTCGATGAGTTGGAAAAGAACGGAACAAACCGATGTTTACCGAGAGTGCAGCTTTATGTACGCAAAGGACGTCTTTGTATGAAAGTATTTATAAACGATTTCGAATGTCAGAGTTGAATTTCAGACATTGGCAATTTGAAACGATCAAATTGAACACTCACGAATGTGAGAAAATATAGATCAAATTCACAGCATTGTTGTTATGTTGAAGGTAAAAGCCAGAACACAGATCTATGCAAATGAATTAAAGCTTACCTCTGGGTATAAATTGAAGCGTTTGAGTGTGTTGATATTGGCAGGATGTTCGGTCCTATTGTCATACATGACGGCATCTAGGCTCGACTTAATAGTTGGCGCCTCCACTACTGTTTTAAAGTAGGAATAATATAGGCCCTGAAAAGACACAAAATAATAATAATAATAGATTTGTATTTCCATAATACATACGATATCATAATACAGTGTAGTCGACTAGAAGTAAGAACATATATGTGACCTGCTCTGCGATTATGGGTCTTAAAGGTTGCTACTAGGGGCATTATTTAACAGGAAAACTGTTAAAAACACAAAATTTACTCAAAAAACCATTGAAAATGAAATTTTTCACAGATTATAGTGTGGCGGAAAACTTTGGAGAAAATGTTGTTATTGTTGCCATGGTAACCATGAATTCAATGGAACGTCCAAATCATCAATAATGACGTTTAACAGGATTCTGGTTTCCATGGAAACCTATACGCCATCAAAGTGTTTCAAATTTAAATAAAGTCAAAAGAGAATTTTCTGATGATTAAGATACTGAAAACAGATTTGAATTACTTACATTTTCAGAAAAATGGCAATATATTATTCAACTTATTGAAAATGATGCGTATTTTGAAATCATATAAGGGTTTAACTAAAGTTCTGCAAGTAAAAACTGTACAGCAGTTTTGGCTATTTACCCCATTTCAACACATATTTCAGAACTTCATATCTCGGCTTCTGTTTTTCGTATCAACATAATTTTTGCAGCATAGTATGTCCTAAAACACATTTTACATTTCATATCTAAGCACTTTTCGCAGAGCAGGTCACAATATGGAAAAAGGAGTATTCTTTGTAAAGAGTACCTGTAGATCTTTCGAATACCCCTTGCATCACATAATGTACATTTCAAAGAACGTCAGGGATGAGAACACCGTTGATGGGAGCTAGGTCAATGTCCCGAAATACCAAGTTTCATGTGAGCTTCATGAACGTATTTCAAGCATTATTTATAATAGTGTAATGGCACTACATCTACAAGCTTAAAATGTAGTTCATGGGATATGACTTATTAACGCAGATTGATTAGGCTAGCTATAAAGTGAATCCCCGAAGTCCGCAGTCATATCAGTACCAAATTTAATACCAGATATAATCAATTCATGTGACATTTAACATTCGGTCGGAGCAAGGCAGCTAGCCCCGTTTTCAAGCAGATCGATGAGATTTGAGGACACCGACGTTAGTAATACAGATCTAGAACGGATAAGAAATTGAAATGTGACTGATAGCCATATATATTATACATATATGTTGGCGGACAACTTATATACGCCGCATACGGTGGATATAAAAGAAAGGTATGCGAAGCCTGCATTATTTCTACACGGTTGTCGTAGGTAACAAGTTGCCTATCTAGCAGAGAAGATTAGACTATTCCTATACATCGCCCTCATTGCAGCCGCGTATTTTATATATATGTGCTCGCTTGGGCCAGACGAGGTCAAAGTATGGACTTTTTTCTGCAGACCTGCAATGAGCCCCACGGGGAGCCCAACGACCGAGGGTCAAGGTAGACAGTGCTTTCCAGTGGGAAGAGGAAAGCAGATAAATGGCATGCAGTAAAAGGACCTTGTCGCATGATAGCATGAGATTTGTTATAGCTCATGGCTGCGGCGGGTCGGGCATGCGTAAAGGTGGTGGGCTGTAGCAACATGAGCATGGGCTGAGAAAGGAAGGAAGGCGCATATGATTTAACAAGTAATATGAATAAATAGCCAGGCGATCTGTCATGATCTACTGCAGCAATACGCAAACTGAAGGGTAAGATCGCGTGTCAGTAGGTTAGAAAATTGCAGCTTTATGTACAGAGTTAGGGCAAGTGGCTTCTGGTTTGGATTGATTGTTGAACACAAATATTTTTTTTAATAGATTCGAGCTCTGAGCGAGTTGGTGACGAGGGTCTTCCACGGAGAAGGTGAAATAAAACGTCAGAGAACTAGACTAAGAATATTGTATATATTTTCGTGGGGTCGGACAGATGCATTATTCTCGGTCATTCTAAACCTAGCATCGGGAAAAAGAGGTAAGAGTTTGCGTAGTGCTAGAATATAGCATTTATATCTGCATTATTCTGAGCTCGTACGTTGACCGTACGTAGGAAAACCCTACTCGTATATTGCAAGAGTGTTTTGCAAAGATAAAACGCAATTTGTTCCATCGCTCCCAGAATGGAATATCTTAAACAGCATTATGCAGTTTTTTTCGTTAAAATGCATGTAGGCAGGAACTGTGGAGAACGGGAAGTAAGAAAAAAGTATGACAGTGATAGATATATTGCGTTTAATGCATTTTAATGAATGGCGGTGGTAAAATGGACTCTCGTTACAATTAAGGACCACTTTGCCTAAAAGGTACTCTTATGCAGTCACATGTACTACTTTCCGTGTGTGTGAGGGAGGGGGGGGGGGGGAGGGGAAGGGGTGCTGGCGAGCGTAGAGGGGGGGGAGGTGTAGTACGTATTTGAATGGGAATGTATAAAATCAATTGGATAAATACTAAGAAGGAGACAGTTTTGAAGGTGGCTGGAAGGGAGCCTCGGAGGGGACTGCGTGGATGAAGACTGAGAGGACACATGGAGCACATGGACTATCCGTATCGATCATGTATTGATTCCAAATCCTGCCATATGTGCAACCATCCAACAAGGCCTGTCACCAGTGGATCAACACAATTCTCACGCCAGAGGGAATGCAGGGGCCCCGGGTCACACCCTCAGTGCCTTGGCTGCAAATGACTTCAGGAAAAATCCATATGCAAACATGGGCACACATAAAGACATCGTATAGCAATAAAGGTCAATGATTTTTTATACGATGAGATAAAGGTTACTTAGTTGTATGTAGGGAATTTATCTTTAGACCTTTTTCAATTATAACGCCTATAAACGACCTTTGACGTCCTTTTCTCGTCTTGGTTGAAAAATAGGTGCAAGATAAACCAACCCTAGTAAACTAACTACGTTCTCGTTCCATAATTATTCACTAATATGATAATAAATTAAACAAAAACAGAATGACATGTCACGAGAGCAATTTACATAATAAAGTGATCGACATTTAAACTTGATATCCTAAAAATCATTGAGTATTGCATAATATTGCATTTGTCTCTCCCGACCGCAAAAAGGCAGAATAATTCAGTCCTATCCCAATTTGGCATCGCCAGGTGTAGCAATATTTCCAATTAGCTCTACAAACACCCACGCAGCGAGGGCATAAAAAGCCCTATTCACTGCAGGCAGGCAAACGAAAAGCTGCATAATTACACAGACGGCAGGGAAATAAAACTTGATGGACCCTTCCTGAATGCACTTCTTCGGCGGAGATATTCCTTGAACAATAACACTGGCTAACGCACTACCACACTTTGCACTTTCCCTCTATACGGGAAGGTCCATAAAGGCCCCGGCGCAAAAGCAATGAAGCCATCCAGGGAGGCGCGCCACTGGTACGGCTGATTGGTCGGGGCCACCGATGTGCAATTTCTAGGCTCTTCTTTTATTCAGGTCTTTTTGGCGAGTGCGATCCACTGAGAAGACGATAGTGCGAAGCGAAACTCTAAGTAAGTTCGTCACCGAAGATGCTATACTTTTCAATTTTATATCGATTCCAATTTTATATCAAAGTTACAACAGCTATATACACTTATTAAATAGGAAAACATATCAATCCTTTATAAACACTGCAGGAAACAGCAATACTGCTCAGGACTGATCGATCCATCCGAGCATTTATCAGCTATTTCTTTGGAGTTCGGTATACAGCCACCCCCTAGGCAAGCAGGTCAGATGCCATGATACATAGATGCCATAGACAATTGAAATGACTGAAAGATCATTCCAATCGGGGAAGAACAATTTAAAGAGGGGTATAGGTTTTAAGTATTTATAAGTGTATTTCAGAAGTTACCTATAATGATACAGCAGCACAAAGAGTATATTGGTGATCTGATTTACATTGGTTACAGTGGTTTAACATCTTTAGACAAAGAAATGCAATACGCAAATCTTACAGTTAACTGAGACTTACTTAATCGGTCAGCCAAAGTAGCATACAGTATACATATATATGGACATGACATTTTCTCGTCATAAATGTTGTCCAAGTAGAGAGTGGATAAAAGACCATTTGCAAAACCTTTAGTCAGATTTCCAGACAATACAAGGCGAATCATGTCTCATGTATATGCCTAACACTACTTCAATTATACCTCCTTCTGTATGTCCTTCCCTCGTACGAGTACATATTTTATTGCATGATCATCTCCACCTTTAGAGCAAAAGTATGGTGACTCAGGTGGAAGGTGATATGGAGACCGACTTCAGCCAAGCTACGGGAGTTATCTTGTTGACCTTCTTCACAAAGCTGGAGTGAGTGGAAGGAATCATGCCATGCGCTACTATTGCTTGGATTTGGGCAATCAGCTTCGAAGAATAACATTTATACTTTGCGTTAACACAGCACCAATCCAGTTGATTTAAAGCAATA
Source organism: Sthenelais limicola (assembly GCA_942159475.1). Classification (NCBI taxonomy): domain Eukaryota; kingdom Metazoa; phylum Annelida; class Polychaeta; order Phyllodocida; family Sigalionidae; genus Sthenelais; species Sthenelais limicola. The sequence goes on along the minus strand of OW804096.1, from coordinate 77,996,052 downwards.
TTTTTAAGCACCCGACCCGACCCACACACTTTCAAAACAGGGGCACTGCAACTTGGGTTGCATGACAGAGCTGCATACACAAATAAAGGGGGCGGGATATTAGGGGAAGAGAGATTTTTCAATATATCACACGAGGCAAAGATGACAAGGAAAGTGTCAAAAGCTACGTAATCATAACCGTCGAGCCTTTTTAGGTATCAATATTCCAAAATCCCTGGTAGTCGCAGTGTGACTCGAAATCAGTGGTTTGCAGCACTAGCAATGTCCGAAGCGCTAGCCCGACCACAGGTGTCTGCTTTTGTGACCAATGAACTCCATTGTACTCCGATTCCTTATTAGGATCACCATAAGGCATAGACCTCTGAACAATGCGCCAGGAGCAAATAATGACCAGGACCAGAGGCATCATTTTGCCGATAATAAAAGAAGGTGGCAATAAGGAGAGATATGTGAAACGGGGAGGGATATCACAAACCCGCCTCACGAAGCCAATAAAGGCAATGATATACGTGAAGGAGCTTGTCTTGGGACATTGCATCTCCTTGTTAGTTTTACTTCAATTTATGGTGACCTTCCGCAAGTCACGGTTGTTCATGAACGTTTATAAATGATATAAAGAAGTCCAGCTAATGGATTCCTCGTGATACATGCATGCAAGATATGATAAAGGCATATCACAATGTTACATGAAGGAGAAATTATATCACAGATCTTTATTTAATACCCCTATGTTTTAGTTTCTGCCCTTATTTTCCGTACATACGGAACATAAGGGCAGAAACGGCTAATAAGACTTGTGAATAAGAACTCCTAACTAAGTAAGGTATGTATATTGACTATGATGTCTACCCAGTCATCTATGGGTTTATCTTTAAAAGTAGGGACACTCCAAAGAAAGTACAAATGGCACACACCATGATATGATACCTACATGGATGATTGCTAAGTACTGGGGACAATATCAGTGCACGTGTGGCCCCGCACTCCACACACTTATGGTGTAATGTACCTTTCATAGATGAAGGACCTGTGCTCATGTAACTCGTTCAGAAATCTTCTCGCCTGAGCAGCTGCCCCAAGGGATATGCACCCAAAGTTTCTCTGATCCCCTATGGAATGAGATTCCTCAGAGGCAAGGATGACAAGAATGCAATGATAACAGTTCCGACGTATATGACTTTAATGGCATTGTTGTGTATGATAGGATCACACCCTAGGGGTGTCAGAGACCCCAAAGAAGGGAAAGATGATAGCGACCTTAAATGGGCTAACGCCTATTGCACTCGCTGTTACGCCCCTCTCAAAATGGGTGAAATGAACTGCTTGAGACAAGGGCCCACACTTGGAAAGATGGAAGTGGGGGAAAGGCGAGGTAAAAGATTAATAATCCCTGGACATAAATAGGAAATACCACAATGACCACATCAAAAGGAAATAAAACCGTAAGCGGTGGTCAGGAGCGGCGCAGGGATCACATATTTCAACGCCCATTACCGCTTTGGAGTATCAGTGGATGATGGATGTGGGCAACACAAGGCGGTTTCTTGTATTCGGGCAGACTGTGAAGTGCTCGCCTTTCCTGGATCCTACCGCAAGTATTTCACAGTTTTACCATTTAAGGCGCTCGCGACAGGCGCAGATAATTTTAGGAAATGAGAAACCTGCATGGCTAGATAATTGTAGATGATGGTAAATGAATAATGTTGAGGAAAGGGTAAGAGGGAGATCAGGGTTATCAAATACTTAATTCAAATTTCTGTGAAATCTCTTGAAAAATGAATGTGAAATCTCTTGAAATATGAATATGAAATATCTTTTTTAAACGATTTCCATATGCAATAATTATACGCTGTCTCCTTCCAGTTCCTTATTCCAATATTAAATATTGAATCGGCCTTAAATTTAAAAAAAGAAAAGATATTTGTCTTATTGCAAAAGGAAATAAGCAGGCAGGAACTGACGTTGGAAGGAATCAGGTCGCTTATGAGTATTGGCTTTCATTTCATTAGGACCAGAGTCTAAGGCCATGATCCATAGGTCAGAACAACACTCCCCAGGCAATCGACATCACAATACCTCGCCTTTCACCGTTACCCCATCGCCACTGGCCAAAGTTACCACCCGCTCTATCATAATCTGCAAGGTTCCAGGGGCTAGAATCGTGCAGTGGTTAGGCTACAGCGTATGGCAAACGAAGTACCGCGCTCTTATCTACTTGTTTTATAGGCATGAACCTACTATAAATAGCTGTCTTCCGACGTCCATAAACATAACTTGACTCCCCAACCCCCAGACAGCAATGTCCAGGCGGTAATTAAAACATCTGCATGATAATGACACACAAAAGGTTACACAAAAGGCCCTGACAAGGGCGTACAGTTTCAATGGATTTTGCTGTACTACTTTTGATGAATATTTCTGTTGATGGATAACCTCCGCTCACAACAATGGAGAGTTATCATTTTGGTTGGCAGATTATGGTGATACAGAAGCAAAGATCAGCGACTCCCCCTTTCCTCGCTATTCATTCACTCGTTCCCATCACTTCCTTACAACCCATGAGTCTGATATGGGAGAGGATGCAATAACCGGCAGATATGACCGGCAGATTACTTGAACTGCGTTGTGCGCCGGACTTGAGCACCAGGGGACCGGAGATATTGCTTTTGGACAGGAAATAATGAGGAAACTAGCCAGAGAAGAAACTATATTTCTCCAAAGGTCACTTCCCACGATACCCATTGTAGAAAGTCCATGCAGAAGATTAGGAATGGGCTCACTTTTATAAGATTTTTTTGCCACATAGATTTGGCATTCTTTCAACTTTTGTTTTGACGGCATAATATCGACTGTAACAAAAACTTGTTAATTAACGTAAAGGTCATGCTATCCTGGGCCCTCATTTCGACAGCAAATAGGATGAATTTATTTTAAGAAAAGGCAAAATAATAGTATCGGCGCGGTATAAGAATAGTCCTTTCTTACGGTGTGCATGTAAAACATCTTACCGTGCACTTTCCTCCTCCTCAAGCGTTTGGGGGAGAAATGGAGCGGATTGCCAAACTCACAAATAGATTCAGTCGGGCTTAATCTTGTTGGACCACTATGGCTGAGTAGAATCGCCTAATTTAACTGGGCTAAAACATTCCCCTGGCGCGGGCCAAATATTAACAGTGCCTTAGGGAGGAGGGCAAGGTCACTAAAGGTCAGTACGCCATTACGTCTAGACTAGCACATCAATGTGGGGAGAGAGAGTTATCAACATGCACCATTCAGTTTCTAAGTGCATGAGACATGCGCATTAAGATCTGAGAGCACCCAGATTAAGTAAACAGGAGCCGTCTCAACAAGAGGAAATTGACTCTCACATCACTATTGGGCCCATAGGCACCAATATCACAGTACTTTTGGCACAGGCCAAGTCTAAAATACGCAGATGCTGAAGAGCCAAGCTGCTTAAGAAGGAAGTCAATATACTACATACGTATATGCCTGGTGGCAAGTTAAGGACATCTTAGGGTACAATGTACTTCCAGAAGGAGTACTCAATTGCGAATGGTTTTTTTTTGGTTTTTTTTATTCATTTTTTTTTATCTCAATCAAGAATACTGCTCCGAAATGAAATATCGTATATTATAATAATATATAATCAATACTATACTAAAGTGGAATCTGGGGGAAGGTCAAGATAGCAAAATTTTTATGAATGGGAATGAATGAGTAACATTCTTCGGCTTATCAGGGTTGTACATATATATACATAATGCATTTAACCGGGGCTCCATGAATGCAGTGATGATGAATGATTTACTTCATAATGATAAGGTTAACATTACAGCGCACAGAATTATGTATCTCCTGAGCGCCCCATCTAATGACACCAAGTGCTAACAAAATAATTGAGAAAACAATCACCTCACCCGTCTTGTGCGACGCCAAGTACGCTTAGATGATCATCCATTTTCATACAAACATTATCTGGCCTACTGATTCAAGACTGGCCCTTTAGAAGTCGCGGGGTCTAGCCAACAAAGTTTGCTAATTACATTTAATCGTGCCAACAAAAGGCTGCTACTTGCTCAATACAGAAAGCCAGGAGCCTCTGCGACGCACTCAACTACTCTAAGAGTGCATACCAATGGCACTTTTTGCTTAATTTTGTTTAGCGTTGCGGCGTTAATTCCCTATTACTTATAGGCAATGAATTGCGCGCCTATGACAGGCAAGTTGCGGGCGGTAAAAGCACAAACGCCAATCTATCAAATGACTGGAGATAAAAAAGAAGACTTGCTAGAGATGGGCTGCTCCAGAAGCACTAATAAGGAATCTTGTCAACAGGACCTGGGTGGCCACCAACCATCAATTCTTCCCCACAAGGCAATTCCACGTAAGACTGGCCACCAGCGTTCATTGAATTACAACTTTTCAATATTCCTTACATTTTTACGAAGACAATCCGTGAAATAGCGTAAAATTTAAGTCACATTTTTTTTTTTTTTTTTTTTTTTTTTTACAACTTTATTTATACTGGGAGTGCAAGATCCCAAAAATAGGTAAAACATTTACTTTCAAATCATCGTTTTACCTAGACTTTACTGTAATAATGTTACAATAGATGGAGGGGAGTATCGCTTTATATCGGGGTGGGCCGAGGAGTATGGATGAGTTCATTGAAAGAACATAATAAACTTGTAACTTGTAATAAATGTTATCGGACGTCTTGTATTCCAATTTAATAATAGTTAAGAAGAATGTTTAGTACTGATGATTCCATGCTTATTTAAAGAATTTCCAGGTACATTAAATATATTGCTGTAATCTATGTTTGGGAACGCATGACACTTTCATGTAAAACTGTTTGGCCAAGATTAAATTGTACTAAAACGAAGGAAAACTGGTGCATTTGCCACTGGTGGCAGAAGTAAAAGTACTGTTTCATTTATTCTAGAAATTAGTCAAAATCATATAAAAAGTACTTAGCAATTTCTTACTTTACCCACTTATGTATGTCCATTTGTCAACACATTATTTAAGATAAATGGTCCCCAAAGGAACCAAATAATTGCCTAGAAATCCAGTGCAGTTTAACTGTATTCTCTATGAGAAGTGAGTAATGGACTAATTTATGATCATTACATGTTTCCCTGGGGATGACACCAGGACAAAGTTGTATAATGTACTGCAATAAATAAAATACATGTGCAGGTTTACTAACGAGTTGGTTGAAGGAGCATGGATATCGTACAAATTGCGAGGTAATTTTAAGGAGTGCTATATTCCAAGGGACTAAAACCAACGCGTAAGTTAACTTTCTTTGTCTTATTAAATTTGCAATAATAATTGAAAAGGATACCTTTTGAAGTCATATGATTTAATTTCGGCAGTGATCCGGGTAATAACATAATAATAAATGCAATAAATGTTCTACACAGGAACAAAAAGTATAGACTCGTATAGATTCCTTTTCGAGATAGTTCTGAATAAAATGCAATCGACGTACTTATGTATAGTCATTAATATAAGAGGGCAATCTCCCACCCATGCAATAATCGCCAGTCAACCCCAAAGAGATCCCTCTTACACCTTTAATGATAAGAGGCCATGCCGGCCACTGCAGCTCTCTCATAAACAAGTAGGCGCCTGCGCATGTTATCCTATCTAGTCTACAGTGAGGTATGGCACTAACATTTTTAGGGGATGACACATCTTCTCCAAAGACCGATAATTATCAGCAATGTCATTCATATTGCACCTTGCAGAGAGAGAAGCAAGACGAATTGCCTTCTCGTTACTGAAACAATTAAGAAGGCTCTCACTACAGTTTAGCCCAATCACTCTGCTCTTAGATAAAAGGTGGAGGGAATTCTGTTGAGAGCGAAGAGGTTCGAGGGCTCTTGGGATCTATAGATTAGGACCCAAGGAAGATTTGTGGTATGAATGAATAGGCATAGATAGGCATAGAAGTAGGAGTATAGCTTAAGAAGGATAAAAGATGGAAGGTGCAAAATGGGAATGCAAGTAGGATGGCAAGGACAATGAGGGAAACCCAAAACATGCTAAGTAGGTACCAACAAAATCACAGTAAATTATGATTATCATGAAGTAAATTTTGACAAGACTTGAGTCAGCCATCAAAATCCTCTAATAGGGATATTAAAGGTGACGATTATAAATAGGATGTATTCATAGCAGAAACTAAAATGAAAGTATCTTTCGCTATTGACATCTACGGGGACTTTATCGGGTCGTTGCATTGGGTATAAAGCTGAATATGATTGATTAGATTTAGAAGAAACTGTAAAACACAGTGCATGACTGACCAAGAAAAAAAACTTTGTCCATTGTGACACTCTGGCAGCAGATTGATCAAGTGACACAGAGGATGGGAGAATTGATGTAGGTATGAATAAATGAAGGAGGAGAGACAACGAGCTGAGTGCCTGGGGGCTATTTGTCAGGAGATAACAAACACGTTGATATACACACACCGTATCGGGAATCAAGAATACAAGAATTGAATACTGCATCATATTATATACATATGGAACGATGCACGCAGGGCTACAGTAAGCCTTATGGAACGTACACTCATTTTATACCTGTACATCTCTATAGACCAACCTACCTCTATTAGATTGATATGTACAAGGCGAACATAGTAAAAAATGACGGCGTGGGCCGACATGAAACGCATGCATTTTTTAAAGCCAAATATAACCTTTTGCACCATGAGCTAAGCAAAGTCCCTCAGTCTATTTTTATTCAACCTTTCACGAGTAAATGTCCCAAAGGAATATATTCATACATGATTCTGGACAATTAAGTTGATATGGTTAATGTTCATTGTGAAGATAGATTAAAAATAAGACATTCCTATACTTACTGGTGGCCCCTCATATTACTGGTGGCCCTATACTACTTAGTTCCTGAGACCACACCAAACCAGGTCTTTAAATCAAACCCTTAACAAGATATATGTCCATTGAATGTACATTAAAAATGATTTCAGGGGAACATTATAAACAAAAATACCTCATCTATAAAGAAGTAAAAAGGTCAAATGTCATTAGAGAAACGCATCTGGTGCATTGATTTATGGAAGCATTAGCCCCGGGAGGGAGAGGAATGCTGCTGTAAGGCCATACGCTGCAAAACGCCCCCTAGTGGCAAGTCCATTGATTGTGACAGACGGCATTTGTCTAAGCTTTGTTCTACTTCCGCTTCCGGTTATTTATTGATTTGTACTATGTAGTCTTCAAAACTATTTGGTCTCTCTTAGTGAAGGTTGCTTGTTCGACTGCTTTGGAGTTTTTTCCTTTCCTTCATTTAAGTTAATCTTGGTATCTTTGATCAGGAATAAATTTGCATTCTCAGTGCTGGGGAAGTCGACACTGTTTGACCAAACAGAGACGATGGTAAAGAGGGTCTGGCTGTGCGGTTTATAGAAATAGGCGAGCCAGAGCCAGAGTATCCAGAACAAACATTAATGAATATGGGCGGCCAGATAGAGCGTGCGTGTACATGGGCGATATCAAGTAATCGCCACAAGCATGCATTCTACTGGCCAGCCTGGAACCAGTTGAAACACTGTGGCATTGTATTATATACGTCCTGGCACATGCAGGAAGTTATACGGTCCAATTGGAACTAACTCTGCCTTAAAAAGCTCCACACTTAGGATTTTCTCCAACTATCACCAGGGGAATATTTTTATAAATGACATGCATATTAATACGTCAAATATCATTCTTTAAACGTTTTTCAATGGCATGCGTTCATGGAAATTAATCCAGCCTAGAAACTGTTAGTTTGATTATAAAGGCTCCTTGTGTAGAATGCATGAATTGATGTGCACAAGAAGGTTATAAAGTGCATGACATGAATATCGCTTTTTAAAAGGAATGCTTTTATCAAAAGTCAGCGATTTCAAAAGTCTGGATTTTATGACCATGCATAGCAAACTTCTCTGAGGTTCGAGGAACGAACTTGATAATGGACATACATGATATGCAATAAAAAGAGGATCTTATGGGCTCTTTATAGAACAGGAAGATGTCAAAATTGAAAATATCTACAAAGTAAGTCGCCGTCCGCCACGAGGTATTTCGTCGGTTTGTGCTTGGGGGGCTATTTAGGGGGACTTTAATCCAATGCGTGCGTCATTTAACAGGTCACTTCTACACCAAAGAAGTCCAGTACATCACGCGCTTCGGCTAAACGCCCGGCCTGTTGGTGCACTATGTTCATCAGGCTAGTCAGGGAGGAATTCGCACATACTTGGCAGTCAATCTATGGCTTCTTTTGTCTCATTTCCTTACCACCCGACTGTGGCAGAAAGATTAAAAGGGTAGTCACAACCTTGAAACTTGAGCCTTGGGGCTATAACCAGCTTAGGTAGAGACTAGAATTATTAATAACCTCTATTTCAGGCCTGCTGGTGCACTGTTTGTGCACCAGATTATGATGGTCATTAATCCTTTATTTTACACATGCACATATTAGTGAGTGTCGCATTGGATGTAGTAGAAACTGTGATTAGTTTCTGTGTAGCCTAGTTTAGGCAGTAGTGGTGGTGAAAAGGGTACGTGGAGCCGAAAGGAGAGAGATTGGGGCAGGCCATCCATAGGTCCTTGTGATGGGAATAAGTTGATGCAAGCCGAGCGCGGAACAGTAAGTATGGGGGTCGAGCAGTTTCTCCTCATCAAGATGCAAGCCAGGCAGCTCTGACTGACAAGCACCCTCAATCAAATGTTTATATGGAGTTAAATTGTATCTCAGTATCCCTATCTGCATTGCTTTCTCAACGTAATAATGATGTTATGCTCAGGGTAAGAAGTCACTCCAAGAGCAGTACTGGGAATCTTCTCCGAGAGAGCAGCACTAAACATCTTCTCCCATTATGTTAGTGAGCAATTGAGAATTCCGGATAATTCAAGTGGGAAGTGTTTACAATACATGCATGTCAAGAATATGGCCGATGGAGTTTCTACTTCAAATACATGTATATAATATAAATCTGAATATGAGGTCATTTGGCGACTTATGACACTACTTATGAAAATAGGAAATATAACTATTCATACATGGTTAAAAAATATTCATCCATTAACATGTAGCATTATAGTGACAGAATATTATATACGAGAGAAAAGGACAAAAAGGAATTCGACCAAGTTATATCAAAATAGGGTTAAAGTGGTGAGAAATTCTAATATGATGAAATGTCAGTATTGTAGAAAGGCAAACGGGAATAGGCTCCCATTAGTGATATTAGTGCCTTTAATTAATGCCAATATCCTTAGATATTTCAATGGCCAACATCATTACAATCGCATATCAATAAGATTAAATCTCTAAAAGGGTGTTCATTGGATTTCTCCCTTACTGGATTAACTATCATATTTAATAATCAATTTAATTAACTGAATAGTTCGATTTTATCTAAATCTTAATGCATTTAGATATGATATCAAGGTGAGCTAGACAGTGCAAAATGTACTAAACCACATTATGAGAGCGTTTGCTTTTCTATAAATGGACCAACGGTTAATAGGCAGTCCTTGTTCTAATTAAAGAAACTTAAATGACCTACATCGCAAGAGACGTTCATGCGGGGAATCCCGATAATGCTCTCTAAAATGCATATTTATTGTGATGTCAAACAATGAGCTATTTTGAGACAGGCACAAACCATTAGCAAACCTGTCCCATGTGCACACGAACCGATTTTCAGATACTAGCGGCGGTAAAGCATTATTCACAGGGTGTGAAGCTGTTCCCCAAATATTATAAAGAGCCGTAAATAACAAATCCATGGGAAAGAGATTGATGTCACAATTGTTCTTAAGTACTTCACATTTCCATACGCCGCACATCATGCATTTAACTAAGTATTGTTTGGCAAAGAGAAATCTTTCAGAAAGGTTAAACTCATTATAATGTTTCTGATGGATGGCTTTCCTATTTGGCAGCAAGAGAAACTGCTTTTGGTAGATTAATTTCATCGGGTCGCAAGTTACTTCATCATATAAAGTCATGCTAGGGTCCCCCTTTCTGAACTAGACAAGATATATCGGTAGTTATTTCCACCAAATAATATCAGGCCCTTTCCTTCAGGTCTTGCCATGGCCATAATTGTTCGCTACTACCGGGATCTCGTAGGCATCATGCGCACTGTCCATCTGAAACTTCCGGTCCGAAGGAATGACCTGTTGTTAGTGAACCTCAGCTACAGCTAGGACAATCAATCTCTTTAATTTTCCTGTAATATCGCCCATGGTTTCCGGAGGGAAAGAGGGAGATTAGATTGATCAAGACCAAGAAAAAGATTATGTACCCTGGAAAGGAAAGGATAAATCAGCAGCTTCCTAAAAATCCGTCTATATGAAGAACCTCTAAGAGGGCTCTTAGATCACCTGAGTCAAAACGTACACAAAATATAGGTAAGAGAAAGAAAGAAAGAAAGAAAGAAAGAACCGTATTCCTTTTCCCCAACAATGGAATACGCTTGTACGCTATTCTGGGGTCGGTAACACGAGTTACACTAACTTGAAAAGGATGAAACCTTTTGATGGGGTGTACGACAGAATAGAAGACGTTTGCCTTCCAATGAAATAATCGTGACCAATGATATTCGTGATGTATCACTACCGCTTCAAACTACAGATATGGAGGCCTGGTACAGCAAATATCTGAGCATCTGAACTGGCGTATGAGGGGTACATGTACGATTAATGAATCGAGTGCGTGGTGATATCATGAAAAGGGACAGTAGATATCAGAAATCAATAGTTGGGGCATGCATACTACCATCTGATCAATGAAAAAGAGGCGTTGCTTAATATTGGCATGTTCCCAGAACAAGTAGCAATTGAGCAGAGCGAAGGCCCCCAAGACCATTCATTCAATCCATAGTCATTATGTTTCTTTACCCCAACGGGGTAGAAACTGTAAGTTAGCAAGTTTGCTAATGATAGACTTCTTAAGAACATGTAGTGCATTTTGTCCGTGTACATTTCCTAACATTCGCCATTTACTTGACTAGGATTGGGTGTATTGTTATAAAGCTAGCAAGCGAATCGATGTTGTTATGTATAAGATTTGCCATATTTCTATAAAGATATGCCGATAAGGGGGTTCAGTAAAGATGCCGAGAGAACGATAAGAATAGCTTGACTGAACAACAACTATAGACTAGACGCAAATGATGAAATTGAACTTCAAAAGTCTGTTATCATGAAACTATAGATGTTTACATACATGTATAATGCAATGTTCCATAAATCATCTACCATTGACAAATAAATATAATCTTCCACACATGTTAAGTAGATATAATACGACTTAGCCATCTTACAGGGACTAGACAGGGGTCGCTATCAAAACGACATTCGGATAGTTAGGCCATAGAATGAAACTAAAAATGCCCAACAATATGTCCTATAAATCATAGCAAAAGGAGGTAGCCCGCAGCGAGATTCTCTGCTGCACAAAAACCCATCAGTATAACCCACCCCTATATATTGAACAATGCATCGAGCAATGGAGAAAATAGGGGATGGGACTTGCGTGAGATTCATCAGTATCGAACCTAATATCTAGTGAGGAATATTCCATCCCCAATGCCGTGTTTATCATCACGCCATCTGAAAATCAATGCTTATATCTCATTGCCGTATAAAGAAATGTGTAGCAGAGACAGTGGAGGGGAAAGAGAGACAGAGGCAACTCACTACTTAACATTCAGCCTGTATTTAATGATTAAATGCGAGCTATTAAGCTATTGCCCAATGGCTCGAGCGACTTGCCAGCTTTTGCGAATGCTTAATGGAATTATGACTAATCCTTTTTGATTTATCAATTCTCTACTGTGGCCAGCACTTTATATAAATAACCAAATTCCAATCAGAGTAAAAGGATTTTTGTTTGATAGCGAACCGGAATTTAGTGCATATGTTTTCCCCGTGTTGCACGTAGAAACATTCACAGAAATGATAAACTATCAATTGTGCTAGCATCCCGGAATGGCTCTGCACCATAGCGAGTTTTGCTAGGATCATCTCTTAATGGGGGGATTCTCGACAAACAAGTGGATGCGGCTGTTCTTTTGGTTCCACAATTATGTTACAGAAGGTGAGGAAGAAAAGCTGGTTATAGTATCTATACCACATAACTAAATACTGATGCATAGAGTAAAACTAGTAAAGACATTCATATCGTGAAGGCAATCTTGTAATTAATCAGAAACCCCAGACTAGTGTCAAGTAGTGTATCTAGAGTATTAAAACCTAAACATCCAACAGAATGTTACAATGTGAAAAGGCAAAATCATGTGTGGTAGACGAGCTACAAAAGAGCGAAAGCAATATCGTGCACGGAAATAAGAAAAACGATTGTCTAGGAATACTGCCTAACTGAGAATGAAACAACAATTTGATTCAGTGATCCCCCAGTCGGAACAGATCCACAAAGAAAAAGGAAATGCAGGACTTCCCGAGTATGCACCTAAGGGTAGCATTAATACAGATTTCATGACTTAAGTATTTGCCATAAAACCTGGAGTATTTCCCCTCAGGGGCTATGCAAGGAAAGGTTATATTCTCCAGTTGGTTCCGGCAGTGGAGTCTTCTGACAGACTCCAAGACACACAGAAGGCACACGAGTTTTTTTTATTAACCAGAACACGACGCGGTGAGCAAGCCATGGCGCAAGAGACCAGGTTCAATGGAACGTATTTGAAGAGAAGCATTTTATGAGAGGGCAATCTAAAGTCAGTCCTATGTACCAGAACAGTCGGTGCATCCACAATGGGGCAATATATCAGTACCTGACAGGCGCAGCCAGACCTGCTCCAAGACAATAGTCATGGGAAAATATAAATTTGTGCAATTGGAAATGAAATCTTAACATGACTACCAGGGGGATTATTATTTTCTTCGTAAGGGTTTCTCGACCGTTGCATTCTTATCCCAACATTTAGATATACATGTAATTAGGATTTAAATTTATTCATTTTAAACGATATTGATATTATTGTAGTTACATTATAATAAAGGTATCTATGCATGATGGGGTCCTTGAGGGTTGTTTAATTTAATATTATATTACACACAATGACGATATTTCCCCAGGCCTGAAGCAATTATTTAAGAGGAGACAAGCTTTCTGAAGACCCGTGTGCATTGTTCTCTACGTCAACCCGTCGTCGACCAAAAAATGCACAAAGGCCGGAATAAACAAAGACTTCCAAACTTTTAAAAATATTTTAGGCTGCCAAACATTAAATTTCAAGAACCGTTACCTTTATATTTTGGGTATATATTCGTTCCATGAGGTAGTTCAATTGGTTGTTGAAAATTCCCATCGATTGTTCGTCATATAATCGTTCTTTCCCTACCCTGGCATCTAAAACCCAAAATTGTGGAGGATTTCACTCTGTGGTTTTTGCTGCGGGGTTTCATAAGCGGCCATATTTAGATTTCGGCGACCCGCCGAAATACTTGCTGCTGCACACCAGTGCTAGTTTTCTTTCGGCAGTGACAATAAAATTCTTGTATAAACAGTGGCACAATATTGATAACTTCAGTCCTACAGGTCAAACAATGAGTTAATTTGAAATGATTTGTTCCCCTAATAGTTGAGAATGTTCTTTGCTCATTGCTCACTCTTTGACATGGGGACATTTACATATACTATATATGGGCAATTAACAATCACTTGACTTTCTGATTGGTTTAAATTTACAACGATTGGTCGCTTTGCACCTAAAATTGATTGTCATGAGAGAAGCATGCCACATCAATGTTTCTGGTTGGCTGCTGCTGCTGCGCAAATAATATTGACGAAAGGATCTCATCTTATGCACGCTGATCTACTTCATGAATGGAATTGAAACTTCCATATTAACATTGACTTGGTAGTTCTGTCGTAATTTCACTGATAAAATCAGTAGTTCACCGTTTAAGCAAACTGGTCATTATTGTTTCACACCTCCAACAGAAGGCAGACCCTCAGCAAATCTTAACGACCAGGGTTAATTAAGGCCAAACAATATTCTAATTTGAGTTTATGGCCTGAGGCGGCAGTCTCATCAAATAAAACAATGGTCAAGAACCATCACTTTAGAATGTTTGGGCCGGGAACTTTACAATTTAAATAGTGCTACCGTTATATACTGTGTGCACATGTATTCATTTCATAAGTATTGTAAATAAGACGTAAGTAAATTGGACGTTGAAAAATTCGAACCGAGACCAATGTCCGCAATTGAGGACTCCTTGCTCGATGCTTTGACATCTGGGGTATATGTGTAATTGATTTTTTGATGGATTATAATTTACTACGATGTCTGAGCGTGATGGCCAAGTGAGAAGAACATTTCAAGAACGTTTCCGATGGGATGCTCCTCAGGTTGGTGCGAACAACATCTATACAGACGAAATTATTCCCTTCTCATCCACGACCTTTTACCTTTTGAATGGAATTGAAACTTTCACATTAAAGGGATTAACACATCAACTTCAAGACGAGTATAAAACCTCATTGCTTTACAGTGGCTCAAGCAAATCGATAGCACTCGTATGACTTAGAAATCAAGTCCAACTCTGAGCTAAAACCTTCCTGGCATCACGAGTATTAAATTTCAAACTCTTCCTCGTTTTATCTTATCTCAACATGGATGTCGGGGCACACAGTGCTTTTAGCAAGTGTTAAATCATGCATTGGGATTAGATCAGCGCAGAAAGATCCAAGCAAATTAGGTGTATACCGCCGATAAGCACTTACCCTCGAAAAATAAAACTTCGTTTGGGTTAGGCCACAGTGTTTGTGGGCCTTTAATTGGTATTTGAGTCCTAACTATTATGTTAGACATTAACTTCACAGTGTCTGGCGATCGGCTTCGTCCCCCGTTGGCACGGGTAACTGGCCATCCGGGAAACGAAATCACACACTTGACTGAAGCTCACACACCAAACGACATTCGGACTCCACTTTCCCGCCAAAACACCTATGGGCCGACCGATAGTTGGGGTATAAGGACTTGTGATTGGGATAATAAACAATCCCAGAAGGGAGGGTTTTCCGGTGCGCCTCGGCCTCTACACATTAATGAATGCTCTGCCCGAAGGTACATCTATATATAGTTCCCTGAGGGGGAAAAAGAGCTCTGAGGTATCGAGCGTCAATCCGCTTGGAATGATATAAATTGCCTTCAGCAAGATAATTAGAAGTTTTCCATATAATGGGACCAGTATTTGTGGCGAACAAACTCTGAATCATAATAAGGGACTAGAGAATAATTGCTGTGGCTGACGACCAATAAAAGGGCCTGGTCAACGTGTCTCCGGTAGGAATGACACATACCTATGTGTGTACACATTGCTGTAGAGCTGCATGGGGTAACCTGGAGATTTATTAAAGGCCCCCTTCCCATACAAATAGCCAAATTCTCTATTGATGGTGGCGCTTCACAGGCCACAATTCATTCTCTACACGCCAGTTTTGCCGGACTTAACACACCTATTCAAACCAGTGACAATAAAATCCAGATCGGAACCGGAGAATGTCACTCCCAGAATGTATCTAAAGGGGACCGAATAAAAATTGGCACCCATATTTTCTCAATGGATGGCTGAACGTGGTGAATCCCGCGCGGTTATGGATACAAACATGTTCTCCGGTAGTAGGCCTACCTAGCAATTCATGCTATAGTCCAGCGCCACTGTCATTTGACACGTCAGCAATGACGAAAGAGCCAGTTCTCTTCCTCGCTCGTATGAACACAGGCTCGCCATTGGAATCAATGCCAGGTGGCATAAAGGACTTTGATGGCTCAATAAGGCCAAATAAGGTCATAAAGAGGTACCAGGTCTGCTTGGTCATGCAGAGTAAGGGATTGGTTTCACAGCTACCATCCATGCCATGGGGTAGGGGTAAGCAAGAGGACAGCCCCGGCCCACAGACTCGTCATTACTCACACTTGATTCATGGACCTTCCCTCCAGCCCCACACTCTGGGCGAAGTAGAAACTGTAGGCTGCATATATATGAATTTACACCCTGGTATAGCACTGAGTATCCAGACATGAAGAAGCACTGCATTTCCTAAGCCGCTTTCCACCACTTCTTACAGCTCTCACTTATTCAACCTTATCACTCAAATGGATGGGTCTGCTTTTAGAGAAATTAATGTGTCCAGAATTGGCAATGGATGAATGGTGCTGTGGCGAGGAGCAGTGACAACGTTCAGCGTAAAGTAAGGTTTACTTTGATTTCCCCCCATCACTTGGCATGCATAAGCGGACTGGGCCGATATAGAGTCATCTATCATGACGCCCCAAGCTCAATACATGCCACACATTCTCCGTCACTCTCCTAATGATGCCCAATGAGAGCCAAGGGACGCCGTTGGTGCGGAGCAGCCTAGCGATCAAGGGGTCAATACACTATTTCTATTCGTGTCACAATGTACGCCTCGACGTGGTTGGCACTGGCGCTCCGGATATTCAGCTTTTTCTAAGGATGGGACCTGCTAGTACACGGCCAAACCGTATGGTTCCAGCCTTAATCTATACATTCACTGCCCTTGCCCTGACATTTTGCCTTAAGAGCTTGTTTATGCCAAATCTTCACCAAAGAAACACTGTTTAAATCACATCTCTCTCATACTAAATGATTAGCTTGAATAGCACGTGTCATTATTTATACACTTATGATATCTGTGGAGGATAATTCAAGTAACCAGTAAGTGCAACAACGATATATAGAGCCCGATAAGGGATTGTGAAGTAGGGCAACTTTCAAGGCATGGTTTTATCAAATGGTGGTTCGTATATATAGCCTATATGTATACCTACCTTTTTGTGTGTACATTATCTGCGAGTTTCTAAACTACACTATAGGCCTATACATTTTTTCACTTTCAAGATGAACACCGATAAAGTAATATGTGCGCCAGCGCCAACGTCTGGGAAAAGCTGGGTGAAATAATAAAAAAAAAACAGAACGCTGGGAAAATACGCAGAAATTGCCAGCACAATCTCCTCTGGTTCGATCATTACAGATTCCATCGGTGGGGTAACATGAACCGCAAAGCCGGTGGATTTACTCAACATCTCTCCCGCGAGCGGTTTAATCAATTGGGGTCACCCCTCTTTTACCAGCGTCAATTACCCAATTGGGTTGACACCCCCTCGAAGTGGGAAAACTGCAATCTCACACACGCACCGACAAGGAGATGGTTCAACATCCCACATAAACTAAAGTAATTCAGCGAACGAAACAGCGTATATGGCCGAGGATGTTTTATCATGAGATGCTAAAACACTGGGCGTATGCAATAGAAAGGTTAGTAGCACGCCTGGAAAGGATCAGTGATCGGTGGGGAGTGCGCCGGGCAGTATACCCGGCAATAGTTTTTGTCTGTCTTGTGTCATTCGTTTTCCCAGGCGGTTAGTTGGCAACGGGTAGTATTGCAAATAATCCAGCGAAATCCCAAAATAATCCAAGTCAATCTGATTCCCAGCCATCGTTAGGAAACATATTCGACAGGTATTAGCAAAGCACCTGCTCGATACCATACAGAAATCCATGGCATGACCCAACCCAATGACGTTAATTACCCAGATTACCAGAAACCATTATGTAAACATTAGTACGTGACAATGGACACTAACGATACACATTATCTAAAACGGTGCACCCATAAACTAACCACCTATAGTGTAATAAGCTACTCGTGGGCTAAGAAAAAAATATAGAATATCAAAAGACTGATCTAGAACTGTATGTGTTAACAATGAAATAACGAATAGCTTACTGATGACCAACTAAATTAATGATCGCATGCACGTCACTAGAGAGAATTAAAAGCTGTTTAACTCCAATGTTGGATACGATTCACAGACACAAAAAAACATGTGGAAGACGGATAGTATCAGTACTTGGATAGATATTCCCATCATGGCCCATGCTTTTAGCGACCCTGCCCTTCCGAAGGAACTCAGTCCGTCCTAACAGGAACCAAAGTTATTTAGAGGCAACCTTTTAAAGGGGCTTACATAAGGATTTTCCACACTACATCACATAAGCACAATGGCAATAGGGGCTTTAAGTGAATCCCCATGTTAGGAGATGCCACGAGGAAGACAAATATACACATGCTTAGAATTTCTAAGGCTTTAATTTAGATATTGCAGAGAGTTCGCTTCATCGTCTGGGGTCACAGATAAATCACAGTTTGGTTGGGGACGGAGCATATATACATGTTATTATATACTCAGAGCCTGAGGAATAACTCAATCCCTTTATCTGAGAGAAGTTGACACGGGTCGTATTTTCAACCTGGAAGGGGTGACAGAACCTTGATTGAAAAAATACATGATAATGATGGCTGGGGCGGAGGAGACTGATAGATATATTATCCTGGTAATGGATACGATCAAAATATGATAATATGATGCAAGAGCTGAAGATAAAGAAAGGGGGGAAATCGATTTAAGCAGAACACACTAAATACTAATCTAGCTCGGTATACCCTGTGCACATCGTACATGTCCACATACTACTATCGATTGCCTGAGAAAAATACCCACGCTCTTATACTACTACTTATAAAAGATACACGTATACCGTTATACGCTGCACCCAATGCATATACACATATCCCTTTATTCCTGCACTGAATGGTCATATATGGTGGGCGTACAGTATATTTTCATACATAGATAGATGTACAGCATGCGTAATTTCAGAGGGCACATCTACAGTTTCCCCAATATCAGCATCGGCATATGAAACTTGATCGTCAAGGAGCAAAATAAGACAAAATTCAAAACTCACCATTTCTGTTCTAAATGAAAGCTCCCTTTCTAGCGTGGACAAGTGGGAAAAATGACGGTCACTCTCAAACATGTTTGTGATGTGCGTCCTGCAATGAAAGTAAAATATGTGTTTAATTACATTAAGTGCCATACAATTAATAGTAAGTGTGATAAGCGGTCAATATTATGTGATCACAATGAAGACCCTGCCAGGATTGACGGGACGTAAGATATATATTTTGGGGGGTCCCAGAATACTATCAGCTAAACATTATGTATAACATGCAAATTTCAAATGTTTATTGTTCAAATTTACTTAATCCAGCCATTTAATCTTATAGGTAGTGCAAACATGTTAGCAGAAATGAAAGGTTGATCATTGGTTGCTCCAATAACCACCCTTTCTCTAAAATCCAAATCAGAACACTCGTAGACCGAGACCTGCAGAACACCTCTTAATTCATCTGGAGGCGAAATAATTGATTAAAACATTGCGAACAATCAAGTCATGTTTGACAAGAGAGGCCTACATGGGAGCAATGGTGGTACATTATTTATACCTTCCTTGAGACAATGATGTTATCGGCTCCCTTCTGGCGCCTCTCCTTAAAACAGCCTTCTTCAAGTGTCAGTTTACAAGGATCGGCGTGGACGGCTGTCTGTGCGACACCAACACTAGCCGCGTCAGATTACTCAGACAACAAGAGTTGTACGAGGGGGAGGAGAGGAGGGAAGGGAGGAGGCGCAAACAGACGCAATCCAAGTGTCCCTAGGACCCAACATAGGAAATGCAGTTCCCGATCTGCAAATGCTCTTAGATAGACAACCATTGGCTTGATTATATTTTTTCCATTATTTACGATGTATTGAACAAAGCTATCGGAAGTTTCACATGATTTGACAGGAAAGTGCAAACGTCTTACTAAATACTTATTAAACACGCGGCATAGATACATGTTACATTTTGATAGATTAACGACAGGTTAGATAGATCAAAATAATAAAGACATCTCTTCTTTCCCTACCCAGTCCTCGGAATTAAAATATAAACCTATTATTATTACACATTCTAATTAATAAAACCCATAAATTAGTACGAATAACTCATACTTCATTTTGTCTTAAATACATATATGACTGAACATGAAATAGCCTTATGAGATGGTAATGTAAAGTGTTTGTTTGCATCGTTCAACTCTGAGTCACTATATATAAGTATGAGCCTAGACTGATTTGTTGATTCAGAAAATAATGTTAAAGAAAATATAATTAAAGACTGATAGCGTTAATATCAACACCAAAATATCTTCCTGCCAAAGGCTAAAGGCGCGAACATATCTACCAAATTGATTAACTAATGTTCTGCTTAATTCATTATCAATACCGGCATGTTCATCATTTGACGATTTGCAAAATGTTTCTTTCGAGATAATGACATAAAATGTATGATTAATTGTATTTGTTTATACATCGGACGAGAATGAAAGGCAGAATGTTTAAAGCCCCTGTTGTGCATTTCAGGCAAGAATAATTCCTTGTATTGCGTCTGCGGGCATGAAGAAAGAAGACGACACAATGAATCTTTACAGCTTTCCATCCACAGGTTAAACCAACACAAGTACCTGTTACATGTTCGTGGCCGCAAAATTCTTAACTCCAATCGTTTCATATTCGAAGCAAAGCCTGGGGTGGCCACTTTTTACAGGAACCATCAACGCGGAGGAAAGTTCTGCGAGACGGGAGGAGCAAACTACATTAAGCAAGCCAGGAGCCATGGATGGGATTCGATTCTGTTAAGCGGTGGGAATTCTCACGCTGGGCACAGTGTGTTTCCACTTCTTGTCAACCCACTCCGTGCTTCACTGACAAGGCAGGCGAGATTCTAGTGAAACTTGAGATAATTGCATGAAAACTCATCTGGCAGAGTGGGTTGATGATCCATTGAGTAAATATGAAGCGTTTGCCACAGTCGCTAGTGGTAGGGGGGCTGCAGCGGTAGTCATTTAGCTTCATTAGGTTGTGTCAAATGTCTGAACAAATTAAATCCTACAACTTCTCAGCTGCTTCCGCACAGAACGAACACTTCTCTATGAAAGCAGGCGCAGGGATCAAAGGGACAAAAACAAGAAGTGCCATGGAATGTTCAGCAATCATCTGAGGGACTCGTTGGATAAGTGTTGAAATAAGGCAGGCCTTATACTAGCAGCTAATTTTCTTCCGTCCCCTGCCTAATTAGGAGCGCATCTTACAAGACAGAGTTCCATAAGTGAGACGTTTGCTCCAGCCACTTTACTCCCCAGTCTCTCTCCATAGTTATGATTATGTTCGTAGAAGGACCACTTAGGTGGGGATTCATTAGAGACCACTGTAGCCACTCAAGATTAATTAAAGCAGGGAAAGCACTAACGCGATTGCTAAAAATCTCCCTTTAAAATGACAATTTCAATATCAGTATCAATATCTCAACTGTTGTTCCCGGAGAAGGCAACTCTCGAAGCACTTACTTTTGGTTCAATCTTATAATTTTGAGCAAGTGCAATTTTAGTATTCTGCCACGAAACATTTGGCACTTGAATAAAGTTTCGATCGACGGCAATAAACTTAATTATGAAAGATAAAAATAGATCTAAAGGGATTCGTAGAAAAGAAACCGTCCTTGTTTTCATTATATCCAGTAGTTCTATATGTAAAAATTCGCGATTAACCGCACCATGTAGGTGTCTATACCATGTATAAGTGAAATAACATGCAAATTGAGGGACTCGTTTGTAATTACATGTACATGTAGAAACGATAGCTGATTGAAGTACATCTTTTAGAACAATACTGCGTTCACGACAATTCCACTTTGCAAGACTCAACTAAAACCTCGAGACAAGGAGAAAAGTAAGCACAAAAAGAGCTTGCCACATGGAATACTTTTTACACTCCATCACAAGGCAGAGAAGCATCGGGCTAAAGCCGCGCACAAGGCTAAACAAACAGACCACGTGTAGAAAACCGCTGCCGACAGGCTTGACCGCCGGTCCTTTTCACAGCACAAAACATATTACTTTTGGCCATCTGCCGGCCGCCTAATCACATTACATCAGTAACTTATCAGAAGGCCTGAGTCCGGACCAAGGCTGACCTGCGACAAATCTAATAAGTACATTTCCTATCTGTTTGCCCAGCCTGCCATCAGCCCCTGGCTCTGGACATCTCACAGTTGGTGCAGCGATGGGATTTGATTGTGGCCAGATGGGGCCAGCGCCCTCGCTTTCTTCACATCACTAACTGTTACCACCGACGGCCACTGACCGTAACCCTCACAGCTACAGATTGAAGTGAACTTTCTTAATAGTAGTCATACAGAGGGCGGATCTTAGAGAATAAGGTATCACCAAGAAGAAGCAAATCTACAATTCTTTGGTATTCCCAAAATACTTGTTCCAATAAGCATTCACATAAAACCAGCACATGTCCAGGCGGACAACAGCATGATCATTTTAACAACACTAGGCGAGAAAAAATATCCAGACTGTCATTCTGCATTAGGACACCATGGGCGTATTTTCAATCTCGTGGGACAGGCGTAATGTGGTTTAAAAACGCTGGAGCTAGAAACGAAAAATGAAGGAAATAAATGCATTGTGGGCTGTGAATCGAACGTTTTCAATCATTACAGCCAGCTAAGATCTTATGGGGACAATCACAACCAATACTCGGTATATCCAACCAACACAGCCAAACATGTGGGCCAGGGCCAATACTGGCAAGCCAATAAATCAGCAAAAGACAAACATGGCAACAGCAACTTGGCGATGGGATCCAATCCATCCGCTAGATTCAGCTAATTCCAAGTGTACACAACATAAACAGACTGCCCCGCGGCCAGTCGACGGAGTTTGCAGACAAATGGCCAATTGTTCTCAAATGCCTCAAGGGATTGGCCGGTGATGTGGTTCCCAGCGAACAGGGAATAGAACTGAAGTAAATATCACAGAATCATTATTATATACTTATGTACGCTCACGTGTTTGAAATTCGGCAAAAGGAAAGTTTGAAGTAGGTCTTTCATATATGTACATATACCGACTCGGAGTTTACTAATTGGAAAACAAAAATCAAATGTCTACGAATATAGGAATGTTATTGTATACGTTTATTTATCACATCAATGGCTACATAGATCTAAGCAAAATAGAGATTTTCGTCTGTAGCCTATAATGAAATGACTTGGAATGAAATTTAGTGCAATGCTTTTTTACATTCCAAGCAGGAAATGGAACATTATTAAAGAGTTCCTTTTCTAGGCAAGGGACAGTGAAATTGTCAGGACCGACCGCGCATGGATACAATCGAAATGTATCATGCTCTTGTCCCGCTCGTCTCTGAAGTGGAATTGAAAAAAGTTTCACAGTATATCCTATGGGCTCTCATCCAGAAAAAGCCAATAAGCAATTCAATCCATATCGACTTAAGACATGGCCTTTATGGAATGAAACGCGCAGTGGAGCTCGGTGAAAATTCGATATACGACTCGAAAAACATTACCAAGCGCCAAACTATAGTTCACGAGGAAACATGAAGGGGGCTGTTAGGAGGGAAACAGGGAGCGCTGGGTTCGAGGGAAGGGCCAAGTGCCCAGTGAAAGGGATGTATGGGTATTTCCATCTCCATAGACGCGAAACTCATAACTTCGAATAAAACAGAATTATTGATTGTGTACTGTAGTGACAGGGGTGCTTCAGGCGGTGTTATATACCACGTGAGAACATTCGTGTCCTCTCCCAGTAAGAGATGTCAATGTTCAATATATTCTGAGAAAATGTACAGCGTTCTATGGGTTGTCCTGTCTCTTTTTGAGTAATGGAGCGTAGATAATTCGTCTCGCTCAACTACGTAATGACGCATGCGTTTTAAACACAGGGAAAGAAAAGTCAATGGAAGCATGCGGAGATACATGGCCAGCGCTTTAAAGAGTTGAATTGCATATCTTATATAAAATTATTTTATGAAAAAGTGATCAGCAATTTGTGTATACCTCGTGCTTTTATGAAATGATATCCTTAACTATAGACAGTTCATTTTTTTTACCCACCACCAATTCGTATCTGGAATCGAGGACAACATGAAAGAAAGATATTTCACAACTAACCAGGATGACGAAAACATCCAAACCACCTTTCCTTGTGGGCAAAGATACTATAAATGATACCTTTCCGGGCGACACAACACATCCATTAATCAAATCTCGAGGCCAAATGTGGAAATGTGGCTCCTTCGCTTATACTGTAAGACCAATGATACAAATTCTATACTTTTCATTGTTGTTATCATTGTTGTAAGAAATGAAAGGACCGGCAATTTTACATGAATTCAAACCGGAATTCATTGAAGAGATTTTATAGGAAAATATATCTCAATGAGGCTTCTGTTGTGGGAGGAAGTGCCTTATAGAGTAAGCCACGTACTACTAGGATATGTTCCGAATGGTATTTATATTAAAAAAGCTTGGGAAAAAATCATCTTTCGTATTAAAGGTTTGATGCGAGAAAGATGAAGGAAGAAATATAAGAAAGGGCCTAGAAGAAAGGGCCTAGAAGGAAGGAAGGAAGGACTAGACTGGCAGACGAACGAGCAAACAAAAACGAAAAACAGGAGGTCAATAAAAACGAGATTATAATACAGAGGAAAATCAGGCATAGATAGAAAAATAGAGACAACCTATAATGAGGGGAGGGGAAGATTCCTAGGAAAAGTGTCCAAATTAAAATAGACACAATTTGATCCATCGAATTTATCATGCGGCCATTCCAGTGGGGCTTCCACTGTGTTCCAAAGGGGAATAATTTTCTCAGCTGCACGCTTGATATGAGGAAACTTCGTTCCACAGTCCCAACATAAAATAACCCCCGATTATATCCATATAGTGAGCTGGAGAATATCTTAGTCGAGCGACCAGTGGGGATTCGCATGTCACCATATCCATTCCCAATCATGACTTTCCACTAGACTTTAATGGCTAATACATATCTCCTATTTGTACCATTAGAAAAGTAAAAAAAAACATTTCTGCCTTACTGATAATGAGTAGACTCATGCACCAGTCGAGCCAATATAACATCTAACGAGCCGAACAAGTTTTATCTGATCTCGAAGCGCGTTATATTCAAGGAGATTACCTCGGAGGGCTTCATTCCACAACTAATAGACGCCTATATGGGAATATCAATAATCAAGTATTGTTGGATGGTACGAGGCACTATGCAGGGGAAATCCTGGAAACCTAAGTAGTAATAGTGGTGTCGTTGTAAAAACATTTACATAACCCATGAATGGCAATGTAGAAGGACGATACTAGCAGCAGCATCATAATTATGTCTAAACTAATGGTTTCAGTCCCGAGCAAATGCAGTTGCAAAGGGAAAACGTTGGCATTTCCTTCATTACCATTTTATACCACTTGGCAACTTCGTTCAGTCACGATTTGCAAACTGTAGACCGTCTCCTTCCAAATCCGTCAAAGAGAGCAGCCTTCCATACTGTCAGAGATCTTGAGGACAATAGTTCATATACGTCCTTCGATGCTTCAGGAAGTATTCAAGTGAAGATGCCCGATGGCATCATAAACAAAGACGAAGGTCCTTGGAGGAATGGCAATCGATAACTTATTTCTATCATGAGCTATTTGAGAAAACAGCTCAGGGTCTAAGGCCTATTATTCCTAAATACAGTACAACCTCTCACAATGCTCTCACATAATGATAGATATATCTATAATGAAAAACATTTTACGTAGAAAATCCTTCTGCGAGAGGTGTACGAAAGTATCTAGCTTGAATGAACAAAGACAATATGAGTGCACGGCCCGGCAATTACCGCTCTCACATATGTGGGTAGGCTGCCGGTCTACAATAGATGCCGTTCAATCTCGTTTCCTTTTTCATTTCTTCCCACTTCGTGCTTCCTGTAATTGGACCAGTGTTAATATCTTGTCCCTGTCGATAAGTTCACCAAAGATAAAAGACGCGACTAATGATACGAACTACTTCTCCTCCATACTGAGGCGCGTTAGAAGCTGGGAGAGCTTCTCCCAATAGTGAGTGGGTAGGCAATTGCTCTCTTTAGAAATTCTCTAGCCGCCACTTCAACACGAGGGGCTGCGGGCGGGTCCTTTCAGTTATAGCGCCATCGAATCGGCCACTTCATAAGTGCGAATTATTATTGTCAAACACGTGAAGGCCCCTTGAAATAGTTTATGAGGAGTCCAATGTACATTGGGATTTATTTTGGGGTAGCAGCGATTTCTAGAAAGGTTATACGCTACGTTAATCAACTTATAGACTTTATGACTTCCATCGTTTCACACTGAACCCAAAACGTCAAGACAACAGTTTAATTCCAATGCCTAGCGGGGGAGGAACCTGTCAGAATCGTGCAAAATGTGATACCTTTTTGAAATTTGGTACACTGTTAGGTGAGAGCATAGGCTTTCCAAAAACCATCAGCAGCAAGTTGGTCCACACCCCTGGTGGCTGGTAGCTGCGAAATACAAAATGGCTGCCATCAGAAGCAAATGCAACATATCTTTGCTTCTACTGATCGTAATTTCAAGTATAATACCAATTTATTGATGTTTTAAGGTGTGAGGAATCCTTTTCTGAAGTTATTTTTTACTTTCAAAGTCTTTTTCACTGTCAAAATCCAATATGGCCGCCGTCTGGGAAAAAAATATCATATCTCAGCTCCTTTTAGCAATATCCATGTACAATACCAGCTTTTCTATGTTTTGAGGTATGAGGAATCCATTTACCTAGTGATTTCTTTATTTCAAGGTTATTTTCAAGGTCAAAATCTAATATGGCTGCCACCAGGAAACAAAAAAGTCATATCTCAGTTCCCATTTTAATCTTAACAGCTATTATCAAGTATCATATCTCAGCAGCTATACCAGCATATATAATATCACTTTTCCTGGGTTTTAATATATCAAAATAACCTTTCTGTACCATCTTTCTGTTTCCAGGTCATTTCCAGGTCAAAATCCAATATGGCCACCACCTCAAAATGAAAATATCATATCTCAGCTCCAGTTAGTACTAGATAGATGTGTAATACTATTTTATTTAGGTTTAAAGGTATAGGGAATCCATTTCTGAAACTATTTTCACGATTAAAACATATTTCATGAATTTAGGTGCACCGGATGCACTGGCATCACCCAGTTCTGTCCAATATGTGACCCATGTCTTGAGGCACCCATTCCATTTCCAACCATATTGTGCAGGATCTGGCACACAGCTGTTTTTCCAAGGCACAATGCCAAACAGAAGCTGACACCAAAATCATTCTTTTGATGTGCTGGTACAAGGCTGCTTTTGTAGGTGGGATGCTCCCTAGAATCCTAAGTTTGTGAGTGAACATCAGCCACAATGTGTCATATACTGTGTATACTGCACTGTTCTTACTGTACATGAGCACAGTAAATTGCTTAATGTGTTGCACATGCAGAGAATCCTCTGTCAGCTCTTGTGGATTTTCAGTTAAGCAGATCATTGTGTCAGTTACCTGAAGGAAGTCCATCCATGCTTTTGATCCTGATTTCTTCCCAATTCCCATCATGCTAGATGTTACATTGCAACCTGTAAATGCATGGAAGAAAGGTAGTGCTTTGCATTCATCAGGACTAAGCTGTAATGAAACATCATAGACAGCTATATCTGTGTGTGCTTTTCCAGATCCAAAACCAACCCACAGCTCAGTAAGCCCCAGATTTTGCAATGTGTTGAAGAGGTGAACAGACATAATGACATCTGAATCAACTATTCTTAGAAAAGCTATGTTATGACCATCCATAGCAGCATGGTGCAGGTGCAGAATCATATGTGTGTCTGCCTCCTCATGGTCAGATGGAGTTATGTCAGTCAAATTGACTGCCTTGTTGGAGAGCACAAGTTCCCCTTTTGTTGTCAAAAGATAGTACTCAGGTGAGGAGGTTGCATTCACAAGCCCATCAGCGAGAAACTTGAACAGTTCATCTTTGTTCTCACTGACTTTCAGGAATGCCTGCCAATCTTTTCCTTTGGGGAAAGAGACCTTTTTTGATGACTAGTGTCCTTCATGCGGGTGTTTGACCCAGATGCTGCACTCTTGTTTGGTTCTTTAGACTGTCCTGAGGAAAGCAATCCCATACTGCATCAATTCTAGTGGTATATTCATTTGATTCTCAATGAAAGGCAGGTGGTGCATTCCAGTATATTCGCCAAACACATAGGCTCACTGTGGTTTAATTATATCAACCACTGCAGGTATGTCTAAGATGATTACAGAAGCTTATTTGACTGATGAATTTCTTCCATGTGCATGCATACCTGGCAAGCAGCCAAGAATCTATGACTTTGTACCAGCTTGCTGCTTGCCTTTACTGGACAATAAAGGTGGGTCTCTGGCATTTGTGAGTGACCTAATCCCCCCAATCTCAGGGCGAGCACCCTGTGCTCACTCAGGTGTTGTCAACTGGGCTACAAATTTGTGTTTTCTCATAACCACTAATTTGATTGTCATTCAGTCAGAAGTTGTTCAACAACAATAGATTTGATATGTGATTAAAGCCCACAAATTTCTCTCCCCAATGTAATCATTTATGGGTAGATAGCGGAAAATACATAGCGCATAGACAAGGATAAGTCCATTAATTCAACCAGGTTTAATTATTTTTTATACATTTTGTTAATTTCTGAGGTTATTTTTGAAAGACTAAATTCTTTTTTTTACAGAAACCTATAATGCATCATATCTCTTAATAATTTCTGGCTTTATATTGGTATATATGTTGTTAGATTAAGTGTGAGATCAAAAGAAACACAAACTTGTTTCTGCACAATGTCAGGTTAATATAGTTAAAATATATGATTTTAGTCTCATCATAGTCTCATATTCGTTTAAATGAAAGGCCTAAACTCATAAAATATGTTTTAATCATGAAAATAGTTTCAGAAATGGATTCCCTATACCTTTAAACCTAAATAAAATAGTATTACACATCTATCTAGTACTAACTGGAGCTGAGATATGATATTTTCATTTTGAGGTGGTGGCCATATTGGATTTTGACCTGGAAATGACCTGGAAACAGAAAGATGGTACAGAAAGGTTATTTTGATATATTAAAACCCAGGAAAAGTGATATTATATATGCTGGTATAGCTACTGAGATATGATACTTGATAATAGCTGTTAAGATTAAAATGGGAACTGAGATATGACTTTTTTGTTTCCTGGTGGCAGCCATATTAGATTTTGACCTTGAAAATAACCTTGAAATAAAGAAATCACTAGGTAAATGGATTCCTCATACCTCAAAACATAGAAAAGCTGGTATTGTACATGGATATTGCTAAAAGGAGCTGAGATATGATATTTTTTTCCCAGACGGCGGCCATATTGGATTTTGACAGTGAAAAAGACTTTGAAAGTAAAAAATAACTTCAGAAAAGGATTCCTCACACCTTAAAACATTAATAAATTGGTATTATACTTGAAATTACGATCAGTAGAAGCAAAGATATGGTGCATTTGCTTCTGATGGCAGCCATTTTGTATTTCGCAGCTACCGGCCACCAGGGGTGTGGACCAACTTGCTGCTGATGGTTTTTGGAAAGCCTATGGTCTCACCTAACAGTGTACCAAATTTCAAAAAGGTATCACATTTTGCACGATTCTTGGGTATTCTGACAGGTTCCTCCCCCACTAAGTTGTCTTCGGTATTTCTTGCTCCTAAATGCAAATGAGTTCCGGTGTCACAACGAATAAAAGAGCTGGCAATGTCTTGGTAGATCAGCTTTAACAGACCTGTGTCGGTCTGCTGTAAACAGTTACACCGGTTTACTGTTAACAGTCATAGTGCACTAATGTAAATATGGTTTGTTTAGTTTTATAGTCCTTGATAAATATGTTTATAAATCTATGTAGTCACTCCTCAATTCCTGGCGGCGGGGGTTGCTAGGCAACCCACCTGTGTTTACTTCCTTGGCTACTGTGAACCGTGACAGGTGTAATGGACAGAGATAGAGCCAGAGAAATTCTAAAAGTCTAAACTAATAAAGGGTTTCTACTTTTTGCTCCCGTCTTTTCCAACAAAGGGCACGTTTTGGAGGATATTGACTGGTTGTTTTTGCTACAGGACTTCATGAAACCCCATTTTTGTTTCTAAGACCCGCCGAAATCCTGCTGTGGCTTCACTTAGTATCGCTCACAGCGGCCGTTTCTGTTGGCCGATTCGACATTAAGTAAATATATCTAATATTATATATAAAGCTCTAGACGGTTTTTTTGTCACGCATGTTCTGGGAATCAGGGATGTCCCCATCTTTTTTTTGTCTGTACAGATCCGTCGACCCTGTATGGAGGACATTATATGGGGTCTGGTAAGGTATCTGGGTGAAAATGTGATTTTGGAGCCCTTTTTAAATTGGAATCACACTCTGGGAAAGCTCCTGTGGTATACTACGTCATTTCCCACAACCTACTACATCTTTTCCAGGGGGACCTAACTACATGCAGAGGAGTGGGAGAGTGAAGAAGAGGGTAGGGGTATTGGAGAGGGGGAGGGGAGGGAGAGGGTGTAGGAGGGGGAGTGAAGAAAAGGGAGAGGGGGGAATAGGGGAGGGGGAGGGAAAGAAGGAGTGAAGAAGAGGGGAGGGAGAGGGGGAGGTATTGGAAAGGGAGAGGGTGTAGGAGGCGGAGAGTGAAGACAAGGGAGAGGGTGGGGGAACAGGAGAGGGGAGGGAAAGAAGAGGGGAGGGAAAAGAGGGGAGAGGATGTAGGGGAAGGGAGAGAGGGGAAGGAAAGAAAGCAGGGAGGGGGAGCATGAGGAAGGGGGAGGGAGAGAGGGGAATCGGATATGCGGTTGGGAGAGAAAAACAGGTATGAAAGACAAGAGAAGAGGGGGAGGGAAAAGAAGGAGAGGGGGAAGTGTGGGGAGAGAGGGTGCCCGTCCGGAGGACGATTACTTTGCTAGTAAACATATATAACAGAAAATTCAGTCCTATAAGTCATAATATGCCGTACATTTGATAAGATCTTTCTTTTCGTAATAGCTGAGAATGCAGCTTTAAGATACACGCAGATTACAAACTACGGATTACCAATAATTCAAACTACCTGTATCATTCATAATCGTTATGCTTCATATGGTACAGTCAGAATTAATTATGGCTACCAAGCATGATGAAAAGTGGATACAGAGTACACTGATTAATATAGAGACGTATATCAGACACGGCAATAACTCGATGTTGTTTAGCAAGCCAACAAGTACAGCATCCTTAAAGGCAAACGCCATTTTGTAATACATATTGGCAATATTTATTCTTCTCCTGAAAATTAAATATATCGGAATTAGAAGTGTGTTAATAACAATGAATACATGTGCCGG
Source organism: Sthenelais limicola (assembly GCA_942159475.1). Classification (NCBI taxonomy): domain Eukaryota; kingdom Metazoa; phylum Annelida; class Polychaeta; order Phyllodocida; family Sigalionidae; genus Sthenelais; species Sthenelais limicola. The sequence goes on along the minus strand of OW804096.1, from coordinate 77,964,811 downwards.
TCAACGTGCCTTTTTTCAGGTGTGGCACCTATACAAGGTGACACCTCCATAGAAAACGGATACACATTAAAACATTTTTTATAACATTTCATTTTAGAAACGCTTTCCAAAATTTAGAATACACGTCTAATGTCTGCACCTAGTCGGTTCACAAGTTCTCTAAATTGATCGATGAACCATATTATATTTTTACATTTTTACCAGGATTAGGTCACCTCATGGTGGTCTTCCCGTAGTACCTGCATCCGCGCCCGGGTTCGAACCCACAACATGCTACTTATGCCAGTGCGCCAACCCAGCGCTTTAGACCGCTCGGCCTCCCCACGAATTTATACCGGTAGGTCTTAATAGTGCATCTATGCCTACGAACATGAGCACTATGTGCTGTCCTCCACCATACAGGAATTCGTGCAGAATTCTATCTGCGGCTTAAAGTGTTAAATGTTCTTCGAAAATCGCCTTAGATGTTGGCTTTATTAAAGGTCTGCAAGGGGACTCGGAGAACCAGAAGCCATCTGAATGGCAATGATTGAACCCATTCGCACATTGAAGCCAGAACTTCTGAGGCTTGAAGCCACAAAGGACATAAAGACTGGTGGACATTTGTGAGAGGTACGCCTATCTGGCCAACTCAATGACGGGACATATTAGTTAGCGCGAATTCGCTCGATAAGTGTGAATGGTCCATCGAGCCTCCCGAACCGTCATTTGTGTAGCATCCCTTCATGATGAGGGGTGCGCGCGCATAAAAGGAAGGAAGCAGATCTGAAGATAGGAGAAATATAGGGATCTTTCCTGACGCTGCTCTACTGGTATGCAGGCGACAGAAAGGGTATAGAAGGCTGAGACACAAGTATCGACATATTTCTCCATCGCTACCTTCCAGTCTGGCGTAGACTCCATGTCAATCGACAAGTAACGACTGTTCAGTCAAAGGAAGCTGCCAGATTATCCTTGGCTTCCTTTCCAATCTCCAGGCGAACAAAACAGCAAAATCAATGCAAGATTGTGCTCATCGAATATCAAGTGGAAAAGGAAATGCATTTTAAAAGTCAACTCTCACTATCAGGCTTTCTCTGACTATCTGACTTTCTATTCTTATTGCGTGTAAACGGGAAGTGATTTACCTCTGTTAAGATAAATAATGAGAACTGAACAAATAAAAACAAGAGCATCAAGCTCTCCCATGAAAAGAGAGGTCTGTGGAAAATTTGTCATAATTATCCATTGCCAGTATCTCATGTTTATTTTGGAAACTAAATGTCGATGTTGCGGAAAAGGAACAGTTATTAATTCTGAATCATGCGATGGCCTTCCACCACTGATCCCAATAACAATACACGCAGGATCGTAATTCAGGTTATTTCTCCCTAGTTTGCGCCGAACTAATTATCTGAACTAATTACCGATGGTTATTTATTGAATGTACAAATAAAGGGCAGTTTTCAACAAAGGACTCCTTTACTAATCAAATGTTTCTTTCCAGAACAAATGAATCACCAAAGGACAACAGATGAAGAAGGAAGAAGAGACATTTTATTAAGCACATTGACAACATGCCTCTTCATTACATAAATATATATGAAACCAAATGATATAAACTGAGACAGATGTGAATAATACATGATATTCATGCATGAGGTAGAAAGGATCTTGTGACTAAAATACAATCTATATTAGGCTTATAGATGTGTGAAATAAATAACTGAGTGCCTTGGAGCACCTCATACCAATTTGTCAAAAACTATTTGAATTTGTCTGATGCAGAAAAACATGGCATGGCAAAAGAGGATTCTAAATTCCAGCAACAGACTAGACCAAGAATACGGAAAATGGCTGAGCCAATGACAAATAGATCGACCGGGACAACTGCATTTGGATGTTTTGCATAGTTATATAATGGCCCTTTACGAAAATGGCCTTTTTTACAAAATAAAAAATAGGATACTGATATCTTAATTGTAGAAAAACTCAAAACACCCAGAGATGGTTTACTGCACATAGATATATATGTCTAAGGTATTATTGGGATAGGTTATAACAGTAGAAAAAAAAGTGGATGTAGAAAGAATACATCGTGGTGAACTCGAGGCAGTATGGAGCAATATTTCCAAATGACCAACAGGTAAAAATTCATCCAAACTCTATCTCACTATGTCTATTACCGACACATATAGCTTTGACATGTTGACAGAGGGACATAAGCACATAGGGAAAAGTCGGTTTCATCATTAAAACAACATGCAGCTTAGGTCGTACTTTAATTTAAAGATTTTGATGGAATTGGATCCAAATTCAAAATTCAAATTTCAGAAAAGGCAATAAGATTGAAACGGCCGGGCAGCGAAAACACGCAAGACTCTCTCTACTTTTCATGGTACTTCCACGTATTAGGCCTGGATCCCCAGGGACAGAAAAGGAAAACCGATGTTCTATCCAGAGCCAAGCAAACCCAATCTGTCCTCTTTCAGCCTCTCCAAGTCTGCCCCAGGATCCATAAATTGCATGTTTGTGGTGGAAGCCTGGGCATTATGTTTCTTTTTTCATTATCGTCCTCCCAAGAGGATCCAAGTGTAGAATTTCATTTCACACCCCTGATCATTTCATGCTGAGAATGGAACCCTGATGAAAATCCTCCATCAAACACTGGCTGTTGATATTTACCAGTATATCACCTTTCTCTCTTCTGCACATCTAAAAGGTGGATTCTGTGCTGCAGAAAATGCCATCCAGTCAACGTATTGAACATCTGACAAAAATAAGTGTCTACATTCCGTGGCACCTGTAATGTACGTTTGCCGTTGTTAAATTGCTATTGCAACTCTCAGGAATAGAAGAAATGGGTTTATATTCAGATATGTACTATCTTTTTGTCAATTGTCTGAGGCAAATGAAGAGTTCCAACAACAATAACCTTTTTTATTTTTACAGATGTCCACTCGTCTGACAGTTATATTTGTGTCTTTTCCCATATAGATCCCATGAAAACTTATAGAAGATTTTGTGAATAATGGGAAATGTATGAGAGATCAATTCTCACAGACCTTTGTTTCTATGGCTAAAATCACCGGTACCAAACAGATTGTTACCCAATTAGGGTACCTATCACGTGTCTATATACTTACTGGTATTGTTGTAGAAAAAAAGTCATCTAAAAGTGACTACCACCTTGTAAATTCGAGACAGGGCGATTCTCCTTAAAAAAATAATCCGATTTGGCTAACAGTAGGCTAACATTTGTTGGCACCTACGGCGGAGTCTTAACCAAGTAAGCCTGCTTTATACATCCAGCTTAAAACACTGCTTTGATGAAGTAATCGATTCTATCATCTCCTTCACGTTCTAGACACATTAAGTTAACAACTTTTTAATAAAAGCATTCTGTGTAAAGTGCTGAAAACTGATCGTACATAGAGGTAAGTACCTATGTTTAGCTTATACGCTCTACACTGCGTAAAATAATGTAACAAACTTGTCCATTGTTTTATGTTATCCTAGATCATAAATGTAACTGTCATTTAGAAATGTGGCATGTTCCTGCCATTGTTCTGCCCGCCTTTCTCCAAATTCTCATCTCATCTTTCATCGCCCTTGATATAACCTACAATGCGTTGCTAAGGGCGTAAAGCAACCAGCTCACACACACACACAACTCTCGTGTCTGTTGATGTATTGACTACATATTGATTAATTAATCTATGAACATCAATGATCCCATATCGTGATACTCAGCCATAAGCATATATATTCTAACTTTTAATTCAATAAAATTCATTTGCAAATGTGCTAACTTCATGCCAAGTTTCCATCTTTTCTGTATTCATAAAAGTTCATGGAGGTCAAAATAAGAACAGTTTAGGAACAATAAAGTAGAATATCATCGACTGTGGTAATGTTTCTAAGAGAAACAAGCATTAATTTTAACTTGAAGGCAAACTATCCATACAGATTCCAACTCGCAAAACTAAGATCAGATTGCCAGGGATCGAGGCGTACCTCAGGGGAAGAAACATCAATAAGTCAAGACATGCCCAAGACCCAAAGGGGATGTATCGAATGCAGAAAGAGGTCGAAACTGGCCAAGTCAGGCAGAGGCTTTAGTAGCCACGTAAAGGCTACTGCTCTGGACCCCAATGACCTCCGGTCAGTTCACTTATGACCTTTGGTGTTTGCCTGGAACAAACTCCTACACATCTCAAGGAGCTCCATGCCAGAGAAGCGTCTAATGGGGGAGTCAGTCTGCCCAAGTCCCATCAGTCGGACTTAACAAGTTGAATGACATTAGATTCGGATGGGGACACACTAGAGGGACACCATGAAATAACACTGCTTCTGACATCAAGGAGGGGCTTATTTGATAGTATCCCCCCTTCGTCACAAAAGAAGTTCTCCCTTGCTTTCTGAATCCGCTAGGTTTACTTCCATTGCAAGGGTCGCTTTATGAGAGAGGGTATCATCTTCAGTGACAGGTCATGGCAATCTAGTCACTAAAGGGTCTGAATTTATGGGGTCGTTATATTTTACCGTCTCAAGGTGTAGTATCCATCATAGGGTAAAAGGACGAATCGTGAACATGATATACAACGCATTTAAAGTTATGCCAATTTAAGTGTCACGTATATTTCTAAACCTGCCCATTGATTACCGCCACACTTGCCCATGAACATCAGGCAAACAGTAAAATATGTCCTACATGTATATTCATAGGTACTTTATTAGGCAAGAGGGAGTGGCATTTTTTAATCAAAGGATCGGGTTTCTCTTCCACCAAAACGAATACAAAAGTATGGAATACGTCTGTACCCATGGCCAGAAGAAATAACGAGCAAGGCCAAACAACCATCTAACTAATGACATCATAAACACATAATGCCTTCCTCATTTAAAACCACATTGCATGACCGATGGGGGTTTTATTGCACCAGCCAGAAACGTATAGGTTTCCAAGATACTACCTGGACTTTCCAGGAACTGAAGCTCTTCCATGCTCCTTGGGAATACATGCAAACCTATCACTAGCTCCCTTGAATATCAAGTGTGCATGTTCACACCTAAGGGCTACGATCCCTGAAGGCCCCAAGAGCGCGTTCTAATGGAGGTGTCCTTCTTGATTGGACACCTGACCTCCCAGCAGCGCTCCCAGAGCTACCCAGACCTTTTTGAGCTGCATGCAATCATACTATACTTGCCACAACTTGCACTTTTTTGGCCGCTAGTTATGAAGTCAAGACTATGTCTTATTGGGTTTTTATTTCTACTGCTGATATTCATATCATATATGATTCATGAATGTCAAGCATATCTATCCCCGTACACATGTGTACGGGGATGCATACAACATACGTGTCCATATTGTAATATATGAAAACAAAAGACCTGAAATAGATGCGAATACATGCATGAATTAGAACGGTGGGATAGTCAAGATTATTAAAGTGACACATGCCACTGAGCTCCCGATTTGGGGAAAGTTTGCCTGAATTTCAACTATGTTCTAGATTAGTATATTTGTAATGTATACCCTGGAGCATCAATGTAGGAATTACATATATTGTGTGTATTTAAGAGTTTAAAACTTAAATTTCGTAGGGTGCTGGAGTCACCCTACCCAACTGCCAGACACAATTCGGTTGGTGAGGGGAAAGTTCCCGACGCCTCTTATCTTAATGAGTTAAGTGATACCAGCTGGATGGGACAGGGTAGATATGTCACTATGTAACTCCTGCCTCGCTCCTACTTCACCATGCACTGAGGGCAGCACCTTATGGTCAAGTTACTTCTCTCTCAGATTTGAATTCCTCAATGGAATCTCTGCCACATTCTTCGTTAACAAATATCAATTAATCTAAAGAATATATAGAGTTAGTATTCCACACAAATGTTCTTACTTGTGCAGGTAATCGAAAACTACAAACATATTTCTAAATGACATATAGTCAAATAGTGTCCTTAGCCACTTTAATGCAACAGCCGAATCCATTTCTTCTAAAAGTACGTTGTATTATCGTAGGCTCAAGGTAACTCCCAGAACACGCATCAATGGCTGACGGCCTCATTTATAGTACTATCTGCTAAGTCTACTTAGCAGATGACATTATCTTTACCTTTGGTTAGGTCAATGCTATGCAATACACTAGGCTAACCTTATCGAGACCTGAAGCCAATGCCGGAGGCCTGGAAAGTGTCGCAAGGAGACCTCAAGGGAGGGTCTGTCTCGATGACACACTACTGATAACGATTATGACCAGCAGGAGTTTCCCTTGTGTAATACAGTCTGGTAGTTTGCTCCTGGTGTTATTGCTGATCCCGGTAACCTGGATATGATAAGTAGTAATGGCTTACTACTGCTATTTAAGCCACTTATATAACGGAGAGAAAATAATGATCCGTGGTGAATCAAGCTCACAATCACTAGTGAATATATAGCCATGAATGAAGAAGAGGTCCGTACCAAACTGCATGGACAGATATATATCGAGTCACTATTATTTTCCCCATCATGTTAGCTTCGGGCAAAACAAGATATCCGTCATCATTTGCCCTGTACATAAACCTTACAACAAGTAATGGTTGCCATGAGACCCATTTCTCTTATACAAGTGCACAATCCCTGAAGGAAATGATAGTTAAGTTAATTAATGCATTGGGTAGGGATTACAATGCAGTAGACTCTCGTTAACCTTCCACCTACTATAAGCCAAAGCGGTGCTTGAATTCAGCAAACTTATCAGTATGTACATTCACTGCTATCGTTTCGTTCGGGGAAAAGCAGATAAAGCAGAATCACCTCCCACGAAAGGACTCTTCATATAATCAGTCTACATTGATTCGGATGAATAAAAGATCAATCAAAATCAAGGAGGCCAACAAATGCTATCATTCTTTTCATACAAATTTAATCTACGCCGAAATCACTCGGAGCGATGGATAAAGGAAATACTTGATTTCCCAAAGAGAATACTCTTCTGTGGGACCTATAGATGTCCAAAAGCCTAATCAAATACATTTATCTGCCATTCATTTGCGAATATAGAAGCATGTAGAAACCAACTTTAACTTTTGCTGAATCTTGAACTTCCACAGATGAAAGTTGAAAGCGGTGAAGCTTGTCATTCGCCCGTACCATGTAATAAATGGACGCAGACTTTCATCTTCATTCAGTAATTCGTTGCGCCTGTCGCCTGCTCGCTTTGCCTAACAAATAAGGCATGTCGCAAATAATACATAACTAGAAGGCATGTTCCAAAATGAAGCCTTTTTAAGAATACCTCCTTCGCATACCAGTTTGCTTAATACATGATTTATATAGCGGAAGCCCAATGGGCGATAGAAGCACAATGCGATTGGGATTTTATAGGAAACCATTAAATGCTTCCCCTTAGGTAGAATTACGCCGCTGGTTGATGGTATAAGCAGCAATAAGTAATCGCCTGCTTACCATTTTACGGTGGGCCCTGAACATCCGGCCAGCCAGAGTAAAATGTCATATTCCAAGTGATGGCTAAGAATGGAACGTACTTTATAGACCAGGGGTAATTGGCAATTAAAAAGGGCAATCTGCATATCATTGTTCATTAAGCCTCTGACAGTACCGGATATTAGGCTTCTGTTAGGGGAACAAAGAGAAGGGGGCGACCTGTCCGGACTATCCAGGAGAGGGGCTTACAGGCGGAGGAGGGGCCGGGTGCATGTCTTTGGAACTGACATCGCCCCAACAAACAACAGTTTAAAAATGTCCAATCCAAAGTGGACGTAACAAGGCAATCCAGGAAAGGCGCTGCTTCCCAAGGGAAGTACAAACTGCGCGCCACCGAATATGGCTCATGAATTAGCAATCCTAACAAGCTAGTTGTCTGACAGCTCGAACATGTGCAAAGGAAGCCAATGACAAGCAAGAATGATGGTAAAGACTGGCGGGAGGTGGTTAACTCCTGTCACACACTCACATGAACTTCTCCAAAACCCAGTCGATTGGAAAGGTCCGGCAACCGGCAACGCTCATCTTATCCCTCGCAAGGTGGCGTAAATTGAGCAGAGGAAATAAAAGCGATCTCTAACGGATTCACTTCAATCTGTTCTGGTTAATATTCATTTGTCACTGGATCCTCCGCAGAAAAATAACGCCACCGCGAACATCCAATATTGTGACAGTTTTTTCGTGCAGTTCAATCAGTGTTCTAGATCTTCTCCCCATTGCGGGAATCACGTCTTCATTGTTAACATAAAGAACATAGACGCAAAAACTGAGCGGTGTATTTCTTACAAACCAAATTGGATCTGTCATTTGGACTGCCCTTCCAGAATATTCGATTCCCGAAGGACGCTATTTCTAATCTTAAGTTCATCATAAAATATAACAGAATCAATAGGTGCGGGAAAAAATCGATGCCAGAAGTAATTAGCTTTTTGCGCTCCTGATGGGAACCTCGATCCAGGTCTATTGGGCTGTTATATGTTCTCCAGATCTCATTGGGTGAGGCCTAATGACGTCATCGATTCATGTGTTAATCCCCGAGCAATCGATGGGTGAAAATGGACGTGCTGATTGAGTTTTGGGAACTGCCTGCAACCTTGGAGACGAGGATGAATTGAATTATTTCCAAGGGGAGGGGACTCATAACACAGGTAGGACAGGCCCATGACTTGGGGGGCAACCATTATGCCATTACCGCGCAAGCGCAAATATTGCCTTCGCTACATTTCCTCCACTTGAAGGACATGCATAATCACACAAATAGTGTTATTGCTATTGCTACTATTCGTGTTTTTCAATGATGGGAATTAGGTCATATTTAGTTAAACGCTGCAGTCATTATTGTACAGTATATGACTCGGGGATTCCACAAAGGAGATAATAAGAGCTTACTTCGCTTATATACGGAATGTCTATTAAAGAACTATGCAAAGATTTTAATCGAATTTATTTGCCAAGTTTAGAAAACAATTAAGTACAAACTAAGTAAAACGGTATTGGCCGGACTCACCCTGGTAAAAATGTGTAAAGAAATTGGGGAATAAATTTATTCTAGACAAAATCATGGGATGTTCTCTGGAGGCAGAGCGGACAAAGTAGGGAGGTAACATTCCACGAGACAACAAAGGGATCTATGTATTTGACAATCGTTCAGTGGTGCTACTGAAAGCCAAGAAGGAACAAGCCCAAGGCCAGAGTTTCCCACCAAAATTACACTCTTCGCTACCTCAAATGGGCGAGATTGCACAAAGGGTCCTCGCTTTCCTTTCTGAGTCAATGCTTGATGAGAAAATGAAACAAGCCTAAGGGACAAAGGAATTTCTTGTTCACAACGTCGGTGGCCAAAGAATGAGGAAATTTTCTTCACCTCAGAACTATAATAGGAAATACCCCAGAGAGAGAACGCTTCACACAAGATTTCAAGATCGATGAGAGCTGAATAAAGGATGACTGGCGACGCCTGCGACTCACTATGGTTCTGTGTGTACGATACACAAAGTGATGGTACGCACAGGCCCTGTGATTCATCTTTGCTCTCTATCAAAGATTGCCTTTTAAATTTCTATCGACTGATATAAGAACCAAAAAGCGGAACGATCTTTGACAGGAACACTGAACGGTGTCCAGGAAATAATATGCTTCCATGAAATAACATGGTTCATTTCCAAGTTAGAAATATTGATTGTCTGATAAAGTGATGTGGAAAGGTACTATTGCAAGAACGCAAGGGAATTATCGTCATTTTCTACACGCACAGAATAACAGACACGTGACAGAGTAAGAGTAAAGATAGAGAGTGAATAACCAGAGATAATAACATAACGAGATTAAACTATATAGTTAAGTAAAAGAGAGCCCGAACTACATTCAATGACTACGATACTAATCGGGAGAGACATTCGGGAAGACAGGTACAATAGTGACCTTTTCATGGACTTACTCATTGCCATTTGAGTCACAGACTGAGGGCAGCTATATATCAAGTAAATACCCTTTGGCTGCCAGTTTTATACACAATGCAATAGGGCGGTAATGGTGGTGAATATTTAGCCCACCATGATCAGGCGCCTTGGGGGCCCATCAGCAGCTATCTATAAGATCAACTCCCCACTCGCCCGAGCAGATTTCACAGTATCTGAATGCGCACAGGCTATGGCGATGTGGCATTGCGACCAGCTCCATAAAGACCTATATATTATATATATATATATATATATATATATATATATATATATATATATATATATATATATATATATATATATATATATATATATATATATATATATAATAGAGAGAGAGAGAGAGAGAGAGAGAGAGAGAGAGAGAGAGAGAGAGAGAGAGAGAGAGAGAGAGATAGATATGGATCTCGCCAATGGCATTAGATGGATTTATGATGTTCCTGCAACACCGTTCTTCCAGGCTGCAAAATCCTGGAAAACGGTGCAACGATTTTGCAGAACAGAGGATAGGTCTTAACGGCTTCGAATATTTAATTAAGTCAGTAAACTAGTTAGCATAGCATTCTCGAAATACGATATGCTCCACTGTGAAATGTGCCTAAAAGAATGATTGATGTCAAAACAGACCAGCAAAGACATCGGTAGTGGATGAGGCTTCTCATTCTCTGTCGAAAATATGTGAACATTTATATCATTACAATCTCCGTGGGGGAATTTCAGAACGAATCGTCTATTCATTATGTAGTCTACAAAGATATTACAAAAAGAGAAATAGACAGTAGGGATGATTGGAATATTATTACAGAGGGCTGGACCAAATGTGTAAATTTATTGGTGTGCCAGCGCGTACAAAGTCCTCAAAGAAACACTTACTACTAGAGTATTTATTAGATACAGATGTTTTGATGTTCGCGTGCCGTATCCTAGAGGGGGTTGATATGACCCTCCTATTAAAGAAATAGTGTACAGAACAAATTAGACAACAATGGTTAACTCATCTCCCGCTGCCTCACCCTGTTCACCAAAGGCCAGAGCATTTTCACCAAGGTATCGGCAGAGAGATATATGGTATTAGCTCTTTGGTATGGGGCATTGGGGAAAAAAAGAGCCCAGGGTACCCACAGGGGATAGACATCATTTACTCATTGGCTTCAAATAAGGGTCGTAGAGGCTAAAGAGTTTTCATCAGAAAAGAACAATAAGCTTGTAGGTGTAGAGTAAACACGAATGACTAATCTATTCGTGAATGGATTATCATTTTATATGCTCACATTGAGAAATGGGTTTCCTCGTGACAGAGACCAAAAATAAACTATAGCAATTACGTAGTCATACTAACAATTTCGAATATTACAGACATAACCGAAGAGATATATCGATTAGCCCCCACCCGCCCTCACACACCCTCTCATCCGAGCTTCTTAGCAGTCTGGTACTACCTCAGGATGGATGTGAATATTCTGAAGACGTCTACTCTAAAGTTAGTGGGAATTCCATCAGGCCCAGGAGCAGTTTGTAGATTGTTGCTATAACCTCGGCTAGGAAGAATGAGCTCAATGGATTCGAACAGCATAGCCAATATACGCGAAATGTAGGGAAAGAATTGGTTAAAATTTCTATGGCTGAGAAGACTTCAGTTCAATGAATAAACTTTCTGACCTCAGTTACGGTTGTACAACTCACACGAAGCTAAAAGGCGAGAGAAATAAAGAAAAATTCTTTCACGTCAGGCCGCCTGGTCCTTCCCCCAGGGAACACAGCCTGCATTGCCAAACATCCCACGTAAGACCCCAAACTAAATTTACGACATCAGGGCCACCAGTTCTGTCAATGTCATTGATTCAGTCATCAAGTTATAGCTAACGGTCGCTTACTTTTCTTGGGCTAATACTACACTCGGAGGATTTCCAGACGTGTCGTACAAGCCAGCCTGCTGACTTGCTTGTCATGCCTTGGCTTCGTGGGATTTGAATTAACGATCCAATTTGCAGCAATTAATCGAGGCATACACTGAACAGGCATAGCCTCTGTAGACTATTCACAATCGGAGATTGATATTCTTTCGCCTTTGGATTTGTCCCGGAGGAGCGATGCATTATCCCATGCAAAGGAAAACAAGTATTAATAGCGAGATAGGTTATATAGACATATTCATGCTCCACTTGTCACCTGTTCTAGCCCTAGCACTGTATCCATATAATATACGGCTAGAGCGATTTCTAGGAAAGGAGGTAGAAAAGAAATGGTAGAAAGAAGGTTTTCTTTGTCCGGAATGTTCTCGGAATTTGTTGAATTAAAAACTACTTTACTCATCCTTAGATGTCAATCCCCCCTCTCTGGATGTCGTCGTATGTGGTTTGTGAGGGTATCTGGGGTGGAAATGTGATTTTGAAGCCTGTTTTAAATTGCGATCTCTACACTCTATTAATAGCCTGGGAAAGCCCCTGTGAGATACTACGTCATTTCCCACAACCTATGCCCAGGGGGACCTAATGATATATCTACTTGTGGTTAAATATGCAATAATACTGTTCCTTCTAAAAGTTCTACTGTAGAGAAATAAAGGCTCCTAATAACGATGTTTGCTTATTAGAGACAAGTCAAGAATAGGTCTATTGCAGGCTTCAAAGGGGGGAGGGAGAGAACGGAGAGGATGTAGGGGAAGGGACAGAGGGAAGGGAGAGAAAGCGGGGAGGGGGAGGGGGAAGTATGGGGAGAGAGGGTGACCGTCCGACATGCAGAGGAGTGGGAGAATGAAGAAGAGGATGCAGGAATAGGAGAGGGGGAGGGGGCAGGAAAGGAGAGGGGGAAAAGGAGGGAGAGGATGTAGGGGAAGGGGGAGAGGGAAGGGGGAGAAAGCAGGGAGGGGGAGCATGAGGAAGAGGGGAGGGAGACGGGGGGAAGAGAGGAGGGAGAGGATGATGGGGAAGGAACAGAGGGAAGGGAGAGAAAGCGGGGAGGGGGAGCATGAGGAAGAGGGGATATGAGGGACAGGAAGGTTAGGTTAGAGGGGGAAGTGTGGGGAGATAGGGTGACCGTCCGGAGGACGGGTACTTTGCTAGTTAAATATAAATGGTGGCTGGTGTCTAGAATATCAAGAAAACTGTATTTTAGGGGTCATTTAGGTCATACTATCGGCAGTTCTCAATGACCTACGTTTATAGAAGGGGCAGCTCCCCAGCTCCATCTCAGCCTAATGTCTTATACTCAGCAGTGATATCAATTGAGCACACTTCAATATCATTCGGAATCAGTCACTCCCTGGAGCTAAATCATCACAATTTTCCCGCGTGACCCAGGAGGACATGGGCCATTTATCATTCATCACACGCTCAGGGTCCTAAACTGACCCGCAACAAATCCCCCTCTCAACGCTCAGACAACTTCCTCCTCGATGCACACTCTCTCTACGCCCACACTGACCAATCAATGTCTTTCTAAAAGTAACACTTCATGGACCAATAACGGAAGAGCTTTAAAATGGATCCAATCCGGGCAAGGCCTATTGTTTGGAAGCGTTGAACGGTCGGGCCTTCATATGCTATGAAGACTGGATAGAAGAGCAGAGTGGAGGTTGACAGGTCCAAGGACCAGCTGACGGATGGTCTGGTTATAGTACATACACGCCAGAAATGCTTGAGACGGCTCATGACACAAACTTGGAGAAGTCCTTAGTGACTTGGTTCACGTTGTGTCAGGCCGCTTTCATGAATATTGCCTCGACATTCCGACAGAAGAATGGCAGGAACAATATCCCGAAGCATGGCCTGGCCAGACGGTAATGAATACATATCAGTAGTGCTTGGAGCACGATAGAAAAATAGCTCCCCCAGAAGTACGCTCACGAAACTAGAAAAAGTTATCAAAGCAACTCTTCTTTAAAAAGAGTGAGGAATGCTTACCTACCGAGATTGCCATTAATGAAAAGAAAGCATCAGAGCAACTCTTCTACTTTAGGAGAAAAAAATATATGTATACCCTTTGATATATGTTTCTTTGAAAGGATTTGCAAATAGTGATAGCATTTATGAGCAGATACAGCATACATATTATTGATATAATTTAATGATAGTGTAGGATGGTATTTCTATTTGAAGTGAGAAAAGCGCAGATGTTATCCTATGCGAAGTAAAATGTATTTGATACTACAATATGTTGGCCAAGTCTGGTAAAGGCACAACATTTCTTGGCAAAGCGACAGACAAAAGAGAATTTCTTTTACAAAGTTATTCCCTTTTAGTCACTGGGGGTAAACTGCTTAATGTCAATATTTAGTTTTGTGGCGACATTTTAAGAATTTATACAATCAAAGTTTACCTTCCTACTACTAAGTTTCACCAGTTGATCTAAGAATTCTTTAGGTTCAATATATCCAAATAGCTGAAATAGTGCACGAATCACTCTCTCTGCCTCCGTAACAAAAAGAATGCGAAAGGTCAAAGCGAATCACAGCCCCTTTATACATGCGGACAAGGGGAAACAGTTCTGAGGTCCGTTCATCGGCATCTGTTACTAGAGTGGCCAGTAAATGAAGGTAAAAGCTCTCATTACTGCCAGCAGTTTGACCGATGTGTCCACTAGAATCAGACAAATATCCCCGAAAGCATGCGGCCTTGCGTGATGCGACGTGGGGCTGAGAAAGGATAGGCCTGGATGCAGGACGTACCCACTAAATAGCCTTAAATACAGGAAGGTCATCAGCACTACACACTCTATATGTTGCCTAAATCTATCACTAAGATGTATGTACATATAAGACCTTGATAATTGAATACCATTTTCAGCTACAAAAGAAATCAGAGTCGGGGAACATAATCGTGTCCATCTCATTGAAACCAGGAACAAAAAAATGTGGACCACAATTTCCTGATGACCTGGCACACACCGCCATTCCTTTATACTACTCACCGTTGCCCGCGGAGAATCCCCGATCTTCTCTACTACTTACAAAAGAAAAACAAGTTCTATTTGATGCTATTAAATCAGGGCGTCATGCCACGTCCAGAGTTGTTAATTTTGGCAAGCATTCAGCACGAGTAAAGTAGAAAGGGGAGAAGAGATTTAATTTAATACCTCCGATCTCTTACAGAAACACCACACCCCGTTCTATCTATTGAGCTCCGGGCGTACATGTAATACCTGGATTGATCCTTAGCATGCATTGTAAATGGGGGTATTCAATTCTATTTGAAGTGAATCCGATGCAAGTAAAGGCCCTGAACGGAGCGGATAGAGACGCGCAGCTAAAGCCTGAGTAGCCAATATATGAATGTCTCTCAAGGGAGCCCAGTCTCAGTTCTGCCCAAGGCCTTTCATCCATCTCATCGACAACAGCCTCTACAATCCCCGAAGCTTCGCCTAAACTATATTATCTGATTGTAATCAAATTACACACACAGTTAAGCCTGCTTTCCTCTGCCTCTATGTGATAAATATTCACAACACAGGGGTGGTGGGATGTATGCAATGGGAGATGTGGCTTTATTTTGATTGCTCAGCCATTGAGATGCTAATCCTAGCCAATAGAGACAAGCTCAACTCCATATCATACACAATCCTGTGAGGGTTGATCTGGGTCGGAACTCTTAAATACGCTTCTGTTTTACATGTATATGGCGCTTGTTGCAATCTTCCCAATAATCCTACGTCATGGCTTTGATACATCGTAAAAGTTACATATTCATATGTTTATATATAACAAATCTTATCATACACACTTTATGTCAATCCAAAATAACAATAATATGATGAATATCTAAAGTATACATGAAACTTGCTATTGAAGTTGAAGTGTGAATGATCATTGCTCATTGATGATTTATTTTTAGTGTCTCAGTTCATACAATCATACCATTTGAGTAAGGTATCACAATATAAAGAATACAACTTAAATCCTATTCAATTATTAAGTGCAGAGTAATATATCCATTACCGGTACTCGCTTACTCCTATATCAACGCAGTTAACAGCTTACCTGCAATAAAAGAAGGAACAGTTAGTTTGTGATACGATAACATGAACAAAAAGAAAGGGGGACAAAGGAGAGTAAAACTGTATAAGAGCGGACAAAAGGTGATGGCTTAATTAGGAAATATGGTCCCAAGGTATTCTTTCTGTGTCCCGTATCTAATGTGTTTGTCTTTGGAATTAATAAGGCGGAAAGGCAAGGGGTTCGAATATGATAAAAGGATTAGTTGTTCAGTGTCGCATAAAACCAAACCATCTTGTCTCAATTGTTACAGCTTATAGCAAAAACTAGAAGTGAATGCGAATACATTTCTGTTGCATTTGTTTACTTTACAATATTGAATTGCGGGTTGAATCGATTAAACCAGGTATTGCTGCGAAAAGGTCTCAGCAAATGAACATAAGTATGCATGCGTTTCCGTTCACATTACCTCAAAATCTTACAGCCTCAACTCCCATTATGTAGAACTACAACCCGATAGCCAAATTTTATGATTTGATTTACGACTACGATGATAAGAGGCAAATGGTTACAGGAAAATGTTCTGGCAAACACATCTTCCCAGGTTTCCTTTACAATAATCACATATCAGGTATCAATAAAGGGTATTGCGTCCAATAAAATCTTGCTTACGCCCTCTTCAGATCTGGATCGGAGAGCCAAGATCGATCACGCATGACCCATGAGCAGTTGCCAAGGACGCTGCGGTCTTGGCAACCAGAGATTGACAAGGAAACCCCTAGCCCGGGTGTTGATTAAGGAGGTGCTGAAGGTAATCACACTAGCGTGAGGATCGTTTTTCTCACACTTGGACTTGATGGATCAGGTATAAGCCCATCAGAAAGTTTCCCTCTTTAGCAGAGAAGAGCCCATCAGCAGTAATATGAAGCAGTTACACAGAATAGGCAATAGAAAAGGAAGGCTTCTATATACGGGTCACTTGTGAATTAGGTTTAACATCCTATAACAGCCAGCGAATGGCCGTGCCATAACATAATATAATACAATATAGCCATGCTATTTAACTTAGCGAAACTTGGTATGTATTTCACGATTAGGCTTTTGAATGACTCAGCTAATATTTGATTACCTTTGGTTAAATATTTGATTGAATTATATTTATATGTATTTAGTATTTAGTATGTAAATTGAGTAAAGTAGAAAAAACACAACTGTAGGCAAACCTTGGAGTAAACTTTTAGTTGACATTTTTATTTATTATAGTTATCATGATAATTGGTTATCCGTAAATCAATAATGAATATCACGTAGCCGTATGGAAATAAAAAGCTGACAGGGGAAACCTGCCACTTACATTTTAAAAGGACTAGAATATAGCAAAGCGCGTTTTGCAAGCTAGGGCATACTGCAGTCTAGAAGTGGGTGAAAACAGGTGGATTCTACATTCCAAACTGCAGACGACCCACCTTTTAATCCAGAATACTAGACCAACTGCCATGCAAAGCTTAAGGAGCACGCAGGCACCTAATTATTGAAGGATAGATCAGACATTCTATTTGATGCTTCAGCAGGAATCGGATTTCTTTCAGATTCTTTCAGGAGAGCAATGCATGCATACAGAATAAGATATACACACCGATTTTAAGATACTACATGTATACCTCTTTCCCTTTTCTTAACCAGACAAGTTCTTGAACAAAAAAAGTAGACCTACAACTAAATAAAAGAAATGACGAAAGACCCACCAAAGAACAGTCTCCCTACCCATTTTTTTACATTGTTTCTTTGACAAGTCCTTGAACACGAGCTTGTCATATTGCCGGCTCTTTTGCGCCTTTTTAACCATTTGCACAAAAGGAAAAGCTAGCACTTCATTTTCCCCGCAGGCAACTGAAATTCACGCCTGTTGACACTGCCTTCCATGACTGGTGGGAGATGAGAGTACAGAGACTTGCGAGGGGAGAGAGAAAAAATGGAGCTGCGACATGAGATTCTTTCTTCATCAAAGAAATCAGATTCTGTGATTTCACTAGCCTCTTCATGTTTCAAAAAAGAAGACAGTAATTTCAGCGTACAGGTATACGTTCAATTCTTGTATATATCTTCTCTAGGTTTTCAGGCAAAAGGCGTGGGCGGGGGGGGGGGGGGGGGCGGAAGAGTAAATGAATTGGGTCATCACTTCCAGATTTTCTAGCGAAGTGAGGTGACTGCGAGTGACCACCATGGGAAGGATGCGATCAAGGTAATTTAATCAGAAGAATAGATTTTAAGGTCATGAACCTGGTCAATCCATGCCTAATTAATTTACAGACATAATTTTGATACGCGCTGCAAATGCAAATATCAATGCAAGCTGAACTATAACCGCAGTTCTCTTATGCCACAAACTACATTCTTCTCCGTGCTTCTAAATCAGACTCACGGCCATCATTGATATCAAAGACATTTCGTATTTGTAATTCCATTTCGCATGAAAGAATTCCAAAACGATTCGTCAGGTATAAAGCCATCTTATCCTTCCTTTCCTTCATATTGTGTATTCACCAAATCGCTGCTTTGATTGAATCAAAAACCCTAGGTCCTGCTTCTGCGATTCCTTTGTGCCGTCCCTTCTCTTTAACTTCAATATTGAAATTGCAGGAGATGTAAGGGAACGCTATGATGATTGAAGTTTTGCTTGTCAGGCAAAGCATGTGGGAATATTCAGGCAACCGATGAATAACGAAGCCTGATTCAATTGTGCGAGGCTTGCACGCACCTAATCACCCTCCTTTAAAGCCAGGGAGATGGGTGTTCTTAAAGCTAAGATCACTCAGCGCCGGAAATTGTGGCTCCTACATTAGGGTTATAGGCAGAGAACCCTAGGATTCAGTTAGTTATACGCAATTGAAATTACAACGTACCGGCCAACTGTAACAACGACTACAAATATGCCTTTTCCTACTAAATATCCAATACCACAAATAACCACTCAGAGTCGATCAGGATCTTCTCTAAGTCAGAACCATTGGGTTTGCCCAGATTCCCTATCACCATGGATTTGGATGGTGCATGCGTACAATGCAATTATTTGAATATACTAAAGTGAAGGTCCCTGTGGTTATCTACCAGTCAAGAAGCTACATGTATTTAGAATTACAAATATGTAAACCGCCTAAAATTTAAATAGATGCCCGTTAGTATATACTATTCGAAAATAGCAATAATATCAAATACATCTATTATATATGAGAATAAAACTAGATCATTTATAATAACATAGAAAAGGGGGTGATACAAGGTCGAAGCATTGTGACATGAAAGTGGATAAGACACGATCAATCAGCAAGAGCCGCAAGTCGCACGCAATCAAGGACAATCAGTGAGTAGTAGGGGCTTTGAAGCCATCTCACATACATGTGCTACTGAATGGACAGGTTCCGCCAGGAGGTAGAAATTCATGAGGAAGGTATGGAGCAAAGGAAACAAGGCCATGAGATATAAGGTGGCCTTCTTACCCTTTAGTGCAAGGGGTGGGGTGGGGGTCAGTATATATGAGACCGGGTCCTGTGCAGGAACGTTGTCAATCTGCATCCACTGAGTGTTAAGGTTTCTAACTATATAATATTCACATGAATAAGTCACCATACTTAGTTCAGGATACCATGGCCAAGGATTTGGTAGCAGTTTTAAGACATTAACTGAAGAAGACCGTTACAGATTGAATCGATTGCCCGACCTCTTGAGTCAATATATTCATTTGTTTGTGCATACGCGAAACTGAACTGAGACGATAGCAATGGTGCTCGCTTTCAGATAATAATGATAGAAGAGAAGTTACAAAAAGATTGGTGACTGCCGGAGCAGAAAACTACATCATAGCAAGTATTGATTGGAGTGTGTGTTGTTCGCATGCGAACGTTAATTATTCATCATTTTTACCGCGTACTTGCTTTCTATATAAATGAACTTCCTTATTGGTTATCTGATGTCTCCGTATCAGATATCAATATATATGGGACCTTATATACGATGTTTATTGGAGTGCCAGCATTCAGTACCTTTAGTTGTATCCTTGAGTCCGCCCTTAGGATTGAAGATGAGAGTCACAACCGGGAGGGTATTCTGTTTAGTATTCATACATTAATGGAAATTGATTTTTTACATATCATGATCGATCATATTAGCTATTTCCAAGTGCAAAAACTTTAAAGGTTGAGGCAAATTGATCGAGGCACAAGAACTAGCAATAAGCGATGAATTAATAAACTCAAGGCCAGACTTCGCATGCCAAATGCAGATATATTTCCCTCACAACAATATACTGTGGCCAAGTGAAACTCTGAATAGTTCTTCGCCGAGGGCCGAGCAGGTCAGGGAATAAAGAGAGCATTCAGTTTCTAATATCAAATCATGGTCTAAAGGCTTAAGTGACAATATCTCCACCTTATATTTTCTAAATGTCAATACTATATATGGGCATGCAGCGGGAAAATTACCTCCTGAAAAATCCCGACTCCATGTACTACTTTCTTAAAAAATAATATGACTGCTATTGCCAATGGTAAATATGAGCCCTGATAGGCAAGGTAATTGAGAATGTTGGTTAGATATTTTATCCCTGCCAAGGTCTAAAGTGACACTAACTTCATCTTATATTTTCTAAATATCTATATTATGACGGAATAATTACCTCCTGAAAATTCCCAACTTCATCTACTACTTTCTTCAAAATAATATGACTGCTAACGCCAATGGTAGAAATGCGCCCTGAGAGGCAAGATACTTGAGAATGCTAGTTAGATAGTTTATCCCTGCAATGCAAGTGGATTTCCTAAGACAACACGCCATAAAAAGCACGTGTGGAAAGGATGGTATATACTACTTGTTCACGACCTAGAGATGTCTTATGAGATCAGGGGAGAAATCGCGATTCAGTCGACCCCTTACCACAAGAGACGAATAAACAGAAGGTCTGGACTTCATTATTACATTATAGAACCTATAACAGAATTACAGAATTTAGTATTCATGCGAACCTTCTACATGTAAAAGAAATGTACATGTACATCCATACAATTTATAGAAATACATACATCATCGGAAGTAGTTGAGTTCTGAGAAATGCATGCAGTACATGATAAATGAATACTTTGGTTTCCACTAACTTGCGCAGATGCTAAAGTAGGTGGAAGTGGCTATATAGATAGTAGCACAGACATAACGTGACTGTTATTGCGTGTAAGTCTGAAGGCGTAACACGACGTGGCTGAAGTGTCATGACGTGTTATGACCCTGCAACAAGCACTGCCGGTCAGTATTTCCGGTGTGTCTTGCAAAGCTGACCTATATTTCACTGGAAGGAAGGCGGGGTAGGTGGGTTTAAGGGCGTGGGTTTTATTGACTGATAGGGCAGTGAAAGGGTCTGCATATGATACATTATCCCGCATGCAACTAGAAACGCACGCGTGGTCAGGCTTTTCTTGTCAGCTTGATATAATGCTACCCCCATCCGAGCAATTGATCTATGCAATCTTAAATAGCGCTGCAATTTATTTAACTTATCGCAGTGTTGGTATGAATATATCGAAATAGGTATTTTGATGAATGGCTATACAAATTAAAGTGGTACGTCATATGAAGAAAATATTGCTTTTTTCCCTTATAGCATTGACAATGTTCCACCTTCCCAGTTAAACAGGATTAGCAAACGATAAGGTTGAATTTAAGAAAGGATGATGTAGCTCAGAACAAATGTTTGTAGGTCCATAACGATACTTGTATTTTTGTGGGAATCACTTTCATAAGAGAATACATCTGGCAATCTCCCAGGAGGTCCGCAGTACAAATAAAAGACCATGTCGATCATACTCCATAAATCTAGTTGTACAAGGTACTTTACGACCACCTAAATGGAAGATAACCCCATGCCTCTAAAAGTAGAGGGAACCAATTTTGGTAGGAACCTTTAAATAATCACGTCTTCACCACTTCTAACACATCTAAAGCAAGTCACGTCTGAGTGTTTATCTCGATTCAATACTGTCCGGATTGTATGCATACACAAAGCGGTAAGGATAATCCAACTTAATTAATTTGCAAGAACTGATGAAGTAAGAGATTTATCTTATTTCAGGGAAATAGCCAGGCTAATGGTCCAGATTATATAAAACTCAAGGGTTTGTATGCATGCAGATAGGCGTTACAAAAAGTCATGTCTTCCGCCTCTTCGAATTAATTTCCCATTTGTATCTGAACTTTAAAGGTCAGTTGCTTGCTCATTTTTAGCAGCACAGCGGAAGATTCAGATGCCAAAGACCTACCTCTTCGGGTGCTGCTCGCCTATTGGTTTCCATGGTGATGTAATTAACCCTTCTTTGGTAGGGAGGGTGTTTAATTACCCATTGCATTGTTATGGATAAGTGGGAGGCTCGCCGGGGAAGGCCGACACTGACAATGCTACAAACAATAGACTCAAGAGACTTGCTTTCAAGGCTAGGACAAAGATGGGAGATGAGGCATTCTGATACATGATATCCCACAGTATTAAAGACGGGGCGCCAGTGTGGCGCTCAACCTGTGAAGGCGTTAATGAATGGCCCGCAGCCTATCCCCCTCTTAATCTCAGTTCTTCATTTCCATAGAGCGCGACAAACGGAATATTCAACGCTGGTATCAAAAGAGGATATCGTTGATTGAACAAAGCCAGGGCGCCCGAGGATCAGTAAATACTACGTTTAGACATTAATGAGAAACTTATTCAATATGCTAAAATCCTTAACAACGTTTTCTTCTCGAAGCATGGCGCCGATGAGTTCGGAAGCGAAAGAGTTTCGAATAGAAAAGCTCTAACGCCAGCTACCGAATCAGATTAAATCCAGATTAAAACAGTGAATGATGTCTGCATTGTGTAATTAATATCAAGTCAACCCCCGAAGGGGAATTTACTTCCATTTAACCAGATTATCTGCCAAGGTTTTGGATAACGGGGCGAAGCCTATCAATCGTGGGTTAACATAAAGTCCTATAGTAGGTACTCGCAGAACATACAAAAGCTCTGCAGAGCCATTAGGACCAATGCGGTCCTTCCACTTCAGACAAAGCGTCCGCAACGATGCACCTCACCCAATGCCTAGTCAGGAATGGTGCCTGTAGATTTGCTCTGTGTCATTTTTTCCATCTTCTTCGTCAAAGTACATCAGGATTTATCACCCGGCCATCCGATCTATCTCGCCAACAATGTCATGGTAGCAAGCCGTCTGGAAAGGCTTATTAGGCGAACTACTCCTGCGAGCGGCGACAACGCGATCTATCAGCATATCAATTGCGCGTGCAATGCGAAATGTACCTAAGGTCTTGTTGCGCGGCACAATTGCTTGTCTAATCATCAGTTGTATATCCCAATTTGCTTTCCTTCTGATGACAGCCTCAGAGTTGCTGTTCATTAGACTCATTCACTCAAGTAATCTCTAACGACAGCGTCTCTCTCATGATGAATGCTCCTCGAGGGAACTCTCGTTTTCTAACGTATCTCATGAGATTAGGACGTCTCCACGGTTCTGACCTAATTAAGCTTTGTCACGTACCGTAAACGACCCCGTGTTCGCAAGCAACCTAATCAAGTGCTTTTTACGGTGGAAGGAAGGTTGTTTTTGATATTGCGAATCAAAATATTGAAGGACTATCCATCAATGTCAGACAGATTGGGGGGAGACCGGATAACAGGCTGATTGCCTCTGTCGGACCATATAGCGTATATATACCAAGTTCTGGCGGGCATTTCCTTCTACCCTTCGCAGTCTTCATGGCTTTGGCAATATAATTTTAGTAGATATTTTCTAAAAGATAACTTCAAAGGACTAAATACCAATCAAAGAATATATTGGTAATGTACGTTTGGGAACATTAACTGCCATTTTGCAAGACCTTTCTTTACCCCAAACCGCCTCACATGAATGCAATATGTGCTTATTTTTTTTAGAAGAACTAGAAGATTTTAAGGAAGAATAAACATTATACACGTCAATAGAGGCTGACAGTGATTATAGAAGTATTCATAATCACTTATTTTAAAGAATAGATCTATGTAGGTACATGTATTGCACTTTAATTAACGAAGGTAAAACATTGAGAATTGATTGATTGATAATTTGTATTGCCAAAATATGGACATTCAGAGGGTACTTCTCTAGAGGTTTGACGTTTTCAAGACCACCTGCTATAATTTAGTACTACATTACATAATGCTAAATACATAATCCTTAACACGCATCATAAGCCCATAAATACTTTATAGTCTCTTTTCCCCTTCTGTTATTTTCCAATCAAGCAGAAAGCATTCCATGCAGTCTCCGATTCATCGCGTATTTTTGTTATAGCCTTCCATGCCATCGAATATGGCGTTGTATATAAAGACTAGGTAGG
The DNA here is from genome assembly GCA_942159475.1 of Sthenelais limicola. NCBI lineage: Eukaryota > Metazoa > Annelida > Polychaeta > Phyllodocida > Sigalionidae > Sthenelais > Sthenelais limicola. The sequence continues at coordinate 77,940,543 of OW804096.1, read as the reverse complement.
GGAAATGTATTAAAATCACGGATCTTGCTTCGCTGTATCAATGCATGGTAACAAGTAGAAGGTCATCACACAATACCTCATTCTCTATTCGTGTATCTATAATTCAAGCAGCCTTGATTGCCACTTCTGCGTAAGTATATGCAGATCTGTAGAACCGAAGTGGTCATGCAATCTGTAGGGTGCCTCAATTACTCTCTCCACCAGGCTCCACACTGCTTAAATATGCGCATCCAAGCCAATAAGATATTCGCCAATATTAAAACCATCAATTGCAATAAAAGGCGCATGCATATCATAATAGAAACCATTCTCCCTATTGATAACAGGAAGTGACCATTTTATTATTGAGTTATGATCATAAAAATGCTTTCATATTCAGCTTTCCCTCGGCAAAATGATGTTTTCCCAGAGGAATGCATTGCTCTTGTCCATGGAAATAAAGGATCTTATATCGTTAGGCTATTGTATAGAAAAGAGTGCACACTTTTACTGTCAGTCATGATGTAAGGGGTATTTGATTAAAGGCATTTATCACCCTCCGTGTACTCGGTTAACCTTCGAGTCACATACTGATGCCATCCTCCAATGCGTCTTGCCCTAATATTGTCAACATAGAAGGATTCGAGACTCTAAAACCACTTCCTTTTAATAACACCCAGGTCATCAATTTTGCTGCAAATTGTTTATATTAGTCTACATTTTTTTTATCAATTATTCAATGATATCCTTTTCAAATTTTCAATTTTATCTCCAGGAGTATATAACAATGAGTAACGAAAGAATCCAGCTTTAGGAGGGTGGAAAATGAAAATAGGTATCCAGCAGGTATAAGAATATAGACCGGTCGGTTTCTATGTTTGCATTACCGGAGATTTCACATCTATACTGCTGATAATTGTGTCTATACCATGAAGTACACCTATTGAATCCCACAAAAGGGAACCAATCAGGGAAATAGGTGAGTGGTGACAAGAGCAGGAACAAGAGGAATCTCGGAAATATTGACAAGAGGTTAGTACTCTGGACAAGGTTACAATCACAGCTGCTTGTTTGAAAGGTCTCGGGGTTATATTAGACAAGTAGATGCATATCATATATCATTGAAAGGATTAATAGAATGGATGATTGTTCCCTCGCATCAATGTTTTAATGATAAAATACGAAAAGGGTCATATATATTTAAAAACTTCCCAAACAACTACTTGAAATTTCACTCTACTTCAGGATGCTAACAACACAAAAGGAAAAGGAGTAACAAAATGAGTAGAACATCTTTAAAAAGTTCATCCACGAAGATCGATCCCGAATGGGAACTAAGTACAACTTGAGACGGAAGTATTTGAACAATTTAAATCTTGAGATGCCAGAAAGTGGAGACATTTAAAGTGATCAATCACCACCCATTCTTTAACAATTTAACCATTTCAGTTTCGTTCCGACAGCTCCTATTTCTGATAAAGAATGTTTTAAAATCTCCATCAGAACAGATATTAACCACTTCAAGAAAAGAAAAATCATTTCAAACTTATTCAACCCTCGATCCCCTCTTCTTGAAATCCCGATAAACAAGCAACCAAGGAGTTTTCATTAAGGCCAAGGTCGGAACGCCCACTGGAATGTTCGTAATTGGAGTAAAAGATTATTTATATTTCAACTGATACTCTACCAACATAAACACTTCAAAGTGGTAGGGAATTGCTAGAAGGCTTTTTTTTAAACAAATTTTATTATTGGCTTACTCTGCTTATTTCAAACAAAAATGCCAACCACAAAAATATAGTATAAATATTTTTGCACATCAAGGTTAAAAATATGTACCCCAACCAATTTATGTTCACGGACAGATCACAGAACTAGATCTTTATCTAGTTCTGTGTATAGATGTACCGGAGTCATGAGTTATGAATTTTCTAATTGTGTCCATAAAAGTACACTTAAAGAAGATTCGGGTCACACGTTAAACTATCAATCTCCCAAGTCTATGTGGTGCATTTTTGTACTCAAACCTGGATCTACATTGATTCTAAAAATAACCGAGGCGTATGAGAATGCATTTGCAAACCACCACACCGTAATGGAAAAAACTCTTCCATTACCTCGAGCAGAAAGCTTTTCAAACCTGACAGGCAGCAATAACCCCACCCAATACCACCATAGTATTATCATATTCAAGGACAGGAACCAAATCCATTACGAAACAAAGAGAAGTGATCTACTTGAGCAAACATTAAAAAAACTGGGGATAGTGGAGAGGTTGTTTTTCTTTTCGCAACACCAGCGTCAACGGGATCAAAGAACGTTAACATGATAAAATATGCATGGAAATGCATTACCACTTAGCGGGTATAGACAGAAACTGCCCTAAGTAATCCTCCGACCCTGTGCCCCGCATTCCCACATAAAAATCCATCACGGGAAATTTCCATAGGCCCATAGAGCAGTTAGCATGAGCAAGTAATGACTTTCCTCCAAGTTTTCAAATTGCTCCCGGTTTCAGAGGGACCTTTTACATTGGTTTGCCGGAGGTTGCCATTAGGTTGGTAGTTAAGGGTTGAGAGCGAAAACTCCCTTCGGCTGTAGTTTTTGCTCTGGGACAGCGCAGTAGAGGCGATAGGTTTATCGGCGGGGAGCTATAACGCCCCAAAGCCAGCATTGGGATTCACAGGCTTGCCTCACCGACTCACACATGTTGAGAGATACCGGGCAAAACGCAACCGTGAATGAACATGATGACTGGACGGGTATCCCTCGGTGAGATAAGAGCATGGCAAAGAGGAGGGAGCAGGGCGAAATAAAGCCCACTTTTACAATACTTCTTCTCTATAAATCCCACTTAAGGAAATTAGAAGCGCTAACTTGTCCGGGAAAAAAGATCGGTCATGCAATACAGGATAGGGACATTGGAATCTCGATGTCCCGATGCAAAATGACCTCCGATGATAAAAGAAGATACCTGGCCCCACCATAAAAAACCCACTGGTATATGGGTACTGGCATATATATAAAGAGCTCTTGCTTTGGGAAATCGTTTTGACACACTTTGATGAAATCGGGAGGAAATTATTTTCAATTGTATTGGGTATTGAAATGTGTTTGCCCCTTTAATCCTACGCTATATCATGCAGGGAGCACACTCAGTTTTTCTTGGGTTCTTTCGTTTTCTTGTGAACAGAATTGAACTTCATCCAATGTTATGGTATGCTGGTTATTGTCCGCGTGGCACGTTCCTGCATCATTTCAATTTCATTGCTTTCTGTTTCAAAAAGATTCTTACCCCACAGGATTGTTAACAGACAGTGGTCAATGCAGCTCCGAAATAATCTTTGGAGGTTCTGAATGGTAAAAAAACATTTATTGACAAAAACATCCAGACCAAATTAAAGACTAAGTGCAGAAGCAAAAAAAGCCGGAAATTCTTTATTTCTCCTTGAATGATGAATCGCGCTCATGAAGAGGATGGAAAAACTCAGGGGGGTCCATACCATCATGTCCCCATCGCGTGCTGTTTCTTTTGTCCATTTACGCAAGAATTCTCTGCGGAAAAATCATCAGAAACATTAGTGGCGAAAACCTGGTGGTTTCTGCCACTGTTGTTATTCAATTTGAAACCAATTCTCGGCGGGGTAGGCATCCATCAATGAATGTCCAAGAGACCACTGATAGGAGACTAATAGAAACAATATTTTTACCAATTCCAGGAGGGGTACTTTTTCCATGACGGAAAAAGCCACATGCCATGGAGTGGCCGACACCAACTGGTGATAAGGCCCAGTATAGGGACGAGAAGCTGTGGCATTATATTCCTTCTTACATCGATTCACAAGATACTGTCTCATGCACTTGAACCATGGATCCCTCGCAACATAAGTTGTTCTTGGGAATAATGAATTCACTGAGCGCTTATCATTGGGAACAGTTTGTATGGGGATTGGTGCTGTCTGTTGTCGCATCTAGCTGGATTATCCTTACTTCAGATTTATAGCTCGGCCATGGGCGGTAAGGCACAAACGTTTGTTTGTCGTCCATGTTATAACCCTGATCTTGCGGCTCAATTTAATATATTGGGTTCGGGAAGGCCGGGAAGGATAGGTTAGGGTGACAGGGAAGGAGGAAAGGCGAATTACTATTTCTCTCTTAGAAATGAATAAAGTGAGATAACATTAACCCATCCACCCACCCATGATAAATGTATACATCTACAGGTACATACATGTATACATACATGCATACATACATGTGTATACATACATGCATGTATACATTACATCATATCATATACATACATAAAATACAGATTTTGAATTTACATATATATTATACATTATTTGTATACAGATACATATGTATAAAACAAATTACTGGGGAAATGTTATCGTCCGGGGTGTCAAATATGGATCAATATAGTTAATGAGCATATCAATAGGATGACCTTTTGACATGCAGCGTCCATGAAAAATGGAGGATCAAGTGGTTATAATCAGCTCCTCCCCAAGCGAAGATTAGTTCTTACACGCCAAGTCTATCACCTAGCTGGGCCATATTTCACACACACAAATCCTACCCAGAGTGTATAGGCGACCCATCATCCTAATTAGGAGCCCACGTCAGGAAATAAATGTCATTCAGCAGGGCACAAAGGGATTTGACCGGTCCATGGAAAGCAGAATTTTCTCAAGCACACACAATGATTGCATAACATAAATACATTAAGTCAATGTTTGGGTCGATGCCGCGCTTTTCGCGGGGATAATACAACCTTTTAGGCATTCAATAGTAATAGTAATAATAGGCCATCAGCTGAGCCTCAGAATATGGCTAGAAAATGATTTTCATTCCGGATTTTGGGCACTACTTTTTGACACCAGTTTTCAATTGCTAATACTATATATTATAATATCCCAAAAGTTCTCCATGATATTCGTGCCAGTTTTTTAGGAAATGAGCAATCAATCAGGCAGTGCAAAGCCTATGGAGCTGATGGTCTGGCTTCATTTTTAATGGTAATTTTAATAGTCCATCATTTATTTGGTAAACGTTGAATTCTGGGTCCTACCAAATTTTTATGATTGATTCAAAATCTCCAGAATCTCCTGATTTTGAATCTGTCAATTTCCACTTTGTAACTTTTGAGGAATTTTAATTACTGACGTTTGAATTTTTTGTTATTATCTATTTATTTACATCTTATTTTCCAAACGTAGATAATTAAAATTCCTCAAAAGTTAGAAAGTTAAAAATGGCGGATTCGGAATTAGAAGATTCCGGAGATCTGGATTCAATAAAAAAATCATTGGTATGACCGAAGATTCAACATTCATCAAATAAATGATTGTCTATTAAAATGGCTTCATAGGCTTTGCACTGTCAGAAACAATGCCCAACTACTCAAAATCTGGCAGGAATTGCATGGAGAACTTTTGGGATATTATAATATAGGGTATTAGCAATAGGAATCTGCTAATAAAAAGTAGTGCCCAAAGTCCGGAACGAAAATCACTCTTTTGGGGTACAGCTGATGGCCTATCAATTGTCTCACGCCATTAGGAACAACCAGAAAACCCCAACAGGAACTTTGGTATAGACTTAACGAAATAGATACCTCACTTCTATATTACTATATTACAGTATCGCTCCTTAGAATATATTTATATCCTCACGCTACGCAATTGGGCATATTCTTTACAGATTGGGGCTTTTGGTTTCCAGTCGACCCTGGTCATTTCCTTAATATTTTAGTCGAGCTCTTCTTAAACTTGATGCAAGCAAAAGTTGGCCATCAGTAAAGGAATATGAACATTTTGATATTTCTTAACCTAGCTCAGTCTACTAGCGACTGTCGAGAATGGATAAACATGTATTATAAAACAGTGATAAACGTGCCAGCCTTCATTATACGTCTATTGGTAATTTGAGATAGTTCGTCGGAAGACATAATCGCAAAGGCTTATGAAAGAAGTACCATATGCCTTTAATCAATATATATCAAAAAAAAAATATATATATATATATCCAACAGTGACTTGTCATTACAACTTATAAGCTTCAACTGTAGAACTTTCTTTTGAGATTTGGTAGAAGTGTGCTAGGGGAGAGCTGATTCCATTGTTTTGCTCGAAATGAATCGTAATGAATAGATGAAAAAGAAAATGGAAATACTACCATTATTGGGGCAGGTCTACAAAGGTAGGTATGTTGGCTTTAATGGTATCCACAAGGGAAACGAAAAACATAGAACATAGAGGTAGGACATATTTGGATCGAGCCAAAAAAATTATAAGTTTATTGTTATACAAGTGACTCTTTAACATGTGCTGATGGAAGTTTATCATTGTTAGAGTCGTGTGGTTTTATTCTGATTGTCACTGGTACTCTTCTTGCTCCTGGCTGGCGTGCTTTTCATTCACAGCCAATACCACAGCATTGCGAGTTGATCCGTCAATATATTCTACAAAAGGCTACAAAGTTGCACAATTCCCGGTTTGTGTACAAAGGCCTTCAAGATTATGCGTTCATTATTATGCTAATTATTTTCTAAACGGATAGAATCTGCAGGTGAATGGGCATGGGGAATACTAAAAATAATAAGGGCCAATTTGGCTGGGATAAAGCTACTGATGAAGCAAGAAAAGGACGATTTAGATATGAAATTTGATATTCCTAGGTGCATGTACGTGCCTGTCCACTGTTTCATCTCCTAATGGCAAACTATTCTCATGCAATAAACATGTGAACGGCAGACCACGCGAGGATCAAATTACATCACAGGCGCTAAATTGACATGAAAAGACAAAAACAGACACGTATGCATTTGTATCCCCTACAATGGTCTTTCGAGTATGGGGCGGTCATATGATAGCATGGATAGCTCACAAGATACAACAGGCCAGGATTTACAATCTACTAATAACCACAGTCTATAGTCATATAGTCATAGTTAGAAGGAGGAGACACTGAATTGCATGTAATACGAATCATGCCACATTCTGACATAATTTGACTTCCCACTGCTAATCTAATGCTAAAAAATGCTTTCATAGGTTCCTCGGGCAACCATACACTATGATACAGACACATCCTAGAAGAAATCTCTTCAAAACCACAAGCGCCTTTTTTTACCAATTTTTTAGAGTCAGACCATGACGAGGTCAGCGGCAGCTATATAAACGACGTTCAAAAATACAAGTACCTGGTACATCCCATTGTGCCTATTACTAAAGTAAACCGCGCGAATAAAGGGAGAATAGCCCACGAATGCATTCCTATAACCCCACCATCCTACACGAGCACACACAGACACACACCACTTTAAGGTCTGGTTTACTACAACGAAATAAACATGCATTATACTACATTCATTCAACAGTACATGGCAATTTATTCACACTTTGTGAGGCACTTTCTGTCTCCCTAATGGCCTTTTCCCGTCTAATAAAGGCGCAGAGAGGCAATTATTTCCAACAATGATAAGGCAAGGAGGACGTAGAATGGCTCTGTTTATAAAATGAGCCTCTCCTTTTACTGTCTTTGCTCTTCTTCTTCCACTGTTTTTCCACTGTGTTCTTATCACTAGCCAGAAGATCGGGAGACAGAGGGGAGGAACTCTGCCTGAGACAGTTTGAACTAAGGCAGAAAGGTTTAAGTGCACACAAGGATAATGGCCGGGAGTGTAATTATAGACCAGATTTGTTATTGTCTGAGAGGCTGTACTTAAATTAAGGTGAACTATTCTCAATGTTAAGGAGCTTAAAGAAGGAGGCGTGTACTTGCCAGTCACATTCCATATGGATGAGTATTTACAATGAAGGGAAAACCTCTGAAACAGTGTCTGATTGAAGCTGGATAATTACCGACATAACGGCGGATTTACTCTCAGCCATGTTCTTGGTTTTTCTAGTAAATGCTTTGACAGAAAATTTCAAACGCGACACCGCAAGTACTTTTAGGTGTGATTTAAATAAAGGTATTGAGGGAAACAAACGCAATACAATCCAAGACAGAAATAGAACCCGAGCAGAAGAAGAAGAAGAAGAAGAAGAAGAAGAAGAAGAAGAAGAAGAAGAAGAAGAAGAAGAAGAAGAAGAAGAAGAAGAAGAAGAAGAAGAAGAAGAAGAAGAAGAAGAAGAAGAAGAAGAAGAAGAAGAAGAAGAAGAAGAAGAAGAAGAAGAAGAAGAAGAAGAAGAAGAAGAAGAAGAAGAAGAAGAAGAAGAAGAAGAAGAAGAAGAAGAAGAAGACGAAGAAGAAGATGATGATAGGTTAAATAGGACATTACTAAAAAGAAAAAGGTGGCATGTTGGATTCGTGTCCTATCATAGGTGAGATACCTCAATTCATTGAGCGGTAATTGTACTTCTAGCTAGTACATACCTCTCGCGTGTAAAGATGCAGAGCCAATGCTTTCACGTGTGCCAATAACATAAATCAAGAGCCCTGATACGTATCACCCAGCATAACTACTGTAGTGGGGGAAAGAATCCCAAGGCCTAGAAATATGCCATACACTGGCTTCAAACTCTTTCAACATTTTAACTTTGTCCATCGCACAATGGCAGAATTGTGGCGCTGACTTGTAACGATAGATAGATATAGATATATTCTAGCGATTTTATATTCCGGCTTCAATATTGCTTCAGTTTTCTTCATAAATGGCGATGAGTTCGAAGTCCCATACAAAAATATGGCTGAGACAACCTCATTTCGACCCATCCCTCCATTTATTCCTACTATTACCTTGCAATGTTCGACAGTCGATCACAGACGAGACTGTTCCCTTGCTACCCCCTATATAGGATAGACGCATCGCACTGCCCAATCCAATCCGGCAAAAGCATACAGATTTCCTGTAGCTGCGGAACATTGAGGCAGTGAAGTAGATCCTTCAGTTTGCCTGCACCACTCTTCAGCAATCACCATAGGTATATCTTTTACAGGAATTGTCAGCTTCCATCTTCGTCTATTTTTCTAAGGGCTCCGTGGGAACATCACCAGATCAATAGTATTGAATCGAAACTAAAACCTATGATGGCTTTTGGAAATTGCGACTCGCCGAGGATGAATAACAAGTTGCACAGTTCTGATTTAAGTCATATAGTTTACATTCGTTTTGACTTGTGGATCAAATTTGGATTTATTAGATGAAAAGCCTTTAATAATGACTAAATACACAACCTTTATCTTCATACATCCACAGTTGAAATGTTGGGAATGACAAAAGGATACTTAACCGCTCGGTATCAAGCCTAGTCCATAAAAGATCTTAAAGGGCCTTTAACAGCTAGTCAATCTTAACTTATTTCTTGGGGGGGGGGGGGGGGGAGGATCAGGTGTGTACCTGAAGTTAAGTTCTTCCATCGAAATTACACTGCCAGTTTTCCAAGCATGTTTCGCAAAGGATGGCCGTCCATTTTTTTAAAAGTTTTTTTCCGCAAATTTTTAGTAATTTGAAAGCTACCATGCACGGATTCAAATGAAATTATGGACGATTACAAAGGCCTGGGAAAATCAGTTGAGAATAGAAGCTAGAGGGCATGATTAAAAATTCAATTTGAATACTAAGAAACAGATTCCTAAACACTAGGAGTAAAAACGTAAAAGGCATACAGGAGTAGGCTACACGAAAGGTAAGGCAATGCAAGTCAGAAATGCCTGGCTCTCAAAAGCAACACTTACTCCTGGATGACACAGGCTCCCAAGGGTGATGCATTATTCATCACACGCCTAGACAGTAACTGGTAAGATAGGCTCGGTCAATACAAACTCAAACGCTATCCTACTTATGTCACATTCCTGGAAATATTTGGTAAACCAAACCCAGCAATTTTTGGTGAAGGTCATGAAACGGTGCGTGAGCTAAACCCTTAGATTAGATATATATAGCATTGTACGACTAAGAACCCATGCCAATGCCATGACGGATGTACCTAGAGGATATAGTGAAACTTAAAATGCAATGCACAGATTATGTTTAACTACAAATACATTCTTTTACAAATCAATCACTAGGCATTAATCAACATTTAGGAACGTTTGTACTTAGGAAGACTAGAGAAAGTACAGCTAGCCAATAGACAATTTTGAAAAGGTCCCCTTTCTTTAAATGACCCCGACTGGATAACTTGATTTGAGATGTACAATAGTTGGTATTTGATTAAATCATATTAATTCAGGAAATATGATAGTCCTTTGTTAAGACGCAAAAGGCCGGAGGGATGAGCCGCTAGGGAGGTCTGTCATGTACGTCCCCCATACACACTGGCGCAAGTTTCTGAATACAAATAAATATTCACGAATGTACTGGTATATATAGAAAGATGTGTATCATTGAAACTCTCTTATACGCTGACACAATTTAATCCTCCAGAAAATGAACAGCAGCAGAGAGCAATTACACCAGTGCCAATAACCCTAAAGTGAACAATACAGGGCTCAAGTGGAAAACATGACAGAGAAACACCTGTCCCTGGCCTTATGGAATAAAGCAGCGACAATGGATCAGGAGGATCAGTTCTCCCCCAAATCAAAGCCCACGAGGACGACTGTCACTGGAAACAATAGCGCCTAATTAGCCCAAGCTCAGCCTTAGTCCTGCACAAAATCCAACAAATGAAAAACTCAACCTCACTGTGATAAAAACTAACGCCACAAACAGGCAAACTGAATCGACTTTAGCAGACAATACAGAGACAGAGAATCGTACCACCATTCTTAGGCAGGTGCTATGTACCTATTGTCTTTCTCGTTTCCACTGTTGGAGTCTTTGTTTCGAATATATTAGAATATTGAAAGATAAATACATCGGAATGTTTGGATATATATTTATATATATATATATATATATATATATATATATATATATATATATAGAGAGAGAGAGAGAGAGAGAGAGAGAGAGAGAGAGAGAGAGAGAGAGAGAGAGAGAGAGAGAGAGAGAGAGAGAGAGAGAGAGAGAGAGAGAGAGAGAGAGAGAGAGAGAGAGAGAGAGAGAAAGAGAGAGAGAGTGCGGGTTTAAGTTTAAATCCTCTCTGATAGAATACAAGTATAGCTATGGAGATAGGTCTCATTGCTATTTGGCTATGTAGTAAATTCAAAACCCTTGAAAAAAATGTCTAGAACTGTTATGTCATGCCATAACACCCACGGAGTGAATTGGTACACACAGATATTAACACTGAGTTACTGCATGGGGAGCACAGAGGCGGGATACAATGGAAAGATAAGAGCAAAGCAGCAGCACAACAAGAAAAACCTTCGTCTCCACTTAGATACCCAGTATATGACCATGATATCGTATGCATGTACGCGACTAGTGTCCGATTGAACTGCTCTACCACAACCGAGCTCAAGACCTTAATTAGTATCGAACGAAATGGGATCAGGATATCCAGTGATACTGTGTCAGTAGGTGTAAGAAACACATTGTGAATATTATCGATTTGATGATGTGCTAATACTTTCCTCTGTTCATTTTGAATCATAACAAAACAATGCCGAAAGTGTTCAGTTTCAGCCCTTATTCTATTCAAAGTGTCATAACAAATGTTCTACTTGTCATCCAAAAGTCCAACGGACACTATATAAACTCAAGACTTATTGAATGGGGTCTCTTTCTTCGACTTATTTAATCTGTTGAATATGAATTGCTATGGCTTGGGCTTTCAATGCATCGGGAAATGCACTCCATTCGGTACGGAATCTGAGCAGTTACATCAGGCTTTGCGTTTGACATCGGAAAAATCTTCCTGTCCAGAAAACTGGAAGTAATTTAGGGATGTGTTGCCTTCGTTTTTACACAATGATTTAAAACGCTCAATCAAGCTTGGAGCGCCAGGACTGGTGAAACCAATCAAGGAGTTGAGGAACGTTATGCAGAGTTGTCTTTTGATCTCTAGAATTAATCAGGGCCAAATTAACTTCACAAACCCGTCTTAATCGATCACCAATGTCGTAAATTCCAAGACAACCCTTTTCCTTGCTCGAAGTCTCTGCGTTTTTTACTTTCCAATTCAAACTTCCAAAGATTTTCAATGTTCACAATCCCCAGTATGAATATACACAGATAATATTAAGCAAAAATAATTAGTTTTTTAAATGTATCCTTGACTGCAAAAACATGATCGACAGTGGGTGCCATTACATTTATGGATTACATCAATTACGGCAGAGACTAGGGCTTTTCTGATCTCACATGTTTTGACAATAAAGATGATAACGTGTTCACACCCTTTGCGCTAGCACTAATGAGGTTGATGATTTCTAGCCACCAAGATGGCGTAAATGACTCTGACTTGAGGACCCATTTAATATAGTAACAGCCAACCTCGTAACCGAGTGGGCTCGGGGCCTAATTTATGAGGAAGAATCTGCGGGGATCGACAAATATGTGCCAGGGATCACGGGCGCTTAACGTTAGAAACACATATTGGTGAATATGTGTGATCACAACCCGCTGGAAACTATTAATTTCGGTATTTGTGGGTAGCAATAACCCACTCTACACATAATAATATAAGATTAATGGTATAACGTTATCAATTACAACCAATACGGTCACCTCTATGGGTATCTTTTCTAGTTCAACTGGATGGAAGCTTAGAATGATATTATTATATATTCATAATAATATATTATATTTAGTCTTCCCAAAATTACTTTAAGTAGGCATATAAATCTATCTCACGATGTATTGATTATAATCATATCCTAATCCCCATCCAAGCCTGACCGCGCATTCCAGTGTATGATCTTCTTGCATCACATGTCTTAATATAAATTTTGATAAAGGAAATTATTCTATTTTCACCAAGGCGCTATTTAAGTGAATGGCAGAGGCCTATATATGTAGCGGCTGGAGGTTTCATTTCAAGAATTGACATTCCATTACGAGTAGGCCAAGTGTGCAGGTTAGCTGGGCCCGATACTGAGGTTGTACCTTATCTATTGTGACTACTAGATGCCAAAGCTACCACATTACCGTGCATGATTATGCCCAGCCAGCTCAGGCTGTATTTTTGCAGGCGTGAATATCGTCCCCACCAACACATGCCATAGACCCAGGAATGCCTTCAAGGAGACGCACGCGTGGGTTGGCATTTAGCGTGACTGCCCGGTAATCCTTGGATTATTTTTCAAACAATTAAATGTTATCACCGATTTTGTCAGCATTGCATTTAAAGCGTAATATAATGATACTTCCTGATTAAGAGGGTTAGAGCCCCGTTAGTTCCCACCCCTACACTCTGCACCAGCCAACCACCGCCACCAACCCATCAGCGGATTACCGCAAAACCTAGCGCCTTCATGCGTCAAGTCACACTACACGACCAACGACCAGTCCCTTTTTCGCTCTCCAAAACGCCTCGATCTTGGTGGATACACCTGGCCAGTCAGAAGCTAGAAACCAGAAGGTATAAATAGACCCGGGAAATGCTATACAAAGACATTCAAGATAATAGAAATCAAATTCTTTCTTCTCTAGGGAGACACTTCTGCAGCACATCTACAGTTCATATGTCGCACAGCATTATATGTGAAAGGAGGAACTGTGAGATAAAAAGAGTAAGTTCAGTACTTTTCGTGGATCACTTTTCATGTTATCGGTAATACTAACTGGCACACATAAAACTTAACCCTATTTTAATGGTGGTTTCAAATGGGAGAGCATATAATTCTTAACGCAAGTGGCTAATTTTTAGGGAGTCCCAAACAAGATACCAGCAGGCACGTGCACCAGTGGTTCCATCGATGACGTGTCATCGCGTATGATGTGTAGAGCCTTTGGAAATGACAAGTTTTCCTATACTACTCACATCGGGTTGGGTAAATGTAATAATCTGCGTTACAAGACAATGCGCATCTCTGGGGAGCTTATTTCCACACCTAAATTCTTTCTATAGTTTATAATATTGGCACCTTGTGATTGTGCGATTTGATCTTAGGACTAATCCAGTGGCCTCTCGGAATAAGAGTAATGTTACAATGCGATACTTAAATGCTTGTTGTTTATTCTCCTCCTCAAACGATTACCTCGGGTCATTACATTCTGGTGCCGTGACCCATTGAGGAGTAAAGCAGCTTATTCCTTATGATATGGTTTAATAAGAAAATAATTATACCGTGTTACCGTGTTGTATACCGCGGTTACAGGACAAACAATATATGTCCCAAGATGGACAAGACAATCCAGCGCTAAATGCTGAGAATTTGCGATTGCACAATGGGAATTTCGTTGTGTTGCACATATATATACGATAAGATAATGCTAATATTTTATCTATTAAATGTTTCTTTATTGCTTCTATGGTTCTGAAATTTGCTATATCGGTTTAAAAGAGACACTGGCACGAGTTAAACTAGAAATTACACATGTAGTTTCGGAACAGCAATTCTCAAGTGGGTTACACTATGCTTACGAAGGGAAAATTCAACTGCCATTAATTTCTTTGGGGATAATTTAACATGCAATCTTACCTGCCAACACGCTAGAGTCGTTCAACATCTGTTTTGTTCTTTTTAATATTCTGCCGACCAGTTTTTCAGGAAACAAAATGATTTTCTATCAGGTTTTATCAACAGCCGCCTTTCATTTCTCGATAATATAATGAATAGGGATAGGAATATGGTGGTTGTCACTGGTTGTGGCCGAGACAGCCCAGGCAAATCCTGGTCACGACACTAATGATGATACGTGGTAGTTTATTAATTCACAGGATCGGTAGAAGCCCGATGATATTTGAATCATCTTATAAATCCTTCATTTCCAATACCTGCTACAAAATATCAAGAGAAATGTGTATATAGTCTAATGGAGGCGAGGTGGAGGGAGAAAGAACCCGTGGATGACTCCTGTACCCAAAGTCAATATGGCAGAACGCGTACACCCATGGAATACAGGGGCGGATCTAGGGTCTAAAATGAGGGGGGGTCCAAGATAAAAAGGGCACATCAGTCCATTCCCCAAAAATGAGCCAGAGGGGCACAAAGGCATACAAGGGAGAGATTGTCAGAAAATGTTACTTTGATATACCAATTATTCATATTTGTCTAATTTAGCAGATGTTACCAAATTTGTAGACCTGCCTAATGTGCATTTTCTGAAAATCTGACTGACTAGGCAGGTCAGGGGGCATGCTCCCCTGGGAAATTTTGAAATTTAAGGTGCCATTTGGAGGCATTTTGCGCTTTTTGAAGCACAAAATACAGTATTTAATCACACATGAAATGTCATCATTTTATTTCTATTATTTATTTTGACTTTTAAAAACTAGGGATGTAGTTTGCAAGGACCTAAGAAACACAAAACATACAACACACACTGGCAGTTGACCATGTATACAAATTGTAAGATGTGGAGTTATCTTTAAAAATCAGTTGTGGCTACTGTTGCAAGTGATGTAGGGGTGAAGTAGGGTCTGGGGGCATGTTGCCCCCCAAAATTGTAAAACCTGAGGAGTGAAATGGTGTATTCTGGGAGCATTTTTTGATCATAATTAGCCAGTTTTGTTTGTATTTAAAGATACAAAACAAATAATTAGGAGGATAATCTCAAAGGCAAATTTACCTAATTGACATTGAATCAAAATCTCCCTCAAAAGATGAAATCACATGTATCCAATGTCACATTGGGTTACCAGATCAATGGAGTATGGCTGTACTTCCTGTAGGCAGGCCTGTCAACAATAGGACAAATGTAAGGCAGCATACTTTAATTTTCTCACAACTGCCCCTAAGTGATTGTCCACATGATGTATAAATGTAAAGCAAACATAAGAGGGGGAACTAATGTCAGAACAAACATGTGTGGGGCCCATACACCCAAATTAGGTAGTCATGGAAACAGCATTTATAAGTTCTTTTAACGGCCTTTTACAGCTGTTACCACAAGACATTTTTGGTTGTAAAAGAAATTAAAGCACCTTTGGTTCTGAAAAAAGGTTTTTGGCTCCTCAAAAAGGGCACTTTTGGTTGTAAAAAAGACACTGTTTGGTTGTTACACTTACAACAGAAAAAGGGCACTTTGGGTTGTAAAAAAAAGGCACTTTGGGCTATTCAAAAGGGCACTTATGAAAATTTTGAGGGAGGGTCAGGACGTCGCCGACCCCCCCCCCTTGGATCCGCCCATGGAATATGTTGAATTTATTTCCCCACTTTGATGAACTATGACAATATTTCTGCCATATTTCTTGAACACTATCCTTAGGTAAGTTAAAGTATGCGAGAAAAGATACGCATTATATAAACTTATAATCACCTTGTGTATTGGTATGAACACGTGCCCCTTAACCGTGATGCAGTGATTTGTGTCCCAACCCATACTCTGATCGGCGTAATTGACAACCCAACATTGGCTGACTCCTATATAACGTCTTCCCACCTACAGGCAGGCCCTTCCTAACTTATCTACCATTGACTCCATATCAATATACCTGACCAATTTTCCCAATATTCACACTCTCCCGCAATTATACCACTCATCATTTTCACTCTTATTATTGAATCCCTTTACTGCATCTGCCAGATCTGGAGATGCACACTAGGTTTAGCCCCCAACCTCAATTAGGCCATGCTGACCCCTTACCACCCAGAAGTATACTCATCGAGCGCTATAATCAGTTTGACTTCCACAGTTTTTCCACCTTCACTTTGAATCCCCACAACCTAGAGAGAAACCATTTCATTACGCCCATTTTATTTAACGACTACATGCCATTTTTATACCCCAGATTAACCGCCCCTCTTCCATTACAATACACACACCTCACTCTCCTGTTTTAATCAACCATCATATCACAACCACTTAATTCTATGCCAAGTACAACATCACGGCGAACTCAACAGCTCTCAAGCCCGACAACTCCTCCTCGTTATACCTCACCTGACAGAACACAGCGCGCAACAATAACCTCATCTCAACCCTCAACTCTCACCATCTCCACAAATCCCCATCGTCAATGGCGATTCTTCCCCCCTTGTTTTGCCTCGTGTTATTAAATGACCATTATGTTATAATTTCGTTATTATTCCGGGAGAAAATGCTTTTGTGATCTTTAATACACTTAATGCGATTATATGTCTACATTATTCGAATTGTATATAATCCGTATTCACCTTGTACCCCTGAAGTATATCAAAATACGTCACCTACAAAGTTAATGGCTGTACGAATTAACAGCTTGAAGAGGTGAAATAAAATGTCAGGTAAACCTGGTGTAATACCGATGTCGTGGTACAGAATAATTTCTCTAATTGGTAGATAAAAAGAGACCATGTTATATTTATGCCGAATGCCACTGGTTCTGGGCGCGGAACACCTGGGCACTTTACGAGGATGCCAATGTCGCTACCCAACACAGATCAGGCAACTTCAGGTAGAAAGCACCCACCATAAAGAGGTTCCTATAGACCCATTAAATGCTTCAGGCATATGACCTAGATTTCTCCCCTCCTATGCACAGTAAACATGTTTAATCTAACGTCCTCCTGATTCTGCCCCCGTTCTGTTGACATTTTTCAATGTACCAGTATAAGGTATTCGGGACAATTTAGAAGAGAACCGAATATATATATATATATATTTATACCACGATCGGGGGTTGTACACGCTGCAAATGAGTGGATACCTGCTATTGTGTTTTGTTGAAAGGATCCACGCGTGAAAATATGAACTTTTTTTGGCCTAAATATAAGAAGCATTCTCATTGGTTGAGGTTAGGTTTGCTCATGACGTCACGCCTATTCGTGACGTCATATGCCTACGTTTCGTTGTAGATTAGCCAATCAGTTGTAGGCTTGTCTAGTGCTTTGGCATAAAAAAAAACAATATGGCGGGTCATTGGCGAGAAGCGAGGTAAATAAATAGTTTGTTTATTCATTTATTTTACAATATAAGATCGTGGTATAAAAATAGGATGTAACTCGGTTAGTTTCTGACTTACTGTATACGATGCCCACTCGTTATTTTCGCCCAGGGATGTCACTCGAAGCCTACGGCTTCTCGTGACATCCCTGGTCGAAAATAACTTGTGTGCATCGTATACAGTAAGTCAGAAACCAACCTCGTTACATCCTATCATAATATATATATATATATATATATAGATGGATAGGAGTTGACCGAATTAAAACGATGGCCTGCAATTTTAGGTCAGTAAATGGTGACTCCTTTGCATGAAATGGCTCAACACAAAGATAAATATTAACGAAAGGAGGTGGACAGAGAAAGGCATTTAATTATTTGTCGCTGTTCTATTTTTGGGACGATCTACACTCTGAGAACTGTTTCTATGGTACCTCATAGGTGGTTGACCCTCTGAGTTTACTCCGAGGTTGACCTAACCAGGAAGCCATATGTACAGAGAAGGTCTAGAATGCCTGAAAGAGATTGTTTCCCGTTCCTGAGTATATTATCAATCTTAGCAAAGGCATTAAAACTGACCCTAAAAGGCAGTAACCGTGTCAGATCAGGCCAGACAAGTGGACGTGGGTGTATCTTTGTGTATGTTGTGTGAAGCAGGCCTTTAACACAGCTATCAATCTTCTTAGCAGCTCCCTAACCACACAGTCTTGAGCCTGCTCACCAACTCCATGCTAAATAGATAGAAGGTGTGCCACAACGCGAGGCTTACAATAATTAACAAATTCGTTCGATCTCGTCATGGGACTCCACGTGTCTCCTTTAAAGGAAAGGAGACATATAAGAGTCGTATCGAGGTAGGTCAAGGTAGTCAACTATCATGAACTTTCCAATTTCTTTAGGATAGAAATGAAAGGGAGATGCAAGACTGCAGCACCCTATGTGTTCCCTATGTGTTTCCGATGGGCATACCCTTTGATTAAAGACCGAGCAAAAACGCTCGCCGCAACTCGCACGCGAGGAAAAACGCGCATATGGAAAGCGGGTAACAATGTATACTGGCGTTCCTTGCATTGGCAACATGGAAATTATCCAGGAATAAATGAGGACTTCGCGAACAGTTCCACAAGCAACATCAACAAGATGTTCAAACATTACACGACATGGGTTTTTCTGCCTTTCTCCTGTAAATTTTCTGTCTTTTCCGGCACCAGGAAGGGATATAGAACATAGCCTTTACCAGCAACAAGTATGTTTTATCAGTAGGGAACTAGGCGCAGCTGTTTCCGAAGCGTCAGCGCACATACACTATTCCGACTTATATAAACTTCAAGAGCAGGTGATGCCTTTCCCCTCCCTTTAAACCAAAGTGCATATATATAGCAGATCACATTCTAGTCAGGTTTGATTTTCATTAAAGGTCTTACGAGGTCCACCCTATACAATCAACCAATGTCTTCAGAGTCAGGAGTGTGGAAAGCCTGGTGAGAGGGCGATGAAAGCAGACAGATAGTGTGAGAGACCAGGGCAGCAGTGTATCGATACTTTTCCAAGGGACTATGGCCTGAACGGCTGTCACATTTTTTTAGTGTGTAGTGGATGACTAATCAAACTTCTAATGATATACGTCTTTAGAAAAGAAAGCACACGTCTATAAAACCTGCAGAGTAGAGAAGACAACTTGTCATGAACTTGCGAACCAGTCATTCATTAAGGGAAATGATGCCTTTAGATGTTCGAGGAAATGGATCTCAAAGCATAAAAATAAACTGCTTTTTTGACAAAGTCCAAACATTAAATACCATCTTTTATTTCGTGTAGTTTTCCAACATCACAAAAACCTACCATGGGCCAAATGTTAAAGCACTAAGTCTATCAATTAGAAGGTCCTGAAGACAAACAGAGTCGATCTTCTCCAGTGAATTTAGACGTTTTTATTCAATTTAATTTCTTTATCCATGAAAAACTTACGGGCAAAATAGCAAAGTGAACTTTAAGAAGACAGAAGAGGAAAGAGACAAAAGGGAACACAGAAAATTCTTAACAGCGTATACATACTCGCTACTACCAATGTAAAATTGGGTAAAATTAATATCATCCACGGGATTAAATGCATGATTTATCGCTCGTAATATATATTTATCATTCATCGTCCTTTAACATAGCTGCACATGGTAAATTAAAAATAGGCCCCCATTCCCATTTAACCGTCGGTTGAACGAGTTTTATGTTATAACTAGATTAGTGATCATACTGAATGTTCCACCAGGCATAATGATTCATTAAGCATATTCCCTAATGGATGGGACAACACTCTTAAGTCATAAATGATGGCAAGTACTAGTAGGTTCCATACATCATTCTTGTATTAGTTATATATACTAGGACTGGGGGAACACATTGGACATACATAATACTACAGCTCATCATGGGTGATAGATCGATTAAATTTTAGTGGCAAGTTCAAGGTTCATTGATGTTACAGTATCTAACAAATCCACTCAACTAGCTGCAATGAAAGTGACCAACAAGTCAATATGCCTTTAGTTGGTAATGCACCGAAGCTTTCAACAACAGGGAACCCAACATCTCTTCGGGTAAACTGTCAAGTTTGATTCATGCCCTCCAGCAAAATAAGCCATCATAAAACCATAACGGATGGACCAGATATGACAGCACACCTGTGCTCTGACAGTCGTGACCTTTTCTCTGACATGCAACGGACGTAGAGCTGTCCAAGAAGCTTCAAACCTCTTGGGCACATCCTATCTATTTTTGTCATTGCTGGGGTAGGTTCACAGAGGCAAAATGCATTTAAAGCACTGCGCCAAAAACAAGACACAGGAGTCTGTGGATTGTGACCAGTAATGCCAGAGGGAGACGTTGGCCTGATGGATGTGGGGTGACTGATGGTAACGGACTATCCCTATACTGGCAATCCCAAGAGGGATTCCAACACATGAACAGGGGCCATCCGTCGGTGGCAAGGACATAATATAGCATTTCCTTTGGGAAATTATCTGAGAAATCCTATAGCTTTTGTATCAATTGTCCTGGTTTATTAACCCCTATAAGGAGAAGAACAAATACACAAAGTGTTTTAGTCATGAATTCTTTTTTATGATTTGACAGGCGAGCTGTAGTCAAGCTTTAGAGATAATTTTCTTATCAAAAGATTGCTATCGAGTATTATTTAGATGAGACTGGTAACGCCACAGACAACGCTATGTCTGTGGAAGGAATAGCTTTCGAATATTGAATTCCCATAAAGGTATGGTGAAATCAACTTAGCAGGTTTCATACAAATTCTGCTTCAATTTTATGTATCTATTTGAAATGTAATTTTCCATTTGGGTATTCAGCTCACAATCCAGAAGAGCTACTGCATTTATACTACAGGTATATTCTGGGTCATGTAATATCGCATCAGGAAAATGATAGAGCATTGGGTACTATTAACTTGTGGGGAGAGCTGGAGGAATCGTCTAGAAGGTCATTAGGACCAATAGTCCTTGATCCATAGGAAAGGATTAATTGACTGGCGGGCAAGGCCGTCGCCGGAAATCCAGCTCAGAATGTACTTATGTCTTACTATTAACAGGGAGGAAAAGACAGCGCCATGGGCACCACATTCTTGGCGAACCTAACCTGAGAAACTTGAACTACTGGTGTATGCTATTCTCAAGGAAAATATTTTCCTCCGGGAAGAGACCTTGAGTAAGTTTGACAATTAAAAACCAGGGAGGACCCAATATGCAAATTCCCACCATAAAAATTGAGTATAAAGGATAAAGTGCAAATCCAGGCAGGTTTACTAAGTGAGGAGGGACACTGGAATCCTCCAACTTGCGCGAGCTAGTCTAACTGACCCATATATATCCCAAGCGGTTTCCCAAATTTTTGCTCCGACTTACACACGCAGCTCTTAAATAAATTCCGGGTGCGGAGGATTCCTGAGGTAGAGGACAACCTCACGTAATCTATCATTCTTCGCAGACAACCATCGCATTTCTAGAAAGGCGCCATCGGTTAAACTAGCACAGCGGCTTAAAATCCATTTCACTCTAAAATATGCTACTTCTCGGGCTTGATGCTCTCATCCCATCAATTTGGTCGCAATGACAATCGATCGCGAACGCTTTAAGTTATTGTCAAAAGAGGTATAAAATAAGTTAAAGTATCACCGATCAAAAAGCTTTGGATGACATTTCCCTCGTTCAAATACTGTTATATGGTATTGATTCATTTGAAATATTTCCATCATATATCTACAAAGAAAAAGAATATGAATTCTTTTTAAAATGGAGAGGACCTAACACCAAACTAATCTAGTATCTTCCCCATTAGGACCGTTCCATCAAAACAAATACCCAAATTGCAATCCAGTCCCTTAAGTAGGCATTTCATTAACTCGAGGAGGCAATGTGATACGTCTCTATATGGTATCATTGGTGTGAGTAGTACATGGAATCGGGCATTAATGGGAGGCGTAGCTGCTAGCTACTTCTACTCTCCTGTGATATCACGATTTCCCTCCCCTCCCACGATTATTAAGAACGGAATGCATCATAATTTAGACGTGATCAATCTAACCGTACACAATTAATGGTGCTTCAGTTTCGCAAGCATATATTTTTTATACAAACTACATATGCAGCGGGGAAGGGAACAATCTATAACAGCGGTATAATGGCTATGATTCTCTCAGAGTAAAATATCTCAGAGATGAGAAGTTAGAGAGGAGCATATGTGCGATATGCCCGGGAGCGAGGACGCACAAATGCAAAGGTCCTCAGGGCAATCAATATGGGATTTGAATTGTTAATTGCATCTCTCACCCTTGAAGCCACTTTTTCACCTAACAACCGTCCCAAGTGGAATTTTCGCTCATTAACTTTTCAATTGGACGCATATGTGACTGTTCCCATCGGAGAACACTGAGTGTGTCTTGAATGTCACTAAAAAGGAGAATTTGTATTACAAAAGCTGGACGTAGAAACCTATCAAACAAATTGTACCGGCGCCACTCCATTCCTTGGAGGCCTCCAGTCTGTCAGGGAAAGGATTCGATGAACTACAACTGTCAATCGAATAATATGTACACACCGAACCGAAGGAGAAGATAGAGGGGCATGTGTAAGGCATACATAGACATATGTATGCCATCATAAGACTCATGAGTCTCTAAATTTAATGAGACTTACCGTTTCCAAGTAAGTCAATGTTAAACTGCGATTATGCGATCTTCATTTCGTCAGGAGGCGAGCACAGAGGAACCACAGTAGCAATTTATATAAATGATGGACATAGTTACTCTTCAGTACATTACAAAAACGTTGAATGGCAAGATCCCTACTTTCACTAAGTTACTAGGTCCAATGGCTTTTTAAACCAAAGACCAGTCTTGTACAGTTTGGTTGCATTGAAGGCCATTCATTTTGAAGCCATAATACAACGCAGGATTTATTTTCAGGTCTGATGTAAATCTAGAAATGGGAGTCAGAAATCCCAAGTTGGGAGTCAGAACCCCAAGCTTTAGCTAGCCCCCATAAACAATATAATACAGACAGGGGGAGGCTTCCTCATCTCAAGGGTATTCGTCCACACCACACACATATATATAGGTGTTGGCCTCCTATGTAATGGCAGTCAGTAGCCGTCATAAGTAGGCGTCTCGACTTCTTGGTTCCGGCCTAAAGTAGGCGTGACAGGGTGCATTGTTCTCGCGAGTAGGATCAGTGTTTATCGATTGTAAGCGCCTGGGGTTGACATGGAGAATGTGCCATGTTTACAAGGAAACACCAGGTTCAAGCAGGCAAGAAGCCTCACCGATTAACACATACATAGTAAAACAGTAAAGCATCCGGCCTTTCCCATACTAAACACTAGTATCGTATAAAAGCGCTTCCCCCTCCTAATATTAAGCTATGAATTAGCAATCGATCTAAACACGGGGCTATAGAGAGCATAACGTATGTTTATATAGCTCCAAGAAACCACCTTCATTCATTCAGGGAAACCCATGCGGATAATAACATAAAATAAACTTTACAACAAAGTACGCGTGAGGGGAAAAAAATATCAATTGATCTAAAATTGCTCGATATCATTCATCAACGTTGATATCATTCAATGTTGCTGTTCACATTTCCCCATATTGTCATGATGTGACTATAAGGAAGCCCACACATCATTACCTCATGGTAGATATATTGGATTTCCCCCCTACATAAGGTGAACCTTAAAAAGAAGACACTTGAACCCTATAGCAAGCATAAATACACAGCAGATTCTCATATAAGGGGCAAGAAGTAAACTTAAGGCGAGCACAATAGAGGATGGAAAGCTTGCCATTTTCGGTGTGAACCATGCACCTGGCGCGCATCAGAAATCAATAACAGCAAAGGTAAGCGCAGTAGGCATAGGGGAGCCCAACACAACTTATTTCACGCCAGCTGAAGCATCTCAATAGATGGACTACAAGGGATTATTGACATATCCAACCAGCTTCATACCAGTCGCGCGTAATATTTGTATGGACGGAGGAAAAGAAGCAGGAAGGCCGTTAGAACGCCGCCGCTAATGAAGATATTGCCAGAAATCATAAAAGAAGTGCACAGTAAAGAAACCCCATTAAGGGAGAAGCAAGTGTTTAAATATAAAGCTATCACTTTAACAATAGCGATTAAAATGTACAATATACCGAACCAGATGAAAGGCTGAAATAACCGCCAGAAAATTCAACTTAAAGCTGCACTCTCAGCTAACATCGGTCCAGAACTGAACATTTTCTACTTTTTGTTCCATTATTTTCCAAACCATTTAATTGTGTTGGTCATTTGATCAAAAGTTTTGCTCGGCTCATTCGGCTTCAAATTTATCTATATATAAATACATAACAGCAGCAGAATATTGATGAATTCATCCTATAAGTTATAATATGAGTAAGTTTGGTCAGAAATTGATTTGTCGTAGTAGCTGACAATGCAGCTTAAATAGAGAAGATAAATGTATGGTATATAGACCTGAATTCAAATCAGCATAAAGTAACCTTGAATAGTATACTACGCCTGAAGTACATTTATAACGCTAACATCCTTTCCCCATATAAAGCTAGGAAACGTCACAGAAAAAAAGAAGAACCCGATCATATAATATGGCCTATTTCCTGGTATGTGTACAAGGAACATGAAACACATCACCCTGGAGACAAAACAGACCCCACCCAGCTAGAGGAATTCCGGGCATTATAATGGTATAAAGTAGATGTTCATCAAATAGGCCATCTCGAGTCCCACGTCTATAGGGCCCCAAACCGAAATGCTGGCTCATCTCCTATGTCGCAAATTTAATCAGGAAGTAAAATATATGCTTATACATCAGGAGTTGATACATCGTCGAGATATTTGTTATCCTTTCCTGATCTTAGCCAAGATTAGACAGGATAAATCCTGAAATGGGCTGAATTCAATATGATTGGGAATACATTGGTACATGGAGGAAGCATCAGTAAACATGGAAGGAATGGTTTCTGCAACGCCTGTTTAATAATGCTTGCACAAGGAAATGTTACGTCTAGCTCACTGGCCTCGTCCCTTTACCAAATGTCAAAGAAAAATACCACACATACATACGTATCCTATGTCATGGGATGTTGACATATTCCATTCAAATCGCTGGTAAAAATCCTGTTTTTGAATTGGAAATCTGATAAGGGAGAAAAAATTGGAAAGACCCTTTGTTTCCTTCTTAATCTTGAATTGTACGTTTCATGTTTCAATAGTCTAATGATACCGGAGAACCTTACAGCATCCTTATCGAAGCCGTCCAGGGTCCATTTTTTAAGCAACAGCAACATATTGCACCGATAGATTTCTTTCTAGCGCATTTATTAGAAATTACAGACATTACAGTTTGGGGCGATACTGAAGTATATTGTTTTAAATATTTATGAAAATAGTAAAATTGTATACCTTTCATTATTTAGTGAACGCTTAGTTACAGATTTTGAATAAAAACGGGCAGAAACTTCCAAACAATGAGAAAAGAGGTCATTCGATATTTTAAGATGTCTCAAGATTTATGGAAGATATAGCAGAGCTACCCCATTTTTAGTCGCTGGCTTCAAACTCTTTAAGGTAAACCTTAAATTTATGTATATTATACGGACAGCTAAGAATTAGGTATAAAATGACTAATGTAGTTTTATGCCAGATGAGCTAAACCAGTAGACACAAAATAATAATTTCCAAAACTGAGACTAAGTGTTGAGTGCATATACAATTGAACAGTTGCTAGGTGTTATCCAGGTAGAATGACTTATTGAGAAGCGCCTGCCTAAGTCACGGCAGTACACTCATGCGATCAACATCACTGTCATTCATCAAATATATATTCTTTTTACAAACTGGTCTCATTTAAGCAGACAATATAACGATGTCATATATAAGTCTATAGAACAATCAGCCACTGCTTTTACTTATATAATTCAATTATTTTTCCTGTTCCAACCAATAGTTTTAGAAGTTCTAGAACAGACAGTTTAATCTGGAACGAAATGATAGTACAGCCCTTTACAGTGAGACTAAACAGGAAGAATGATGTTTTGTTTAAATCAGTAGGATTGTGACTGTATGGCCATTTTTTTTTTCAAGATTTTATTTAAACTAGGTAATACAGGTAATCCCCTCCACGGGGTTTCTCACCCGCCCCTAGCTTATTTACAGTTTTCAAGGGGGGTATTTTTTTTCTCTCGTAGTGAACATACAGTATATACAAGTATGAACACCGACACCTACATCTATAGTCTTACTCCACTGAGCAGCTTTACAGATATAATGTCAAAATAAGTATGACAGTTGCGAATGGTCGGGACAAAGTTGTCAACCCAAATAGGATGTGGCTTTCCCCAATCATCCTCCAAACCCAGAACATGTTACACAAAGCCAGCCATGGTCAGTTCTTGGGTTATATCAGGGTGGGGCCATTTAACAAATTATACCCTCAATGAGGGAGAGTTTCTTTCCCTCATCTCCCATGAATGGATTAGAAACCCCATGGCCAAGTGACAGAAATGCGCGAATGTGACCAGTTCTCATTGGCCCTGGTGACCGAGACTGGGAAAGTGAGCACTGCCTGAGAATATGAATGTGGGACGCGGAAGAGGACGTCGGGACAAATGTTATTTAGGTCCCTTTAAAGGGGAGCGGTAAATCTAGGGGTGGATCCGCACTTGGGCGGACTGACAATTGTCTCCAAAGACCCCGGATTTCCCTGCCCAGCTGTAAAGGAGCGAGCATATTTATTGGGAAAGTAGGTGGGACAGGGGGCATAGGTGGAGTAAAGGCCACCCCTCTCCCAAGAGGCAATAATTCATCAAGTGCCAAGTCCCATCGAAATGCTTCGGACAGTCCTCATAGACTCATTGATAAAGAACAAATTTTCAAATTCTGGAGTATGTTGTACTTTGATATCTATGATTCTTCAGATAACACGTATATATGTATACATGAATATGGAGGTGACAACCTTATTCTACAAGCGGTCTAGTAGGTAAGGCTTGCTGTTCAATAACATTATATAATATACAGGGCCTAACTTTGATATAAAGGATAGCTTGAATAAAATGATGGATTTCAATGTAAATATTTGATCGAAACAAGCAAGCCATAAGTTCCATAGTCCCTCTTATGAATAAAGGATTGGACAAACTGTACTAGCGAACCGCTGAACAAACGTCAGGAGGCAAATTACTAAATAATTTCCACACAATTAAATCTTCTGATCTAGAATAAGTCAATTACGGAGCACATAATCACTTGGTCGTTCGAGCCTCATGTAACCATGGTTACATATTGGAGATCGGGTTACGTAATACCCATGACTGGACGTCAAAGGAAAGCGTCATGGTAAAGACGGGGTACCAATTATTGATTCTGCCTGCCTTTGGACGCTGTTGTTGGCGCCGCATTCCCATCCAGATCATGTCCCCTATACAGGGATCCTTCCTTGCCATCCCCGGGTCCCCGAAGAGGGGAGTCCGAGAGAATGGATGTGATCTCAGCGGTCTGATAGCTAATGCTACCCGGGGGCAAAATGAATGATAGAGACATCTTACGGTTAAGGAAAGGATGAGAAGGAATACACATGCGTAGTCACAAGAGATGACCATCTGTCTGTCATGTTCAAAATAGACTGATACATTTGTCCTCACATAATTGTATCCTCAATTCTTCATCCAATACATCTCCCGGGTCACGAGGGCCTGGTTTAAAATCAATACAGATACGGTCCATATCCATTATCTTGTGGCTAACTTCTTACGATATGAAATCAAATTCATGATCCATTTAAATTGCATCGTAAACCAAGAGGTTCTTAGAGCCCCGAATTTGATCCCCGGTGGACACTAACTGTGTTAGCAAAGGCCTACCATGTATATAGCTACTTATGGCTATACGCATGTAAACTGTATAAGAACCATTGCTAATTGAAAAGATTAGTGCCTCGCATCCCGTTAGCGCGTTTCTTCTCTCGCCCTGATATGTCCATCT
This sequence comes from Sthenelais limicola, assembly GCA_942159475.1. Lineage (NCBI taxonomy): Eukaryota > Metazoa > Annelida > Polychaeta > Phyllodocida > Sigalionidae > Sthenelais > Sthenelais limicola. Next base: position 77,912,145 of record OW804096.1, on the reverse strand, counting down.
ATCAAATATATACTAAAGTATAGTATTAAATAAAAAGGGGCGTAAAGCCACAAATCCCCCCAAACTACGGTTATAATACTTGGTAAGTAAAATAATCCCGAGTCTTATCATATGAGGTCGCAAACCCAATACAGAACGAAGCAATTGACTTGGATGCCACTAGTAGGCAACGTACAGAAAAGGGAGGTTCTGACTAGGTCCAACAAGAAGATGTAAACTTGTGGCGCTAAGCCTATTTGTATTTCTCCCACGCTATCCGATCAGTCCCGTGCTATTCAATCGAGGATGACCAGATGTGTTCGGTCAGTCCTTTACCCAAGGGTCAACACCCAATTAACCCCAGAGAAGGCCTGGTCCCCAGAACCAATCTAGGATTGTGCCACAACACCAGGTACAGAGATACCGTCCGTGTGCAACAAGAGAGCATCATATTAACAATGGGTAATAATTTCTCAGGCACTGGAACAAACAATATAATACAACATGAACTGTTTTATTTGTAGGCTTGCCCATCTTCTATAGATAGGGGTGATTCTCAGATGTCGGAATAGGATAATATTGAGTTGGAAGTATATCATAACACGCTCATACCATTTACATTGCACGGAAGGGCAGCGACTTGTTGGCTTGGTGATCCAATATTCCTGAACAAAAAATAATTTCTGCAATGGTATCTATAGAAAAATCGCCTATGAAATTAAAATTTCAATAGGTCCCACACGTTTCCATCCATCAACTTCAAGTACGGGCAATTTAATTTCTAATTGAAACAAAGGAGTTGGGAGCGGCAAAAATATTCTAAACGAGATAAAAATACAGAACATGGTGAATATATCGGGCAAGTACGAGGCCAGGTGAAATATGGAAGTCTCAGGTGTGGTACCGTTCGGTCACACTGACAGGGATTCATTCATATCTGCCGAAACCTGTGCAAAGGTTCCCATTGTATACTCCAATTACTCTTTCGTGAGTAAGATCTATGGGTAAGAATGCAGTAAAAATGGTGTCTGGGGCCATATACTAGCCGTTATGGACACGCCATTGATTAGACTAGCCAATTAGACACAAAATGAGTGATCGCTCAATACAGAACTCCCCGGGAAATGGCACGCAGCACGGACGGTCGTGGGTTGAATGCACTCAGAAGCTGTTATTGACTATTTTAGCCAGGACCCTTTGGGAGCTCTCTCCATGCCGCTGGGAGCAATGATATTTGGAGCATCAGAAATGAGAAGCGATTATCAGGGTGGTAAATTGAGCGTGAGAATTGGTGTCATTCCCAAGTATGATTTGGATTAATAAAAATAAATTTATCAGAAATTCAGGCCGCTCAGCTCTATTATACATGCGTTTTTTGTTGCTGCTGACTCATTCAAACAGTCTGCTCGGACTATGTCATAGTGGCTATCGGATCGTTCGGAGGAATGTTTAAAAAGGTGAACGGTTCATCTCACTCATGTCTTCTCGGGATATATCATCGGAAACATTAGGGAGAGAGGGTATCACCTACCTGTGCAATAGCCCCGCCAACACAGCTGAAAAATACAATAAAACAATGTTTATAAATACTTTAATAAAGCTATGCATATTCTAACAGGTAGATGCGATGTGTCATATACTTCAAAGAAAAATAAGAAAATATTCGGATTCACTCTTATACGTGTACTTTACTAACTGTCAAAGGCAGTGTGTGAAAAAAAGTTTGGTCATAAAAAGATATGTTGTTTATTTTAAAGGACTGTCTCTATGAAACTAAATTGTGGATACGTCGATAACGGCAATGGCACGCGAACTTGAGCAACAAAGTGTCATAATGACCACATTTATTACTAGAGTGATACGCAGTTCGCCATTCATTGGTTGCATTAATACTTTAATCGCTAGTCCATTCAGTTGGGCTGGGCTGTTGATGCCACGTAGCAACTTATTAAAATTGTAATAGAAATTTCGAGACCATGTCGGGTCAATACGTACAGGTATTTTTAATAGAAAATAGTGGTACATCATGCTGGCTAATACACCCTCAGTTGCACCTATAACATGTTCTTTTTCATTTTGCATGGTTTTTGTATTGATGACAGGGGTGTTTTATAGCCCAGTATGTACATAGGCCTATTGTCACTATTGCTATTAGTTAATATAACCAACGTTAATAAACTTAATTTCATACACTTTGAAATAACTGTGGGTAGTAGTGATGATTACTGTACCACAACAGGAATCATTTTATAATTATACCCACACAGAATGCAGCCTGGTCGTAAAATGTCACAATTAAATAAAGTTATTTTTGTTTTAAAAATTCCGGTACCGTACCGTAACGTAAAGGTGGCTAATATATTATAAAATGCATAGAGAAGCTATTTCAGTATAGCCAACACATGCCCTATGACTAGTCTATGTTAGGCCTGTGTAGCCATACATTATTTCAGTCTCGTATTTCATAATTAAACATGTATGGCAACCAAAGCCAAAGGAATATCAGAAGTTTATATAAGAATATTTGAAACGGGAAATAACTCCCGTATATTTTAATTCTGGGAATAGATTATTAGATCTAGGCCTGCATTACCTTACATTAATTAATGATTAAATCTGCATCTAGGACTAGGGCTAGGCTAAACTTGAACTTAAAGTGGTCCAAAACTGAAACCACTATTTATAAGCAAAACCATAAATAAAGTGGACAGATCCTGGTAGGGCTGGTTACTGAGGCCTATCTCAGTGGCATGTGGCTAAAGCCTAGTAAAGGAAAGTGTTAGTGTAAGGCAAAGAGATCATGCAAAAGCATCTTCATCACCACCCAGCCTCCCTACCACAGTATGAGTAGCAGCCAGAAGCAGCATCGATGGCCAAGACCACGAAGCACAGCATGTTTACAAACAACTCACCTAACGCTGCTGTTAAAGCCATGTGTGCTTTATTCCAAGAGTGTACACCCTTCCCATCTTCACTGATCGAACTCTCAGACTCCCTGTCTTTCTTTTTAGCAGTTTTAGTTTTCCCTGACGATGGCAAACTTTGTTTTGTACGTCCATTTTCGGGAGCCGACGTGGTTTGGTGTCTGCGCTTTGCCGCCATCTTTGGACTAAAGTAGAGCTTAGCAGTCAGCAACTTCCGCAACTGCACATCCGGTTTACAAAACCTGCGGAAAGTGTTCCGTTCACCAGGAAATACGAAGTGTCACGGAACTCCTATATCAGATAAAAGATTGTGAACTTAGTGTGTGAAAGGTGCCTTACACACTGAACGCTTCACTACCCACACGGATCATCTTATAACAAGTGGCATATCTTCGTTGAATGAGAGCTACCATATATGGACATACTCGGTTGTTGTCAGGGGCAACCGCGGTAGTTTACACTCGCTCGGGAAAGCTCGGCAGTAGCATGGCAGGTGCCCGCTCAACACTCAGTGGCAATACAAAACACTGGTCAGCATAAGTGTTTTTGTGTCGGTATCTGAAGCTGCTGGGTAGACTGAGGGTACCCACTTATACCTAAAGGGGAGATTGACAATATTGTGCTGTGTTTTTCCTCAAATATGGCTGCTGTAGCAAAAGACGTCGTTCTGTCTGATTCTCTTCAGAGAACGCGACCAGCGTTTGCCACTTTACTTACCTCCGATGTTAATGCTGGAGCTAATTCCGTACGACAAATAGAGGAGCAGCGGCGTGTACGGCAAATGAAATTTCCCTCTGTTGTTGGACGAGCAGATGTGGATTCTTTCAAGGAAGTTTCAAATCCAGTAGACTTTGCATACAAGAGGTACAATGATGTCGGAGACTATAGACCACCAGCCCCATACAGGTCCTGTGATAATATCCTGGACCCAGTTTCTGGATTTGTTTCTGTGACCGGGGATAGGGATCGCAATACCGGGCATACCAATATCAGCTCTATGGTACAGTTAAATCATACACCACAAAGTGATACACCACAAGCTAAAAAGTCAATCAGAATGGGTCTCAAAGCTGCACCCCCTGAGATAGTGAGAACTTCCGAATACTCCCCTGGAGCACCGTATCCATGGAATGGAAGGAAGGTGTTGGACGGAGTGCTACGCGCTAAATTAGGAGGTAATCAACTTTGATACAATATTTTCATTTAACAATTTCATAGTGAAGTCTAGCTGTTAATCTATCTTGAAGATTTTAAAGTAGGCCTATGTAAGTTGTAACCCTAGGTAACATAACCATATAGTCAGCATAGACTAAACATCTATCATGTATAGGCCTATGTCATGATTTATAACAAGCTTAGGCCTAGGCCTATACATAGAGTTTAGCCTCCAAGTCTACCGGTCTTTGAATGGGAACTAATTAAGTTGATTTGATATGTAGGTCATTATAGCCTAATGACTATGAACTGTAGGCTTATATATATAGGCTAGGACATTCTTCAAAGTAGACCTAGCCTAGCTTAGCCATATTATGTATAATTATAATATATTAGTATATAGTCAGTCGTGATCCATTTATTATTAACTGTGGCGAGTGGCCTAGAAGGGTCGAATTGATTGACAGCATGGCCACTTTTTGATGCCTCGCTTGACATGTTCTCCAACTTTTTCCCCTGGTTCTTTAAAATTATGGAACGAAATCAGTGTAGGTCTATGTTATGTGTAGGTCTCTATACATAGGCCTACACAGGTATGATATGGTCTAACCGTGGCATAGGCTACGACTTAATTCAAACCTTTATTAGGCGACATCTTGGGAAGTTAATTTTTCATAGCCACGTTAAACACTTTAAAACCCCACTATGGTAATTATAAATTACAAAACACTAAACATATTAAAGCCATAGCAGATCCTCTTGGTGCAATGACTTTCTCCTGATGACATGAAACCAAACTTAATACCACTTCTGTGTGAATAGAGTGATAAAACATGTTTCCTCTCTGACAGCAATAGATGGTAGTATACTATCCCAGGACCTGTGGAAGACCAGCTATGGAGCTGAGCTAAACAGACTGGTATATTGCATTTAATTGCCAAAGATACGCATCTAAGTTTAACTGCAAATATGATGAGTCTTTAAGCCTGTGCCAATAATAATTAGGCTCTAGTTTTTGTGCACATTGCGAGGCGATCCTTAAAGCATTGTGTAAATGACCTGATTTGAGGTGGTATCCTTCTCTAATCTACCTCCTCTCCTCTTCGTATTAAACTCCACCAAGTTGACCAACTGCTAAAACAATTAGCAGTTTCCATTGTTAGAGTATCGCATTGCAAAGAACAGTGACAGGTACACTCAGAAAAAGTGTCAAAACTCTTCTGTATACAATAGATGACACATGCCTGGTTACATAAAGATAAAAGTGTCTTTGTCTGAGGAAAAATATGATTAAATTGAGCCCTAAGGTCGTCATTGCCTCTTGATAACTATATTAACAAATACAAAGAGTTTACGCCTGTATATCCCCTGGCTATTTATAAAGAATATTACCAACACAATACATGTGCATGTTGAGTCATTGATATACATCTATTGTATACCAAAAGTTGTAACTGGAATTGTACTAGCGCATGGTTTTTAATATAATATTTGACCTCTCTTTGCAAGTTCATTCCAAAACACGACAATGCATATTTCATGCCAGTGTAGTTGTTTGTCTATTGTATCGTTCGCTGCTCTTGTACGTGCCCCTGTTTCGGTAATATGAATGTTGAAGAACCATCCATAACCCAGGCCAGTTCGCTATTCCAGGCTATAATGACTATTAGCAGAATACTCAACGTATACACGAGCATTTAATCTCTCTAAACTACGTGCAATGTTTGGACCTAATGCGCCTTGGGCTTTTATAGATTAATCTGCTTATGGTGCTCACTAGAGATTGAGGCATGATTAACCAATACTTACGTTACCTTCCCAGTATAAATAATATCCCCAAACATTGAAATAGGACTATACCATGTGGATTAAGGCGTCCATATCTACCGATATGGCTCCATCCCTAAAATAACATAAAATATTGTGTAGCATATGTTTATATTATATTATATCCATTGTCCCCAAAAATGGATGGAACCCAAGCAATAGACTTTGTATTGCCTCACAGAATAGTTCGTGCAGAGCAGAGTAGATCAGAGTTTTTAATAAGCGTTTATTTGTATTTGCCTGACCATTACATGGATACCAAGCTAAAACATATTAAGTAAGAATAGAGACGCTATGACATTGGTATCTTTACCTTTGATACCTAATGTGATTCCATGCATCTTTATGGAAATAGTAGTCTATGGAAATAGTACCTTTTACTTTTCTTTCATAATTATTTGCTGGTAGCGTGTATTTTTGTTTAGTTTTTTTTATTGATATTTATAAACAATTCAATTTCCTTAACCATAATGAATTAGAAAATGAACAACGTCATCAGTGTTGGCATAACAATTACACACACTTTCCTCTTTCACTCTGATATTGTATAGGTTAATATATTGGAAAGGTAAAGTTTACATCCTATGACACTGAAGAACCATACTGGAAAGACTGGAACCTGACATCGATCTGTTGTAGCAGAGTATGGAATTTGAGAAATCTCGTCCCATCAAATTCCTGATCACTCATGTACAATATATATACCTTGCCATTTGTAGAATCCCCCATATTTACCTTTAGTTTTCTGTATACTCGATATATTTCCTTACCCGTGCAGCTGTGAGTATATATTCTTGTCATCGAACTTACTATCTAGACCAACGTTAACCTTTTTTTACTATGTTTACACACTTTGCCAACGATATATCCATTGGCAAATACATTCAAATAGCAACCGAAAGCAAAAGCAAATTCGTAATACTAGTACACGTACACACAATTCTTTCAAACAAATCCGAAGTATTATTTCTATCTGAGTAAAAATCAATCGAAGTAAAGGGTCTTGCCGACATGTAAAATGATAAGTATATGAGCACAGAACTATATAGTTCTGTGATATGAGATAAACCACGATAGACAAAGCTGTTATACACCTAGTTCTCTATATGTGACACACATATGTTAATGCAGGGAGCGGAGTACACATAGTTCCCAGTTTATGAGTTCTAATTAAATAATTAGCAGTGAATACAAGCTTGACATTGATATTAAAATGCCCTGCAACCACTTTAATACTACGAACACTTACAATTATATTCACAAAGTGATTCACACAATTGTAGGCATAACAAAAGACAACCAGGGAATCCATTGTTTCAAAATAATTTCTGTTATCACCCTGTTGATATAATCTTGTGCATGCTATTATATCTTAACATTCTTTTGATAAGGGACACATATATGCTAATCGTATATAGATCTATCTATAAATTTGCATGTGACACTCTGTACCATTGAGGATCAGCTTCGATCTGATGTCTTACCTTAGACAACCTCACGACTGCATGTTCATGTGGCGCCTACCCGTGTTAAAGAGACAAACTAATATCCTTTCCGTGCACTACACTCTGATCTGACCAAATACATATTAAAATGAGGAAATGTAGTGCAGGTAATCTGTGCAATCACAGTTTTCTTTTACTTAATCCAATATTTTCATCTTTTAAAGGATGGACGAGTGACACCGATCCCCGAGTTTCATCGTCGCAGCCACTCAGAGGCGTGGTAAGTTTATTTAGTGCAGCAAAATTTCAATTGGACTGTTGTGCAGATTTTATTGTTTGGGGGATTATGTAAACATCAGGAAATAAAGTATACATCATTTTGTACGCCACATTAAGCAAAGGAGGCAATAATTGCACACTCAAATGTTTCTCTTTTATGAAGACGTTATAACTTATTTATAGCAGAACATATTGTCCAATGATTTACACACAATCATTCTTAAAAGCATCATAACTTATCTATAAGTTAACAAGATAGTACGCAAATCAACATGATACATAATTATCCAAAACAGTAACAGCAAGTACATTCCCTTACATCTTGTGATAGATAATATTTTTGTAAATATATAGGTCTAGTATAATTATGGAAATGCCCAATATTAAATTATTAAAATCCGCCTAACAGAGAAATATTTTTTTTAAAAAATCCGCCTAACAGAGAAATATATAGGCGACGAATCAATTCAATACAGTTAGTTAGGCGTCATGCACGTATGTTGAATCACACGATGACATGTACACTGTTGTATCTTTTAACGAACACCAAAGGATGGCAACAAAATTGTGAGGATCAAAGTGAAGCTGACTCCTAAGGTGTTGATTTACTGGCTTATATAAATGCTTTATAATATCGCTTCGCACTTACTTTTCACATCTTGACAATACTCACCGAATGTACTATGGACTCGGGGAATGGCTCGTTTTATTATCGTTCTCTTCACTCAGTTCCGGAATAAAAACTTCATTCATATTTGCTTACCTTCTCACATTACTTTAACTTCCATAAAGGTGTGCATCCTAGGTTTGATTGAATACAAACGATGCTGTCCGTGCCTCAGGAAAGGAGGCATTTGCTTACACTTAAGTTAGAAATGTGTCTTTAGATCCATCTTCTCTCCCATACTTCATAAATTGGATATCTTCAAAAAATATTTGACTTTTGATAGACCGAGTGCCTTATCTTAGAATAATGGAATTTTCCCAAAGCCCCCATTTAGACACTTAGAAGGCCCCCTCAGTTTAACCGTTTTCGGAAGATGGTCAACTGTTATATCCAAGGGTGTTAGCCGAAATCAGACTGGTATAACCCTACTAACCCTAAGTTAGTACCACCTTTCCTGCAGTTAGCAAAAAGTCAAGGAGCTGTCCATATATGCCCTAGGATTCACGTAACTGCAATGTCTTGAGTGTCCTTATTACGCATTCTTTTCATGAGTAGAGGCATATTGAAAAGTTGGGACAACCAGTCAGGACAACTATAGTCACCCCGCCCTCACCCCTTAGACACAAACTCACAAACACCTTAGTCTAACTCTAGCCTTTTATTGCTCCAGTCTAGTGTTGGTGCAAATTACAGAACTTATATATTTTATTATATAACCATCCAACCATCCAACCATTATATATTTTATCCTTCCATTACTTAAGTTGATTTTGATAAGACGTTACTTCAATACTTCGTTACTCTGGTGTGTTATTGCTACGCCTGAATATAACACATACGTATTTATATATAAGCATTTGCTATCTACTGCCTGTTGCGCCAAATGGTGTTATTCTTATTTTGTTGCGACATTTTCTTTGCATACATTACTGTCGGTTACTATACCCACTTTGTATGTACAGGCTTTGGGCATGAACAGATTTCCGTCCTGGTAATTGTTGCAGAAAATATTTGTTCATTAAGTTCAAGTTTGTTTTCCCTTCTACTTATTTTCTCATTATTTCTTATCGGAAAGGCCTTTCAATCTCATTATTTATTCCTCTACGGAATATTTCATGTTTTAATTTTTATCGTATTTTTCTATTCATACCCTCACAACTGCAACTGCTTTATATTTAATATGGCGGTTAATTGTTAGATTCATATCGAGCGATTTACTTAAATGACATCTTATGAATATCAAGTCCAGTTTATTTACTGTTGTTTTACCCCTCCCCCTCTTTCATATGACACAAAGATATCAAAATTATCTCATCTGACGCCATTACAATTTGTTTAATTATAAGATTATTTAAATTTCGAATAATAATTAACATCAACTTTTTTTCATATTAAGCCTCAGAAACCAGATGACAGCAAAGATCTAAGAGACAAACTGGCCTTACGCTATCAGTTCACTTCGTCTACCCAAAGGTAAATTTATTATTAGCAATTCACTTTATCAACTGTAAAATGTGTCTAAGTCAGGTTTGACTTTGTTGAAGGTAACTTAGAATATACACCTTCGATGTTTTGTCACAAAAACCGATAGGAATGTTTGAACTAAGGAGAATTTATATTAATTGTGACCTTAAAGATGACAGTTAAATTGTTCCTTTAAACGTTTGACACCATTGCATGACGCCGACGGGTATATTTCTCTCCAAATGTTTTACAATATACGAACAAGTAATGAAATGAAATGTGGGCGGTATTGATAAGCAACATAACGTGGACGTCCCGTGTGGGCTGGTGATGGATTAAGGCATACATACAGGTTATATATACCTCTGTGGATTAAATCAGGATAAAGAGCACTTATGTGGCTTACAAGAATTATCCATTATCAGCGGGTTGGACCTAGCAAAGCAGAAGGCATACAATATGTGTTGATTGACATTTTAACTATTGAACAACTGAGTCAAACACAAAACAACTTTCGTCTTATTTTTTTCCATTATGATTAAGGCAGTATTTTTGCCGATATGCTTATCTTGTATGATGGGTTTACGAACAATTTATCAGAGCTATGAATTATAAATTTGAACGTGTACATGGATTTTTAATATAGATCCTATGAAGAAGTCAACTGGGATCATATGTTGCCAAGCAAACGCTGGCCCCCAACCTCGACGCTGGAGGCACGTCCAGACATGATCTCTCAAAGATACACCCTCAAACGTTACGAGCCCAGAGCTGAGGAGTGGCAGGTAAATGTCAAATCATTTATGATTTAATACGTGCATTGTATATGTACAAATGACTTATAATTAATGCAGATATAATGTAAAAGGGGGAACAGTTACTTAAATGTTTCCTCGGGGGAAAAACTCTTGTGGATCGACCGGTAATGGGTAGAGAATGTCCTATCGAGTTGAAAAAGTCACATTTTTAATCATTCTTATGCACTTGCCATTTTACCATCGTAGCAAATAAAGAATATTTCAATCTAATTCAATTGTCTCTAGGCAACCGGACGTTCGTGGGATTGGTTCCAAAAAAGAAAAGGCTACTACAAGGATGGACCTATCCCTGGCATTGTTTTGTACGTACCCATAGATGTATTGTGCATTGTGCATGTGATGTGTTTCGGGAAAATGAGTCACAAGTCGCAAAATTGATATTTTTCAAAGTCATTTATTCACAAGATCTCTTTGTTGGAACGGTTTCATCTTTGGGGTGTATTTTCCTGTAACACATCACATATTAGCCAACATGGCATCAGATCTAAAGCTTCTAGTGATAATCTATCGTCATATTATAACGAAACTTTACGTACCGCACCAGTTATGCAACCGACAAAAACATATAAAGTAGCGTATGTAATTTAAAACCACAGACATGTGTTAATCCAACACCGAAAGGGGAAGTATATAATTACCCCAATTAATTCAATTAATATTGAGACTATCTTTTCCAATTTCAGCTGTACCCCTTGCCCCAGACAACAACAGATACCTGGATACGGGTATGTCATTTAATAAAATATTTTCAGTTGGTCATCACGATTAATAATATTATTTTCAATTAATACTCTGCATTTATAACAACAGATATTATTATCAGTATATATACATAGATATCCAGCTTATCACACCACGTAGAGGTTTTGATGCAGTCGTTCCTTATCTATGCTTCATTAATTGCCAGGCGTATCATTTCCATGGGTCTTGTTTTCAGTGGCTCAATTGGAGGCGTTAATCTGGAGGAGATTGATAACAGATCTCAGAACTTCAATCCTCTAACAGTGAAGAGGTCCCAAGTACCGAGGTACACAGATACAGCCCAGTAAGTGATAGATACTTTATGCTCATTACGATGCTATTTTATTTGGACGAATTTTTCTTCCCAATATTGTTCCCAATTATGATTATTTTTTGGTTAGGTATCTATAGATATGATACTGGAGGTTATTTAGTCTCCAACAGGACCTCTATTAAAACCTAACTATGTTGGCAGCATTTTCATCATGAATTAATAAAGTGAATGTGGCATAGCACAGATATAACCAATTTTAACTTAAATCATCAAATAGTATTATTACGATTTCTTCATGACTAATATGTTGATGATTAATACATGAACAGGTGGAAATACATTGAAATTGTTGTTTTTCCTATTCAGCCGTCCCACTATTCCTGGTTACGCCGGATCAACACCCCAAAGTGATGCTTATCCCTCCAGCTATCCTGGGCTTGTTCCAGAGCATATCCAATCAAGTGCGCTATATAGGTAGGTGATCTCTTAAATATAATTTTACATACATATGAGAGTAATTTTTTTCCCAACCACTAGTTTTCGCGCTCCTCAACTTCGTAGAATATGGGCAAGAAGCGCTGATTCATAATTTCATAGATGAAATAATGATTTTTACCCTTCTTCTATATGAGTGGTGGGTGACTTATTCTGTGACCAAATGGCTTACCGTTATTTGGCAATAACGGACCGGATTTCAATTGGTTCGCTTAAAATCCAATTAATATAACTAAAAACTTATCTTGCAGGCATATGCCGATTTCTAGGAATGACTCCGATCACAAACGGGAATCCCATATGTCCAAGATGGTAACGACCGTTCCCCCATGCAATCCATTCAACAAGGTCCCGCGCCCAGAAGTAACATGCTAAATTCGCGGTAGACATGTTAGATGTTAGGAACTATCATGAATATATTTATACTCCCTTATTTCGGGGATGAAGTGAGATCTAGACCTATAATTTGGTCAGAAATAGAAATCTATGTAATTGAATAAGACATTCGCCCCCTCTTTTAACAGGACACGCTTTAAACTGTAAGAGATATTATGCCTTTATGGTATTTTAGATGTATTTACTACATTTTTATATAGATCTTGAAAGATGGTAATTATTTTCTTACCGATTTTATAATAGATATCTATACATTACAGAGATGGTGAGAAATTGTACCGAACAGTATTTATGGACAATCTTGAACGCTCTTTCTTTTTTAAGTTACTAAGACACGTGTTTAGAGATGAGTATCTCACTAGAGCTTACGTGATTGCATTATCTCTTGCTATATATTATATAAGTAACATACAGTCTATGTTTCATTATGAGCGCAGAGACCATTACGGGGCGATGTATAACATATCATTCAGTGCGGTTTAAAATTGAAAGCAATATGTAAATGGAAAGCTCAGGCATTTAGTCAGCGACTCTGTGATACTTTTTAGATAGCAATTGATATTATTCTAAAATTCTAAATTCATAGTTTCGTTGCTTTATACTCTTTACCAACGTTGGTATTATACCAATTAGATTCGAATGTTGTTGTTTGGAGTGGTGTCAGAATTGAAAGTTGATAATAAGACAGGGACTTAGTTTTAAAAAATACCAACAGTAATTATTCATGCAAAAGCCAAACAATCCATTCAGCATTGTTGTGCCTAAGTCTGGGATGGAATTCCATAAAACTAGCAAATAAATATTTTGAAATAAATGAAAAAGCTTGTCGTGTTATATCGGAACTTGCACCATTGTGACATATTAAACTGGTCAAATGTTTAGTCAAATTTGTATTCTTCTGATGGTATCTATAATTCTTCGATTCTGATTCCTTTTATAAATCACACCTCTCAATATCTATAGGAGGAATGGAACAAAATTCAAGTATTTAGGTCCACAATTCTGGTGGAATCGGGACCAATAAATGTCCAATAACTAGTACCGAGTATTCATGATATATATGCTCTTAACAAAGGAGAAGATTGAAACATTTTTTTAAAAATTCTGAATCGCCATAAGTATCGAAAAGTTAAAAAAAAAGAATTGAACTCATATGGTATGAGTACAATATGAATATTTTATTGCACCCCCTATACAGCATGGGGATATAGTAATATTATTTACTCCACGGTGAAGTGTGTATCACATAACATTTGTATGTAGAAGCGTGTGGTACATAGTGTGTGGTACTATGATAGGACCGCACAAGTAGTTGGTCTGGCCGAAAGGATCACATTGACCCAAGACGTTCCTTTTCGCATGGCACACGAGCCGATAGGCGAGTGTGTTATTTCGAAAAGAATCGTCGAGGGTCAATGTGATCCTTATGGCCAGACCAACTACGAGATGCGGTCCTATTTTTACTCTACGGTGGTGTTATTAAAATCAGAAATTATAACAAAAGTCCTTTATTCACTTACGAAGTTCCGACCATTCTTCCCTCACTTATGCCACACTTATGGTCACTTGTACCACACACTATGTACCATACGCTTCTACATACAAATGTTATGTGATACACACTTCACCGTGGAGTAAATTGTTTTGTACCACATGGGCGGGGCCTAATGATGTGCAAAATAAACTCATTTGATTGGTTACCGTCTACCTGAACATATTCAGGCCACGCCCACTAACAACAATGATAGGTTAATATGATCCCGACGATTATGAACATGAAAGTAATCGATAAAATGAATTTTGAATATCTCCAAGGAGAGGAATGTTCCTCGGGAATCCTGTTCTATTATAGGGCCCATAAAAATAAATAGAAGCCCCCCACCCTCCCCTGTCCTCTCCACGCGGGAAAAAGCGTTGTCAGGCACCCTTACTGACGTCACTAACGTTGCGCCACTAAGAAGACGTTATACAATGTACACTATTGCGTCGTCGCCGGCATAAGTGAGGGAAGAATGGTCGGAACTTCGTAAGTAAATAAAGGACTTTTGTTATAATTTCTGATTTTATTAACACCACCATAGAGTAAAAATAGGACCGCATCTCGTAGTTGGTCTGGCCGTAAGGATCACATTGACCCTTGACGATTCTTTTCGAAATAACACACTCGCCTATCGGCTTGTGTGCCATGCGAAAAGAAACGTCTTGGGTCAATGTGATCCTTTCGGCCAGACCAACTACTCGTGCGGTCCTATCATAATATGTATGGGCATACGGTAACCTTTCCCCCATTACTTACCGGATTCTGAACAAGAGCAAATAGACGAAAGGTGGTCTCTTTTTTAAAGCAAAATATTAATGGCATAACTATAAGTAAACAACGCATCTGCAAAGTTATCTACATTTGAAAATTTTATTTTTACCTACACATATACACAAACAGAAAATCAACGATCATTCACCCAACTATTCAAAGTTCAATACGTTTAAAGTACAGGACGAAGATTGGTTTAATTATGAATACTATAAAATCCTTATAATACAAACTATTAACTTAAAATTAGATTATTGTTCTCCACATGTCGGAGAATTGCGTATTCTTGAGAGTGCATAATAATTATAACAACACCCCATTATATTTACAGAAGTACATCGATTAGATTCAGATTCTCATTTACAGGAGTCATCAAATCTGGAAGTGGCAAATTGAGTATTTTCTGTGCAGCTGTAATTTATCGTCTGATTAAATAATCATGTTTTTAAACAAAAACCACAGTTGCCCTCGTCAATTCACACACATCGTTTGCGTAATAATTTTATGTATAGAATACATTATGATTGTCGAGTTTGTAATACTCTAAGAGATTTCATGATCAATGGACGAATTAATGGTTATAAATATGATGGAGTTGCACGGAATCATTTGTATGATGTCTAAAGTCGTGCCGCTTTAAGACATTGTCGTAGTCGAAAATTCATCACTGAAGAACTGGTATTAACAGACGGAACAACATGACTGGTGGTAAACCGCTCATCGCAATGAGAAGGTAGTCCATGAATATAATTTTCTTTTAATGTTAAACTCTAGCGTGAATGCCTATGGACAAATATATTTATTTAGTAATCCACACAAAAAAAACGTGGAAACGTAGGATCATCATCTTTTGCTGCAATCTAAGAACGAGAGCCACTGCTAAGATTTCATAGATCTGCGTTTCCTCAATTGAATTGGCTGCACGTTGTGTTATCGTATTATCACCAGTTCCTGCTTGGCGGGGGTCGTTTCCCTATGCATCATATCCGTCAATATCCTAAGTAATTACCAATGACTGCAGATATCTGAACCAAGGAGAATAATGTCCAGAACCAGTCGTATTTAATTCAAACCCCTTCTTGAAAAACTGTGCCCTAAAAGACAGTCGGGAATGTGCAATTATTATTACCTCTTGTGAATCAAGCCATCCTTATGTTGAAAGGATGGGTGCATGACAGGGGTGATTCATTACACACACATGCTAAGAATATGATGCAGCTTGTGTCTGGCGATGAAATTGACGCCAGGCATGGGCTACAGAACCACTGATCACCAATGGCGAATCTTCGCAATTGATGACAATTCTTGATGCCTACCGGCGATAAAATGTTGCATACTGCTGCAGCCAGTCATCAAAGCAGATTGATATCACCCTTGTGCATTAGTCTGTCACCTGCACTACCACAGGGAGTTGTCCACCGATACATTTGGTCACCCATAATTGCTGTAAGCGATCCACAATGCCTGCTTCCTGCGGCATACAGCAACTGCCTGGGAGACTGCTGATTACGGAAAACCAGTCACCAGTGCTGTGACATCTTTTTGTGACTAGTGGATCACCCCTAAACGTATAACTTGCACAGAATTCGAGTTGTATAATGATTTCCGAATCTCAATAAATCTTCTCGATAAAACCGCCTCTGTGCGGATGCTCTACTACTAAGCTATCTGGACCTTTCTCAATTAAAAAAACGATTAAAAAATTCGTAACACTAGTTATTCAACACACCAACGGGAATATCGCCATCCCGAATTACTACTGCACTCCTCCATCCAAGGAAATGGGTCTCACTGGAAATGGAAACTCTCCGGATCCCTCTGCGTCCACATACCTCGAGGACAATGAGCATGTGGGATCTGCCAAATCAGCTTGATAGTCACATAGGAAGCCACCATCAAAGTTTTTACATGAAGCTCCTGCCGGGCATGGGTTATTGTCGCATTCATCTATGTCCCTCTCACAGTGAATTCCTACAAAGTAAATACATCCCTCAATTATATTGATTAAGAAATGTAGTCTTTACAATAGGCATTCCATTGCATTTATATTATGCAGTATTCTTTTTGAGACGACCTCAGTCTAAGCCCAAAGATGAGAGGGTCCCTTCAAACGAAGGGAAAGCCTCTCGCCTCAAACCGCAAAGTGACATTGTAATTCCATTAAGACCGCAAAATGTCATTATATTTCCATTAGGGCACCTAGTCCTAGGCCAGGAAACCGATTATCGAAGTAGGGGTCCAACCACCGACTTACCGTATTTAATAAATGAGAATAAATCGCAGAAGTAGCACATTATTCCCAGACGAGAAACCCCGCGAAGGGGATCTTGTACCCAAGATAAAATAAAATCTCCAAAAAAAATATATGATTCTTATATGATATGAGGGGTTTGGACCTAGACTGTCCTATGTAGTTAGTATCTATGGCAATCTATAATGGACGGGGAGTCTGCACTTGAAATCAAGCGTGATCTGATCACAGACAATTATTTCTTTTACAAGAAAAATTACCTATAAATCCTGGTCTGCAGTCACACGTGTAGCTGTTGATTAGATCCACACATGTACCCTGGCATGGCAAACAGGGTGAACTTGCGCATTCATCAATATTTTCTTCACATTTAAAGCCCGTCCATCCTGGAGAAAGGACACACATTATCAAGGTACACCATTTTTTTTAGAACAAAATCACGTTGGCCAAAACTCATATTTATGCATGCTCATACAACATGTTTTCAGTCCGATTGCCAGTAGGAACATAACTTACCTGGATGGCATAGCTTTTCTCCCGAGTTTATATCGCAATCATAATGACCGTTCTTATTATCATCATGTGGCATGCAGAATACATTGCATTCCTCGCTATACCAGTTAGGATTGCAATAAGCAGTCACTCGGATCATTAGCCTGGAATGTAACGGGACATGAAATAAAATCAGCCAAACAATGAAAAACAGAGGCCTCATATCGACCGTTTTATCGAAGATTAACTTAATTAGAATATAGGTACATGGAAACAAAGGTTATGGGAAAATATATTACTTAGTTCGGTTCCTTAGAGTTAGTCTTGCCGCCACTGGTGTTGCAAGAACGTTAGCAGCGCTTATAAGGAACCTGGTGTCGAGGGATTCAACGAAGTCCCTGTTGTCGACATCGCCATCGTCATCCCATACATTCAGCTTCAGTTTAGCACCACCCTTTTCATTATAAAGTGATCATAATTATGTAGTTAATCAATTGAGCGTTAGGAAATAAAAGACATAATTCCACCCACGATACATACATGCATACCCGGTCGCTATGACAGTACTTTCGTTATTATAACGTTTTCGATATCTACTGCATAAAATAATGCTGAATTGCAAAGCCGATTGTTTCAGTATACTGTATAAACCTTTTCCCAGTCTTACATACGTACAGATACTTGTACATGAGATATTAGTATCTTACTTTCCAGGGAGCGTCAAATGGAAATAGGACTGGGTTAGGTGAATCGCCTATCAGTGATCCAAACGTGATATTGTTTGAATTCCAAACCGAGTCGGTGGTGGATTTACCAAGACTGCAGTCCGTCATGCTGTCAGAGCTGCAATTCGATATGCGGTAGCAATATAATTCATGGAAACTAATGTAGTATTGTTTGAATATGTCTATATCAAATGATTAATTTTGAGAAGATCAGAGAGATATGCAACTCAGCAAGGACTGGTAAAAAACAGACGGTACCAGAGTGAAAAGTTTAAGTGCCTGCTTATCCATGGGATGCATTACTGTATTGTTCTAATAAAAGGATAAGTGTATTGTGGGGATCCACACAACTGAGAAATCGGAACGTTCTATGTGCATCTCAAACCTACCCTTCATAATTATCAACACAGATCTCAAAGTAATGATCACATCCTTCAGGTTGGCATTTCAGGCCTTTACCATCACAACATTCACCATCAGCACTCAATCCTTCTCTGTTCTTAAATCTTGTGAATTCTACTGACAGGATACCGCCGCTAAGGGACACCTGAAAGAGTATTGTATTCATCAATGCTCTGCCAATTTTATTTAAAAAGCATCAAGGGATCAGTCATTCTGTTGCCGTTTAATTGAAGACAGTGTTCGTGGCATTGGTAGGCCTATAAATGCAGCCATGTAGGAACGCAATAATATCTGATACTGATGTAATGCCATAATTATACATTAGGTGAGTGTATGTAACGGTATATTACGTAGAACACTTCTACTGGACAATGATTATTTTAACATTTAGTTGAGACACACGAGGAGCATTTTGAGACTAACAATGATGACAATCTATATATAATGTAATGCGATATATGCACTTATCATATATATATATATATATATATATATATATATATATATATATATATATATATTATATGATTCCGGTAGTTTGCCGACGAACTCGAATGAGGTTCTCTCCACCTGAGGCTGACAAAACTGCCCTATCTGCCTTGAATTTATACGCAGAAAGCACAGTTTTGCACGCTCCAGATGGTCTTTATAATCCTTCCGCCGCACATCCAATAGATGACTGTCCTGTATGCTGCGAAATTCACATTTCCCCTGTGAGTAAAAAAAACTCCATGACTTTGAACTAAGGAAACAACACAACATCACTCACCTCACAGTGAACACCTGTGTACTCAGGGGAGCAGACACACTTGTAGCCTAATGGGTCTTCCACACACTCACCCTCATGTTTGCAGGGGTTAATCAAACAGAATTTTGATTCGTGTTCGCAATGCCGCCCATAATGGTCTGATGGACACTGACACCTTTAATTTAACATAATTGTAGAAAAAATTTCATTGACGCCTTCAATGTTTTAAGCTCTAATTCAAATTCATTCTATGTGGCTGCACAATCAAGTATGTATTCTCCTCTTATATAAAGAATTACGCTCATAACATATATATATGTTGTTATACTAATGATTTTGATTAAGATACCTACTGGTAATCATTCAACATGTCAACACAAGTTGATCTATCGGGGCAAGGAGATGCTGCACAATCATCAATATCCGTTTCACATTTCGGCCCAGTCCACCCAGGAAGACATGCACATTCATATCCATTGACCTTACGAATAATAAAACGTATGTCTGTCAGTACAGTCACTCTAAGTGCATCTAAATCACGCTTTGAGTAGTATAATCTACTGAGAAAAAATGGACAATTTATTAAAGCATTTATAAATGTCTTCATGTTTCTACCTGGTCAACACATTCATGGTTTCCTCGGCATGGGTCGCTTGCACATTCATCAACATTAGTTTCACAATGAATACCTACAAAGCCAGGCACACACTGACAAGAGTATCCATTAACATCATCGTCACAGGTCGCTCCATTTTGACACGGTCCGCTCACACACTCATTAATATTAATCTCACAATTTAAACCTAGAATAAAGGAAATTTGTACAATAAAAACGACTATGAATAAATTGTTCTAAAACGAACCAAAATATCTAAGGAGTCAAATATAAGAAAGTACAAGTCTCATGTCCATGTTATGAAAAACGAAATGATCTAATTAAAAAGGCAATATTGTAAGAATGTATCACCTGAATATCCAGGAACACAAGAACAGGTATATCCATTGACATGATCGGTACATGTTCCTTCATGCTGGCATGGATTACTGGCACACTCATCTGTATCAGTTTCACAATGTACACCTTCATAACCTGGTGCACAGCTGCAAGTGTACCCATTCACTTTATCATTACATGTAGCTCCATTCTGGCATGGATCACTGCTGCACTCATCTGTATCAGTTTCACAATGTACACCTTCATAACCAGGTGCACAGCTGCAAGTGTACCCATTCACTTTATCATTACATGTAGCTCCATTCTGGCATGGATCACTGCTGCACTCATCTGTATCAGTTTCACAATGTACACCTTCATAACCAGGTGCACAGCTGCAAGTGTATCCATTCACTTTATCATTACATGTGGCTCCATTCTGGCATGGATCACTGGAACACTCATCTGTATCAGTCTCACAATGTACACCTTCATAACCAGGTGCACAGCTGCAAGTGTATCCATTCACTTTATCATTACATGTGGCTCCATTCTGGCATGGATCACTGGCACACTCATCTGTATCAGTTTCACAATGTACACCTTCATAACCTGGTGCACAGCTGCAAGTGTACCCATTCACTTTATCATTACATGTAGCTCCATTCTGGCATGGATCACTGCTGCACTCATCTGTATCAGTTTCACAATGTACACCTTCATAACCAGGTGCACAGCTGCAAGTGTATCCATTCACTTTATCATTACATGTGGCTCCATTCTGGCATGGATCACTGGAACACTCATCTGTATCAGTCTCACAATGTACACCTTCATAACCTGGTGCACAGCTGCAAGTGTATCCATTCACTTTATCATTACATGTGGCTCCACTCTGGCATGGATCACTGGCACACTCATCTGTATCAGTCTCACAATGTACACCTTCATAACCAGGTGCACAGCTGCAAGTGTACCCATTCACTTTATCATTACATGTGGCTCCATTCTGGCATGGATCACTGGCACACTCATCTGTATCAGTTTCACAATGTACACCTTCATAACCTGGTGCACAGCTGCAAGTGTACCCATCCACTTTATCATTACATGTGGCTCCATTCTGGCATGGATCACTGGCACACTCATCTGTATCAGTTTCACAATGTACACCTTCATAACCTGGTGCACAGCTGCAAGTGTACCCATTCACTTTATCATTACATGTGGCTCCATTCTGGCATGGATCACTGTCACACTCATCTGTATCAGTCTCACAATGTACACCTTCATAACCAGGTGCACAGCTGCAAGTGTACCCATTCACTTTATCATTACATGTGGCTCCATTCTGGCATGGATCACTGGCACACTCATCTGTATCAGTCTCACAATGTACACCTTCATAACCAGGTGCACAACTGCAAGTGTACCCATTCACTTTATCATTACATGTGGCTCCATTCTGGCATGGATCACTGGCACACTCATTTGTATCAGTTTCACAATGTACACCTTCATAACCAGGTGCACAGCTGCAGGTGTACCCATTCACTTTATCATTACATGTAGCTCCATTCTGGCATGGATCACTGGAACACTCATTTGTATCAGTTTCACAATGTACACCTTCATAACCAGGTGCACAGCTGCAAGTGTATCCATTCACTTTATCATTACATGTGGCTCCATTCTGGCATGGATCACTGGAACACTCATCTGTATCAGTTTCACAATGTACGCCTTCATAACCAGGTGCACAGCTGCAAGTGTATCCATTCACTTTATCATTACATGTGGCTCCATTCTGGCATGGATCACTGGAACACTCATCTGTATCAGTTTCACAATGTACACCTTCATAACCAGGTGCACAGCTGCAAGTGTACCCATTCACTTTATCATTACATGTAGCTCCATTTTGGCATGGGTCACTGGCACACTCATTTGAATCAGTTTCACAATGTACACCTTCATAACCAGGTGCACAGCTGCAAGTGTATCCATTCACTTTATCATTACATGTGGCTCCATTCTGACATGGATCACTGTCACACTCATCTGTATCAGTCTCACAATGTACACCTTCATAACCCGGTGCACAGCTGCAAGTGTATCCATTCACTTTATCATTACATGTGGCTCCATTCTGACATGGATCACTGTCACACTCATCTGTATCAGTCTCACAATGTACACCTTCATAACCCGGTGCACAGCTGCAAGTGTATCCATTCACTTTATCATTACATGTGGATCCATTTTGGCATGGATCACTGTCACACTCATCTGTATCAGTTTCACAATGTACACCTTCATAACCAGGTGCACAGCTGCAAGTGTACCCATTCACTTTATCATTACATGTGGCTCCATTCTGGCATGGGTCACTGGCACACTCATTTGAATCAGTTTCACAATGTACGCCTTCATAACCAGGTGCACAAGAGCAACTGTATCCATTCACTTTATCATTACATGTGGCTCCATTCTGACATGGATTACTGGAACACTCATCTGTATCAGTCTCACAATGTACACCTTCATAACCAGGTGCACAGCTGCAAGTGTACCCATTCACTTTATCATTACATGTGGCTCCATTCTGGCATGGATCACTGTCACACTCATCTGTATCAGTTTCACAATGTACGCCTTCATAACCAGGTGCACAAGAGCAACTGTATCCATTTATTTCATCATTGCACGTCCCACTATGTTGGCATGGATCACTGGTACACTCATCTATGTCCACTGAGCAATGGGATCCTGTATAATGTTTGAGAAATATGATCAATATGGTTGTACATGACAAATATTAGTTCTATGAGTTCATTTTCAAATATTCCATTCTGCATTGTTACAGATCAAAGAGAGACAGAACAAAAAATATAGCTTTTGGTCAATTTAGCTGGCAATGCAACTTTAAGTAATATCATATTTTTGTGATTTATATCAAAGGTTGACTGCCTTAGTGTCTTTCATTCATTACTGAATGTTTGAATATTTTCAAGGTGGCTTCATTCTATATCAGATATGTATCAATACGTTATTATAAGGGCTGTCTTTTGCAAACAATGATTATGAGCTGATTGTCTCACCTGTGTAGCCAGGTTTACAGGCACATGTGTAACCATTAACATGATCTGTACAGGTGCCTTCATTTGCACAAGGATTACTTGCACATTCATCAGTATCAGTCTCACAATGGACACCCTCATAACCATATGAGCATTCACAGTTGTAACCATTTATTTCATCCTGGCAGGATGCACCATTTTTGCAGGGAGAACTTGAACATTCATCAATATCGTTGTTGCAGTGCACCCCTACAGACCATAATTTAGATTTTAAGGCTAGCACCATTGATAAATGTTTTAGCATAATATATGTGCTTCCAGTAGTATTTCAATAGCTGCCACCGCCACCTTAATGCCTAACATATGTAACATATAATTATCAGCAGATAAACTTCATGCAGTCTCACCAGAGAATCCGGGAGCACATTTGCATGTATAGCCATTGACTTTGTCAGTGCATGTTCCTCCATTTTGGCAAGGGTCACTACCACATTCATCCCTATCAATTTGGCAATGGATTCCATCATAACCAGCAGCGCATCTGCATTTATAGCTGTTTATTTCATCATCACATGTAGCACCGTTAATGCAGGGCATACTTGCACACTCATCAATATCAGTCTTGCAATGCTTATCTGTCACAAAAATATTCCACAAATATTTGCCTTGAAGTATAGTATTTTGATATATGAATGTATAAATTTAATAAATGTATAAATTCTGAGATCATTGTCATATTGATGAAATGCAAAAATAAATTGATAAAAAACAAACATAGACATAAATATAATCAAAGCACAAAAATCAAAATTCATTTTTGCCATTGTTGTATCGATTTTGTAGCTAAGGATCCACATCTGAGTCATTCATGGAATTCCCTTTCTCAACACAATCCATATATCAAGCCATGCTATTACATTGTTCCCTTGCTGAATAACTGCATGGGAAGACAGTAACAAAAGACACTTCCAAGTCATTCAACTTACCTGTGTATCCTGCGTCACACACACATGTGTATCCATTTATGCCATCAACACAGGTACCACCGTTTGCACATGGGTTGCTGGAGCATTCATCTGTATTTGTTTCACAGTGTACTCCTTCATAGCCAGCTGCACAGTTGCAGATATACCCATTAACGTTGTCAACACATGATGCACCATTTTGGCATGGGTCGCTAGAACATTCATTGATATCCACCTCACAGTGAACACCTGAAATGTCACAATTATTCTGATCATTCAAATGCAAATGACTTGCCACATATTAATCAATAATCAGTTGCCATTATAATAATTGTTCTTTGTTACAATACTCTGTATTTATAGAGTGATAGGAGTTTGGACATCAAATTATAAGAAAGTGTCTATTAAATTCATTCATATTTTGGTCAGGGCAACCAACCTTTGTAGCCAGGAGCACAGGTACACATGTAACCATTGACCTCATCATTGCATTTGCCTTGATTCTGGCATGGGGAGCTTCCACATTCATCTATATTTGTTTCACAGTGAGTTCCTGAAATCAACAGAAAGGATATACATTGTTTTGAACTACAGGCAACAGTATAATTTCTAGGATTCCATTTGCCTATTTAGTGATTTCTTAAGTTTGGGGTTGTTAATGAAACATAGCAAATTTTACCAGTGAATCCAGGGCTACATGTGCAAGTGTACTCATTGATGCCATCATGGCATGTTCCATCATTTTGACATGGGCTACTCTCACATTCATTGATGTTCTGTTTGCAGTATGATCCAGCCCAACCTATAATCAAAAACAGTCATTATCTCATATGCAGCAACTGCAATTGGTATCACTGGCAAGTATCAAAAAATAACATTAAGGGGGCATTGGCAAAGCACTTGATTATATTAAGGCAGTTCTTAGCATTAATCACACACAGCCTATCATAATATTATGGACTGTCATGGTTGTGGACACCCTCATAGGCATTCATCCAATAAGTGCTAGTCTTTATTAATTAAGCATCAGGAGTTCAAATCGATGTATCATTAGATGGTATGGTTTTATTATAGTCCACTATTTCAAAAATTATCAATAGTTCCGAATAAGTCTCAAATTAACACAAAAAAAACCCCAGATCCCAAGGTGTATGGCTCAATAAAGGATAAATAGTGCCAGTGTATGGAACTATTTGGACCCTCATTTAGAAATTTCTAAATTAGGAATAACATTATTAGAGATAATAATAAATCCATGTCATTGGGGGTAAATACTGCAACTGTTTATTCTTTAAAATATCTTTTTTCTTCAAGTGAATGTCTTTAAGTAATATGCTACAGGGCCTGTCTGTAATATAATAACTAGGGATTGGAGGAAGCTGATTCCTTAAGAGCCAGAGAGTCTTATTGAAAGTCATTCAGTATTTACCTGCATGACATAATCGCTGTCCAGATTCCTGATCACAGTCATAATGCCCTTGAAGATCATCATGTGCCAGACAGTAAACGTCACAATTTTCTCCATACCAGTCCTGGTTACATTGAGCAGCAACTTCAATGTTGAACCTGGAGAACAATTCAGACATATATAAAAAAGTTTATATGCTATTAAGGAAACAATAAATCTACTGTCTCAGGCATAAATATTTGTTCAGTTCCAGTTAATTCACTTCGTCTGATATATAATACACTTCTGGAAGTATGACACACGTACGATGTGTTACCAGTAGATTCTGCTTTTGTCCAGTCAAGCTCTGCCCACCAGCCATTTATTGTTGACTTCACATAGATTATTTTATTGTCAACCAGGTCCCATCTATCAAAGGAACCATCAAAATCCCTCACTTGAATCTTCACATCTGCTTCTCCCTAAAACATATAATTTTATATATTACATCATATTAGGGAAGGTTTAACTCTATAGTGGCAATGGATTGCAGTGGAAACAGTAGCAATTTGGATTAGTAGTTCTTGTATATTATATATTTTACCAACCTTCCAGCCTGCTGGCACAGCAAATTCTAATGGGTTATCAGTCTTCTTGCCAATTTTGCCACCAAATGTAAGGAAATTGTTGTTCCAAGTCTTGTCAGTCACTTGTTGTCCAACTGCACATTCATCAATACTCTCAGACCTAATGGGATTAAAATTAAATTATATCCTGTGTTAAATTATGCTGCAGAAAGGGGAGGAGCATATTAATTAAGAATCATAACAAGGGAACTGAGTACATACCCTCCTTTTTTATCCACACAAACAACAAAGAAGTGATCACAATCTTGTCGTGGACAATCAGCCCTTCCCACACCATCACAACAATGTCCAGCAGCTGTCATGTCAGTTGGGTTTTCAAAATAGCTGAATTTAACAAACATCATCCCTCCTTTCACTGTGAGCTGCACACAAAAAAATAAGACAGATTCAATTACATGTATGCAAAGCATTTACTCAGATAGACAATCTCTATGTTTGGCCTAGCCCTTTTCTTCTCTCTTTCTCTCTCTCTCTCTCGTTTAACCATAAATATCCACTCAGCAATCAAGACCTTTTGGCTCTTTCTTGTTATGAATATAATAGAAAAAACACACATCATGAAAGGGAAAATACACACTGGTTAATTTAACCAGTTACTTACCTCACAATGGTCTCCAGTATATGGCTCAGGGCAGATACATGTGAAACCATCAACTTCTTCTTGACACTTGCCTCCATTTTGACAGGAATCCCCTTGACAATATTTGTTTACATGTTGGCATTGGTCACCATGGAAACCATCAGGACAAATGCAACTACAGGCAGAACAAAATGGTTCATTCAGAAATACAATATTATACTGTGAACTTTAGGAATGCCTTATTGTAACCAAAGGGATCAGAGCATTGGAAATTGATCCAAATCTAAAATGAATGTGACTTCAGCATTTGATGCACTAGTATAGAGCCAGATGTGTTCTATATCACCAAGGATGCTGGTGATGTCATACAAAATACCTAAAAATAATATCATGCTGGCATTTTATATCTGATATTTACCTGTATCCATCTGTCCTGTCAACACAGACTCCATGTCCAGGACATTTTACATTTTCACAATCATTTATTTCAGACTCACAGTCTTCCCCTGTCCATCCAGGAAGACAGATACACTCATAACCATTGATCTGCAAATCCATCAGATTATACTTATTATACTATGTTTGCACTATAACTTTGGCATTGGCACTTCTCAATTTTCATCACAAAACACTATATATTTCTCAAAGCTATTAATTTGCTAAAAATAAAACTAGTCATACCCGGTCAGCACACTCATTGCTTCCTTTGCAAGGATTGGATTCACATTCATTGATTTCAGTTTCACAGTGCACACCAACGTATCCTCCAGCACATTTACATGTGTATCCATTGATGTCATCTATACATGATCCTCCATACTGACATGGTGTGCTGGCACATTCATCTATATTGACCTCACAGTAATCCCCTAAATAAAAGTTTACAATAGATGTGAGTTACACCCTCCAGCGTTTGTATTGCTGGGTGATAGGCTCTATAAAACCTTGGGATTGATATTGTGAAATAGATTAAAAAAGGTCAATGTACAATATATTCTGGCTATTTGCCTTGATGAGATTTCCGTGTAGAGATTATTGGGGATCTGAAATTTTCAATTGAAGTAATGTTATGCCAGCTTTATGCATTGAGGTAACTTGCAAAATGTGGATATTATCCTACCTGAGAAGCCTTCTGCACAGCTACATGAGTAGCCATTCACTTCGTCTGTACAGCTGCCCCCGTTTTGACATGGTTTTGATGCACATTCATCAATATCAGACTGACAAGACTCACCTGCCCAACCTTTATGAGACCATAGAGAACAATAAACAGCGATGAATAATACGCATGCTAAACTATCGAAATGTTATATCGGGCTTTGGAGAGAAACGTTCAAGAACCGAGACTTTTAAATCACAAAAACCTACTAATATGAAAAAAACACTTGTAGGGTTGTGCGATCGCCCTTACGTAGTGCTGCTCATTGCTGTATACCGTGGACATCCAGGACTCCCTGTGTATCACTTACGATAGTTTAATTATTATAATCATATCTTTTCAACAATTGTAATTATTCTTGGACAGCCGTGACGGAGATGAACTCTCACTCTTCTCTTCAATGCCAGGTGCAAGCTGGTGAACCAAAAATGTTTTACTTTATGGCATGATCTTCACCACTCACCTGGATGGCACACCTTAGCTCCAGTAGATTGGTCGCAGTCGTAGTGCCCCTCCTCATCGTCGTGTGGGGCACAGAATACATCACATCCAGTTCCGTGCCAATGTTTATTACATAATGCTGCCACTTCGAACTTTAGCCTAAAAATGCCATATAAACCATATCATGAACATGACATTTTCGCTCGTAACTCAATCAAAAGAATTGTCCAGAAACACATTCTTCCTTGAGAGGTATTGAAATAAGGATGGCGATTAATGACTTCGATTGTTTGACAAAAGTTCATCCACATTTGAAGGAAGTAAAGTGATACATATAAAGATAAAGCGCGAATATTGGCTCACTTTGTATCCCCAGAGACCTCTGTCGATTGCCAAACAAGGCCTTTCCACCATCCTTGCACCTTGACATCCATTTTCTTGTGCTTGTTTTCTACCAAATCCCATCTCTCAAGTGAACCATCAAAATCTCGCACCTGAATCTTCACACGTGCCTTTCCCTGATGTCAAAAAGATAACAATTTTAGAAATCACCATCTTTACCAAGGTGTTAAATTGAGTTAAGGAATAAGTCAAGGAGAGATAACAATGACAGTGAATGCATTCATATAGGTGTGCATTTACCTTCCAGCCTTCGGGTATTTGGAATGCAAGCGGGTTATCGGTCCTTTTGCCAATTTTATCCGTGAATTTGAGGAAATTATTGTTCCAGGTCTTGTCCGTTGTTTGTTGGCCAATGGCACATTCATCTATGTCGTTTGATCTGTATCCAAGAATTATTTGCTCTTATCTTAATGCAAGAATTTCAGACTGAATTCAAAATTTCTCTGGTATATAAGAGATATGGTTCAGGCTGATATACGGTGTCTAAATGCATAACAGGTTACTCGTGCCACTACCAAGGCATTTGTGTGATAGCTCTGCTGGTGGAACCTTATGTGATGTGTCACAGGAAAATGAGTCTTAAGTTGCAGAAAAATAGAGTTTACTTCATTGCCATCTAGTGGCGATGAGTAGGACCAAATGAGATATATCTCGCGCATGACAAACCAGTTACTTCCGTTTGAACGAACCGGCTCGGACGTCGAAAGAAGAGCTCCTCCCGTTTCGAAGTGTTTTAGAGGTTATATTGCGGTGATTTGTAGCCTAAACTGCCTGAAGTGATCAGACAAACCTGGGCAAGGTTTGGAGAGAGTCTGAAATCGAGGATTGAACTATTTAGTGAAGTTTCACTAGTCGGTGGTCCGGGTGACCGTTAGCCGGCGGCCATTTTGCTTGGTCATTGCTTGGTCAGCGCACGTGTAGTGACAGCAGCCATTGCTCCCATCATGGGTAGAGAAGAAGAGAAACTTAAGAAGGCGGAAAAGGCAGCTCAGGATAAAGCTGAGAAAGAAGCCAGGGAGAGAAATGACGCTTTTACGAAGCTTTTGGGAGTGGAGCTATCACAGGAGCAGCAGAGAGCTTTCCAGGATAATCTGAAGAAGATGCTGAACCCGAACGCTAATCCGCACGTCGAGGAAGATGAAGATATCGAGGAAGTGGACAAAATCCTAGACGAGGTTTGTAGCCAGGCCACACTATCTGAAGTGTTAGGCCCGAAAGTGGACAGTAAAATTGTGGCTCAAGTGACTCCGTTATTCACGGATCCGCTGAACATTACTAAGTTAGACGAGACCAGAAAGAAATACCCTAGGCCGGAAAACCTTGAGTATATCAAAACGCCAAAGTTAAATGAAGAACTTAAGCGGGAAATGTCCAAAGATCACAAGGAGAATGATCGAATGTTGTCTCGAGCACAGGATTATATGGTGGGAACCATGTCTGTTCTGTTGGGAAATATGCAATTAGCTAGAGAAGCGTCTAAGACGAGCGAGGAAGCGCAGCTAGCATTCGGCACGCTGACCGAAGGCATGGTCATGATGGCCAAAGCATTCACAGAGATTACTAGGGCTAGACGTGAAGTCATTAAAGTGGACATAAATGAGGATTTCAAAGCCTTACTGGATTATGATAAACACCCACCATCTACTGATTTTCTGATAGGTGGGGAAATGACTGCAAAAATTAAATCGGTTAAGGAAGATAATCGCTGGAGGGAACAGCTGAAGAGGCCCGCTACGGGGGCTAAGTCGACCACGCAAGGCAGAGGAAACACCACTTCGCCCTTCGCCAGAGGCTCCGGTGGATACAGGAGGCCTTACCAAGGAGGTTACTACTCTAACAGAAGAGGAGGATTCGGAGGTGGATATGGTTATGGAAATGGTGGAGGCTATCACCACAACAACAATTCCTATAGGGGAAGAGACAGCTCGAACAGAGGAAGAGGCCGGGGCCAAAACTCTGACAGATCGAACTCGGGTTTTCACCAGAAGGGGACCCGGTAGACCAGGTAGGTCCCGACATACAAAATTTACCGGTTTTGAATGAAACTATGGACTGTGAAGCTAGTTCGCCCAGTTGTTCAGAAAGTTCAGCTAGCTCAGATTCTGACGAGAGTAACTTAGAAACCCAGGCAGGGAAAACTAAGCACTTTTTAGACAGGTGGAAGCAGATCACTTCCGATCCGTTTGTCATTAATGCTATCAGGGGGACTAAATTAGACTTTGCCCATATTCCTAGACAAGTGAGAGTTCCAGAAGAATACAGATTCAGTGAGGAAGAACAGGTAGCCTTAGATGAGGAGATGGAGATACTGGAGAAAAAAGGGGTGATCGAAGAGTCGAGTTTCGAAGAAGGGCAGTTTGTGTCAAACGTTTTCCTTAGACCCAAACCAAATGGGAGATTCAGAGTGATTCTGGACTTGTCAAAATTAAACTTAAATTTGGATTACAACCATTTCAAAATGGAAAGTCTTAATTCGGCAATGGAATTAATGAGTCAGGGTTGCTTCATGGCATCGATTGACTTAAGAGATGCGTACTACTCGATCTCAGTGGAGCCTAATGACAGAAAATTTCTAAAATGCCTTTGGAAAGGGAAATTGTTCCAATACACGTGTTTACCCATGGGGCTAGCACAAGCCCCCAGATATTTCACAAAAATTCTTAAGCCAGTGTTTGCTTCGCTCCAAGAAAAGGGACATACCTGCTTTGGATTTATTGATGACACTTTCATTTTAAATGAAACAGCTCAGGGCTGTGAGGAAACGGTAAATGAGTTAGCTCAGCTATTTACGGAACTAGGGTTCCTGGTTCATGAGGAAAAAAGTGTGTTCAAGCCCACCACCAGGCTGACGTTCTTGGGTTATGAGTTAGACTCTTTAAGTATGACGGTCACACCAACTGAAGAAAAGGTGGAGAAATTCTTAAGCATGGGACTTAAAATGAGGAAAAATAGGCATCCTACAATTCGACAAGTAGCAGCGCTAGTTGGAACCATGGTAGATCTGACAAAAGGGGCAGAATATGGCATGGGCCATTATAGAGCCATTGAATTAGACAAGATTAACGCATTAGCCAAAAATGCAGGGAACTTTGACAAAAGGATGAGACTTTCGTGTGAAGCCAAAGAGGACTTGCAGTGGTGGTTAGACAACTTACAAGGAAGTTTTAGGAGGATTTGGGAGAGCCCTCCAGACATTTTGTTAGCTACAGACGCCTCTAATGAGGGCTGGGGCGGAGTAGTAGGGGTCCATTCCACAGGAGGGAGATGGAAACAAAGTGAACTGGAATTTCACATTAATGCTAAGGAAATGTTAGCGGTTTTATTTGGTATTCAAAGCCTGCTGCCAGTCGAGAACTGTCAGATCAAGTGCGAAATTGACAATACTACAGCAGTAGCCTATGTCAACAGACTCGGGGGAACGAAGTCAGTGCAGTGCGAAGAAATAGCAAGGAGGATTTGGGAATATTGTGAGGAAAAAGGAATCTGGCTAGTGGCGGTGCACGTACCAGGGATCTTGAATGTAGTAGCAGATTTTGAATCGAGGAACTTCAGGGAAAACGTGGAATGGGAACTACCACATAGAGTTTTCAAAAGATTAGACATTGAGTGGGGACCATTTCAATGGGACTGTTTCGCATCAAGATTAAATGCAAAATGTGATAAATTTGTTAGTTGGTATCCAGACCCGGATGCAGCATTGATTGACATGTTTGCACAGAAATGGCCAAATGAACTATGGTACGCATTTCCTCCTTTCAGGTGTCTGACCAGGGTCCTCCAGAAGCTGGGAAGAAACAACAGGACGAAGGGAGTGATAGTGACTCCGACATGGACGGCCCAACCATGGTGGGGGAAGCTGATGAGAACAGCGACGACTTGGAAGAACTTGGGGAAGGTAACCCTAACGAACTCGGCTACCAAAGAGACTTGGGCGATCCGAATAACGGCCTGGAAGGTCTAAAAGAACTACTAATAGAATGGGACATTAATTGGTCGGCAATCACCACCATTTTCGCCTCTTGGAGAGAGGGCACTCAGAAACAATATAATACTTCGCTTAAGAAATGGTTTTTGTTTTGTCAAAATATTAATGTGGATCCAATGGAATTACACATTCCCAGAGTTCTGGACTTTCTACAAGGTTTACTTGATAAAGGTCTGTCGCATTCAGCTATTGGTACTGCTAGAAGTGCATTATCACAATTCATTACGTTTGGGTATAAACCTAAAGATACCATTGGAGAAGATCCACTTGTTGTTAGATTCATGAAGGGTGTGCATGAAACTAGACCGCCTAAACCACGATACTCACAAACATGGGATGTGAACATTGTACTAAATCACATTAGATCATGGGGCTCGAACGAAAAAATGGGCTTAAAAGAAATTTCGTATAAAGTGGTTATGTTACTAGCTCTGGTAACTGCACAGAGGATGCAGACGTTACATGCTATTAAGGTACCAAATATCACTTGGGAAACAAATCAAGTGGTGATTTCGATGGATAAGGTCTTGAAACATAATAGAGAAGGTACAGCTTTAGATGTCATGCGAATCCAAAGATTTAGTGAGGACAAAAGAATTTGTCCAGTTAGAGCTTTATGCGCCTACGTGGGGCGAACAAATCAATTCAGAGGTAATGAGAATCAGTTGTTTCTCTCATATGGGAAAATCCATAATAAGGTCGCAAAAGATACCCTTTCACGCTGGGTTAAGACAGTCATGAAAGAGGCAGGTGTGAACACGAATGTGTTCAAAAGTCACAGTACTAGAGCAGCTAGCACTTCTAAGGCACTTAGCCTGAACGTACCATTACCTGTTATTCTGGCGAAAGCCAAGTGGTCCAACTCTGTTACCTTTGGACGGTTTTATTGCAAAAAGATCATTACTGAAGTTGATATGGGAAATGCCCTCTTGAAGGAAAATGTAAGAACAGCTAAGAAATAAAGCTTGTAGACTAAATCCAGTTTTGCTTTAAAGTCTCATTTGGTCCTACTCATCGCCACTAGATGGCAATGAAGTAAACTTCCAAAGTTAAATGAGGCTTACCTTTGGTTAAAGATGAAATTTGACTGTAAGTTTATGAATAACATCTAGTGGTGATGAGGGATCAAATGCCCGCCGCTCGCCACCCTTTCACAGTTACTTCAAGATTCTACACTGGATTTAGTCCACGTCCTAAACTGGTTTGTCATGCGCGAGATATATCTCATTTGATCCCTCATCACCACTAGATGTTATTCATAAACTTACAGTCAAATTTCATCTTTAACCAAAGGTAAGCCTCATTTAACTTTGGAATTATACGATGACCTTAGAAACGCAGAGATGTGTTGAATATACAATCTTAAGATTCGATACATGTATACTATTCTCACATAATTGTTGTCTTTTCTTGTCAACTTGTTTATATTTTGAAGATCTAATGACTAGAAGGCAACGCAGGAATATATCCACATCGTGGGTACGCGTCTTTTTGTAATGATGTATTGTAAATGTTTGGCCTTATTTGTAATTAAAAAAAATACTGATATCCTTTTTTGCGATTAATGACACATTTGTTTGTGACATACCACATCACATATATTTTTTTTAAAGTTTTTACCGTCCATCGTACTTACCCATCTGCTTCATCAACACAAACTACAAAGAAATGATCGCAATCTTGTCTTGGACAGTTAGCTGTTCCTACACCATCGCAACAGTGGCCAGCCGCTGTCATATCAGTTGGATTCTCGAATTCTGTCAGCCTCACGTATATCATCCCTCCACTAACTGTCATCTAACCGAGATAAAAGAAATAGTTTGGGATTGTTATCATAATAATCTTTGATATACATGAAGGCTAAAGTACAAGTCGTGAAATGAATCCTCTGGTGAAAACTCACCTCGCAATTTCCTCCTGTAAAGGATGGTGCACAAGTGCAAGAGAATCCGTTATCGAGTTCTTCACATGTACCATCATTGGCACAAGGATCGTCAAGACAGAATTTACTTTCAAGCTCGCAATGATCTCCATAGCGACCTTTTGGGCAGATGCATCTGATTGAATATGAGATTGAAATTTGGTTTTAAACGCTAGATAAATGTATGTATACGTGTATAATGCGTATCATCATTATTATATCGTTGGTTATTGGTTGTGTGTAGAGTAGTACTAGTAGTTCTTTATATCATAGCCGGAATTTATTATCTATTATCATATCTTCTTTATTGGAACTAGGTGAAACTTATCTGTCTATGGCATACGGTTACTTATTACATACCTGTATGCTTGATGTAGGTCGTCACACTGAGCCCCAGCAGGACATGGATTGCCTTCACAGTCATCTACACTTTCTTCACAGTCGGAGCCCGTCCAACCCGGGAGACAAGCACATTCATATCCATTGACCTATCGCACAAGTAAGAAAAGGAATCAAAGGGTCTGTTGTATAAGAAAGACTACCAAACACCTAATTATGCAATCCATTGTTTACTCATCACTCATCACAACCTTTTCTAATCCTTTGTTGCGTTATAACTTTTTTTAACAAATTTGATTCGACAGATTTCACAGACATGTGATACGTTTCAAAATCTTTAAATATCCATTAGAGAATGAATTGGTGCACTATGGAAGTTTACCCCCCACCCTCCCTTGCAATGACTCACAAAACTGGGATAGCAATTTGGGTGAACACGCTGATTACTTGGAAAGATATAACTAATATTAACCTGATCAATACATTCGTGGTTTCCCCTACAGGGGTTACTTTCGCATTCATCGACGTTGATTAAGCATTTCCCTCCGGTGTAACCTACAAATAAAGGCAGAGAGTAGAAATTAGAAATACATATTACTAATCTCTCAACAACTGAGTGACGCGACCGTCGATTTGACATGAAGATAAGGCTATGAGTCTTGGTCGCAGTAATGCCCTCAGCAGGAAACATGTTACGGTCATTAGCAGTACAAAGGCTGATATTTTACTTTATAAAGTTTAGTCAGCGATTTTACATTTTAAAAACAAGACACCCCATGCTATCGTTCTTAAGGAAGGCGGCAATAGATATTCGTTTGGTCTAGGATCATGAACAATGCAATTTGAAATCTTAAAAATATAATTCCTTCCAAATTTTAACTCCCCATAATAAAGCGAGATGTACCGTTTAGATATGATCTGTTGTACAACACTGAAGCTGAGGCCATTTGTTTAAAAAAAATCTGTTCCAATTACGCGTCTTGTCTGGGCCATGCTTGTCGGATATTCAAATACCATCATGTTTTGCCTGATAAGACTACCGCCTTTCTATTTATGTGGCCTAAATAAAATCGTTTAAATAATTATATAATATTACATCAGAGTTGTTTTTCTTCTTCAATAATCGAATATTGAAGAAATTAAGAATGCAAGAAAATAGTTTATACCTGGAATACAGACAATGTCACCATTATCCGGGTCGCAAGTGTAATGACCCTTGTCATCGTCCCGTCCATGGCAGTACACCGCACACGTTGGTCCATACCAGTCACGATTACATTCAGCCCATGCTGTCAGTGCAAGTCTATAATTACGAAAGGTAAACTGCTAGATATATCATTGCAACATATTCCTTTTCATACTTCAGATGTTATCAATAATGATTTTACCAATACCGTAACTTCATCTCCAATGAAAAGGTATAGTATAGTATAGTATCTATAGTATAGTATAGTATAACCTATTTATTTGACAGGGCAGCAATGTCTTACGTTGTTCGGTTGGTAAATCTGAGTTGCGCAACAGTTTGGGGACCCTTTGCGTTCGATGCACGAACTCTGAATGTCGCCCACATCTGGTCTACCATCTCGAGATTAGTAAGTGTGCCATCATGGTCCCATACAGCTACCTTGACTTTGGCACCTCCCTAAAATCAAAGGAATACTGAAAGTTATTTCATAATTATAAGGATTCTATTATCATTTCACTGAACATACCGAAAGGAGAATAGAGAATATCAATTTGTACTCACAATCCATGGTGACCTGAATGGATATTTCAGGGGATTGTCTTCATTTGGTGCAAACCGAGCCACGGAATTCTGGTTGGCATAGAAGCTTGTCATTTGAGAGCCCATGTGGCAGTCACCAACGCTTTTCGATCTAGTATTAGAAACATATCATCTTGGTAAAACGCACTGCTATAGAAGAGGAACATGCTGAACGTGCTGAATCAAAATGTCAAAAGCTAGTCCAAAATCATCCTATACTGACCCATCAAATTTGTCCACACAAACTTGGAACTGATGATCGCAGCCATTGTCTTGACATTCCTTGCCCACACCATCACAACACCTTCCATCAGCTGTGAGTCCAGAAGGATTGTTAAAGCTACGGAACTTTAGATATAAGGTACCTCCGCTTACAGAAGTCTGCAATTATAGGATCCAAATAATGTTATTACATCATGAGATAATGGACATACAATGGATATGATCGTCAAAACAGTTTATTTCAATGACATACAGTTTATGTGCAGAAGAAACTATTCATAAAAATATATCTGGCAGGGATGGTGGGGGGGGGGGGGGGGAAGAGGCAGTTGCTTAGTTTCCTATCCAGGCATTATTTCATTAACGAATTACCCAACGCACAAGCGGCCAGTAAAAGAACTGTCGGGGTGGGAGCTTCCGCACAGCCGCACTCACCACGGCAGCCATCATACTTTCGCCGCGCGTAGTTGTTCAGCTTTTCTTAACTAGTAACCGTCACTGTTACTGGTTGCAGTGTTTCAGATGACTGTTATAACGGTTACAGTTGGTTTACTCTTAACAGTTGCAGCTGTCTTTTGACAGTTCACCATTTCTACCTCTGCTAAACGCTAACGTTTATATAACTACGGTATGCATCTCCATTACTCGATGCCTGTTTCCGGCATAAACTGTTATGCCGTATGTTTGGGCGATTATATAACTGCATGTGCTCCAAATGTATTATGTTATCCGTCTTTTTTTATGTTATCTAATTGTATTTGCATAATTTTACAGATCATGTGAATGTTTTATGATATGTTTCCTCTATTACACTACTTATTTGTCTAATTTTATTATTTTATATATTTCGTCGGGGGAGCGACTTTGTAATAAAAGGGGGATAATATGATATGCAATGTATCTCATTGTGGCATGAAAGTATCTCATGTTAATTCTAATTCAGGAATAAATCTCTTAACGTTATAACTTCACTTCGATACATTTATGTTACACTAACCGTAACAACAGCCTGGAGGCTTGCCAATACGGTCTATTTAGCTCTGCATTCAATGGTCAATTAGATTTCTCTCATTTCCATCTAGAATATTCCAGCATGTAGTACTACATCAGATAGATATATACGTGTCGCATACAGTACCTGACAATGTTCACCCGTCCAAGCATCTGAACAGGAGCAGGAATAACCATTAGCCTCCTCAATACATCTTCCCTCGTTCTCACATGGTTGGTCAGCGCAGAACTTATATGCCATTTCGCAATACTTTCCGTAGAAACCTCCTTCACATTCACAGCTTAAATGCAAAAGCGACAGATTTAGACAACTATTGTCTATGATGCAAGATATTTTCATGAGTGTTTTTTTCTTTGTCACGTTCATGCTTGAGTTTAATACATTTGTTATGCTTGCTAACTTGTCCGGTATGCAAATACTACGTCTGAATAAAACATTACAGCAGATGTAAGTGCTATATAATATTTATTCTATTCAAATGCTTTCATATAGAGAGAGTTTTTTCTACAGGACTCCTGGTTACCAACATTACTAATTTCAGATTTAAGTGGTATTCTGTGTGTCAGAAAAAATATATAGAGTCAGAAATGTCAGAAACAACTTATAATTCAAATTTCACCAGTCGCAAGAGACTCAAGGGTTGATATATGTTGAATAGCTACCTAACGTCTTCATGTAGGTCGACACAACGAGCACCATTTTGACAAGGATTTTCTGCACAATCGTCCGTACTCTGTTCACAGTCTTCCCCATTCCAGCCAGGTAAGCAAGCACAGGTAAATCCATTGACCTGCGATGGGACTCGTATATTTATATTGAATTTTTATTCTGACGCATACGATTTACAGAATGGGACTTGCCACTTCTACTAACAAACGATCGAATTCTAAGAAAATTCCTTCACTCCTTCATTGTCAATGTATATGTGTATGTCCTCAAGTTGAGAGGTGAAATAATTGTATTTTATTATTATTGTGGACAACCTTTGTAAATTACCCATTTTACTCATAGAATGGATTTCAGAAACAGATATATATGTGTATCATTTCTCCTAGGAAGTAGGGTGGAAATCCACTTACCTCATCAACACAATGGTGGTTACCCCGACATGGGTTATTGGCACAATCGTCTATGTTAACTTCACATGTGGTTCCAGTGAATCCTAACACACAATAACAAGTGAAGCCATTCACTAAATCATTGCAGGTTGCGCCATTCATACAAGGGTTGGGGTCACAGTCGTCAGTGTCGATTTCACAACGAGGACCTGAAATAAAATAATAGAAAATATAAATATAAGAAATTATAACATACATAAGGATTCAAGGGTGAAATAATGACCCGGCGTTCCGAACAGTGTTGTTGTGCCACTGTAAGAAGTAATAACGTAAACAATTGTCGCAGATCGTGCATTCGCGGTTCTTCCATTCTAGTGGCGTCTAAAGCTATCCCTCAAACCGAAGATACAAACTCTTTGGGGATATACTAGAAAAGGTTATTGTTACTCAAGTCTACCTTCGTATCCCAGAGGACAGGTACAGGTATATGACCCATCTCCATCAACACATGTGGCACCATTAGCACACGGATTGCTGCTACATTCATCAGTGTTGGTTTCACAATGTTCACCTGGCAAGTAAAAATAATTTTTATTTTTCATAGATTTTATTTACTTATGAGAGTCATGCAAAAAGACGAAGTTGATATATATGTGAACAGTAGCTTTAGATGTATAGATTTTCTATAACAGTTATGAAACTAGGCAAAATAAATATTGCCCGAATCAAGATTGATTAAAACGAATAACTATCCGTGCTCATCTTGATTTTGTATTATTCTTTTCATATAGGTGAGTTGTTAGGTTGAATTGTTAGTTAGAAATGACAATTATTTGCTAGGAGACCTACAAAACAGCCTTCAACCCACCTATAAACCCTTTGTAGCAGTTGCACTCATAACCATTAAATTTGTCCAGACATTCTCCACCTTCGGGGTTGCAAGGGTTGCTTGCACATTCATCTAAATCTGCGTTACAGATCTCGCCTCCGTAACCTAGTCAATAAAAATGTATGAATACAAGTTTATTCTTGTTTCGAATTGAAATTTGAAAGTGGATTCAATTATAATTGAAATATCGTTCCGATGATTACCTTGGTGGCAAATCTTTTCACCAGTTTCGGTGTTACAGTCATAATGCCCAAGTTTCTGATGATCTTGTGGCTTACAGAATCGGGCGCAGTCGGGCCCAAACCATCCTGGATTACAATATACACTGACCTCGAAATCCAGCCTACAAAGAATATGCTCGTTCTTAAACCGTTGACCAATTGCAAGCACACTATATTCGAACACCCCTTTTTCTTGCGCAGAATTATCATAAACTACTTTGTTTTAAAGAATTTTACTCGAGCTCAATTTAGATGTGCATCTATATTCTTGTGAGACCCAATGAAATGTTAGCCAATTCAATTATAGTTAAGTTTTAACATTGAGTGTCCGTAACATTGAGATATTATCAAGGTTACCAAACTCAAATAAATTAAGTGCTAGTGTAATACAACTTTGTTGTTGTTGTAATAGTTTTATTTCCAGATTTGTTTACATCACTTCCAGAAAATATTGCGAAATCCAGATATTACAAGCTTCCAATAATTAACATCTTCTAATCTCGTTATTACGAAAATCGGTACTAGCTATTACTATAGTCATTTGCATAATATTTTGATCGTGTAGAGCATGAACATGAGTATACGTGCCTTGTTTTATTTTGGACTGTAATCCTTGTGGGAGGTGCTTCCCGAGAGTTGGGTCCAGCGGGATAGTACGTGAATCTCGTCATGAGGAAGTCAATATTTTGAGGCTCACCAAATTCGTCTTCATCGTCATCCCATGCCATCATTTTAATCATCGCTTCTCCCTGAAATATATGGGCAAAATTAGAAATTGAAAGTAATGGAAATAGGAAATTATCATACCAGAGTTTTGAGATGCAAATGTGTACGACTTACCTCCCATTTGCTGGTGTAGGAGAAGAGGAAGGGGTTGGCCGTACCGTTAATATCGTTTGTGAATTGCATATCATTTTGATTGGCCATGACCCCTGTGATGCCGCGTCCCAACTTACAGTCACTGGGGTTATCATTCCTAAAAGAGACACATAATTAAATCATGAATGTATATTCATCCAGATTGTTTTTCAACATATGACAAATTACATTAATCTATATTGAAATCGTAAGGTGGCCCCATTAAAACATCACACACTAAAAAAAAAAAAAAACTTTACACAGGAATATGTTTAACATAATTATGTTCTGGTCTCTATTGGTCGGTAGCTTGTAGTGTGCTTCTCTCAAGGTAATCAATCTGAGTGAATTTCAACCAATAGGAATTTCAATTGGCTGCTAATTGCTCATTTATATGTTTGTAAATATCCGTATATGTAAATATCCCATATGTCAAGGAGTGATATATAATATTATAAATTTATATAATATATGTGACTGTAAACACGTACGTTTCAGTTGTTGCGTGATACTGATAGGTTCATTTTAAAATAATCTTCGGGGTACAAAAACAAGGAGTTCCTTACCCATTGAAAGTGTCGGCACAAATGTCCAAGAAAGTGTCACATGTGTTTGAAGTGGAACACTTGCTTCCGAACCAATCCTGATCACAACAGTCTCCCAGTCGAAGACGCCCTTCTGGATTCAAGAAGGATATCAGTTTGACCCTCATCGTATGGGAGCGGTGTTCTATCTAAAGTGTTAAAAGAACCAAAATTAGTGTAAGAGGCTGCTAAAATATTTCATTTTGAGGATGTGCGAAGATGTAACATCGTTCGTGTAAGTTCGTGAGGTGTACCTTTATTTATTTCATTTTTTATTTAGTATTTTTATACAGCACATCTTCTGTAATAACAACAGTTGAGTTATCAACAAACAAGTACATTGTACAATGAAGTTCTTATAATCAATTGATGACTTTAACATTGAGATATGGGCTCACAGATGATAATTAAATACAGAATAACCATGGTCTTCCGCCCACCGCTGTGTCTATCTAGACCTAACTCTACTGAACAATGTCCAAAGTAAGCCCAAAGGTCAGGATCAGAAATAAAATTAAATTAAATAAACTTAGAAATTATTAGTTTGGTAAATCTATTAATGGCACATAATCTTACTGTGCATGTAATATGGAGAAAATAAAGTTCTCGGGCTCCGTTGAATAAAAAGAAATATATCAAACACCTACTGGTTCAGAGCAATCGAAGCCTGTCCATTCCGGTCGACATGTGCAGGCGGACCCACCTGGTATCTCCACGCAAGTACCACCGTTTTGGCAAAGCATCTGTGCGCAATATACAATACCATTCTCACACTGTGGACCTGTATGGACGCAGATAGCAACGATAGTTTTGATAAAAATGGTAAAATGATAGCTTAGAACCTTTATCAGAAATGTCCCCCCTCCGTATTTCAATCTCTTTTGGAAACTGTATCCATATTTACAGAAAACAGCTGAACACGTCGCTCTTTCGAGCGTTTTCATGCTTACCATACCCACTTTATTGTTAACATAACTGTTAATACATAATTGAATTTGAACATAAAGTCGGAACTCCAATTGATAAATGCATGGCGAGTTGATATTACTTTAACAATGTTCTGATGATAGGAGTTGATGAATGTAGAAATAATCGTTTATGATAATTCGATGCACATCTATATAAATAATAGCAACTATGTTGAGAGGTGAGAGAGGAGAAACTGAGTCGTTAATTCCCCATTACCACGGCCAGCATGGTGTGCGGCCGCCTCACAGCAAAAAAACCCACAATGTTAAAATATTATCGTCGGCCGGCTGGTCTTGGCAATAGGAATGGACCATTATAAATGTGGGTTTCTGACAAAACTGAATATACCGCACAACCCGCTTGCAGTTCAGCATTATTTCATGCAGTAGGCATCAAAGATGAATGTAC
The DNA here is from genome assembly GCA_942159475.1 of Sthenelais limicola. NCBI lineage: Eukaryota > Metazoa > Annelida > Polychaeta > Phyllodocida > Sigalionidae > Sthenelais > Sthenelais limicola. The sequence goes on along the minus strand of OW804096.1, from coordinate 77,868,923 downwards.
TACACAATCCGCTTGCAGTTCAGCATTGTTTCATGCAGTAGCCTATATGAATCAAAGATGCTATACAACTTGGTAGTGTAGCGATAGTCTATCACTTTCTTTTTTCGGTAAGAAGAGGGGTAATACATGCCCGTCATGTAGTCTGGTTGATCTAGCATTAGTTTGCTCATTCATATAGTGTATTTTTCTGACTTTTAAAAAGGCTAATTTCGTTTGCAAAAAGCGTAATCTTGTCAACACTCTCATACAATTCCCCCGTATATGTAATTCTTTTGTTGGTGTAAGAGGTTCAGCTCTAAGGGCTATTTAATGGGATTTTTCTGTATTCTTTGAATTTTCATTAGTCTTCATTTGGTACATCGACTGATATACACCGCAGAGTAATCATTTGAATTAGACGAATAAAAAAAAATGATGGATAATATTATTGGCTTTTACCAATTGGATACCAGCCATTACAGTACGATTCTTCCTGGTAACAGCAAGTTAGTAAAGTTGGTATGATATTTTAGGAAAATTTGTATAATGTTTTAATTAATTAGGAATTATTATTGCAAATATCTTACTTGTGACATAATAGATCTTGATTAATCGTTTGCTAGTCATATTTAGTATCTACCTTGAACGGCCCAGTTACTATAACCACCTTAGACAGAGACTAAAAGGATTAATAACCTCCATTTCTGGCCTGTTGGTGCTAGCCTCGAGATTGTGCTCCATCAGTACGCCATCAGGCCAGGAACGTTGGTCATTAATCCTTACATAATTCATTACTTAGTCATTGGGTCGTTTTCCATAAGGTTCTGACGTTTTCCGTAAGGTTATATGGGATTGGTAAATGTATATTGAACCGCTTGGTGTTTTTTCACACCATATATAAAATAGCAACAATCACAGAGCCATAATGGAGAATGTGGCGTTCACTAAACGAAATAGATCCCTCGCTCCCTACAACCTTAAGCTATTGTGTGTTTGATTATTGTGCTATCGACTTTTGGCGTTAGGCCCACGATACCACACACTAGCTGAGTCGCTCATGATCTATTTCTCCCATATTCTACTTTAGTGCAATGGATATTACATTGATGATCACATTTCGCAAATGACTCAAAAGTTTACCATGACATTCTGACTTCATATTTTGTACATATATATACCTAATTTCTTAAACTTACCAGAGAAGCCCGGTGCACAAATACACTGGTAGTAGTTAGTAAAGTCCATACATGTGGCTCCATTCAAACACGGACTGCTGGCACATTCATCTACCTCAGTCCTGCAGCCAGGTCCAGTAAAGCCCGGCGGACATTGTCCATGTACACCCTGGAAGCCAACCGTAAAGGTTTTAGTTTTAGTTTTAAAGATGTTTATTCAGTAATCAACATTGCATCCTATATGGACGCTGTTCTCAGTGAATCCTGATACATAGAGGAAAACCGTGAACTTCTATCAATTATGCTATATTACAGGTTACAATATTAACAATACACCAATCACCCTCATCCCTCACACCCGCTCTCATAATTTGAAATAATCTTTCTCGTTCTTTCCTTTCTTTTTTCTCTTCTGCATATTCCTATTGTAAAATTTCCCTAAAAAACATTCTGTGAGTTATATTATTTAAACAAAGGCCAGAAAATAGGTAGCCCTTGTGTCTTTGTATGTGATCTCAATAAAAAAGAAATTGACCTATAATTCAACAAGAAGTCATTTGCGTCCAGAACAAATATAGTTATGTATATAATACTGATCAATATATTTGATCAAATATATAAAATATGATCTGTCTAACGTAGATCAAATTCATGTGACCTGGTGATTTAACATAAATGTACATGCCACTTTTCGACAGATAATTTAGAAGCTTTGTAAATTCTGTAATTTGTGCCCTTCACGATTTACATTCAGAAATTGTGGAATAAAACTGATTAGAATTATATTCAAATTCTTAGATATGGCTTACAATGTAAAATGATAATTGATAGTGACGTGCATAATGATGAGCGATTTGACACCATTTTGGGATAGATATATAGACTCGCAAGTTTACGTAGTTTAATATAGAGAAAAAAAGTTCTAGGAACGAAAGCCATAGACATGAAATCGAAATTAAATAGGAATTATTTAGATATATTTGTCCCGGATACTCATGCTGTATAGTAAATGACAAACTTGCTGAATATTTCTCACTGGTGCCGATAAGTTATATATGATATATTTTACCATGATGTCAAAGTAAAGCAAGATTTCTTATCTTATCTTTTTTATTCATGTCAAATAGACTTTTTGTTTTGGGGCAACACTCCAGAAAACCACGAATATGAATTTAGTTGCATGTCTACAAAATGTAATTTTGACCAGAGGTCTGAAAGAATAAATCTCCTTGGTTACAGAAGAATTGCTGTTACAATGTTATTAATAAAATATGGGTGGGATTTAATGCTTAACCGAGACCGCTTACAAATTAATTCCCAACTTCGTGGAACTAATTTTAACGCGTCACCTAACACCAAATTTCATAGCAGAATTTGGGGTTTTGTCAATTATGAATATATTAATGTTAGATAATACCAGTATGTTACGAATCGTGATTATAGAACCACATTGTTAATTATGGGCTCAATATGTTCCAATTAAGTTTTTAAAACATAGTGGTGGTTTCTGACCTAATTATATTTCACATGATACATTGCATGTTATCTCCAAACCTTGTTACAAGTATAATTGTTTGTAATGTGCCAAAAAGGATAAATGTGAGGATGAGAATGAAAGGATACTGTATCCCTTTGTCCATACGATATCTGGGCAAGGATGGTGGCCTGTGTTCTTAGATGAATGCCATGATCATAAGACAATTAGGACATAATTAATCAAAGATCAGACGACAAATGCCCTTGGGTACGTAACTTTGTTCCAATCATTCCATATCGCTTTAGGAAAGACATCGGCGCCAGCAATAATAAGCATCGTTTGAGTGCTGCCAGCGCCCATCAATAAAACTTCGGCCTTTGTACCAAGACAAAATACGCATCGAGAGGTTTAGATCCACGTTTTAGATGTTCCCATGCATGTCCCTGATTTCATGGAAATTAATTCTTCTTTCCTGGATCCATCCAAACGTTTGTGATTCTAATTATGTAATACGCGCCGAATTTCCCTGAAGGAATTCTTATGGCAAGTCTTTTGAATTCAGGCAAATAAATAACTTTCCAAAGTGGCTAGCAACAAAAGCCGTAAGGTTGTACGAAGTACAATAACATTATGTAATCCACATGATTCGTCCACATTATGTGGACGAATCAAGTCCTATAAATTTTTCGATTATTGCCGGCGAGTTCCATTCTATATTTATTATATGTGCATACAAATTTGATGATATATCATCAGATATTGCTGAAAAATATCTAAAAAAAGTCACAGAGAACCCCATGCGCGCACTGTCCCGCTGAGAGTCCCATTAGTAGGTGCCCTAGCTGTCAGTCTGTCTGTGTGTCTCATGCAGTACATTTACTTACTGACATTGTTGAATTAAAACGTTCATATCATGGCCATTCCTTGAGCTACATTAATTCAATTTATATCATTCAAAAGAGAATTTAATGCTCTATTTAATGATGTAGGTTTTATGATGCATTTCTATAATTATAGTACCAGAATCACGGGTGGATTACCGATCGCGGGGATTTGTTTACATTCTCCGGGGAGAGCCAAAGCTCCGCGAAGCATAAAAACAGAGCTATTTTTAGACAACTACATTTCATATAGGACGTGTCCTATATGAATATTTTTATAGCACCCCACTTATAGCACGTCTCATATAGAATGCGCGTATAATAAATGATATTGTGATATTTTTTTGATAATTTGGGGCTTAATTTATGCTTTTGTTTAAAAAAAAACAATTTAAGAAACGCAACATGGCATAAAACGCTTTGATTCGTATAGGACGATCGATTACGATCCGCGTGAGAAGGGATTATCCAATGCAACGCTTACCCCTTCTAGGCAGGTGACGAGAAGTGTGTAGAATAAGATAAAGGAGATCCGCAAGCGTGCTATATCCATGCTGGTTTATCCTAGAAAGGTTCTTGAACCTGAGTTGATAGACAATTCTTCCGAGGTGAGTGACTCAATTTATCCGGACTGTCTGCAGTGGGCAATACTGCATGGTTATCCAAACGTCCCAGTCCACTGACTTCACAGCCTCGGTAGAACTTTATGTCCCTTTAGGATTTCAATGATATGGGCTAACACGTTGGTGCTTCATATCACAACGTGAAAGACCATGGCGTTAGGGATATGTTCATTTATATATCTGAAATTATGCAAATGATTGGCGTGGTGGCTGTGTAGTCATTTGCATAATAGGGCGATGTCAGGGGTCATGAACATAGGACTCAGATGGTAATGTGTGACCCGGAGATAGACCCCATCACTTAGGGATTCCTGGCATGCAGTGGAAGCTGCAGCTTTATTAGACTTGATTAACCAATTATACCAGAAACTTGTCAGAGGATTATCTGTAATTAATTAAAGATCATTTGTAAACTAAAAAGAGAACAGAACGCTAAGTTACTCCTTGATTTATGCCCGAAACTCTTTGAGATGTATATTTTCATTAGCATGAACAGGGTGCATATATATGGGCATGTTTTCGTGCAGCTTGGGACCTGGGTAATCAAGCACGAAGTCGTCGGTAGAACTAATTTGCTTTGAAGGATCATGTTTCTTACAGTGTGTTTTTTCTCTAATGAGGAAGTAGATATTTGGCTCTGTGAATGCGCATTAGATAGTCATTAATATCTTAATATCTTTAGTAGCTGTGATATCGGGATGTAAAGGACATAAGGGCCGAACTGTTTCGTCATTGGATTCATTTAACAAACACACGAATATATAATATATTATGATGATATGCGGCTATTAACTCTAACTATTACCTTTTTCCTTTTAAATTTTGCACTGTAGAAAAGTATTAATTATCAGTGGGTATTGCATAGAATACTCAGAGATATCAACAAATGTAACGGATATATAATATATAAGACTTAATTACTGGTTCAGTTAGTATATGGGTTAATTGGTCGTAGATATGTGATGGTCAAAACATCAGGCCCATTATCGCCATTGCCCTAGCTAGCTAGCTAGTTGATGATGATTGATACGATTAATAAAGGAAGATGTGACAAGCAGGCTTGGGACATTAAAGGTTTTATTTATAAAAGTTGTGTTTAATTATATTAAATTTGTGATAATAAATTGAAAAAAAGAATAACACAATTTTTATATAAAAAGCGTTTTATCCTAACTACTCTCTCAGATATATATGATAATTAAATTTTGGAATAATTTTACTCTTATCTCTGCAGTAGAATATATGGCTATTCAGTTTTTCTCCTGACAGTACAACTTCACCGATAACATCTAATGATACCTTAAAATGATAAAAAAGTAATACAGTGTCAAGTTAATGTCATCAAGTTAATGTCATCATACTAATTTAATGTGAAAACTGCTGTTTAAACATATATATCTATAAATTTAAAAAAAAACTTAAAGTATAACCAATATCTTGAAAAGTCTCACTCAAACTTAATAAAAAATAAGTACAATTTGCCTTTATCGACATTTTAACAACGCTAAAAGGTACGCCAGAGGTTCTACTGAAAAGATTCAGGAGAACCCTTTGATAAATTACAGTAGATTTACGTACCAAAGGTTCCCATACATAATTCTTTATGAATACACTATGAGAAATAATTAAGATGATAGTATACTACCACAGTGCAACAGACAGTCATACACACGCAACAGAGAGCCTTTGATGACCCAATCAGCAAGCATGCCCTGGCGTGTAGGAGAAATGGTGCTCAGATAAGAAAACAGTTTAATTACTCGTTACTCATAACAATGAATTATTTCTATAGCATATCTTCCACAAAGCCTTCATAGATTATTTCGTGATCATGCAGTGATGGCCCGTACGTATCCCGTTAAAAGCTCCTAGTAATTCCATTAACTTTGTAATTACCAACTTTTAACAACTTAACTTTAAAACAACTCACATCAACTGGAGATTTTTGCGTAATAAGGAGACACCGCAGAGTGTTAAATAAATGGCTTTAGATTCAAACTCTCCTTGATTCGCTGCGAGACACTTCAGTCGCGTGATCGTTTGAGGCAATAATTAAAAATTATGCAAATTGACTAACAGTCTGGAAGCTCACGACCTGCATTGTCTTTGATCAAGACTTGAACATAGGCGACCTCATCAGGACACAACATTATAAAAGTGTCCTGGTAAGGACATAGGCCATAAATTGATTATTTGACCGTATTCATACGACAAGCTGATTTCACTGTGTTTCTTAGGGTCAGTAAGCAATGGTCGTGTGGGTTTATTGGGTTAATGGGAGGTTATTAATTGTCATTAAATGGGTGTAAAATGCACGTCAGAACCCTTAGTTCCTAATGTGCCAACAAGATTTTAATATTTTCATTCTTGTATTAACCGGAATATATTAAAAAATAATACGTGGTTGTGGTATAGCATATATTATGCTGAAATGACGATTACGACGAAAAGGTTATAAATGTAGTGATTTTGCATTTCAAGGGTCCACATACAATCAAGGCCGAATTTTATCATCTGCCCCGATGATTTATACAGTATTTTCTGTGATTAAAAACTCCAAATCATTGTATTTCTGGCGTGAGTTCATGTATCGCAAGAGTTATGGGGAAATTGGTCATTGCATTTCCCTCATATAATAGCTTTCTGTTAGTTCGTCTGCGACATTGGCCACATTGCATGGAGTTATAAACTGACGTGCAACAGGTCAGACATGTACATTTGGTCTTCCGTTGAGCAGCTTGTAAAAACCAAAGAAACCCAAATTTCGACCAGGTTGAATAATATATTAAATAAATACTATACTAATTTACCACTATTGGCGAAATGCCCTTTGTCGTAAATGGTAATTTTGAATTTGAGACACCGCCTGCCTCATGAGCCTGGTACGTGCCGGGCCACCAACCTATATCTATAATTGGGCCTGCCTTAATTTCACCTTATCAACTGTAATCAAACGATGGATAATTAGGTTATCATGGTCGCTACAACACTCTAATGCCTACTTGTTAGGAGAAATTAATTGCTGCCAGGACTCGTTTTTAATTGTAGAGATTACATTCACTAGCTTATATCATTTATTGGTATAGATTCGATTACATTTCGGCAGAACTACCGGTAATATTTTATTGTCCCATCAGCTAATATAAGAAAGAACAATATATATCCACGTGGTCGCTTCTCAAGCATGCTTTTGTAAAGACAGCTCTTTAAAACACTTGCGGCGAGGCCCTGTCCTTAAATACTTCACAATTGAATTGAAGCTTCTCTATATAATCCTATTGTTCAGTGCCTGATATCATGCTCCAGCTAGCTAACTTCAGAAAATCGTATACAACATTTTAAATCATGGGGTAAGACTAGGATACAAAATAGAATTATCCAAAGATCTAGGTTTAGAATCGCATTGTGCCGATTTAAAATGCCGTTGGATCAAATTCATTCTTCTTGTCATCTGGGATAATCATTACATTGAAAACGGCGTGTTGTATGAGGAATAGGTGCATGATGTCATTCATGCCCAACCACTTTTTGCATAGGATTGATTAAATGACAGCATGGTTATAGAAAAGAAGAAATTATTAGAATAATTAGAAATATTCTATAATAATAATCGATACCTTGTGCACAGTTTATAAAATGGGAATCCAACTGCAGATCCTTGCCATTTAAGACTAGAAATATTATTATGACTACCATATGAAATGGTATAAATTAGGAGTCATAGTAACTTCCCGCGAATTGCCTATCAAATGTTGCCATTAAAAACCCTGAATAGAAAAATTCATTATATTTTTGAGTCAGGAGTACTGAGAACAGTATATTGATTTATCTCATATCCAAAGGTGCAGTAAATCTTGTATTATCAAAGGTGATTTATAAAGATTATGATACAAAATTATGATTTAATCATGATACTCTATTAGGAGACAAGGTGATGATAGTGATATTAATACTTTGTGTCAACTTAAATGATATAATAAAGAATTCATCAATCAATGAATATAAAAGGCTTGGGAAGAAAACGAACCAAAGTTTCCGCTTCTGGATGCTCAGTCACTTTTAGCTATAGTGGTTCTGAAATTGTACAATTGCTGAAAAAAATTCTGAGAAAGTACTGTATTGAAGAACAGTGTATTGCATGAGTAAAGGGATTGTCTCACCATGCATGGTTGACCCTTACGTCATGACCGTTTTGAATTACGTTTTAAATAAACTGAAGGAAAATAACGATAACAAAATCGGGCAGATGGATGTAGAGAACTGTCCCTTCAGCCACAATCGTCCAAAACCTATCATTAATAAACTTCCTGTACCTGGGCCCGCGCACATAAAAAACTAGACTTTAGACAAATATATCGTCTTGAAACACATTTATTTTTACATGGTATACAACTACAGTCGTGCTGGGTATATACTAGAAAAATGGGAACGTTATCTTCATTATTAGGGGCCTATTTCATTATAATAATATGCATTTAAGCCCTTAAGTTGCCTCACCTGGGCAACGTAATTTTGAGCCACTTTACGTGTCACTTAAATCTTACGTGAAGCCTATTTAAGTATTCTGCACCGCGATTTGAACTACGTGAGTCACTTAAAATTTAAGTGACTCACGTAAATTTTTAAATTAAGTATTTGGCACCCCGATTGGACTTACGTGGGTCACTTAACTATTTACGTGACTCACGTAACTTTTAAGTGAATATTATGCACCTACCCCATTGTCTAATTTTCAGAGGCCGGAGACAAAAACAAAATCAGACTTCAAAATTGTCCTTGAAGCCGGAGACTTTATTGAAGATTTTCGCTCAGACAGTTACTTTTGCGCCATACATGTCTTTTGTCTTTAGTCACGAATCCGGTGATGGGCCTTGCACTGTGAGTCCTATAAAAAAAAAAATTCCTTAATGTTTTGTAATAACTCAGTTGTTAAGCAATGTAGGAGTCAATTTCCGGAAATGCCTGTCGGTTTTTTGCTTTTAGTCACATACCTTTTTTTTTTAATGTCATTGACTGATTTCCCTATATTTCGGTTTAATATTCTGTGAAATTACTGATACTTAATTCGGGTACTTACCTGGTTTTAATGGTAGTTTAGTATGATACTGTTCCTATTCATATAGTAGTGACCGTGCCTTTGTAGGGTCGGCATGCCTTTGCGCTCCTTTGGATCGTATCTCTTGGGAGGATCGTATCTCTTGAGACTGGGTGGCTATCTGCAAGTGATAGATGATTTGATTATTTTTCTATTACGTTGATGTCAGTATGTAAGTCTGTATTTGTTTGTGGTAATACTGCTAGGATGGTATATTATTTATGTTTCACTGGTCTGTTTTCTGACTTTTATTCCCATTGATATTTGTTTGGTTATAATGAGTATGTGCGAGTGATCGCCGGTGATTGCATTATTTTTTATATTGTGTGGTTGGTGCACATGCATGTGGTGCCATCTGGTGTAAAACGTGTGCCTTGTGGTGTAGGTACTGTTTGGTAGTTTGTATGTGTGCGGTAGGAAGTGGCGCCACCTAGTGTGGAAATCCGACATATTTGACTAGCGTTTTCCCTACTATTGGTTTCGTGTACGATATATAATACCATCATATTGTGAGTCAAATTAATTGCAGGAGGTTAACGCAGTGTGATCCTGGTGTAAGGTCTATCAATAATACAATTGTGCGGCGTATGTCTTTCCTTGCTGGTATCAGTAAGGTAATTTGTGTCGCCACCTAGTGAGAAAGTGGGAGCTGTTTGACCAGGGTGCCGGTACATGTTGTTACGTAAACTACATATAATACAATGTTTCGGCTCTCTCTTAAAACGATATGGGGGGGACTGTCATGCAACTTTGTAACATTGCGATTGAATTTGCGATTGAATTGGTGTACGGGCATGCGACTGAGAATATGACTGAAAACTGTAAGCCTGGGGATGTGACCACGTTGGGAGCACGATGTTCCGATTCAGTGGGACTTGAATGAAATGGTCGAATGCATGGGTACGGTACGTGATCACGTGTTTCAAAGGTTTTGTTTCCACTGTACAGTTGTTACAAGAGGTAATGGAATAACTGAGTAAGTGACTGTACCTGTTTTGGTAGATGATTTGATGATGCGTAAAGAAACGAGATGCTTGGGTTGGTAAACAAATGGCTTCCATGTTTTGGCGGCCGGGGCAGTGTGCAGCGTAAGTCCTACGCCCTGTGATTGGCCGCTTTGTGTGTTAGTGTGCCGACTGCTTTGATTGGACGACTGACCGTAGATGCCCGATCGATGCCGAAGTGTCGGGTGGATTTCCGAACCGTCGAGTGTGAGCGTGAGCGAGGAGCAAGCGTTAGGCATTGGAACAAGCGTTAAGAACTGGAGAAAGCTAGACATGCGTTGGCAGATCAGGGTATGTTCATTACGAGTACAATATAGACCCTATGAACCCCGATGTTTTGCTTCGGAAACATGATGAGGAAGTGAAATCTGGCATTAGATTGTGATATGGATGACAAAAACATAGGATATCGGGACATCGAGCCAACTGTTCTAGACTAAATTCGTCGTTCCAGGGGGGCTGGTGGCGTGCTCTTGTGCCAATGTGAGAATCAGGATTCCATAAGGAATGCCACAGCGCCATCTCATCTAGCTGACATTTTACTGATTTTTTTTATTACATGCAGCATTAAAACGAGATCAGCAATAATTCCCTGAATCCACAACGCCAGCGTATTTGTTGAATACCAGTTTTTCAAGCGAACCCACAATGTCAATGGTTTACAAGAGCCCTTTCCAGACTCACGAAAGTCTTACGAACAAACAGCTCGAGCTTGAGAAACATCTTCTGAGGTACTCAAAGTCTGTCTTCAGCGCCATCTGTCAAGCTGAGGATAAACACTTGAGTGATGGCTAAAAGAAAGATTTTGTCAGGTACGGTACCTAGCCTCCTAGGCCTATATTGGCTATAATATAAAAACGCACAAGTCAAAAGACAAAACGTGTCTTCATGATTTCCTAACTTTGGCGCAAGTATTTCGGCGGTATTGTGATGGTTGCTCTGGATTTCTTTAGCTATCGTTCACTAGTAGGCAACATCTACTTTTGAATTTTCCTCTTAAACGATGTGAAGCTAATCCATGTTTTTTCCCATTTCCTCCCGTGGCCATGCCTGTCCTCCCCATGAACGTCCATATACGTACCTCTACCACGACCCACCTCCATTCTTACAACATCCCATCATCTCCCAAATGCACATTAATTGAACCTCGCCCTATGGCCCGGACCTCATGATCATTCCCACTGGTTTGGCTTTCTTTTTTCGATTTATTTTCACTTATTCCCCACTACGCTTATGTCTATATTATATTTGTTCATGAATTTTTTAAATAAAGATGTTTTAATCATTGACCATAATCGATCGTGCGACTGATATCCAGAACGACATCCTGTCCATGCAAAAGGCGAATCTGAGATTCCCTCCTCAGACAGATGTTCAGAATTCTGCTCATGAAGGAGCGGATCCAAAAGGCATACAACAGCCTGAAGATTTCCCCAAGGAGATCCAGGATCCCTCAAATGAGAAAGCGTGTCCAACGTCCAGCACCTAAACAAGTTTCTGGACAAGGAGACAGTGGTGCGGTAGTCGGTTCCGCCAAAAAGATTGGAAAATGTGCCTGTAAGAAGTCTACACTCAAGAAGTGGCAGACTATCAGTCTGTTCGGACCAGGGGCTCCTAAAGAACTTGCTACAACAGAGAGCAAAAAAACAGGCCATGGTAAATCACGCGTCCCACACAAGTCTCAATCTCATAACTCTGGACTAAAGAGATGGAAGACCATCATTTTGTGTGAGAAAAGTACCAATGAGTGCAAGGACATAAACAAGCCTAAGAGTGCAAAGAGCAGGAGTAACATCCCTGTACCAAAGGCATCTATTAGGAAAATCGCGCAGAGCTTACCTTGCCGATTGATATAGATATTAACATCCAAAATACATCTAGATAACATCAATTATCCCTCGGCAACACTCCGTTGTTGACGAGACTCGGTGAGAGGCGGGAACATATCATGTGACGGCAGTTTGGAAGCGTTTTCAGACAGACGACAGTCGTTAGGTAAGTCGATTGAGTTTAATTGCTTATTTTAGTAATTTTGCTATGATGCCACAGGAATTTAGTTAGTACTGTCATGAATTTTTGCTCCGAGGTCACTTTTATTAACTTTTGACGGGTCGGAATGATATTTTTAACGGTATTTTGGATTTTTTCTGCAGGCGTGACGCTTTTCCACGAGCAGCCATTGCCGTTGAGCTTAGGAATGCTAGTTGCACCAAAAGGTCGAACTTCCCGTAATAGCCAAAGAATAGTAAACATTCTCCAACAAGAAGAATTTTATCAGTCATTGTTGGGCATACCCCCTAAATTGGAGAAGACAAAGAAAATAAGGACGATACATTCCCTTTCTGACTCAGACGAAGAAGCTCCGATACTTTCCAAGATGGCGGAGGAAAATGGTGGAGGCAAAGGCGCAGCGCCAGGTGCTGGAATTGGTACGACGGGGAAAGCTAAGACCTCGTTAAAAGCTAGTCTGATTAATGATTCTGATGATGAAGTCTCTGTGGAAGAGAATGGCACCACTAAAGTTGGTATTTCGGAAAATAAAGATAAATCGAATGGAGATCCTCCCGCCAAATCTCCGGCGAGCTCCCAGGGTGCATCTAGCACTTCCGCCCAAGGCTCATCCGGGCTCGGACAGAATATGTTGACAATTCCCTCGGAGGAATGGTACGGACAGATGATGGGTTATTATCCTATGGCTATTATCCGGAATCGTACGAAGAGGAAGAAATAGTAGTTGAGTCTCAGCCTTCTCAGCCTGTTACGGTCCCTCCGGTGAGTCAAACCGTTGCTAATCCTGGTGTTAAAGAAGGAGAGTCGACATCTTTGAAAGCCTCTATTGTCGCCGAGTCGGATCCTGCTCCGATCTCGCTTCTCGCTTCGTGTGAGGAAGAAGCGGAACAAATACCTGATGATATTGTAGGGCCAGAATGTTCGACGCTGTTGAAAGATATGGTGAACAATTTCTTGTCGAAGTCAAATAAGAGTACTGAGAAATGGGTGAAAGCTGCACCGAGGCCGTCAAATCTCCCCGGATTGAAATCTCCTCGCACCGAAACAGTGGTGTACAGGTCGGTGGCCCCCAGGCATAAGCTTTTCGATAATCAGTGTAGAAGCATGCAAGTGAACCTAGCATCAGCTTTGTCTGGAATGATATCTACGATGTCAGTTTTGTTGGAAAGGGAGCCCAAACTGAAAGTGTTAGGCCCAGCTGGTCTTCACCTTAAGAATGCAATGAAGCTGGTGGCGTTCACCCATAAAGAGCTCAGCCTGAGAAGGAAGGAGGCCCTTCGAGGTGTAGTGGATAATACTTATGCAGCTATGTTCAAAGCTGATTCTCCCCCATCAGAGGACTGGTTGCTAGGAGGAGACATAGCCGAAGCTATGCGCATATGTGAGCAGGATAAGAAAGTTATGGAGAAATTATCTCGTTGCCCGCAATTCTCTGGTAACAGCCGGGGTTTTCGGGGACACCCCTCTTCCTTCAGGGGGGGGAGGGGAGGAGGAAAGTGGTTCCAAAGATCCCAGAGGTTTGCATTCAGCAAGAGAGTTCGGTACCAGAACCACTAGAACTGGAATTTTCAACCGAGGATGTTCGTCCCTTTCCAGGGCATGCCTCAGCCAGCTTGGCAGCAGCAGGTACCTGCTCAGAATCCTTGGTTCTACAACCAGAGAGCTCCCTTCCAGAGTCAGGATCTAGCCATGGCTCCGATGCAGAGGAAGAAGTAATGGAAATAGTTGATCAGGTGGGTGATGACGGTATTGTATGCATTGCTGGTAATATTAGACATTTTATTGGTAATTGGAAAGCCCTTACGAGGGACAGATGGATTCTAGATTTAGTCCGAGGGTTGAAAGTACCCCTAGAGTTTATCCCCATACAAATAAAAGAACCTGCTCCTTTTAACCTTTCAGAATCCCAACAAGAAGTCGTGGAGGAGGAGATCTTAAAACTCCTAAAGAAGGGTGTGCTTGAGGAATGTGTAAATGTTTTTCCACAAGTAATTTCTAATGTTTTTCTACACCCGAAACCTGGAAACAAATTCAGAATGATTCTTGATTTGACTGACTTTAACCTAGGGGTAGTGTACGAACATTTCAAGATGGCTTCTTTGCAAACAGCCTTAGACATTATGAGACCGAATATGTTTATGGCCTCGATAGACTTACAAGATGCGTATTATACAGTGTCGATTGATAAAGAATTCAGACGTTTCTTTAGGTTTAGGTGGAAAGGTTTGCTCTACCAATACACTGCATTACCAATGGGTTTGGCATGTGGTCCTCGATATTTCACGAAATTACTTATACCTGTCTTTTCCTCTCTAAGGGAGAAGGGTCACATTTGTTTCCCCTATTTAGATGATTCGTTCATCGGGGGTTTCTCTATCTCTTGTGAAAAAGCAGTTTCAGAAGTTAAATCTCTTCTGGAAAGTCTGGGTTTTGTGATAAATTTCAACAAATCGTGTTTCAAACCTAGCCATTCTTTGGTGTTTTTAGGGTTTATTCTAAATTCAGCAGAAATGACTGTGACTACTTCTGATAAAAAGGAAAAGATCTGGCGTGCTTGCCAGGAAGCAAGAGAAAAATCTCAAATAAAAATTAGAGAAGTCGCGGGACTCATTGGTCTGATGGTAGCTTATTCAGTCGCAAGTGACTATGGAGGTAATCATCTCAAAGAGCTAGAGTTTGATAAAAATGTAGCTCTAGAACAAAGCAAAGGTAATTTTGATGTGTTCATGACAATTTCACCAGAAGGTTGGTTCAATATAGACTGGTGGCAAATTAACGCTGAGGTTTTGGTGAAACATTTGCAAGTATCAGAACCTGAAATAGATTTGTTTTGCGATGCTTCCGATGAAGGATGGGGTGCGACCTGTAGTGGTCGTTCAACCCAGGGTAGATGGTCTCCTGAGGAGTCGCATTTTCATATTAATGAAAAAGAAATTCTGGCAGCCCTTTTTGGCTTGAAAGCACTGTGTCCAGTTCAGGACAAGTTCATTAGAATTCACTCTGAGAATACCACTTGTGTGGCTTATGTAAATAAGAAAGGTAGTGTCAAATCGCAAAGCTGTCATAGACATGCAAAATTAATTTGGCTTTGGGCTGAGCGCCAGAACAACATGTTGATATGTACCCATATTCCTGGGAAATTGAATGTTATTGCGGATTATTATTCGCGCAAGTTTCTTGACACTTCAGAATGGGAATTGTCCTGGGATGTGTTTGGTTTTATCGTCTCAGTATTTGGCGAACCTGAAGTAGACTTGTTCGCGTTGAGAATAAATAAAAAGTTGGAAAAGTTCATGTCTTGGAAGGAAGATCCTGAAGCTATTGCTATCGATGCATTCACAATTTCGTGGAGTAACATGTTCTGTTTTTGTTTTCCACCTTTTAGCATTGTAGCCAAAGTGTGGCAGAAGATCCAAAGAGAGCAAGCAAAAGCTATACTTGTAATGCCGAACTGGCCGGGTCAAGCATGGTATGCGCCGGTGGTACAAACAGCCTCAGATATTTTAGTGATCCCACAAAAGAAAAACAACCTGTCCCATCCGAATCCAAAGAAAAAAGAAGACCAGTTGCGAAAAGTTGGCCTGGTGGCCTCCCTTTTTTGGCCAGAAAATTAAGGTTAGCTGGTTTATCGGAAAGTACAATTGAATTCATCTCCCATTCTTGGAGAGATTCTACTAAGAGGTTGTATACGACGTATCTAAAAAAGTGGGCGGTGTTTTGTATCACTCGCAGAGTAGACATTAATGATCCGGGCATGAATCACATTACGGATTTTCTGGTGCAGTTAGCTAAATCAGGGTTATCTTATACCGCAGTAAACATGGCCAGATGTGCTATTAGTTCTATCACAAAAAATGCTCCCAATGGTGACACCACGGGAAAAAATGAGTTTGCTTGCCGAGTTGTTCGTGCTACTTACAATGTGAACCCGCCAAAGCCGAGATACTCTTCCTTCTGGGATGTGGGGAAAGTTTTCACTCTTTTCAGAGAGTGGGGACGTATGTCCAAATTATCTTTACTTCGGCTGAGCCAGAAAACAGCTGTTTTGCTTCTCCTAACTTCGGCCCAGAGAGGCCAAACGATTTGGAGTTTGACCCTTACTTTTTTTTTTTTTTTTTTTTTTTTATTCCGTTAGAAATTCACAATAACAAACTAGTATTCAGATTACAGACCTTGCTTAAACACAATCGTCCAGGAGACCCCCTGGACGTTCTTACCATTCCCAGGTATGAGAAGGAATGAGTTATTTGTCCTTGGCACGCGGTTCGGTCTTATTTAAAGGCAACCAGCTCCCTTAGGGGGACTGGTGATCAGTTGTTCATCAAGACCTCCATACAATGGGGTGTCTAGAGACACTATCTCTAACATCTCTAACATTACACCCATTCATTTGTCCTCATCGGTTGCTGTTTGTTTTACATGTCTACTCTGTGTATTATTAATGACAATAAAGAATATTCAATCGTCATTTTGTTTTTCGTCGTTCTTACACATGTTATATTAGAGGTGCGTCTTATTAAACAACATTTTATACATATCACAAGACAACAGATAGGGATAATATTTCAGTTAACCGAAATACTTACTTGAGGATTAACTGGGATTATCCCGAGGTAACACGGTTGTTGATGAGACTAGGTGCCCGCCCGCCGTCCCTGCGTCTTGTTTTACGCACAGGATAGTGGGGGTTTCAGCTCTACAAGCTCACCCTCGTGATAATGATTGAAATAATAGTCATTTTTTAAAAAATTGTTTTATTCATTGTTGTGTTTGTGGAGAGTTTTTCGACTACCTCTCTCCCCTCTTTTAATACTGCCGTCACGTGATACGTTCCCGCCTCTCACCTAGTCCCATCAACAACTGTGTTACCTCGGGATAATCCCAGTTAATCCTCAAGTTCCTCAGGAACGGGCACCGCGAACCCTCGAAGAAACCCTTGTACTCTTCAATGGAGACCGCCTTGTGGTACTCCGGATAGTCGGGGAAGCGATCGACCTCCGATGGGTCACGGACCGCCTCCTTCTTCTCTCGCTCGTTTGCGGGGAGTAGAGATAGAACCGGCTTCTTCCCATCTCCCCATTTGAGCTTCTTCGCCGCGGCGTTGAGAGCTTTGTGCCGGCAGTACTTGCCGGCAGCCGCATCGGGGTCTTTTAGGCCATCCGACGGGCTCGCATCCGAGTCATCCGAGTGACTGGACAGACCATTCACCTCACGTTTAAGGCGGCGGTCGCGCTCACGACGAATACGCCGTTTGCGATTGGCTTCAGTCTCCTCGTAGGAGTCTGCGGCCGAGTGTTCGCTGTCATCGCTCATGAGGAGCGTGACAACGAGGGGCTACCCGATGGTAGAAGGGGCTTGTCTCGGAGACAGTCCCCAATTCGTTTGTCCGTCCGTCTCCACTCGTTCCAGGACTCCAAACCTATACCCTGTAATACAAAGTGGAATACTCAATTCACGGGTCACAATAATATCTCACACACGAACGGCCTAACCAGTAGTCCGCCGAGATAGAGAGAGTACAACCAACCACGGGGTTCTTATATAGGCGGCCATCCGAATGAAACAACTCAGTCACACCCAAGGTGTTGACAACGCTCGCGAACTCCCGGGAGCCGTGCCCCACCGTTCGGGTGGCATGGTTGACACCACTCGCGAAAGTTCGCGTGTCATGGCAGCCGTACGAACCGCCGGCGCGACAGGGAAATCAGCAACCGAAACCACCGGCAGTGCAGTAAGGTCACCTCTACGCACATGGCGGCTTTCGGGCTGACGATCGAAACCATCAGATTTAAACAATAAACAGCCTTTCCCGGGAACCAAAAGTTCCCAAATACTATTTCATCGCTTTTCCACGGCAACATTTGGTGAACATCGAGGATAGTTCCCAACGACCCAATCCCATATCGGAAAGAGGTTCAGTGAGATGGTCGGTATCGACACCAGCCTCCTCTTGTTCCCTCGATGCACATGGCGGTATGTCTTAGCACGCTATATGGAAGCGGCCAGATCTCAACAATTGTAATTCATCAATGGTAACATAATGACATGGTTTCATATTCAATATCGCAATGGTCCAACAATGAAAGTTAACGTTTGTTGCTACTTACAGTGAACTGGATTTCTCCTTGCTCTAAGTAAAAGCCAAAAATGCGGTTGATGCGAGCCACTTACTTTGGCCACCAACTCGCTTCTCGCTTGACTGACTGTCTCGGAGGCAGATGCTCTAAGATCAGGTCATGTGATCAACAGATCGCCTGAAGGTGGCGCCCTTGTCGGGCACAGCCTCCAAGAAGTTTTCTACCCGTAAACTGGATAACTTCCGTATAGTTGATCTATACGAAGGTTGTGCGTATGTGGTCTTTAACCACGATTAGTAACACCTTCGTGTTAAATATGTTAATGTACAGCCCTAGACGGGCCGCTCCAAGGTACTATGGCAGTTTTAAGGGATAATGGAAACATACTTGGCTTCAGGTTTCTTACTGTTAGCGAATATGGTTGATTTCAGCCCGATCTCGGTACTGTCCACATCATGGATCCATACTAGCAGTTTCAACCTATCAACTTTGTACAGCTATTGCCGTATAGGGTTGGTCGTTACAGAGGTATCCACTCTCCTAGCGTATTGACCAAAATGACTTCTCGTTGTGTATTTTTTTTTTTTTTCTTAACCCATGTCTTCGACAGACACAACCGGGTTAACAGTCCTTCATGTTTGTCATTTTAGAGAGAGGCTCTAACTGCCGTTCCAAGCTATCCGATCCCAAGCCTGACCGGACACCTGGAGACACGTTTCCCAATGCCTCGCGTTGCGACATCGGGCGGCCTCGTGGGATTCGGCACTTCCGAACCCCGTCGTACAAGCTTATCAGGCTTGTCTGCCTTAGGTACCAAGGGTTTCCTACCCTTGTCCTGCTTTTTCGGTAGAGAAGTTGGTCGCACTGGAGGGAGCACGGTCTCCCCAGTACACCCCTTCCTGTGCTTCGGTGGTCGGCCACGCCTGTTCGCGAGATTAACTTTCCGGAGAAGTGTTTTCTCTAACGACTCAGCGAGCTCTTGACCTGCCACGACCCTGCCCTTCTCCAGTGACACCACCTCTCTACCAGCAGCCACGAGTCTCCTATACTCAGGAGCTTGTTCCAACCCGGTCGTTTTGCGGAGCTCTCCCCTCTTGTCAGGGTCGAGAACAGATTTCATTAGATCTCCACTCCACTTGACACCACCAGCCGAGGAGTTGCCTCCTAATGCACGGGTTATCTTAAACGGACCATCCCACTTCGCACCATATTTGTTTGCCGCTTTTGGTGGGTAATATCGATATATCCAGTCCCCCACTTCAAATGACCGGCTAGTTGCGGACATATCAAAATGGCGTTTCTGAGCGATGGCCGTTTTCTTCAACGTACGACGCACATATTCGTGCGACTTCCGTAAGTTTTTACGAAGATCCTCAATGAAGCCTGAGCTGGAGGGGAAGTCCAAGCCATCTCGAGGTACACCATGAATTAGATCCGCAGGTGTATATGCCTCTGTTCCGAAAACCACAGAATGAGGAGTGCAGCCCGTACTCGCGTTAATCGTATTATTATAGGCCGCCGCGATGCATGGGATATAAGTATCCCAATCATCCGCGCCATAATCCGCGTAACACGAGAGCTGTTCTACGAGAACACGATTAAACCTTTCTGCCTGCCCGTTGGCCTGTGGCCTATATGGGAGGGTTGTCTGTTTCTTCGTGTCGTAGAGATTACAGAGTTCCCAGAATAATTCTCCATCAAACTCAGGGTCCCCATCAGTTTGTATCGCCCTGGGCGCGCCAAACCGCAGGATCCAATTGCGAAATACTGTCCAGGCGACTGTCGCCGCCTTATGGTTAGGTAAGCAGTATGCTTCTGACCATTTTGAAAAGTAATCCACAATGACCAATACACAAGTATTTCCTCTCGTACTAGTCTTAAAGCCACTAAGGATGTCCATCGAGATTCTACTGAATCTCTCTCCCGTGAGCTCCTTTTGCAATGGCGATTTATTTACACCTTTTTGTGTCTTTCGCACATTACACTCGGGGCATAGCTGAATCCATCTTTTTATGTCCCCGGATTGAGACGGCCAGAAGAACCTTCTTCGCAAAGCGTCTTTCGTTCTGGCGTGCCCAAAATGTCCCGCCGAGGCCGGGCCGTGATATCGCCTGAACATAGATAGGCGTTGGTCAAACGGCAACACGATCCTCGGGAAAACATGTCCAGTTGAAGGTTTTCTCCACTTGAATGTGAGTACCCCTTCTCCCAAACACAAATCCGTCTTGTGACTCCAGATTGTTCTGAATTCATCACTTTCACTAGTCAGATTTGTGGGCTCCTGGTTGCGTTCCAGGAAACCCATGATACGATTGGTAGTATCGTCCATGCGCTGTTGCTCACGGATAGTCTGGTTTACAGATACAAGATTGTCGTCCGTGCCTACCCCCTCCCCCACGAGACTCGCGATAGCAGCCTTGTGTGCCCCACAATCATCGCAATCTGTACGTTGACAACGACTGTAAGGTCTACGAGAGAGACCATCAGCATTTTCATGCTTCTTGCCCGGGCGGTGCTGAATAACACCTTTATTGGTAACCCCGTATTGCTGCAAGTCCAGCAACCAACGAGCCAGCATATTCTCCGGCTCCTTGAAGGTCATAAGCCACGTAAGGGACGAGTGGTCCGTACGGACTACGAAGTCTGCGCCGTATAAATAATGTTTGAACTTTCGCACATGATATACAACCGCCAACAGCTCTCTGTACGTAGTACAGTAGTTCTTCTGCGATTTCGAGAGCGAATTACTAGCATATGCGATCACTCGCTCTTGCTCATCCTGAACCTGCGATAGGACCGCCCCCATGGCCGTACCACTTGCATCCGTATCCAGAATGAACTGGCCGGTCGCTCGTGGATACGCCAAGACGGACGTGGAAAGCAAGGCTTTCTTTGTAGCCTCGAATGCCTCATCGAGCTCACTATTCCAAGTAAGCTTATACCGTAGTACCTTTTGTTCGGCTGTTGCAGTTTCCTGCAATGGCTGTACGAGATCATTAAAACTCGGAATGAACTGACGGTAATATGAAGCGAAACCCAGAAAAGAGAGGATATCCTTCACTGTTAACGGAATAGGCCAAGTTACTACCGCTCGCGTCTTCTCCGGATCCGCCCGTATCCCCTCCTTAGATACGATGCGACCCAGGTACTGTACCTCCTTACGAAAGAGGCGACACTTCTTCGGTTTCAACTTAAGGCCGTACGCCATTAACCTGTCGAACACTAAACCCGTGTTCGTAATAGCTTCATGGACCGTTGCGCCATAAATGATCACATCGTCGAGATAGACGACACAGATCTTGCCATTAAGCCCCCGGAGAACCTCTGTCATCATTTTCTGAAACGTGGCCGGGGCGTTGCAAAGACCGAACGGCATCACCTTGAACTGGTATAAACCCGTGGAAGTAGTGAAAGCCGTTTTCTCCTTGCTGTCCGGATCCATAGCTATTTGCCAATAGCCACTTTCCAGATCTAGGGTACAAAACCACGCATTGCCACCAAGCGCGTCTAGACAGTCGTCTATTCGCGGTAGTGGATACGAGTCTTTTCGTGTCACATTATTCAGTCTCCTGAAATCAACGCAAACCCTAGTTGAACCATCCGGTTTTGGAACAAGAATGGTGGGGAAGGCCCACGGGCCATTTCCTTCCTCGATCTTATCCTCCGCTAGCATCTTACTGACCTGGGAGTCCAGAGCCTCCTGTTTCGCTAAGGGAACTCGACGAAAAGGTAACTTTATAGGCTTAGTGTCACCCGTGTCGATGGAGTGTAGAACCCTGTTCGTAAACCCCAATTGTTCACCTTGCAATCTGAACACTCGCTTTTTCGCATATACCAACTCGTGCACCTTTTTCAAGGTTTCAGTATCTGCTACTTCAGCACCCTCTATGATAGATTCCAGTTCAGGGATGCTAGTAATTGAACAGCTATCAGGGGTCAGCTTCCGCTTCCCCCCCGTGCTGGACCCGTTCACGGACTCGGCTCTCGCACACGCCAAATGCGAATAGTCACCCGTGAAGTTCGCCGCCACCTCATATGCGGATGCCACGGGCGTCCCGCGTGGCATGACTATTGCAAGTCCCGTTGAGTTCATAATAGGAAGTTTGTGACAGTGAGCAGACGATACATATGTATCGCAACCCTCCACGAAACCATCTACCTGTAACCCTACATCTGACTCCATAATATAGCCCACGTTGTTCTCGGGTAGGGACACATCCACAGACGCGACCTTCACCTCGAACGCGGCCAACCGCACATCCTCCCGTAGGAATGCGGTCGATATCGCACCTTTCCGTCGACAGAATACGTGATTCTTGCCTCCTTCCAGGAGCATCTTGCCAGGCCCCGTCATGCTAGTATCATAGCGCCACATGAAGTCTTGGCCCAGCACGGCCTCCTCCCCGCCGCCTAGACCACTGACTATGAGACAAGCGTTTGGATACAAACGTCCTGCGATCTCAAAGTCAAAGACCGCATACCCCATTGTCTCTGGAGTACCACCCGCAAGTGGTTTTACCCGAACCCGCGAAGCGAGCAGGTTGGGCTTGCAGGCCAGCGATTCATAGAACTGTTTAGACACTAGTGAGGTAGTTGCACCCGTGTCGTATAAAAATTCTCCTCGCCTAGTACCCACCCTGACAGGTACATACCATCTATCCACTATCGCTACCACATCGATAGGAATAGAGAGATCACGGCTGGCCGCAGAACTAGTCAAATTTTTAACACAGCGTTCCCCACCCACGGTAGAGCTAACCGCGAGCAGCGCCGTGCCAGCGTCAGTATAGCGACCGTCCAACCACATTCCACAATCGCGCAGGATGGCTCGAATGTTACTAACCGACTCCTTCGACCAAAGTTTCGTATCTGTGGGCTTCGTCGGGTTCTCACCCTCCACCACCCCAGTTTCCTCTCTGTTCTGTTCTGCCTGCCTACCTGACTGCCTACCCAGATCGTACGACCCACATGGAGTTCCTTTGCCCTTTGGCTACGGAAGGGCTTCCCCCCCCCGTCAAGAGTTCCGTCGAACTTGCGGGTCTCGTCACCGCTTCCTTGCAAGACCCACCTCAATTTCCCTTAGTCGGTTTGTTTTGTTCCTGGGAATTGTCTTCCTCACCCTTTTCTTTCGCGATGAAAGCGTGAAACTTTTTCAGGTGATTGCAATTGGCTTGCACGTGGGTTGTCTTCCCGCAAAGCCAACAGGCAGGCTCTGGACGAGTCGCCTTCGTGTCTTTCTTCCTGTAGCCAGTTTTCGTGACCGTCTTCTTGGAAGATTTAGACAAAGTCTTGGTTTTATCCCACAACTTTTTCGTGCTCTGGTCAGACTTTTTACCGTCTTCCTTTCGCACGTCCTTCCTCATTGCCTGGAAGGCCGCGAAATCGGCTATTAAATCCGATTCTGAATCAGAGTCCGGGACTTCGGTTGCAGTAGACACCTCCGAAGTTTCGTCCCCCAACGAGTCAGAGTCAGACTGTGCCTCTGCTTCCGCAGCCACGTAAGAAGCTTTTCGCTCTTTGTCTTTCCTCTGTCTGTAGAACTTATATCCCCTAGTTTTAAATTTACAGGACTGTCCCGGCGTGGAACCCAAGACACGCTGATATGCTGCCGGGCCACCTGCTCGCACGAAATCCGTTGCAAGATCTACGCAATCGTGCATAGACTTTGGGCGATTAGTTTGCACCCACATGCCAAGAAACTTATCTTCCAAGCCTGTGCAGAAGATACGGATTGACTCCTTCTTCATATGTTCGAGGTATTGGCCCTCGTACGCACGTTTACACAAGGTAAGCAGAGCCTCACCATAGTGTTGAAGTGATTCGCCAGGCTGTTGAATACGTCCGCGGTATTCCTCCTGGCGTTGTTCTTCGGTCTTTGTGTCCAAGATGACACGAAGCCTCGTAACTACGTCACTTAATGTTAGGGATCGTGAATTTCCCCAAGTTGACTGGTTCACATGTAGTGAAGTCGCCATAATCAGTTCGCGCATAAGCGTTTCTTCTGGCCAACCGCAAAGTTCGGCGTAGTTTATCGCTGATGCGAGAAACTCCTCCCAATCCTCTCCATTACGAAAAGGTTTGAGATTTTTAGGTTTAGGATTTTCTCCCTTGCCCGTTGATCCGTACAAACGAACTTCCGCAGGGCGGTCTTCGTTATATACGACGCTTGCTTCCATCTCAGGCATCATCGAACGTCTACACTTAGTAGTGCTCGTAGGTACCGTCATATGGCTATCTGGTTCGCGACCAGCTGACAGACCAGGTTTGGGCTGTAGGTCATTGTCCAATAATGGAATTGAAACATTAGTCAACGAGTAGTTGAGACCATTGTCCGAAGGAGACGAATCCACAGTCGACTCTTTTTCCTGCAGTCTTGAATCCTGCAAGAGTACTAGGCAAGCACAGGGCTCGCAGTTCCGTGCTATCCGTATCCTGCGATGGCATCTGCACACGCGGATCCAGGCTACCTGGAGGCAGCAGCGCGGGATATCTTCGATCCAACATGTCGATCAGATATTGGGGGCAAGCCGCATATTCGTGTAGACCACGATATAGCAGCTGTACACACTTCAATGGAAGTTGTTCGTGCAGCATCCATAGCAGGTCGAGTGTTCCTCGAATTTCACCTTCAGCGATTTCGCTTGGTGGTTTTCCCGTCTTGTCATAAGAACAAAGCACGGTAGTCAGATGGTCCATCATGATTTTCGCATCATCTTGCTGCCCCAGCGGGACTGCAGTTTCTGCGGCTGTCTTAACGGCGGCTTAATGTCGGAACCATCCAATCTATCCGCCTCGCCTGTCTCGACGTTGTAGCCCGCCTGCTCTATGAGCTTGCGAAGATCGTCCTCGTTGTAACACGGGCGCAATCCTAACACCACAGCTACTAGTTTCTCAAATAAGCTTTGTGTTTCCGGATTGACGACCAATCCATTGGCACGCATATCGTCTATGTGTGCAACTACTTGCTCTAGTTGAGCAAATGAGTCGTTCGCAAAGGTTTGCGCATCACCCTGACGTTTCGTCAACATGTGAGTGAGAGCCTCGCATGCTTGCTGCTCGGCTTCAGCCTTGGCTGCTTCCTCGTCGCCAAGAGTCATCGTCTGACTCTTAACATCGGGGATCCTTTCGGGAACTTCCCTACTTGGCCCTAGGCTCACAGCACCAATGTAGTGAACCGCAGATTCGTGGGCACGAGTTTACGAAATTCCGGAAAGAATCACGAATACGAGGAGATTCGTTTGAACCTGGTTTATTTCCCAAAGGTATACAGTTACAAAGGTATTGTCACTGAAGCAAGGGTGCTTAATTTGAACAACAGAAGTATCTCGGTCCGCGGCGCGGCTCGAGTCCGTAGTGTTAAGCAAAGCCTGGATCCCCTTGCGGAGGTAGTAGTATCCTCCGCCTACCGTCCGTCGGAGGGTGTCTGCAGTGTCGTCTGCACGGTGGTGAATGTCGCCCCCTGACGGAACTGGCCGGAACTGGTGGTAGTCGTCTCCGGCAGACGTGCCCCCGCTGTCGTAGCCTGGTTGGTGTTCGGCGATGGTCGACAGCCTCGCTGTATTCCGAGTGGCGGACCCACTACACATTATATATAGAGAAATGCTTGGTTATTGCCACTAAATTCTACAAGAAATAATTACAGTATCATAGTTTTACAGTATTTTCCTAGCAAACGATATCTGTAGGCTACATCAACAACAGTTATCACATTATGGTCATCCAAGGTGGCGGTAGAATGAACGATTTTCGGCCCAGAAGTGTCGACAATAGCTTCGTCAGACCAACGCGCCTCCCAGATCGCCTCATCAAAATCAGTGATAAACCTATAGTGAACCGCAAATAGTCTGTGTGTGTGTGGGGGGGGGGGGGGGGGGGATCACACTACTAACTGGCCCATTATCAGGGACTATTTAATACAAATAAAATCATAATTAGTTTCCATTTAAAGGTCATCAATCTTTCATATATACGGAAGACACAAAATATCCAAACTATACTTGATTGACATTTTTATAGACCAGCCGTTGCAAAGTAAAATAAGTTCATGGAGTACAATTGTGTAGAGATTTATTAAAGAGTGTATCGTACAGTACCAAATGAAGGTACTTGAGAAATATGGTAAATTATGCAAAGACAGATTCTATCATGATTGAAAAACCTTGTAACAACAAAGGCACTTGAGTTACTGTGCATGATAGACTTATGGATAACATTTTATCCTTAGTTTTGACACAGTTGCGTTAACCAATCATGTAAATCAGAAATATCAAGCATGATTTGTCAGTTTATATAATACTGATACGTATTCTTTTGATAATGCACTTCACATACACGCATGGCTAAATATAGCACTTCAGTACAAATCTAAAATAATTTGTACAATTTTCCAATGATGAACAACATTTCTGGTTGACTAGCATAACACATGAATCGACATTAATTTTTGCGATTTCAGTCTTGTGTTTATAATTGAGATAATTTGTATAATCATTTTCATCGCCATGGAGAGTGAGATCGGTGGACAACATAAGGCGTTGTATAAAATGTTTCATGATTAGAATGGCGGTGTTTGTCACTTTTCTCTCCACATGAGGAATTCAAATATCGTATCACAGATATGCAATTTGTTTGATGGTAGGTATTTCCTCGTTTCCCCTTTTTTTCTTTTGGCAGCAATTTGGTGTTACTTTTGTTCAGATAGTACGATGGCTTTATCACAGATATACAATTTGTTTGATGGTAGATCTTTTTTCTCTTGGCAGCAATTCGATGTCATTTTCGTTGAGATAATACGATGGCTTTCATCACAGATATGCAATTTCTTTGATGATAGGCCTTTCCTCGTTTGGCAACAATCTGATGTTACTTTTGTTCAGATAGAATGATTGATTGTATCAGTTTTACAATTTTGTAGATGGTAGGTCTTTTTTCCCTCTTGGCTGCCATTTGATTTTACTTTGGTTCGGATAGATTGATTTACTTGAACCATTTGTAGGCAAGATAACCTGCTCCCAAAACTGCTGCTGCACCAGCTGCCCACTTCACCCAGCTTGGGACCTGAAAAATGCAAGGAAAACACAGATTTTAACCAGTCATTATCATTGTTTTATTGAGTCATTAATATTTGTTCGACTTAAATATAAAGTGAAACAAGGCGGAATAGTAACATCTGCTCATTGCAGCCAGTATCTATTATAACAAGAAAGCCCTAGATGGACAACAATAAACACTTTCACAATTTTTAGACAATAACAGTAAGAATTTGTGAAACTTTCAAAATCGGAATCAACACGATAGTATATTATTTCAATATTAAGAATGTTGATATAGTTTTACAGTACAATTCTTGTATGTTCATATTTACCACCGCATATCTCAAAAAGACAAATTTACAAAAGTTAAATTACAATTTGAACAATATAATGGTACTTAGCTATAAATAAAAGGAATATTCAACATTCAAAATCGTCATCTCTCTGAAGATCTTAAAACGTTCACGTGGTCCTCTACTCAACCAGTTAGTAGTGAAAACTCCCCATCTTGTTTAGCAATACATTGTTTGATAATATAAGAGACCCTTGAAATATATGAAAATCGTGAGATCGACCATCTGATATCACCCGTTTTAATTTTAAAATGTGTGTTCTTCATAATATGGCATGCCCTGTCATGGATCTGATATTGCCGGAATAGTCCATGCTGGACATGGGGTTACAATGTAATTCTAAAGGGAAAGCATTGATCTGATTAATGTGTTCACCTCAGCAATTGGTGTTGGCACGCACGACGAAGGGTCCCTATTTCTTTCTCAGAGGACATTATTGATTAACTGTCTTGCGATTCAAGTGACAGATTTTATCATCAAAACACCCCCAACAACTATTATGCTACCCTAACAGTATCTTGAAGATTATAAATAAGTGAATAAATATATACAATATAGATAACTACCTTTGGCTTTGTTGATACAGCTGGCTTGTCACAATCTTCCTGTGGAATAACTCCCTTGTCGTCATGTATTTTGTTCTCACTTGTTTTTTCCTCATCTTTCTTTGAGACGACATTCTGGTTACCATTCAGGAGAGTAAGGGTTTCAATGAATTGGGCAGCGATGGTCTGAAAAAAAGAGATTGTTATCATTATGAGTAACTCAATCTAGCTGCAGTGTTCATTCCATCATGTAATATGATGTATGTAAATTGAATTTATATACTCTTTTTGGGGGGAACTAATATAAATGTTATGCTGAATACAATGCACCTCAAAATACTAATACTAATAGGACCTACTGATTTGTGTTGATTTATTCATGATTTGGCCGTGAGTGGCGCCTATAATGACAATACTTGCCGCTCACAGAGTGACGAGTATAATATACTGTACTAGCATAGTGTCGAAATTAATAGGCAGAGGTATGATTTTTTTAGTACTTTTACCTGGAATCATGAATTCTTTAGTAATTTCATCTGAAATCATGGAATAAAAGTAAGATGACAAGTGTCAAGTCCTCGGTGGACAGTATTCGCAATATAAGCAACTCGACCTATACGGCCTCTTTGGTTTTGGGCTTACTCTGCTAATATTATCCACCTCGTATTTGACACTATGGTAATCTTACTATAGTTATTTGAGAAATAAAAGATCTGTTATCTTGTTGTATGCTCTCAACGTTGTGCAGAGTACAAAACAATAAACGTGTATTAAATTGAATGTATGCTTACCCCGTCATCTGTACCAACATCAAGGGCGGACTTCAAACACTGGCTGGCCTGTTCATAGTTACCAAGACCTTTGAGTGCCATGCCTTTCCTGTACAAAGCCTTTTGGTTGGTCATATCCAAGCTGAGGACAGCAGAGGCACATTTGTCAGCGTCTTCGTACTGCTTTGTCTGAAATGGAAAAATGGAGAGGATAAGCTAGGATAGGTTACATCAATAGAATGGAAGACCTATTTCTTTTACTTAGATACAAATATGGTAGCGCGATAGAGGTGACAACACTTCCATAATAATCAAATACAAATCTAATAACGATGATATATCTCTATTTCAATACTACTATTTGTATAAGTCTTTGGGGATTTTGAAAATGATTCCCTCAATCTTGTGCCTTGTATTGACCTCTTTGCACTTTCTTAGAAAAACATGTATTCTTCGTGTTTTATCATTTTTGTCAAGGTGGATTTGAAGTTGTCTATGTAGGTCTATTCTGCTCGCTCTCTCATATATATGCTTCGACCGACTTACGGCACCTCACTGACCCAGTCCCACTGTCAACCACGTTAGAAACTCCCTTAGCAACGCTCCACCTCATGACGCGCTGTTATTCGGATTCCCGTTGTCGTTGATCAAGGCTGGGCGAAAATCCCGCCACCCCAGAAATCTACTTTTTACAATATTCTACCCCTTCACTTTTTTATCTTTTATCTATTTTTTTCGGATAACCGAATTTGAGTTTTTTCCGAATCAGCAAAACTGCACAATTAGCTGGTAGTTCTGTATTGTTTTGTGCAGTAGGAGACAAAGTTGTGTGTGTGTTGGGGTGGGGTGGGGGAATGCATAATCGTTACTAAAAATTTGAACGATTTAGCTTACGATGGTATTAAGATGACTCTGCAAGTTGGCAAAACCTTATGATTATCTTGCAAAGTATATGCAACCGCCCCCTACCCCCCTCATATCAATCCCATTTTTATAATCTAATAAAATTAATTGAGATGGGTAAATACTTACTCGGAGGCAAGTAGCAGAAAGGTTATTATAACACTTCTGTGAGAAAACGCCAATGAGGGCCACTTCCTTGTCGTCCAGGTTGTATTGTTGTTTATGCTCAAACATGTAATAGATCGCGCTACAAAGAGAATGATAAGTAGTGTACATGTTTTTTAGGCACAGATTTGTTCCTGAAAATTAAAGAAGAAAATAACTCCTTCGACCAGAATATCCTGTTTTGAAACGGAAGATTTGAACATAAAGAAAGGTTCGGGCAAAAAAGGGGAATGCTTACGTCTTGTAGGCGGTAAGTGCTCGTTCATTGCTCTTGGTCACAAAGAGGAAGTTCCCTCTCTCTCTCATGTAATCACTGCAAGTAGAATTGTGTCATAGCATTTAAGATTTCCTTTTTATTCGGGCTCGATAATTTGGAGATGGTGACCTCTGTTATCAAATGCTAAATACCATAAATCATTCCGGTATAATAACGAATCCAATAATTTTATTTACTATTTAACTGGGTGGGGACTTACGCGAGTCGGTAGCGAGAGGCGAATGGGAGCATGGCTAGACCAGAATCGAATGGTCCCTCGTTGTCATCCAGTTTGAGTTGAAATGTGATGTCCTCGTTTGGTTTGTAAATTGTCCTCCTAGTGGAAGGAAACAATCTTATTAACACATCCATTAAACATTTCCATTTGGGGGAAAGTTGCAGTTATATTTTTTGCGAGAAAAAAATAGACGATGTGCTGGCTTCTTTGCTAATGAAATAAATACATGTAAACAATTACAGAAATTATTGATACTAACAGGCCATGTCGTCCATAGGCGTATTCGGGGGTGGTCATGATGGTGCAAACCGCCCCCACCTTCATTTGACGAACGCAGATATCGAAAGCTGGAATAGGGATCAGTATGCTTTCAATTATGTAATCTTCACTTTTAAGCACTTAAAGTTATATATAGTTTTTTTTTTGTGATTCGCTAATTAAGGACGAGATATTAAACACTGATTTTGTTCCATCCACTTTTGCAACATTATCTTAGAACTGTATTTTTTAAATGATATTTAAAAGAACATACACAATCACTTGAACAACAAAATTTAGTCAGCCCATATTGCTCAAATTTAATTAAGTTGGTAATTTTACACGAAGAGAGATATAGATGGTACATGGTTTTCTCCTTTTTTATTTGTGAAAGTGACGTATTTGTTTATTAATTTACCATCAATGACTTGGTCCTTCCCGACCACAAAGGCGACGGACTGGCCTTGCTCTATGCCCTTTCCGGCAACGCTACTGTCATAAATAATGTGAACCAGATCGCCCGAGTGGGTTTTGGCCCCGTATCCAGGCATCTTCATCTATAAATGCGAGAAAAAGAAATTGAAAATGTATTTTGTACAAAGTGGGTCCACGACAAAGCACTATAGTAGGCCTATAGTCTAGGGGGAGGGCATTATTTATTCAAATTTCTTACTTTATAATTAATTTATGGGGTGAAACGTGTGATGGGAACAGGGGGCGGTGGGGAAGGGAGAGGGAGGAAACAGGGGATGACTACCCGGTGATAAACGGGGGCAGCAACATGCCTCATAGTACAACTACAAGGGTTTTCAGTGGGTACACTGCTTTTCTGCACGTTGGGCATTAGGCCTATTTATTCAAATTTCTGACCTTATGTATAGGCTACAAATAATCATGGGGTGACGGGTGGGATGGAATCGGAGAAAGATTGAGAAGAGGGAGGGAGGAGATGGAGGAAGGGGTGGGGAGGGAACAGGGGATGTCTACCCGGTGATAAACGGGGGCAGAACTGGGTATCGTAATGGCCTACTTACCATCATTTTCAGTCCCTTTTTTATGAAGATTGAATCGGTATTGTCATGGGTTGCCATGATAGGAAAGTCCTGTAATCAAGCACATTGATAAATAAATGGCATACTTCAGAAACTGCACAAGACATTCAGACTGATAGCCTACCTGCCATTTAAAAATTGCAAATAGCTGTAAGAATTCACTTGAACATTAAATTACCGGTACAGTGGCACTGTCCCTGATAGAAACGTACACGTAGATAATACCGGTATTATATCAAATAATAAAACAGTTAAAGTAAAAACCGGCATTTTAGAATGTAGGGCCTATAAATCTCCTTGACAAAACATATACGGTAGCCTATAGATAATAATAAACTAGCTGTACTGTACAAGGGAAATAGTCAGGGAATATGGACAACATCCACAAGTGTAAAGAAACGAAAGTTACTTGGGCGCTATCCAAGCGGAACTTATAGTAATTTGTTTTCATCCAGCACTAGTATTATCATTTTGACAACAATAGGAAGCTAGTCTTAAGTAGATTATTTTCATAGCTAGTTGTTTTACATGCAGGATAATCACCTATAACAGCGTTATGTTGCGATTGTAAAATTGCTAAAACTAAAACTAGGCCTAGACCTAGTGAGTAGTGTTAGTCACTGACACTGTGTGCCCTTGACCTTAAATTGTACCACGATTTATTTTCACAATTTCTTTAGTATTACTCAATACTGTGTCAGTGTGTGTCATCTCGTAATTCGAAGTCTTATTGGGAATGAACAGCATGAAGAATAAGAATTGAATTTCTTACCAGATATCAATCAATATAAGTTTAAATGTACTGATTTCAGTGATATACTTGGGGTCGTAAATGTTGGGTGGGTAGCGCTGTCTGCTTGTCGTTAAGGAGCAACCTTGGGAGTGATTGGTTACCAAAATCACGTCACTTATACTTGCTTGGATCTGATTGGTTGATACAAATGGCGTATCATGTTAGACCTCGCATTGAATTTATAATCTCTATACTCAAAAATAAAATTTAAAGAATTTATGTTTGGGTGATAGCTTCAACATTCCTGGTATGGAAAGTATCGGACAAAGATAATTTGAGATTTTGTGATCAATTGAATCACTTGAGAAAGCATTCTTGTAGGGAAAAATGGACCATGCATGGTTCGAGGTTATGCAACATAAAAGACATGTGGCTGAAAAACAGGCTCACTCAAACAGAAGTACTTTCGTCAGATACATTTCTTCAATCCTACCTACGGTAGGCTACCGTAGGGCCTACCGGAAAATATTTCGAAAATGATTTTTTTTCTGTCTTTGGCTAACATTTCTTTTTTTTATTCCATCATCGACATCGTAGTCCTAGACGTTGATCGATATACTCAGTGACCGCAGAAACATCAACCGGCCTATTCTTTGAAAAGGAAAGCAACAGAAATGTATTACCTAGTAAAGACATGTGGCCTAATGCCTAATCTAAAAAGTGTTGGCTATTTGATATTGCAATTCAATTCATACAACGCACAAAATGCATGTTTCATTATACTACTCACACGCGCAGTTCGCAAGCCGCGTCTATGGTTGGCGCGCGGCATCATAAACCGCGTCCTTTCGTTGTAATGTAACGCAATTTTTTACCGTTTCTGTCACTGAGAGTCTGGCTGTTCCTCCATCTGAGGTAGGTTTGGGTGAACTAATGCCTTATCAATGCAAACTGATTGACATGATCATCTTTCGTCGCAGGACTGATGATTGGAATATGGTTTTCAAATTTCTTCAAATCTTCAATATCTTCAAATTTTATTTTATTCAACTTGAAGGGGTGATCAGCCGATGGACAATAATATGCATCAGATTGCGTTATCCGTACAAATACAGCACGTGGCCTTCGTCCAAAATGGTCGCTACTTGCTCAGATGGAAGTTGATTTTTGACCCTCCACCAGCGAATGGAAAATATGACAGGATTTACGTCAAAACACAGGTATTCCAAACCTTTTAGTGTACTACTGTAGGTGGCCCCAAATTTTATATTATAACTTCCATATAAGTGCAAAAATGACCTACATATATAACAGCCTAGGCCTAACGGTAGACAAGGTTTATACATTCCTGGTAGGCCGATATCAATAATGACAATGTTCATGGATATAAAATCTTGCCAGCACAGGAAATCGGAGGAGAAGAAAGTCAAGAAATGGAGGGTAATATCATTACCGTGCCTGTGAACACCCTGGCTGCTTTGTCCAGTCGGGAACAAACCACGGAGCGTCCTGATAAAGTAGTCTTCAGCTTTGCAGCAGGTTATGAGTACTGATTTTTGTCTTCGCTGTTTTAAGAATTCACGTTAGTTAATTCAATCACATATTTGTAGCCAGCAGTTGCTTACGGGTATACGGTCCGTACCCGACTGCGGTAGTTGAAGATCCGCCTACGTACGCCCTCCTTAATCCTTAAAAAATATAATGAATAGGCCGCTGTCTGCAACTACGGTATAATATAATAGACTGGATACAATTGATAGAAGCTGTTTATCTAATAAAATACAGAAAGAAACAGAAAAGACGGACACATTATAATATAGAATCTCACTTCCGATAATTATTTCATCACCCCAGTACGCACATTTATACACATGCTCACTCTTCTACCCACAGAATTGCTAAAACATCAAGAACATCCTAAGATCATGCTGCTAATAGAAGTGTTCCGCGATAGTTTAAAAGAGATAGGCCAACCTAATAAGCTTAATGAAGGTCTATTGAATCAAAACGTCCTCGGAAAAGGTTTTTTTGTCATTCGCCCCATGGAAGGAATTTCAAACGGATTAGATTTGACCGCAGGACACACCACAACGCAGGTACGTTTCTTTATCAGGGCAGGTTGAGAAGTATTACATTCAATTACGGTACCACGTTGGCAAAACATGTTGTTTTACAAATAGAAATTACTGAAGACATACAATGTTTAACGACGGTTCACATCAAGCATAAATGAACAGACGAGCGAGTGACATTGGTAGTTATTTCAGCTTAACATGTCCGGATAATGGCATAGGAGTTTAAATCATATCAACATAATAGTCCATTTAAATAGTCAAAGACGAAGCAAAAATTAATGGCTATGCAATTATTAAATTTGATATATAATCCCGAATTTATCCCCCTCAAGAAGAAATGGTTAAAACGAGCATCTTACAGCCTGACAGACAAAATACATCCCCCCGATTAAAAATTATCGTATATTTATTTTATATCGTAAGCTCTTTCTCTGCCATAATTTACAAGTTTCGCCTTATTTCAGGTTGTTATACTAGCTCGCTTACTATTAGAGGAAAGGATGCCCGTTGTATTTGGCCGTCTTTTGTTAACTGCTTCTATCCAGGAATTACCCAAAGATAAGCAAGAGGACAAGATAGAAGGAGAAACTGGGAAGGTAGTTGTATAAACTTGCTTTTCATGTTTTTATGTCAACGTGTTAAGTGATGTTTGAAAGGACTTTTCGGTGATATACAGGTGAATACATTTATGCAGATATATTCTTGGTATTTTTTTCCCTTGCCATTTTTTCTATCCTATAAGCTTCCAGTTGATAGCGGTCTACCAGAACTTGTGAATCAAACTATTCCCAACGCACTACCCGAACCGGTTGCCGTTAGTAGAGGAAAAGATGGTGAACTGAATAATCATCTTCCAGCACCTATTCACACCTCCTGGGGTGATCCATCAACAAATCTACAGGCTAAGGGAAAATATGATTTTGGAAACCAGGGGGGTTTCCAACTTCATCCCTCCCCGAACGATGTGCCTTATGCCACAGCTAGAGATATCCCTGGCAAAATTAAGGTAACATATTAGAGTATATTACAAGGGAGCGTCATGATGTGGATTACTCAATTTTAAAGAAAGATGGAAGTATTCTCATACAAATAGTTCATGAGTAAAAAAACAGACTTTTCAGACCGATCGGAATTGAACTACAGCATTCCTTTAATTCTTACTGGAAGGATTTAAACATGCACTCATTTTTTTCAACTTATTGATATATGTTTCTCAAAGGTATCCGACACCCCATTGCCCCCAACAAGACATGCATTTTCATTTAACAGAGGAAATGTCGTTTCAATGCCAGGTAAAGAAGATGTCACTGTGCTAGTTTATAGCGCCTACAACCTACCTCTTTTGTCAAATGGCACGGAACCCAAAGCATTTGCAAGTTTGTGAGTTGAGATTTTATTGAAATTCTTATTATCTGATGAGTATCTGGTAGATTTGTATATAGAAAATGTATATAATATAACTTCAAATGTATAATCCGTCATGAAGACGATTAACACTGTGATTGTACATATATGATGCAACATGCACGAATGTCACTTAACGATTGACAATGATTCACCCATCTCATCTCGACACATGAAATGATACACAATAGTCGGGAACCCCTTACATTACATTATTTCGTAAAACATCTCATTTCATACTCCATCCTTTTCTCATTTTTCGTTTCTTTAAATGTTCGGTTAAATATTAGACAAAAACGGCTTACAACAAGTGATTTATGTATTATAATGGCACGAGGTTTATATAAAACCTAAAGATTGTAATGATGGATTATTGATATTGTATATACACTGCATCCCTCGAAATGCTGAAATATAATCAGGGTGCTAAAGAACATCACCTCTGAGGTGAGGGCATCAAAACTGTAATACAAAGCCTGAATAAAATTTCTGTTTAAAAAAAAATAATCTGATGAGTCTATTATATTACATGAGATCTTATGAAGCACGGTTTATTTTTTATTAATTACTGAATGTACTCTTGATATATTTGACCAGAGCCTGAACTTCAACTGCCTGAATTGATGGGGTTTTTTTTACAAATGGATGTTTATTGCCTTGTTTTGATCATCCAGGAAGATTGCTGGACAGAATCTGGTAGCAAGTACAACGCACGTTTCCACAGAATATACTTGTAACCCAATTTGGCACGAAGCGCTGTCCACCACTATACCTGAGCATCTCGTCGATCACTGTGGTGAGTCTATGTTGGCTGAAAACATGAAAAAGTTATTGAAATAACTTCAAGATTAACCATGACCATTTTATTCTTCGCCCGCCCTAGAGAGGTTCTCAGAGGTAGCTATTATTGTATCACGTTTATTCATTTATTGATAACCGATTTTTAGTACATAAACATTTCAAAATCGGAATCTCCATCCGAAGTGTTACATTTTTAAGATATGATATGTATATTAACTATAGAAAATTTGTCCCACATAAATAATTAAGATTTTAGAATATAGAATATTTTTGATTGAATATGACAGATGAATGAGAAAATACAGTGTGGTTCAACTTGAAAATAGATTTCGGTCCATGTAGCAACAAGCAATCTTGATAAAAAAATGTATATTACCAATTTGCAGTGTTGGAATTAGCTGTCAACGATGATTCCCATGAGCTGCTCATGAATTATCACATTCCTGTTTCTTTCTTACAACCTTTCTACCACCACCATCTCAATCTGGCAACTGTAAGCAAGTTTTAATTTTCAATTCTTTAATCAGAATGTACGCTCATTACCGCGAAGAGGTGTTCTGTCAATTCGATAAAGTTGTGATATTCATCTGATGAATGACATAAATTATTTTTTTTCGACGCCATATATACATTAATCATCCGATGAATATAAAAATAATAGAACACTGCTTTGGCCGTTCCTGGTGGGATTTGTATTTTATGGGGTAAAATTGAATCCATTTGTTTTGTGGAAGAGTAGATTCATATATGCATAATACATATTGTTGTAGCAGGGGTTGGGAGGTGGTGGACGAGTGATGTATTGGGGTACATTCGTCCGCCGCCTGGGGCGCTAGGGTCTCACATTGTGAGTGAGGACGGGACCATGGGGGGAGGGAATATAAATAGGGGTGGGAAACAGGGGTAGGGGCAGTTGGTGCCCAGGCAGGGAACAGGATAGAGCTCCCCCGATTACTTCCAAGTTAAATAAACAGCAAGATCGCTACCTGTATTTCTTGACTTGGAGTCGTTCCTGCGGAGATAGACGTTCACTGGCCATGCTGGGCAATTTCCCCCAACCAACTCAAGTATTTAAAGCCACAGAGAGCCCTGGGTGGTGCGATCCCCACACCAGGAGGATAGAGCCTCTGCTATTTCCCCAAGTTCCCATAAAATATTAAGCTAAGAGCACCAATTTATTAACTAACTATCAAGACGAGCTGAGATGAGCCAAGACAAACCAGGAAAACCTTGGACGAACGTTGGACGAACGAACTGACAAGACGATTCATGTTCTCTACTTCTTTATTTAATTGGTCTTCGGACACAATAATTGATGGCGACAACAATGGTGGCGGCGGTGGGATTGACACCAACGAATCTCACCCTCTATCGCCATCAGGGGAAGTAGGAATACACCCGAGAACCTGGAGTAGCTGGTTAGGCCAAGGCTATGAACGAGCTGGAGTACTTCAGCATGGAGCAGAGACGACACCGAAGGACGAACCTAGAGGGAAGAGCCCAGCTACGACCGAGACAAATGGTCCCTCGAAGAAGATGAAAGTGACACCGAGAACCATTTTCGTCTAGTGGCCGAATTAAACCAGTGGACGAATGACCAGAAGGGCCTACACTTGGGTGTATGCTTGGCTGGACCCGCCTTACGACTACTAGAGAAGGTAGACTTTGAGGATGAAGGGACGTTTCCCAGGCTCGCCCAAGCCCTCTATGAGCACTTCCAGCCAGCAGACCAGATCGCACTGTACAGAACGGAACTGCGAGCCAGGAAGCAACGGGAAGGGGAAGACCTCCAGCAAATTGCTGACGAAATCGAGAGGTTGGCCAGGTTGGCATACCCCATGGCAGACAAGGACATCTTGGACGACCTAGGTAAGGACCTGTGCCCCGCCGCTCTAGCTGATGCCCAGCTGAAGAGATGGGTGGCACAAGCCAAGCCACGTACCCTCACGGAAGCCCGGTCGGCAGCTCTCCATGGGGGGGGGCACACTTCGCAGCGGAAGAACAAGGGGGACGAACCAAGTCGTCCATTAGAGCTGTCCAGACGGAGCGGAGCTCGGACGAACGCATGGGCCAGCTCAAGGAAATGATGAAGAGCCTGCTGACCAAGGCGGAGGCTTGGCAGTGGCCAAACAGGAACCGGGATATGACAAACAAGTGCTATGGCTGTGGCGAAGCGGGCCATTTCAAACGGGAATGTCCCAACCGAGTTAACAAGATAAGGAAGGAAGAGGCGGAAAACTCCAGGGGACAGTAGGTGGCCAGGCCACTGTCCCAGCAGCATCCGGCACAAGCGGTGGACAAATGTACACAGGGGAGATGAACTTCCAAGGGAGATGGGATCATCGGTCAAAGGGAATCCTCATCCAAGGACGATGTAATGAGATATGGATCGATTGGCTGGTTGACACAGGCGCTTGTGTCACGCTGCTGGGAAGGGCGGTGTGGGAGCGAATGGTGAATAGACCAGAGCTCCAGCCCACTACTGTCAGGGTGGTAGGAGTAGGGGGCCAACCCATGGAGATCCTGGGACAAGTCCACCTGGAGGTGGCTTTCCAAGGAACATCAATACCGGTCCCCGCCATCGTAGTGGACATAAACTATATGGGCATCTTGGGGATGGATGTCCTTAGACAACTCAGAGGGGTGGTTGATGTAGATATAAAGAAACCTTCAAATTCGACCACAGCAGGTAGGACCTGTGGAGGTGAGGGAGGGAACAACTGTCCCCTCGGGCACCTGGACGAATCTCCTGGCAAGAGTCAAGGAGTGGAGCCAACAAGATGAGGTGGTGATCGAGCCATATTGGCTTGAGTCAGGACTGTTGACTGCCCAATCTGTCAATCAGGTAGTAGCAGGGGAGACCTGGGTGAGGGTATCTAACCCCACTAACAACGATATTGAGTTACATCCAGGAGAACGGGTGGGACACTGGGAGGAGATAGACGAAGGTCATGGGGACAAACTCAGACCAGTGGGACGGATTGGGCAGAACCCTGTATCATTAGAGGAACAAGTTCGAGCAGAAGAAGGAAGAAAAAGGTCCACATACAAAGCCCTCTGGACCCAGACGGATGAGGCCCCGGTGCGGGGCAGAGAAGAACTTGTCCAAGAACTCTACCAGGATTTCGGAGATATTTTTTAGGAGCGGTTCGGACAAACCTCACAGGCCACACACACCATCGATACGGGGGATCATCCTCCTATCAAGACGAGACCGCGCCGAGTGCCGATTCACAGATGAAAATTGGTGGAAGACGAGTTGGATAAACTCTTTGAGTCCATGGGCATCACCAGTCATCCTAGTAAAAAAAAAGATGGCGGATGGCGATTCTGTGTCGACTACAGACAATTGAATCAAATAACACGCAAGGATGCGTACCCGTTACCCAGAATGGACGACATACTGGACAGCCTGACTGGGGCCAAGGTGTTCGCTACCATCGACCTGGCCAGTGGATACTGGCAGGTCGAAATGGCTCAGGACTCACAAGAAAAGACGGCCTTTTGCACGCATAAAGGACTCTATCAATTCTGTGTTATGCCATTTGGTTTGGTCAATGCACCATCAACATTCAAGCGATTGATGGATGCTGTTCTGTCCTGCATGGTGGGAGACGAATGTCTAGTTTACCTAGACGATGTCATCGTGTTCAGATGGACAGTGGACGAATGTGCCGGAAGACTAAGGACGGTTTTCGCCAGGCTGAGGGAAGCAGGGCTCCAAATCAAAACGAAAAAATGCCAACTATTCCAGAAGGAGGTGAGCTTTTTAGGCCATCTCATCTCAGGGGAGGGGGTTGGGACGGATCCCTCCAAAATCGAGGTACTAAAGAACTGGGGAGAACTACGTGACAAGAAAGACGTTCGGTCCTTCATGGGATTCTGTTCATATTATCGATCCTTCGTGCCTGGTTTCGCCCAGATAGCCGTCCCCCTCCACGCACTCACTAAGAAAGCAGCTCCGTTCGAGTGGACAGAGGATTGTGAGCGAGCCAAACAGGAGCTAATCCAATCTCTGAGCGGGTCACCGCTAT
This sequence comes from Sthenelais limicola, assembly GCA_942159475.1. Taxonomy (NCBI): domain Eukaryota; kingdom Metazoa; phylum Annelida; class Polychaeta; order Phyllodocida; family Sigalionidae; genus Sthenelais; species Sthenelais limicola. Next base: position 77,827,983 of record OW804096.1, on the reverse strand, counting down.
TAGCTTTTCCCGAAGCTGAGTCGGAGATGATATTGGATTGTGATGCATCAGCGGAAGGCCTGGGGGTGGTGCTGTCTCAGTGGGTGGACGGGAGGGAACGGGTACTCCAATTTGCCAGTCGCATGGTAACGAAAGCCGAGCGAAACTATTGTGGCACTCGCAAGGAGCTACTCGCTGTGATTTTCGGAGTCAGGAAGTTCCACTCCTATTTGGTGGGAGCTAAATTTCTGATCCGGACGGATCATAGTGCCCTGAGGTGGCTAATGCAAACCAAAGAACCAGAGGGCCAATTAGCCCGATGGATTGAAGAATTGGGATGCTACGAGTTTCGTATAGAGCATCGACCAGGCACTCGACATGGCAATGCGGACGGACTCTCTCGCCAGCCTTGCCATCAGTGTGGACGAGTGGAGGACGAGGACGAATCCGGGGACGAACCCGAGGGAGTCGTGGGGATCTTACGGATTGATCAAGCAGTAGACAATCGACGAGCTAGTCAAGAGACCGACCCCCTAGAACAGGAATTTCGTCGAGGTATTGAAACGGGAAGTCGACCTGAGCCGGGACGAGGATTCGGAGATGTCGAAGTCCACTGGCTCCACAGACGATTCAACGACCTCTCAGTACGTGAGGGAATTCTGGGGTTGGAAGTACTGGACCAACACGGGTGACAGACATGGAAGGCATTTGTCCCACGGTCCGTCCGCCCATCCCTCATCCGCCAGGCTCACGAGGGGCCCTTCGGTCTGCATGCAGGAAGAGACAGGACACAAGAAAAACTGGGAAGGAAGCAGATCTGGCCAGGAATGGACAAGCAAATCGCTTTAGAAATCGAATGCTGCTCCATTTGCCAGCAGACCAAGAACCAGGGCTCGAGGAGACAAACGCGTATGGGTGCTCATCCATTGGCCACTGTGGGAGAGGAATGGGCTATCGATATTACGGGGCCATTCAAGACAACCGAGAGAGGCCATAAATTTGCTCTAGTGGTGACGGACCTCTTTTCGAAATGGACGGAGGCTTTTCCTATTGCAGACATGACCGCAAGCACAGTAGCCAGGGTCCTCGTCCGGGAGGTGGTGTGTAGGTTTGGGGCACCCCGGACCTGGCATACGGATCAGGGGCGTAATTTCGAGTCGAATTTATTTGCTTCCATCGCCGAATTAATGGGGATAGATAAAACTCACACTTGCCCGTATCATCCACAGGCCGATGGACAGGCCGAGCACTGGCACCGTACGATGCTAGCCATGCTCATCACCATCGCTGACGTACAAGACCAGTGGGACGACTGGCTGCCCTATGTTAGCGCAGCCTATCAAGCCGGCCAACACCGGACCACTGGGTTCTCCCCTAATTATCTTATGTTCGGGAAGGAGGTGCACTTGCCCTGGGAGCTTTGTTACCCATCACCAGAGACGAGGACGAATCCCTTTGGATTTGTCCAAGAATGCCACATTAAAATGGCTGAGGCCCCATCGCATAGCATGGGAGAAACTGGCGACTGCCAGGGAAAAAGACGAGGCCTGGTACAATCAGAAGGTCAGGGAGGTAACATACAAAGAGGGAGAGAAAGTCTGGTTCTTTCAGCCAATCAAGAAAGTGGGCATCTGTCCTAAATTTCAGAGGTTTTGGACGGGTCCCTGGACAATTGAGAGTTGCCTGTCGTCCACCACCTATAAAATCAGGTGGGGATGGAAAACTAAGGTGGTGCATGGAGACAGTCTTAAAATAGCTCGCCAGACGGACAAGGACGGGGAGGGGGACGGGGCCCCCGTGGAGGTGGTCACCAGGGAGATCCAGACGTCGTCCTTCCAGGGGACGGGTCATCATTCTCCCTCCGCAGACAATCGAGAACAGACCTCCCGTAGCCTACTAGTATCCGTGAAAGCAGTTATGCCTCACTCAGAGAAGAAGGACGACAGCGGGAGAAAAAGGTCAAGAAACCCGGACAGAGAGAGGAGGAGGAGTGAAAAGGAGAGGGAGAAAAAGAGCAGTAATGACAATAGAAGGAGAAAGGACCTGAATCTGCAGACCATAGACTCCGGGCGGGTCGAGGAGTTGGGCCTGGAAAGGGAGAAGGTAGCGTCCCGAATTGTGGTGACCGGCGATAGCAGAGCGGGGACGAATGACCGGGAGGTGGCGCCGCCGGTGGCAAACTCCAGCAACTCTTCTCGGCCAGCCCGGAGGGTGGCAGCCTCGGTGGCGGGACAAGAAAACACTACCGATAGTAAGCTCAAACAGGCCACTTCCTGTATAAACAGTTCGGAGACAGTACACCAGAAAGAGAACAGTCAGAACCTAACCAAAAGTCAAGTTTACAGGCAAGAAACGTCCCAATACACCATGTTAGCTCCGGAGGATGATGAGCAAAGCTGGACGTGCATGGACGTGGAAGTGTTAGTCCCGGGAAAAGACGGCAAGTACAGCTGCTGGGCCTGTGATAAGGTACTGGCCAGTAGAAGTTATCTATGCAAACATTTGGGGACCCATGAGACCCTATTTAAGGGGTTTCTCTGCCCAATAAAGGAATGCCGTGTATGCGACCAGAGCCCAAGACCTGGCCCCGCATATCAAAAATCATCATGGGGTGGAAATTGAAGTAGAACAGAGCATGGCACGAGTACTGATGGTCACGGCCAGAGCGCCAGCCCTATATGCTCATCCCGCTACAGAAGACGAAGTAATACTCTTCAAATCAGGTGAAAGGATGTGTCCTCGTCTGCCGGGAGGACCAGTCATTACGGCCCTGTTGGAAGGAGACGATCCCCCAAACAAGAGACGAAGGACGGATGGGCATAAAGGAGATGTCCGGGTAGTCCCTCGTCCTGCCAGCCACACTCAAGCGGACAAATCGCCACGAAGAACCTCTCCTCGTCGCGCTCCAACTCGTCCAGCGCCGAGACCTGAGGCAGCGTGGGGAAAAGACCTCCGGGATGAGAAAGAAACCAAACCTCCTAGAGCCAGGGATTCGTCCAAGTCGACACAGAGGGAGGAACGAGACAAGACTACTCGGGAAGAGAAAGAGGCCGAAGCTAGAGACTCGTCCCGAACCAAGCGAGACGAATTGGAGAACTCCAGCCATGATAAGTCAAAGGCAAGATCCAGCTCCCACCGGTCGTCCAAGGAGACATCCGTCTCACGGCCCAAGTCATCCCGAGACGAACATTCGTCCAAGAGAGAGGACCAGGGGACCCACCACACAAAAGATGAAGAAAGTACATCCCATGACAAACCTAGGATGGTAGATAAGACCAAGCAAGCAAGCAAGAGCAAGCAAGAGGACCATCGGGTTGCTGAGGCAGGCAGTATCCTCGGTGGACTAGATGATGAAAAGCCAGACAGCGATCTGGGAGAGGAACCCAAAATTGAGCTTGTCGAAGATGAGTACATAGACCTGACCATGACCGAGGAGGAGGAGAAACAAGCAGGATGAACGGCAACGCACCATCACCTCATCTACAGTACACGAGTCGACTTGTCTCGCCCCAACAGGACCTCGGAAAGGCGAGGTGAAAGGAGCGGTCCCACAACCGCCTCCTGCTGCCTGTCAACCATCTCCAGCCCACCAGCAACCTCCGCTGATACCCCACGTTATGTATACTCCACCAGGGGGCATTCTTCCAGGGGGACTGTGGTCAGGATGGCCAGCTAACTTGCCAACTCCAGGGACTCAGCAAATGATGCAGCAGGTGTTAAATTCATTGGAACGAGGGACGATCCCGGCGACAGCTGTGGTGGTACCAACTCCACCCTCAAGGGAACTGGTAGCTCAGAGAGGCCTGGACGTGGAATCACCCGACACACCCGAGGACCGGAGACAGACCAAACCACCCCCTTCATCCTTGAACACCCCAGTTTTTCAGATTGCTACAGGTGGAGCGAGTGAGAGGTCGGAACCCATGGCATGGTCGGTGCCCCTGGATCTGACCCCCAGCTCCAAGAGAAACCTGGAAGCGCTGCAGACTAAGGGAGAAACCACCTTCGACCCAGAAAAGGGGGTCCAAGACCTCACCCTAGGCCCACAAGAGGAGGGAGGAGAGGCCATCAGTAAGACGACATTAAAAAGACGCATCGAAGCCACGGAAAGGAAGGGGAGGGCCCCGAGAGGTGGACCGTTTGGACGAAGAACCCGCACACCATTCCTATCAGGCTCCGTCATTGATCCTAAGCTTGAGCTACCAGTCCCCGCTGAGATGTGGGTCCCGTCCATTGTCGCCATGTCGGAGTGGAAACAACAATGAGACATCGCCGACATGGAGGGCGTGTGGACGGTCAAATATCGTCGCTCGTTTGTATGGAGGGGAGGTGTGCACACCAAGATACCCAACCCAGAACTGACCATAGAGCTTCCCGATATCGCGACACACCCAGTTCAATCAGTACGTGAAAGGCTGACCAGGACCGAGGTTGAACCAGGCATTGTGAGGTTCGTCCAGACTGTGTGGAAGACGCACCCTATTGACAAAGAGGACGAATGAAGAAAGCGCGTTGAATACTGTTCAAAAGATGTGTCTTGCGATATCTTTCCTAAAGTTTTGTCCTGTATTAAAGGAATATGTTAACATGGAAGTTTCATGTATTTTTACCGGTGCTATTGTAGCTGGATTGTGTTGTTGTTAGAACCTTGCGATATTCTTGTGACTGATTTTTGTAATTTTGGGGTCCAAAATTTACTAAGGGGAGGGTATTGTAGCAGGGGTTGGGAGGCAGTGGACGAGTGATGTATTGGGGTACATTCGTCCGCCGCCTGGGGCGCTAGGGTCTCACATTGTGAGTGAGGACGGGACCATGGGGGGAGGGAATATAAATAGGGGTGGGAAACAGGGGTAGGGGCAGTTGGTGCCCAGGCAGGGAACAGGATAGAGCTCCCCCGATTACTTCCAAGTTAAATAAACAGCAAGATCGCTACCTGTATTTCTTGACTTGGAGTCGTTCCTGCGGAGATAGACGTTCACCGGCCATGCTGGGCAATTTCCCCCAACCAAGTATTTAAAGCCACAGAGAGCCCTGGGTGGTGCGATCCCCACACCAGGAGGATAGAGCCTCTGCTATTTCCCCAAGTTCCCGTGAAATATTAAGCTAAGAGCACCAATTCATTAACTAACTATCAAGACGAGCTGAGACGAGCCAAGACGAACCAGGACGAACCTTGGACGAACGAACTGACAAGACGAATCATGTTCTCTACTTCTTTATTTAATCGGTCTTCGGACACAATAATTGATGGCGACAACAATATATACATGCATATCTGATATAGTTTTGATATCAAATGAGAGTTAATTACTAAGGAATATGATAGAATCCAGAAGTCACAGGCAGATATAATCATGTAACTATGATTTAATCACTAATTACAGCCAATACTATCAAAATATATTGAATGTTTATACTGTCCATGACATTGCCTTGTCTTTATTCAGCCAGCATTGAATTCATCAGGAGCTGCCAGTGTATTTGGCACGTTTATCAGAAGGAAACCTGCACTATTACCCAACACAAGCATCCCACCTACTGGTGGCCTTGAGGTATTGTCTAATCAATTCATTACAAAAGTATGGCACCAGAGGAATAAAGGGATATCTGTCAGAGGAACGTATCCATAGGTCACTGGTAGTTTTCCCCGATAAGCACTGTTTTGGATTCACATGCAATGAAAATGACAAACTTACCATTCTTCCGAACTTGGTTTCGTGACAAAAGGGAGGTATGATGATTAGAAAGTTATCTAAAGATGACTGCCTGTCCAGAGTCTATTTAAACCTGTGGCTTCTTTACCATCTGAACTGCAATTACATGTAGTGTTACGTAATGCGTTGGTCCCCCTAGCGGATAGTGGGCAAGGTAGCAGGGCACAGCTGCCTATGCAAATTAGGGATGCGCTGCTGGGGCAGTGACCATAGTTAATAAAGCAGTTAGCTGAGAGTGAGAGTCCCCAACAGGACCACACACATATACCATAGCTCCTTGTTATTCGTCTTAGTAATTAGCGTGTAATTGTTAATTGGTTATCAATTAGCGAATAAGTCTTTAAGGAATACAAAGACTTATCAGTAGTTCTTCGCACAAATTTGCAAAGCAATGTCTTTAAAAAAGCGAATTTGCCTTATACTGTGAAGGGCGCAAAAAGACTAGTTTAAACAATTCCTTTATTATATAATCAATCCAAATGAATATAGTGTCGTCAAGGTTATTACTATTTTATTCACAGTTAATTTCCATTGCCCTATGATTTTACAATATGTACAGTTATCATTGTCATTTACAGGCTTACATTTATGGAATAAACGAAGCACTAAAGGCTCCCCTCTTCCCGATGTTCCTGGTAGCAAGGATCGTCACCGATTTTATGGATTATAGGTACAATCTAAATTTTAAAAAATAGTTCAAATTTCATCCGGACTTCCACCGAGTGGGTTGTATGAGGGTAGTTGTCAGGAGGACCAGATTTGCATCTCATTTTTGGCAAGGCTAACAGAAACTTTTATTTACCAAATACAAACAAGCTTGAATTAAATATATTCTTTATTTCGTTTCCAAAATTGGTTGTCCATTTCTGATTGCTCAAGTCTTCCAATGGTTGCCAGATAGAATAGAAAACAGATATCAACAAAAAAAGAAATGTCAACTGTTGAGGAAAATGTACATCGAAATACCTTGATTAACTATAACAAATGCTTAAGAATTACTTAACCTAAGCTTTAGCATAGTTTTCACATAGTTTTAAAACAGATAGTCAGGTAGGTGCAAAAAAATGCAAGAATTGTTCAAATTGGTATTAAAGCTTGAAATTTGGTACTGTGATAGATTTTGGTATGCTGATTAATTTTGGATATTGACCCATTCTGAAAAATTGTTTTCTTGGGTTCTGTTGCCATGGTAACATTTTTTTCAGTGAAATTATGGCCATTCCCTCGAAATACTAAATACTAACAAATAATTTGATGTGGTATATGCACACAAAGTAGTCTATGGAATAGTTCTTTAAATTTTCTAACTATTTCGGTGAATCATATGGTTGCTAGGCTATGTATGGTTGCTAAGCAACTGATAATATACTGAAATTTCTCCAAAATGGTTCATTTTATGTATATTTTATGGAGTAAGGCAATTATTTATGTTCTAGAATGTAACATTTATTTAATGATAACATTTTCAGTGATATGCTTCAGCTTTTAGAATATCCAAGATGGCTGCCAAATGGTTCTAAGATCCCAAATGGCTGATCAATGAGCCTTCAGGCCCACTTCCTAGTTGTGTTGATGTCAGTTTGCAAGCTCATTCATTGTTCATATCAGTATGTACTTTAACCAATTCTGAACATTATAATAATGAACCTACAGCGGGACATACCTTGTCATAGGCATGTCAACTGTCAGAGCAACAATCTGATCTACCTAATAACCTGCAAAAGCTGCCAGACGCAATATGTTGGACAAACAATGAACTCCATCATATCCCGCTTCGGCAATCATTTCTTTGACATCGGTAAGAACAATGACACTACGGTGGCTCGGCACCTAAATGTTTTTCATCCAGATGTCAAAGAAAAATGGCAAAACATCTCTATCTCAATCCTCTCTTAATAAAAGCGGACGCAGAATCCGCTACTGCAAGACTCAGAAGGAATTCAGATGAGAAAAGATGGATAGCCAGACTACAAACAATGGTACCCAGTGGACTTAACATTCTGGACTGAATATTTATCAAACATTTTCAACCATTACGTTCACAAATAAAGTCTCATAGAAAATGCCCCTTCACGCCCCTTCATGCAGTAGTTCTATGAATTAGGTAACTATTTCAGGCAATTCCATGCTTGCTAGGCTATTTATGGTTGCTAAGCAACTGAAAATATGCTGAAATTGATCCGAAATGACTTATTTTATGCATATTTTCTGGGTAAAATCTATTTTTTATGTACTAAAATGTAATATTTCTTTAATAATCACAATTTCAGTGATATGCATCAACATTTAGAATTTCCAAGATGGCGGCCAAATGGTTAGAACTAAGATCCAAAATGGCTCATCGTAAGACCATTTTTGCCCATTTACTAGACATGAGCATGTTCATACTACATAATAGTATGTAATTAACGACCAGGGGTTGAAACCACCTGGGGTTGAAACCACCTGGGGTTGAAACAACCTGGGGTTTAAACCACCTGGGGTTGAAAAGACCAGGGGTTAAAAAGACCAGGGGTTGACAGTTCCAGGTGGGAAAAGACCAGGGGTTGAAAGTTCCAGAAACCCTTAAAAAGGACCTAAATGAAAGCATCTTACAGAGCATGCATATTTGATTTATTTGCTTTTGTAAACATCAACCATATAACATTTTTCTTTAGGACGAGCCCACAAGAAGGAAGAAGTAAATATTGAAGCTGAAATTAAATGTTAGTCAATATAGAGTAAAGTTGGTGGGGAGTATGTTACTCCCAGGATCTAGCTGCACATGGTGGGTTCTCCATGTCCAACAGGGCATAGCAGACCAGTTACAACAAAATAAGTCTAATTAGTTGTAGGCCTCTATAAGTGGTGAAATAAAAACTACTTTAATACCAATTTGAACAATTCTTGCACCAATCTACCTGACTAAGATAGTTTAGGGTTTGCAGGTCACGTCACTTTTAAGAATGACATTTGTCCAGGGTTTGCCCTTTTTGATTGTAATGATATTTCGATGTCATATATATTTTAACACATAATTTGAACGCAGATCAAAGGCAATAGGAGGTACGCATACGTTGGGGGTGAATATGGAACTGGTAACATTTCCGTCTCCGCATCAATCATGGTTTCAGTGCCGTCCTAGCATTCAAATTGGACACCCCCAGGTAAATATTTCTTTGATCTTTTTATTGGGTAGGGATATTATGCGATGTGGAGTGTTAACGTTGCCCCGAGAACTGTGGTACTCTCTAATTACTACCTACGAATAACTACCTACGAACTTCCGCCCCAATAAGCCGGGCAGACAGACCACAGCTTCCAACAACAGAAGCAGGAACCAGCAGCGACCTAAAAACAATGCCAATCCCAACGCTCAAGCCCAGAGGGGCGCATCGGGGTTTGGAAACCCCCAGAAGAGGAAAGTAGGAGGTCCTCCTCCTGCCAAAGTGGCCAAAAAGTCCAACAAACAGCCTCAACCAAGAAGAGACACACCACCAGCTCAGACTCCAGACCACAGCCTTATGTTCCAAAGAATGGCGGAAGCCTTCGTGTCCAACTTCATGGACATGATGTCGAAAAAGAACTAATCTGCAATAATTACATATTCAACCTCAATTCTGAATCCTGTGATATTGACCTGATTGATTTTGTGATTAAGTTCAATTGTTTGAACTGTTGTTGTTTCATATGTCAAACCAATTACAATTCCATAGTCTTGAGCGACCCAGACAGCTGGGAAGCTATTAAAGAAACCTTGTTAATGTACATTGACTTCGATTTCTCGAATACGAACGCTAATGCTACACTCGATGATAATCTAGTATCCCAAAACGGCGTTATCAACCTATCTAGCCTAGAACTAACTGCGGGCGAAACCAACTTACTTACAAAAGGTCTAAATTTCGTACCGACTCCAACAACCCCCGACCGAGGCGAACTTATTGAAAATTTAGAGAAATTCAACACCTCTATCAAACGTTCTTTATTCATACATAACCATTCAGAACAATTCAATTCTCATTCCTCGAATCCAACTCAAGCTTTCGAACATAGAAAATTCAAGGAGCCGTCAAAATGGAACCCTCCCTGTACTGGTTGGGTAGAGTTTATGTTCCTAAAAAATGAAGATTACCTTCAAAACTGTCCGCTTCGAGCCCCGAGAAGGCAGAATTTGGACGAGGCTGAACGAACCGCACTTTCCAGACTTCGCAAGGAAACGTCTATCGTTATCAAACCAGCCGACAAGGGTTCAGCAGTAGTTATTATGGACAAAGAGATGTACATAGCAGAAGGCCTTAGACAACTTTCTGACAAACAGTTCTATCTTGAAACCCCATTTAACTTAACCCACAAACACAATGAAATTGTGCAAGAGGCCATTACTCTAATGGTCCAAAAGGGAGAGATCACTGAAAAGACAGGTAGGTTCTTGGTCCATGACAGCCCCAGAACCCCACATTTCTACATGCTCCCCAAAATACATAAAAACAAATTCCCACCTCCGGGTAGACCCATCATCTCTGGCAACGAAAGCCCCACTGAACGCATCTCAGCCTTCGTGGACCATTTCGTAAATCCGATGGTGCCTAAACTCAAGAGCTTTCTGAAGGACACTACCCACTTCCTCCAGACCATCAATGCTTTAGGCAAGATACCTCCCAACTCCCTACTAGTGACCCTAGACGTCACAAGTCTATACACCAATATACCACAAATGGAGGGGTGTATGGCAGTAGGACAGGCCCTACTCAAACACAGACCAGCACATAGCAACCCCACAAATGTCTCCCTGGTAAAACTTCTGAGAATAGTACTCACATCGAACAACTTCCAGTTCGATGGGAAGCACTACCTTCAGATTGGAGGCACAGCTATGGGCACCAGAGTAGCCCCCTCACTAGCAAACATATACATGGGAAGATTTGAAGACTCCCATGTATACACATACAGGCTGCAACCATTACTATGGAAACGATACATCGATGACATTATAATGGTGTGGCCTCATGGCATGGACGAACTTCACACATTCGTACAACATCTTAACCGTGCCACCAAAAACCTCCAATTCACGTCGGAGATCTCCCCTACCTCGGTAGATTTTCTTGACACCACGGTCTACATCAACGGGGACGAAATAGAAACAACCCTGTTCTGTAAACCCACAGACAGTCACAACTACCTCCTATACGAATCCTGTCACCCAACTCATTGCATGAAAAGTATGCCTTTCTCACAATTTTTACGTGTCAAGCGCATCTGCTCAAGACCAGATGAGTTTAGGAAACACTCTATGACATTAGCACTCCATTTTAAAAGGAGACACTACCCAAGAGCCCTCTTAGAAAGGGCCTTAGCAAAGGCGGAAGCACTGGACAGGGATGACCTCCTGAAAGCCAAACCCGCCACAGAAACAAGGGATGAGAACACTGAGAAAAGATTCTATTTCATCAGTACATTCAATCCATCAAACCCAGACATCGAAGACAAGATTCGAGAGAACTGGCCACTAGTAGAGCGCACGAAAACCTCCAGATTCCTGAAAGACTGCAAACTAGTCTTTGGTCACAGGAAAAATCAAAATCTGAGAGATCTACTAGTCAAGGCGTCGACAATACCACCAAGGACCACGCATGTGACAGAAGAACACAAATGCAAACGTCCAAATCATTGTCGATACTGCCCTCTGATGAACACCTCAGGCACACTTTGGATCAGAACCCTGCAACGGAACGTGCGCAGTCACAAGCATGTCAATTGCAGAACCAACAATCTGATCTACATTATCACCTGCAAAACCTGCCAAATACAATACGTTGGTCAGACCAAGAACAATATTGTAACTAGATTTGGCGCACATCTCTTCGACATTGAAAAGAACAATGATACCACGGTTGCTAGGCATCAAAACCAAGCACACCCGGAAACAGGAGAGAAAGGAAACAACATCTCTATTTCTATACTCACTTTAGTCAAGGCAGAAGCGTCAAGCGATGCTGCCAGAGAAGTAAGAAATCGGGAAGAAAAGAGATGGATTTCCAGACTAAAGACTCTGGTACCTACGGGACTGAACATTTTGGACTAACTCACCAAAAAATTGAGAATTTTCCCAACACGTTCCTAATTGATTATCCCAGAAAAGTCAGTATACAAGGCTACAACTAGAGCTTTTCTAGTTTGGACCAAGGTCCTACCACAATTCTACCTTCCCCAATAAATGCCACTCCCACATCAACCTGGGAGCAGACATTTGATGATTACTCCAATCATACATGGGATCTCAGCCTTTAAAAAGCTGAAAGCTCTACCTAACTCCACCTCCTCAACCTTGGGATTTGAAACAATCCTTCGGAGTTATCAGCACAAAATCTCCAGCTGAAGAAACACTTATGAAAAATTGGCCCAGTGTTACAATTACTTTTTAACCAATGTGGCCACACTCGCGCCTGATGAGACCGCTGTTGGTCGAAACCACCCAAACCCCAACCAAGGTGAATATAATTGAACAAATTTTATTAGTTCACATCAATTTCATCACTTATTGGACTCAAACTACTTTTGAATCCAAAAGGGAATCCCTCAAGAATCCCACAACGCCAGGGCATCCCCACCCGGGGATGCCCGATGACGTAACAATAGGGGTTACCATGTTCTCTATGCAACAATCAACGTTGCCATAGAATGAGCTCGGGTAGAACACTCGATAGAGGCACAGCCTCAGTTGTGGTAGCGCGATCGAGGCGTAAACACGTCGAAATACGAATAATATCTAATATCCACTACAATAAAGGGGCTAGGCATTGGACATATTCCATTCGGAAACAGTTAATATCTGAACTTACCTTATTTTCTAATCAAGCTCTAACCAAGTTTATTTCGAGGTTCATTAGATTCCATTTTATCCATGGGCGTATTTATTTCTTTTTTTTTATTTCTTTTACGGCCAAGACATTTAATCAATTTCTGTCAGCATAGTAATAATTAAGTATAAAGAAAGTCCCCAAGTCATCAGTATTTTCCAGAACTCACTATATAAATGAAATATCGATGGTAGGATCTGAAGTGATTCATTGATTTAGATCGCATCCTTTGAATCAAATTAGCAATTTCACCCATGGCCGTTTATCAACACTTAGTGGAATTATAGATCTATGCGCTTGGACTTGGAGTTGTGATCAACCGTATAGCCGCAAATTGTTCATGTAGGCTTCGAAGATTGTTTCACTTGCTATACACATCTACACATATATTCAAGTCTAAATGAACTATACAACATTCATGGTATCCTTAGCTATCCTTGTTTCTATATTGACTATACAATAAAAAAAACTCAGTACTGAGTAAAAATAATTTTACATGGGCCTCTCTATCTTCAAACTTCTATTTTTTCTCAGTCCCCAAGAGTATACATTCAATAATAATAGTTCGCACAATCACATTAGTTCGCATCTTAACACAGGTAGGCACAATCGGAACTCCGAATGAGCAGCCACAGTGGAATCATCCTTTCGTTTTCAGTCATCCCCACGACGTGGCAGCTCTATCAAGCCCCGGAGCCACCCTCGTAATAGAGATCTACGTCCAGAAAGGTGCCCACTATAGTACTTCCGATTATTACATCTTCGTCTTCTCCTATCTTAATATTCACACATTTCACTCTACGAAAGGTGATCGCCCCGGCGGATCACAGGGAAACTAAAATGAATGAGAGAAGAACGCTATATATTTTCCTAAAATCCCAGTAGCCTGGTCTAAGGGTGGCTGAAAACATCCATTTTATCTATACCAGCGTAAAAATAGCTACAAATAAGAACAATAATAGGCAAGTTGTAAAATTTTTATTCTGATCAACAATAACGTTTGACTTTAATAATTGGAAATGCTTGAAAAGTTGTGATTTTAAATTGTTCATCCTGTACTCATCTCTCAACGGTAGTTTATAAACGAAAAGGTCTGAAAGTTCAATGTACTTCAAGGGTTAATCATATTCGAAAACTAGTTTCTATGCTGGTTCCAGGTCCTAATTCACCCGACTGGAAAATAGACAACATGTCCGGTTATGCCTTTCTCCGTCTTGAAGGCGGAGTACATAAGAGATTATCAGAAGATTATGATGGGTCAGGAGTGTATATCCCAAGTGTCCCAATCGAGGTACGTCGAAGAAGCCTACCCGACTTTGCAACTAATATGTATATGTGTAATGTCATCCTCCATATTATCAGACCAGTGAGGAGGAACTCATATCTACACTTTTATACACTGTTTTATACATTGACGTAACTCTCAATTAGGATATATAGGCTTTTAGTCTCAGAGCTAGGACAGTCCATATAACAGACCTTTGGCTTTCAAACATGGATACTTTTTAAAAAAAAGTTTAGCAAGAAACATTACCATGATCTACCTACATTCATTTGGTGGACTGTCCTTAATAGTTCACCTTCCCTTAATGACACGTAAATCGTTATAATAGCTATAGTCTTGTTTTTCTCGGCCAGGGAGGTATCCTGAAAACAATACCGAACACACAAGCGACCCTGGACTTGGTTTTGACAAAAGTCGAGTCAAGGGTATGTTATATCTAACTAACAATCAGTCGAATTGTGTTGAAATGTTGTTCACCGTTGGTATTAAAGCTGGTCCCTGATTACATAAAAAAAGATATAATTACTTTTATTTGTCATCTCTTGATGTTCAGGACGTTTCTATTGGACTCAAAGATAAACGTGAGGTTCCTTTTTCGCCCTACGTTCCATACCTCAGAAACTCTCAAGAGGTAAGTGGAATTTCAGTTTTTCACAATGTGCATGGTTATACGGAACCTTTATTACCAGATTATTGCATTTAGTACAAACTTTTGCCCATCGGCAATACGATAAATAATAATGCCGCAAATCACACCAAAATTCCTAATGTATAATTTAATACTATTTTCCCGCAGATTTGCGTTTCAGAGGTACAGCTGAATTTCGGTGAAAAGAGAGTAGATACAAACAGATCAGACTCCATGTACAGCATAGACCGCTGGGTAAAAGAGTATACACAGGGAAAACATTTTGAGACGGTAGAGAACAAATTCAGACGATGGGCGTCGGAGGTAAATTGAATTTAATTGTACACCTGTCTCATTAACTTCGTTTAAACTGTGTAACCAAATGTGTATGTCTTAGAATGTAAATAAAGAATTTATCATTATTATACTAAACTTCTCCGGGTGGTGGTGGTAGCTATCAAACCCATATCAAATATAGGTTAGTTAAATGTTGCCAGTACAAAAATCGTGTTTCAAGTGATAAGTACAATATGCATCAAGAGCAGTTAGGCTGGTGGCTTCGTGAGTATTAATTACATTTATTTTTCGCTCAAATGTCTAAGTGAAAGTTGGGAGGGACAGTGAGCGGATTCTAGAAGCTATTTAAAATGTATACTAGACCGGGCCAGTACAGATGTCTCTGTGGCGCAATCGGTTAGCGCGTTAGACTGTTAATCTAAAGGTTGGTGGTTCGAGCCCACCCAGGGACTACCGTTTTCTCGCATGCGGGACTCAAACCCACCCCGCAAAGAGAGTACGAGTAAGAGTTTGTGTAGTATGCTTGCGTTGCGTCCAACAGGGAAGTCGCCTAAAAGTAACTTGATTGCAGGCCTTACTGAAAATCGTATGCTTCAGCTTTAGTCGATATTTAGAAGTTCTAAATATAATTATGTCTCCTTGTTTTAGGAAGTTTTCTATCCCCACCTCCCAACCCTCTAAAAGAAAAATATACGCCTGGCACGTACCCGGGCACGTACAGATCATTCCATAGCCATAGGTAGGGCCCTCCCTGAATTATATTTCTATTCCAAGCAATGCATTAATAGAAGTGTTCAAGCGTGAACAGAACATATTAATAGTCAGACAATAATGATAAATTCTAAATACATGTAATGAATATTGGCAGATGAATATGGGTTCCTCATGGGGGTTGCTTTTCTTTTCCCTTTTTTTCGATGAATTCTTCTAGCTTTGTTATCGATAGCTATCGATATTGCAACCCCAGGGGGAGATATAGAAATAATGCCATTTTAAATTTGGACTGGTCAATATGGGGCAGGATGGAGCGCTGCTAAATATCAATTCATTACAGAGTGAATTTAAAACCTGTTAAGTAAATAGTTGCAGAAGCGCTCGAGGAAGACAGGTATATGAACTCCCATCGCCCTGCGCTCACGTCGCCCCGGCATCAAAACAACACTGATCAACAGGTTGCACTGGGCGGAATGTCTGCGGCCAAAGTCTGAATCAAGCACTGGCACTGTACTTTTCCTAATCAATGCTCGCCACCGTGCTCGCACAAGCCTGTTGTGGTTATCTCGAGGCAGCGCAGCGCAGTTTATCAGAACGCGATAAATATAATCTGGGCATAAAACAGGACTCTTTGTATCAAGTATAATTTGTGACTTTGCTCCTCACATGTATTAAGGATTATCCATGCATGTGCACATGTATTATCCGGTATATTCAAATAGGGAGACTTAATCCGGATTGTTATCATTACATGAACACATCTCCTGGCCTGTATCTCTATTGCTTATGGTCATAATCACAGTTCTACGCCAAGTTCACTGGACTGGGATGTTACTTATCTTAAGTATGGAATGATCCCTTCGCATTCACTGCAATTGCACCCACCGAGCAGATTGTTACATTGCGTTCGACCATATCAAAGAGTCAATGGAATGTGAGGCGTAATGATCTCAGAGCTCTACATTCAACCTGCTTCTCAAGCCAGGTAGTGGGTGGTCTTGTTTGGACTGGCCCATGTTTGTGTTCCCCGACTGCTAAGCGCAGTGGTAGACTCAGGATAAGGCTAAGGGCGTGAGTAATAGAGAATAATATACTCAGCTGGAACTCAATAAATATGGCCACGCTTTATTACCGACCAGAAACCGCCCAGGTGAGTGATGAAAATCTTTGGAGTTCTTTTTTGAAAAAGTGAAATTGCCCCTCGCGAGGAGCTTAAGTCGTCTGATAGTGATATCTTATGAATTAGTTGTAAAATGTAAAATACCCCAGGGTGCTAAGTACAGATTTATGCGGTTAAGGCAATTGAGTTTGTTGTTTTACTTTCCACTACAACACAGCATTTGGTATGAACATTATAGCATCTGACGAGAGACCTTTTCCATATATGGCAAGAAATCATATTAGGATTGTTATCAACATGGACGAAACCGGGAGCATAAGCCAAAGCCTTATATATTCTGTTCTATAAATACAGGCGTATAATAGCCTAACCAATTTCTACATACTTTAGACTCCCGTGTGATGGTGGGAAATGAATGGATTACATACGAATCAATACCTGCATCTTTTCCCGTTTCTTATTACACACCTGTAATAACCGTTTATTATAACGATATACCAAACAAATAGTGCACAAATCTGTCCCGACAGATGTTTAGCAACTACGCCACTGCCTATACTATAGGTATAGGTGTCTGATATTGATCAAATTTAAGACAGGTACATGCATTTATAACTAACGTCCAGATAACCACACTGCATGGTCAAACAGTGAACACATCCCGTCTGTTATTACCCGGATGGAAGCTTTATTGATCGTCTCATTAATGTTTCACTTCCCTCGTGATTGTTCGCCGTGGGAACCAATAAACACAATTACCTTCCATTTAACGAGACGAGTGTAAAGGAAGAAATATAGATGTGGGCGGGGCAGGACAAATATAGTGTTTTTGATTGATTGATTATTTCCATCCAAAATAACATATATAATGATAATATAAAAAAAATAACAAAAACCAAAACAATAATATGGGAAATGGGTAGCCCCCATCTACGATAATCATAGGTCTTGCAGAGGGTTCACATAGTCATTGAGCATGTTTATCTGTCATATGATATGATATATATATATATGACATCATAGTATCAGTGAGTATTCGGTATTGGGATCGACCAAAGAACTAGTGTCCTGATTAAGTTTGTATAAAAATAAGGAAAAAAAGAAGGCATGCGCAAACGGGAGTTCATGCCCATCTCTCCTGTATTTGCCATACATCATAATAAATACATTTTAATAATAAATAAAAGGTTCATGAAAGGGAAGAAGTCGATATGTATCGTTTGTTTACAAGTCAAGTTTGACTGACATACTAAACCTCGGCAAGGTATTTATCTTTATAACTATGTTATTTAAATTATAGGGGGATTTAGCTTTGATAAACTCATGGATACTCATTCCACATCTTCTTGTCTGGAAAAGAATAATATGCATCGGATAAATATTGAAACAACTCTGGTGGACCGGAGCAACACAGGCACGGATACAGATCAACACAGGCACGGTGTGAAAACATCCCTGATCGAGGGGTATTGCGTTTTTTTCTATAAAAATTAAATATTGTATTGGCCTTAAACTGAATATAAAAAAATACAAACCCACTCAGTTTGTTTACGAGGGGGAATAGTGTTTTAGGGGTGTTCGGAAGAGCTGTGACAGTCACAGACAATATTCCTTTTCCATCCTTTATCCCTATGTACTAAATATGTATGACGACGATTGTATGTGTGAATTGGAAATAAAATCTAATAATAATAATTATACACATATATTTTACGTGTTTCCAGCCATCAAGGGATTCATTACCTGCTCAAGATGCAATTGAACACCTCCTACCGGATTACCAATATATTCTCCCGGATTCCGAGGGGCCAAGTAAACCTCTTGATAAGCAACCTGAGCGTTCCAATAGCAAGACATCACCGAGGTAATCATATTCGTCCTCTACTTACCTTTAAGCTTCTGACGTTAGGTTTCGGTTAATAAGCATTTAGAGCCACTTAAAGGAAATTTTGGAAAATATTGCCAAAAGGTGAAAACTTTATATAGATTTTCCATCATCGCCCTCATTTCTGCAGTAATTTCTTTGGATAAAATGTCCATGGGGTACTTTCCTGATAATATTCACAAAACGGATTAAATTCGATTATCAAATACAGCTACACATAACAACATGATATATATTTTTATGCCAACATGGACAGAAGCACGCCAAAAATTGATCATGAAATAAGGTAGGCATTGTAACATAATATATAGGATTGCATGAAACTGATACGCATTATGTAAAGAAAATCTCAAGGTGCCAAATCTATGTATACGTGGAACTAAAACCAAAACTAACAATATGCTGATTCAAGTTTTACTCTAATAAATGTATTGCATCACTAGTACATGATACACAGCATGTATTTCTTAATCGATTACAGGGCAGAAACTTAGTTCAATGATAATTTGCGTGCCAGAAATAGTGATAATATTTAATATGTATTGGTACTTCAATTTTTCTAATTTGTCCCAACTTTTTATACCCTCGCAAAGCTACAGTTTAGTTTAAGTCAATCTGTTCACCATCACCATATAAAGTTCTATATTGCAATAGTGTTAATGCGTGGCGATTGATGTAACCTTATTGTTTTCAGTTTGGTCTTTCACCTACATCGTTTTGTCACTTGCTCATCATTAACTTAACCTAGTTAAATGTAATCGTAATATTGCCCTCTGATTCCATGGAAAGAGTTTGCTGGAGGAGAATCATAATGAACAATATATATATATGACCGTAACAGGCAATTATAAACATCACGAAAAAAACAATTAACAGGTGATAAAGTCGCGTACGATGCATGAATGTTGTAGAGATACCTTGAGGCGAGATCCTGCTACCAAATGGCCTACCATATTAAAATCGCATCTTTATCCAGTTTTTATGCTGATATTATATAAATATATACATGTACACTAATCTTTTATTCAAGAGATACTTATAACCTATCCTGTATCAGGCATTCTCACTTTGAATACGGTAGTCATATCAAAATTAGTTGTCAATTATTCCTAGAAAAATAATAAAATCGTTTTTTTTTTTTAAATTTCGGTTTTTAATACCATAATGATAATAGTCGGACGGGTATAGCGAGAGCAACTTGACAACTATGAGCTTTATGCGGGTTAATCCGATGCAAAATAAAAAGTAGCAAATTCAATCTAACTTCTAGGCTGATATCTTCCATTGTCTGAACTACAACTTCATACACTTATTTACAATTATAGATTCCCCTTCTGCACTTTCCCCCCTCGTAAATAAACTGAGTGGGTTTGTATTGATCTGCTCCGGTCCACCAGAATTGTTTCATTATTTATCCGATGCTTATTATTCTTTTCCAGAAAAGAAGATGTGGAAAGAATATCCATGAGTCTGTTAGATTATCAACAGCAAGAATTGGAGAAATACAGACATGCTGTGCAAACCATGGGCGAGGATATTATGGCCCTCAGAGAGAGGGTCCAGGAGTTAGAGACGACGAACAGCAAGCTGAGGAGGGACCTAGGACATTATGGGGATAGTACTCGCATGCTGTATGATGCCCAAGAAATAGACGGCCTTAGCAGAGCAGACATATCGGAGCGATATGGTGAAAAGACTTCTTACTTTATAAATAGAAAGTTAAATTGGAAGGTTGATGTACGTGGTCTCATTATAAGGTCTCAAATTAAGGTCGTACATGAAATATTAAAAAATTCATGCTACATATTTTACCTCAAAAGCCTACTAAGAGGCAAGGGACGATGGGACAACTTCACTGAATCTTTTGCCATTGAATTGTAGCGATTTTATTTATTTTTATTATTTATGAACATGTTCCACATTTGGGAAGGGGTGGGACTTTAACCAATTTAACCATTTCTAACTTTTAACCAATTGTATAAGACTGAACACTGCCAAAACGAATGTAAAAAAAATCGCGAGTAAAAGCTAAAGGTTATTATTTCTGTTCTTCTAGTATCGTTGAAACACAACCTAAACAGGACCGCTGCAGAATTGCGAGATTACAAAGATAAAGTACTTAAACTTCAAAATGACCTCATCAAGGTAAATACATTCATCAGTATAAACGATGTTTAACATGAACTTTATATAGATCTATTTTTATCGGGGTATGCTACTGCGTTGGATAAAACAGAAGCTCTTTACTGTCATTGTAGTCATCTAACAATACACTAGAATATTTTATTTACAACAATAATACATTCATTTTTTCAATGTTAAAAGTAAAATTATTCATTCATGTTGTAAGTCTTGGTATGATTAAAAACATTAAGAATAAGAGCCCATTATTTTTTCTTAAACAGAGGAACGATGAAGCAAAGCAACACTCAAAACTAAGCGCAGCCCACGAGGACCAACAAGACCTAGTGAGACGGTTGCAAGACCGAGCAACAAAGGTCCGGCGGCTGGAAGATGTGATACGAAAACAAGAGAAAGTCATAGAAAAAATGGAGACTATGCTGAAGTCTAAACCCAAAGGACCTAGCAGGGGAAACTCTGGTACGTCATAGTTAATATCATAACCAGTCTCATTAGTGACTGGTCTAGGGGGCGGGATGGGGGGGGGGGGGGGGAGGGAGAGAGAGGTCTTCTCCCTTGGATAAATACGGTAACCGTTCCAAGACAGCCTCCCACATAAGGATACATTTAAAGATAGGGGTTGACAAGACAATGGTTCTTTTAACGTGACAATCTAATTTCCAAACATCTTATTGTATTGTATACGCAGATTATAAAGGCATATCACAACAATATGCCCTGGTATTCTAGGTGCAGATAGCGCGTTGAATGAAGCACTTCTTGAGGAAAACAAGAGACTTCGAGCAGAACTTGCCGAGGCATCGGTATGTATAAGTAAAGAAATATGTCAAATTCGGTCGTTATATATAGCATGTACATCTGGCATAATTCTAAATATAACGTTCTATGTAAATTGCATCAAGATCATAGATGATTTAAAAAACGATACACAGAAAAAAACCACATTGATCAGCAATAATCATCTAATCCCACTTTTAATGATCGGCCAGTATACATGCGTCAAGTTGCTAAATCTAATACCAGTAGAGTGAATATCTTTGCGACTACCAGAAGGCTGACAATGATGAGGCTGACAGGGAACGTCTCCAATTATACAGTAAATTGGAAAGGGCCGAAGGCAGGATAGCCTCGTTAGAAAACCAGGTAGGAATAGAAATATTTAAAAAAAAATCCAAATGAAAAACGGTTGCGCTGCTATACGAAATATTCGCTTTGTTACTTCCCAGCTTCGCACGTGACTTCAAATTATTTCAGTAAGAAAATAACTGCTAGAGGGAGAGTGAATGTGCCTTTCTAAATCCAAGGCTGATTGATTTTCTTCGTTATTAAACATTATTTCTTTCAGTCGTTTATGAAAGGGTCATCTTTTCTTGGTTTATTCTAATCATACCGAATGAGCTTTAGCATGACTTATTTTTCTTTGATAAATTTCTAGTTGGAGAAAAATGCTAGAGATTGGGCACGAGAGAAATCAGACCTTCAGCTGAGATTGCAAGAAGCAGAACTGGCTGCTACAATGCGACGTCGCGATGAATCGGTCCCCAAACCGGTGTGTATGCCTTTTTTCCCCGTTCAAGATAAGTTATTTCCATCCTTAATAGAACGGTAGTAAATTAATACGAGAAAGAAAATGCCAAAATAGCCATTTGAAGTTAAATGTGTACATATTCGTATAACCCATTGACCTTGGAGTAATAAATATAATTCAAATTGCGCGCAAGTACTAACAAATTCTCATGAATATCTCTCAGTAAAAGGACTGACTGCTCAACCCAACATAAAGGTACATTGTCAAACTATGTCTAAAGCATGCCCGATTTCCTTCATTTGTCCCACTGTCGCAATATATCATATGCATGATAGGTGGTTATTTTATTGGTTGTTCCTGTTGTTTATTTCAAAAGGAAGTTCAGTTTCCTTCATATTTGATATAAACTTGCAGCAAACTGGGTCTGACGTATTGAACTTAGATACAAGTTTTTCTTCTTTGGCTGAGAATCCGCACTCCACACATGTAAATTATTTACGTCTACTACGTCACTAACATTTATCTTTATCATTTGGAATGCACCAAGAATGAATTAAACGCTTTGTACAGTTTATCAACACCGTGTCTTCCTATGCACCCTAGTCCTTTTCAACTTTTTCTACCAAGTTTTTAAAATACTTTTTCTCTGCTTTATGTAATGATACGTGTGTGCGCAAGAACTGTACCACAACTAAGTTATGCTATATTGTTACATTCTGCCATCTTTAATTAATAATAATATTATATATTTAGGGGGATCTCCTTCCTATCTCACAACTGCTCGTCCTAACAGCTTGCTTGTCTGCCTCCTCTTCAGACTTCCTGAACGGATCCCAGTGCTTAAAAATTGAACTGATCATCAACAGGGAAAGGGCACCCCAAATGCCCTTTCCCTGACGCCTGCCCTGCTCTAAATAGTATTTGAAAGGCTTACACACATCACCCATTGACTCAAATAAATAGAATTACCTATATTAGTCCCAAAACTAAAGGTCTAACCACATTTGGTATTCTAATATTCGCTTACACAATAACTCAGTTCAACTGTGACTTATCATCAGTTGATAATTAAAGGGTTATTAGTTAATTGTCTGGATTCAGAATCAGTCAAAAGTCTGTGCCTGCCCTATGTGGCAAAAAAAACAGCAACATTTTAAAGACATCATGGTGCAACTTCGTAGATAATTGTCGATGGTTGATCTTACAGTGAATCCAATTGATTACCATACACCCCCGACAAAATTTCCCTCACATTAGACCTGACAAAACTCAGGACTACTAGTTGTAACCAGGGAGGATTGCGATGTTTTAAGTAAACACAGATTACTAAATTGAATACTTGTTTCGCTGTCATCACAAAAATAAACGCAGTTAAGATTTCGCTTCTCCGCCATTTTAAAAGAAATAATCACATATTTCAGAGGCCAAGAGCAGAGGAGCCACTGGGTGAGCCGCGACGTTACTCCCATTATAACCGCAACCCCAGCCCTGGGAGAAGGAATAAGCCACACATAGGCTACAACACGCCAAATTATGACCCTATCCAGCACAGTTGATAGCCTGCCTACACGTACTCCCTGAGATTTAAGTCACGCTGCCGGGAAATGGTATATAGAATTAGCATTGATGTACTTCCAGCTTAAGTGAACCACTGAACTGATGCGCAAAGAAAGGGCTTAACACTTCTATCCTCCTCCGGCCATGTACTCGCTTTGTTAGACTTGGGTCAAAACATGCACCCTGATCACTAGTTTAAGGACGTTACTTTTATAATGAAGATTGTCAATTAAAAAAAATATATACTTACCTTCGATGTGCATTTGTAATCGTTTTCGAGTGAATTTGAATACATATACAATGTATGTCAATTCTTTTGCTATCTTATCAATAAAAACGAGGAGTTTTTAAAGAGTTGTTGCGATTATTTCCATGGTTTATTGAAATGGGGAAAGGAGTTAGCTACACGTTAACACAAGAGGGGAAAAGGGTACGTAAAACCAAAACCTTATTATTCGAAGAATTACACCCTCATTCCCTGACTTTACACCTAATTGTTACCGTCGTAAGTATATCGCTTGCCAACCTACGATTAAGGAATGGGGGATTCAAGCACATGGTAGGCTAAGGAATTATAAGTTGTTCAAAATTAACAGGAAATAAAGAACGGTTGAAACTATCATCTCTATAAGATGCGCACTTTATTTATGACCCAGGAAATAAAATATATGATATATTGATAAACATAAAATTGACCACAGCACAAAAATATCATATCTTAGACTAATAATTTTCCAGCGGAGTGTTCATGGTATACATGGATTTTCTTTTCTAGGTAAACAAAAAACTACTGTAAAGCCCAGGCCAACCCCATCAAAGACAAATAATAAGGATAAGAAAGAGCGTACAAGGCCCTGCGAAGCCTGTTTACATAAAAGAACACCGACTAACAAGGCCAGGATATGGAAATATTGAGATATTTTGTCCATAAACGCCCTGTAACCACATACCAGCAGGATATCGCGCAATGATTATCACTGGCAACAGAATATTGCGAAACATTATTACACAATATACATTATTAACAGAACAAAGCAGGTAGAACGATCTACTCATTTGGTACGTTATGAATTTTCCCTAACCACTTTAACAGAGTCCACTAGTCTCATAATCCGGCACCTGCTAACTCGGTTTTTTTAGAGTTACTTCCTTCTGAAACTATTTCCCCTAAATCGAAATTATCAGCTCCTGCAATATCACTTTCAGTGTTGTCGTCCTCTTGCAAATCTTCATCTTTATCGTCGCCGTCAAGACGTCGCTTTCCTGACTTAATTTCTTCCATTGTCAATTTTCCTTCACCCAAAAGTCGGAGGAATTTTCCTGGAATAAATTAGTATGACACTTGTTAAAAATAATTCTAAGGCTATTATAAGGCAATAAAATCGTCAAATTTATGAAAATATGAAGACTATTATGATAATATGTAACTGTACTGATCAACTCGAATAAAAATCTTTATAATATATATATATATATATTTACTATAAAAATAGTTAACGTTTCCGTGCAAAATAAATGAATAAGTATGAAGTTTTCACGTTTAAGACAAACAGGATAATTTAACGTTGAAAGAATTAATGGAAAGGAAATTAGCAGTCCTTAAACATGTAATGTTGCCATATGGGGAAGGGTAAAGTACCTGCCATATTGACTATCCAAGAAATATTAACAAGTGGCAGTAAATAGCGTTAACTTTCTTTAGCACCAGGGGCAAAGATAAGTTATTAGGAGGTTCAGCAAGTCTATACGTAAACGTATCTCTGATATACAAACATATGTTAAAAGGAAGAAAGATTCAGTAAAACATGGCGGGATAAACGTAACGTAACATATGAAGCAAAATGTTTCATCTCACAATTTATTTTTTTACACATCAAAA
Organism: Sthenelais limicola; assembly: GCA_942159475.1. Taxonomy (NCBI): domain Eukaryota; kingdom Metazoa; phylum Annelida; class Polychaeta; order Phyllodocida; family Sigalionidae; genus Sthenelais; species Sthenelais limicola. The sequence continues at coordinate 77,802,413 of OW804096.1, read as the reverse complement.
TGCGACGTAATTCACAGAAAAGATAAGGTTACATAATTGAGATAAGTTTGCTTGCGGAACCTCCCTATTTAGTTGTCTGTCAGATTTAAGAAAGACACGCTAGTTCAATAAACAAACGCAATATCTACAACATGTTAAGCCTATGAAGACCGAAAAATAATTGAGCAAAACTTACTACGTTTTTTCTCTGATAATGATTTTAGTTCTTTCTGAAATTCTGCTTCTTTTGACGATGATTCTGCCTTGGAAGCAGCCGGTCTACAAAATGAACAAACAAAATACCATGTAAGATTTGCTAGATATATTTTCTAGATTATTATACAGGTTAAGTAGATAAATATAATCTAGTCCAAACACTCAGAAACGACTATTAAAATGCATTAATAATTATTCAGTTTTAGGAATAATGACAGAATACTCACTGAAGCATTATTTCTGACTTTTCTCCACATTTGGCACAACACTCTTGGCTGGTGGCACACTCTTGGCACATTATATAATAAGCCGACATCACATTCTTTTGGTGACATTTAACGCTAAAATAAAAATAAGACAACATGCACTGAGTTCAGACACATCAGCTATTTAGAAAATTATTCATATTAGCTAACAAGCATGGTAGAAAACACTCCCAAAAATTAATTTCATAACAAGCTGGCCAATACCATATACGACCGGGGAAATGATTTATGGTCTTGTTTCATAAAATGTAAATCAATATTCCAAGGCAACAAAATAAAAAAGGATATTGGGTAATTATCAGTTACGCGCATCTAAATTTTAGAATTTTGAGAGGCTAGGCAGTTAGGCAGTAAGGTGAATTAAAATTATGATTTTCTAGAGGCAACTCGTGGGTTGCAGGGGAATATTTTCATATAGAGAATATAAACTTACCATGTCTTGGGATAGTTGAGCGCTTTGTACTTCTTATATTTAATTTTCCAATCAATCACGTCTTTGCAGTGGGCACAGACACCAGAAACCACAAGGTCATTGATAAGTTGAATTTGCCTCGTTTTGTCATGAAGATTATTTTTAAAGGCTGACCTGTTCTGATGTTTCTGGGGTCTAGTCCTCTTTGTATTTCCCTTTTGAGAACTCATTCTGAAAATAGAAAAAGAAACGGTAATAAAAAGTAGGTGTACAAACACAAAAAGTGCACAAATCTAAGACTTAGAATAGTAATCGGGCGCCCAGATTCAATGGAAACCCTACCTACTTTACCTACAGACGGTACAGTTTGGCATTTATCATTTTTTCTTAGAATTGGAAAGAAAGTATACCAGTGCTTTAAATAAATCGCACTTAATGATAAACTAACTGAAATAACTCAAGACTCGAATATCAAAATCATTCAAGGGATAGATTTTAGTGTTAAACACGTCTAAAGCAACCGTACCTCCCCGAATGCCTGACAACATAATAATAATAGCTGTGACATCTGTCACAGTGAATGATGCCATGGACCTGGTCGAGACATGGTCGGTAAGCAATGACAGGATTTTTATCATTCTGGTAAAGACTAAGAAGCTCGAAGGCCGCTAATAATAATATTAATCCACATTATTATTCGCAGAGTTGCGGCACTTGAGGCTGCACACAAAGTTGTAAAAGGCCCACATGGTCAGGACCCCTTCCATACTTCTGTGTACATAAAGTATAGAATAAGAAATTAGAATAGTTAAGTAACCCTTTCCCTATCCCTACTGGCTACATGTACTGATTTCAAACTTTCGACATGACTTACTTTCAACTCGAGTGAATCCCAAATATTTTTTTCAAGGGAGGTGATTTTTAAGTTATTTCAATGCTATTCCACTCGCGCTCTCCCGCTTGCACTGGAACTTCGAACCACTTATAGCACCTCACTGGGATGATGCAACGTGCCACTTGCACCAGTGCCCAGTGCCAGTGGGGAAGGCCACACCTTCTAAAAAGTTCTTGCGCCACTTCAGGAAACTCCTTTTTACAATAGTCTACTCCTCTCTTCTCCCAAGTTATACCCGTGGAACGGGGGATAGGGAAAGGGTTACTTAACTATTCTAATTTCTTATTCTATACGGTACTTTATGTACACAGAAGTATGGAAGGGGTCCTGACCATGTGGGCCACCTTCTTGCACAACGTCAGAAAACTACTTTTCATAATATAGTATAAGTAATACTACCCCACCCACCCCCTCTCCTCAGGATATGGTCATAGACATAATTTGGCGTGTTGGCTCTACACTGTCAGTGACAACCCGTCCCTCACACACCGATTGGCTAAAAGAAGCGATGTCGACAAGAAGCAGCAGCTAGGCCTACTGCTGGGGAAAAGCTGTCAAACAAACCAAAACAGTTGGCAGACACGCTATAATCATTGACCTACGTAGGCCTAGCTCCTCGTAGCCTGTAAGCTGTAGCAGGGTTAGTTAGGCTGTAGAGTGTAGTGTAGGCCTACAACTAAATAATGAGACGAGTGTTATGGTGCGCCTCGAGTTAGGGACTAAAACTTAAAGTATCGTAGGGGGGTTGCGACGGAGGCGCCCCGAGATCGAGGCGCCCAGATCGAAGCGGCAAGCGCCAGGACCCAACCGCCCCGGTCTAAGATCGAGGCGCCCACCGCTTACATCGAGGTGCCCTGCCTTTGTTAGATCGAAGCGCCCCGGCCTAAGATCGAGGCGCCCACGGCAAGCCAAGCATGGCTCCGATTTAGCTAATGATAGGCCTATACACGAATGTAAACAATGAGTCCACTACTGCCTTTACTGACTTAGGACAACCAATTTAAGGTTAGGGTTATTAAAAGGATTTGTTCAAATATTCAATATTGACCAAGATATGGCGATTTTATAACAACACGTAAAAAAACGGCCGTCCCTACCCTTATACTCTGCCCACACCGAGCGAAAATCATGGCGCGCGCTCCAACGATGCAACTTCGGACATGATTTATTCAAAAACTACTTGAATTAAAATCATGCCGTTTCATACACATGATGTCAGTAAGTAGTTCTTGATGATTCGAAAAGGATTTGTTCAAATATTCAAAACTGACGATGATATGGCGATTTTAAAACGGAGCGCCGACACGCAAAAAACGCCCGCCGAGTGAGCGTCAAATAGATATCGGCGTACTTGCACTGTCCCTACTTATAGCTGGGGCGCTTCGATCTAAGCCCGGTCGCCTCGGTCTACAGGCGGCAGGGCGCTTCGATGTATGCGGTGGGCGCCTCGATCTTAGCGATTCCGGGTCTCAATGGCCAAAAACCTGTATGGCCAAAAGCTACCGGGTCGCTATGTCCAAAAACCTCTATGGCCAAAAGCTGCCGAGTCGCTATGGCCAAGTGCTAAATGCTTTTTTGACACCTTCGCTCGCCGCCACCCCTCCCATTGTGGGGTGGCGGCCGACTGGGTGTAAAATATTTGATATGCAAATTACTTCATATCACCCCCTCCTACGTCTCCAATCTTAGCACTGAACTCAGAAAATCAACGTAGATAACTCCACCCACCATCAATTATTGAAAAGATCTCCAAGATAATTTTTTTTGAGCCCTGATCAGTCCTTTCCAATGTTTACTTGATTCATTGAAAGTGAAGGCATCAGGGGAAAGGTTACAGTAAAAAACAGAATCTTAAAAAATTCCAACAGGATTCCAAGCCCATATGGCATAAGAATTGTCCAGGCCCTTTGATTATGTCCTTTTTCCAGGCCTTGAATATATTTTAAATATTGTCTAAAGATGTATGATTTGGCGGACCCTGCGACGACATCTGAAGTCGTTAGGTACCGTACGGAGAATATTTATTCGGATTCTATACATGGGCCTGAGTATCCTTACCAATTTCTGGTCGACTGGGGCGAGCGTGTTTCGTGAACCAGCTGTAGAATAAAAATCTACGACAAAATCAACGATCTCTGGGGAGAGAGGATGGTCCATTCCCGCAAATTTGGACCTAGAGGCTTTTGGCCATTCTGTCCCGATATTTTTGTCCATTGAGTCCCACCACCTACCACACAGGTGTTAACGCTCGCCGGGGCGACAGTCCCCTGTAGGCGGGGAAAGGTGTAAAACCTTTTGGCCATAGCGACCTGGCAGTTTTTGGCCATACAGGTTTTTGGCCATTCAGTCCGACACCCATGCCATGGGAGGGTACCCAGACGCTTCGGTCCAAAACCGCGTCGGCCCAGGCACTTGGACCTCGTCGGCCCAAGGCTTAGACCGCGTCGGCCCAAGGGGTAGACCGCGTCGGCCCACTAGGTAAATATAAAGGTATCAACTAAAAACTAGGAGTCAGAATGCTAGTGGGATATAACTACTGCCTATACTAACCTAGGCTACTGCCTATACTGACCTAGGACCACACATTTAAGGTTAGGTTTAGGGTTATAGTTAGCATCAGTATCTTGGGGGTGGGCCGAGCCGGCCTTGGGGGTGGGCCGACGCGGTTTTGGAGGTGGGCCGACGGGGCGCACAGGTGGGCCGACGGGGCTTGGGCCGACGCGGTGTTGGGACGACGTGCCTATGAATCCCATGGGAGCATACATGCACAACTGGATTTCAAGAGGATTATAATTGCTTCATAATGACAATGTTTGTTAAAATGTATCTACGATCAGTGAGTGGGAACACCTTAAGCAACTTAGTTCATATGAAGAGCACGACTTGAAATATATAAGTAAAATTACGTTTTTTCCTTGGAGTAATTGTTCCAACGTGCTTCCTCTTGCACCACTGGCGACCATATTGTTGCTCCGCAGAAAACAAATACACGATTAAGGGTTATTAAGATTACCATTTTAGTTGTTGAAAATATAGAAAAATAGAGCAGTCGGTCTTGACACTTATTAATTCATGTTTTAAACAAAAGTAAATATAGCCGGTCATTTTTTTAAAATATTTATTTGCTCCGGACTTACGCGGAAGAAGAACGCGCTTCCGCTTTGGCGTACCTTGGGCATGTGACGTCACCTGGCCAAGAAAACAATTGTCAGTGGAGAGAAAGACCGAATATTGGATTCATCAATCACAGATAAGATTTCTCTTCTTTCCTGTACTTTCTCTGAAAGTTCAGGACAAGAGATTTTCCTTCATCAAAGTGCTCTTATGCCGACAAGATGAATGGTTTATCTCTTAGCGAGCTCTGTTGTTTGTTCTGTTGTCCGCCATGTCCATCTCGGATAGCGGCTAAACTGGCCTTTCTGCCCCCAGAACCGACATATTCATTCATCTCAGACGATACTGGGTCCAAATACAGCCTCCACCTTACAGAAAGAGCCGAATGGCAGTACAGCCAACGTGAATTAGACTGTATAGAAGTCTTTCAAACCCGTACGACCAGGGGAAACCGGATTGCTTGCGCTTTTGTTCGCTGTTCACCAAACGCCAAATACACCATTCTCTTCAGTCACGGAAATGCTGTCGATTTGGGGCAGATGACTAGTTTTTACATTGGTCTTGGGAGCCGAATCAATTGCAATATATTCAGTTATGATTATTCGGGTTATGGAACTAGTTCAGGAAAACCTTCTGAGAAGAATCTTTACTCGGATATTGATGCAGCGTGGCTGGCTCTTCGCACCCGGTATGGGATCAGCCCAGAACACATTGTCCTATATGGCCAAAGCATAGGCACTGTCCCCACCATAGATTTGGCAGCAAGATATGAAGTCGGGGCTGTAGTTCTACACTCGCCTTTAATGTCAGGGATGAGGGTCGCCTTCCCCGACACCAAAAGAACGTGGTTCTTCGATGCATTTCCTAGGTACATTCTTTCGCTTTTAAAATAACGTCCAATGTGTGTATTTTTAATATATGGTAAGTCTAATAGGCGTTGGACGTGACCTAGAAATAAAACTCTGAGGACACACCTAGAATTGTATCAAATGTGTGTTGAAAAAAATATTGATGTGGTATATATCTATTAATTTAACGTACCCTTTGCTGTGTATTTCACTGTTAATAATGTACCCAGGCTGATAGACAGAATGGAGACTCTTAAAATAACGCTGCCATCGTATAGAATTAATGACCAGGATACCCATCTGCCTTTACGTGGTGACTCATTGATTGTGTATTGCCTGTTATTGGTAGGCATATGGCTATGCTGGTTGTATTGACACTAGTATTGTGGAATGTCAATATAACTTAGTTGGGACTTCCGTTGGTGTGAATGTAACACAAGTTATATAATTATTACAAGGGGAATCTGTATTTCTAATGAAAAAGACAAATATAATCCTTGGCTAAATGGTCTGTTATTAATCTGGATTTAGGGAGGTATGTGTAGTTCCTCCCTTGAACACTTATTATTTTAACCAGGATGCTGACGTATCATTATTTCTCAGGAAGTGTAAAGGAACTTTTATGCCCAAGATTTGTTTAGTCTCCCAAAATAACTGATAATATTATGGCGTCAACACGGGAATTTATTAAAGGTACGCGGTAGTTTATGAAGAACTCAGAAATATCAGTTCCCTGTCAAGTAGAATATTTAATTACTATTCGTCACCAGACCGCCGGTAAAATAATATTTCAAAAAGTGAAAATTTTTACTTTCCGTTCAATTATTTGCCTTGCTTTGTTACTCAGTAAAAACTCACCAGTCGAGGTTCCATTGCTTTTTTTGCGATGAAACAAATCAATTCTTAGATATAATGATTGCATGGATTCAGTTTAGAGTCTTGTAGTCTAGGCCCAAAGATAGCGAGTCCCTTCAAACGGAGGGAAAGCCTCTCTCCTCAAACCGCATAGTGTCATTATATTATAATCCCATTAAGACCGTAATATGTCATTATAATCCCATTAGAACGCCTAGTCCTAGGCCAGGAAACCGATTAAACAGTTTCCTGACCTAGGACTTTGCTTATCATTAGCGAAGTAGGCGTCCAATCACTGACATACCATTCTTATTTAATCCGATGGTTTGGGCCTGGACTGTTGATCCTTCTGTCCTTGAAACACTATTTTTAGTCCGCAGTGGTATCATAGATCGAAGTAATTTTAGCACAAAAAAAGATCAAGAGGTTACGGTTTACTAACAGAAGCCCCTTTCTTAACATTACCACTTGTCCAGCCTCTGTCAGGAGTTCACATTCTGTTATTAAATACTCTAAAATATTGAGTGGCACAAAGTAAAATATTGAGTGGCACAAAGTGAGTGGTTATTTGTTTTATATATATGAGCAATTCCACCAATTGGTCGACATTTGGCTGAAAATTCTTAATTTTTTAAAACTGCTTCTATTGATTTATTATTTTTTGTACATAAACTACACATGTTGCTGATAATATAGACGAAATTGGGAAAGTTAATAATGGATATTGTAGTCGGGGCAGCTTTGTGGAGTCTGTGATGGGAACTAGCTTATAAGGGCACAGAAGAAGTATACATATTTTTACATAAATTAGAAATAAAAAAAAAGAAATATGCACATAATGTTTTTAATTATTGTGTACCTCATAGGGCTCGACATAAGGGTCATATTGCTTTTTAGTTTGTGGAAATATTCCAACTAGAAGAAAAGTTACAGCCAAAAAACGATTCAGTAATGGTAATGGTAATGGCATCGGCAAGGGTCACAGGGCATTGACCCTCTGTTCATACACATAAAATCCATTATATTTAGAATTTATACACAAATATATCACATTATTTCCCTCGTTTTCCTGTTAAGATGACCTGAATACTTGTATTGTTTGTTTATGAAGGTAAATATACATTCTGTTTAGGTATTTAGAGGCAAAATTATTAGGGAAAAGCTTCTCTGTATGTCTACACAATACATGTACATAAATGATGTCACATAATTTTAATGTCACATAATTTATGTCACCGTAACGTGCCGGCACGTTACGGTGACATCATGTTTTAGTACTCTTGAGGTGCAATAATGCAAAGCAGGGGGATAATGTGGCTGTTTATGTTTGAGCTATATGATGACTTACCTTCAGCCATACTTTAATTTTTTCAACTCTAAATATTTGATTTTTTATCAGCTAAAATGTCCGGCACGTTATGGTGACATACAGCCTTCCCAATTATATATTATATGCTCTAATTCCGGAAAAATCTAAAATATTCAACTATATTCATTATTTTATGGGAGAATACATTGAAAACCATCTAAAACATATCCACTTGGCCCATCTTGGTGTTTACATCAATTTTTATTCTAGGTTTAAATAGGCACGTTATGGTGACATACAGAATTTCCCCAGACATTTTTGCATTGCAAATCAACCAATGGATTATCAAAAATATATTTTTTTCAAATTATTCAGTAGCCAGGGTCATGATATGATATTTGAATAAATATGTAACACTAAGTTCACATCATTTTTTTTTCTTTATGCAATTTATCTCATAATTAATAAGATTTTCGTTAATTTTTATGCATTAAAACAGTGTTTTTTTCCTCTGGAATTTAAAATATTGATGCCAGATATGTAAAAGTGAGGTATTTCTTATGTATTTTCAATCAGGAAAACTGATAGAATTGATTAGAATATCTCCAGACCAAGATTTCTTGTTAAAAATGCAAAAATCTATTTTATAGTCAAATGTCGACCAATTGGTGGAATTACTCATATATCAAGATTAATGTAAGGAACCTCTAGTAACGTCCTTTCTTTAGTGATTCTAATCTCTTTCATTTTTAATACAAAATAACGGTAATGATTGTCTTTTTTTCTAATTACAGTATAGACAAGGTGCCTAAGATCACATCCCCAGTTCTTGTCATCCACGGTACGGAGGACGAAGTAATCGATTTCTCCCATGGGCTTGCTATCTATGAAAGGTGTCCTAGAACTGTTGAGCCACTCTGGGTGGAAGGTGCTGGGCATAACGATGTAGAACTTTACGGACAGTATCTTGATCGCTTGAAACAGTTCATAGGAGTCGAGCTGGCCCTCAATTGACATAAGGAGGACACTAGGGTATGAGAGTCAGCCGGACCGGACGTTAAAAATTCTTCTCGCAAGCAGGCCAACTTCGCTGCAGCCGTCGCTGGGGTGTCTACGTCTGACGAGGTGAGCGAGATGGACCTGTCACAAGAGTGGGAGCCGAGTATCATAGAAACGTCTTTCAGTGCCGAGGGAACTACCATCGAAACAGTCCTCGGGCCTGAGACGATCTTCCCAGGCAAGCCAGCCTATTTGAAATCAGTAGATGAACATTCAATTAGCAGTGAAAATTCAGTGGTGATTGAGTATACCCCACCCGCTTCTACCTCCGACCCCCTAAACGTTGTGACAACAGCCGTCATCCTCGAACCTCTGCGACTTGACACAACAATTGTAGAATCTCGCGCCACAAGGAACCATAAATTTGATGGTCAAGACAACCACCACAACAAGAAGCTCTTGAAAGCGGAGATTTCCTCTGAGTACGAAGAGGTTTCTGTGTCGCAGTCATGTGAATCCCTTGATCCCCATGCAGATGATTTCTCTGCAGCGAAAGACGGTGTATCCTGTGACTCTAACATAAGTGGATCACCTGCTGCTGTTGACGAACCATCCAAGTCAACTGACTCACTGGCAAATGTTATTTCACTTGCGAGTAACTCGCCAGTGATGGAAGAGGCCTCCCTGGCCAGCATGCCCTATTCTGGGGCAGGCAATTCCATCAACAGTGAATCAGCAGTGAATGGTTCTTCAAGAGTCAGTGACTGTCCGACAAGTGGTATATCGTCATCTGCTGATATTCATTCGCGTAAGACTTCACCAACAACTTCTTACTCAGCAGCTAGCGAAACATCAGCAGGAGATTCTGCTATCACCAGCCCATCTTTGGCAAGTGGGTCATTCAACAAGGAGGTGTCTTTGATCAACGAATCCATCATCAGCATAATAGATAAAGAAGATAAGTCTATTAAGAAGAGCAAAGATATTTCACCTGTGGAGGAAACAGTTGCCAAGATAGAAGAAAATGCGTCCGCGTCCACTGTCAATCAACCTAGTGTCCAAGGCAGTTATGAAAACGAACTTAAAATTCTGCCGACTGGAGTCAAAGAAATGGAAGAGATCGTAGAAACTTCCTCAATGGACTCCAGTTCTTTGTCAGAAGTGCTTGTCACTCATTTATGACAAGACCTATATGTGTATAAAATTTAGGCCTAATTGCAGCCAACCCGTTCCAATTGATGATGCCTGTTACCGTGTTTAAAAGGATCAGGGACTTGTTCACTGGTTGTATACTGGGAATTCATCCCCCTTCCTATGTACATATTTGTCTCCCTTCTGTTACATATAGATCTATAAATGTCTCTTGAGAAAAAAGGAAAAAATCATGTCTCCTTAAATCCACGTGGTTAACTTCCTCTCAATGCATGTACCTTGGGGAAAAGAACATCATATAGGAATGCACGATCCGATAATTGCAATGGCTGACAAACTTTATTCTTTAATCATCTTGTTTTTCTACCGTAAATATCTCTTGCAAAGAGGTATTCTCGGAAAATCCAGATAATCGAAGGGAGACAGACCCGGTGTCTCTAAGCTATCTATTATTCTCCTACAAACGGAGTTAATAATCACTGAATTAACACAACGGACTGTCAACTGCTGGGAAATTTGATTTCATCTGGAATGAAGTAGTATCTGAGGAAAAAAGAGTTACTGGTGCAGCAAAGTGCATTATGGCATACAAGAGGCCAGTTACACTAAATACAGTAATGAAACTATTAATTATTTATTGTATTTTTATGTAATATAAATACTGACGCCTCTCTATGGAATTTACATTAATAATGTATATCATTCATTGATAAGCGCTACCTTTAACACGGTCTTGAAGGGGGTTTAGAAAACCCCAAACTCTTTATAATGTAGCTAAGTCAGGAATCCGTATAAGGAAAGTTGTGAATGCACTTGGATATATGAAGATAATTATTCTGCCATACTTCATTACAGTGATGAATGTTGAAATTTCTAATTATAAAGAATGCACTGCATCCACCACCTTCATGTATTTTTACTGGAAATTTAGATCACTGCTATACATCTATGAAAGTGAACAGGGAAGCGACGAGTGATCATACTTGAAATTCAGCTTTAACCTAAGAACAATCCACTAGATCTTCTTTTCTTATCTGTATTATACAGTTTATATAATGTTGAAAGGTATTAACTGAGAATCGGAAGGGCATTCTTAATGAATAATCAGGAGTACTTTAGTTTTGATATATACAATGATAAATGTTTGCTTTGATGATAATAAATGTATGTCTTCAGGTCATGATTACTACTTCGTCAAAAACTGAAATGAATTTTCTTAATCTAGATTTCGAACTCTTTTGCGTTGGGAAAAAAATCGCTTTTGGGGCATATATGTGTATTGTACGGGACATGAAGTTCGTCGAAGTTCTGAAGTCGTATACATGTGTACCTCTGAACAATTGTTGGTAACAACTCAGCAGCCGATTATTCGGGTTTAGCTTTCTGGGATAATCGCTTTGAAGAATAATGGAAGAACAATATAAGTATCGAAATATATCTGTCCATGTGGAAATTATCTGGTTTTATATTTACTCATGTATCCTGACATCGGGACAAATGCATTTCTGCACAAGTGCAAGTCATCCCTATGTAAATTTATACGTCTTAGGTATGGTAGGTTTGATTTTTGTATGAAATTATTTTCGTAAATTTTACTTTGTATTATAGAGGAACTCCTAGTAAATGTCACTTATATAAATGTCGAAATCGAGCAACTCGAGGGATGAGTTGTCTAATACTATCATGAAGGAGGCATGCTCAAAAAGCATGTGCTTAATTTGTGTTGGTCATTTTTTCCTTCTTGCCATATTAACCCCAACCCCTATAAAATGAACTTTTTAATGTACCGGGACATTACAATACATAGACAACTTAGTACTGTTTGTGAAACAATTCACTGTCACACGAAATAATTGAAGTTGCCTGTGTTCGTAAGGTACTTTATGGGAACTGTTGATAATCTTGGTCATATACTGGTTATGTCTGTCGAGAAACAAATTATATATAACAGAAGAACTGATGAGTTCATAGTAAATTTATGTCGGAATGGTCCGGGCCTTAGTTTCACTGGGCAGCGATCAACTAGTGGTCCAACGGCACATAATAGATCCATAGTTTGTCTGCTTCATATGGATGTGTGTCCTGAAAGTTGTGTGTGTGTTACTAAAAGATTATTGCTGAGATATTTTCATCTACGTTGAAGTTTTTCTTCATGAATGGATCTGTGAGTATACAAACATATTATACACATATATATTTACTGTGTGGACATCAGTTCTTAATAAAGAAAAAAAGTGCTTTGATACACGTGTCTTGTTTAATTGATTCTGTTAGAAATTGCCATCGACAGCAATAATTGCTGGGAGCTATGACTGAGTCTGATAAACTGTGCTATTGCGTGAGTTGATTCAAAGAGTTGTATTACTTAAGGAGTTATTATACCCAACAATGAGCATCCACGACATCCGATATAACTGTAGGTTTCTTATTACCCTGTATTAAAGAAATAAAAATCGTATAAATACCAATGTTTTCTCAAATCTGGTGTGCTATTTTTTTCCAACTTTAAGAATGCTTTATATTGTAAACTTCACTTCCCTAGTTACATACTGCACGTAGGTTCTGGGCTATGGTTGAATGGCCGCGCACCATACAGTGCCAAATCGCCTGTATATAATTATTGTAGACGAAGTGCCCTTGAAGTACACACAGCTTGCTTAGACTCCAGTCCTTAAGAACTGCTGCAATCCTGTCATGCGTCAGCACCCACTGAGCACTTAATTGTGCTACATATTACTGGCATTGCACCTGTAACTCGGTTAGATTAACCTTCAGCTAGGTAGGCTTAGCTGAAGATTGTCACGCAATTTTCTAGTCTGGTATAGATAATCATTGCACTATACAACAAGTATAGCCTCCCTCTCTCACCTTGTCCCAAACGTCTGGCCTTTAAAAAATAAATTATTTACGGTGTATATCTACAGGAATTAATATCTTATATCTTGATTTGTCCCGCGTCTTAATGTCACGCATGTAATTCTAAAATTTAGATACAGAGTCTGCTATTAAATCTAGACCTATTCACATTTTTCTTTTGCGGAAACGATATTTGTTAAAACAAATAACTTTATTCAGGATACAGTATAGTAGTCAAGCTTATATAATAAAGCGTTTTTCGCTATCCCCTGAGTTAACAATCTAGGGAGTGGGGATACATAAATTACATATTTGTTTAAGACAAATTCAATACCACAGTAACATGAGTGTTGATGAAAGCAAAAAAAAAAGAAAAGCAAAAATAAACCCAGATAGGCAACTTTCTCTTGAGTTTAAAGGAATAATATTGGAAGCCTAAGCGGCAGGAAGATGTAGCTGGTATAATATTACTATACTCCCTGCAACCTGTTAAAAGTTTGCGATTTTCCACACAAGGGAGCGCCAGTGTTTTGAGTAAAGGAGTTGTTATGAGGGGAATACCAAGTGCCACTTGTCTAACTTTTGGCATATGCCGTAGTACTATTAATAATGATTTACTACTATTTTGTTCTACAGCGGAATTACTGTATGCAAAAGGCAGACGGCCGTACAGATCCCTGAAATGCATACATCTACCACTCCTGGCCTATAGCCATACAAACACATGATATTGTATGGACATTTTTTAATTAAATTTTTGTGGGGAGATGAGATGAAACATTTGATCTAAACTGTCATGTATTTCCCCGTGCCTGGTATTCGAAAGCCCCCAACAATTAATATCTAAATTTTCTTGTATTTTTCAACTAGAAAAGTGGACATAGTTATATTGTAATATTTCTTTAAAACTTATATTTCTTGCTGTGGTGAATGGAGACTGCCAAATTCCCTGGAATCTTTATAGTGTTTATATTATGGCTAAACCCAGACTAAAAGATAAGCTTCTTTGGCCCAGTCTTAATTGCCTGATAATGATACGATGCAAACCTCCCAGCCCTCTGGAAGCTACCATGTGAATGAGAACTTAATAATTAGACGTTCTCATAGTCATACGTGGGTTACCATGACCGCACTTGTTACCTCGGAGATGTTGCAACGTTTCCAAGGGTGCCGTTGTTGCTAAGAATTATTTCCTAGGCGGATTCCATAGTTATTTTCGTATTAGGAGAACAATATGGAAGAGAGTCATTATTGCAAAATTCTTTATAATATCAATTAGATTATTACGAGGGGAGGATTCTAGTGTGTTAGGACCATTGATATGTAATATAACTGTTAATAGGTCTGAACCCGAGTTTTACAATCAATGAAATACTGAAGGTTCACCATTACTGTCCACATTGGCAGTGTTTACATCAGTGTTTAGGTCGGCACTGTCTGATGTATGGCTTGACAGCCCACCCACTGCCCAACATGGCATGACTTGACAGCCCACCCACTGTGCCACTACCCAGCATCTGTCCCCCACTGTGCTACTTCACTTTTAATTATTTTGTTTGCAAAATATACATTCTGAATCATGTTTAGGCATATTCTCACAATATTTAGGATCATTTTGATCTGTATTGCATAAACATGGGACTTCTAGAAGAGAACATATTTATAGTTTGTAAATAGATTTGCAGTAGAAGTCTGATGAACCCCTCCGACTTTGCAATAGACTTTTTCGACTTCGCAACTGACTTTTTTTCAACCAACTTTTTTTTTCGACCAAATTTTTTTCCAACTGACTTTTTTTCCGACTAACTTTTTTCCAACCAAATTTCTTTTTCAACCAATTTTTTTTCCCAGCCGAATTTTTTTGACACTTTTTTACTTTACAAATGACTTTTTCGACTTTACGATTGACTATTTTTTACTTAACAATCAACTATTTTCGACTTTTTTCAAGCAATTTTTTTTCCAACTTTTTTTTTACGTTACAAACAACTTTTTTTTTACTTTACAAACAACTTTTTTGACTTTTCGATAAACTACTTTGACTTTACGATCAACTATGTTGATTTAATGATCAACTATCTCAACTTTACAAATGACTATCACAACATTACAGACAACTATTGCAACTTTACAGACAACTATCGCAACTTTACTAATGACTATTTTGACTTCATGATCAACTATTTCGACTTAACAATTGACTATTTTAACTTAACAATTGACTATTTCAACTTTAACCACACCTGGAGACTCCTGGATCAGACTTATGCAACAGGGTTATGCTCTCACCCAGAACTCAAAGAGGACAAAATAATTACAAAATATTTCAACTTAACAATCAACTATTTCAACTTAACGATCAATTCTTTCAATTTAACGATCAACTCTTTCAACTTTATTTTTTTCAACCGACTATTTTGACGTTACGATCTACTATTTTGACTTTACAATCGACTATTTTCGACTTTACAATCGACTATTTTCGACTTTACAATCGACTATTTCGACTTTACAAAAGACTATTCTGACTTAACGATTGACTATTTCAACTTGACAGTCGTTTATTTCACTAGTCGTTTATTTCACTATTTCACGATTGACTATTTCAACTTCACGACTGATAATTTCAACTTTACGACCGACAACTTTTTTTACTATTTCGACTTGATGGGCGACTATTTCGACTTGACGGTCTTCACTATTTCAACTTCACAACCAACTATTTCGACTTCACAACCAACTCTTCGACTTCATGACCAACTATTTCACGATTGACTTTTTCAACTTCAAGACCGACAATTTTGACTTAAGACCGACAACTTTACGATTGACTATTTCAACTTCACGATCGACTATCACAACTTCACAGCCAACTATCTTGACTTTATGATCGACTACCTCAACTTTACAATTGACTATCTTGACGACGAGGCGTCAATAGTGGCTATATCATATGGCTCAGGCATATAGCACTTACGATTTTAGCCATGCCCACTGACTCTAGAACTACCAGCTTGTATCCCGACTTTCGCTCGATCGTGTGAAAATGCTACTTCCCGACTTCCAATCACCAGAAACAATGTCTCCGGGGCGAGGGAAAATGCATAGACTGGGATTGCTTCCAATACAACAGGGTCTTTCTGGTATAACAACTGAGAAATAACCGATTCCCCGACCCTTATTGCTCACAGCTTGTTCCCCAGTACCAAAACATTGCAAACGAACAAGGAACCCTTGGTACCAGTCGGATTTATACGGGAAAAAAATCGGCCAATCACAGGGCGCATTACATCAACCTTCAGCTAGGCTCTCCGCCAATGGGATCACCCCTTCCAAACGTTACTCGGCGTGCCATGTAGGTGGCCACAGCTACATGGCTGCCATGGTGGCGGGTTGGTACGGTGTCGGCGAAGGCTTTTTAAATAGCCTAAAGTTTCATTATCCGCCCAATAATATACTATCCTATTTAATTTAAGAGTTCTTTGTTGTGACAATAGTCTTCTCTGGTGCCACTCACCCTCTGGACTTTGAGCAACCGCCCCGCCCTGTAGAGGGCGGAATTAGCCCACCTCTAAACCTCCTTATGTTGCCCAAACAATCATTGTCATTTCCCTCTTATACAAGACCTGTACGTATGGCCCTGTTTTCTATGTATTCCCATGTAAATGGGCACCATTACATCATCTGAAAGGCAAGTTGTGTTCCTCCTGATGCCTTTTTATGGGACGACTTATGTATAATATGGTAAAGGAAACTAGCACAATAGAACTAAATCCTATTCTTGTGTGGTCATTTTCTGGACTTAACTATTGACTATCTCGACTTTAGAATCAACTATTTTCATGACTGACTGTTTCAACTTTACTAATGACTATCTTGACTTTACAAACAACTATCTTGACTTAAACAACTAGCTCAACTTAACAAACTACTATTATCTCAACTTTACAAATGACTATCTTGACTTTAAGATCGCCTATTTCGACTTCACAATTGACTATTTCGACTTCACAATTGACTATTTCGATTTCACAGACAAAAATTTTCAACTTCACAAACAACTTTTTTGACTTCTTGATCAACTTTTTCGACTTTCCCAAGTCACACAAATTCACCACAGCTACTACACTCAAATCCGCTACGCTACGCACGGGATTTGCTAGTGGGACAGTGGGGCCCACATCCTCATCTCTCCTTGTTCCCTCTCCCACTATCTTTCTCTTTCAAGTTGTCTCTATAACTTAGTATCTTCATACCACAAATGGAACCCTGTTTAGATGCTTTTTTGGTCACTGTTCAGTGTTGTGCTGTTGTTGTGTTGCCTGTCCCTGCCCCTGTCCCAATCCCTCTCCCGCTCCCTCTCCCCTTCCATCTTTCATTGTGAGGTAATTAGTGGGCGGGTTCCCCCCGCTCGAATTCAAAAACCATCACAAACAATAGTTTATGAACTGATTCAACTCTGACGATGCTCCTTTCGGTGGAAATATATCAACTCCCATCCCATATTAAAGCAATGATGTACCCGTCCATGACGTCATGCTTTGGGTGACCCAGAAACCTGTTGTAGGGGCACTGATAGGTTTGTTTTCAGGCAGTGCTGGGGGCCCTGGATGGGGGTGCTCAATGTAAACCCATTTCTAACCCCTTTCCAACCCTAATTTGTTAATGAAACATAGTGGAATGGTTCGGCACCATTTTTGGCAATGTGCATGTGAAATATAATGGAGATTTGGCCAGTGGTTTCAGAGAAGATAGGCTCCAACCCTTTATTTGATTAATATATAGATGCCTTATGTTGCCAGTAAAATATACATAATAGGCCTGACCGTTATTAGAAATATGTGAAACAATCAAGGAAATCGCACTGGCACCGGCAAACTTGCGTGACCAAACTTGCGTCGACATGACAAAAAAAAAGCTCGTTGGTAATGTACTAGTCCTTTACCGCTTCACAAGTAATAAACGGCCATTGGCGCCTTGATATTGGCTGAACGGAAACATAAAGTGGTGCTATTGGTTACGCTCATTTCCTTTTCTAGTGGCCCCTAATTGAGCGTAATAACTAAATAAGAACGTTCTCCCTACTTATTTTTGCTCAAAAAGAAACATAAGGGAAGCCTAATGTAGTGCCACTGCCCTGCTCTGTTGACGCTATTCTTACACTCATTAAAAAAGGATAAGACATTTGTCTCTAATCAAACATGTTTCAATTGAGCCAGGAAAAATTAGGCTTCTTAAAACAAGCACAAATAGAGCCGAAAATGAATGTAAACTACCACGGTTCTCTTTCTCTTTACCATGATTCTGTTTAGGCTCAACCGATCATGAACATAATAAGAAGCCGTCCAGTGGAACTACATCTTTAAAGTTGGGTTCCATTGGTCTGCTTCTCCTTACGCTCCCCTTTGGTTTTGTTTACGCCCAACCCTCGGCTCATGAGCATAGACAAAACTGAAGGGGAGCGTGGTGTGTTACACTCAATAGCGGCTCTCTCTGTGCTTTTTTTAAGCCGGACTTGTCCCGGCTTAATTAAATTCAACATGTTTGATTTTAGCGGGAGCTCTTATGCTTTTTTAATGAGTGTAAGAAAAGCATGAACATAGCGGGGCAGTGGTACTGTATTAGGCTTCCCTTACGTTTTTTTTTGAATGTAAAAACTATGGAAAACATTCTTATTTATATATTATGCTCAATTAGCGGCCACTAGAAAAGGAAATGAGCGTAACCAATAGCACCACTTTACATTTCCCTTTGGTCAATTTCTTTTAGCGTAGGCTTCTTTTGAGATGCCAGATAAAAATTAGCATAAACAAAACTGATCATGAACGTAAGAAGAAGCCACCAGTGGAACTCTACCTTCAGTGTGCATATGACTTATTCACTACTTCCAAGGCAATATTGGGTATCACTTCATACACAGTGCAATGGGAGTATTTCACATGGCTAATTTGCATAGGCATTGAATAACTGTAGCCCCTGATTTTTTCATCTGCGCTGAGAGTAGCTGCATGGCCTGATGCAGGCACAGCTGGTAGACCCAGCTCACATACTGACTGGCCTGTAATATGGGTACAAATTGAACTTCCGGTTCGCGCCTTTTCTGAGAGAAAGCTTTTCGCTCCACTGGGAGCATTAACCCGTTCTTTTTTTCAGCAAAAGGTTTGAGCAGCTCCTCGTGTAGGAGTAAAGTTTAGTGAACTATCAAGGACACTACAGAGCATTGTCATTTACCTTGTCGTGGAACTTGTAGGAAGATATTTACAGAAAAAGATCGAAGTTACCTAGGATCGGGATTATCGCCCAAGGCGCCATCTTAGTCTCCTCCCGGCATGGTCAGGAGGAAACAAACGATTCTCAAGGAGTGGGCAGTGATTTAATTCGAGTCGTTCCCATCAAGGACGATAAACATAGACAAAATCAAAACGTACCAGTGATATTTTAAGATTTTGAACTCTGAGCAGAAAGGATTATCAAGAGGATTATCTCGAAAGACAATACCGAGTCTGGAGTAAGACGTGTGTCGTGATCTCTAGTCTAAGAATTCCATCGATAATAGCAATCGCCGAATGATGATCACCCAAAGCTAGGAGCTAAAGAAATATCCAACATACAAGGATATATGGATATACAGTGTTTATAATCCAGGATTATAAGTATTTCAACAGATTATCAAGGTAGGCAAGCATAGGTAGCGCCATCTTCAGGATCGAAGTGACATAAACCTAAGAACTAGTAGTAATAAAATCCGCCAGGTAGGGCCTCCATCTCGCCAGCAAAGCTGCGAGAGACCCCGAAGGAAGTGTTGAAATCCAAAAAAACAGTAGTTGCAGACTTAGCACAAGCATATAGGTACAACAAAGCTTCCAAATCCGAATTAAAACGATTTAAAAACTTTTAGCAGATGTGACAAGTGTTCTAGAACCTAAAATTTTGATATGAAGTGAAAGCAAAAACAACATAGAAGCAGGGCGGAAGTACATGTCGGCCATTTTGAATAAAAGGCAAAAGTTTTAAGGAGCCATAGGAATTACCAATTTGTCCTACCTCAAATACCCGTTGCAACGCTAGACATCCATGTCGACGACTAGCGTGATAACAGACAACAAGGGACAGGGTGTCAAAAGAGACTTTGAAGGTTCGCCTGAACACTCAAGCAAGCAGTCGAAACTGGTCAAACCAAATAGTAAAGAGAAGCCTAATCTAAAAATGGCTGGTGTTAA
This sequence comes from Sthenelais limicola, assembly GCA_942159475.1. NCBI lineage: Eukaryota > Metazoa > Annelida > Polychaeta > Phyllodocida > Sigalionidae > Sthenelais > Sthenelais limicola. The sequence continues at coordinate 77,782,292 of OW804096.1, read as the reverse complement.
AGGTGCAAATACAAGCAATGGTGGTGTTAAACAAAAAGATGAAAACAAAAAAGAGACTGATCCGGGCCTTAGGGGTTTGATCGCATCTCGCTTCAGATCAGGAAGAATCCAACAGAAAAGCACAAGAGAAATATGCGGCGGTGCTAGCACGTTTAGATCAACTTGATGCGTTGGAACAAGATGTAAACACCATCAAGGAGGGCTGTCTCTTCAGGGATGAAGAGATGTCAAAATTTGAAGAACGACTGAAAGCCCAGGAGGATAAAATGGTTGTTGTAGAAGAAAATATAGCACACCCAAGGGACACAGATTACCTACACGAACAACTGGCTAAAAGAGAGAAAGACCAAGAGTACATAGTGAAAGAAACCAAGAAATTGGAAAGAAATTTGCTTATTCTAGGCATAAAGTCAGGAATAGGCGAGACACAAGAACAGCTAGACGAAAAGGTAGATAACATAATTATGAACTACTTAAATCTGGCCGACATTAAAGTGGTGAAATCCCTAAGAGTAAGTTCAAAACAGGACATGCCCATCAAAATTGAGCTTAAAACTGCCGAACAAGCAAATCAAGTGTATGAGGCCCGAGGGAGACTCAAACAACACGACGATGTCAACGTAGAGAAAGGGAAGGGAATGAACATTCGTAGAGACACTCCCCACATCGTAAGACAAAGATTAACCAAAGTCAAAGCAATAGCCAGTGCAGCCACAGCTCAGCAGTATGATGTCGAAAAGTTCGGGACCAATATTAAAATCAACGGCATATTTTACAGACACGACCAGCTTGATGGCATCCCGTCCAGCTTATTACTGTCAAATTTGTCCAAGAGGGAAGACCAAAAGGCAGTAGTGTTTTTCACGTCAGAAAACCCCCTCTCCAATCATCACAAATCTCCATTCCGACTAAATGGGGTTAGGTATGAACATGTGGAACAATATCTGTTCTTTCAAAAGGCAAAAGTGGCAGGAGATCCAGTCAAACAGGACATGGCAATGGCAACGAGAAACCCAGTAGAATGCAAAAGGTTTATGGCCAACGTGGAGGACCCTAAGAATCGTTGGAAAGATCATCGAGAGGAGCTGCTCCTTCAGGCACTCAGAGCAAAAGCAAGACAGAATGACCTGGTGAGGAATTACCTAATCCTTACTGAAGACAAGGTCATAGGAGAAGCCTCACCCACTAACAAATTATGGGGCATAGGAATGGGGTTAGATCACCCAAAAGTACTGGATCAGGACTCATGGCCACCCAATGGAAATTTGCTAGGCAAAACTTGGATGAAAGTGAGGAAAGAGATCGCTGACGACATGAAGAATCAGCAACCCCCCGAAACACAGATGGATGACACCCCATCTGCATAATATGTACTGAAGTGTGATAGTATTCTTGAAGAATGAACCATCTTTAAAATGTCTACCAGGTCTACAACGAACAATACAGCCTCGATAAAATTTATTTCGTTAAATATTAATGGTCTGAACAATGTGGTTAAGAGGAAAGCTGTTTTCACACATTTTAGCACATATAATAATACGATCGTAGCCCTTCAAGAGACGCATTCTAGTGAAGCTAAAGAAATTATTTGGAACTCTCAATGGAGAGGACAAATATATTATTCCCACGGAACCTCTGCGTCCAAGGGAGTGCTTTTCCTGATACCGAATGATTTAAAGAAAATAGTATTATCTACCCATAAGGATAAGAAGGGAAGATGGTTATATTTAATGATGAAAATTAATGGAAGTATTTCTTGTGTATTTAATATATATGCACCAACAGCAGATAAGCCTGAAGAGCAATCATTATTAATTAAATCGATAAAAGAGAAAATACAAGAGTGTGACCACGATAATCTAATTATGTTGGGTGATTTTAACGCTGACGTTTCATATAAACCAACTAGTGTCCAAGGGGTCAAATTAAGAGATATGATAAGCGACCTGGATTTAAATGATGTTATCAATTCCAAAGAATTGGGTTTACCTCCTTTTACTTGGTCGAGACTAGAACAAAACTAGGCTGGATTATGTATTAGTATCAAACAATATTGCCAGTAAAGTTACTAAATGTTCTATGATTTATAACACACAATCTGATCACAGAGAAGTACACGCTGATATCATGGTGTCCAGACCCGATAGGGGAAGAGGTTATTGGAAACTGAATAATATTCTGTTAAATGATGCTAAATTTGCATATGAAGTAGAAAAATTATGTGAAAACGCCCAGGAAGCCAATTTGAACCCAAAACTATCTTGGGAATTTTTTAAACTAAAAGTTAGAGAACTTGCGATAAAGCTAAGTAGTGAAAAAGCAAAGTTAAAAAGAAGCCAGATCGAAGAGAATAGAAAAATCCTGATGTCATTAGATACCAAGAAGCGGTTGAATCTAGAAGAGGTAAATGTACGAAAGAAAATTGTACAAAAAATTAGAGAATTCGAGATGGAAAAAGCAGAAGGTGCCTTACTAAGATCCAAGGCTAAGTGGGCGGCCGAAGGAGAAAAGCCCTCAAGATATTTTTGCTCATTAGAGAAGTATCGATCAGAAAAGAAAGTTATCAATGTTTTAAATGTTGACGGTGTGATAAAAAGTGAAAAAAATGATATAATTAACGAAGGTCAGAAATATTATGAAAAACTGTATAGCAAAGATCCTGTAGATGTTAAAGACATGAATGACTTTGTTAACCCCGAGCATTACATAAAGCTGGATGAAGCTGACAACAATTTACTATGTCGTGAAATTACTCCTGAAGAGGTAGAAAAGGTGGTGAAAAGCTTTAAAAAGCATAAGTCCCCTGGCTGTGATGGCTTTGGGGCCGAGTTCTACCAGTTTTTTTGGTATTGTATAAGCGACCTTTTTATGGCTATGTTAGATACATGCTTGGTTGAGGGAGAAATGTCTGAGAATCAAAAGCGTGGTTTAATATGTGTAATCCTGAAAAAAGACAACGATTTAACACTATTGAAAAATTGGAGACCAATAACACTGTTGAATGGATTATAAAATCATTTCAAAAGTCTTAGCAAACAGATTAGCTTTCTTCATTCCTAATATCATAGCAGATGATCAATTCGGTTTTATAAAGGGTAGATTTATAGGATCAGCCATAAGAAAGATTGACGATATACATTCATGGTTGGAAGATCGAAATGAATCTGGATTAATTACATCAGTCGACTTCTCAAAAGCTTACGACTCTATAGATTGGGTTTTTATTGAAAAAGCCTTGAGAGCTCATAGTATTGATGAACTGTTTATTTCTTGGATAAAAGCATTGTTAAAAGAGTCTAGAGCTACCTTTATGAATAATGGCTTTAGCTCAAATTGGTTCAAAATAGAGAAAGGTGTAAAGCAAGGGGACCCCATATCCTCGATTCTCTTCATAATTGTCGCAGAAAAGTTGTCTGAACAAATAAGGAGAAATGAAAATGTAAAGCGAATATCATATGCAGATATTGAAACTAAGCTGGTACAATTCGCGGACGATATGACTTTGTTAGTCAGGGATGAATTCTCTCTGGTCCAAGCTGTTCGTGTTATTGAAAGTTTTTCTTTAGCCTCAGGATTGTCCTTGAACCCTAGTAAATCCAAAGGTTTCATAATCGGAAATATAAATATTACAAATAGAACCTTGCTTCGTATAGATTGGACTGACAGAATGAAAATTCTGGGAATCAATCTTCTAAACCCCAGAAACGAAAGCGAAATGTTCAAGATAAATAGCGCGGAGTTATTAAACAAGATTAAAGATAATATTAACGCATGGGGAAATCGTTTCCTTACCATCAAAGGTAGAGTCATGATCTGCAATGTTTTTTTGTTGCCTGTTTTCCAGCACGCTTTATCATGCATTCACTTTAGTGACCCGCTTTTGAAAGAAATAGAAAAAATTGTTCTAAAATTTGTGTACAAAAGTGACCATCACAATATAGGAATAAACTTTCTGGCACAAAAAGCAGGGAAAGGTGGATTAAATTTAAGGCTAATCAAAGAAATATATCTTACAAATAGGATTATGTGGGTAAGACGAATTCTTTTAAACAGAGAAAAATCCTGGTTTAAGATCCTTGAGGCATATCATCAAATGGACATAGACGAAATATTCTTGTGCAGATTTAAGCCCTCGATAGCGATCAATAGCTTCTATAGGGAGCTGTTCGAAATATGGAATAAATGTTATTTTAAAATAAAGCCAGAGAGCGTTGAGCAGATTCTTAAAGAAAGAATATGGGCGAATCGGTATATAAAGGATAAAGGTCAGATGTTATATTGGTCCACATGGAAACAAAAGGGCATAACAGCTGTGGGGGACATTTTCAATGAAAACGGGAATATGATGACCACCAACGAGCTGGCTTCAAATTATGATTTTAACCCTTCTTGTTTTTCTAGACAGCTCCTAAAAAAAGCTATACCTAAGGAATGGATTAGTACCATAAAGAGGGAAAGGAATTATATTCGAAACAACTTGACGAATGTAATGCCAAAATAGTATACGAGCAATTCATAGCTAAGCTGAAACCAAAATGGCAAAAGCTCCAGAAATGGCAACAAAAGTTAAACATGACCAAAGAAAAGTCTGATGAAATCAACTGGGAAAATATTTTCTCTTTACCATACAAGGCCTCTACCGAGGCAAGGTTACATGTGTTCCAATACAAAATCCTTCATGGTGTATTAACGTGTAATGGATATCTTAAGCAGATCGATGTACTAAAGAAAGACACATGCTCTTTTTGTAATAAGAAGGATGATATCATTCATTTTCTAGTACTATGTCAAAGAACAAAAAGCCTATGGCTGAATATACTTAGATGGATATATGACAGCGGTTTTATGAACAAAAATATAGGTGGAAAAATGATATTCAACAGAAGGGGTAATAATGTAATCATAAAACCCATTGATATCATATTTGGAGTGGAATTAACAAATACAAACTCCAAGGTAATCAACTGGATTATCCTACAAATAAAATCCTTTATATACAGACAGAAGCTGTTTGCAAATGGCTTCGTAGATACTCTATCAGCAATGTACGAACTACGTATGCGATGTAGTGTGGTGCTCCACTCTTTTAATTTCAGTAATACAAGCAAGGAAGAAAAAGTTGTATGGAGGCGAACTGCCGAAAGTATATCAGAATATATTGAATTGTTAAAAACCCAATAATAATATTTGTTTTCAGCAGGTAAATACTCTTGACGTTAACCCGGTTAATATTCGTATATCACTGTCCTTAGAACTGTAAGAGCCCAGATGGCAGGTGTTAATGAATAAAGTCGTTTGTAAAAACAAAAACAAAAAATATGGGTACAAATTTTGAAATGTTTATCATTGCCCTGTGAGGCTGTGCCTATGCTCACTAACCAAAGGTGCATGCATTGTTGAAGATTAAACTTTGAGCTATAAATTTCAAATAATTTTCTAGCAAACAAGTCACCAATGAATTACAATAAGCACTCTTTTCCAGTATATATTGTAACATTTATACAGTTAATACATTTAATCTTATATTTTGGCACTTACTTAAAGGGTCAGTTAACGGGTTCATGGTCACTTTTAGGACAACAAACTTCATGGAGCCATAAATACAACACCCAAGTCTCAATTTTTTTACTTCCATTTATGTCTAACTTATAGTCACTTACAGGCACGAATTGGGAAAGCTTAGTTGAAAAGGTCTGTTTAGCACAAGAGGGCACTGAGAGTGCTGTGTGACATCATAAAGGTGCGCCAGAAATGAACATAATATCCCTACCTTTACTCCCAATCTCCCAGCAATTGAAGCAGTTCACTGTCACTGCTTTCAGCCATTGTTTTGACGAGAACTATATATGTAACACAGTGTTGTTTTGGTCTGCACAACTGCATTGGTCAAACTCCTTCCTCCCACCCCACCCTCCTTCTTTCTAGCAGCAATTATGAGAGTTGTTTGTTATGTTCATTGCATGTACATTTCAAGATTGGCGCACCTTTATGACGTAGGCAAACAGTGGCGCCTTGAATGGAGTGTTAAACTGTGGAACTACTTTTTCACTCCTTTAAATGGGTAAAACTCACTAAATAATAACTTGAATTAAGTAAAACCGGGGTGGTTAGATTTCACCAATAGCACAGAAATGGATTTGCTCATAATATTTGGGGGTTTACTGACCCTTTAATATACAATTTGAAAAATACTGTGCAGCTAAGAACTTTCGCGGTCTAATATTTTTCAGTAGGGCATTTTTGTGGAGAAAAATTTTCCATGCCATAGAACTGATATGTGAAACCCAAGTTTCGAGGAGAAAAGATTTTGCGGTGCCAGAAATTATTTCACGATATTCGCAGTAGTTTAGCACACAAATTTTTTTAGCTGCACAGTATCAATGTGAAAAGTTTCAATTTTGTCAGACAATTCTACTTGAGTCATGTATGGGTACATATGGGTAAAATTCGACACGATTGACACGCGACACGGCCACTAAATCGCGGGCGACACGGCGACACGCTCCCCTTAACGTGCGACACACACAGCTCCCAAAAGGCTGATAAAATTCGACATGAGACATCCAGAAATGTATTAAAAAAGGACACGGGACACAGTGATTTATTTAACAGGCGACACACGACATTGTAACGACCGTTAATATATATAATGTATTGCTTAAAAAGTGACACAAGACATCATTGAATTGTTTTAAAAAGTGACATGGGACATGGAAAAATGTCTTATCGTGCGACACTCAGACACAGACATAAAAAATGGGACCCATATATACCCCTTCATGTGATATTGTTGGGAGTAGGTTAATTAATATATACTAGCTGCCCCCGTTTATCACCGGGTAGACATCCCCTGTTCCCTCCCCCTCCCTTCCCCACCCTCCCCTGTTCACATCACACAAAATTATAAAGTAAGAAATTCAAACTCCTTAATTTTTCCTCTGCCTTTTGCTGGGCGCTTACTGTGAGGCATGTTGCTAGGGAGTGTCTCTACGATGACGACGTTGCGTCGCCGAATAGGCGGGCGCAACTTAAGTTGCGTCGCCAAATAATACAATGTAAGTCAGTCGAAGCAGAGGGAGCGGGCGGATTACGGTAATTTAAATAGATTCGCTTCTACCTTCCTGGAAAAAATTATTTGGAAAAAACGAAGGCCGTGGTAACCTCACTTGAAGCCAAAGTAAGCTGCGTGGAAAGTTGGGGAATTTTACATGGCTCGGGAAAGAAGTTTTTCAGAGTTCGTTGACGTAATTAGGCTATTAATTAAGCAGATCAATAGGACTAATATAAGAACAAGTAAACATGTGTTGAGGAAGGGATATGTTTCTCTTTATTATTTGATTCATATTGACCAATGTATTCTGAGAAGCTCTGAGTTGTTTACAATGCATATGGTGCCACCTGTAGGTTATGTTGGTGATTAATAACATGATGACAAGTAGGGGTATATATGGGTCCGATCTTTTATGACTGTGTCTGAGTGTCGCACGATAAGAATTTTTTCCATGTCCCATGTCACTTTTTAAAACAATTCAATGATGTCTCGTGTCACTTTTTAAGCAATACATTAATTAATATTAACAGTCGATACAATGTCGTGTGTCACCTGTTAAATAAATCACTGTGTCTCATGTCGATTTTTAATACATTTCTGAATGTCTCATGTCAAATTTTATCAGCTTTTTGGAAGCTGTGTGTGTCGCACGTTAAGGGGACCGTGTCGCCGTGTCGTCCATGAATTAGCGGCCGTGTCGCGTGTCAATCGTGTCGAATTTTACCCATATGTACCCATACAAGTCATTTTCTGAAAAGTTAAAACATTCTAATTGGGCAAGTTTTCTGAATTTTCTTCCTTGGGTCATTGTCAGGAAAAAAATTTCCTTGGGTCGTTTACTACAAAATCTGAAATCCAGAAAATGCTTCCTTTGGTCATTTTCTGCAAAAATTGAAAATGGGTTATTTTTCAGAAAAAGTCTCCTTGTGCTCATTTTCTCAAAAGTTTAAATTAGTAAATATTTATTGTGAATAATTTTTGTGTGCAAACGATTTTATTTCATGAAGTAGACAATTATATATTAATCTAGATAAACATTATAGGCACTTGCCATTAAAATCAGTATAGTCGTGAAATCTGTTGGGCTTTGTATATGAGGGATCTTTTCATTTTTTGCATTTTTTGCATCAGAAAATAAATTTCGGAGGTGAGGTACATGCCATACCCCCCCTCCCCCTGGATATCGATCCGCCCTTGGACTTTATCAGCTTAATCATATAGAATAGGTGTGGCAATATCTGAAGGACAGAGTGCCAACATTGTGTTTTTATTCAATAATAATAATTTCTTGAATATGTGTAATCAATGGGCCAGAATGTAAACAGCACCTACCCATTCCAAATCACAGAGGAAAAGGTTCGGCCAGGATAGCGTGCTGTCCCTTACCCAAGTGGACAGAAAAGTAACTGATTTCCATCTTCATTGGCCAATCACCACCCTGTATCTTCTAATGAAAATTCGTGCTTGTGTTACGCTTGGTGTAACATAAAAGGTAACAAATTATGTAAAGTTGTAGGTCATTTCCTGAAAAAATTGCAATTGGGTACTTTTTCTGCAAATTTTTCCTTGGGTGTAGGGCTACTTTTTCAGAAAGTTCTTCCTTAGGCCATTTTCGGGGAAACCTTCCTTGGGACATTCCCTGAAAAATTTAAATTTTTTGCATTTAAATTTCGCTTTTTTAAACAAAAATAATCAAAGACTATAGACAAGTCCATTATCAAGGATAATGATTGGTACTTTCCCAGCACATCATTTAAACGACTTCTTTAAGGAGGAAATAATGAGGAAACCACCCTGATGTATATACTAAAACAATATTATAACTACGAATCCCAAGCATGTAATGATGATAGCCTACAATAAAAAAAACTGCATGTCTATATTATCATTCTATAAATTATAATATGATTGTCTATGAAAATCTATGTTATATAAGGATGATAGTTAAAAGCAAATTGTGGGTCTATTTCTTTTTTTTCTATTTAAGCTGAAAATATTGGAACCAATGAGACAATGAGAGCTTATGGGGGGGAAAAAACCCAACAAAGATGCGTGATGCAATGGTCAGTAGGCCTACTGTGGATGTGTGGATGTTAGAACGAGCATTGATTTATTCCATTACAAAAAAACAAGACGAGTCGATAGTTAAACCGACAAAGAATGAAATCTGGGGTGGAGTTTCATAAATTGATGAAAGACTCACACGCTAAACATGTTAATACTTCGTCTTTTAATATATTACAAGCCACTATAGGCTATCTAGGCCTATACTATAGGCCTACTGTGTTTATATCCTAAATTATTGTTATATCCGTTTATTCATTTAAATAATTATAATGATTATGCATTTGCCTATACCGAAAGCCTTTTATGAAGTGTTTTTGTCTGATAACGCATAGCCAGTCCTTGAGATAGTGAGCAGAAACGTACATTAATTGTTATTTTGGTTTAATTCTATCCGCTGTATTTACCAGCGTTAGCGTTTACGGGCCACCGTACTCCTGACTCGCTGCTGATGCAATGTACATGCAGCGCAACAGGCCCCGGGACTTCACCACTCGAGGACACACTTCCTATCTTGACACAACACCGGCCGGCTAGACCACCTGAAGCTCTCTCTCTCTCTCTGTCTGCTCGAAGACGAAGAAGTACGCTTTTGAGAAGACTGGAATCAACTAGATCCGATCTCCAACATTGTAATCTTCCAGACCGTAACCAATTTGTGAGTTGTCATTCTCTTATTTGGAAGGTAGCATTAGCTGTTCGATCCTATACTATAGATTGATTTACTGCTATTGGTTGACATCTTGCATTTTCACCGGTATCCTCATCATATTCATGGGCATGGTTATTTTATCATCTTGAACACAGATTTGGTACGACCCTAGAGTAAAACGACCTAGCTACTGCAAGTGCAAGCGACACACCGAGATTTTCGCTGGCACTGAATGGTCGACTTCTCCATGCTTCGCCTTCAGTAGTGTGGTATTCTTTGAAATGTATTCCAAACGATTACACTCCGTGCCTAATAATACCGGAAAAAATGTTTTATGCTTTCTGTGTGTGACGTATGTAGGCTAAACAATAATATTTAATAGGCCTACCGGCATGTTGGTCTGTCTTTCATGACTGATATTTAAATCAAGCTGCCTATAGATTTATTATAATTTTTATTATAATAGTTTTTTTTAATTGATTGTTAATGTTAACGTTCATCTATGCCTAATTTTAATGCAAAGTATACGTCTTCTGAAAACGAATTTTAACCTACTAAAAACTATAGGTAGGTTAACATGGTATCTCATCATCTGACATCTTCAGTAAAATAATTTTTGAGTTGTCAGTGTTAAAAAAAGAGACATTAATTTAAAAAAAATTCAAGGCACACATCGAAGATCTAAAAGAGATGATCGATAGGTAATAACCGGTGTTATAACCGGAATTAAAATACAATTGTAGGCCTACCGGTACAAGATGTTTAATTAAGTTTTTCCAGTTAGGGACACGATATGAGCTGTGGTAACAGCGCTAGATACCTTGGCAACAGGAAAATAAATCTTCGCAATTTTGCCAAAGGAAGCTAAAGGAAAAACGTTAAAAATCCCTATGACAAAAACCGAGAAAATTCGAAAATCATCTTTAATCCAGGCACCATCCCTATTCAATAAACTACCACAAGCTGGTAGAAACTGCCCCACCATCCCTGACCTCAAAATATACCTTGAACAAAACTTTTTCTCATACTCGAGGATGGAGGACCCAGCACAGCCAAAGAACAGTCAGTGACAAAGTGGTTGTTCTTTCTCTCTCCCCAATGCAAACCGCATGTTGCATTATTGTATTATTACATAACTGTTGTTGTACTTATAAAGACGGGCCAGTGTTCACCAGACTGCTTCCAGCAATTGTAAATACATAAAGGAAGTGCAGCCAGGGGGTGAGCCAGTGTTCGCCAGAATGCTATTCACCGACTGGCTGCAACATCCCCATATAGGCCTATATAACGAAATAAAACATGTACTGTACTGTATTGGATCTTGGTCAAATATAAGGTGGGCAAACTACCTATAAACTAGATGTAAAAGAAAAATTACCGGTAATTATGCTATACAAGAAAATTATCCACAAAATTATTGATCCAGGACCACAGACAAAACCATATAATAATTCACACAGACAGATAAGTAGTGGACTCAAACACACACATGAAGGAGAGAACATATCTGATCTTGCTTCATGGTATTTATTGCTTTATCTTATTTTATGTTATTATTACTGCCATATTAGTTTGTCAAATTGATTGATATGTTATTGAAAGTGTACGCTTCCGGAAATAGAACATTACGCATACATACAACCACTGGGTGGGGGTGGGGGAGAAGACAATTTTCAAGGGTGGGGGCGGCACCTTTTTTTTGCAGACTCTGAAGGCGGGTGGGGGTGGGGGCATCTTTTTTTTGCACAGACTCGGAACTACATTGATGATAGGGGGTAGTCATGAAATTTTGCCCAAACTTTCAAGGGGGGGGGGGGTAATTTTACATAAGACTTTAAGGGGGGTCATACAATTTGGCACAATAATTTTTCGCAAATTCTCCTCTCTCCAAGTGGTTAATTATGAACAGTCCCTTAGCAAGATTGAGTTGCTGACTTAATTAAACAAAATAATTAGGTAGGGGTTAGTTAGATATGAGCTGTGGTAACAGCGCTAGATACCTTGGCAACAGGAAAATAAATCTTCGCAATTTTGCCAAAGGAAGCTAAAGGAAAAACGTTAAAAATCCCTATGACAAAAACCGAGAAAATTCGAAAATCATCTTTAATCCAGGCACCATCCCTATTCAATAAACTACCACAAGCTGGTAGAAACTGCCCCACCATCCCTGACCTCAAAATATACCTTGAACAAAACTTTTTCTCATACTCGAGGATGGAGGACCCAGCACAGCCAAAGAACAGTCAGTGACAAAGTGGTTGTTCTTTCTCTCTCCCCAATGCAAACCGCATGTTGCATTATTGTATTATTACATAACTGTTGTTGTACTTATAAAGACGGGCCAGTGTTCACCAGACTGCTTCCAGCAATTGTAAATACATAAAGGAAGTGCAGCCAGGGGGTGAGCCAGTGTTCGCCAGAATGCTATTCACCGACTGGCTGCAACATCCCCATATAGGCCTATATAACGAAATAAAACATGTACTGTACTGTATTGGATCTTGGTCAAATATAAGGTGGGCAAACTACCTATAAACTAGATGTAAAAGAAAAATTACCGGTAATTATGCTATACAAGAAAATTATCCACAAAATTATTGATCCAGGACCACAGACAAAACCATATAATAATTCACACAGACAGATAAGTAGTGGACTCAAACACACACATGAAGGAGAGAACATATCTGATCTTGCTTCATGGTATTTATTGCTTTATCTTATTTTATGTTATTATTACTGCCATATTAGTTTGTCAAATTGATTGATATGTTATTGAAAGTGTACGCTTCCGGAAATAGAACATTACGCATACATACAACCACTGGGTGGGGGTGGGGGAGAAGACAATTTTCAAGGGTGGGGGCGGCACCTTTTTTTTGCAGACTCTGAAGGCGGGTGGGGGTGGGGGCATCTTTTTTTTGCACAGACTCAGAACTACATTGATGATAGGGGGTAGTCATGAAATTTTGCCCAAACTTTCAAGGGGGGGGGGGGGGTAATTTTACATAAGACTTTAAGGGGGGTCATACAATTTGGCACAATAATTTTTCGCAAATTCTCCTCTCTCCAAGTGGTTAATTATGAACAGTCCCTTAGCAAGATTGAGTTGCTGACTTAATTAAACAAAATAATTAGGTAGGGGTTAGTGGTTTGGAGGTAACGGGGGTGGTCCGTGCTTTATTTTTGCCGGATACCGGTACCCCCTTCCCCTGACTGCATGTGCATACAGCCTGTAACTACTGGTCCCGCCGGCTACTGGCCTACATTTGAATTTTTAATTTTGTCTCTTGGCCACTGGGCTATGGGAAAAAAGGGAAGCTGCGACAAGTTATGGACTGTCACTCTGGTTCATATAGCGGAGCGTATTTAAGTATCTAGGGGCAGTTACCTCGATCCCTGCTAGGGGGGGGGGGGGGGGTAAACACACGCTTTTAAACTACAAAATAGATGTGAGTCCATGTTGGAGGGCACAATCATATTTCCCCCGTACCTAATAATCATCAATTATACTCAATCTATACTGGCAATAGTCAACACACTCATCAATCATTGGTGCCTGGTGTATTTTTCCACTTGGTAAAAAATAATCCCAGGTTTGTTTCGATGTATACCTCCCTGCATGTTTTCAATATATTTTATTCATAAAGATCAATAAAGCATAGAGTATATTATAGGATCACCTTATGAATACATTGGCGTTACCTTTTCCTAATATTAAAAGGGATCATGAAAAATATTAGATATAACTGCGCATTCCTATCCGATTTCATTGTTCTAACGCTAGCTTGCCACATCTAGTACTTGATGCATCCATCCTTGATGCCTCCCTTCTACTCTCGTTGATAGCAGACAAACTATTCGCGCACCCCCCCCCCCCCCCCCCCCCCTTACGAGCGGGTATGGGAAAACCTAGACCAGCAAAGCGGGCTATATTGCACTAGTGTGACCTTCGAGGATGGTCAACCAAGTACAACGTGTGTACTTGCCACGTATAAGTACGTGAGCTATGCATTTACCTGGGTCATGAAGTTATTGGCGTTTTTAGAAACAAAAGTTTAGGCCATGCATTCCGAGGAATAGGCTTTATAAAGTAATTCCCATATTAATTTAGTGACACTTGATGCACACACAATCCTATCAACTCGGTCGGTTACTATATCCTCCCCATTAACGTTAGTGAAATAGTTAAATCAGACTAAAAAAATTAACCTATTGAGTTGAGCTATATTTAGTTCATTGAAGGTATATGGTTTCCCTCGCACAATACATTCCCATACCACCTTTTACCCCATGGATCCTCATGTGTAAGGACTCCCCATTGAGCAATTTACTCATCTGTGACAACACAGTTCACTCTACACTCATCACCTCTCACCTCTCACTATCATACCATCTCGCATATTATCCCATCTCATCATTATTTTACATATGTAAATGGGCGGGGGGGGGGGGGGGCGGTAGAAAAGGAAAACCACTTTCCCATCTTTCCAAAACACTCTTGTCAAGGCATAGAAGTGGCTTTATCGCCAAAGAAAGCCCAGGACTGTGAGGGGAACATTGCCACCCCTACGGAATCCAAAAACCTGACGTATGCTATGCTGTGTACGGTAAATGACAAATATGAAAAAATATGTATACTGTGCCATGTAGTATAAAAATAACTAGCTAACTTGAAGACCTCCTCTGTAAGTTTGAATTAATGGTCTCCAAAGCCCGTCTTCTTGGAAATTAAAATGAATCATTCACACGAAGGAGTGGTGCATGAATGCTGTATGTGGGTAACTTAGAACTCGTTTGGGACAGGTTTGGTTGGTGAATGTGAATTATTGCCTGCCATGACCCATAAGGAATTTTAAAATATCCTTGATAAAGGGCAAAGGCCGAAACCAATTAACTCAAACCGAAAACTTATAAAGACCCTCCTGTCCCCTCCGTTCTTGGGCTAAACCCCATAACTTAAGAATTAAAAAATATATTGACTCTTTTTCTTTTTTAACCTTAGGATATAACTTCCTATTAAATGCTTAAAATACATTAACATGCGATGGGTAATTTTGTCGGTGGATTTACTAATTATATAGATGTGAAAAATTAGTGGGAGAATGTAGCTAACTCTGTAGTAACATTTATTGCTACTATTTACACTTCTTTCTTCACTATTCAGGTGATTTTTTAAAAATTCCTGGATACATGATTTGTATTTTCGCTAGAATACCATAACCTTATCAAATATAATTTCACATTTTGGTCATTTTGATCTTGTCAGAGATGCATATATATTAGACTCGATAAACCCCCTAACACTGGGGAGTGTTTTTCATTCTGGTTTATTCATTACGGTATTTAAATCTTCTATTCCCTTTTCACACCCAGTCTTTCCCTGAGCTTTGCAACCATCCTAATCGCAAACACCCATTCCAATAGCTTGCCGTCTTTAATACTACCTGAGCTATATTTGGGGGATTTGGGAATGTATATAGCCGCTCTAATGGATCACAAATAAGTATCGTGAAGCATTATTCTGCAAAATCATGAAAAACTCGTGGGGTCCAATATTGTATCATTCAGGTTCTGAAATCAAGTGCAGTGTAGTGTTATCTTCCCTGTAAGATTAGGTTACACCCTGTACGATCAGGTTACATGGGTGTTGACCTGTGACAAGTTATAATCCACATTTGAAGCAGACAGTGTGACAAGTTATCCATATTTAGACAGATAATCATAAACCAAGGACATTTACGGTTGCACTGATAATATGTTGCTTTTCTTAATCCGTGTCACACATCTACTCAAAATATCTGTCTGTTTGTAACAAAATGTTTGTCTGTTTGTAACAGACCACTACATATTGCTTTACAAGATAACGATGAACAGTGATTGGTCTGAACAAATTGCAAATCGTCTCGTTATAGATATAAGCGATACTTTGCTTGCAAGGTAGATTTCTGTATGCAACATACAGTGACAAATAGATCTAACCCACTGTACTCGGTGAACAGAACCGAAGATGTACCAGCACGTGAGATCCTAGGCGATCTACACAGGCTTATAAATCAAATAGACCAAGACGTAGCAAGAAGCTTACTATGCGAAAAAAGCATATCTTTACTATAATTGACCGTTCATATGTTTCAAACCGTTTGAATTCATACAATGTATGTCAGTTTTTTTAATATCAAAGTTGTTTTTGGTTAATCTAATTGGTGTAATGTAGGTTATGAACCGTTTCTATGATTATCTGTGATAAATTATAAAATAATAAAGTTACTGTTGTGAAACAAGTTGTATAGTCCTATATGGCCCCAATATCCCATAATTTAAATCAGTGCACATTTCTTTACATGGGCCCATATAACAATGAATATGTAACTAAGGTAACGTTGCCAACTCCTAAATCAAACGTCGGAACCCAATAAACTCAAACCGAAAACTTACAAACCCCTCCTGCCCCCCGCCCCCCCGTTCTTGGGCTTAACCCCATACACTATAGGATTCTGTATGACATTTCTACATATTAAAACAGAAAATCCTACATTACCTTTGCAACAATTTGATATAAGTGAGGATTAATGAATATAATAATTAAAGCGCCTTTGACATTTCCAATAATGTCTTCTAAAAGAAAAAAATGTCTTCTAATGGGTAACAGCACCGGTAGTTCTCCCAGTGATATAACTGATGATTAATGAATATAATCACAGCCATCCAGCTTTAAGTATTTAATAATTAAAGCTGGATGGCCGTGAGGATAGAGTGGGACATATCGTAGAGAGAAGTAGGCACTCAGGGTTCCAGTTAACAAGTGATTTTATTTTGGTATTGAGAAGTTAAGTTTTAAAAAACCTCCCCGGTGTGTACTGTTGCAAACCCAATATAAATAAAATATTTATATAAAAAAAGAAAAAAAGTATACATAGGCCACGCGGTCGCTACTGGATCGGCCGTGGTTACGTAATAGCTCATCACTTTAGCTGATACCTCAAATATAACACATTTATCAACTTCCTAGAAACAATTGCCATGTAAACAATTATATAGTTATACCAGTCCTGAAGAACAATTTCTCTATTTTTCTTGTTACCTTATGCATGAATCTAATTTAATTAATGCAGACTGAGACCGGCACGGTTGACCTCCTAACTTGGGATATAGCGGTCTATGTTATATTCCTGTATATCAGTGCAGCATGTACATATCGGGTGAACAACAATTTCCAAATATTCACGAAGAAAATCTATATTTAATTCTAGTATATATGACCTGGAATTTCTAGTGAAAATTGATCTGTAACGCATACACGCGTGGTTATGCATATGTTTATGCGTGAGCAATGTGTACTAAATAGAGATGGTGCTTTTTATGTGCATTTGAGAGCGCGGAGAGACTCGAGTCGTTTGTTTGCTTTAAGTCCCAGTTTTCTGTTACTTCGAGCTATAGGTTTCTCCCCTACAACTCGGTCATGCACTTGTATTTTCTCTATGAAAATTTCAATTGAATGAAGACGCTGTTGGTGAAATTCTTACAATATCAGCAATATATACATAGAGTCATTCTCATTTTCTTGATATTTTAATTTCTTTATTTTAAAGTGAGAATGATTATCAAGTCCAGCCACTTTGTGTGAGCCCTATCGATAAAACGTTCAGGCAGTTGCAAAGCTCATACCTAGTACCTGATTCTGCATTTTTCTTTATGACCTCTTTATATCTGTGTGTCTAACTAGTGTGGAAACCGTTTTGTTTTCGTTGCAGAGGGAAGTTACTGAAACATCATCATGTCTGAAGGAAAAGGAATTGTTACTCTTGCCTACAGCGGTGGTTTGGACACGTCATGCATTCTGGTGTGGCTCTTGGAACAAGGTTATGAAATTGTTGCCTTCTGTGTGAGTACACCTTCAACATTCTTTCTCTCCCTTATTCCGAGGCATACTTATTTTGCAAAACATCTTTTCGATGTGTCAAAATTGCTTATATGAAGGGACATTTTCTGGGAAAATAACTTTCATGTAGTCGCCTACTACTATCTGGGAATATATATATTATGCATCCCAAGTTCTTAAATTTCGTGAGTACATGAGAATGAATGAAAGATGTGTCGGGTTTGAGTTTATTACCACTTGCCATGTCTGAGTTGGGGAATTTTCAGACTGAAGTCCCGAAAGAATAAATACATTTGTAGCAATAGTCCTCACCCCATTAGATAATTGGTCTTGCTATTGACCCCGAACTTGATCTGGGTTTAGGCCTAATTCTAAGGTCTATTAAACCCTTTGAACAGGAGGATCGATAGGTCCGTTTTAAACCGCACTCTTACATCCCACTAATTATATAATTCGCTACTCTCAGGGGGAACTAATCCGTGGCATCTTCATTTTTGTCCATTCTAATTTCAGGCTGACGTGGGACAGGAGGAGGATTTTGAAGCTGCCGAAAAAAAGGCTCTAAAATTAGGTGCTAAGAAGGTACGTCTAGTACAGTATTGTTAACGAACACTTCAGTAACCGTATAATTCGCTCCAGTCCTATCACTGGGAGATAATTCTTGACCCATTGCAATATTTCAATTTAAGGGTGACCAGAAATAAACTATTCTTGAATAGAAGCCTACTCATGCTGCTCTTCAAACGAGACTGCTATTGTTGTTAGGTTGAGACACGTCTCTAAATAACTAAACGAGGGGAACAACTACTTATTGGTGTTTGGAGGGTTATACAGATAGTGAAAGTACCTATAGGTGATAAAATCTGGTTGGGATGCGGATATCGATAGCTCTAATCATTGATCCTTGTTATAAGTGTCTGAATTCCTCTGATACCTGATTATGTTTGATTATTCCAAAGTATGTTTTTCTAGTATGTCTCATCTTTTGCACATCAGTTACTTCCTATTGACACTTCGGGTTTGTTTCTAAAAGTTGTTATCATGAGAAGGGTAATTTATCTACGATTTATTGGGGACTTTTTCGTCATTAGTTTGTTCTATGATATACCGGTATTTAGAATGGTATGATAAACAAACTGGTTATACAATAAACTTTATTACGCGTGTATTTAGACTTTCTTCTCGCTTATCTTCCTATTGAATATTTGGTTTCATTCCTTCTCAATAGTTGAATTCTGCTTGTGCAGTCTGTGGGAAGCACTTATGTCTATCCCTAATTTACTCACATTTTCCCCCTTTGACTTTAGTTTGTCTTGGCTGATGTCAAGAAAGAGTTTGTGGAAGAATTCATCTGGCCATCACTTCAAGCGAATGCAGTGTATGAGGATAGGTATTTGCTGGGTACAGCTATCGCCCGTCCTTGCATCGCCCGGTAAGTAGTTGTATACGCTCTACCTGTAACAGATATCAATATATAAAAATTGCGATATTTATGAGTTTTTTCTTAAACTATTGCCTTTGAATCATGTTTACCGTATATATTTCCAAAACAGTGCCCTTGTCAAAGTAGCCAAAGAGGAAGGAGCCCAGTTCATTTCCCATGGTGCTACTGGAAAAGGAAATGACCAGATTCGATTTGAATTGGCAGCATATGCACTTTACCCTACTGTGAAGGTATGTCTAATTCTCTGATTACCGACAATATAGGAGTTACATGTGTGTTAATGTTAGTATTTTAGATTTACTAAAAAATTTAAAGTCACTCTTTTAAAAAAATGTCTTGTTTTATGATGATTTTCTCTTCCTTTCAGATCATTTCCCCTTGGCGTTTACCCGAGTTCTTCAACAGGTTCAAAGGCCGCGCTGATCTTTTTAAATATGCCGAGGTAAGAGCAAGCGATATTTTTTAACGATATACATTTTCCGAGTTTTCCCTTTACCTTCACCTCAAAACTTAGGAAAGTCTAATGGAAAAATCTAAAGGAGATATAACAATACCCGCATCATCTACCGGCAGGCTGATTACTATTTAATTATTGTTTTGAATGAAGTATGTGGCCATCATTTGACATACGATTATTTTCATTTCCATATATCTACTAGGAAAATGGAATTCCCCTGCCAGTAACCCCCAAATCACCATGGAGTATGGATGCTAACCTAATGCACATCAGTTACGAATCTGGCATTCTCGAGAATCCAGAACAAGAAGGGCCCGAGGACTTGTATCAGATGACAAAGGATCCATTTAAGGGTCCTGACATCCCAGACGTACTGCAAATAGACTTTAAATCAGGCGTACCTGTCAAGGTGAAAAACCTGGGTGATGGAACAGAGAAATCGGAAGCTCTCGATCTATACCTTTACCTCAATCAGATCGGGTGAGTGACAGTTTGGTTTTTGGTGATCTAGATGATTTAATGACATTTACTAAATTCATCTATCATTTGAATACCTTCCGTAGCCATTATGTCTCCTCGACACTGGAATAGCAAAAAAGTCGAGAAGTTTATACGATGATCTGATGAATAAGTTCTTGTTGAGTTCGGAAGCATTTGCATTGTTATAGAAATAAGGCGGACGGACCTAATGAATCAATTCATATCTATCAGTAATGAGAGTGCTTGATTATTAATAACATTTTTTTAAAGAGTTCAACATATATTTTTAGTGGAAAGCATGGGGTTGGACGCATTGATATCGTGGAGAACCGATTCATTGGAATGAAATCGCGTGGCATCTATGAAACACCAGCAGGAGAGATATTGCTCCAAGCTCATCTTGATATTGAGAACTTCGTCATCGATAGGGTAAGTTGCATCTGAACACCTCCTTGATCTTCCGTGAAGTATTTCTTAATGTCTGGGATCGTCTGTAGGAGATTGCACTTGATAAATAAGACATATTTCCACCCAACGGATTCTTCTTTTTTTGTTTATTCAGGTACATTTTAAATAAGTAATATTATCAGTAAGCAAAAATGTACGTCAATCAATTAAATGGGGACAGAATTAACTGGAGACTGAAGAGCTCAACTAACATTCAGACCGGCTGATCGAAAATCATTGAACTACCAGATAGGTTCAAACTGAAATTCACTAGATAACAATCTAAGGAATATGGACCATAAATCTCTAAAAGTAACACTAAAAAGAAATATATTATGCAGACAATCACATCTTGACTGTAAGTTGTATTAAAAACACCCCCCGGTACCCACCCCCCGCCCCCCGAACTATAAAGAAAGTAACAAAAACTAACTATCATATATATATATATAAAGACTTTTATTCATAGCTCATTTAATAACAAACTAATTAAATTTATTATCCATAGTTTCTAAAGCAGACGATGGGAAAAAATATATCAATAGGATCAATATATTTGTTTTAATTAATAGGAACTGCGCCGTGTCAAGCAAGGTCTATCCATTACATTCTCTGAGCAAGTGTACCGCGGGTTCTGGTACAGTGCTGAGTGTAACTACACAAGGAAGTGTATCGCCTTGTCACAGGAGGGTGTCGATGGCTGGGTTCGTTTAAAGGTGGGTAAGGGACGAGTCTACATCACCGGCCGTAGCAGTCCTAACTCCCTCTACAACCAAGAGCTCGTCAGGTAAGTACATAGTAGGCAAAAAGTATAATGAATGGGTGCCCCTGAAGAAGGTCGGCGACGGCCCCAACCCAGAACCGGTAACAAATAAAACATTTGCTGTTAAGTCAGGGAGGTGTATACTAAACTATTTTTAGTACATGCATATACCTCCCTGGTTAAGTCAGTGCATACTACCGAGTTAGGGTAAAAATTACATCCGAGTATACCGGTAATTTTGTTTCATTCACTATTTTGTTAAATGCCCTAAGCAGATGAGACAATTAAAATATAAACCTTTGTATTTATTCTAAATCGCCATAAATTATCCAAATGTTCATATGGTACATGAATATTTATTGCACCTTTCATATAACATAGGTATATAATGAATCAATATCAAACTTTAGGAAAACTTGTGTCGATGGGAGTGTAATTTCTAGGGCCATCACCGGCGAGATAAAACCGGTTTATCAGTGGTGAAGGTCATTGATATCTTGTGGTTTTAGTTTTGAACATCACTTAGTATCATTAATTATTCAGCTACTAATTATGGACGTTGTTCATTCCGTTTGGAAACTGACCTTTAGTTTTACTAAACTATGTTATGGGGTTAGTTCCCTTATCTGAAGGATATCACAATATGTCGAAGACACCCATTGTCTTATGTTTCGGTTTCCATGTCATGGATAGATAAGAATTAATTGGTTTTGAAAGGGTTTAACAATATGCTATGCTGAAAGCGTTCCGGAATCATGACCTATTATCAATTTCTCGGTAGTGATATTCCTTTTGGTTACGTATGGCCAGGATTGGGAAGTCTCCTGTGCTAATTTTATCAGATGTTTAAAGATAAGTTTCTGCAAAATCTAGAGATGTTCATATCACTTTACTGTTGTCAAGTACTTGTCCCGACATCTCGTTCGGTTAATTAGGGTTTAACTAAGAGGTACTACACTCTCCAATTTTTCAGTCAGTTTAATATGATCAATAACATGTTTTATATTTCAGCATGGATGTCCAAGGAGACTATGATCCCCAGGATGCTGCCGGCTTCATCCGAATTCAGTCTCTTAGGTATGTCTCATCGTGCAAGACATTTGCTATGTAAAATTGGCTTAGGGTGCTTTAAAGCTATGCGAATCTTTATTTCTAGAATACTTTTATTTTTAAAAAAACTTTTATGGAAAAAATTGTCTTTTACAGGTTGAAAGAGTACAGTCGACTCCAGGAATCCATGTCTAAATAGATCTATATCCGATTACCGTATCATAATGACCTCCAGCTGGAACACAGTTCGACACTGCCCGTGGCTAATTCGTGATCGCATGTTGTCAGTATTAAGTTTAGTTCATTAAATATGTACGTGAAATATTCGCTGCTACTCTGAATATATTTTTTAAGAGAATGTCAAACATTGAAATAAAAGGTGTTTTATCAAACGTATTGCTGAGTTTACGAATCTATTGTTGCAATTACTGCGCCAAAGACGTTGATACCTTTAAGACACGGACGTACTTTTAATTTACGAAGTAACTACTGCCTTGATTCTCCCCGATGGTGTATACCTTCAGTATGACCTTAATGACCCATGATAAAAACCAGGACCATCGCCCTTTCAGAGAAGTAACTGCCGTATACAAATTAGTGAAATGTTACCAAAATTGATCGATAGCGGTATATTCCCGAATGACATACCTAGTGTACATTAAAGGACAAATCACAGAACAGAATATTGATAAACTATGAGTTTATTTAACAATTTGAGTTAAAAATATATATTACAGTGAATAAGAAATGAAATATTGCATATCATCACAGATAGACGCCGGGTATATATTGGCCCAAATATGTTTCAACAAATAATCAGCTTAGGCAAATGCCTTGACCAGAACATAAAAATAATTTGACTAATAATCCCAAATAGTAATGCTTAAAACACAATTTACTATCTCACACACACGGTAGGAGAAAATCTCGTTGGCATGGTTTTGAAGGTCGGTGAACCTTTTATACATACAGCGATAATGGACGGATTATAACATACGATGCTTATAAGCTAGGTTCATCCGAAACAGAATTAGACATGGAAATGATGCACAGAAAACATATACATAATAACAGACTATTGGACATATCACAACCAATTGACCAGACTAGAATTGGACGGAAGTCATGGCTGAGCATTCAGTACTAATCAGGAACTTCAGCGACAAATACTGTCACCAGCAGTTTGAGCTTTCATTTAAAGATCAATAAAAAGAAAGGGAATAAAGAGAATATTCGAACAAAAAATGTTCGACTGTTTAGAGTAACACAAGGATAATGATATAAGCGTTATAGAAATATGGAGTGCGAATTATTTGAGACTAAACCCTGGAAGAATGGTGTTCAGTAAGAATCAACATGCATGTTGGCTGCTCTTACAATTAACAAATTCAACAGCATCAGCAGTAATTTTACAGTAGTAACTGGTTCGTGAATTTGACGGTACTTAAAGACCGCCCAAGTTCTATTTCATAATATACAGGACCCTACGGTACTACGTAAGTATTTCCCTTATGGACCTGATACGAAAACTCGAATTTTACACGAAACCCCTTCAAAATGATGTTGAATAAGATAACAGAAATTACTCTTAAAATTCAAATCCCGTCTTTTGCAGGGTTTTCATGGTGATCAAAAGTACCCTGATAAGTGTGTTGAACTGTAATAAAGAAATGCAAGGTCATGCATGTACCTCTGGTTAGAAATGTTTAACCTTCGACTTGCACGCCACAAACAGAACTGGAAAGATCCAAAAGACAACTTGCGAACTGACATGTCACATATATACTTGCACAGAACTCTTAAGAGACTTTTCTACAACGTGCTTATAAATAGTGCTTTAGCAACACTAATATATTTCACTCATGTTCAAACTTGTTCTACCGACTTACACATTGATTACATGATCCATATATGGAATAGCGGTCTATGAATATACAGTACTAGCTAGATGTATACATGAATATATCCAGGCACAACATAGGTTCATGGAAGGTTTATCTTGCGTGAGGTGTCATAGTAAAAGATAATTGGAACTCAAGCTGCTATCGTTGACACCCACCTACTTCTCAGAACATTGGATCGTATGCATGAAGACAGAGGTTTTTTATACTACAAAGGGGTGCCTTGTAGGAGGTAGTACATTTGCACACCCAACAGCAGCATCATCGTGGGGGTTCAGGAGGTTTGGTCCTCACCTAACACCCAACCCTAACTTCGGGTTCCAATAGCCTCTGCGGGTGGGCTAAACAAAGTGAGGGGCCGGTGTATTATGCTAAAATAACATTCGGGAAATGAAGAGATGAAGTAGTTTGAAGTTTCTAGCTTGTCTGTTAACCTTACTTGTTACCAAATATTAAATTATACCATATATAGTTCCAATATATTTCCATAATTCAAATACAACTTTTTACAATTAAGATACACTGTGGGCAGACCAAGCTCAATCACCATATATGGTAAGCCCTTGGACTAAGGGAAACTACAAAGAATAACAAACCCAGTTAGATGTTTGTTAGCCTCCCAGAAGGCTACGAGAAAACCAATGGTGAGGACGGACGTACAGGGTTGACAACAATACAACGATGTCCCGCTCATGATTATATATAAAAGTTCCATCTCAATGTGGCGCCCATGTAAACAAGTTATCCATTTTCTTGACCCGTATTGTAGATATATAAGGATTCGCGCAGGACATGGGAAGAACATTATCCTGCTTATGGGTTAGTTTTCTTAAATGATCTGTGACACTGCTATAACGATTGGATGATTGTTTGACTATCGCGGCTATAACTTTAGATAATAATTCATCAATTTTTAATATAATACAAAGTCAAATATCAGCCAGATTTTAAAGACACCAAGGATCAGTTAAATATAGTAAACATCCGTACATACATAAAAATGTAGACAGCACCTTTCCTGCGACTATACTTCATAATATGATAACACAAGTAAAAGTTTAACAGCTTTGGATTTTCGCCTCAGGGGCGAAAATGAGGTCGACAGACAGATTGCTTTGCTAATAAGGGTTTTCACCATTTATTTATTTATTTTATTTTTTTAACTGGTTCCTAATGGGGAAAATTTAAAAAAAAATTTTCGTCCTAATGGGATTTTAATGACATTTGCGGTTTGGAGCATTTCAATGACATTTTGCGGTTGGGAGCAAGACCCTAGACAATGTAGATGGGAAAAAAATGAAAAAAAAAAAATTTCCGTCCTAATGGGATTTTAATGACATTTGGGGTTTGGAGCATTTGAATGGCATTTTGCGGTTGGGAGCAAGACCCTAGACAATGTAGATGAAAAAAAAAATGAAAAAAAAATTTGGCAGAATTTACTTAATATGTACAGCTGCCAATTGTACATTTTCAGAAAATCTGACCCATATAGAGGATGACTCTATAGTATAATTTTGTGGGGAGGGAAGAGAGGAGAGGGTAGGAAAGAGGGAGAGGGTGCAGAGGGAGAGAGAGAGAAGGGGGAGCATTTTTTGCATTAAAATTCATTTAAAAATTGCATGAATCCTCTCTACAAGGATCTTCTCTACAACTATCAAACTTCAACTACCTCTTGTTTGAGGTGTTTGACCTCATCCTAACGCCGATAGGAGTAACTAACAGCCCACCACCACCATGTGTAAGGAGGTGTCAAAGCGCCCCCTACTCCCCGACTCCTGGCGGCCAAAAACGAAATCCTGGCGGCCAAAAACGAGCTGGCACAGCTGGGGCAGTGGTGGATATCAGTGGCGTTATCAGAGGGGGCGGTCAAGCGGCGCGAGGGGGCAGTCAAGCGGCGCGAGGGGGCGGTCAAGCAGGCCGCCCAGGCGAGGGGAAAGGGTAGGGATTATCAGGATTATCAACATTCCATCTTAGATTGAGATATATAGTAGATCAAAGGAAAGTGCGGATTTTTCAAACAAGACTTTTAATTTTGAAAATGAAAAAATTAATTTAAATTTCCGAAAATTAGACCAAAAGGTGGCGCTTTGGTTATATTTACTGCATGGAAATTTATAGGATTATAGGACAAATCATGCGGCTACAAATAGGGGGTCTCTTATCTACAGGAATGTCAATTAGTAACCCGATCTGCCGACCGATTTCTTCGTATATATAGTATATTGCACTAAAAATAAAAAGGTCTGTCGACCTAATAATATATAGCTTACATATCTTTGCCAGTATGTTTATAACCTCACAACATTCACCCATACGACATAAACCTATTTGGTCTCATTTCAGGTAGCGATGGGGAATAGTCATAAAATATATATCCGGATAGTTGCCTTTGATAATCTCTTGTGGTTTTCACCAAATACTTATGGACATATTCCACTCAAAAATACTTGTGGATCAGCAGTTAAACCGAGCCGGTCATTGTATCACAGAGCAGGTATACCAAGTATAAACGAGCATGGTAAGTTTGTGTCAGGGGGTAAATCCTTAAAATTGGCAGCATTCACACCCACAAAATGTGTTGGATATGTGTGCTACGGCCCTGGGACTCACGAAGAAATAACTTTTCTCAGTGGGATGAATTGTATTTTTCGGGTTGTTTCAGTGACAGAAGCATTGGTTATTCTGTTTCGAAGTTTGGCAAGTGATTTCATGCGAGGACTAGTACGTTTTCCCTGGCTAGCTGTACATTTTGACACTACAAGATATATAAGCCCCCATTTCGTGCGAAGCTTCGCAAGGGACACATAAAAAGAATCCACTAATGCTACAGCAGCTGGCATGATAAGATATAGTTATTTTCATCCATTTAGTGGTAACTGTCAATACAGAATAGACCAATGCTGGAAGACTAGTAAACTCAAATAAAATCTACATCTTGACTTTGTTCTGGATATATATTTTTTCCTCTAGTAGAAACTGGAACCTTTGCTCATTAGTAAAGCATTTAATCTCTTTAAGATTCATTTGTATTTTTTATGGTAACTAATTGCTCCATGGATGGATTGCTACCAAAAACCTGTCCGTATATATAAATGAGGTAAGGTTAATTTTAATAAAACCAGTGACATCTGTCATCAGTGATTTTATATCTATAATTCTGGATCCTTTGAGGGTCAGGGCAAGAGGGGAATGGGGAAAATATCCCCTTGGAAGGCAAATCGAATCGAATGGAACCCTGGTAAACTAAAAGAGGTAATACGGTGTTCTTCATCGTTATCCTATGATGGGGCCAAACGAAGCTCACTCCTAATCGATCTTTTCATGCGCCGAGACATCTTCTTTAATTGCACCGCCGTGCGAAGGGCCGAATTAAGGGAGCTGTTTAGATCGGAATGTCCACCCTAAGAGTAAAATGTCATCATTAAATAGGATTTTAAAAAATGACATGTTTTCAAGTTAATACCAAGTCCAAACATTTAGAAATCATTTAAAAGAAAGAAATGACTGTTTCCCGTACATTTCTATTTCGCCACACCATGATTATAAGACACATTATATGAGTCCTAAATCAGTATGCATTTAAGCATTTTTTTAAAAAAACCATTTGAACTTTATTTCGTATTCCTGTCATCTGCATTTAAGCATTTAATGACACGACCCTTCATTACAGCACTATTCATATGTATCTAAAATAGCATGAATCAATTTTTAAAGGGGAAAAAAGGATATAATGAAAGCAAACCTCAGACTCGCTGCTAGCACCGTTGTCCACATATGCTGACTTGTAGCGCCGACTATCATAAAGGTTTCCAACACTGACGCTTCTTTGTTTGGATGTCATAAGGGAGCCGTAACCTGGATGTCCATCAAACTCTCTCACATAGTACCGGACTTTTGGCTTGGCTTCAACATTGGCCAGTTCCAAAGGTGCAAGGACACTGAAAATACATTTATCATGGTATTAAACCATCTTTTAAATACTAGTATACCTAATATATACCTTTTAAATACTAGGTTAAAGTATTGTTATATAATAATTAAGTTTCTTTAAGTTTGAGGGTAGGCTTGATATTCATTTGAGAGCGCCTTGATATTCATCTACAATTTGACAATTTGGGGAAAGCTCAAAATTAGTTAATGACATTGTTTGTCAGACCGGAAATAATAAGACGAAGTTCTTGTATTCATATTTGTTGCTAGGCTTAGTAGGGAGAGAGGATTCCCGTCATACGGTAACCATAACCCGTTATGAATAATCGCATGTAAAATTAAATTTATGGATGAGATATTAAAGAAATTCAAATGAAATAATTCCTTTTCGAAATTTCTTTGACACCGACTTTTTATATTTCACGGTCACCGTAGTGTACTGTACCATTCTTGAATTGTGACACTATCCAAAACTTTTACAGAGATGGACATTGAGCCCATGCAATTTTTATCGCAAATTCTATCAAAATATGTAGCAATAGCAAGTATTCCTGGCCAGCACACTATATGCAGTAAGTCAGCGATTGGGAGAAAAGGATCTATAGGCAACCATATACTTACTAATCATGTTAAAGGAATTGGGTTCTAGGTCGATGTGACCTGGTTAAATCAAACTGAAACTCCATAATTAATGCTTTGTTATGGTCAGTTAAACTGAGTCATACATTGCCTGATTATCTGATGGGAATAAGGACGAAATTTTATACTTTGCACTTAGCGCCCGCACAGTACTAGTAACCATATCAGAGCAGGGCACTGTTAGGCTTGATACACTAAAAATAGATGCACATTATACATGTACGTGTAGTGATTTGATATTACATAGCACCATCATCATCATCATAAATCGCCCATCACATGCCAGTTATTTAATTGTCAGCCCACATCTCTGATGTATGTAGCCATGGCGTTTCAAATGAATAGTTGCACATACAAGCTATTATTAATGGCATATGGTATTAAATATCGTGATTGATCGTAATCAACAAAAAGTCATTTTATGGGAAATCTATGGGAGTAAGTGGGTGACAGTGGTTTATTTTAAACAAACTTCACAGGAATTACACTTTAGCACAGATCAAATCCTTTGAAATAGACGTAGCAGGAAATTAAGTAAAAACGGTATATAAATCTAAACCTTGTAACTATAAATTTTGGTTTTCTAACAGAAATTCATTGCAAAAATAACATTACTGGAACTCACGCGCTTCACTGTAATCTAGAATCTAGAGATACCCTAAATGAATGAGTGGAGTAGAACATGACGCAAACCATGCCAAGTTTTGTATGTGAATTGAGGCTAACATTAAATCGCTGTATGTATGAATTAACATCAACCACACAAGAACTCGATGCTACCATCTAAGCAGGAGTTCTATGATCTGTGGTACCCTTCCACTACAGCGACATACCATGCCATCTGGTGTTGAAACATGTTACAAAATGCATGTCTTGTGATGGACATTCGTCAGGTATAAGGAGTTCAGCATCGCCAGGATTGTACTAGTGTACACATTGTTCACGTAAATCAAGCCTCCTGCTCCGATAAAAGAAAATCGTGCGTCCGCATACAACGATTGAAAAAACAGCTCCTTCCCACAGAAAACTCTAACATCATATGGTATTTCCAAGGCAAAAAAAAAATTAAATGTTTGCTCACCAGCAATTTCTAAACCTAACGGTTAGGTACATATATATTATGAGTACACCTCACAAATATCTTAAGAGGTTTCACGACGCACACGCACCAAGTATGAAGCAATAATAGATAAAAAGCAATCCGAACCAACTTTCTTTCACTTTAATTGTCCTACACTGCGTTAATACTCATCGTTTTATGGAATGGGTATGCAAAAGGAGTGGGACCCATCAACCAATTGGCACCTGCTTGGCTTTACGTTTTATGAAGTCTACTATCAGGTATAGCTACACTTAAGATAAGGAGGCAACACAACCATGAGATGATATTCTACGAGAAAAAAACACCCGAAAAGGTTAAATTTGGCAACAAATACTTGGCCTTGGTACTTACCCTTGTGGTTGCAGATTGCCAGCAATTACATGAGCAGCCTGAGCAGTGGGGACCATGACATAGGAAGCTGGTTGAGGTCCTCCATTAGCTAAGGCAGGATGTTCACACTTGCCGGTGTCATGGCACCACTTACAGAACTCTCTCCTGACTTGTTGGTAGGAAGGAGGGGGTGGCACTCCTCCAACATAAGTTCCCTGGCTAGGTGCTGAGACATAATTTAAACCACCATTACAGTTCTCACACGGCCTTGTATACGTATTATTATATCCTGTACCATTTCTCAGTTCATATCTATCATTAGCATTCATGTTTTCATCAGCTTTGTTTGGCACATAGTAATTCCTCATTCTTCTCATTTTGTCCCTGCTTGAGTCGCGCTGCGTCCCTGGATCTCTCCTATGGTGACTTCGTCTGGGTCTGTCCTGATAATCCTGTCTCCTGTGATCGGTAAAGTCCTCAGGGTGAGGTTCGTAGGCCTCCCATCTCTCCATAGGGGGGACGTTATTACTTTCTCTATACCGGGTGGTAGGAGCGACGTTGCTGTAATACTCGGGGCTTACAACAGGACCAACACTCATCCCAGGCACTAGAACCTGTTCTCTTTGGACAACCATAGGCTGTTGAGGCAATGGCACGCCAGATTGGGGAGGTGGAGCTTGGGTTTGGACGGCAGCGGTCGTATTGTGGGCCGGGTTGGCCATAGGGTAGCCATAGACATATGCATACTGTGGCTGTGGGTTTGCAGGAAGCTGGCGTTGGGCTTTTACTACAGGTTGCTGCGTTGTTTGCTGTGGACCTACTGATGTGTTGGCCACTGGAGGTCGCTGTTCCTTGTGGCGAATTTCTGCGCGAAGCTTGTTGATTTCATCTGTTAATGACTGGATCTGATCTCTGTCGAAGGTATTCATAGAGTTATGTCTTAATAGAAGCATGATGTAGCATATCAAAGAATCATAATTGGGCCACTCTCGGATAAGTGGCAACAGACATTGAAGAAACCAGAGAGTTATTATCAATTTTCTGTAAGTGAACAGACATTTTTTATCCCATAAAACTTTGTATGATCACAAGTAAACAAGATTTTTTTAAAAACTTGTCAAGATTTAGAAGTCATTATTCCCAAATAATGTTGAAACAAATATTTCATACAATTAAATCATGACAATTATTTCTCACTGAACGCTGAATAGACGAATAAAATAATTCTATGAAATAGAAAAAAATGTTCGTCCAATCTTACTTATTAATGATATAATTCAAATGACGAATACGAATGAGTTTATGAAACTCAAAACGGGGATGATTCAAACTTACTTCTTGCTACTTCCGTTACTTTTTGCTGTATATCCAGAAACTTGACTGTCATCGTCAGTATCAGAGTCAGTATCAGATTCAGTTGCAGAATCATCTATTGATCGATTACGTCGCTGGTCCCTTCCTTTGCTACTATTCTTTCCTGTCAGGGGCCCGTAGTGCCTTACAGTAGTAGCTGTGCGAGTCGGTTCTGGCTCTTTTTGTGAAGAGTTCGGCTTCTTTCTCTGTTGGTTTGTTCTGCTCCCGTATGGCCTTACATACTCTACTGTGCTTAAATCTGATGTGGACTCAGACACATTGCTATTGTCACCTTCCTCCATATGGCTGGAATTTCTTGTGCCAGAACGAGATCTGGAACTAGGGCCAGGGCCAGTTCTGTTATAGAAAACAATGCTAAATTAATCTATCGGTCAATGTACATGTGTATAGGCAAAAGTTGTAGTTGGCTTAGCAGAAACGATAATCGGCAAATTTACAAAAATTAAAACCTAGCACACATTTTTAATCCACAGAAAAATCATTAGGGCATTTTCAAAAACCCTTCAAACCCCAACAATTTTTAAATATAAAAATGGCCCTGACCTTCTATTATCTCTGACCTGGGGAGAAACTTTTCTGCTAGCTTCAGAGCCCACATATCCACTATCCTTGTCCTCCCTCGTTCTAGCCTTACCAGGGGGAGGGAAGCCGGGATATTGCCTGGGGCGTTCGTCTATGCCAGACCTCCTGGACTGGGAGGAGCTCATACTGTCATAACTCTCAGTCAGCTGCAAGGATAGATACGTTTGCATGAGCAGGAAACTACAATATAAATCTCTTTATCAAATTTGAGAATAAACCGACTTCAACTTGTTTTTATGGTAGATTCAAGAACAGGACATAGATCCAATTGGTGAGATAGGATGCATATTAAAATGGGACATATATTTTTTGTCCAGATCTGGAGACCATTTGAGTAGAATTGTACTGTACTGACAATATATATGGTTGATAGGCGATGAACCACTTACAGATCCTTGTGCGTTGGGAAGTTTTTTCGGTCGATGCCGCGCAGTAGAATCAGTAGCTGAGGATGTGTAACCACCACTTCGAGAACTCGGTCTTCGTTGATCTAAGAAAGGAAAATATTAGGAGAAAATACAATCATCAAATAAGTGGGATCAACGACGCTGTAGGTTTAACCAATCACGCATGGAAAGTGCATATTTACCCTGGATTTGGCGAGCTGTAGCCAAGTCACTTTCACTCAGTCCTGGCAAACTTTCCGATTCTTGACTCTGTAATAAAAAGCCAAAGGTGTCAAAGAAAGGTTTTTGAACAGAATTTGAATACTTCAAACCAAAGTGTTCTTTTAAGTGGTTAGTGTATCATACGAATTATGATTATGACAAAAAGTAGAAAATGTTCTTGACCGATGTTAGCTGAGAGTGCAGCTTTAAGTTACTCTCCGACTGTTGAATACAACATTAAAAACTCAAGGTAGTTCCTTTGATTATTCTTATCATAATTATTATATCCTTCTTCAGTGCATTATGAGTGTATTTTCCACTTTTTTCATATATTTTTCTAAGGGTTGCCTTGGTCAAATAGTTAAAGTTACACTGTCTATTCAGGTAAGACAAATTTCGTGAAAGAATTAACGCATTCTGAATCTCACCTTTCCGTGAATACTACTATTCACTGATTCTCTTCTAGTGGGCATAGATTCGAAGGACATGAAATGATCGTTGACAGGGTTGTAGCTGCAATAGAAACAAACCCAGAGAGTTAGAAATTAAAATAATTGTATTAAAGCGAACTGCAATCATAAAATCTTTCAAAATAGCGACAGGAAATACTAACTTGACTTCCAGTTCAGGAGGTAACGCTGGCTTTCGATGATCTGGCGTTAGTTCGTATATTCCCTTTAAATTCTGTGGAAAAATACAAAAATAAAATTGTAAAACTCTCATTCGACGACACAAAGACCACGTGCAGAAGTTTAATCTAATATAATTATATTGTAGTTTGATATTATTCATAGTAGTAACAAAATGTAAACGTATAAAATAAAATACCAGAATTTATTTGTTTAAGAATATCATACCTTAAGTAATCCATCTATTTCTTGGTCTCTTTCAGGAGTTCTTCTCATTTGCTTCAGTCTTCGGTAACGGTCCATGAGATTGTCATACTCTTTGTTGAGACGGTGAACCTGTTCGTCAATACCTTCAGGTCCTCCGGCGAAGCTGCCAACACTTGGAGGTCTAAAGAAAGACATTGACTATGACTTAATTTAACAGCGATAGCAACAACCAATACTCCCGATATCTAATTACACATGATTAACTATGATCTCAGAGATTCATTTTGGAAATTAACACAATCAGTCCGACTAAAAAATATGTCCATATAGACTAAGGAAATAATAATTTTCTTCATATTTGTATCTTAATTGTATAAAGATTTGGAACTATTATATTTGTAACTTTCGTACTTGTTTAGCGGCTCAACTGTTTGTATGAACAATTTTCTGTGAATATGTACACATTCATTAATCTTTAGTCATTCATAATTGAAGTTTTATCTCCTCTAAATTGAACCTATGACGAATACTAATGAATGTATGCACTGAACGTCCTGAAGAACAACGCTGAGCGCATGAAAAAAGAAAAATAGGAAGAAGTATACGCACCTATTGGGAGGGAGCTCCGCTCGTTCACCTTTGTGGTCTTTCCCGTTATTCATGGCGTTTACATCAATAGAGTGGTCAGCTTTGAAAGGTATCCGAGACGATGATTTGTGTTTAACGTTTTCTTGAACTTGTTGTTCCACATCGTCAATCTTCATTCCCAACTTATATATTTCCCCTGTACAAGTAGAATTATATGAGATTCTAATGAGTCTTTTGATATCATATTATAACTCTCTGGTACCTTATATTAGATCTACAGAATTTTAACAAACGAATGTTTGAGGACCAAGTGACCAAGAGTGGGACATTTCATGACAAACTGAGCTTTTAACAGTGGTGAAATAGGTCTTATCTGCTTGATGTTTGAATGGTTTGATCTCGTAGGTTTCTATGTCACTTGGGCTTAAAAGTACTAAAGGAAACGATTTTCATCTACGTATTAAAGGGAGAAGAGTGAGCCAAACGGGACTCCAGTGAAATTAGATAAAACATCTTGAAAAAACTGCTTTTGATATATTTAACCTGAACTGCCGTTCTAAAGGTCATAGAAAAATGCGTGAACTCGCAAGTGATGAATACAACATTAAGTATACGAATCTATTTATATATAAGAAGATAATCTGTATGATAATTGTCATGTCATGGGTGTGTAGTAGGGTTGGGGGGGGGGCATAACAGAAGCATAACTCTAGAAGTTATAGTAAAAATTCAATCCTTTACGCTTGATATTTTATATAATATAAAAGGTGACTACTACAATACAGGCTGGTAGGTGGCAGGGTTGTTCCCGCCCGCTTCGGATTTATGAGTGACATTCACATTTATAAATAGTGGCAGAGAGGGTGTATAGATACATATCATACAATAAAGGTATTACGCTTAGTGGGATCGACTGATAAAATAAAAAAAAATGTCGACCCATGAACGAACGATTGATTTATATATCAGAATTCAACTTACCTTCAACAACTTTTTCCTCGTCAAACTCCGGTTCATTAGGAGGTAGCGAACCTGTCCTTATAAGGAAATCGTGGTTAGCTTTAGCATCTCGCGTTTCCTGCTGTAACTTCTCGTAGCTCTCTTTGATATTGTCAAGAGCCTGGGCCTGATCTTCAGCCGACAGACAGTTCTCATTTAGTAAGATGGACAAAGCTATGATCTGAAAAAACCCAAGGGAAATATTTTAATAGGATTTATTATACACGCATGTGATATGCACAGTGTGATATGTAGAGTTTGTCAACGGTGCGTTATTTACCGTCAAAACTATGACTTTAAAATTTCTTTTTTAGATTGTTAAATCCATATATAATAATGCCACAGTCGAATAACTCGTTGGTTTCAGTCGTTTATGTGAGGTCTTAATACATATAAATTAATTGGAAAACTTCGTTACATCACTTGATAATTAATAAACGTATCTAATAAATCATAATTAATAACCATTACATCACATTGTGTGATATTACTTAATCATTAAAATCTGGAACCTGACACTTAAAAAACTCGTTAGTTGATCTGGATATAAGACCCTTTATATGCAACAACATATGAAACTATAGTCCATGATTAGATAAAACGTGAGTGACACAATGTGGATAGAAAGGGGTTCCGTAAAGGTGGGTAAATAATGAAAATTACCAACCTTCTCATCCACGGCCTTGGCTTTGGCGAGCAGAGATAACTTTTCTCCTTCACCACTGAGACTAGCACTCAGGTTATCAATCTTGAGTGAAGGATCTTGAAGCCCAGTGCGAGGACTTGCCTTTGTAGGAGTCCCTACTCTGTGACTCCTAGCTGAGCCTGGTCTGCTCCCTGGCCCTACAAATTAATTCGATGCATTCCTTTAAACTTATTTGGAAACATTTATTGTTTGTTTGATTAAGGTTTTTATTGGCCAAGGCATTGTACACAATTGGCACTACTCTCAGTGTCGACCAGACTGAGCAGTGAAGCTCATAATTAAATGATTCAATACAGTTATCTATTGAATCATCTGAATAAATTATAAGATTTAAGAGCCTTATTGTATGACATACGCGAGAAGCAAATTCAAATATTGTTTGATTAAATTCAAAAGCTTCTCTCATGGAGGTGACTTGGCAAACATGTGTCATATAATCCACAGTACTTATTCACTCGAGGTTAGTAGGTATTGTGTACATAAGAGAGAGAGGCCCGGCTGATTAAAGTAAATGGAATGTTTACATTAAATCAGAGTCACGAACTTACCAATTGGAGGTTTGTGTGAACTTCCACCTAAGCTGCCCCCACTTTGAATACTTGCAGTCGCAGTTCCAGCGCTCACTCCATTGGGTAAATTTGAATTCCCTCCCGTGGTCGTAAGCTCAACATTGATAGGAATTGTGGCTCCTATTCTTAGAGAGTCAATCGTGTTTTCTGCTTGCGCATACTTTTGTAGAAGTTTGTTATAATCGTCTTGAAGTTGAACTAAAGTTTCCTCATTTTGAACGCGCTGATCCGGTACCTGAAGACAAACAAGTTAAAGAAATATTCGTACAATGTAATAGGAGACTGTGGTTTGACAAACTAAATGAAATATTACCCGTAAAAGAAGCACTTTTCTCAAATATGACTACCAGAAGATTTGGCAAGATAAAAAAAAAGTTCCTGGCCAAGCAGAAATAGATGAGCTTATTATTCAAACTTAAAACCTTGACTCTAATACTTTTACAAAGGCTTATAACTTAATACATTAATATGATAGCAATACCTCAGCCACCGTCCTGGCACTTCCAGGTCTAGCTTTCATGGGCTGTGGTTTAGGAATCGTTCCGCTGCCGGATCGCTGCATCTTATTATCCTTTTTATTGGGAACTTTCAAAGCCTCCTCAGATGAGGCCCTGATTCGACTTAAGGATTTCTTGGGCTCGCTGTTCATTTTCGCGGATCCTGGCCTAGAACCTGATCGACCAGTACGCTGGTCTGTAGATGCTGACGTCGAATTTCTGCGAATGGTGGATGACACTGAATCTTTGCGAGTGGTGCGGGCGTTGTCCTCTACTTCCTCGTTTCCGTCAAGTAAAATATTAGCTGCTTCGTCAAGTTTCTTTTCTTCGGCCAAATCACGTTCAGCATCTCTCAGGTCAATGTCGGAATCATTGCTGCAATGGTATTTGGCCATTTTTGAATTTTGTCCGTGTGGGGAGCCTGGAGACCTGCGACGGGGACTTTGTTTCGGGGTGGGAGGTAAGGTGCGACCACGCTCCTGTGATCTTCGCTGAGGACTTCCAGGACTTTGTGTTCTACCTCGTGAAGGACTCGAAGGTCGGGACATAGAAGGAGATCTGCTCCTTAACATGGGGATTTTGCTCGCTTTAGAGGAGTTATTGGCTTCTGATAAAGTGGCATTTCTACTTGGACTTTCATTGGTGCCCCCAGTCATATCTAGCGTAGAGAAAGACATTGAATCAAAGGGAGGTTGCTGGTTTTCAAGAAGACTGACATTTTCGTCGTAGGCCAGAGATGAGTTCCAATTCTCAGAAAATTCATTTCCAGTTCGTTGAGTAGGGAACGCCTGACTATCTCTCGAATACTGTTTTGTAGAATGGTCAGAACCAAAGCTTCGTTGCACATTTTTGCTGGACTGAAATTCTTTTCTTCGATCTTCGCTGCTTTTGGCAAACAAGGCCTGCTCATACGTATTGTCTAAGTTCCGTTTGGACTTTTGTTCCGCCTGTAAATTGGTTCCTTCAACACTGGCTGATCTGCTAACATCCCTGCTTCGACGGCCAGTCAATACTTCAGCTTCGGCAAACTCCCTTGTTCCCATGTCTTGCTCATTATCTTCCTGTTCTTTTAACCCTTGAAGGTATGCACCAATGAGGTCCATCTGATCATTGGACTTCTCACTCTTCACGTCAAAATCTAACGCAGCTTCAAGGCGTTCAAATTCCATGAGAGATCGCTGCTGATGAAAAGAAAGCACCTCCTCTCCCTTACCCACTTTTTCTTCATCTTCTTCCTCTTGAGTGAATATTGAATCACCCACAACTCTAGGTCGGCCGAAGATTTGCTGGCCCCTTTCATCGAATTGACTCCCAGATTGGTTGGTGGTGGATCGGCTACTGATATGCTCTCCTCCACTTAGTAAGTAATCTGCTAATGATTGACTGTTTCTGGGTTGACTAGTATACCTTTGTTCTACCGGTCTTAAATCCCTCGCCCCCCAGTCACTGAAGTGCCTGCTGGAACTAACACCCTCATCGTACCCTTGGTTCCTGGATCTGTAAGGTTCCTCGTAAGTATTTGTTTTATAATCATGTTTAAGGCTTTCCTTACTCTGCCCTTTTTTACTACTAGGTACGCTCGGGCTGTCAAATTCCCCAGAACTATGACCGGATATACTACCTTCAAAGTCCTCAGTATCATCTAGGGCATTTTCATAAATACTCTCTTCGTGGCGATTTTGTGACAGCTTCCTCCGGGATCTAGAGACACGGCCATCTTGGTTACTATCAAACGAAGCTCCCTCAAAGTCCAAGTCATCCACAACCGAGGCGGACGCTTCGAGGTCACTGATGTTGAAACTTTTTTCTCCGAACCCGAAGGAGTCCTGGTGATGATCTTCGAAGCTGTCGTCAATATCATTGAGATTGATGCTACCGCCATGACGTCCAGTGTCTAAAGGGAGTTTGTTAACAGAGGAGATGGTTGACCTACGCCCAGTCGTTCCTATCCCAGAATCAGTTCTGAAAGTGTAGCGGTCAAAGTTTTCCTTTTCATCATCCTCCCTCCATATGCCATCTTCATCCAAGAAGTCTGGTGACGAAAAACCGTAAGGATTAGTTACATAATTCCCTGTTATTAGGATCAGCAGCTTATATATTAATCAGATAAGTACAGGGCATAGCAAAGTATGCATAAGTTGATCCTAAAACATTGGGATAGTCAAAGATTATGTAACATGTTTAGGGCTGCAAAAGCTTAGTATGATGCAGGTCTTAAGTATAAGAAGTATAAGCGACCTAAACAAGAACATGTAAAGCTTCTCCGACGACGCCCACTTTCCTTAATACCTTAGGTAAACATGTTGGTACAGACAACATGTAGTCCCTGGAACTGTTATTTCACACCTTATTACAAAGGCCCAAGCAGTGCAACATCTATTATTCTTCATACTTCTTAATGAAAAAGATATGTTCTAACATTTATAATTATTCATGATATGATATCACAGTGTAAAACTAAAAGCTAGGGAATGTATGATACAATTAGTATAGGCCTACGATATGCATATCTTAAGATGATTTTTTTTTTACTAATGTTCATTCTAGAATAGTGAATAATTCCCAAGGGCAATATTTTTTAGAGTGTTCTGAAATGAATGTTGCTAAAGAATATTGTACTTGGCACTTTGCTATTCCATGCCAAACTGCCAATAGTTACTATTCCAAATATAGCGTACCGGTAAGTATAATTCCAGCGAAAAGGCACAAGAAAATATTTTGTAAACTAAAAACTATTAGCTAGGTCTAGGATCGAGATATAGCGAAATAATTACCGTCATCTTGGTAGGGTTCCCTAAATATTCCATCTTCGTCGAAGTCATCACCATTGTCAGCCATTATCAAAAAAGCGCTGGAGAAGCAAGTATTTCTAGGTTATTCCATGAAGGATAAAGGGTGTAGACTGAACAGTAGCGACAAAGCCAATGACAACCCTCTCCCCACAAGCCAGCAGAGCGTACTAAAAGATTTCCCAGTCAATAATGCTATTGTGTTCCAAAGATTCCCAGGCAAATTAAGCCACCAGGGATGTGAAACAAATATACCTAGTTAGTGAGGAAGTAATATTGTCCTCATCTGCAGAGGCTCAAATGTACGTAAGAGGAAACAGTATTACAACAATAGGCTAATATACTCTTGTAAACCCGTACTTCCTTTATAATGCTCTTGAGTTCAACACGCTTGGCGCAGAGGATGATATCATTAAGATTATGAATACACATGTGATAAGTAGCACACTATTTTCGAATATCAAGTCTGCACTGATCATTCAAAAAGAGAATTACAATACAGGTTACACTTTTTTCAGACTATATGCTGCATTATTAGCTATTATTTTCTCCCAACCACTGGATCTTCAACCTGCGTGGGAATGTCGCCATGCCATCTATCATCTTTTACACCTTTCTCTAATTAAGTTCATATATAGGATTTTTCAACGTGTTTAAATTTAATAGGCCCTATACTATTAAGCTATTTTTAGAGATCGAAATATGAGATTGTTCAGCTCAAAGTTATATGGGGGGGGGGGGGGGGGGGGGGTATATATACCTGTAATTAACTCCCTATCTATATTTCCGTGCCTATACATAGATTTCACATGACGTCACCCAGTAGGCTGGGGTATCACAGTGGCAGCTAGTGGCTACCATGTCTGGGGTCACTGCTACGCTTGCCGTCTATGGCGGGGGTATCAAAACAAAGTTGATAAAACTCACAAGAGTAGATACTTGGGTAATTCTACACTAAAGGCAGATTATCTAACCTATCATGAAGATATTGTTGAGGAAGATGAAAATTAGTAAAGGTTAAAACAGCCAGAAAACGGTATTTTCAAGTATCGCAGCATACATAGGCATTTAACTTGACCCCAAACATGGCCAGGGCCGTGACGTCAGTGAAATCTATGTATATATAATATCATATGGTTCTCTACAGTTTATGATTTTTATTGGTTGCATTTTATCAGTATGACAATAGGCCTATATTCTCAGCATTCCAAGTAGGCCTACAAGGTAGGCCTACCGTATTAGATTTTTTTTTAAAAAACCCAAAAAACTAAAGATAATCAATCGGTAATTTAAACTCGATCACATATAACGTAATTTGCCATCGACAGGTTCATAATCTTTAAATGAGCGTCAACAATATTACGGCGCATATTATAATGGGCCCGGTCATTAACAACAACATATCAGCATGCAATATGAACATTATCAGCATGGCTGCATACACATTACAATCTGTTACATAATCAAAACGCATTTGACACAATTCGTATTAAACCAATGCACACGTCTGACGAGGGAACGAGATTGAACATACAGTGGAATTGTGAGCATGATTATAACTGACAGCTACGATCATGTGAATGACAGGCACACACAGCAAGAGATCAAGCATTGCCATTAGGCATTACTTATAGATCCTCAGCTGTCATAGACAGTCATAGTCATAATCGACTAGAATTACTGCAACTGACCGTTTGGAACAAAACAATGACAATATTTATGGGGAACCCAGCATCTTTAATACTATATCAACGAATGGGGCGAGCCTATATGAAAGTAAGGGCGACACAGAAACTTTTTGCCCACTTAAATGTACTATCAAATCAGCAATCCACCGTCTCCAACGACGCTCAACTGAACCTTGAAGCGCGGGTCATGGACCGAGACATGTTTAAACACATGATTGCAGGCGCACTACTACGGACCTGAACTTCCTCACAAAAACAATGATACATAGCTCGTATAATACAATGGTCAGATGCAATACAAAACCGATGCAAAGTTATACTTTCTTACCTGGAAATTCGCTTATTTTCTGACAAGGAGCAAGGTTAAAGCAGCAAAAACCTTGTTGTTGTGAGCCCCCAGCATTTTAGGATTCCATCCTGACCTCGCTCTCGAGTGCACACGTCACTCATGCCGCCGTCTGTCGATAGCAAAGTGCAACAGGGTATCTGCGGAAAACGCTAAATAATGACGTTCATGGTGGCTTTTTAGAGAAACAATAAGTGAAATATATCAGAAAATAGGTCCTCATTCAATCAACTGGTGTTCTTTTGGAATGGCAATGGTTGTGATGACAATATTCATGGGAAATCCCCTTCGATCGCGGGCCAGGGAACCCCAAGTTTTGTCCCGGGCTTTGTCCTCTGGCGGGAGTTTCAGGAAACATTCATATTTAATTGATGCGTTTGAAAGTCTTTTAAAACGATTTTATATGATTAACTATATAATAAAAGGGTATAAAGTGTAATTAAGTTTCCGTTGAAAACAAAGTCTCAACCGATATTCCGATTTTTCTTCCAAATCAGGGAAGTATTGCTTTAAGATTTGTTTAACTGGTTCCCTGTCTGCGGCTCCGCGGAAACGCACATGGGACCAGTAGGGGATTCCCCAAAGACACGCAAGACTGACTCCACAACAATCCAATCGGCATCCCTGGATAACCAACCTAGTATTCGCCTTATCTCGCTCATATTTCCACTGATGGGACCCAAATCATCTTCATCATCGGGATAAAATGATTTTATAAGTCACTAGGATTATGTTAAAAAGTCTTCTTCACATTTTGCTGTAGCTAAGTCGTGGGAAACAAATGGATTCTCGCCATCCTGACTCCAGTGAACCATGACGATCAAGACCTACTCACTACTGTAGTACTGAATAGGCTGAGCCATAGTTTGATCACAGCTGTTGATCATTATTTCAGCATGTCGGGATGGGTTGCTGCTTTGCCTATTCACCCTTTTCGGTAGGTATAAATAAATAAAACTATATTTAATAAACTTTTCTAAAAGATTTTTTTTTATTAATGTAGCCTAGTTTTTATAATCATTAATAGGCCTATTCATAATTATGAAGTGAAATCCTGCTGAAATTAATTTGTTTGCCTTCTATAGACATTTGTTTTCATTAATTCTGTTTAATAATTTTCATATAATATTATATATAATTGTTGTTCCTGAATTGTTCTCGTTAAAATTATTATCAATACGACGTATACATATTATCATATACATTGTCCCCATATTATGGGAACCTGTTGATAGGCCTACTGATATTTTTATTCCCGAAATTAATTTTAGATACGGTACCGTATCAACAATTCTGTTTGACATAGCCTACTATCAAATATTAAATTTTGGATATCTGAAATTGTATTTTAGATATCCGTGATTGCAAGTGACATATCAAAAAATCAAATTTATTTATCCAAAATAAATAGGTCCTATAGGCTTATTTGATAGATATCCAAAATTAATTTTTAGATATGGTACCTAGGCCTATTTTTAGGCATAGGGCCTACTACTATCTATAATAGGCCTACCTGTACCATTTTCTGAAATTCGAATTTGGGATATCTATAATTAAATTTGAGATATATGTCATTGAAAATATTCTATACTGTATACCTAAAATTAGTTTATCACCTGAGAAAATAAATTTTGCTTCAATACCATAACATTACAAATTTAAGGTAGGCCTCCTGTATCCAATATTCAAAATTCAAAGTTCAATTTCAAAGTTCAAAGTTTGTTACATATCGACAATTAGGCTACATTTTTTATACCAAAAATAATTTTTTTGTACCAAGAATCGATTTATGGATAGACCTATCGAGAATTGAATTCTTGATATTCTTAATCAATTCATCCAAAATTCAATTCTGGATATCCATAAATCAATTTTAGATATCCATAATTCAATTCTGGATATCCATAAATCAATTCTGGATATCCAAAATTCTGGACATACGGTATCCTAAATTCTGGATATATCCTATTCTGGATATCCAAAATTCAATTCTGGATATAAAAAATCAATTCTGGATATGAAGAATTCGAAAAGCCACATCTGGATATCAAGAATTTAATTCTGGATATTAAGAATTAATTTTAAGATTAATTAAAGAAAACAGTTCGAATGTACATTGTACCCGGTTAGCCTGTTTCCTATCTCGCCCTCATAACTAACTATACATAGGTTAAAAGGAAAAGTGTGTAAAGCGACCTTTTCAATGAGAAAATCGGTAACCTTTATGGAGAACTCCAGCTGCTAATAGGTGGGTAAAATATAGAAAATCATATAAATATAGTGAAAATCAATAAAATGGGAGGATTTACAAGCATTTTGAGTAGTAAATGAGGGTTTCCAGACAATTTGGGTATGTATGCTGATTTCAAAACTATATAGTGCAAGACCGAATTCCCGGCTGAATGCTGTGTTTTTCTCAGGAGTTAAACACATACCGGTATTAACAGTTTAAATTTTCATTTAAAATTTATAACATTTCTAAAGAAAATATTCCATGGCAACCTTTTGTAGTCGATTCGGGAATTTTTCCATAAT
Source organism: Sthenelais limicola (assembly GCA_942159475.1). Classification (NCBI taxonomy): domain Eukaryota; kingdom Metazoa; phylum Annelida; class Polychaeta; order Phyllodocida; family Sigalionidae; genus Sthenelais; species Sthenelais limicola. The sequence continues at coordinate 77,737,983 of OW804096.1, read as the reverse complement.
TTTCAAACTATAAACTATATCGTTTACGTTAATAAAACTTCACACATTTATCAACCAGTCTGGGCTATTGATTGGTAAAGATGACTTGACCTTAATTGTATGCCAAAGTCTGGATTTTGCCGCAAATTATTGGGAAAATATGGCAACATAGACACTTATTAATTTCCAAAATTCTATCGTAAATTATACCCATATTTTCCTTTGCTGTTTCTCGCTGTAAAAACAAGTCAACAACTTAAAACATCTTATAAATAGACAATCATTACACTACACAATAATTGTATCGGGTTCCTACTCTAGCTTTATATTTTTCTGTTTAAATTCAAACTTTAAACCATGATATCAGTATGCACGCTTTAAATTAATTTTAGCTATGAACATTGATACGTATTCTCAGCAGTTCTGCGAATATTTTAATCCTGTATCCGAAATAAACACCATATAGTTGCTTCGCATGTGTTGTCAGATCACAGTTGGATTTATTCATTGAAAAGATTTATTTTCGCTACAATCTGAGGCTACTCCATTTGTTATGTACAATGCATGGACGTCACAATAAAAGTGTGAAGTACTAGCTATTTCGGATAATATACCTCGGGGACTTTAATAGGATTGGATGCCCACGATCGATAGTGTCAGGTAACAGATTCTAATTCCGACTTTTCCTGTATCGATGGATCTAGTGTATCACGGGATCTAGAGTGTATAACATGTTCAATGGATCACTAATTCCCTCTCTATTTCCAGGAATAAGGACTTGAATCAGTAATGGCAGGAAGAAATGTAAGTGATCTACAAAATGCGGTCTACGACCTCTTGAATCCTCAGGACCAGGAGGAATTCATCGCCATTCTCAATCGCTATCAGAAAAGAAGGGATGTACAGGAATTGGTCCAAAGGCTAGGGTTTGTCTTAAATACCTCGGCCAAAGCAAGGGTATTTGTGTTACTTCGGCGGGTCCTCCCACCCAAGGATTTACCTTTGTACGAACAACTTCTTCGGAGGCAGCGCGAACCTATTATTCAGCCGAGGAATACGTATCCTAGAAGGCATGACTATAAAACTGATGGACGCTTTTCTGAGATGGAGATGCAGCGGCCTGGATCATCAGTAAGTGTTCCGGCCGCTCTACCTCCCAGTCACCATCCTCCCCCTCAGTCTACAAGTTTTGGCCATAGTCTTGGCAGGAGGAAGGTAATGGTAACGCCAGGCCTTTCTCGGGAAATGATGCGAAATAAAGGACCCAAGCCTTCCTCTACTTGGGAGGCGGGACACATGCCCAAGTTAAAAAGGATCTCCATGCTGAAGCCGGATGATTTCAGGGAGAGTCTAGGTTTCAGTATTCGGGGAGGCGCTGAACATGGTATTGGGATTTACGTATCATATGTGGACGTTGATTCTGTAGCTGAAAAGCAAGGACTTATTCCAGGCGATCAGATATTATCTGTCAATGGCATCCCGTTCAAGAAAATATTCCATGATGAAGCTGCCAAGGTGAGTAAAGTACTTATAGTACTAACCAATGCTTAATTTGCTTTTACGTGTATAGTTACAAGAGTCCATTACATGTTATTTACAGGCTGATTTGTATCAGCTCATGACTCAAGCGTCAATATTTTTAGCCTATAATAATGGACGTGTTCTCCTAATTTTTAGTCTGCACCTTTGATAGTACGTAGGTGGCCAGTTAAAAGAAACTCGGCTCGTACAAATTTTATCTTTGATCCATTATTGATGCACTTTTCATGTAAAAACACTGGTGTACACTGGAGACGCCCTCAGCGTTTGATGGACGTGTTTTAATGATAAGGGGGTGAATATCGCTTATATTATTCGTGGTCGGATTTTCAAGAATTAAAAGAATATTTTTGTCAATATGTTTCAAGATGCGAAAGGGGAATAATCACTAAATTCTGTTTATTAGTGCATAGCTGTTAACATTTGTGTCCGAGCATCATAATCAATAGACGTATGTCTGGCATCTCTCATTTTCATCACGGTTTCCATTAGAAAATATAACACAATGTAAACTTTATCTATCTAGGAACATGTAGGAGAAAAAGTGTCATTTATTGTCCTATAAATTTGCTTTTCGGGAATCTTAATGAAATATCATCTCAGATATTAATCAGGCTAGATTAATCGATGCTAGCTATGTTTATTATATAGCTAGCTTGGAGTGTATAAAATATTTATAGTGACACACTATAATTATAGTGTTACTGCTATATCATTTGTTTTCTTATGAACTTTCAGTCCTATATATTTTGGTGCCGTGCATCATTTCACATAATACCCCTCCCTACAGTCGTAATTTATAAAAAATACCAGTAAGGTTAGTTGGTTCAGTTAAAAATGTGCCACTGAATTTGCCATCTTCCGTCGTCTATTATTGTTATTAGTTCTAGTACGTGTAGTGAGCGAGCCAAGTTCACCTATTCAATAACATCAATAACATCCTCCCAACTGCCAACATACATCCATTGAATGTTTGATTGTCCTGTGAGCATCCCTCATACCCATGCTCAAATAGGACCCACGCGGGTCTAGTGTGGTGGGAACGAAGGACTTGGGCCGAAATGGGTTGACATGGAATTACTGATATTGTCTTAAAATCCTACCGTTATTATTATTTTTTAGCTCATTTAAGCGACACCAATCCTTATGTCCATCGTTATTATTAGATTACCATTTAGAGGAAACGTTGAACCATAGAATCACTGGTTTAAGTTTTAGATACAGGTACATGTTATCAGAGTGCGAAATTAGCACCCGCCCGCCGCCAAATGCGGGTAAAAATTTGTGCGGCCTTGGCGGGTGAATGAAAATGAGCTACACATGATTGATGGATTAGAAGAGGAACAAATAGATTCAACCTTTTCCATATGAGTAATTCTCCCAATAGGGCATCATACCCTTTCCCACCCAGACTAGAGTGTCTACGACTTGTATTTATGATAACCAGATATAATTATAACCATTTTATTTGGATTCCTTAAGGTTGTGGGTACCCCACTTTCAAAGTTCTTATGCAAGAAATAAAGAGATCTACTCCTCCTATTTTAACACTGTAATTGTATAGAAATAAAATGGATATTTTGACAAAAAGGTATTGAAACTTTGGTAACAACCAGGTCCTATTTTGGCGGCTCACATTGACTCCTTAGCTGTGTCTTTGTCAGTTGACATCACTGGCATAATTACTGTGTATTTCACATCAAAGTTACACTATATTATTCGATGAATCTGGTTTAATATGGTCGAAATAAGGCAAAAAAGGGGAAAAGTCGAGGTTTCTGAAGCATAGGTGTAGGAATCGAAATAGTTGCCCCAGCCTTCCCAAACTTTGTCTGCATAATGCTGATATTCCCTGTTATATCACAGAACTCCCCCTGAGTTCTGTGGTTATATGTACGCAAAAAAAATCGTAGAGATTCGACAATTTTTTTTCTAAAAATAAATGGCATTCTGAATCAAATGCTGCCCGTTTGGGAGAATTACTTATATATATGCCGTATTTTTTAACTGTGCCCCTAGCCATGTAGATATTTTTCTTGATTAACAGTCTGAGCTGTATGATTTTAAAAAAGTCTTCCACACTGTGATCGCGAGGCAAAATCGTTATAACTCTTTATATAAAAAGAAGGGAAAATCTGTTACTATATTATTTTTTGGTACAAAGGAAGAATGGTATTTTATTATTTACTTGTGTGATTGAAATCACCTCTGACTTCTGTCATTAAAGTGTAATTTGTGGGCGGGTAAATTTATGTGTGGGCGGGTAAATATCTGCATTTACCCGCCAAGTTGGCGGGTGGAGAAAAAAGTTAATTTCGCACTCTGTGTTATAAATGTACAAACAGCTTTATTTGCAGACATCTTAATAGTAATATGTAAGAGATTAATTTCCATATGTTCCTGAATACAAAATCATGATTGTCAATTGTTATTATATTGATATTGTTGTTTCAGTTTACATTTTATTTCAGAGCATAACCCTAATAATAATCCCTATTCCACATTGAATAGCTGTTGGAAACATCAAATGTTAACGATGTAGTTTATTAGTGATAAAGATTGATGTTGTAAGGACGTACATTTTGTAATTATATTTATCTCCATTTAGTTATATTGGACCTTGCCCAAATGGGCCGCATTTTGGCTTTTTACTGGGGTAGAGCGGATGGTGATCTGTACCACAGTGTTGTATTGATACAGATTATACCGCTTTTACATATCACACTTCAGTTCTGCCTTGTCAATAGCGATAATGTTGATACATTGTCCGAAGTCATCGACTATATTTGCTCTATTCTAGTGTTACCTTCATTTCTAATCGAGTTGAATCAGTTTTGCGAGGCCTGTATTGCTTTAGAAAATGAATTCCACAATCTTGCCAGTTGATTGTATTAACGAATTTATCAAAGTTTGTAAAAGAAGAGAAAATTTAAAGAAAAAGATGTCTAGATTAAAGAGACTATTGTTTTAAGTGACATGCGTAGGACTGTTCAAATCGTATATGAATAAAATGTGTCGGATTGGAGATGGGATCCGAACTTTTAAAACCAATATTGAACATCATAAAACACATCATTATTTTTTTTCACCGGAACCCAATATAGGGTATCTAATCAACATACTGACCTATACGCCCCAAAAGCCCAAAGAACGTACGTAGACTTGGTATGCCAAAGCTTTTAACACGACTTGATTAACACGCATTAATTAGTATACTATACTGATAATATCAGAATAAAATACAGACAAAACTAAGATACTGTTATATAGGCATATAGCCTCCCCACACCTCCCATTGAGGTGTAGGTTTACCCACGCTCATTAATATGTATGTATACTACCAGGAGCGCCCAACTCTCAGTACCATTAAACACTCATACAAACACTACCATCGTGTGAGGGTCATTCTTACCTTTTCTCTATATTATCATTACAATAGCTCTTTAGGTCTACATAACATATTGGTGGAGAAACCCTATAAGATCCTATTTATGGAAAATAGATCGCATTTAAATAGACAATCAAAAACAGCACGAGGATTCAGCAAATATTCGGAATTATTCACGAAAAACCCGCCTAACCTTCAACATCTTAGCTCACACTCCCCACGACCGGGGTTATACAAGCCTCAGGCTCTCACCAAAGACAGCAAAGCCTCTATTCCAAGGAAAATGGTATTAACGGCGGATGAAGAAAAGCAACTAAGGGATGCTAAGGAGAAAGCAGAGCAGGATCTGCTCGCAGAGAAACAACGACATGACCAGGTAATAGAGCAGTTGAAACAGGAGAAGCTCAAGGAAGAGTTAAAGCAGAAACAATCGGAGGAAGAGAAGCTCACGATGGAGGATGTGGATACCGCCTATTATAGAGGCCTGGCAGACGCCATGAAGAATTTATCCATCGAGCACCAGACGGCTATGCAAGGCCAGCAAGAGATGTTCAAAACAACGATGAGCGATTTGGTAAGGGAACTAGCGAGAAGCCTGGGTCATAAGGACAATGAGAAGCAAGTGCAGCCGGCAATCCTGAAAATGTTTGCCTCGCCCCCAGAGGTATTCTCGCAACCGACGGCGATGGTATCTGCCGGCAATTTCTTGGACAATTACAATGCATATACGAGCCACGTGCAATTGCCAACGGCCATGAAGATAGAAGGATTGCGAAAGTTTCTGGCTGGCGATGCAGAAGCATATTTCCTACAATACAGAGCAGCGAGCCCAGAGAAAACATTTGAGGACTTTTCTCCTGCGTTTATGGAAAAGTTTAAACACTTACCGTTTGAGGAGAGAATCAATGATTACGTGAATAGGGCTCAAGGGGAGGACGAATCCGTACAGGATTACAATAGAGATAAGCTGCTGTTACTGTCCAAACACGGAGAACTGACCGAATCGTTGAGAACAGACCTATATTGCAGAGGGCTAAAGGAATATCTCAGAAAGATGGTTCTAGCTGAGGCTCCAAATACAGCCATAATTGCTTCGAGACTGGCAATTAGGTACGAGGTGGCTTACGAGGCATTTCAAACAAAGGCTGGAGAGACGAGGAAGGAAGTATTCTATGTAGCTGACAGCAGAGGAAGATCAGGATACGACAGGAGGGACCAAAAGAAAAATGGTCACTATAGTAAGGAGAGGAAATCTGGTGATAAATATCAGAACTACAGTAAGGATGGCAGGTCAAAGTCTAGAGACAACTACCAAAGACCACACAGCAAATCCAGTGAAAGAAGGAACTCCAGCAAGCCCAGAAGTAACAGCAGGGAACCATGGAGACAGCAGGAAGAGAGGCCAAGATCAAGCAGTCGCAACAGGTCTAACAGCAAGGAAAACTGGAGGAACAACAGGTCTAACAGCAAGGAGAACTGGAGGAGCAATTCCAAAGACAGAAGTCATTCGAATGGAAGGTCATCAGGATACAGACCTCCTACACCTCACCCCAGAAGTGAGGAAAACTAGATACCCATGGCGAAAACAAGGGCTATCGCCATGAGGATTGTGAAAAAGACCCTATTGTGTGCATTAATGAACTATTCGGACGGACCCAGGAGGAGGATGCAGTTTTGACATTGACGCCAGGTAAGGGAGATCCCATTTCTATTGGTTTGAATAAGGGTTGTATTGTGTTGGAACTGAGTCATTACAAAATACCAACTTTAGTTGACACAGGAGCAACTCTGAGTTGCATTTCTGGGAAATTTTACAAAGCTTTGTTGAGGAGAGATGTTATACTTTTCTCAAGAAACTGTCATATCAAGGTTTATATTGCAGACGGTGGAGCACAAAGCGCCAGAAAACAGATCAAAATTAAATTCAGAATCAAGGAAAGATGGTTTTCCCATTGGTTCACTGTAGTCCCTAAGCTGGACAGGTCGATGATAATCGGATCCGAATTCTTAAGAAGCAATTCTGCTAAATTAAAATATAATGCACAGAGACAACAGATTTACACAATAAGAGCTAGACGACGATATGTCATACCTCCTAGATCAGAATTGGAGGCTACAAACTATGTGGTTTCATTTGAGGATATATCAGATACGATCGGTATAACAGAAAATATGAAGCGAAAGACGAGAGTTCCTTATATGGTGAAACGGGTGCTTGCTAAGCCCCAGGGACCTAATGGTTTAATACGTACATGTGTATATAATACTAGCAGGGGATACAGAGTTATTCCTAAAGGTTCTATCATTGGTTTGTATTGTATTAAGACTGAAAATGACTTTGTGTCCCTAAATAACATCGAGTCGGTGAAGGAGAACATAGCTATCGAGGTTGAACAAAAACAATCCGATAAGGGTAAGGGACTCGAGCCAGCAGAATTTGACATAGGTGAACAGCTGTTACCGAGTCAAAAGGAGCAGATGGTTAACTTGCTAAACAAATACGAGAATGTATTCGTCGGCAGTGATAAAGTGTTGGGTTTAACGACCAAATACGAACATCCCATAGAGTTGAAGGCGGAGTATGTACCAAAACAATTTCGGAGCTATAGGATTAATCCTAATATTAGAAGAGAAATGAAGCAGATTTTAGACGAACAAGTTGAGCAAAATATTATAGAAAAGACAGACGAAAATTTGGAATTCACTAGCCCAGCTTTCTTAGTAGAAAAGGGCAGTTCTAAAGAGGGTAACAGGGCTTATAGGCTCGTTACAGATTTCAGGCATTTGAATTCTCAGGTAAAAAGTCAGTCGAAATCATTTCCTTGTGCAGAAGAATCCTTGCAAAACGTTGGGGAATTGCAGGGAAAGTTCTTCAGCAAGCTGGATTGTTTTGGGGGTTTTAACCAGGTCCCAGTTTGTAAAGAACATAGGAAATTGAGTGCTTTTAGCACCCCCTTTGGGAACTACATTTATAAGGTTATGCCTATGGGGTTAAAAACATCTCCAAAAGCCTTCCATGGAGTCGTGGAATCACTGTTGAAAGACCTACCGTCAACAATATGCTACATCGACGATGTATTGCTGGCAAACTCCAAGTGGGATGACCATTTGAGAGATCTTGAGAAAATATTTAAAATTTTTCTGGAGGCGAATATATTGTTCAAAAAGCAAAAATGTTCCTTTGGATTACCCAGGGTACCTTTCCTAGGGTTTATGGTAGATGGAAGAGGTATAGCTCCGGATCCGGAAAAAGTGAAACCAATTGCAACCTATCCAGCACCTAAGAATGTGAAAGATCTTAGGGCTTTCAATGGTCTGGCCAACTATTATAGATCATTTATTTCAGATTTCAGCAAGGTAATGCAGCCTCTGTATCATTTGACCAAGGCAAAAGTCAAATATATTTGGTCGGAGGAGTGTCAGAGAGCTTTTGAAAAAATCAGACGTTCTATTTGTACTGAAGCTGTACTGAAATACCCAGACTATAGCATCCCTTTCATTATAACAAGTGATGCGAGCTCAATAGCCCTAGGGGCATCGCTCTGGCAGCCTGATAGAGAAGGGTTTTTGAGACCAATTGCTTTCGCAGGTAGAGGGTTAAATGCAGCCGAGATTTCATATTCAACAACGGATCGGGAGCTGATAGGTACGAAATTTGCCTTGGAAAAATTTAAACACTATGTGGCTGGCTCAAAATTCAAAATTCTGACGGATCATGCAGCTTTACTGGCCCTAAATGCAAAGCAAAATTTAACAGGAAGAATGGCAAGATTAGTGGAATTTTTCAACCAGTTTGATTATTCCATTGAGCATTTGAAAGGTCGTCTAAACATCACAGCTGATGTTTTGAGTAGAAGGGAATACCCAGTAGAGAAAATAGTGACAGATCCGAAAGTGGAGTCAGTAAATAGGCAGATTTCTTTCCATCCCATAGATGCAGTAAAATCGTTCAGGGAAGATGATTACCTGGAGAATTACCCAATTAAAAAGCATAAATACAGGTCCATTTTAAAGCAGGAAAGTGGTCGTACTGAAACAGCTGTGAAAAAACCGACTGGGTTATCAGATAGGGTCGCAGCCTCGTGTCATGAAGGTGACACGCCCCCTGAGGCGTCAATTGATAAGGACCATATCAGCCACGCCACCGTGATGGCGGTAACCACCCGTGAAACAACAAGAGCTGGTACTGTCAACAGCAAATTAAAGGCTGGCCTCATTGAAGAGGATAAAACGATAAATAAATCAGGGAGAAAGAAAAATGAGAATAACAAAGGTTCAGGGAAAAAGGCAAGTTCACATAGGAATACTGACAGATTTTTCTATGGTACATCGAATCCCGAAATAGATTGTCCTTTGGATACGGCAGAGCTGAGGCAAGAGCAGGATGACGACCTGTTTTGTGCTCAAATGAAGGATTACTTGAATGATCGAAAACTGCCAGAAAACAAAAAGCAAGCAAAAGAAATATTGAATAGTCACGAGCAATATTTTTATAACAATGATATTTTGTGCAGAATGCCGAGATCAGCTGGTGGGAGAAGGTTTGAGAATGAAATTCAGTTGGTCGTACCAGAGTCGTGTGTGGATAAACTAATGAAGATTACACATACTAGACCTTTGGGGGGCCATATGGGTATTATTAAAACTTTAACAGCCATCCGGCAAAAATTTTTCTGGCCATCGATGGTGAAAGATATTAACAATTACATCTCTACTTGCGATCCGTGCCTAAGGGCTAAGAAGATGAAAAACCCCATCAAACTCCCGATGACTATCAGAGATAGATCACCTGCACCCTTTTCTCATTTAGTAATCGATGCTATGGGTCCAATGACCACTACAACTAGTGGTAATAAGTATATACAACTGTGTTTTGATTTTTATAGCCGTTTCGTCATCGGCTGGGCTTGCAAGGCTATTGATGCTTCAAGCCTGAAGCGGGACTTTTACAAAAATGTAATCTGCAGAGTAGGAGTGCCTAGCAATCTGTTTTCAGACAATGGAGCCTGTTATATATCAAGTGAGTTCAAAGATTTTTGCAAATCTTTTGGAATTAAACAGGTATTCTCCAGTGCATATAGGGCTCAGACTCAGGGATTGTGTGAGAGAGGAAATCAGAGCACAATAGAACATATACGGACATTTATTTCCAAAAACCAGCGTGATTGGGATCAATACCTAGAATCGATTCTTTTTGCCCTCAACACGACCGACAGCTACAGCCTGGCTTGCACCCCGTATATGATGGTCCATGGCCGGGATGCGGTAACGCCCAGCGACGTAGCGCTCGGTATGATTACCGAAGAAAATAAATCGGTGAAAGAACATCTGTTAGATATAGTTTCAAGGCAGAAACGAGCTGCCAGGAAAGCTTCAGAAAGTCTAGAGAAAACACAGGAGAAAATGAAAACCAGGCACGATTCCACAATAAGAGAGGGAAATATAGAGCCTGGTACCATTGTGTACGTGAAGGTCCATCGGTTGATGGACATGAATTGCTCGAAGAAGCTCCAAGACGTTTTTTGTGGGCCCTATTTGGTTAGGAAAGTTAATAAATGCACCGCAAAGTTGAGGAGGATGAGCGATGGGCAAGATTTGAAGAGAAACGTACATTTATCATATCTCAAACCTGTGAGAAGCAACTTGACCGATGACTTTTTGAGGAAGCTGGACAGGGAATTCGATCTAGATGCATTAACATACAACCTGGAGGAACAGGTTTCAGATACCCCAGCTGTCGGGAGAGGACAGGTTTAGTTTCCCATACTATTTTAAGGAGAGACTGTGTGTGGAATTGTAATCAATGAATGTTAATTTAGTCGCTTTGTCCCGTTCCAAGGGGAGAGAGGAGAATATGAGCTTTATTCCAATTTCACTAATTATTCATTGCCTTTGTGTGGGGAAAAGTTTGGTCATCGAGGGCTGTATCACATGCAATGTCATGATCTGTTCTCAGTAGGGAAAAGGGGTGGTCCATGCACTCAGAATTTAAATCAGGCAACAGGTGGGTACAGGAAGAGTTTGTGAAATCCACACACATGGGGGTGACATCTGACTTTAGATTAATATTAATGAGACCTGGAGAGGACATCATCAGCTATGGAATCTCCTGGGAAAAGTCAAAATGTTGTCACTGTATAAGAGCCCTATCCCTCAACTCAGTTACAAAGCTTTTAGGCTTCAGAGGGATAGGACCTACCCGTGGAAACTAGCAAACATCTTCTCTGTAAGACGTCAACCCTCCTGCATCTAGCCTAGGATTAAGCTGGACCAGCCACAATGCCTGGCACCATTTTAATATGGTAGGTTATTTTCCCTGATATCTGCTCGCCTGAATTGGTAATTATTGCCACTTTTGTTCAGGTTACCAAGCTTTCCTTACTTGTTACATTATATTAGAGGCTCGGTATGGAGTGAATCGGATAACAATTGTTTAACTTGTATTTTTCTTCTTCACCCAATAGGGCTGCGATTGTTTTCGTATACGCCGCTCAGGCAGACTATACATTTCGGCAAAACTATGGTGTCGTGTTTAAACAATTGCCCGGAAGGCTAAACACACGAGTTGGCACGCACACCGTCACCCTAAAATTGCAATTAGATATTCCCAGACCCAGCAGCCACAGGTTGAAGCGTGAGGAACCATATCATTCCCTTAATTCGACTAATATAAAGGTATCAGAGTTCCATGATCTGCTATTGAAATCGAATTTGGACACATACGGAAAGATTGATAGAGTTTTACACAGCTTTAGACACACTAGAACAAAGCGAAGGGGGGTTCAGATCATTGGAAACGTATTAAGAGAGACAATAGGGGTGGCAACAGAGCCTGAGTTCAATCTTTTGGCCTCGGATATGGCTGAAATTATAAAAGTTATGAAGGCATCGGCAGAGGAGAACATCGACAGAGATAACATTATTTTAATTCTGGCTGAAAGATCACATACACTGGCTTCATTCCTTAATAAACACGTAGAAGAGGTATTTGATATTATTACCAACATAACAGAAGTTACTAAGACGGCTTTTGAGTACACTATTGAGTCGCAATCGGTCACCTCCAGCACTCTGAGCAGCTTGATACGACTTACAGAGCAGCTGGCGGGGATAGCTGCTCAATTGCAGTACCAACATGCCTCCAACAAATTGTTGGATGCTTTAATCGAACTACAGGCAGGAAAATTGCCTGCCCTGATTATGACTAAGGATAATTTGATAACATGTGTGGACGATTTGAGATTAAAATTAGAAGAAAAAGTAGAAAATATTAGACCTTTGGGAAGCTATGAGTATTGGAGATCACAGGCCAGAACGAACATGATGAACAATACGCTTACAATTACTCTGCCGTTGTCATTTGCATATGCTCAGTACTACTACCGGCTATATGAGCCTATCGCATTGCCAATTCCGATTGACGCTCAAAATCACTCAGGAATGGGATATACTAAAATAGATATGCCAGAACACATCGTTCTAGGATGGGGCTCGAATGGCCAACATTATTTAATTTCCTCACGCAGAGAACTGGGCGATTGTGTAGCAATGAGCCACGATATCACGTGTCCAGGAGGCATACTGGAATTCGACATGGATGGAAAGTCATGTCTGGCCGCCATTATGGCGAATAAACGTGACAAGATTATGCGAAATTGTAACTTTAAGACATTTGTTAGGAGTAGGATAGAATCAACGTATGTACCACTGGCCCAGGGAGAACATATTCTAATTAACCAAGGGTCTACAGCCATGTTCCATTGTGTCGGTAGACCTTCTAGAACAGCTGAATTAGCTGTTTTCTCAATTATAAATGTTCCTTGTGGGTGCAGCGCCACCATTGGTTCGGCCCACATCATGACTAAACATGCACATTGCAATTCAAAATTAAACAATATTAATATTACTGCTAATGTCAATATGCCACTAGCCTGGGCGTTTAATATTGACATTGGCAATTTTTCAGGTGAGTCAAGAATGAGAAAAATTATACAACTACATTTCCCTTCAGGAAAATCTTTGGAAGAGGCACTTGCTCACGTGCCAAGAGAACTTTTGGACGGAGGTTTGAACACTGTAGAAATGGCAAAAGATTTGATAAAGAGGGATCAGGAAATAATCACAGCTTGGAACAAAATAGACTGGGCAGTGGCCGCATTGAAGAAAAATTCAGCTATTGAATGGTTAGGTTTCATAATTTCCATATCGGCGGGCGTTTTATCACTTTATATTCTGTACAAATTAAACAGGTTGGCCTTGATCATGTCTGTAACCCACACCACTGAGGCTTATAACCTCACGAGGCTAGATATGAGGCCCATGAAGGTGGGAGTGACAAGGACAACCAACGCACCGCTGATAGCCGAAAGTACACTGGAGAAGCTGGCTTACAGACCAGACTGGGTGTCTATTGTCTTCTTTGTACTGGTCGGCTTGTGGATTATTACCAAGTTATGGAAATATAGACAGATTTTTATTTCTTGTATTAAATGTTTAAACCCTTTCAAAGATTTATGTGGCGATTGCTGCACAGGGGTCTGCGGAACGCAGATATTAGACCCTTTGTCTGCCTGGATCATCCTTAAAATCCAGACAGATAACAATATCATTTCTATTCGTTTGAGACAAATAATTGTGGAATCAAACTCTCTAAACAGGGCAGCTGCACCCAAAATTACTGGGATCGAGCTGCGGAGACCCTGTTTGTATGGCCACAAATTAGTCATACACTGGGTGGAGAGAATGATTATCCTCAGCAATTCGGAAAAATTCATAATAGACCTGCCTATTGAAGCGAGCATAACGAGAACGGAATCCGAGCTAATTGAAAGAGCCACAAGGAGGCTGGACACTAGGTACGTGTTGCTGCTAGTATTCGGAAACGGGGAGAGGCTGCAGATCCCATGGATTGACAGTGCAGACGCGGAAAGGTGTATATCTATTTTTGTCCTTTTATTATTCCTTAAATACTTATTATTAGTTAGTGTCTAAAAAGTTTTACAAAAGCGGCCAAATTGGCTAGCAAAGCCGTTTTAACCAGGTTGAGTCGGGAGACCGACCGGCCGCCCGGCGACAGAGCATACACGGCACGCGGCCGCGCAAGGCCGGGGAAGCCTCCTCGGGGGCAAATTGCCGAAAGTTAACAGTAGCATTGTAGTCATGATATATTTTCCGGGCCCGCGGCATTGAAATACACCACCTGTTGCCACTACTCCATAGAGAATACACTGCGCGACTCGCACAGGTGCTCTCTCCGACGTCCGCGCTTTTGAGTTAGGCAGGGCTCGGCCCGCTTGTGTTGCTGTCAAGCTAGACGAGGCGTATAGCCAACTACATTATGTATTATCAGTGCCTGTATTTGGCCGCATGCAAAGATCTTACAGATCGTTAATATTTTACTTGCCTATCCTGATCTGTAAATGAAAAAACAGAACTGGTCTGATATTTTTTTTTTTGGGAAGCATTTTTATTTATGTTTGACTCAGTTCCATATCGCAATTCTCACCCAGAGACCAATGGGACCTCCCTACCGATTGATTGAATGTATCTGGTTAAAAACATGCCATTAGTTTTCTTGTTTTCACACGATTTAATGGGCGATTTAAATGTAATTAAATTGCAGTGAGGCATCGACGGACCAACCAGGTGCTACCCTAATGGCCCTTGGGGAAAGCCATGCTTGAGGATAGCATCGTGGACATTGCAGCTTCCGCAGACGTGCGCCTTCCTGCACGACCATATTCGTACATACTGCACGGCTGGGAATTTAATCAGACATTGATATGTTGTCATATTGCTTGAACTTGTTTTAAAAACATTGGAGTGAAGGCCTCCCAGGCCACTGATTACTGCTTGTCGTAGGGGTCCGCAGTTTGTTCGTATTTAAATCATATGTTAACCTATGCGTAGTCAAAGAGTGAAGGCCTCACAGGCCGGTTTCCATGTTGGATTTTATAACCTTTAACAGGAGACATGGATAAGGGGAAGATTTGTACTTCCCACATCTTTATTAATATAGGTAGCCAGCTTTATTTTGTATTTAGGCTGATTCCTTGTCGTATAACTTAAAGAGACGGCAGCATTTACCCATGTTAACCCAGTAGTTTGATTAAAATGTGTTGGGACGAGTGGCACCACCTGGTGGGCATTATCGACACTTCCGCGCCTCGAGGAAGGTACAGATTATTTTACAAAAGCGTTGGACGGTGACAGGAAAACGATTGGAATATTATTAATGTTAATCTCGTGATGGTTCATATAAGATGTTTAAGATTCTTCATCGCTTGAGGTCAGATTTGTATATTATAAATATGATGTCTATTTAACTGATGAACTCAAAATGTTCCATTTATTAATAGAAAATCGAAAAATACTTGTGATGTATTGTGTTCATATTGATATTCAATCTTAAAATTCACCTTTATCCGTATTTTGCGATTGTTTCAGGGGGGAGGAGATTATGTTATATAGGCATATAGCCTCCCCACACCTCCCATTGAGGTGTAGGTTTACCCACGCTCATTAATATGTATGTATACTACCAGGAGCGCCCAACTCTCAGTACCATTAAACACTCATACAAACACTACCATCGTGTGAGGGTCATTCTTACCTTTTCTCTATATTATCATTACAATAGCTCTTTAGGTCTACATAACAATACTATATCAAGCATTAGTAGGGATTTTTTCCCAGAAGAAATATACATGTATGTATACATTTATAAACTGCAAATTCAATTATTACAATTAAACTACTGTCAGAAAATCGGGAATTCTAGGGAACCCTATTAGGGGCTAAGTCACCGTCAGGTAGGGTCATTATATGATCCCATGTTTACTCAGATGTTGAGTGAGCAATGATTACAGGCGGCTACGCGTTGGAATTGGTCAGCGTTGCATCGAACATTATTACGTAGAGCATTTTATCACATGCATTGCAAGTTAATACATAACATTTGTATCAAAGTGAACAGTTTGTAGTAGAATAAATAATATAGCATTGTTATATAGAGTAGACACGAAAAATAAAAATTGTCCAATAAACATATGAATCTAAAATATATATAACTTTGGTGTAAATATGATACATGATATGTTAAACTTTGTGTTATTCCTCTGTAATCACTCCAGATGAAAGGTTTGCTTCTTCATTTGAGCCGAATTCATTGGCAACTTCCTTTCGCTAGAATGCACCAAGTTTTGTGCTGCGAAAAAAATAAGACCAGGGGACCCTTTAAAAACCAGCATGTGGACCCAAGAAAGTAGATTGTTCAGCTTCCTAAGGATCACTCACTACTCTGAGCCTGATTATTCGGCTCTAAGCCATGCACTGTAAGTACTAAAGCAAATCGATAGCTAAATATAGACCAATCCACCCCAATGTGCGCCCTTTTAAAATAGGTATATTGAGGGTTTAAATATGTAAGGTAAAGTGTGTACATAGGTATGCACTCAATAATATCTGCCTCAGACAAAGGCTGAGTAAAGAGTGCAACCACAATGACATGAAGTCAAGCATGTGTATGCGTAGCCTAATGGTTTTACATGTACCTACAGGGTACGTATAGTCTTTATGGCCATGGGTGGATTTAAAGATCAAGCTTTCTGTACTTAATATTAAGGAGAGGTTGAGTGGCGTCTGCAGGGGTATATAGTAGGGAGTCAATAGTTTCCAGTGCCCGCCTTCGATTCTTTAATTTGTTTTATCTCTTGTATTTATACTACTAGGAGTCGGAGTCGGAGGCGAAATTACTTTTGAATGAAATAGAGTTTATTCCAATTAAATACAGACATTTCTATTATACCTTAGGGATGAATTAAATGCTAGGAGTCTAGGGCGATAGTATTTTCAAATATCAATTTAAATCAAATATCTCTCTATATATTGTATTCCGCCGAGGGAATTAGTGGTGAATTAAAACATGATTTGTTGGATACTAGACAATTTAGGTTAGGTGAGAGTCAACTAGGCCCCGAACCCTGATTAACTCACATCGATTCCAGGATCCATCCCCCGCCCTCTCAAGTAGGTCCTGTGAGGCACTGGTGGAATCTTTGCGCTGGTCGGATAGATCCGAACGTGACACCATGTCCCAAGTAAACTGGGGTGGCCATTCAGAAGTGGGGATTATCATATATGTTAACCCTCACTTCCTTCCTTAGACGTCCCTACAATTATCTAGTATAATATATAGAGCAACGTTAAGGCAAACATGATAATTACTATTGATTTTCGTTGTTTCTTGTTATTATATATTAGAGTCATAATAAATACTCTACATATTTAGCATTCGTCGTCATTATAAATATTTAGAAGACGTTAATCCATCTATGAATTTCATTTTCTTTGTCTTTTTCAACTTCTTATTGAGCGATAGTCGCTGACTTGTCCGCGTCATCGCTCTAAATAAATAGAGTCTGGTCTAGGACATTCTTGGAGGATGGAATTCCGTCCTCTAATCCCCGTCGAGACCGTCTGTCAAGCAAGATTTTTTATCCAAGCAAACTAAGCAGTGACATGTTGCCTGAGGTAGTGACTGCCTTCTGTGTGTAATATAGGTTAACAGGTAAGCAGTGGTCGCTGCCCTGGTAACTCCCGCCACTGACGAATCAGGTGTAGCTAAACACATTTATATGAATTATATTCGAATGAATATTGCACCTTAATTGCCAATTCCATATACTACATACACTGAACCCATAGGTGAGCTCAGTTGTGCAACCAATCACGTTTCAGGAATCCCTGTGCCTTCTGCATAAACTTACCGAGGAAAAATTGTAATAATTAGCATTGATTTGACTGGATGGGCGTGTTGCATAAAGTCTGTATGGAAATTTTCTTTACTCTCAATGATTGGACCCCTACTGCGTTAATGGCTTCCTTGACTTGGGGATGGCTGAGAGACATGAGAGATAGGGGAGAGAGGAGAGAGGGGATACAGGAGAGAGAGAGAGAAGAGAGACAGGACATCGATAGGGGGGAGGGGAGCTAGAGGAGAGAGGGGGGAGTGAGAGATAGGAGAGAGAGAGAGTCAATTAAGAAAGAGAGGAGAGAAAGAGTGGGGAGTGCAAGCAGATGCAAGTAATTTTGTTGCTTTCTCCTCCTTCTACTCCTCCTCCTCCTCCTTCTCCCTCTACAAATGGCTTCCCGGCCTTGGAAAAATGATTTTTGACTCTCTCTTTCTCCTCCTCCTCCTCCTCCTCCTCCCTCTACAAATGGCTTTCCTGGCCTTTGAAAAATGATATTTGGCTCTCTCTCTCTCTTTCCTCCTCTTTCTCCTCCTCCTTCTCCTGATCCTCCTCCCTCTACAAATGGCTTTCCCGGCCTTGGAAAAATGATATTTGGCCATCTCGCTTTCCTCCTCTTTCTCCTCCTCCTTTTCCTCCTGATCCTCCTACTACAAATGGCTTTCCTGGCTTTGGAAAAATGATATTTGGCTCTCTGAAGTCTGAATATGTGATGTGTCTCAGGACAATGGGTCACACGAGCCACACACAATGGATTTTGACACTGTGTCGCCCTTTCTCAGGGGATTTTGATCATTCAAAATTCGCAGTGATGCTGACATATACACGTTCATAGGATGAATTGATTTTTAAGGATCATACACTCTAAGAAAAAAGGGTTCTTTTGGGTTCTAGATAGAACCCCATGGTTCTACCAAGAACCCTAGGGTTCTTCAACACCTGAAAGGGTTCTTCGGGACCACCGGGGGTTCCATCTAGAACCATAGGGGTTCTTCAGCGATTTAAGGGTTCTTTGTGCACTTGAAGGGTTCTTTAGCTCAAAGTGGAGCTAAACATTGAAGGATTTCTAGCCAATTTCTAGTATAGTGAGTAAGTTTTAGTTTCACGATTTCAGTATTTGTACACCCATACATGTTTATATTGACCCACGATGACAAAATAACAAGTAAAATGATAAAACTATCTTAGAATAAAATTTGAAACGTTTATGTTTAATTAAAAGAAAAATTGCTTTCATCATGTATTTCGTGTAGCATAATAGTTTGATATAATAAAAAAGAGTGAGATAATACATTCATTTGGAAAACATCTAAATTAGTTTATCATAGTGGACAATAACTTCTAACTAAGCAGAGGTGCCTAATAAGGGGTACTGTGACACCTGCACTGGTCAGTGTCTGTGTCACGCTTCAATGCTCTCCCTAGCGCCTAGAGGTGACCCAGTTACGCTTGAAAGGGCAGTGATGTGTGACGGGAGAGAGTGTGGCTTGCTAACATACTCACTTACAATCTAACGGCCAGAAGAGAAGCAGTTTAAATTGACTGACCAGTATGCGAGTTGAGGTAAGTTTATATATTACTACTACGTTTGTTCTCACATCAGCTCTATACACTAATTTACCTTCATATTCCTAAGTAGTATAACTTAACTTTTGTATTAATTAATTATGTTTTACTTATTTCCAGGATATATGCTCATATTCTGTGTCCAGCCAGACAGACCAAGGATGATAAAGGAAAATACTATCCACGCCATGAAATGGAATATGTTGAATAATTTGATGAAAAGTGATGTTACTTTAGCAATAAAACAATAATAAAATCAACCCTGGACATTTTCAGATGGAGGGTTCTTCAAATCAAGGGTTCTAAGAAGAACCCTACATATTTTAGCTTGAGGGTTCTTCAAATCAGGGTTCTATGTAGAACCCTACCTATTTTGGCCAGAGGGTTCTTCAAAGGGTTCTTCAAATCGAGGGTTCTATGTAGAACCCTGCCTATTCACGAAACGGGGGTTCTACTTAGAACCCTCAAAATAGGGTTCTATGTAGAACCCTTAGGGGTTCTGCCATGTCGACAAGCCGAAGAACCCTTAAGGGTTCTTGTTAGAACCCTTTCTTCTTAGAGTGTAGGATGCATTTTAAACTCATTAGTCGTCCGGGAGCGTCCTCCCTCCCACCTTCCCTCTCTTCCTCCCTCTCTCTCTCTCTCTCTTTATCATATGTAATGATTAATCCCATACTTATACTGATATCTATACCTTTACTAAAATAATCGCACTATTGCTCACATCGCTTGTATAATTTCTTGTTCCTTTGGCAGCCTTGTTTTGAGCCGTTAATATCAGCTGTGTCCATAATTAAAGGTC
Organism: Sthenelais limicola; assembly: GCA_942159475.1. Classification (NCBI taxonomy): domain Eukaryota; kingdom Metazoa; phylum Annelida; class Polychaeta; order Phyllodocida; family Sigalionidae; genus Sthenelais; species Sthenelais limicola. The sequence goes on along the minus strand of OW804096.1, from coordinate 77,717,960 downwards.
CCACGTGACACACAGTTGGCTGCGTTTACCAGACATTTGTCAGTCATGTGCCACCCCCTGAAATGTCACTTCTGTCTGTCATATGACCATTTAATTCGCGGTTCTGGCAAGTTATCATCCTTCTACATGCGGCCTCGCTGCGCGGCTACTCTATTGACCGCACATTATTGGTAAATGACTATAATATAGTGGATATTATACGTATACCTTCATTCTTCTCCATTTTAATGAAAATCCCTCTCTTCTTTGACCACCAACTGCTATTTATATACATGTATAGCAAAAGTTTGATATTGGTTAGAAAATGAACTGCCCTAATACATGCTAATATCCTCCTTTTGCACACAATTTAACGGCTTAAAGTATGACGCGACTAAACAGTCCAGGCCCAAAGTTGAGAGAGACCCATCCTGGAGTAATACGTCCCATTAAACTGAGGGAAAGACTCTTGCTGCAAACCGCAAAATTTTAGTATAAGCACATTAGGACCAGGAAAGCCATTAACGCAGTAGGCGTCCAACCACTGTCCTTATCTGATCTGAGAGGCTTATGAGCCTAGGTTGTAAACTTTCTATAGCATTTTATTGCGTATGTCATTGTCAAAATAAAACATCTAAAACTTTCTTTCATACCCTAATTTCACCATGTGCTATGCAAATCATTTGCGTGTATCATATCGAATTTAGTATTAAGCAAATTGTCTTGTGTATTATATCGTAATTAGTATTACAAAATCTACGTCGCTTTACATAACACATATTGAATATTTTGAAACATCTAGAGGTTCACGAAATGTATGACCACTCTTTATCAAATCTTTTAAATATTCTACTTCAATCATACCATGCGAATCATTTATGTACTTAAGATTGAAATGGATAAAAATACACCTCAGCCAGGGAAAGATTGAATGTGGATTTATGCCGGGTCAAAGCCCCGCTCTTGATAACAGTGTATTCATGTAGCACAGCGTTCGTGATGGTAATCCCAGACCCGCCCGAGCGTGAATGCTCGCCATGGCAGATCCAAATCTCGCGGGAAATAACACACTCAGTTCACCATGGCGACCGGTGTAAATAAATGGTGAGTGGGATGAAACTGGCGCAGTGGTTGGTAGTTTTCTGTCAACCTCTCCTAAGCAACAACTTCGATAATAGAACTCTCTCATACTATACGGATCCACGCCCAGAATTGTTCCACTATGAGCAATGCCATTGGGAATACGATATAGAAAAGGGCGAGCACATTCGATGATGTAGAGATATTTCAGACCAACATGCAGGTTGAATTGGATCACACGATCTACTGGTATATCGTGCACAGACTCTGTAAAATGCTCCATTAAATATATTTTTATTTCGTACATGGCCTTCAACTTTCACTCCAACACGTGTTTGCCTAAATGGGCGGTTTTGTTTTAGAATAGATTCATTGATCGGTCGCCATTATATTAATGAATTATTGCGCCCAGAAGCTGCGTAATAACTGGGTATCAATACCTCTTAATGTTAACCTGTCATATAAATAATTCACATCTACTATACACTTGCGCTCATGATTGGTTGCCCATTTCAAAGGAATATCCTTAGGACGGGGAGGGGGCTTTGATACATTTACACCGCCCCGAAAATTTATAAGTTGGCCTCCGGAGCTATTCTTTCCCACAGTCCAGATTTACAAATTGTATCTGGGCTGGGATCCATATAGGTAGCTATATATAGTAATGATGTGGGAAATTAAGAAGGAACGAATGGAGTATTCATCCAATTTCGTTAAAGGTAATAATTACCCCCAATGTGCTCGGACCCCTTTGTCCCCCACCACTCTCCATAGATACATTTGTATAGGCCTATGTATGTGTGGACACATGCATAGACCTGTATCCTTGGGCATTGGTCAAATAATCCTTGACAGCACCCATATTTGCGTATCTACAGTATATACATGTATATATGTGATCCAAGAATCCAAAATGTTCGTTCACCATAGGGAATATGTACAGTAGTAAGCCTATTGCGTTCGCCTTTGTAGGAGACATAAACTCCTTCTTGGATCATTAAAAAAAATAATTTTGGTTGAGATATGAAAAGACAACCCAAATTTGCTTTCAATAGAATATGGCCAAATAAGAAGTGGTGGTTAGCAGCTTGTAAAGGATGGACCATCATAAGGTGTGTTTTAGAACGCATTTAACTGCTCTTTATGAAATATTTAACTCTGCAGATTTACGACATTTGGTACCAGGGAATTTATGGAGCATGGCAATATTTATGGATGTAGTAATTTCCATGTATCAGGAATATATATATGTATACCTCATTTGCATTTCAATCGTGTTAACTCACCCAAATAGCCGAAATTCACACTAATTTTAGTAGAATTATTTAATATATCAAATTAATGGTATAATATTTAAGAAGGTTTCTGGCATGGCTGAATTGGAGACTGTATGTATCATTTATCTATGATGATAAATAATTGTAACCCATTGGCATATCAATGAATACAATAATGCATTTGATTCTAAAAAAAATATAAAATTTAAACAAAGTTTATTCATTTTTCATGCAATAAGATTTGAGAAACATTTTCTTTCAACCGAAGATTGCTTATAAGGAGGCATCTCTCAAACATATGTAAGGTTTTCAGGCCTTCAGAATCTATATATATTTCTGGGGTTTTGCGCCAGATGGTGGCCTGCCCGCAGAAGATGTGACCTGCGTCTATGACCCTGTCTGGAGGACATTACATGTGGTTTGTGAAGGTATCGGGGGTGATTATGTGATTTTGAAGCCTTTTTTAAATTGGGATCTCCACACTCTATTAATAGCGTGGGAAAGCCCCTGTGAGATACTATGTCATTTCCCACAAGATACTATGTCACTTCCAGGGGGACCGAACTACATGCAGAGGAGTGTGAGAGTGAAGAAGAGGGGTGGGGGGGGGGGGGAATTGGAGAGGGGGAGGGGAGAGTGAGGGTGTAGGAGGGAAGAATGAAGAAAAGGGAGAGGATGGGGAAATAGGAGAGGGGAGGGAAAGAAGAGGGGAGGGAGAGGATGTAGGGAAGGGAGAGGGGAGGGAGAGAAAGTGAGGAGGGGAAGCATGAGTAAGAGGAGAGGGAGAGGGGGGAATCAGAGATCGGGTTAGGAGAGAAAAACAGGTATGAGAGACAGAGAAGAGGCGGAGGGAAAAGAGGGAGAGGGGGAAATGCTGGGAGAGAGGGGATGGTCTGGAGGACGGTACTTTGCAAGTAACTTATATAAGGAAAAGGGTGATTTTTTGTCAGGCATGTTCTTGGAATCGGTGATGTTACCAGCCGTTTTTCTGCTCTGTACATTTCCGTTGACCCTTTCCGGAGGACAATATATGTGGTTTGTGAAGGTTTCTTGGGTGAAAATGTGATTTTAAAGCCTTTTTTAAATCGGGATATCCACACTCTATTAATAGCCTGGGAAGCAAGTATGGTCAAACCAATGATCATGTGACCCAGAGGCAATGATCAATGAGCCCTTGAGCCAATTGATCATGTGAACCAGAGATGTAACTATAGCCCCGTGCATTGTTAAAGAGAGGCAGGGAGAGAGTGGGTAGTGAATGAGAAGGGAAGAGCACGAGGAAAAGTAGGGCAAAAATAGTGGGGATGGCAAGAGGAAGTGGGGCAGCAGTGGGGGGGGGGGAAGGGGGAAAAGGAAGGGGAAAGGTAGGGTGGGATGGGGGGGGGGAGGGAAAGACATTGTGGCCTGCAGCCCTGACAAGACATCAACACAGGCATCCCTGGCAACACATTCCACATCCTTGGCGATCCATCCCATGTCCCTGACAAAGGTGGGGAGGGAAAGTAGGTAAGAGAGGAGAGAGAAGTGGGGGGAGAGGGAGGGGAAGGGAGAGAGAGAAGAGAGGGAGGCGGAGAAAGAAGAAGATGGAAGGGGAAAGGGGTTGGGGAGGGAGAAGAAGAGAGGATGAGAGGGAGGGGAGAGAGGAAAAGAGTGGAGGGAGGGGGTGGGGGATGAGAAAGTGAGAGAAAAAGAGAAGAGGGACATGGGGGGAGGGAAGAGGGGGATGTTAAAGATGTCTTTGGCTTGAATCCGATCCTATACTTTAAAAAGGAATATTCCACTTGAATAATTAACATAAATTATATATAATATAGGTAATAAGTATGCTTCCTGAAGATAAAAAGATATTTATTGCATACTATAACTATCATAATTATATATTATGTCGTTATATGCGCAAAAATAGTCATCATAAACATGAGCATTCTTTTTAATTTCGTCGAATTATACTGTGCTAACTAGTAGCTTATAATATACATGAACTAATCCAATTAATTAGCCTAAACTTGTCCATGGGTAAATAGAATAATCATTTTGACTCGAAAAGAACATATTCGATACTTTTTGTAAAATGCTCATATAAACACTCCAAGTCGGGGGTACCAACAGAATGCACTAACTTATAATTAGTTTGTGCTCCGAGCCAACTTGACCAGCTCTATGTTGATGGAATATATCCACCATGTAGAGCACAAATCCATGTAGCCCCAACTATTACTCAATTCATTGTTACCCATTAGTAGTTTCTCCAAGTTGAGTGTATGCATGGGTAGGGTTGAATAGCGCCGGTCTAGCGTTGCTTTATGGATGCATTTACTACTGAAAGACAATAACTAACCCGAGCTATGTGTGTACTGATCTACTTAAAGTTCCTGTGAGAATTCTTAGCTAGAACATGCAATAATTTGTGTCCGATTACAGAGAAGGAATTAGCATGTCCATGTAGTTATATAATCCTATGCTAATCCCCTGTGATTTGTATGTAGGGTTTGGATTCCTTTCCTCGGATTAGAAATACGAAGTATGGTTTAAGCCATTGCGAGTGTGATATTGTGAGTTGATAGGTGGAGTTGTTTTTCTTTGGCCAATTCGGCCGGGGAAGCTTTCAATTTTACGGCATCGTATTTATGGCGAATACTTTGGGTCTCCGATTTTATTCTGTTCATTCTGTGCGCAATTTAATATTAATGGCGATCGGCTTAAGTCAGCTGAGAAATTCATGGTCTTTACATTTGAGTACAAGTACACTTAAAGGACACATTATAAGAATAGGTTTGCTTCTTCATGTCTGAGATATACGTATTTATACGTCTCTTACATAGTCCTTGTATGAATTTTTTAACTGTTGTCTGATGCAAAGCAGATCAAACTGAGTTTACTTGAACAATGTCCTTTCGCTCTTTGCGTTATCATGGCATCCTATATTCCAAGAGGTATATGTGTCTATATCGACCATATACATGTACATAAATAGAGGATGCATTCATGCAAACTCGTGTACATGCCTATAATCGTTTTAGAACTCTTTAGAATTCGATTTCCATTCATTATGTATGTACTTCGTAATTCATTTCCCCATATACTATTGATGGGTAACGGTTGGTTCTCAAGGATTATTAAATTATCACAGATAAGACCATAGCGATACATTGATTTACGTTAAATCTATTGTATATCGTTTTTTTTATTGAGAGGTGTACATTCTAATTTACCAATGGTTATTTTGTTTTATATTTAATCAATTAATTGCAGAAGTCAGATTATCTGTCAGCATACTGATTACAGAAGTCAGATTTTCTGTCAACACACCGTTAAATAGTTATGTTTAAGAAATATGTATGGCAACAGTTTTAGTAACCCAATATACTGCACGAACTTAGTCCACGGGAGATGTGAATTGTGACGCCACCGCGTTATGGTCGAACTCAAACGAAACCTCATAGAAACCTCAATAAACTTGATCACAAGAAAAAGAAAACCTTAGAAGAAGGTATTTAACACCTTGTAAGACTTTCAAGGTATAGGTCGCGGAAATATAGTTGACGCTTAGGCTAAATTTACGGCGCGCAGACGCTTAGTATTTGGAATCTGGAATGAGAATATTATATAGGGGGTCTCCACGGTCTACAGTAAGCTCTGCGGTAAGCCTTGCGATGGTTCTGTAGGTGGAAAGGAGTGACGAGGTCCTCCCTATATGGTTCACTGGCCACCTCGCCACTCCTCTCCACCTATAGATCCATCACAACAACATTGCAAGGCGTATACCTCAGAGCTTATCACAGAGCTTACCGCAGCCAGTGGAGACCCCCTTTAATCACAATTTTCATGTAAAGGAACCAACCACATGCTTGTATAATTGGATATGCCCTGTTTATTTTAATTCTTAATTTCTCTTTTGTGTATCTTTCATCATATAGTATTTATCTTTAATTTCTTTGGAATTAACCATAAGAGTTAGCGAAAGATTAAGAAAATACAAAATTGAACGGTCAACGAAAGTAATAGCATCTAAGCTATGTTGAGATTGGACGTCGCATTGTGATATATACAAACGAGTTTATAAACGGAGTTCGTGCATGGGAACTCCACGGAATCTGCTGAAATATATAATGGAAGTACTCGGGGGTGGGGATTCTCCTAAAATATTCCTTTCTCTCCCTTGGTGTGAGTTTGCGCTATAGGCTTAAGGAAAGTGCCTAACTTAAAACGTATAATTGCAACGACCCACGAAATCATATCATTCTCCACGAATTGTCTCTTTTACACAATATAGACTAATTCATGATTAGGTAACAAATACATTTATTGCATATCAGGATGCTAAATATATATTTTCTGTTGTACAGATCATCAGACAGGTTGACCAGCTGAACATGGAGGTGTGTAATGTGGGGCGGGTGCCTGGCTCGTTTGAGACGCACCAGACGTACGCGTGGGTGGATCCGATCGGACGTTCGGTGTCCCCGCCCCCCGAGGTGGACAGGATTGGCAGGTACAACAACTCAGATGAGAGGAAGAGTGGTCTCATGCTCCTCAAGGACAGTGACGAGAGAAAGGTGTGTTCGCGCTCAGCATGTGTGTGTGTGGCCCGGGGGGAGGGGGCGGATACTACTTTTTTAAAATGAGAAATTAATAATGATATTTATTTATTTATTTTATTTCGGAACAATATCAAAATAATACATTACTATTCCCAATTAAATTTAACGTCTTATAAGTCGGCGATTTTTATAAGGTGATTTTTATTTTCAAGTTGTATTTTTGATGAGCGATTCCAACGTTTCGGTTCTGAGGGTGTACCTTCTTCAGGGAAATTTAACATAGAGTGTTATAAAGACATTAGACCAAATATACCGCGTATCTATTTGCTCAAGAAATGTGATGTGTTACAGGAAAATGAGTCACAAGTCGCAAGAATTGGATTTTGAAATATCATCATATTTGAAAAGATGAGATCAAGCCGATTCCAATGATGGTAGGCCTAAACATTAGGACATTTAATAAGTATTTCTATATTCTAAATTTGATATTTTTATTTTTGAAAAAAATGTTTGCAATATTTCTGGTTGGACCATTGGGTAAAGTAACTAAATATACTCTATAATATGACCTTAGAAATGCAAGGATATTTTTAATTCACTGTCTTGAACTTTGGTGAGTACATTCATACGACTTCAGCCAGTACATAGACTACCTCAAAAATGAGAAAATTCCTACAAAGGGATCATGTGAATAAAACACATTGAAAAATATCAATTATGCGACTTTTGACTCATTTTCCGGAAACACATCACAAAGGTCTCAATCAAAATAGCATGACCCCCCAATCTCTGATGCAACCCAACCTGCATGAAGGAGGAGTATGAAGTTCGAAAACATGTCCAACTGCACTGATCCTCCACTTCTTTCTCTATGATAATGTAACACGTACACTATCACGACTTAATTGAACTCTATCTTACATATCCAGTGCATTCACCGCTCACGATTTCCTTTGGAAGGATACTTGACAATTTATTACCCGGGAGTGGAGCTGGAGGGAGAGAGTAAACAAGCTAATGAAACATTAGCAATTGTGCTTTTTATTGAACTCAAAATACTTGTTCATGAGTCTCAATGGTCATGTAAAATATGAGACTGGTACATAAGATATATGTAAGGGTCATTACTTCCAAGGTTAATATCATATATTATGATCGGATTGCAGGTACACATCGTCCTTAACGATAACCAATCCCGAGGATTGATGATACGTGGTGGCAAGGAGTTCGGCATTGGAATTTACATCACCAGTATCGATCCTGGTTCAGTGGCTGAAAACGCTGGACTCAAGGTAAATGATTCATTTTCAACTTTAACTAGGCCTAATTTATTAAGCTCTGTGCCATATGATAATACATGCAGTGTTAAAATAACAGGTCGTTTTCCAGCGTTGTAACTGCGGTTTGTTGCAAAGGAGCTTTTAATATCTAAAACAGGCAAAGCCGGGAGGCAAAGTCTATAGGATTGGGTCAGATCTATTTGCTTGTCATTCAATTTAAATCATGAAAATATTTTGGTAATCCACAGATTGGTGACCAGCTCTTGGATGTGAATGGACAAAGTTTTCTCGACATTACGCACGCTGATGCGGTGAAGACAATCAAGTCCTCACAGCGGATGATGCTCACCGTTAAAGACGTTGGGAAGCTTCCGTTTGCGCAGACGACATTTGACCACACGAGATGGGTACAACACAACACGTTGCCTCGTAAAACACTTTCCCTTAAAGATTATAGGTACGCAAAGTTTACTGTGTGTTATATGTCATGAATTTCTCTGTCCCTCTCGCATTTGTCTGTCTGTCTGTATATCTGTCTCCCGTTGAATGTAAATCGATCATCACATGTATTGCCATTAAACCTGTTCTTTGAAGCGCGTGAGTTTGGCTGACTCGTGAATTTCAAAATACTACCTTGTACATTTATTAATTGTAAGTGACCACTGGTAGACATCCATGTTGATGAATAGAACATTTTCCATTTATAGTCCCAGTTTGAATGGAAACGCGAACACCTCACGGAATGGGAATGTAGAGGTAAGCTGTTATCTAATATTTAACTGAATTTGTAGTCGTCCCATGGGCGTGCTTTTCAGAAAGTCTCCAACACACATCATTAGATAACTTTTTGTGATAGTTCTGTCTTTAAACTCAAAGAAGGCAGTGTGAAAATGTCCGGCGTTTTATTGGTTTTACTGGTTGAACACATTGATTGAAACTATTTTATTCCGGCTTCCAAATATTTAAGAAGAGTTATACAGATTGTTTAAATTAAATATAGAAACCATAGACTATTACACTTACGGAAATATCATTATATCAGGCCATATCATCCAACATCTTCATGCGTTGCCTGCATTTTTAGGATAATAATTATCATAACTATTCTAGGCTGTCTTCATGAGAGGTGCAGGTTCTCAGTTGATGCACTCCTCCATGTCCAACAAACAGACACAGAGGGGTATGATAGAGGAGCAGGCACGTAACCTTCTCAACTCAAGTGAGCGCACGACGATGAACTACTACCTCAATGAGTACCAGCAGGGTAACATAGAAGTTGATGCCCTTTCACTAGCTCTTATCGAGCTGCTTAATACTCACGCAAAGGTAATGTGAAAATTGCTATATTATTGGAATACTTACACATGATAATACCCTAAATAAATGCAATGTACCTATTATTCGCAGTGAACGGATTCCATTCGATCCTCCCATCATTTCTAAAAATCCATTCTAAAAATAGCGCTCTTAAGGCCTTTAATCGACAAATCAACATGGCCTTTTCTTAAATGGACAAATCAACATGGACAGTGGACCAAATGGACAATTGACCAAAAAACACTTTCTTACCCGGACAAATCGACATTGACCTTAATAGTCCTTAGCGACAAGAATTCGTCCATATTACAAAAAATTAAGTGACAACCGACAAGAGAATTTTCTTAGTGACAAACGACAATTGCTGTTTCTTGGTAGTGACAAGATAAATCAAGACACCTAGAAATAGCTGTCATGGTAATAAAACGACCTGTATATCATCCATTAAAATTTATTACAACGAAGTGACCTGTATAGCATCCATTAAAGTTCGATGTAATAGCTTCATTTTCATGTCATTCAGTTGTATTCGCTTTACAGTTTCAGATCGCGGCTGAAGTCCGTGGTCTAGTAGCACCCAGGGATCTTGCAAAATTTGACCATCTAGTCCTCCAACGGCAGCTTGTTGGCATAAGAGTAAGTTTTAGTAAAAGGAGGACATGAGTTTGGAGTAATTGAATCCATAGTTTCAGATTACTTACCGGTAAAAATATATTGGATTGGATTGCACAAATCTTTAAGCATAAAAACCACTGCAAAACAGATATCTGAAAATGAAATGCAATCTCTCATAGCAATCAAAGCTCTCATCGAATGTATCACCGTCTGATAGGTGGATCAGTATCCAAGACCTAAGACTATAGTGACGGGACAGTCACTGTCTGTGTGCAATTAGCAATGATAAGAAGATTGACTCCATTGAAATTTGTGTTGCCCTATTTTTTTATATACTAGTTAGTATTCATTTTTAGCCATTGGCATTGCGTTTTAATATCGTGTATCACATATAAAATATATATTAATTTATGCACCAAACCGTTATATTCAAACATGTTTTGACAAAAATGTATTTGTTTTACAGTCACCCGATCATTCCATGATAGACCAGACTTCTTACCAGTCCATCGATTCCTTGTCCATAGATAGTCACCCAAGCATGAGCTCCGGCCAGGTAAGGATGTGTATATATATTATATATATCTAGATATCAATTCATACAATAATATTATGTGTTTGTGTGTGTTCATAGGGAGGTTCAGCAAGTCTCACCTATACGTGGTGGGAAAAACGTAACGTAACATATCAAGCAAAATGTTTCATCTCACCATTTTTTTATACGTAAAAATGCGACGTAATTCACAAAACAGATTGGGATACGGTTACGTCATTGAGATAGGTTAACTGGCGGAACCTCGCTATTTAGTACCATTTCCTTCCTCGCAGTATACTGACAGCATGGATTAAATTAAGTTTTCACATCGCGTTAATACCATTTGTTATTCGACATGAGACTTTCTGTTAGCATGTAGGTAACGTAACAATTTAGAACTAAAGGTTCTAAACTCCTGTTTATAACCTGCATGGAAGTCCATTTTTACTCGTAGTAGCATAATTGAATCCAATGATATGCATGGGAGATCGGTAGATTATATAGCCAGTGTACTAACCGAACGAACCCTTGGAATATGAATTGAATAATAAAATGCTCGTCGGTATATCTGTCAATGATAATTGTCTTTCCAGGAGAGTGTAGATGATCTCGACCCTCTTCGGCTTGCCATAGAGCAAATCAAGGCCACTCCAGATGCCACTTATGACTTATTAAATGTAAAGTAGCTTTATTCCAATTTGAACAAGTAATCTAATTTCTATTGAATCTTTCCAACTTTACACGGTATCTCTTATAAAAGATACTAAACAATTGTCAAAACGAAATGACTTCTATACACAAAGCTTATTTCTTATCAGAGCCTCTTTCTGTAATATTAGACCAATAAATAGACTTTAATATTTATATCAATGAATGTGAGGAGTATATGCATGGTTCAATACAGTTTAACGGGAATACTGACGAAAAACCTAGTAAATCATAGATGTGCACATCCTCAACCTATTTAATAATAGATGTGATCATTCTCAACCTAGTAAATCATAGATGTGTCCATCCTTAACCTATTAAATCTTAATATGACCATCCTCAACCTTACCTATTTAATCATATATCTGATCATCCTTACCTAAACCTAATAAATCATAGATGTGATCCTCCTTAACCCATTAAATCATAGATGTGACCATTCTTAAGAGATATACGTTGAATTTAAATTAAGAACTGTATCTGTTCTATCGCTTTAATTTTTTGATACTGCAATCAAAAGAAATAAAGGGTGTTATTGTACATAAGTAAAACACGCATACTGAATTTCTTTTGTCTTATTGGTTTTGTTCCAGGTGGATATTAGTATGCCATCCCCAGAGCCAATGTCTGCCTTTAAACCCATCCACCCAGTAGAGACATCTGTTGACGGACCTCCGGGTCAAGCCACACAAAAATCTGTAGTCGTGGCTGAGATCCACTACCCTCCTAAAGCAAATGAGAGCACCACAGACAGAGTAAGTGATCCTCGACTATATTCTTTGGAAACACGAGGTTATAAAACGTACATTAAAACCAACGAAATGGCAAGTTAATTATAAAATGTTATATTTTGTGAGAGGCAATAATTAACCATCCTTAATGCATACAATTTAGAGCATAAACATCATGCACAAGCGACTCCGAGATCGTTATAAATTTTAATATCTACCTGGGGACACCTTTCTTTCAAGCATGATCGCTGCAGCCTGCATGTTTGTAAATGAAATTGTATCTGCCTTTCCCGTGGTGTTCATACGATTTCCATTTTTTTCTCATAATATATAAAAAAAAGTCCAGTCTTTTTATCCTAAATTAATTTCATTTATCAAGAGTGCCTCAAAGTTGGAGTGAATTAGGTGTAATGCTGTTTCAAAATATTCTTTACTCATAAGATGAATAATAAAGAGCTATAATTGCAAGCTTTGATTCGTATATAATATTGTATTTTTATCATGGTATCTAATTATATAACCCCCTTTTCTTCAAATAGCGCAAATCGAATGTTTTGGGTGCTGGGTCGATTATTAAAAGCTCGACCTTGCCCTGACCATTAACTGTTCTTCAAGGTCAAGAGAATCACTGAGACGCGCAGTTCCTATCATTTAATTCATGGAATTCCCGTACCAATACCCAAAGTGACGCGCGTGACATGTCATAAATTATATATTTCTGGGTAATGTTCATGGATTATTTATCCTCGTTGGCCATATTCTTGGTTATACTGGTCGAACATGGTAAATAATTGAATCTGAAGTATAGGAAAATCAATTAATTCTGTCTAAACACTGATCTTAATGAATGTTCGCATTGTTAGTCAATTAAAGCAAACTTCTCTAATGAGTCCGTTAAGTATAAATCAATGTGTGGTGCATACTTGTCATTAAAATATTTCGATGTTGAACATATATGCTGTATTCATTTCCACGTTATTTTTACATCTAAGCCCCAGCAGGATGGTATCAAAAAGGCCCCCGTGGTCCCAGTTAATGACGTTTACAAGTAGTCAGTACAGTTAGGGAGGTTTCGCCATGTCTGTTTTGGGGAATCGCTACATGTATACATTGTTTTCTACTCGCAGCACTATCCATATGACGATATACAATGTCCCAGTGAAGACAGCGGCGTAGATTTAAATGGTGCCAGTTCACGTGAAGCCGATTCTAATTCGTCGCATCATAATGGTCTAAACACCCCGTAAGTACTCAAACTACTTCCAATTTACCTGCACAGACTGAATACCATTCTGCTGTCAATTATTCGTTGTCATTGCTTATCGATGATTTCAATTTCTGATTTGAATAAAATTTTGAATTTTTCTAAATTCATATCTGGAGAGTAGGGACGCAGATTATTGGGCATTAATATAATCGTTAAGCAGTAAAAAGCAATAATAGAGTACATACATGATTATGTAACAATATTCTGAGAATTTATTTTCATATATATACATATCAATTGACATCTTACTGCAGCTCTGATACATCACTTGGTTCAACCATGAAACGGTTTGTTCCTGCTCCAAGTATAATGATATATATGATAAAGCAATATCAAATTGAACACCTTTTTCATTTGCATGGATTCCATTGTTTTTGATATGGTAACTATGCTCAAGGTTCATGCCGATGTGCGCATGTAAATTATGTGAATATTCATTGCACCTTTGAAACAGCATGAAACGCTTCAAATGAAATTGCTTGTTATTTCTCACGAATTTTAATCCATCATTATCAAATATTTCGAGAAAGCTATTGCTTTAAAAATTCATCTTGAATTTCCAATAAACCTCCATATAACATAAAGGTTTATAGTAATTAATACGCTTTTCATGTCATGTAGGGTAACAGTCTCTACACAAAAACCAGTGGTAATAAATGAGTCAGCAAGGAAAGCATCAAAATACCAAAGTTCAGCGACAAACGGAGAACCAGTTGTTTTCACACAACACAACAGTGAATCTCAATCATCCTTACAAAATCGTCCGCTACCAAGTACAACCCAACAAAATGAAGTATGTCCATTTTTTTTCATTGCCAATTGATATTCTTCTTTTAATAAACGTTTTAACATTAACTTGACAGGTTCAATCTCCTATGAATTTTTAATAGATTACTCTAAATAATCAAGGAGATAGATCACATTGTCCTTGTATTCACTTTTTTGAGACACATTACTTCGAAAAGGTAATAGCCTTGCATCTGGGCACAGAAATTCCGATGCAGAGTAGGTATCAGTTAAGGCTAACCATGTCATGTCTGGATCACAGTTTATGAAGCACTGAAAAGCGGATATAGCAGCTTCCTGAAGGTGTTTTGGTTGTTTGACACTGAGGTATGGAATGCAGGACTGCAGGACGTGATATGGGATTTCTTCTCCGCTCATTTTCGAACATATACTTGCTACTGTATTAATGACTGCTATTTGCTGTTTACATAGCAAGGTATGTCTATACTGTGAGCCTGCGCCGATGCTTTTCCTGGCTTCCCTCTTTAAGAAACTAGCCATTGGTGGTAGAACTTTTGTGCTTACACGTTTCCAAAGGAAATCCCCAGTTGTTTCTCCCATAACAATTAGAGTCTGAACTGCCTCTAAACCTACGATGGGGCTGTCATCCTCAAATCGTTTGAGAAATGGATCCCAGATTTTGTGAATCAATGGTAAAAGTTCATTTGTTTCTGGCTGCATTACAACACACGCTGAGGCTAAGGTCCTTAGAGCTAACAACCTTAGTTTTGTTTCTGGAGCAGATAGAAGATGACCACACCTCGTTAGTATCTCTTTGACTATTTTGATATGGTGTTCAATTTCTTTTTTCTCTTCTTCTATATCCTCATCAAAGTCTTCATCTACATTACTCTCTGCTGTTTCTTTCGTGGAATCATCTTCAAATTCCCCTTCAGCAGCAAGTTTCGTTTGATGATAGTCCATCAGATAATCCAGTAATTCTGCCCCAGAGCCATCTAGATCTTTTGAATTTGATGTACCTTTAGATTTGAGTGGGGGTAGATTCTTCTCCTTGGTTTCCATATCTTCTTTAGAATCAGTATTAGGGACAGATTGTGAGTGATACCAAAATTTGATGGCCTGTACTAGAGTATAAAGAACTTGCATGATGAGCTCAGCATTGGTATCATAATAGTCATCTAGAACTAAGACCAACTCGTAAATGATATCTTCAAATAGAGGGAGAATGTCCTTGTCAGCATTTCGAAGGATAGCTTGGAGAACAACTGGGCTTAGCGGGTAACGTTCAATATGCCTGAACCGCAGAGAAATAGAGTTTATCAGATAGTCACTATTGTGACTTATCATTTCCTCAATGCAACTATAGCCACACGCATCTGCAACATTGTATACAGAGTTGTAAGCTGATGAGTTAATAGTGGCTACACTCACACCAAGCTTCTCCATCAGTGGGTACAACACATCAACAAGATATACCCTAAAACCTTGACCTAGTACCTGTGCGAAAGCAGAGATTCCATCCAATAGAATACACACTTGTGAAATATTGTTACTTCTCTCCAGTAAAGTATGTATTTTGAGAAATCCCTGAGTATTTTCAACCAACATAGATGAATCATTCTTAGTGAATGAATGGGGTGACTCTTGCTGGATAGTTACATCCCAATTTGCAGGTGCTAGATACTCCTCCAAGAGGGCTGTGACAATGTAATGAAGGAGTTCCTGGTTATGGACAACTGAATCATCCAGACTGGTTAGTCCAAAGCCCTTTGTCCCAAGAAGGACTTCATTTATTATGAGGAAAGCCTGCTTTCTGTAATGTGTACCTTGTCTAGAGGTTTCCAAAAAATGGTCGATTATCACATCAATATCACCATAGTAGCCAAGATACCTGCATAGGGTTATTGTCTGTTGGTAGACATGATCATCATGAAAGTTCTTGAAATAATAACGACACGGACCAGAAGGACCAGAAGAAAGTCCCAAATATTTTTGGGATTGGGCAGGGAAAGTCTCTTTCACCATGTCTATATGTGAAACATCTAGTTCTAAGACATGGAGAAGGGCAATAGACATGCGTTGAAAATGAGAAGCAGAATAGAGCACATTCTTCACATTAGGACCCAAAAGTTTAATGTACCCAGTCAAGAGGATCAATGAAGCCAGTTTTTTGTCGTCACTAGATCCTCGTATTAAACCTGGAAGGCGTGTGGCAAGACTATGTACATTTTCGGTCAAAAGTAAGGTCCACTCATGTCCACCCTTTTTTTGCATTACACATTTGACTTCATCAACAGCTTTCAGACTATATGAAGACACATCAGAATATTCATCAGCTGTTAGTTGAACAAGCACATCCAGTGCAGGACGAATGGCACTAGGCATCGATTTAAAACACTGAGTTATCAATCCCTGAGCCCACATGACGAGAGCCTTTCTCACTTGCCATTTAGGATGAGTTGATATATTTACTATGTTATCAATGAGTACCCCAAGTTTATCAGCAGTAGATTTCACCCAATCATCTGATCGAGTAACTCTCAACGAACTTACTCTTTCTGATAACGTGGAATCTATACCAGATTCACACTTGGAAGGTAATTTTTCATTCTGTTTTTTCGAATAAATATCAAGGTTACTATCGCCAATAACACCTATGACACTCTCCGTCCAAAGTTCCAACGCAGCAATAGTGACCTTGTTATGTTGCTTAGCATCAGCTGTAATGACCTTAGTCGTAGCCAGTGTGATTCCAGGCAAAAATGAAGAAAAACTTTCGCCAATCCTAAACCGTAATTGGGCATCGGTAGAAGTTACATTCAACAAAGAAAGTAAACATTTTGCTGCGGCTGTCCTCAGTCGGTGATATCCCTCACCACTGAGGAGTCCTAATAACAGACTCACAGAGTGTCCTAGTGGTAGTAAAAACTCTGTCTGATACAAGTGAGATACAGCTTGTTCAGTAGATGCCTTTACAAGTGCACTCAAACATTCCACTACAGCAAGTTTCAGCTCCTCAGATTGTTTAATATTTGCATTTGGACTCGATATAAGCAGACACAATGAAGTATATATATCACGCAATGTATCCTCCTTATTAAGCTCTATTCTTGAAAGTACATCACGCAAGCAATTTACAACCGAAATCTGCAACTCCTGACTTTTCTCGGGAGAACCCTTAAGAATCAATCGAAGAGGAAACATGACATAATCCTGGAGTTGGTTTAGTTGTGCATCTGTCATGCCTGTCAAAGCAGTAGACAAATCGCGTACATTTTCCCGAGTGTGTTGGCTAGTTAAATTAATACAAATTGGTCTTAATCTGGCAAACGCGCCTTCCATCTCGCTTCTGTCGGATCCAGCCATCGTGACACTTCTTATTTGAGATAATTTCACTATAATGGGCCTATTTACTTCTACCGCATGATGATCGTAACCCCCTAAAAAGGCGGAAGTGGTATCGGTGTGTACGGTATAGGAAATAGTCGGCACTGTAGTATTGTCCCTTCGTTATCGAGGGTTTGAGAGTATCACATTCATCCAATAGGTGGTAGCACGATCGGTCCGCAATGCATAGTGCGAGACTTGAGGCCTACTTGGCGTAGGCACGGAATATCACACGAACTATTTGCATTTTGTAATTAGGCCTATCTATGATCTAATTTTTTGTGCCATTAATTTAGATGTCCTAGCGTGTGAAATTGGAATTTTCTATTAACGTTATTCACCCACTTCTATTGACCCAACCGTGAATTTTGCAGCTGGAAATTTCATATCAAATGTTGTAGGCGGGGATGTAGGCCTATAGGCCTATAGACGCTAGATCTGATATCACACACAAAATATCAGACATTTGTATTTAAAGATTTTTATTCAGTCAAAAACATTGTGCAACGAGATTACATTTTTCTCAGAGTTTGCTGATTCTTATTTAACCAATAATTACATAATTACTAAGAGTGATGATGTTGTTCTCACAAAGTTCGCTAAATTATAGTGGAGTTGTCATTCACACAAAAAGTTATCTATAGCAAAAAATAGAAATGGAAATGGAAGATAAAATTCAATAAAATACATAGACACATAAAAACAAACACGAGCGCGTTGTTCAAATCATGACATTCCTAGCATAGAACCGGACATACCAATCTGGTTCTATATATGGGTTAATTGATATAAATATTAAAGACATTATAAGATATGGGATAAATTGATAAAAAAAAAATAATGCAGGTTAATTAAAGGTGCATAGGCCTAGGCCTATTAAGCCTACAGTGTTCTTATGCATTTACATTCAGACTAGTTCACAAAATTCCCTTAATACCTACCGTACATCTGCTGACAATAAATATTCTTTGATCTAGGCTATAATCATAGGCCTAGGTTTTAGGTAAATAAGCCCACCCTGTGTGTGTAGATCTATGTGTGTGTATTGCATCTCATAGGCCTATATATCCCAAGACTCGCGCGCGCAATGTAAATAGACTAAATTTGATATAGGCCCCAACACTAATGCCCCCCTCACACTGTACGCATCTGACGAGTTGTAAGCCTTACAACTAGTTTTCCAGTTGTAAGGTCCGTTTTTGAGCTGTTGTTCACGACAAAACTCAAGATTCAAATGTTGAATCGAATCGTAGAGTCGTAACAGTGTGAGTGCCAGTTGTAGGGCTTACAACTCGGACACAGCGAGTTGTAAGACTTACAACTCAGAAAACAGAAAAAAAACGGGTCGGGCTATCCGTTACAACGTGCGTTGTAACGGTGATATCCATAAAAAACACTTTTTTGGCCTGTTTTTAGCAGGGTGCTCCCGATTCGAGTTGTATAGTGTGAGATGTAAGTTGTAGTTGTAAGTTGTACGACCAGTCGGATGCGTACAGTGTGAGGCGGGCATAACACATAATGCATGTAACTTAATTATCGCATAGATATAGGTTAATTTAATGAAAATTAGTTTAGCGCAACCATAGCCTACTCCGATGCAGCATTTGCTGACTTTAAAATTTAGACTTTAAATATTATATGACTCAAAATGTTTCTTTTTACTGCTTAATTAAATTGTTTTCTTTTATGGGGACTTACATATAGGCGTGTTAGGCTGTACTATTATTTTGCCAATATACCATGCAGATATAGCTATAATATGCGTGTCCCTGATAGTACGATAGTTGATAATTTATTCATTCTCCCAACAGGATGAACAGCTGATAACCGTCTCTGTCGTGACGATCTACAAATTGAAGCCCACTTTGGGAATTGCGATTGAGGGAGGGGCCAACACTCGCCAGCCCTTGCCTAGAATAATAAGCATACAAGTAAGTGGTTTATAACAAATTGCATGCACTTGTCAATTGCCTGTTGTATAATTGAGATCCAACTAGCGGCAGGTACTAAGTTGTTGACCTCTAAAAACAGGGGAAATTAGTCCACAAATAGGAACATTTACATAATGATCGTCATCTCTGTATGCTATTGAGGGATGCATTGATCATTATAAAGATATTTCTAGTAGAAGTTTAGATTATGCTTCACTTCATTATCGTCAGGAGGCGCCATCACATAGGAGATCAGCGATCGAGTCACGTGTTGCGTCAGTCCTTTTACCGATACGACCGCGTGTTGACGTTACAGAATCACAGTCCTTTACCAAGTAAGTTTTTCTTACTTTTTTATTATTTTTATTGTTTCTCGGACTAGAGCTATACCTATTACTATTTACCTGCGAATTTAGGGTCATTCTGACATGTTTTTCATTCAACTAATTAGTTTATTTTGATCTATCGACAGATTCACGATTCGTGCAAAATGTCGGAGACCGGTTCGGTTTCGTCAAGATCATCTAGAAGTCATACTGATGTAGTGCTAACAGAAGGTTTAGACTCTAATAAGTCCGAAAAGAGACCTAAGAAGGCTCCAAATTCCAAAGAGAAAGACACGGCTACAGATTTAAATTCGGAAGAATCTATGGAACCTCCGAACAAGCGCACCCGATCTGAGGATGACGCATCTGGCCATGGCTCGAAAGAAGAGCCGTTATCTTTAATATCAAGGGCACTGTCACAACAAGCAAATGCAATGGATGCTCAGAACTTATGTTTGAAACAATTGATGGAAGAAATGAAGGAAATGAAAAAACAGGGTTCTACTCTCGAGAAAAGTGATAAGGCATTAGCCTCCACATCGAAAGGCCCAGATCCTAACCCACGCGCTCATTCCGCGCCAAACGATCAGAAGCGCGCCAATTCTGTAAGCACGCACTCGAGCCCAACCAAGAGTCACTGCAGCTCAGATCCCAATGCGGATACAAGTCAGGGCGATAATATAGAGTCCGACGAGGAAAGTGCTCCTCCGCCTCCTCCTCCTAAAGTTGATGGAATTTTTGAAGCTCAGAATTACCAAGCTACCTTGGATCCCACTTGTGGTGATAATGTTCATGCTGAAATAGCTACTTTTGTACAAGATTGCATTAGAAACCCTTCGAAGGTTACTAAGGAAGATATGAATATCATTTGAGAAACGAATAAGAAACCTGGAAATTGCCCAGACCTCACAGTTCCGAGGGTAAACGAAGGAATTTGGCGAAAGATTCCTCGCAAAAACAGAGAACGAGACATAGGTCTCCAAGCTTTACAGTCTCTTGTTATGACAACAACCTCTTGTTTAGCCTACGCTGCAGACAAGCTGAAAACTCATGAAGAGATCCCATGGACGGCCCAAGCCATGTTGAACATCTCTGACGGACTAAGAACTCTGAGTTACATGAATCATGTTGAGATCGTTCGCCGCAGAAAGATGGAAGTCAGGCCATTGCTCCCAGGCTCGTTTAAGAAGATAGCCAACGATAAAACTCTCACGTCTACGGACAATCTATTCGGAGACGATCTTGCTAAGACCGTTTCTTGCATTGCTGAAGAAGACAAACTAGTCTCCAAGATGGGTTTCTCTCGCGGTAGAGGAAGATACAATCCTAGGGGTAGACGATCATACGAATACCCTCAAAACCAGCAAAATCAACAGAATTTCCCTACGGGCTACTACCCACCACAACAACAACAACAACAACACCAGCAGAGTTCCCCTCAGGGACAACAGTGTTACAACCAGCCTCAATATCAGGGTTTTCCTCAAGCCCTGCCTCAACAGCTGTATCAACAGAACCAAATGCAGTATGCTCCGAACCGCCCAAGCAACAGGGGGAGAGGCAGGGCACCAAGACGACGAGGAGGGAAACAATAGATAACTGGGTAGGTCCTCCCGATTTCCTCACAACTTTGTGGCCAGACGATTACTTCGTACCAGGCAATACTATGAACTGTTTTGACAATTGGCAAAGGTTAACTTCAGACTCTCTTGTATTACAAATGATTAGTGGTTTACAAATTGTATTCGAGAACGGTTATCCTCCATGTCATAGAGAATCTAGCCAGTATGATTTCAGTGTACATGAAAAACCATTGGTTCAACACGAGGTAGACAAATTAATCGCAAAATCGATTGTATCAGAAATTGTTCCTACTGATTGCTATGTATCCAATATTTTCATTCGACCTAAGCCTAACAACAAACACAGGTTGATCATAAACCTAAAAGATTTTAACCGATCTGTACATGCACCCCATTTCAAAATGGACGATCTAAATACAGCAATTAACATGGTGTTACCAGGTGCCTTTATGGCATCCATAGACATTAGAGAAGCTTTCTATACTATTCCTATTAAAGAATCCCACAAAAGGTTTGTTACATTTCGCTGGGAAGAGAAGTTTTACTGCTTTAACGCTATGCCTTTTGGCCTTACATCCGCCCCCTGGACGTTCACGAAGGTTATGAAACCGGTCATGTCGAGATTAAGGGAACTAGGGGTCCAATGTATCAATTACCTAGATGACATTTTCATCACCGCACTCTCAAAGGAGGGATGCAAGAATTCGGTCAATTTGGTGTGTGACTTACTCCAAGAGTTGGGGTTCTTCATCAACATAAAGAAATCTTTTGAGCCAAAAACTACCATGGTTTTCTTGGGATATGAGATAGATTCTACTCGTATGACAGTTTCCCCCACATGGGAGAAAACGCTTGGATGCCAAATACTCTTAAGAATTATTCTGTGTACGAAAAAAAGTGGAACACTTACTGTATTTTAAAAGATATCAACCCTAGAGATCCCTCTGAAACCCAGGTGATTAATTTCTTGGCCTCTATGGCCACAAAAGGGCATTCTTATAACAGCGTCAATTCGGCGCGCTCAGCTCTCTCTAACTTCCTCCCCACCGACGATAAAGGGGTAAAAATGGGACAAAGGGACAATGTATGTTTGTTATTACGAGGCATTAGAAATGACCGTCCACCTTTGTCGAGATGGAACGCGATGTGGGATGTAGACATATTGTTGGATTATTTGCGTGAAATGTCACCAGTCGCGAAGCTTTCTCTCAAAGATTTAACCATGAAATTGGTGTGTTTATTATTGATCACGAGTTGTCAACGCGTACAGACTATCTGCGCCCTAAAACTTTCCAATGTTATCTACGGAAACGAAGATAATGTATTTAGAATTACTGAACGGTTAAAACACAGTACTAGAGGGTCACTCCCCATTATCACATTCAAACCTTTCCAAGGAGATCGGAGATTGTGTGTAGTTAAATCTATCAAAGAGTATATTAGCCGGACTTCAGGTCATAGGAATGATGAGGACCAATTGGTCTTGAGTTTCGTTTCTCCATATAGAAAAGTTGGTACCAACACAGTCTCGCATTGGACGAGAAATACTCTCTCTAAGTCGGGCATCGATACATCCATATTCACGACGCATAGCATTAGGGGCTCAGTAGCTTCTCAATTACTGCGTCTCAATGTTTCAGTTAAGGACATTATGGCAAAAGCTAGTTGGAAATCTGAATCGACGTTCAGACAGTTCTATCAAAAACCTGTTGCAGAAAGAGACCCATCGGGGGTACTCTTGGAAGCATATCGAAACACAAAGAAAAAGAATAAGAAATAATTCAGTTGAAACTGTTCATGTTAGAATATCTAGGTGTATGACCGAGATAACTCACCCAAGTTGTTAAGAAATTAAGGTAACCATGACTACGTTCAAAAAGTATTAAATGTTCATGTTATCAAGACAAAGTACAAAGACTTCTAAATGGAGTCGAGATGATGTTAAAGTTTCGTCAATAAACATTGATATTGAAATTTTTTCGTCACTTATCACTAAAAATTCTTCTATATAAGAATATTTACCCCATCGCCAATCCAATAAGGATTGAGCTCATACAGATTATCACGAATAATCTGGAAAATCGAAAATTAAAAATCTAAACTTTAAAAATCTCCTATGTGGTGGCGCCTCCTGACGATAATGAAGTGAAGCATAATCTCTAAGTTTAATGAGACTTACCGATTCCAAGTAAGTCGATGTTAAACTGCGATTATGCGATCTTCATTTCGTCAGGAGGCGAGCACAGAGGCCCACCCATAAGTACGTATTTTTCTTTACAATAATCAAGAAAATTTACGTCCCACCACAAGGAGAAAAATCATTTCATTATTTTTACCTCTGTGCTCGTAGAGGGGTTATGTTTCTTCGAAACTCCTCTGGGGTAATTTATGGACATACTCACGAGTATTCCATTCTTAATTTATAAGTATATAAAAATATACTTGGTCATTTTTATATCGACCACATAGATTTTTAATTTTCGAGTACTATTTAAATAACTGACGCAACACGTGACTCGATCGCTGATCTCCTCTATGCTCGCCTCCTGACGAAATGAAGATCGCATAATCGCAGTTTAACATCGACTTACTTGGAATCGGTAAGTCTCATTAAACTTAGAGATTCACTGAACAGCCAAAAATTGGCGATTTGCTGGGAAGCGCCGGGGGCCGGTGGTGAAACACTTTTGATAGTGAGAGTTCCATATAGGGGAACCTAGGTTTTGCGGCACGTTACGGTACCCTTTTCCCCTTTTGTTCGGACCGCTGAGCCCCAATGGGAGTAGTATTTGCACGTCCCCATCCCAAGAGGAGTCTGTAAAAGTTCTGGTGGCATTGGTCAGACTACTATGTTGCCTGTACCGCTTGATGGTAAGGGCAGGGCCCACCAGACCGCATCTACGTATTGCGGCTAATATGCGTTTTTATAGTTGTCATTTATTAATTCAAATTATCATCACAACTTATGATTGTACAACCTATATCAAGACGCTACTCTGACCAGCTCCATTAATTTCGTTATTATATTCGGATTGAGAATGCACTGCAGAATGCCCCCGCAACGACCGCAGGGGAAAACAAGTACTAAGTTAAGAAATTATCAAGTTAAATTTGGTTTATCTAATTAATATTACAATTAGTGTCAACTTAATTTATATACCTGGCGTTTCCAATGGAAACGATTTCTCAGCCTCAATTACTTATGTCCGATGTCAGGCAGAAGACCTACCCTAGACACCTGTCTATTTAGAATGCTGGACCACCTCATTGCAATAAAGACATCTATTGCAATAAAGAATTCTTGAATTGAATTGAACTGAATTTATGACCAGTCACTGAGGACCATTGAAATCATGAACTCTGAAACATGTAGAGAAAGGGAGAAAAATGATAAACTTAGGGAAATACCTACGTAGAAATAAGATCCACTAGTCCTCCTGAGTTTCCACTAGTCCTCACAGACCAGAAGGTAAAATCTAATATGGCACAAAAGACATACAAAAATTAATGTCAACTAGACTAGGGTTTATATACACTTGACTTTTATTTCCACTTCAGTAACTGTTACCAATAATGAATAACTCTGCAATAGCCAGGGCTGTAAAAAAAAGTTAGTTGAAAAAAAATTATTGTTGAAAAATAGTTGGTCGGAAAAAAATTGTCGTTTAAAAAAAGTTGGTCGTTGAAAAAAAATTGGTCGAAAAAAAATTGTCATTAAAAAATAGTTGGTCGGAAAAAAATTGTCGTTAAAAAAGTTTGTCGTAAAAAGTTTGTCGAAAAAAATTGTCGTTAAAAAAAGTTGGTAAAAAAAAGTGTCGTAAAAAAAGTTTGTCGTAAAAAGTTTGTCGAAAAAAATTGTCGTTAAAAAAAAGTTGGTCGGAAAAAAGTTAGTCGGAAAAAAAAATGGTCGGAAAAACAAGTTTGGTCGGAAAAAAAAGAGTTGGTCGTATAAAAAGTAGTAAGCTAGGCTAGGCTAGGCTAAATAGTTGGTAACTTACTTTTAAAATTTAGAAAAATTAATGTGTTTGGCAGTGTCCATTTGAGCACCTGAGGCAGGTAAGGGGTTGTGGGCAGAGGGGTGGTGTGGGAGGTGGGAGGGCCTTCTGCAGACCTATCATGGTTGGAGAAGCATCTATAACTAACAGCCAATCAACTCCCTTGGCTAAACCTAGAAAGGCTGTCAATCAGCCTTCAATAACATCTAGGTGTGAAATCTATGACTGATTGAAAGGATTAGATATGGCATCCTCGCCTGATGTCACATCTAAGCTTAAACACCTCACAGACAGTTAACCAAGTTATCAAGATGTAGATGCAGTATCAGTGATTGGCACATTTCATAGTGACCCATTTGTTTTCTCAGCTATAAATAGCTGAGAAAACAAAAACGTCCGTGGAGTCATCCAGATTGGTAGCATGCAGGCGGGCGTAATGCCAGTAGTATACGAATAAGCGGTACGGCGATGGCTAAAACAAGAGTCCGCCCGTCCCCCACTTCATGTGGCTACTGGCGAGACAGAAGAAAAAGATTACAAAGCAGGGCGTCCAGTTGTTTATTATTCAAAGCGCAAAATCCCCATGTAAATCAAACAACTGTCCAAGGAAGACTACAATTTCTTCCTCATACAATTTAACATCCTCCGTCCTTGGGACGCCCCCCCCCCCCCCCGCCACACACACACACATCCCACCAAACCAAGAGGATGGTTATGGGCAGAGGATCGAAATGTCAAAACGTTGCGCATAAATAAAGGCCGTCTCACGTAAACCTTTGAATTAAAATCCAAACTAATTTTGTCATTAAAAATTAAGTAAATCATTTGTACTCGTCAATATATCGCCGACCGATGTCATGTGACCGCCTCGCCCATCTTCTTGTGTATCCCAGCAACCGCATGTGTTTCCTTATACAACCGTTTGCTTATCACAGTTTTATTTCCATGATTTCACATCTTTATATCAAAGAGTGCACCATTATTATTTTTAATTCAACATACCCTACTTTAAACGTTAAGTCTTTCAATAAATTCGATATAAACTTGGAATAGGGAGGTTTCAGGCATACATATATTGGGAGAATTAGGTGTGATCAATGTCTAAGCCACTTGAATTACTTTACCCATACAACATTTGAATGGAGAAATTTGTATACCTCTTCCTTAAATTTCTTTTCAAATGGACCCCAAGCTATATATCTCTGCATTCGACTACTAAATTAATAAATCAATACATATCACCTCAAAGGACAGTGAAGCTGGTGAATTAATAAATAGGCAAGCTTTATTACAGTTATTGATTTCCATTCACTTAAAGTTTGACAAGCTAAAATCAATACTAGCTGTGCTCCAATGAAATTGATTATTTATAATAAGATAACTATATGTGTAAAAAGCATTAGAACCATGATTTCACACGTCTGTTTACTAGTCTATTGCCATGTATCACAACTTTGGGGCCGTCCATATATTACGTAACGCTTTTTTTACTCAAAATTCAGACCCCCACCCCACCCTTGGACTTTGTAACGCAACGTTATACCTATGGGACCGTAATGCATGGTCTGATACTCCCGCCCCCTCGAGCGTTACGTAATTTATGGACGGCCGCTTTCACGTAGTACATTGATATCAATTGATATAATATGAGGTTTTCCGGTCTAGCTGCCGTTTCTAGGCAGGTGTTTGTTGTCCCCTTCGTAATTTCCTGCCATCCCTGGTCTTGCATAGGATCTTTTGCTGACCATCTGCGTTGGATGAACACAACACTCATAAATATATTATTCTTTTCTAGCCCGGTGGTTCAGCGGATGTTTCTGGAGGACTTGAAGTGGGTCACATCATTTTGGAGGTCGACGGAAAATCTATGAAATACCTCGAGCACAGAGAAGCTGCTAAAGCTATTGCGGAATCTTTCAAGAATAAATCTATTAAACATATGGACTTCACGGTAGTTCCGCCGGGAACTGAACTCTTTTGAGCATTTTAATATTTTATATTTGAATGGAAAAGGTACTTATGATCTATGTCCTCATAAGGTCAAGGAATTAAATATGCAGTACCTTTGGCTCTTGCAACTGAAACTGACATCTACACCTTTTTATTGCCCGAAAAGGTACTTATGATCTATGTCCTCATAAGGTCAAGGAATTAAATATGCAGTACCTTTGGCTCTTGCAACTGAAACTGACATCTACACCTTTTTATTGCCCGAATATGTCTAGACTAGCAAACCTAATTGTCATGACACTCTATTCTCAGGCAGTGATAGTTTAAAAATATCAATATAAAAGTTGGGTAAATTCCATACTGTATATATATCTATTTATAAACATGGAGATGTTCATCCCTTATTCACGAAGTCAAACGCCTGAAACTCCCAAGAGGAATATTTTTTACAAATTGATGGATGTAATACTAAAGGTTTACGTAGATGACAGCAGAATAGAACTCCGATTGCATGGGTATTCTATAAGTTGGTATATATGGGATCAAGCTCAAAAGATCAACGTATGATTTATTTCAATTCAGAAATGAGATCTACGAATATAGCATTGTTTTAAATTACTATTTCCCTTTGATGCATATATACTTCTGATATTCACAGTAATATCTAAAGAAGACATCGGCAGCGTACATTCTCTATATACAGTATATATTATAGGTTGATTTCCACAACTTGTTTTTTCATAAAAGCTGTTCATAAAAGGCAGGAAGAAGCTTAAAAAACACAATTGGGAGAGAGATAGCAATGAAAATGTTAAGGATGGAGTGGACACTCCTCTTCAAACCCGTTCATTAATAATATGATATTATTTATAACGGTTGCGTTTGCATCTAGTGTATTGTTACTTCGTTGTATCTTTTCCATTGGTTTCTATAGCTACCATTTAACACTTGGTCATAACTACCTAGTATTCTACATGGTATGCTCATGTTTATTTCAAGGTCATTTAGCATTCTGAACTGGGTTATGTGGCTTATGGTGTACGAACAATGAATGGTTTGCGCACGATCGATATTAAAGCCTCTTGTTATACTGCCGGTTCCAGGAATTGAGTGTCTTGATGCGCATGTTTGTCCTCAACATTAGTTTAAAGGGATCTTGTGGTGGCACTTAAGTCTTCTTCTTAAAAGTATTAATCGATATACCATGTGTATATGAACTCTGGAAGGCAATATACTTTTGTATTCTATATGATATGTGGTGACCTCTCCGTCCATTTGGTCATGCAGGCGTGTACGTACATCGACACTCGGTTAATACTTCTCCCGTATTACATGCAGATTGTATAACTTCTGGATGATGTAATGTCTGTAATTTTTCTTTACTGAATCTAGTTATGAGTATTTTGGAAATCGGTATAGACTCGGCCTCTTCTTTACCATGCATTGATTCCATATTTAAGTAAACTAAAAACCGATAATGTGATATGAAGCGCGAATGCTTTTAGCGTGCATACATCTTTTTGTTAGTCCTCTATATAGCCTGACGAAGGTGTTGTCATGAACACAGGAATCCAGCCTTGAATAACATCCAGATGAATTATCTGACTTTGTCTAGTCCTACTTTCCGTCCTTACCGTGAATATGGGTAATATACTAAATGTGAGATATGAAGAGCCCTGTTCCACATTATGTACTGGGTATGGCAACCAGTATACTGTATTTTGTAAAAGATAGTACCGTCCATTTGTATATAATAGACACAAGTGCCCGACATAACAATATTTTGGGAATGTCTGTGAAATAAGAGTATTGGAAAAAATAAAGCTGAGGATCTCGATAAAATATTAAAATTTGCAGGTTGATATCAACAAATTTGAATACAATGTACTATATTTAAAACATTATAAAATAGATGTTAGATTTATCATATCAACTCACACCTAGCTTACATACGCTTGTAAACACTCAACTGACTGGTTCGTTTGGTGATCGATAACCTTACAGTCTGGCTCAGAGCCTCTCAGATAAGATAAGGTTGGTATGTCAGTGATTGGACGCCTACTGTGCTAATAGCTTCCCGGCCCGGAGTGGGCCAACCACCATTGTCCTAATAGGAGTTTAGTGGGATTTTGCGGTTAGGAGCGAGAGGCTTTCCCTCAGTTTGGAGGGGTTCTGTGGGCTATGAGCCTAGACTGCCATATTTGATTGCCTTAAACATTTATTAGCGCCTTTGGTTGAGAATACACGTTAAAGGGTTAGCATGTTCAATTTACTCAAGCGTGCCGTTTTATCACTTTACCGACCACTAAAATATGATCCTGTTTGCCAAAACATTATAAATATTTTTTCACGGTCTTTCTCGCATATGTACCCACATGAGTTTAGTTTATATAAATAGTGTTTCACTGAAAGGTGTCTTCAATTATTCTATACATGAGTCAAATTTTGTTTTAATTTGGATTATTTTTTAAAATCCATATGGGTCAATTCATATTATGTCTAGCAAAACATGAGCCGGTTTGTGTAAGTTGACGTTTATTATGTATTTTGTTGCGAAAGGATTACAATGGCATAATTAAGACAAACTTTAAACATTTGTAAATCCTAAACTGTTTTCTCAGATTCCCCAGATTTCAGTTACGTCAAATCATCAAATATGCACCAGGATACTGTTCATTTATGGGATGCACTTCACCCATGTGCGACGAGTCGTATTTCTTTGATCAGCCGCCCCTTGCTACTTAGATTTAATTGCTGAGTTAATAACTTATCATGGCAGACCAGTTGCTTCGTCCCTTACCCCATGTGCGAAGTAGTGTTCTTTTGATGAAGCTATACTATCATACGGTATTAGAAGAAGGTCACATGTTTTCCGAATTTATTACACTACGTTTATGGCCTTTAATTTAAATTAAATGCCCATATGTGAAATTTAATTCCAATATCGATCGATTAATTAAGTAATAATTCAAATATGTGGTAATAATTGAATTCAGAACCAACTACTCGTGATTTTCATGAAACAGAAGGGCTACATACCATATCATTCTAAACATATCTCTGGATACGCAATGGTGTCGTTGCAACTGGATTACTGTGAATATTTCACATGTTAATAACACATGTTCAATTTGCCTGCTATATTTTATACTGCATGTAGATAAGAAGTATCGTGAGAGCGGGGAATGTACATTATATTCAATATAAACTATGTAATCTTCGATATTGAGAATAAATACTATTTATGTATTTAGATACAAATATGTGATATCGTCTTTTCCTTTTATTCAAAGTTGTTTGTTCCGAGGACCTTATAGATTGAAGATATTTAAGACTATAATAATTATAAATACGGTCCTCTTCCATTTGCTTTATGCTATGACTAAATGGGTTACTCCCCGTGTGCAGGAAGAATACAGGCATTTACGTAGTTTGGGTTTTAAGGACATGTAGTTCTCTACCAGTCATACGTCTGGATTATCGTGGATTAAAAATCGATTGAGTTACTCATGCAATTCAATTGGGCGCCATTGGCCGGAAGGAGAGCTGACACCACATGACCTTTCTTCAGTCCTCTCTTCCAGTGGGTCAAGGCCGATTACCGATTTTACCTCATTAATTACCCAATATTTAAATTATTTAACAATATTAGAGATGAAGGGAATGAATCAACTCAATTAAAAAAACACCTCACGGAAAATTCATTGTAGCATATTTATTGTTTTGGCGACTCTAACAATATATCGATCTCAATAAAAAAAAAAGAGGGGGCCCCCAAGCTCTTGTGTCAACGACTCGTCAACACTGTATTATATCTAACGCACAACCGACAGGGACATTTGTTGATATTATACATATTATTAGATACAATATTGACTCGAGTCATTGAATAGCATGAGTAGTTCCAATCCCTCAAACAGTTCTATCTATAATCTAGATGTACTAATCCCTCCTACAGTTCTAGCTATAGATGTACCAATTAACCCTTCATACAGTTCTATCTATATGTACCAATTAATCCCTTATACAGTTCTATTTATATCTAGCAATTAATCCCTCATACAGTCCATCTAAGTGTAACAATCCATCATATAGTTCTAACAAAGTATACCACTGCATGGACGAATCCTTCTCAAAGTAATCTTAGTATAAATTGGTATACTTGACATTTATTTGTCAGAATTACCAAGGACGTTTTAATTTAAAAAAACTTATGGGAATCAAGCATAATTTTTCTCTCCCTCAAAATTTCTTATGAATCAAATAGCACACAATAGCCAGGCCTACATTTGATATCAAAAGTCGATCAAAGATGTTGAATAATTTCTCTGCTTTAACACACAACTAGTGTTACAAACACTTATTTTAATTTTAAAAATGATAGGGAAAAAAGTCGATTGATGGGTGGTCTAACGCTTCAGCTGTAGTGCCTGGCTGCGCTCGATACACTGAACTTGATAATTAATGTGTGCGCACCAGCATTTATGAGCACGTTTAGCTTAGCTACTGGAGCCATATTAATATTGCACTAAAATTTGTCCCATACCCTCCGGCCATAACTGATCAGACAACCTTGTGGGTGATATAGAGAGTGAATAGACACCTTCTTTTGTAATCTTGGATGCATTGGTTTATATACTAAGGCATAGATCTACATTAGTGAAGAATATGGCCATATATTATATGCACACCAACCATTACCACTCCCCTCATACATGTGCACCTCAATGCTACCCTCTTTCAGTAGTAGACAGGCCACTCCGAAACCGCTCCTCCCACCCTGAATGTCTTGTGAATAATTAATCATATTCCACATTCTTCCATGGCATTCTCAACAACATCATATTTTAACTCAAATTCATCCAATATTTATTTATTTTATAATAAAACACAATTCAAACAGTCATCATAATCTACAATAAAGTCAATTTGGCAAAAATAATGAAATATTTATTCCCCAGGACTGCCTCGTTGTTCTTTATCATCAATGTCAGCAGTATTCTAATTGGGAAGATTACTGAAGATTCATAATTGAAGAAGGTGTCAATTGGGGAAAATCCCATGAGAACACTTGGAAGCTGTTGCACCCCGTATACTAAAAATATTATCGAAAGCACTATCCGGAACATGATTACAAAGTAATGTTTTTCGGTTGTCATAAATCAAAAGACCATTCAAATGTCTTGCTGCAACCAAGTAGATGTATTAGAGATTATAGCCCCAGCTGTTTCAACCGATCAGCAGGGAAAGGATTCGCTTTTCATGCATTCATTCATTCTTTCAAGAATTATTTTATATAACGAGAGGAGTTGGTCGTCGTTATATAGCGGGGATCCCGGTTAATCTCTTCTTAGTTGTATGTATAGTTGAGGAATAATCCCAAAGTGCTGGTTTTTGTGGTTTATTTTATTCATACTAGCTTTCGAGCTATCTTGCTCTTCGTCAAGAATTATTTTATTTGCAAATGGTAAATTATCAAAAAAAGGTAGTTCGGCTCTGATAAATCCAGTCTTCCGCTGAGTGCCTTGGTTCTAGTTGGCCTTGAATTTTAGTTAGAAAGTTTCAACAATATAGATAACAACCAATAAATTATAGTTGTATAACAACAACTACTTGAAATGTATGATGAGATGTTAGAATGATGTATTATAGTATATGATAATTGATGTTCATAATGATAATACAGTGAGCTTTTTAGTTGCTGCTACGGACATTGAGATTCATTGAGGGTGTCAGTAGATGTTAAGACTATACAGTGTTACATAATCCATGTATACGCGTATTTCTGAATTTTTGCCAATGAAGTCTACAACGGCGTATTCCAAAACGGCTAATTATATAACATATACTACAAATCTCCCTTTGAAAATGCTCCGAACAATGTTTACTGTATACAAAATGTATTAGCGTTTTTTAAAGGAAATAAAAGATTAGTGTAGTATATTGGCAATCTAGCTAGTCGAGACAGATATCGTTGCAAATAATAAAATCCGGACTTTGAAGGTAATAAATCCACCGTATACTGAGTATTGGCGGAGCTAAGTATAGCTCTGGTATGAGGGAATCATCTGAGTATGAATATTGATCAAATAAGTCACACTTGGTGAATATGGAGAGAGATACACCACGAGATATTAGAATATACTAACAGAATAAAAAATGGACTTACTGAGAATAGGTCCCAAACTGGAACATCCCATGATGACACATACAGGTTAGCAGACAAGTTGGTTGAAAGAGCGTGAATGAATATATTTTATTTATTTTTCCGAAATTTATTTAGTTGAACATAGCTATTTCGAGGTCTTATACAGCTAGAATTACATCGATCCTTGCACATGTATATATAATGTAAAAACATGCGACAAAAGCTGAAGAATGTGGAACATGAAATCGTTGTATAGTCCTAGTTACAAAGGAATGAAAAGACAAATACAAAACACAAAACGATCAAGGGACCTATTTTAGAACTGATATTCATCGATACAAAAAAGACACGCGCGCACAAAAAAACACCATTTCACAAACTGCTTAGCCGATGTAGTCTATTAATTTACCTCACTTGTTGCACCATGCATCGATTTTGTTTTTCATGACCATTTAATTGTTTCTGTGCTTCTGTACTTTTAATATTAAAAATTAAGCTTATTTATAAAGGGTAGTTTTCATTTATTCATTTACCTACATGCATCTATGAATGAAATTTTATGCTCTGAATAAGACAAGGTTAATTTGTTCAATTCCTTTTGTTGCTCTGTTGATTCTAACAAAAAGGTCATGCTATGGAAGATTAGTATTGTGTTGATTCAGGAAATGTTTCCGGTTATTTTGAATTGTATTTTTAACCTCATCTTTGTCTCGAATTTGGATTATATGAGAGGATTGGTGAAGGCGAATTATACATTTTCTGCGTATTGACTCACATGTCTTCAATAGAAGAAAAACTTTATTCTTTATTGATGTTAACAGAGAAAGCAGCTTTAAACAAAATATACAGACCTACTGGCCTACTTCCTTGCCATATTAAGTATAATTTCCTTGTCTGAATGGCGAATTGGGATATATATCCTCTTGCCAATAGTAGTCATTCAAGAATCATAGGGTTTTAAAATCCTTGCCTGATGAAACAAATTCCCCTTGTATTTTAATGATGCATAAAGCATCGGTTCACGACAAGGAATCGATCACTCCTAGTTCCGCCCCACTGCCTCTGTGAATATGGTCAACCAATGAGCATTCGTGGTAGCGACTATGTAGAAGGGAGTGGTTAATATTTTATCTGTCAAAGATCTGTTTGCCATAGTAGTGTAGGACTAGGACAACAGTCCCCAAGAAAACAAGACCAGAAGTGGATCTATTGAGTATACCTCTCCAAAGAAACTACTATAATTAACAGGAGCAGTTTTCTACGGGCCTAAATGGGAAAGCAACACATTTTAGGAGTTTGCATAGGCGATACATTTATATGAAGGGCAACTATATGTAATTAGTTACTTCATAGAGACTGAAGAATACCGAAAAGTATTACCCCTTGATAGAAATACTTAACAAGGAAAATGAAAACACCCAATCACATAAAGACAAACATTAAATACAATTTGACATTCTGGGCGGTCTGGTGGACAGTGATACTCTTTGGAAATACTCTGGCACAGGATCCACCGGCAGGAGCGTCAACTGTTGCCACGACATTGGCGTCAACGGCCTCGTCAGGATCTGGAAATACGGCTGGATCATGTGTAGGAACAGGGACCCAACCCCTAGTAGTCAACAATTATGGAGGATGTGATGGTGGGGGAGGTGGGTCTTCATCTTCAGGAAGTTCAGCAGACCTTAAGGCTTTGGATGACAGGCTAAAACTGTTGGAAGCACGGGTTCAACTTTTGGGAGCAGGAGGATCTGGAGGATCTGGAGGATCCTCAGGAGGTGGTGGGTGTTCTATAACTGCAGTAGGCGACATATCTCGCCTTGGAGTCAGGGGTGAGTTTTGACTTCTCTAGATATGTGCTACAATAAGTTATATTTGCTATCATATATTGTATCACGGTCTCAAATTGCCACCTTTCTCATGTCATCTTCTACATTCTAATTTCAAGTTCAAGTCCTCGTAACCATTAAACATATGAGCCAAATAAAATTCGTCGTCCCGAATGCGTTAGAATCTTAAAAGCCAAGATGACAGGTTCCACAAAATAAAATCAATGTTTAAAAATAAAAGAAAAAAAGGCCATATTATTATCCCATCCAAGTATTCACAAAAATAATCTAACATTTTATCCCCGCGGGGAAACCCTTGATTCAATATGAAATATGAGCTGTATTTATTGAGGCTATATATATCCCATTTAACTTTTCAAAAAAAGATGCTCGTGGGAAAACTTGATTTGGACGATTGGCTTTGTAAGTAGTATATGAACTTGATCCATACGATCAGGCTAGTTTATATAGGAGATAAACTAAGTATACGTACGAGGTCCAGACAAGTTGAATAACGTCACATAATTAAATTGTACCTTACAAGTCTATGTAGGCAGTGGGCTGTAACACATGTACGTGATGAGGAATTTGATGGCTTTACACATCCAGTTGCTATGCAGTTGTGTTTGTTTTGCTGTCACAACGGTGAAGGCAAGGCAACCCTTCCATGCGATCAATGTCGCTGTCACAAGGGGGTCGTGATTTATTCACGCAGCCATAGATTTATTGATGGATTGCTGATTTACCATAATGCCCCACATTTTCATCAACTATGCTCAGCAAATTTTGCCAGTTTAACTAAGCCAATAGATTTTCCAATTTGTTTTTCCTATAATACTATTCTCCTGCGTTCTAGATGGGTGCATCCATGAGTTAGTAGCTATTCTATCTATAGGGCTTATACTATAGTATATTATAATTGTAACGAAGTATGATAATACATTATGCTTTTACCATTAGATATTTAACAACAAATAAGTTATGGGACTGCTTTTGAATGAAATATATTTTTTTCAAACCATCGTTATGTGACCGGTGGGGGTGGGGGGCAATGTCCCTATACCTTGGAAGATAAGAGGGCGATTTCACCTTAATTATATGCTTTTATTAATAGGGATTGTGAGGAATGAAGGAAGGGGTCGATGGAAGCGAGGGTGGGAGGGAGTCGCGCTTTGTTATAGATACTACCAACAAACTGTGTTTTTTCCTGTTTACTCGCGGCGACTAATTCCTCCCGTAACCATGACCAGGGCAACAATTCGTGTAAACTATGCATGCTCACGACTGAAATGTGGTTACTTGATATAACACTATAGGCTCGCAGCCTCTAAGATCAGAATGGTATGTCAGTGATTGGCCGCCTACTGCATTAATGGCTTCTAGGCGTCCTAATTGGATTCCATATTTCGGTAATGACATTTTGCGGTTTGGAGCGAGAAGCTTTCCCTCAGTTCGGAGGGACTCTAAACCCTAGCTAACCCTGAGCCTAGATTGATAACATGGTAAATGGATGGTTAAATTAGCGCTGAAAATATTTTATAAAAGTTCTGTTGTAGGCAGGTCCTTTGCAAGATAAAGATGAAAAGATCAATGGCGGGTCTTAAGGCCCTTGTCCACTAAGCCAATTCTCACGCGATTCTCACGGACTTTAGTTAAAAGGGGTCCTCTGCGGCGGAAAATCGCATGTGAATCGGCTTAGTGTACTAGGGCTTAGAAAACTACATTAAAAATATAATATACCAGTTACGGAAGATCTGTGCAAAGGTCTGAGAACTTCTACAACTGATTAATGGTTTCCTAATACGAGATACATAAACATGCCTAGATAATGTTACATTATTATTGTTTCCCATATTCCATTATGGAGATATTAAAATGATCTGCATTTTCTGCTTTAGATTGCGAGGATGTGAGAAGCAAATTTGGCAACAACACTAATGGCCTGTACGTAATATGGCCTCCTGGGGCCCCGACATCTTTCGAAGTCCTGTGTGAATTTGATACCAACAATGCCTACACGGTTATCCAGGCGAGGGTGGACGGGTCCGTCGACTTCCAGCGCTCGTGGAATGAATACAAGAAGGGGTTCGGCACGATGGCGGCCAACAGCAACATGTGGCTTGGCCTGGACAAGATCCATTACATGACTGGCCTCGGTCCGCAGTACCGCCTCCGGGTGGACCTGGAAGACTTCGACAACGTCAAGAGGTTCGCGGAGTATAGATCCTTCTCCATTGGACCTGAAAGTGACCGCTACCGACTGAAGATCTTCTGGTATGAGGATGTCAGCGATGCGGGAGACGCGCTGAGTAACTACCATAATTTTATCCCATTCTCAGCCTATGATATGGATAATGATTACGCTGCTCAGAACTGTGCTCTCGAGCATGGAGGGGGTTGGTGGTATCGCGACTGTGACAATGGCAACCTGAATGGACAGTACAACACGGTACCAAGGTTGACAGGTCCTGTGGATTTGGGCATAGAGTGGGACACGTGGAGAAGATTATACTCACTTAAGGCAACCAAAATGAGTATCAAGAGGAGCTTTGGGAACTCACAACGACATCCCTAAACTTTATTATTCGTTTGTTGGTTTAAAGAAACAACTATAAGGTAGTAACAACGACAGTCCATTTTGCTCATCTAATCTAGCCAGATATGCAGAAACAAAAATGGACTGTTTTTACTCAGAATAAAATTTTCTTTAAATTGCCAGTGCATTGATGAACAATTACCGGAACATATGTTGGCTGAGACAAACGCAAAATTATTCAGGAGATTCATAACGTTCAATAACTTATTCGGGAATAGGATAAAACATTCGCAAAATGTTTCGAGGATGCTAGGGTACGCCTAACCGAACGATATACCTTGCATCTCGCCTCAGAATTGACGATTTCAAACGCTTCTGCTTTATTTAAATTGAATTTTAAACTTGATTATATGGAGCTCAATAAGTATTCAGTGATGATAAAGTCATAATTGAATATAGAATTACTAAATTAATCGAAAAATTTAAGATTTTAGTATTTCTACCTTTCCCATCACCCATAATCATCGGCAGTTCAAACAAAACCTTTAGGGGTACAAAACCATTGAATAAATGATTGGTGACGAATCAAGTACAGAAATATTGACTAAAACTTTTTGTAACCAAATAATTACATGAACATGATCATCTCATCCACAATATTCATGTATAATGCAGAACCCTTCTTTAGCAACTATTAACAGAGGAAACGAAAAGGTTATACTAACGACGTATTTCATGTACATGTAAGCGACTATTTGAGTTCTGAAATAACCAAATCATGAAAGCTAGATTCATGATTTGTTCAGTTCACAACATTTTGGGAATCGAGAACTTGTTAACCGATATATTTAGATAGATGCATTGTTATCAAGAGATTGATCTAAGCCCGAGACGCTAAGTTAAGTCCATAAATATATATCCAATGACAAAATCTATATATGGCTCACACACACCAGGACAAGTGGCTCCACCTGGGCTACTTACAATCAGTTGTTTATGAACACCTATGGTTGGTTAAGGTAGTTGCATTTACCCGTACTCATCTTGATGACATTTCATTCGGTGCTCTACGGGCATTATGTTTGAATGTAATTAGCATAAATTTACTCGTCCAAAATATAATTACACATGCCACCATATTATTGAGGCAGCAAATTATCAGGTATGAAAACTAAACATCTATTATTAAATTTCAATGCGTACAAGCATATATGATAGAACCTCATTCATACATGCCGCACCATTGACCCTGTTAATCTACATTGGGCATGCACATTTTCTGAATGGAGTAGCACATCTTTATGAAAAATGGCGTATTTGCAGCTAGCTTACACCCTGGTTGAAATTGGAAAGGAAAAGG
This sequence comes from Sthenelais limicola, assembly GCA_942159475.1. Classification (NCBI taxonomy): domain Eukaryota; kingdom Metazoa; phylum Annelida; class Polychaeta; order Phyllodocida; family Sigalionidae; genus Sthenelais; species Sthenelais limicola. Next base: position 77,678,838 of record OW804096.1, on the reverse strand, counting down.
ACGAAGCTGTTCCATTATAGAGGTACAGATAAGAAATTATATCAAATTAGTTGTCGGAAATGTCCTACATGTCCAATGTATGGGCAGAGAGCAGTTAACTCCTGCTTACTAGCAATGGTTTCCTAGCTAAACCAGGGGTTGATCGAAGTTTACTGTTGAATATCTTTAGTTAACTCGCGACGAATCCCTTTACTGGGAGCAGATCCAAGTGAACGTAAGGGCAGCAAATGTGTGAATCGGAAATATGTGTTGTAACTGAACTCATTACTATCATGTAGAATCAAAATATAACTTTGTCGATGTATATACTGTATTGTCAAGGAGTTTGATTGTCCACGTATTCTGTGAACACAAGGAGTTATTAATTATGAACTCGATCCGTATCAATTTAACTTGATTCTATCTCTACCGTACTTCAGCATTACACAATGATCTGGTCTCTTGCATCCACCGTCTATTTCGTCTTTGGCATCTCATCTACTTATCAAGTAGAAAGAGCCGCTGCTAAAGCCATCTGATAATTAGATTTTGAGGGAACTGATGTTACCAGAAGCACCGTCAGTCAATCACAACGAACGTCTATTAACTGTCAGTAAAGGTGCCACACAGAACAAGCAAAATGAAGTGGATGTACGCAAGAGGGAGATCGTAAATACGCAAATTTTTAGTATTGTTTGTAGTTTAAATAATCTCGTGAGCTTATATATACATACAAACAGCTACATCTTGACTTTAAAAAGCATTTTACCTCGATTGCATTTCTTCATTCGGACAAACATCCAAAGGATGCAAGTGTAAATAAAAGGCACATATATATGTAGAGGGGTATTGTGCAAGTGTTCCATTAGACGTTGGTATATAGGTACTTTAAATAATTTGCCTCCACCACGAGTCATTGTCACATACATGTATGTACATACAGATTTGAAAGTCTGATGTCAGTCTTTATCATATAACTAATCAATGTTCAGAAATTGTTGACAACAAATATAATAGTGGCTGATCAATTGTTAAGACTACCTATTAAAGTGCTAGAGGAATGCATTCCTCATCTGTAAAAATTAACAAAATTGCCCATGTGATTGATTTTAAACAATGTTCATCAAGTTTTATTTGTATTTGTATGAGATGAATTACACTCAGTATTTACAATTTGCTTCGCACAGTACAAATGACAATAATTTGATCTTGTAACAACACTGCCTAATTGAAATAAAGTTATTCTTCACAGCGTTGATTGAACCAATGACTTTCTTGATGATTTAGGCGCCAAGTCAGTAGGCCTACATGTCCATTCAGTCCAGCCCTTTATCTAAACTATTCACATTTTTCTGAAGATGTCTTATTGGTGTCACTGGTCTCTTGGTCCATGTTCTCTTTCTGAATGCTTTGTTGGGATACATCACTGTCCTTAATGCTATCAGATAAATCCTCTTTTTTCAACGATATCCGTTCCTCTGAGAAAGCTACACTACCGCTTTGTGCACCCGAATTAGAGATTATGATATTTTCATTTCCCAGTTTGGTGTCATTACTTTCAGAATTTGCAACTTCTTTGCATTTCTCTGAAGTGGATTTTTCCACCGTTACCTCTTTTTCACTCTGATCCTTTTGTTCCTCAGACATTTTAGTCGAGTCTTCCGGATGTTTGACATTTGCAACTTCTTCGCATTTCACTTGAGTGGATTCTTCTACCGTTTCCTCTTTTTCACTCTGATCCTTTTGTTCCTCAGAAACTTTCGCCAGTTCTTCCGGCCGTCTGATAGTTGCAACTTCTTGCAAATTATACTTCCTATATTTGATATAGTCCTGAACACATCCTATGCAAGCAACAGTCTTCATTACGTCAATAGTGATGTTGTGTTCGGCCTCAGATAGATCAACTCTAGCATATGGATTTAAGTCCTCAACTGCACGACCAAGGACTGGTATGAGCCCCATACGAGACATACCATCATTATTCCGAATCTTTATCTGGAAGCAATAAGAAGTGGGTTTCCCATGGCCAATAAATTGCTTCAATATCCTAGTCACCGTCTTTGTGATTTGGTCGTCGTTAGCACTACACGTTCCCAAAACCGGCATCATACGATTGATGTATCTTGATTTCTTCTCTTTCGAGTTGTAGCAATCGGAGAAAATCTTATTGACCAGCTCGGATGGATCTTCTAGGGTCGTTTTCACAAAGATAATATTCCTGGTTCCCGTGTCAACCTGCTGCAAAGTAGCCAAGTCAAAATAGTGTCAAAAGAAATTCCAGTAGTAAAAAACATTATTAGATTTTAAGTATTTATAATAATAACTCGGTATTAAATGCATCAGTGCCATGCAGATAGACGGAATGAAAATCATAAAACGTGATGACAATGGATGTATAGGGTAGGGGGTAAGATAAACGGTGTATTGATAGCATGGGCCATACGCAATTTACACTAGGGTTATTTAGAGCCTTTACGCTTGCCAGCCAAGTTTGTGAGTATTGTGTTCATTGCTTTCTTTAAAAACTTTGCTAATACTCTCTAATACCGGTATAAGGAATTGGCAGTGCACTTGGTTCCATCACAGCAAATAGACATCTAGGCCTACACTTTTTTCTTTGGAGAAGTTACATGTTCTGGTCACCACAATATACTTATACAGGAGGGCATTTGAAGTTGCCTCAACTTACTTTGACCCCATATTTGTGCGCGCGCATCCATACGCGTATATTTTGTATGATAGTTAGCATGGGCCGCAAGCAGAATGACGATAATTGCTGCCTTCTTTAGGACACTCGTCGTATCACCCATACCCTCATACCAGCTCACTGTGGTTCACACATCAGGAGGTCACACACCACTTCTTTACTCTTCCCTTTACGAACATAATTTCCTCTCACTCCCTTAACATTTACATCGAAATTTCTATAGACTTATTTTCTTATCCCAAATATCTTTTGATCATATCTTCTACAACTATTAAACTTAAAGTATACATTATACCCAATTAACCAACCAAGTTATTTCTCCCAAACTGCCGTGTCCCTTTCTATGTACGGGGTGGCCCAACAATACAGTGCAAGACTTCGTTTTGAATTACCTGAAACCGACGCTGCGAGGGCTTCGACTTTTTAAGGGAATCTACTTCTTTTTTCAACGCTTCAGCAATATCTTCTTCCTCCTCGCTTTCCGAACCGCTCTTATTACTTCCTTGTGCCACAGCCTGTAATACAATTAAATATAGATCTACATCTAGTCATCACAAAGTCTTATAACTAATTAAAATAGGATTTAATGCATCTTTTACAAATAATGCAAGGATTTCAAGCGTTGCCATTGCTGTACCGCATTAATTTCCACATTGGTTTTAGCTGTGTTAAATAAAACGGTGTGTGGGCTTAGCCTGGGGAGTGAGTGAGTGAGTGAGATTGGTGGCTTTACGCCCTTAGCCTGGGGACACATAGTAGTAAAGCAGAAAGTGCATAAAATATATATATCTTATATTATTTCATTTCATTTAACATTTCAGGTTGATTTATTGAAATCCGTAAATAATACTCAGCAATCATAACTTTAAGGTTTCGCCTTCATTCAGATCGGCCCATGGCCATACACGTTTTGACTTCAGAAATTAATATTTCCAACATTTATGCATCCCCTGTATCTACTATAGGACCTCAGTGTAGGAAAACCATATAAAAAGACTACATAGACAAAATTGACAGGTGGGCGTGTGGGAGGTAGTTATCTCCCGCGGACGTAGCAATATCGTAAGGGGTGCGTAGCACCCTGACGATTTGCGTAGCCCAAGGGAGATAACCACCTCCCACACGCCCACTAGTCAATTTTGTATTTATTATACCTCCATAAAAATATATCTAAAAAAGAATCTAACTGATTAACTAAATAAAAACACTAGAAAAAGCCTCGTACTGTAGCCTCACGAGCTGACAGCTACGATGCGGTCAGGCTTCCTTGTTTACTTCCGGTTGAGTGGGGAATATATCAATGCGCGCTTGACCTGCCGGATTGTGAGAAGTCCTGGAGAATGTAGTTCTATTTTGAATCGTTATTTCGCTTAATTTTCGGTTAATTACCATCATTAAGACATGAATACGATTTAAAATTCTTAATAAGATAAAAGCCGTTCAGTTTGATATTCAAATTTCTGTACTTTTCTTATTTGAACTAGCTGTTTTTCGCCGACTAGAGTCTGTCACTATCAACACGGTCTCCGATTTTTGCTAATGTTGTTAGTTGGCGAATCAATGAAGTTATCATCCTTTTCACAGCTTTAAATCTTTTTGAAATACAAGTAGGCCTAATGCTTCGGTAAAGGTTAGACTTCGATAAACATGGAGCGATTTTAGGGTATTTCCTTTATTTGATCAGAATTTGTCATGACCACTCCCGCTGTTTTTCGCCGACTAGGCCTAGAGTCTGTCACTATCAACGCAGAACTAAGTGTGGCTGCTGACATTGACAGTATGCCTCCCTTACGGTATTGAAGCTCTCACTGGGAGTGGTCACAAAATATTCTGATCAAATAAAGGAGATAACACAACTTTATTCATAATATAATCGTATTGGGGACCTACACATTGCCGACATATAGACAAAATTGACTCCTGGCTGTGTGAGAGGTGGTTATCTCCCGCGGGCGTAGAAATTTCGTAAGGGGTGCGTAGCACCCGACGAAATTGCGTAGCACAAGGGAGATAACGACCTCTAACACTGCCAGAAGTCTATTTTGTATTTATTATACCTCTCCCAATGTTTTTGTGTGAAAAAATCGTGAAAATTCGATGGAAATTCGAGTTGGACAACGAGCTCTGTTCACCTGTCTTGTTTGTTTACTTTCTTACCTTTCTTACTTCCGGTCCACCTCACTCATTTTCGGGACTATTTTTCTATTTAAATACGCAATAAATTCGCAATTTCACAGTTGCTTATTATATCATTTATATTTTATCATTACGCACAATGTATAACGCATCTTTTTTTCGTGAAAATAATTATTTAAATAAAGAAAATAAGGATGCGAACATGGGACTATTTTTTCAACAAAAATTCCGCCAGGGGGCAATATGATATGTAAATTCGCCCTCCAGAGGTTACAGATCCCGCTCAATCTCGCAAAATCCCGTGCAGGTTCCGGTCATTGAATTGCCATTGACTTGTACTGAAAACTCTGCAAATCATCCTTTCTAAGTACTATGTTGTATAGAATGTTGATAATTACTTTAGTATATTAAAGCTTAAAGGATATACTTCTGAGAAATAATAAGAAAATTACTGGTTTTCATATGTACCCATCCAAAATCATCACTTGTCAAACCAAAGTGAGGTTTTCAGAGCCCTTCTCTCTTGACTTGCAAGTTTTGGGTCCTGTTACGAGTAACGTAAAATAATTACCAACATTCGGCAACAGAAAAATAAATAAATTCTAATCCATTCAACCTTAGAAATGCTTTTTTATAACTACTAAACATCAATATAATGATAAGTATGAAAATACAATAAGATTATGAACATGGTCAATGACGTAAAATCCAGATTGGTTGTTGACAAAAACAAAGTTTTGATGTCAGCCATCCAGTTCAGTCAACGATCATGATATAAATATAAATTTAACTAGTCATATGATATGTAACAAGTGTCCAGAGAAAGATATAGAGGTAATGCTTAGATTAAGTCAGTTTATTTATGTTCCTCAAGCTTTAGTTATGTGCTGAGCCTCCAAATAATTTGGCCCCAATGGCTTAGGCCTTGCGACATGTTGCGTCTGCCTGCACGCGCGCAAGGCATTATGGGAAACCTCTGGAGGGCGAATACCGCCCAGAGGGTAATACGGTTTTCCAATGCTGTAGCCTATGGCGTACCATACCATCCCTCACAGAGGTATAATAATGGCCCCCTCACACTATCCGACATACGACAGTCGGGGGTCTAAAGACTGAAGTTTAAAGGCTCACACTAGCCGACGGGAGTCGGGAGCCCGGCGACTAGAAAAGAGTGTTTTTTGATGTCGTAACCGTTACAACAATGGTTGTAACGGCTAGTGCAGCTTGTTCTTTTACTTTTTTCTGAGTCGTAAGCCCCCCGACTCGCTGAAATTGAGTCGTAGGCCTCCCGACGGGCGCTCACACTGTACGACCCGATTCAACTTTTGAATCTGGTGTTTTGTCGGCTAGAAATGCTCCCGACGGCTCCTCCCGACGGAAAAATCCGTCTTAGACCCCCCGACTCGTCATTTGTCGTATAGTGTGAGGGGGCCATAATACTACTAATTACTACTCTTATCCGGGAGTTAAGGGCAGTTATTACATTGTGAGTACCGGTACATATATTACTGCCGAAAGCCCTCAATGACTGATAATTCGCATTCATATTGTCAGTTACTAAATTGCGAGTAAATGGTATTGGTTTTAAAGCTGCATTATAAGCTGATCAGCCCAACATTTTTCTCGCTTCTTTTAACATTAAATTTGTATCCTTAGCATTGAGGAGTGGGAGATTTCAATATTGAAAATGAAAATGTATATTGAAAATAAAACATTTTTATTTCACCAAAATTCTCCGGACTTCACATAAAGTGGCCATAAAACAATAGCTCAAAATTAATGCAGCTTTAAGTAAAAGATTCTCCAACTGACAAATTACAAATACAAATTCTCAATTGACAAATACAATATGAACCCACTCTTATCATGTCTTATGGGTTCCCATACCTATGATTGTATGTGGCTAAGAAACGATGAAATATAAAATCAATAAATGGAACTTGAATGATGATGCACAGATAAAAACTCACATTTTCAGGTCCGTACAAGATATCAGCATACTCCCCCAGTAAATTGTATGCCTCTTTGATCGCTTCCCGTTCACGATTATTGCAAGTTATCATGATTCCTCTCATCCCAGAGTCCAGTTTATTGAACCTGGCTTTCTTGGCCCCTTGCTGGTAGTACCGACCCTTGCGTTTCTGACGCTGATCTTTTCCCATGGCTAGAAATCAAATAAAGAACTGTATGATTTCCCTTTAAAATACCTCCAACTTGTACATAGATATGTGAAGCAGATCCAGAAACTATCATACCACAACATAAGGCAAATGATTATGGGTGGACGCGGTAATATTAAAGGCCAAACCAGGAGAACATTTGACTAGAAGATGTGTTCCTCTTCCAAGTGGTTATATATATAAGTGCGACCTCTGCTAGATAAACAGTTTGTGTATTCTCTAAGTTGACTAGTATATACTTTATATATTAATTATCAGATGTTTTTTTCTACATGTATCTACTCATTTCAAGGCAAATACAATACTGTTGCACAATCACCAATAATACTATTAATTACCGTATCAGATTTTTTTCCCTCTACATGTAGCCCTATAGGCCCTATATACCATATCTTTTCATTTTAACTTTCAAGGCAAATTGCCAAATACAATACCGTACGGTACTATTCACAATCACCAAATAGGCTAAAAATAGTAAAATTATACGGTAGCCAACTAGCCTAATATGTACTAATATTACCGTTAGAGTAAGTTAGATAACACAGGGCTCTCAAGTCTCACGCATTCTGCGTGTGACACACGCATTTAGCCAATATCTCACGCTCTCACGCTAAAGCTTCAAAATCTCACGCAAATTAAATCTGGATAAAAAAAATAGTTATGTGTTTTTTCATCCCAAATTCATTTAAATGACATATCAAATACCGAAACATCACTGATATTCGGATATATATATATTTGGGTGCATATTTTCCTTAGAAATTAAATCATGAGAGAACCCTTAAATGACATCAGTAAGGCGTATACCAGTACATATTCTCATGTATAAGTCCCAACAAAAACTTAAAGGTATGTTCACTGCAACGTAAATTTTTGATATGGTTATTTGTAGAGTTTGGACAATTTATAGATATTGAGGGAAACAAGTAGGTTATTTTGTAGAAAAGAGATAATTCTCCTATTCCCTATTTCGTAATATCATATTAGGCCTTTTTTATGGGAAGCTTTGGAACATGTGCCTTATATGTTAGATTGATTCCACTTTGGGAGAAAATATATTTTTGGTCAACTTTGAAGAAAAATCATTATTCTCTTGTGCAAGCATAGCATAATAAGGCCATTTTGTTCAATCAAACATTTTACTGTCACTTTAAATGGATATCCGACACATATAAATCTGTACATTAAAAAATAATATTAGATCGATTCCACGTGGGTAAAAATATATTTTTGGTTGATTTGGTAAGAAAAAGGGACAATTCTAAATGTGTCCCTTAGATGGAGGTTTGAACCATCTATATATGCTGTCACTTTTGCTGGCGAGAACCCTGAACCATCATAAATATACACAATACAATGTGGAATTGCATGGTTAAATATTGGCCCTAGAATGGCCCTTTCATTGATTAAAATTCGATTTTTTTCCGGGGGGCTTACAGCGCCCCCCAAACCCCCAGCTGGGTGGGTGGCTCGCTACGCTCGCCAAGGATCTCACGCATTTCTGATCTCACAACTTGAGAGCCCTGATAACATCTTTAACAGAATGAACTCCTTACTCTAGTTCACCGCCATTTAGAAACACGAATACATAATTTCTTAAGTAGGCCTATTTGTAAAATGTGTCTTAATACTCTTATACTTATTACTAGAAATTATGTATTAATATAGGCCCTATATGCCCAGTCAGGCTAGTGCAAGTGCAACTGCTATATTGCCCGTTTGGGAGCGGATCATGGCGTGGTCGGCGGAACCAACGGGCTGTTGGAGTCGGGTTGGAGTACCGATACTGATAGTCGTAGGAGTCACAGTTCTTATGTTGTAAAAGACAGTCCCTTCCTCATAAGCAAAGAGCATAAAATAGGCAAATTGGAGAGACAATGTGATAATCACCCGATTAATTACAACAACCATCGGCCTGCACTTTCATTTTACAAGCAAGGTCAAGGCCATGACACAAATGTTAGCCTACTCCCTCCTGTTAAAAGATTGGTTTGATATTTATCCGAACTAAAGCAAAGCACAGTACGGTGTCAGAACTACTGTCATGTTATTCGCCAGGATATCAGAAATAAAGAAGCGTACAAAGGTGTAGGGGAAGAAAACAATTACCTGTTATTTAGTTTAGGACTGCAGCTTGAGGCTTCACGTGTAGTAGCCGTACTCTGTAATCAGTATCAGGCGAGGTGGTAATTGTGTGAGCTAACCGTGGTATGAAGTTATGCGTACTGTGTAGCCCAACATAGCAGTTCAGTTGTTGTTGGGGAGGGACGGCTGGAATGCAAAAATGTGGGCATGGACAGGACAAACGTCAAGGCAATTTATGGTTTTACTCAACACAATTTTTAACAGCATTAATAAGAGAGGCTTAAATAAGATTAAGATATATTTATTTCTATTATTTGGGGTAAAACTCCTTGGTTGATGTACAAGCTCTTGAAGAATAACATCAGTAAAATTCATCACATAGTTGTTTGATAAAAGATGTATGTAAAAAGGAGAGTGAATACATATATAAGATATCACATTTCACAATATATATAGCATAGTACCCTTCATATAGGGATTTGAATGAAATATTTTTAAAAGATTTAGGGTGGCGGGTGGGAAATGAAAACCTCCGGTCAGCGTGACAACGAAGGCTCGAATGACAAATACATGCCAGTTCCGGTTTAGTTTAGAGAGTGTGAGTTAGGGGCGCCACCTACTAATGCCCCGTAATGCACCGCATTACCGCCTCATTAATAAGAGAGGCTTAAATAAGATTAAGATATATTTATTTCTATTATTTGGGGTAAAACTCCTTGGTTGATGTACAAGCTCTTGAAGAATAACATCAGTAAAATTCATCACATAGTTGTTTGATAAAAGATGTATGTAAAAAGGAGAGTGAATACATATATAAGATATCACATTTCACAATATATATAGCATAGTACCAAAGAGGCGATTATTTGAGTCTCATCAGTGCATGATGCACTGAAGTGCGGGTATTTGAGAAAGGACGTATGTATGCCGTAATGGCATCGGAGGCCCAGGTGCCATGCGCCTTCAAGTCCTGTATAGAAGCTCCTTGCGAGTTATATAGGTGGGAGGCACAACCTCTACGAAGGCTATGAAGCGAGAACTTGTTGGGGTCAGCTCCCACAGCCTGCAGAAGTAGGACCCACTGTCGGCGGATGTAGGGAACTGTAAATGCCTGCCCGTCTCTGAAGGTGAGGAGGGGACCTGATGACCTCGCTGGGTGAGCTGCATAGAGAGCTCTAACTGCTCTCATCAAGCAGAGAGATGAATTTGCTGCCCGTGGGACAAAGATGACCGTGGCTTGCCTGGATGACTGCATGGTCTTAGACCACTTCACCGCTATGCGTACTCCATCCGAGGATAGGGACACATCACCTCTGACCAGATGGCGAGAGGCGTCGAAGGAGTGTGGAGAGGGTGGAGCGACGTTACTCTGCCTTAGGAGCCCCACGTACATGAGTAGAAGGGCCACTCTAATGTGGCGCGGGTATGCAAGACAGTCTATGTGTTGAAGTGCCCGCCGGAGGAGAGATGGCGACACAGGCAGTTTCGGAGATGGCACATGCCTAAGTGTCAGCTGAAGACCCCTCAGTGCATATGTCACTCTCGGGTGATATAGCGGGGTGGTGTCGATACCTGCGAGTTTGAAGAAGGTTCTGACACTCATCAGCGTGTTCATAATGGTGGCAGGGACTGAGGAATAGCGAGCCAAATACTCAAGGAAACAGCAGACCAGTTCTGCCGACGGTGCCCTGTAGTCAGCGCCCAGGTGTTGACAAAAGGCGATGTACTTGGATGCCGCAGCATGTCTATTGGCGACTGTACCAGGCCGGTGCGCTTGTCTCTGTCGGAGACAAGCCGCACGTCGTAGTGATCTCGGAGCTAGTCCTGTAAAATATCAATATTGAAGAGATTAGGGTCAGCCTTAACCAGGCGAAGAGAGTGTGCTTTTACTATATCATTTGCATTTGAAAGATCTTGACGAGAGAGACAGGCCCGTGATAGCGCGTCGGCCACCACCATGTTCTTGCCCGCGACATGCACGAATTTGTATGAGACCTGCATTCTCATCGATGTGAACCAGAGCGCCCTAGCACAACCCGCGAGCATGTTGTCCCTCGCTCTGCCGTCTGTATACGCGTATACCGCCGCAGTGTTGTCACAGTGCACCTGTATCACTCCCCCTGCGTGCTCGGGCCTAGTGAAGAGCCTGGCCGCCGCCAAGCAATTTACAGCCTCCAGTTGGTTTATAGAGTTGCTGCGAGCGAGCTGGTCGTCAAACCGGTGCATGTACGCGTCTGTCCCATTAGTTGCTCCACCCCCCACCAGGCAAGCATCTGCCCAGATACTGCCGACAACACGGCCGTGGGGAATAATGGCCTTGCCATTGAAGCGATCTGTGTAGCGTATAAACCAGTTTATATCTGCCCTCACGGGGCGCGAGATGATTATGTTCCCTCCAGCGGCGGCCCTCATGGCCGCTAGCAGTCTCTGCATGAACAATCTGGCAGGGGTTATAATTTTGGCGATATGGGCTATACGCCCCACAGCCGACTGCATGGTATGTGTGGATATAAATTTTTGTCGTAGAATATGCGCCAAACATGCACTAGTGTCTGTTAGTTTCTGGACAGGAATTGATAGCTCGTTTTTCTTGGTGTCGATGACAATTCCCAACCACTTTACTCTGAAATCAGGGCCCTGGGTTTTCTTGTGGGCCACCTGTAGGCCTAGTCGTTGGAACAATTGGAATATAACTATCATTTGCTCCTTGACTTTTTGTTTGTCTTTGGCTATGAGTAGTAGATCGTCCAAGTATTGTTTAGCAATGATTCCTCTCCTGTTTAAAGCTCTGACTATAAACTGTGCCAACGACTGCATGACGAAAGAAGAACTTCTTGCCCCAAAGGGGAGAACTTTATCGATATAATACAGTCCATCAACAGTAATTGTAGTCAAGGGCCAGTCCAACGGGCACAGGGGAAAGTGCCTATAGGCTCTACTTAGGTCTATAACTGCCATGGCAGGAGGGGAGTCAAATTCAGCAATAATATCAGTGGCACACGACACAGTTGGAAGTTGGTGATAGGCCGGGGCCCCGTTAAAGCGGTTTTTGTATATATAAGCGTTGACGCCCCCCTCCGGGAAGGAGTAGTCCACAATTATACGCCTGCTTTCCGAATCCGCTTTGGGCCTAGTCATCAAGGGGGACACGTTAATCCAGGGCACAAAAGGAGGCTTTTGGTATGGTCCCGAGATGGCCTTATGGGTAAGCTCTTCATCAATGAATGTGCGTACATGGTCCATGTATTGCGTGGCCGATGGGTGGTTATCGGTCTGCTGAGTGTTATAGCGAGGCCCCCCTACGTATTGCAGGGGAAAACCATATGATATACCGTCCAACACAAGTTGATCAGCTACGTGGCCTGTAGCTATGTTTTCCCATTCACTAACGTTGAGGCACGATTCAAGTTTTATCTTTGCTCCTTTGTAGTTTGGTACATTTTGTAGTTTTACTTTTTCGTAGATAGAGGCCATGTGCTGGTCCAGAGCAATGTGTGGATAAGGCCAGTTGTGGTAATCGTCAAACAATCTATTCTGAGGGCAAGCCGAAGAATCATCTGCCTCATTTAAGATTGCATTTGCATTATTAACACACAGTTCAACATCGCTGTCCTTTGGTTCAGTGATGGTGTTGGTATCGTGACACAATGTCGGATAGTCAATCGATTGTAGAAAACTAGGTAGCTCCGTTGTTTTGCCGTCATTATCGCCCGGTGCGTCGAGGCTAAGTCCAGCATCAATCGGAAGCTGAAAGTCACAAGCAACATTTGAATTATTGCGTACTCCTAGTCTATTTGGTTTGTATATACTCCTGCTATCACAGTCTTTATGATTTGCCATATTTGAAACTTGCTCGTTGTTGAATTGAGTTGATATTTGATTAGAGACAACATGCGCGACAGTATTAGAGTTGCGTGAGCCGCCATCATTGTTTGGATCTCGGGGCTCTCGAGACTCTCGCTGAGTGCGAGACTTCCGGTGGTGACTGGCTGCCATGTTGGTTTGGCCAGGCACGTCAATGTTTACGCCGCCATTCTTAAATGGGCGTGGCACCGATACAATAGGGTTGGTAGTTTTTATAGAGGCAACTGATCGTACATTGTCGACATATGCGTTTGATTGTTTCAACTCACCCGCGTTTCTGCCTATGAAGCAGGAGTCTGTCCGTTTTTTGACTGATGGGCACCTTGTTTCTTGTTATTACTGTTGTAGTGGTTTTTACGGTAGGATGACTCGCCACCGTGCAGACTGGCCTGCGCATTTTTCTTGTTGTTGCAGTCTTTAGCTGCATGATTATTTTCTCTGCCCTTCATTGCAAAGAAGCAGTACCCACAGACGTGGAGGAACTGGACTCCTTTGTCCGTGTGGTTGTTCTGGTGGGTACAATTATCAAAGTTATAATCCTTGCACACTGCCTGGGTAACGTTAGAACTTCCTTGTGCACTGACTGCAGGGGGATTCCATGCTAGTTTTGTCCTGTACTCACTGAAAACGTCTGTGTCTCGCCAACGGTTTTGGCCGTCGAGGATTAGGTCGAGGCATGCACGGGTCCAAGTATGAGCAATGGGCCAACCTTTTAACGCACTATCCTCAGACAGAGTTGATAGATGGTGCAGCATATACCACAACGTAGATCCTTGTTTGCACTTTTCCATCGACATTTTTGCGAAGCCGCACGTGTATTCGGCAAGGGTAAGCTCTCTCTTTTCCTTTTTTATTCTACTCGCCATATCAGGGGGGAGCGATGTCTCCGGCGCTTCGAACAAATGTGTCCTACCTCTCTTTGTATGTGAGGAGTATTGGGCTTCCAAAGCCCTTCTAGTAGTCCTAGATGACCTGTGTTTTGCCACCAGCTGTCTTGGAGATGGTATTGATTCCATGTCCGAGTCCGAGGTGGAGTCAGCCGGCTGACGAGAACGGTAGCTGTTGACAGGGTGACGGCGATGGAGCGGGCTCGCCCCGTCACTGTCACAGTTGCACTTCTTGCTACGCCTGCCAGAGTGGCGGCGATTGCGGTTGTCGCTCTGGTGTCTGTGTTTCCGTCTCTTTGGTGGTGTTTCAAAGTCCGTAAAGTCTGATGCACCTTCACTTTCAGAAAATTCACTAAATTGTTCGTATTCACGCTGTCTCTCGCGCTTCAATTTGGTTCGTTTTGCTTCGGCTGTGGCAGACGGAGTTCGGTATCTCACCTCCCTCCTCTGTTGGGTCTGCCCTGGCATAGCCTCCGCGCGACTCACCGCGTCTTGGCACATTTTTGACAGCATGTTCGACATAATTTCCATGTGACTGAGCTCTGGAGTAGTGGTCTCCTTCTTTTTGCGTTTCTGTTTCTTTGGCGTCACGATTGATTTGCGTCTCGGAGGGGCTCGTGGTCTCTTTGAGCGACGGACGACAGGTTCTATTGCTGCTACCGTGTCTTCCTCGTCTTCTTCAGTTATAACTTTATCTTCCTCATGTTCGTGTTCAGTGGCACTATTTTCATGTTCGCCATCTTGGATACCGGTAATACCCTGGGCACCGTCAGGCACTTCGGTTTCGTTAGGGTCACCAGACTCAGAGCCTATATCCTCCACCTCGACAGTAATAGTTTTCTCGGCCTTGTCTTCGTCTTTGTTTTGTCCATTAGGTTTGTTCCTAGGTCTGCCCATATTGGTGTAGTATAAATACTATGTATAATTTGTAAATCGTAAAATGAAAACCTCCGGTCAGCGTGACAACGAAGGCTCGAATGACAAATACATGCCAGTTCCGGTTTAGTTTAGAGAGTGTGAGTTAGGGGCGCCACCTACTAATGCCCCGTAATGCACCGCATTACCGCCTAATTTATTTTGGTGGGAATGTAGATGCACAATGACCTCCCCTATAGGCCCTATAGTAGCCTATAGGCCCTAGGCCTAGTTTGGAGGCCCAACACACTGTACATTGCCTAGGCATACGCCTGTCGTAGACAGGGTTGGGTGGAAATTCATATTAATAAAGAGGGCGTGAGTCTATTGGGAAGGCAAAGATCAATGAGTACATGCAAAGTGGTTCACCTCTTACATGATGTCTCTAGCAATATTTCGCCGCATTTTTCGTAATTCGCTGTTGAGTGAAAGGGTTGTTTTGGGCCTGTTCAATTGTTTGAATGGGAAAAACTCCTTCCGATTTCTCATCTGCCATCTTGTGCAGGAGTCACGTGACCGCAAGGGACTGGAACATATCATGACTGGGGGCCAATAACCAGCTACGTACAACACTGCACAAATTTTTTACCCTTTTCATTGTCTGAAAGCGGATTGGCTGAGCCAGCTTAGATAGGCGTGGCTTCATTCTGCCAGCCTGTCTGACTGGGATAACATTCTGGCTTTTGCAAAGTATAGTGCCATCCATTCAAATATACGGCGATCTTGTCGCTTCACTAGCGTTTTAGTCTCTAGTTTATTCAATATTGGAGTATGAGCAACGTACAGTGACAATAAAGTAAGTCTCATCGTTGAGGAAAGGTAGGCCATAATTTCGAGAGGCACTTTGTATGTGTATAGGAAGTTAGGACACTGATATGGGCCGTCACACCGCCGTCTATGGCAGCGTTATATAGAATACTGTACAACCCTATACTTCGTATAGGTGTTGTATCCTACGACTATATAGGCCCTATATCCTGTAGTTAGCGCTAGTCCAGGGGAGTATCCGCGCGAGAATTTGTGTACGGGAACTGCTTGGCTGGTTAGTTTAGTAAGATTATTGTCACCTCTCTCTATTTGTTATATCGATGGGAATAATCAAAGCTTTTAAAATTATGGTTTTGGCGACTGCAGAGCCGGGGGACCCGGCTAAACTAAACTTCGCCTCAGAAACAAGGGTTGTCTGGACGAAATGTGACCCCCGCGCTTTTTTGAAAAAAAAGCCAAAGGCTTATACGAAATCTAAAGTCCGTCACGCCGCCATTAAAAGGTCGATCCTACATAGCGGCTCCCCTACCTTTTGGCCTCAAACTCCACTTTTCGTCATAGGTCGAACCTCCTTAAGTAGCCTCAAAAGCTGGCTTGCAAAAATTAGATAACAATGGCCTTGAAAAAAAATTTGATTTGAGCGATAATTAAAAAGTTCTCGCTAACCGCGTACTTGAAGCGGAGGGGAAGGAAACATCGCCGTCAAAACAAAACAAAAATAACTTGACAGCAGCTGCTACAGCTCTGAGCCAATCATATGATCGTCTTCGGGAATCCGACCAATGGCAGATGAGTTAACCGGGCTTCGTCGTCGACCAATGAAACGCTCTGTACTGACGGGTACACGGCGACGCAAGGTTTACCATTTCCCATCATTCAACACTGTCGCGGGAACTTACTTCCGGAATTTAACTTGGGCCGAAGTCGCGATATTTCAGAACAATAGCTCATATTATTTTTTTCACGCCAAGGATCTCGCACTTCTACTAATATACCTATTAGTAACATTTGGGAGGAGGTTCGTATCAAGTATGGACAGCTACTGATACTTTTGTCAGTCACTTCTCGCTCTTCCCGCCAATCTTTCGGCGAGCTTCTGTTTTCGACCAAGTACGCATGCGCTACATCGCCCAAATCGCCCAAGTCGTCAGTCTGTGGCCGTTCGCTGACCGAGTCAGAGGTAAGTTCTTTGCTCGAACAGATTTTTGCTCGAACTCGTATAAACAACTGTGGCATTAATTTATTATGTTACACTTGCATGACTACTATTGCTAGGATATGTTTTAGCGGCCTTCAATTATTTATACTTAAGAAATGTTCATTTTTTTTAAATCGAACCGTTATTCTTTCGATCTCAGGAGTGCCCTAGGCCTAGGCCTAAAGCTGCGCAACATTAATGTCGTCTGCTTCTGTGCGAAATACGCATTAATTCTATTGTAATTTGTCAAAATATTAATATTTATGGTAATTTAAAATGGATCGAACATTTTCTCGGCCACTAGGCTACAGAACCACTGAACGTTAAATTTTGTCTGCTTTTGTGAGAGGCCTAAATTTTATTCTAATCTGTCAAAATTTAAACATTTATAGCAAATTATTATCGATGGAACATTCAATCGGCTAAATTAGTTTTCCTCACGAATGACAATAATTAATTTAGTTTACAGTACAAATTGAAGAAATTTCTCTGAAAGCTCCGATCACATTTCTGTTGCTTCGTCGAATGATTGAAGTTCACATAAGTCAACACGGAAATTTCACTGTAGTCTGCGTTTATATATTGTTTTAATTTCAACAGAAATTAATATCTATCACACATTCAGTCACCTATATTCATTTACTAGTCATCTCAGTTCCGATCGCATTTCTGTTGTTTCGTCGAATGATTGAAGTTCACATAAGTCAACACGAAAAGTTCACTGTAGTCTGCGTTTATATATTGTTTTAATTTCAACAGAAATTATTATCTATCACACATTCAGTCACCTATATTCATTTACTAGTCATCTCAGTTCCGATCGCATTTCTGTTGTTTCGTCGAATGATTTAAGGTCACATAAGTCAACACGAAAAGTTCACTATAGGCATAGTCTGTGTTTATATATTGTTTTAATTTCAACGGAAATTATTATCGATCACACATTCAGTCACCTATATTCATTTACTAGTCATCTCAGTTCCGATCGCATTTCTGTTGTTTCGTCGAATGATTTAAGGTCACATAAGTCAACACGAAAAGTTCACTGTAGTCTGCGTTTATATATTGTTTTAATTTCAACGGAAATTATTATCGATCACACATTCAGTCACCTATATTCATTTACTAGTCAACAGAAATTAATATCGATCGAACATTCATTCGGTAACATTCATTTACCTGAGGCATAACCCAACAATGACTGATTTTACGGTACAAATGACTCCGCAGTCATCTCATATAAATTATTTTTGGTTTTAATGTAACCATGAAACATTTAATGTAGTCTGTTCCTATATTAAACTTTTAAATTCAACACCAAATTACTATTGTTAGAACATTCATTACTATTGTTGGAACATTCAATTAGCTAAGTTCTTTTTCCTCAGTCAGCATAACTTTTGTTGTCCTTATTTGCATAGCTCAGCGATTATCTTATTTATTGTTACCACCGAACATTTGCTTTCTTCTGATTCTGTGAAATATTGTTTTAATGTCAAGATTAAATTACTATCAATTGAACCATTAGTCAGTTTCATGCATTTACATGAGGCATGAGCAATTTAATTTACGGTACACATTTCAAAGCTTTCAAAACCTCAAAATTGTTTAGTCTTTATATCAAAGTGAGTTTTTTTTAATAGCCATTTAAAACGCCCCGTGAGGAATGATTTGCTGTACTTTCTAGCATATTCATGTAGCAAATTTGTAGTAAATTATTTGGAAAATTGAAATTATGTATTGTATTCTCCGTGGTCAAATGAGCTGTATTCTCCGTGGTCTTCATTTCACGTTATAGCTTTCGGCCATAACCAGTTACACAATTTAGTTCTAACATTCTATTTCATAATGATTTTATGGTTCGGAAGGACCCCGCCACGGCAGAATTGGTTTTCATTAAGTCATGTATTCCTTTGTCAATTTCATTGAGTAAAAATTATCAGATTAGGATGATATTGGTATATCGCATATACGACCATTTGTCTGTGTATGTAGTGAAATTATTTTACTATGTCACGGGGGTTCCACTTATAATAATTATTATCTTATTTAATTCTCTATTAACTTTACGACGTTTATATTCTATATTAAAGAATCTATGTCCTCTACCTTTTGTTCAGACCCTCCACAAGGTTCAAATTCTACTGAACTGACGCACCCTGGTCAACCAGTAAACCAGAGTTGGTGGCTGTTCTACACTGGAAAGAACAAGTGACGAGAACCAGGATTGTGGGCATGTAGCGAACCCAAGCCAATCTAGACGATTAGCGTGGATCTTACTCTTTGATCACTTGATGTCATAGCCATAGGTGAGTAGCCTCACAGTAATTCGAAATCTAGGATTTAGTTATGTTAACAAAAATGATTCCGCCTATACGACCATTCTTCTGTGTATGTATTGAAATTATGTCACGGTGTTTATTATAATCCAGTTATAATAATTTTTATGTTATTTATTTCTCTATAAGGTTATGATAGGGAAAGTATTCAGTTTATATGGTATATTAAAGAATCTTATGTCCTCTTTTTTTTATTCAGACCCTCCACAAGGTTCAAATTCCACTGAACTTCCAAACACAGCTACAGTAGACCTGTCACAGTAGACAAGAGTCGTTGGTTGTTCTGCACCTGAAGCAACAAGTAACGAGCACCAGGATAGTGAGCTTACAGAAGATTAACGATGATCACTTAATGCCATCGGTGAGTAGCCTCACATTAATGCGAAATATATGAATTGGTTATGTTGACAAAAATGTTTGTCGCGTGCGGTCATTAAACTCAGAATTTGGTTTTGGTTTTGAAGGACTTTAAAAGAGAAATTAATTTTCGCTGTTCGTCAGTAAGCTCACATGAATCTGGTTGTCCAGTAATTCAGTCAACAATTTTGTTTTTATATCAGTTGCATAATCTTATAAATAGCCATGGTGAAACACATTTCATCCGTACTGAGTAGTCAAACATCTAAATTGGCTTCATTTGGTCAATGAAAACTGGGCAATTCGTCGATTATCTCATTGTTGCGCGGTTAAAATAGCAATGTCTTGTACTTGTCTGTGGTCAGTGATTTGAAAGCAACTTTTCCTTGAGTTTACCCTTTTTATAATGACACGTTATTATTATTTATGAAAACGTATAAAATTATTTTATATTTTCGCGCACCTACCTAGTACATGTTAGCTACTGGGAGTTGTGTTGCTTTCAAAATAACCTTTGTAGATAATAATCAGTCATAATCTATTATGTAATTATTAATATATTGTGTCATTAATGGAATGTAAAATATGATGGTATTTTTCTTAAATTGTTTATGTAAATCTATATAGAAGCAGTATTTATTAGTCCATGAATAATCATCATGCCATATGTATCCCGTGTGCGTTGTCATTGGTAAATTTATCAATTATGAGCTGAAGGGTTTCTGGCTCATTCCTTGAAACGCTTGTTGTCTGAACTGGTGAACATTTTTGTAATACATTATATATATTTCTGACCCCTAAAGTTTAATGGCTGTGTATGTTTGCAGGTCATTGCCCCCGATTTTCATGTTCCTCCCGATTTGACGGGTCTTGTAAATTCTCAAGGTTAGTACATTGTTCATGTAATCTAAAAGTCATTAGTTTTACTCTAGCCTTTATAAAGCTGATCAAAATATCTTAAGTGAGTTTACTGATTACTGTATATTTATACATATGTTGTTACAATGGAACAGTTATGGTCTGATGTCGATTAGACCTTATTACGTCTCATCAGGCGTTTGTTTGGTCACTTTGGTTAAATATGATTTGACGCTTATTATTATTATGTTCTTTGATATACGGCGTGGTATTATAGCCAATTCCTGCATAATTTATTTCTCAGCATGGACATGGACGTTATGCGCGGCATCCAAATGGCTGTTCCCGTTGGAAGAGTTAAAAACCTCCATCCAGAGGTGGTCGGGAGCTATTTTTCTGACCCACAGTACGTAAATGATAGTAGATCACTGTTGTTCAATCTATATGTCATATTTTTTATCACTGATTAGATTTATATAGTAATGAAATTGAATTCATGCATCCGTAAATGATATATGATCACTACTGTTCAATTTATCTGCCATATTTGTTAACCTTGACCACATTAATCTCGTAAAGAAAGTTGGATTGATGCAAGCCAGCAGTAAAAAATCATTAATTTTCAATATGAACATAATCTCAAACAATTACAATAAAAACTTGTGTAGTTAATTAATCAACTATCATTGATCAACTATAAACGATATGGTCACTAACAGTCGCAGATTATTTTATACTTATTAGTCTCATGTAAAATGTTCGTTTCTATGATGCATTGTCATTGATTAATTTGTTGTGTAGTATCATATCTAATGCACCTGTACTATATTTTTTAGAATATGAAATACGATGATAATTCAACATGAACACCGGCAGAAGCAATGACGTTATGAGAGTAGAACACATGAAGACATCCCGCAACCGCGTACCTTGGGCGACAGTCGTAATATTTTATATGGTTGATGTTCCGATACTATATCGTAAGAAATGACCTGAACACCTGCAGAGATGGACAGTGATGACGATATAGATGCCTTGACCTGCTGCGTTTGCCATCGAAATGGTACAGTCGAAAACCCATTGGAACTTGGCCCTCTTCCAGAAGCACCAGTCCACAGGTATTATGGTGATTCAGAAAATATCACTGATGGTAGATCGCTTGTATGCAATTTATGTGCAGTGTATCTTAGCCGTGAAACAGATGTAAGTCGTAAAGACACTTGGCGTTATGCATGGCCTTCTGTATTGTGGTCATTTCTTTCATGTGAAAGACAGTGTAACAAGGAAATCTTTATGAATTTACTAACACCCAGTTTAAGGGATATGTGGGTGGAGGCGGAAGATGACATTGGCCTTGCCATACGTCGTTTGTGGAATTCCCCACCCTTGTTTGTTGATGCAACATCTACAATAAACCGGTTTAAGACTGTTATGGCAGAAGGGCGTATAGCAGATATTATGTCACTGGTCAATTTACACTGTTTCCCTCAGGTAAAATGTCCTTCAGGATGTTCCATTTTCGTAGATGATGTTTTGTGGGGTAGAGCGCAGTACCTTCAAATCCACCATTTCTTTGCCAAACAATTTATGTCATTCACTGCATTTGGAGCAGATGAACTTCTTTTTACAGGTATGCGTGGTGACTGGATTTTTCCTAAACGATCGCTCAAATGGACCGTGTCACCGACTTTAGTCGTTCACCCAGAATTGGGTCTGTGTGTTATTGCGTGCGATTCGTCGAAGCATGGTCCAATTTCTTCTAAGTACATACACGTCCCACAACACCCTGTGTTGGAAAATACTCCCCCTCGGTATAACGAACAATACGCTCCCGTGAGCATAAGTCCAAACTATGTACGCGCTGGTAGGACGACTTTTTACAACTCCTCTTCAAATGTTGTGCGACAGGTAGGTTCGTCAGCAGGACTGTCAACTTTTCGGTTGGCTGTTAGAAACTCAACTCACATTTGGTCACAACGTGAAGCTGATAGTGCGGGTTTAACCTTAGAAAATCGATCAGACATCAGGCATTGGGTTGTAAATTCGTACTTTTTAGGGCCAGAATATGCTCGCCGCACCACTGTATTCTGGGAAGCGTCAAAGACTCTTTATCCTGTAGAAAATCTATTGAATTATGGACGATCTTCCACGTGCATCCTTATGGCCGACGCGGTAGAAATGCGCAATATTTTCAATTACCGTAATGCAGAGATGAATGGGATAGGAGGAGAGAATGAAAATAGAAGTAATCGTAATAAAATGAAAGACTTTGTTACGATGGTACATCCAGCGGACCATAAGGGATTGCCACCTTTTAACGTTCCCTTGGTTAGAGAGCCACCGCCAGTGGACGACTTTTCAGCTGGGGCGACGATTCACTGTTTAGCTCAAATTTTACTTCATTCTAGAGCCCTCCATCGTAAGTTCTTAGATGCGCTGTGGCGGCCCAACAGCCCACATTATTTGGAAGAGCTCCAGAAATTTATTATGGAATTGACAAGTTCTAAGCACGCAAATTTCAACCGACTACTTGAATTAGAGAATAATATTCACACTGCCATTAACCATGATGGTGAAGGCGCACGTCGCAGCACCGAAGTATTAGTGGGTGACTTTTTGTCTTCTTTAAACCTGGAAATTGGTGTTCAGGAATTGGATGCCGAAGATATCTTGGGTGTCCTTGAGGGCATGGAGCATGACGTTCTTGTAGTGATTTTTCGGGGCCGACGTCTACCACCTTTTCTAGATTTTCAATCTCTAGCCAATAACACGTGGAACACTATGGTTGGGTTGACTGTGAGATCCCCACTCATTGCAACATACTCAGTTAGATTATCCGTACGATGGGATAGTAGCTGGGAATGGTATAATGCTGATCAACAAACTACACATAGACTGCTTGTCATAGTTAGAAGTAATGCCCTGTTGTCTCAGAGACGGGATGAGGCTATTTCCTGGTGTGGCGGCCAACTGAGTCTGCGGTGCAATACTCATAAAGACTGTTTTCTAATTCGGGAATGTGTGAATTCACCGCATAAATGTTGTCACAATAACTGCAACACTGCCATTCGTTGGCGCTGCCCAAACGGATTTCCATTGAGCCAATGTTATGTTGGTCTTTGCATGCGACATAAGAAATTACTACAAGCGGAGGAAGATGTTGTTTATGTGGAATCTAGGATGGATGTTCCTATTCTTCCTGAGTTAGAGCCGGAATTACCACAACTACATGAGGACTACATTGAACCCATAGTTCTAGATAATGTTAATTTTGACGAACTAGATTTTGAAGGTGATGATGCTGAGGAACCTCCCAATGTGGTAATTGGACCTATGGTAACGGGTGATGATTCTGATACACCTGATATTCCAAATGAATCTAATCGTGATATGTCACCCCTTTATCTACTAGAAAAGAACGATTCTCTCGCTGGTCATTTTTTCCTAAATGACCACCTACGTACCATGGTGAAAGCGGCTTTCTGTAAACAGCCAAGTGTTCAATGTCAGCGTATTCTGCAACACATATGTGCTACCACTCCTGACACAGCTGTGCCTTTACTTTATCCAGAGGCAATTTTGTTTCCAACAATTTTTTGGATAGAGGAAGGCAATACTGTTCTTGGAGCACTTCCCATCACTTCTTACAGCTATTCCAAGGAACGGCGATCAAAGGGGTCGCTAGCTACCCTTAAGGACCATATAATGGTAAGACTTTACGATGATTCTCTTTTGACTTCTCATATTGATGAATATATGCACTGGTCTTTTGACCTCCTTGTGAATATACACCTCAATCATAATTCTGCTTCAGTCGTGGTAAAGAAAGGTTTAGAACATTTGCGTCAGTCGCATGATGGTTCTGCTTTTTCTGGAAAAGAGAGCATGCTCTTTTTTGATGAAATCGATTCCCGGCGCCAGGTGCAGAGACTGGCGGGATTGATGAGAGATATTGAAGGATTTGATTACTTCTTTACTCTGACTTGTAATGAGAGACGTACGTTCGGTGTTTGGCCAATACGACTTGAAATAGAATGTGTTTATGGTACAGAAGGTCCAGCGCTTAATCAAGCACTTTCTTCTTACTGTAGTATTCTTTGCCGAACCTGGGAGCGTACTATTAGATATTTTCTTCATTGGATCCAACATAGCCCTCAACAACCGTGTGGGCATGTTACGGCGATCTGGTCAAGATACGAATTTCAGTCAGCCGGTGCGTTAGGTAATAAACCTCACGTACACGGCTTCCTAAAAGTTTCAGATAACGACGACAAAACAAAGTTGGATAGAATAAAATGCAGTCTTGAAGGTATGTTTCAACCTGAAGTATCAACGGACTATGACTCTTTAAAAGAGATGGGCATTGTAGGTGACCGCCACAATTATTACGATTTGAAAGATCTGTGTGCATCCCTCCATGTCCATGACTGTAATCGTGCCAACGAAAGATGCATGAAAAGGAATAGAGATGGAGAGATGAAGTGCAGGGTGCAGAAACACCCCCCGTCTTTCGATTACGCTTTTTCAGGCACAGAAAATATGTATGACGATGAGATTTTAACTTTATTCAAAGACATGGGATTAGGGGAAACCGATACCAATGAACAAGTGAAACTTGACTCCCGGTTCATTGGTGGACGTTGGACCTATCCTACGCAACCTGGACCGACATTTCTACCAACAATACCGTTATTTCTTGCAGCGATGCAGTCTTGCACAAACGTGCAGTGTGTAGACACACGTTTTCAAGTATCTTACGTATGCAAATACGCTGCAGGTGTTGAAGAACATCGTGATGCAAAATTTAACAACACAAAAGACAGTGATACTGTGGATGTATCATACGATGACTTAAAGAATTTGAAAATTTCCAGCCAAGCTAAGTATCACAAAAACGCCTCTTCTGAGCCTTTGGCACGAGAAATAGGTTTAGCGGAAATGTCTTGGTTTTCGTTAGGCCTACCGTTTGTTATGACAGAAGAAGAGTATACGCACGTTTCTACTTCCCAGCCAGAATATCGTGCTGCTATCACTAAAAGAAGACAGGGCCAAGAGCCTCTCCCGCCAGGTGGTGGCGAACAACCTTTTACAATAACAGACCGTCTGACATTCTCTGAATGGAGGCATTTCACCCCAAATCAAAATATCATCATTGAGCAATATTTTGATAATGTGTATTACTTGGATACGACATGGACTTTCTCGGTGAGACCTCCCGAGCTTATGTTTGTTGACAAACTTGAACTTTACACCAAGTGGTTTATTAGGAAAAGTAGCCGCACAAAGCTTGAAGTAAACGAGGACGTCATTCTTTCGCCTTGGATTGATGGCACTGGCCATGCAATTTTTCTTCGGCATAGATATATAACTGAGGCAGTGACTTTTCTAGAAACATTTATTGACCGTCCAGATCAAGAGGTGCCGCAGCACGTACATGATTTGTATGTGGGTATATTTTTGGTGTTGCAGACCGATTTTGACAATGGTACTCAATCCGAATTATACCTAAGGTTGGTAGATTCTACAGCCACCAAGAGGAATATTGTTGTTTTTCCCAACATCACACCTTTCCAATTTCCTCGATTCATAATACATTTGCTTCTGTCTAAAGGATCTTTCCTTACTGAAGTTGATTTGTATAGTGCCCCAAGTTTACAACAGGCTATGGTTTCAGCAAACCTAATTCCAAGTTTACACCCTACAGAGGCACAACAGTTGGAGCTTGTTCGGACTTTTTTACTTGATCAACTGATGTGGTTGCCTATTGGTAACCGACAGTTTCATAAGATTTTGAAATTTTTGCCACAAGCCTTCAAGTCCTTTTTCAATGACGATGCCATTCTGTATCAAGCTATGCCACTAGCTACGGATGTAGCAATATCCCAAAAAGCTTCAGACACACTCAAGGAATTAGAACTTCAGTATAGAAACAATGCTATTGATGTGTTGAATATGCAGCAATTTTTCAACTTTCCTGATCTTATAGCATTTCGTGCTCAAGAAGAGGTTTTTTACCAACCTGAACTTCAAAGAGCCCCTGGGCAGAGCGATCTATCGCATGGAGAACAACAGATGGCCCTTCAGGCACTGTTGAATGCAATTGATGCATTACGGCAACCTAACGTTTCTTTCGTGAAATTTCCTCTTCTTATAGGGCCTCCTGGTTCTGGGAAAACGTACCTTCTTTTGATGGCCCAGACATACGCTCTGTCTAAAGGTTTCAGGTGCATGCTTACGTGTCTTACGGCTGAACGGGCACAGGCCCTAGGAGGCCTGCATGTTCACGCACTTTTTTCTATACCAGTAGTGGATATAGGATTGCATACCGTAAATATCATTGCTGAGATGTGTCTTGGACGTTTAGCCAAAGACAACCTGAAAACAGAATTTCTACGGCGTATTCAGGTTTTAATTATTGAAGAGGTAGGTCTGATCTCTGCAGAGACGTTCGCAATAATGGACTTAGTTTTACGACGTTTACGTCAGTCGCCAGTCCCTTTCGGTGGAATTTTGGTAATGGCTTCTGGAGATGCCCTACAGTTACCGCCCGTTCAAGGGATGTCGATATGGAGTAGTTGTCATTTACTAACTACATTCCGAGTATTATTGTGTAATCACTATGTACGTTGTGCTCAGGATCAAGATCTACGACGCATGATTGAAATATTAAGGATAAATACAGTTACTGACACAGAAGTAGAAGAATATGTTTCTATATTTACAAGACGGTGCAGGGCACAATTTGTAGCGAGTTGGGATCAAGTACCACAACATGCACTCCGAGTTCTTTCTACACGTCAGGCTGTTGAATCAGCTGTACGCAGCCATATTCGCGCAAAAACTGGAGATCCTACCATTCATTCTTTGACTGCAAAGGCTTTGGACGAAGTCGAGTCTGTAGCAGGCAACTGGATTCCTGCCAATCAGGCTGCAGTTCGTTCTTTAAACCGAAGTTGCAGTGAACCTGTAGAGGTATTTCTTCACGCAGGTGCTCTTATGCGTCTTACATTTAATAATCCTTCCACAGGTAATACGCCTAGGTTTTCACAGGGTCAACTTTGTGTGATCCAGGAGCTCCCTCGGGTTGCCAACAACGGTATAGTTAACACAGAACATAGACTACGTGTAACGCTCATACCACCAGGACAAAGGCCTATGGAAGGCGATGAAATTTTTGACAGTTGGCTATCTTTTAATCTTCAACCAAGATACACGTCACCAGTAGTCATTGGACAAGGGGCTGCAAAAGGACGTAGGTTGCAGTGGCCACTTCAATATTTTGTTGCATCGACGATTCATAAAATCATCGGAGAGACCTGCACACAACTTGCCACCCAGTTAGGCAATCAAGCCTCTATGTATAAGGTTTGGGATAGAAGTATGTTACTTGTACTCGTAAGTAGAGTTCGCAACTTGCAAGACCTTGTATTTGTAGGAGATTTTGATGAAACCATCATAGTCATGACTGCTTTACTTCGCACCAAGTCTTCTTACAATGCGAATGTGCAGCGCACGCTTTTCCAACTTGACTCTTTACATGAAAGGGAGCGTGTGGTTGACACTGCGTTTGTTCAGCTTCAACAAGAACTACCAGATTATGAACTTGGTTTTGTTTACATGCTTGCAAGTACAAAGGATTGTGAAACAGCCTACGTTGGTGAGACTTGTAATATCAGGCGACGATTATGTGAACATAACAGTGGGAACGGGGCGCAGTTTACACGCCATATTCATCTGAGGCCGTGGTGCCTATATGTTCTGGTCATTGGCTTCCCGGGTGAAGCACGTAGCCAGGATAATGGTAATGCTCGCCGCCACTTTGAACATCTGTGGCATGCTGCCATTGCTGCTATACCCCGTCCCAATCGTTCCATTCAATCAATTTATGAGGCTGGTTTACAGGTCTTCCACCGAATCAAGCAACAACGTAATGTCCCAGACTTGCAGTGGATGCAGTGTGGTCGACTCATGAGAGACCTTAGGTAATTAATTATTAACTGAAGTAATTGAAGTAGGCATGTTATTAAAAACTGGTAGGTAATACCATTTTTCTCATATAAATGATACCGTTTACCAAGTGATTAGACACTTGGAGTCGAAGTCGGCAACTTCTACTAAAATGCCATTTTTCTCATATAAATGATACCGTTTACCAAGTGATTAGACACTTGGAGTCGAAGTCGGCAACTTCTACTAAAATGCCATTTTTCTCATATAAATGATACCGTTTACCAAGTGATTAGACACTTGGAGTCGAAGTCGGCAACTTCTACTAAAATGCCATTTTTCTCATATAAATGATACCGTTTACCAAGTGATTAGACACTTGGAGTCGAAGTCGGCAACTTCTGCTTAAATGCCATTTTTGCTCTTATAAATGATACCGTTTACCATGTGTTTAGACACTTGGAGTCGAAGTCGGCAACCATTTTTCTCATGTAAATAAAACCGTTTACCACGTGTTTAGACACTTGGTGTCGAAGTAGGCAACTTCTGCTAAAATGCCATTTTCCTCATATAAATGAAATCGTTTACCACGTGTTTAGACACATGGAGTCGAACTAGGCAACTTCTTCTAAAATGCCATCAGTGTGGACGTTACTTCACCAACGCTGAATATATACGACGCTTGGATTATTTGTATATATAAATAAAATGTAATTGAATTTCCATTCTCTTCATTGAACTGATGAAGGGAGAGTTGTTCTACCTGAAGACACTCTCCAACCGCGAAACGAGTACCCTCTTCAAGGCCAAGGACGTGACTTGGTTGGGTACAACAGTGATATACGATATACGAGCCATTTCTATCATATACATGGTGGAGTTTCAAATATTTGTAGGTACTGCGCTCTTAACCCTGCTATGCATCTTATAAGTAGTAAGAGACATTTATGGAAATATTACAATAATACACGAGTTCAAAATTTGATTATTGTACATAATACAGCTCCCTGCTATGCAACTAGTAAGAGACATTATGAAAATATTACAATAAGGTTTGTAAGAGTAATTGATTAGAAAGTAACTGCCGGTGTTCATGTTGATCATTGTATGGGCACCAAATAGAAATGTACATAATACACATTCGGTAGCTGGTGGGAACAAGCCACCTGACAGTTGAGCAATTATTGTCTAATTATTGATTGTTTATTGGTAACACCATTATTATCTAGTTATTATTATGAAGTAGCGAAGGGACCCACTGCGCAGTGGTCAGGCAGATACTTCATTGTATAGTGATTGATTATTGAGTGGTTCTGCAGTTATTGTCGTAATGCAATTATTGTCTATTTATTGAAAGTTCTATGAAAATAATAAAATACAACTTTTAAATGTTAAGAACAATTGTACCAACAGTCTTAACATTGCCAGACATTGTCTACTTATTGATTATTGATGGTAATGATATTATTGTATATTTATTGAAAGTTCTATGAAAATAATAAAATCCAACTTTTAACTGTTAATAACGTGATTGACTTTGTTTCTTACGACTTATTACTCAGATCTATACTCCAGGCAAAAGTATAAATGCCAGCCAAAAAAAAAATTTCAAAGAATAACCATTCTAATGCCGCGTAAAAAAATTAAATACAACTTGAAGTGTTTTGATCGTGACCTTAAAAAAACTTAGAATATCTAATGTCATACCACCGTTTCAAAAGGCATTTCGCATTCACCAAATTTTAAGAAAAATATTTCGTCATGATTATGAAAGATTGTCCCCCTCGGTGTCAGCTAATACAATAAGCCCTACATATTTCAAAAGAATTAGCGGAAATCATTTTTAATAATGGCAAGATTGCTACTGGTCGTCCATCATTAAATGATATGGTAACTTGAATGTAGTTGTAATTTGAATCGCTCGCTCCCGTGTATCTCAGCTACTTCGTGCACGTTAAGTAGATATATTTAAAATTTCAACTTAGTATAGCCTTAAATTTTGGCGCTATTGAGCTAATCTTAGGTCGGCATGAGGCGTGTGTATTGCACACGTTGAAGGCCGGTATTTTTCCAC
Organism: Sthenelais limicola; assembly: GCA_942159475.1. Classification (NCBI taxonomy): domain Eukaryota; kingdom Metazoa; phylum Annelida; class Polychaeta; order Phyllodocida; family Sigalionidae; genus Sthenelais; species Sthenelais limicola. Next base: position 77,648,544 of record OW804096.1, on the reverse strand, counting down.
ATAGATATTAGCCTTCATGGGTTCAATTGTATGCGAAGCATTTTCTACCATAGGGATGGGAGGTACTTTAATTATTAGGATAGTACTGAAATTATCATGAGCCTTCATGTAATGGCATTTATTGTCCTGGTCTTAAATTTATATAATTATATATGTATATGGTAATGGAGTTTTTCGTATTACGTAAGAGGACGATCTTATAAAAGTTATGGTGTAGCATTTTCGTTATTTTATCAGTAATAAAGCATTAGCGAAATTGAAGAATAACTTTCAATATGACGATTTATTGGGTCTCGTAGATTCTGTATAATCGACTATGTATCATCGAGTTTGCTTAGTAGGGCTTCGTAAGGAGAGAACAAATTGAAAGTGACATGTAATATGGTAGAATATGTGCGTGTATATCACATTTATTGTTTATTGTATATCATATGAGAAGTCAAAAGAGAATCATATTTGACATTTTGTGATATAATAATATTTCGTAAAAATTCAAAATCACAAAATATGTGATTGCACGTACTACAGAACTAGAAAACAACATCAATGGTCGACTGCCTCATAACTAGTAAGAGACATTAATGACAATATTATAATACCAATACAGAACAACATCAAATGGACTGCCTATCACACTGCTGCCTCATAAATAAGTTTATTTGGTTCGAAAAATTACTGCCGTAGTTTTTATAATCTTTTCTCATAATAATCTATAATTAAAATCTAACACTACGCCATTATGGCTGAATAATAAATAAGCATTTTTCTTGTAACAATCAATAATGAACATTTGTCAATATTATGGAAGTACCGCTGCTGCGTAATGGTCGAGTAATAAATAAATAGCAATAAATATACCATTGTTCTCGCATAACGATCAATAAATAGCAATTTTTTAATTTTGTAGGACTACCCCTGCTGCAGAATGTAATATATGTATCATCAAATAGGGGAAGAGAGAAGAGAAGTCAACATGGTTGAAAAATAAAAGACACTGTAATAGGTCATTTCCTTAGTATGAAAAACCATTTATTACTGGTACATTAGACTTACCTTGTGAGTGATTTATAGCATATTTTTAATGGGGTAATATATAAAGGGAAAGTGTGGTAGCGACAACACCATTAAAGGGAAAGTGTGGTAGCGACAACACCATTAATTCCATATGATTATAATGAGATTTATTATATTAACTATACGATTGAACTTGTTTTTGGTCAAAATCAGGCATAATAAAATAAGAATACTGACAATTAATACCTGGAGAAAGAGGATAGCAATACTGTAGTAATAGTATGTCTAATGTAAAAACCTTTAATTACATCGGTGTTTGATTTTGACCAATGAAGAAAAATTCAATCCTTCAGTTGAAATGATAGATGTCATTATAATTAATAATCAAATGTAAAAACCTTTAATTACATCGGTGTTTGATTTTGACCAACGAAAAAATTCAATCTTTCAGTTGAAATCATAGATTTCATTATAATTATATAAGTTTATTCAAGCCAGAACCATGCAACCCCATAAGGGCACCTAAACTATGTTTTGATCTTTAAAAGTTTTAACATAAAGGTTACATTTAAAAGTATCTGTACTGGAAATTAATAATAAAATTGCAAATTAGTTTTAATGTGAAAATCCGAAAGAGAACAAATTTTGTTTTGGATACTAAATATGAATAGTTAAGGTATAAATGAAAGAAATGTGAAAATCCGAAAGAGAACAAATTTTGTTTTGGATACTAAATATGAATAGAAGCCAGCAAAAAAGTCAGACAGTTTTATCGGAGCTTTACATGAAGATATAATATTTAGGCATCACCGTCGCCGGCTACGTTTGGTGCTCCTTCTGCGTCGTGCTGTATCCGGTCATTCTGCACGCAGGTGACGTTTGGTGCACGAATGGGGTTACATGGTTCCCTCATCTTCTCAAGATCCGGTAGAATTTCGCGTGGCTGGACGGAGCATATGTGGAATTTTCTCGCTCGCGCCACTTCGCTACTGCCACTGATGGCTGTCTTGAACCAACCGGTAACCACCCACGGTATTGCTGCTTCGCGGTAGGCAGCCATAGTTTGGCGTATGTGCCGCCGAACATCGTCAATGTTGATAACCGGTGCCGTTAACCTAGCCTGAAAGTACATGAATAATCATGAGAGATTTGTGTGGAACTTGTCAGAAACAAAAAGTAAAAAACACGATATGTAATGGAGGTTAAGGAAATATGTTGAATTGACAGTGAAAGAAGCTAAGGTATAAATAAATTTTTAAATTTACAAAAAGTAATGTACATTACCTCATTTAATTTTAAATAATTTGAAGACTCAGCTCTATACGTAAATAGATTTAATAAGAATAGTGACAATTTATTAGATGTCATTATAATTAGATAAGATTAAGTTAATTACATGTCATAAGTACTTACTCCAAAAAAAACCGGATGCAAGAAGAATTTGGCGAGGCTTCTTGATACCACCTCAGCGTCGTATATATTCAGCGTTGGTGAAGTAACGTCCACATTGAGGGCCAGAATGGCCGCACCACTCCCTTCCATCCCGAAGCACGATTTCTCTTCAGTGTGACTGCCGTCACAGGCTGACGCCGGGCACGTGTACATGACTTCAACATGCGAGAGCGTGAGGTCATCCACTACCCCGTGGATGGGGTAGAATTTCCCTTCGCCACTTGCCTCCGGTTTGTACGATGACAAGGGGGATTGGCCGTCTGTCGTGACCGGTATGAGCGGCGACTTGGTCCGTAAGATCGGTATCTCGAATAAATTGTCCTGCCTGTAGGACGGTTCGTAAATTAAAACCGTAGCCCCCAACCAGGTAACGTCCTTTGCTTTGAAGAGCGTATTCGTTTCCCGGTTGGAGACTGTCTTCAGGTAAAACAATTCCCCGTTCATCACTTCACTGAAAACGATGGAAAGAAACTTTGTTAGTCATAAAATAGCAAATATAAATATAAAACATATGACGAGTGATTCAATAGTTAGGTCAATATATTTATATTAAATTTGTAGATTATCAAAATGCATATTATGTCAAGGGGTAGGCTATAAATCTGTCCATGTTTATGTGGAGATGCCCACCTATCATGGCATAACCCCACTAAAATAATGAAGAATCACTCTGTTGTAGGCATATGGGTTTGCAGTAATGATTACCTGAATGTTTGTATATAATATATAATATGCAATAGATTTGATATTTGTTATATTCAGTTTCATTTCGGGCACAGATATATGAATCAAATAGACCTACCGAATCAGTAGCAGACGGTCGTAAGACGTCTCAACTTTTGCCATTTTACGATTGTCGAATTGTTTCACTGGCTGGCGCTTCCAGCCCCCTTTTTTTGCCTTCAGAATTTGCCCGAGCATGTACGTGTTGTCAGTAGCGGGTGTTCCGGTGAAATTGGTTAGTGTAACAATGTTGACTTCTGGGCGCATACAGTACAAACGAGCACCATTGAAATCGCCCTCTTCCATGAGTTTTATTACGTTGGTCGCCATGATCTGAAAAATATAATATGTACTCGTATAGTATTAAATATAAAATTATTACACATATCAAATTTTTTTGCAAAGGTACATCAAGCAGTCTTATTGAAACAATAATATTTGAGGTGTTTTCTCGTGCAGGACCTTATACCTTCGTAAACATAAGATTATATAACACTTTTATATTACGGACCCAGCACAGTCAATATTTTACAATCGGAATTTTATATTAATGCAGGTATAGTGTTTGATAACTCAGATAGCTTAAAGTAGGCATAGGCCTATGGCTGTGTACGACAAGCCATATAAGTGCGCAACTAAAGAAATATGAATATATTGTCGACGGAGGCAAGTGTAATGAATACAGAGAGTAATATGAATTCATTTAAATGAATTCGGAGTGAATGGCCCGGGTGTAGGAGAAGCCGTACAAAAAATTAAGTGGCTAAACTGAACCGCCAAACCAAAATCAAATGTCGTCTGCTCTAAAAAAAAAATGTTTATATTACTTGAATATTTCCAAAATCAAATAAATACATTGACAGTGGTAATTAAACCGGCTTGTTAAAAAAAAATGAGTGGATTCTAAATGAATGAAATTATTAGGCCTAGGCCTATGCCGGCCCGCATTGATTCATCCATGTTTCAAGGATACGACACGGGTCCCGAAGCTCAAGAAATATCGTCTGCACTTGTAGGAAAGTGATTAATATTCGTGGACAATGTCCAAAATGTAGTGAATACATCGACATAGGTTCACCGAATGACAGATCGGCTTGTGAGAAAAAAAAGTAAACAGGAAGTGTATACAAACCTTTTGGTTATTCTGTTGTCGCAAGATGACGTGCGAGTGCGGTGACTGTACTGTGCCGAGTGCATGCAACAGAAGCACTGCAGCCCTCTAGCGAAAACGCTGGGAAGCGCATCCATCCAAAGTTACGTCACATCCGCCGCATTAAAAATGAAAGATTTAGGTTTCAATAAACAAAGTATAGTTATCACAATCAGTAAAATCGGATAAACAGTGAGAACGCTATTGTAGAGTCCCAGACAGTAAAGACATATATATAGTTCATTTTCAAGTATTATAATTAATTCGTCGGCAGGGAATTTTATATGGAATACAGAAACATGAAATATCGATAGTGGCAGGTGTATGTAGTCCCGCTTATCATGGCCGCCATGACCGGTAAACAAATGGTTTCTGCTGCATCGTGAGCTGGTAATTATGCCAATAATATTTAAATCGTGACGAAAGGGAGAGATTTGGATAGGCATACACTTCAAACTTTCATTGGCTTATACAATAGGGAAAAACATTAATATATAGACCACGCAAAGCGCTCTACTCGCGCGGATACTCTCTGGACTCTGTGATTTGCTTGACGAGGCCTGCAGGTGTCTTTATGGCATTGCCATAAAACACCTGCAGGCGTTTAGATTTTAGGATTAGATTCTCTATTTCGTTAGCTTTTAAATGCAATAAATTATAATCTCAGAGTTTGTACCTATAAGGAGCGGCAGTGCCTCGATGTTTTTCTGATCGGAGAGGCTTCCTCAGGCCTACGGTATGACGTCATTGCTAGTGGTCAAATCTGATTGGCTCAGAGCGGTAGCGGCTGTCCCATCCTCCTTCCCTGCTCGCTGTTCCAACAACCTTTTGTTTTGGCGGCCATTTTTGAATTCTCCTTGCTTCGAATGCGCGGTTAGCGAGAACTTTTTAATTATTGCTCAAATCAAAAATGTTGTCACACCATTCTGATCTTTTTGCAAGCCATCTTTTGAGACTACTTAAGGAGGTTCGACCTATGAAAAAAGTGGAATTTAAGGCCAGCAGGTAGGGGAGCCCCTATATAGGATCGACCCTTATAATAATGGCGGCATGACGGACCTTAGATTTCGTGGAAGCTGTTAAGTATCTTTCAATAAGTAAATAACCACTCAAACTCTGATGACTGTGTTTAGCTTGTTCTCGTGTTTCCATAGCAACCAATACAACTGCGCGATCAACGTAAGTGCGCGATCAACGTAAGCGCTACTCATATCAAATACACAACACTCTTCCCCCTGCAGGTATGTTACTGATGATCTCAAAACAGTACATGATAGTTCATTGTTCTTAAGCATTAAGAGGGAATCAATCTTTAATACTATCTTCATAGAATATGCATATAAGATACTGTGTGGAAATAATAATAGTTCAGTTCTTCATAATATAATGGGAGACATTGCTTTACTTGAAGTTTATGACTTAGGATAAGATGTGTGTAACAGTTCTGTCCTTTATCCACATTGGTATTCTTTGAGATATTCTGATATGTTCTGAGATATATTCTGAGATATTCTATGATGTCTTTTGGGCCTTGGTATTATTGCTGGTGTGTTGTCTGTAGCTGCTGCATTCAGAGCTGGCTTATCCTTCATTGGGAGCTCTTTGGGCATTATGTGTCCCTTGGTAGGAGTCTTGAGTTGTTCTGGTAATGTGATATTTGCACCCTTCCTCTACGGGGGTTCATGGGTGTTTGTGACCTCCCTTTCCTGTTGTGATGCTTGTTCAATGTGTATCATTGAACCTGATCCATGAGGTTGGGACAGACCTGGCTCTTCTGCCCTGTCTGTAGACATATTGCCCTGCAGTATGACGCTTGACTCCCTTTGTGATGCTGAACGACTCTTGAGCTGGTCAACATGCCTCTTCGATACATGCCCCTCAACTTCAACTAAATAAGTGAGGGGTCCCAGTTTTTCCTGTACAACTCCATAGGCCCAGCCTTCCTTATTGTGTCTGAAATCACGTACCAAAACAGGATCTCCAACACTGAACCACCGAGGCAGGGTTGTAGCACCACTAGATCCCTTCATTTGGATTTTGTCACGTAGCTGTGGATGGACATGATCCAACCTTGTCCTTAGTGCCCTTCCCATGAGCTCTGCTGGTGTTCTGCCAGTAGTCGAATGGGGTGTTGTCCGATATGACAACAAGAAGGAGCATATTCTTTGATTCCAGGAATTTCCTGTGTTTTTGGCTTTCATAGCTTTCTTAAATGAACGCACAAATCGTTCTGCCTCACCATTTGTGCTCGGGTGATATGGAGGCGATAAAATATGTCTTACTCCATTTGCTTTTAAGAAGGTCTTAAACTCCTCCGCTACAAACTGGGGACCATTGTCCGAAACAATTTCCGAGGGAATTCCCTGTTGAGCAAACACCTGTCTCATAATTTCGATTGTTTTTGATGCAGTCGTGGATTTCATCTTGTGCACCTCAGGCCATTTTGAGTATGCATCAACCATTAAAAAAAACATTTCCCCCATGAATGGGCCTGCAAAGTCTATGTGGACTCTTTTCCACGGTCCAGATGGCCATTTCCATGGATTCCCTATTGTCTTGGTAGCTTTTGGTTGTGACTCTTGACACATTTTGCAGTCACGCACCACCTGTTCAATTTTTTCATTGATTCCTGGCCACCAAACATGGAGCCTGGCAAGTCCTTTCAATCGCACCATACCGGGATGGCTCTCATGTAACTCCATTAGCATACCCTCTTGGAATTTACTGGGTATGATCGTTCGCAGACCCCACAACAAGCATCCATCTTCTGTAGTGATCTCTACACGACGCTTATAGAAGTCCAGTAACTCTGGGTTTAAATCTTCTTCCCCTGGCCATCCATTTACTGTTAAGAACAGCACTTTTGATAGGAGAGGGTCATGCTGTGTTTCCAGGCCTATAGATTTGGCTGTTATTGGTAATGCATTTACCTGTGCGACATTCATTGCTTTTGCTTCCCTTGTCCACTTCACTCTGAATTTTGTGTCATCCTTTTGGTTTTGTAGTGGTAAGCGAGACAAGGCATCTGCGTTCGAGTTCTCTTTAGATGTACGTACTTTAATCTCATAGCTATATGCTGCCAGCTGAATGGCCCACCTTTGAATTCTGGCTGCAGCAAGCACTGGAATTCCCTTTCTTGGCCCGAAAATGTAACTTAGGGGCTTGTTGTCAGTCACTAGGATGAACTTCTTACCAAACAGGTAAGGATGGAACTTCTTAATTCCAAAAATGATAGCTAATCCCTCACGCTCAATCTGTGAGTAATTTCTCTCCACTGGGGTCAAAGTTCTCGAGCCATATGCAATTGGGAGCTCCCCTTTCTCAGTGACATGTGACATCACTGCCCCTATACCATATGGAGATGCATCCACAGCTAGAACAATAGGCTTATTTGGGTCGTAGTGAATCAGAATGCCATCCTTTGAGGTTAGAAATTTTATCACTGTCTGGAAAGCTTTCTCGCAACTCTGAGACCATTCCCAAGGGGTATCCTTTTTCAATAGATTGGTCAAAGGGCTAGTAATACTAGACATATTAGGTACAAACTGTCTATAATGGTTTACCAACCCCATGAAAGAATGCATTTCCGCCTGGCAAGTAGGTCTGGGTGCATTCTTCACTGCCTCGATTGCCTCATCTGTCATATGCAAACCTTCCTTATTTACTCTATAGCTGAGGTACTTTATTTCAGCCTTTGAGAATTCACATTTGCTTAGGTTACACTTCAATCCATTGTCATATAACCTTTGCAATACTGACTCAACATTCCTGTTATGCTGGTCATCATCTTTTCCTGTTATGATGATATCATCCATCAAGCATCCACAACCAACTCCTTGTAGCACTTTGTCCATATATTCTTGGAAAATCTGAGGAGCACAGCTGACACCATAGGGCAACCTTGTATATCGAAACAACCCCAGGTGAGTATTGATGGTCACATACTTTTTAGACTCTTCATCCAGCTCAATTTGTTGATATGCGTTGGAGAGATCTACTTTTGAAAACTTTTCTCCTCCATTCAGTTTCTGATATAGTTCCTCAGCTCTTGGCATGGGATATTCTGGGGTATCCACATATGGGTTTACTGTAACCTTGAAATCCCCACATATCCTTATTTTCCCATTTGGTTTCCTCACTGGAACGATTGGAGCTGCCCAATCACTAAATGTTACTTTCTCAAGTACTCCCATTTGTACCTGTCGGTTGATTTCTTCCGCCACACCATCACATAAGGCATATGGTACTGTCCTTGGCTTGAAAAATATGGGCTTTGCTTCTTTACGTATGTTTATGTGGGCCTTGATATTCTCTGCTTTGCTGGGACTATCATCAAATATTGCAGAGTACTGCTTCAGAATCTGCTGCAACTTCTCACTTACTGATACCCTCTCAGGCTCTACCTTTAAGACCCTATTCCAGTCCAAGTGAATGGATCTGAGCCATTCTCTACCAAGAAGTGTGTGTCCATCGTTCTCCACAATGTACAGTGGCAATTTAGGATGCAGTTTATCTTTATATACCACATCCAATCCTTTGACCTTCATTCTGTGGCCTGTGTATGACTTGAGCGACAACTCAGATCGTTTCAATTTCAGCCTTGTGCTTGAGAATACTTTTTTGAAAGTATCGTATGACATCAGGGATACCCCTGATCCTGTGTCAACCTCCATTTTCACTTTGCATTTATTGAGTTCAACTTTCAAGAGTATTTCCTCTGTACTCTGCTTTGTGTAGGGCTCAAATGTACTATGTACCTTAGATCTACCATTTACTTTCTTTGTTTTGGCTTGGACCTGGATGTGGTACAAAGAATCTTCAGGATCCTCAGAGTCATCACTTGTGTCCTCATTACCAACAGCGTGGACATTTGGTGATTTTTTTCCCTTTTCGTCCATATTTATGGCATTTAGCATTCTTGGGCTTTCCTTGTTTCTCCTTTGCTTCTCTATTGGGACATTTCTTGGCTATGTGCCCTAACTCCTGGCATGAGTTACACACTTTTTCTTTGAAGAAACACTAATCTGGTTCGTGGTTGGATTTTCCACATCTGAAACATGGTGTGGCATTTATCCTATTTACCACCTTGTTACTACCATGTATTTCCTCCACTCGTTTGTTTGCCATTTCCTGACTCTGCGCTACCTGTACTGCTTTTTTCAGGTCCAGTTCAGCCTCACTAAGCAGTTTGCACTGGGCCCTTTTGTCTCCCAGTCCAATAACAAACACGTCTCTAAGGACTTCATTGAGGAAAGTTCCAAATTCACAGGTCTCAGCTAACTTCTTTAATTCCTTTAAATAGGAACCTACATTTTCCCCTGCTTGTTGCTTACGAGTGTAGAAATTAAACCTTTCTGCAATAAGTATAGGCTTGGGCAAGAGGTGATCCTTTACCAATGTTGTGAGATCACCAAATGACTTTAGTAGCTGGGGCTGCTGGGGCCGCTAACGTTTTCATCAAACTATATGTCCTTGCCCCTACTGAGCTTAGAAGCAACGCTTTCTTCTTTGGCTTGTCATCAGTATCCTCAATATCATTTGCAATACAGTATTGTTCAAGTCTCTCAACATAATCAACCCAGTCTTCCCCATCGGTAAACTCACCGATGCCTGGAAATGCAGTCGCCATAACAGTAGTAATTCAAATCACTTTCAATGTTAGTGCTTCCTATAGTGGTTCCTACCTTTAAGTAGTAGATACATGCACTGGTCGACACAGCTGTCATTCACAATGGTGTTTTACTTTCATAGATATACACAGAGTAGATACACACACTGCCAGTCGATTCCAACACAAAATAGTCATATATGCAATAAATGTCAACAGTATTTAGGGCCACTGCACTGGTGTTTAACAATCCAACTCACAAGTTCATGTACAGCCTTTCCTTTTGCCTCGTGGGTGCCGCCATCTTGGATGTCTTAGGTTTGCTGAAAACTTGGAGAATTGTGCCGTTTTTTCTTTCACTGATGGACGTTGCTATAGCAATGGTAAAGTTTGTTTCAAGCTTGCCTCCTGTGGGTTAAACCTGCCTCGTCGCCATTGTTAAGTATCTTTCAATAAGTAAATAACCACTCAAACTCTGATGACTGTGTTTAGCTTGTTCTCGTGTTTCCATAGCAACCAATACAACTGCGTGATCAACATAAGTGCGCGATCAACGTAAGCGCTACTCATATCAAATACACAACAGAAGCCTTTGGCTTTTTTTTTCAAAAAAGCGCGGGGGTCACATTTCGTCCAGAAAAGTGTGGGCCCGCTAGACAGATGTTGATGCAGAGGAAGTCGTTGGCTATTTACTGTTATATGTATGGATTCTTTTTCTCATTTTCAATGACTAACCCCCCACCCACCCGGCTCAGCTATCATATGATTCCCTATGTGTTTGTTTTGATGGCCAGAACACCCACAACACAGATGTGGCTGTTCTGCGGGGGCGCCTCTAGTGTTAGTTTCAGTAAGTTTGTTGGTCCTGTGAGGTGAGTGCGAGGAAGAAGGCTTAAGCACTGGAGATCGCTAGACATGCATTGGGAAATCAGGGTATGTGCATTACGAGTACAATATAGACACTATGAACCCCGACGTTTTGCTTCTTAAAAATGTTGAGGATGTCAAATCTGGCATTGGTTTTTCACCTGGATGACGAAAACATAGGAAATCGGGACATCGAGCCAACTTTCCTAGACTAATTTCGCAGCTCCAGGTGACTGGTGGCGCGCTCTTGTGCCTATGGGAGAATCAGGATTCCCAAGGGAACCCACTGCGCCATTTCGTCCAGAGGGTTAGTGGCACCAGATAACAACAAAGTCAAAGAACTCTTAAATTAACTAGGATATGATACTGTTTGCCGGATAATGAAACATTAGGCTATTTAAAAAGCCTTCGCCGTCACCGTCCCCCGTCCCCCACCACCATGGCAGCCATGGTAGCCGGGTCCGTCTGCCCGTCTACATGGCACACCGAGTAATGATATGATGGCGAACTAGGACGTGCTAGGACGTGCTATGCTCGCTAGTCTATAATTCCTAAAATTATTGGGGCAAGTCGTGTATTATAGCCTACTAAATGGCCAAAACACACTCATCAATTTTTCTTCCTTCCTTATATGCCTTTAACACTCCATCTAAATGATCAGAGTGGCACAAAGGACTTAGGGCGGGTGAGAAACCCCGTGGAGGGGATTACCTGTATTACCTAGTTTAAATAAAATCTTGAAAAAAAAAAAAATCAATGATCATGGATTACAACTATTCATAACTCTCATGCAGACTTTCACGAAACTGTGAGTAATTTACATCTTGGTGCCATGAGCAGGACGATCGCCGTCGAAAAAACACTGACGTCCCAACGACGTCGCCCTTGTGATATTATCGCCCACCAACGAGCAGGGTATTCCTTAAATACTGACTTAAATAGCTAAGTATCTCCCAGACGATTCCCAATACAAACATTCAACATGGCACAGGGATCATCTGTGACGAATCTGATTTCTAGTTTTCTGGGTTTTGAAAAGAGTGTAGACGAAAACTTTGTGACCTCCACACCGGTCATAGGAGATCGGGACGATCTGGTCAGTTCAAGCCTAACCAGCCCGGGGTCTATGGACCTAAGCAACGATAATATTTTGGATAAGCAACTTGCTCTGTCTCCACAAAGTGATGAATCCCTACCTTCTGTCCACTCGAGGGCTGTTTTCTCCAATGATGAGTATGTATCAGTAAATGAATCGCTGGGTTTGGTGGATGAAAAGGCCAGCACGCTTCCATTGGTCGTGTCCCAGCCATCAGAGATGTTGATATCTCATTCTGAACGTAATACTGAAATTGAAGATTTGATTCGTCATAGGTCTATACATAAAACAAGCTCTTTAACAAGCTCGGCGAACGCAGAATCTGTAGTGATTAATGATAAATCTCCCATTAAAATATCCGAAACCTTGATCTCTGTGGGCATTTCGACTGACGACAAAACTGACACAAAGACTCAGCTGTCAGACAGTGACTCAAAGGCTCAGCTGTCAAATAATGAATCTCCCGATACTCCACAACAAAATGTTGTTGTGTGCCTCTACCAATACTGACGACACCAGGGTTGAAAAAGTATTACTTGATAAAGCCTCTAATACTCCCAGGGTCGAAAAAGTATTAGTTGATAAAGCTTCTAATACTTCAAAGGCTCAGCTGTCAAATAGTGAATCTCCCGATACTCCACGACAAAATGTTGTTAAATGTGCCTCTACCAATACTGACGACACCAGGGTTGAAAAAGTATTACTTGATAAAGCCTCCAATACTCCCAGGGCCGAAAAAGTGTTACTTGATAAAGCCTCTGATACTTCGGAATTGGAAGCTGTAATATCTGCACCGACTGACAGTCAGGCTCCCTCGCTTGCTCTAACTGACAGCGTGGTAGCCATGTTAATACAACAACTGTCACTGGCTATTGAAGCCGCTGTCAAGTCAGGGATAGACAATAATAATAATGTTACCAGCCTGAATACAAGTATCGATCAGATCAAGACGAGTATCTCTGATTTTAACACTGACCTGCTTGCATTATCTCAGCACCTTGAGGATAAATTTAATAAAGTAGAAAAGACCTTGGCCGATCTTCAAAACACCCAAACCCTAACCGACACCTCGCACGATGTAGTCACTGCTGAGGTTAGATCCATCGTCGATGAGGGTAGAGAAGAGGCCAGGAAGATAACCGAATCCCTAGATGAATTAAAAGCATCAACAATCTCTAAGCTAGAAGAACTAAATACCAATACTCACGATTTTCCTGCGATGCAGCCACAACGTCAACAAATTGCCTGGAATATGAATCCACGTCAGCTTAACGGTCCACCGAGAAGCTGGGGCCGCCGGCCTGGCCGCACATACGTCCCGCCAACACATTCTAATGCCCCTCGGGATGCCCCTCGTGGCAACCTCCGCCATGATAGGCCAAACAAAGGCAAGAGGATGTTTCTCGTGTTGGACAACATTGCTGATTTGGAAGATGTTGATAATATCCGTCAAACGATCGGGGACTTTTGCTTGTCCCTAGATGACAGTTTTGACGTGGATGATTTAGAGGATGTTTACAGAATTGGGCACTTTGACGTGAAAATAATGAGGCCAGTATATATTCGCACCAAATCTGTTGAAATCCTAGAGAGAATAGAAAATTCCATCGCCACTATTCGTCGTGATCCTCGTTTTGCACAAATGGAGGTGAAGACAGATGGTCTAATGGTTCCATCTGACGAGTACAACATCCTTCGTGACTGTCACCAATTGTTGAAACTTAGTGACCGTCGATCCGAGCTGCGAGGTAGCCATATCGCTATTGCTATCAATGGGGGAGATACAGAGTACTTTGCCTCGAAAGATCTTCATCTACTGCCTGAGGGTTGCCGTCCTGGGGATGCAAGAACCGTTGAAGTCACTGGTGGAATTGACAGAGGTCTAGGTTTCAAAAGCGAACATACCTTCTTGTCAAATTTCTACCCTACCAATGTTCATTATGAGGGACAAGACTTCCCATCGGTGGAGCACACCTTTCAGGCGGCGAAAGCTAATCAGCTGGGGCACCCGGAAAAAGCCGAGGAGCTCCGAAGGACCCCGAATCCATACGTAGTAAAAAGAAAATCGAATGAAAAAGAATGAAAAGGCCCTCCTAGAAAAACTAATCAAGCTGAAATTTGCTCAAAATGATGAAATCAGAAAAAAGTTGCTTGATTTACCACACTCGGAGTTCTTTGAGATGACAGCGGACCGGAAGTGGGCAACCGGCCTCAACCTTCCTCGCATCATCGGTACGGATGGTTCTAGATCGTCAGTGTCTGTCGGCGAATTTATGGGTTCTAACTATTGCGGAAATATCTTAACCGCCCTGAAAAGAGATCTTCTAGCACGAGTATAAGTTAGGTGTGGCACGTTTGGATTATAATAGCACTGCCACTACGATTTGACTCTCAATATTTCAACTTCTCTATTATTGCTCAACATGTTGACATTGTTAGTCATTGGTGACTCGAGGGCGGGTTCACTGTCTCAACCACTCAAACAACAAATTCCATCCGGGGTAAATCTCCATATTTCTTCTTATCCCGGTGCCAGCATTCTGAAATCTATCACGAGATCGACTGGTAAAATCAGCAGGTTGCAGGCCAATCAAGTAATAGTTGTGTCCGGTCTCTGTACCCTGACGACGAAAGACCCTGTAACCAAAGAGGTTTCTTTATTATCTACTGATGTTATGACTGCTACACTTCGGACGGAGCTTCACAATTCTTACCATCATAGTCTCCAAAACACGTTGGGCTCCCCTAAAATAAGCTACGCGCCTATTACAGGTATGGATCTGAATCAGTACAATCATCAAAGAGACATTAGTGACGGTACTCTGAATATTGAAGATCTTCCACCTCATCCTCTACAAAACACGCTGAATCATCAAGTCGAACTCGCTGTAAAGATTATTCTTGATTTTAATATTTCTCATAATTCCAGTACACCTTGGACTCAGAGACTCATTCACAGATTTCATGCGAACAATAATTCATTTACTCATAATTACGCTTATATGTCTCCTGATGGTTGCCATCTCTCTCCAGACCTACAAAATTACTGGGCAAAAGCCATCATCAAGACCTACTCTGCCAACCTATCGAACAGTCTTAACCCTCACTAAAACCTTATTCATATAACAACATGTTGGTCACATACTGATAGATGTAATCGTATGTGTGGGTATTTTATAATACAGGTTTGACCTGAGTGATGATATATGTGGTGAAGGGACATAGGATGTGAGGGAGTAACTTGTTTAGTACTCCCACTCCTCATCCTCTCTGCTTTCTCTACCCTATTATCTCTCACGGCAGTATGTATACAATGAGAAAATTCTTGTTATATCATGCAATATACTATGATATATGATATATTATTCCTTATTCACTGCTATACCATGTGTGTGTTATAATGATTGTTCGTTCTGTTGATAGTCATTGTTGGAGTATGATAATATTATATTATAAAACCTGGCTCTGGACGCTGATGATTTTTTTAAGGAGGTACGGGATTGACGTGGAGTAACTTGTTTAGTACTCTCTCTCTTCTTTTAGTACTCTACCTTGGAACAGTCATCTCTGTTCATAAATGTTGCTCATTTGCCTGTGCTATATCATCTACGCGGGCATAATATTTTGCTGTAGTTTTTGAGTATTATGACTAGTATAACGATAATATTGTTAAAGAAACTTGTTAATATATTATGATGTGGGGTAATACAGTACTTACTCCCCTGTTCAGTGTTAAAAACTCGCCCGTTAACCAGTACCTGTACTATCATTGTCTTAATGTCTGTGACGAGACAATATTATGAATGCTATCAAAATCTAAGACTTCCATAGTCTGACACTTTTACCTTAAAATACATTCCTCTTGAGTTTCTCGTACGTTCAGCCACTCTTTCTTCATGAATAATTATGCTATTTCTAGTAAAGTTGTCTCTCTGTATGCAAATCGATCATTATTATACCTGATATCAAGAAGTTTAATATTCTATCATTGACGGTGATATACCTGCTGTTATTATATTAAATACTAACTAAATCAGAATTCAAAATAGTACATTTCCCACAGCAACTGAACTATTGTGAAATTCTTTCGCTTGAATCGCGTCCATGTTAATTGTCAAGTCAATGTTATATTCTCTATCGCACGGTTCTCACTAGCTCTGACTAATAAAACACTGGAGTCTCCTTCTATACAGGAAGTTATCCTCATCATCTTTCAGCATGTCCATGTATCCATGTCTAGATAACCCAACTCAGCTTAATTTAACTTAATTTAATTTAATTTAATTTAATTTTGCTTTGCTTAACTTAATGTATAGCACTATATGCATTCTACGACATATGTCTTCGTCGAGCTGTTTGTATTTGTATCAAGGACAGAAGTTCAATGTCGAAAATATTCGAAAATGTTTGAAAATGTTATAGTGATGAAAATCTATGGTGGCATGAAATTGTTATGTCTTCCAATAGTGCTGTTTTTCATATGGGCTTCACTGAGGAAGGCAAAGTCAACTTTAACTTTAACTTTGACTTTGTTTTTGACAGTGGAGTTATTATATTGCATACTCATCTGCATGTATGAGTTAATTTTACCAGTATGGTTGTATATCTATATCGATGTTTATATTGTATGTTTGACTATGTAAGTCCCCTTCCACATTCACATTCGCATTCTTGTTGATACCACATGATTGAGGATGCGTTGTTTAAAAAATATACAGAGAAACTTCTATTGCCTTTTACACCGGTCATGACTGATTAATGTAACTTCATGATCTATTGATTATTGACTATTGTTCATTGAGTCGTGTAACCTCTACCTGTACTTCCTTTAGCATCACACATTAATGGAACTTGCTTTATATCTTGTATAGAGCCCTAGGGCCTAAAACTACTCATTTCATCAGCATACATTCATACATCATATTTAGTGTATCATCTCAAACTGTACCTGTATACTATTTGTGCTTCAAAAATGTAACTTTGGTTACAACTTGTCTTGTCTCTCAAGTTGTTGTTGTATTCAGCATACTTAATTATCTTTGAATACAAAGTCTTTTACTGTTGTAGTAATCTATCTATCAATTGAACATCGTACTTCTGAATCAATGTTACAAGAGAGTACTGTGCTCCTCTTCTAACAAATTAACAGATTATCTGATCTTGAGTCATGAATATCGTATCTTCTAACAAATTAACAGATTATCTGATCTTGAGTCATGAATATTGTATATAACGCCAATCATTCGGCGACTCTCTTACTATTGTCAGCTTAGTCTCTTCATCGTACTGTAATAGCACACTCTTTGTCTGACAGATTTCTTAATGCTTTATCTGCTAATTCCTGCTGATATTGCTCCTTGTTGAGGTTACATCTGCTAAACCTCCAGTTGTCAGCCCCTCTTCTTCACAGGTACTGAAGTTTTGTACAAGCCGTCACTTTATTTATTTATTTTTCTTGACTGATAACTTTTACTTGCATGTCACTTGCCCATAACTTGGACATAAATATGTCAGAGTTGTATCTGTTGTTGTATCTGTTGTTAACTGTTAACTAAGCAAACTGGAATTCGTATAAGGCATTCACCGGAGGAAATGATATGCTTGTATCATGATTGGTGTAACTACCTTCTGCATTGTACCATTCTTGCAAATAAAAGCATTCTTCAAATCAAATCAACGTTTGGAAGGGGTGATCCCATTGGCTGAGAGCCTAGCTGAAGGTTGATGTAACGCACCCTGTGATTGGTCGATTTTTTCCCCCGAGCCTACCGAAGATGCGATGCCGAGTGTTACCGAAGATGCCATGCGGCCGTACGCAGGGTAAAATATCTGTTCATGCTTTAGCATATAGGGGTCGGGGAATCGGTTATTTCTCAGATATTATACCAGAAAGACCTTGTTGTATTGGAGGTAACCCAAGTCTATGCACTTTCCCTAGGCCTGGAGACATTGTTTGGGTCGATTGGAAGCCGGGAAATACGAGTTTCACACGATCGAACGAGAGTCAAGTTATTAGCTGGTAGTTCTAGATAAAGTGGGTGTGGTTAAAATCTTAAGCGTTATGACCTGTAGGCCATAAATATGGCCACTTTTGACGCCAAATCGTCCAGAGTATAACCGCTGCGAGATATTACGATTTGTAGGGTTTGCTATGGTTAGTGTTTTGCTAAAGGTTATATGAATAAAGAAAAACAGTTGCGACACATTCCCCTCCACCCAGGCGTCCTGATCTCCGGCCCCACCCCCACCCTCAGTGCTGTTCGCTGAAGCGAACAGCGCTACTAAGGGACTGTTCATGATTAATCACTGGGGGGGGGGGGGGGCTAGGAGGATTTGGAGGGGGGCCACCTTTTTTTGCACAGACCCAGAAGGGGGGGCCATTTAATTTTGCACAAGTCTTGAAGGGGGGGCCATACATTTTTGTGCATGAAATTTGACCCGAAATAGGTATTTCTATATGAAAAGATATCTCACCACACATCGCGACTTACTTTAATACAACTTTAATCACAACCTTAATATAATCATGTAGTGTCTAGTATTACTTTGGATAAGCTCGGAACACAAATACCAAAACACAGAATCCAGATCCTTCAGTCTTTGCTCGGTCTTTTCTCATTATTCACAAACTCTTTCTCTTTACTGGGGATGGCTACTGGGTAACCAACACTGACACCAGACAGTGAAAGGGTAAAAGGATACAGAATATTCCAGGAAGAAGGGAGTCAGTACCAATGTGGTAAGATTGTACAATAGAATTGAACATTTTAACAGGTAAAAGCACATAATGACACCTAGTGTACAAATCAAGTAAAGCGACCTGCAGCGGCAGGCTTAGTGAACTACCATGCACCTAGTTTGGCTGACCTGGAAGAGGAGCTGAATATCCGACAAGCAGTGCCAAGACAGAGTCAGGAAAACTCATTCTCTGCTTGGCAAACTTCATCTCTACACGTAAAAAAGCAATGTGTGGGAAAATCCAAACAGAATCTTTTTGCAACCCTGCCACTCCTTGTGGTAGTAGTTAAAACTGTGAGCAGCATTAGTGGCATCATAATTTGGCTCATCTTCACTTTCGCTACTGTTGGAATAATGCATCGTAATTGATTCCACCTCATATTCAGGCTCAGAATCACTGTCACTAGACACATGTTGGCCCACATCATGTCCCTCATACACAACACCTTCCAATGTGTTATCATGGATCCCAATGTGACCAACTATTGTCTTGACTTTGTCTTTTTAGTTTTACTTTTAATAGTGAGCCCATGGTGTAGTCAATACTTATCTAACTCAGATACTTTTAAATTATCCAGTTTTCCTGATAAAGCCATTTGGGCCCAGTTCATATGTTTTTCCCTCCCTTTTTGTTGTTCATTAACTTGTTGATTTGCCCTTATCTTTTCACTCAACTCAATATAATGCAGATGACGCAAGTAATCATTGACAAGGCCAATGTCAACTGCAAATTTATCAGAAAACTTGACAATTTCTGCCTCACTCTCCAATTTATGATCAGAGAAAGTTTCTTTATGTTGGCATGGGACTTATCGGGTGCAGATAGAGGATTGGCAAAAGGAATCGATCAGGAGAAGCCTTTTTGTCAGGATCCATAATTTTTGGAATGATCTTCCATACGGTTTAAAATTAATAGAAGACAAAAAAATATTCAAAAAAGAAATTAGAAGGGTCCTGGCAGGAAGTTTCATGCTGAGAAATGAATGCTGGTACCTGGTCACGCTTGTGTATCGAGCGTAGCTATCTTACCGCAGTTCGTTAATCTATAAACATGTACTTGGTGTTACTAACAGATAGCTGCCCTTCTACATAGCATTGTGCTGGGCGTTACTGTCAGTAAGCGGTCCTTTCGCTCAAATCATGTACTGGGTGCTACTATTTTGTAGCTGTCATTTTCTTGCTCATTTTGAGGTTGTATTGTGTATCGCTCGCAGAGACACAGGCCTCTGTTGCCTGTAGTATCGATTTTGTTTATACATGTGATATGCCTCACTACGATTATTCCAATGAATGTCATGATAAATGGACACTGCCCAAGGTGTGAGTTTTTATTATCGTATTATTATTATCTATACTGTCTACTTACTGTAATAATAACTATTGTCATATTCTTCTTTCTTTTTTCTTAACATTTTCATAAACTCAGCACGCACTGAGAATGATTGTAGATACTATTTACAAAATGTCGTAGCTGAATAAAAATCTTAAAACAAACAAACAAGTCATCAATCTCTCTTGGTTATTGTAATGTTGAAAGCATCAGGATAGCCCTCAGCCAGCTGTTCAAACACTGTTCAGAACATTTTGGACAGAGTTTGTTCAACTGGTGCAACAAACATGGAGATGAACAAAGAAAGATTTTTCTATGATTATCCAATGTTCGGGAAGAGCGAAAAAGAAGATGAGAATTTAACCAAAGTTGCAAGCTCCTCAGAGGGTCATAGAAGTCATTCTCAAGTGCAAGACAGGGGCCTGAGGAGGCAGAGAATCCAAATTCTATTTTTCCATTCCACCAAGGCCAAAGATAGAAGATGTTGCCCTTATCAACAAGGCTGTGGAACATCTTCATGGCCAAATGGATCTAGTTTTGGGCCTGCATCAAAAAGTCCAAAAGCAGCATGGAGCAGAAGTCAGCTTTGTTTTTTGGAAGAGGCAGTGGTAAGCCCTGCCACATACCAGTATATAGTTCTCCAACGGTAATAGTATTAGTGCATATGAATGAGTTCCGAAATTAAAAAAAATAATTGAATACATTTATTAGAGTAATTTACTTGACTGTACAGAATTAAATAATTTTGTGTTCTAAGATATAGTCCTGACCCTTGTGGGTCGGAAAAAACGGCACATAGAAATACACAAATGCGTCAAGACAGGAGTCATGATGTAAAGAAAGATGTCAATGTCAACATCAACCAAGACTAACATGAATTTAATTTCATCAATAAATCTATCATACTCGAGTACATTTTGATAAGTAACAGTGAAATAAATAAAACAAAATCTGTGGGACTATGCGAGAATTCCATATCATCGCTTGGCTTCGGTATTGAACCATGCAAGCTATGTGCACTTGGTTGAATACCTCCACTGCACGATGATATGCTCCATCCCTTGGTTATTTTTGTCTTATTATAAGTTATAGGTTTCTAATTTTCATAGGATACCGATATGGAGCATTCCAAAAAAAATTATCAATCAATCAATCACATTTCTTTGGTGTCGAAAGGGGTAGAGAGAAAGGGGAGGGAGTGAGATTGGTTGCTTTACGCCCTTATCAACACATTGAACTGAAGGTTGAGAGGAAGGGGGGGGCCATGAATTTTTGCACCAATTCTGAAGGGGGGTCATACATTTTTGCGCAAGAATTTTGGCCATTTCCTCCTAGCCCCCCCCCCCAGTGATTAATTATGAACAGTCCCTAAGATCGCTTTAATATGCAGTGGCGCTTGCAGCAGTATTGGGAGACACCATTTCAATGCTTGTTGATATATTTTGCGGCAATGGCTGCCGATTGAATCTTCTCAGGATGATGTTTCGAGCTATACGTGACCTCCTCCTCCCGATGGCTGCTGTTGGTACTGGGCGCTCTGACCATGTGCGCCCCTCACTACATTCACCGTTTCCGAGACACCTGGCTCCATCACCTTCATCTCCTCCTGTGTCTGAGCATACTTCATGCTCATCCTTAGTGCAGTGTCAAGAGTGAGTGTTTCCTTGTTTATGAGTTTCTCCTTTAGCTTCTTGACGATTTGGCGCTCTAGTGGCTTCCCTTAGGGAATCCTGATTCTCCACATAGGCAACAGGGAACCACCAACAAACTCGGAGGCTGCTTTATTGTCAAGAATACTTGCCTCGCTCACCCGATTTCCTATGTTTTCGTTATCCAGGTGAAAAACCAATGCCAGATTTGACATCCTTAACATTTTTAAGAAGCAAAACATCGGGGTTCATAGTGTCTATATTGTACTCGTAATGCACATACGCTGATTTCCCAACGCATGTCTACCAGCTCCCAATGCTTAAGCCTTAAGCCTTCTTCCTCCCACTCGGCCGTATTCGCGTAGGCCAAACGTCGGGTAAGTTCGGAGATGGTTTCCCACTCTCTCGCCCTGCAGTATGATGTGCAAAACATCGCCCGTCATCGGAGATCGTTTTGCACATTTTTGCACGTTTTGCACAAACGATTTTAATGCGATTGTTGCTGGGCAGGATGGTGGGCAATGTCAACGTACAAAAACATTCCATATCTATGAAAGTAAATAGCCCAAGACTTCCCTTCATTCCCATCAAATTGTGACGATAGTCCTACTGGTGCCACACACCCCCCTGGTCTCACATCCCTACTACCTGCATTCTTTCTAGAATGAAATTGTCATTGTCGTCACCCCATTCACACGAGGCTGCCTTTATCCTGAGCTCTGTCACATACTCCTCAATGGACTCTCCCTCCAGTTGGTCTCTGGAGTTAAACAGGTATCTTTGGAAGAATCTGCTTCTCAATGGCAGGCAAATCTCGTCGAACTTCCTTATCACAGTATTATAATCCTTGTTGTTTTCTGCAGGGACTGGCGGCGGTCCTGGTAGCTGTGGACCTCACAGTGTTTTGTATTTTCTTCGGATGTCCGCGCCTCCAGTAACTAGGAATAGAGCTGTCTTTCTCGACGCTCCTGTCATGTCCACCGCCTCGGCATACATCTCAAAGTGCTCTTTGAAGCTTTTCCATCTCTCTGACACGTTTCCTCCAGTAAATACGAATGGCTCTGGTGGTTTTACTCCGTCCATTTCTCCTCTATTTCTTTTACTCCTGGTACCATGTGCTAATACTGCTTCTAGTACAACATGACTCAACGACGACTTATGAGCAACTGGTTACTTTATTCAGATAGTGGTAGTAGCTTGTTACACTCGCCACGAGGTGGCGGCACCTGTTAGTGATATCTACACACTACCGTCGTTTCTATACAGTAATGACATATCGATCCCGGCCAAAATTGCAAGGAAAATGTCTTAGGATTGTCATTATCGTAGCTAGAATACGCAGATGAGCAAGTTCGTGTTGGCAAAGACGGCAATAATTCTTGTTTCTCCTTCTATAGCGCCCGACCGTGATAACCGGTACAACAGCTCTGAGTTTTAGGAATTAGCCGATGGCGGCTTTTTTCAAAAGCGGTAGTCATGAAGAGTCTAGTATGGGAGATGGCCATAGGCCTAGGCCTATACCCATGATCATTGAGTAGAGGCAGGTTCGACTGACTATATATCATGTAGCCTACATGCCTACCATACCGTACATTACTTTTATGTGGTGCCTTTTCCCATTTTCTTGAATACCGGCCCAAATATTAATAGCTATTAATCCTACAACTTTGTGCATTAACATCACTTATAGAGGGTGAAATTATCTTTCATTTGATATATACAACATAATTGAAGGCTTACTACCCTACAGACACACAGCGCCTAATAAGCGCTGCTGGACGCTTAATTACCCCTGCCAGTGCTGCCGACGCTCAAAAGTTACTCAATAAGCGCTGGTGACCACTGCACCTAAGCGCTGAGTTTGCAGCCTAAATCCGTTTTTTTATCCGTTTTTGAAGCATTGCTCACCACTGCTTGATGCAGCGTTCACCTAACTCCAGTTCAGGAAAGGATTGACTGATCAACAGTTAGAGTACCAGTATTCTAAAATGCGGTAGACCCATCCCAAGAACAATGTAAGTAGAATTTAAAAGTTTCCATTCACCCCAATGTAAATGCATATATATGCATATATGATATAGGGACTTAATAAGTTAATTACTGCTTTTTATCCTGTGTGAAACTTATTTATGTTACAGGCCTAAATGTTTCCCTGAATACACCATCACAGGGCAATGTTCTATCAAATAAATAAGCTAAGTGGGGAGGAACTATTTTATTCATTCAGATATTTGAATGTGTATCAATAAAGCTAAGAACATACATGAACGTCAGTACACAAGATGCATGCATGTGTGCATCGTGGCTGAGTACATGCACCCTGCGCTCATAGCACCAGTGCTGCTGCACCTCCCCTGATGGGAGACCATGGTTACTGGTCACTGCAGTGACTACCGTCCCCCATATCAGTGGATGCCCATTTCCCTCTGAGCAGCGCATGGGTACGCATGTTCAGACACACTGTCTTGTGCATCTTGCATTTTACTCAGAGCAACAGCCAACATGCATGCAGGCTACTCTGTCTAGCCATATTAACAATTTCAAATTATCCATGGTGATACTAAAGACAAGACGATCTATAAGTGGCAGGAACACATACAAACTTTATATATGATTACACTGTGATATATGTATTATTGTTTATCTATATTCTAAGTTTCAAATAGTCTTGTGTGTTTCAGGATTTCCTTTGGATGCTTAACTTGTAGGCCCACCATTACTACCAAGGTCAAAGAAGAAAGAATGGCAGATTCATCACCCACGAACAGGACCCTCCTTATACAGTAAGTATCCTGATACAGTAAATATCAATTATCCGGTCCCATGGAGTTCCAGCATTACATGCTTAAGCCTATGCCTATCCATAAGATTCGAAATCCGACATCGGACATCCGTCTCCGTGACGCCACACTTGGTGAGCTTCGTCTAACACGAGGCCCGTGTAATGACGTCATAGTCGCGGGGATTCCCCACCGGAACCCTACCCAGAATGAGGCCCATGTAATGACGTCATAGCAGCAGGGAATCCACATCGCCGTATCATGTGCATGATCGGCGATGGGGTCCACACAATTAAAGCTAAAAAACAAAAACGATTTGGATGCGTCGTGAGACGCCATAGGAGGGAGGGAAGCAGGTAGGTTCTTGATAGTGTTAATCGACAAAAACAATTTATATTTATGAACGTAAATAGCCCAAGACTTCTCCTCATTCCCATCAAATTGTGACGATAGACCTTTCTGGTGCCACGATACTCTCCTAGACGCATCGGTGCCAGTGGCAGACCAAGGGAATGCCTAATTCTCCCCTTTGACAACAGGACGCACCACCGGTACTCGAAGGCTGCAAAACTAGTCTAGGAAACTTGCCTACCTCACCCGATTTCCTATGTTTTCACAGTCGACGGGAAAAAAACAAGTAAGGATTTGTCATCCTTAACATGTTTGAGAAGGAAAACGTTGGGGTTCATAGTGTCTATATTGTACTCGTAATGCACATACCCGGTTTCCCCAATGCATGTCTACTGTTTTCCAAGGCTTCCATGTTCCTCCTCAAACACCTTCGGAAATCAGCATAAGACTTCGGCATCGTTCGGGCATCTACGCACAACCATCCAATCACAGCAGTCGGGACACCCTCAAACCTCTAAGCCAATCACAAGTCGTTTAACTCTGACTCTGGAGTGGAAGCCATTGCCGTATGATCGGCGATGGCGTCCACATGGATTAAAGCTAAAAAACGAAATGATTTTGATGCGTCAGGAGACGCCATGGGGAGAGGGAAGCAGGTAGGGTGTTGACGGTGTTAATTCACAAAAACAATATATATTTATGAACGTAAATAGTCCAAGACTTCCCCGCCATTCCCATCAAATTGTGCCGATAGGCTCTGCCTCTGCTGCCCTGGTGCCACACACATCTAGACGATTTGGCGTCAAAAGTGGCCATATTTATGGCCTATATAAGTAGTAATAGGAGTCGTTTTTGAACGTACTTTAGTACCAAACAGGCCGCTATGGGGCTCCCCATGTTAAACTGGTGGCGCTAGTAGTACTATTTTTTTTTATGAACATGGAATTTTTTTTTTTATGTACATGGGATTTTTTTATGAACCTTTCGTTTCTTTTTTATCTGTAGAGTTTTCTCATAGAGTTTTAGACTGTACTTTAGTTCCAAAGACTCCCATATTAAACTGGTGGCGTTAGTAGTACTATTTTTATGAACACATTTTTTTTTTATGGATTTTTTTTTTTTATGAACATTTCTTTTTTATCTGTAGGGTTTTCTCATAGAGTTTTAGACTGTACTTTAGTTCCAAAGACTCCCATATTAAACTGGTGGCGTTAGTAGTACTTTTTTTTATGTAGATTTTTTTTTTTATGGATTTTTTTTTTTTATGAACATGATTTTTTTTTATGGATTTTTTTTTTTATGAACATTTCTTTTTTATCTGTAGGGTTTTCTCATAGAGTTTCTGACTGAACTTGGTGTTGGTGGTTATTTGATTTATGAGTTTCCATGTTTTGATACCATAGACGTTGGTGTTACCACTTGATATATGAGTTTCTTTTTTACCTATCATGTCTCAAGCTGATAGTATAGTTTAAGTACTGCGTCATGTCTCAAGCTGCTAGTATAGTCTAAGTATTTGAGTTAATTTGATATAATATTTGTATTTTGATTTAATTATTGTGATTATCAATTATCATTTACTATCAATTGAGGTTTTATAAATTAATACTGGACAATGAGGAAATGGATGGAAATGTACTGAGAGTTGGCACTATTCCAATTTCCTTTTTCTCTGTTATTGTGAGTTGCTCCTTATAAGGAATTTGTATTAAAAAAAGATTGTATATAAGACACTACAAGTGACATTGGTTTTATAATTTGCGCACCCTTCCATTATGGAAGGTACATTTGTTCGTTTTGAGGACATTCTACATCACTTTTGTGATGTAGAATCAGTCATATCTTTTGCCGAAAATTTTGGCTGCACAAGGCGAGCAGATGTAAAGAAACGGATATTGGAATTGGAGGTAAGTTTAAATATTTATAAAAGTTCATAGTATGAATTATATATTATGATTTATCTTTTTTAAACCCAAAAAACTAACAAGTTAGCGGAGTTATTCAAAAGTTTATATTTTTATTATATAGAATGGTACTGCTGAGGAACGCCCCATTTCGATGAGAAATAGACTGATCGAAAAGTCGATTCAGTCTGTTTCTGTTCAGACAGACCTTTCTGCCACCGATAATTCCGAAATCGCTCAAATTATAACTACACCTTTGACTTTGGTAAGAATTTTGTTATTTGTCAATTATTATATGTGGATTTGTATTTACATATATAATTATATTATATACATTATTAGATAATATCTAATATACTATTAAAATATTCTTTTAGGAGGAAGCGATTCAGGCTGCAGATATCCCTATTATTCCAGTAAGTTATTAGCGATCTCGATTTATTTGATGAGTGGGCTAATATTTGTGCAGTTCCAATACAAAGTCCGCTTCTTTCACTACCAGTAGTTCTGTGTCTAAGAAAGAATGCAATAAAGGTGACATATGAATTTATTAAATATCTGACTTATTTATTATTTGATACAGTTCATACATGCAATATATTAAATTATTTGAAGTATAATATGTAAATGTATATTAAAATTATTTTGTTTGTTACTTAGGTAAACGAGATGATGTTCTTTCTGGAGGAGGAGAAAAAAGGAAATGCGTGGATAATGATAATACTGCTGAATCTTCCAAGAAGTCGAAAATTAATAATGTAAATTCTAAAAATGTGTGTTCAGATGTTAATTTAGATACAAATTTAACGCATTTGCTTTATTACTGTAGTAAATGTAGTTCTTTTTTTAAAAATACTTTCACTTTTACTAATCATCAAAGAAAATTTTACAATAAATCTGAGTAAAACTATATGTTTTGGCTTTATCCTAGAAAAGTGGGTTTCGATGCAGAACTTGTAAGGATGAATTTTTGGATAGAAAAGAATTATACATTCATCGGGGTAAGATGCATGGACAGGGTTTGATGCAAGATCACAAATGGCTTAATGATCCATGGATAGACGATAAGGAAAATGTAGATGAAGAATTAAAAGAAGTTTTTGAGGCAAATATGGGACACATACTACACCAGCACAAAGAAGGTTCCGTAACATTTGAATTTAATTTTCCCACGGATGGAGAATTAAATTTAGAAAGAGACATATCAGAACACATGAATAATATCATGAATCGAATGAAAAATGCTTTCAAGGTTAATGTTAGTTTGGGAATTATTTTAAGACACCTTGAGACAAAGGAATACAGATATTTTATTCCATATAATAACTTTACTCTATTATCAGAGCCAATGTACATATCAAATCGAAAGGATGTTCGTGCATTTGAAGAGAAGATTAAATCTATAGACGTAGAAGAAAATATGAGGTTACAGAGACCGAATACAAAGTGGAAGCCCTTAGTAAAATATCTATGGAAGAGATTGTGCGTAATGTATTTTCTAAAAATGTAATGTGGAACGAAACCAATATTATTAGAATATTCGGTTTAAATAAATCAATATCACTATTGTAACTTTTGTATCGCTTTATTAGATATTCGTAGAAAAAGAAATAAAAACGTTACTATAAACGAAATAAACTGACTTCTCTTTTTTATTTTCCATCACCGAAATATATATTTATCGTAAAGATAGCTTTTTTCATTCCTCCGCACCAACCACGGCGTCTGTAATACTTTTTATCTAGGTCACATTCACCCACCCGCCCACGCACGCGCGCGCGCCCGGCCCGGGCCCCACAGGCCGCCGCCCGCCCGCCCGGTGCTGGTACCCGGCGTGCGTGAGCGGGTAGGCGGGTATGGGATTTCACACGAGCGTGGGTACAAATAAATGTAGACACAATAGAAGGACTCGCGTATGAAAATAGAATATAAGTCCTATAAAGATAGAAATATGATAGTAGTCATAATATAAGTCCTTCTGTTTATAGTAAGCTTGGTTATACGATAGACATAATATAGTCAGACTGGGAGAGAATGGGTCAAGGAGGATTGGAGGCGGGGATTGTTATTGTTGTTTACAAAACATTGAGTAATCGAATGGCTTAGCTTATGGAGGGAGGGACTAATTATATTTAGACTAGGGTAAACAATTGTAACTAGGTTGTAGTATGTAGATTACCATTCTTCATATATATATATTCAACACTAGAAGCGAAGGAGAGAGATCAGTCATCGGAGAAAGGGCTATATCAGAACACAGGAGTTAGGATCGGATAGGATTGGAGAAAGAAAGGACAGATTTACGATGTTGATTATTATATATCACACTATATTAAATGAGAGAGACGAGGGATGCGGTTACAACGGCGTCCAAAAGTCCGCCCTTTATTCAATAAACAAAAAAAGAAAAAAAAAAAAGAAAAAAATTTTTCCTCAATGTGAATATGATGTTGCGTACATGGCTGCTATACCCGAACTGGTTGGTTGCTACGACAAACACAAGAGGGGCGGGAAACGGTAGTTAAGCAGAGTCATGCCGCAGATATAGCCCTATTCATAATTACATAATAAATAGAAACCATATCACACTATATTAAATGAGAGAGACGAGGGATGCGGTTACAACGGCGTCCAAAAGTCCGCCAAGTCCCAATCGTATAATTAGAATGTAAGAAGAAGAACACACGGTAGAACATGGTAGAATCATTGGTCAAACAATAAATGTCTCAGTATAGAAAAGAAGAGAACTAAGTCTCAAGTCTATCAGCAAATGTTCATCACAGTTCAAATATCACAATTTGGTAATAACGGAAGAGATCTTGCTCTCAATGTCACACTTCCTATCGAAAGTTGTAATCAGATAGGATAACACCGCCATCGACCTCCAATCGCCAATACTTTTGATGTCTTCAAGAGGAACGCCTGAGTCGTGTAAGAATGCCGCGCCACTTCTGCGTAAGGAGTGGAGGCCGACAGAGGAAGGGTCGAGACCAATAGCAGCGGCACAGCTTTTGAGGAAACACAGGACATCAGAGTATAAGACAGGCGTAGGTCCGGACGGCGAGGACTTCAAGAACAAGGGACTGTCCGAGCTGGCAGGAAATCTGTAGAAATGGGTACGTAGAAGAGAACAGGCACATAAAGCCGGCTTCTCTACGAAGAATACAGGAATCGAATGGGTGCGATCTCTGTATTGTAAAGTCTTGGACGAGCGAATGTGGATCACCATGCCCTGAGGAACAAACTCCACATCAGATCTTCTAACAAGGTGGTCATTGGACGTAGCAGAGGTAGGAACAATGTTCGACTTTCTGAGCAACGTCCGAAAGGACAGTGCTAACACACTCCAGAAAGTAACATTGTCTAGTTTGGAGAAGTCCGAAGAGTCATACATAGCTAGAAGATTGGCAACAGATAGACACGCTTTCTGACGAACCTCCTTACCTAGCAACCTGGCTAGGCCCATCAAGGTCAGTTTGACGAGGTAGCTATCTCTGAAGAGAGCTGGATATCCAAAGAAACGATGCAGCGTACAAATAGCAGAAACATAGTTATTGCATGTGGAGTACTTAACAGACCTGCCCATGAAAACTAAAAACCGACAGACTGTACGGTCAGTAGCAGGCAAGGGAGCTAGGGAATTTTGTTGACAGAAATTGATAAATTTTCCCCACTGACTATTCCTGGTCTTCAGTGTGTTGAGAGACCATGCAGCGGCTAAAGTAGAGCTGACTTCACCATCCAACGAGGGAATGTCCACCTTGAGACACTTGCGAACTGCAACAGATCAAAAATGGGCATATGTCAGCCACGTCGCCAGAGTGGGCAATTCTAGATAACATGTCAGGTATATGATTATCAACTCCCCTCACGTGCCTAGCTGTAAGGTGGACATTAGAACGAGCACAAAGCCAGAAAATTTCACGTAGTAGGGACATGCTACACTTGTTCCTGCTAACGCCCTTGTTGATAGCACAAAGAACCTGCGTATTGTCGGAATAAATCACAACATGGAAGTTCGCCCAAGACACAGCAAAACGTAGGAGGGCCAACTTCACAGGCAAAAGTTCCAGGACGTTTATATTATCTAAACAACCATGGGGAACAAACTGTATAGCATTAATCCAGTGGCGATGAGTGGCACAGAGGAGGTCGTGATTACGAGGGAGCACATCCAGATTGTAATGGCCAGCTTGCCAGTCAAGGCCTGACTGGAAACCGTAGCCACTGAGGCAAGCATCCGTATGTAGGGTAGGACCACTGCCATAATTATACTTGACCATCAGATTTCTGCCATTAAACACAGATGAGAAATCAAGCCACCATTTGATGTCCTCTTGAAAATCAGCAGAAATTCTAATCCTTGGATTACCGTCGGGCAGATTCTTGAGCAGATCAATAACTCGCCGCGAAAAGGTACGACCACCTTTCACGACCTTTGCGGCATGGGCAAGAACACCGCAAAGTCTCTGGACTTGTCTTTTGGTAGCTCTGTGACGGTTCCGGAAGAATGACAGTTCAAGGTTTAGTTTCAGCATCTTGCTATCCGGTAGGGCTACTTCCATCTTGAGGGAATCGAAGAGGATGCCCAAATACACAGTTGAGGTACTAGGGGACGTACACTTATCCCAAGAGACTTTAAATCCCAAGGAGCCAAGAATTTGTATTAGGCAAGATTGGGCAGCTTGGCACTCTTCAAATGTGTCACCAAAACACAAAAAGTCGTCGAGGTAATTGATACAGGTGGAGAAACCATGGCGATGCAGACATCTCAGGACAAAATTAGATATCTGAGTGAAGATATACGGCGCACACTTGAGGCCGAAGCATAGTCGAGTGTCAACGAGAAACCGGTTGATCCCATCTACAGGCCACTCCACGCCTTGGTAAGTCCATTGTGATGGATGAACACTGACAGCACGATAAGCTGCCTTAATATCGACACTAGACATGAAGCACCCAGGTGTGATTAACTCAATGACATCATCCACTGTCTTGTACGAAAAGGTATAACATGTCGTGTCCATAAAGTTATTAATGGAGTTGCCGAGAGGCTGACGGCAGTCAGTAATAGGTCTCCACTTGTTATTGGGCTTAGGCACTGCACCGATAGAGTGCACACAATGAGGCCTAGTGTCAGAAAAAGAATACTTGCCCTCAGCGATTTCAGTAGAAATGACTTTCCCTATGAAGTCCTTAGCTGGGCCCTGTAACACAGATGAGTAATTTTGACGGTGGTACTGGGGCACTTGGGCAGATGGGTCAACAATCATAAACCCAAAGAGAACACCAAAGGTAAGATACCGCTGTAAGGGGATGTCGTTTTCCTGAGCAAGTTCATGCATCCAGCCAGCAATATTCCAATCCGAGAGAGCACTACCAATCCAATGGTTGTAAGAGCGAATCTTGCAACAGTCAAAGTAAGGGAGCACTGAAACTGGGGCATACTCAGAATAGCGGCTAAATCCATCCATGATGTCGAAGGCAATATCACAGGAGTCACACAAACAGTCATCAAGGGAGTGTACGGAGTAATCGGGTCCGCCAACACAACCAGAAGAAGAATAATCGTCCGTAGCTGTAGTGACAGTGGACGAAGGTAGCGGGCCGACGATCAGCTGATCGGGGTCAACAACTAGGACAGTCGAGTCTGGGTCAGGCAAAGCGGGCGTAAGCTTCGAAGGCGAGCACTGATGAGTACCAAATGACTTGGTATAAGTATGAGACAAGTCCTTATGTTGAATTGCAGGTATTTTGCAATCGATGGGGCAAGTATTAAGTCCAGAATCC
The DNA here is from genome assembly GCA_942159475.1 of Sthenelais limicola. Lineage (NCBI taxonomy): Eukaryota > Metazoa > Annelida > Polychaeta > Phyllodocida > Sigalionidae > Sthenelais > Sthenelais limicola. The sequence goes on along the minus strand of OW804096.1, from coordinate 77,616,092 downwards.
GATGGAGAGCCACGGGAAGAATCATCCAAAACTGATCTTACCGAGGAGACGACGCCATTTTGCTTCCGGTCTCGTGAAGACTCGGACTGGACGAGAAAATGGCGCCGAGGAAGAATTCATTTGGCCGACTCCGCACAACCCACAGCACGATGTTTTCCCTTACATTTCTTGCAGATGTGCTGTCTAGGGCAGTTAGGAGTTTTGCACTGGCGAAAATTAAAATTAGAACAAATCTCGTCAGAATCTGGGTCAGCATGACCTTCTGACTGCTTCCGGTTCTTGGACTTCTTGAGTTTGGAAGATGTCTCAGAATCAACTTTAGTGTTGGTAGAGAAGTGGAGACTAACACCAACCGGGTCGGGGGAGAAGTCAGCTACAAATCCATTGGAATACCTGTCCACAATGTAACGATCATAAGCCACAGGAGCCTTGTCTGTGAACTTCTTAGTGGCAAATAACTGGGCGATGTATTTCATGTGTTGAAGATACGAGCTGACATCGCCGTCAATAGACTCAAGATAGCAGACAACAGAGCACTGACCATATACGAGCTCGGCAAAATCCAACTTATTGTAGTCCAATTTCTTCTTATCAGGCTGAGCATAATATTCAGGACGTAACAATTTACCTGGATCGTCGTCCTTGCCAGACAACTTAGCCAAAGCCTTGGTCAGAGGTTCGGAGATGGCATCGCTGGGGTTGTCCGGGATCTTGAAGGTAGAAGGACGGCCATGGCCATGTTGACGGGAAGAGGAGGGGTCGACCTCCAACCGCTTGATGCGAGACTCGATGGAACGTAATATGTCCTTCATATCTGCATCCGCATCGGGCAGATCATCAAGTTGAGCCTCGAGCTGGGCAATGCGGGACAAATGTGTGGAAGAAGCAAGTTTGGAAGCATCCCTAGCCCTGACAAGGGCATCTTCCAAGGCAGGCATATACTTGTCTGAAGTGCGATCCATACCTTCAATGAGTGACGCCATATTGCGCGGTAAGAACTTGCACCTCGAACCAAAAGGAGCCTTGTGGTACCCGCTGCAGCCTGAACAGTTTTTCTCCATAAAATCAAGCAACAAGGAAAAAAGCAGGCATATAGGAGTTCGGTACGGTAACAACCATAATCACGATCACAGGTAAGAGAAGAAAGAAAAAATTTTTCCTCAATGTGAATATGATGTTGCGTACATGGCTGCTATACCCGAACTGGTTGGTTGCTACGACAAACACAAGAGGGGCGGGAAACGGTAGTTAAGCAGAGTCATGCCGCAGATATAGCCCTATTCATAATTACATAATAAATAGAAACCATTTATTTTCCTTTTGTTCAATGGATACGGATGCCAAGAAATATGTGACGATTGTCTCTGCAATATGGATCTGGGTGTGTTGGTCTGTCGTTCCGCCGGTGACATGGCACTATTTGGATACGAGGACGACAGACCAACACCGCCCATGGGTTAAAATGATGGATATTAGATTCAATTCGGCAGCCGTGCAGATAAGGAACTTTGTTGAACTATTAACTCTAGTGTATCCTAATCTGGCTTTTCTCGACATTAGAGATACGAATATCGATTGTAAAAATAAAATAATAGAATCTTCGGAGATAGACATCACGAGTGATTGTGTCAAGGTAAGTTATAATAATGAAAATTAGTATTATAAACTAATATTAGTTTTAACATTCGTAATACCAAAGAACTAGAACTTCATTTAAAACTAAATATTGACATTATTATACCGCAAGACGTATGACTATATTTTATTTTTTCTAGAACCAGACGTCAGTCGATTCTTCTATAAAAACACTACAACTAACATCGGTGACTTTACCAGCGGGGGTGATGGTGCAAGCACTAATTTATCTTCTATTGTTTTCACTCCTACTACAGACCATAATATAACTCTATCAAGCTCGGATGGTATATCATCATTTCATTCTACTTCTACAATAACACCCTTCCATTCTACTCATACAACCTCTTCCATTTATAGCCAGCTCGGTTATACAAATATTGTTAGTGGAATTAACATTAAGGTAATTATTGCGTTCATTTATCATATTCCATCTGCGTATCGCACAAGATCATATTTATTTTGAGAATACTCTAGCCAGTCAAAAAATTATGAATACTAACCAAAAATGTACTTATATTGATATCAGAAAATACAGACTTTATATATCGCAATATTTTTATAGCCCACACCTACCACGACCTCCACATCCCTAGCCAGACCACTAGCTCGACCACATCTACTTCTAGCCAGACCACTAGCTCGACCACATCTACTTCTAGACAGACCACTAGCTCGACCACATCTACTTCTAGACCAAATACCAGCACTGGGGTAAATATCTCCTTTCTATTACATTTGTAAATGTCTTCCTAAATAATTAACATAGTGATATCTAATAATATTGTAAAATTGACAAGCCCAAATTGTCTAATTTTAAGTTAAAGTTGTCTCATTCAGCCAGACATTCGTCGCGCCCCTACCGGCCAGAAGGCTACCCACACTTTCTTACCGCCACAACGCTCGCGGATTTCTTATCATCCCAAAGTCCAAAGGTACAGGTGAGGTCCAGGTCTGACCGTTATCTCAAAGTCAATCACGTGGGAAAGGAGGGGAGGGGCTGACCGCTAGGTCAGGGGAGGGGAGGGAATACTGATTAAAGAGTGGGAGGGAGAGGGGAGGGGAGATAACCACGTGACCTGGTCACCACCCAAAGAGATTGGTCAGAGTGGCAGTGGTCACTCTGAGCCTCGTTTTTAATAAGTGTCTGGCATTGTTATCCTGTGGCTGATTGGATCTCTAATCTAACCTGTCAATTAATTGGACCAACGAGACCAAAACCAATCAGCGCAGGACCAGTGTATTTCGTCATAAATCTGTCTAGTATAAAAATAAAGGAAAGATGGAAATCAGTCTTCCGAGGCTGGTACTGATTTGAAGCATACATCTCTGTGTGTTGCGTTGATTAATTTCTCGCCCAACTACTGACCCTGAATTATTACGAAGAATGACCCGCATTTCTTCATTGGCGACCATGATTAGGGACTAGTTAGTTGGTCAGATCGGTATCCGACCTTAGAAGCAAGCAAAAGGAGTCAGGTGAGTGTGCCTTTTTCAAAACTGCCATTGTATTTATGGGTGTTGTATGTTTGGGACTCTGAGCTGGGCTTTTATTGGAAGGTGCATTAGCTGATCACACAAGTATTATCTTACTTTATCCTGTAGAGATAGTATTTTAGACATGCCACCGGCGGAAAGAATTGAGTATGTGGAAGAGTTCCCACAATACCTCGAAGCTGAGGATATTTTCCTAGAGGAGATATTCAATGATGGTTATCCACCGATCGCAGAACCTGAGGATTGGAACGACTGCGTAGGCACCTCTGAAAGTGTGATTCAGTTCAGCAGTGAACAGCTAGAAACTATGTCTTACCATTGGGATAAAATGTAATGAGTAAGAATAGGGACTAAAGAGATCAAAATTTTTGTTTTTGGAAATACCTGCACAAAAATTGTTACGTTGGATCTAGGCAAAAATTAATATTCCAAATTCTCTATACAGAAATAGAATATTCCAAATCAAGCAGGTAATAGTAATTCATCTTTACACATAATCAGCTAAGTCAAGTACCTCCAAAATGGCGTTGACAACACCCATTAACTGGGATATCACCGCCGAAGAGGTAAATGCACTCAATGATGCTGATCGTAAAGCACACTATGCGTCAATAGAAGTAGTTAGAAGGCGTATGGAGAGACATGCAACCTTGCTGGGTCCTAACGATGGGACCAACAAAGAATCACTCAGAGAGTGGTTAGAGGGGTTGGACAGAGTTAGAATCACAGTAGGGGCACATGATAACATAGCCATAGAAGCAGTTATATTGTTAGCGCAGGGATCATTAGCACGTTCCATCGAATCTTATGTAGAAGCACGGGGAGATGAACGCACATGGGAGGGTGTAAAACAGGAAATAATTCGCTTGTTTATGGGAGAAGAGGAGACCACTCAACTTAGAGAGAAGTTGAAGGGGATCCATCAACTCCCATACGAAGACATACGAATTTATGGCCGTAAATACCTGGAAACAGCTATGAGGGCTTATGAACCAGGCATTTTGGCCTTGCCTGTAATTCAATCACAATTAGCTCGAGATTTTATAAAAGGGCTCACCGATAGACAGGTACGGTGCGAGGTATTCTCAACAAGACCAGAGACTTTGGGGGAAGCAATTGACCTGGCGACAACGGCAGCGTATACCCATACGTTAGCCGATGCTCCAGCTAGAGGTGAAAGGAGAGAGGAACCTATGGAAATAGGCGCCTTACTCCCAAAACTTCGGACGCCAACCCAAACTCTGACTCCACCGACCCCTACTGGGGAGACCAATATGGAAACAAAAGCTGTGATGGACGAATTAAAAACATTAAGAAATATGGTAGAACTCTTAGGGAGGGAAAGATCTCAACCTTCATCGGTAACAGTTCATGCACCACCAGTTCAGAACCAGACTCAGTTTCCCTTTGTGCAACCATCCTATTTGCCTGCATTTCCGCCTTATAGCGCTCCAAACCCTGCCCCGGTTGCCAATTCTAATCAGGTAGAGTCACAACAGGGTCAGAAAAGGAAGGGAGGGGCACAGAAAGGGGGAAAAAGGTTTAGAGGTAAGAATACTTGCTATGAATGTGGATTAGAGGGACATTTTGCTAGAGAATGCCCTACTCGATTCGCACAAATGAGAGCGGCTGTACGGCCAGACATGGAAGAAGTAATGGATAACAAAATGCAACCCGTTATAGCGGCTATACAAGCATTGACTCCCAGAGTTCCCACAAACCCCTTTGTTCTCCCTTCGGGGGAATAAATTCGCCGGATAAGCGGTTTCGTGTGGCCCTTCCTGTGGCGGGAAGGAAAGCACAAGCACTTATCGACACCGGCGCCACTAGAAGTTTAGTTAAGTATGATTTGTGGAAACATTTCAATAAGGTAAACCACCGACCGTTAATTTTGGAACAAGGTGAACAATTACGGTCACTGAGTGGTCACGCTTTGCAGTCAGAAGGCAGGGCGATAATTAAGGCTGGGGGTAGTCATCTTCCTGTATACGTTGTTAAAAACCTCCAACACGATCTCCTACTAGGGGACGATGCTCTGGACATTTTGGATTCAGTAATCTGGCACAGAAAAAGAATCATACGTCTAGGAGGTAGAGAATATAAAAGTCAAACGGTAGAAGAAGAAATAGATTCTGAATTTGCTTCCCTCAAAACAGAGGAAGAAATCTGGGAAGAAAGATACCCAGAAGTTTTTGGCAAAAATGGTAAATTAGGCATAGTAAGAGATGTATACATGGAGATTGACACAGGGAATGCCCGCCCTATTAATCAGAGACCTTATCGCCTTCCCTTAAACAAAAAGCTGATAGTAGATAAGGAGATTGACGAAATGCTTGAGTTAGGTGTGATTGAACCAAGCTCGTCACCATGGGCTAGTCCCATAACTTTAGTACCTAAGAAAGATGGGGAAACCAGGTTCTGTTCAGATTTTAGAAAATTAAATTCTGTCACCAAGAAAGATGCCCACCCCCTACCAAATATACAAGATATCTTTGATAGTCTAACAGGAGCAGCGATCTTTTCCACTCTAGATCTCAAATCTGGGTATTGGCAAGTCCAAATGCACCCTGAAAGCATAGAGAAAACGGCCTTTGTCTGCCATAGAGGTTTATTTCAATGGCGTAGAATGCCTTTCGGATTAACTAATGCCCCGGCTGTGTTTCAAAGGGCAATGAACCAGATATTCGCCGAATATATTGGGAAATTTCTTGGTATATTCATCGATGACCTGGTGATTTATTCTAAAACACGGGAGGAGCACGAAAAACATCTCAAAATCATTTTTGACACTTTATCCGAACATGGTATTACCATCAAAAAGAGTAAATGTAAATTCTTTCAAGACAAGGTTGATCTGGGCTTTCAGGTGTCTAAACAAGGGATAAATTCCCATCCGGACAAAGTCAAAGCCATTCGAGAAATGCTCCCGCCTGACAGTGTGTCCGCCATTAGATCTTTTCTAGGTTGTTGTGGATATTATCGTCAGTGTATTCCTGACTATGCAAGAATTGTAACACCTTTGGTGGCGTTAACAAAGAAACATGCTAGATTTAAATGGGGTCCTGAACAACAAGAAGCGTTCGAAACATTAAAAGACGTTCTTACTTCAGACCAAATCATGGCTCATCCACAACCTGGAAAAGCTTATAAGCTCTATACAGATGCCTGTCAGTACGCAGTGGGATCCATACTCGTCCAGTCTGACGAGAATGGAGTGGAAAGACCAGTTCAGTATATTTCAAAACAACTCTCAGGTCCCCAACTCAAATGGGCGACTATAGAAAAGGAGGCTTTTGCCATTATTTATGCTCTAACTAAACTTAGACCATATCTATATGGCAGTGATTTTACCATCTATACTGACCATAAACCCCTCAAATCGCTCTTTCTTGGTGAGGTTAAAAATACAAAAATTCAGCGTTGGGCTGTTTTAATAGCAGAATACGGTGCCCCCATCGAATATAGACAAGGTAAGAACAATGTACGGGCTGATATGTTATCTCGCATAAAGACTCATGAAACTTATGACCAGGGGGAGGGGAACGCTCTCAGTAATTTTGAAGTAGGTGCCCTCGAGGAAACAGAGGAAATCCCCTGGGAGTTTGATCAGCTTGAGCGAGAACAAGTCAGAACAGAGCAGCAACAGATGGCTGAGTATCAGTTGGGCCTAGAGGAGGTGGACGATTACACACTAATCAACGGATTATTGTTTACAATCATGTCCCCACCCAATAAACCAGCTTATCCTAGATTGGTGTTGCCGCAATCAGCTCGTTACAGAGTGATAAGAAGAGCACACACTGAAGTGGGCCATCAGGGAATGAGAAAAACCCTTGATAGGATATTAGAGGCCTACAAGTGGCCTACTATGAGGAAAGATACCCTCCGTGTGTTGAGTAATTGTGATAAGTGTGCAGTAAATCGTGCAGGTCAAGATAAGGTTGCTCCCACAGCTATGCCTATAGCAAGGTACCCAGGTCAGATAGTGGGAATGGATTTATGTGGTCCTTTTCCTGTTTCAGACAATGGGAATCGTTATATTATAGTTGTAATTGATCATTGTAGTGGATGGGCGGAAGTTAAACCTATTGATAGAAAAACTGGGAAAAATATAGCTGACTATCTGGCAAATGAATATGTACCCCGGTACGGGCCCCCAGAGGTAATCATTACTGACAGGGGTCTAGAATTCATGAATCAACAAGTCGAAGGTTATTTAAGATCCATTGGGACGCAAGTCAGACATACTTCTGGCTGGCACCCCCAAACTAACGGTAAGACGGAGAGGTTTAACAAAAGCTTTAAGAATATCCTAAAAAAATTCATCAATGCGCGACCAGCAGAGTGGGAGAATCAACTCGGACCCACACTTTGGGCCCATAGAGTCTCCACCTCTTCAGTCACGAATTTCACTCCCTATTTTCTCACCTTTGGTCGTCAACCCCCGGTCCCCTTTGTTAAGATCTTCCCTGGGCCGGATGGTACAGAACCCCAAGTGTTAAGTGAACGATTACAAGCCCTCACAGATGCTTTCCGGGTGGCTGCAGAAAATACTGAAGCCAGCCGTAAGTATAATTATGAGAGGCTTAGAGCTCGGGCAAATGCTGGTGACTTACGTGTAGGTGACTCAGTAGTTGTATTAGCAGGCGCCAGAGCGCCCCTAGATCCTAGATGGGATCATGGGTATACAGTCCTAGGTGTAAGGGGAGCTGTAGTGATCGTAAGAGACCCACAAGGTCAGAGAAAACTAATAAATCGGGAGAGAATAAAATTGGTATCTGGGGATATTGCTTGGGATACAGTTAGGAATAGGCAAAACAGGGCAGGCCAAGGCAGGCGCAATCGGGCGAGAATACGGGCTCGGGCAGCGAGGCCACTCCCCCCTGAACCTCCTGGGCAAAATCTAAATGTTGACCCCAATGCTTTAATACATGAACCTTTGCTTCCACCTGTGAATCAAGTCTATCTCCAGGCGGAAGATCCAGCTGTAGGTGGCGCTGCGGACGTGGAAATGGTACCGGAAGTCGAGGAAGAATTCTATTCAGCCGACGAAGATATGGGTAGTGACGTGGACCAACCAGAGGTTCCGGATCCGCCCCGTCGTCCTCCTTATAATGCTGACCAGAACCAAGCCTTGGTCATTCCACCACCGGCTCCAGCACCGTTCACACCACCTCAGATGAGGTACAGGACTCCTGCAAACATAGAAGAGACTCCAGTTAACCCAACTGGAGGAGCAACACCTAGGACTCCCAGTACTCCTCTACCACCTCCTCAGATACGCACCAGGTCTCAGACAAGGGCCTTGATAGCAGCTCCGCGGATTGTGCTCCCACCAGACAATCCTCAGCGTCATTTACATAGGCGTTTCCATGCCAAGCGGAGAGTGCCTGCTAGCCCTAGAGAGCCTAGTCCACTGAAGGAGAGCGAGCCTAAACCTGGAAAGAGAGCAAAAAGAACATCAGCTTCTACTGACCAAGTACCGGACACGCAGGCAACCTCAGCACCAGATGCACAAGATGGCGGTGGGGACAGTGACTAAGGGGTTACTGTTGCTCACCTGTTACCTCATTTGCAGCCAAGCAGACATCTTCGAGGAAGAAGGTGTGCTGGTATACTCGGCTGGGGAGGTAAGGGCCCTCACAGCAACATGGACTGCATTAATGTTCCTCCAGCCCCCTGCTCCTCCGCCTATGGAGTCGTGGCTCCACATCCTTGAAGCTAAGATGGAAGGACTACACGAGTAGCAAGTGGTAGGAATCACCGACCTCAGAACATGGCGGCTTCATGTTCAATTCATCAAGGATCATCTACCCACTCCACCAGTTCGCACGAAGCGAGCTCTGCTAGGAGTGGTAGGAATGATCAGCCGATCTCTCTTCGGTACAGCTACCACAGACCAGATCGACGAGCTCCGAGCGGCAGTGGAGGCATCGCAGGCAGGCCTCAGTGTGATGTCTCACTTCCAGTCAGAGATGGTTTCTGTGGTAAACCAGACCCGTCTGTTCCTACGAGAGAATCGAGTCGACATCCAAAACCTGCAAGAGATAAGCCAAAATCTGACTGACCAGGTATCTGAAATTGTTCATCATTTAAATGGTTTTTCTAGAGATATTCATCGTATGCATATGAGAAGAGAGGTTGATCAGGCCCTAAGCCAAGTTGACCGCATTATGCTGGTATATTATAGGCAAATTGATTTATTCCATCGCCAGAGAACACACCTAGAGCACGGGTACTTGACTGATGAAATATTACCTGAAGTACATTTAAATGAAATTCTTCACCAATTGAGTGAGAGGGGACACCAACCAATAGACGATGTTCGTTGGTACTACAGAAGTGTACAAGTTCAAATCATATCTGAGTCAGACGAGCAATTAGTTTATCAGGTGGTCATCCCTGCAGTTTCGGCTACTAAGTATTTACACTATAAACTAAGGTATTTTCCTACCCCTTATGGGCCATCCTACCTCAAAATCATCAAGGGCATCGCTGAATTAGCGATGGACAGTGTCTCTAGTGGTGCCTCTTTTGTTCCTAACCACTGCATGGGATACAGCCCAGCTGTATGTTCCTCTGCGTTGGAGAACCTAAAACCAACATGTGAAACAGAAATAATTTTAGGCAAAGGTCCAGTAAAGTGTCAGATAGAGATTAAGAAGCGTGGCAATGTCAGTAACGAAATATTCAGAGATTTTGAACAACTGTCATCGGTTATCCTTGCAGTATACTTTCCAGTCGAGACTGTATTAAGGTGTATCAGTAAGAAACCTATAAGAAATGTTTTTACCAAACACACACGGGTCACAGTAAACAGTGGCTGCGTCTTATATAGTGAAGATTGGAGGGTGCGCAGCATCGAGCAACATAATTCCACGATCAGAATTCCACCCCCCAAAGCCCTGTCCCTACCCTCTCTCAACTTAACCTATAGAAAGTTCGAAGACTATCCCGAGCTGAAGCAACAACTCCAGTTCAACAGCAGAATCGACGTCCCCCTAATTTCTCTGACCGATATTCCCCTTCCTCCTACGGTGCAACCTTTTTCCTTCTCCGCATCCACCACATGGGGATTCGCGACCCTCATGCTCACCCTAGCAATCGTGATTGGATTGATAGGAGTGGTGGTGTATGTGAAGAGGAAGAGAGACGGCTCTTGCCTCCCTCTCTTAGGTCAACGTCCTAACCAGAGTCTAGATAGACTACCCAGTAAACCTTCTGCCCCTCTTCCCTCCTTCCCCAATGTCTTTTCTAATTTATACCCATCCCAACAGCAACCCGCTGAAGAGATTCCACTGCAAGATTCTGAACCCCAGTCCCTTGGCGGTACTAACGATCTCGAAAACCCGGAGACCCAACCCCTCCAAACTGACCCCTTATCCTCCTTTAGACAGAATACACCCCCAAAACCCCCTCGATCGATGGATATGAAGCAAAGATCTGCAGTACCCCGTGGAGTAGTGTGTTAAAACAACGACTCAGATGAATATGTGGTGTGAGATAAAATTAAGCCGATATAATGTTAGTCTTAAGTGCAAATGTGAGCAGATTCTGATTTTAAAATGTTTTGTAGTGCTAATTTAATTGGAATCTAATGGTAATAATTACAAAGGAGGTGTTGTCACGAAAGCTGTTTAGTTTACTCTAAAGCAGGCCTAGTGCTGGACTGTGGACAAAGTCCTCACCCCTTTCGTAGAATTTAATTAATTGGTCTAGTCACCAATTCCTACCTAGTAAGTACGCCCGGTGTTAGCTTGCAGTGGGACGCACTCTTCTGCTCAAGTTAGGGTGAGAAAGCTAGCTGATTATGGGAAGGAATAAACCACCACTTGAGAGAGGACGATGAAGGACCCGTTCTCTGAAAGTAGGGTGAAGCAAAAATGGGAGGTTGTCACGTTGTTGATGGAGTAGTGATACCACGGAGACCAGCCTAGGAACGGTCGGTAGTCACTAGACCGATGTGCACACCTCTGCGGGCCATTTTTGGGTCGAGAGAAGGGCTGAAAATATAAAAGAATCGTGTCAGTCTTCTAGACCAGAGGAGCCAGGCTCCCAAAGGAAATGTATAAGTAGGTACCAGTGTCGCCACCTTGAGGATGTTCACGGCGACAGGTACCTAGAAAGTGTATAAGATACATGCTGCCACCTTACGGACGTTAAGTAGTGATAGGCAGCCCAAGAACGAGTAAAAGTATAAGGCAATATTCAAAGACTGCGTGAAAATGCCTGAGACGTTTCTACGGGGAGAACCCATAGACCAGCAAAGCCGAGATATTGATGAACAATACATTAAACTCAAAAGACAGTGCGGTAATACGCCACCTAGTGAAAACTCTTAAGAGACTGTGTTTACGAATTATCCGAGGCGGGTTCGCCGTACCACAGTAATAATTTTACGCTAAGGCATTGTAAAATCTTTAGCTATTATTTTGATTTAGGGGAGTGATTTCTTTCTCTGTACTTCTCTAGATTGTCCTATTTTTGCATTTTTCAATTGTATAAACATGTATGTACTTACGGGAGAAAGGGAGCCTCGATCCACATAGGGATGGCCGCTGTGAATTCGTCCGGCGGGCCAAAGGTTAAAAATCCCGTAGATAAAAATACTGGATCGAGGTGCCCCAACGTAAATAAAGGTCTCTCATGTGGAATTAGATACCGGGCATCAAAACTCCCAAATCTAATGAAGCAAGAGGGTAGAATTTGACTGGGGATGGCAATGGATTCGTGAGTGGAAGAAAAGTGATGCCCACTTATGGTTCTAGGTCGGGGGTTCCGGTTCGGCAGAACTCGGTCAGCCAAGGGGGTCGCCGCTCGGTGATACTCGGGGTTGCTCGGGGGTTGTCGGCCGGAAACTAAAATGAGGGTTGCGTCGATGTGTTGTCTGCTCCTAGAGTGGTTCGGAGAACTATGTTGTACACAGTTCTCCGAACCAAATGAGATTGGGACGTATGTAAAATTGACAAGCCCAAATTGTCTAATTTTAAGTTAAAGTTGTCTCATTCAGCCAGACATTCGTCGCGCCCCTACCGGCCAGAAGGCTACCCACACTTTCTTACCGCCACAACGCTCGCGGATTTCTTATCATCCCAAAGTCCAAAGGTACAGGTGAGGTCCAGGTCTGACCGTTATCTCAAAGTCAATCACGTGGGAAAGGAGGGGAGGGGCTGACCGCTAGGTCAGGGGAGGGGAGGGAATACTGATTAAAGAGTGGGAGGGAGAGGGGAGGGGAGATAACCACGTGACCTGGTCACCACCCAAAGAGATTGGTCAGAGTGGCAGTGGTCACTCTGAGCCTCGTTTTTAATAAGTGTCTGGCATTGTTATCCTGTGGCTGATTGGATCTCTAATCTAACCTGTCAATTAATTGGACCAACGAGACCAAAACCAATCAGCGCAGGACCAGTGTATTTCGTCATAAATCTGTCTAGTATAAAAATAAAGGAAAGATGGAAATCAGTCTTCCGAGGCTGGTACTGATTTGAAGCATACATCTCTGTGTGTTGCGTTGATTAATTTCTCGCCCAACTACTGACCCTGAATTATTACGAAGAATGACCCGCATTTCTTCAATATGTTCACATATTTTTTCAGCTATTTGATATTTCTAGCGTGGCAAATGACTTCACTGATATCTCGACCGTCACCCTTACCAAAACTACCTCCATAATATTATCTCGGGTAGGTTTTCCTCTGTATAATGTTTGTAAACTATATACGCGTATAAACCGAATTAAACTTACCTCCTCTCTTAATGGTGTCGTGTGGACTGTAATGTATTTGTACCCTATGACTTCAGAACATCGAGCAACGCCTACATACACGTTTTGTATATATCAAATATCAAGAACAAGAGTTCAAGAAAATAGTTTTACGATTTAAAATAATAACTAATGCAACTACTTTATAGGCGTTTTATTATGTTAGTATCTATGAATTTTCTCTCATGAACTTTATATATATATTATAACCTAGTTTTGATATTAATCATATTTCAGCTTTCCTCTATATTAACCCCACCAAGAAACGAGTCTACCAATGAAACCACAACACTCGCTCGTCTTACTCGAATGGTAAGTCATAAATATTAAAAGTCGGTCGCGTTGTTTCTCTCGCTCTCTCTCTTGATCCACTTTTGTCTATCCAGTTTACTCGCTGCTATGTTTTGGTATTGTGTATATAAATATTATGTATGTATTTTATTGCAGGTTGAACAAATGAAATCAAAAATAAAAAGCCTGATGGACGAACTTAAAGGAGACAGATTCAGAGAATTATTGCTAGAAATATGCACTTTGGTGGCTGTCGGTGGAGGAGTTTCATTAGCCATATGCGGAGCTATCATTAGATGTAAACGTTTTTGTGAAAAGGGGGAAATTGATTTAAATGACAGTTTACGGACGACAGCGATAAAGACCTTTAACCCGATGTTATTAAAGTATATACGACGAAGATTAGCTCAGACTTTGGACGAAACAATTTTAGAAATTCAAAATGAATCTTCCGGACCAGCTTTTTCTTTCGACGGCCCTGATGACATTCCCCTTCGATCTCTTGGTCAGCATTTCCTTAATGACAGTGACGATTCATCAGACGAGTTTTATGACAGGGTATCATATCATCCCAGAACATCGACAGGACAAAGATTTTCAACATTTTCTCGACTTAAGTAAAACGGACAAAGAATTAATATAAATATATGTTTATTATCTCAACTTATTTCTATATAATAGTAAAAAACCTACTCTTTATAGAACCTAATGTAGACATTGACTTTGAACAATAAATTTTAAGTCGTATTTACGGGTTATATGATTTGCTTTTTTAATACGAGCAAACAAATCTTTATCATATGAACAGATAATATGTATGTATCTCAAATTGTTTCTTTACATATGTGATCATTGTATATAGAATATATTGAGTAGCATATATAAGCAAATAAAGCTTATCATAACAATAGATAGATATGTATCTATTCTGACATCTCCACACGAATCTACTAAAAAGATATCAAAAGCTTACTCGTCTTAATAAAGACATTCTTAAAACCTTGCTCATTTCATATCCGTTTACTTTTATTATATTTATTTGCTAGCACTATAATTATGGGTTATCGGACCTCCTTCAATCATGACCTATATTTCGGTAATCCGGGAAACCTCATACGGTTCAATCCAGGAAAAGATGTCGGCTGAATCTATCATTTCTGGCAATGTCTCCTCCTTGAACCTCAAAAGGTCTGAGGTATCCTCCATTACCATCTGTGACTGATCCAAACCGTAGTGTTGGGCCACTTGGGATGCGGCTAACATCAACCTTGTGGGTGAAATTCGCCTGTGAGCCGAGATGAGTGGAGCAATGAGAAGTTTCTTGGATTTGCAACCTACATCATGCAGGGAATCACTCATCAACAAAGAGGCATTGCAACCACCACACGTTTTGGATACCTTTGCGGTATACTCAAAGCCGAGTAGGACCTGGTACATGCGCTCAATCAATTCCCTCGGTGTTGGTGCGTTTTGAACCTTTTCCTTTATTTCTATGGCATAACCAATTCCTAGCAGATTATCATCCATAAATTCTTGAGCATCCAGGAGGCATGAATCTCTGTCAAAGAATTCCATAGAACTTTTAGCCACCTCTCCATCACTTTCAGCATCTTCTAAATCATGAGCATCGTATCAATAACCACCCATGAATAGGTAGTGTAGCTGTGTGACTTTTTCATGATTTTTTCGCTCCTCTCTTCATTGTCCTTTCCGCTTGACTTTCGCTTTAAGGCGCCTGGACCTTCTTTTTGGGTTGGTGTCTCAACTATCGCTGAGGACATCATTACGTCCGGACCTTCTGTGGTGGTTGGTGTCTCAACTATCGCTGAGGACATCATTACGTCCTCGATTATCGGTGAGTCCTCGCAGGACATCTCCCTTGCAACAGCCACTGGCTCTGTCACAACGTGCATGTTTCTCAAGTTTTTAAATTCTTCTAAGGTTAAATTAATACATTCCCATGGAATGCGTTGCCCCATGAAGTTTTTGTGAACAAAGTTAATGTAAGTCACATCACGAAACACCGCTCGTTTAACCTCCCATGACTCAAGTTCAAAGTTTGCTTCTGAATCATTACAAAGTCGCTTTCCATGAGTTGTTAGTGCTTCTTCAATGACAGCAGTAGGCACAAGTACCCTTCGAGTTGTCTCCAAGTCCTTTCTCCTAGCAATCTCCACATAGCCTTTTTCACAATCGGTAGGGTTAATATTAACCATAACTCTATCGCTTAGCTTCAGCTTATCCATGATAAAGTCCTTTGTTGGCTATGTCCCACTATCCTTTGTTAGTATATGTTTCCACCAACTATTGCGATTATAGAATGATGAAAATTGTAGAACAATGCAACTTATATGACTGAGAATCTCAAAAAAAAAATTTTTTACCTAAAAAAAATTTAGGTACAAAAAATATTGTTCAGTATCTAATACGGAAACAGATCTCTTTGTAATATGCTCTTTTTTCTATAGGAGTTTCACAATCGACATCAAGAATATTTGATGTATTGTCATATGCACCACACCTAAGACAGGGACCTTCATCCCCCGTTAGTCCAGTGGCAACTTGTATACAGACCCCTTGATTATAATCTCCAAAATCCTGTTCATCGCAACTTTCATCACTGTCTTTAATTTCAGAATCGTAAACATCAAACACCTTTCCACACCAGCAAGGTATCTTAATGATATCCCTAGGTATCATTTCTCTCCAGTTACTCACCTCTCTATAGGCAATCATTGATTGTGGAAAGTCAACATACCTTTGTCCATACATTACACAAAATGGAGTATGAGCACAGGTCATTCCATTTGATTTTAACATAGGCAATGGAGGTCTAAAAGGTATAAACAATTTCTTCATGGGTGACTTAACGTCATCTAAAAAGAAATACACCTTTTCAAATGGTTCTTCAGCATCAAAGTTGTGCACAAACATCACATCTGAAGGAATGATAAATTGTTTCGTTTGCATGTGAAACTTGCTAGCAAAATGAAGTTCATAGTGATGTAAAAAGTTTTCAGCATCACGCTTTGGCACACATTCCTTATAAACAAAACACACATTCATAGACGATCCAATAAAGTTCCATCCCAACACATTGGGTTTGTCTATTATGAATATATTTCTGTCTACTACACGAGTATTAACAATGTTATAGCCAGCACCTCTTCGTTGCATTACATTCACAAAAGCCTTTGCAACCTTTTGAGCTCCTCCTAGCTTGTCAATTTTATCCTCTTTGTTGAGAATAACTCTTCTTCGGTAAATTGTTGGGATATCCATACTACTCGCATAACCATATCGAACCAATAACACTGTTCAAAATATCAATGTACTCAACACATTGCAAATCTCCTCCCACAGCTCGTCTTATTAGTTCCAATATGATAGCCGTTTGATCAGCTAAACACGTATAGTAAGCTGTAATAGCTTCATTTTGTAAATTGGAATCACCAATCATTACATTAGCAATTATTCCCTGTGAAATTTTCATTAGCATTGTCAATTGTCCAAGCATACATTCCTCTGATAATAATGCAAATTTCAACAGCATTTTACTATCGAAAAGATTATAAAGTTCTTGAAGTTCAACTTCCTCCAAATACGCCGCATGATGATGTAGACTTTGAGGCACCATAATGTCATTTGAATTTACTACCGATATATTGTGTAGCCTCTCATGTTGTAAATGCGACAGTTACATTGTTTACAGGTTTTAGGCTTCATTTTACATACTCTATGGTGTTTCAACTTGCGATTTAAAATGTTCTTGATAATGCAGTTACACCACGAGCATCTAAAATATATCCGTCCCACTGCAACAACATCCAAAGGATGGTGGCCATGACAAAATTCACAATAGGAAGGCATTGTTCTAATTACTCCAACGTTCATTACTCATTACAGCACCATAATATCTTGTCTCACGATTAGTAATATGGTAAAGTCTTTCGTGTGATAAAACACTCATTCCCTGTTCAGTCAAATTGTTATTGATGTTTTGTTGAATCTCTAGCTGCTTTTGAAGTTCCTTAATGTTCAACTTTAGCAAATAATTATCATTAATTTGTATTCTTAAAGAATTGGTTGATGACTCCAAACTAGCCAACAATCGATCATGAGATAGACTTATTTCATGGTACCTTTTGAGAAGCCTGTGAACTGCAATGCGACAGTATTCTCTTTCCTTTTTCTTCTTCGTCATAGACATGTCAAATATGTTCCATTTCGTAAATCCAATCAAATATTTTCCATTATTGTTGTACAAATTTATATGATTTTAATTTTGTAGGAGTCCTTTAATAGCTGTTCGTCATTATGAAATACTTGAAGAATGAATGGTGAAATAACTTCCAATTCTAATTCCAATTCGGCATCCCAATCTTCTTCAACCATAATGCACACATCTTCGATAATCACCTCTTGAATAACCATATTGAAAAATCCCATTACTATGGAACAATTCCTACAAACCTCATAGGAACATTATATACCAAAACTGCAATTACTAAAAAATAAGTGTTCATAAAAACAAAGTCTCAGCAAAAAAAATAACTCACGATAAAAAGAAAACTCATGATTAGACCTCATATAACAAGTGCTACCATCTAGTGAAACCTGGTATAACATAAGATATACATTAAGACAAAGACCTCATATAACAAGTGCTACCATCTGGTGAAACATGGAATACAAAATACATAATGATGTGTCTCCGCATATCAATAAGGAAAGAAACCCAGTATATGAAAAACCAATTCTTTATTTCGCAAAACTGAGCAATAATGCCTTCTCACCCACCCACGGATCCGAATTCGCTGCCGGCTATGATTTATACAGTGCACATGCAGCAGTTATACCCGCTAAAGGAAAAGCCTTAGTAAAAACTGACATTCAAATATGCTTACCTAATGGCTGTTATGGACGTGTAGCACCACGTTCAGGACTCGCTTGGAAAAAATTCATCGATATTGGAGCTGGTGTAATCGATCGAGATTACCGCGGAAATGTGGGAGTAATTATGTTTAACTTTGGACACGAAGATTTTCATGTAATAAAAGGAGATCGAATTGCACAACTCATCCTCGAAAAAATATTCATCCCAAAACTTAAAGAAGTACCAATATTGAATGATACCCATAGAGGGTCAATGGGCTTTGGTTCAACCGGAGGATTCACCTCATAAAAACATACATCCCAATAACAATAATAAGATGCTTAATCCATGTATATTGAAACCGCAATAAAATATATATATAAAAAAAAAAAAAAAAAAATCAAAAATCCACCTATCGGTGAAGTTGGTACTTCACTTAACCAACCGCTATACTCCACCTAGTGGTTATCACTGTACTAAAGTACAGTGTAAAACTCTATGGCAATATCCTATAGATAAAAAAGAAATGAATAAAAAAAAAAACCTGTACATAAAAAAAAAGTACATAAAAAAGAATCCATGTTCATAAAAAAAAAATGTACATAAAAAAAAAAATCCATGTTCATAAAAAAAATAGTACCACTAGCGCCACCAGCTTAATATGGGAACAATTTGGTACTAAAGTACAGTCTAAAAGTCTATGAGAATACCCTACAGATAAAAAAGAAACAAATGGTTCATAAAAAAAAATCTATGTACATAAAAAAAAAGGGGAACTACTAGCGCCACCAGCTCACTATGGGAGCTCCCATAGCGGCCAAAATGGTACTAAAGTACGTTCAAAAGCGACTCCTATTACTACTTATATAGGTCATACTGCTTAAGATTTTAACCACGCCCACTTTATCTAGAACTACCAGCTAATAACTCGACTCTTGTTCGATCTTGTGAAACTGCTACTTCCCGACTTCCCATGGCCAGAAACAATGTCTCCGGGCCCAGGGAAAACATATACACGGAGATTACTTCCAATACAACATGGTCTTTCTGGTATAATATCTGAGAAATAACCGATTCCCCGATCCCTATATGCTAAAGCATGAACGGACATTTTACCCTGCGTATGGCCACATGGCATGCTTGGTACCAGGCTCAGCATACATTCGGGTAAACTCGGAGAATATGATTTTTGACCCTTCCACCAGGTAGCGCCACCGTATGATGTGCAAAACATGGGCGATGACGCCGATGTTTTGCACGTAGATATAACAATTAAATTAAACGATTTTGGAGGTTGGTGGGCGGGATGGCGAAGCCTTTTTAAATAGCCTAAAGTTTCATTATCCGCCAAACACTATAATATCCTAGTTAATTTAAGAGTTCTTTGTTGTGACGATAGTCTATCCTGGTGCCACTCACCATCTGGACATAGTTAGAGATTAAGCGCGGCTTCCACTTACACGTCGGTCGGTACCACGCGGTCACCGTCGAACGGTGCCATGGCACATTTTGACTGACGTGTAAGTGGATACCGAGGCGACCGTCGGACGGTCGCATGGGAAGGTTTGACCGTCCATACCTCCCGTTTGACCGTCCATGCTCCGGTCAAAGATGTCATGGGGTACTTCTTTGACCGGAGGGGCAGCCGTAAAGCGACGGTCAAAAGTGACCACCTGTAATTTATTTTTTTGTTTGTTCGGTAATTATGGTTCTACCGAAGGTAGTCATTATATGGGATACGTCCGGGTGGCATGTGTGTATATTCTGCCTTTCATTTGCAGTTTGATTTTCTTTTTTTTTTAACTTTTCCCTTGATTTTGTCTAATTTATATCGATTTTTGCCTATTTTACGTCATATTTCGATTTGCGGGTGGACTTATGGTGCTGAATGCATTTCTGATGATATTTGTGATCTCGTATATCATGACAGCCATCCGTATGAGTTAATTCCGATCATTATTGCTTAATAAATTGCCAAAATTACCACCAATTTGTCACTAAACTTGATCCCATATCTGTATGCATTGCGCGGGCGGGAAAGCCCAAGCCGAAGTGTCTTGTGTCTTGTGGCAATTTTATGGTATGATTGGTGCACCCGCTTGTCAACAGACGGCGTGTCATACTCACCTTAAATAGTTAAAGAGTGACGACAGCCTTTCGAAACCGCGCTAGAATCTCCAACATGGCTCGAGTAACTCGTAGCAGAATCAATCCCAGAAGTCAGACAGCAAAGAAGACCACACAAAAGAAAGTGAAGACAAGTAAGATCACTGAAAATGAAGTTCAGCACCAGGAAACAGTGGCTGATGGATCGCACGATGGCCGGGAGGCAGATAGCACGGCCATGGAGGATGGGGGTGATCGGCGTGGTGCCGACCAGGCTGTGGACCTGAGTCAACCGAGTTTACGTGTTGGTAAGGATTGTATTAATACCTAGTGTATACCTGTTATATCACTACTATATCACAGTGTTTAAGTGTTTCTTTTAAGCATTTATGGGTTTGTGTGTGTGTGTGTGGGGGGGGGGGGGACGACATCTGTGTTGAGTCTTCTATTCAGGGTAGTTACATAGGCTGTGGTCGGGGGTGGGATGGTCGGGGGTGGGATGTGGGGGGGGGTTATTATATTTGATTAACCATTTTAAAAATTAACGAATCCATAGTAATGTCAACAATGAATTAATTTATGCTACAACACTGAAGATAAATTATTATAAATTATTAATAATTAGATCATAGCCCTATATGTTTGGCAATATATTAATCCAGTATAAATATTTATTCCTAATTCCTAATTCCAAATATAAAAACATAAAATGTAAGAAATAGTTGTACACTGTATTATATAGCGAACTTTTGTTAAAAAATTTATAATATTTTGAGGTTCCATTAATTATTAATTGTGTACTCTATAATATTTGCAGAGAAGGACCCTGATGAGGATAAGCCTCAAGACTTGTCGCTAACGAAGTCACCTGACATGGCACCGCCCCCCGCCAAAGTCGATCCAGTGCTGGCTGAGGCAGAAGGAAAGCCAGAGTATCCAGGACGGCTAGCTGTGGCCAAGACTTCAGAACAGGAGGACCATACCACATCCAGTGAATCGGAGGATGACGTTGAGGTGGAACCCAAATTACCACGCAAATCGCCCCGAAAGCATGTAAAGCAAACAGGCTGTAGAGGCAAGTGCCCCTGTGACGAGCAGGCAACTGACAAAACTGTCCAGAAACCGGCCAAGCAAACGCCAAGCACCTTGACGACGGACAAGCCTAACTCCAGTCATCAGCAGCCGGCAGTGGCAAGTACAAGTGCCACTGATGATCAACCCTACATTGGTGACAATGTTGATTACCAATATGAGAGTGATGAGGAAAGCACGCGACTGGATGAAGATGAGGAGCAGAATGAGGAGAGTGGTACTCAGACTGAATCTGGAGAACCTGCCAACTCACAAAGCCAACTCACAAAGCCTAAGAGGGTACGTCGGCGAAAGCCAAAGGAGAAAGCCCCAGTTGCTTTTGACTACCACAAGAGGGAGATGTTGGTGGATCTCTGGAAGGAACATCAGTTCCTGTACGACCCAAGTCATGACGACTACCTCAATACTGGCAAACGAGAGGCGGTAATCAAACAAATCGCCGATGAACTAGAGATGACTGGTGAGCACTTAACTTTCAGCTATAAAATTAATATTATTATTTAAATATTAAATAATATCTCTCCTGTTTGCCTAGGTAGTAATAGATAATATTATAATCTATGTACTGATATATAACTGTATGGAGAACTGTGTATATAGTTTTAGGTTTGATATTTGCCACAAATCGGATTAATCCTAATGGCAATGCCAGATAGGGTGGCCTACGGTATAATAACATTTATTGTCAAATTAATGGGGAATAGATCTGGTGAAAGTGCCAGAAGTCCTTAACACATGAAATAAGCAGTACAGAAAACTTCATTAGGAATTGTAGTGTGATCAGAGTAGCCCTTATATTTTACTTATATCCCATTGAAACTTTGTTGCTACCTTTGCAGCTCCGGAGGTCCAGAATGAAATGGCAAATATGCGAAGTACGTATGGGAGACATAAGGACAAGTCGGGAGCTGGTGTCGACGATTTGCCCAAACGTGCAAGGGAATGTTATGACCTCTGCCAATTCCTCCATAACTATATAATACCGAAAGGCCAGACCAGAACAAACTTACGGGTAAGTGCTACTTGTATAGGTATAGTTTAGGTCCAACTTTAATCAAAAGTATTATAATATACGGTGATACTTCCTATAATGGTATGGTCAGCCTCAAAAAAAGCCTACCTAGAGTGAAAGCATACCTACATTAAGTACAATTGTTGTTATTAGAAAATGTATAAGTTACTTGTACAAAATCAGAAGATTTAGAGATCATAGACCTGTTTATTTCCAAATACTAGACCTTTTCATATATGGTTGATAACCCTTTTTTCACTGAAAAGCCAGTTTTGTCGAAAGCGAGTCAGGCTCCAGCAACGTGGTGGTAGCTAGTCCAACCGCTGCATCCACACCCTCCAGGAAGTCGCCCCGCCTCTCACAAGATAAAGGGAAAGGTCCTGCTAAAACTACCACTGGTTTGGGAAAGGGTAAAGGTGTAGGAAAGTCTACAGCAGCTCGGAGCCTCAACCTGATGAGCCCTAAAAAGGGCAACAAGAAGAAAGAGTCAAGTCAGTCAAGCACTGTGGTGGCGGTGTTAGAGGGTCTGCAAGCACAACGGAGCGCAGACCGTGAGATGACGGAACGCCTCACCCAACCGCTCCTCGGGTCTGATGATTCAAATCCAAATGACGAGATCTCGACCTGGCTCAAGAGTTTAAGTCACAGACTGAGGAAGTTGCCACCCCGTTCATTCAGGAAGCTGCGGCACGAATTTGAAAACAGTGTTTTTGCGGCTGAGGAAGAGGACTTGGCTTAGCTAGAAACGTCTGAATATCTTTTATTCCTGGTTAACTGAGATTTTACTTGCGGGAAGGAAGCTGAAGCGGACTTTGCTTAGTTAGAAACGTCTGAATATCTTTTATTCCTGGTTGACTGAGATTTGACTTGCGACTTACGGTGTAATGTTTATGTTCTTCAAATCACTATGGTTTGATTCGTGAGAAAATTTAATTTAGAGTACATGGAAAGAAGTACCATAAATAAACAGATGTTAACGAATAAATACTGGCTTTATAAACTGGGTTTCTATTTATTTTCATTTCATGTCACAGCAATTAAACTTACTAGATACTTCTTCTTGTACTTGTATGAGTACTCACGGAAAATATTACTATATTCGAATTGTAACATGAATAATACATACAAGGTACAACAGGAAAATCAAACATAACAAGTACTACGATCGTAAATGAACTCATATAATTATTTATATGGCGGTTTAATAGACAGCATAGCACCTCTATCAAAATCAAATTCTCTTTACAACTCTTCAACTCCCGAATCTGATAAGTCAGAAAGTTACAGTAGTCTTTAGTTTGGAGGCACATCACACTCCTCACGCTCAACATGGCATAACCTGTACTGCCAAGGCAGTTGTCCATGGAATGAGCAGAAGTATGTTGCTAATTGGTGTATAATGTTCTTAGGGCCATTGGCATTGCGACCCATAGCTGGAGCATCATTACTTACGAGGGCCTCACCATCTTGTCTCCACAAGCCTGGCACAACGTTGTGGTCATTGTCCTCTGCGTCCACTGCACTAGGATGAATATAATTTCGACCGATTCTCATGCGACAGTAGTTGTGTAATGCACAGCTAGCCATGACCAACTTGGACACATTGTCTGGACTCATCTCTATCGCCTGCCTGAAGATTCGAAATTTGGACGCCAAAATTCCGAATGCATTCTCCACAATGCGTCTGGCACGTGAAATTCTGTAATTGAATACGCGCTGCCTTGGAGACATGTGGTGCCCTGGATAGGGCTTCATCAAGTTGGTCTCCAAGGCAAATGCGTCATCCCCCACGAAGAAATAGGGGAGATGGCCATTAAATCCCACCACTGACGCAGGAGGAGGCAGATCCAGGGGATTCTCTTCATCGTGGAGCATCGCATACACATCTGACCGCCGCCACACCCCACCATCTGAGGCTCGCCCCTCACTGCCGACGCCCACATACCGGAACAAATAGTTGCCATCAACGAGCGCCATCATTATGACAGAATAAAACTTCTTGTAATTCCAATACAGCGACCCCGAAGCAAAGGGCTTCTGTATACGCACATGTTTGCCGTCCAGGGCGCCCATGCAGTGTGGCAAATTCCATCTGGCACGAAACACACTCTCTACCTCAAGCCATTCTTCCTTCGATGATGGCATCTGAAAGCAAATTAATTATAATAAAATTATTCATTATTCAGGGGATTCACTGTAAACATGTTAATCAGATTAAACATAGGGCGTGTGATTAAATTAGGTACCTAAACTATTCTGTCACATTAAATAAATGGCTAATCGTTCAATGGTATATATTCGCAGTTTCCATTATAGGGCAAATAAAGTGATACAATGCTCTTATCAGTAAAGTGTATCTACCTGGAAATAATCATCTTCCAGGACCTGGTAGATGTACCATTGCCTATTCTGTGTTACTCTAGATGTAACAAACTAACTCAATAGCTAACGTAGTGAAACACATTTAGAGATAAAAAAAATCCTTCCTTGATGGCATACAAAGGTTAAT
This sequence comes from Sthenelais limicola, assembly GCA_942159475.1. NCBI lineage: Eukaryota > Metazoa > Annelida > Polychaeta > Phyllodocida > Sigalionidae > Sthenelais > Sthenelais limicola. Next base: position 77,591,310 of record OW804096.1, on the reverse strand, counting down.
TATTAATAAAACAAATAAAAATGTAATATTCTTACCAAGAGCCAAGTACCTCATGGTGAGGGCTAGTCGTACGTCAGCTGCGATAGCTGGCCGAAATCTAGTGGTGCGCCTGGTTATCAGTGGGGTAACCTTCTCTAACAGCTCATGGTAGAGTGCAGGCGGCATTCGTAACGTCAGCCGAAACTCCTCAGTGTCATCAACCTACATAACATTAGGACAGTATTGATTTATCAATTGTTTACTACAAAACAAAATGACATACTGGTATGAGGATTGGTATCTACTGATATACTAATCCTCAGTCGTATATGGATATTATAGTAAGCATAATAAAAAAAAATATAATTAACATCGTTTATAAATTATTATTAATTATTAATTTTATTACACTTAATTGATTAATTATTGGCAGAAAATGCACTTATTGGGTTCACCAGGGCCATGCACATTCGGTAGTCAATTACGCAGAGTCAAGGAGGCCTATATGCCAACCACTACACATTAATTTATAATATATAGGTTGGACTGGTGTGTAAACATAAATACAAACCTGTAGCAGTTTTTCATAGAAGAGCATTAAGGAGTGGGTATTACGCTGCCAGCGTAACCAAAGTTGTTCCCAGTACTGGTGCTTGCGCTTCCCTTCAGACTCACTCTCCAAGACAGCAAGGAGGCACAGATATTCATTTTCATGGGCTAATCTCTCATTTCGGAGCAGGAGATATGCAGCTACTTGTTTACGAGCAGCGGCCATGTTGATTTTTGTGCTGATGTGCATGTGATGTGCATGTGATCGTGAAAATGCAGGATGTCGCCGCCTGTTGGTACACAACCGACGTACAAGTGGATACCATGGACCGTCCGACCGTGCCTCCTAGTGGACCGTCCGACGGTTACCATTCTGGCACTTTTTGACGTGTATGTGTATACCGCGGACGGTCAAGAGCGACGGTCAAAAATGGCCATGGGTGGTCACCGTTCGACCGTCGCCACTGGCCACTCTTGATGGTGGTCACGTTTGACGTGTAAGTGGAAGCCCTATTTTAGCCCGTGTTCCACATGTAAATTACCGAAGCCGCCTATGGGCGCCGCCATATTGGATAACATTATGTACAAGAGTTTGGGCGAGAATAAAGCATTCTGGGAACACTGCAATGGCCGCCACTTGTTGTTCTTTATATATGTTATGAACGATCTCTTATCTATCAACCGACAAACTAGCAGTCACCGACAATCGGTCACCAGGGGTCACTGACAATCGTGCATGTGGATACCCTACTTGTCGGGAGGGGTGACCGATTGTTGGGACCCTAAGTTTTTGTCAGAACCCTAATTAATTGGTGTTTTGGTTCTGTTCACTTCTGTGAAGTTTAGAGTATATTTGTACATTTATTTTTATCGTTTAAATTGATTTATATAGAATTATTTCCATTTTTACTGAATATCTCGATTTGTGCGTGGTTTATGGGTCCCTGATTTTGGTGAATATTTTGGTGTTAATTTGTACATTTATTTTTTATCATTTCTATTGATTTATAATTATTTATTTGTACTTTTTGGTGATTATTTCGAATATTTCGACTTCAGAGGCTCCCAATCGTACAGTAGGCCTATGTTACACCACGTTGTAGCATAGGCCTACTTATTTAACTTAATATTTCTTTAATTAAATGTGACAAATATAAGTTTTACTATATTTCCATACATGTTCTTTGTGTATGATGTTAAAGTAGCCTAATATAGCGGATTTGCCTGTTCTTTATTTAACTTTGGGTTAATTCTCACCGTGCAAATACGCATACCTGTAATTTTTATTCATTTATCCAGAAAGCATACCGCTGGATTGGGTTGTGTTGTGATCTGGCTTTTAGGCTAGTTGCTTGTATAAATAAAGAAAAACAGTTGCCGACGAGGTCCCGTCCACGCTCCACCTCCACCCCACCCCCACCCCATATAACGCTGCTCCGTGCGTAGGCACGGAGCAGCGGCGCCAGTGGCGCCAGCGGCGGCATTGGGAGACACCATTTTCGGCGCTTGTTGATATATTTCGCGGCAATGGCCATCCATTCGAATCTTCCCGACGGGACCTATTGAGCTATACCTGACTCTAGCATTGAATATAGACAATATTGTTCCAGTAATCACTAGCTAATATCGTTGCTTACTAATATACGGTAGTTCTCACACCTGACACAAAGCTGAATGAGGATTTATTTCGTTGGCAGAGACAGCAGCAATTCCCTTTTCTTCTACTTTGTTCGTGAGACCGTGATAACGGGTACGACTGTTCCAATTTTAGAGAGGAGCCGGTGGCGGCTTTTTTAAAAAAAGCGGTAGGTCGCGGGAGAGTCGAGTTTTAGACATTTAATGCTATAATATTGGTATAATTATGCTATTTCTCAGGCAACTAAATTCGATTTAATACATGTATCTAGTTTAATAATAAATGTAACTTGGACGCATAGCAGAGCTATATACACCCCGGTAATACCAGGGGAAGGACTAGAGCTTTAAAAGAAGAAAACTCTGCTTGGGTCCAAATAATGGAACGATTTCATAATATGGATATTGTTAAAATATTTCTTGGTAAAAATAAGCCTAAAGAGTGTCTGAATGATTATATAGTGATATATTTGAGCTATGGAATCGATTCTATTATAGGAAAATACTTCAAACAGGCGCAGAAGTGAAAACAGAATTTTTGAGTAATAATAAATATATTTAGGTTGGAAGAAAAAACATAGCCAGAGCATGGTGGGAGATAGCAGGTATTAGAAGAGTTGGTTGATATAATTATTGAAGGCAGATGGAGAAATAATGTCATGTCGAGAAATAAGAAATAAAATTGTATAAGGTGGTCATTTTTAGACAGAGTAGACAGATTTCCCTCCCTTGGAGGCATTTTAAATAAGATCTTGTGGAGAAAATCAAAATTGTTGCTTCTCCGACCTACCAGACCCCCCCCCCCTGCCCATATTACCTTTTCAGAAACTCATCGTGTTTAGTGCTTTCAGATAAAGAGCGGCCGCCGCAGCCAACTAGTGGCTCTATACAGATGGTCAATTCTATTTTTTGGCGTCCATAAGGTTTTTGCATGATATCGATTGGAATATTGATTTAAGACTAAAATCGTCATCCATAGAATTCCAAACTGTTACCAACTGCTATCTGAACTAAATGAAATTGTAAACTGCTTTTTTTCTCATTTGTTATACCGTGCGTATGCCTTATATATTAGGCAAAGAGTTTATAAAGTGTGGAAAAAACATTGTAAATTTCTTCTCAAATTCTACAGTACATGGTAGACATCCTCAACCACAAAATAAGCGGCCAGTATAATGATTCGTCATTGATATGTTAAAGATAAACACAACTATGTAATATATATCACATCTAAATATAATAATCCCCACAAAACCTCCAGCCAGATTTGAATCCATAATTACTACCTAAAAATAGTTTGATAGAACACCTATGACTTTGAAACAAATAAATACATATTTAGCACATCATAAAAAAAGAAATTGAAATATGCATAGAAATATTTAGAAAAATTGGCAAGAATTTAAATAAAGCATAATATGGCATACGCACAGTATATTTTACTTTAGGCTTCATTTGTGCCATTTCCTATAGCTTATTTAATATCAGAAGATAACCTTTCCAATTCATGCACAAGAACATCTAGTTTCATGGTATAACTAACACTACTGAATCAGACCTATTTGAAAAATGTCCATTTTTTACCAAAAAAATAAGATTGACCAGGTATATCACTGCATTCGGGCTATACAGGTTCCTGTACTACTGTGACGAAACTGGATTTATTTGTGAGACTTTTCTTATATTGTTGCTATTATTCCTGATCAATCTCCATATTTTTTATTATTGATATTTACCTCCACCACGATAATTAGTTAAATCATTAATCCGAATAGATCACACATTCAGTCTGTTTGAGCAGAGCTATCCCGGGTGGTACTCACACGTTGGAAACTTATTCAACATAGACAATAATATAGACATTATTATTACATAAATAAACTGAGACAATAGCTTGATCGGTTGATGCAAGGCGATAGAAATATATATTATATATATTAACAAGAAAATACTTGGAAAAATCTATGTTAAACAGCCTTTTCAGGCATCTAAAATTATTCTTTCATTTATACAGGTGTCGTTAACAATGGTATTTGAGGTTATAATAGTTTACGTAACTTGATACAACATAATATTGTCACACAGCAACCTGTGTTGCCACCTCCTGGTCAAGATTGTCGTACATGTGGATACCGGGGACTGACAATCGGTCACCCCTAGGTGACCAACTATCGGTGACCAAATGCGCATTTTTCGTTGTGCATGTAAATACCGGGGACTAACAATCGGTACCCTGCCATTGTCTGTCACTGCTGTCGGTCCCCCTGTGTCCCTTTTGTCGGTCGTCTTTTGTCGGTCGTTTGTCTTGTATGTGGAAGCCCCATTTTAGCTATATATGCCTTTATAACTCTAATTTTACTACATTACTACTCTGGACAATGAAGTTTGACTATACCAACGCATATGTAATATTTAAGAGAGGGCCTATATAGGGCCTAATAATATACAGATTGAGTTTTTTACAGTAATGGATTCCTACAATATTTTTAAAGTGTAACCTTTCATGAAAGAATCTATTCTAAAAGGCTCTGTGAATATGGGGCATGTTGACTACATGTTTAAAAGAATAAAATAAAACTACTGGTCAAAGGTTGAGGAAGGTATTGATGAACATATACTGGAGATATAATCGTAATATGAACTGTTTTTATCGGTCTCACATGTTTTTAATCCGAAGCAAATGCCCATATCAGTGTTAGGCGATAACGTCAGACAAAACATCATAATATAGCCTTGTTGTGAATACAGATATAAACAATGAATTGTACAATTATATGATGCCAGATTATGTAGAAATAATGAAGATGTTTGGGATGTATAGTAGTATAGTAAAATAATGTTAACAAGAGTGATATGATTATCGATAATGAAATGTATATGTTTCTAAAGGTATACGAGGAAGCAGATTTTGATAAAAATTGTGAAGCAACGCAACAAAACATCGACAGAGTCGACACGCGTATTTGATATGATCGTTTAAATGTAATTGGCTTAATTTTGTAATAAAAAAAAACAAAAAAACCAATAGGCCTAAAATTGACAGACTATATGGCTAGTCAAAAGAATTGGAAGGAGAAAAGGCTTTCCCTCTGATGTAATAAATTAAAACCAAAAACATTTAACAGGCTAACTGTTCCAAGGCGGAGAGCGTAACATGCTCATTTTCATTTCCCCATCAATTCTGTATCAATGTATTTGATGAACGTGTGTGGGTCTTCAATTGTGTGCCTCAGTTCTCAGATTGTTCCATCTTACTTGACATTTATAAATGATTGAATTTTTGCAGTTTTTTGGGCTGGGGTTTCCACGTCCTTCATTGGGCTTTTGGGCTGGGGTTTCCACGTCCTTCCTGGATGTCGTATTTGGCAAACATTATATTTTTAACAGATCTATACAACCTCAGCAATATGACACATATATTTTCTTCTGCTAACTCTAACATGTATAGACCTACATCTCCATGGGTAGGCCTAAACATGAAATGTGAATAATATTATGTGATGTGTCACAGACAAAAGAGTCTTAAAGTCGCAAATCAAAATTAATGAATTTTGAGATAACATCATGTTTGATCAGGCAAATTTAAACAATGTTAAACTTTAGGAAATTTAATATATCTATAAGTACTTCCATTTATTTTCTATTTGAGCGATATTTCTGGGTGGACCATTGCCAGTGACATAGTTATATATATTATATATATATATATGGTCAAAAGTAAAAAAAATGGAGCAATTCATCCTCAGAATCCACTTTATTTATTTTTCTCCAATCGAATTCATACTTTGGTGGTGTATTATATTACTATTTGTGCACATAATCCCGAAGAGTGCCCAAAAAAAATCTCAATATTTTCCACACAGTGATAAATTGAATGATATGACTTTATACTAGAGATACCAACGTGTACCACCCTATATAATGAGTATATTAATCATATTGGGTGATCTTTTCTTTTATGTTTTCCACTTTTCACTGCTGAGATTTAAAGATGATGTAATAACGTTCATATTTAGCCATTAATAGCAAACCTTCCCACGACAGAAAAAAAGTTATGCATATCTAAGTATTTAAAAAGTATACACAATTCTGAGCATTTCCTATCATATATATCTATCTTTACATCTAACTTTACAACCCTATCATCGAATTATATCAGAATTCGTCACCTTAGCGGGGCATATGTTTTCCTTAAATGTGCAAAATTTCAAGGCTCTATGATTTCAATATTTGGAGATACACATATTTGAATGTGTATCACGTTGATATCTCTATAATTGTATTTGTATTTAAATTATTTTATTCAGCGAAAAACATTATGCAACTGGTACACTATATCTCAGCCGTCGCTGATTTACTAGGATAATCATAACAATATTTCAACCATTTACCTATATCTCGTAATTCACTAAGTATCGATTACAATATACAGAAGAAGCATTTGTTAAGAACAATATATAATTTAAAACCATCACCGACGCATCTCTTCTAACTACAGTCCGTTTAGGTTTGTTACAAAAAATGTTCATATCAAATACATATAATCCACCATCATTGTACGTGCAACATATATATAACATATATATATAGAGAGAGATAGGCAAGGGGTTCACTCTACCTCTAAGATCTAGATACAACAATCCAATACAGATCAATATCAATTTGCTATTTCTTGTTCATTCACTGTCCAAATCTCTTGAGTATTGTAGTACAATTCTGCAAGTAATTTTTTAACAGACACCGAGAACAATTTTTTGTCCATAATTTCTTTAAGATTTAAGGGAAGCAGGTTCCAAAGACTTCTTATTCTGGCTATACTACTCCTCCTTATTCCTTCTTTTTTCCACTGGTGTACTTGGAGGCGCGCAGGATCACGCATGCCATATCCATGCCTGCGTGGATCCTGCGCTCTCCGTTCCATCCAGAAGAGACTATAATTCCTCTGTAAACGCCTATAACAGAGTGGTAAAATTTTGCAAGAGTTATGTAGATCATAATTAGTAACTCGTTGTTCTCTCACTCTAACACTTCTGACAATCCTTAAGCAGTCATTCTGCAATATTTGCAGTCTTCGTACATTATGAGAAGATGCAAGATCGACTGCAAAATTTCCGAATTCAATGACAGGGAGGATATAGGTTTTATAAATTGTAATAGCCAGATCTTTTGTAATAAAGAATCTAATTTTCCTCAACCTGTTCTTAAGATTAGTTGCTCTCATACAAGTAATATTTATGTGTTGGCCCATATTCAACTTACTATCTAACTGGAACCCCAGATAACGAAACTCTTCTACTACATCAATTTTGCTCCCATTGGCATACAATTGATAATCATTTTTCCTCCCTCTAGTACCAATGAAATTCTGCAATTTTGTCTTGTTGATATTAATTTTCAGACCGTTTTTTCCAACCCAAACATTAAATTTATTAATGTCGTCTTGGATTTCAACTAAATCATTTTCATTTCTCCTGGGGTGTAATAAAATGCAGTCGTCAGCGTACATAATTATTTTACCACTGAATGCAACCTCACTTAAATCATTGATATATATAATGAACAATGTCGGCCCAAGGATTGACCCTTGAGCCACTCCTGCTGTCAATGGTAGGATATCTGATATGTTATCTCCAACCTTCACACATTGTCTTCTATCTGTCGAATAAGACTCAAGTAATTTAAGAAATACATCACTCACACCGATAAGCTTTAGCTTTTTTATCAATATACTAACGTTAATCGAATTAATTGTATTCTATGCATTTAATGTATTTTGAAGCCCAGTAGTTTGATTATACTAATATTGCTCTGGCTCAACAAAAATACACATTCTCAGTTTAGTGTGGCTCTTGTGCCTTCATTACTACCATAAGTATTGATAGTTACACATTTTTTTTATTCTTGAAACACATTTTATGTTAGTGGAAAAATAATAATTAAAATCAGAAATTCAACAGATAATCAGAACAGACTTAATGTTGGCTAAATCAATCAGTTATACACAGGATTACATCTAACTATGTTTTGAGATGTATATCAGATAACTTTTTCACAAATATTTTCTGTTTTATTGAAGATTTAGGCCTCATTATCACATGTACACGTGGGTATCCCTGTACACGTTGGTATCTCAGACATGGTAATAAGTGGTATATTTTACCCCAAAACATTTTAGAGATATAATAATTTTCTACTTTGCAATTCTTACTATAGTCTTAACTGACTTGCACATTTCAGGAAATTATAATTTGATATGAAGTCTCATTTTCATGATTATTGAATGATCTTATTTTTTTTATAATTAAAAAATCTTCTTTACTTAAGGTCTAAAATCAGGAAAACAATTGTAGACTCTTTGAATTACTTGCAATATGTTTAATGAATCAATTAGGCATTAAAACAGAATCATTTGCATTATTTATGAAGAATTATGAATGTCCCATTAGTGTATCACATTGGTATTGCATGTACACGTGGGTATCACAATCCTGATAATTAGTGTTAGTTTATTCCCAAAAATATCTCTTTCCTTCTATTGGTTATTATAGTTTGATTTTGAACATATTGAGTCAGTTATTTTGGGTTACTTGAACATATCCAGTGTATAAAGCTATATATGAAACAGGTCTACTTTTCTTCTTTAGATAAGCAGGTATTTAATATTCATTGGTGCTATATTGATTTATATTGATTTATTATGTAATGAGTGAGAGTTAATTAACTCATTCTCTATAGAAATATCTTCACTACCTTATATCATTCGATCTTATCATTATTATATGTAACATTACCTGTCCTCACAGCAACGTAGCCTGTTAGACCACATTATTCCTTCATATTGTCAAATCAGAATATATAGTATTATCAGGGTATCATCCTAGAATTTTGTATTAAAACATCTATCAGTTTTAGTCTCTATTACCCTTAGGTATTATAACATTATCATAGCATATCATATTTGAATATCTCCCCATATTAATGTGTATTAGTACAGGTTAATAGGTTAGATATTACCATTACTCCAACCCAGCTCCCATTATCATAATATTCTTATGCACCTTGTCATTGTTCTAGATTCTACCATATACCTTTATACCTCGCCTATGCACGACAGATTATGTTACCCATCATGTATCTAACAATAAATATTTAATTCTGCAAAAATATCGCAGCTAAATGAGATAACATGATACCAATGTGTAAACCTGATACCAACGTGTACACCTGATACCAACGTGTACACTCAATAAACATGGAAAAGTACCTTTCAAGATGCAGAAACTAACCAGATAAATTATTATTTTGATGCACAAATCCATCCACAGCACGTTTTGGTAGGATTAATATGTTAACCTCTTATGAAAAAATAATATTCAATTGTTTAGCTGGAAGTTTTTTTTTGTTAAAAAAATGTATCATTCAATAAAAAGGTAAAACACATTTAAGTTTGCATTCAAATGAACTCATGAAACTATATGTATGTAATAGATAAATTCCATGCAAAATCATTAGATTCTGATTTAAATTGATCATCTAATGAAGGTTTATGGTTAGAACAGAGATACCAATGTGTACACCTGATACCAACGTGTACAGTCAATAAACATAGAAAAATACCTTTCAACTTGCAGAAAATAACCTGATAAATTAGGGTTTAGATGCACAAGTTCATTAAAAACATAGTTTGGTAGGATTTATATGTTTGTTATGTAACATTACGTAACATTGTGTAACCTCATTATCTATCTAATTATCACCTATTAATTATAATATCTCATTATCAAAATCGCTAATTATACTTAGCTATCCAGTACTGTGCAAGTCTACTTATTCATGCTAAGCCATAGGCATTACGTAAGGGCTCCGCCCCCTACTCTTTCCCACATCCTGTAGGAACATGTGTACAGATTCTAGTTCATTAAATCAGTTGCTTAGTTCTTCTCACGAAGACCACACATTCGTTTGCTATTCTTCCATTCATACCTTAACACTGGCGGACAACCCGCTCGATCTTGGACTTATAAAATCTCACATGAACAAGCGAGTTCTTTCCTGGAATATGGAGAGATTATTTGAACATTTCATCAGATAATAAGCATGGAAGATGCTCCGAATTTGCCTGAGTTGGCATTGTTCGACAGACTAAAGAAATCGGTGGAACGTTTGGCGGCCATTCCTCAAGCAATTGTGACGAGAAGACAATTGAGAGAAAATCGTGGTAAAATATTAAATCAACAGCCTAAACAACTTGTTTTCGAGGAACATCCCTATGAAGTGCCTCAGGCTATGGAAAATGAGCAGGAAAGACAAGTAGAAGTAAATCCACAAGCAATTCCGCTACCCCCTCCTCAGTGGGTTTTGATTTTAATTAATCATCTAATGAAGGTTTATAGTTAGAACAGAGATACCAACGTGTACAAGATACCAACGTTTACATCATGTTTTGCCACATAACAGGGTTATTATTGAGTTGGTTTAAAAAAAGATTCTTGGGACATATCTTTGCATTATAGCACACCATGCCATAATGAATAATTCCCTTAGAAATGGAAATTATGGACAGGGGGACACTTGAATGTGTACACGTTGGTATCACCACATTTCTGACTTTTTGAAAAATGACTAAAACGTCAAAGAAATAATTTTTACAAGAACTTGATATTATACATGTACTATGACAACTAATATAGGAAGACATTGCGATGCTAAGAGTTAACATGAATGAATAATTTCTGTCAATTTTTTTATTGCCAATTTTTATCACGTTGGTATCGCACCAATTCTTCCGTTATTAAAACCTCCATAACTTTTTTTATAAATTGACCCGACCTATATAAATAACACCCGATCCTCCCAAGATATGGGACAACAACTCGGGCGAAGATAAAAAGAATCGAACAAACAGATTTTGTTCTATGAACACTTAAAGTTAAAATAGCTGAAAATCAAAAAAAGTGCTCCATTTTTTTTACTTTTGACCATATATATTCCGTTAAGATATGGTATTAGAAACGCATAGACATGAAATTTGGTACATTTATTTGATTAAATGCACTAAACAAATAATAGAACTTTCTCCCAAAGAGTTCTTTTGAAAAATATCCTTTTTGCGACTTCAGACTCATTATTCTGTGACACATCACATGTCTATTGTTGGCGTTTGCTCCAACCCCCCACCCCATCCCGGACCAGATTGTGCCTTGGTGACCTTTTGCCAGTGGAAGCGCAGCTGAGCTGAGCGTCTTCCTCGCAGAGCGGGACCGGTGATGCCTGCAGCAGCCATATTCATTACATATATAATATGAAGAGAGATCGAGATGACTTGTACTTAAACTGTGAGTAGTATAGGGAGAATGGGGTGGTCTGGCTTCCAGGACAGGAGTGCAAGAAAGAGAGAGAGAGAACGAGAGAACTGCAGCCATATTCATTACATATATAATATGAAGAGAGATCCAGAGGTATATGGCACCAGAGTATCGTCACAACTTGATGGGAATGAACGGAAGTCTTGGTCTATTTACTTTCATAAATATGGATTGTTTTGTAGGTTGACATTGCCCACCATCCTCCAAGCTGTCCCGCCCTCCTCCCATGGCCAGTCGCATTAAAATCGTTGAGTTTTAGTGTTAAATCCATGTGCAAACCATCACCGATGTTATGCACATGATACGCTCTATGGTGGCGCAGAATGGGTGGTACAGACAGCTATACGCTCTATGGGTGGTGCTACTGTGGCGCTACTGTGGCGCTACTGGTGACAGAGTGATAGTGTATTTCAATGTGCGAGAGTGATCGAGCATGCCCAAGTGTTACCGAGGGTGCCGTGTTCGCCATGTGTTCATCTGGGCCAAATAGGGATCGGGAAATCGGTTATTTCCCACTTTTGGTACTAGAAACATCCTGTACTGGAGGTATTCTCATGCTATGGCTTTTCCCTAGGCCTGGAGACATTGGGGTAGGTGCATAATATTCACTTAAAAGTTACGTGAGTCACGTAAATAGTTAAGTGACCCACGGAAGTCCAAACGGGGTGCCAAATACTTAATTTAAAAGTTATGTGAGTCACTTAAATGTTACGTGACTCACGTAGTCCAAATCGCGGTGCAGAATACTTAAATAGGCTTCACGTAAGATTTAAGTGACACGTAAAGTGGCTCAAAATTACGTTGCCCAGGGGAGGCAATGTAAGGGCCTAAATGCACATAATTATAATGAAAATGACCCTTAATTCTTCCCATTTTTTCAGGATATACTCAGCAAAACTGTAGTTGTATACCACATAAAAATAAATGTGTTTCAAGAAGATATAATTTTTCACTAAATTTGACATAGGACTATAATATATCCTCACCCATAGGCCTATATGTTTCTGGAAAATGAGTCGCAAGATTTATTCACAAGATCTCTTTATGGAACGTTTCCATTTTTGTAGGGCTTAGTGCTTTAGGTCATATCAATTTATGTACCAAATTTCAAGAAAGTGCATTAAATATATCCTTGCCTTGGGCTGTGGTCACCGTCGGACGGTCCCCTATAGGGACCACCTGACAGTTGATGTTACTGTATGGACATTTCTGGTCCTTTTTCTACATATATTAGCAAAGCATCGATCTCCAGACTCTACCAAACTCTCCTTGATATTACTAGATCTATATATATTAATTTAAAATGTATATTTTAAAGCTGTATAGCCCAAATACAAAAGTCTGCGGTTAAAATTATATAATGGGAACATATAAGGGTACATATATATATATATACGGCTCCTACCATATGTTAGGGTTCCCTTTGTTATTTAATATAGACAATTCTTATACATTATTATTACATCGTCATCACAGGTGGCAATAATACAATGCTCAGAGTAAAATATGAAGTCGAAATAATCACTAAAAATACCAGTAATTAATCATAAATCAATAGAAATGATAGAAATAAATGTAGGCCTACAAATGAACCCCAAACGACTGACTTGGTATGAATTAGTAGAGGGGCTAGCCTTAATGTATGTTTTATTGCATTAGCATACAAGCAGTACAGGGCGCCGAGAAAATTCCCAGCAAATGACAATGTATGGCTCTCTTAATCTAGTGGTGAGTGCCTAAAATGTATGTTAATTGCTTGCCGATAAATGTTGTTCATAAGCATATTCGGTACCAGGAAAACGCCCACATTTCGAAATAAGCAGTAAAAATGACAATAATTAAATAAAAAAAATTGAAATGATAAAATAAACTTAAAATAAATGTACAAGTGTACTATAAACTGTTCACACATGTCAACCATATCATAAGCACATTCTGCACCCGAAAACCACCCACATATTGGAATAGGTAGTTGGAGGGGGGGGGGGGGCGGTAAATGGGTATCATGATAAGCAATTAAGACTCCTTGAAATCATAAAAGGGGTCTCTTGAAATCATAAAAGGGGTCTCTTGAAATCATAAAAGGGGTCCTTTTTGGCATTGGATTTTCCTCGTTGTGCAAGAAAAACGGGGGTAAAATGCCTTGAAAATTCGCAGAAAAGGGGTACAAAGATGCCAATAGAACAGGCTTGCAGGACACTATCCTAGCCCATAGGGCGTGGGGTCTGGGGCCCCAGAAGCCAGGCGGTTTTCCTTGTTCTCTGGTGCATTTTAAGCATTTTGGGGGGTTAAATATCGTCTAGATGACAATATAAACTTCTTCGCAAAAAAAAATAAAAAAACATTTATGAATACATTGGGATGTAAAATGTTGACTTTGTTGCATGAGCCCTATTAATTGAGGAATCATTATCTTTAACCTTTTTAGTAGAAATTATTTTTAAAAATATTTCTTTATGAGACCCTCGAATTGATCTTTGATTTATTTCTTTTTTTCTCATTATTCTGAAAAATTATGTTGTTTTGATTACAAAATCACTGTAGTTAACTTTTTAATTGATGAAAAAATGTAAGGTTGATTTATTTGCCTAGAGCTCTATGTTTTATACACTATGGTACACAATGTCATTTCAAGATCTTGATATTAGCAATAGTATGCATTGTTGTGTACGCCTGTTAGGTTAGGTAAAGGGGGTTTAGATTTATATGCCCGTGTACAGTTCTATTTTTGAATGATAAATGTGATGTCGTCATTGTGTCATGATTTTAGATATCATTTTAAGGCCAAACTATATTAATTACATCACATCAAAAAGCAAAAGATATTTTGAAGTCTGTATAATTATGAACTATGCATCAAAACTATTCATAAATCCCACCAGCTATGCATAGGCCTATCCATATCTCACCAAATTAACATATTAACATTAAACATGTATACATACGTTGGACCCTTATTCAAGGTAATAAACAAATAAATGATTATCAAGATTATTAAAAACATGCCATGCACATGTCTATACCGTGCATATGCAAATAAAGGAGAAATGAGAAATATCAGACAATTGTACGTCATCTTCTAATAAAATATAGGCTAACTATGAATGCTAAGGCATTTCCGGTGGAACTACATTGTAGTTCTGAAGTAAAATCTAGATGGCGTACTTGTCGTTTTACGTGACCCACGTAACTTACGTGACCCACGTAACTTACGTGGTCACTTAAAGTTACGATTCTTACGTGGCCTGTTTTGGCACCAGGATTTACGTGAGTCACGTATAGATTGTAACTTTTCACACTTAAAGTTAAGTGACTCACGTAACTTTACGTGAAATTTATGCACCTATAACCCCATTGTTTCTGGCGATTGGAAGTCGGGAAGTAGCATTTTCACACGATCGAGAGGGGGTCGGGTTATAGATGGTATATTCGAGAGTCTGTGTGCGTGGCCTAAATTTTAAGCACTATGCCTAAGGCATATGATATATGCCATTATGACTCCTCGTCGTCCAGGAAAGTGTGGGCCCGCTAGATGAATATGTGGGCTGTAAAGAGTATTTCGTTGTACGCTAGTCTGTCTGTGTGCACCGGATTTGATTGTGAATATAGTCATTTCTGACTTCTTCTTCGAAAGAGAAATCGAGATAACTTGTAATTAAATTGTGAGTAGTATAGGGAGAATGGGGTGGTCGGCTTCCAGGACAGGAGTGCAAGAGAGAGAGAGAGAGAGAGAGAGAGAGAGAGAGAGAGAGCGCGAGAGAGGGTGGCAGAGAGATAAAATAAAGACGCGCTTCGGGCTACTAAACGTTCTAGGACAGGTAGTCAAAGAACAATAGCGGCGGTCCACCCCTTCTTGAGTTCCCAGAGAGAGAAGCAATTAAGGCGAAGTGTACAGTTCGGATTCCAGCAATTTATTATTCTCAAACTCATGAAGGAGAGGTGCCTCTCTTAAACGCGCACTCTCACATAAATTACACATGTCAGATAACCCAGGGTCCGGTAGGCAATTCGGCCCAAACAATAGCAATAATAAGGAAAAACAAGACAACTCCATGTCCGGTCGTTTACACATGTGTGTCATTAGGCTACTCATTACATAAATCTTCAAAGTGATGCCTGGGCCTACCAGGACCAAGAGCTGGCCGATTCTGAACGAAACTTTAATTAACAATCTGTAACAATATATTGCTCTAATGAATTGATATATAACAGTTAGGTCTAACTGACTTTATAATTCAAAGCGCCTCCATGCAATAACATATTCTTCAATGAAAACACAGAACTCGAGTTCTGTGATGAAAACGAGCTTTATCTCGAATGAAAAAGTTTCTTCTTCCCCTTGGACATTTTTTACGTGAGGTTCAACGTTGCTAAGCTGACGTCGTTTCACTCATTGTAAGAAAGCACTTATAAGTTAATGACACAGAAAGCCAATTGAACCTTAGAATTCACATGCAAGTGAATCGAAAACAATGGATGAAAATGAACAAGGAAAATCATCAGACTCCAGAAATTCTCTTAGTTCAGATTATTCTTTGATGCCTAACACAAGCTACTTTTTACAGATTGTTCTTTAAGTTAACTATGAGTATCTTAGATCTACTGGCTATATCTATTCTTATAATAAACTTAACATTGAGAATGTTGCATTGACTGCAGCTGCGGTTGTGGATGATATATTGGTTGTTGTAGGTAATGTCGATTCAATAGGTTCCCTCATGACAAACGGCCCTCCTTGATCAGTTAAAATTAACCTGACGCATACAGCAGTAATCGCAATAATTAAGAAGACTGTATAAGCAATGACAGGACGAATGATGATACCCTTCTTCGCCAATGTCTTCTTTTTTGGAAACAAGGCTGAAATAAGTAATACTTTGTCTTAGGAGCACTCATTATAGCAATAAAAAATACAATAGGAACCGAACCCTGGACACATGTAGATCTCCTGTGATTGATTAAAAGTTACCCTTACAGAATATTCAATATCAATTTTGGTGCATGCATGAATAGAACCTTGACTATCTTTTACCCAAATTACACAACCCCACAGACTTCAACACATTTACGCCCATAGCCCACTTAGTACAACTGTAGTGCACAATAGGAAAACTAATATGGTATGAGAACTTTATAGCAAAATATATTGGTAATCTATTCAAAATGTATTTATTTATAACCAAAAGTATTATATCATGTATAATACAACCTACTCCCAGACATATGAAGTTCTATTTCTAGAACTAGTAGGAATAGTTTGGTAGAAAACAAT
The DNA here is from genome assembly GCA_942159475.1 of Sthenelais limicola. Classification (NCBI taxonomy): domain Eukaryota; kingdom Metazoa; phylum Annelida; class Polychaeta; order Phyllodocida; family Sigalionidae; genus Sthenelais; species Sthenelais limicola. Next base: position 77,574,510 of record OW804096.1, on the reverse strand, counting down.
CCGTATAATTATATGTATGAACAGGCAGACTGAATCTTTTAATGAATGTGTGTTTTGTTTACTATGATGAGCCATTGGGAAAGTATGGAGTAAATAGAATAAGTATTCAATTCTCACGCGTTCTTTCTGTTTCGTCCGACACTTTTTCTCCAACCCTCTTGTGGGCCTGAAAGCAATGCAACACGTAATGATACACCATGGAATAAATTCACTGTTAGCGCCAATATTTTGAAAACATTTTAATCAAGTTATGAAGGAAATGATGGTACTATGTTTTAGGTTCATCTGATGATATACCTTTTCAACTTCTTTATCCCAGTCTAGCCTTAGGATGTATGTACAGTACACAGACGCCAATGCAAAGAGAGCCACCATCAGACCTATCCAGAATCCTGCGTAAAGAAAGAAGTATATTAATACCACCCAGAAACGGAATCTGGGTGTATAATTATATTTATATTATATACTATTGCAATGCCGGCAGGTATCATGACTATAATTGCACTTATGTTTGAAAGTATTAAAACCCAAACCTTTGATCTAAAAATAGTAATGCTCTTGATGGTATAAAAGGAATAATTCATCAGGCAAACCTGGGGTTAATAACCAACCTATAATGCCTAGATCTGTGAGGAACATCAGGGGCACAGCTATGCATAAGCCAATGATATACGTTACCATAACCACTACTGCACCAAACACCTGTCTACCACTACCTCTCAAGATACCCCCACAGGTTCCCTGAAAGCAAATTAAATGCGTATCAAATCATTACATATTTCATTACTTTCAAAGTAAACTCTACTACCACAATATTCAGGTTGTACAGGCCCTGCGTGGTATTTATTTATATTTTTTCGTGGCTCTTGCTAGCTGTGACGGGGATTGCTTTATAACGAAAGGAAGCTATTCCTAGTAACGTTATGACTTTATCTGTCATCTTTCAAGATTTTGATACCTCTTGAGATTGTGGTGCATCCTCATCTTTTCAACTATTCGAAAAAAAATTATATTTATACCAGAAACACGTATATATTTTGGATATGAATCAAGCCAATTTCTTTTTTTTCCTTGGCTGATTAGAAGTAACAGTAAACTAGAATAGTTTGATCAGTCGCTAAGCAGGTATAATGATTAATTTAAAATTTAGTGTTGTAAAATTTTTAGTTTAGACTCAGTTTTTCTTTCTTATTTATTATTTCTTATTCTTTTTTGTGTACTAAATTTAGGAGTTAACTTAGAAATATCTTGATGTAATTTAAAAATAAATTTAAAAATCAGGCTATTCTGGGAATATTCGTACTGTCGTATGGAAATGTCTGTGTCCTGAATAAAAAAAAATTCAAATTTTCAATCTACTAAAAAGGCAATTGATAATTTATCTACTCACTGCAAGGCAATCAAACAACATATATGCACCCATTGCATAGAACACATTGCTTGCCATTTGTTGCACTGCACTGCAGACATGAAAGAAAAGTGTAAAACAACAATTATTGTATGTCATCAGTTCTTCATATATCTGGTGTCTTGCACAAATTGTTTACTTACAAATACAATCATATTCTTCATCAATACTGGAATGGATTGCCATGTAATGAGGGCGTCTGCATTGAAATGAGGCTTTTAACAATTGAGGATTTAACAAGATGCACGGCTATGACTAACGTCATATATAATTGCAATGGGCTACATACACATAGACATACATATACATGTACACATACACACATACCCCGGATACATACTTACACACACACATACATCATACATACACCCATACATGTCCCATTCATGTATACATTCATTCCGATTCATACATGCACCCATGCATACATATATACATGCATACATTCATACCTACATACACTCATGCATACATACATGCATGCATACATACATACATACACCCATGCATACATTATATACACATGCACATTCATACCTATATACTATACATGCACACCCATACAATACTTACATGCACCCATGCATACATTCATACGTACATCCATGCATACATTCATACACACATATATATATATGTATACATGTGCATTTACGACATGTATACATACATACATGCATACACATACATGTGTACATACACTATCTATATAAACATGTATAATGTATGTCCAAGTATATATATACACACCTCATTAACTCTAACTGCTATTACACTACACTATATACATGTACACCCATACAATACTTACATGCACCCATACATACATATATATCCATGCATAGATTCATACACACATGTATACATATGTACACATGTGCATTTACTACATGTATATAATCTGTACACACACAATATAAATATAGAAACATGTATAATGTATGTACAAGTATATATATTTTTCAGCTTTTCTGTGAATAGTGTACTTGTTGCGTAATATCTAGCTGAATAAAAATATTGAAACAAACATATACACAACTCATTACCTCTAACTGCTATTACACTACACGTACACACATACATAAATACACCCATACATGTATTCATACACCCATACATATGTACATGCTTAAACATGTATGGGTCATGAAAGTTGTTGTACAGTCCTAAAATAGAAAAGGTAGTCGCAAAGTCGAGAAAGTTAGTTGCAAAGTTAAAAAAAGTTGGTATGAAAATAAGTGTAAAAAAAAAAACTCAGTCGGGAAAACAAAGTCTGTCAAATAAAAAGTTGGTCGGACAAAAAAATGTTGGTTGGAAAAAAAACTTGATTGGAAAAAAAGTCAGTCATAAAGTTAAAGTTAGTTGCAAAGTCTGACATCTGGGGGTTCATCAGACTTATTCTACTGCAAATCTATTTACATACTTACACACACACATACATCATACATACACCTATACATGTCCCATTCGGTATACATTCATACCGGATTCATACATGCACCCATGCATACATATATACATGCATACATTCGGCATAACAATACCTACATACACCCACTGTACTGTACTGTACTGTACTGTCACCGCCACCACTACCACTGAGCTGGCCAACCAAGCATGACCAGAAAATGACCGCACAAGTATAGTATAGGGAGCGTTTTGCAGGGTTAGTTTAGTAAGATTATGTAATTGTTATCATGCCCCCCTCCTCTCTCCCCCCCCCCCCCCCCGCCCTCCTACCTGGTGTCCCGTATACACCACCGCCATTGGCGTTGTGTCTACGGGACTCTCTGTGCCTGTGCCTGTATGCCTGTGCCTGCGGGAGTGTAGGGTGGTTGAAGCTATGTAAACATGGTGGGAGTGAGTGACCACAGGTAGAGGGTGCATGAATGTTTTCAAAACAACATTGGTAGACCATGAATGCAGTAGTTTTTCCAGACAAAAGGATAGCTAACTAAGTCAAGTTTCTCTCAGGTGAATTACAGGTCGCCACTTTCAGGGGATAACATTAAAAATAAGGCCAGAAGGACGGGTCGTGTATATATGGGGAGTGGACGCTGATGGGTTGGGTGACGTCACAAATTGTTGATGTAGGCTTTCCGCCCACAGAGGGCGGGTCGGTCACATCTCGTCCAGCACCACTGCTGACGACCACCGCCACCACTACCACTGAGCTCCCACTCACTACCACTGAGCATGACCACCACCACCACTGCTTTACTGCCAGAATGGTGGTACTGCGAAGTGGTGGCATAGACGATAGAACGATTTCGTTCACATATATGTAAAATTGCCATGGGCTACTTTTACTTAAACACATTTAACTCATTGCAATTAAAAAGGATATGGGCCCAGCATTCTTATTTGAGAGGGAATGCATACAGGTCTATTATAGTCCAGGAAGTATGCGGTAAAAGAAGCGTGCAGTTGCGCAATAATTATGGTTTGTGGTTTAATGCCAGCGCATAAGAAGAAAATAATTTGATGGATGGGTTGAAATATAGATAGATCTTTATAGAATGTTATCAACACAATCTGCTGTCCCCTTTCCTACATCCCTGGATCTTTAGAATCTGAATGTATTCAACCAGGAATTAACTCTATGCCTGAGAAGCAGTCACCTTCTGTACATAGTACACAGGTTAAAGTTAGCTAGTGTTAAGTACGAAGGTTGAGTCCAGTTCTAAAGAATAAAATATATTTACAGTGCACATTAATTTAAAGTCATTGCTATATTTTCTCGGGATAATATTCAGAAAGAATAACCACTTCATATCGGTGGCAGGGGGGCTGCCCCCTCCCCTTTCCTATGCCACAGTATAAACAGGAATTACGTGCATTATCCTATTTTAGGTTCACTTTTACATGTCAAAAAACTTTTAAGACAGGATTATATGCATTATTGCTCCCTTTTCCCAATGATACTTACGGATCTTCTGTAAATAATCTTGGCAAAACAGTTGCAAGTGAGGCCAACAAAACAGCCACTGTTAAACCTGTAATTCCTGCAATAATGATAATGGAAATAAGCCTAAATTCCCTATTGATTCGGTCTGCAGTCATTCAATATTTACCTGTGCAACAACTTCTTACAATTGAAACCTTCACTTTCAGGGTTCAGAAATACCTGGCTGCAAATAGCATTTTCAACACCTCAACAGATCTTCATATTGTGATGATTAGATTAAGAGTTAAAGAAATATTCTTGCTTGAGAAATCTTTAAATTAGTTTTTACCAATCACAGTGAGTCCGATCCTGGATGTAGTCTTGGCCTCTTGCGGTTGTGATGCCCCGAGATACTGTCCAACCAATATGGAAGTTGCAATACCATTACCTAATGGCAGCTTGGAACAATTAAGATGAATATAAATTATAACACCTGAATAATCTATGTCAGGAAAAGGCTGTAGCTGAAGGAAAGAAGGTTACTTCTAGAAAGTTTATATCATATTATCTCAATGGATACTATAATATTATTATTGATATCCACACTGTGAGGTACTGTTAAGTTAACTACAAACTACATGTGCATTAGTGCACGGGAAATATAAGGGAGGGGGGGGGGACAGATTCTATCAACATCGGCCATACATGTAGATTCATGAAATGCCAATTTTTAAACCTGGAATGTTCTAATATAGTTTAGTTCTTTAATAGTTTGTTCAGTAGTATACATTACATTCGCTTACGCTTTTCTCAGTAAAACTATACTCACCATGTAACAGATGATTTCAACTTGAAACACCAATGATTGTGCTGCAAGTTCAACGGTGCCCAATAATCCTTTCAAAACAATGTTAATGTTAATTGTTAATGAGAATTAGATGAGTGAAACTGTATTACAAAAAAATACATTATCATTCCTCACATGGAGAAAACAAAAATTGTAGATTAGATCAAACTGTAATTAATGTGCATCAAAGAGAACATTACAGAACAATAACACAAAACGTGCCTTGCAGATCTGTGGGTTGGTTTCATGACTCAAAGGATCACTACGGAGTTCTGGTATCTAGGAATACTATGGCAAATCAAATCATCTGCAAAAATATTTCTTTATGTGTTTGTAATGTATGCGTTCAAAGATGGGCCCTTGATATATAATTCCTGGAGCTCTATATTGTATTATACTACATTGTGTCTATTGCAAGAACCAACATAACTTTCTGTCCACAGAATAAAATATGCAAAGGTATAAAACAACTCATTTACACCTTACCTGCAAGGATGATTCCCGCCTCAAATGACCACCATTCCAAACATATCATGAACAACCCTCCAAGGCCCAAAACTGTGAACTGCCACCAATCCTCGAGGCACTGCCTGGACCACCCTTTCAAGAGATATTTTGCATCATACAATACGACATCGTTTTATCTCACACAATGCATGCTTTAACTTATATATTTCTATTTTGGGATGGTATCATGTATTTTTAACTTGCAATTATTATTAAAATACTTTCTCGACGATTTGCGGCAAAACCGCTTAAGTTACATAAACGTATGCTATGCCTGAAACATTACGAACGCCGTGCCATAACTGAAGACACTATTACTAGTATACGCCTCCCTATACGTATCATTCATTCTTGCACTTATTCTCCTACAAAAGTATGCATCCAGTACCATGAATAGCCAGCAAAATAATAAAGCAATACCTTAGTAAAGTCAAATTAACCGAAACACATACCAGTAAATGACAACTTTCGTTCAACTTTCATCAACGCAACGCCGACGATTTCTGCCAAGCCCACAAAATAAATTATCGACACTACCATCTAGGTAACCGACTGGCCGCCGATCATCCCAAAATGCTATTTACCGACCTCCAATCCACCCAAACAATGTTTCCAGGCCTAGGGAAAATGCATAGACTGGGATTACCTCAAATTCATCAGGGTATATCTGGTATCACAAGGGAGTAATAAGCGATTCCCCGACCCCTATATGCTAAAGGATGCACGGACATTTTAACGTACGAACACATGGCATCTTCGGAAAACACTCGGCATCGCATCTTCGGTAATACTCGGGGAAAAAAATCGACCAATCACAGGGCGCGTTACATTAACCTTGAGCTAGGCTCTCAGCCAATGGGATCACTCCTTCCAAACGTTACTCGGTTATACACGACTGCAATGATGGCGGGTGGGTAGGCCTATGGTGTCGACGAAGGCTTTTTAAATAGCCTAAAGTTTCATTATGAGCCTAATAATATAATGTTCTATTTAAATTAACAGTTCTTTGTTGTGACGATAGTCTAATCTGGTGCCAGTCACCCTCTGGACCAAGCACGACTCAGTGGCGGCACCTATGTTGCCGTCGGTAACTCTCCTGAGATTTTGCGCAGTCGCATTGACTTCCCTAGGTTCAGACAACTATATAGTCAGCTCGCCCCTTTATTGCATCTAACTTTTAAAAAACCCATGTGACGAACAATTCCAGTCCCGGCATCCGCTTACCCCTCCTCTAATACTACCGCTATTATAAGGCCGATGTCCGCACACTTTTAGAACAAACGATTTCGGCCACTTTGCACTGCTCGGCATTAGTCACCCTTGGCCTATCACTACTAGAATGAAGGCAGTCATTCCCGACCAGGGCAGATAGCCCAGTTGGTAGCACGCCTGCCTAGGGAGTGGGGGATCGCAAGTTCGAGGCTTGCCCGGGTTTCACACGGTTATTTTTTTACCTCTGGATCGCGTAGATGCTATGTCACTCTACGCGACATGGGCGGCTGGTGGGTTTGATGATTTGTGGTGAGGGGAAAGGCAGGAGAAACAAAATATCCATATAATGCTTTAACCTGTGCCAACAATAATACAAAAACGGCCTAAACATGTCTAAATAACATTCGCAAGGCACCTACTAGCAGCCGCCCCTCCCTGGACCAATCACAACTGACCCGCCCTCTGTGAAGAGGCGGATTTAGCCCACCTCCGAAATTCCTTACGTCACTCAACCCATCAGTGTCCACTCCCATCTAATAACGACCCGGATTTATGGCCCTGTTATCAATGTTTTCCCATGTAATTTGCGACCTGTAACTCATCTGAAAGGAAACTTGACTTAATTAGCTGCCTTTTTGTCTGGAAAAACTACTGCATTCATGTTTTGAAAACATTCATGCACTCTCATAGTCCAGACCCTTGTATGTAAATGCGTGCCATGTTTACACATAGCCTAGCCTTAAACTTGACATATAGGTAGGAGGGTGGCAGAAGAGGGTGGGGGAAGGGTCCAAAGTGAGAAACATTAAAAAAACAACAGGAAAAACCATCAGAAAATAACACAAAATACTAGCGGTCATCATTTCTGGACGAGATGTGACCGACCCGCCCTCTGTGGGCGGATAAGCCCTCTCTAAAATTTGTGCATCACCCAACCCATCAGTGTCTACTCCCTATATATAGAGGACCCATACTTCTGGCCCTGTTTTTAAAGTTTTCCCTGTAAGTGGCGACCTGTGATTTGTCTGAGAGAAACTTGACTTAGTTAGCTACCCTTTTGTCTGGAAAAACTATTGAATTTGTGGCCCAGCAATGCTGTTTTCAATACATTCATGCACCCTCTATCTGTTGTCACTCACTCCTGCCATGTTTACATAGCTTCAGTACTAGCCACTGCCACCATTACAGAACACCCACACTCACAGGCTTGTTGACAACATGTAGGCTATTTATAGGGTGGGTGGTGGAGCCTATACTCACCACCATTGGTGGTGAGTAGGCATTATTAACACTAAATCAAATGGATATTGTAGGTAGGAGGGGTAGAGACAGGGTGGGTGGATGGGTTGCAGGCCATTATATTTCCTTCGAAATATAAACAAACTTAATCTTACTAATCCCCCTCCAAAGAACATCTCCGGCTCTAGACCGTGCATGCAATTCACCTGCAATTACTGCCAGCATTTCACTTGCTCACGCAAAATAAAATCCACATCTACAGGTAAACAATGGCCTATCATTGGACACAACTCTTGCCTCTCAACCTCAGTTGTCTATGTGATCACATGCCCAGTCTGCCACAAACAATATGTTGGACAGACTGGCCGCAATATCAGACGAAGAATCTACGAACACAAACGCGATATAAACATCAGAGATAGATCGCAACCCGTCGCTAAACACATCCTCGACCACGATGTTCAAGCATCAGATTTAATCATTACAGTCGTGGACAACACAAGCAAGGACAGAAACTCTCGCCTAAGATTGGAAGAATCTTGGATTCGCACACTAAACACCATGCAACCAGATGGAATCAATCTGTATCTGTAAATCAATCGCCCTTACTCTGCCCCGCCCACGGCGTGTAAACACAGCCCCACGACGTGCCACGCCCACTGACCCACTTTCCCCCGACCGGGTTGCATAGCAACCTGACCCGGAAGTGACCCCCAGCCGCACTATGGAGACAGCGCGTTTTTCAAAGTTTGTAAACATTCAAAGCTACTTCCCCGACACTGTACACGATGGAGGCAGTTTACCAATGCACGCTCTGCAATACATGGCTACAGAATGATCCTAAGACCATACTAGATCACCTTAACGCCAACCACTCCATGCTAGGTAAGAAAAGTCATATTTACAACATTTGTCACAAAGGATTCAGCCGAGTTTGGACCCTCAAACGCCACGCCCACACTGCCCACCCATTTCTGTCTCACCGAGCTTTACACGCTGAACCGCTTGGCACTCCCCAACGTGAATACACACAATCCCATTCCCGAATAGTGGCTGCTATATCTCCAATTGAACATAGACCAAACTATATTATTCCGAGTACTAACCAACCTCTTTTCTCCCCTCCACAGATAACCACGGCAAAGACAAGCCTACTGGAGCCAGGGACGAAAACATACAACCCCTCATGGAGATTTCTACAAACCGTGGACACACCCACCACAGATCACACAGCCATAGGAGCCGACCCCCAGTCAACTCCTTCTCTCGCCAGAGTCATCACCGCTCCCGCTCCCCAATCAGACATAGTCACCAACAGAGAACAGAAAGAGGCAGAAATCTCAGCCCTTCTCGACAGCATCGACGCAGACATGATCGCACTAGACACAGATCACCTAGTCGCCGCAGATCAGACAACCTCAACTACCGAGTACACTGTCACTCCCCCACAAAGCCCTGTGTACACCGATCTCCACACACCCCCACCCCCGCTGAATGAGACCATATCTCTGCAAATAAGATCACACACCCGATACGAAAAATGTGATGTCTCCCCTGATATAAAATCGGTAGTAACCATTCCATCCCGATATGCTGACTGTCAGAAACCTACTGATTCACCCCCCCAACCCCAGGACATCGACCCTGCTAGCACTGAACCATACCAACCCAAGTGCTCTCCCATATCGACCCCACCCACCCAAACACCCTCCCCTAAACACCCCCCCCCCCCCCCCAAGAGAAGCCTAGATTTCCAGTCAACAACTGATGACCATGATGAAGAAAATACCATCACCTTGCCAAGGATGGACGAGTTTGACAACATCCAACCCATAGAAGGGATATCAAGAACACTCTATCATCTAATGTTATCGATTAAATCCCTAGACAACGAGGTAGGAAAGGCCTTTGCCAACCTCCTAGAACAGTACGGCTACCTACACCGAACATAGGAACCAAGCCATCACCTCTAGGCTACAATATATGCTAATCATTATATTAATTACTAATTATAGACCAGGGACTTAAAATTATAGATCCCTTCTCTTTTTACATTACACATATTATATATGCTGAAATAAAAAAATCTTCAATCATACTCATGTATCTGTATGTTTCAACGCTATTTCAAGTAATCTAAACCCTATCTAACGTATCAACCAATCAAATCGCTCAAACCTCTATCTACACATTATTACACATGTGCACACATGTGTACACAAACGAACGGCTATATAAGGCAGACCCAAGACATTCTAAGGACACCCCTGACGAAGACCCCCACTGGTCGAAACGCGTTGGGTTCATATTTAAATAAAATGCTTCAAAACAACCATCCGTATCAGTGATTTGTGGAGAAAACTCCTACCTTAACATTAATCTTACTAAACTAACCATGCAAAACCTATGTCAGAGATCCTATTCTTGTGCGGTCATTTTCTGGATGAAGTGACCCCATGCAGTGTGTAGGGTCAGACAGACCAAACCAGACAACTAAATCCGGGTCCTCCACCCTTAGGTCCTTCGTCTTTATCTCTTGGGCACTCTATAAACTCAACGTTTTCTCGACGTTTTTCCCGATGAAAAAATTACTAATTACCGAAAATAGTCTTGATAACTACTTTACTACGCTTTACTTAAGTACGATTTCTCCATCAGTTCTCACCAGCCATACATTCATCGATCAGGTGTACCATTCTTCCTCGGCCCTTCTTATAACACTAGAAAAATTCAGCCACACTATAGTTGGTAACTTGATACCGGCATAGCGGTGACATTTCTTTGATAGGGATGGGTGGAAGACGGAATTCCATTAAACCTCTCGAAATCTGTCACCTCCTCATGAAAACAACAGCTGGGATAGGATAGAGGAACTCAGATTTGGGGGACAGCTCCCCTTGTCTTATCATCACCCCCTTGTCCACAGCCCAGAATGGCAGTGAAGCTGAACACCAGACAGTTATGAGTACCAGAGGCGACGAAGTGTATCAGTATGTATCAGGATGGCGGGCCTCATTACCTAAAGGAGTGGTCCTAGCTGGTCCTCCCTCACCTCACCTCCGGGCGTGTCCAGTTAAGAACTATACCCCAGCCAAGCTCTATGGCTGCATGGGTTCCATTCTCACCTACTGAGCGTTAGACTTTCGAAACTCGGCTGGGTGCCGCTACACATTTTTTTTATCATTCACAGTTTTTTTGGCCGGTTAGACGTTGTGTCTACGTGGTGCAGGGAGGGCGGCTGGATTTCCATTGTTTAGGGTGGGTGGGAAGGCAAACGATATTTAAACCTCTTCACGGCTACATGCATAGCAATAAACAATGACAACAGAACGATATAAAGCATAGACTCTCACTGGTACTGCACGCTATTCCCCGGGGGGGGGGGGTACTTGAGTTCATAGTGTATACAGGTATGTGCCGCGGTAAAGGCCCCCCTTTTTCAGTCCCAGCAGCTCCCAAAGGCCCCTATTTTTTGCCTGAATTAACTCCTAAAGGTCCCCTCTTTTCAGGCACCAGGCTCCCGAAGGTCAGCTCCTGAAGACCACATTTTTCAGGCTGTCAGCTCCCGAAACATGTCCAACAATAGGATAAAGCAGCATCCTGTATTTTCCTTATGACTGCCATCACACGATTTACAGCAGACACACTGCTGAGAAGAGTTAACCCCCTCTGATCTGGGTAGCCCATTTGATATATAGATGTAAAACAAACATGAGAAATGCAATTAATACCAGCACAAACATGTGGAAGTCCCATAAGGGAAAATTCGGAGGTATGCCAGCCATTCTTTTCTCTTCAACCAACCACACAGGATTGGCTAGAAAAGACAGTCAACAGTTTGTCTTCTACCCTTTCCAGTGGTGGACGAATTACCAAGAAAGTAAATTTAAAAAGTAAATTCATGTTTTTTACATGACAGCTTCCTTTTCCAATTAAATAGATATTCAGTTTGGTTTCAAATTGCTGGAATGTTATGTGAAAATGACCCTAGAATGCACCATTTCACTCCTAGTTTTAAAAACAAGAATTACAAGCATAAGCTTGTATAAAGCGGGCTTTTAATTATTCGAATTATATATGATATAATGTAATTATAAGTAAAAATTAAGTATATTTTTTATTATAAGTATAAATATAGGTCAATTACATAATTATAATTATAACTAAAAATATGAATAGAGAGAGAGAAAGAGAAAGAGAAAGAGAGAGAGAGAGAGAGAGAGAGAGAGAGTTAAATCTCCATAAAGAAAATTATCGATCAAAATGCAATCTTAAAATCACCAAAATCTCTTAAAAAACTAAACTAAAATGAAATTCGTGCCATAATCTATTTAAATACAACCTTGATACATCATGAGAAAGCCATTTTGAAAGATATATGACGCCCTTTGCTTGTACAGACCTAAAAATCTTTCGCCGAAATTCCAGATAAATTCTGAATCTCCTATGTCCGATTCCGATAATAAAATTCCATTTCGAATCGATCTTAAAATTAAAATTCCAACGAACATAATGATATTTAACTGCTGGGAATTTACCAGCAGATGGTCAGACATGTTCCATCTCGCACCAACTAGATTTAAAACAATGAAATGAAGTATTTAAGTTGTAATACATGAGAAACCATCGTGTGGCCGTCATCTACCATGATAAAAATCGCCATTTTGACAAGCCCTCTTCTCAGCACTGAAGCTTATGGACCGACATTAAGAAACCGAAAATCACCGAAAATAAACAATGTCATGATCATTCAACACAACTAACATTTAAATCAAGACAAAATACATCATATGTAATACCATTGGCGATATAATTCCCGATATTTCCACCGTTTGGAACCAATAATTATCTGCTCAATGATATCGCCGACTGACATGACTCTATACTAACCCTATGGGCGTAAGCCACTTCATAGTTGGCACCGATATTTTTCTTAATAATGACCAAAATGTTTCCAGAAACATTTAATATGATAGATTTCATCGTGTGGACAAAATATCCACCGTGAAACAAGCAAGTTCTCTTTCATTTTCGTCATTATTCGGTGTGCAAATCGTTGCTAAAATTGTCAGCCATCTTGGAAAAAATCGCCGACGACGCTACCCATACAACTCTATATATTAGAACAAAACGGGGCGGAATATACCTAAAAATGACCATTTTGAATCGGTAGAAGCCTAAATTCTCTTTAAAACATAACCTAGCGTGATATTACTGCCTTCGAAAATGTTTATTTCCAGCAAAAAACGGCAGTTTCATCGAAGAAATTGAAGGGTCAGATTTTCAGAAAATGTACATTTCGCCTTCACCAATGTTCTCAAATAACTCGAATTTAAAACAAAAATGAGCTTCAAAATACAGTTTAGCATAACAGAATCCATGTGATACCAAATATACTCAGATATACCCGATATTCTTCATTTTCCAGCCTAATTTAGGAGAATTTCCTAAATGTGTAGAGCTGCTAATTGTACATGTTCTGAAAATCTGACCGTCTACCTTAAAACTTAAATATTATGTTAATGAGCCTTAAATGCAGGTCACGTGACCCTTCTACGTTTTAACTTTAAATGGTTTATAGCTTAAAATTTAGACATTTTCTGACAAAATGGCCACCACTAGACCTTCTTTTTGGAAAAACTCTAAATAATTACCGATTTTGAAATGATTTAAGAACTTAATTTAGCTTTTTGCTCCGATTTTACAAGTTCTAGGATAGGCAGATAGGTATAAAAGGTGGCGGCAGCCTGCTGGTCAGTCAGTAGACCAGAGGACTTTGTACTGAACAGAACTACAGGCGTTTTTCCATTGATCTGGTGATCATTGGACCTTTTAACCTGGGTTTCTACCCCTACACCTAGAGATTTGCTGGACGATTTTCAAGACTCTTCTGTATCAACCAACAGCCTTGTCCAGCCTCTAGACATAGGATATTGCTGAGCCTCTACCATTACACCTGATCCATATGGGAAAATATTCAACGACTTTCTCCGAGTTTCACATAGGACTTCACATCTATATCATGGACTTCAAAATTTTCAGTGGGCTTCACTCAAAATTTTACATCACCCTTCTACCATTAGTTTCAACGACTGGAAATATCAAAGGAATTGAGGTCTTCACCTCATCTCACTGGAATTATTCAAGTTGTGCTTTACAGGATCATTCTCAAAGGAATTTGCTCAGAGAATGGATCCTAATTTTGAGATTTTGAAAAATTCTCAAATTTGTGTGTGTGTGCCAAATGAATGTACGAAATAAGGGCTTCTAGCACTCAAATGGAATTTTTATGTGTGTGTGCAATATGGATGTACGAAAAAGGGCTTCTAGTACTCAAATGGAATTCCTTGAAGCATGGAAACCAGTGGAAATGCATCTTCTTACGAAGTGCATTGGACTTAAAACTGTAAGTTATCTCCCGTTGCGCACATTCGCACTGGGTCACCACATTTTAATGCACAACATGTTGTGCGTCAAAATGCACCCCTTCACAAGTTATTTTAATAACAACTTGTCGCAGTGTTTCACAGGCATCAGTGTAGTGGGTCAGGAGGCACCACAATGTAGCGCATCAAAATGCAGTATTAATAAGTAATATGTGCATCATGAAGCTATATTTATATAGTAGTCTTGATCAATACAGGATATTATTAGTGCATAAAATGGACATTTATGTATATATATGTATTAAATATTCAGCTTGTTTTAGGGTAAATGTTCAATCAGTTATGATTATTTTTATTGAACATTCAGATGAAATGATCATCTAGTTAGAGTCGCTGAGTACCAGCGACCAACAGTAACCACTGGTATCCTTAAAAAGACATCTATTTATTCATAATTTTACCTACAGTGCTCACATGAGTGTGGGTGTCTATCATTCTCTCCCTGTGCTATGTAGGTGGTGGTTGGGGATTTGTAGACCCACAGGGGGTACACTACATATACAGATGTAAATGATTAGGGGTGTTTTAATTAGACGCCCTCTACAATATCACACAAATAATTACACAGACAAAATATAGAAGAATATCACCGAAAACAATTCAAGATACATGATGGTCAACTCCAATACCGCATAAATGTCACAATATCACATAGATAGTACTTTGAATATAGAACAATGAAAAATAATGACTGCCTTGCTTGTAGCGCCCTCTGTGCTTTAACTGCACAATGAATACTGGTTAGTTTAGCTTAGAGGGGTTTCTAAACTATAGGGAGGGAGAGGTGGGTGTAATGAGCGACAGGTGAGTGTGAAATGCCAGCTATAGGGAAGTGAAGTGTCAGGTATTTGGCTTTTCACAGCTGTAGTAAGTTCATAGTTTCTGATAATTTATTTCATCTTAGTATGCTGTGCTAATAATTGGCACAACACAAGATGCCCACTTATATTGAATACCTCCCTGCTGTGAATAATAACTAAAAAAGTAGAGCCTTTTGAAACATTTAAGTCTTAAGTCTTCACACTTAAGTCAATCGTTTTTGTATCACATCACATCACATTTTATATTGTATGTCAGGGAGGGATATTCATAGTATAATGGGTAGCTTAAAGTAGCCTAGATGCTTGAAGGTAGGTTTGTGGTGCATTTTCACGCACTGTTAAGGAAGCACTGGGAACTTATATTATTCTAATATAATATCTACTAGGCAACCACACTATTGACAATTGTCGAACTGATTAAAAATAACATTTATTTGTTACATCCTAATTCTTTACATTGCAATATTTCAGAATTGCACTGTAAGATGTAAATTACATATATGTTTTACCATCAGGAATATACAGGTTGATGTAAGGATTATTTTCATAATGAAGATTGTAATTTACAGTTCTTAAAAGTCCTTATTGCATGAATATTCGAGATATATTGGTACATGGGCCACATATGCCTTTATATAGATTTACTTATCAAATTAAAATCTATGGTGATTGACAGTGTATGCAGTACGCAGTCACGCACTATGCTCCTCTAGGAAAGCTTGTAGCTTGACCAGTGAATGGACTGCTTTTTATGTGCGGGTCGCACTGGGGCATACACTTTATATAGGCCTAAAAAGCTGTGAAGCAGAATGGCTGTGCGCATAGGGCTCTAACCTCCACACCTCCACTAGCTTTCACTGCATCTCACCTTATTCCAGAAAATTTCGACAGTGTGCACAAGTACATTGTGTGTGCCAAAGTACATTGTGTGTGCCAAGTACATTGTGTGTGCAAAAGTACATTGTGTGTGCAAAAGTATATTGTGTGTGCAAAAGTACATTGTGTGTGCAAAAGTACAGTGTGCACACACAAGTACAGTGTGCAGAGTGTGCACACACAAGTACAGTGTGCACACACAAGTACAGTGTGCACACTGTATGCACACACAAGTACAGTGTGCACAAGTACAGTGTGCACACACAAACTTGTACAGTGTGCACACACAAGTACAGTAAGTCCAGTACAGTGTGCACACACAAGTACAGTAAGTACAGTACAGTGTGCACACACAAGTACAGTAAGTCCAGTACAGTATGCACACACAAGTACAGTAAGTACAGTACAGTGTGCACACACAAGTACAGTGTGCACACTGTATGCACACACAAGTACAGTGTGCACACACAAGTACAGTAAGTACAGTACAGTGTGCACACACAAGTACAGCGTGCACACACAAGTACAGTATAGACAGAGAAGGGGAGAGAGAGGAGAGAGGTGGGGGGGGGGGGGAGAGGAGGGAGAGAAGGGGGGAGGGGGGGGGGGGAAGGATGGATGGAGTGATGGAAGGATGGATTGAAGGATGGATTGAAGGATGGACTGAAGGATGGACTGAAGGATGGACTGATGGACCGAATTAATTTTTTTTTAATTTATTTATTTTTGTTTTATTTTTATTTTATAAACAGAATCGTTCATTTGGGACTTTAAGTAAGAGATATATTAAGCTTCTTATTCCTTTAGTTACTTTATATGATTCATTAAATAAGATTTTAAAGATGTTTATCCTATAGCTATAGGATCGTTGCTGACAGTACAATCGCACATAACCTCCCCTCACGCTAAGACAGCTGGGCCTTAGTCTTATAAAACACCTTAGGCTAACTAACCAGGATTAACTAACACTACAGACTGTTTTCCCTTATACACTGGAAATACTAACCTATCAATAACTGGAACAGTCTGACTTCATAAGAGGCTTTACATGTATACATGCATACATACATACATACATGCACCCTTCAGTGCTCCCTAGTCCATGAGCACTAGCTCCGCAGCTCCGCTCCGCAGACAGCTGAATGGGCTGAATCCCCCATTATCGCCCACTCAGCTGGGCCAACGAAAACACCTTTAAAAGTTATTTAATGAATTATATAAAGTAACTAAAGAGATAGGAAGCTTAATATGACTCTTATTAAAGATCCCAAATGAACGATTCTGTTTATAAATGAACATTTCAAAGGAATTGGAAACGTTTATTTTCGGTAAATGGTGTGTGCGGTGTGTGCACATGCACACTGCACTAGGTTTGGGTGAGCGATTTTCAACTGAGAGGGATAGCCGAGGGGGTAGAGGCGCTGGTCTGCTGAGCGCAGGGTCCCGGGTTCGAACCGCGAGAGCGGACGGGAGTGATTTCTTTAGGCAAAGCTTATATAAGGGAGAGAGTGAGCGCAGTAGGCGTCCAATCATTGGGAGTGGGGAGCAGGGAGCGGGAGGAGAGAGAGAGAGAAAGAGAGCAGGAAAAATATTTAGTTTCCAGGGCTGAGAAACCATTTTTAAAAAAATAAATTCCAAGGCAATTTACCCATAGGAACGCAGTAGGGGTCCAATCACGCAATTACGCAAAGAGGAGCAAGAGGAGGAGAGAGAGAGATAGAGAGAGGAGGAGTAGAAGGACACCACTTGTCAATCCTAGACCTTTTAGTACAGAGTATATATATAGAAGGCCTCTGGGAAGGATTATAGGAGGAGGAGAAGGAGAGTGTTTGACGACGAAGTAGGGGTCCTATCACGCAATCGTATGCAAAATTACCAGTTCAGCTGCAAAACGCAGCACCAAGCCCTACCTATGCCTACCGAATCCAGAACTAAGCCTACGATAGGCTTACATAGGCGATTTTAACATGGGGGATCTGTGAGAAGTATATGTCATTTTAGGATTGCAGCGTAAACTGATGGCTCCCGGCGGACCTGTATGTCGACGCGTCCCGTCAGCTGCAATTGCGCAGCACTCGGATTTCCCCTCAGATCTAAAGGCAACGTTGAAGGCGGCGATCGGCCTCGAGGCCATCCTCGGGGCCAAGCGATTCCTTAAAAGCGGGACGAGCCCGCTTTAAAAATTCATGCCCCCTACCCCCTAGCGGATATTACTGATAATCAGCTCCCGAAGGTCCCCTATTTTCATGTTAACCAGCTCCCGAAGGTCCCCAATTTTTACCAGCCATGGCACACCCCCGTCGACTTTCAACTCAAGTACGCCCCCCCCCCCCCCCCCCGGGCGCTATTCTTGATTTTAGCTACTATTAATCTATAGTTGCATTGATATTGCACACTGAAACGTCAAGGGAAAAGACCACTGCACTTACCACCCCAGGTATCTTTTAGCAGCCCAGACCAGAACACATACATTATGGAGAGCAGAAACATGATGAAGTAGGATAACGATGATGCTAGAGCTGAACCACTGAAATATTGCAATACAAAACCCTCCCTCAAAAGTGGGTTGAACCTTCAGGGTTGCAAGAGATATTCATGATCAAACTAGGATTCCATGCATAACATTCACTAGCGTCTGCGCTAAAATTCAGAAGGGGTGATTCCATATACAGTTGATCCCCAGTCACTCAATGATAGTATTAAGTATAGTATAGGTGCATATATATCATATGGGAACACCCGTAGATGAAATCAATCCACAGGTTCTGTGCAAAGCAGCTGCAGTAGGATTTTGCTATCATAGTGATCGCTACACATAAGTAAGTAAAAGTAATTACAATAATCTTTACAACAAACTATTCAGGCTGGAAAGGAGATTAAAATATTGCTTCTGAATAAAAGATTTAAATAGAGTACCAAATTCATACGTATGTGCATGGAACCCTACCCTTTTTTACAAGGCACAACAATATTAATCGTATATCATACACACAAATTATAAAGTCATGTGTTTGTATTGGTCAGTACAGTTCTTTGGAATAAGGACAAGCATGCAAGTTCTGGTCGGAATGCAATTCATGGTGTGTGTTTGATTAGAGTCCAAAGCATTCACACAAGTTTACGTCATATAAAATACCGGAATTTTGTTGAAATGTTTGTAATTCCTTTTTTTTCCCTTCTTTTTTAAAAACGAAATTTGTCACAACATTAAAGCCTGCTTTCTCAGACAATATTAATAATATTAATCGCTTTAGAGGTTTACAATAACATTCACCAGACATTTGTCTATATCATAGTAAGTGCTCAAACATTTTAATGGTTGGCCAGTGAACTCTCCAGGCGGACCAAACACACAAAGTATTAGAGGAATTAGAGGGATGGAAATTTGTATGAAGAGAAACATGGCATTCGGGAAACAGCAGTGCCGAAGTAAAAGTATTAAACAAGGCATGCCATCATTCTAAATAACACGATTCACTCATCACTAGACCTATACTTACAATATGCTGTAGTCTGCAACATATATGAACAAATAGTGAAATATTACATTTCCCACATTTGCAACGAAACCAATTACCAACGTTGGGATGATATAACCCTGTAGTTCATAATGATAAAAAAATAAGTTTGATTTATAAACATAATTTTTTTCTGCAACAAAACAGACACAGTGCTCATAAACATTTGGTGAAATAATGGAATAAATATTGAATATATGTGGCCATTTTCCCTCTAAAACACTCAGCTTTGCATATGATGCATTTTAAGCAATAAATAAAACAATTATTAATTAATTTTATTAGGTAAAAGAACGAACTGCTATTATTTTTCTTTTTAGATTGGTAAAAGATGGAGGTAGGACAATTGGACAAAATTTCATAATCTATTAATTATTACCTATTAAGGTTTCATAATTAAACTTCGGCATTTTTCCATGTCAGCTTTTACTTTTAAGATATGTACATGGATATAAACACGTTTAGTTTGTTCTTTGCATCAATCTCAGCTTTTCTTTTGTGTGACAATATAAAGAAAGCAAAGTATTAAATGTGAACCTTTTACCTGATTTTGTAGAAATTTGATTACCACCAGGGATGCGTGGAAAAACTAAAAGAGAACATCCAAATGATTTTCATTTCAAGTGCTTTCATTTTCAAGTGTCAATGCTAAGGACGCTGTATTATAGTTTTATGTGCAATACTTTCAATTACCATGCGTATTTATTTATTTATTTATTTATTTAATCGTTTTCACAAAGGTCTAATAATACGTCCTTATGGTCTTTGGTCTCCAAGGCAAAACCGTTGGTGAGATAACAATATTCCAAGAACATCTATGAGTGTCTAGGAATTTCATTAATCCTTAGCTTAAGGAGTTTACTGCTGGGAGTAAGGATAATCTCTTGGTAACTTATGAGAAAGAGTCATCCTCATTTGGGGATTGCCGGTTTTGTGTATAGAAGGAGAGAGAGAGAGAGAGACAGCCACTCAGTCCCGCTGGCATTGACTTTGAGGAAGGTAGTGAGTCAGGTCTGAACATGATCTGCAATGTATTTGGCACATAGGCCTAGACAGTGTGTGGGGACATCAAATATATTCCTTATGGAATACTGCATCCTCTCCGTCCATATTTCATATTTACCTACATTAAACATTATGAATCAACATTTCTTATGTGTTCATTGCGCTGGATATTTATTGCTATGGAGAAATAAAACATGAAGCAACCAATACTATCTACGCCTTCAATTTTGGAATTAGTTATACATCTGATAAGATATACCTAAGTCACATATGCAATCTCTGAAACTTCCCCAATGGAGGAGATTGACATATATCTAAAAGCCTAATGCATAATGATACATAGATTTGCTAAAATCCAACCCACACAATGCAACAACAAACAAGAGTCACAAGCATAAACTTGTCTAAAGCAAACTCTCAATTATTCAAATTATATATACTAGCAAATACCCGTGCTTCGCACGGGTATTTGCTAGTGGGACAGTGGGGCCCACATCTTCCCACTCTGCTTGTTCCCTCTCCAACCATCTTTCTCTTTCAAGTTGTCTCTGTAAGTTAGTATCTGTATCAACATTCATACCTCAAATGGAACCCTGTTATAATGTTTTTGTCACTGTTGTATTGTTGTTGCCTCGCATTTCCTCTCCTCCCCGCCCCTCTCCCCCCCTCCCCCTCGATCCCCCACCCCTCTCCCTCCTCCCCTTCCCCCTATTATCTGGAATACTGGCAGCTACCATACTCCCAGAGTCCTATGTGAGAGTGACGTCAGCGAAGCGTAGCTAACCCCCATCACTCTGGTCTAGTAGGTAGTGTTATTGTATACAGGCCATACTTAAGCTGTATGACCAGCAATTATTCCAACCCAGTGTTTTACTTTAAGATGTTTTTTTGCCTCCCATTGCCTCTCCCCCTGCCCCCACAATGGACATTTCCTGAGTTCCTTTTGGTGGAAATATGGTAAAATATATCAACTCCCGTCCATAGTGAAGCAACAACTTGCCATGGTACCTGTTCATGACATCATGCTTTCGGTGACCCAGAAACCTGCTGTAGGGGCAATGATAGGTTTGTTTTCAGGCAGTGCTGGGGGCCCTGGATGGGGGTGCTCGATGTAAACCCATTTCTAACCCCTTTCCAACCCTAATTTGTTAATGAAACATAGTGGAATGGTTCGGCACCATTTTTGGCAATGTGCATATGAAATATAATGGAGATCTGGCCAGCGGTTTCAGAGAAGATAGCCGTTTTAGGCTCCAAACCCTTATTTTATTAATATAGAGATATTTTTAAATAAGTATATTTTTAACTATAAATATAAATCAAGTATGGGGTGGGGGGGGGGGGGGGGGGGGTGGAGAGAACAAGAGATTTCAATTATATAATTATAAGTACACTGCAAGTACACTGTAAGTACGTTACAAGTACGCTTCAAGTACAATACAAGTACGCTTCAGGTACACTTCAGGTATGCTTCAGGTATGCTTCAGGTACGCTTCAGGTACGCTTCAGGTACGCTGCAGGTACGCTGCAGGTACGCTGCATGGTGTGTGTGTAGGCCTATGCACATGTGCCAAAGTCGGCAAAACCAACGCGGTGATATAGGCTAAGTTTTCATATATCCCAGTCAATTGGGCTTGAGTGGCTGAGTGGTCTAAAGCGTTGGTCTGCGGAGCGAAGGGTTGCGTGTTCAAACCTCGAGAGGGGATGGGTAAAATTTTTTAGGCAAATGACATAGGCAGAGGAAAGAGAGAGAGGGAGTGCACGCAGTAGGTGTCCTATCGTTGGGAGTGGGGAGAGGGAGGGAGAGGGAGGGAGAGAGAGAGAGAGGAGAGGGGAAGAGAGTGGGGAAAATATCTATTTTCCAGGGCTGAGAAACCATTTTTAAAAAAACATTTTCCAAGGTAATTTGCCTATAGCAACACAGTAGGCGTCCAATCACACAATTATGCAAAGAGGAGCAGGAGGAGGAGCAAGAGAATGAGAGGGAGGAGGAGGAGGAGGAGGAGGAAGAACCCACTTGCCAACCCTAAACCTTTTAGTATGATACATAACAGAAGGACTATAGAAGGATTATTGGAAGAGGAGAAGGAAACCATTTGACGATGAAGTAGGGGTCCTATCATGCAATTGAACGCAAAAACACCACTTCAACTGCAAAACGCAGCACCAAACACTACCTATGCCTACCAAGATCAAAACTAAGCCTATGAAAGGCCTACATAGGAAATTTAACATGGGGAATCTGTGAGTAGTACATGTCATTTTAGGATTGCACCGTAACAATCGGGCTGTTGGTGGACGACTATGTCAACACTGCTGTACGCTGGAATTGCGCCGCAGATGGATTCCCTGAGTGAACTTATATCATGGCAACCTTGAGGGGCAATTATGGTCCCTGAAGTGGGTACGGAGCCAAGCAATAGGAATAAAGCGCACTCTACGTGTTTGCTTTAAAAACGATGCGACCAACATGTATTATAATCCAATAACTTTATGCTTACATGTTACAAATGGATTCATGATTATTTTGAATATAAATAAATTAATTAATATCTTATAGGATACTTACAGCCATTCCCGGAACTAATATAAGCATATAGAGCCCAGCTAACCTGAAAGACATACATTAGAGATCATTCACCTGTTAATAATTGATACTGTAAAGATTGTCAGATATAAAAATATAAGAATACAATGTTTAGTAGCAAGATCCCTGACGCTCAACACAAGATCCTTAGAAGCCTGCCGTTCCTCTTATCAACCACCAATGTACCTGGTAACTACCAGATGGCAGCCCTGTTACTCTATACTACACTATGCTACTTGATGCTACACTATACTCCTTAATGCCACACTATGCTACTCAATGCTACTCTATGCTCCTCAATGCTACACAATGCTACACTATGCTGCACAATGCTACACTAGGCTAATCAATGCTACACTCTGCTACTTGATGCTACTCAATGCTACACATTTCTACTTGATGCTACACTACGCTACACAATGCTACTCGATGCTACTCTATGCTCCTCAATGCTACACAATGCTACACTATGCTGCACAATGCTACACTAGGCTAATCAATGCTACACTAGGCTAATCAATGCTACACTCTGCTACTTGATGCTACTCAATGCTACACATTTCTACTTGATGCTACACTACGCTACACAATGCTACTCGATGCTACACTATGCTACTCAATGCTACTCAATGTTACACTATGCTACCCGATGCTACACTATGCTACTACTTGATTACACTGTGCTACACTATGCTACTACTTGATGCTACTTGATGTCACTGGATGCAACACTATGCTACTTGATGCTACACTATGCCACTTGATGCTAAACTATGCCACTCGTTGTCACTCAATGTTATTCAAAGCTACTCAAGTACCCTGGGGCAGTGATACCAACAGGTACTGACAACCTTTCAAGACGCCAACCCTGGAAGGTGCCCCGTATATATAGCAACTATCAGGGCTTCACCAGAATACAGTTGTCAAGGTCCTACTCTGACCAAGCACGCCACTTTCTGCTTAGTTCACATGTATAGATAGGTTCAGGAAATAATGTGCCACAATCATCTCTTACTTCTACATATAATTATATAGCCTACATCCCTGGTTCACTAAAAATAAAAATAAATTCAATATTACATGAAATGAATCCTTTCTCACCTGGATGTTTCTGGATCTTGACCTAGCAGATTGCACAATGCCTCACCATTTATCAAAAGCGAAAATGAGATGAGGAAAACCAAAATATGAATCAATATGGCTGAAACATAAAAATATAATAATGTTGTAAGCTCAGTTGATTCTGCATAATAAATTATGTTTGTACCATAGGTTTTTTCCTTGATGATAAGTCCTATAACACACCTTTCACTAATCCATACTTTTGTTTGCGTTAAAGAGCACACAGAATACATACCTCGTTGTAAGACGACACCCATTTTTCTTTTGTTTCCTGTTCCGTACACCTAAAGGAAAGAGTGTGGGTTTGACTTATCATTTATTCTATAATAGTATCTTTTTTGTTCTACATTCCATTCTTTTTATTATTACCTTGCCCTGCCATCGTGGCTCTTACAATTCTAAGCATGAAGGCGTAAACAGACCTATACGTTTCATCACTTACTTTCATTTATAAAATACCTTTGGACTTAATCTATCGCCAACTGTACATTTAATTTTCTTGTTAATCGATATCCACACTTACATCAGTGTTGTAAAGAATTCTACACCAACTCTTGACTTGTTTACGTGTTCATGTTTAATAGAAGATGCTCCTCCACATAAAGGAGAATCAATAGAATGCTTGATTTAGTAGTGACTACTTGATTTAGTTTCCATTACTTGATTTAGTTGTCCACTACTCGATTTAGTTGTCCACTACTTGATTAAGTTGCAAAGAAAATATATTTTAAGAGTTATTGTTTAAGAGTAAATGCTAACAATCAGCCTGCAAATCAGCATTATTTCATGCAGTAGGTATCTAAAAGGTTATAAAATTAAGCATTGACATATATAGTTCGTCTATACTGTATTTCGTCTCGCAAACTCTCCTCCTCTACAGCTTCAAACCTATGAGTACCCCCAGCTGACATCATCTGGTACCCGCTGAGTATGAATTAAAGGAAGGAAAATGCGGGCCTTCTCATGGAGTCGACGTAAATCCTACATTAATTAACTACGTTTATTAAGGTAAATATAATGATTTACACGAGAGGTCAATCTTGAATGTACATTAGCTTACCTGTGAAAATAAAGTGTCACATGCCGCTCCAAAACCAACTCCAACTGATAATCCGAAAACATTACCAAACTGGAAACAAATAGAAAGAACAAAATTATATTCCAGTATAAATCATAATGATGACTTTTGGTGAAAGTCTAACGAGATAAGAGGAACCTTATAATTATAATCATATTATAATGTTTTGTAACGATGCCAAGCCTACTATACTATACTATAGAAATATAGGTTAAGGAAACTATTCTATACTCATGTGCATAGTTATTCATATTTTGCTGTGTGTCAGTGTTATTCATTTGACACCTAGTGATTTCTTTTAGGAAATATAATGGACTGCCAGTTTTGTATAAATGTCTATCTAATATAAAGTAGGGATAATATATGGATAAACACATGGATAATGGCCACCCAGCTATATATCATCTATGCCAAACTCCTACTGTACAAGAGTTATCAAGCCAATATTTTCATGTTGTGCAAGTGGTGAGGGTGAGAGAATGTAACCAACAGAAGCTGTAAAACCTCTACATAATAGAAAGTATAATAGAAAGGGATATGTTATCATTCCATCAAACCTGAGGCACATTAGGACAATTCATGGATGGCAAGCAAGAGACAAAAGTGGAAAGATTTAGCTGTCCTTTTGTCCTGAAACAGTACCCTGGGTACTGTTTCATAATGAATGAGACATAGCAAGATTTATTTTGAAAATTTGTGAATTATGTTCAAATGTTACAAAAAATTCCCAGCCTGGCGTTTCATAATGTAGGACATTCGCGGGAACATTCATATTCGTGGGAACATTCGCGGGAACATTCGGTGACGGGACTGGCCGTGCGTGTTGTCTTATTAGGGACATTTAGCAACCCCTACGCTAATGCTAACGCTAACGTAAATGTATCTTTTGTGAGGACTATGTCACCACTAGGTGTGCTATTCTTAGCTTGCTACCTGAGATACGGACGTCAATTACGCTAAGAGGTGTGTCAATACGTTCCCAACGTATGTCTATTTCACGCTAAAATAATGGACAATTATCATTTCACTTTTATGTACAAATGAGCGGGAGGTGTTTTTCTTTGTATACAGGTGTAAAACACTACTCACATTCATGAAATTGTGTGTTTTTTTGCCCTCTGAAAACACCTCTCCACCACTAAAACTGATAGAATTCTGCCATTACATAAGGCCCACCCTATCGGGAGAAACTAGCGTTTACGTTAGCGTTAGCGTTAGCGTTGTGGTTGCTAAATGTCCCTATTCCGTAATAGGCCTAACCATAAACTCAGGCAGGGAGGCGCCATAGGCTGAGAGGGATAGAGAGTGTACATTACCTGCTTGCTGCGAATGTACTCAAAGTCGCTACGAATGTTCTCAAAGTCGCTACGAATGTTCTCAATGTGACCGTGAATCTTATCAACTCTGATAAGATTGTCAACTTTGATTATGAAACGGAATTTGTCCCAAATGGGATTTTTTTCTACTTAATTCCTATGTCCCTGATTTTGAAACAGGGCCCTGAGGTCTTTATGGATACTGATTTCCTGAAGTTAATATTTGTCATAGAGGGGCCAAAACATTCTTTGCTATACTAGCCTCCCATACTTCAAAGGTATATATTATATACATGTTATATAAGTAAGAGAATAGAGTCAACTCTCATCCATAACAGAATCAAATCGACAAAACATAAAACAGTCGTTTCAATCAGTCAATGAGTATTAATCAGGTAAAAACTACTTGCCTTCATCACTCTCAGATTGTGACTACTGATACCCCTCAATAGTTAAGTGCTACTTTAATTCAAATGCTTGCTGTACATGTATATGAAACATACTGGTACCTATACCAAATTTTGTTATTGTAACGTTTTATTATCTTCTCTTTGGTACAACTTGATATTGCTCTCGCTTTTCGTTTTTATATCCATATGATTCTGAGTATGTCCTAAATTGATGGTATCATGAAAACAGTAGTTGTAAAAATCTAAGATCCCAAAAGGTATGTTTTGAAAATATAAAATTATTGGAAGATTATCCTACCAGAGTAACGCATTTTAAGTCAACTGAGAGGCAAGGTCAGCATAAGTATAATGAACAAATCTCTATTCCTATAGGATCCAATCGACAAGCGAGCGGTGGGCAATGCGTGTGGGACTGTACTAGAGTCTAGAGGCAATGCAGCTAGCTAGAGTTACGTCCTTGTTTGATTTGTTTGCAATCTGATGTCTTACTTCATATTATGTCTATCGGCGGTCTGAATGCAATATCATAATCGGATTGGAATATGTATGTATATCTTATTACTCACAGAATTAGCTAACGCAACTGCATCTAGTTCCAGGGTGCCCAGATGTCCGCAAAACATGACTGCAACTGGCCCGATGATGTAAATGGAAAGTTGCTGAAGAATCTGCAAACAGGTTTGTTTATTTCAATAGCAATCCTCCATATATACGAACCTGTGGAATGTATAACCTCCATAGCTGAAAGTGTGAAACGTATGTACATTCCAAAGACAACGTGATGACAATAGTCTTGAATTGTTTAGTTGAGTGTAGCTCAATTTTATTGACATCATTTAACTTCATTTAATTCATTTAACTAATACAATTCTTGAGAAAACTTAAGTTGAAAAATATTCAATTACTAGCGCCTCGTTTCATTCTCTCTACTTATTGCACGTGTACAGTAAAAATAGTGTTATTGCACCCCCTTTATTGTACACATAGATAGATTGTAGCATAGATATATAAACACAGATTGAGAAATAGACCTCACCAGGGGTGCTGTCATCTTCATTAGCTGCACAAAAATTCGTTTGGAGCTTTCTTTAGGTGTACCATTTCCATGTCCATTGGACTGGACTTGGGCCTCGGTGGTTGGATCACTTTTCGTCATGTCTGCAAGAAAAATGGCTTGGATGTTACATCAGTCAAAATGTCACCCGACATCGATGCCAAATAATATGTCAGATGAGGCAAAACATCCCTAAATGCGTGCTTTCACCCAGTTTGGGGGCTAAAAGAAAAAGAATTACAGGTTATTACAGCAATAAAAATTACCAGTAGATAGTTTACCTTGAATTTGTAACCGTCAATAGGTGTTTTTACGAATAGCACTAGCACTAGCACCAAAATCCAGGTGTTGTATACCTTCACTATATGCGTCAAACTTCGCAGCAATAAGTGTTTTTACAAATAGCACTAGCACCAAAATCCAGGTGTTGTATACCTTCACTATAAGCGTCAAACTTCGCAGCAAGAATACTTATTTGGCAGGGTTGTACTGTTCGATATGGGAATGGAGGTCTTTCACCGTCATCACCATCCCGCATCGTCTGCATTGACACATCTTTACTTTTATTGAGATAGTGAAGATATACGACACCTTTAATGGATTTAAAATAAACGAGAAAACAGAATCCAGACAAAAAATTGTTTGACAGGATATTCTTGATGATAGTGTGAGGGTGAATTATAATACGTTATTCTATAGTACAAAATACGCTTCAATTTCTGGGAACAATGTGAAATCACTCCTAGCTTTAAATTCGTTGGCTTGTATTGTATTGTAAAATACTTTATTTGTCAAAGTGTACATAAGTATGAGGGTGCCAAATGGGTAGACAGGCTTCTGGATAAAATCCAGCTCTTCCAGCCGTTACCATAAGAACGAAAGTTTTGCTGAGATATTAGAGAAGGTGACTACATGAGGTACATAATATAATAGTACAAATTATAAGATACCGGGTACAAAATTTAAACATGAGATAAAATGCAAAGTACAAAATACAAAACACTCGGTTACAGTGGACATGTTATGATAATGATAATAATTATGATATCATGGTGAGAGATGCCTTCACTATACATAATATTTTTTAAGTTGGTAAGATTCTTACATATAGTTATTTTCTAAATAGTTTCGAAATTCTTAATTCGTTTCAGAGTTGGGAGCCTCTGTAGGTACTATGTATTTTTTTTGTATTATTTTCAGATCTCTCATCTCGTTCTCAACATTCGTCCTCTTGTTTACATTTAAGATTGACCTTACTGAGGAATTTAACAAAGATTGTGTTCTTTTCAATGGTTTTGCCGATGATTATGACTAAAAATAACTCCATAATCGATATTGGGCATTATCAACATCTTCACAATATCAGTTTTGACTTTTTTCTTTAGCATATGGCTTGGATTTCTTAGTATATTGACCTTCCATCTAACTTTGTCTACCACCTATTTTATATGATCCTTGAATGTGAGTCCCTCATCAATAATCATGCCCAGTTAGTTTGTGTTAACTTGTCGTTTTCTAGTGTTAAATTTATAGTTGTTTTTTGTTGATTTGCTTTTTGTTTTCTAGTTCTGATATTAATAAATTGTGTTTTATTGACATTCATGGAGATCTTATTTATTTTGCACCATGTGTCGATACATTTTAAGTTACTTTTTAGTTGATCTATTGTTTTTGTTCATCTTTGTCATTATAAAAAGGGACAGTATCATCAGCATAATGTTGAATGACTGAATTCTCTACTATTTCATGTAAATTATTTATATTATGGAGAAGAGGATCGGTCCTAAAATTGTTCCTTCAATATTTAAATTAATCCATTCAGTTTGACACTTGTTTATGCCACAATTAAATACTTTAGCTGATTTCGGAATCGGATTCAAAGAAAGATTAAATAAGCCATGTATATTTAAAATTTTAGGGTGGGATATGCTGTTTTAAATTCATGTAATGTAATGTAATTCCCTATATTGCAATACCATATTAAATTGACAAACGTTCGTAAGTAGGAATAGCTATAAATAGTCTTACCAGCATGACAGTATAAATATATACCACATACCGGAATATTTTTAATTGTATACCAGAATAGGTTAAACAATTATGATATACATGTCCGTATTCCCACGGAATGTGTGGAAACATCTTATAAATCGCTTATTTGGCCAATGGAAATCTATGTTCATCTCATACTTTTGTTGGGGAAGAAATCTTAGATTCCATACATTTATTGAATTTATGATCATTCTCATTGAAATGAACAACAGTGAAGCATATTCATCTTTAATGCCATAAGTGGGACCTAGTGATTCTTTATGATGAAGATGTAACTGTGAGTATTCCTTATTCAAAAGAGTATATTGATTATAACCACACGTCTTCCTTATTTTTGTGTTATCATCATAAAGCATAAGTAATTATCTTAACTAAATAAGAACAGTTCTCATTACCACTCACTAAAGATAGCGCCTGACGACTCTGTTTAAATTATTAAAATACCAGGGAATTGTCAGCAAGACCTAGTTACACATGACAACCCAAAATAGGAAAATCTTAACCTGTTTACGTGTAATGTGCCTTTATGTGTCTTTTCATAGATAGGTAACAGCGCAATGGAAATAGATTAATTCAAATCAAATCATGTACAT
Source organism: Sthenelais limicola (assembly GCA_942159475.1). Lineage (NCBI taxonomy): Eukaryota > Metazoa > Annelida > Polychaeta > Phyllodocida > Sigalionidae > Sthenelais > Sthenelais limicola. The sequence goes on along the minus strand of OW804096.1, from coordinate 77,543,532 downwards.
TAATAAATATCAATACTTACCATACTTGAGAATGTTCCCTTTTAGCCATATTAATCATTTTTCATTTTTTCATTTTACAACTTAAACGTTAACGAGATACTACGTTTAGCTCATGTCCAGTAGCTCAATTTCTTGAAGTGAACACAACAATGACTGATTTTTATGGAAGACCTTTTACCCATCAACCGATGTCAAATGGCCGAATCGGATGCCGAAATCCGATGCCCGAACCGAACCGAACCGAACCCCGAACCCATACCGAACCCTGTATGACAATACGCCATTATAAAGCATAGCAAACAACTCTCACCGAAAAGAAACAATTCGGAAAAATTGTCTTTTTTTCGGCCTCATTTCGGCCTCGGTTCGGTAATCACCGACCTTTATAATTTGCCGAATGATCCGATATCCGAACCGAGCCGAACCAATATTAAATAAATTCGGGACAATTCGGTAAAATATGGAAGACCTTTTACCCATCAACCGAAATTCGGTTCTCCGAATCGGAACAATTCGGACATTTCTCGGCCGAAGTTCGGCCGAAATTACATTCTTTTCGGTATCACCTCGGCAAATTACCGAACCGAACCCCGAACCGAACCGAACCGAACCTTTATCTACTTTCTCCAAATGTATCAGACCAATCTATCCAAATGATGTGATTAAGTAACTCAATTAATACAGTTATATCTCAATAAATCCATATGAACTAATGTTATCAATAAAAACGGTTAATTAAAAAAGCAATTCAATATTTCTCCTTCTTCATCATACCACTCCCCTTTCGTTAATTTGCTTAAAAGTGAATCCAATAAACCCTCTACAATGAATAGACTTGTCTCTTATTTCTCATTATATTCAGCCTGTAAAACTTCTGCCACATTTTTTCATCTAATCTCTCAAGGTGCACCTTGCATGTTTCACATCTCTTTTCCCTCCCCTTGATGACTGACTTTTACCCTGATAATTGCCATTACACACTATGCGCCAATGGTCTGTCATATCCTTTAAATGGCGCCACAGCCGACCAAAAAAGGACTTCACCCTATTCAAACATTAATTATATGCTCGCGCATCATTTCAATTATCAAACATCACGATCTCTTACTCATTCCCACCATCCTACACACTCCATTAATCCTCCTGCGATGTCGCTGCGATGTCGCTCATTCCATTGCGATACTGCGGTTGTTCGATACTCCAATATTGCCTTACCATGACCATACTTTCCCATATAATCATCTACTGACTCACTTTACTATTGGCCATGTCCGCCCCATTTCATCATCTACGCAACGCTCACTAGATCAATCATATATTTGAACTCTGATAACAACAGAAATAGGACGCATTACATAATATTATCTATTTTATTTATATTGAAAAATTCAACATTACGACTACGCCATCTACCTACAGTGTAGGCCTATCAATCAAATTACCCAATCATATCTGTAACTCAAACATCCACACATGACCCCTTTCTATATTATTACTCATAACGCAATACCTTAATATTCTTCATGCTATTACTTACCTTCCAATCTCGTCAACATATAAGCCTAAATCATTTTATACATATATATCATTTTATCTATCCTTTGTTTCACATGTAACATTCAGCAAATTATTTTTCAATATGCCTGTGTATGCCCATAAATTCATTTCTACCTATGGCCAAGTCGAAATTGAAATGTCTGTCATATCACACCAGACCAAACACTTCTGATAGTTAGGACAACAAGCATATACAAATTTGAACGAGTGAACATACTCTTATATGTGTGTTATATTCTCTTAGACAGCAATAATGTAAACCCATGTCACACACTTTATTCAATTATTCACACCTCGGATATGACAACAACGATACATATTTGAACCCTTTATATAAAAATGGGATGGGATGTCTGTTGCAATGGGGTTCAGTCCATTCGCCATACAGAGTCCATTTAGCAGATAATTCGAAGTTAATTAAAGATAATTAGATTTCACAGATTTCCAGAAGATTCCGAAGTTCCGAAGTTTAGAGTTCCGATGTCCCGAAATTAGGATGTAGTGCCGAGTTGTAACCGAATTCTATGTAAAAATTCCCGAGTTGATGCCGAGTTGACCCGGTTTATTTGATGGGCCGAATCAAATTTAACGAATTTATTAATTTACGGTACGGTACGGTTCGGATGTCGGCAGTTAGGCGAAGTTATAAATCTCGGAAATTACCGAACCGAGGCCGAAATGAGGCCGAAAAGAAGACAATTTTTCCGAATTGTTTCTTTTCAGTGAGAGTTTTTCGCTATGCTAAATAATGGCGTAGTGTCATACGGGGTTCGGTATGGGTTCGGGGTTCGGTTCGGTTCGGTATCGGCCGAGATTACATTCTTTTCGATACGGACATTTGACATCGGTTGATGGGTATAAGGTCTTCCATAGTAAAATCTCTCTTTTATTCGGCCGAATTCGGCCGAATTTAGTACGAATTCGGACTAACTTCGGACTAAATTCGGACGTCACATATTGGGCCACTGTGTCCCCATTTCCCAACGGATTGGAATACTTTAAAAAGCTCTGTAATGCTGACATGTTCCCGGTTCGTTTGGTATACAATACAGGTTCATAGTCTTAATTAACGTGCCTGTACAGACGTTAATTAATAATTTAATATATTTTTTCATATTGTAAAATATTCACCTTATATAATACATTACTACCAACGATTGCCAAATGAGATACAGATAATGATTCAATAATTATATGATTTTAAGACAGTCAAATAGATATGTTCAGGTATTTAATACATTTTAAATTTTGGAAAAGGCTCAAATAGTTTTCGAGTAATGAGCATAAGTATTCAGACATACTTTTAGACATTATTTAGGCAAATTAGTTATACCTGAGTATAATGAGTAATGAGCGGCACTATGTGTAGAAAGACAGAGAGAGAGAGAGAGAGGAAAACAGAGACTTGTTATGTATATATGTGTTATGTATACTGTATGTTATGTATACTGTATATTATGTATACTGTATGTTAGTTATATATGGTATGCGGTATATATACATGTATGTATGGATGGATGATATATTGTATGTATATCATGGTGTATGTGGCCAATTCCACCAATTTGGCAACATTTGGTCTCCTACTGTCATAATCATTTTATATCATTTTCTGAGTCAGGTGTGTATGTCAGGTATGTATGTATGTATGTATGTATGTATGTATGTATGTATGTATGTATGTGTATGTATGTATATATACATACATACACATATATATATGTATGTTATATAAGCATAAAAGATTGCCGAATGCCGAGTTTTCCGAATTTCGGCCGAATACGGCCGAGTTTCGGCCAAAACTCGGCCGGGTTTTGGCCGAATTGATCCAATTCGGATAACCGAAGTTCGGTATATGGGTAAATGGTCTTCCATAGATGTTCTAACCTGAGTAAGGCGCATCACCGATTCACACCAACCATATTGCCCTAAATATCAGCTCCTGCTGTTTATCTAATATGTTTAGCTTGTATTGTCAGGGGACAACTTTCCCTTGCAAGCTGGTGGCACAGATATTTCGTGTGGAGCAAACATTGCACAACCCTGGGGGATGTTTCATAAAACTATCTTACAGTATAATCCTCTATGTGTAGGATAGTTCAGAATTAAGTTTGCGATATCTTAAATGTTAAAGAGAAATTCATAAATACGCTTTCAAGATATTGTTTGCACTGAAATATTCTTATTATAGAAAATCGATATCTTTCTAGGATCGTTCTTACCATGCTGCAATAACCAGTCAGTCATTTCAATGGTGGAGAACTACTAAAGTCCCAGAATTATTTTTGAATTTGCTCAATGCTCACGTGCAATTAATACCATAGCTCTAATTTATAATTTTATCTTTGCTATTAGAGACTCCATATGAATCATATAGCAGCGCGGCAAACTATGGACACTTTAAAAGTTTATAAGGAAGAGGATCCTGCAAAAATAAATTCTTTTGCAATTTGTTTCGGGGTCAAACAACAGATTGTCTGTAGCCCTTGTTCCTTTTCCTATAGGGGTTTAATATCATCTTTGCTATTAGAGACTCCATATGAACCATATAGCTGCGCGGCAAATTTTGGACACTTTAAAAGGAGGTTTATAAGGAAGAGGATCCTGCAAAAATAAATTCTTTTGCCATTTGTTTCGGGGTCAAACAACAGATTGTCTGTAGCCCTTGTTCCTTTTCCTATAGGGGTTTAATATCATCTTTGCTATTAGAGACTCCTTATGAACCATATAGCTGCGCGGCAAATTTTGGATACTTTAAATGGAGTTTTATAAGGAAGAAGATCCTTCAAAAATAAATTCCGTTGCAATTTGTTTTGGGGTCAAACCATAAGTTGTCTGGGGCCCTGTCTTTCCTTTCCTATAAGGTTTTCCACACGTATTTACCCGGTCAAATAATGAGATATGTTATTACTTTACTAGGCAGTGAAACTAACTCATGGACACCAATTGAATAATTACTACTGTATTCAGACATGAATAAATATATTATAATGTAAACATCCTCTTCGAGTCATCAAACAGCAATCCCATTAACGGATTTGATTTATAGATATCAATTTACAAGTACTAAAGTGAAACACGGTCTATGACTGGTGAGAAGATTTAAAAAAGAATTCGAGTTGGATGGGATACACGGAGAGATTAATAGGTTCTATGGAATACTTTGGAGTATAATTCTAAAGCTTCGAATAAATTATGTTTAATGTATGTTATATAGGGGTGATGCCAACAGCTTAATGTGGATCTGTTGTTAAAACTAAATTCTACGGGTCTTCTCCTTCAGAACGGGACATGTAGTTCATAGGACTCTATGCCTGCTGGTCAAAAAGATGAGGGCAATTTCAAAGTAGAAAGTCGAAAATCCTTCATGTGATGCGGAAATTAATCAATTATAAGACCAGTTCTATGTGTTTGGCTTGTGTCGACCTACATGAATTCTGTTGTTTAAATTTGGTGATATATATACAGTGGAACCCCGCTATTAAAACCACTCTTGGGACTGAACGGTTTTTGGTCGCATAGTGAGGTGGTCTTATTAGAGGGGTTCCAGGGTTAGGTGTGTGTGTCGGGGCGGGGGGGGGGGGGGAGGGGAGGGTCGTCAGGAGTGAGTATTGAAGGATTATTTAAAGTGGTCGTAATGAAACTGTTCTAAATTGCAATTTTATCTAGTGGACAAATTGTGCTTAATAAATGTCATTTAGTTTTAGGAATTATTTTAAAGTTGAATCACTGAATGAAAACACTCACTGACTGACAGCCTAGCTTTTCTGTTGATGTGGATTCATTTTGTGTCACCTCAGGATGGGTGGGACGAGACTTAATTCAGGGAGTATTTGGCTGTTTGGGACTGGGAAATGGTGGTCACAACGTGAGGTGGTCTCTATAAAGAGGTTGTCTCTATAGCGGGCTTTTTTATAATATCTAATAGAGGGGAAAAATTCGGGACTGAAAAAAACTGGTCAATAGAGGGGTGGTCTTTATGTGAGGTTCCACTGTATTTCTAATCTCCCCCAAATCATTGTTTGATTGAACATTTATTTATATTGCATTGCATATAACAAGCGCTACCTTCATAGCAATATTTATTTATCCATTCACCAATAGATATAAATAGTAGTTTTTCACCATAACGATTGCGTATCAATTATATATCTTAGGAGCTTTCACTTCCAATCATGATCCATACGTTATGGATAGAATGCAAAAATAGATCTTGGCTAAGCGGTCCGGCCACTGTCGACAAAACGGTGTCGATGCAAAGACGATGCAAAAACGATACAATTGCCGGCGATGAGGAGGGCTATCGGTGACTGCATCGTCTTTGCATCGACAAGGGGGAAAAGTTCGGCAACTATAGAACCAATTTTCATGCTTTTACATGCACAATCTCATCGACTAGACATCGCCAACGCATCGCCACGGCCCTTACCTCCATTGACAATGCACCGATGCAAAATCTCATCGCCGGGAAATATCAAACATGTTTGATGTTCATCGCTACCCTTACCGGTGCAATTTTCACATCGCCCACTCATCGCTTGTCGTCGCTGGCTATTGCCGAAGGCATAGCGATGGATAGGCGATGCAAAGACGATGCTTTAAATTTCACAAAAATCTTATCGACTACCTCATCGCCAACGCATCGCCAACGATTTTGTCGACAGTGGCCGGACCGCTTAAAACATAGAACGATAGGGATCCCTATGCTTTCGAAAATCGGAATACTTCTCACTCTAATTGCTCTCTGTGAAGGAACGTGTGTTGATGCCGTCCACCCATTGTATCTGACTATTAGAGACAGTTTGATGAATTCAAAGTGAAATTACCACTGTCGCCTGAAGTACTCATAATGTACTTTGTGCTTAGTCCATGTTTGGGACAATTTTGGACTATAACTTCCCGCTGAAACTATGCATATTAATATACTCTGTCTAGCCCCGCCCACATGCATTGTTGTTTTTCTATGACCTTGGCCTTTGACCGTGGTCAAACAATGCATTGCATAAAAATAATGCACACGGGCATGGCTATAGAGTATATCTTGCCTTGCTCACTTCTTCAAACGTGGGATATTTACATAAGTATATGGACAATTAACAGCCACTTGACTTCCTGATAGGTTGAGATCACTTAGGTTCACTGATTGTCACTGAGATTCACTGATTGTCACTTTGGAAGCACACCTCAATAACATTTCTGATTTGCTGTCGCTCAAATTAGCACAAACAATATTGACAAAAGAATCTCTTCTTTTGCATGCGATTCTATTTCATGCATGGGTACTTTCACATTGCCATTTATTTAACATGAATGAAATGGTCCCATCGTATTTTCATTGACAAAGTTTACCTGTTTTAGCAAAGTGGTCACAATTGCTTCTGTTCCCACAACCAATCACAAGCAGGTCGTCGATATCCCTAATTATTGACCACTCTATGGGATCCAAAAAGCCCCAAATATATTCTAATGTAATTTGGATTTATCTTGTTCAAAATACTGACCTTTTTCCTAATGATTGTGTTCGGGAGCGATATTATTGTGTAGAGACTGGTACAATCCCAAGATATGCCTTCACGTCTGCACATTTATGTTGCCTTGAATGATGCTACACCTGCCTGACCAGTGATGCCTTATATATCAATGCGTGTCCAAAAAGTATACCGTATTACCTGCAGTAAACACCCGGCGCTCATTCAGGCCCCTGTAAGTTGTAACACACCGGCGCTTGTAGGAAATCGGATGATCAGACGCTTATTAAAAATATGACATCGAAGCCTATGGATACAGTGAGCCCTGATACGGCCGATCGGGGGTCAGGTAAATTGGGCGTAGTCCCAACAATATCAGAATGTTAGTTTGTTTTATTTTAAAAAATCGGCTGGCTGAAGGTGCATGGTTTCGTTGGGGCTATCCTGAACATGCATGTATATCATACACTGCACGCTGTAACTGAGTCCCATACACATGGCAGAGGCAACCCAACCCCCAATTTATCAAAAGGAGTTACTATTAGAGTTCCATAGCATTGGCGCCATGTACACACACGATCTTTTTATCCTTTCTGAGTGCGGAAATTAAAACTTTAAGCAAACTCTTTTTGTTACCTTTGTTAGACCTTAAATCTAGTTTGTTTTTTCAATATGTTCTGGTATCAATGTAAGTTTAAATGCCACATCTAGTAAGTGGGCTTCTCTCCTTTTTTCAAGGGGTGGAATGCCCAGTTCGTTAGACAACTCTACTACATTAGTTTTCTTATTCAAGTATCTTGCCCGCCTGACAATATTATTTTATATATCCTGTAATTTCTTTAATAAAGCAGTATTATTTGTACCATTATGGTGTATCCAAAGTCCAAAATGTGGAAGTACCATCACCTTGTACAAATTCAGAAACATTTTTTCTGTAAAAATATATCTGGATTTTGACAACAACCAACTTTGGTTTTGAATTACTGATATCTTTTTCTTCAGATGCGACTGGAAGTTAAGTTTAGAATCTATTTTTAACCCCAAATAAGTGTACTCGTCAGTGTGATAAATCATCTGGTCTCCGAAGTTGTACATGTTCAGATTCTTGGCTTTTTGTGCATTGCCAGAATTGATTCTCATCCCTTTACACTTCTCTATATGTTAAAGAAATTTTATTTATCTTACAGCACAAGTATATGTTCTGGAGATCAGATCGTAGATTTTCTCCTAGCTTATTGTAATTCGGATCCACATTGTACAAGACTGTATCAAACACGAACAGTTTAGTTTTGGAATTATTTGTATATTTATAGATATCATTTACATAAATACTGAACAATAATGGTCCAAGACAAGTGATCAGTCCCTTGTGGGACACCACAATTAACCCCTCTCGTATCTGAAATAACATTATTAACCAACACTCTTTGTTGTCTAACATGCAAATGATTTTTAAACCATTTTATAGATTCATTTTTTATACCATAATTATGCTTCTAGTTTCTTTATAAGAATTCCATGGTTCACCGTGTCGAACGCCTTTTTAAAATCTAAAAAGGCCATCTCTACATATTGGTTATTATTAATAATATATTATTAATATTACATTTTTCAAGAATTTTAGTAGGTAATACTATAACCGATATTGGCCTATAATTCGAGGCTAATCTTTTGGGCCCGCTTTATAAAGAAGTGTTATAGTCGCCTCCTTAAAAAAGTCACGAATTATACCAGTTTCTAATGATTTATCAAACAAGTATGCAATTTCATTAGCTATTGCCATAAGACAATGTTTAAGAATAGAAGTAGGCATAAAGGGTATCCCTGGAAGTTTTGAGATTAGACTATGTATTTCTTTTGCCTGAATATATAACAACATTACTATAAATATTGTTCTGTGGAATAACCTGCCAACTTCATTTCCACAATTCTGTGAGATCCAACATAGGCCTACACAAAAGCAGGGGTTTTTTTTACCCCAAAGGGGACCTGGATTCTGAAAGATACTCAACCAGAAGTAAACAATTGTGGAAAGCTGATCGAGTATGGGTTCAGGTTCAAAGGAAATTTCAGCGTACACCAGAATTGAGGACCAATGGGACCATATGATAAGATTAACATAAGTTATAGGATGGTGCAAACCCCTATGTACAATTGTCATCGGATAATTAAGTTCAGAGGGGTGGGAAGTTGAGAATTGAATAAGAAATAGAATATTTTATTTTTTGAGCGAAAGTAGCTGAGAACTTATCTTCAAGAGGGATTTGGTGGCTATTTCAATCCCGGCGTTTATTAGAGGTCATACGTACGGGACTCATAATAACTAATCTGCCAATCGGATCACGGTAGGTAAGACCAGCTGCATGTATACGGAGATTGACAGAATCTGATACACGAACATCTTCAGGGAAGGAGTGTGTGTGTGTGGGGGGGGGGGGGGGGGCTCAGGGGTTTGCTGAAAATATTATATATCCTGTTGTTGATAAGTAAGAGACCTTGTCAAAAGACTAAAACAATTATCATGAATTATGTCTTTTGAGGATGTGAGACCGGAAATCTACAGTTACTCTCAAAATTATTATAGATCAGCTGTTGCAACCAGTATGATTTTATTTGATATGATGATAGTTTAGATTTATGACCACGATATAACATGCACATTCCATTTCGCAAGTAATAATATATCAGTCTTATCAATACATATGATTATCATCTGTCTTTGATTTGCCATTTGCCGGGTATTGGTTAAAATGAAATGAGACATAATTGAAAATCAAAAGACAATACATACGTGATTTTGATGGAAATGTTGGGAGAGGATGGGTCAATGACTGCAATATGGATTCCATACGAGCTATGTATGGAATCCATATACTGCATAGAGTATATTCCAAAATAGAGTATCAAGATTAGTAAACTAGCTTGCTCATCTCTAATTTGGAATATACATATATATAGTAGCCCCATCTTGATGAGGTAACCCCAATCTTCGCTGATCCCAATACTATGGCGGGATACTAAACTTTATAGCAAATAAGAAAATAATATTGAATATATCGAACATTGGAATATTTTCTGATCACATCCAACCAAGCAAGAGATTACCTTGAATGCCTGGTCCTGATCTTGGCATGTGATTAAGATAAGATGTGATTGATAACCCTGATGTTTACTTATTTACTTATATTGCGGTTTGTATCATTTAATGACCCATAAATCTTTACTCATCTGCTACAAGAGTGGTTTATGGCTCGAACCTTCGATTTGTTTTAATAATGTAAGATAGAAACATGTGGAATGTTATTTAAAACAGTTTTTTATTTCTCGAAAATTTCACAGTTGTGGTACTTCTTAGTTCCAGAAAGCAAAATTGTACATTACACAAATCAAGTCACTCCCATAATTCATTTAACTGCAGTATACTAGTCTAAACTAACTATATATATCAATATCTACTCTTCGGATTTCATACAATTATAAAAAGCATCATTTTTAATCGAAACTATTTTGTGCACGTGTATGCGTATTCAAAATGGTTGCAGTTATTGTTTAGGCAGGCCTAGTCTGTTTGCGCAATCTTAATCCCCCTCTAAATGCTATTTAACATTTATGAGGGATCGTTTTTCATGTGAAAGCCTTGCATTTGGAGATTATATTAGGCGGGTTAAAACAATACATCTCTTGTAAGTTGAATGCTAATGTTATATATTGATCAATAATTTAACTATAAGTTATATAGAATTTAAGGTGTATAGAATTATATAACGTATAGTTAAATTATTGATCAACCGTCTACGAAAGTAACATGCCGAATTTCGTAGGCTTTATTCCTTCGCGATACTTTTAAAAGATAAAATGAATAATAGGATACCTGTAATGAAGCTGGTATAAGCTAGGGTGGTATAATTTGTGACCCCATTATTGAAGGCTCTTTACAGTATGTAATGTTTAAATTAAATACACCCATTAATTAATTATTTTCACGACACCGATGGTTTATTAAAACAATACGTCTGATTTCGGATCCTCCATGTGGGCAACTGAGTATGTCCTATACTTGGAAGAGTGGTGAGGCAGAATGAGGCTTATATGTGAGTTATGAGGAGATTAAGCGTATAATATATCAATTTCTGTAGAAACACGTCCATGAGATGATCAACTGGAACAACTGATATTCACGTGTTCTCATCTCGTGTTATTCTATCAATGGCGGACTCTATGTTTTTATAATTTACAACATTGATAGCACTCAGAAATAGGTTATTACCAGTATAGTTATAGCGTTGTTCAAGTCACATTATGTGAAATCTAGAAAAGAAATCTAACCGTTGCATATAATATCTAATGTAATGTAATAATTATAGTTACGTTTTAAATACGGTCGATACATTAAAGCAAACACATTTATGAAGAACATCTGTTGCGTATCGTATTGACACATTTATAAAAAAAAAATTAACAAAAAAGAACTGTCAGAGAATCATGAAGACTCAAATGTTTGAAAGTTGTCATAGATGGGATTGAGAAGATGAAAAAAGGTAATAAGGCGGTGCCTATAATTTAGTTATTAACAGAATGCTCAGACTTATACAAAATGGCCATTCTTCCTCACATTGACTGCTGGGATTTCTTAGAGGACGAATGTCCTCAATTATTGCTTTAAAAAAAGAAAACAAGCTACAAATATTGCAAAACACTGACTTAGGCTTAATTTTTAATAAGTAAAAGTTTGATAACATGGAAAATGAGCACATGCTTTTCAACTTGCTCCCTTTAGATCTTAGGCATCAGAAACGCATTCTTGATAATAGTATGGCATTTTATCTAGCTTCCCGTGACAAAAATTAGTATATATATTGTTCACCCATATTTTTTTTTTTTTTCTAGGTGTGGATTTTATTTTCACACGTGACGCTGACATTTAGAGTTCCCAACATTATTTTTTCATTTTTACTATACCAAAGATCCCTAGAAAACGAATAAAAAACAGATCTTGCATTACCCAGAGTCAAGGCTCAATGGTTAAATGAGTTCGAAAAAATGTTCAACTAAATATTTTGATTCATTTCCAGCATTTTATTGTGCCTCGCCTGATATTTCTTCATTTTTAAGGCCCTAAAATCTAGTTTTTTCACCCCAATACCTAAATTCTTAGGAAAAACTATGTAAGGTACCCAGGACAGATACTGGGAATGGATCTCTGTGTTCCCTTCACAGTCTTTGATCAAGGGAACATATATATCATAATGGTAATAGATCATGCTACAGACTGGGTGGACCCATACCCTCCAAGGCAGCTAAAAATATAGCTGATTATTTGGCAAATGAATATGTCCCTCCTCCTCCACCCCCTGTTGGAATATGGCCCCTAATATGGCCCTCCCGAGGTAGTCATCACCGATAGGGGGTTAGAGTTCATAAACCAACAAGTGGAAGGGTATCTCAAATCTCTAGGCACTGAAGTAAGGCATTCTACATGCTTTCATCCCACCACAAACGGTAAAATAGAGATTTCACAAAACATTCAAAGGTATACTCAGAATATTCACCAACGCTAGACCAGCTGGGAAAGCCATTTAGGTCCAACCCTCTGGGCACATAGAGTCTCCACCTCTTGTGAGACTGGTTTTACGCCCTATTTTAAAACTTTCAGCGCTAATCCAAAATATTGTTTCTAAAATATTCCTCACTCCCGAGGGAACCAAAGATGCTGTGCTAATTGAACACCGCTGAGAGGCCGCTGAATGCACTGAGGCCAGTAGAGAGGCTAATTCTGTTCAGCAGAATATTTTGTTATATTATCTTATAATTTAATGGGAGGTCGTTTGGAATGCATGCAGATGTACTTACCCACTTCCTGGATTTTTCAATGATGTTAATGATTAACCCATTCAGGGCGGGGGCAGTTTACACATATTTTTGCCTGGTGGACGGGGGCCCTTTTCCCCCTTTTTGGGCTTCAGGACGGGTGTTTAACATGAGGTTTAGAGTTTAAAAACACTTTAGGAATATTTTCTTCAAATAATATGTGTCATATGTACATTGTTTAATAGGTGTAAACAGTTATTGATCATATTTTTTCATAATTTCTAGAATTTGGTCTTCAATAATTAAAATAATGGGTCTTAATTGGGTGCAATATGGGGGCAACCTTGCTCCGAATTCACTTTCCAGCATTTACATATGTTAGTTATGACGTCATCATTATTGTCTCCATGACAACCCTCCTATAAAAATATTTCTAATGTGTTTGTATACATATATTTCAAATTTCATCAAAATCCGCTCATTTTTTATTAAGTTATGCCCCCTTCAATTTATATAAAATATTGATGCCTTGAGGCATCACCCCATCCCCTGGGCCAAATTATGTGTGATGCCTTGAGGCATCAGCCCGTCCACTAAGCCATTTTGATGTTGATGCCTTGAGGCATCAGCCCGCCCTCAATGGGTTAATCGTACTATGAAGAACAACTCAAATGTAACTGTATATTGAATCCTGAATAAAAATATTATATATATATATATATATAATTACAAGAGATGAGAGCCAGAGCAAATGCCAAATATCTAAATATAGGGGATCACATAGTGGTGTTATCGGGTACCAGCAATCTACTGGACCCAAAGTGGGATCATGGTTACATAATAAGATATAACTAAACGCGAGCTGCATATGGGGCAACGTATTCACAAAACGCAAGTGACTTTTGGTGAGTGTCTTTCACAAGTGCCGAAGGCACGCATGAAAGACACTCACCAAAAGGGACGAGCGTTTTGTGAATGCGTTGCCCCATATGCAGCTCAAGTTTAGTTATATTTTTATGCCATGATATATATTTAAGAGTTATTTAAGAGTTATTTAGGCCTACCTTCATTTCATGTCTCGCAACCCTCTGACTCGGCAAAAACAAGCGCCTACAACGTTGCGTCATGAAATGAGCGTCATGAAATGCACGTCATGAAATGAGCGTCATTGATTGGCGCAGCTAGAATTACGTAACCAATCAAAATAGCGGGAGTAAATTGGTTGCATTCGAAAAGCAGATTCCGCTAGTGAAATCCAGGCATGTTTATGCCATGGTCTAATCTGGCCATGTTTTTGTGGATACGCACAGCTATCATGGCACAATAACTGCTATAAAGGGTACCACTACAATGCTCAGGGGGCCCGAGGTGAACAGAAACACATAAACAGAGATAGACTTAAGTTGGTTTCTGGGGAAATAGATTGGGATGTACTGAGAACTCGGCAACCAAGGGCGGGTCAGAGTAAACGTAATAAAGGGTGGGTCAGAGTAAACGTAATAAGGCTCGGAGACAGGCCCAACAAGCCCAACAAGTCAGAGCTCCACCACAACCCAAACCCCAACCTAAGGCAGTGCCTGACAATGTATTTATACCCATACCACACATGCCTCATGGAATTCAGATAGAAGAGCAGAACAACAACATGTGCCATGCCCACCCCAGCAGCTGCCACCGCAAGAGGAGGTGTTAGTATTAGCCTCACCTAGGCCTTCTGCCGCCCGCTGTTGCTGTGGAGATTGCTCCTCCACTCAAACCCCCACCAGGCGCTGTCACCAGGCCCAGAGCCAAGAGAGAAAGGGTAGAAATACCACCAATCCACCCACTACCCAAAGATCTGAACACTACGTCTGAAAATACTGAGAAGAGGATTAAGGTCTTCCACCCCCTAGGATCCACCAAGAGGGAGAGACTTGACCCAGTCTCAGATTCCTCCTTATAACCTTCTTAGCCATGCTAGCTAGAGGTGATTTATTCAAGGAGGGGGTAATCCCTAGTTTATGAAGAAAGATAGATTAGAGCCCTGACGGTGACTTGGACAACTGTGATTATCCTTCATCCACCTATACCCCCTCCTGTCAAAGCCTAAGATAATAATAGAAGGTGGTTGTCTCCTGGTCGGAAAGGATTGGCATGTGAGTAGCATTCAAAGTCCCATATAACTCTCCCCACCCCGGACATTATGCCCCTCCTCAGGTTTAATTTAACCCATTGAGGACGGGGGCAGTTTACACATAATTTGCCTGGCTGACAGGGGCCCTTTTCCCCCTTTTTGGGCCTCAGGACGGGTGTTTAACATGAGGTTTAGGGTATAAAAGCACTTTAAAAATATTTTCTTCAAATAATATGTGTCATATGTACATCGTTTAATAGGTGTAAACAGTTATTGATCATATTTTTTCATAATTTCTAGAATTGGGCCTTCAATAATTAAAATAATGGGTCTCAATTGGGTGCAATATGGTGACAACCTTGCTCCAATTTCACTTTCCAGCATTTATGTATGTTAGTTATGACGTCATCATTATTGTCTCCATGACAACATACCTATAAAGATATTTCTAATGTGTTTGTATACATATATTTTAAATTTCATCAAAATCAGTTTATTTTTTATTAAGTTATGCCCCCTTCAATTTATATAAAAAATTGCTGCCTTGAGGCATCACCCCGTCCTTAATGGACGTCATGCTGCCTGCAGGCAGCATCCCGTCCCCAATGCCATTTTGAAAATGCTGCCTTGAGGCAGCATCCCGTCCTCAATGAGTTAAATTATGGTAATTTCTCCTCTGTCTCCACAATTGAACCAACAATTGACTTTCCTGCAAAGACCAGAAATACTCCTTCTCTGTCACAGACGTCCCTAAACCCACCCCTGCCATTACTTCCTTTGTCCCATTGTCGGAAAGCACTATCTAGGGTTTGGCTACCCTTATCCCCACCCTCTTAGGAGTCATGACCCTAGGAATTCTTTACCTTCGCCGCCAAAAGGGGCTTGTCCCCTGAGGCAAGTTCAACCTCCAGTGTTGCTTGAGGACCCTTTAAAGAAAGGATATTGCGCTAGAAGAACCCCCGACCCTTGCCCTTCAAAATCTACCCCTCCAAAACTTGAAGCGAGAGAATGTGGGAGCGACTCACAGCACTAAGGCCAACTCCCGCTCTCTTGAACATCTCTCCTCTGTCCCACCTTCTTCACCATAATACCAATTTCAGACTGAGTAGGATGATGCCATAGGTTTTTAACAATTTTTTTGGTGACTTCCGGTTTACCAAGCACGGGGGAAAGTTGATAGTGCGGCGCAAGCTGTGTAATATCAGTGGTTTCGTCGGTTTAAAGGAGTAGGCAGATTTCTCTGAAGCTAAGAGAAACCCTTTGATGTCAAGGATCCTGCATCGAATGTTTATTTCGAACGTCCGAAAGGTGGGAAGCTAGTAGAGTGACTTTTCTCAAACCAACGTGGTGTATCTTCCCCTTCGCCATCTTGCCTAGGACTGGATTTATTATCGCCCACCACCCAGGAGGGACACTGGAGGACTAAAAGGATTGTGAACTTGTAAAAATAGAACAGTGGACATTAATTAGTAGCAGTGTGGATGTACATTTCTCTAGCAAGTTTCTGGACAGTGTGCTTGCTGTATTCTCACCGACAGGAGGAGAAAAGTGTGCTTGTGGTCAGTTTAAGTTTGGCGCGAAGGGATAGCGTCCTGACCTCATTCCATGGACAGGATAGATTATACTATAGGTGAGGAGGATTTAGACTCTAGACTCTTTATAGTTTCTCACATATAATCTCATGATGTCTCATAACCAAGTGGACCCGAACAAACACTCGTCTAAAAAGACTAAATCAGAAGGTGTAGGCATGGAGGTTGACAGTGATGAAAAGTGAGTACAGATCCATTCGATCGTATGTGCATTAAACTGGCTGCCATGGAGGCCAGGCTAAACCTTAAGATTGACGGGGTGGCGGAGGTCACCACGACGGTGGAAGAGCAGGGCAAGGAGATAGTTAGGGTCGCTCAAGTAGCTGATTCCCATGAAACCCGCATCCTAAAACTGGAGGCCAGGCTCAAGAAACAGGAGCAAGAGCTTATTGTTCTTCGACAAGTGTGTGTAAAGAGAAATGATGAGACATTCATTCAGATGGCGGAAGAGACAGAAAAAGCCGCCCAGGACTGTCTCGAAGAAGAAGCTAGAAAGTTGGAAAATAACTTGATCATTGAAGGCATCGACAGGCAAGAAGCTGGCGATGACAAACTGCTTATCAGGAGAGTAGCCTTAGAGGTCATTACTGAAGGCCTGGGGATTCGAATTGACTGTGATTTTAAAATTGTGCGTGCAGGTCCCCATATCAAGCTTATTTTTGAGAATTCCAACGTACCATCGGAGTGTCTAGCTAAGAAGAGGTTTCTTAAAAACTATAAGTTTTCAGGCACAGGGCATAGAGTATATTTGAAGAGAGATTTGCCCAAAGTGCTTAGGGAAAGAGTCTCTAGGGCAGAGTATCTCGTCAGAAAGGCTAGAAGATCGGGCCTTTACCAGGATGTCAAGCAATTTGGAGGCAACTTGTTTATAGACAGCTCCATTATCCCATATAACCAAATGCATCTGCTTCCCACAGAGCTTTATCCTATTTCTCTGGCTAAAGCAGAGAGTGATGAAGCCTTCGTCTTTCATGGCAAAGATTCTCCGTTATCCAACCACCATAAAGTAGAGTTTTTCTCGGGGGGATACTTGTTTACTAGCATGGAGCAATATTTGGCCCATGCTTGCTTGAAAGCCACAGCCGATGCGGCGAGAGCGCAGTCGATTCTCAATGCACATAGTGTGATGGTGTGCAAGGATGTACTGGATAAAGCCAAAAAGGAGGACACCCAGGAGGATCGCAATTGGTTCGCTAACATAGAGGAGTTAGTGTGTATAGGGTTTAGAGCCAAAGCAGCCCAGAACCAATATGTTGCGGAATATCTGGAGGCAACAGGCAACAAAAAGCTAGGAGAAGCCTCGCCTCATGATGAGAGGTGGGGAATAGGTCTTGGCTTGAGATGTGAAGATGCTGTTAAGCCTGACCAATGGCCTGCCCAGGGAAACATCATGGGTACTTGTTGGGAAAGAATCAGGCTCCAGAGGAGGAAGAGAGAGGAAGCGAAGGCAGTTCCGTGAGCGGAGCTGGTAGGGGCAATCGGTCCTAATCACATATTATGGCCGACTCCATGGAGGGCTCAAGCCAGTGTCTTCCTTCGTCACCCCAGTATGCGGACTTTAACCTAGATCCTGAAGAAGAGTACTGTAAGCTGTCATTCTTCTCTTTCAACTGTAATGGAATATCAGGACTTAAGAAGAGGAAAGCAATATTTAATATTAAAGTAAAAAAGAAAAAACTTTCTTCGCGCTTCTCACAAGAGACTCACTCTAAATTATCTGAAGAAGCGGTATGGCGTCGCCAGTGGGATGGTAAAATGGTTTTTAGCCACGGAAGATCTAATGCTAACGGAGTGGCTTTGTAATGTTCTCGTGATATTGATTATAAAATTGTTGCTAGAGGTAGAGATGTACATGGTAGGATAGTGTATATTTTGATCGAAATAGAAAACGAAGTGTGGTGTATAATGTCTGTGTATTTACCCACATCAACGTTTAAGGCGCAGCAAGCAGAAGTGATTACTAAAATTGATAATATGTTGTGTAGCATGGAGTATCAGAAGCTAATAATTTTGGGTGACTTTAACATCGACCTAATGAACAAACCCTCAGCGAAAATGTCAATATCCCTTGCGTCATTAGTTGCAAGGTTTGAGTTGTGTGACTCATTTAGTCAGAGTGGTGTAAACGAGCACACATGGTCAAGAAACTCAGAGATCTAGAATAGATTACATTTTTGTGAGCGGTGATATTCAAAGTAGAGTTGTTAAAGCTGCATGTCAGTACACTGCCTTATCTGATCATAAACAGTTATGTCTTGATATTAAGACGGACCAGGTTAAAAGAGGTAAGTCAGTCTGGAAGTTGAATAACAAGCTTCTTGAAAATGACCAGGTTGTTGAGGATATAAGATTGACTATTAAAAACATTGAATCTGAATATGAAGGTGTATGTCCTATCCTCACATGGGAGGTTCTAAAAGACAAATGTAGGAAGGTATTCTGTAAGAAAGGGGCAGACATGGCTAAGTGTAGAAGGGTTAAGAAAGGCCATATGCTCAAGAGGCTGGAGGAACTAGACGCTCAACCTGAAGTTTCTCAGGAAGAGGCAGTAGAGATAAACATGATTAAGCACGAAATGACTCAGATTGATTTGATTAAAGCAGAAGGAGCTCTCCTTAGGTCTCGGGCCAAGTGGATAAGGGAGGGGGAGAAGCCCTCTAAATACTTTTTGGGTTTGGAAAAACACAATGCAGATCAGAAAACCATATTTACTCTTATAACTGAAGAGGGCATAGCATCAGACCCAGAAGATATCCTCAGGGAGGGTAGTAACTTTTATTCTGAGTTATATAAGAAAAGAGACACATGTGAAGATGATGTAGATTTCTTCTCTCAAGTTAGGGGTATACCAGAAAACGAAAAAGCAAGGCTGGCCAGGCCAATAGAGGCCCCTGAATTGTATATCACTCTTAAGCAAATGTCTAATGGTAAGGCCCCTGGTTCAGACGGTTTCTCTGTAGAATTCTATGAAACCTTTTGGAGTGAGTAAAAAAAACCCTGTTTGTAAGGATGGTGTCAACTGTCCAGAATGAGGGAATGATGGCTAGGGAGCAGAGAAGAGGTATCATATCAGTGATCCCGAAAAAAACTGCTGATCTTAGATACATTCAAAATTGGAGGCCAATCACGCTTCTTAATGTGGACTACAAGATCATAGCCAAAACATTAGCGGAAAGAATTAATATAGTCCTACCTTTGATTATTGATGAGGATCAGTATGGGTTCGTTAGGGGAAGGTATATTGGAGAAGCAGTTAGAAGGATCCAGGATACCGTTAATTTTGTTAAGAAAAGAAGAGGTAAAGGTTTGGTCGTTGCGGTGGACTTCCAAAAAGCTTACGACTCCGTAAGCTGGGAGTTCATTGATAAAGCTCTTAAAAAGTTTGAGTTCCCACCTTTCATTTGCACCTGGATTGGAACCCTTCTTAAAAATTCATCTTCAGCTTTCACTAATAATGGTAAAAGATCTGAATTCTTTGATGTATGTAGAGGCGTAAAGCAGGGGGACCCTGTTTCACCTGCCGTCTTCACAGTGGTAGCGGAGTTGATGGCGAGTAAGATAAGACAAACGCAAGAAATCGAAGGTATAGACCTGGCTGGTTTTAAAAATTGCATCGTACAATATGCCGACGATACCACGTTCCTCCTCCAAAACGTTAGATACGGTAATGGGTATATTAGATAGGTTCGGCAGAGCCTCAGGTCTAAAACTCCATGCAAAGAAGACATGTGGAATCAATGTGAGTAATATGAGTTTCATAGGCCCAAAAGCCAAAAACATTGCATGGGATAATGTAATAGAAATCCTGGGAGTGAAGATTGTAAGTCCTAAATGTAACATCGACGTAAACAAGGTGAATCTTGAAGTGTTAATTAAGAAAATGAATGGTATGGTAGGGTCTTGGACCAATAGACATCTTTCCTTAAAAGGTAAGGTGATTGTTAATAATTCCTTAGTCCTCCCTAAAGTTCAGTATATCTTAGGATGTATAAAGCTAAATGTCCATATGGAAAAAGAGATAAAAAAAGTCACCAAAAAAATGATTTGGGGCTCGAGAAAGGTTAAGATAGGCATGAAATTCCTCAAACAAGATATCCCGGACGGAGGTCTCAACTTAAGATGTATTAAGGAAATCATTTTGTCAAATAGGATAATGTGGATTAAGAGAGCCTTGAATAGACCAAATTCTAAATGGGTTAAAATCTTGGAGGCTTTCCATGATACAGACATAACAAGACTGTTCTTGGGAAGGGATAGACCTAGAAATCACTTGGACGAGTTCTATAAAGATATATATATATAAAACTTTTATTCGAAATTACATATACAGAGTAATATAATCAGGAATAGGACACAATCCTCACAGTAGTGATCTTCCTGGAGGCCCATTAAATAAAAGAGAAATAATTCGACATAGAATGCTTAATGATAACAATTATTATCAGTGTAATATTGTCTTTAAATTGATGATCCAGTGGATGTCAAGATAAAATTAGTAAGCAAGTCAAGGCTTTATGAGCCAGTGTTCATTGTTCATTGAAGGTGACTTGTTTTGGAGCAGATGAAGTCGTCTTTGTCTTGAGAGATGGTTCCTCAGAAGTCTAATACTAATATGATTAAATGGAGTAAAGTCATTTAAGAAAAAAATGAATAAATACATTTCTTCATTTAATAAAGTTGTCGTTCGTTAGTTGTTTCTTACGTATGACCATTTTTCTTCTTTACAAAATTCTAATAAACAATTGATAGTTTACTTGTTACTACTTATTCGTCAATAACCCTTGTACTAGGGAGATTTTACAGTCGTATAGAAATGCAAAATTCAGAGTTTGACTATCATCGCTTATCACCTTAAGTATTAAAGGGTCAGTAAACGGGTTCATAGTCACTTTTAGGACAACAAACTTCATGCCGCCATAAATACAACATCCAAGTATCAATTTTTTTACCTCCATTTATGTCTAACTTATAGTCACTTACAGGCCCGAATTGAGAAAGCTTACTTGAAAAGGTCTGTTTAGCACAAGAGGGCACTGAGAGTGCTGTGTGACGTCATAGAGGCGCGCCAGAAATGTACATAATATCCCTACCTTCCCCCCCAATCTCACAGCAATTGAAGCAGTTATGCAATACAGCTAATACCTATTCAAGAACAAGTCATGAGAGGTCAATAATTGGGTTGGTACACCCTCCTTCTTTCTAGCAGCAATTATGAGAGTTGTTTATTATGTTCATTGCATGTACATTTCTAGATTGGTGCACCTTTATGACGTAGGCAAACAGTGGTGCCTTGAATGGAGTGTTAAAATGTGGAACTACGTTTTCACTCATTTAAATGGATAAAACTCACTAAATAATAACTTGGATTAAGTAAAACCGGGGTGGTTACATTTCAATAATAGCAAGTAAATGGATTTGCTCATAATATTTGGGGGTTTACTGACACTTTAATAATTTTTATATCAGAGACCATGATCTATCCTGTACTGGTTAGATAATTGATCGGACTTTCCCTCCTATACTGGATGGGTGAGTGATCAGGCTTCATGAATTAACAAAGTGTAGTCAAAGAGTAAAACTTAATTCAAGACAGTTAGGTTAAAACCTGTCCTTCAATCACTAAAATACATATTAGATAAAAGGAACAACATGTTTACATTAAAAGCTTAACAGTAAAATACCCTCCCCATCGGATGGTCCGATTTTCCGATATCTCGGTCATATACGTTAGGACTTGCATGCCTATTTTAACCCCCTTCCCCCCCACCTCTATGACTTTTTCATCCAGCAATGACTAAGTGACAATTGAACCATTAATAATTTACATTACACCATTAACTCTTCATATTTAGAAGGTCTATTTTAGAAAACATTAGAACTTGGTTGGGGTCTGATTGTGGTCAGGCTCAAGAGAACTCTTGTCACTCACTACTATATGTTCGACATTTGGTCAAAACTGTGTTATAAGAAGACCCCAACCACGGGAGAAGATGTGCTCAACAAACTTCTTAATGATAACAACTTAATCAAAATTGGGAAAAAAAGGTTGAATCAGATAGCATGGGAAAATGCGGGGATTGTCTGCATCAGAGATATTCTCAGTCCAAATGGTGAGGTCATGTCATGCCACGAAATTAGTAGATCCTACAATGTGCTGTGTACTTTTCTTGATGTTATTCACATGTGCGATGCCATTCCAAGGGATTGGCTGGTGTGGGTAAGGGGAATGGCGCCTCAAGATCAAACTTTGAAGTTTAAAGCCTTTAAGATAGACAATAAGGAGTTCAACATTTACAATTGTTCAAGTAAAGAAATCGTCCGAGAGTTGGTCAAAAGAGACCCCCCAGACTATTATAAGCTGAGGGCGTGGGATCATGTCCTTGATGAAAGATATGTAGATCCTGAAAAGGATATTCTTGTGTCCATCTTTAAGATTCCTTTCATTGCAAGTACTGAACTGAGGCTACAATCCTTGCAGTACCGAGTTATTCACAGGACTATATGCTGTAATCGTTACTTGAAAGACATTTCTATAAAAAACGAACCTGTCTGTAATTATTGTATTGAGGTGGATGATTTGCGTCATTATTTCATTTACTGTCCAGCGGTAAAGGTCTTTTGGGATTACTTAGCTAATCTTTTTAGACAGAGCCATGTCCTTAGAGACATCCCTTACTTCGGTGTAAACGATTGCAGTATTCTGCTAGGGTACTTGGGCAAAAGCCGGTATAACTTGTTCTTAAACTGGTTCTTGTTAATGGCCAAAAATTACATTAATCGTCAGAGGTTATTTTATAATAACTCTTTATGTGTTAAAGCCTTCTTAAGCGAGGTCAGAGTTAGGTATAGAGCTATAAGCTACAACGCAGCTTTTACCATTTCTAGTCGTAGATGGGTCGACAAGGTCGACAGGTATATGAAGGCTGTTTATGTCATTCTGGAAAATATGTAAACAATAGAAACCATCAGGTTGGACCATCTTAGTCTTGTATCCTTGTAAATTTAGGTAGTCGTCAGTTGTCGAAAGCTTTTAGATATAAGTAAAGTTTTTTGCAAAAATCTTCCAGTTAAAAGTGGAAAGTAGTTCTTCAAAATAGGTTAGGCGTACGCGATAGCGCTAGATTTGTATGAGCCTCGAAGGCAATTTATTTGGTTTCTCGAGTAAATAACTTGATCACTTTATGAACTTGTACTTTGCCTTTATCTTTAGTCTTTAATATTTTACTATTAATATTTTGTTCTGCCTCTTCTTGGTGCGAGAGAGGTAGCAGGTGAAATCCATTCCTCCTAGGAGCTGGAATCCATGCACAAGGGTCCAGCCCAACCAGGTACTTTTTATCCAACTCTCATACTAGGAGAAGTTGTTTTACACAAACAGATTGGTTGTGACAGAGGAGCCTGTGAGGATGCACCACAGGACCAGAGCTCCTTGTCTATCTTTCTGCTTTGAAATAGTATTTTACCATATAAGGAGAGGTGTTATTTTAAAACAATACAGAAATGTTGACTTGTGCTCTGTAGTTGTTAAAGGTTTTACTATGGAAATACTGTAGTGATGGTTACTTACCCGCCTCGCTGCCAATGGCCATGAGATGGTAGTGAGACGGGTGACCTGTCGGTCAACGACGAGGTCCAACAGGGACCTCGGCTGGCGGGGTGGGCAGAGGGGGATGTGGGGATGACCAAAATATTTGAACCGTTGTCTTGGTAATAATGACCTTGACCTTGTATGAAGGTCAACTGAATGTTGAACTGTTTAGAAATCATACTGCATCTTTGATTTCCTAGATTTGACCTTGAGAATATGACCTTGACCATGGTTCAAGGTCATCATAAACTAGATATGATTAAGCCCTAGTTGGGATACATGTAATATCAGGTGAATGAGCAACATATGTATGGTTGCTAAACCTTTATGTGAATGTAGAAGAGAGCTCAGTTTGCAATATTTTTGATAGAACAGATAGGCCTTTTTCCATAGAACACCATAGAAAAAGGGAACTGTCTATTTTTGCTTACGGCAACAGTAGCTGTAGTTAAAATAGGTATATATAGGCAAATAGAGTATCAATACAGTTAGGTCCAGACACCCACATTCCTCGATTCCACATCCAGCGATAAGCTTAACCGCAAGGCTAAGACTAAGGCTAAAGTGTTAATGACTCCCTGAAACTTAGGTGACCACAACTGCCTTCTGAACCTGACTGAATACTGAGCTGTTGATTTAGGGAACAACATTTGGAAGATTACTTGCTATTTTATTTCAACAGGGGGTCACTATAACAACTGAAACAAACTCATATCCAAAAGTTAGACCAAAACTTCCTATTTGACCTTGAAAATAGTGACCTTGACCTTTATCAAGGTCACTCCCCATGTGGCTGGATATAGCCCTCATAGATACTATCAATATCCCTAAGTTTGGTGACATTCTCAACAAAAGTGTAGAAATTGGAAACTGAAAACCTTTTGTTTTTGTAAGAACAACAAAAAGATTGACCGTTGCTATGGAAACCCATATATTTTCAATTCAAAGGGCTATCTCACTTGTGTCTTTGTATAAATTTGTTTCTATGACTCTTGGTTACCTTCATACCAAAGGGGACATTTGTAGCATGATCTGAAGTAAACAGCCTATCTTATGGACTTATCAAATCTAGATCAAAGAAAACTCCCAACAAGAAGTCATTCACTGGGAAGGAAAAAATTAAAAATTCCAATTCCAAAATTATCATTATTCCGGAATAGCTTCTCTTACAAGGCAAAAGTAGCCTGGAATTCATTATCCACTGAAAACCAGGCCCTAGAATCACAAAAACATTTTAGGAAGCAAATTGAATTTATATCGAAACCAATAAGAAAACTAAAGACATAGAAATTTGATTGTATTTATTTAATTCAACTAAAGCGATCAGGGACATGAATTTCCTTTCCTCTCAGCCAAAAGCACGGTTTGCTTGACATGTATTTCAACTGTATTTATAAATTTTTAATTATTATTTCTCTAAAAACTTGAACCATTATAACTCTCAAAGTGTCTAAACTATAAACTATAAACTGAGATTATATAAACTGAGTTATTAGTCATAGTACTAAAAGGCTAATTGTATCTTACTCAAAAGGTGCTGTACTGTACCTATATACTAGTGTTGAACCAGAATTGGTATATATTTTAACTGACTCTGTGTTCCAAATGTATTTGATTTTTGCTTTGATTATGCACTTTGTGTTATAACGCTTGTGTAGTTCCATATTAGTTGATTTGAACTTAATCTTTCCTCACTAAAAGTAAAGGAAACAGCGGGAATACATGGAATTTAATTTTATAATTTCTGTATCCTTGGCGATGAATAAACAATTTTCTAACCTAATCTAATCTAACTACCACTGCTAACTTGTTATGGATTGCATAACTAATGATAGGGTATCTTTCCCTTTTCCGCCGAAAATCTATTTCAAGTATACGTTGTATGCTTTAGGCAGATATGATGGATCAAATGATACCGATTATTTTCTACGGGTGATACGGGTTGATTGACGAGGATTTTAGAGGTACATACATGTACTGTGGGTGACTAATTAATCAACAGCCTCTGTAGCGGGCCCTTGTCATTCTAGCGGTCCCACGGTGATAAAGATAAACATGGTAAAGGTGAAGTCAAACATTGCACTGACGACCTGTAAATTGAATCTAGCACTCTTGTACCGTTTATACGTACAATGTTTGTGTTTTCATGTGAAAAATAATTTGCGAATATTTTTTGGGACACCAATTATTAATTTATAATTGTCCATGTTCAACATTTATATTAGGGAGTCTAACCTGAATATTTTGGAGCGTTTTCAGAAAAACCCTTAAATTTTCTCAATTTTTAAAAGAAATTCCTATTTCTATCATGATTTGCTCATCCGCAGCTAAGATGTTTTTAACAGCTGCCTATGCGACATATATGTAATCACCTGTTATCTATTGAAGCAAGGGGCTAAACGCCTCAATATTTGTTCAGTCTGCAATTAAAAGTAGGGACATTATCGTCCAACATTGTTGTTTCATTGAAACAACAGTCATGCGTCACTACATTTGATAATTTGCACGTTTTATATAGGTTTGTTCAGTTCTGTTGCACAATCTTGACCGATCGAGATAATGATCGAGAAAATCATTATTGTTCTCAATGATCTTTCGCAAGAACTTTAATCCGGCGCTGTCAAGAAAGTAAATTGATTTCGAACGTGGTCCAATTAAGGAACAAGCGTAGATTGTAAGGCACAGTTGCCAGGGTAAAGCAATTCTTTAAAAATCCGCGGCGCTGTCTATACATGTAGAGCTTTAATATAACCGTGTAATGCCTAATTATTTGGAAGCATAGTACCAAATAGGACGTGAATAGTTCTGCTCCCTAGATAATACATATGGAAACACATGGAACTAAGATATTTGATTATCATTTATTGATTATAATATATATATACAAATCATAGTGTGCCCGATTGATATTTATATTTTATGTGCATTCTATTGTTTGTGGGTAAACATTATAATCGATTATAAATTAGATTAACGGTGTAGGACTGTCCATTTAGTCAGGACTACGTGATTACTTTCCACAATCGGTTTAAAAATAAAAAATTGTCTTTGTGCGTCCCAGAGACATTTTGCAGTTATGAACGTGCATGCACCTAGGCACCACAGAAATAATTCACTGTCATTCGTCATAATATTGGCACTAATTCATTTCCTATTTTGGGTTTAATTCTCTGGTGAAATAGCAGATGGGACAAAAGTCACATTTTCCGAAATAGTGTGTAGGACTACATCAAAAAAAATGATATTCGTATTTCCTGATATTGCTCTCTCAACTCTTCTATCATATTTTTCCGATATGGATGGAGGGATATGGATGGAGTGCCAGGGTCAAGGTCATTTGTTTCAAGCTTTCCACATCTGTGGCTCAGTTTTCCTTTTAAACTAACAGATTCAGCTCATCATGTTTATTTCCTTTCAATTTTTGAATGAATTAGAGAGGCTAAGATCGATTTGAGCAAGAAAATAGTCTTAAGACTGGTTCTGTGAGATATAATTTCCAGAGCATACAAGGCAATGGCTCTGACCTGACACCCAATGACAAGGGCTGGAACTACAGCTAGAAGTCTTAGTACCTGCAGTTCACACCAGACTCCACCACAACTCCAGTGCCTAGCCCCCCCCCCCCCCCCCCCCGCATGAGCTTTCAGGCTGGTATGGTGAATCACAGACTCACTAGCATTGACATGTATGTCCATTCAACCAGGATCCTCTGGTCTAGGGGTTAGGCCTCTGACTCCCACACAGTAGGTTGATGGTTCCATTCCCACAGCAGGAGGCTTTTTTACATTGCCTAGTTGTGTGGTCATTTCTTATTTCTATTTGCCTAATATTTCCACATCTGTGGCGTAGTTTTCCCTTTAAAACTAACAGATTCAGCTCATCATGTTTATTTCCTTTTAATTCTTGAATGAATTAGAGAGGCTAAGATCGATTTGAGCAAGAAAATAGTCTTAAGACTGGTTCTGTGAAATATGATTTCCAGAGCATACAAGGCAATGGCTCAGGTCATTTCTTATTTTTATGTCCCTAATGTTTCAACATCCGTGGCTCATTTTTCCTTTTAAACTTACACATTCAGCTCTTCATGTTTATTTCCTTTTAATTGTTGCAATGGAAAATGATAGAAGAATGATGAGGGGAATGGTGGTGAAGGCAGGAGGCTTTTTTACATTACCTAGTTGAGAGGTCATTTATTATATCTATTTGCCTAATGTTTCCACATCTGGGGCTCAGTTTTCTTTGAAAATAACACATTCAGCTCTTCATGTTTATTTCCTTTTAATTTTTGAATGAATTAAAGAGGCTGAGATCGATTTGAGCAAGAAAATTGTCTTAAGACTGGTTCTGTGAGATATAATTTCCAGAGCATACAAGGCAATGGCTCTGACCTGACACCCAATGACAAGGGCTGGAACTACAGCTAGAAGTCTTAGTACCTGCAGTTCACACCAGACTCCACCCCAACTCCCCTCATGAGCTTTCAGGCTGGCATGGTGAATCGCAGACTCACTAGCATTGACATGTATGTCCATTCAACCAGGATCCTCTGGTCTAGGGGTAAGGCCTCTGACTCCCACACAGTAGGTTGATGGTTCCATTCCCACAGCATGAGGCTTTTTTACATTACCTAGTTGAGAGGTCATTTATTATATCTATTTGCCTAATGTTTCCACATCTGGGGCTCAGTTTTCCTTTAAAACTAACAGATTTAGCTCATCATGTTTATTTCCTTTTAATTTTTGAATGAATTAGAGAGGCTAAGATCGATTGGAGCAAGAAAATAGTCTTAAAGTGACACATGCCACTGAGCTCCCGATTTGGGGAAAGTTTGCCTGAATTTCAACTATGTTCTAGATTAGTATATTTGTAATGTATACCCGGGAGCATTAATGTAGGAATTACATATATTGTGTGTATTTAAGAGTTTAAAACTCCAATTTCGTAGGGTGCTGGAGTCACCCTACCCAACTGACAGACAGTTAGGGAAGGTCTCCGACGCCTCTTATCTTAATGAGTTAAGTGATACCAGCTGGATGGGACAGGGTAGATATGTCACTATGTAACTCCTGCCTCGCTCCTACTTCACCATGCACTGAGGGCAGCACCTTATGGTCAAGTTACTTCTCTCTCAGATTTGAATTCCTCAATGGAATCTCTGCCACATTCTTCGTTAACAAATATCAATTAATCAGAGGAATATATAGAGATGGTTTTCCACACAAATGTTCTTACTTGTGCAGGTAATCGAAAACTACAAACATATTTCTAAATGATATATAGTCAAATAGTGACTGTAGCCACTTTAAGACTGGTTCTGTGGCTCAGTTTTCCCTTTAAAACTAATAGATTCAGCTCATCATGTTTTATTTCCTTTCAATTTTTGAATGAATTAGAGAGGCTAAGATCGATTTGAGCAAGAAAATAGTCTTAAGACTGGATCTGTGAGATATAATTTCCAGAGCATACAAGGCAATAGCTCAGGTCATTTCTTATTTTTATGTCCCTAATGTTTCAACATCCGCGGCTCATTTTTCCTTTTAAACTTACACATTCAGCTCTTCATGTTTATTTCCTTTTAATTGTTGCAATGGAAAATGATAGAAGAATGATGAGGGGAATGGTGGTGAAGGCAGGTGAATTCTAATATCGCATTTGAATACATAAGAATAACATCACTATGGAACAAAAGTCATATGACGAAAGTTTGCTGGATAGACTACTTTACAATAAGCGCGCTACCCTTCAAGGATGTTTTCAGGCGGTATCTATCATCAATACCACTAGGTGTCAGCATCGCGCACCGTGAGCAATACATGACCTTCCTTATCTCATTTGGTATTTCTGGCTAAATACATTTTTTCGTTTGTGAACAGGCAGCATTATGCATCAAAATTCGAAACGATGAGTTTTAAAATCATATACCGTATTCCAGAAATAATGTAATGCTGCTCTTCTTTTTCTGCATGACGATTTATAAAAACAAAACGCCTCCCCTCCCCTACTGTAAACATATTAATGTTTGAGTAGTATTTATTTTCGCGCACTCACCTTTGTGCGTGAAAATAAATCCTGCGCGAAAGGTATAATTATTGCATGAACAAGGTGGTAGTCTTCCTTGCTGCGCGAATTTAAATCCGCGCGAAACGGTGTCAAAGTACTTAGTGCGCGAAAATTTATCCGCGCGAAAATAAATACGTTTACAATATTCCCTGACCTCATATAGTATACGAGTCATTCTCCCAACAGAGCGAAATTTTGCTTTTAACCTATATGATGCTGTAATTGGACTGATCACTCATGTTTAAAAACCATTTTATTTTTGATTCCTTGGCAATACTTAGGCCGTGGGAACTTCACTTTCAAAGTTCTTATGCTAACAAAACATTTGCATCCCTATGGCTAGAAAAATGCGGGTTTTTTTTCAGGCTGGAAAATAATAATACAGTTACACTACAGTTTTTCTCCGTTAACCTGCCCCATCCCTCGCCCGATCCGCAGATTTTTTATCAACAAAAACGTCTGTACATGTGCAGAGTGAAGGGCAGAATGGAGATTGAAAAGAGCGGTAAGCGTAACCAGGGACGCCACCAGTACAGGGGCTCCCTCTGGATTTGTATTGATCATTTAATATAGACCCTATAAATGTAATCCAATCAGGCAAGGGCTATAGCTATGGCTCCACCAGAGCGATTTTTAAATAAATATTTTATAGTTATTGTCATTATTGTCACATAAATAATAAATATTACCCACTGCTTACATCCTACTTGCCTATTTTGCTTCTCCCTGCCCTTTTGAGCCCTATATATAACAATAACAAAATAGGTCTACAGCTCACTTCAAGCTCTGAATCGGACGTATCGAAGGTTATAACAATGTAATGGAGAGGGTTATATGACCCAATGATGTTTTCAACCTCACAATTATTATTTCAAGCTCTATTCTTGGCTTATGCCGGAACATCATCAATATTTAGAAAAGGTGAAGTATTTATAATATTTTATTTAGATTAATGAAATATCCTTTTGAAACCATTTCGTGATAATCTACCATAATGTAAGGGTCAAGAGGGTAAATTTAGAATACTTTATTTTTTTATTTATTTTTTGTTTTTACGACATGGTTTTATTTCTTACGCGTGGACATAGGTTAGTACAAGTTTACATCTAGGATAACGTATGATATTGGCTTCGCGACCCGAGGCGTGGGGAAGGGGGCGGGGTCATATTGCGAATCTATAAAGACACCGGAAAACAGCTTTTCAGGTTGAATCTGAGAACTCACGTCGCCGTAAAGTTAGAAAGCTTTTGAAATAAAAAGTTGGTTGTTCCCTTGTCACAGCTTCGTACGTTCAATAATTCTCTACTTGTATCCTTTTTTAGCATCTCCACACACCCCGAGACGTCCTCGATTAGTGTAGACCATATTAATTTTTCTTCTCTTTTCCTCTCACCGTGACCTAAAGCTATTTTTACCAACATTCCTTTTGATCTTAAATCATACATCGTGGATAATAAGTCCATTTTACCACCGCTAAAAAGCTTCTGTCTATGTAGCCTACATATATGCCTTGACTGGAAGAATTACATTGGATTGGGTGTTGCTTACTTATATACCAAACAAAACGTCTTGAAGCCAGAATACTATCTGGTTATTCCTCTTAGAGAAAAATCTTTCACTTAACATCGAGGTAGTCTAATTCGTAAACCCATTCGAGGAGTGAGGTCCACAAACCTTTTGGTTTTTAACAAAGAAGTGACCCAAGTTATCATCCTCTGGGCAAAAATTACACGTTGAATTATCTCTAATGCCCATTTCGGACAAAAGCTCGTTGGCTGTTATTGCACCATGGAGGATTTTACACTGTAATACTTGCAACCTGGTTTCAGAAGTACATCTGTATGGCAGAACAAAAAGCTTTTTCCATAAAATCTCTTTATATTGTGATTCCGATAGTCCCAATATTTTCTTCCATCTGAGGAACTTTTTCGACATGGGTTTCCTTTTTTGGATTAAAGTATACCTTATTCCTCTGCATGGTACTCTCCTAATTTTACATTTTGGCGAAGATCCTTGAAATGTTGAGAAAACGTATGCGATTGAAGTATTATACCGTTAGCGTCGCCAATAATCAGAGATAATGGCTGACTGAAAAGAAATGCGAAAGGACTTTTATAAATTAAGCGATTTCAGTCCTGAGGGAAATTACAAATGGCATAATATATCTGTGACAATGATGATATGCTTCATTTGTTTAATTAATAAAAATTCAAAATTTGATACCATTCAGAAAATTATTTGGTTTGGGACAACAAAATATTTCTTGCAATTGCAAATCAGAGAGTTTCCAAAATATACAATCATTGATTCCATTCATTGATTATGGCGAAAACGTACAATATTCACATAACCTGTAAATTTCTATTTTAAAGGGATTATGTTACCGCTCAAATTTAACATAGATAGAATTATTGCGACCAAGAAGAACACAATTGATGACAAATTTATACTAATTATACAGACATCGCCGTCGCCGTTGCTGTGACAGACTCCACCTGGAGTCAAATACCCAAACTACAACAGGTAAGCGCGCTCGTGGGAGAAGGTTAAAAATAGATGCATTTACCTGAGTGACGTCAAAAGCGGAAGTTGTTGTGGTTAGTAGAGCGTGACTCCAGGCGGGGAAGCCCGGGCCTTACTCCATCTAGCAACCTTCCAGCGAACGACTCTGCGGCGCGGCCACTCGGGTTCCCCTTCGACTCTCATCCCAAGCTAAGTCTAGGACTCGGGCTCAGTCCTACGTCGACTTTCACAGGGAACGCACACTGCGTACTTGCGCTCATAAGCTCATACACTTACAGGGGATTTCTTCGTCTCTCTCCAAGTCTCATATACACAAGGAATTCTTCCCCGTATCTGTTGTTGTGAAATTTTAACCATATCAACGTACATGATGGAGGTTCTTTCAAGGATTGTGATTTGCGCATTGCTGTGTCAAATAGGTAGGTTGATGTTTTTATGTTACTCGTTCTGTTTGTTAATTCATGATGTTGCCTTAGGGATGAGTATATTGGGAAGGAGGAGGACATGGTTTGTCTTGAGTGACCGGTGTGGCTACTGGAAGGTGTGGGCGGGTGTGTGGGTTTGGAGCCTTTACTTGGCTTGGGCAGAAGTATGTCTGTAGCTCGTTACATAGGCCTACATATGTTCACACACATACACTGGCCCCATTGAAGCAAACAGAGCGAATCATTCAAGCCGTATCCACTATATCTCAACGTGTGCGACCTAGTTTACCAAGTTTGAATGCTGCTTAACCTGACGCTGACCATTTACATCTACATATGTTTATTGTAGGTTGAGTTTACAGGTGGAATATATGTACAGTATGTAAGAGTTGGGCAGGTGGAACCAAAATGATGATTGAGTTCTGTAGGAAAAGCCTAGCTAAGCCTTGCCGCCGCTTAAGGTTATGCTTAATGTGTTAGCATTATTACTAATCGGAATAAGACGTTTTGATGATTCATTTTGGGAGGAAAGATTTGACAGCTCTAAGACTTGTGACGAATTGATTATTAAAACACAGGGATGCCGGATATACCAGCTTGTCGACTGGCCTGGTTCTGGCAATACAAGTCATGGCGATGCATCATCATTCATGATGGAATTTGTTGGGACTAGTAAATTAATACAAATTGGTGAATGCTGAAAAGTTCCAAATCCCCATTCCTTAAGTTAATGCCAGACTCAGCTTTCACGCTCACAATACACAACTTTAGCAGTAGAGGTGCGGGTCCGTTTTATGCAGCTTCATAAATAATTATATTGTTGTCATTTAAAGTTTCTAGACGTATTAAAGCCCGCTTCAGAACAATCGGGATTACCAGGAGCCTCAAGCCACAATGAATTCCTATTCACACTTGATGATAAGTTAGCCTTTAGGATAAAACAGAACGTTCCCAATAGCTGAATTATAATCCTATTAGATTTTCCATTGGGGGCAGTTGTCCCCATCTATAACGTAAACACCATCTATTGAACGTTCAATGTTGGTATGTTTGGCACGTTGTGCACTAACTTGACTAAGCAGTGAAACGATCATTGTGTGCATGTTATTTGTCTATATATATATTGTATAGGCAGCATGCGAATGCAGTGGAAGCATTCTTTGGTTTTAACTTTAAGTGCCAAGTGGACCATAAGTTGTATAGTGTGTACACGGATGAAAATAAGAGAAAGCGGATTTTAATTCCGACCACACAGACGCCCATACTTCTTACATAATGATGTACATACATACTTTATTAATCATATTAGCACAAAGCTTTATTTTTGTACAATGTTAGTTAGTAGGACCACAATGCGCGCATGTGACAATCTTTTCCCTCTTCTTTCTTGGTGCACACCTCACGGCCAGACCTTGTTTTTAAAACTTCTCTGATAGTTCGTGTATACCGGTAATATATGAATGCATTAGGTCTTAGAATTCAAGGGGCTATAGTATAGACTCTGATATATAGTTGTTTGTCGGGACTGAAATCAAGACCATACCCTACCGAGCCTTATGATAGATTGTGGACCACTTGGGATGCTTGGGAAAAATGTAATTCCAGGACACGAAGCAAAGTAAACCGGCTGAGTCTGAGGGTTTAGTGTACATTATATATTGGTGTGTCACATCCTACTTATTACTCATTCAATCCTTATTCTTAGACTAGGTGCATTCGGGGTGCATGTCCTACTACTCCCCCACCCCACCCCACCCTTACACACACGTTTGTATTTGTATTTAAGGATTTTTATTTAGCCTAAACATTATGTAACATACATAATTCTCAGTCTGGGCTTATTCAAAAATAAAGACAACAATTTGATAAATTCTACGTTTACAGAAGATGAAACGATATTTTCTATACAGGTAGCATTTCAGGAATTTTCGTGAAAATATATAAATACGTACTCATTCTCTTTTTACTGAGTATAGTGCTAATTAAATCTTAGAGTAAAGATGCACTTCTGCCTCTGTTAAGATAAAATGTATTAAAAGCAAATCCCCCCCCCCCTCTTTACTGACTGACTAATATTTATGTATGGTGTGCACCAATCCTTGAAGGTAAACAATACCCTTTAGGCTTACTGAGGTATACATTATTATATGTATGGTAGCAGGGCACTTCGTTTGTGACGATGTGGAATGTTGACCATCGCCGTTGTAGTGCCAATCGCTTGTAGCTGTACATATTTGGGATTCCACAGAGTGAAATCATTATCATAGACCCAAGTACATCCCTCACCCCGGGTCACCCGACCCTTATAACAAAATTGCGAACATTTTGATGTTAAATCAGTTGGGTTGGAATATTAACATTGTATTACTGGTTATGTTTCATGGAATTTATGTCTAAAATGCCACATAACCCTGTATGTAACCCGTATTTTGTGATTTATTTTATGAAGTGACACACGCACACACAAAATAAGCTATTAAGCGACTTAAAGAAATGTTGGCATGTGTTAGGTCCCTTCCATATAAGAGTGGACCTTCTCTGGCCCTGGGTTCTCACACAACCCACCCGCATACACCTATGAACCTTAGGGAACAGAGTTCATCAGTAAATAAGGCAGTGTCCTAACATTAAGTAGCTCACTAACGCGAGGAAATTATTCACTAAGTGAACATCCACAATACCACAACTGTCAGTAAAACTTAAAACCTGGCGACAAATTTCTGTTCGTGATGGGAAAGTTGACAATATGGCAAGTGAACTGTGTGCTTATACTATGATGTAGTGATGGATGACCACACTGTAATGATCTGGAGGGCCTAAGGACTCCACAGTTGAACAATAGGGGACTGTCATCAGTCACTGCTTGTGCATACGGTGGAATATTGCATTCTATAAATTTTCTTTCGTAAAAATACTTTCAGAATTACTTTTACCACTAATTATATAAGTGTCAATGATTCTGATAACCCGTTGGGTTGGGTTGACTTGTGTTGTGTTCTTAGTTAAATGAAATCTCTTATGAGAAAAGTACATTATTGAGCACGAAATAACATGCGGCTTTATTCCACTATAAATAACAATCTCAAGTGAAAAGAGCCACTGTGTGTTAGTCTGTTGTTACTCTAAACTGATACAATGGTGCGGTTCCAATGACGGAATTTCTGGTTTCAAGGTTCCAAGGCCGGTCCATTTAGTGTTAGATTATATCTTTAATAGCGATATACTGTGGCATAAATAATTAGGCATTCTTAAAATCATTCTTTTGCATGATACGTTTGCTGTGGTATTTCTATGGCTTTGCATTGGTGACGTAGGAAACCTAAAAGATAGCAAAGATGATAATAATGACTTTATTATCATGAATCAATTTGAAATACCCAGTAGTAAGAATAAAACAACACATCGCTGCATTAAGCCTAATGCACTTCTGCCTGTCCTCCTGGCTCCTAGGAGGTGGTTATTATATCTATTTGGCTGTTAGCTAGGTGGTAGTCACTCAGAGTTAATGAAAAGCAATTACCCCCATGGCCCACATGTATACCTGTCCATCACATGCTTACACAGGGGCTATGACAGGTACAGGTGTAACGTTCTCCTACCCTGGAGTTCTCCTACCTCCTCCAGAGGAAGCGATTACTTGGTAATGGCAGGCCATGGTAGCTATTTGCCTGAGGTTGGAGCTGGGGCAGGAGGCCACAGGAGAACGGTCCAGGTAATAATCAGAATGGGAGACTTGATGTCGAAACCCTTAATGAAATTATTACTGTCCATCTTTGTGCTGCGATATCATCTGGATGGTGGATATGAGCTACCCTTTCCTGTCCCTTTGTGGCGGGTTTTAAGTAAAGCTCAGAGTAAAAAAACTGGGAAGTAAATATCTAGGAGTCCACCTTAGTTCTTCTAAGCTACGTTAAGTTACCAAGGACAAGGTGGTTGTGGAAAATAAGGCTTGGTAGGCAGATTCGGAATCCCCTCTCTCACACCCACTAGAGTTTATTCTTTTGGGATAATGGTACAAGTATACAGACTATGTAACAGAAGTGAAAGGTTTATAGTGATATCAGGGTGCTGTCCGCCCCTATAACTGTTTATTTAGTGCGGCGTATGGAGCTGAGTGGTGTTTAGATAGAGATAGTGTTACACATTTCTCACTGATACCAGATCATGTATTGACTCACTCACGGATATTACATACATCTTACAGTTACTACAATCCCGGCTCCTCAAACATCTTGTGGTTAGATGATCATGCGTGAGGGACACGTTGGGAGGAGGCGAAGTAACCTCGAGAAAATCAGTCGATGTCATTTTCGGAAGAGTAAATATATAATTGTCCAGATTCTGAAGGCTAAGGCGGTCTAGGCTCAGAGTTAAGGGAGTCCCTCCTAACTGAGAAGAAAAGCCTCTCACTCCAAACCGCAAAATGCTATCAGAATACCATGAGGACGCTTACTCCAGGGCCAGGAAAGCCATTAGCACAGTAGGCGTCCAATCACTGACATACCATTCTTATCTGATCTGTAATGCTAGGTAGTGAGCCTAGACTAAAAGGATTTTTAAAATGCCTCACTCTCCTTCTATATCTTGTGGGTTGGATGAGGTCAGATTAAGCAATGTTTCAGTGAATTAAGGACGTTCTGACAAAGAGGATATCAAGTTAATGATGACTTTATTTCCGGCAGTAATGGACAGAATAATTATATGATTATATCCTTAGTCGGATTTACACCGGCTGTAGATGAAGTAATATCATTCAACTTGCTTCAAGGGGATGAATGTCATATTAAGGGAAGAGATGATAATTCCCTTAGCATAAATAAATCTCGTTACAAAATGGGGTCAATGTCAATGGCCCTATTATTGCTAGAGTATGT
The DNA here is from genome assembly GCA_942159475.1 of Sthenelais limicola. Taxonomy (NCBI): domain Eukaryota; kingdom Metazoa; phylum Annelida; class Polychaeta; order Phyllodocida; family Sigalionidae; genus Sthenelais; species Sthenelais limicola. The sequence goes on along the minus strand of OW804096.1, from coordinate 77,505,524 downwards.
GAATCTATTGAGGAAGAAATGGCAAAGACCAAACTAATCGTAATCCGCTTCTGGAGCTCGGATAAATTGGTACCTTATTTTTTCTGAACTGACAAAAGAGAACCAAACATGTTTTGCCCTTTGAAAAAAGGAATGTAATGGATTCATGATAAGAATCACATTAAAAGCTGCACTGATACATGCGGTGGAAAGGCTATGTCAAACCAGTAAAATGCCCCATTCCTACATCTAATCCTTGATATTATTTTTGTTATTAACTTGGCAATAATCCAATGCCAACTTACTTATATTACACTCACATTCATGCCACACTCTTTCATTTCAAAACATTAATTTTTGAAAAAGTGTTTATGGAAGGAAATTGCCGAGTCCTCAGGAAAGAGGTTCCTTCCCTTGTAACATTCGTCAAGGTGAAATATAGGAAAGATGATTGGTATATTATGTGGCTTCAATACCCGAATTTAAAGTGTCTCAGCCATTGGCCGCCTTTGGTGTTTACTCTCAACACTTCTCGTACAGAGTGTAGACAATAGCTTTCAAATTCATTCGAGGCTGAATTCTATGGAAGACCTTTTACCCATCAACCGATGTCAAATATCCGAATCGGATGCCGAAATCGGATGCCCGAACCAAACCAAACCGAACCCCGAACCCATACCGAATCCCGTATTATAATTGCCATTATAAAGCATAGCAAACAACTCTCACCGAAAAGAAACAATTCGGAAAAATTGTCTTTTTTTCGGCCTCATTTCGGCCTCGGTTCGGTAATCACCGACCTTTATAATTTGCCGAATGATCCGATATCCGAACCGAGCCGAACCGATATTTAATAAATTCGGGAGAAATTCGGTAAAATCTCTCTTTTATTCGGCCGAATTCGGCCGAATTTAGTCCGAATTCGGACTAACTTCGGACTAAATTCGGACTTCACATATTCGGCCACTGTGTCGCCATTTCCCAACGGATTGGAATACTTTAAAAAGCTCTGTAATGCTGACATGTTCCCGGTTCGTTTGGTATACAATACAAGTTCATAGCCTTAATTAACCTGCCTGTGCCTGTAATTAATAATTTAATATATATTTTCATATTGTAAAATATTCACCTTATATAATACCTTACTAGCAACGATTGCCAAATGAGGTACAGATAATGATTCAATAATTATATGATTTTAGGACAGTCAAATAGATATGTCCAGGTATTTAATACATTTAAAATTTTGGAAAAGGCTCAAATAGTTGTCGAGTAATGAGCATAACTATTCCGACATAATTTTAGACATTATTTAGTCAGACTTGTTACATATATATGTGTTATGTATACTGTATGTTATGTATACTGTATGTTATGTATACTATATATTGTATGTTATATATATATTATATATACTGTATAATTATTATGTATACTATATGTTATAGTTATATATGGTATGCGGTATATATACATGTATGTATGGATGCTATGTACATATTGTAATGGTGTATGTATATCATTTATGCATATCTTTATGTGTATCTTTATGTATATATATGTTATGTACACAGGTATGTATTATATATGTAGGTTATATAAGCATAAAAGATTGCCGAATGCCGAGTTTTCCGAATTTAGGCTGAATTCGGCCGAGTTTCGGCCAAAACTCGGCCGGGTTTTGGCCGAGTTTTGGCCGAATTGATCCAATTCGGATAACCGAAGTTCGGTATATGGGTAAATGGTCTTCCATACTAATTCCCCCTCGGCCTGGCTTATACATGACGGTCCCATATTGGAACCCACGAATATTTTGGAAGCAATACGGTAGTTTAAACCCAGTAGCCCCTCTCCCCTACTCACCCCCCCCCCCCCCCCCCCCCCATTCACCCTTGTATGTCAGCGCCCTGTCTTGTGGGCTACAGAGAACTGCTATATCTCGTGACAGCATATCGCTGACAATTTTATCTCATTTCTCTGATATCCATCCCAGCTGCGAGTACATCCGACACTGGTAGGCTAAAAGCTTCCCCAGTTTTTGCTTCTTGAATTTCTTCTCTCTACTATCTGGGAAATCGATTATAAAGACTTTGCAGGACAAACTAGGAAGACATTTCAGATTTTAAGTAGTCTGTGGAGAAGAAATCAAGTGAAATCTTGAATATCACATGATATTACTCCAAGCTCTAAGGTATAACTAAGGTTACAATTCGTAGTACCATTCCAATCTAGTGACCAATCCCATTAATCATTGCAGAAACCAGCGTGGGTTTGGCTCCTTTACGCCCTCCCCAATCTTGCACTTGCCTACCACCCCCGGTGTCCTCATGGTTTAGATGCCAGGGCGCTGCTGTTTCAACTGGAACATTGTTTATTCATAATTATTTTTATATTAATAATTAGTTTTATTTATTAGTTTTATCAATTACTGGAATTACCTCTCATTTTTGTATATAATAATGTGTACCAATTAATTAAGCACTTTTCCAAAAACTAAATATTTTGTAGATCTAGTATGTATGAATTTGTATATCACTCCTTAGGACTTTTCCTCTTAAGTTCACTCCAATGGAGATAATCGTTTGACCTTAGTGCTCACACCATGATGCAATGCATACCATAAATACAATGACAAAGGCAGTGGAACAATTACAAACAACCTAGTTTATACTTTTGCCGCAGCTAAATTATTTTATTCTCTATACGTGTGATAGTCATAGTTAGGTGACTGCAGGGCAACATTTCCCAATTTCTTACAAATTGAATTAATGCTTTAGTTAATACTTTAGTTAATACTCTTTACAACTGATCTACAGTTATATTTATGGCGTCACGGGGGCTAGCCGTCCTTAGGATTCAAAGATATGTCTTGCAAATCAAAATATAAAGGGGAGGGGTGGGAGGTGGGGGTAGAATATTCTCTCTTGCCTATTATTTAGGTTTGGTTACATGAGGTGTGTGTTGTATCCCTCCCTGGTTCAAGTCACATTAGCATGGTTTTCCTGTGTCCATAACTAAAAATATGTAGAGCGAAATGCTCGTGGAAATATGTAAAATTGTTTCTAAGTAAGCCTGGACAGATTATATCGAGCGTTACCATGGACACTAGTGATGCGGGTTCCCTCACCTGGAGTAAATACACGCAGCAGGAACAGATCATATTTTAGGTCTCACGCTGCTATTTCTTATTTCTGAGTATGTGGGTTGAACCCTCTTCGCTGACAGTTTTTACACTCTTGCCCATTTTTTTCTTTTCTTCATCGCCTCGAGCCACTTGCATACATTTACTTTCAGATTCAATTTTATTTGACCGCAAAAATTTTACTGAAAATACCTTTATTTAATTGTCAGCCAAATTGATAAGTTTGTATAATATGATATTAAATTAATCACATTTTGTCACTCACTCATAATTATATTGTTCTAATTTTGCGCCGGAAACCAACAGTTCCACAACATCCTATTATATTTTTCCATTCAGAATTACAGTTACAGATTGCTACCGGTTATACATAATACATGTATGTCGTAATTTCAATTCAAGTATTCTTTCAACAAACCGTATGGAAAATATGACGTTCTTAGAGAGAGGCTTTCTGGTTAACTATAGACATCATGTAATATGGATACTTCTGTGTAAGGCCTTACGATATGAGCTGTTAATATGAAGAATTCCATTGGTATAACCCCACGCTTTCGATTTCTACTGCATGAAACAATGCTGAACCACACGCTGATTGTGCAGTATATATTTAGTAACACTCATTTTCAAGAGCGAGGTCGACCTTCGACTGGAACAAACTTTCAAAGTCGGTTCTCCGATACAATAAAAAGGATATATGCCTACATATATTATATTTCAACATCCCCATCCCCAAAGAAATAATGAGTTAGAACCTGTTGCCAGTGGAAACCTATACGAAACACCACACGTATACGTACCATGTTTCCCCGTAACAAGGATGTCGTTATCTTCATTGTAGGGTATAAACGTTATAAATAGTATATATGCTAAACTTAAAACATACACGGAATAATCTGTTTACTTTAAAATAAGGCTGGTAAAAAAGTGGCTATGATATGAATACTTAAGTCAAAGTCCCAGTAATAGAGCCATGTTTTCATATCAAGTTAGTTATTTGGCTGCAAGGTAAGTTGCATAATATATACCGTGAACATAAATAGAACTATACCGATAGCACAAACAATGCCAAATGATTATAGGGTTGTTAAGTTTTGTAACTGTTGTCAGTACTTGGCACTCGGATACATGCTTACTTACACCTAATGAGGCTCATCAGAGTGACGTCACCAAGGGATGGGGGTGGGAGGGGGCTAAATTCTATAGATGCGTGTTTACTTCGGCAAATTTTGTGATTTGTATCTCCTTAGTGATCGTTTAATTTTCCGCATAATATGTGCACTAAAACATGTCTTGGATGTATTCAGAAGGTCGCTTTATTACTATTTTCCCTAATGATTCCACTACCCCCTATAGTAGTGGTGTATTCGGATTTCCAGTCGACGGTATCAATATTGGGTTAAATGGTGCTCTATACAAGACCTCTATGACTTGTGTACCCTCCATACTGAGAAGACTGATGGAAACGCCACCCACCAAGCACCAACCCTGATATAACGAAAGCCCTGGAGGTAGAATGATTGACAAACCCCTGTACTTACGACCCCGTAATATCGCCAGGTTTGCTTGGACATACACAAGCCCATTGTTGTATGCATGAGTGATATGGCATTAGCCTTAAGCCCTTAAACATACATACACTCTATTGTAGGAACGCTGGTCATATTAAACCTACTCAGTATGCGTTGTGTACTAACTGTCTACGAAATGTCCATTTCACTTTGATTAGGCTTCAGAAATCCATATTCATTTTGTCAATTTAATAGTATTTTACAATCGAAACTTCAGCAAAATTTCTATATAATTTGTAAAGGAAGTGTCAGAATCTGAAGCGCTGATTTAGCTTTATTTAGTTAGGTCGAACCATTCTATTGAATCTTTCAATTTTAAACTTTCCAAGAGGCATGGACCTATAGGGTAGGTTTACCTGACGGTTTGCAGGAAGTTACTGTGCATGCTAGACCGACCTTGACGGTTGCCATCACCTTGCCTGTTTGGAAGAGGTGGCCGGTGAGATGTTGGTTCTAATATAGCAGTCTGCAGAGTATTAAGTTTAATACTTCAGTTGTTGTCAATTGGCCTTACTTGTCTTCTAGGTTATGTAGCAGCCGGCATAGGGCAAATTGCTTTGGTCTTCTGAGGTTTAGGTGTCAAGAAACCAGAGTTCAATATATTCCACAAAATAGGAAGTGAAAAAGTACCACCGAGATAGGCTAGGATTCATTCCATGCATCTGAATAATTATGATTGTTGGTGAAGAAAGCAAAAGTTTGGGCATCCAATTTCAAAGCACATTCCGTTTTAATAATTGATGAAGATTACTGAATACTCGGTTTCTCCAAATAGTAGTAAAGAATAAAAAGCTGGTTTCACTGCCGTTGTCCTTCGCTAGTTTATTGCTTGTGAGTGAGGTCGCTGCAGTCATATTTCCAAGGCCTCCCTCCGCCCTCGCACTAATTGACGTCCAGACAAATGTGCACAAAACAGTTACAGCAGCCCACAAGACAGAATATGAGTTTCCTAAACAGTAAGTCATGTTCTATACCCTCGCGCAGAAACCAGCATCGGGGGATGGTAGATGGTGGAGAGTATAGGCATATAATTATACGATACTTCATCCAGTTCGTATAGCTTCCTAGTTGAAGCAACGAGACCCTAGTCTCTTTGGTTGAAGTGAAGTGCCTGGGAGGATGTAACTTGTAAGGAAAGTGATGTGGTGGTTTGGGCTCTATACTGACAATAGTTATCCATTATTATCTCTCATCTATACGGATGTTTGTATACACCACACTCACCGTATCACATTGGCTGTCATATATATTGCTGTGATCGTGGTCCAGCCCTGACATCGTCATGAAAACTGATCAATTATTTCTCAATGCAATAGTTATTGCATCCTCCCAAGGCAGGACGAGAGAAAGGAGGGACGGCCTGATGTTGGGAGGATGGTACTGCCCCTATCTACCAGTACCTAGTAGCAGATCCCCCCGTCCCCACCCTCATTTCATTCCTCACACTTGCTCAATCCCAGAAGTACTTGTGCCTGGGAAGCATATTAAAATGTGTTAAGTCTGTATCGCCAGCCTCAGAAAGCTTGGGAGCCTTGGAGATTTTTGTTATCATTTTCTGTGATAAGCCGCCCTCTCAATCGTCAGAAAACTGAACGTGTATGAAAAACTTTTGACTGATATTCCTCAGGGAAGATAACTAACGTCGCCGCCGCCCCCAGTGCGAAAGCTAGGTGTAGAAGAAGTATTAGGTTCACATGATGAAAGCAAAATAAGGGATGTGCAGTAGCAGATTCACTTGCTCTGAGGTTCATAGTTCAGTTCTTACCCCAAGGACGATTTATGAAATTTTAAAATCATGTATTCCTGTAAAACAAGTACGAGCTCACACACTGCTCCAACGCTAAGCATTAGCATTCCGGATATATGTGACTAGCTTGTTGCATATATATAGCTAATATTTGGTATTATTGCACTCGGAGCCATTTACATGTGCCTAAATTTCCTCCGGAAAATGATGGATTCTAATTTCTAAGCACAATGTTGGAATTATTGGTAGGATTCATTCCACTATCCACAAAATGACACCAGCAAGCCTACTGTTGCTTTTAATATTCTCAGGTCTTAATACAAAAACTTTCAATTCTCTGTTGCGCTAAAATATCTACCGAAGGCTTGTGCAAAATTTATCCCATTTATCACACAGATGTAAAAAAAAAGATGTTGAATACTGAGATGAAAAAACGTCCTGCTGCATGGCAGTTAGCGCTTTCTCTGAAAACTAGGAAATGTTCCGAAGTCAAGTGCGATAATAGGCAGATAGGCGTGAAAAATGAGTCGGGAAAGGCTTTAAAATACATAGGATAAACATTTTTTTGTACTGAATCTCTGAACCGGTTTCTTCAGATCCTGTGCACTGATGGTCTCCGAGTGTTGGTATTTAGAAAGCGTGCTTAGCACGTGTAGGTTACCATGACAATGATTGATTGAGACACATTTAGGTCTCACTAGAGAGAATCTGGCTTGTATCTCTGACTTAGGTCTACATGGTGAACATTGGTGAGGAACGTATGGACAGGTGTGGAAACAACGCCTGATTTAGGATTCAGTGTTTATAACAGCATGAAATGGCAAGGAATTTGTCGTAGTGGCTAAGAGCTTTGCCTGACTGCATTGGTATTATTCCCAGGCGTCGGGTCACTCCTAAATGTATTGATTTAATGATTTCTTTATTAGCAGGTTTTCGAACTATTTCTAGATTGCCTGTGATAAATGTGGTACCTGGGACACAATCATGTTTTTGATTATCTTTTTGATGGTTCAGTTCATATACTGTCAATTTCCCCTAATACCGGTATTTTTTTTATATCTGTGCAACACACTGTCATTTTCCAACGGTGCATAAATTTAACATACCGTATATATAGGTCTAATATAGTTAAGGTCTTCTGCAAAAACTCTGAAGAGTCATAACACTACGTTCTTTCTCAGAACATGTGTTTTTCTCAATAGTTTTTGTGTCTCTGGCCTGTTATCTGTTGTCATCATTATGAGTATATATGAGGTCAAACTAGTGACATTATAGATAGGGGTCCTTCGTCTGAACAGAATACATAGAACTTGGAAGCTTTCCCAGAACTTCGTAGATATCAAAACAACTTCTACCTACATGAACTCAGTGGACAATGATTTACTCCAGTTTATCGTGATATTACACCCTCCCTCCTCCCCTCCTCCCCTCCTCCCCTCCTCCCCTCCTCCCCTCCTCCCCTCCTCCCCCTGCTGATCCTCAGCAAATGGAAAAAAACTTGTTGCTTTCTTGTACTGGTGGATGGTCCCCTGACTACCATTCCTAGAATACAAGAAAATATACCTTGGGCAAGGCATCTGTTTTGAAATAGTCCCAAAATAAGCGGGAAAATTCTTGCTCCAAGAACTGAACTAGAAATAGAAGCAAGTAAATATGGCTAGCTTGTTTGGTACTTTTCTGATGTTAAATGTTGACCAAATCCACGCTTCTTTATGGTGGTCAGAACTGCAATTCAAACAAAATGCTGCAAAATAGCACATCTACCCCCATGCATAATGGATATGTTTGACCATATCCACTAGCAAACACCTCCTCTTGAGCTGCAAAATATACCTTTTTGTGCTCCATCTTAGCTGGTTAACGACTAGTGTGGCTAAGCAGGTAAAACCGTCATTAACTTTGTGAAACTTTAAGCCTATAATTTGTCTCCGGTGGCTTTGACTGACCGCTTTCGCCCCTGTCCACCTGTTGTATGGGTGCGTATACATACGTGTATACAATGGCAAATGCATGCATGCATGTAATTAGGCTGGTATTCAGGTGAAAGGGGGTGTACCCCGTATAGTAAGTAGTCCACCCCTACAGATATGACCAGAACCCTTTTAGCGTCACCAATGAGTGACTTGAACAAATTATAGCATTGTATTTCACTTGATTATAGATCGAATTTAAAATGATATTTTATTTTTTCTTTAAATAGAATGAAAATACAACCCATTCATCCCTACGTGACAAAATAGGTTTCAAGCAGCAGCTGTTCCCGTTTGTGTTTGGTGTGTCCACCTATACTGGATAAATTTAAAAAGAGGGCAGAACGACAGAGTTTTACCACTGAGAAGGTGCCGGGTTGCTGAATTGGACAATTGTACATTTTGCCCTGCAAACTGTACACTTTGCCCTGCTTTTATTTAGTTGGATTATAGAATTGGCAATCGTGTAAGAACTATAAAATGTTGTCATTCGCATGTCATTCTAAAACTGCTGCCTATGCTCAATAGATTTATTTACTTAAAATACTCACTCACTCACTAGAAATAACTGGGAAAAAACTGAATATAAGATTAAAATATAAGGGAAACACGTTGCTGCTGATCTACATGGCATGTTTTCGGACTGGTGTCAGTTGAAATTTTAGGACGTTCCCTCCCTCCCTTCCAGTGTCACCACCTCCTACTGCATTAGGAGTACAATACTATAGATGAATATCAATGTATGCACCACACCTAGGCGTTTTTGGAGGGCGATGCCAAACGTCCGTCTGTCTTCGAGCCTCTGCCTCTTAGCTTCTCAAATATTGCCCAGGTAGGCTTTATTTGAAAGCCACAGCTTAACCCTCTATATACACTCAAAGCACCACCTCCTCCAGTACCCCCTGTCACCCTCTAAGCCCTCTTGCCCAGACAGGTGAATTGTGGCAGCTATAGAAATAACCAAACAATTAGCATTTGAGTGTTTCACGGTCTAGACATATAGCGCAGGCTTGCATGGGAAAACACCCAACCCTGGGACAGCTATGAATGAAGCATGATGGGTTTGAATGCGGTTCCTTTTTAACATAGTGACGAATGTTAATCTTCGTTTAAAGCAATATTGTAATATTGAACCAAAGAAATATCGGATTTTGTTTAATTTTGTCCAACAAATCCATTTCTGCTACCTATCTACACAGACTTGAAATGGGATAGTACTAGTCCGCGTAGCTTCATGCCTTGGTTATGAAAAATTGGCGTGACTACAGTTCCACATAATTCTCTCTTTCATACTTCACTTCTGAAATCTGGAAGTCCTTAGTACTTAATGCTGAAGTGTTTCCTGGTCTAGACTTTCACCGGTTGTCAGGGGATCTAGATATGACGTAGTTGTCACTGACACCGCAAGTGTGATTGTACTGGATATGGATTATGTATCAGATTTACCTTGGAAAATGTATAATGGGGAATTAGGATAAGTTAATGCGTTCCCACAGGGTCGATTTTAATGGATTTAATTGTTTCATTCGTTCCCGTTATGCAATACTTGTCAATTCCATAAGTCTATTCTTCTAATTGCCATTCATATTGTCTGTCTTTTACACTTGGAAGCTTCCCTTTCCACTTGCAATCAGGTGAACGAGCTAAAAAGTATATCCGATTGGAATGATGCTTCATATATGGCCCAATGCCATGTTTTGTTGAACAGTAATGTTCCTGGTTTTATGTCGTCTACTACCGTTTAGTACACTTTTACAGTGATTCTGGGGTATGTTAGTTTGACGTAACAGTCCTCTATTTTTCCAAATGTCCTGCGGTCTTGGGATGGCCAAATGCCTGGAACTCTCCAAATACCCCGTTGACTAATACTTAAATAAAAAGAAGGTACTATTATTAAGCGATTTATATCGTACAACCCCTACTAAGGTTGTTGTCGCCAGGAGGAAGCTTTCACTACTGCATCTGATTGATTGGCACTTTATTTAAATCTAACAGATCTCAGAAGAGACTCCTGTGGAAATCGGGTGTTGCAGTCGCCTCCATTTGCTATCTGTGTAGTTTCATCGATGTATATAAAACTAAGTATTGAATGCCAATGGGCCCCCAAATAGTCAAACTAATGCTGTTCTACAAAATCAATAATTACCCTGGTCCTTGACCTTCAGAGTCCCCACCCACCCCGGCCCCCAAATCAAAATTCGGTGAAAGTCGGTGAAACCGAGAACAAACAATGGGGCAAGATTGTATAGTCAGCACGTTTGTGTCATTGTGTTGACTATTTACCCTCTAACTGGCCATTCTGTTAACATTAGGGTTAACACGTAGTGTCCATTGCAGCTTGTTAAACATCGTTAATTGACAAAAGTGTGCCACAGTGGTTAGTTTTCATAGGTTAATGGACACATTTAACTTATTGTGATTACTACTAGCCACCTAGACTGTTCATGTATGTTTATATGGTAACCCAATATTCTCTCAATTGATATTATTGCCATGGTTACTTGTGTATACTACTTGGTCACATGCCTTTAGGGCCATAGTTATGGTTTCTGCTAAAGTATCAATATTAATTAGACAGGCCTACAAGTTTTCTGTAGACTATGAGATCCTTTGCTGTCAGATCTAGCTTAATGTATCCATGATATAATTTAATCTTCATGGAAACTCCTAGTTCTCACCCCTTGACACATTAGACTGTTTGCCAACTGATGAAATAATTTGAGACAAAACATAAGTGTTTCAAGTATGTGAAAGGATGGAATAACCCTTGTGTCAGCTCTCACGTTTTAAGCTTTTATTGAAGCACTCAATCGTTTGCCTATTCACCGTGTCTTCGATTTTTCCCTGCCCTCCTCCCACTCCCACCCCACCAGCATTATTTACTAAGGTTGTGCATGATTGTGTAATGTTTGTGTAACCTCCGTATACCTACACAAACAAACTGTGAAAGGTCTTCACTAACAATCTGCAAACTATGAACATCCAATGACCAGTTCCCATCCACATAGCTGCGGTAGCAGGTACCAACACATTCAGCTCAAATTCAAATAATATATTTGTTCAATGAATGCACCCGTTAACCGCTAACTCACTCAATTTAAAGACTCACTCAATTTGGATGGATAGATTTGCAATAACTTGTGGAAATAATGTCTATGTCATGATAATGAACATAGTTCGTGATTATCTAATGTACCATATTACTATAATACACATTAATGTTAATAAGTATATAGCTAGTAAGGGGATATATACATTTGGCCCATGGGAGAATTTAATTTAATTATACTTGGTGACGACCACGACCATTCACTCCATACTCGTTGGTGACGAGAATTACCAGGGACCAATAAAATGAAAGCCATCTCTGACATGAAACGAACATTCACAAACAAAAAGATTATATTCTATACCTTCTTTGTTATGATCTTACTTGTTAATAGTTAGGATTCCAGTTGAATAGAAAAGTATGTAACACGGAAAACAGACTGAATCATAGGACCTTGGTGGTATTTCACACCTTTTTGGTATCATTTCTAACTATACTGTATACTTGAATATAGGCCCTTCAATTCATTTTTTTTCTTGGGATGCGAAGCCCGTTGTAGAAGAAATATTCCAATTATGCTCTAAAGTATTTTTTGATTTAATAAGCAGGACTATGCTCACCAAATATTCCGACCGTTGTAATGTAAACAGATTTCCATATAATTCTACATCAATGTTTTATTCTGCTAAACACTCCGCTTTATAATAAGGGATCTTGCTGCTGGAATTTCAATTTCAATATTTGTATTGAACTATCTCAAACTAACCTTTTTGTCACCACCTTTAGAATCACCTATGCACAGCAGCATCACCTTGACAAACACTAGTGGAATAATTTGACAAATATATACAGCCTGGCGGTAGACGCCTACATTCTTCACACCCACAGTATCTCATTTATTATGATTGAATTAATATCTTACTGATATTTCTAGATTCGTTGAACTGAGGGGAAATAGTTCTTATAAATGCGTGCATAATGTAATATGGGAGGGCTCGGAAACAAAAAGATAGACACATTACATTTATAATCTTCGTACTTCATTGCTTTTAAAAGAAACAGAGAAAATGAATTGCTTTTAAAAGAAACAGAGAAAATGCTCCTGCATTTTCAAAGATCCATTTAAAAGAATAACGAAGATTATTGTAAGAAAAATGACCCTAAAGAAGTTTACTAGTATAACAGATACCGTATCAGATTCTGGGGAGGGAGGTGAGGGTTTCTGTGCCAGACCAATGCCTGTCATGACAGATTTTCTGCGCAAACCAAGTCTATTTTTATAAAGCCTCGCAAATCCACTTACCCCCGGGGTGTTGAGGTGTTTGGTTTGTAAGGCGAGTGACCAATACCATGTGCCACTTCTATCCTTGAGTGACCAATGCTATGGGTCTCCTTCTTGAAGCATGTCCCTATGAGAAAATACTTGTAATTTTTAATAATGATGATTTCTACTTCCACTAATGTTACCATGTACTTGTCCAGAAGAGATTATTTACATTTGTACACAATTATTTACACACAATCACTGTTTCCCGTTGGGAGATACACATATATTTGAGAATGGGGAGTTTAGTGAGGTTCTGGTCATATTTACAGGAAATGTTTATAGCAGTCACGTGCGATTACTGCTATGGAGTGGTCTAATTATACCAGACGTATAATATTATATCTGGTTTGTTTTCCCCCTCGATATCTCTGATCCAATTAGATAGAGTTTATACAAGTGTGAATGATGGGCGCTGCCTTACTATTTCTGGGCTCACTGCTGTGTTGTGTGAGAGCATGGTTAGTGAGGATTATGGGTTTTGGCACGTGGCTAAATGTTATAGGATTAATGACCGACATTGAGGGACTGCTTGTGCACTGTTTGGTGCATAATTATGCACCAACAGTGCTCCAGTATCCCCGAAATGGTGGGTGTTAATCCTTTTAGTCTCTTTATCAGTAGCTTTATCACAAACTTTTCTTTCCCTTCGTCCCCTTGGCTTCAGCAGGCTAATCACTAGGATGAACAATTAATTGTTATGAAAGTATGAATTCCTATGGGTCGCGTCCTATTTCCTTTTGCATTTAGATGGACATTGTGCTAGGGAAGATCCCATGCATTCCTCTGACCCATTCCCCCTTTACCACATTCCTTCACCTCAATCCCAATGCTATCTCACGCTCAGGTATATTATTCTCATATTGTGGAAATAATTAAAGTCTATAGATCAAAAGAGGTACCCTATTCCGGTGTAATAGAGTTGAAATATTAAGAGATATATTTTCTCCGATTCTTTTCAAACTTCTCAATTAAATGTTAATCGGTGTGGGGTGGGGGTATGCAGCTATTCTGTTTAGGGTCTTATTCTGCAACAGTTACATAATTCAATAGGTGTGGCCTTTCATCATTGTCAGCGTTTGCCTTTTATCCCTTTATCCTCCACTACCTCCCATACACAGAGTGAATACTCGCCTCTCAGAGTGAGTAGACTACAATGTTTTAGTTTTTCACGAACCAGTGCCCCCACCTTCTAAATGAAATCAGAATCAAATGCCATTCACTTGACTTGAAGTTTTTCCACGAACTACATAATTCCAACCGCCACAACTGTATTTAATTACCATTAAACATCCTGAACACCTTTCAAGCAGAAAAAATGCTTTAGATCCTTGATAAATATTCATGAGATGACCGGGTGTCTATGAATGATTCATGGCCCCAGTGCCTGAGAGAAGTGAATTTTCTCATGTTGGGCTCGACCACCGAGAATAAAAATCCATTTCATTCTCGTTTGGTGGACCATTGCAATCGGAGTATTTTTTTAAAATTTTGTGGTAATGGTCCTTTGATCACATTGGTGTGTTGTGTTTCACTGGGGATTCGCTACGGTGATAGATACTTATTGAAATCTGTGGAGTCTAAAGGGGTGAATGATCTATCTTTGTTAATCCTTTTAGTGCGTCCCTGTTCTCTTTAGTATACATTTCCTTCATGTTGTTTGTATCATGTATGTGGAGCTAAGGATGAGGGAATTGGTATTACCATTATTTGTCAACCCTTTACCCATTCCCATGTATGCATGATCGTTCACTACAAAACTGAGTGTTAAACACATGGCAGAATGATACTGGATATTTAGAGGCATTTCCTAAAAGTGGTATCATTGGTCATACGTTTTCTTCAAAATTCTTTCGACAAAATTCTTTGAAAAGCACCAACAAGGCCTGAGGCTGATGAGTTATGGACCACTCATATACATTAACATCTCCTTTGCCCTTCCTTCCCTTCCATCGTTTCCAGCCCCCGCCACTGAGGAGGACTCCCAAGGAGAACCTCCCAAGCTGTTGTAACATTCTGCTTATGTATCCTCTCCCTTTTACTTTCACTACCATTACTTTCACTACCATCCAATAGTATACCTCAGAGAACAGTTTGTACTTCGAAAGGTTCGGCCCCAGTTGTGACAGTCTATTCAATCCATAGAAACAATGTGTTCAAAATACATTGATTGGTTATGGTTGGATATGTACTTCTTTACCCATCCCCCTCAATTTAGTACTTTCTTTCAAATTTCCAAACCCAATCTGTGTACGGTAATCTAGGTAGTCCCCATTACACTCTTGCTAAGAATGCGAACCACTTCTAATTGTACAATTGTGCAATTTAGTACACATGTACTATTTTATTTACATCTTTGAGGCCTGCTGGTTTGTTGCCTGACCCAGAGGTCGCTGTGAGCAGGACGAGTTGAAGGAGTGTTAGTGTTGCCATGGTGAGCTGGGAGCTGCTCCATGGTAACTGGGTCAGTACTCATCTCTCTCTGATATGGGCGTATCTTATCAATGCAAACCCCCAGGTGTAGACCTTCCTTCTATAGTTGGTAACATGATACCCGTACTGCGGGGACATCTCTTTGATGGGGATGGGTGGAAGACGGAATTCCATTAAACCTCTCGAAATCTGTCACCTCCTCATGAAAACAACAGCTGGGATAGGATGGAGGAACTCAGATTTGGGGGACAGCTCCCCTTGTCTTATCATCATGAATGACATTACAGGCCTGATGGCGACCATCCAGAACACTGTAATGGCGGTGATGGCGGTGATGTGTATCAGGATGGCGGGCCTCATTACCTAAAGGAGTGGTCCTAGCTGGTCCTCCCTCCCCTCACCTCCACCCGTGTCCAGTTAAGAACTATATTCTCTTTGCTCTCGCCCTTCTTACACCTTCTCCTATAGTAGCCTACATGAGCTTGAAGTGAAACTCAAACGCCCCTGAGCCCCTCATACATGATATACTATAGGTGGAGTGCAGATGGCATTTTTTGAAACTACACTTTGCGATTGCCGAAACATACATATACTAGGTTTTTCCCCCAGATATATACCTGTTGTACGATAGCATAAACGTTTAATACATTCAAATAAACTGTCCTATTTAATTGCATTTTGTTCTTCTGCCAGCACAGTGTTTTGAAGTGAATTGGACTGGTTGCTATCATATCATTTACATGAATGCAGGAACCACTAATACAGATTGATCACTTTAAGTTCTAAACGTCCTTTTCATTTAATCACTATCTTCGTTTTAACATGGTTGTGTTGATCAACTCTGACCCCAACGCAAACGCCCTATAGAAAGTAATGCAGACCAGGTTGTTCCGGAGTTGTACGTTTCTGTGTCTTGCCTTCAGTGCAAGCTTGTAAATAATCGTAATCTTCCCTGAGTGCTATCTCTTGTTTTTCCCACCGTATCATGCTGCCATTCGTCTTTTGTTTTTGCTTTTTCGCCTACATCTACTTCTAATGCTCTTGTATTTTTGCTCACATTCTTTGACAGTGCATATCTTTTCCCATGATATGTTGTACCTGTCTTGATATCTGCTGATATATACCTTACATATATACGTCTTACAAAAACTTTGCGAGATGAACAAGTTTAAGTTATGCCCTCCTTCTCTTTCTGCTCCTGCTCCTCTTCCTCCTCCTGCTCCTCCTCCATACCGTGCCTACCTTGTCCCCCAACAACACAGGTTGTACTTGCGTGTATTTACATTCTATATTTTGCTTACACAGTCGGTACAGCTTGTCCAGGGCAGGGCAGGAATGATGTCAACCCTCGCCTATACAGTGTATCCCTCATTTCTTGAGCCACCTTCCATTTCCACCCTTCGTGGTGTTTTGTACTTTGTCTTTAATTTAATTGTGTACATGCGGTTTCATATTAAATTCTAACAGTGGGTGGGACCCCTTGTTCCCTGAGTAGTGTATTACCAATTATTGCCAAAACCTGGATATATATCTTGATAATGTATGATAACTAGCCACTCACACTCTTCCTTTTAATTTATCTACACTGCCTGGAACTTCTGGTAAAGGAATCTCTGACTCAATCTGACTGTGACTATACGTCAATGTTCTGCTGTGGCATTGGAGATCTGGTATTATAGAGACATAATCCAGCAAACCATGTAAAGTCAGAGATCAGTCATTGTGAGAAGGGAGGCAGTCCAGGTCTGCCAGATGGAGGGAATTCATGTTCATTGGCACTGATGTTGGACTGGAGCCTTCTAATCAGTGGGACCATTAGCTCACCTCTTTCTCTGCCTAGAAATAGCCTGGCTTATTTACAAGTTGTAGGAGGTTTTCCCTTATTATTTTGGAAGCCTTGTTATTCAGATGTACTCAGCAGTCAATCACTGTATTTCGTTTTAGGGAGGTTTTACATGGGAAGTTTTTATTGCATATTTTAAGGTGCTTTATTTGTCGTTTTCGCTGTGGCTATTTCAAATGTCATCATTTTTGTCATGTGCCATCATTTTACTGCATTCATTCAACGATATTTTCTATAAGCAGTTTTGTTTTGTTACTCAATATTTTCACTTTTGTATTTTGTAGGTAAGTTCCAGAAATATATAAATATGTTGCCATTGCTGCTCCCAAATAGTAAGTACTTTATTTTGTTTCATGGGAAAAGATTTTAAAGTCGAATTAACTCCTCCCCGCCCCCTTAAAACAAATCAACAACCCAGCCGAACAACACAAACCCAAAATAATGTGGACCTGTTAAGTGGGCGTCTGACTTGGCCCAGTTGTCCCGTGTTGGTTTCTATTATTGCTAAGCTCAAGTTAAACTGGAGAGTCTGTAAACGCTCATAGAACATTGTTGTTGGTACATATCTGAGGTAGGAATGCTTTCCTAAGAGAGCTTTTCTTATTTTGAAGAAAAATCACTAATGATAAGAGGCTGTGGGCTCTTAGCTCGTTATTTACCAAGCAAAAATATAGTCCATCAACCTACACACTGCTATAGATTATCTATGCCAGCCCTTGACAGATATGTCAAATGGAGAAGAATGTATTTTCTCCATATCTCCTTCACTCACTCTGTTCTCTTCCATTATGCTCCTCTATGTGTACTTTTGGACATGCATCTAGATCTCATGTCAAGATTGTTGCGTTTTAGCCCCACCAGTACACATATTTTCAATGGTGGAATCAGGAGGGGGGTTTGAGGAAGCTCCCCCACCTTGTCTAAAGCAGTTATTTCTTTGAATAATTCATATTTTCAATCTTGAAAATGAAAATATTAGGTCTGCCTTGTCACATACTATTTGCATGGCTGTCCTACTCCAATCACCCGAGACATAATAATTCTTGTAAATGTTTGTTTGTTCATCTGAGAGGTTTCCAAAATCTGTCTAGAGCTCGAGAAATCCCTTTTGAAGCAAATATCTAGTCACGTAAAACACCCTTTTTCTTATGGGTTATTTAGATATATGAGGGTGCTCTCACCCACATAGGTGCTCTCACCCACATACTATCTCACGCTCTCTTCTGTACTCTCCCAGCTTCCTTGCTCCCCAAGCGCCCCTTCCTCCTCCCTCGCCCTCTCTCTCCAGATCTTCATAGAATCAAAGAGTCATCTTACTGTATACCATCTGTCAGATATGTATTCATGTATTCGTTCCAGCTGCTATTGTCAGTGCTCACATTTCCCCTTATGATTGGCTTTATGATAGGAGGAACTTTGTAGGCAGTGGCTCTGGGCTCCTCTTCTCTCTCTTTGTCATTGAGAGGGCACCAGTACTGCTGTGTTGAGGAGACATGCATGGGAAGAGCACCGATACTGCATTGTGAAGGAATATGTTAACGTCTTTTCACATTCCTGTATAGTGGTTCTCCGGTGGTATAGTTGTATCTTGAATAAATCAGTATTTATAAAAAGAGATTAGTGATGTATTCTAAAATAATATCACCTATTTTCCACTCCCCTGCAGCCCAGTTTTATAATAAATATAGTTTAATCTGTGATGTCAAAACATCTTGCATATAATTGTATATGTGAGCCCGGTCAATGAATCGCGCACTTACTTCTATTGTACATGTACTAAACGGGATATAGGTTTATTGTTGGGAATTGCTAGCGTTGCATTAACTAGTCATCATGTATCTCTCCCCAGGTCACCCAGATGTAATAGTTACATAATGTACAACAATATTGCCTCAGGGGAAGATATTAGCCTCATTTGTAACAGCCTGCAAATATACGCTCAATCATTCCGCAGCATATATGTATTTCCCTTAGAAATGTGTTGAGGAATCTTTTGTTTCATAAATTTCCCTAATGAAACGCTAAATCCTAGTCATAGCGTATTAGTTGTACATTTCCGTTAGTACTAAATAACTGACCACAAAAATATCGGCACGCGCGTGTGTAAAAGCATCACCACCCTGAACTGATTTTAAAGGATGTTTCACATGGATCATCTCTGTAAAAGCCTCTCTTGTTGGAAAGAATTCGTGCATAGCCTACTTCAAATTGATAAAACTAGTTTCTGGTGAATAATAATGGTTTTACGACAGTATAATATTTCATAGTCTCAAATCTAAAACTTCTTTTTCTGATGTGTGGTCAAAGCTTTATCCTTTGTTTCGCACAATATTCAGCCTTTTGCAATTTTATTTTATTTTTTTATGTCGTACATAACAGGTGGTGAGGTGATGTTGCTTTCTGGACCTAAGCTCTCCTTTCATTGCTGTTAATGCCTGTCAGAGAATAGCTTATTGTCGACCTGAGACAAGATGCCAGAATATTCCAGAATATTCTCCGCACAATGAACATGGATATTTGGTTACAAAAGATAACATCTGAAAGCCATATCTACCAAATTGAATGGCTTGAACCTTTTTAGTAATGATAACTTAAAAGCAGAGGTCCAATATCTATCAAAAAAAATCCCAGATGTTTCAGATTTCAAACATCCCCTCTAGATCGTGTGCACGATGGATGACAAAAATGATTAAATTTCAACTTTTCGTTAGTGTGTTTGGGCATGCCATGTTTTGGGAGTCCACTACATTTCTTAAAAGTTCTATATTTATTCAAATTTGAGATTGGCAAATAGAGGTATAACCCGCGAATAACTGACTTGAAGGATTCTGTTCCAAATTCCAACTGGCTTTGTATGTGCAGTTTCTCCACTTTGTTGGTAATGTTTGTAATTCTTTTTATATTCATCAGGGGGAAATAACGAAATAATGTTACTGGATGATAAATAATTGCAGGTCGACCAATGGTTGTTGTGAAATCTGCCAATGTTTTTGTGGGATGGATGTGCGTGTGGGTCTTCAAGTTGATTGTATGATCTTTTATAGTATTAAACATTAGGAAACAATAGATGAAACGTTCGATCTTGTGTGGTTTCTGTGGTATGCATTTTGAAATATTGTTGTGACGGAAAGGGGAGCGTGATTGCCCCAATTAGCCGTATGGGAGATGGTTGGGTGGGGTGGGCCAGGAGAAAACACGAATGGATAATGGAGAGAGAACCAGAATGACAGGAAGACAAGGGATTGCGGGATAGCTTAGTGATGGTCTTCAGCATTGCGTTAAATTTATTGTATTTGCACTATATTACAACAGGTAGTTTTCATGGATACTCTGACCAAGATTTTATGACAGGTCTTTGAGAATTACTCCCAAGAAGATGGGGGCGGATGGGTGGCGTGAATTCAAGTTGAGAATAAAAGGTTGGGCACCTCAGCATGCGACGACAGGCCTTGTAAGGGTGTTTTATGTGAAATCAATGCTGTTCCGCAGACCTCCCCCCCGCCTCCCCCTCCCTGCAGGTGTCAGGACTGCCTGGACACCAGATGTCAGGGCTGTGCTCCCCCAGATACTGCATACTGACTAGGTGTCAACATTACACCCCAACAACCCCAACTTTGACACCACAACCGCTACCCCAGCAGCGGACAGCCCTTCACAACACTTATTTTGCTTCGGTTTTGTTGTCAGGGGTGTTTGAAAGAGAAAGAAAAAGCGGGAGGGGCTGGTATTGGAACTAGTTCGATCGGTTACGAGGAAGCTGGAATTGATTTTTTTTAAAATATGTAGGCCCAAGTGTTTCTTTAATGATTTTCTGTGTTTATCGGTGAAGGAACCAGCCAGAAGAAACCATTTTCAATTCAGACTCGTAGTGATTTATGTCTTAATATTGGTAAACCCTATTTCTAAGTGTGCAATATTTGCATCGATGTTACAATGTTAAAATTGTTAGTTTCAACCACTGTAGCCACGTTTAATACTTTTAGATACTCCACTAATTATAGAAAGGGCTTCCTCTGCTTTCCCCATAATAGTTTTTGCCTTGATCGCTGTATCCTTAGTACTTACCTGAAGAATGTTAGAAAGAGAACATTTTGATGCTTCGGGCTTGTAGTAAAACAAACTCTTTTTAATTACTCTTGGATAGTCATTCAAATACTCATCAAGATTTTTTGTTACACAATACAGATATTTGGCCTTTGCCCTGGTCCCATCTTTACATCCTCAACACCAGCTCTCTCTCTCCCCCCCCCCCCCCGATCTGGACAAGGCCTCCTCCCCATTCTTCCTTTATCCTGGGGCGTTGTGCGAGCCCCCATCCGTACCTTCTGCTGCCACTGGCCTACCCCAGGAGCTACCCCAGGTCACCCTGCCCCAGGCCAAGGCTTCAACCTCTACTCATGCCCCTAAATAATAATCCACTGTTAAAGCTGCCTTACAATAACCCATGCTCCCATACACGCTCACTCACCCATGCCTGGAACAGTTAACTTTGAAAGTTTAATGTTAAATTAACCATCAAATGAACAACATTGACTGAGTGGTTTAATGGAGAAAGTTGGGCGGGCGACGATGCACACTTTTGTAATGTTTATGCATGGGGTTAAAATATTGGATTGGATAGACTATAGTCTATAGAATCTATGCGGGTGCAATGCCTGGTAGCGCCAATACAGAATTACCATGGGAATACAGTCAATGGTTGTTATGCAATATGCTGTTGCCATGGATAACAGTTGGTTGCTACGGGATAATAGTCATTGTTTAATGGGATTATTCCAGTGTTTGTTGATCGTTTAGATGATAAACTCTGGCTTGTGCCAACATGTGACAAGTGGGTGTGTAGGGTATTTAGTATCTAAGTGGCGTATTGAAAAGGTGGCAGTATGTCAATAATGATAGATTTGATACTGACTGACCGATTGCGTAATTGCAACTCTAGAGCTTGAAATATGCTTTAATGCCGTACTCGATTAATCCTAATTAATCCATTATATTCATGGCCAGATGTATACGTGTATCGTATCTGTATTATGTCTAAAATGTTGTGTTGTACCATACCCATTCTACTCCACAAGAATGACCTATGTAAACTTATTCTTTTCATACATACAATTTCATATAAAATTCAGTAGCGAGACTCATCTTTTTCCAAGACTGTTCCCTCTATTGTTTCTACTATGTTTTCCCTCGAGTCCTATCTATTTTTCCAATTTGTGTTCTCCATAGTTCTTTTCCCTTGAGTCCTTTTACATATGCCTGTTATTTCAGATGACGTTCACTTTCTAACAGTCGTATTTGCTCGGTTCCTCCTCACTGTTTCCTGTTCTTCTTTCCATCTCCCGGACTCCGTCGTTCCTGATTCATCTCTTGTTCACTCCTCAATCCCTTCATTCCATCTCTTCCCCTGCTTTTACGTCGTTCTTGATTAATTTCTTCCTTTACCACATATCTCAATCGCAATCCTTTTCTCTGATTCCTCACATCGCCTTAGCTCCGCTTCCGCCGAACATCTGTTATTGTCATGCTCATATTCAGCAGGTGACGGTTGACCCTGTCTCCTCCTCTTCTCTCTTCTCTCTCATCCCCATCCTCTTCCTGGCATACAAAACGATTGCTTATATTTCGGCCTAGGTTTAATCATGCCAATCATAATCCTACTTACCACCTCATCAATTTTCGCCAATCTCGCTCCTAGTCCTACCATCTGCTCCCTACTAAGTCTAAATATACTTGATTTGCGATACTTTATTAAATTCTGCCTCTTTCAGAGGAATGTTATGCACGCTATACGTACAAAAATAAGTAGACCAGATGGAAAATGGATTAATAATATCAACACCCTGCGGAGGCGCTTCAAATTGTACATGTAGTATTAAGTTATAACGATAAGGAGTATAAGTTTACAATTCATTGCTTTCATTAATTACATCAAGTATGAATTTCTGCAATTTACATAGTATGTACATGTATATAAATTATAATGTTTCCATAAAAATTCAATCGATCTTTAACTCCGTGTAAAAACAAAGGCTAGTGTGTACCTCAACTGCTCTAACGTGTATTAGCTTGCAAAACTAATTAAGAGCTTGTATGATGTATGGGATTCAGTTGCTTCAGTAGTAAATGGCACTTTTGGGCAGTTATTCTCATATACCATTAGTGTCTATGACTATTTCGTCTGTATAGTATATGAATATTGAACATTTTAGGTTACTGACCAAGTAGGCTATCCCTTTAACACTTTAGCTTTAGCTTCCTGGCCAAGTAGTCTACTCACGTACCCTTAACGTAGCTTACGGGTTAGCTTACGTTTATGCTAAATTACTACCAGTCATCCATTGTTTACAAACCAGTGACCTACACATTTGTTGATGTACGAGCGTTAACCCATCTGGTTGGCCAAAATAAATAATATTCTCACATTAAATATATTATAAGAATATGTCAAATATTGCTCATGTACTCCCATTGTTGGGATGCAGTTTCATGGAAACCCTTTACCGCGGGATTGGTGTATTATGTGCGCGACTGGCATTAACTGCGGGATTGTACTAAGTGCAGGCTGTCCACCTGCCCTCAGGTTTAGATGTTCAATTAGACTTGGATAACAAGTGATCGAACACCTGCCTAATGTGTTAGGAATTCTGTGTCAACTTCTGCTCGCAGTTATTCTGCTCAATAAGCAGCCAATGAATATTCCCCGAATCCGTATAATAACCATTAAATGCCTAGTCCCCTGAGTGTCATCCCAGAATTCCACAATTTTGTGAATAGATCCCCTGAAGGAAAAAGAATGAAAAATAACAATGCAGATTATATGAACATTTGGGATTTCAAGTACATGACAGGAACGGATGTCAATGAATAACAGACAATTCTAGGATAGGATAATGGGGAAATGTAATCCATAAACTGATCAATGGTGTTATAAAAGAAGACAATGAGAGGGATATTGGCAAGTAATTCAGAGGGTGTTTGATATTGCCTTTGTTAATACGCCGAAATCAGTCCAGTAGAACAACGTATAACAAAAAGTATCCCTATTTCCTTTTTGTAACTGACTGAATAGGAAAAAAATAACCGCCTCCAACAGAAAACTTAGGTGAGTGTTTTCTGAAGGCCTCGGTCTGACCTGAATAAATATTTAAACCCTAGACATCAGACGCTCTCAATAAGTATAGAGACACAATAGACGTCAGCCGATCTCTTTTATTCCCTACAGAGCTGGTAAATAATGTGAGTATATGCCTCCAGATAGCATACTCATAACTCACATGCTATGAGTCAAGTAACTGCAGGGCTTAGTAGATTTTGGGCAGAGGAGATAGGAACACATATCCTCTAGTAGCCTCACTATTTTAAAGTGATTATGCATTATTCAGAATTGTTAACATACCGTTGAACAATTTTTAGTCAGACATTAACGTGTAAGTTTTAAAGAATTGTATCCATCTTCATGATATTTAACACATGTGATGCATATCACCCCACCCCGCCAAATTATACACGAGTCCAAGAAGTAATCCAGTATTGTATACTGTTATATATTTGGACATTCTATTTTCAAGATCTACGGTATTCTCCCTCTGGTCAATTTACCACTGCTGCCTCTGCTCCAGCATTGCCCATAGAAAAAAAGGAGTTGTGTGGGTTGTGTGTATTGAAGTCGATCCTCCTGGGTCGAGTGGTTATCTAGGTCACCAGGTGATATTCACAGGTGTGTGCCAAGAAATGGCTGTAGTCTTAATAACTTTATACTGGTATGTCATATATATATATATATATATATATATATATATATATATATATATATATATATATATATAGAGGTATATGTAGCACATCGAGGTTCCCACGCTGATGGGTAAATGAGGAATACTTCAACCTGAGTATTCGGTCACGGTGAGAGAACTATATGTCATGCATTGGATGGTTGGATTGGGAATGAATAAATGATAATACTTCCTCCCTACCAATACAGGAAAGTCAGTAAATATTCATTGTATTGATTTTACCGTGTTTAGGACGTGCAATACTATGTAATATTCTGTTGAAAAATATAATTAAACTACTGTGAATGGTGTCAGGACATGCTTTGATAATTGAACCCCTATTTCGTTTAAAGTTGTTTCACACACACACCCTTTAGCCTAATGCACTGACGCGCATGTATGGACCTTTATTAATGTGTAAGAGCATTTTAGTTCCCATGCTATCTATGGTGTAAAGTCATGTCCTCGTTGAGCCATCTACACACCTCTGGCCGTTTGTTTATGGTTGTCTGTCAATTGGTCCTATATTTGTATGTCCCCGATGTTTACCACGGGCATCTAAATTATGTCTCTTGATTGTCCTGTCTGATTGTCTGGGGCCCCCTTTGCCCTGGTCTCCTTTTCTGTTCCCTCTCTTCTCTTTCTGATGTATCCTCTTACCTATTCCTTATCTATCCTTTTATCGTTATGTTTCCTTTTATTCACGTCTGTTCTCCCCCATGTTTCCCCTTCCCTTCTCGTCGCCCCTCGCTCTCTCCCCTTGACCCCTTTTTGAGGTTTATGTCTGTACTATATTTGCTGACTGTGATATATGAATTGGCCCTTGTTAAAAAAACTTGTGTGATTTGGACATAAAACTGCTCCTGGATTCACACGGTCTCGTGATTACTTTCACACCCACTCACACATAGGTAGGAAGGCTGATATTGTAATGTTGATATTGACTTATACAATATTCCCCAATATGTGGGCGTTTAATAAAGGACATTAACATGTAAAGGTGGAAAAACAATCCTGAAGTTTTCCATTCATATAGACTGGGCTTGAATATATTTCCGTGGTCTCATATTACAAAGGACATTAGAATATTTGATCTTCCATACTGAATATCTTCCTGGGTCTATATATCGAATCACTGGACACACATTTGAATGGATAGAAATGTTAGGTGGCAGATGTAGGGTTTTAGGAATGTATATGCCTACCTGTCTATAGATAAGATTTTAACTGTGGTATACGAGGAGATGTGACGAGATAAAACAGGGGGTTTGGGTCTGTTTGGCAAGTACCCTTAGGCAGATCAACATAAAACAAAGCTGCAGGGAAGTTACAATCTTTTTGGTGGATTTAGATAAACAATGTGTTTCTATATCCAGGCTACGATAGTTTTATTAAACCTTTATGTGTATGACTAGCCGAATTATTCGAAATAATATTCTTTGTACATGTAGATGTGCAAGCATTTTTACAATACAGTTCTTTCATGGAACTGCCAGGTGTTCCTGATATCCCGTAAGACATGCAATGCCCGCCGTAAATATTTCTCAAGTTTATTTTAGGTTTCCCAAGTCCTTCAAATGGTACTTGGTCCTTGGAGTAGGGAGGCGGTTATGAATATAATGTATATAATTCATGCTTATACTTTTTGGAACAACCATGCCTTTCTTAACTCAAAGCGACCGGACCGCCACAAATTGTAGTCCCTCAGATTTTTTTAAGTGGAAGATTTGCCTTTCATACCCGAGTCAGAGTGGGGAGCTTGGTTATGGAAGAGGCATTTATGAGGCATAAACTAAAATGGCTCATTCTTCCATACTGTCTGAATGTCTTCTAAATGGGCGGGAAGTAACTCAGGTGTTAAGCATTTTCTCCACTCATAACTTTCATAGTACACAAAAGGAAGGTTGAGAGCCATCTTCATGTTACTTCTCACTGCCAAAACACTAACAAACGCTTTTTTGTTCAGCGTGTTGTTTCGGAAGCTGACAGGAAATAATTTCCCAGTGATAGAAAAACAAGAGGTTGATGTATATTGTGATTTTTTAAATATTCCGTTCTTTTCAATATGGATGATGTGGACATGGTTGTAATTTGAGAATGTCATTACCTTATTGCACACAAAGTATTCTACTTGATGACAGATGTGGCTGTTTTCTTTACGTTGACTTCGCTATTTATTGGCGTCTATACTTTAGAAATTGCGAGCAATGCCGAGTAAAGACTTATTCTACCACTTCTTCCCAAATTTCCTGATAAGGACTTGGTTGGTTTTTGTCCATTAATAAAGTAATTATACTATTTTGTCCTCCAAGCCCTTCACAGTATGCTACAAGGGACAAGGACCAATTTTCCCGCCAGGCAAGCCAAATGTCGTCTGCTGCGAAGTTTAAGTCTCCCATAGAGAAGATTAGGGGGAAAGATGGAAATTTTAAGTGACAGACCTTATACAGGTTCTCTAGTGGCCCTTTAGAAATACGCGATAGAATCATAGGGGGCTCTTTAGGGGGTCATTTTCGGATGTTTCCTGAACAAAAGATGAATTTCCCCCTGGGGGTGAATTACTAGAGAATAGGGGGAGGTCCTGTACTCGCCTTGTTGTCCTAAGGGACGTCTTCCTCAAGCCAAGGTCGCTAAATTTATGTGTTATACCTAAATTCTTGGCTGTATAAAGAAAAGCATCTTTCGAAAGTGTCAAATGCTCCAGGAAAAAACAACATGGATGCTCGACACCTTTTTACTCACTTCACCTGTTCGCCGGTGCACGTTCTCAAGGAAACTTTGATAAAAAATAAAATAATGGAAAAAAACTATCTAGGTTGAAAGAGTTAAAGGTGGGAAGTACTTATTGGTTATGTGGGAAACAGCGGGGCTTTGAAGGCGGAAGCCATTCATATCGGTTTATATCAATACCTTTAAAAGGCTTCAGTATTAACAGTTGTAGTGTTTCCCATGGAAATAAAAATAGGCCCTTGTTTCTTTGCCCACATTTCATGTGCCAGTATAGACTGCATGGAACTCTTTATCTTACGATTGCTCTCCTCTTATTTTTCTGGCACTGCCTCTCCTTTTATCTTGTTTTTTTGTATTTCTTTATCTTTCTTTTTGAACAAACATGATTAAAGACGGTTCAATTTCGGTTGGTTTTATATGATCATCAATATGTCTCTCATCTGTGATTAACATGTCTTGATCGGAGGAGAAAAAGCAGGGGAAAAAAGTAACATGTTATCTATTTCTTTTTTCACAATTGAGACATTGGAAGCCAACCATCCAGTGGCTCAGAGGAAGCCTCGAGGTGCAGTGCCAACTCTCCAGCCGACCTCTACCCCCAACCCAGTCTAGATCTCATCACTCACTCATCCATCCCTCCGTCACTCTAGTGATTAATACATCACTCTATCACTTGTCTGCAGGTTGTTTTATTATTGCAAATTTTGTGTCGGATACAGGGTGCTTCGATCCAATATATTGCACCAACCACCTACTTCTTGACATACTAGTTACATGTGTTCCATCTGTTTTTCTTTTTTGCGTCCAGTTTAAAGTTTAATGTTGAGGTTTGTTTATCCACTCAATGTAAGCTATATCATATTATAACAACACCAAGATGTATGATCCACAAAGGTATGTGGCACATGTTTTGTCTTATGTAAGAATCATGTTGTGTAATTTTATTCTAGTTTCAATTAACTTTAATATTACTTTTAGTAATACAGGTCGAATAAGACTTCTGAAGAGAAATATCAGTTATAAGTAGGTGTGCCATTCAATAAATCATTTTCAATATCCAATATAAAAGATTCAGGAGGGATCCTTTTCTGCATGGCACTTGACTCCCAGACTTAACTATATAAGTCACATATATATATAGACCTACGTAATCATACTTCAAATTGTATCACAGTGGGTTATGAATGCTCCCGAATACACGTATCTGTTTTTATATTTTAGACCAACATTCTGATTTGTTATGTGCTCTGAAGTGTGGCGCACTGTGAAAAAGACCCCAGCCCTGAATTATGTATGTCATTCATAATTGTGAGGAGAATGAGAAGCATTGAGTTTTTTCCCTTCTTACCGTGAGTTGTCCCTTAGCATGGGCCCTCCGCAAAACTGCCTCACATGCTCACTACAAACCCTCTATTGCCCTGTACTTGTTGCATTTAGCAACGAGAGTCTATTGCATTTAGTGAAGAGGAAATGCAGGAAGAAAAAGATCATATAAAACTGTGACTCATCTGCGACTGATTGAGGTGAGGAGGAACTGCAGAGGATGAAAGGAGCGATTTGGTAGTGATGGATCTCAGATTGATCCTTGTTAGTGTCAATTATAGGTTGGAGAGGGTCGTTTGATCAATGTGGAGATAATGCAGGACTTGGTTAAAAGTACATGAGGATGGATTGCGAGGACATAAAGAGCAATATAAAAAGGGATTGTTATAAGGATTGCGGTCAATAATGTGAACCTATCATCATAACGTAGGCTTTAATTGGGGAGTTTTGCTGACCACTGTGTATGGCTATGTGGAGGGATATATTTCTCTGATTGCTGACTTTGTAACTTGAAGGCCATTGAAAGCCTAATGAAAATGATTGAATTAATCATTATTTCTCATCTCTGTATGATGTAAAGTTAAAAAGTAATTTTATAAGAATATTTCCTTTATGAAAAACAACTTTGATCTTGACACTAAACTGTGCATGTTTTAGCTAGTTTGGCTTTTAGTTTAGCTAATATTCCAGCGGTTCTAGGAGACTATACTCTGTTGTATTAGAAAAATATGGATCTCCACTCATGAGAAACCTTTTCTCACTGGCGTAATTACTGACCTTGTATATGATGGATCTCAAGATCCTTGTGAGGGAGTGGTCTGACCTTGAATCCAGGACACTAGTTGTATACATGAGTAACCACTAGGGGAAGATACTGTCCAGATCTGATAGAGCTTTTCTAAATTTAGAAGAGTTCAAGATACGCCAGGCTCTTGCAGGGAAAACCTCTGTTTCTTAAAATTACCTTTCAGTAAAAGAGAAGGAAGTACTGAGGCATATGTTACAATAAGTTATAACAATACTATATATTGTTTTTATATCCGTCTACATATATGCATGTTATGATCTCAAAATAAAAAATAAAACTGATCAAATGGCGCTTCCAAAGGTGTGTAATCATGTCCCCTTAACTCGGTCACTTAGAGCAACGAGTTTATAGGAAGTTGCTTAGAGCTTTACTTAGACTAAAAGAGATTACTCTAAGCTAAGAGTTACTCTAAGGTCAATGTTACTGTAAACAGTAATGATGTAATCTGTCGATAATCTTTTCATCGTCATTGAGCAGCCTTTGGAGCCAGCCACCACATCAAAAATTTCCCTGCAACAATAAAACGTCTGGTATTCGAGTGATATACTGGTATTTTGAAGCGAGGGTCAGAGACATTCCTAGGCCTGATTCACAAGGAAGTAAACAGTGTTAAGTGGTGTGAGTTAATGGAACAGTGGCTTCTGGAACATTCTGCGTGTTTCTCTTGAGTTTAGTTGGACCTATCAACACCAAGGAGCATTACATTAGCAGGGTTTATAGATTAGATAGTATGGCTTGTAAGGCCGTCCGGGGTTACTGGAGGGCCAATGAGGTGAGGCATAGTGCCTAGTTAGAAGAGGAGTCAAGAATTGAGGTAGTAACAACTGGTATATGAAAGAAAAGGACGCAGGAACTATAATGCCACTTCATCAAAGAAGGTGAGAGATGAAAAAGAAACTCAGCTGGATGAACTCCAACCCATGCTGGAGTGAGAGCTCAGAGTAAAGATTTGTTCTCTGAGGTGAGAGTTAGCTCTGAAATCATGATGGGGGAGAGAAGCAGCGGGACAAGTGATAGCCCCGAGTTATATATGTTGTAATATATGATAATTGTAACTAGTATTAATTTTTACAATTATCGGGTATTACAACTTTAAGGGAGGAAAGGAGGACAACAAGTATGAGGGGGA
Source organism: Sthenelais limicola (assembly GCA_942159475.1). Taxonomy (NCBI): domain Eukaryota; kingdom Metazoa; phylum Annelida; class Polychaeta; order Phyllodocida; family Sigalionidae; genus Sthenelais; species Sthenelais limicola. The sequence continues at coordinate 77,474,704 of OW804096.1, read as the reverse complement.
GGTATTGGTGCACATACATATAACCCAGTGTATCCAGTACACCCCCTGCGGGAACCCCTCCAACTGGATAACATCCAGATCACTCCAGAATGCCCCAGGACGTCCAGAGACCTCTCAAAACCACCCATCAACTAATCACATCAAAGATCCCTACTAAATACTATCAATCATACTTATACTGATGCCTTTAGAGTCAAGCTAAATCTGCTAGAAGACCCGAGTGTCTACTTCTTTGTGTCCACCCCTTTCTTCTCGCCTTTGGTTGGAAAAAGAATGATCGAAATAGCTGAAACTGTGATTTTTCTAGATATTTCTGTAGAGTTTGGGGAAGAGAGGAGCAGCAGGGGCGAGTATCATGGCAGCAGGTGGGGGATGTTCAGTGTGCAGAGCTCCATACATGATTAGACAAGTGGAAACGTCCAGAATCCCCTCGACTATTTCCAGGGAAAAAGTAACCTACTGGGAAAAGCACTATACCAGTTGCCATGCCCAGGCCAGAGAAATATTTTTCCTCCCTTTTCAATGTTGCAGAAGATTATGTTCTCGTCCATCACATCCCTCCCCCTTTCTTATCGTTCTCACTGTTTACTTATAAATATTATGGCCCTGAGGGAACAACCTATAGCGAATGGTTTGAACTTGTATGTCCTGAACCCAATCCCCAGCTACATTTCCATAAACCTATATCAATACTTCAGAATACAATCTTTCTCCTAATTTAGATGGTAATAATAAAATTTTGTGGTATTTCATAAAAACAAAATGACTGGATTTGAGGCACAGTGGAATAAATATCTTGTCCCAGCATCTTCTTTATTTTTCAAGCCACGTAAACTCTAAATCTAAGTTTGGGTCGAAAAGATATCAAGGAAGAGTTACTGCAGCACCACAAGCCCACATGCCTCTTCCAGCCAGTCAGCATTGATGAGGACATTTTTATATTTAGGCAAAAGAGGTCAAAGTTTAGCTCCTGGCTTTCAGCAGGGTTGACATATTCACCTCTACACTCTGGACACTCCCAGCGTGGGGCTGACACCCTCGCCTCCTCCGGTTAATTAGTATTAAATTATCAGCGTTCTGTACTAGGCTGTCGATGCCGATGGTGGCAGGCTGTTCACTGGAGGCAAGCCTATTCATATGCCTGACCTGCTGAAGCTTCTGGTCAGGCTTGTTGTAGATGGATGGGGATTGTGGACAGACGAGTGGGTTTGGAGTTGTGTCTGTGTTGAGTGTACAACAGCCTTGGACAATGAGCTTCACAGACTCTTGATGGCCTGTCCTAGCTTATTAGTCTTTTTACTCTAAGGTCCTAGGTAAGCCATGGTAAACTTCCTTGGGACAGGTTAGCCTCAGCTTTACTAATTATTCTTCCTTTATTTCAGTTCCATGGGGCTCATATCTGCCATTGGCTTCAGTGATATAATTCCCTAAGTTATCATATCTTGCAACAAGACCTCCGTTCTATTAATGTGTCATTGAAGGTTTTGGTCCATAATTTCCAATTAAACGCAATCGGTGAATTGGGCATTAATAATATGCATTAAACTTGCTCGATGTGTTAATCCAATCACCCTTGCAAATCATGTTGCGCAACGAATCACACCCTTTCAAATACCCGTGGGACATTTCTACTGCATTCTATTCTTTTTCACTCTCCCCCCTTATGTTTTCCCTTGGCGTTTACTTTTAAAACTATTGGATTTGCATATATTTCCCCCACAGTTCACAAAACCTTTTACTTGAATGCAAATTTTACTCGGTTCAAAGTTAAGTTGATCTTCCAAATTTCAAAAAAATCTTTCAAACAAAGGAAATTTAACCCGTTGTTGCTGTAACAAAAAGAAGAGTTAAGTGTATAGTTCCCGGTTTTAGGTTCAAGGGTCGCTAGGGTTGTTTTGCTATTGATCTTACCATGTGTGAGTGCATAAGGCAAGGATTCCTGGCCAAGGTCCAGCTATTGGAGGATGACATTCACGTACTTTTACTTGTTTCTACTTCTCTCCTCGACCAAATTCAGGGTGTTACACTTAACTAGGCCTAGGGTATTTGTATCAACAACTCGGCCATTCAGAAGTGATTTATTGGGGCAATGGTTTTGGTGTATTCTCATTCTCATCAACAATAATAATATTATTTAGGTTATAAGGTCCATGGGCGGTGTGTTCTTAACGACTTAAGCATAATCTTAAGTGCATCATTGACATATAACTCATGTATTGCACACAAATATTGAACTAGAGTGCATTGTTTTGTTGGTGTAATATATGCTTAATTACTTGCTATAAAGCCCTGTGCCGACATAATTCTAAGAGCTTGTTATGACCGATTATGAGATAACAATTTATTTCTAACTAAATACCTACATGTGCACTGGTTATACACACTAATCACTCCATTTAGAATGTCTTATGGGAGCAGGGATTCAACTTAAACTTACAGATGAATCTTTCATTGAATCATAGAAAAGACTGTTGTTTGCAGAAATAGGATTCAAATATCTAATTTTCCACAGGACTCAGTCTCAAAATCCATCCATAACTTAGCTGTATGTCCCGATGCTTAGATATGTGTGATTCCAATGTTTTATAACCTGGTTTTGTAGTTTCTCCCTTCACCATCAGCATTCCATACCAATTAGACATGACTTCTCTCCCTCTCCTAAATACCAACTGAGAGGGCAGAGACAATCAATCAATAATAAATTAGTACCAATAGATCAATAGTCGTTCGATACGGGCATAAGCCATGAAGGATTTGCAAGGATACCAATTCGGAGATTCAGACACATTTAAAAGTACTGGGGCCTTGCTAACTGTACATGATTGATGTAGACAATATATACGAAAATGAATAGGCCTAGATTCTAAACATTTTGCATATTAAGTTTGCAGGATATTTAACATTAATGTAAAAGCAAATGTTTGCAGGATATTGGTATGTCGTTTCCTAGCCGGATAAACTACATAGCTTGATTCATATTCGCTTCCGTGACTGTATGATGATCGGAAATCCTCTGTTGTAGTGCTGGGCGTGTTTTTCTATAGAAACAGTTATTACCTATATATAATATAATATATAATATAATATAATATGAATTTTAATATTGAGCTCCCTAGTTTCGGTGCTGATTCATTATCAACCGGTGGGGAATGTTTGCAAGCAGCAACTACTTAAGTACCTTATTTATTTGGTTTGGGTTGTTTTACTCCCTGAACAATATAATAGTCTGAATTATATCAAGGGCACATGGCAACCTTTTTGGAAGGCCGCTTTGCTTCGAACCCAGTACCCCAACTCTGAACCTACAGTTTTCTAGTGCTGATCTAGCCCCAGGCGTCAGTATGTATGTGTTTGCATCTTCTCTACAGTCTAATCCATGGCTTATCTGGTTGATTCAACTACTAAATCTCCCCCAATACTTATCATTACCTGTAATTAATTGAGGGGAGATTAAAGTGCTTAAATACCAACTGGTTGAATGGGTCTCAGGATATTAAATCATGCCCTTTATTCTACCAAAATAATTCATACACCATTTATAAAACAGATTTCCTTTCTGCTGGTGATTAGCGATGGATGATGGATCTAGAAAGTATTCATTGATATAATGATGCTGATTTCCAGCGAGTATAACACAATAGGTCCAATAGGTTGCAATTGACAAGTGCATACAATGTGAATCCATCTGCCCATAATGCTGTGGTCGACTGGCACGGATAGCTGGTCGAATACGATCTAAACAAGAAGAACCCTTGTCACAAACATTTTCCAAGAAAAAAAAACAACATGGTTATTCATCTGCTCGATTAATACTTTTGAATAAACCTTTCAAAGCAATTATATTGTGATGTAAACTGAGCAGAAAAGCGCTACCATCTGTCATTGGTTTAATGAATGCAGGTGCCATAGCCCCATTAGCCTAACATGCACATACTACCATGCCCCATCTAATTGGTGTCTGGTAACCCTCAATGAACGCTGGTATAACAATACGAACGTCTCATGCTAATGGGTCATGAAATGTACCTCAAGAGTCCTCCACTTATTCATGGACTCTAGCTGGACTTCTTATTCGACCCTTCCCCGTATACAGGATTGTGGGAGTTATGTAACTGTTCACCATGTATGGAGAGAATGGACTGGTGAACGCTGGGATCGAAAAGGACCCATGGGATATTTTATATATTTAGCTTGTTAGATAGGGGTCAAACTGCATTGATGTTATACATTGATACCACGAATCTAGGTTTATTGTAATTTTATTTATTTCATATTTACATTTTGACAACACTTCTTTAAACTTGATATTGAAAAGTATCTGTTTTGCTTACTTCTGATTTCTATAGTGATCATCACTGATCATTCTCTTGCATTTGGAATACTCCTCCTCTCTTCTCATGGGAGAAATGATTTAAGTTGGAATGGATGTCTCTCACTCTTCATTGCATTTCTCTCCCACGCCCCCAAATTGTGTTACATGTGGTTGTATCAATACGGTCCCAGGCTGAGTCAGTGGTGCCATGAGTAAGGCTAATATGATTACATCACATCTTGTGTATAGGTCTGGGTATTTTCTTCTGTCATTTCCCATTACATGCTACTAAAGTGTTCCGCCTCCCTAGCTTTATGTATGCTTCATGGTTGGCGCAACCTGCTCTTAGTCATTGATCCCCTCCATTGCGAGTCTTCACATAGAAGCTATTTCTGTGCGTTTCTCTCGACATTGTATAACGTTGTACCAGTTCATTACCTGTGATAGTATACTGCCATCCACATAATGAATATAGTGTTAGGCCCCTTTGAATCCCTTTGAACCCTTCACCCTCATGCAGTACCTAAGATTCCTTTTTCGCATTTAAAAACATTTTATTATTTAATTACATAGAAGATGTGATTTTCATTTATTTGTTTTCCGAAATGTGACAAATTTCTTGGAAAACCCTCTGTATTAATTTATAAGGAAACCTGCTAATATATATATTTCTTTCTCATTCTAGGTAAGTCAACTTGATTATGAAAATAGAAATGAGAACACTCTGGCCTAATGGTAAGTTTCGCCCTTATAGTTTTAGGCATCTTTCATAGTAATGTGGTGACTCAGCAAATTTGTGGTCAAGCTTATCGTTTGCATCTCATGTATAATGAATGTACATGATAGAGGTTTAGCTTGACCAGACACTGCGAATAATTGAAATTCTTGCTACAAACCTATTTATCAACTCTCCTGGGCAGTTATCATTCATGTTTTAGGGGTGCCCATTCTAGGAGTGCGACTGGAGATGGTATAAATATTTGAATGAAAATAGAGACGTTCCTGGCGTTGACTGCAGGGTAATATTAATATTTCAGCAATTATTTAGTTAGTATTTATCATAGGGGCAAGCTTCAGTAATAAAGACCTCATTACTCTTAACCAGCCCTTCACTAGCCTTGTCATTGTACATTTGCCCATCCTCAGTCACCCTGACTTAATCTCCTATTTTATGCCCTTTCCCTTGATGGGTGTCACCCAGTAATGAAAATTGACCTGTCAATCATTCCATCACCAGCTGTTTGTTTTGCCCCTTGGCCACGCCCACCCACCAGGGAACGTTACGGATGAGTGGGCGCGGACAGTACCTGGCACCGTGGCAGAAACCAGCGGGGACGGACGCAGACGGCGTCACCAGGAAATGGCGGTTATTTCCTGGAAGCATCCTAGAAATGACGCCGCATAGCCTCCGGGAGATTTGGTAATCCAGTAGGGCGTTGGTTCTGGGGCAGTTCAGTCTCTGGCAAAATGACCAAAACTTGACGATAACATTTAAAGACTTCTAATCAAAATAAAAAATAAGTTTGTCATGGACATTATTTTCCTAATTCCTTAGGCTGGAGCACCCCAGGGAACCACTCCTTAAATTATGAAAATTTAAACTGTTGATTTAGGAGGCTATGACATATGTGGGGTCAGTACGATTTCTCATAGAAATCCAGGAATTCGCGTCTATTCCAATGATGTGGGGAGGAGATCTATACTTCACCTCGAGAGAACATGGAAATTTAGAATTGGGAGGGTTATTGGATCCCCTTGGCTATGAAATATGATCCCAGGCCATCATTTCCATGCCACTGATTTAGTCGGATAGTTTTTGGGAAGATTAATTACCGACGGCACCCTTGACCCCCACCAGTGAGTTTTAATGGATTAAAGGTACTTAGTGGTTGTGGCAAGGGTCGGGGTGTCCACAAGGAAAGAGTAGCTCAATCATTTCATCAAACTGGAGTGTTTTCCTTGACGTTACGCAAACCCTATTGGTTATAATTATATGGGGGTCTTAGAGTTGAGTTAATTAAGGAATTATTCTTGGGTCATGCCCGTAATCTTCAATACATCAACTGGAATTAATGGGGATCATTTTTAATGGTAGACAATCCCAAGCATAGGATATTTATCACAACATCGGCCAACAATAGGATACACTGTATAACTAAACACTAGGTTGGAATTCTTAATAAATTAAGTTTGATAATTCATTTCCTTCCGGCGTTATTCACCAGCGCTTTCTTGGTAATCTTTGAGTTATTACTCTGACGGATTACCATTTAAATGTATAATTACAGAAGACCTTACTTGTAATTTGAATGAATAGATTACTGTAGAATATGAGCATGCCAATTATACCGTAAGATTTGGCAATCGTGATTCAGACTAGGAAAGAAAACAACGCTCAATCGTCTCCCGGAAGTCGAAGCGTTCCCGTCGGCGTATCCTCATTATCAGCATTGAAAGATTAGCCTGAGTCAAATGTTGAATCTTTGCCAAGATCATTTGGAAAATTCATGAACTTGTTACTTGTAAAGTTGTTTCTTCGACACATGTTTCTTCCACATTTCTTCGCCAAATCATCTTAAGTCATTACGATGACCAAAGTTATTTTTAGCTGCAGGAATTCCTGGTAGGATACTGTGCCAGAAGCCCAACACTCTATTGCTTCTATATTGGGAATTAATTGAAAAGTGGGATTTATTATCGGCTGATGTAAATAAATAACCCTCGTTGTGATAGTGGCCTTCGAAGACGCTGTAACCTATGGGGCTCATGTTTTCTGTCCTGGTCCAACTGACGCTGGTTCTATTCCGAGATATTTTGTTCGCCCCAAGCACAAATAACTTTACGCCCGTTGAATGAATCCAACACTTCCCTTGTTTTGAGTCATTGCACAATACAATTCCCTATAATCCTGACGTGAGACATAAATGAAATGATGATCATCAGCTTTAACAGTGTAACCAACCTGACACACAGCAGGCATGAAAGAAAGCTGAATGATATCATTTTTTATTTTTAACCCCGCATCCCGGATCCTGTTCTACTTGACCGCTCTTTGTGATGCTGAGTAATTGTTTTCTATGGATACTATTTGTGAACAAAATCGGAAATCTATAATATGAAACAAGCTAGCATGTCTCAGACACGACTATACCACTTCTTCGCCTTTGGTATTGCTGAAATGATAGCTATTATAATATAATATATGTTAATCATTGATATATTTGTGGGTTTGTTTTTGAGTGTCAACAATACGTGATTGGGATACTGGTCGTGGGAATATGAGGGACTAGGTGGGAATTTCACACCTGGGGTTAGTGGCGTCGAAAAGTCCGCGTATGACCCAAAATGTACCCCTTTTATGCATTTTGATCAATTTGAATAACTGTTATAGAAGCAGGCTTTAGGGGATTTCCAAATCAGTTTTTATCTTCTAATAGAGTACCCGTGGAGGTATAAGCACCGCCTCCTGTGTAAATGTCTTTAGGATTTGCCTCTGCTTTGTGTCTTGTGGTATTTTAAAATAGCTGTTATTATGCCCGTTACATTGAGCCTGAAGTTGTATAGTATTTGAATTGACACTATAGAATATTGATTTATCGCCGCCAATCGGTGTATTATTCATAGCATTTTTATTTATTCTGAGGCTCTTTTTGCAACCGACAATAACTTCAGTTGCCAAAATATTGGTAGTAATAGAGTAAATACTTCGACCGACTTCTCATTATATTGTATAACAATGGTATTTCCAGTCTAGGCTCAGAACCTATCAGAACCCTTTAAACTGAGGGAAACTCATCGGAAAATCCCATTTGGACGGTAATGGTGGGCCTACTTCAGGGCCGGGAAAACCATTAGCATAACCTATCTTTATCTTATCTGAAAGGCTGTGTGATCCTAGACTGTTTCGTTTAAGATTGGGATAATATCTGTTCAGAAGTTGGCTGGCACAGAACAGAACTTTTTTTATTCAATGCCAGTGGCGCTTTCAAGCTATATCTCTACATCCCGTTTTGATATTGTTCTAGAAAAGGCACGACTCCTCCAAAAATAAGCCGCTTGGTGATTAGAGTGGGCTCCATGCCCTCCCGTGCTTCGTACACATGAATGCCTAACATGGCATTATAATGTTTCAATCATGTGAATATAATCATGATATTAATACTCATAGCATGAGCTCACTCGGTGTTATGAGCATACGGATTTTATAACGGTTTTTGTTCGTCAAAGTGTGCCCTTGTATGGTAAGGGTACAATAGAGGACTTGCATGTGCCTCCGCTCGTGCTCAAAGTGGGCTGGATTTAGTCGATTTTAGCTCGGTATATTATGGGGAAAGGTTATTATCATGGAACAAGGTATTCCGTCATTGAGCTATTTTAAAACCAGATTTAACAGTCAGGTTCCGTCAGAGTTCCAACTAGGGAAATAACATCTCCATGTAAAATGATTGGACTGTCAAACTGAAGATGCTTGCCAAGATATTTGAAACCGCTATTCTCACATGATACCAATTATTTTGTTTCAGTTTGACATAATGGTTCATACATATTTAAGAATAATGAAAATATTCTGTTCTATTCGATTAATAAACTCATCATTGATTTCTCTTTTCAAAGAACTCATCATTGTTTATAATATTGTTTCAGAATAAAGACTGAAGATTGAACTAATTTGTAGTATGCATGCATTATGCATTGATTAATATGAGATAGAAAATATTGAGATACATAATATTAAAGCCAACCCTGTCAGAACGCACTTGTATATTCAATTCAATCCAATGATCCTTCACTTCAGGCTTGCGCCACCTCTTTTACATCGGGGCAAAGTTCTATATATGAGTATGTATGTCAACACGTGCTTCGTATAACCTGTTTAGTTGCATAGTTCTTAAAATTTGTGGGACAGCTGTTGGGAACTTTTACTTCTTTTTGGGGCATCTCTAAATGATTCATGACATTTATAGCCCCGTGCTTGGCTTTTCTAAAGAGGCAATAATTCATTTGGTTTGCAATATTTCAATTTCCAGGTGATTTTTCGCACGTAAAGTGAAGGTTTTTTCGTGTATGTAATTCGTCTTAGCCTAGTGAGAGATTGTAGTGTAGGAGTTTGCTGACTTGAATAATGTACTTAAATAATATAACACTTAACGGTCGATATTCACTTTGAAAATTGGGATTCTCTCATTTGGACTCTGAATTTATGCATATACCTAGGAGAATACAATTTTATTCTCATTCCATATACATAACTCCCTAACATTGAGTATTGTAGGCCTACACTACCACCCCCACATCTACGTTATTTATCACCCTATAAATATTCATATCTCATTCCATCCCGCAAGGAAACAATTGAATACAAATCCTAGCTCAGCAAATGACTGAAAGCCAGGAGTGGGATGAAAAGCAGGATGATAATTATCACCGATTTCCGCTTATACAGATATGTTGTGCATATGCCAACATTCTATAATTTCCTGGTAATGAAAATGCTTAAAAAATATGGTATGATACAATCTGTTGAGAATGCGTTTTACATACTCATTTGGAACATCCCCTTTCCGTCTTTGCCATGGAGGACTTTGAAGTCTATTTGTGTTGTGAAGCAGTTTCAGGAAAATAGCATGGCTTCAGGATATGAATTCTAAATCATTGTTATAGCATGTTCGTAAGTTTTAGAATCAGGCGAGCTATCCATAGGTGCTTCAGTGCAGTATCCATATATAATAAATCACGCTGAAATCTCGCCCAGCTCTCGTGCCATCCCGCTCTTCGCGGTGCTGGAAATAGTTCAGCGGATGATCTGTGGAAACAGGTGTGACGTCGTTCTCTCTTGATTCTGGTGGAAGGAGAAAAACGATGACAAAACAATTTTTTAATATCCCCAAAGCTCATCCCTGGCCACCAAACTATCAACTCTAGATGCGCCGTGAAAACCAAAACATTGGGAAAAACTGAAATGGGGTGAATTCATGGAAAAGGAACCACAAAAGGTTAACAAGACTGAGAATTTATTATTTGTGACAAATTGCAGTAAGATTGCAAGATGGCGTTTGTTTTACTAATATCCGTCCTCGCTTGTAACCTCTCAGCAATAAACTAAGTTCATTAAATGCTGTGGAAAAAGACTGCCGGCATATTGTAGGAAGTGGTAGGATTAGAAGATGAGCCATTTACTTAAATAAATAACGATGGATGGGAGGGCTTGAAGTGGTTGTGTGGCTTTTAAGAAATAAGGCGTAGTGGCTGAGGACATAATGAAGTATATAGATTGGAGATTTCATTGCCCTTTTTGGCCTTCTGGGTTTAATGAGAAATAAGAAAATGAATGAGGCTTTCCGAGCAAATTGTTTCATCTTCTGCTGTTTCATAAAAGGGTGTTACTTAGTCTACTAGTTCTATCTAAGCTTAAATTATATCATTCTCAAATCAGGTCATTTAAACTCACAAAGTCTCTGGTCTGTGATGTGAGCTCATCTCAAAGCCTTTATATAAACATAGGCGATATACATATGATAGAGTGTTTTGCTTGTTCTATATATTTTTACTCTCTTTTAGTCTCTAGGTGAAAAATATTTTTTGTTAACACTTGATGAAATCCGGTCATACCAGATGTAGTAGACTGGATGTGAAGAAAGTGACGACGGCCTGTGTTGCTGGAACTGGGGCGGGGAGAACTAAACCCCTTATGGCAGAACTAAACCCCTTACAATGGTAACTAAACCATTAAATTGTCGAAAATTAGTCGGTTTCTTCAATAATCATAATATTATTAATGAATGCTATTAGTCAGACATCCCCTTATCTTCCTTCGATAATGGAAATTAAGAAAGGTTACTGACTAAAACTGGATCATTGGTGCATTTTCAAGCTTCAAATTTACCCTCCTCATTTCAAATTCAAAGAACAAAATGTGGCATCGGAAAAGTATATAGATAAACAGATATCAAAATGCAGTGTGAAAAAAGGCAAATGAGACACATTCAAGAGGAGATTCAACGTCTATAAGCTGTACCTCTTTGCATGTCTTTAGAATGACTGCGCATAATTAGCAACACCAGGTCTTCCCTTTTAACTGACCTTCCCTTTGATCGTGCATCATACACGTCAGCTCTCGTGACCTCTCGCAGATGTGCAAAGTTCAGGAGACCATCGGGTTTGGGTCCTAGAACAAATGACCTCTTACCCAGAGCCACTCCCCCATATTGCCTCCCCAACACATACTTTCTCTGCCCAGAAAATCACCTGCACGTCGGCAATTTTGACAAATTGTTCCCTGCCTCGATGGCGGTCATTTTCGTTCCGTGTTAGTGTAGAGTCTGTCAAAATAGTTTTACACATTCCTCAATCAGTATTGCACAGGTGCATGCTGGGTAAACCGGAAGTATGTGGGTTTTGGGTCCAAAGGTATCACCAGTGACACCATCAGAGACATTCCATGTTATTTCTAGGAAGATTTTGGTTTTCATGTGCGATGTTTTCACTCACACGAGGCGAGGTGTGGTTTAAATATGATGAATTGGCTCAAATATGGATCATGTGGCTGTTCTACTTGTAGTATCCAGAAAAAAAAAGAGGCAGACCAAAATTAATATTTGGGTTCTTTTTAGACTTGAATGTTAGGCTCATATACTTTGCAGCTGTAGGGAACACTCCTTCTAACCAAGATTTATACTCGCATATGGGAAAGTTTGACCAAATAATCTAACTGCTGACATGTGCATTCAATGCTTTATTTGAAAACAAATTGGGATTGTTGTGCTTGAAAAGTTTCTATACGTAGGCGGCATAGGAGGCCAGGGAGAGATACCATAGGCCCTGGAAAAGTATCATGAAAAAAATGTCTTGATGTTTAACGGAACTTTGTGTTATACTCATACTGAACTTTCAAACTTAGGCGTCATGTGACAATGTAACCGTTAAGATGCGACGATTACCAACTTGAGAAGTTCTCAAGGCGTTCATTGGACCAATTTCCCCCTTGTCTGATTGAAAGGAACCCGCCCCCACCCCCTGCTCCCTGTCCAACAAATACACTCCAGAATGCGGCTGGCTTTTGATGCGTACTTCATAAAAGAGCAAGCTGGGGAGGAAGAAAGGAAGAAAAGCTGTCATATAAATTGCTCGTCCAGATCCTGGGTGGATCCATTCTTGCCAGGATAAATGCATGGCGAGCTGCATTCCAACCAGGATTAACTTATGAACTAATAATAGAGAGAAATATTAGCTGCCCTTTCTTCTCATTCTCACTAGATCCCCGGCCGTATATTTCCTTTCATACACAGCAATAAACCTATAGGTCTATCCGGTATAACAGTGTTGCAGTTGGTTGTATTGACATTGCCCCTAATTAAGATAGCATGTAACTTATGTCTGGGTTTTTATGTATATTATAGTATCGTATAAGGGGTGAAGCCCACACTCAGAGAAAAATGTTTTGTGATCATTTTCTAACGCATCGACGTTTAGGTGAGATTGCAAGACTGCTATTTCATTATGTATGTTGGAGAAAGGAGATTGTAGATGGAAAATATCAATCCTTAGAGTATCGAGGGTCAAAGTACTCAAACACTGAAATGGTGAATAATTTTCTGTGTGAAAGGACAAGGAAGTATGTACTTCACATCTAAGATTTTTCCATCAGTAGGATATATTTCAAACTGTTCCGGAAATTGGAATATGATCTGACCTCATACATGTAATATCACTTTTCTTGGTTTGCTTTATATTCTTCAACACAACAGAGAACTGAAGAATGGTTATAGAGAAAGATGCGAACGATCTGTAAAATAAAGACGTGATCTTGTCTCCATTCCAGAATTTGATATTGCACTCTGTTGAGTTGTGTTTAAAACCTTCATGGAAGGACTTGGCGATCGGTAACGACAGCCATTGTGGTCTTTGTCAATCAGCTGCCCAATATGGGCTTGGTTAAACTTCTCGTCAGAAGCGCCCATCCCAGTGATAGGAGTGGGATGGGGCCTTCCGCTGGGGCTGGAATCTGCTCAGAAATTACAAAACCATTTCTAGAGGAATAATTTAGGTATCTTAAATTCATCGTGACCTCCTAAAGAATATCTGGCAGTGTAAGGACCAACCCGAACCATCAATTTCAATTTAATCCGAAATGCAAACGAGTCATTCACAACTTACTATGGGACTCGTCTCCGTCACTTCACATTGTGCTGTGGCTATTCATGCACACTCACCCATTCACCCACCCCCTCTATCATGCTACTAGTATTCACTCAGTGTGAAACCCAATCCTGCTTCTATTGTTTCTGTACTCAGTGCCTTAATTAGTGTTAATTATTTAAAGAGGTGGTTAACTGTACATCTGAGATTAGAGCCCACCTGCGCATATTCAGCAGCCATAACGGTAAATGGCGCTGTATAGCCGGGCGAGGGCCTATATTGTGTTATTGTGTGAAGAGACAAATTGTTATAATTATTTAAACTGTTAAACTTATCCCTTCTGGTGCAGGAAGTAGTCTGCTTTATTGAATAAGGACAGCAAGGAGGACACGGTTGTAGGAATTCTGGTACATCCCTATCCCCGTAGGTGCTATCCTTGTGTGTGAAAAAGTCAATTCATTCCAGGCCCAATGTTGAGAAAGTCCCTTCAAACGGAGGGAAAGCCTCTCGCCTCAAACCGCAAAGTGCCATTATTATTCCATTAAGACCGCAAAATATCATTAATATTCCCATAAATATATTATATATAAAACGCCGAGTCCTAGGTCAGGGAACCGATTAGTGAAGTAGGCGTCTAATCACTAACATACCATTTACATCTGATCTGAGGGTTTGTACTTAGACTATCTATTATACTTTCGGAGTGACGTCATGGAAACACCTCATCCTTACTTGTCGATTGTTTTCATTTCCATCCTACATTTTCGCTTTACAATGTCCACCGTTTTGAGCCACCCCTAGAAACTACATTGATGGTACACAGGGATCCGCTAGTATTTGACTGTAAATAGTTACTCCAGTAGGATCTACTGTCCAACGCAAATCTTAATCCCTATATTACTTTATGGGAACACTAATCACTATTAGTCCACGAGGGCGTAGGTGTGTAATAAATATGAAAACTTCAGTTCACGTGGCAGCTCTATTAATATACTTACTCCATTGTAAGCTTTTTCAGAATTGTTAAAAACAGCTAGTCAATTAATATTTCTCCAGTCACTGACAAAATATACCCCATGGAGGTAATATGACTTTAAAATTTATGACATCGCCTAAAGCACCATACACATATAGGTCTGTTGCTTATGTCCACCACACAATCCTAATATTACCTATTGTTATCGACCAATCTATTTGGCCCCATTCTGATAAATTTTATAAATGTCAAGATGTCCTCATGTTCAATAATCATGCAACCTCTTAGGTGTCCTTGGTATAATGATGATGATTACGTCTTTAGTCAACACACGCTTCTCTTATTTCTTAAACCAGATTTGGTGGTCACGTTTCTCTGGATCAACCTATAGATAGAAGTTCCATCCTATTGTTCACAATGTAAACTTAATTTAGGAGAGTGGGAGACGATTTGGCAGTGTAGCCTTCCCATGGGGTTGTTAAATAATACCTCTTGGCAAGAGATTGCCTGTCTTAAGGGAGAGAGGCCAAAGCAGAATCAAGCTTCAATTATGATAAAAAAAAATTGCCTTCGGATATTACATACTTACAGGTTATAACTTGGTGCAGGTAGAGTCTTGTCAGTTTGAATTTGAGCCGTGATAAGTGTAAGCTTTGAATGTAAATTCATCTTAACAAAAATCCCATTTGATTTTTATGAAGGCGAAGCCATATCTTCTCAAATATCCCATTTGATCCCCAAATCATCAATCTCTCCCCAAATCCCATATTATGAAACTATTTACATGACGTCTTCTTCCGACTTGTAGTGTTGGAGGCCTTAATTTTCTTTTCATGTTTTAGTGTATGCGAATCTCCACATGCACACAGACTCTTGTGTACTTGGTTATATTTCACAGATGATTATATAGTATATCATGTGTTTTCTATACGGAAAGTGCCTTGAGGCTCATTCTAATCCCATTAAGCTTTTGAGGATGAAAGAAATTTCTCCTCAGTCTGCTAAGTCACTCTTATGATAGAGCTTAGAGATTATCTCCCCCTAGTGGGCCCACTTACAGTTCAGACACATCATCCCAACTCAAGCCTCGCCTGCTAAAGATTCATTTCTTTTAGCATGTGGCCTAACTGAAGGTCCCAAAGTGTTCGAATGTATTAGAGGACATATTTATAGATGATATTGCATAATTTGTTCAACGATATTGATTATCATGGATTAAATATTGATATTAATAAAAGTTATTAGTGACAATATCGTCGTCATTCCCTTAATTCAGCTCCGCAGTTTGATTGGCATCTATGTAACCAATACTGCTAACCTTATTTGTGGTAGTATCCTATTTGTTTGTGTATGCACTTGTTGAATGTTATGAGAACTAACCAAGATCTTTCCTCTTTTTACTTTTAGGTAAGTTGAGTATGGATAACCAAGCAACCAGTGGAACCACTACTCTGTCCCACAAAACCAGAACCAAATCTCTCGTATTTGTTTTGGAAAATCGAGGAGTAGTTTTTTTCCAAGTGAGTGTTCCCGAAAACTGTAAGTAAAGCGGACAACTTTATTCAAATGGAAAGTAAATTTCCCCAGTGAAACTGCGTGTAAAGTTTAATGGTGCTGAACAGATAGTCCATTTAGTGCTATCAGCACCCGGTTCTGACTATCTCCCTTTTCCCTAGGCTGACATTTCAGAGCATATCAGCAAATATCAAATAGTGTTCATCCATACTTGGTTCTGCCCAACAATACCCCCGGTGATGTGTCTTTGTCAGCGATCGTTCAGCCATGAGGAAATGGTATTTGACAAAGAGGCATGACAGGCTATCGGGCCTCGCGTATGTGTTTGTCATGAGGGGCTATTAAGGGGTTGGGTTGTTCCTGGATTTTAAAATTTGGAGAAAAATATATAAAAAGGGTGGGGGGCATTAAAACAGGGGTTATGTAGAGGTATTAACATTGTTGTTAAGACAGAACTTACGATAATTCAAAGGGGGAAGTTGGTTTTATTAGAACAGTTCACAAAATCTAGATGCCAAACGATACAGTACATAAATATTGAAAGGTTACTCGGAACACAAGTCATATAAAATATAAAATATTCATCAAGGGGATAATTCCTTAATAATAAATCTATACATTATAGATATCATCTGAAATTCATAGAATATCGATAAGATCTGAAATACACAGTGAAAAATGTAAAGAGGGGTACAGCCATTTTGGCCCCCACTCTTCGTTTATACCCGCTGGTAGCGAAGGTGACTCGAGAGCGTTCAAATTCCAGCCTACATTATTTTACCATAGAAAAACAGGCTGATCCCCTTTAAAAGGTCTTTTGAACAAGTGTCATACAATCACTTTCTATTTAATGTTGGCACAATGAGTGGGTAGACGACTGCAGGGGATGGCTGTTAATCGGGTGCGCTTTTTCACCGCAGTAACCCTAGCTTCTACTTTTTTTGAATGCCTCTTCTGGGTTTCCATGAAACTTTGCTACTTCATAGCCTGCGGTTATGTTTTCATTGATTTGGTTATTGTTGTTGGAATCTAGGTGCTCGTAAGGATGCTGTGAGACCTGGCACTACTAGAGATGCTCCTACTGAATTTTACCCATGTGCCGTGTCATGAGGAAGATGAATTATTCCATTCTTGGTTTGCTACAAATCAAATTTGAAGTTACCGAATGAGAGAATGTTAGAGAATGATTAAACTTTAAATATATAGTTGATCAAACACCAGTTTCTATCCCAAATCTAACATTTCTTCTTCTCGTTCGCTATAATTCCAAGATTTTAGATTTAAAACCCAGATGGCAATTTATGTAGGAGCTGTCATAGAAATCCATTCCATTTCATTTCCATGACAAGTAACGTCCGAGGCACCGTGTCTGAGGTTTGTCGATCGTCCAGCTGGATTTCAGTTAAGTCAACAAAAAGAATTTAGTATTGTATACATGTATGAGAAAGAACAGTGAAGTATTGCATAATCCACTTTTGGAGTGCTCCTGGGGCTTGAACTTTGAGAAAGGAAAGCCTTGTCCAAAATCAACAACCAATGTGGAACCTGTCTTGAAATTGAATTCTATATATAGATTCGATTTGGAGAGGCTGGCACATCTTCACCTTTGAGGGTAAGAACGTTTGGCAGGGGCAGGGGGTGAGTGGAATGGAGTCGGAAGTGTTTAAGGTGAACCCTAATGTTTAGCCCAACGGTTCTCTCTACAATACTTAGGGGTTTAATGTCTTGGAAAGCACACTTCAGTGCCAGGTGTCCCTGGGGGAATCCCTCCCATGGGGTAGGGGTGGGAGGGAATCCCTTAGTTCCATGCTGCTGTTTCACTGCCTCCCTCTCCCCTTCACATCCCCGAATCTCCCACCTGGGTTTCAACCCATCCCGGTGTGGTCCACAAGCCCAAATACTCCTCCGCTGACAGGCCCTGCTGAGGCTACACACTCTCTTGCCTACAAAACACGGCAAGACTCCACCCACCCCTTTCCTCCTTTCTTCTTATCACTTCCCTCCCTCATGGCCTCTGAGTGTTGCTGAGTATTTAATTGAATATACTAGCTTCAAATTGAAACTGGCTTTCGGAACCTTAGAGTGTATGGTTTGAATAGTGTAGGCTCAACAAACCATGTTGCAATATTTCTGGTCTTGGAATCTTGAATTGTTTATTAGTGTCTATATAATATGCCTTCTTTGATCTGTAAAGGCCTCCGAATTGAAACTGGCTTTTCAAACCCAAGACTCAGTATCGTGTGGAATATCATAGATATATATCTGTAAATCTTCACACAGTTTGTCCTACCGGAATATGTGGAAACTGTACAATTTAATTAATAACTACTGGTACGGGAGAAACTTTTCATATTCGCATATTGTTTATTTAGTTTTTACTATAAATTGATATCAAATTAAAAACAGAAGCGCATTTTTTAACATACAAGAGCTTTTTAAAATACTCTGTTGGTACTCTAGTGCGAACTATATTAATCCAACATGAATTCATCTCGAAATAAATCTCCAGAGTAAAAGAAAAAAGCTCTGAAAATAAAATTTAATAATGAATCAAAACATCAAGCTGTTCACATCGCGCCATTCTTATGCCATTATCTTCTTGGATGGGATTCCAAGCAGTTGCAATCACCGGCACCGGAAGACTGGTTTAGTTGGCAGTCTGGGACGAGGCATAGGTAATGTATTAAGGGGATTCTAGGTAATCTATTGGACAGGTGTGGGGGCCAAGGGGCGCTAGTCTGGTTGGGAACTCCTACCGTTGAGATAACCCTGAGGGTAAACTTCAGTCTTTCTCCACCCACACTCGAGTATTTGTTCTAGTTAGCGTAGTAAAATTACACACTGACAAACCATGTGCGTTACTCCCCTTGTAGATGGTGAGATATGGCAAGATAATGTTGGGTTATTACAGCAAAGAGTTTCAGATAGGTTCAAGCAACGCCTATCCAATGATATGAGCAAAGATTATAGTACGTTACTATAATCTTTGATATGAGTTAGAGAAAGAGAGTGTGTTTGACCATTGAGATAAATACGTGATGGAGGTAAAGGGAGGGGGCGTATTCTGAAATTTCCATCCGATTTCTGCTATATTTGATCAACAATATCAATTCTTACACTTGTTGAGTGTTAAGTGTAATGTATTTGTTAGATTTGAATATGGTATGTCTGGTATCAATTTAAAAATGCTTGTGAGAACAAAATTGTTTCTGCTGTCAAATAATTGAAAATAAATATGCTCAAGTAAAATGTCTTCGATTAGTTTTTTTTGATAGATGAGCATGTATTGTGGAATAATATAAAGCATAGAGTATTTTTATTAAAACATTTTCGTCAATTTTGCCTCATACTCACAGTTCTTACCATTTTGATTCCAATTCAAATCAACCCTTCTACTGATTTTATTGGATCATTTCAATTTTGAAACAATGCGAAATGTTAAATAAAAGCAGATCATGCTTCGTTCGTCCCGCCCTTATGTAACCCACTGCCATTTCAATGTTTACTTAAACTCTTTCTCCTCTGGGTCCCCCAGGGTACCAGAGGGACATAGCGTGACAAACTTCAATTTACCAATTTTTCAGTCACTTTGCACTTTTAAAAATAGTGTTTGAAGCCCACGTATCAGTGAATAACCCTGATCCTTTTGATAAACCCGACCTTTTCAGTATCGATACCATATTTATAAGCCCAGCATGATCCCTCCACCCAGTTTTAAGGCTTTCTACAAAAATACTTCCAATATCCTCTCAAATATCGATAATGCTGATATATTTTGTCATAATATATTGAAACAAAAAATGTATCGCATTGCATAATACCGAAACAATATTTTTATTTTTTGTGGTGGGAAGACAGATCGTGTTTAAAGAAAAATATTTTTGAAGTAATCAGGAGTTAAATCAGTCGTGGGTATTGGGGTTTACAGCTGCGCCTGAAGGTGATTTGGTTGATAAGAGGGGGGTTATAGATGATTGGATTGATATGAATGGGTTGGGTTTCTGTCAATCCCAGCGACCAAAGGTTGTGAAATGTAATGCTATTAGTAATAATTGACATTTGAACACTGTGCACTCACCCTTACCACTCGTACTGAGCGACTTAACCCTTACGAGTAGCATTTGGCAGAACGTGTTAGTATAGAAATCTCTTTGCCTTGAATATTTCTTATTTTGAAATTAATATCCTTGTTAATCAATATTCTCATCTTTTTATTCTAATTTGAGGAAAAAACTTTATTTTTATTTTAAATTCAACTGAACATTTAGTCCTATGCCCAAGGGAATACACCTTTCTTTGTTTATGATTTACACGATCCTTTCCTTATCATATGTGTCCTATATCTCTGAGAAATTATTCTATCTTAAATATTCCACTCCGGTATTGAAAAACCCTCGAGTGCTACTGTGCCAACCGTTATAAAATGTAAACATGAAATAATTATTTTTGTTAATTTTGTACCACAACTGTACTCAAATCCCAAATCCCTGACCTCGAGATGTCCACCCTCAGTGGAACTCCTCCACCGCCACTTCCCCGCCACCCCGCTCGATCACAACTTTCCTTTTCCTAAAATATGTGATAAAATTAAATAATTTCCGATTCGTTCTAAGCCTAAACTAGGATTGACCTCCACCCCCCGGTTCCATATCTGATCCTTAGCCCTCCCTAATACCAATCTCGCAGCTATTACTACTGAACTCCCAATTTAACGCCCTCCCACGCATGTAAGCTGCCCTTTTTACACATTACTGCTGGATGTGTGGTTCACTATGGTCACTAATGGACAGATCAACCCCTGGCCACCATTTCAGCTACCCAAACATGTAACCCAATATTAAGCTTAGAAGCATTTGGGCTGCAAACTGGGTATTTATAAAAGGGGGTTTGGGGAGCAAATGAAGGCTGATAAAATCTTTTAAATAAAATCTCTTAAATGAAGATCTAGATCTTGATAGCCAAGTTATATACAAGTAATTTCATCTTCTTTATCAATAAGAGCGAATTATCCCCCAAACAAAAAAGAACCGCTCAAAATTTAATTACGAAAATTTACTATGGTTTTATATACTATTTTGAATAGTTACCTAGAATTTAAGTTTCAACTTAATGAGTCATAGTTATAGAATTGTGTAGTGCGGGGGAGAAAGTCAAATATAGGCAGAGTTACAACAATAACATAACTTGCAATTGTCCACATGCCAATATTGACTAAGTATTGTAACCCCTTCCTCCAACACGCTATTTAAAAATAAATCACAAATTAAAAAAGAACTGCTTAGGATATCAGTCTCAAAACCAAATATTATTTCAGGAAATTACTAATGGCAATCTCTACGCATGATTACGAGTCATTGTGATTGGATTTCAAGCCAGAGGGTTAGAAAGGGGGTAAACTACTGGGGCTAGGGTGCTGACGAGCTTTGAGTAAGGGAGTGGGGTTTGGGGGAGGGGGTGGCATAGCCTCTCCCCCTGGGGGATCTGTCCCCCAGTCTCTCACCCCTCTCTGAGGGAGTGATTGATTGAAATGTAACCATCCGATTGTCCCTGTTGACTGGGGCGTGTGGGGGGCCTATAACAATACTTGTCAGACCACAATCAATTCTCTCTCTACTTAACCCTTGATGTATTGGCATAAAAAGTGTTTGTAGCAACACATAGATTTGACTCTGGCCATGGGACACATAGCAAAACAGGGTTAAGGTATTTTGTGCTATCCATGGGAACACAAGGCAAATGAAAACCTAATGAGAAAGTGAGTGGTTTGTGGACGGTCCTGTCGCTTAGGATGCCTCGTTACAAACAAAATGGATGTTCCTGCGTCTGAATGGGTTTTTTGATCTCTAATTACAATGAAGCCAGATACTATATCCCACCAGAGTCTCGCCATACACACATACTTGGTACAAACTTATGTTTTTCATTAATTTTTATGAAAGGCAAGAAAGTAAAAAATTCGTAAAAATATTCGTATTCGTCTGTGGTACAAACTCATGCTTATCTGTACAGTACAAACTCCCAATATCTCTCGGCGATGCTCTTTTTTAAGAGTTTATATAATCTCCACTCACTTACTTTTTACCCCCAAATTGGAGGGTCACATATTCTTACAATGGTTCCCCTAGCTTTCCCATGTTTCATACCAATTCAATAGAAGATAATTCTATTATTGCAGCCTGTACTGGTCAAATGTACCCGTTTACACGACCTTCTGCTCGTTTTTGTGCCCAATTTATGCTGGTTCTGGCCCTGGGATAGCGAGGCTCATATTCTACTCCGGTTCATCTGTTATACAGTCCGATAGGCTGGCTCATTTTGCTCAAATTCATTATTTGTACTTTTATTTTGGTCATATCTACTACATTTTTTAAAAAATTGATATAGTTGCGTATCAGATGGGACATTTATATAATAGACAGGATGAGATCATTAATTGATCAACCAATCTAAGTTTTAGTCTCCTGTCTATTCAGCCTCTCTGTTACGTCTACTGTATATTATTTTTGAGTGTGTTAAATCATGCTATGGGGAATATTTTTTTTTATATATTTTTTTATGCTATGGGGAATATTATTGATAAATGAATATCCATGTTAACTTGATATACCAGTAATGCATTTGCCCATGGCGTAAACAGAAGTTGAAATTGTACATCGGACATTGAAGTGAAGTCCAAGCGGATCGGATAACACCTTGCGGGTCAAAACTAAGTTCTGGGCACATTCTAAAGCGAAGAGCTGGCCATTAATTTCGCTGATGTGAAAGTTGCTTGACGGACGCTTGATGAACGCACGTGTCGTCACAATCACCCATAACCCATCTGCCTTCCTGACCAGCGCCCTCAGGCGACAACTGGTGCGAGCTCCACTTTTTAAGTCTTCATCGCTTCCTCATTTGCATAAGAATCAGCGCTATCAGGCCCTCTATGGCTTTGTGCTCAGGACTCTCACCTCAAAATGAGGAAAAAATAGACGGATTAGACTATCAAGATAACGCCACTTTGGGTGTGAAAGTAAAAAAAAAATGAGTTTTTTTGGTTGACATTCTTTCACGCTTGGTCCTCGGCCAATGAAGGCTGTTGGTTGGAGATTTTCTCTTTCATATTCAACATGTTAGACCGCTGAACTTGCTGCACCTTGTTGTTTATAGAATTTGAATTTCGATTGCTATTCTGGGAGAGCTTTGGTTTTCATCGCTTGTAATACTGGAAAGCTTCTCTCATCACTGAAAACATTTTCTTTTTTTTGGAGGCAATAAATTTTCTCATTCAATATTCTTTTTCCTTCTTGCCGAATCCGCAAATACCAATATGTACATGTACAAATAAGTCTTTGAATTCCATACCCAATTCCTGAATTTTCCAACCACATCGGGGTTAAGCTCTTTAGATTGATCTAGGTGGAAAACGGCCAGGTCACAATTACTGGGCATTAATAGAAGTGACTGGTCACGTTTACTGCTGGGGTGCTTGGTAGATGGGGAGGGGAGGTTCTTGTTTGGTAGCCGCTAGCCAATACCCCAGGACAAAGCCTTTGGCTATTTTTCCGATTGAATAATCTGATAAAGGCAACTCTATTAACAATGAAGTAAAATTGACTTTACATACGCAGAGGAAATCCAGGATTCGCTGCTCGGCGCAGTTATAGATAGTTATACCCAAAGGGATAATATTATACGATGTGCTGCACCTCCCGCCCCTTCAAATTGCAACAAAGAGGATAATAAGCATTTATTTGTGAGGCCTTTCTATTTTACTTAATATAAAGATTTATCTCGATATGAGACAATGAAAGATAACATTGATGTCATGATGGCCCTGACTCCTGTGGAAAAAAATCGAAACTCTTGAAAAAGTGATATCATAACATTAAGTGATATCATAACAAAAACAGTCTTCCTCTTTGAAGTATTTCTATTTATTTCAATATACATATATGGGGGTTACTTGGCTAATGGGAAAAATTTCATTATTGAGCATTGCTAATATATCGTATGCGTAGCGCCGACAATTAAAATAAATAAAAATATGCCAAAGTCCGTGCGTATCAAAACATTAATCGTAATTAGGAAAAATTTTCAAGATTTACTCTTGGGAATTCAGTTCTGAAAATATGTTCCTTTTTCTGAGAAAACAGCGCCGCATACGCTAGCTAGTATTGCTCCCTATACATTACACCTCGCTCATTCGGCGAACCCTAGTATAGGGTCTTCACTGATCGCAAATCCCAATTTTCGCCTAATGTCAACCCGTGTGTGTACCCTTATGATAATAAGCATTTGTTTAAACAGCGAGGAAGAAGGGATGATAGTTAAGGCAAGTACATTAGCCAAAAAGAGCTTCAGAGCTAATCAAGTGAACCTGCTAGAATAAAATGGAGTGAACTAACAAAACATTATAGCTGACGCCTGGTCTGATATGTATCTGCAACAACCAACGTCCTTCATTGCGTTGGGAATTCTAGGAAATGCACAATACCTCTATCCAAATCAAGCCTTTTCAATCAATCCCCCAGATGACCTTAAAAAGATGAGATACATCATAAACGAAGTTCAACTATTATTTATTGATAGCGATTTTATATTCTGATTAAACGAAATCCCTGGTGCATTTCACCAGTAAAAATGTTAATTGAGTTACAGAAGTGAACTCGGAACACAGCTCTACTTATACCCTCAGGCCCCGATTCCCTCTGCTTGAAAGAGGTGAAGCATAATCAAGGAAGACGCTCAAGGGAATATGGATACGTCTTTGTACGTATAAAGGTCATCATTCGGAATACAGGGCGGCTATGGTGAACATTGAACTTAGTCATGTAGCAAGAGACACATTTTAATTGTCATTCACCTGTTGGATTTGGTGGTGAAATTCTCTTTGTTGTAATCAAATTGTGGTATTGGATTCGTTGACATGATCTTAAATTAATCTTCAATCTAAATTAGCCTGAATTACATGACTGCATTGTCCTTCGTAGTTTTACCGACTCCTTCCCAACATATAAACCCAACCACCAAAAACCTGACGCATGCTCAAAGAAGACCCCTCGGGCTATGTATCGGCCTTTTTTGATTAATGTTCTAACATCAAACAGAACAACTTGAGGTCGTGAACTTTGTATGCCCATTAATAAATCGAGATTAATCATAAAGAGTTTAATTAAATAAGACACATACTCGCTATGCACATTGAATTGCCCCAGGTTGTGTATTTGTAAATATCAGATTAATCGCAATAGTTCGATGCTGCATGGTGGGCTGTTTGGATAATGTCAAATGACATTTTTCAAATGTGTTTAGAGCTTTGGACTAGGTGGTGACGGGCAACGTTGTATCTACATGTATTGATTTTCTAGTGGGGGAATGATGAAGTATTTAATGTCATTGTGTTTAACATGTCCGGTAACACACAGTTTGATAGATATTAGGACTGAAATGTTGGAATTTGTCATATTGGTTTTGGCATCAACATTGATTTGTACATCTTGATCCTGCTTTACATGTGCTTTACCTGGCCTTTTCAATTTAAGCTTTTCTTTTCAAGGTTTTCGTTCTTGTAACTAAGGTCAAGTTATTCATTTTTTTTCCTTGATAATTTTATTTACTCCTTTAATATTTACTAGATGCTGATCATATCTCATTTTTAGTGATAATCATCAATTTTCATCTCAGTTCTCTTCCTTTAAATTACCTCGTTTTCATCATGCATACCCTTGTACTATTTAACAATAGTGTTTCCCTTGTGTTCATATTCCATTAACCTATCTCTCTCTTGGCCTCCTTTCCCTCTCCCCCTCCCCACACTTCCCGCCCCTACCCCTTTGCATGTCCCATTGGGAATATCATTAATAATGCAATCAGACCAGTAAAACCACCTTTGATGCCAATGATGGGCATCAATTCCTTGAAGATCTTACACACAGAACTCTCAGAGTTGGGCATGCGTCTGTCTTGTTTCTTTTATTGACATCTGTATTTAGAGATCAATTGCTGTTCACTGAACCATGGCGACCCATATCCTCCATGGTGGTGACCTAGATACCAGATGGGATGTGTTCACCCAGGAGATTCTATCAGTCTTTCATCCTTGATATAATGTGTAATTACTCATCAAGTGCTCCCGTTTCACTATGATAACAAGCGAGAACTTAAGATTAGGGACCAAGAGATCACATGGTTTGATACGATTGTCAGAGTTGATCGATGGATTTCTTTCATTTTTTTTAAAGTTTTAAAATAAAATTGATTCCCACCTAATTACGACTCTTTTGCATCTTTTAAATGTTAGATAATGTTAAATATTCTTAATGTCATGACATGATTTCTGCCCTCACCTACTTTGCTGAGTGCCAGTTCCCAAATCCCTCATTTCAGGTCCAGGGATTGACACCGAAATAAGGGGATTTGTAGAGGGTCTAGTGGTCAATAGGTAAATCAATACTAATTTCTGAAGGTCAGCAGGTTCTCTTCCCAGAACCAAATAAACAAGAATATTTCTGTTTCACTATGCATATCAATTTACTTTAATTGTACCGTACCCATGATTCTAAAACTTTATCAATATAAATTATGGCCTTTGTAATAGTGTTCGAATATTAAAAGTCAATATGATTCTCGTTGTTGTCCTAGTGGTACTGTTTAGTGCCAGCTATGATTTTAAATATAAATGACCTCACTCCAGGACATATTGATAAGGCGTTACCGGATTCTATGTACGGTACCACAATTGATAACAACAGACCCAGGATATTGTTTACAGTTCGTGATAAAAAATGTGACATAATATTGCAAAGAAATGCAACAGTATTCAGTGGCCAGTTCGAGTTTGAAGAATTGGATTTCTGAGCGTTAGGGCCCAAAACTATATTTTGGGGCAATGTTGTTTGACAAGTTTTGCCTTTTAATCTTTACATACCCATAACGAAAGTTGAGAATTGCTGTAGGCCTATTTAGATTTAAGGCTACTTGTTGCTAATCATACTCAGGTTCCTCATATTTTACTACCTTGGACCAAGTTTAAACTGTATTAAATATCTGATGGTACTTATAAAATGTAAATTATTGCTAATACGCGAATATAATGCTGAAGTAACTGTAATTAAGATGGCGAATGGCGAGGCACAGGTCTTCTTTGGTTGCACTTAATGAGAAGCTTCCTACCGGTACTATCTATTTATCGTCGGACCAGCTATAACAAAATCGATTTGGGGGTGTGCCCCCAGATAATTTAGCAGTACACTGGGCTGTAACAAGGTGGCGCTCTAGCCTGGGACAGATGGATTATGGGAAGACCTGAATTTGAATGATTTCCTGTGGTGCTTTAAGCATCTATTGGCCAGGTAAATAACTAGGTAGCCGACATATACCGGTGTCCTGGGATCTCATCTTTGACACGCTACCCAGACAGGAAATGACCCTTGACCTCAGAAAGCTACAGGGGATGCTGGGATATTGTCCAGTTTCGGACTGTTGTAGTTTGTATGAGAGAGAGAGTAGTCACAGAGAGAATGGACCGTTAGTCAGTTTGTACCTCAGTGCTTTAGGAATCTATTCAGATTATTTCCCTCGAGATCTGGGCTGAATGTTGCCTATAGGGTTTCTTATGTGCTCCTTTGTACTTTAGACACTGGTGTCAAAGGTCCAGAGTGTAGGCCCTACATACTGGGAGATGTCTTCTTTCCATTTAGTTTTTGTGAAAGAAATTGCTTGCTACTTTGATTAGTAATATATAAGACTGGCCATCCTATGGGAAACTTTTGCTTGCTCTCTTTTGAGAGTCTTATTGAGGATAGGCTGTACATGGAATAAATATGTCAGGGATGTCGTAAGTCAAAGCCCTTCATACGAATGCAGATAAATAGGCTAGTAGTACTCAAATAAAGAATTGTCGGAGTTCATGATTCGTGATGTCATGATTACTACAGGATGAGCATGGAGTGGTTTAACTTAAATTGTTTTGTGCTTCCTGGATACCCTTTGCTTCTTTAAACACACCAAGACTACCCTGCACTGTCCATACTGCCCATTTACACCCTCCGTCCTCCATATTCCTGATTTGGCAGCCACCCCATGTGCACCCCAATCACCCGAACCTCAACCTCTCACACAATCTCTACTCTAACCGCCTCAGCTTCAGCCTCAGACTCCACCCTTCCTCCCCCACCATTAAACAGTGCGCCTCTCTTCACTGTCACCCCCCACTCATTAGGAGACTGCTCAGTATCAATTTATTGACAAGCGAACGGAAGCCTTCAACTGTTGATGTTCCCTTCCTTCCGCCTCAAACACACCCTCATAAAGTCTCTGCGTTTCCGTATATATTCTAACTATCTTACTAGAAATCGATGTAAGTAAGGATCGTGGGATTACAAAAAAGTAATGGTGACCATTAAGACCAGAGGTCGTATCTTGAAAAGTACCTTTCTTTTTAATTATTGTTAAGCAGATATGGGCCAGGTTTTCAGAAAATGTACAATTGGCAGCTGATTTAGTCAATTCTGCTAAATTAGACTGCAATTTGGTCAATACTGGGTAAATTCGAGTATATTTGGCATTGCATTGATTCTAGCAACCTGTTTGGTTAGATTGATTTGTATTTTGAACTTAATTTTCGTCTGAAATTTGGGTTATTTGAGAGAATTGGTGAAGGTGAATTGTACATTTTCTGAAAATCTGACCCAATATATTTGTTATTCATTGGAAGTTATGTTCATGAAGCACCTTCTATCCTGAATGCGTGCCATGGAGGGCTTTACATTGTAATATTTTGTAATGGGAATGATAATCAATGATTAATATCGCTATCGCAGATGTCAATCTTACACCTTATGGTTGCCACACTGCATTATAGCACGCATGTGCTGATGTTGCTAACCACTAGTCCCTCCCCTTCAGCACATCTCTGTCATTAAAAATACCATTTCCCTTGCTTCCACCCTAGGCTTAACCTTGTTTTGCATTGTCCAACAGACAGATAACTCTTGTAGTAAGGTGTGAAGGGAGGAGCGCCTCTCTCCATTATCCACCCCTAATGTAAATATAATGTAAATTGCTCTTGGTGTAATGGGATTTACATTCTCTGCTCTTGCTGATGTGTTGCTGACGAGACATCAAATTGTGCTCATACAGAGTGTCTTTCCTGAGGTTATTGTTCTTTTACAAGAGTTTATGTCAAATTATTACTTGATTAGTCCCTTCTCATTAAGTACCATATCAACTATTCATTAATGGCTTTAATCTTTTTGTCTTTAGAAGTCATTTAGTGTTTGGTCTGCATACTAGGCATCAATGTGTATTGATTAACTTCTACGGTTTTATACTTGCTATTTCGTATATATAAAGTATGCTTTAATCCATGCCTTTTGATACATTGTTCCTTCTTTTTATTTTCAGGTAAGGTCCCATGTTCTCAAAGCTATTTAGAAAAAGAAAAGCATTTCTGTCAAATAGTGAGTATACGAATTTCCTTGCTTGGTGGGAGAGTGGGAAGGTGGGAGCTTCAATGAATAAAAGTAATTTTCTAAATTTGATCTCCATGACACCTTTTATTCAGTCGATGTTATGTCATTGTGGTAGACCATAAGGCGCTCACCATGTTTTTCATTGTACCTACATGTCTATTTCTAGTAAACTGTATGAAAGCAAATGTAAGATAATCTTGTGCAGAAATATATACAATTTTGTCCTTGTAAAATGGAAATGGGATGGGATGGCAACTTGGGACCTGTTCCTCTACAGCACTTTGTGCTCGGAACCACCATTCGCCTGAGGTGAAATGAATAAAAAAACAAAAAGGTTGTCAATCAAAGTTTCTGCGTAGAAATAGGGCCCAAGTATTCCATGAGTCAAGGTCCATTCATTAGTAACTGATGCTCAAGGACAAAGTGTCCCCACTCACTCCTGTGAAATGACCAGCGAAAGGCCATGTAGCCATAGAAACGAGTATGTATCTAAGCAACCATGGTGAATTATTCATGCGTGCTGGAGATTTAACTGAGGGCAGGTGTGCTTGTAAATAAGCCACCCCCAGGCTGGTCAAGCAGCTAGACTTTTCAATGTGTATGCTGGGGGTGGAGGGGTGGGGGGTCATATGCTGCTGCTCATCCATGTCGCAAGGTGACTGACACCATGTATCTAGGTGTATAAAGTTATGTTAACTGGAATCTTCCCTTATAACTGCCAGTCATTTATTCCTCTAGCCTTTCCCCTTACCATTCATAATATTCTTTTGGACTTGTGTCAGTGTGGTTAAAACTTGCTACATGTAGATTCATAACATTTCCGATAACAATTAGAAATAGATTATCTTAAAATGATAATGTTGAACGTCTTGGGTGATTAACTATCTATTCAAGAAGAATATTGCAGGAATAAAGCCAGGAACGACCAAGAAACACTTTTATTATAGCCCTAACCAGAAAATTACATTTATTTAATGCATGTTAGTTAATGTTCAAGGCAAAACATCGTGCCCTGGGAGGATCTAGGGAAAAATGAAAATGATTAAATCGGTACGGGTAATTCCTTAATTTCAGTGCCTGAACTCGGATACAACTACTCCGAACCCTCCCTACCTCTTTTACGTTTACCCCTAAGGCTATTTACTATGTGGCTATTGACTCAGTTTCTAGGGTCTGAATCCCATCTCTCGCTAGATCAACCAACATAAAGAAACCTTCACTAAAAGTGTCTAAAAAACCTCTAAACTATCGGACCTCAACATTTTGATCCCATTTTGGGGTCCTTGTTAGTGATCCCTGAAAGAACTTGTATTACAATTTAATCGCTTGGAACTTTATATTGTGAGATCTACGATACTCAACCGGTGTGGGGAGTATTCCCTAAGGGCAAGTCTGTTAGATTTATGGAAGTGTGGTTTCTTTCATTGAATGTTGCACTGGCTCACATTCATTATTTCAGTTTGAGACTTGGTTTTACGTTATTTCTTGAGAATATTGCTGTCCTGAATTGATTGAATCGAAGGTTTTGAGTTCGCTCTACCCTAATCCACCATATGCCATTTGGGTCCTTTGTGATGCATATTAATTTTGTGTAGCTAGTGTCAACTCACTTGCATGCCAAATGCCTATTATTGATAGCTCAAGAATTTCTTTGTGGTTGATTTACATGTAATGACCAGATTACATGCAAGCATTTTGTCAATGGCAAATTTTCGTTCCTTCTGTTCCTAAAAATGGAATATTATTAATCTAGTAATTGTGTCTATTTCTATAAAGCTTGCATAAAAATGGTATTCATTAAACCTTTCGGCTACGACAGTTTTATTTGGCAACGATTGCAAAGAGGGGCTTTTCAAGTTATATTTTTTGAAAGACTCAGGTCTATTGCTGTAATGTCTACGGGGGAATTCTTTATGTATTCCAGGATTTAGGGAGCATTAGACAGGATGTCTTAATAATGCCTTAATGCCTTTATGTGTTTGGCTGGTCATTCTTGTGTGAACATTATCAAAATGTCCTAGGGGAAGCAAGGATGTAATAGACATTTTGGGCTGTCGTCAATCTATCTGTGCATCCATCGCTCCATCAATGCCACCCTCAAGGAACACACAACACACAAAAGGAATTTCAAGATGAGAAAACCATGTTAGCAGTGCATGACCCCCACTCTCAGGAGAGGCTCTCTTTCATTGTGGGGTCCATGTTACAGTGATTAGGGTTATATTTGGTGTACATGGGTGATTTAAGGTTAGTGCCAACGATTATATAACCACAGCCCATCGTTAGACCCATTGCCCTTCTAGGTCTGTAATTAAATTTTGGTAAACCTAGGGGACTGTTCATATATTTAGACTCCTAGAAATCTCTCCCATATTAGAATTAAAACGGATTAATCCACATTATTTTGGATTTTCTTGTTTCTGTACTATTTTCCACCTGTTCGTCCTAAGTGACTCCGATGCGACAGCTAGAAGGAGAAATTCTTAAAATTCTTAAATTATAAATATGACTCGAGCAAGTTCAGTTTGATGAGTCGGTAAAATGACGACCAGTGTTCCCATGATGTAAAGACGCCCTGAGTGAGATGCTATGCTCAGGAGTCGCTCCTATTCTTCTTTCCGCGGTCCCTCATTCTGTCAGGGAACAACATGCAGTGCCAGTATTCAAGCTATCATATCGCCCCCACCCCTAACCCTTCATGTAAGGTTTACTACAGTAACGTACATTTTCGATATCTAAGTCACTCTGGGTCATCTTCTATACACTCACTGAAGTGCAAATCTCTATATTTAGAGACAGACGGTTGTGAATTCGGGAACAAACAAGGAGGTTCTGTCCCTTCATGTCCATCCCCCAAATATGTCCCCGCTCAATGTTCCCATTACATCGAATCCAATCATGTTGAAGAGAGAAAGAGAATACCGAGACCATTCATCTCTGCATTAGTATGAGTTGTGAAGTACTTGAAGCGTGGTGAAATACTGAATATATTTACATTTGTCTTATCTCTTTACCATGCCTGAATCTTTTGTCCTCTTAGAATTTGATCGATTGTATCATCAGAATTGTCAGGTTTGGGTAGGGCATATATGCATCGGTAGCTACTCATGTTTGAAGTGTAATACGATTATGGAAATGTTTCCCTTGTTCTGCACGATAACAAATCCCTTCTCCCCCTCCCCTATTTGGAAGCATATGTCTAATCGGTTTTCCATGTTGACGGCCCTCTATATCGGAAAGTGCTCACACATACTGATCTCATATGAAGAGAAATTAATTATGAAATGGAAAATCATATGGAAAATAAGGGGTCTGTCTCTTGCATTGTTAAACTTAACTCAGGTAATCATACTAGGAGAACTACCCCGTTTCTTATCTTGCCTACTTCTAAGAGTAAATGTTAATCTTGATCTACATTCAGCAGACCTATAACAACACATTGATTGGGCTGTTCATACAATGCAACAACAATGTATCCTTGATACCTCATTCAACACATCTTTGCACATTATTCCACGCTGCGTCGATGCCTCATATCCTACTGTACGGGAAAGCTGGCGGATAGAGGACATCAGCTATGTTGGTGTAGACGGTATTTGATCTATATAGACACCTAGATGATGTTGGCAGTTCACTGCCTAACAGCTGCACATTAAAAGCACATGTCCGGCAGCTAAAAACGGTCCCTTGGGTGTCATATGTGCAGTGTATGTAATATATATAAGTAGAGGACAGCTACTAGGCAGAAGGTGGCTACAGTCTGAGATTTACTGGGGTTTAAATGAATCCTGAGCACTGATACTTGTCTCTTATACACCAAACCAGCATGTATGTAATATCATATCTCAGAGTAATGCTATTACTCTGAGATCATATATACAAGCAGTGTGTCCCCGTCTGGTCTGACCAGAATTCACATTTGTTATATAACAACAATGCGTATTGATAGTGTTTGTTGCCCATTTCTTTTATGGTATACATCGGGGAGAGAAGCATAGCAAAAGTATTTTAGAGTGACCCAGCTAAAATTAGTCAACCTGTAACCGTATACGTATGGACCTTATACAAGTTCTATAGATATGTTTGTAGATGTTTTAGTCCAGCTTTGTGTTTTGTATAATATTACTGTACACAGCATTTTGATGCATTGATGTTGAAACTAACGCCTGCAAGATCTATCAGTTATTATGCATCAGACTATTTTGTGTAAAGCTGTACAGGATCAGTATAAATCCAGCAGCTTGATTAGGATAAACAGTTCCCTCTTCAATCATATACAATCGGGTGCATGATCACTTCTTTAATACAAAAAGAATAAGAAGAATGAAAATCATCTTTGAATGGCATATATTTTGAACAATCACCATGGAGACTAGAAATATGTAATTTCACCATAAACTCCCAATAACTGGCTAATTTCGTGTGCACGATGGAAGTATTATATGGGGTTATCACATTCATCCCCTATGTATCCGTGGTATGACCCCCATGTACAAAATACACCAGGATAAATACATACAAATAAGCAATAGGGGAATATTATATGGGCAGACAAAGCTTCTATTTTATATAAGACCCCAAACTTACCTCACCTTCTTACCTTCAAGGCTAGCAGTTTCCATGCTGTGAATAAGATGAACAAACTAATTCCAAACCAAACAAACCCTACTTCCCAATTTCCTGGTAAATTTATCCCCCATTATGGGCCAGCAAAAGGCCTTCTGTGTAAATCAAATTGACATCTATCAGACTTTATGCATGCATAATTTCTAATGATTCCGGCACTTTCTGGGTTCTTCTTCAGTCCAACCGCCAAGGCAGGGCAAACAAAAGGGCTATTTGTCAAGGATTTCAAATTTCGACCTCTTCTTCTATTCGGCCTTACCTGTTGCCCTGTCTGTCCCGTCCTCGCACTCTATTTCTCTATGTATATGCATTGTAAAGTATGATTCCAGTCTTAAGTATTATTTCCCCCATTCCCTTCACTGGATCGCATGACTTGCTCGGTCTTTGAACAGGTGTTTTGGCTGGGTAATTACAGGTCAACCCATATCCACCTCCCACCTCTCTCTATACCTGTGCCTCATATACCCCCAAACTTACCTCTTCCACTTCCTAGCTTCACTTTGTGTACATTTCTTCTTTTTCCTCTTGTATTTATAGATAACTTTTCAAACATGGTTAGAATTTGTTTAGCCCGACTCAGAAACGTGTCTTACTTACATTTGCCTCCATCCTCTAAGAAAGATATTGTTACAATATGTTGTTGTCCCAAAACGATGTGTAGTTCTATGCATTATATATGTCCTAATTCTGTTGGGCAATATTCGCTAGAACAAAGGGGGGTGAAATCTCCTCAGGAAATGTAGTTGTCCCGGGAAAATATATATTGTTTGAGATCGGAAGAAAGGTTTGATGCATTATAATCAACGAAATTCTATGTATGCTCGTTGATACAATACATACACGAATTTAAGGAGCGGGAATTTATTTCCAAGCGAGTTGAACCAACGAGTTCGTCAATTAATTGATTAATTGATTGATTGATGCCTTTAATAATCTAAAAAGTAACATTTTAAAGTCATTTTGTTGACTTTCCTAAGTACTTCTCTGTCGGTTCAGGTGGCAGCGTTGTGAATACCACTTAGTAATATAATGCAACGTATCTAGATACGTTGTTTCATATCCAATACGTATACAATAAACGAGAAATGGAACTATGTTTATGATACAATCTTCTCTCTAGACTCCCAGATCCTTGTATGCAGTGTATATAATATATAAATACAATTTTATTAATTTCGTTCCCTGACTTCGAGCAGTTAAAGAAAAATAAATTTACTAGTCCCAGAGAGTTGTATGGGGGCTTGGGTGCTTGGCCTGTATTTCACCCCCAGACTTTAAATAACAGTCACTCATCCTTCATGCATGGATACCATCAGTTCCTCACTGTTTTCCTCCATGACTAGCCTTACTCCTGCATCACCATTTCTATACTTTGATGTACCTTCACTAGTTCATCTGTCAGCAATTTGTCTATGATACACGGGACGAAATATTAGTAATTTCGAAATGTAATTCTTTGGAAAACAATTACTCTTACTAGGAATTTGGTTTCGACCTCTAGCTAATAGAGAGTTGTGACACGTGTAATGACTTTTCCGAAATTATCCCTCACAAAATTCAATTTATTATTCATGTTGGAACAACGAATGTCCCATATTGTCCCTAAAAGGCCAGCTTTGGAGAATTGTGACTCGAGCCTAAAGGGCTGGTTCCATTGGTACGGATACGGATACGGATACGGATACGGCAAAATTCGCTCACATTAAAATATACAGGCATGTTTCCATGTGTGCGGATCCGTACACGTCAACAGGTACGGATACGGATACGGTAAAACCGATCGCTCCATGTAGCGATCGGGACGTTTCCGTACTCCATTCGTATGGTTTCCCTCTTTGATGCAATTACATTCTAGACGTATGGGTTCACTCCAAAATAGGTTACCGTATCCGCATGACGGATTCGTATCCGTACTAACATTCGTATCCGTACCAATGGAACCAGCCCTTCAGGCCACTAAACATGCAGAAATACTAAACCACAATTACTACCACACACACCTCCACCCATTCAGCTGAGGACTCTTCTCTGGTTCCCATTACACATGTTTGTATGTGGAGGGTGGAAAGACCCTGGGGGGTTGGGTGTGTAAGTGGGGCCCAGAATGTGCACTCATGCTTATTCTATATTTGGAAAGAAAGGGTTAAAAGAATGTCCTTGAAATGTCCATATTAATCTTATAACTTGCGGGTTCTCTAAGCATTCTACCCTCCCCGCCCCCTGGCCCGTTGTATTCTGCATAATTTGGGAGCTGTAGTAGTTGTTTTTTTAGGTCTGTAAGTACCTGGTATCTTCGCTTGCTAAAATACTGGGTTACGTGGGAACACATGTTTTATGATAATACACCTCAGACCCTCATATACGTTAGTCTATGCAACAGATATTTTCTTCTCCATTTTCTAGTGTTGTATTTTCATCTCATGGGTCAACGAGCCCAATTTCTTTGGCTTATATTTGATGTTCTTCTTTTAGCCTTATATATATATATATATATATACGTATACAACATGCTAATGCATTTGTTTAGTAGGTCGGGATATTTGTTTCTTGCCTTGTTGGAAATTTCAACGACTTTTCATAAAAGCCCTTTGACAAGATCTCCGATGTATGGTTTTTCAGTAATGTATTATACATTTGGGTGTGTGTATACATGTACATGTACATGTACATGTATATTTATAACGCATTTCTGAACTTCTAAGCAAGTCACTTTAAGCTACACCTAAACAGATGTGAAGAATGTAGGAGGTTCTGTGAGTGATCCTTTCAATCCATAGGTTGGGGAGAAAAAGGCACAGTCGACATGACAGGTTCCTCAAGCTCTTCGTTAGACCAATGGCCTGGAAATGGGTAATAAAGGTTGTGCATCTGGGCGGAATAAGGGGCCAGCAGGGGGGGTCCTCACCTTATTTGGAAAACCCATGAATTGAAAGATGAGTGGGAGGTCCTAGAAAACCCAGAGATGCGATCATTGAAGGGTATGTGGGGTGTGGAAGAGGAAAGACGGTTGCACCTTTTGAGAGGCAATTAGCTCATGGTTAAACCTCTGTATTTCTACCCTAAACTTAGTGCATTGCATTGCCCTTCTGTTGTGGCAGTAACCAATGTGTTTGTGGATTCACAATGCTTGATGCTTAGGACTAAATATTTGTGTAGTATATTTGAAATCCTATTTCACGTACATGTACTTGGCACAGCATGTCTTTTTAAAGTAATCAATGTTAAATTTATTAACAGAACATGAGAAGATGCTATATGGACTATGGTGTTATTGCAATATTAAGGCTCTGTTCACTTGTGTAGAAATCTAGATAAAAACTTTTATTTTTAAGCAAAACATCGGGTATTATTATGGGTAAGAAGCCATGGACGTGCAGTTCAGCTCTCACTTGTTATAACAGGCTTTTAAGATGAGTAAATGTTGGTTTGACACATATTCCATGTGGCAGCTGCTGGGTGTAACAGTTTTTTTAGTCGCCACAAAAATCAACAAATGCTGACCACAGACCTGCCTGACGCGGACCCAGAACGCATGACCTGACCTCACAATGTCATTGACTGCTCCCCTCACTCTCCCTCAGTATCCTAGCTATAGCTGTCTCCCCTATGTTGGGTTAAGATCAATTTTATCTTGCCATTCCTGGGCATAGAAAAGCCTTTTCATTCGTATTATTCCAGTGTTTTAAGCTCAGTATATTGGGGATTTTTTTTACGTTGTTAAACATTTAAATCAAATATTTGATTCAGAAAATTAATTAGATTATTAATCAAAAATGAATTTCATTTTTGATTAATAATCTAATTAATTTTCTGTCACAATAAGATTTTCATTTTCATTGAAAATGAAAATCTTATTGTGACAGGGAGAGGAAAGAGAGAGGTCTATAAACCACATGATCCCTCCCATCCTTTAAGGTATTTTCTCTCGACAGATCATATTACCAACTGTTTCCCATTTCCTGATCCCAATAATTTTGATACAGATAGTCATATTAGGCTATATAATATGTTTGTCTATTCATTAATCTATTTAGATTGATCACTCGATAGACGGACAAAAAGGATCATAGAAGAATTTTGTTTTTCTTTCAAAGGATACCATATAACACTCAATGGAATTCTATACATAGAACAAGACGATGAAACTAATCTCTTCCTAACCTCAATTGATCACTTCTAAACAACTCCTATACAACCTACCTCACAAACATAAGGACATGGGATTGACCATCTAAACCAAGCCTTGTATTCACTTCATCCCGACCCCTTCCACCACCAGAAAAACACTGGCTTTACAACCCATGGTGACAACCTTTACAAACTCAAATTGTCACCCGTCGCCACATACAAATACATAAAAAGACCCCATCCTTTAGTTTTACCCTTTCCCAGCACACAAAACACATACAAATGATTGTAGCATGAGTGTCATTGTCAAGCTAATAAGTGACTGACCAAACCCAAGCTGTCAGCGTGGCCAGTCCTACCCTCTGTTTATTGAATCTTTCTCACGCTATAATTTGTATGGTGGTGTACCACTGTTGTCTGGCTTATAAATACTGACTCAGGTCCTCACTTTGTTATTACATACGACTGTCACATAAAACACACACTGCACATATATATAGGAGACAGACTCATTCTCTCTTGACATCATATTATTGTCACTCCCCAAACCTCAAATATGAAGGGAGTTACCTTCATCTAATTCCTCCCACTTTCATGGGTTTTTTTCACAACTATCTATGGCCCGAAAGAAATGCCATGCCAACCTAAAAGTAGTAACTTGCATTTGCAGTACCAAAGACTTTGTCTCTCAAATATTGGTTATTTTGTACTCGAGGCAGTTATATCACAGTGTAGTATCATTTACTATTACTGCACCTTTATTTCTGGTATGACTAACCTTTCTGTTACACAGAATTATCAATAAATGCTATTTTGATGATAATCATTGTTTTGTGTTTATCACATACGATTCAGCTGATCAAAAGCGTTAAGCGTCAGTCATCACCCCTCACAGGAATAATATGCATAGTATGCAAGCTCGGGATTGTTATTCATACACTAGTCATAACCGAACAAGCCCTACACACCTTTCCATTCTAGCCTAGTGTACACTAGCGTGTATTCCTGTTAGTTCTATATTGACTGCCAATCGATACGAGCTATCCCAAACATGGCATTCAATCCCCTCCCCATTCCAACCTTCTCCCCATTCCACTATGTAATGCTCTCTTGCTATCTTTAGTAATGTGTCCCAAAATTAACAAGGTAAAGAAAGGAGAACATAAGTAGACCACAACTAAAGTCTGTCTTGCATTGCATTGCGATGATTGGAGACGTGGTTTGGGGCATTACAACACATTAAACTCTGTTCAGGCAAAGAGTGCTTAAGTTGTTTAATGATTAATTGTCCATCTATGTAACCTTCGATACTCCATGATGGCATGTTATGTCATACAGATTTATGTTGTGATTAGTTTTTCAAAAGCAAGTTAAGAATCAGAAATGGATAATTCCCTTCTGGAATTGTCCGCTGCTAACCCGTCCAGCCCCCCAGCCCCCCCCCCCCCCAAAAAAAAGTTATTTAATAATGCATTACTGCCATTAGAAGAGTACAAATGGGGGAAAAGAATCAAACGTATTTTATAATTATTCCCGCCTTAATTAATCTTTTACTTGGTAAAAAAAAAAAAAATCTGTTAACTGAATTATAATCTGATACGGTTTCACGCATTTAAGCATTATACATATTTGGACCTAGAATAGTGATAAGGTTCGTTGTAATACTGTATGGCTTTCTACGAGGAAATGCTATTCATTCAACTCCGCGTTTGTCGTTTATCAGATGCAACTAAACCTACTTTCACAGTATGAAATTGGCTAATTCCTATGTGAAATCTGTACCACAAGGGGTGTCCATCAATACATCTTGATTGAAGAACTACTTACATTCTTATAAGTTAGATTTCTCAGATTACTCCCAGATATTCCTCTAAACATAAGAGGATTACTATTTATCAATGGACTCTGTCCAAACGTATGTCCCAATGTATAATGGCTATACCACTATAGTCGTCTGTACTAAATTATGACTAGAAAACGACAACTTTCTTACGTATTTCGAAATGGCTTTAATTTGGCAAAATAGCAAGGTTTTTTTTTTTTAGCAAGATGTACATGCATTTCCAAAATGAAAATTGTTTTCAACTACTGACTGATATTTTGATCATCTGGGTTTAAAACGCATTTCTGTCATTATATATTTATCGGTTTCTCCCATTGGTGGGTATAATGCTGGTATAAACTGCATCCTTATTATGATAATTCATTGCGTTGCTATATCGTGATTGCATCCAGATATATTACGTTCTATTTCTAACTTTATAATGGTATATCAGTGTAACCCACAGAAATCTAAAGCAAAATCTCTGATCAAAATTAATAGGGTTAATATTAAGTGACTACCCCAAGGGGACATGCAAAACACACTGAAGCTTGACAACTCAGTATAACTAAACACATTTAAGCATGCTATATTCAAATCCATCAAATATATTCTACTTTTTATCCAGATCAAAGTCTAGCATGGTTTTCTACTCCCAAGAGTTCCACAGATCACCTAGTGTTGAAGTAATATTTCTGGTTCCAATGAGTGACAAGGGAAACTCTGGTCCATTTTCCTAATTGGGAATCTGAGGATGCTATAGCCTATACAGACACAGGATAGTAAGCATGTTTTGCAGGTTCATGATAGTTTATAAGCAGTCCATATTGCCGTTTTCTTCATTTAACTTTCTTATCTAATATACCGTTCGGACTGGATCGTTTGTCCCTAATAGTAAAGTGCCTTGTCTCGATAAGGAATCGGCCCTTTGAGACTTTTTAGAAGATGGATGGGGGTGACAGAGTAGAGGAGCAACCAGTGCATCTGTCTCTATTATGAATGTAATGAAATAAAATTACATATATTTATCAGCCTCCCAAGCCAGTGCAGATTATACTAATCTGACTGAGAAGGAATAAAGCTCTGCTGTTGGAGGATGATATTTATATATATGTAATTATAATATATCTTATACAGGTATATTTCAACGATCAATTAGACTTATGTCTTGACACGTCTATGTGTCAATGGAATGAGACACTTTCTCTATACAGATTCCCTATATTCTTGGAGGTCAGTCAGCTGACGAGTGCAATCAAATTAATCAGCTATCGCAGTGAAATGGGTCAAGATATTTGATATAGAACCAATTAAATCTGTGAAAACGATGCCACACAGAGAGGCAGCTGATCCGAACTTTGCCATTTAATGAATATCCATCAGCCAACGGAAGCTACCAGATCATATTTAAAAAAAGAAAATTCGCCTTCCGATTCTTTATATCCGGTACATTGCCTATTAACGAGAATACGCTTTAATTAGAATGGAAGTCATGCCGGGTTTATTTTCCTAAGCGGGGTTTGGTTCTGAATATCAGTAGTAACTGAAGATAGTGTCGAGGTAATCTGGATAGTAAAAATAAATGATTTAAATAATTATCGTTCTCCTTGCGATACAAAATATTTTACTCTGAGGTTTGTCACATCACATGTACCAGAGCTGCCAACTTCTACGATTTCGCCGTAGTAACTACGTTTTCAGTGTCAAAATACGATGCTATGATCTGTATGACCCAAACTACGATTTTGGGGAACTCTAGAACCCAAGCATGTTCAAACAATAACATTTTAGACTGAAATATTTCTGGTTAGAATACTGGATATATTGTGGAACGTGTCTTTTCCTTTCCTAAATTCTTATAACAGATATTAAATATTTGGTAAATTTCTTATGTTTCCGGGGATTGATACTATTCAATGATGGCTGTTCCAGGAAGTTAATATTCTCATCTTTTGGTGTAAAGTAGTATATAGCTAATGAAGATTTTAATGCATTTGAAATGAGATGGTAATTATTATAATCTTTTTTCTTCTATTTCAAATTATTTAATTGCATAATGATACTTTACTATGCATTTGGAAAGTAGATATTTAAAAAATATTGTTATGATGACTATGAAAATAAAGTACATATATATTAGAACTTTTAATGCTTAAGGGATTGCCTTCAAAATCAGCAGTACGCACTAAAAAGGCACTCAGTTTGCTCAAAATTTTCTGGGCGAGCATGCCCCCAGACCCCCCTAGGCTACCCATCACTTGTACAAAATTTATTTAACTTTGTATAGGCCTACTGTGTGACTCGCAATTCTAAAGTTCTAAAGTTATTTTTGAGGTAAAATTACCCCCAGTATGCACTAATTTTTAAAATATTTCTGGGGGGTGGGGCGACCCCCTAGAAAGGATTTGCTCCTTCCGCGAAAGCGCACACTGCTCCCCGCGAAAAACTAGGATTTGGAATTCTCACAGGTTGGCAGCTCTGCATGTACTGTACTTGTAGGGTTTAATCTGAGAAAGTTGTGACGACTGAGGAAATGCCAGTTTTTAAATACACTTAGTATAGTTATTAGTTTTTTATATATAACCTAGTCAGGGTGCGACAAGATCCAAATTATCAACCTGCCCACGGGCAGGTTGATTTAAAATCTACCTGCCCACCTCAAAATTCCACCTGCCCAGTAGTTTCAGACCCCCTTTAGCCTAAACATTTACATGACATCTTTATAATATCTGATATATATGTCATGTCAATATTGCTTAATAAATCTGTTGAATAATAACTTTCATTATCTTAATCTTGAACTAGCATAAATTATGACATTGAAACCCC
Source organism: Sthenelais limicola (assembly GCA_942159475.1). Lineage (NCBI taxonomy): Eukaryota > Metazoa > Annelida > Polychaeta > Phyllodocida > Sigalionidae > Sthenelais > Sthenelais limicola. Next base: position 77,431,907 of record OW804096.1, on the reverse strand, counting down.
ACATAATTTGCTAAATCTTTAAATGGTGTGATTTTAAAAGCATAGGAAGCGATATGCTGTGCTCAATGATCACATATGATTGATAACAAATACTGTATATTCTGTGTCCGTTATCACAGCTATGCCTCATATCGTCCATATATATATTTCCTAGGACCTGTATATTTCTATATTTTAAAACAATCCTATGTTTGGGTATATTTTTCGATGTGTTTTCTCCCAAATGTCCTTTTTCTCAGAAAAATCATGAACTCTTCATATAGAATGTATGTAGATTGGCAATTAGTATATGCATCCTTATCACATTAAATCAAATGTAATGTGTTTCAGGAAAATGAGTGACAAGTCGCAAAATGGAATTTTTACAAAGTATTTTATCTACATGGTCTCTCCATAGGAATGTTCTCTCCATAGGAAGTTTTTCATTTTTGGAGTATATGGAGCAGTGTTCCCGAAAAGACGTCGGCAAAAGCATATCGGCATATTGCTTACCAGAAAATATTTAACCCCCAAAATACTTAAAAACTCTTAGCTTTTGGGCCCTAGGCGGGCCCCAGGCCCCACACCTGAGGGGCTCAGATACTGTAAAACAAAGTTGTCCTCAAAGCTCATGTCCACAAACAGTTAATTGTCATTTATGGATAATGATAACTAGCTATTGACAGATGGAAGTACAGATATATCAATCACAATATAACAATTACCTACTTGAAGATATGTTACAAAATATGATTAATTCATTGCCTATAATAATTCTATTCATCACAGAATATAGTGTTTTTTATCAATCTTCTGTGGTCGCTGAGCAGAACATATCGCTTATCTTACCATTTAAAGTTGTTCAGTAAATTATGTGGGGTTTCAATGTCCTTTATGCTAATTTGCCAATGTAAAAAATGGCCTGCGTCACTGACAAATGGCTGGCGTCACTAAAAGGTTTTGGGGAACACTGCTGCAAATATATCCTTGCGTTTCTAAGGTCATCCTATGGAGTATATTTAGTATATTTATTATTACTGGTAATTGCCCAACAAGAGGTATTGTAAATCTTTATTCTAAAATAAAAAAAATCGAACTTAAAATCTATACTTATTACGTGACCTAATGTTTACCATCATTGAAATTGACTTGATTTCATCTTGTCAAATACGGTATGATATCTCAAATTCCATTATTTTGCGACTTGTTTTTCTGTAACACATCACAAATATTACACTCGAGATGACGTTGACGTGAAAGAAACAAGACGTTGGCAATTGAAATTTTACGTTGGCTTTTGCCGAGGTGACAACGTCTATTCAGGAACACTGAAATGGTAGCCTACACTAATGTTAGCCCAAAAATCTACCCGTCCAAGGACGTGTAGATTAAAAATCTACCTGCCCGACGCCAAAATCAACACGTCTCGGGCGTTCGGGAGGCGATCTTGTCGCACCCTGCTAGTATAACGGCGAACAACTTAATCACTGTTCTTCTACTCTGAGATCGTTGTGAGTCGAGATGATTAGAACGAGTCTGAACTGGGCCTGTTATTTTCTCCACTATATTGGAGTTACATGGAGCCAAAAGTTAACTATACTTACACCTGTGAATCATTAAAATCATACTTATGGAACTATGATTATAGGTCAGTTTGACCTATTTATTTGCCATGTGACCTGAGGCAATGCCATCTGCTCGTACGAGGAGGGAGGGGGAAGGTAACAGGGGGTGTGGTCGTGTCCGTGCGAGAATGGACCATTACTTTACCCGCAATCGCTGGTCCCTTTGTTTTTTAACCCTTGGTCGTCATTGGTTGTTTGGTCGTTAATTGTTAATCAGTGATTGTTGCTAATTAGAGGGACAAATGGAGCGGTGTCAGATGGTCAGTACTTTGATGTTTTTTATTGTTGTGTTTTGGGGTTAGGGTGAATGTGTGGAGTGGTGTTGTGCGTAAGGATGGTGTCATGGGAGTTGGCGGATTGTTTTTTTTCTTTCTATACAAATATCTGCGAGGTTGTGGATTGTTCGCCCTGGATGTATTGACCCTTCATTATTCATATTTGTGAGTTTATAGTGGTATGTTTGTCAGTAACAACTATTTGAATTACTTATCATTAGTCAGAGGTAGCAAATGCTATGTGTCATGAATCGATATTAATTTTCTTCATAGTTGCATCCCTTCAACACTCCCCCCCCCCCCCACACACACACACACAACCCGAACATGCACTCGCGTTGTCCCTGTGACCACAATAAAAGCACACTTAACTTCAGAGGATGTGATTGTCAAAAGAAGCATGTGATTACCACCCTTGTCAATAGACAAGCAGAAAGCATGATTTCATGTGAACCTGTTCTATGGGGTGATTAAGTCATTGATAAAAAAACAATCATCCTCCCACCGACCTCACCATAACCCCTACTGTCTCGCCAGTAATAATCTTTTATTCATAGAATCCACCAACATCCCTATTATAGGCAGTGTATGGGCTCCATTCCCCTCCACTCCCTAGTGTAAGGAAGATGAGAATCCACCAAAGTGGACATGATCTAAATTAGCTGCCTGTAACTTAATTGGCACAAAATTTGCATCTCTAAAATAAAGAAAATAAGCATTGGGACTAATTAACCAGGAAGAATACACTGTCATAATCTTGGTTCCCAATAACTTCTCCTTTTACACACATACTTCTACCTCTTCTGCCTCCTTTGTTATTATCCTGTTACTTGGGGGAGATTATGTGGGTTTACAGCCCCTAATTCATGGATTATGCTGGGTTTCTCTGAGACTTTACGGACGCCAAATATTACGTCACAAACTTAACGCTGCTGCTTTTGTTATTGGCTGATCACTCGGAATAACATTCCTTTGTAGCATTCTGTAGGGTGGCGGTGGATTTAGTGGAGGCTGATCAACCTTCTCTCTTCTCCATTATATTGGTACGAATAAAATTTTATCTGTGACCTAAGAGAAAGACGAACTAGAGCAAGAAAAGGAGATACATGCAAATTAATCTTCATGTTTTTGTGTTAGTCGAAATAATGTAACACCTACAATCCTTAATAAGCCTTAATGCTGTGAAAGAAACATCCAATTATAATTTTTGAAAAAGGTAATTGTCTGATTGGCCTTTGGATAGAGTAGTTAGACTGGAACACTTTTGGATACATACATGTATGATGTAGTTGGAAGCTGCTAGATATTACATGAATCAGTACATACAATTGGCTACTTGATTGTATTTTGTGGTGAGGGACGTAGGGGTAGAAGACCCACTCACAAACACAGACTTGTCATTGTAGTTCAGCAGACCTTTTAAAACCCCGTTTTTCTCATTCTGCCTTATATTTTAAAAATGGTGATACAATTTATTTCAAATGTGGTAGTGCCCAGGTTATAAATGACAGGACTTAGTAATATACTGAAACAGATTTAGATCTGACTGCCCCCCCTGCCCCAACATTCCTGCCCACCCACCCCCTTCTCCATGCGGATCTGTGTCATGTAGGCGGGGTCGAATCCAAGATGTAGTGTCGTGACAGGGAGTCATATACTTGTTACGAGCACCCTGGATGATACCAAAGGTGCGATTCCCTGTAAAGACAAATATGAATAATTTATAAACTTGGCCTAAGTTGAGTTGGTATATATATGAGCGTTAGCCCTTGGGAGCCATAGGAGAAGTGGCCGAATATTTAGCAAGTCAGCGGTGGAGGTATAATCTTTGGGGCAGGGCGTAAGGGATTTGAGTTCTTTCATATGATATGGCACAAATTAAAGTATATCACATGTAGTCTTTTTTGAGAGAAAACAAAACAAAAAAACCTTGTTCTTTGCAGCTGATTAAGTTTTTTTCTGATCAGCTGTTTCCATTGAGATGGCTATTGTTAGACCCCAGTTTTTTTTGCATTTCGTAATTCTCGTCATCAGAATTTTTCGGTTTCCGTTTGGTTACTTTTAGTTACTTACTAAATTACTATTATAATGCTCAAGATGAATTGTAGGCCTCTACTCTTAAGACATCGGTAGAGACATGTTGGTGTCTGTTTAGCCCTACCTCTCCTTTCTTGATCTTCCCATCTGGATCACAGTTATTTCCTTCTCCATCAAAATATTAATTTGCATAAACACATCACTCCAGCATTTTAACTGATCCACTGACACCTACTGACACAGAAAACCTCGAAGCATTAATTCCATGTTATTTGTTATTTTTGGCGTACTTGCCTCAGCCGGCTTCTGATGTGGTTTCGGTTGCGATGCTTTGGCTTTACTAGTTTCTATCTAAAAGCCACACCCATGTGTCTATCCTCATCTCTCATTTTTTATGTGGTTAATTACTCTGACAAATAGGAACTGTAACATTTACAGGTTCTACTTGATGCTATCTCCGACCCTTGACTATCCTATTGTTTCTTCATAACAAACAGAATTAATATTCAACATAATTATAACTCTGGAATTTTGTTATTGTTTCTGTTATGGCAGAATAACAAGTGCACCCTTTGATCGGTATAAATAAGGACACTTAATATCATATATGAATATGCATTTGGAATTCTTCCTCAATTTGATTTTGCAATCTCACTTAATCGTTTTGGAGAATGTATTTTGAACCTATTGTCGCTCTTGCACCCTTTCGATTATATCCGATATACTGTTTCTAGACCGATTTCAACTTGTGCAGTATTTAAGCTGGACTCATTCCTGAACCAGGTGCCCAAATAAGTTGCCCGAGATCATTACTGGATAGATACCCATCAACTACAAATTTATTATCTACTAATTCTATTAACTGCATAATTGAATTTCTGACAGGTGAGCTTCTAAGTTGAATGCCTTTAATTTTATCTATATCAGACGCCGACTTCTGCTTTTTGTCAGGCAATTTCCCGTTGAGAAAATTTACACCTGAAATGTATGAAGACTTCACTAATGGTTCGTGAATCTGTTCACCGTGTGGCTTCTGACTTCTAATGGATGTCATCTCTAGGTGCAAACTGGAATTGATGAAAACGAATCAAATCTTCATGAACGAAGTCAATTTCAAGGGAATTCTATAGAAAAACATCACTCAACACTCATTGGCTATACATGTGGACCTGTCCCATCTAGAGTTAAATTCCAGACATTAGCGTCTAATGCTGCAAATAATTCTTCATTTCAACATTGTGTAAATCTTGTTAGGTGTTAAAGTGGGGGTGATTTATTGATATGGAACAGCTTGAGGGGTGAGAGTACTACTTACTCCCTTTGGTATAATGGGTTTTGCTTCTCTAATGGGTGAAGAATTAAGTTGATGCACTTGGGTTGATTTGGGAGGGGGTAGAGTCGCTACTGATGGAGGTGGGGAATTCGGAACACGATAAGGATTTCTCAAGGTTTTATCCACCAGATATTAGCCTATAGATCCCACAATTTATACCCTAGCTGTCTATTGAGGTACATGGTGCTTTTGGTTTTAGCGCTATATGGCGGGTACTAAGCATTATAAAGCATTATAAAGTAGTTTGAATGCTATCTAAACTATGTAAATGTGTGATTGGATTATGTATGGGCTCTTCTCAATTTAGCATACCAGCCTACCAGTTCTACCGTTAGAAATATTACTTTCAGTCTTTGCCTCTAAATGACAGTGGTTCTCAGCTGTCCTTACCTTCAATGGTGGAACCTGCCAAAAAGCTACTGCCCCCTCCCTGTACCCCCCACTTTTTTCTTTCTCGCCCTTCTCCTTCTACCGCTGTATATATTTGGGAAGAAAACCTTTGCGGGGGACCTTAAGGGGTGATTTATTTGACTTTTTGCACTTGCGAAATCAATACTTTTCTATTCATGAGTTAAAAGGCTTGAAACTCTGCATCTTTAGGATGTATTTAAGATGTATTGGTGTACACCTTGACTATTTGTTATTTGTGTGAAACTATTCAAACCCATTGTACTCACTGTTCCACTTTCGCTCTGCCCGAGAAATTATATTTGATCAGTTGGTCCTTTCAAGTTCACCCGATGCACCTGTTCTGGGGTATTGGAAATTGCTCAAACACATTGCCATTATTTGAAAGTTGGTGTTAAATTTTATGCACATATGTGCGGTGTTTATAACGTTATAGAGTTCTGTTTGTCCTGCGCATATTTGTGAAAAATTGAGGTTTGTTGTTAAATATTTGTCTTTCTTCTTATTTTCCAGGTGAGTGTCTGAAAGTGAAACGGTGCATTTTTACTCAAAGGTTCATATGGGGTAAATATGGCTGAGCATTCCTAACTCATGCCGGCCTAGTAGTACAATTCAGTCTAGAAAAACGTGTTAGAAGGTAAGTGATTGCTAGATTTGGTAATTGGTATAGATTGTCTAGGAGCAACATGTTTCGTAGGAAATGCCTATCAGTATGAGAATTTCAGTAAACATGAATTGATTTGCGACAAGGGGAAGGCCGTTTTATGAACGACTTGCGGAATAGTAAAAAAATAAATTAGTGTGAATGATGTGAAATATCAAATATATAATAGGACACACCAAAGGGTGTAATGTGGACGCAGTATGCATGGACACATGTACTTAAGATTTAAACAAGAAATGTGAAAAGCAAGCATTGAGACCATTTTGACCCTTCGTACATTGAAGTCTCTCTATACCTCGAACTCAGGTGTTTGGGTGACTCTGGAACAAAGCCAAGACGTTACCCCATGTCACCTTTAGTTTTGAAGGACTACCTTTTAATAAATACGACTTCCAAGGAGAGATAGCTTGAACTGTTAATTTCAAGGATAAATAGAATAGAACTTTGGATGTTATTGCTATATAGGTGCCAATAATTCCGGTTGGAACCTATGATGAATACCAGGTAATGTCTCTTTGTTCCATAAAAAAAATAAGACAAAAAAGTTGTAATTTGGAAAGGAAGATCTCACCACTGCGTGTCTTTTTTCCACCATGTAAATCTAATAACGTATAGGATATTCTAGCCCCCACATTAATTGTTCTTGAATTCGGTTAATTATTTGACTTATAGGAACAATGGATCATATTTGAGTGCAAGTATGGCTGTAAGGTGGCTACCTTTTAATCCATGTGACAACCCCTATATCAGTTTCACTCTGTTATCGCGCCTAATTGGCCGTCCTGTACTTAGCTAGAATTGCATTATGTATGTGTAACCATGGAAACTAATTTGTCCTGACGAATGGCTTCTAGCATGGTAATCATGTAAGGCAGAGTTAACAAGTATAAAACTCTGTTTATTACACATCATGGTGAATACATGTATCATATGTAGAGCGGTTACATGTGAAGAAGGATATGTGGGTACATGCCAACTAACTCTCTCTCTCAGACACACTCTTCAAAATTTGGGTTTGTGGGGGGACACGGGTGATACATGCAAACTTTGCTTTGTTTTATGTATTGGCATGGACAATTTTTTTTCATTTTTCCATATATTTTTCATTATGTCGTAATCTGTCCTGAGCTATTGGTATACTATCTTATTTTTCTCTCTCACAGTTCTAGTGAATGAAACAAAATTCTTATATATAGATGGTGGGTTTCAGTTCCATATTGGCCTTAAAAATGGGTAATGCTAAGGCTTGCTCATATCCATGCTGTCTCCAAGGTTCTAAAAATGCAGTCCACGATCTTTCTTCCCTGGGTACGGATAATGCATTACATGGTTTATTCAATTATTTTTGTGAATACGTCCAGCGGTCAACAAGTGCTTTCCTATGACAAAAAACAGCAATACCAGAAGTCGGACCGCGTCAAGTGCTAAAGCCTCAGACAGCCACATATAACAAGGTCTTGATTTATGAATGCTTTTGTGTAATTAATTACCATTACCCCCTGCGCAGGGTCACCAGGGGGTCATATTGGGTGAAAGAGGAGGGGGTTCTCAGGGGGTAAATAAGTAACAGAAAGAAAGGGGGTGTGGCGGGGGTCGCCGACTACTTAAGACGTGTTTGCGTGCCCAGTGTCTATTTCAGGGTTACCAAGGTATAGTTGTTAGGTAGCATGGCGTTCTGGTATTCTAGGATATTGTTAGAATTTAAACCAAGTAGTATAGGTACAGACAAAGATCATTCAACAACAGTAGAATGTAGTTCACCGAATTGTTAAAATGAGTTCATGTTCATGTTCATGTTCACCTAAATATCATGAGAATACGTGAAAAAAACCCAGTAGTTTTTTAAGCTAGATGGAATGTGATAGTAAACGATTTGGGTTAAGTTGAAGCCCATTAAATGTAGACCTAAATATGAATGTACAAGACTCACAGCTTCAATAAATTGAATGTTGTGATGGGAAAACAAATTAAAACAAGAACACTGAGGAAAGAAGACAGATTTTTTTTATGGTAGGATATGTCAGTATTCATTGCCCTTTCACTGCTTTTGAATGTGAATGGCGCGCGCGCATAAACGTGATATGTTTTTGTTATATCTGCAATTATGACTGTTGGCTCGAAGCTTTGGCAAAGTCATATCATCAATCCATGTGCTCATTCAATGTATTTAAGTTCAATTTGACTCCAAGTCTAGGAGGACATTTTAGTGATAATAAAAAAAACGATTAAAATAATTACGAGAACGATTTTGAAGGAAATGGGGTGACTGAAAAACCTCACCCATTGATATTGGGAACCCAGTTAAAATATAACTAAACACGCACCAAAAAAAACGAAATAAAATAATAGTTGCCACCAGGACGAAAGATCTTAGATTGACTCAAATGTATTCTGGAATGCTGGCTTTTATGCGCAGATTGCTAGTTTGTAGGAGTAATTTCTAAAGCATACAATTGTCGCCACTAGTCTCTCTGCTACACCCCTCCCCTTCGCACCCGCCATGTCCAGCATACAACAGGTATAAACCAAGGTGTGAACCACCCGCCGGTCTGTTACTTTATACCTATCCCACTCATTAGTTTAATTAGCTAGCTTACAAGAGGGACTCCATGGCCTCCCAACTTCCTCCCTTTAATTCCCTTTTGTTTTCTCAACTACCTGAGCTAAAACTACCCCTGAGTGGGCCCCCAGTTTCGCCCCCAGTCACTTCAGTTGCTTTCCTTTGTTCTGGCAATCTTCTAAATTTACATTAATGTTGTTTTAGATTAATGCTTTTTCGAGTCTCTCAAAATGTCACAATAAAAGTGCTTAACAGTGATTCCCTGGTCTCACAGAACAATTGGATGCAGTGTTTTACTAATGACTATGACAACTCGACAATAGGTAGAAAAGGATTGTGTGTTTCCCTTTTGTGTTATTCTCTTGTGAACTACCGGTATGTAATATTTCCCGGTTCCCGAAATGTCCTAGGAAACCCACCAGTTTCCTGAAATAATTGAGATTTCTTTTCCATGGCCTGAATTTAAAAGTAAATTAATTTGATGATATATTTTTTTTAAATAGATGCGGATTGGTGTCCATGACATGCGCTTAACAGAGCATCCATTGTATTAATAGCTTCTAATTTGATCGCCGGGGTTACATTGCAGCCATATCCATCTGTACCAACACCTGGACAGTGCTTCAAAGGGGCATGGTAATGACCAGTGGTCACTTATTGTTCTACCTGTACGGCCCCCATATGGTATAGCCTTTGTACCAGTATGGAGGTGAGAACTACAGTTTATATCAGGCTTCACAGCTTGTACCTGCTATTTTGTTTAAGGCTGTCTTTACGAGAACAATAAAAACAATCTCTGATTTTGAGGACACCTTTTGTATACATTATCTTTATGTGATCTGTTGAATTAGATGTTACTATGGGATGGGATCTGTTATACTACATTAAACGAAGAAAAGTAATTTATGTGTAGAAACGAAGGAAATAATAAGTGACATTGTTTAAATCTTAGTTAACATCAGAATTAACTCCTAATATATTTGACTACATTACAAGGAGGGTTCATTTCTAATGTCATTTTATCTCATTATCTTTTTAATACATATTGCAGCAGCGAAAGTATACAAGATACGACAATACCATGCTCTCTGTGATATCACATGTGCCCGGACATCCGTCTGTGCTGCCTTTGTGTTAACAGTCTCTCAGATTAGATAAGAATGGTATGTCAGTGGTTGGACGCCTACTGCGCTAATGGCTTTCCCGGCCTTGTAGTAGGTGTCCTAAAAAGATTCTAATGTCATTTTGCGGTCAGGAGCGAGAGGCTTTCCCTCAGTTTGGAGGGACTCTGTCAGCTCTGAGCCTAGACTGCATGTGAAAGCCTAGTATATAATGGCTAAGTGGTCAGTCCAAATGTGACATTGTCCTCCATGCACCAGTAGTCTATTTGTAAATCTCACTAACCACCCAGCCACATTCTCTCCTACCATGAGGCATAACTGATTGAAGTTAATTGGGGATGAGAAATAAACTGAAGTGTAATGTCAAAGGGCCTTTGAAAGGCATCCAACTCCGATCTTAGATCGTGACCTTGACCCTGGTCATTCTAAACTTGATCTTGGCCAGAGTGAAGATCCTTCCAAGAGGATTCATAAATTAAGCTAACCACTTAGGGGTGAAATCTAGAGGTTAGTCATGTTCCCACGAGTAACCTTTTCCACATTTTTCCCATTAAATTTTATCCTTTTGAATTTCGATATCTTTATTTTTGTATGTACCTTTGTATAATGATTATAATTTTATTCCGATAGTATATTCTTTTGTCTAGGGTCGTTCTTCCTTATTTTGGATGCAACTTCTTTATTTCCAGTTTCCATATACAATGTACCGGTAGTTCTAATTTCGATGTAGATCTAGGTATATCCACTTATAGTCGATGCAGTAGTGACTCCAGCCTAATATGATTTTGGTTTTTAAAAAAAGTATCAAAGTCTGAATCTGGAGCCTGTCGAAATCAGTATCTATGGAAACGTGGTGTGATATTCAAAGACTGCTGACCGGAAGCACTCCCCGTCCCAAGGAAGTCTGGAACTTCCGGTGGACGGACTATCTTCTTCACATCTTGCTGAGACACCTGCGTTTGTATTGTTAACCAAAATTTGATTCAGATTGTGAACTATTGTTAAGATATTGTGCAAGGCATTGTACCGTTAGCAACTGTTCCACTATTCAGTTAAATGGCGCGTCTCTCAGTCACTGTTACGTCACTAAGTGCGGCGTCTGTGGGCAACACACACTCCCCTCCCCTCCTTACCCCCTCCACCAGCAAGAGAGTCACTATGGAGATTAAGAATGTGGTAAATATTCAATTAACACAATTTCCAATCTTTCACCAACAGTAAGCATCCATACTTAGAGAAAATGGTACGAGGAATCTCGTTATCTAGATTTCCTACATGGTATTAATTAGTATATGCCCTTATTATACCATTTTATCTACGATCGGAATGAATGAAAACCAGCATAGGCAGGGGCGTTATTGCATCGCATACAGAGCAGCATGGGTATATCACGTATACTGGCCAATATATAAAGATCTATCTTTCTCTAAGGATATATGTGGGCTACAGAGGTATCAAATGGAACAGGAGCTAGACACTCAAATTGGAAGAGTGCTTGGGAGATGATTAATAATGAGTAAAATAATGAGTAACGACCAGAGTCATGAGAGGAGGAAGACAGTACGTGCCTCGTTGCATTCAAGATTACTCAAAGTTATACCTTGACACAGGGAGAGAGGGTGTCCTGAGAGAGACATAGGATGCGCATGAATGGTGAGGGCGTGTGAAGGGAGAGATGATGGGCTGTCAGGGTGGTCCCCAATACCAACCCACTGACAGCAACCCTTTTATGCCAAGACAGCCGTGCCAACAACAGCTGACTCGGCGAATACATGTGCGTTCCTATAACAACGCCCATCACTGTCAGACGCTAGCCACAATAAATAGGATAAGAGGATTCCCTGCTCCGGATTCTGTAATTATATTGATGGAGCGGGTTGAAATTCAGGTAAAAGATTGGCACTTGATTAATCCCCCAGAGAGAGAGAGTACCTCTAGTTATATTTCTTGGAAAGGCTGGGCATAATTGAATAGAGTATCATATTCTTGTATTCTTTTAAAAAAGAATCGTTGTCACGTGCGACAATTATTCCCTGTCAGAACATTTCCCCAAGTAGTGCCATGGTTTCGTTGAAATACGTAAGATACCGAATGGAATTTAATAGTGAAAAGAGTCTTTTTTATCAAAAAATCAATTTCAAAACAAGAATAAGGATTCTTCTCTCACACACTCCCTAGATTTATTCCTCTGGGAACAAGAGGAGTACAACCCCGATGCAACGGTCAACATGCGGAGTTGGCCTTGACTTCAATAGAGGTCAAACCCAGGGTCAGAGGTCAAGTAGACGTGGGTGATGCATGATGGTCAGTGGACAGTGTGTTGAGTAGAGCTCTTAGGTGTGATGTCTGGCTTTGATTTAAATCGCTCACAGATGATGGTTTATCTTCTCTAAATCATTCCTCTCAGCTTCTTGGCATCTGCTCAAGAGTGTCCTGATGGTATGGCTATGGGTGACTTTGAAGGCAATGGAACAAGAGGAAGGATGAGTTGCATTCACCCCCGGCATTAACTCTTGTTTTGATACAGATTTGCAGGTTTGTTGGGAAGAGTGGGTATTGTATTAAAGGATTGAACTCACTCTATGGATCGACTATACCAAACATGGGGAAATTGGCCTCCTGGTGATAGGAAGGAAATCAATTCTTTTTACATTGTTACCGTTATCATTTGATTTACTCACAGCGAAGTGAGAAGATTTGTGGTATTTTTAAACAAGTGAATACATCTTGTTTTAACCTTTAAATTTCCCCGTTCTCTTTTTTTTCATCTATTGTCAACAGGCATGATTGGCTTAATCCCAATTTGTGAAAAAGGTCTGGGTCAGATGGTTATCCGTTGAACCCTAGTTCGCTCCCAGATACAATCTTATCGGTGTCCTCTTCTTTTGATATCAGTTTTGTTCTAAGGTCATAGGTGTCGCGCCAGGACTATACCTGTCATGGCATGGCTTTGTCGTTCTTTCCTGGAGCATGTTTCAAGCTTTAATTATCTTAAAAGTTATTATGGACGACCCCTATTTGTGAGTGACCATGGGTTAGATTAACACAGATATTGTGGAGTTTTAATTTCCACCAGACTTTGAATTTTGGGATAATTCACATTCGGTGGGATTACATGGGATGGCAGACCCCGCCCCCTGCCCATTGCCAGTATAAGTTACTATATTACCAGCCCTTCCTTCAATCCAGGGAGTACTTGTAGAGAAGGGTACCCTTGTCTATACCCATCACCCTGACCAGAGACCAACGTGGTGAATGATGCTCCTGAATTCCATTCTATTGTCTAACCAACAACTACCCCCACCTGCCTTAAAACTTGTGACAGCTCCTGAGCTTCAGCTGTGAGATGAGAGGTGTCAGCTCCAGAAGCTCATTATTATCTGCTCCATCTAGATTAACGTCTAGTTAATACTGTCGCTCACTTAGTGCAATATGGCTGGTGGAAGGCTGGACCCTCCTGAATATGAACAATGCTATTGTCAGCAATATCCTTCTGGGTTTTTTTTGGCTGTTTTAGGCCCCAAAAAAGGTGTGTTTCCGATTTATCTGGCTGAAAACTAGGTAGTGGGGGGTAAATTTTTAAATTTTTTTTAAGGAAACCACCAAAATGTCTATTTTGTAATAATAATTGTTTTAAACATGGGAAATGTGCTTTTTGACAGTTCCGGGTTAGGAAATCCCGTTTTTCTGCTTTTATAAAAAAAAAATTGTCAAAAAATCCAAAAAGAAGTAAGATATGTTTAAAGAAAAATCAGGTATGGTAAAAAATGTTAGGGTGGGGAAGGTTTTCTAGGTAGGGGGGGGGGGGGGGGAGTAAATCGGAAACACACCTATTTTTTTTGCATTATGCCGAGGTCTGCCTGAAACTCAACGATTGTTGCTCTCTGAATGTTGAGTTTTATGTTATGTTTCATCCAGGGCTATTTACTCCATGGTATCCATTTATTACCATCGGAAACAGCTGCCCTTTTGAATAATAAATGTATGCCATATATGGATATACCTGGTTACATGGAATAATTGCATCACACAAAGGATCTTGGGTGCAAGGAAGATTACAAACAGATTTTTTTATAAAATTTGTTCACAGTTGGCGAAATTAATCCTGCACATATATCCGTACATGCACCATTGAGGATATTACTTAATACCTTTCCTTTGCCATCTTCAAAGGCTGGGGCCAACGGAGGACGCGCTTTGTATTTTCTTCTCAGAAGGCCTGATATTGCTGCATGAATATAAGTGTTTCTCAAGCTGAATGGAATCCAAGCTGTCGTATTGGCATTATTGCACGTCCCTTTGCCATTGCATTAGGTGTTGCATACTACCTCATTCATACATTTACAATATCTTACTGGTGCCTTCACTTGTAGTGTCGTTGGTTTATCAGATGACCTCGAGGGGAAGGTAAAGGGTTTTGTAAAACGATGTTGAGGGTTTGGCATACTAAAGGGCTGAGGCAATGTATAGCTCTGAGGGGTGTTAAGGGTGCGGGGAGGGGGTGATACCCGATACGCCCTGAGCACACCTGGGCATATGGAACACCTTGACAAATGTCTCTCGCCTCATGGTGAGTCACTCCTATGCGGTTGAAAGGGTGAAGGTTTACCATAGCTTAAAGTAAACGAGATCAGAGTAGGGGCGGGGAATTGGATTAAGTCCCCTTTAATTGCTCCTGAGTGTGCACTTGTTAAGCAAATCTATTACACTTTTTAAAAAGAAATAAAAATCACTGTACCAGGGCTAAGTCAGCTCATACAGCTGATGATCCCCTTGGCATTTGGGGGTAGGCGGTGAAATTGCAGTCACATCGGGATTCGAACCCATTACAGTGTTATACCTCAATCATGCCTACTACTTAACAAGACACATACCTAGTATTAAAAGATGAAGAGAGATTTCGTTATCTCTCCTTTTCCTTGCCTCTTTTAATTTCTCTTTTAATTTCTCTTCACATTCTCTCTCCCTCCCTCCCTACATACACACGTATCTTCAGATTGCCTATCCCATCATTTCCTCCCACCCCAAAACTAGACCAAGTGTCTGACACAAAATATGACCCCTTTAGGACCTCCTGCTCATTCCCAGGTGTTTTTACCCCTATAGCTCCCAGATGTAGTTTATTTAATCTAGACATTCCTCCATGTCCGCCGACAAACTTTTTTGTTTGCGCGTGCGTTTGGCGGTCATGCGCGTGCGCTTTGGAGATAGAAGGGAAAGGGTATGAACCCCGATGGGAACAGTCAGAAAAGGACCCTTATTCTGGGTTCACAACTTGATTTCAAATATTCTTTATTCTGGGTTCACAACTCGATTTCAAATATTCTTGATCAAGGTGATGATCCAACTAAATACCTTTTTTAATGGGTTCGTTTTTTTGTTTTTTTTGTTTTTTAAAAGTAGCTTGTCTTTTTCTACAGAATATTATGATACCCTTCTTTAGTGATTGGGATATTTGTTTATGGTATGGGTTAGCTTTATGCAATTTTAACAATAATTAAAATTTGACTAGACTCAATATGAGGGTTGGACTTTGCTAAAACAATTGCTTGCCTGTATTGCTTTTTGCCTTCAATTGGCTTGTCTGAATTCCACTTCACAAGTTTGTATTTTGTTTCGAGTCTAAGAGAAATACTTTTGAACTTTCTCAATAATGATTATAATCTAACTTTTAAAAAATTATATATGACGTTGAATGCAGTGCCACCTCTCACACCATACCCCACGAGATTATCACTCATAGTAAACCATAGAACGTTGATCAGGGAAAACTTGCGTGACCCAATACCAGCGTTAGATACCTATTTGCCTCCTTCCAAAATCAATTCTATTACCCTTATAGAAGAAAACCATATGTAAGATGGAATAAAATTAGATAACCAGTATTGGTGCAGACGTATTGAGTGTGAAAAGAATGTACTGAATCCAATTTTAAGATCATTATGATGGAATCCCATAACTCGCCTTGCACAACCCAGATCTGGGTGCATCTTCATCATCATAGATCACCCCACCAAAGTAGGGCAGATTGCTTTTTATACTTCTTCCGGGTCAGAGGTCGTGGCTTACCTTCGGCTTAACGTTTCGCATGAGACTATGGCTTATGATCATGAGTCAGCGCAAAAAAACCCAAGAAAAATAGGCGAGATTTGGGGTGATTGATAGCACCAAGAAGCGGTATTTAATCTCTCTGAAGTTGAGAAGAGGTAACTGCGGATACTTTCCTTCACTCAACTCCCAATTTCAATAGCTGTGTTTCTATTTTGATTTAATTTTAAATGCCATTGATTTTATTCATACATTCTTTAGTATTAGTTCACGCATTAAGATTTTTTTTTTTTTCAGGGTTAAAATTGAGAATCCATATCAAATTGAACTGTGTCTGTGATGAATTAGATTAGCGCTCCGGTGTTTCAAAATGATCATCGTATCAATATGATTTCCAAAATATTGCAGGGCATTAAATTTAAGGTTGATGAGATGGTTTACATGGTTCCGTTTTGAGCCCTATTTAAGCGAGCTCTATCCTTGGCATCACACCTAAATCATCCTGAGAAGAAGCGGAAATGCTCTGCGTGTTGCCATGGCTTCAAGACGGATTTTAGTGTCCCTGGCTCTGGGGATTGGGGGCTGGGGTTGGAGGATTTTTAAGGGGTGCGACTAGATTTCCGAGGCCAAAGGTCCAAGGTTTAACCAGGGTGAAGCTCTCAGTGAATTTACGGTTAGTATTCTGTTTTTCGGTATAGCAGGATATTGATTTTGATTTGAAAATATTTTTTTCAGGATCTAATACATTTCCATACATGTATACAGCACGAATGTTAAAAGTAGATATTAAGTAGACTTGAAAGAATGGGCATGAAAAGTCGAAGGACTGAGGAAATACTGGGAGAAAAGCCAGTTAAAAACGCGATGGTCATAGACTGGTTAACAATAATCCTTTGTGGGACCCTCATAGGGATAAATTGTCTTACCTTTATACCCTTACCGAAAGGACTGTTTCTTTGCCTCGTCTGTGTTCTGTGTAGACAACATGCAAACAATCATATTATGATTCTTGATATAGCTTATTTAAATTGCGCGCATTGTCTTAGGGAATGGAACATTTGAGGAAGGCATATTCATCAAGTATTCGGAATGAATTTTAGTTCTATTTAATATGACTATATCATAGCAAATATTAACTGTAAAGCAAATGCATATTGGTGGGTTTCGCCTCTTAGGGAAAAAAGGTAGATTAGATTGTTCAAAAACTCCTATTAAAGACAAAA
The DNA here is from genome assembly GCA_942159475.1 of Sthenelais limicola. Lineage (NCBI taxonomy): Eukaryota > Metazoa > Annelida > Polychaeta > Phyllodocida > Sigalionidae > Sthenelais > Sthenelais limicola. The sequence goes on along the minus strand of OW804096.1, from coordinate 77,414,634 downwards.
AAATGGTAATCCATTTGGAAGAATGGTACCAAAGGTCAGGTCGGTCATGCTGCTGGAGTTGGCCTCCTGGCGGAAGAACCATAAGAACATAATGTCTTCAATGTTGTAAACACAATTACCGGCGTCACAGGGAAGGTTTATTTTTTGTTTAGATAACGTTTGTGCTTGTTTTATCACACATTCCCTCGACTTGCCTCACCCCCTCTTACACAAACTAGTTTTGTTCTATTGTTCAAGATGAATTCGGGACCTCCCACCACTATTTTGTAGAGTGTTGGTTGTAATCATAGATTTTCTTTGTGCCCTATACATTATTCATATGATTGTTAATATGAAACATATCCTCGCAGGCCAACGATGGCCGGTATTTGCATTTTGATTAGTCAGAAAAGTCTGGAGACGATGAACACATCGGACTCTTAACTCTTATATGTTGATGTATATCAATTAAACCTAAACATGTTTATGTCCAAGCTGGGCACTATATCCTGCCCTAAATGTGTTCTACACTGATACTTTAGTACGGTGGTCACTATAGATACTATGCAGATGTATACAAACCTCAACAAGCGACCTTATTGCTCCCTCATGCCTCGTGAAGAGCTTATTTCTTTAGTCTAGGCTCAGAGTTGAGAGAGTCCCTCCAAACTGAGGGAAAGCCTCACGCTCTAAACTACAAAATGCAATTGAAATCCCATTAGGACGCCTACTCCATTGGCCCAGTACGTGTCAAATCACTGATACAATTCCTGTCTGATCTGCGGCTCAGAGGCTGTGAGCCTAGTATAGACTGTTTTGGCTTTAATGTAGAACAATTGTTAATCAGTAAAGGAAAATGGTTCACACAATACATGCTCCTCAAAACAGGACCACATCCCTCTTGGACGTTTGTTGTGTAAAACTTCTCAATCTCAGAACTCAGAAGGAGGATATATATCTGCTTCTCTCACACGTGATAACATGGTTTGTGCGTTGCCTTACATGTTGTGTAAAAAATGTCAAGGACGGGACCAGAGTTGGTCCTCGGATATCATATACAATCCCAGGTCAAATATTTCCTCTTTAACGACCTTTACTGTGACCTACATGATTTTAAAGGAAAAGTGAACCGGAGGACAACTACGTTCGATGACAGACATCCATGTCAGAAGTAGGTGATGTCACTATATATACAGCGGGATTGCTGGGAAAACAGATACTTCAAATATTTGTGATGTGACCACCGAAGTTGGGGTTGGGTTGTGACCCTACGTGGTTTGTGGGATATGGGTTACCCATTAAGTGTACATATCTTCCATGTGATGGTTATGTTGGACCTATACTGAGGACATAGGTTACAAAGTGTTAGGGCGTACATGTAAATAGGGTGCGAAGAGTGGGAGGGGCTCGGGGAACTAGGACTAGGAGTAGGAGATACTGGAATTGAATTTTCCCCAGCCTTTCATTTACACGACTGAATCTTGAATTGGAGAATTAGCATTGTTTAGTTTAAAAAACGCACGTTTAGATTTGTCCGGCCTCCAGGTAATAGTTATGGCTACAGATGAAAAATCTGTTCTTGTATACATGCACCTGCAAGGCTATGACAATTAAAATACATTTGGAAACAAATTAGCAAGCCAAAATAAAACATAGGGCATACAATTCACATAGATCTAAGATAAGAGATTGTCATATAAATTTAGTCACAGGCTAAGGAATGATACCAAAACATGCCAAGCCATGAAAATAAGCCTCTATTACGCAAAGGTATATATTTCAGTAGTTCAGTGAAACTTACTGATTGAAATAACCTTCATCACCTCCATACAAGGCAGACCCTCGAAATTCCTCGAATTTCTCTCGCACCCTGTACTCATTTAGTGGATGGGTACTTGGCAGTAAATATTTAGCTGTGCATTAACTGTGCTGATCTCAGAGTAACGGTTAATTAGTGTTCTGGTTAATTAACTTAGTTTGTAAACCAATACCTTTCAGGAATACCTCATTAAGGCCAAGCAGAGCAATGGACGTTGGGTTTGAAGTGCTGAAATGGGGAATGACGCCCATCGAGATGTTCGTCCTATTTTAATATTTTTCATTTAATCGTTATTCTGACGAAAAGCTTTGTAAGCTTGGGACTTTTGGGATTTTTTTATATTTTTTTTTATTTAGAATCCTCAGACAACTGAGATATTAAGATATGACAGGTGTATATTATAAACATAACAAACTACTAAATGAAAACTTTTTTGTGTGCACCCACATCCGACGGAGGTTAGGAGATGGATGGATGACTGAACATATTGAATATTGCTCATTATCTTGGCATGTACCTTCTTGCCTCTGCCCAACCCCCCTCACCAATGAAGGAGATAGAAGAGTTATTTATTCTTATGTAAACTTGATACATTGGACGCTTGAGAGAGGCCCTGCTAACCGATTCCATGTGTTGCGCTCGCTTTCCTCAACTCCTCCATGGCATGACCTTGATGCCTCCAGGGTTTCCATGGCTACACCCTGGATGACACATTGTCGCACTGGGAATTAGCTCACCGATAAGAAGGGATGGACGTTTTCAACTTGATATTTCTGGGCTTTGGTCGTGATGACACATAAGAGCTATCTACCATTCCTAGCGTTTATCTACTAGAATCTGTCTCCTCTTGGTGCTGTTTTTTCCCTAGGGCTTTTCAGGGACTCCCTGCCCCGCCTATCCCCCACTCCTTATTTCCCTCTCTTCCCCTCTATCGTCTCCTCGCTCAGTCTCAGTGAGTCTACCCATCATTATCCATCTAATTCCTTCTCCTGTCCTCTCCCTTTCTTAGTTGACCTCCCTCCAAAATATCTTTTCTGTTTCTGTGACCTCAGTCGAAAATTGCAGAAATGTTGCTCTCTGTCCGGCCCTCAGGCCAGCCAAAGTCAAAGACGATAGGCCTATATCATATATATAATAAGAGTAAGGTCTCTACCCCAGTCTATAACGTGTATGACACTTCTAATTTCCCACCCTCGAACTGTTTCAATATTATGATTGACGTTCGCCATTAGCTGTTACAACTGTTTTTCCTTCAAAGAATTCCTCCATCTCCTGAACATGAAAAAGCGAGTGCTCACGGACTCGTCCCTCCTGGGTGGTCATGTTTTGCCTGGGCCGACAAGACTGAAGCAATACACAAGTTTCTTGTCCTTGCCCTATAAATCACTTAGTGCTAAGTTGATGGATCGTGATCTCTTTCTCTTGCTAGGATTTACAAGTTATTGTGGCCATAGTTTCATTATTAGTTTTATTGAATAATATTGGTAATAAGCTTTAAACAAGAGGTTCTTAATTCAATAACTGTTTCCCTAGGTTGGTTCACTGTTGAATGATGCTGGGACTTGGCCTCAAATATCGATTGATGTTGAATTTATCACAGGTTTTACTATAGAATATATATATATATATATATAATATATTATTGTATAATTCATTCGAAAGCACCGATTTTAGTCATCCCCAATGATGTTCTGTGTCTGTGCAATATGTAGGCCTACCTTCCATAATATCAAAAAACAGAAAACCTTTTACTTGAGGCACTACAAACGTTGGTATACTGATTAGCTCCGTATATCCCGGACCGTTGGATTGAATGAATAGCCTCAATTCATTGTGAAGATGCATTAAATTTTGTCGTGGGTCCTTTTATAGCCTTATTTCAATGTATTGCAGTTAGTGAAATAGAAAATGGCCAAAGGAAACCATGGCATTATACACATTTTAGAAGACGATCCGTACTGACGGTGGACTGCTACTGCCACCTTCCCTTTGCATCTGTCACTACGTGTTGGCAGTATCCTCCTTCCCTAGTTCCCATTTTTCGAATTGCTTCAACTTTTTTCTTTTGTCTCTTTCTTCGTTTGTGTCTTGTACTCGGACTGAGTTCTTGTCAAATAGTAGGTTAAGAATGTTGAGTTCATCAGTTCCATAATTAAAGGTCGACGTCACCTTGGAAAAATTAGATCTGACGTTGCATGGAAGATTGCCCAGCATTTAAACATGCCCTCTGCCCTCTCGGATCACTGACCGAAAACAGGGGTTTAGAAAGCGATACAAATCAGAGATGCATGTCAATGTACATTTACCTTTGTCACAGTCGCCAACTGTAATCACTGCATTTCAGTCAACTTTCCCCAATTCAGTAGAACAAAGGGCAATTCAATAGAACAGACCTGAGTTGTTCATGAATTGTTCTAACAGTCGCGGAGACCTAGAAGCAGTTATTGTCACACAGTTTTGACACGATTTTCGAATTTTCCTTAAAGGACCCTACAAACATAGTAGCGTTTTGTGATCTTTTATTCGATTACATGTAATATGTGTGTATGTGAGATCTGAGCTATACATACACTGTATGTATAGCTCTGGTGTAATTAAACATTTGAGGATTGGCAAACTGTCATCACATATGCGAGGTAGAGGACATTTAACTTCATTCAATATTTAAAAAAAGCATAACCCAGAACCAAGGATGGTTAATATTGTGGCACTGACCATGAATATATATTGCCGGGGTTACCTGTTCCTGTCGACACTAGGTCATTATTTAATTAGTCAATTATCATGCAGTTTTGCCTATCAAATATTAAATATTCTTTCTATTCTTTTTATTTTTCAGCCCTTGCTCTTGAAATTATCAACCCTGACTCTAGTGACTCGTCCCAGAAAATGTTTACTTTAAAGGTAAGAATATCATATCAGAACTCATATGAATAATGGTTTTAAAGATTGTAATATTAGAGAAACTTAAATCTATAATTTTCCTACAATTACTGGTGCTCTTAATTGATGTATTCATTTATCAAATTTATTTCTTTAAAAAACCGTTTGGAACTATTATAGCAACTTTGATTTAATTTAAGTCAGTCATAAACATTGTGTTCATGATTCTTAACAATAATAATAATAATAATAGTAGTAATAATACAACAATAGGACGTGTTCATATCATATCAATGGGATGTTTTCTAATCCGGCAGCAAAACGTTGGTGACAGTATTAATCTCAAATGTGAGGCACATTACTCAGGGACAGAGAGCATTGTGGCCAATCCTGTCAAATGGCACAAAACTCAAAAAGAAGAAGAGAAGACCACACCAGCCGAAGGGGTGGAGATTTCAAACCTTGCAAGCCTCAGCAGTGATTTCCACGATCTAGGCAGATTTGCTCTGCAATATATACCAGAGACCAACGGCATCAACGTGGCCATCAGTGGTAGGTGCCTAAAATGATAATGTGTTCTTTTATACCTTTTATTAAAGAAAAAAAAGCAATATAAGGCGTGGAAATTATCTAACATCGCAGGCAACGTTTCCCATTTTGAGTTAGTTATTCTTTATGTATTCCCTGCAATCCCTCGAGTTGCTTCGAAGATATAATTTTAATTCAACTTACTACCTAACGGGTAAGTCTCTCAAAATTCTAAAATTAAATTTCATCAACATTCAATTAATCTGTGTTTAAATATTATAACATCGAGATTGTTCTATTTTAGGTATTAAACCAGAAGACAGCGGCTACTATTTCTGCTTCAGTACCAAGGACCAGGTCGCATATTCCATCACCTATAAGCTCGAAGTCCAAGGTACGACTAATACGTCTTGGAAAATTAAACTGCTTTATATGATGATAGTGATTTAATAGGTTCTATTCAAGTAGAACCGAAGTGGAGATCTATACTCCCTTATGTTTTAAAAAAAGCGACCAGACCAGAATGGCAAGGAGATCGTCTGTGAGTTTAATTTGAAAATTGTAGTAATGTGTATAATATATATAATTAGACTATTTTTGAAAGTTCGTTATGACAACAATTGATGAGCATTGCAATAATGCTGAAGTAAATTTGCTAAACAAACTAGGTTTGAGCTGTTTAAGAGTTTTAGCCAATCAATGCTAATTTTCCCTTTGGTATTACAGCTGAACACACCGACATCAAACTGACGGGTAGCTCCGACGAGGGTAATAATGCTACGGAGGAAGCCTCTCTTATCTTTAAGGATGGGGATGCAGGGTCTGTCAGGTGTGAGGCTACTGGAGGATACCCAGAAGCTACCCTTAGGGTGTTCATCGAGGGCGAGGAAAACCCACTAACAGGTATTTGCAATGCTTTTCTCTTTAGACTGGTGTCCTGTTAAGAAAGTTAGTGATTTGATGCCATGTCTGGATTGCTGATGCATGGAAAGAAAGACCTGGATGGTTGCAAAACTTAGTGTATGCCTTTGGCTATGCTATTTAATACATCTATATAGATGCACCATGCATACACAGCACACGTTTGAGTTTCCATCCCTTGAATGTCCATTCCCTTAATATTATATACAGCATATTGGTTATTATCGTAGACATCTCGTGGCAAACCAATGGCGAATGGGCGGAATCAATTCATAATGTAATTTGTACGTTTACAGGTAACGCCGAGACTGACCTGACTCTGAAAGGAGAGACCGTGGGTATGCAGACGCTGAGTGCCACGTCATACGTAACGATCGACTCACTCATCATGCGACCAGACCAGAATGGCAAGGAGATCGTCTGTGAGATTATCTCCCAGAACAACCGGATTAGGGCCTCCAGAGTAATTTCCGTATTGTGTAAGTGACAATTCATTGTTTCTAAGAAATAGTCGAAGTATTTCGTATTCAAATAACTAGGACCAGAGCGCAAATAGGTTGAGGTGTCCTAACTAGATTCTGCAAGGCAAAAACCCTGTGGTATATAAATACTTTCTTCGTCTGCAAATGAATAAGTCTATTGAAAAAAATCACCCCAACTAAAGCCATGGACCAGACTAACGCATATTGCACTAGCTCTCATGCAGGCTAAGGGAGGGGCTAAGTAATTAAAATTAAGTATTATTCCAGTAAATCTGATTGATTGCTTGTCTGTGCCTATCAATATGAAGCTGAATGGTTATATGCTAAGTTTTCATTGTTTTCATTCCTTTCATGGACCCATCAGGCTGCCCTTTAGAATGCAATATCACGTATTTTATATATAGTTGTTGTTGTACTCATTGAAAATAATCGTGAGGTATAATTACATGCTTATATTTCCCTCTCTATTGCAGTCAAACCTCAGATTGTAGAATGTAACGATCAGGTGCGGGCTGTAGAAGGGGATGAAAACGTTTCCTTTGGCTGCACTTTTGAAGCCAACCCTGCGGCAGAAACAGTCAAGTGGAGCGTACGCGCAAACTCCGGGATAATTGAGGTCCCCACAGATGGGAAAAAAGTTCAGGATCAATATTCTGCCTCATCAATCGTAAGTTCACTTAGATGTTTAATATTTAAATTATATATTCAGATTGAAACGTTGTCCCAACCTCAATGGATCTATGTAAACTTTTAACTGAGAATGAGCGTCTAAAGTTGGTGCGAGAGGCAGAGGCGGTAACAACTGATTCTGTAATTTCTGACTCGAGATATTTGAATTATATATTTACCACCTTTCTGGTGTTTAAGCTGGTTTTATGTGTTAGAAATTGTTTTTATATAAATTGCTATTTATGTGAACGATAAGGAAAGAACTGTCACTATAGGTCAAACTTTTCAATTTATAATATATACAGTGTTAAAAGGAACCTCTTGACGATTTTTCATCTTCTTTTACAGATTACCGATAAACCTAGTCAGTCTGGATTAACCCGTTATAGAACCGAGTTCACAATTGCAGAAGTAAAAGAGGATCATTTTACAATGTACGAACTCACAATCCAAAGCGATGATTTCCAACCCATCACAAAAGAATTCGTTTTGGAACGCGGACAAAGTAAGTAACCCTTGACACTTTTTGTTACCCCCTTTATGGAAAGGAACTCTCAGTCAGAGAGTGAAAGGGAATCTTTAATTGTCTGAACCAACTGGTATTAATAATAGGAATATCTAATTGAGCACACGCGCTACGGCGATGGGTTTGTTCTTGACAGATAATAGGTAGATTTAGCAACCACAATGCACCAACACAACACTAACGCATCCACTAACTATTAGTACATCATTACCGTTGTGGGGATATCTCGAGAGGCCTGCATTGCAGATGCCCTCGGCCTAGCGCCTTTCGAGATATCCCCACAGCGGTAGTAACATACAAATAGTTAGTGGAGGAGTTAGTGTTGTGTTGGTGCGTTGTGGTTGCTAAACATCCCTATTTTCTGTATGTCAGACGTGGGACTTGGGACTTGGGATAATGTGAGATTAACTATAGAAAGTCTTTCAATGCTACTGAGAAAAGCATCGATGATTTAATGTCTTTCCTGAATAAAAAAAATCTTAAACCTTAAAATCTTGAGTCCCACAATAGATTTGCATAAGGATATAGATCCTCATAATTAAAAGCTTGAAAAATTAAACGAAATACTAGAAGTTTTGACAATTTTCTGTTCATGAAGTATTATTATACCTCCCTTTTATCAATAATAATACTATTTAGATGGGAACAAAACAATAACGTTATACAATAAATATGATTAATACCGAATATCGTTCCTCACAGTATGGAATAATATAACTTATATGTATTTTTTTTCCTTTTCAGGAGAAGAACCCGACGACAAACCAGTTGGAGGAGCTTCATTCATCAGCCTCTCTTCCTCCTGCCTTCTCTTCTCTCTAGCTGTTCTCCTTTTCTCAGCCATTCGCCAATAATATCTGCTACCCTTCCGTTTAGTTACTACTACAACCTCCATCACGCCTTCTATCTCAGCTCGTCTACCCATATCATCTACCTTATTATCAACTGTTGAATTTGTCAAAATCTATGGAAGCAAACCCACGAAGAAGAATTATCCATAGTTATTTGAACTTGGTATTTCATAGCCTTTAATTTAATTTGTTTAAATCCGGGCGTGGTTTAAAATATCTTATTTTCAACTTGTGAAAATGAATTCAGTGTAGCGATTGTATTGGCACTGAGTTATGTTTATATCTCACACTGGTGTGAGTGAAGACAGTCCTTTGCTCCCCATCGTTTTAGATCCCTTTTTTATTCCTAAACATGAAGTAACTCAGTATGTATACATGTACTCGCGTACATTTTCCTTCCTCAGTTTGATTGAATGAATTTCGATTTTACAAAAATCGGTTATGTAAGAAAACATTGTAAAAAGGAGAGTTGTCGGATACCATTTTGGATCTCTTCCGTTTTTTACCTAAATATTCTGATTAGGTAAATAAATGCCTTATATGCCTAGTGTATTGATTTTTCCACTCATAATGCATTGGAAAGGACATGTGTCGTGACACGTGCAACCCCCCTATAAATTGCTAATTGGCAGCAGATGTTAATTATAGATAGCCAGCGTTAATTAATGCCCGTGTGACTGTATGTCAATGAAGTATGCTTGCAAGATATAAATGTTAAAGCCCACTTTTCTAAAGAAAACTAATCTTTCAAGTAATGCAGATACTGCCTATGATGATATGACCTGGAAATTGATGTATTATTTAAAATTACATTACATGTGCATGTATTTTCCTGTATGTTATGTGTCCTATGTCATTATCATTTGGCAATGAAGCGGGTGCACGGTTTTGTTTCATGTGGATATAAGAAGATACATAATTTATGCTACAGATGTATCCATTTACGCGTGACCAGAAAACAGAAGACCTTACTTTGTGGATGACTTAATTACCTGTAAGTCCTCGATTCAATACGCTGCAAATAATATCTGTATGGTTCACAGTTTGACAACAATTCATATAAATTATTGGAAGTACAGCGGAAGTAAAAGTGCGCGGTCATATTTGAAGGTATACATCCATAGTAAAGAGTGCCTTGGCATTAAGAATGTGAATTCATTGATATACATATTTCTTTCTTTCTTTCTTGATTGCTTTTTATTATAAAGGGGAAAGACGCAAATGTGTGAAGGAAGGTAGCCCTGTGTAATTTTATGGCAAAACAGTCCCGAATATATTTGCCAATTTGCCATGTGCGGCTTTGGACTCTCTAGTTAGTGAAGTCCGTTAACCTGAAAAAGATGACAAATGCGTTTCATGGTAGAACAAAACATCAGTAAACATACCGGTATTTAAATTCGACAAATCACTGAGAAGCTCAATAATTAATATTCATTGAAAACCAACTTCTTAGGTTCCTGAAATAGTTCAATTAAGAATTATTATTTTGTCTATTATTAGTCCGAATTTTCACAGAAAACTTACTTTGGAATAGCTCCCATTTTGTATATCTTCATAGCAGAACTGGAAAACAAATGTTAGGCATTGCGTCTTTTGGTTGCCGTATATGTATTATTTAGTTTGAAGTTATTCCAATGTACTAAATATAGGACCTAGGGAGTATTTATTATTTGTGTTCATTTTGACTTCCATAAGAACCGCTCTATAATTGTTCGATACAATCATTATGTGCCATCACACGTATGTACGAAGCATGTACCAACATCTACCTGCGTTGTCAGTATCGGAAATCATCAAGCGTATTCTCAACCTCGTCAACTCAAAGTATTTATTTGTATGTTTTGCGGATTTCATTTCTCCTTGGGTACGTAATTTGACTTTAAATTTGAAAAAAAAAGAAGCGACTTTCACTCCTATGATGTATAGACAACCCACGGTGGTACTTAAAATGAACATAGATAGTTACTGTACCTATATGATAGTTAACAACCACTGAGATGTATGTATTTAATAGCTAAATGATAGCTTCTGATATAATTCTAGGGAAATCTGGAAATATATAATAAAGGGAAATTGTTGAATAGTGAATTTTACTGGTGTAAAAATGTGTGAACATGATATAGCTGATCATCGTCTCCCAAGTCTGAAAAAATCTTTTGAGATTAGAAATTGTTATCTAAGAAGTGAATATATATGTGTGTATGTTTGTTTGAAACATGGCATTGGGTGAATGGAGATTGCAGCCTTGCTAATATTGTATACCCAAAGTTTCCTGAAGGCTAGAGTGAACGGGTTCGAGTTGAGGCATGTTACGTTATGAAGCATGTTTTAACATGGAATGCATGTGATAACATTTGGTTGAAAACAAAAATGTATATATTTCAATTTTGCTGCAAGGTCCAAGGACCTTTCTAGCAATGCTTGCCGGAAATGACCTTTTTGTAAATGTGTTTAACTATGTATCGGAATGTATAGCTTAGCTTTTTCACTGTCGTCTCTTGATCTTTTTCTTTTGGGACCTTCTCTAATTCCGAAAAATATGGATTGATTTCCTTTTTTGCTAATAAGTTTTTCAATGAAATGTGATCCATACAATTGTATATTTCTGATCCAACCGTACTCCATTAAATGTTTCACTGTTCTATTTTCATCAATTATCTCAAAGAAATTCGGTTCAATAGAAGATATTGGAGATTGTTCCCTTACATAGTGTTTGTTGTGTTTTGTGGTCTTTGTGTGACTATTGTGGAAGAAATTAGGCTTGTGAAGGTAATAACTCTTGCTATTTAAAAATACATACAATTAAGGTAATTCCTCATGATTTTCTCGAATACAAATACTTGATGAATGTTATATAGGAACATAGCTATAACGACCTTTGTACCATGCAATTTGCTTCTCGCATGGTGGGATGAAAATGTTAAATTAAAGAATACTTGAACAAGTATATTCATTCACACCATATATGGACTACAAGTGAACAACTCTGTTATAAACAGAGATGTACCCATGGTTTTTGGATCAATAAATGTTTTTCAATTCAATATGAATAAATATTCTATACTATGATATCTCGTTTTGGTCCTGGAAATGTATCATCTACAATTTAGTAATTACTACTTGTGATATTCAAACTTCAGTTTTACCTATTTCGATGTAGCCTGGTGAAAATGATGCATTCATTTCGCTATGTACAGGATAACATTTAACTCCGCACTTAATATTCTATTACATGTATTTTAACACCTGCCGATTTTATACTGTACAAAATAAAAATTGTATTGGAAAAAAATCCTCTTGGTTTTTTATTATTGTTCTTTTATTTAATTATAGATAATATCTCTTAATTTGTTCAGTACCTCCATTTGATGGCAGACCCTGACAATATCCTTTACTTTATGTGAGTCATAGACTAGCACCAAGTCTGAAGTCTAGCGCCTATCTTAATGGTCACATCAGGCCCTTCTGCGTTTCTTCTTAAAGATTTCGTTTTTAAACAATATAAATCAAAGACTTGTACAGGTTTATGTTAGCCATAAAATGAACCAGATAGATTCAGACATCGGTTTACACCCAAGCAGTATCAATTCTTGTATAAGATCAGCAGGAATAACTTATCCTATTGTAGAAGTACCAAGTAAAACTTCATTATTTCCCCTCCTGCTAACTATCTTGTTATATAACTGAATGAACGCAGAACATAAATATATATAACGAACATAACAGGGGGAGTGTCGAATCTCGTTCATAAGTATAACTCGCCTGTATTTAAGTCAGTAACACAAGTTCAAAATACATCCATTTTGGCAAACGGTTGGACAATAAGTGCCGTGCTGAACAGGTACATAAAGTAACACTAGGTGGGTCGCATATTTATAGTGTCATTCTCACTTGGGTGATAATAAACACGTATAAGAAATTATATAATACAAGAAAATGGTCGGGTAATAATGCTTACCAGCCTATCTGGTATTGTAATTCATCATAACCACGATTACTACAGATCTAGCTGTTTACGATACCTGTTTGGTATTACGCCTATTCCATTCTGATTTGATTAAATACCACTACCCTTGACCGATGAAAGGAAAATGACCCAAAGTCAACAACAGTTGTCAGAATATACTCAAAGTTATTTGACAAACTAGTGTACACATCAGTAACTTGCATTTATTATTTTAGCTTTTTATACATTATTATTTATTCTGGCGAACATTATGGGGCGCCCACCATTTATATGCCAGAGCTCCCTCTCGAGACGGTGCAGCGGGAGACGATTTATGTCCCTTTATCCTCTCTGCCCTAGTTCTTCCTTGAACATAGAAAATGTAATAATACATGATTTACCTAAAGATATAAAAGAATTAACACACACAAAATAAATGAGATATTTTGGAGTTCTATCAGAGCAGGTCGTTAATCCGGCCTTTTTATTACGTGAAACTGTAAAAAGATATATAAATGGTCAAAAGAAAGGAAATAAAGGAATTAGCATGCACAAAGTAATGAGATACTTTGGAGTTCTATCAGGGCAGGCCATTAATCCTCGTCAATTTATTAGTTTTGTAGTAGGTATTCGGTGTAATAGGCCTACAGCAAAAATGCTTTTGCATAGCTTTAGCGTTTTACAAAGAAGAAAGATGTATACAATAGCTATTGTACACATGACAGATACAGATTGAAATAAGAATATGAAACATGTATACATATCATAGTATCACAAAGGGGCATTAGGCCCATAAATACCCACTGTTTCTATATTTAACTATAGTCCATTATTTCACGTCATTTATATCACCACACTATCATATATCTATTACTACATAAAGTATGCAACCGATGTTGTAGGATAATGTGCCAATGCATTCCGGTCTGAAATTTAATCTATTTCGAGCTTTGATACATTCTGATTAAATATGGTTATATAACACATATTATCTCGCTGTTGTTGTCAATAATCATTTTTGTTTGTTTGTATTTTTTTTATAAGCCCTCATACAAGTATGATATTTTCAGCGTATATATATAATATACAAAGTGATTTACAATCATCAATTAAGGGCGAATCATATATAATTAGGAAAGTATATGTCCATATTGAACATCTACCGAGAATTACTATTCTCAGAAGGGATATTCGCGAGTACACCCTCATTTAAATAAAAAAACATGTGCAGTTAATAGCCATACAAGCTTGTTTTGGGGGTTTTACATGTAAATAAGATGAAAATATGTTTTAATATATATTCTATATATATATTCATATAAATCAAGAGGTAGGCAGCAACGCCACCTAGTGTTTGTATTGTTGACTGCTCCACTCTCACCTAGGGCCCAGGTCACTTGCCCCGCTGCTTCCAACCACACCACACCTATACCTACCTCTTGTTGTGTGAAAAAAAATCTGAACTAGTCCATGGCATGGTCCGAGTTGCTGTATCTCTGCTTGAGTCGGGGGGGGACCTCACCAATTACCTCGATCATTTGAGTTTTCTAACAGAAGAGGGTATGAACGATACTTTTATGGACAAAGCTTACTCCCTGTATGATCACCGTATGGTGGATAAGGTTTCCACTGGTAAATTGCCTTCCTTCGTCGCTGGTGATCCCTTGTGTGTAGCTGTGGGTTTCAGCCCGTCTTTCCGCAAGCCTGCGGTGAAAACCCCCCAACCACAACAACAGCAGAACCCTTCAGGCGGTCGACGTTATAGGGGGGCTGCTTCCAGAGTTATTCCAGCAGATTTCCCCGAAGACATTTGCTACGACTGGAATTACCGTAATTGTGCGAAAACCAGTGCTAATTGTTCCCGCAAGCATCACTGCCGTCTTTGCAAGCTAGATCACTCTAGTCCCTCTGCCTCTGTCTCTGTACAGCTCCCCGACACTGTGTTCAAACACCTAGATTGTTGATTGTACATTTCTAATTACTCCCAGGAGTTTACATGTATAAACGAAAACATACTGACTGTACATAATTATAACTAAGCCTAATGATTGCTGCTGTATATATTTAACGAGAGTCACTTACAAGTGACACGTGTAATGAGTCCAATTTATCTGGGCTTCGCCGTAAAGGTTGTCAAATGAATGAATGATTGTATATATATTGAACTGTTTAAGAAAACCCCCAATATTAAATGATGAAAATGTATAATAGAAATAATTTTCCTGTATCACAGGATCCTTGATATGTCAAGATCACTCGCTTTATTAGACAATACATATTATAATAGACAGTAATCATCACCCCATCACTCATTTATTTTATTTAATTTTTATAAAATTTTCTTAATGCAACGTGTTAAAATTAAAACTTAACTAAATCGCAAGGATCATATAAGACTTCTACGCTTACTTTATAGCCAATTAGGTCAGGTCATGATGAAAATCACAATTATTTAACTATTTTTGTGAAGAGTGTAACTGCCTGTTTACCTGAATAAAACATGTCCAAAAAAAAAAAAAAATCACCGCGCCTCGGGTTGTCCCCAGAGGAAACCCCGGGATTCCGGGAATCCCCAGTGACGTCATTCGTCGATGAGAACGAGCGAGAGCGTGATCTGTCATGGCGGCGTGTTGACAAATATTTCTGCTCTGCCTTACTCTACAGCATCGGAAACTCATCTCCCTTGTTCAACCGAGTCTTTATCAGCCTCAATTAGCCGATACTATCTCCCTCATGCTCCTCTCGCTCGTCTCTCCTCAAATCACGCTCATGGTGATGATTATCTTCCGTCCATGGACTGTTTCCCTGATTCGTGTCAAGACACTGCCACTGGTTTTTGCACGCGTAACGCTGTGGATGTACTTCCACCGTGTGTCGACTCAAGTCTCTCCGCCGCATGTTTCCCTGCCTACAATAGTACTTGCTACTCTGATGTCTGTAATCATGAATATTGTCTTGCTGGTTGTACTCCCACTGCTATTGTTGATACTGATTCCCACAATGTTGCTGATGTAAACGAATGTACCTTTCTTGATACTTGTAACTTTGCTGGTGTTGATACTTGCCTTGCTTGTATTGCTGATTGTACTCTAGATGATGTATCTGACCTGGGTGAGAGTTATATTGCTGACGATTTTTACAATGTACCTTGTGATTATTGTTGTGATTCTGACATTGCTTATGCAAACCGTGATGATTTATCTTTTGCTAGTACTAGCTATTCGTCATGTGCTGTTGTCCCTGAATTGCGTCAATCACCTTTCACTGACTTATCCAGATGTTACTCCTCACCTCACTACATTGGTGGCATCCGCTCCCAATTGATTCCTTTCGCCTGGTCCAAGGAATTAGAGTATGAAACTGACCCCTTCTTGATCCAGTTTCTGAGCAATGGAATCTTCAATGGTTTTGATATAGTCGACCGTAATGCTTCAATCGATCCATACTGCAGGGATAACTATGCTTCAGTGCTTCAGCCATCGGCCTTTGAGTTCGTCAACGACTTAATAAAGCAGGAATTGGATATGGGTAAATTTCTTGTTGTCCAATCCCCGCCCCATTGCATCCATTCCATTGGTGCAGTGCCTAAACAAGGGGGCTCCTTCAGACCCATCACAGACTGTAAGCAGCCGCTTGGTGCCTCTATTAATTGCTATATGTCTAACACCTGCCAACCCTTCAATTACCATACTATCCAGGAAGTGGCCAGTGTTATGACGCGGGGCTGCTATATGTGTACTATTGATATATCAGCCGCCTACAGAACTGTCGCCATCAACCCCGATCACTGGACCTATCAGGGGGTGTGGTGGCCATTCCCCCAAGGAGGCAAATACTTGGTTGACACACGTTTATGTTTTGGATTAAGCTGCGCCCCCTTTATATTCACGCAATTGTCCAATTTTGTTGCTAGGTGCATGATCAGACGTGGTTGCTCGCGGATCTTCAATTATATCGATGATTTCATCATCCTGGCTGATACGCTAGAGGAGTGTGTCTTTTTCCAGCGCGTCCTCATCAACCTTCTTCTTGGACTGGGTTTCTTCATATCCTGGAAGAAAGTGGTTGCCCCATTTCGCCGAATGGTGTATATTGGAGTTGAATTGGACTCTGTGGACATGCTCCTCCGTCTACCGGAGAGTAAGATGTTAAAACTGCATAATGAACTTCTCTTTTTCAAAGACAGGAATCGTGCTTCCAAGCGCCAGCTGCAGAGGCTCTGTGGAGTTCTTGCGCATTGTTCCAAAGTGATTAGAGGTGCCAAAACATTCTCTAGACGTGCTATTGCCCTACTCCGGGGCCTACCTGTCGATGCCAACCCCAGAGTCAGACTCAATGCTGAGTTTGCCAGAGACCTGCAATGGTGGCGACTGGTCGCTGCAGATTTTAATGGTGTTTCCCCTATCATTGACTACAACTTTGGCCAGGGACCCTGGTTTGTGACCGATTCATCTATGCAAGGTATGCAATGGCCTCTATGCAATGGCCTCTACACTTCAGACGACGGGCTTGCAGGTTATTACTCCCCGCATGTTCTTGATATTCACCTACCTTCTTGTGTTGCAGGCCACAACCATTGGTGCGATGTCGATACGTCCCTTATTACTGAGGGGTTGAACATTAATTTTCTAGAATTAATCCCCGTTTGGCTTGGTCTCCTGCGCCTCGCCCCCCGTTTTCCGGGCACTCATATTGTATGCTACTCGGATAATCTCCAAGTCCTCCACATGGTCAGCAAGGGTCATAGTGTCAATCTGAACTGTATGGCCTTATTGCGCCACATCTTCTGGATATGCTCTGTTTACAGGTGCCATGTGTCGGTCAGGTACATCAACACGCATGACAATGTCTTAGCCGACAGCCTCTCCAGGATTCATGACTCTAAGATACTACCTGTTGACGTTTTGTCCATTTGTTCCAGACATCGTCCCCCTAAAGACCATAGATGCGGAAGTTTCCAAAGTAATTGCATCAGCCTACTCGACGAATACTCTAGTTACCAGAAACTCGCAGTGGAAAAGGTACCTCTCCTTTTGTGCGACACATCGTTTATCGCCTCTGCCTGCCTCAGATCAGACCGTGGTGCGGTTCCTGGTAATGCTTAGCCTGACCAGCAAGTATTCTACTATCAACAATTACCTCTCCTCCATCATGGTCCTGCATAAATTGCATGGTTATGAACCAAACTTCAGGGACAGTTTTATGATCAAAATGTGTTTGGCGGGTCTTCGCAACACGCTTGGTGACCACGTCAAGCAGAAGTCCCCTTTGACAGTGGAGCATCTAGTCGCCATGCATGGTCATTTGGACATCTCCGCTTATGATAAGATTTGCTGGATTGTCGTCGCCCTTTCCTTTCGCACCCTGTTACGAAAGTCAAACCTAGTCGGTGACTCTACCTTTGCAGGCCACATCCTTTGTCGTCGTGATGTTTCCTTCAATGGCGACTGTGCTGTCATAACTGTTCGCTCCACTAAGACAATCCAAGCCAAGGAACGCACCTTAACCATTCCTTTGATGCCGACATTGGTTAAGGCTCTGGACGTTGTTCCCATGTTACGTTGGTTGCTGTCTGTAGCCCCTGCTAACCCAGACAGCCCATTGTTCATGAAGCCTTCTAGCTCTACGTGGGTTCCCCTGCTATATGGGGAGGTTCTGGCCTTTTTGAAGAGACTGGTAAAAGCCATTGGTCTGGATCCCTCTGAGGCCGGTCTTCACTCGTTGCGCCGTGGGGGCACCATGTATCTGCATTCCATTGGAGTTCCCCTCGCGGATATTAAGTGCTTAGGTGATTGGCGCTCCCATGCTGTTTTTCTATATTTGGCTACCACCAACAGTAGGAAAATGACTATTGAAAGCTTCGTTACTACTAGGCTGAACTGTTCTGTTTCTACTAACTGACACCCCCAGTGGGTTTGAACTGCCTCTACATTTTTGGGTGTTTGGCGGTCCATTGACAGCCGCCCATCAAGGCACTCCAGCTTTCAGGGTTTTTTTTCCACACTCGCATATTTATGTTTTAATATATATTCTATATATATTCATATAAATCAAGAGGTAGGCAGCAACGCCACCTAGTGTTTGTATTGTTGACTGCTCCACTCTCACCTAGGGCCCAGGTCACTTGCCCCGCTGCTTCCAACCACACCACACCTATACCTACCTCTTGTTGTGTGAAAAAAAATCTTAATAAAATTATAGGGCGGTCCATTGACAGCCGGCCATCAAGGCACTCCAGCTTTCAGTTTATTTTTTCCACACTCGCATATTTATATGATGACAAATTGGTGACAGAAATTGTTGAACAAATATGAATTGAGGCGCCGTGCGTATATACAGAGAGACCAAAATCACATCATCCTTAGAACGTTTCTTTATAGTTTATCCCGCTAATTTATCCGTCAGAAGTTCTTTGCCAAAACCAAGTGGCTCTACTCATGGCGTTCATAAATATGCATGTCCCTTGTTTCAACAGGTCCTCGCACTAAGGCTAACATCTGACTCTCATCCCTTTATTTATAACTTATTTTAGCTGGAGATAGCAAATGAGTGGCGTTTGCCATGTCAGTTTCCGAGGGTCAGAGTGAAAACGCCTGTGTTACGCCTTGTTCCCAAACTATAGGTTCTATTCAGGTCCAGGGGCGGAATGTGATGAGACAAGAAAGTGTTATTATATGAGACGTGCATATATAGTAATTGGAGTAACACAACATGGCTCCGCTACGGCGGAGAGAATGTAAGCCAGTATATTTCGTCGAATAACCAGCCAAACTCAGGACTAGACCAAGTGGAGATGGTTTTAGGAGCAGGGGCATGTGAGGTGGGGCTGGATACTGAGACAAGTAAACTTGAAGCCTCGAGTAAACATCGAAGATGTGGTTGTCACAGCGATGGACTGGTAGATATAACACTGATGAATCATGGCCATGGGTTTTAGAGGAGCGCACTTTATCATAACATAGTCAGTATGAAACTCAACATCAGAACGTAGTAATACATGCGGGTTGTCTTTAGGGGATGAAACAACATTGCTCTTGCGAAGAAGAGTGCGAAAGCAAATAATAATTGCTAGCCAGTAGATTTCGTGGACGGAATCCTTAGACATCAATCCATACATCAATGACAGCTGTGAAGGGGTAAGATAAAGGCGCTTGACCGACTTCGGGGCCAAGACCTTTTTCAGTCCAGACAGAACAACCTTAATAAGGTAAACATCGCGGAATGGAGTAGGATGTCCTAACATGTTGTGGAGGGATATAATCGCACTGAGGTAGTTGTTCACAGTGGTAAATGTACAAGTGTCAGAGAGGTGTACTAGAAACCTGGCCACCGTAGATGAATCTGCCGGGCAGGATGAAAGCCCGAAATCTTCACAGAACTGGGTGTATCGACGCCATTGTGAACCTCGTGTAGCTAGTGTATTGGAGGCCCATGCCGAACATATGACCTCAGTAACTCTCTTGTCGATCTGGCTTAGGCGAGGTCCTGCAACACAATGAAAAAGTGTCTAAAGAAGGCGAAATCACTATGTACGTCAACTCTAGACAGTAGATCAGCACAACAGTTATTAGAGCCCTTAATGTGCCTGGCAGTAACATATATGTTATGAATAGCTGATGTCCAGAAGATCAAACGTATGAGTGGCATACAAGATTGGTTGCTGCTTCTGCCTTTATTAATCATGCTTAGCACCTGGGTATTGTCGGAAAATAGAACTACATGTAACCCAGCTAACTGTGTGGCGAAGACAGTCAAACCTAACCAAACAGGAACCAGCTCCCATAGGTTAATGTTGATGTCATCTGCATCGAGAGCAGGAATACTTTGGTTGATCCAGTGTCCATGGATATCATAAGCAGCAATATAATCCGGAATCAATTCACAGTCGAAGAATCCAGCCAACCACTGGTTGTTCATGACGAACCCATAACCTGTCTTGCTCGCATCAGAATAACAACAGGGTCCATCACCGAAGTTGTAGCGAATTATCGAAGCTACACCATTGAAGTAAGTGGAAAACTCCAACCAACAATTTAGGTCAGCCTGAAAACCTAAGGAGAGACGAACTCTACATCTGTCGGGGAGTTTCTTCAGCAAGGCTATAATGCGGTGAGAGAACGTTCTACCACCTCTCACTAAACGAGAGCAATGAGCATGTATGCCACACAGCCTTTGGAGTTGCAGCTTTGTAGCTCGAGTTCGCGTCTGAAAGAACTCCAACTCATGCCTGAACTTCAGTAGTTTATCCGGGGGTAAGCGTAGAACCATTTGAAGTGTACCAAGTTCAACACCCAGATATCTTGCACAAGTTGAGGGGGAGGAGCACTTTTTCCATGAGATGATGAAGCCTAGGGACTTCAACAAATTAATAAGCGTCATCTGAGCGAGCTGGCATTCATGAAATAACGGGGCCACACATAAGAAATCATCAATATAATTTACACATTTGATGAACCCACGCCTGTACATACAACGCACCACAAAATTTGTGATAGTATTAAAAATATAGGGTGCGCACTTAAGCCCGAAGCATAAGCGGGTATCTACCAAGTAAGTTGGGACGCCATCAATATACCAATTTATGCCTTGCATTTGGCGATGAGACGGATTCACAGATATGCTCCTGTAGGCTGAGGAAATGTCAATGGTAGCACTAAAACAACCAGGCTCCAACAATGATGATACATAATCTAAAGTAGTAAACTTGAAGGTTTTAGACACTCTTGACATGTAATTATTTATGGAGAGGCCCAGGGGTCTCCGACAATCCGTGATGGGCCGAAAGGAACCATCTGGTTTTTTGATTGCTCCTAGAGCATGAACACACCTAGGTTTTGCAGAAACAGTCACATATTTCCCATCAATAATTTCCTGACGTATCAACCTATTTACAAAGTCAAAAGCATCACCATGTAGAACAGAACTATAATTAGCACATTCATACGGTACAATGTCAGTGATAGAGTCAACAATATCGAACCTGTGTACGATGCCATTTGATATAAAGTTATGCAAACTCACGTCATTTTCGTACCTTAATTTGTCAAACCAAACATCACAATTCATTTGGTTTACCAAACCACCAATGTGAGAATCATTGAATAAACAACTTCTAAACATAGGGAGTTCACTATGCAGACATGTAGGCACAAAATCCAAATGCGATTCCGCAATACATACACCAGTATCAAGATAACATTCATAGTCATCAGTCATACAAGAATCAATACATTCGACAAAATCAATAGGAATATTTCCCATGTCAGATTCTACATAACAGGCTATATCAGTATCATAACATGCATAGTTATTTGAATCAACCTTTGTAGAAGAATTGGAGCAATACTCAGAGTAAATGTCATCATAATCAACCAAGGCTTCAGGGCCGGAGTCGCTGTCCATGTAAACATCAAGGCCTTCAGGGGCCAAGGGTAGCGAGTGGTTACAGTTGATAACATTAGGCTGACGAATTTCGGAATTCCAAGGAAAGGGGGAATCCGACAAACTCCAGATTTCAGGACAATGTAGAGATGTATGTGGTTCACAACTTACAAAGTCAAGATCCGTCCGAGCAGATGAAGGGAAGACGTGATGAGAAGAATCATCTATAACATCGGAGGAAAATGACGCCGGAAGTTGTTGAGGTCCGCCATGACAGTTTGGAGCGGAAGGTGTTTCCCCATGGCGTCATCGGGCTTCCCCTTTGTCTCTGGGGCACCCCACCGCCTTATGTTTCTGTTTGCATAGGCGGCATACATGGCTTTTCGGGCAGTTCTCTGTGACACAATTCCGATAGTTCCAATAAAAACAATTATCGGAAGGGTAGTCATCTGGTATAGCATCACGATTCTTGTTCTTGTTCTTTGACTTGAAGGGGGATCCCGTAGACTGGCCCTGAGAATTCCCCTTCCGACCTTGACCTTGTGCACCTGAGTCACGTTGCTTCGCCAGAACTGCACCGTGGAAGCAGTAATTACAACCCCGGTTATCACAGTCTGGGAACCCTGCCGAACGATTTTTCAAGTAAATGTCAACAACATGGTGGTCTTAGTTGGCGTAAGCCACGTCCATGTAGTCTCCTTCAGACGCATGATGAGTCACAAACTCAAGGTGGGATAAGTAGGAGGCTATGTCACCACCGGAAGACAACAAGTGGTTGGCCACCATGGTCATGCCGTACATCAATTGGCGATACGTCATCTTTTTGTGGTCGACACTTTTCAAAGGAATGTTATTTAGACAGTGCTGATAGTAATATTCGGGTCTAAATACCATACCGATGTTCCTTTTGACAGTCTCAGGATCTACGGCCGCGTTGATCTGGTGTAAAGCCGTTGACACCGGATCGGACAACCAGGCAGTGGTCAGTACAGAAGTATTGGTGTTTTGTTGACCGACGACACCAAACTGAGTGACAGGCGTAGTAGTGACAGGCATAGTGGGAGTAGTCGAAATATTCACCAAAGGGACAGAGCCTATAGGTCCAGGTCCTGTAGGTCCAGGTGTCACAACGGGATTAACTACAGGTGTCACAATGGAGTTAACTACAGGTTTCGACTCAGTCGAGGTACCACTACCAGCAGTTGGAGCACCACCACCTCCTTCAACCTTACCGATCATGGAGGACTGGAAGGTAAGCGTCAGTCTATGTATTTGTTCCAGCATATCTTCCATTCTGCTGTTTTGCAGACTAAATTGGGTCTGCCAGGCTGCAAGTTGATCTTTAGGATTCCCATTAACACTAGGGGAAGCTGCACGATCGTCCTTCTCATTGTAAGCACATGTGTGTCGATGTCCAAATACAACTTCCAATCATCAACCGATCCAGTTTGTGTAATACTTTTGTCACAGGCTTCACGAAAATACCTGCAAGTAGCCTTACTGGGTTCAGATGTGGCCGCATGTTTATGTGCGTATCCACAAGCATTACAAATGGTCATTTTAAGGCAGTCACAGGAACTTCGCAGCAAGAAAAAATTCCTCGTCCAAACTTGACCGCGACCGGCTGGGGAATGCCTTGGCGCGGTAACCTCCTTGGCAACGACACAACAAACAGAATCAGGTGTCAATACCATAATATATGACCCATTCTCACGAAAGTGGTGCAACCCCCCATTTTTTCCACTTATTATTCAATAACTTGGTCGATTCTGATCTGAGAGACAAATGGATTCACTAGATGCATCCGTCTGTACATGAGCGTCAATAAGATATATACTTTTGTGTATCTATAATGTATATTTTATTAATTATGTACTATCTAATCAGGAGAAATACCCAAATAATCACTATCTAATGTATCTATATATAGTTTTTATAGAAAAAAATCCAATTGAATTGATATACATGAATAAAATTCACGGCATAGAATAGGGCATGAAAACCAAACAAAATGATATACATATAATCGATCCATCGATGACAATATTCACAAGGATCCCTCTTCCCATGCCACGTCATAGCTAGGCCCATTGTGACGTCATCAGGTATTGCGACATTAATAATTCCATGCCTATTGTGACGTCGCACCTGTACTATTCCTACCCACTAATATACCTGTTACCGCACTGTGCGGACGTGTATGCCTTTGCTAAAAGAATTTTTTCTGTGGAGGAATTTGTTTTTCTGACATCATGGGCAAGGCGAAATTGTGTGATAAATGCAAGGAGATGCATGAAGGCCCTATTGGTGCTAATTGCCAGAGATCTGACTCGGGAAGTGATTCTGCTAGTGGGAATACCGCTTTGGAGACAAGAATGAACAGTCTTGAGACCATGATGGGGGATCTTATTTCAACTCTTCAAGCCAAGAATGTCACAGCTCTTCCATCCGGATCAGATACTTCTAGCAACGATACTGTTCAATTCCGAGCTCGTAGTGAGAGCCCGGCAGATTCCATCTACAATGTGGGCGTGACCAGGAGGTCAGCGAGAAGGGATAGGTCGAGGTCACGATCTAGGACTCGGTTGCAGCCTTTTGATCCTAAACAAGACTTAGAAAAAGGTGAATTGATCGATTCTTTTGAGAAGTTACTACTCATTAACCTTAAATTAGTTGCTAAACTCGCTACGGATGGCCGCCCAAATATATTGGCAGAATTTATGCTCCCAACTCAATATTTAAGAAAATGGCTAAATTGGGGTGAAAAAACGTCGCCAGACAAAATGGCTGTGCTTTTTATAATTATTTATTAAATTTTCTCTAAATAGTTTGATTTCATTATTACACACGTGAGCAGTTACAAAGGTGCAGTTTGGAGGTGCAGTTCGGTTGATACGAACCGCTCACGTGTACCGTTCGGCCAAAGAAGCAATTTCATTGGTGCAGCGTAGGCCAGATGACGTCGTCCCGACCGCGTAACTTAGGCCTACAAATTGCGGTGAATGAAGCCTCCTCGAGCTAAACTATAGGCTTAACAAGTTAATTTTACTTTTTAACATCCAAATAGAGTGTGTAATAAATAGCAAATGGCCC
This sequence comes from Sthenelais limicola, assembly GCA_942159475.1. NCBI lineage: Eukaryota > Metazoa > Annelida > Polychaeta > Phyllodocida > Sigalionidae > Sthenelais > Sthenelais limicola. The sequence continues at coordinate 77,389,556 of OW804096.1, read as the reverse complement.
TCTTTTCGGGTTCAAACTGATCTCGACCCATCAGAAAACGGGAACTCACCCCTTCGGGGTTCGTCCCGTTTTCTGATGGGTCTCGATCAGTTTGAACCCTCCATCGGGCCATTTGCTATAATAACTATATAGGTTTGGAGACACACACATACCACCATTGGAAGATACTTATTACTTACAATCAGCAGGAATCCTGATAATCAGCAGATAATCAGTGGAAAAGTTAGTTTTTTCACATAATTTTTCCAAATATTAGCTAAATTAAATTATTTTCCACCTAATCTTTAAATACGGTTAGATTTAAGAATTATTTGACAAAATAACCTCAAAATATCTTTCCTGATTTAAATACTGGGCTGTGTACATTGGGCGACGTTTTTTCTCTTGATTAATGGGCGACGTTTTTTCTCTTGACTGATGTGTTACAGGAAAATGAGTCACAAGTCATATAAAATGGATTTTGAGATATCATAATTATTGAAAAGATATGATCAAGTGGATTCCAATGATGAAAACATTAAGGATATTTAACCCTATCAGGGCGAGTAGTGCATTTATGCACTATTATTTGGGTCATTTTCCCCATAATATTGCCTATAAGACATGCTATTCATTTAATAAAACCTGCTATTTTACCCTCTTCCTCCTATGTCAATGTGTTCCAAATGTTGTAAGGACCAATAATCAAAAAAATGTTCTTGTGCCTGGTAGATGCAGAAAATTTGGTGTCCATAATAGATTGTGGCTAAATTGGAAGAATTATAACTCTATTTATGCAATATTCATTCTTCAATTGGAAAAAAACTAAATCTAAATTTATTTTTTTGAAAAAATGCCATTCATTCAGTTTTTCATGCTGAATAAAATGAATGGTCGTAAAAGTTGATGGATTTTGAAAATGGTTCCTTTAGAATGGTTTCCATGGCAACCAAACAGCCCGTTTTTTTCAATTGAAAAGGTGTACACCTGGTAAATGGTTGCTATGGTGACATAAAACATGAAATTTCTAAATTACAACTCATAACAAGTAGAGCAGAAAATTTAGGTTCATGTGCAATTTACTCAGTACAAATCGCATTTCTTACAGCAAAATGGTGATAAAAAGACTATGTGGCATTGTCCTGATTAATTTTCACTGTCTGGACATCATTGCCTTTTACATCATCTATCTCCTTTTAAAAAGTCACTTAGGCTAAGTAGTTTAGCTCAAAATTTAACAGGCAGGCAACTTTGAAAGACTATAACTTCACTAATATTTGGCGTATTAAAAAGATTTTTTCGTTTTTATAATGCTTGGTACGGCCACAATAAGGGACAATTTAAAAGACAACCTCCCTTATCAGACCCTCTGCCCTTAAAGGGTTAAGAAATGTTTCCATATTTCATGTTGGTTGTATTCATGTATTCATGTTTGAAAAAAAGTTCTAAATGGAAAATTACCAATAAAGTTGCTAAATATACTCCACTGGATGATCTTAGGAATTGTCGGATATATCTAATACACTGTCCTGGAATTTGGTACAGATATTGCTATGACCAATAGCAATAAGCACTCCAAAAATGAAAATATTCCAATAAGAATATCTGATGATTTAATCACTTTGAATACTATCACTTTTATGATTTGTGACTCATTTTCCTGTGACACATCATATACTGCAGGAAAATCTTACCATCCTTGAGTGAATAATGGCATGAATGACGAATTTTAAAAACATAATGCTAAAATGGTCTAAAATGGTGTCAGGCATGTATTAAAAACTTCAAAAATAACCATCAAGCTTCATATAATTGACTTAATTTGGCATGGATTGAAGCAAATTTGAAGCTTTAAAATGTGGATATAGACCAAAAATCTGGGTAAGTAATCATACTCAGGGGTAAAAGATAATATTTGATCATATTATAACAGAGAAAATAGAACGATTTGAGAATAATAAATAAAAACACAGTCAATGATAGGATGTTTCATCTGACTGATGTGGGAATCCAGTTTCTGACTTTGGTTGTACCTTGATTTGAAAAGTTTTTAGACAGGAAAGAAAAAACTTTCTTGGCTATTACATCAAGAAAACATTAAGTTAGAGAATGGTGATAGAAATAATTGATGATATACAAATAAAATAAGAGAAATGATCTTTACTAAGAAACATAGGGGTGTGCGACGTTTTTTCACCAACTATTCTACACTAATCTTTAATAACCTCCTGTATGAAACCTAATTGTCTAATTCAATGGCGAACTCAGAGATATTACCGCCTATATAGTACCTTCAATCCTACCAAATCTCTATATCTATATAATTTTTACCCTTTTAGGGCAGACCGCACCATTTTCGTGAGAATGGGTCATATATACATTATATATCTAGAGAAATATAAGAGTAAATATATAGGCTGATATAGGGACAGCACCTGGGGTAGTAGTATACTAAATTATCCATTTGGGAGCGGTGCAGGTTCCCTGATCAAGAGTCAGACTGTCAGACTGTCAGACTGTCGGGTAAACTTTGATTATGGTAACAGGAACCAGAGCTGGGTTACAAGAGACGAAGTAACATTATTTCCTATTAATTCTGGTAGCTCCCCCTCATTTAATCCGCCAGAAGCAGTTGACAACTTTTTATTTTATATTCAGAGTAAGTAGACAAGAACATGATATTAACAAGCGTAAACTGTAGTTTTTTTTCATTTAAGGGCCTCCTGGCAGATCTGCTGTAGAAACTGGTTTCTATGCTGAAGGGAGTGTACAGCCCCCTTTTTTCAACTGAATGATTACTGTAATTGTCCTTTGAAAAGTAAAATATTCGTTGAAGTCATCCTTGATAAATTCTTACTGATGTGATTTTGGACGGCAGATTGTACGACATTAATATGGGGCCATCATATATAAACTATTTCTGGTAGAGATTTTAATTCATCTTAAAAAGCCTCATCTACTTTTGGTCCATCTCTTCATTAGTTGTTCTCTAAATATATGCCATTATTTTCACTGTGTATATACTGTGTAATAAAACACCATACATATAAATGTATGGCATTTTATTTTCATTAAATATTCACTTCTATCTTTTGTCTAAAAGGGAAAGATTCGTTAAATGACATATTTCGAAAGTACGTGTGGTCCTTGGAAGTTTCAATGGCAGTTGGAAAGCTCAAATCTGAAGGGACTGGAGTTGGTTTAATTTGTTGACAGGCATATCAGAAAAACAGAAAAGTTCATTTAATTCATTCACAAAGGACTATGGATTTGTGATAGGAGGTCACATTTCTTGTGGAGACATCCTCGTAGATGTTAAATTAATCTTACACTGGTTTATGCAGGAGTTTGACAACGCTTTGATCATAATGTTAGTCTTCCTGAATGGTCATACCTAAAAAGTTGGAACTTGTTACCCAATCACTCCTGCTATCATGGTTGATCATATTTTTTCTCATGAAGATTTCAATGGATGCCCACAGATGGTTTGTTAATATTGCTCCATTGGATGTTTTGTTTAGTCTCATGTATTCCTGCATTCATTATGTCTTTATGTGTTTTCAGTGTTAATAAGTGCAATAGCATCTGCATAGAGTTGACTATGTCCCGTGACAGGTAGTCTATCTAGATATCATAAGTATATTTTAGGAGGAAGAGAGAGGGTCGTCTCAGGAACGAGCCATAATTATTAATTATATTTCCATACACAACCACCATCACCGTGCAACCTTGAATAATGTCAGGATCAGCTCATAGATAACAGGGATGAGCTCAAATATAGCCAGAGCAGATATGCCCAGCCACAGACCAAGCTGACCACCCAGGTCTCCCAGCAATTCATTCAGGGTATACGCAGGCCTTTCAGTGGATATAACTGTATATGGATTATAAAATTGTACCCTAACCCTAGTAAAACACTCCCGAGCTACCTGCTTAGCTCCTCCATGACTTTGGTTTATCCTACGTTCCAAATCATCTTTGATATACTTCCATTTATCTGTCAGGTTACGTCTACTGTAATTTTCCTCCATCATTTCCATAGCTTTTGGCATGAAGTCGTGCAGGTCCTCTTCCGGAGGCCATGGGGAAGATGTAGTGTGGATGGTGTATGTTTGGTCATGGCAGGGCAATAGACATTTTCTTAGTAAGTCTGTTGCCGCTCGTCCCCTAGCTTTGTAAATACATTTACTAACATTTTTCCATCGTTCCAGTGTCCTAGCATTTGCTAAGGAATGATTGCCATTTTCTTCGGAGGTTTCATTCAGTTTAAAGCAAAATTGCATTGATGAGTTGCTGAGGAAAATATTTGGTGGATACACAGTACCGAATGCATCTTTGCATCCACACATGTCATACACAGATTTCATGAATAATCCATGCAAACACGCTGTCGGTCCTATTTTATATGTCCTTCCCCGTGGGAAGGTGATTGTTTCATTTTGGCATTGTCCATAGGGTGGGGTGGCTCTGTTATAGATATTTGCTGCAACGTGAAAAACAAAGGACTGCCCTGCTGGGATGTCATAGCCTACATTGCTGATATCGGGATAGGTTGATGTATGGTGTATTGCGATGCGTATACCATCTGGAGCATAGTTCTGATGGAATGTTGAATAATGAGGTCTGAAAGCCACCCCACCTCCTGTGTAAAATACCAAGCTTAAGCTTGTTTGGACACCTGGGAGGAAATCTCCCAAGTGAGGGCGATCATCTGACGGTCTTAAGGTATAACATTTTACATAGTCGTAGTGATGCAACCCTGATATATATTTCATTGAACAATTGAACCGCCTGAATTTACAAGATACCAGAATATCTGCCAAGCCTAATGAAAAATTTCTCTGAAGATCCTCACCCATTTGATTGGAAATCAAAGCGCTTGTCGATAGAACCAATTCAGATTGTGAAAGTATCTTCATAACAGCTGCTGATCTTTCAAATTTCCTCAAAAGCTTTACAAATTCTTCACCTTCGTTATCCAAGGGTGTTTCATTAAGATATCGATAGTTATAGGCGATGTTTCCAGTGAGTAAATCCAGTGGTTTTGGATTACAGAAAGTCACTGCAGGAAAGAATTCTCCAGAAGTGATGATTTTTGAAGATGTTTGAGTGGCGAATATAAAATAATAAATAATCAAGTCTTTCGCCCCGGTGATTAGAAATGCAAATCCTAAAACTGATAAAATCATCCACATTGCCCGCATTGCAATTGACTTAGATTTTGTGATGAAAGATACCGTAGCTATAGAACTATTAGAAGCGAAGTGTTTCAAAGTGATGGCGACCTGGTCAAGTTTTCTTAGTTGCGGTCTGGATGCCTTACTGGTGTCTTGAGTGTTTTCATACGTTTCCATGGTTACTTTACCACATCAAATGGTAATTACGACAGCATTCACTGCAACAAAATATTAGCGCAATTGATTGTTAATTCTATGAATACATATGACACATGTTTCCGAATCTAATAAATATTTAAAATTTCTGTAAACCGAAACACATCTTTTAGGGCAGAATTAGGTCCATTTTAGACTTACATGGCTATGGGATAAAACTCCTAAAAATTGTCAAAATTATAGATCCAAAGCATTGTTTTTAACTAATTTTTTGCGGAGGTAGTTTTTTTCGGTGATTATATATTCAGGAATACATTGTGGGAAATCTATTTATGTAATCAATTTTCTCCTTTTGTTCAAAATTTGATATATTATACGGTAGCATTCCGCACTTTTATTAATAACGTAAACGCGGAGGACGTTCCGATGCTATCGATATCATAGCCATTTATAGGAACTTTTTCCAAAATTCTAATTCATTGATATAAAGACTTGTCAGTGTTATGAAGAAGAAAAACGTGTATATTTTCCATAATGATAGATGAGTACTTCCGTCCAATACTATAAACGCATGATTATTGATTTGTTTTGAGTACACGTTTATGATTCAGGTTATTGTTTACAATTATAGCACTCTCGCCCATTACAGGTGGTTTTTGTCAAGTGTATTAAAGTGGGGTGACACTATTAGATAAGGTCTTCATTATTTACAACATAATTATTAATCACATAAGTTACTAAGTTACTACATATATAAGATAAAGATAACAACCCAACATATCACCGTTGAATGACCACAACAATGGACAATGGATAATGAGTATCACTAGTTATTAATGCTCTTTATTCTCCATTTTCATCGATGTCTTTGTACTTGTATCTTATGCTTGGTAGGCTTGGAGATCGGTGTACAGAACACATCCCCATATTTCCTGTCATGAAAATTTGCAAATATAAACTATTATATTTTTGTTAAAAAGGCAATCAGATGAGGTCTCTATAACCTAAGCGACCCATTTATACAGATTATTAACGTCTATGTCTATAACTGTGAGCCATTAACTCTTCATAGTATCCCGCATCGATTCAGAATCCACGCGCGGCGAAAGTATGATGGCTGCCGTGGTGAGTGCAACTGGACGGAAGCCTGGCTACGCGTACCTCAACAGCTCTTTTTACCGACGGCTTCAATGTGCGTGGGCTAAATATCAATGAAAAGGCATACGACTTAGTGTCTACAGACTTAATTGGTACTTATTCTAATTGGCATACCCCAATCTTGAAGCGCGCACCTGACATGCAACGTCGTTGGGCGAAATCGGACAGACCCGAACATTTTATTACAAATCCGCCCCTTGAATTCTATGCCATAACAATAGGCCGCGTAAGTGTCATGGCGGCGGGGCGCGAATTAATGAAAATTAGTCGCGTAGTTGTACCGATGTGTGGACCGGAAGTAAATAATCCCCATAGAGTTAGCATTGGAGCGATAAATAATCACTCTATACATCGTCCCAGTAACGGTTTGACGATTATGAAGGCTATAGTTGAAATCGTTTGCCTCTAAAGATGGATATACGGGGTATGTAAGTTAGAACTCATAAAACTTTATGATCGATGGACAAACAGAGATTATTTATCTCCGCAATGGTGGGGCTATGGGAGCTTTCTGAAGCTTACGAGGTTTTCTTGTAAGCGTAAGGCATTGCGCGCGCAGACCCCTCCCACGTCACTTCCTAACATGCGACGTTCCCACGTCGGCGTTCCTCCTCTCTCTCTCTGCCTCTCGTGTCTGAGGAAAGTTTTTTCTGTGTGACTTTTGGATTGGCATCTTTTTCCTTCCAAAACTCCTCATTCTGCCAAAATCTTCGATATGGCTGAAGCTGAACCAACAGGGAACACGGAGGGCGGGCAGGGAGAGAGTGATCAAGCTCCTCGACAGACTAGATCTGGGAGAAAAGTGACGGACACCCCGCGCTACGCCAAGAATCAAAATGGCCAGAAGCGCGCAGCAAAAGGATGCGCAGTCGCCACCGTCACCCAAGCGGGCTCGCGGCCCCGAAGAATCTGAGTTCGTCACTAAGACAGACTTCCAGACCATGATGCAGACGGTGCTAACGGCGATTGACGAGGTAAAAACTTCCAGAGCCGAGCCTGGTCAGCCCCAGCCACAGGGCAAAGCATCAAGCGGAGCCCTTCCTGACACGGCAACGGGAGTTTTACCTCTGACATCAACAGCAGCACCGCCCAAGCGTCCTGTCACCAACTCGAGGCCGGCTGTCAATACTGTCACCACGCCACAGCCGACTGCCATGGGCCTTCACCAGGTCTCGATGACTGCTCCTACAACACCGGTTGTCAACTTCACCACTCCTGCTGTTACACCGGGCTTTGCAGGCTTTGCAGGCTTTGCAGGCTTTGCAGGCTTTGCACCACAAGTAAGCGCATCTCACATCCCTCAAGCTTCACAGGCTCAGCCCCAAGTGATTACTGATCCAAACCAACGCGCTCAGCACGTCGCAGGGAATGTATTGCCAACTCTGCAGCCAATCTACACCCCGGCTGCAAACATTCCCCCGCCAGCTGACCTTACCAGCTTGTATCGTGATTCCAATCTTGCTTACGACGCACTTGACAGGCACTACCCCACAGTGGGTGCTCTGCGGGGTATGTTGAAATTCATTCTTCCTTTCTCTACTCCGGAAGCAAGCTTGCCCCCAGACATGTATTCGAAAATTAGGAAAGAAAAGAGAGATCTCTCTTTCCCGGAGTATGTATGCGGGATGGCCCGCATGGTAAACAACACGCTTACTGCTGGATGTAGGCCCTATCAGATGCTACTACACCTCGAGGCTATGGCCGAGGACACATCCATGTTCGATTGGAGTGGGGTCAGACAGTGGTCTCAGTCTTGCCTCGCTTTAATCAATGAAAACCAGGCGTCGTGGAATGATACTGTGAGGTTTCAATTCCAAAGATCCCGCCTATGCTGGAGTTCTAAATCAGTTTCCTCGAGTGCAAGTGTTTCACTTCCATGCATGTCTTACAACTTCGATGAGTGTGATGCGGCTGGAGATCATGATGTAGGAAGCGTCCGCATGCTACATAATTGCGGATTCTGCTTCTACCTCACGAAGGGTCGTCTCTACCCACACCCGAGCAAATCATACAACAATAAATCCAAGATGCCTGAGAAAGGAAATCAAAAGGACCAGAAAAAGGGAGCTTCGACTCAGTGGGTGAGTGGGAAATCATCATTCACCCCAACTGCAGATAAATCTAAGCAGTAACTCTCAGCTTTAGTAGGACCAGGACTTAAGTGTTAGTTCAGAGGTTTCGTTACAGTGCCACATTGTTTACACCGGAAGTGCATTGACTCTTCTCCTTCATTCCAGGAGAGCTCCATTGCAAATGGCGGAGATTCCGCTCACCGCTTGGAGGAACATTCTGCAGCATCTCCCACCGCTGCTGCTAGCCAGCAGCAGGCTGTGAATGCATGTGCTTATATAAATGAATCTGAATCCTCCATTATTCATCTCTATGACAATATTTCGCCTCCGGTGAGCACTGATTTACACCTGAACTCGTTGTTGAACCTTTCCCCGTCCTGTGCTCCTCTCCTCGTGTGCCTGGACTCGGAGCCTTGTGTGTGTTTACCTCCGGCCAGTTCTTCGCAGGGGGAATCGCTAGTTAACTTAGATGCGATTCCTGTGTTCCCTGCCCCAGTTCTTAACTTTGAATTACCTTCAAGTTCTCCCTCGCAGGAAGTTTCTCATCATGGAGATGAGGAATTGTGTTTTCCTGTCGATGTTGACTTTAATATCTTGCATGGCCCCGACATGGACCCCGCAACTGACGGAGCGGATGAACTCCCCGCCCCTCGGGCTGGTTGGCCATTTCCATGAGGTCTCGATAGTGAATGTGTTTTGATATATGAGGCAGTCAGAGCATGCCCCCTTCCAAACATGTTTGGAGCAAGAGTGCCGCTTCCAACTAAAATTAAAATCGACAATTGGAATTCTCTCATGACTGGCCACGAGATGGATAATGTAATCGTAGAGGGCCTCAAGTATGGTTTCCCACTGCAATTCCGAGGCCCCCCTCTCTTGACGGACTCCCCCCCAGAGAACCATCTCTCGGCGAGAGCTTTTCCAAACCATGTCAGTGAGTACATTGAAAAAGAGTCTTTTCTTAACGCTTTAGCGGGACCATTTAACATGCCCCCCTTCACACCTTGGTGCCATGTCAGTCCCATGATGACTCGGCCAAAAGGTTCCACCGATAAGAGAAGAGTAATCGTGGACCTTTCTTTCCCCGACGGGGGTGTGAACAAATTTATCTCGAAGAATTTCTTCAATGGTCTACATGTTTATCATAGACTCCCCACCATTTCTGACCTCGTCGCCTCTTTACAGCGCACCGGAAAAAATGCAACTCTATCGGTCATAGACCTGGAGCGAGCATATCGACAATTTAAGGTCTGTCCGCTTGACTGGCCACTCCTTGTCATCAAGTTCGGAGAAAAATACTATTTTGACCGCTCTCTGCCCTTTGGGGCAAGAGCTAGTTCTTTTGTGATGCAAAGTATAGCTGACTTCATCACTCGTGCACTCAGGACCAAGGGTGTGCTTTCTTACATGTATTTAGATGACATTATACTGGTTTCTTCCGACCAGGCTTCGGCCCCCTCCGATCTGGTGACTGCTCTTGCTCGACCTACTTGGCCTCGATATCTCTCACCATAAGACTCAAGGCCCAGATAAGCGTGTAGTCTGGCTGGGAATTACCATCGACGTGGAAGACAACTCCTTGTCAATTCCTCCTTTAAAACTCCAGGATATTCAATCCTGCTTGGCCCAGGCTCACGCCCAGAAATCAATCTCTACAAAACAGGCACAGTCAGTCATCGGGAAGATTAATCACCTAGCTAAAATCGTGACCCCGGCGAGGGCTTTCATCAACCGTCTCCTAGCGGCCCTTCGCATGGCCAAAGGGGGGCCGGTATCAATAACAAAGTCAGTATCATCAGACCTCGCCTGGTTTCTTAAATTCTTGCCGGAACATAACGGGAGAGCTATTATACCCTCGACGGAGATTGCACTGACAATCTGGGTTGACTCTTCTATCTCAGGAGCGGGTGGCTCTGACGCAGTAGGCTGGTATGCCTTTAAATATACAAGCTCCTTTATCTGCGATGACATCAATCACCTGGAGGCAGTCAACTGCCTCGCTGCAGCTAGGCTCTTCTGCTCCCCCTCTGATAGCGGCAAAGTTGTCAGGATCTGCTGTGACAACGCAGCTGCCGTCCAATCATTGTCTGGGGGCAAAGCTCGGGACCCAAAGCTTGCTGCTTGTGCACGGGCCTTTTGGTTCTTAGCTGCCAATCTACAGCTCTCCTTCAAATTCATTCATATCCCTGGGGTCTTGATGGACCTGCCCGACGCGCTCTCCAGATCTTTTGATTCGGACGAGTTCAAAGTGAAAGCAGCTTCCATAATTACCCTCAAGGGCCTTATATCACGAAAGATGTCCCTCGACATGTATGATATATCTGACTTTTTCTAGATCAACTCCAGGCTTCCCTAGTCGAAGCAGCTTCTTCTCGCCAACGTCTCGCCTACAGGCCTGGTACGGTCGCCAATCGCCAGTCAGCAGTAACTCTCTACCTGGGCTTCTGCGCTTGGCTCCAACTCAACTTCTACGACCCCAAGCCTTCTGACCTGTGTTGGTTCATCGAGTACTTAGCTGCTAACGGTAGAGTAAACACTACCATTAAAAATATAATATCTAGCTTAAAGTCTTATTATAGGCTCGCAGCCTTATCTACTCAATCATTTGACTCTGCTCTCCTGGCTACGGCCCTTAGAGCTCTCGATCTTACATTAAGGCATGTGCCTCTACAGAGAGACCCAGCTACTCCTCTCATATTACGTCAGGTTGTGAATTTTGTGTCGACGAATAGGTATTTTCTACAACTCAGAGCAGCCTTTGTATTAATGTTTACAGCTTTTCTTAGGCAGAGTAATTTATGCCCTAAGACGGTCAATACTTTCAACCCTTCTCGTCAACTTACTATTAATGATCTTACCATATCTCAATCAGGTGTTGAAATTAATATTAAATGGTCAAAGACTCTGCAGACAGGACTTGCCCCTCGCTCAATCTTCTTACCAGTAATTCCAGGTAGCGTCCTCTGCCCACACCTCGCGATATCACAGCTCTTAATGACTCTCCCGCGCAACGGCTGGTCGCCTCTCTTTATCGATGATGTCGGCCTCCCTATGACTTGTCATTTCCTAGCAACCCAATGGACACTTGCTATTCAACATCTAGGATACGACTCTACTAAATTCTCCTTACATAGCCTGAGGAGAGGCGGAGCCTCCTTTGCTTATTACCAGGGTGGAGCGAACATTAACGATGTACGTTCCCACGGAACTTGGGCCAGTGATTCGGTTCTTGCATACCTCCGTCCTCCCTCAGGTATTTCTACAACGGTGCATTCAGCGCTCTTAAAACGTTGACATTAATGTTTACTTAACTCTTCGAGTTTGGCTATATTTACTCTTGATATGATCTTCATCATTGTTCTACACGAAACAGATATGTACAACTCATTGTCTACTATCACTTGATGTAAAATAAAAAATGAAATGCCCACATATGAATAAACAACAAAATTTAACGTTAAGTCTGTGTTTTGTCGTAATGTGCGCGACATGTCCACATGACGTCATGAAACTGCAACAGTAGCGCGACTCAAAAACTCGCTGCCGTGGACTACTTACGCGCCCTATACTAGTTTGTACCACTAAGTGTAATATTGATTGAGTTTATTCCAGTCTACTAAGTGGAGAATGAGCCTATACTGGAGCACAAGTAAATTTCATAAGAACTGAGTTCCACTATAATAGTGTATCGTTCTCCTTTAAGGTTGTGGCCAGTACAGATTTTCCATATTAGTGCGCCCTATATTAGCTTCCGAACTATGTTCACAGGATGGGAGAGTACTGTATGGAAAATTGGCGGCGGGGAGGATGACAAATGGGAGAATGAGCAGTGGGGAGACCGCCTATAGATGGGAGATTTTAGAAACAATTATTATTTGGATTCAGCTTAGATATACATTTATACTCCGATGAGATCCAAGGGGGAGAGTGTTGGCGGGGAGATTGTTGACGGGGGGAACGCCGGACACCCTAATACATACAATGTCATGTACGTATTGTCAGAGAACGAGTTATTATGATGGAATTACTTATGAAAACATGTACATATGTGTTAAAGAAACATATATCAATGTGTAACGATCGGTTCGGATGCAGAGGAAAGATGTAATTAGCTGCCGAGGATTCGGTCGCCACTGCAATCTAGGGTAATGCACTGCTATAGTTTATGACAGGATAATTAAACAACGGTGATTTCTCCCTGATGTCGATGTGTGGAAGGAATACCATTAGTCCCAGTTAATCAGTTAACATCCTCATAAAAAAACAGTTGGGCCATGGGGTAGGCTCGCCTCCCTCGCCCCAATTTGGGGGAAAGTTCCCCCTGTCTTGGCTTTAATCCTTTCCCCTCGATATCAGGTAGCCAACGTTTTATGACACTTAGATCATGTAGCCGATGTCTATGACACTTAAATTACCAAAACATTGTGTTGTTCTCTCCCTTCCCTCTCCCCCCTTCCCCCTTCCCTGTTAAGGAATACAGCGCTAAACTATATAGATGCCAAGTATCTGAGTAGTATAAATAAAAGGCCGCTGCGTCGGTCGAGATCATTCTGGACCTGGACCCCAGAGAATAGACACCTACAAAGTCTATTCTTTTGACTGGAGTCTTTTTTCATGTCTTAGTCTTATTCTACCTTCACATCACGAGACTTAGACATGACCTTAGTGACCAAGTATTTCACCTGAGTGACCAATTATTTTCCCCTCTAATAGTTCCATATATAGTATCTTTCCTTATCCCAACAAAAGCTTCCAGATCAGCAATGCCAGCAGTATATATATTATAAGTGTGTGAAATGAGTATAAAATGAAGCTTCATCCTACAATCGTTGGTGTGTATCTGAACTTGCTAGAGTCAGTATTATATATGTATGTTGTGGAACACATGAATAAATTAATACTTGTTAAGTAATGTCTTATCTCGATGATAAATAATATGGTTTGATGGTGATAATTTATTACCACCAACTTGACAGCTAAATCAGCCATCTCGGAATATAATAGAAAAGGTTCGATTCAGTTTGGTTGATGTGGTGGTCATAATAAATCACCAACCCAATTGACAGCTCAGTCAGTGATCTTGGGTTGTATAAGAAAAGTGACCCATTTTAGATTTATTCTAATTTCTGTCGTTGAAATGTTGAGTCATGTAAGCCATTTTTGGATAAAACAACGAATAAAAATTGACTCATGGTGATCAAGCATGTGTTAATGTCATGAACAATCGAAACAGCAGATCAAGGATTGTTTGAAAGATTGTGATTGATTAAATAATTGTGACGAATATCTTAATGATTATGCTACGCTATGCTGGGGTATATCTGAATTTGTGCCTCCTGTCAGTCTCCTAGCACCCAGTCCTACACCTAGTCTGTAGGCCCGACCCACGTCCCCAGCTGTCCGAGCTGTCGAGTCCGAGCTGGGTCTGGCCTACAGACCAGACTGGCTGCACTATTGTGAAGCTAGCTTCTGTCAGATTTGAATTGACCCATGTGAAGCGATTGTACTCCACTCAAATTATATTATTTGCAAATATCAAATAATCTAATGAATACATAGCTGTGATAATCCACCCAAAAGATACCTATGCAAGTCGTGGAAATCTGCAAGTACATTTCCAAATGACATATTATAGTTAACATGTTGCATAGTGATCTTTAGCCACTTTAATACGTCTGTTGAATGGAATGCGTTCGTTGTTTTCAATTTCCACCAGATGGAGTATACAATTGAACAAGGTGTACACCCATGCTTCTATCTGGTGGTTGTTATGACAATTACCAGTTACACTTACGGAATATGCAAGATAGAAGGTGGTTTAGGGCCTGTAATGATATAATTGCCATCACACAGTTTACAATGGGCTCTGTGAGTACTGGAATCTACTGAAGGACTGACTTTGATCCACTATCAGTTTTCACACCATCCACTATCACTTTTATATATAGTTGTATGGAATCTTTTTCTCATTTTCAAATACCTTTTTTTGCACTTATCAGAACCCTTTGGGCAGAATGGTGGCCCCTATCATCGTTTGCTGTAATAGTTTCACTTATTATCATTGACCTCGCTCATTTTCATTCGGCCCATTCAACTTCAAAGTCTTGCATTAACATTCTCTTGAAACCTTTTCAGCTTATTCATATAGGATATGTAAGGTAATATTTGAAGTACAGAGCATGAACATACTATTGTGTTTTCATTCAAGAATTCTTGAATAAGTGTAACGAATAGGCGGGCAGGCTATACAATACAATATTTTCATATTTAAATCTAATTGCCCATCAAATGCTTATATTAGAGGCATCTAAAATTGATTTAGCTCCTCCTGTAATAATCCATCCCCGAATATAGGGCCTTCACTAAGACCAGAATTCAGGTGCTACAGTATCGTATTTTACATGGTTCCATAACTTGTAATGAGTATGAGTAGGCTACAAATATTATGATAAAAAATAAGGTGATATGTGATTTTTGCCCGGAAGTAGATAACTTGGTGCATTTCTTTGCTAGCTGCCCAATACGCATAAGTTGTGGTCAGTTAGACCCAGTTTGGTCAGATTCTGGGGTGTATTTTTGTCACAATAGACCACGGCAATAACTTCCAGCACTTCCGGTAAGGAATGGGGGTTATAGACGTCGAAAGAACTGGTAAATAAAAGTCAGTAAGTGGTAAATAACAGTCAGCTAGCAGCTAGTAGTAAATTACAGTCGAATCAGACCGAACCGGGTCTAAAGCACTAATACCCGAGGTTTTGGATGGTCTAAGTGGTCTGTTGCCTGGTGGACAATTTGAGGGGCTAACGCCCCTCAAATTGTCCACCAGGCAACAGACCACCCAGTCCATCCAAAACCTCGGGTATTAATGCTATAATATTATCACATGGATCTATATGGAATAGAAAGAATACGTGATCCTTCTTACCCCAAGAGACATCCTCGTCGGAGTGCGGATGGGAAATATCCATTCTAAGATTATAAATTGCCTGATTCTGCATGTTAAGGCGTTTATCCATTACCAAAACTTGTTTGATGGGGTTAGAGTGGATACATTATCTGCCCTGTACGAGCTAAGATCTAGATGTTATATTGTGAGATAAACGATAATAACGGTAGAATCCAGAAAAGAGGAAAAACAACTGTGGGGTCGCTTAACAGCTTATATGGAAGAATATATCGAAATTCTTAAGATTTAGATTCTTTTTGAATGGACCTTTTGGGTTACCCTGATGAGTTAAATGAATGTCACTTCCGATGACCATTTTTTGTTTAACCAAGTCTCTTTACTGTGTATAGATGCGCAATGGAAATAGAATTCCTTTGCAAAAAAAAGAATCCGTCCCCGAATCTGATTGAGACTATCAAACTATTGCTAGCAAGGACCAAAGACCCTGTGGATGATGAGTGTCGTATATCTGATTAGCCATAGTTTAAATACTTAAGAACGGGACACCGGTAAGAGAACGCAATGGGTGCATATATTTATTTAAAAAATTGTAAGATTAATATATTCATTATAAACTGTTTTTTATTAATGGCTAAGAATCAACCGACAGAGGTTATTTTTGCAATAATATTCCATAAGTGTGAAAGCCTTCTATAACGAAGTTTGTGTGAGGTATAGAGCTATTGATCAGCTACAATGTTGTTTTTATCAATTCAAGTCGCAGATGGAATGACAAAGTAGACAAGTATGTAAAGGCTATTATGGCTGTTCTTGGACATATGGAAATTGGTTAGTCCTTTCTTTTTTTCCTTTCTTTTTTTCTACCTTAATAGGTTATCCTATTAATTAATTAATAGGTTAACCTATGTATAGAAAATCAGAAATCCCCCCCCCCCCCCAATTTAAAAGGTGGTTTAATTTAACCTGTTAAATGGGAATGGGTATATATAAGTAATAAAGTATATGTTTCCAACAACAATTTAAACAAAACATCTGATTGTACCTGATTGGCCTGATCAACAACATAAATAGAAAAAATGTATGACATAGTTAACACTAATGTGATGGGAACATTGTGACCAATCATTTTACAGTACTTGTTACGCCACTATTTGCATTAGTTGTTGCATCAATGGGTGAGAAAATTAAATAAAATACCAATCCATATGAGTAGCTATCAATCTAGAACAAATTGCAGGGATACCGTATCAAAACTGCTTCATTCCCATTACTGTATTATAATCAGGGGTGAAATAATGGCGACCAGCATTGTTTTCTTTCTATTGGTATTAATTTGTATAGCGGAGATACCGTATACTCTAGAATTGTTTCACATATCTGATAAGGCTACATTAAAAGGATTATGGACGACACTGAATTCTTTAAAAAGCATTTAATTAAATAATTTAGATAATGTGCAGCCTTCAAAGGCATGGGAAAACCACAAAGGTGTTTTGAAATGATCGTTTTCTTTTTATACTCAGGTAATTATGATTATTTGCCAATAATCAATCAAATTAACAAGTATTTCCTTTCTCATCAGGTTGCAGAACCAATAGAACAATCAATAATAAAGATCAATTTATTGTAGGAAATGCTAAAGGAGTGTCATTCTACATCAATATTGTGGGATTCCAAGCACCACCTCACAGTTTATTCTCAGTAACACATCACATTCTACCATCAATTCAAATTGACTATTCACAATTTAAATAATTTCATTGTAAATTGAGAATTGACCAAAATTTTAAGAAAGGGGTCGACAGTTCAATTAATCCAGCATTAGGTTTGATTAATTGCTTTTGCAATGTATATAAGGGAGTTTGGACTATTGACAGAGGAGACACTTAGGACAAACGGCCCCAGGATGACAGCGGTCTACAACTTATTCCTGCTCCTAGTCATTGCCTTGTCTGTACAGGCAGCAAGGAAGGTCAACGTACAGGAACGCATGCTGAAGGCTAAGCGTGATGTCGAAGAGGGACTGGAGCGTTCAGCTCGTGCTGTGATGGGTTTGACCAAGGGTGAAGACCTGAAGGAAGGGCGACACGTGTCCACACCTCATGGAAACCAGAAGATCAAATACCAGGAGACATACCTCGGCGTTCCAGTCGAGGGAGCCTCTGTTGTCATGGAGAAAGCCGCTAATGGTCAATTCACACACGAAGCCATTGGGCATTTAGTGGAAAATCTTGATGACGATTTGAATGGTGTGGACCCTGGGTTCGATGCGAACGAAGCCATGCACATACTTGCCAGAAAGTTCTACGATAGGCCTGAAACTGTAAGGTTCGATCCCAAACGTGATGCCAAGCTCGAGGTGGTGATTAGCGATGAAGGGGATGATGTTGTGTCGGCGCGATTGGCCTACAAGCTAGCCTACACTGTGGAGAACAGTCACAGAGTGTCCAGGCCCACTGGAATCGTGGACGCTGACACTGGTGAGGTCCTAAAGAGCTGGGATGGGCTTTCCGTTAATAACATTCGGGGACGACCAACACCTAGAGTCAAGTCCAACTATGAAATAAATGCTGTAGGTGGTAATGAAAAAATTGGCAAGGCAAAATATGGTGGGAGCCAGTACAAAAAGCTCCAGGTCACCAACATTGGGAACGGGACATGCATCTTGAAAAATAACGTGGCCCGAGTGTACAATTGTTACCAGAGTTGGGACTGTTCGAAATATGAGAGCGAACCCTTCTCCTTCCCATGCGATGAAGGATATGAAGATGGTATCAACGGAGCATACAGCCCCTTGAGCGACGCTATGTTTTACATCGATGCCACTTATGAAATGTTCTCCGAATGGTATGGCATAGAGAAGCCACTGCAGAGGGCGGGTGAGAGTGACAGTTCCTGCAGTGCTAGGGTACATTTTGGATCAGCTTTCGAGAACGCCTTCTGGGATGGTTACTACATCACTTTCGGTGATGGCAAGGACAAATTCTACCCACTCACAAGCATCAATGTTGTTGCTCACGAAATATCACATGGTGTTACCGAGATGAATTCGGGTCTATATTATTACGGAGAATCTGGTGGTATGAACGAAGCTTTTTCAGACATGTCAGGAGAAGTAGTGGAATTCTATGCTAGCACCAAGGCCGACTGGTTGGTCGGGTATGAGATCTATAAGAAGCAGGATGGAGCTTTGAGATACTTCAAAAAACCCAGTGATGACGGCAGGTCAGTGGATGATCAATCTGGCTACTGCCCCGGAATGGATCCCCACTTCTCCAGTGGTATCTTCAACAGGGCATTTTACTTCCTCAGTGTCACGAAAGGTTGGGACTTAAAAAATGCCTTCCATCCATTTGTGATTGCCAATGAACTCTACTGGACGCCTTACTCAACTTTCTATGAGGCTGCATGTGGTGTGGTTCAGGCAGCGAAGGACCTAGAACTTAAATCAGAAGATGTGACAGAAGCTTTTAGAAAGGTTAGAGTGGAGCCATGTAAAGACACCAGAAAAGGGGTCAGTGCCATGTCTGAAATATCTGCTCCAGCGGGACACAAAGTCATTTACCATGTGACGATTGATAAAGAAATGAAAATGGACACTCTCAGTTTTAGCGTTCAGGGTCGAAATGTTGAGGCTCATTTGCACACTCCAGGGTGTGACCATTGCGCCAAGTCGCATTGGTTCAATAACATTATAGATGTATGCGATCCTGTGCCTGGCCTTTACATGATCGAGTTCTCATCCAAGACAGAGTTGGTCAAGGCAGCCCTAACCATCTCAGGACCAACGACTCAACTACTTGACAACCTAACACTAGCCAATGACAATGAAACCATCCTAACAACCTTCCACATGCCTGAGTCTGCAGTGAAAAGTGGCAGCCAGGTCATCCTCAACGTGAACGTAGCTAAAGGCGGGCTTATTGCTCTTATCAGACACAAGGAAAAACCTGACTTCGAGAACTTCATTTTTGACTATATTCTCTGGTCCGGTTACCCTCGCACGGTCTGCAAGGTACTCCCAGGGGAGTACTATATTCTCTTCAGAACCTGGAACCCCAAAGGAGCAACTGGAATCAGTGTGTTTGCCACTCATACTCTTCTTGGTGAACGCATCGATACACCTCCGATAATGACCCGACCACCTGCACTAGATGACAACTTGGACTAGATACTCCTTTCAGACTACAATACACCTGTATTCATCAACATCAGGGAGGCATACTGGTCGTTAACTGCCAGTCAATACTTTCTAAAGGTGACGAGTCCGAGAATTGACAAGCTACAATTTCGTAGAAATGGAAGCAAAACTGCCTCATATAAATAAAACAAAATTGAAAATGTTCTGGGGAGATAAGGACAGAATGTATTAATTTGTTGAGACGAGCAGCAAGACTTGGATACACCACTTTTATAACGTGAGTTAAAGTCTGCAAATAAAAGCATTAACCAGTCAAAACTGGAAGTCTTTTCTATAATACACTTTCCAAGATTAAAATATTTTATGCACTTAAATATTCATGGCTAGACCCTACATCGTGAAATAGCGAGGATTGGATTAGCTTTTGCCGAAAGTGGTATCTGAAATTGCTTACCTGAACTTGTGCGATGTTCTCCTCCTTACTACCTGCATGCTGCTCATGCTCTACCTCCCATCCCATCCAATGTATTGCGTCCTTATTCAGGGTTCCATCCCCTCCATGTGGGCGCTACCAATCCTTGAGGTATAAATGTATGCCAGCATCCAATGATGCTGTAAACTGGACTGCTCTTGTGTATCTATCGATCAATGGCAGGTGTCTTTATTTTCCATTTAGGAGCTGCAATAACCACCGAATGAGTTGAACCCGTGGTTGAAAAGCAAGTCGCAATTAATTTGAAAGCGAACCGATTGTAATTATTATGGTAATTACGTACTATTCTGAAAAATAAGTTTTTTTTATGTTGCAACCATGTATACATAACCACCTCTGTTTTGAAATCAAACCACGTTTGGTTGCAAGGCTCTATTCCCTGCTATTTATGACCAGTATTCCCAAGTTATCAGTAATATTTTACGTCAATTATTCGTTCGTTCTCAGTGGAGTCGATGAACTCCTACCATCTACGATACAATTACGTTACGTTTCAACAGTATCTCAATTCAACACCAACTTCTTAAAATTGGATTAAATTATATAAACGGGGAATAGAAAAAACAAAGAAAAGAAAAAAGGAAGAGTGAGAAGAGAAGTATGAATCTAACCTAACTTTTTCCCACACAGTGAAAAAGGTGCATGTACGACTTCTTTAAGATAACTACGACTGGAACCTTAAACGATCATTCTTGACGTCTCATAACAGAGGTACATTTTATCTTTCGATACATGTTGAACTGTATTTTGGACCTAATTTTTGTCTTAGATCTAAGTTATTTGGGAGAGGTGATAAAGGCGAATTGTACATTTTCTGACAACTTCAGCTAGGTGATTGGGATTCTAAAATTTGCACAATTTTTACCACAACGCACTTTCAAACTGCATCCGAAACGAAACATATCCAATTATAGATTCGATTCGCATTTGCAACACATTTTAAGCATTTTGGGTCCAGTGTGAACAGAACTGTAGTGAACCGAATAGTATTTTGGCAGCAATTTATGTTGAACAACATCTCTAAATATGGAAAGGCATTTGTATCCATATAGATTCCCCCCCCCCCCCCTCAATTCGGAGATGTAGAGTGCAAGTTTGCAAAAAACCTTCGAAATGGTCATAGGAATTGCATACGAAATAGGAATTTTTTTTCCTAATCTGCATCGAAATAGGTCCTAACATGTTCTGTCCTACTCCTCATTTTGAATTTTTTTTAGAACTTTCCCAATTCTCACCAATTTTACATCCAGTCCATTCCTAACTTGCATTTTGCTTCTGCAAACTTGCATTTTTCTTTTCCTACTTCTCTTCGATCTAGGCCCCACTTCGTCAGACTGAGCCCCAACGTGCAGCTTGTTCAATGCAAGTTAGCATGCAGTGGGCCCACTAGTCTGTGCGATGTAGCGCTAGTTTGTGCGCACTAGGGTGCCACTTCGAAAAGCTGAATTGCAGATTAGCAACTAATTGATGCAAGTTAGCAATAGCATGACCTAATATGCTACTGTATCTATATGGATACAAATGCCTTTCCATACTAAATATCCACCTCACACCAATCGTCCCCAATCCCATTCAGCCATTCTCCCCATAAGACACGCTAATAAGGGTCTCAATAACAAGTAGTATGGCCTTATTCTAATTCGATAAATTTGTCGATGTCTGTAGTAAAGCGGCCTATGTGTCAACAATTATCAGCGGCCTATGTGTCAATAATTTAGCAAGCGATGTGGACGATCACACCGTGCGACACCTGTATGGAATGTAAATGTGACGTTGGTGAGGATAGAAGAGAAAACCAAAGGATACCCGAATAAAGAGAATTGAAGTGCAGGTAGACCTCCAATCCATTTCTATCATATTGGAATTTACATTAGCCCCATACCTTGTTTGCGCTTAATAGATTTTACTGCCCATCAGTACACAGCGCTACACTGAGGCAATCACATCCCCGAGTGGAGAATGTCTCTGTCTTTAAAGTTTTGCATACTAAATACATGCCAAGTTTGATCAAAGATATAGCATTTGACATTGCAACCTGGCAACACAGTGTTCCAAACGGATTCGAAACGTTTATCCAGCAATGCTTAAAACCCTCCCAATACATTAGGGAGAGTAGACCTGCTGACATTGTCCCCCTGTGATAAACAAAAGAACCAACAACATTAATCACAACAACAACAACAATTCAAGTGTTACTTAACAAAATGTGACAATTCGATCAAGGAAAAATTACTAGATGCCATAACACGGGTTAGAAGAGATCCCACGTCTGTTGATTACGCTAATCTAATATAAGTTAATTCATAGTTTAAATCTGGAAAAACTAAAAGGATAACCATGATGAAAAACTCAAATAAATATACGGTATCTCTATTTGAGCCCCCAACGATTATACGTTACATACAATTAAGATAATTCTATCGCATTTCCATTATATAATTTCTTAATGTCTTAATTTCCTCTATGTAAAGTCTGCAAAGATGTGGCCTCCGACCCATAAAGCTGTAATTTCTCTGAATTTTAAATCGATATCCAATTAAAGGTATCGGACTAGTAAACATTCATATTGGAGTAATATCTATACGTTGTCCAGGTATAATTTATGTCTCAAATATTGACAATAGTTGTATTAGGCTTCCAGAATGGAATGTAAATTTGCCAGCAAATATACCAGCATTCCGACCTTTGAAAGCCTAGCTGATGGCACACAGAGATAATACGTTTCTTCCCCAATAATTTGCTTTTCCGTTATTCGATTGTGGGTTTGTTTGTATTCATTCACAAGACATCGCCTAAAGGCTTTTGTAAAATATTAACGATCGATGGATGTCACAGAATACGGTATCCACGTCTGTCATTTATAGTGAGCAAAGTATCGGGTCTTCTGAAGGATGAGATTTTTCTACCGCCCTTGCCAAAGAATATAAAAAAAACAACCTAATAACTTGATGAATTTATTACTTCGAGTACACCAATGACAGGACTCGTGACTGGATACTTAAATGAATAATTATACTCAAGTCCAAACGCATTTTGGTGACACAATCTGCATCCTCTTGGGGTCTTTTTTCGTGCAATGAAACTCATAGAAATGCGCATAAATTATCAATACGACAAGTAAATCAACTTTCTACGCCACAAATACGTCAGCATAATCTTAGAATAAAGAATAATATAAGAAAATGTTTTCGCACAGAAATAACGGTTTGTAATATAAAAGATATATCCATTTTTATTTTAAAAAATAATCTAACAATAAAATGAAAAAAATAGAACAAGTCTGCCGAATAAGTTCAGTTGTTCAAAATTCAAGAAGACACCATTAGGTTCACTATATGGGTACAGTATCTTTATTTAGCCTTAATGGTCAAATAGTTGATGAAATTTTGTCGAGACTTGATGATCAACAAGATTTATTGTGTTTGATCAAGATGGAAATTTCAAAGACGTCCCCCTTCAACAAATTCAGCATTCCATAACACATAGTCCAGGAGACAACCTCCAAATATGGAGTAAGTGTGACCGAGTACTACTACGATTTTATTGCTGAAATGGATTCAGCAGGTGGTCAGGTTCAAGACACTGACGCGTGCCCAGCTGGCATGCTTGGGCATTTTTAATAAATCCGTTTCCATGGCAATCACCTATGGAAATGGGAATTTTAAAATGTTGCATATCTCTAGAAATAAGAATGATATACTTGATTAAAGTGACCACACATATGTAACCTGGGACGCCCTATCAGAAGATCACACTACCAAGGTCATTTGAGGTCAGGGTCAAGGTAATTTCAAGGTCAAATATCCTCCCATTCAGAATCAACTAACAAGACCAGAGGCGTCGCTGGCAATTTCCAAGTGTGTGTGTGTGTGTGGGGGGGGGGGGGGGATATCTTGGACCTGTTTTCCATATTCATGTATCAGGTGTACAACAACATGAATCAATTTTCAAATCTAAAAATTAGTTCAAAGATGCCATTATCTCATGTATGACAAACTGATGAATGACAATACTATCAGTTCATTTTCTTTGATTAATCATTAAGACATTCAAGTATACTTTTACAAATCACAAACTAGAATCAGAAAGAGGTATAACAATCATTAAATAATCATCATAGATGTATGAGAAAATTTCAAAACATATCTGACCTATGATATCAGAAATTGTATTAACAATTCAATTATTATTGATCAAACTGTAATGAGAAAAATTGGTCCTATATTGTATAATTCTTGAAGGAATTGTATTAATTCTATTACAAATAACTTCACAGAGTTGATATGCATAAAATCTGTATGCCCTTCCTGATCTCTATGACTGACAGTGGAAGTTTTTTATTATGAATATTAAAGGTATAAACACCTGTACTAATCCAGTGGGCAGTACCCGAAAAGTTGGCCGATGGTATAAGAAATGATGAAAAGATCAAGGGTGTTAAAATAGGTGAACAAGAAAATAAAATCATCCAATTTGCCGATGATATCACCCTTACCTTAAAGGATGAAGCCTCCTTGTTACAAGCGTTGAAAATGATCGAAAATTTTGGTAAGGTCTCAGGCCTAACCCTCAATGTTAAGAAAACACAAGGTTTTAATATTGGGGAGATAGATTTACAGAATGTAGCCGTTCAAAATATCAAATGGGTGTCTGTAATGAAAGTCCTTGGTATAAAATTGTTATACCCAAGAGACAACACCAAATTATCGGATGTCAATTGTAACGATTTATTAAAAAATATATATGAGGTCGCCAAGTCATGGGGCAATCGCAATCTGTCGATTAAAGGAAAAATTCAAGTTTGTAATTCGCTACTACTATCAAAGGGACAGCACATCCTCTCGTGTATAAGCATAACAGAAAAAAAAATCAGAGAGGTAGAAAAATCTCTGCTTGAATTTATCTGGAACAGCAGATCGTATAAGATCAGCACCGCTTGGTTATCTCAAAGTATCGAAAGAGGAGGTTTAAAGCTTAGAACTCTTCGAGATGTCATTTCTGTAAACAGAGTCCGATGGGTGCAGCGAGCTTTACAAAATCCACATAATAAATGGTTGTGTTTGTTAAAAACGGTGGAGGAAAGGTCTATTGAGGAAATTTTCTGTACACGTAGTAAACCTCAAAATAACCTAGATCCCTTTTACCAAGAAATGTTTAGAATTTGGAAAAAACTCTACTATTCTCAAAACCCAGAGGGCAGTGGAGAAATATTAAGAGAGAGAGTCTGGGGTAATACGCATATTCGCTGTAACAAAAAAACAATATCCTTTCCCAGATGGAGAAGGGCGGGTATTACGTGTGTCGGGGATGTACTCGACGAAAATTTTCAATTTATGTCTATGGAGCAACTCCAAAACACGTACAATTTAAGAACTAACTTTGTGGAAAGGCTTCAGCTCAAGCATGCCATCCCAAGGGATTGGCTAAGAACTGTCGCCCAAGAAGGCAACGGAGTCGAAATTAGAAATGAAATCCTAATCAAAATAGGGTCGGAAAAAATGAATATTGAGGGCATCTCCGCCAAACAAATTCATACAGTGCTACAAAAGAGCAAAAAATTAGACTTGAAGAAATTTAGAAAGTGGCCAAGAATTTTAGGAACTCAAAATCCAATCAGATCAGAAAAAGAATGGGGAGCATACTTTTCCTCTCCGTACCTTGCCACACATGATGTTAGGTTGCAAGCTTTACAGTATAAAGTCTTGCACAGGAATATTTGTTGTAATCAATATTTGAAGAGAATCAAAATCAAGGAAAGCCCGACCTGTTCATATTGCGAGGAGGAAGATGGCATCGTCCATTTCTTCACGGAATGTGAGCCTGTCAGAACCTTTTGGATTGATCTAACTGCTTGGTTAAACAATGCAGGAGACTTGCGGAATTTTTTCGAAGAAGCTCCTTCTGTAGAGAATATTATTCTAGGTCTTCTGGGTAATGACCCCAAAACGCATAGAGTCAATTTTATTTTGCTGGCAGCCAAATCCTATATACATAGGCAAAGGCTGTTTGGCAATAATAATATCAGGTTGGAACCTTTCTTAAACGAATTTAAAAATAGGGTCGAAGCGATGAGGGTGGCAGCTAAATACAACCCTTCGGTTAGCAAACTCTACGACAGGTGGAAAAACTTTGTCTTTAATATTTGAAAAACCTTATGTAATATCTCCTTTTCGCGTGTATAAACCCGCACTGATTTAACAAATCAACAAAAAGCAGAGTTGATAACATCTTGTGTCTTTTTTTTTTACATATGGAATAACTCCAAGAGCAAAAATAAAAAATGAGCAGGTGAATGTTTCCTCTCACACCGTTGAATATACATTTCTATGTTAACATGTTTTATGAATAAAAATCCGATGTTGGACAAAATAAAAAAAAAGACCATAATCACAGTCTTACCTTTGTCTTACTTCATTTTCCTGAAGTTATATAAAGGTTCCCGAAAAGGCCCCAAATTTGGTATGTGGGTGGTTGACAGGAATGCCTATGAAGACCCACCTTCAATTTTCTAATGTTGTAGAGGAAAATGGGATTTTTTTTGTATTTCTGGTTTTTTATCAAGGTACTCAAAAGTCATTATTTTTTGCTGAAATGTCTTGTTGGGACTATTTGTCACTCCAAGCAATGAACAAAAAATGAAAACAACTGTCCTGACCCCCCATCACAGTGCAATAAAGTATCAATCAATACCTTAGCCAGGGCTACAACTATGATTCAGTATACTACTACCCTTGGTGCTGCCATCTGTACTATAGGATTGAGGCTTCCTCAATCTGTACCCTTGTCAATACCTTTTTGTGCATGCTGGAAAATGAACTCTTTTTATGTACAAACTGTTTATTGCAGTGCCTACTGTTACATCAGAATAACAATGTCAATTAAAATCATATAATAAATATCCCTGCAACAGAGATAAGTACATGTATGTCACTTCTTTGATTGGGAGAACTGCATGGTGTTCTGAAAAAAAAACAAGAGTTCCTGCTGGGAATCGAACCCCGGCCTCTTGCTTGTGAAGTAGAAGCTCTGTACACTGACCCACCAAGCCACAGCTATAACTACCCAGTCTTGTAGGGCTTATAAGCTAGTGAACATAATGTTGCCTCCCAAAACATATGCTGACCCACATGGACAATATTAGATCCAGCTTCTTTTACCAACACTTTGGTTCTTCTATTATATTCAAGAAGTTTTTGCACTATGTATTACACTTTAATGGAGTCAACTACCTTTAATAAGATGGGTGTTCTAGCTGTTAACAGGGGGATTGAAAATTTCTGCTTATAGAGGCTATAAAGAGGCACTGTGTTGTAGTTGTCTTCAGTGAGCCTAGATGGCAGCATGGCTGTTTTTGCTTGCACCATCTAGCTTCTATTACAGACACTACATATTAGAGATTCATATAGGCCTACAAAATTCACTTCTCCTGGGTGTTTTATAATATATTCAACATGTGATTTACTTGTAATATATGTTGCTATTAAATGCCTAACCTGTACCCAAATAATGGGTTGGCTATGACTCCTTACATAGTAATTACATGACTTTGAATGTTTTAACCCCCCTAAAATTGAAGTGAAAAATGTAAAGTTGCCAATTTCTGTCTGGCAATGTAATGGCATAAATGTAAAGAACACCTGAACAACTTTTCATGAGAATTTGAGGACATTTTTTTTCAAGACCATAATCACAGTCTTACCTTTGTCTTACTTCATTTTCCTGAAGTTATATAAAGGTTCTCGAAAAGGCCCCAAATTTGGTATGTGGGTGGTTGACAGGAATGCCTATGAAGACCCACCTTCAATTTTCTAATGTTGTAGAGGAAAATGGGATTTTTTTTGTATTTCTGGTTTTTTATCAAGGTACTCAAAAGTCATTATTTTTTGCTGAAATGTCTTGTTGGGACTATTTGTCACTCCAAGCAATGAACAAAAAATGAAAACAACTGTCCTGACCCCCCATCACAGTGCAATAAAGTATCAATCAATACCTTAGCCAGGGCTACAACTATGATTCAGTATACTACTACCCTTGGTGCTGCCATCTGTACTATAGGATTGAGGCTTCCTCAATCTGTACCCTTGTCAATACCTTTTTGTGCATGCTGGAAAATGAACTCTTTTTATGTACAAACTGTTTATTGCAGTGCCTACAGTTACATCAGAATAACAATGTCAATTAAAATCATATAATAAATATCCCTGCAACAGAGATAAGTACATGTATGTCACTTCTTTGATTGGGAGAACTGCATGGTGTTCTGAAAAAAAAACAAGAGTTCCTGCTGGGAATCGAACCCCGGCCTCTTGCTTGTGAAGTAGAAGCTCTGTACACTGACCCACCAAGCCACAGCTATAACTACCCAGTCTTGTAGGGCTTATAAGCTAGTGAACATAATGTTGCCTCCCAAAACATATGCTGACCCACATGGACAATATTAGATCCAGCTTCTTTTACCAACACTTTGGTTCTTCTATTATATTCAAGAAGTTTTTGCACTATGTATTACACTTTAATGGAGTCAACTACCTTTAATAAGATGGGTGTTCTAGCTGTTAACAGGGGGATTGAAAATTTCTGCTTATAGAGGCTATAAAGAGGCACTGTGTTGTAGTTGTCTTCAGTGAGCCTAGATGGCAGCATGGCTGTTTTTGCTTGCACCATCTAGCTTCTATTACAGACACTACATATTAGAGATTCATATAGGCCTACAAAATTCACTTCTCCTGGGTGTTTTATAATATATTCAACATGTGATTTACTTGTAATATATGTTGCTATTAAATGCCTAACCTGTACCCAAATAATGGGTTGGCTATGACTCCTTACATAGTAATTACATGACTTTGAATGTTTTAACCCCCCTAAAATTGAAGTGAAAAATGTAAAGTTGCCAATTTCTGTCTGGCAATGTAATGGCATAAATGTAAAGAACACCTGAACAACTTTTCATGAGAATTTGAGGACATTTTTTTTCAAGACCATAATCACAGTCTTACCTTTGTCTTACTTCATTTTCCTGAAGTTATATAAAGGTTCTCGAAAAGGCCCCAAATTTGGTATGTGGGTGGTTGACAGGAATGCCTATGAAGACCCACCTTCAATTTTCTAATGTTGTAGAGGAAAATGGGATTTTTTTTGTATTTCTGGTTTTTTATCAAGGTACTCAAAAGTCATTATTTTTTGCTGAAATGTCTTGTTGGGACTATTTGTCACTCCAAGCAATGAACAAAAAATGAAAACAACTGTCCTGACCCCCCATCACAGTGCAATAAAGTATCAATCAATACCTTAGCCAGGGCTACAACTATGATTCAGTATACTACTACCCTTGGTGCTGCCATCTGTACTATAGGATTGAGGCTTCCTCAATCTGTACCCTTGTCAATACCTTTTTGTGCATGCTGGAAAATGAACTCTTTTTATGTACAAACTGTTTATTGCAGTGCCTACAGTTACATCAGAATAACAATGTCAATTAAAATCATATAATAAATATCCCTGCAACAGAGATAAGTACATGTATGTCACTTCTTTGATTGGGAGAACTGCATGGTGTTCTGAAAAAAAAACAAGAGTTCCTGCTGGGAATCGAACCCCGGCCTCTTGCTTGTGAAGCAGAAGCTCTGTACACTGACCCACCAAGCCACAGCTATAACTACCCAGTCTTGTAGGGCTTATAAGCTAGTGAACATAATGTTGCCTCCCAAAACATATGCTGACCCACATGGACAATATTAGATCCAGCTTCTTTTACCAACACTTTGGTTCTTCTATTATATTCAAGAAGTTTTTGCACTATGTATTACACTTTAATGGAGTCAACTACCTTTAATAAGATGGGTGTTCTAGCTGTTAACAGGGGGATTGAAAATTTCTGCTTATAGAGGCTATAAAGAGGCACTGTGTTGTAGTTGTCTTCAGTGAGCCTAGATGGCAGCATGGCTGTTTTTGCTTGCACCATCTAGCTTCTATTACAGACACTACATATTAGAGATTCATATAGGCCTACAAAATTCACTTCTCCTGGGTGTTTTATAATATATTCAACATGTGATTTACTTGTAATATATGTTGCTATTAAATGCCTAACCTGTACCCAAATAATGGGTTGGCTATGACTCCTTACATAGTAATTACATGACTTTGAATGTTTTAACCCCCCTAAAATTGAAGTGAAAAATGTAAAGTTGCCAATTTCTGTCTGGCAATGTAATGGCATAAATGTAAAGAACACCTGAACAACTTTTCATGAGAATTTGAGGACATTTTTTTTCAAGACCATAATCACAGTCTTACCTTTGTCTTACTTCATTTTCCTGAAGTTATATAAAGGTTCTCGAAAAGGCCCCAAATTTGGTATGTGGGTGGTTGACAGGAATGCCTATGAAGACCCACCTTCAATTTTCTAATGTTGTAGAGGAAAATGGGATTTTTTTTGTATTTCTGGTTTTTTATCAAGGTACTCAAAAGTCATTATTTTTTGCTGAAATGTCTTGTTGGGACTATTTGTCACTCCAAGCAATGAACAAAAAATGAAAACAACTGTCCTGACCCCCCATCACAGTGCAATAAAGTATCAATCAATACCTTAGCCAGGGCTACAACTATGATTCAGTATACTACTACCCTTGGTGCTGCCATCTGTACTATAGGATTGAGGCTTCCTCAATCTGTACCCTTGTCAATACCTTTTTGTGCATGCTGGAAAATGAACTCTTTTTATGTACAAACTGTTTATTGCAGTGCCTACAGTTACATCAGAATAACAATGTCAATTAAAATCATATAATAAATATCCCTGCAACAGAGATAAGTACATGTATGTCACTTCTTTGATTGGGAGAACTGCATGGTGTTCTGAAAAAAAAACAAGAGTTCCTGCTGGGAATCGAACCCCGGCCTCTTGCTTGTGAAGTAGAAGCTCTGTACACTGACCCACCAAGCCACAGCTATAACTACCCAGTCTTGTAGGGCTTATAAGCTAGTGAACATAATGTTGCCTCCCAAAACATATGCTGACCCACATGGACAATATTAGATCCAGCTTCTTTTACCAACACTTTGGTTCTTCTATTATATTCAAGAAGTTTTTGCACTATGTATTACACTTTAATGGAGTCAACTACCTTTAATAAGATGGGTGTTCTAGCTGTTAACAGGGGGATTGAAAATTTCTGCTTATAGAGGCTATAAAGAGGCACTGTGTTGTAGTTGTCTTCAGTGAGCCTAGATGGCAGCATGGCTGTTTTTGCTTGCACCATCTAGCTTCTATTACAGACACTACATATTAGAGATTCATATAGGCCTACAAAATTCACTTCTCCTGGGTGTTTTATAATATATTCAACATGTGATTTACTTGTAATATATGTTGCTATTAAATGCCTAACCTGTACCCAAATAATGGGTTGGCTATGACTCCTTACATAGTAATTACATGACTTTGAATGTTTTAACCCCCCTAAAATTGAAGTGAAAAATGTAAAGTTGCCAATTTCTGTCTGGCAATGTAATGGCATAAATGTAAAGAACACCTGAACAACTTTTCATGAGAATTTGAGGACATTTTTTTTCAAGACCATAATCACAGTCTTACCTTTGTCTTACTTCATTTTCCTGAAGTTATATAAAGGTTCTCGAAAAGGCCCCAAATTTGGTATGTGGGTGGTTGACAGGAATGCCTATGAAGACCCACCTTCAATTTTCTAATGTTGTAGAGGAAAATGGGATTTTTTTTGTATTTCTGGTTTTTTATCAAGGTACTCAAAAGTCATTATTTTTTGCTGAAATGTCTTGTTGGGACTATTTGTCACTCCAAGCAATGAACAAAAAATGAAAACAACTGTCCTGACCCCCCATCACAGTGCAATAAAGTATCAATCAATACCTTAGCCAGGGCTACAACTATGATTCAGTATACTACTACCCTTGGTGCTGCCATCTGTACTATAGGATTGAGGCTTCCTCAATCTGTACCCTTGTCAATACCTTTTTGTGCATGCTGGAAAATGAACTCTTTTTATGTACAAACTGTTTATTGCAGTGCCTACAGTTACATCAGAATAACAATGTCAATTAAAATCATATAATAAATATCCCTGCAACAGAGATAAGTACATGTATGTCACTTCTTTGATTGGGAGAACTGCATGGTGTTCTGAAAAAAAAACAAGAGTTCCTGCTGGGAATCGAACCCCGGCCTCTTGCTTGTGAAGTAGAAGCTCTGTACACTGACCCACCAAGCCACAGCTATAACTACCCAGTCTTTTAGGGCTTATAAGCTAGTGAACATAATGTTGCCTCCCAAAACATATGCTGACCCACATGGACAATATTAGATCCAGCTTCTTTTACCAACACTTTGGTTCTTCTATTATATTCAAGAAGTTTTTGCACTATGTATTACACTTTAATGGAGTCAACTACCTTTAATAAGATGGGTGTTCTAGCTGTTAACAGGGGGATTGAAAATTTCTGCTTATAGAGGCTATAAAGAGGCACTGTGTTGTAGTTGTCTTCAGTGAGCCTAGATGGCAGCATGGCTGTTTTTGCTTGCACCATCTAGCTTCTATTACAGACACTACATATTAGAGATTCATATAGGCCTACAAAATTCACTTCTCCTGGGTGTTTTATAATATATTCAACATGTGATTTACTTGTAATATATGTTGCTATTAAATGCCTAACCTGTACCCAAATAATGGGTTGGCTATGACTCCTTACATAGTAATTACATGACTTTGAATGTTTTAACCCCCCTAAAATTGAAGTGAAAAATGTAAAGTTGCCAATTTCTGTCTGGCAATGTAATGGCATAAATGTAAAGAACACCTGAACAACTTTTCATGAGAATTTGAGGACATTTTTTTTCAAGACCATAATCACAGTCTTACCTTTGTCTTACTTCATTTTCCTGAAGTTATATAAAGGTTCTCGAAAAGGCCCCAAATTTGGTATGTGGGTGGTTGACAGGAATGCCTATGAAGACCCACCTTCAATTTTCTAATGTTGTAGAGGAAAATGGGATTTTTTTTGTATTTCTGGTTTTTTATCAAGGTACTCAAAAGTCATTATTTTTTGCTGAAATGTCTTGTTGGGACTATTTGTCACTCCAAGCAATGAACAAAAAATGAAAACAACTGTCCTGACCCCCCATCACAGTGCAATAAAGTATCAATCAATACCTTAGCCAGGGCTACAACTATGATTCAGTATACTACTACCCTTGGTGCTGCCATCTGTACTATAGGATTGAGGCTTCCTCAATCTGTACCCTTGTCAATACCTTTTTGTGCATGCTGGAAAATGAACTCTTTTTATGTACAAACTGTTTATTGCAGTGCCTACAGTTACATCAGAATAACAATGTCAATTAAAATCATATAATAAATATCCCTGCAACAGAGATAAGTACATGTATGTCACTTCTTTGATTGGGAGAACTGCATGGTGTTCTGAAAAAAAAACAAGAGTTCCTGCTGGGAATCGAACCCCGGCCTCTTGCTTGTGAAGCAGAAGCTCTGTACACTGACCCACCAAGCCACAGCTATAACTACCCAGTCTTGTAGGGCTTATAAGCTAGTGAACATAATGTTGCCTCCCAAAACATATGCTGACCCACATGGACAATATTAGATCCAGCTTCTTTTACCAACACTTTGGTTCTTCTATTATATTCAAGAAGTTTTTGCACTATGTATTACACTTTAATGGAGTCAACTACCTTTAATAAGATGGGTGTTCTAGCTGTTAAGGTGACTCAGTAGTGATTATGTAACGGGGTGCGCGCAACACCTAGCGTGAGTAGCGGGTTACAACTTTTGCCATTTTTCACGTGCCTGTGTGTGTGTGTATTCAATATATATGGCAGGGAATATCAGCATTATGCAGATGAAGTATGTATATAATTTAGTCTTGATATAAACTATTCAGCCTGCTGAATTTTGCTCTGTGAGTTAGTATCTACAGTACCTGCATCTATATTGAATTTCATTAAGATTCATGGAGCCGTTTTTGTTCAAATCAAATATTTATCAGGAATTTCATTTTTTTCCCATTTTTTTCTCATAAACAAGTCATAATATAGAAAAATCTAGCCTGGAAAGCCATCCTGATTTTTTGTGTATGAGTTACCAAATACTATATCTACATTCATATTAAATCCTAAAAAAATTCATCAAACAGTTTTTTTTAAAACGCTGATTGTCATCAGCCAAAGTCAATTTTGCTAGTACCCTATACTGCCACTGGGGGGCTTCCAGGGGGCTAACTCAGGATTTGAGGGAAAAAAATTATTTGATGATTAGTATATATATGTTGAATGTCTGGGTGAAATTTGATGTCTGAATTCATGTGAGAACCGTTTTAAACGAATTATGTTAATAAATCACTCAAATGTAGTAAAATCACTCAAATATGATTCATTATTTCTATCTCCATACCGCCATAACATGAAAACTAGCCTGGTGACCTATATTTTTTTTTCAATCAATAATGATTATTTCATGTCATCATTGGTAAAAAATTTAGAAAAATTCATCAATAAACAAAATCACTACTGAGTCACCTTAACAGGGGGATTGAAAATTTCTGATTATAGAGGCAATAAAGAGGCACTGTGTTGTAGTTGTCTTCAGTGAGCCTAGATTGCAGCACGGCTGTTTTTGCTTGCACCATCTAGCTTCTATTACAGACACTACATATTAGAGATTCATATAGGCCTACAAAATTCACTTCTCCTGGGTGTACAACTACCTTTAATAAGGTGGGTGTTCTAGCTGTTAACAGGGGGATTAAGAATTTCTGATTATAGAGGCAATCAGAGCCCACTTACTTGATTTGAATACAGCTCAGTTATATGAAGCATATCACTGAAAATGTTATCATTAAATAAATGTTACATTCTAGAACATAAATAATTGCCTTACCCCATAAAATATACATAACATGAGCCATTTTGAAGAAATTTCAGTATATTATCAGTTGCTTAACAACCATACATAGCCTAGCAACCATATAATTCACCGAAATAGTTAGAAAAATTAGAGAACTATTCCATAGACTACTTTGTGTGCATATACCACATTAAATAATTTGTAATAATTCAGTATTTCGAGGGAATGGCCAAAATTTCACTGAAAAAAATGTTACCATGGCAACAGAACCCAAGAAAACAATTTTTCAGAATGGGTCAATATCCAAAATTAATCAGCATACCAAAATCTATCACTGTACCAAATTTCATGCTTTAATACCGATTTGAACAATTCTTGCATTTTTTTGCACCAATCTACCTGACTAATATAGAAAATGTGAACATATTTTTTTGTCTGGGTATATAGCCAACAGATAGAGGTATGATTTCAAGATGAGATGAGTATATAAACATTTAATTATGAGTTGTTTTTACATCAGCATTTTGATTGAGGACCAGACCAGTGCCAGATCAAGTGGTTCGGACCAGTGCCCCTCAATTCAAATTTGAGGAAATCTATATTTTCAAGAGTCCTTAGGGTATCTAATTTAAGCATTTAGAGATAATTTAATACTAAAGCATCCTTAAAATGTGTATTTGTAATGAGGTTTTCTGGTCCAAATGAAGCATACACCTTTCAGATTAAAATAAAATTCTGGAGCCTTGGACCTTTTGAACTTTGTACTAGATATTAAAATGAAAGTTATTCAGAGGGCCTTGGACCTGATTTTGGGACGAAATTTTTTAGAGCCATGAGCTTGGACCTTTTTTGGCTTCCACCAAAAGTGGGGGGACACTCCGCCCCCCCCCCCCGGCAGCGACGCCCCTGAAGACAGAATGAGAGAAACAACAATCATACGAATCAATTCTGTTATCTTTATTTTCACAATAGGTGACAGAGTACAGAAATAAAAAATATCCATATATATTTCGAAAATGCTTTGAATATATTTTAATACAGAAAGTTTTGGCATGAATGCCAAGGATGGACTAACTCTTCAATGGGAACTTGCCTCAGTCATTAAAGATGCCTGACTTGTTATTTGCCAATAAACATTGCGATAGACGGCATTACCAATATTGTTCATAGCTGTCAATTAACAATTAATGACAACGAACAATATGATGAGAACGAACTGAAAGTGTCTATCATCCATTCAAAGTATTCATTTCCACAGCACATGTATACATCTAAGAACTTTATCAAACCGGGATCCTGAATGGCAATGTTGCAAGTCCCCACATGAATTTTAAGATAGCGATTAGAGGCAGATAACTACCATATAACATACCATAATACAAAGCTGATCTAACGGGAATATAAAGGAATCTTGTCATGGTTCATGTCTGGGTTAATACAGGTTATAATTCTGAAAGAGAACGTGTACGTCACTTCCTGGCTCATTAGACTGAAGGGTGAGACTACTAGATCTTGTCGTCAGAACATGTATCACAAACGTGAATCAAAACGTTATCATTTGGAGTGTTTGGG
Organism: Sthenelais limicola; assembly: GCA_942159475.1. NCBI lineage: Eukaryota > Metazoa > Annelida > Polychaeta > Phyllodocida > Sigalionidae > Sthenelais > Sthenelais limicola. Next base: position 77,353,001 of record OW804096.1, on the reverse strand, counting down.
ATACTAAAGGTATGTCATGGCATTCTTTGTTGTTTTACTAGTTGGGCTGCTTACTTCCATCGTACATGTCTTAGTGAAGTGATCTATATTAGGTATACATGACTAAATGTAAATCTTCAATACCTATTTTATCATTGATATTGATATGTTGAAACTACAACCTACACGTTGTCCATGTAACCCGGCTAATATATTGGAAATTGGTCATATTAAATATAGATAAATGCTGAAGGTCATGGATGTGGCATGTATACAATTATCATATGAACACATAGATATCATATCACTCTAGATACTGAACACATTTATATGGAATCATTGCAAATGTTATGTAATATAAAAATTAAACACACGTGGTATCGTGAAATACATATCCACTGTATTGGGGTTGTAAGAAATAGTAAGTTTAAATGGAGAAAGCTTTGAAAAGATTCAAAAGGGAACAATTGCTCTAAAAAACAAGTTGATGATTTTGTTATTATATGTTGTCGGCAATGCACATGTATTCTGAAAGAAATGTCTTACGTTCTCAGGATTCAGCGAAGTCTGTTTTGAAAATCGGGAGTCTAAATTGCCAAGACCACCAATATATTAAGGGAATCCCCTCATTTATACAGAGATTAGATCGGTCCTAAAATCAGAACTACCTTGTGTGATATCTCAAGATCCGAAAATCTTGTGTGAAAAAATCTTGTCCCACGTTTAGAATAACACATGCATTTACGATACATGCAGCTTTCAGTATGCATGCTCATGACTGTCCGAAACAGCCCATGCATATGTTGAATACAGCGGATACATATATACACATTGTACAAATACATAGTGACAATTATGTTGTACATCAATTCTATATAAATTGTATATATAAATATTATATCTTATGGAAGAACGTTGCTAAAGAAGCTCTCTTCTATAATTATTTCCTTGGCTGGAATTAGAAAGCAAGCCCGTTTACTTATGACCTGGCCGGCGGTGATGCAAGCTATTTCAATATATTAAATAATATTATCATCAATGACTTCAAAGTACGAGTGGAATGTTCGTTGTTTATAAATAATGGAACAAGGAATATGATTCACCCAATAGGGATTTGCATATACATCTGAGGATTCTTCAACATGTAAAACATTCCCACGTATAGTCATTTATTTGTGCTTGTCTTCGTTCTATAGCAGACCTATCAATATACATTTATTGATAGCTCTGTTTCTGATATTGGACACGCGGCATGTGTTAAAGACCATAAGAATATGGAATTTAAGTCCAGATCCACCAGGGATAAAGAAACTAAATACTATGTAGCCATTAATAATAAGAATTTATGTGTGCTGAAAGACATTGCTTCTCGTAACATTCGTCTGCACCGTATCATTATTCTAGACGCTGTTTACCAAACATGCATGCATATCAAACAAATACGAACCAATGTAGATGGTAACTGGATTTCTTTTGCTTAATAGCAAGTTTTAATCACATCTGCTATATGATCATATTTTCCAGATGTAATGCAAATCCCCTTCTGTGATGCGTTACAAATTAAAATATAACCAAGATTAAAAAGGCAAAGTCACAACCTTCCAAGTGTATAGTGACAAAATGGTCGAACTTTTACACCCTAAAAGGAAAGATAGTTTTAATAACATGTAGAATTGTCTTCGGGTGAAACAATGTCATTTTGGCAGAAGCGGATAAGATAATTATTATTCACCACTGTCTCTTTGCAACTAGCTAATATATGTCATCACAAAAACTGATGACATCACAACAGGAAGTGATGGCATCATGTCATTTTCTGTTGGTAAAAATCACAGACTGATCTGTCCTAATCGTAATTCATATTATAATAAGATATATTTCATTATTTACATACAATCTTGTTCACAGACAAGACATCGTCGATGAAAACACTTTCATTTTTTATAAGCATGAATCAAGAGACACCGATGGATGGTGGTATATCCTTATCTATCGATCGATATGATCTTCCTCTTTAATACCAAGTTTCCCAATTTTCAAATCTCTTTCCCTGGATTCCTTTTAGCACAATAAGATGTATGGCCTCGGCAAAGGGATATACATGGTTGCACAACTGGTTTTTGCATTATAATCATCATTTAATTTGTTTCAATAATCACATGTAATTACCATGAACATGCTTTCAAAACTTATTGTTTCACAGGTTTAACCGAAAAAAACCCAACAACATTTAATTGCGTTCTGTCTGTCAAATATGCTGGGAATTCTCTCTGACGGAGTTGTTTGGATTTTCTCATAAATTGTGCAAGATTCAATTTACTTAGATCGTAATTAGATATTTTCATGAAAATATATTGAAGCTCCTCTTCAAGGAATGACAATATCCTTTCCAAAAGACAAATCATTTCTGTAAAAAAAAGTGTAGAATATAAGTTGTTCCTGTCATCTTTGAAAGCAGGACAGAAGAAACCTGGGAGCAGTTCTTGGTGAAAGAGTTCCCCTGGTGGATCACTACGAAAGATATAATCTGTACAAAGTTTAGTCTGACTTGTGTCACCACAAGTTCTCATCATGTACACAAACGCTCTAGGAGGACTTGTGCGATTGCTTCCGACTCGCTGCGATTCCTGATCGTGAACATGTATCGTGGTGGTGGTTTAGATGATATCTCCATCAGTTCCTCCTCGTCAAATGATTCGCCCACCCCGACTGTATACACTCTGCTTTTGGATCTTACTTGTGCAGCCTCAGATCGTATCTGACCCTGGTCAAGTGTAGCTTTTCCATCTGTCATGTAGATGAGGACATTTTGAATTCCATTGCGATCGCCTCGCGATCCAGTAAAGACGTTGTTGTTGATTTCTCGCAACGCTGCTGCAATGTTGGTTTGATAACCAACTTCGTTTACAGTCAATGCATTCAAGATGTCCCTGAAAAAGAAGATACGTCTGTCACATTCCTCGATATATGTTGGTCATGAACGTTACATCTATAAGCAGATATCTCAAACAGAAACTAAAGGGCCTAGTCCACTAAGCCGATTCTCATGCGATTCTCACGGAATTTAGTATAATGCGGCGCAATATATCACATGAGAATCGGCTTAGTGGAGTAGGCCCTATATAATTCTTTATAGGTCGGATATGATAACGTGATAAGAGATAATTTAAATACTGTAGTATCTATGAGAAGGAATGCAAATGTAGTCGATTAAGACATATTATACAGAACAAAACACTTAATGATATTTATCATTTTCCCGTACCTTTCAGTGGAGAAGGTATCAAAGTAGAAGCGGGTCGTAACATTGCCATCATGTGTAGTGAAGGCCACTCTTGTACGAGCAAACTTGAAATTAAGACCTTTCACCACAGACTTCATAAAGGAGACCTGGGTATCGTAGTTCCCCTCCAGTGAACCTGAGATGTCGACTAGGAATGCCACGTCTAGACCAACAGTGCACTCTGCGAACACAATGAAACAAATTCATTAAATTCATTAAAATGACTAACTATCCCTCGGATTCGAACGCCGAAAATGAAATCAATAATGGGCTATAATGAAAAGCATAACACTTTTTTTTTTTTTAATTCGTTTTTATTCAGGTTTAGAGCTACATACATCATTGTTAAGTAAGGTACTATTAAGAAACAGCTCATCGAATCACCATGCGGTGGTATTCCTCCAAGCCCTGAGCTGGCCATGGTAAGGTTAAATACTCCGTATTATAGAATAACCATTGGTCCTTAACTAATCAAACAACACATCAAATATATACAATATGCACTTATATCGGATTGTAATTATAAGGGTTATAATAACACCACACACACACACTCCAGCATATCCGTCTTAGCGTAGTGGAGGTAGTATAGTATTTTTCACAGCAAGTTTAAAGTTATCAAATGTCTCAATCGATCTGAAAGATATATATATGCAGATTATTCCATTCTGTACAAATGTTATAATAGAGAGATTTCTTAAATTTCGTACTCTTTGGTAGTATTAGTTCGAACAACGGGGCTTCTGCACGTCTAGTTCCAGTATTGCGCCTGCATGCTTCAGGTTTATTAGTAATTTTATAAAAGGCATTCGATAACATCCGCTCATTGTGATTTCGGATTTAAAATGGGATTAGATACAACCATACTTGAAATTAAAGGAAGGAAGGATCTCATCATACAATCGCTAGTTTAATTATGTAATGCTTTCATTAAGTATTATTTCAAGCTCTTAATTGCTAAGTCTTTTAAAATGTGTACGTTATAATTGTTACCCAACATGTCTGAGATGGATGTACTTCAAGCAACATTATCCTTGTTTCTGGTTCTCCAAAGGTTGACACCCTTGATAATATTATTCCCTATGACTGTTGCTACATAAGATGCTGTTATCATTTCAAGTCTGATCGCATATTCTTATAACGTTTTTAATACATTAAGATGTTTTCAATTGAAATAAAAGGGATTTTTAAAATCTGAATCTGGAGGCCTCTTAGTCTCAGAAACCAGAAAGAACTTGGGTTTAGGAAATTGTACTCACGGCGAGAGCATGTGATTCCTGTAAATCGCTCAGGGCAGAGGCAGAGGAAGGACTTGAGACCGTCCACACATGTTCCCCCATTCTGACAGGGGGAACTGTCGCACTCATTCACACCTAAATACAATGTAAACGGGTTATATTGCTGCCTCTTTCTTTTAATCGTATAGCAGAAGGTGAAAGCAGCGTATCCATTCAGGTTGCCTGTTGAATACTTATCTTGTTTATCAATCTAAAACTAAATTACCAATTGTTGACCAATTTATGTCGAACGTCAGCTATTCTGCAGTACATCATACAACTATTCAGATAAAGTCTATGAAAGTTCTCTGTCATTTTGAAATCGCCTGCATATCGTTCTCATTACAATATACTACTCACTGTTACAGAGGGCACCAGCCACTGCAGGCACAATCCTCTGAAGTTCAATGAAGTCCTCCACGTTATAGATGTTCTCTGCATAAGGTTCACTGGCCAGTCCATACAGGTTAAGGTAGTTCCTACCCGTGTTCAGCCCTGACCCAATGGTAACCAATACCATGTGTATACCGTCTATCTTAGCGTCTATAGCCTCTGGAATCATCTTTTCCCTCTCCACATTTGGCAAGCCATCGGTGACGATGACTGCGTAGTTTGGTACCTCTGGTCGGTCACCACGGTTATTGAAAATCTGGCTGCGAATGACAGAAATGGCATTGGCCGTGTTTGTCTTTCCTCCACTGTAGATGTCGGGGAGGTTATCTAAAAACAGAAAATATTAATATTTTAAAAACATTTTCTTAGCTATTATATATAGTATAAACACGACGGGTAACGGCATACCCGTTTTTTGGAAATGTTAATTTGAACGTTTTTTTCCCAAATTATTATTATTCCAAAAAATGTCCCATGACATATTGATGTCCCTATTTTCAGTCTTTGATTCAGTCAGTGATTCTTTAATCTTTATTAGTTAGTTTATTAATAATTAAGTGTATCCAGAAGGAGTTGGACTTCGATAACATCCTCTCATTGAGTTACATGTGAACATAGCTGTGATTTCGGATTTAAAATGGGATTAGATACAATTCTAGTTGAAAGATAAATAAACTTCACCCAATGCAAATAGTATGTCTTCCCGCTGTTGGTTAGCATCAAAGCGCATCTGTATTTGGGCTTCTTCGTTAAACACGACTACAGCAATCCGGTAGCGGTCGAGGTCTAGCTGTCTCACCATCATCTTGACAAACTCTATAACAAACCCGTAGTGCTCCTTCTGAATGGAACCACTCGAGTCTATCACAAACACGATATCTCCCCTGTTGGTGCAAACTGTAACAAAAGATAAATGAATAATTTTCTTTCAAATTATCCCAAATCGTTCAGATGTAGTAGAACAAACATGTGATCCAATTCACGCCATCCATCAAAAGATCTGTCACACAATAGTCTTAAAACAATAATGGTTGCCACAAAATCGAGTAGAATAGCAATTTTTGCTACAATGTTAATTATCATAAACTGGTTGATCACCTTGTCACATTGAATTATATATATATGACAGTTTAATTTCGGTCGAATTACTTGCATGTTAGCGATTAAGAAATGTTAACTTCAATCTTCTATATCTTAATTTGTATAATTTAGGACGCTGTGGAAGATCTACTGTGTAGAACTGTCTGCCCCATTTGTGAATAAGTAAATGCATACGAGAACATCATGTTACTGCATATGAAAACATGAATGAAGATTCGACAACAACAACAATTCAAAGTAGCAATATCATATATAGTGGGTACAGTATAGGCACCCATTGGGTAAAAGGAAAAAAGTATAATACTTACATCTCTCACAGTTTGGTCCCGTGAAGCCGATGGGGCATCGGCAGGAGTAGATGTTTAAGCCATCCACACACTCACCCCCGTTCATACAAGGGTTGCTGGCACACTCGTCCACGACTATAAGAACAATCATCAATGGAAACTCATTTACCACAAATTAACGTATACATAGCTAATAATAAAATTATATATGGCTGTTACAACGACTGTAACACTGTGAAAGATTCATACTTATTAAAATCAACAGTTCCCTCCCCACACCCTACAAAATAAAATAAAAAATAAAACAAAATGAAAAATGAAGGCTAGCGTTGCTTAAATTTGGATTATTGTAAACGATAAGAAAAATGAACAAGTACTAAGTTAAGAAATTATCAAGTTAAGTTTGGTTTATCTATTTAACTTTGCAATTAGTGTCAACTTAATTTATATACCTGGCGTTTCCAATGGAAACGATTCTCAGGCCGAATTACTTGTGTCCGATGTCAATTTATTAACTTGTTGTCCAGGCGGAGAGCGTGAGGTCTTTTGAATTTAGTTAGACATTATTAATGTGCATTCATAGCAGATTTGAAGGAGGCTTAATTTAAATAGATAAATAAAATGCAATACGGAAATCAATGGTATAAGAGGAGAAGAATCCAATGTAATTTGCATATACACCCAAGGGGAGGACTGGGCAGATATGTCTCCCGGGACTCCATGCGGTGCCTACTCAGACAAACAAACCCTCGACGGCCACTGTACAGTATTATATCATAAGAAATATTATCAGATCAAAATTTGATGTTAATATCTTAAATAGTTAAAGAGTTAGGGCCAAATATATGTGTCCATGCATGGAATTGGTGTGACACAAGGTCAATTTTGTGATTTACAGACCTTGAATGATATTAAAGGTCAGAAGCTAGGTCGGAATATCCCCCTTGAATGACGTCAATATATGGAGTAACCCCACTTTTAACTGGGCACACATCCCCTAGCTAGGTACACCTACGAACGAGCAGCCATAGGAAATGTACAGGAGTGAGTTGATTGTTTACGTTTTGCTTGTTCGTGGGGACTTAGAAAAATTTCAAGGCAAACATTCTGTAAATCTGACTCATATATTTGTAAGTGGCCTGTCAATCAAACCTATGTTTAGTATGCCCAATATACTGACCCTCAGCATTTCAAAACAAACAATCACAGAGGAAACAAACTAGGTTGAGATATCCCTTCAGTGTAACATCACTGTATATATATAGCTCTGGTCACTGGTACTATCATTAGGGGTCTGGAAAACCACTGAAATGCTCAAGACCATTGTTAACATATAGAGCTATATGGGTCAGATTTTCAGAAAATGTACAATTCACCTTCACCAGTCCTTTAAAAGAAGCCTAACTTAAGAGAAAAGTGACGTTCAAAATGTGGTTTAACACAATGAAAGAGACAGGGTGTATCAACACAATGCCAGAGATACTCTGATATACCCATTATTCAGAATTTCTCAGTCTAATTTAGCAGAAGTTACCAAATGTGTAGAGCTGACAATTGTACATTTTCTGAGAATCTGACCCATATAGCGCCGACCGCGCCTACTGCTGGACGGGACACCGAGATTCGACCCGCCGCATATTGTCATAAATACACAACGCCCAATGCACACGCTCTAATAGAGTGGTTACGTAAGGGGGTGGAGGACAGAGGGTGAGGCGGGAAGGTGTGGGGAGGGAGGGGGGTGGGGGGTGAAGGGGTTGAGGTGTTGGTATAACATCTAAGTGCGAAATGTATCACTGATCAGTGAGTTAGATATGGCATGCTCCCCTGATGTCATATCTAAGCTCTAACACCTTACATACAGCTACACATATTATCAGATGAAGAATGATTGGCACATTTCGTAGTGACTCATTTGATCTCAGGCCTCTTAAAGGGCCTGAGATCAAAAATGCTGGAGTTTTATTGTATATCAAGAATACTTACTGTTACACGATTCACGGATGAGCGGCGTGAGGATTCCAGTCAGAGCATTAAAGTCTCTAACGTGATATACGTTCTGTTCATCTGGGTAACTAGCGATACCCTTCAGCTCTCGCATACCTACACTGGAACCCACACCTATAGATCAAATAAAAGATTAGAATATGAAATACGTTAACATATATCGAAGAATTATTTTTTTAATCTTTTTTTACCAGGGCTAGTTCAGCGTTAGCTGTTCTTTCACTAGTGCCTGGGCAGACGAGAGCGATAGCGCGGCCGCGCCAGGGTTCAAACCCACAACACTCGCATGCCACGAGCCGACCCAGCGCGTTAGTCCACTCTGCCACACCGTAACCTCGATAATTTATTAAATGCGCATTCCATTTGAGAGGTGCGATAAATGGGGTGCTATAAAACTGTTTTGATTGTATTGTATAACACAAATTCGAATTGGGTTTTCTTTTAGCTTTTAGAAACTTTATGACGATTCAAAACCCAAAACAAAGGTAAATATATTGATATTTGTCTATGTTAGGAGCATATAATAAATAGTGAATGGAACTCGGTACTCGATTGCTATGCAATCTCGTCCAATAGATATTCAATTACTAGCACCTCGTTCCATTCTCTCTATATTATGGGTGGAATATCTTCAAGCTACATTCTCTATTAAATGTTTCATTCGGTGTGCACCTACCAATTGCCACAAGGTGTATGCCAGCTTTCTGTGCAGAGACTGCTTCTGAGAGCGTCTCGTCCCGGTTGTTAGATTTACCGTCAGTGAGAATTATTCCAATGTTTACAGCATTAGGCCTGTCGCCACCGGATGGCGTGAAGACTTGATTACGCATAAGCCGCAGTGCTTCGGCAGTGTTGGTCGTCCCTGTTGGGCGAATAACAAACATTTAAATATATTATTTTCATTCCATTAAAGGCCAATATTAGATAAACACTGTATCTACAAATAGCGCTTTAGAGGTGTGAGGGTAGAGCTATGCGAACCGCTTGTGAATAACCTTCTTGCATATCGTATGTTACATCTCTTATATTTGCCCTGTTAATATATCTGCAATTAAATTAACCATTGCAAAATTAAACCAAGGGGAACTACTGTTGGGGTACTGCAGGTCATGAATTCTCACTCTTCCATAAGTTCGCAGTGGAGAAAGTAATCTCTGGATTCAGAAATGGGACAAGTCTTATACAAGTTACATGTCTCCATGTTGATGGTTATATTTCGTTTTTAGCACACTCATTTATCGTTAGCTTATAGTAAATAATAAAGAAATGTTACCTCCAGTGTATTCGAAATCCATGGCATTGAGCAAAGATGCAGTTGTTGTGTAGCTACTTAGTGGGAACTGAACAGCAGCCCCACTGGCAAACAGTAGTATGCTGACCCGCGTACCATCCTCAATGTTCATTGCATAGATTAAATCCCTCACAAAGTCCAGCATGATGAAGAAGTTCGGTTTTTCTATACTACCAGAGGCATCCAGAGCAATGGCAATATCAGCAATATGGGGACAGCCTGTAGGATAAGCCAAAACATATATCATTTATTTATTCATGTGTAAATGTTGTTCATATAGTACTCCAGAGACGCAGAACTCTAGTGGCTGCAAATTTGGGTGTTTATGTTTATGTATTACCGTACATTTAATAATAGGATATAACAAAGACGCATATCCAACTTGCGTATGTATTATTGCGTTGCCATTGCCATAGATCTTTTTGATAATTCACTCTGATTAACGCATAAAAGATGTTTTGCCCTTTTCCAAGATGGATACCTTGGTTGTAATAACACTAACTCAGTGGATTATTGCAATTTAGATTGACTACTTACGTTGATCGCAATCACGTCCCGTGAATCCCCGTGGACACTTACAAGTGTACATGTTAATATCATCCTTACACGTTCCTCCATTCTTACATGGGTTACTTAAACAGTTGTCATACACTGAAAAATGACAGAATATAATTATGCTTTTTGGTTGAATGTTCTATACTTCGTAATGTCGCTCTGTTGCCCTAAGTTAGCACTAATCTGTTGACTTATATAAACTCCGCCTCAGATCAACGTTTTAAATCAGTTTTTGTTCTATGGGAAATGAGTTACGTCACCGATTCGATGATACAGCTCTTTACTTTATAACAAAATCAAAGTGGTGCAGATATATTTTAAAGAGGAGAGACATATACACGCAGCCCCCTCAGGTTGTTGACATACAACAGTGGGGGGGGGGAACAATGGCAACAGTGGGGAACCTTAAGTTCATGTTACGTTCAACAGACATTAGGAAAACATCAATCATCAACATAGCAATTATCATTTAAATACTTATTTTGATATTGTATTACAACGAACGTAATTTAGCAATTCGCATTCTAACAACAAAGAAGGTCCGTTATCTACTTGGAAAAGAAGGGATTTTGGGGTGCGCAAACTGCACCAACCTCGGCAGCCATCATACTTTATTCTCATCGATCGAGTGTACATACGCTGACAACGCATCGATGCTTTGACGCTACCAAAACATTCCAATAAAGGTTGGCGGATTCCTTTTAACTCTTTCAAATTGCATGCTTTTTTGTATATTTGTAATTACATAATGTAAATATAGAAATTTTGAATCTCTACAATCATTGATGTAAGATGATATATTTGGAAACATGAGAAGATCAGTGATTTTCTTTTAAGTTTTCCACCGAATTTCACGTACAACACTTCGACAAATGAAGCAATTGAAGAAGTCATTCGTCGTCCAGTTAAACGGAATGTCTAAATTTAGAACACTGAGGGGCTCGCCATGAGCACATGTGGAATGTCGGTATGGAAAGTGGAATTAATTATAGCTTTTTGGATTCTTTTTGGACAGCATATGTATACCTACCATTGCATGTGGCAGTGACTAGCAGGTCTATAGCCTGGAAGAGTGAGTTATAGTCCTGTACGTTGAATACATTCCTGGTTTTGGGGTAACTCGCCATGCCCTCAAGCTCTGACTGCTTCACCCACTTACCAACCCCCAGGCACAGGATGGTGACACCTTGGGCCCTCGTCAGACGTGCCTCCTAGTCACCAAATAAGATATTGCGACGTATGAGGGTTATATTATTAAGTAAACTTCATAAACCCATTTTAGGTCTTGTCCATGCACATATTTACCATAATTTAAATTCGCTTATTCAGTATAAATGTCGTTATATGTAATAAACATCGGGAATTGAAAATAATTATGGAATACATTGGCCTGGATCAAAATTGTATAGCATACCTCTATGGTAGCTGTAGCGTCCCGACTCTCCCCATCAGTGACCACTAGGAGGACGTCTGGGACGTTGGGGCGGTTACCGTTTCTCTGTGAGAAAGCCTGCTCTCTCACATGTTTCAATGCTTGTGCTGTGTCGGTCCCACCCCATTTGTACCTGCAGAATAGATGTAATAATGCTGGACAAGCTTCTCAATGAAATAGACCTTCTATAGAAAGAACCGATCAAAATGCTATGGACAGCTGCATCTGATAAGTCCTTGTGTCTATCTTATCAACTTAAGATCATTGATAATGATAAATACACATCAATGATAAGAGATGTTATAAAGAATATAAAGAGAAATGGACCACATATTGACAAATCGTACATGATGGAAATTCTCGAATGAATAAACTAACGTGTATGACAAGACAATGCAGTCGTGAATCAGAAGTGTTAGGGGATTTACATTTTAAAGTGACTCTATAAAAGCTACTCTGGAACCTTAAGTCATATAAAAAGCAAATGGTTGAATTACTTGACTGCCTGGATAGCATTGGTGATGTCTTGGTTGGTTTTATGTAGATTCAGGTTAAACTCAGTGGTGATGTTGTCAGAGAATTTCACCATGCCGACACGTGCCTTGCCGTTGGTGACATCAAGTCTTGAGGCGAGCTCACGGATGAAGTTAAGGACACGTCGGAAATCATCCTCATTGATGGAGCCTGAGGAGTCCAGGAGGAACATAAGGTCCACCATGTCGTTACACTCTGCGAGAAAAAGGTATTATCATATCAATCTTAATGACACAATTCGGTCTCACTTAATGGGTTCGTTCTTAAATGAACCGAAATAATGACATATAATATATAGTTGAAGTAAAACCCAACATTTCGACTAGGCGGACTGTCTCCCCAATCTGTTTGATTACAAAATATAAGCTTGTTTTTCTTTAATGACTTTATTTATACTGGGTTCACCATGTCCCTTTGTCAGTGTAAACTCGTTCTGCTAATAGCAGAGATACACTCTATTCTCAAAGATTTCCATGAAATAAACGTTTATTCAATTGATTTAAACTGAATACATCTAGTCCCCACTCAGTCAGCGACAATTGGATGTTTCCAATGATTTTCCCAAAGAAAACACGGCCCAGTGGACACGTTTTTTTTGTATTATTGTTTCACGAAACTAAATATCTATGAAATTAGAAATGGCGATAAATAAATAGAAGCAAAAATAAAGTGCCTTTTGTAAATAAAAGTAAACATCCAATATGGGTTGACTAGAGATTATCCGACAAATTGAGACACGTAGAAAGCTCACCTGGCGGTGCCTCCCGACATGTCCTCCTGACTAGGGTGGACTCTATTGTCTTCAGGCTGACAAAGTCTTCAACGTGGAAGACGTGTTCACTGTCCGGATCTGAGCCTATCATCTTCATCTCCTCATCAAATCTGCCTATGTTCCGCACGTTCTCACCGACACCAATAGCAAAGACGCGGATACCCAAATCATGTAGTCGCTTGGCTTCGATTGGAGTCAACTGGGGCTGGATGGAATGGAATTCGTTCATGTGCATGTTCAGCAGAACATATGAAACTTAACCCTTTTAAGCTTGACTAACAAGGCTAACAACTATCCACATGAATTCATATAGAATATGCGTTTTTATATACATGCAATGTTGTTACTGTCTCCCCCAAATGTACTCTTACACAGCCGTTATCTAACAATCTGCCTTTTCAAATTGACCAATGGACATTTAACAAGAATGCAAATAAAATATTTAAAAAGATACACATTACATAAATGTAATTGTATGTAGTTAGTACTATGCATGAGGATGTGCAATACATAAGTTGCTCAGACATTCTAATATTATTTGCAATAATCTCAGGTAGTAGTGAGTTGATAACAACCGAAAACTAAGTCCCTACCTCTTCAGTAGAGGCCCCATCACTGATGACGATAACAATATCTCTTATATTGAGCCTGTTACCTCTGTCCTGGCTGTACACCTTCTGTCGTACTACACGCAGAGCTTCAGCTGTATTAGTCTTACCCTCAGCAAACTGTAGGTCCTTTATAGCCTTGACAAGCTGTGATTTACTCTGAAACCTGTGAGAAGGAAATAAAATTGATATTGAAGGTACACATCCTATCTTGATTAGTCTACACATGTGAATACTATGTAGAATGTATTGATCAGTGGAAAGATTATGCATGTAACATTATAGAAGAACAAGATTTTGGTGGGGATCCATTTGACCAAAAATATCTGGAAAAAGAGTTTTGCTAGTTTTAGATTGTATGTTTGATAATAAATTAATGCTAAAAATGAATTATTACGAACAGGGGACTCAGATGGCACGTTCCGTTTCGAACGAGATTTGTGTCTTGATTATATTATATTATATTTATTAAAACATTATTGAACGTAATTAATTGCATTGATTTATAGATTTATCTGAAATAGTTTAGCTCATCGTTTTACCTTTACAATTAATTGAACATTCTTTATCTTTTAGATATTTACAGAAAAGTGACATTTTGTGTGATTACTAGTTATTATCTTATGGTGCAGTTGCTTTTATGTTGCTGTTGCTTTACTTTATCACCTCAGCATGGCGCTTGGATCGGTTAGAGGTTAGGTTGACAGTTAGCTCACCATGCCTCTCAGCAGATCTGAGCCGGTTTCGTCCTCAAATGTTTAGCTCTGTGACACTATCCGACAAGGCAATACATCCAGCCTTTCTGCCCCATCAGCCTCAATTAGTACAATCAATTCAAGTCAGACAAATCCAGGCCTAATTTGGCAAGGCTACTCCAACAATGTACAAGGGACAACTTTCTCGAGATTCTGTCTTGACAAAATTTGATATTGGCACCACATAAAGTTGGTTTAAGTTTTTGCAGGCAGGGTTTATAGCATTATCATTGAGGTATGTCTTATACATTATTATTATCACGTCATTATTGAGGCGTATGTGAAGTATTATATTATTTCAACTGGTCTGAAGCAGGGCACATACTGCTTTTCAAGTGAAAGGCTGGTAAATACCCTACCATTAAAGCCCAATACAAAATATGAACACACTTATTTCGTTTTTCTTTATCAGGAACCATTTTTGTAAATGCAAGACAGCTGGTTAAGGATTGGTACAGCCGATTACAGCCGACAGCCTATTTAAGCTGGTTATACAGCCAATTGCAGACAATCACATATAGGCCCATTTTCCAAAAGGAGTGCCTAATTTCTGATAACGCCAAATAGTTGATCTAATTTCATGAAGTCATTTATTGTTGATCCTGTTTATTGTTGATATTGTTGAAGTTAAATTCATGGTAATCTGTTTTAAGGTTATTTTCTTAGGATTATTCGTACAGAGTGTGAAGAAGTATTATTCAAACAGACAAGTGGAGGAATATTCATTAATATAATGCAATTATATTTTTATAAAGGTATCCCTTAAATTTCATTATTTCTCATAGTCCCAGAAGGGTGCATTTATGAGCAATTTTAAGATGAAGTATTGCTTATTTATTATTTTAGCATTGCACAGGACACAATACATGGAGAAGCAGCTCGCAATAGTCACACATCTACGTCCTATACAGTCCCTTTATTGTTATCCTATTTGTCTAGAAGTTATTACAAGCCCATTATTAGGGACATGGATAATATCTTTAGCTTTCAAATTTACCTAAAATACCTTGAAAATGTAAAAGAAAGAACAAAAGAGATGAACAATAGAAGCAATTCAGACAAAGCATAGGGGCACAATGACATTTCTTACAAGCTTTTGCTGATATAACATTAGACACATGTAATTGAAAACAACTCTTTTCTCGACAATAGCAAGAAAAGACATAACGTATAAAACCCACAATGGAGAGGGTTTCTGACGTCATCTGCAAGAAATTAAATTACAAACACTTCTAACTAAACCAGACTAATATTTCCCCCAATAAAGCTGAACATATATCTGCAAACGAGGCAAATGGGTGTTGTCTTCAGCCTCATCATTGTATGTTTGGAGGACCAAGTCTTGATAATATTCTACTTTGAATATTGAATAATTGCAATAGTGCAAAAGACCTAAAGGCAAGAAATGTTAAATTCGCAGTTCACGCTTATTCAAAGCTGAAACATAAATGCAATGAGTTTAGAATAGCATGTGAATTAAAGGAAGATCCTGAAGTTATAATATTTAAATAATGAACGAAGATATTGAACAGATATTGATCAGTTTGTGCATAATAGATAGATTAACATCCTGAAGAAGATTTCCAATGAATTGCGTAGTAATGGCCAAATCGGGTTTTGGTCATTACCGTTGTACACCAGTGTTAAAGTTACCTCACGATTTAAAAGTTTATAAGCCCTTAAGTAGAATTTCTTTTTTATTGTTTAGATATTAAATATTTATCTATAGACTCAAAGGATGGGATATTCCTGGCGATGTTGCTCTTTTCACTATTTAGTTCAGAAAAATGTCAAATTATGGACAGACCATGATGGTAGATTAATTTTTACATTGTAGTTCGACCAGTGCTGAACAACCGTTTCATTCGCTTTGAAAAAAAGAAAACCCCAGAATTAAGGATGTCATTTAACCAACAATTAAGGGTGAAATTTACAAGGTGAATATATACCTCTTGTTATGTGGTGTTTTAGAGTATAGGATTAAATTTTAGCTTCAAATCAAATACCTATTAGGAAAACTACCAATGATTAAATAAGTAATTAGGGTGAAATACGAAGGAGGAGAGGATGGAAAAACAGAAGAGTGAAGAGAAGGATTTGGAAAAGGGAAGATATTAAAGAAGAGTATGACACTGAGGTATGGAAAAGGAGGGATAGGAATATGTATAAAAATTGATATAAACATCAGGAATTCTTCTTGACAGGATTTTAGTTTTAGATGAAGAGCGTGAAAAGTTTATAAGCCCTTAAGTAGAATTCTTTTCTATAGGACTATGTTTGGATATTAGATATTTATCTATAGACTCAAAGGATGTGATATTCCCGACGATGTTGCTCTTTTCGCTATTTAGTTCAGCATGCTGCATATTCAATATGGGATATGGTCACATCATATCCAATCCGTATATAATACCATACAATACGTAATATACCCCAGGAGCTGAGCCTAAATCGAGCCAGGCACGATGCTAAAGGAAACAAGTTCATAGAGTTGATAGAGAGACAGACGAAGCTCACTCAGAGACAAGGGAAAAAGAGCAACAAGCAAGAGAAAGGTATGGTGAAGGATAGGCGAATACAAGCCTATCTAGATGTGGACTGTCGTCCAAATCCCAACATATTTGTAGATACATCTAGAGATGGCAAATCTCTATAAGAGACTACAATGTGGGTATTAAAGACAGATAAATTGAGCAATAAATACACTCATACATAAAGGAAATTAATGTATAGAACACAGAATAAAAGAGGTTGTAATGGTTACACAATAGCTGGTGAAATGTTGTAAGGAATTAGATAAAACATGACCTAGAGACAGAAAATTAGATTATGTATAACCTTTAGTTAACATTAATCTCGTCCCATGATTATACACCAGGTACATTAGCCATCTAGTGGCAACCAGAGCAACTGCCTCGGAGTCTCTGTACAGTCTCCATGACAACACATAAAGCCACATCACAAATCACATGACATGTAGTTCAGGACTTGAAACATAGGGGGTGTGTTAGAATAGCATATACTTACGTTGATGTGGAACTGTTTTGTGGATTATAATACCTTATCAAAACAAAGGTCAAAAAGGTCACACAACCACTTATATAGCCTGGTGTAAATTAAAGTTTAAGGACAAGTAGTTACTGTTTAATTCAACTCATCTAATGAAGAAGTTGTTATTATAGGAAGGTACATTTAGCGCACTAGGTTATACATGATCTTACAAATATATTTCCTTCCCAAGTGCGGCCCCGATCATTTACAAGCTACTACAGTATGGTAGTTCCCAAATAAGTATAGATCTGTCTTTCCTTTACCATCTCCATGAAAACCGATGCATCAGTGTGAAATATCTATCATGAGGGATATATGATTCTCAAGATCACTTTCATTTTGGTTCTATCCTTCATCATTGACGAATTGTGAATAGGGGAAGCTGAGAAGAATGTCTGTGAGCGAATATTCATGTGAATTTTAGTGATGTTAGGATAGAGATTTAGAAATTGATTCTATTCTAACTTAATTTGAAATATTATACAAGTTAGCTGACGAGTGGCTGGAGGGAGCGGGAATATCACATCGAATTGCGACCGAGGAACTCACGAAGCCAGAGGCTGAGTTGGTTGCGACTAGTCAACGAGTGCGATATTCCCAGCGGACGAGAGGCACAAGTCGGCTAACAGATTTATTGCACTAGTGTGATAACACTTAGCTATCACCTAGGTTATACCCCCTCAGATCAAATATCTATGCTAATTATAACGATCATATTCTCAAGATTAACAGTCACGTTCCATTCGGTAGAACATGAACTGGGAGGAGGGGTGTGGGGGGTTGGGGATTTTACCATATATACCTGGGTCCAATATTTATCGAAAACTTCTGCAATGCCATTATAGTTATGATTTGCTGCATTCGAATCATCATGATCGATCATCATGATCAGATCTGATGATATGTTAGACGTCATTGGGCCCTTCGAACTAATCGCATTTCTCCCTGTAATATAGAAGATATTAACGTAAAGCTAAAACCTGAGTAGGTACATGAATTAAAATCTTAGGTTACTCACTGGTCTAGGTAGAACTCTACATTCGCCCTGTTGCTGAAGACAACAGTTGCTATTCGGACTCCGTCCCATGATACGTAGAGCTCATTGATGATCTGCTCACAGAAGTTGAGCATGCGGTACCAGTTGAAGAGTCCAACTGACCCCGAAGAGTCCAGCACGAAGGTGATGTCTGCTTGTCCAGCACAGGCTAAAACAATATCATTTCTGAATCAGGCGCATGGAAGTATATAATTGTTTGAAAATAGATCAAAGTAGATTACTCATAACATGTATTCTGTGAGTGAATCAGGGTGCACACTCAAGTTTCAATTTCTTTTTAATGCGAATAAAATTGTAATGATACAATTACTGATATAATTATATTAGTGACGAATGTAATAACTTGGGGTATATTATGACTGGGTTATTATCTTTATATTTACTAATTACCAGGGGCTCATTTATTTAGGTTAGATCATATGCTTTCACTCTTTATTCATTCATACAATTTCCCCAACTGTCATCCAAATTTGTTGCGGTTATATAGATTATTAATGTTAATGTCAATGTATTTATCTCTGATGACCTGAAAAGAGAAAATCCCTTCATAGTGTATTTCATAAATAAAATAAAATAAATACCCTGATGCCTGATGAAGACACAACCATGTAGTGTCAAAACATTAGTACTTAACATTTTAATAAACACCCATGGACTCAACAACCCAGCAAGCAAGACCAGATACTTAGTGAGATAATCAGAGATTTTATCTTAAAGCCACGTACGCTCTCCTGCTGCTGATTTATCTGAGATTAACACCAACAGCAATCATATCAGATGCCACATGGACGGGTTCATAGTAATGTTATGTCTCCCGGTGGGTGAACACATCCTCAGAGCATACCCCCCCTCCCCCCGCCCCCCCCCCCTCCCCCCCACATCTGATTCTAGTCAATGATGGACATATGTTTACTCGAACGCTATATTTGCAGATTACCGTAAATCTGCAAATGAAAAGGGTTCATACCTGGAATGTCCCTGCACAGGTTGATATGTATACGTTCCATCATGCCCATCAGCCTGCTAGGGTCCTCAGCAAACCATGACCTGTTAGCTGGCGGGTCTGTAAGTATCCTCTCCAGCTCAGTCTTCACGCTTTCGTCCGAGCGGATTCCATACACTGCAGCAAATACCACAACCCCCGCCTCTCGCAGCATCCGAGCCTCTAGAATCACCTGCGAGTCTGACAGGTCTTGGGTGTCTGAGAGTACCATGAACAGGACGTCCGGGACACCGAATCTGTACGAATAAAGACATTATCAATAGGAATAGACACAGTATTAGTAGAAATAAAGATATAATTAGTGCGAATAAATAGGTTTTTTTAAAAATATTTCATTTCGGGCCAATACCATAGTACGAATAAAGACATTATTAGTACGAATAATTAGTAATTTGCCTCCTGTTGTGGTGTCTGCTTTTGTTAAATCGTTTGTTTTGAAAGACAATGAGTAACATTTGTACACTTGGTGGGAATATAGATGTACTACCTATATATGACACTAAGGGGGCGGGGGTAGCGGTGTTTCAATCTGTATAGATCTATTTGACTCTAATGAATCACATATAAAATCATTAAGTATGCCGATTCTTGTAATATGATCTGGGTCTTGTCTCTGTTCCGATATTTGAATAATTTAGACGATGCAAATCATATCCAAAAATCATATTCAAACCCTGCAGTAAAGAGTTGTTAACCGATTGATATTTCAGGACTGCATATATATATAACTGTTAGTTATATTTTACTCAGAATGCAAATAGTAACTCTTTTCAATATGCGTCTATATTCCCTACTGATGACCTGGAAACAGGTGCCTACCTAGTGTCCCCAGATTGTTTCCAAATAAAACAGAATATAAGTATAAACTCACCGAGCTCCCGCACTGCCTGAGAACATAGCTTGTCTAACCATTGAGAGAGCGGCAGGAAAACTTGAATCTTGCCCATAGTACTGCGTGAGGTCTATAGCAGCCAGCAGCCTGTTCTTCTCACTGAATAATAAATCATCCATAGTCCATATATTGTATGGGCAACTTATGTCCGTTGAACCCGATAGCTCACAATAATGTTATACTTCATTGTGCCATGTGAGATTCTATAAGAATATTGTTCAGCATCACTTAACCGCGCTAATTATTGTTGAATATTGATATTTTTACTAGATCTCTAAGTTTACCGCAATTCTCAAGCTTGTGATATTATGGCTCAAATTTCCACTATTACTTATCATTGTATTTTGTAACCTTGTTTAGTCAATACTTTATTATTATTTTTCATCAACGACTTGCCCCACGCAATATATATGTTGCGGTGAGAGTAGCCAGGCTTTCGCCCAGCTGCACTCACCACGGCAGCCATCATACTTTCGCCGCGCGTACTATCTGTGCATAAGTTGTACATAAGTTGTTAAGCCGTGTGATTGGCCGATTACCTAATGATATATGTCTAGTATGTTATCTAGTATTGTGTATCTCTCTATTTCTGTTTTACAAATCATATGATTATTTCATGGTATTTTTCAACTCTATAATTTTACAATCGTAGGATTATTTATGGTATTACGTAAAATTACGTAATACGTAACATTACCGCTACTCATTTTACTTAATTTATGTTACAATTCATCCTCAAAACAAGAGGTTTATTGTTTTAAATATTTAGTCAGCAGAGCGAATTTATCATAAACGTGGATTTTGTTCTTCTACGTGATGAAATACCATATAATACACATAATTTTAAATAATCTACATCACCCTTGAGGGCTGGCTCATACCGTCACCTCTACTCTTTTGAATGACTGTTGGGAATGTTATAAATAAATATGACTTTTTGCTTTCCAAGAACTATCACCCTAATATGAAATAAGGAAAATTCTTTAAAGATAACAAAATACAAGTCATGCATAAGACTACTGACCGCCCCTCCTTTCTACAATACTAAAAACAGGGAAGAAAACACACCTTTTCCCCCTTTCCTCCCCATTCCCAATACCCAAAGGTATGGGACTTAGGTAAGTCTACCCACACCTGCTACAGCCAGGTAAACGCTACCAGGGACAGACGGAAATAGAAACAATGCCCAGGGACCACACACTCTGGACGCAAAGGATTCATAAATCTTGCTGGAATCTTTGGCGCGAAAATACTAGTAGGCCTATATATAGCCTCAAATTGTCATCAGTGGTCGTACAGGTTAGGCGTCTTATGCTCCGTCTACCTATTATTGAATTCATTTGATATTGATATTAATTTATACCTATTGCGATGTATATATGTCTTTCGTTACCCCAGTCACCTTAATAATGCATTAGTACTGACTGACCATTGGTCACGCCATTTAGCAACAACCACAACATCACAATGGGGGATTTGATGTTGACTAAACGAAATAGATCCCTCGCTCCTTACAGCCCTCAGCTTTTGTATTTGATATACTGTCGCCGCCGCCAATGTGGAGGGCATATTATATCACACAACAGCCTCGGGTTTACATGCAGTCACTCACGATCTATTTCTTACAGATATAGGTTTACATTGAGTTACTCATAAAAGAAGAATACTTTGACTATTTTACTATAACGTACGCTTACCTGTATTGAGACATATTGAAGCTGATGCCTCCACGAGCACCCTGTATAGTGCCCACTCCTACTCGAGTCTGGTCTACAGCTATGTCTAGTCCCTTTACTACTTCTCTCACAAATGTCCGAGACGCCACAAAGACATCTTGACGCACTGTCTGTGAGTTGTCTATTAGAAATACTATATCTGCTTGTCCGTCACATCCTGAAGAAAGAATTTCATAAGCCATTCCATAGCGCTGTTTTCATAGGTGTTATCAATGCAGCAATGGGCTATATATGTATTATAAAGTATTTATAACTATGCGATATGTTTATCTCTTATAATAGATTCAGAAGCCATCTTAGTATGGGAAATATGCATGGATCAATCACCGGGTATAAGATAGAAAAGAGAATGACAAGGCAGGTCTGAGTGAACCATTAAGTTTGTGATGGTCCGTGTTAAAAAGTCCTCGCAAATTGTTAGTTGAAACAGAGTCAATTTTACTGGTACCCTAGAGTATTTATGAACATTTATTTTGTATAAATATGATATATTATATTATATATCTCAATTAAAAAGCATAGGAAGCTCTGAATACCAAAGGTATCAGACAAGTCTTCGAAAGCTATATAACACAGGGGTTACAATACAAAAGACACAAAAGCGAAAAAGATTTATGGAAGAAATTATCGAAAAGATAACTACCGTTCCTCATTCTAACACAAAACATAAATTGGACGTAAAATATTTTTCTTGCCATCAAAACTAGAACTAGAAGCTAATCAAAAGGCAAATAGATTAACAATAATTGGTATAAAATCGGGGATGTTACTTAGTTATAATTAAGCAACTGGCACACATTCTATACATACATAAAGTTTCAATATCCGCAGCTGTTAACGCAAAACATAATTAGATCTGGGGATAAATGAATAATGCTGTAATGTCACCTTTATAGACACAGGCGGGAGACCGACTTCTGCATTCTTTTAAAGCTAACATCCAATATATTATATAGATATTTGAGCAAACATCCACTATATACTTGTACTAACTATATACACACATGAGGGATTGTTTATCCTCACCGAGATACTTTTCCTGGTTCAACCCTCCATCCCCAGCACCTCCATCTACTAATCTACCCATAAATCCATTCCCTAGACCATCCCGAAGCATAAAAACAGGTGTTGTTGTTTCCACCGATTTATCGCTAGCAATTGTTGTGAAGGCCACCCCATCCATGTCATCAAAATGGGTGGACTTTCTCTCGGGTACAAAATCAGGGGTGGTTTTAAAGCCTGGGTAAGGAGGGCTGGTAGTATATTTTCCAATATTAGTCTCTGGTGTTGTGATCTTCTCATTACTAACTGGGATACTTTGTGTGGTGTCATGGCGACCCACCGTGCTTAGTTTACCACTTTCAGTCAATGTAGTGTATTTCATGTTTGTCTCCGCCGTCGCATACTTCCATATATCAGGTGTGGTTTCTATATTAGATGTAGTCGTCTTCAATCCCGGTATAGTCACTATATGATTTTTATCCTCCCCATTCCTGCCTCTATGAGTGGTATACTCGTCCATCCAAAGAGGGGGCTGTGTATTCCGTGGCTGTTTTTGCACTGATGTGCTGCTTTCCAGTGGCGAATGCGTTGTACTAGCTAATTCGTCACTAGGTGTCCCCACTGAGTAGTGGAAAAACAAGGGGAAGGAAAACGAGGAAGAGGGAGACGTAGGGATTGGGACACTTCTGGTCATGACTTCAGCGGTAGATTGGGGTCGCTGAGGCTCTTTTTGTATGATCTTGGGTTCCGATTCCGGAGCTGCTATCTCAAGTTCTGAGTCGGTTAGGGACACGAGAGAATCACCTGAGTTTCGACTTACCCGATCTAACACCAGAGGTCAGCATGAGAGCGTTAGGGGTGAGTGAGAGAAACCAAAGGGTCAAAGTCATTAAGAAATTAACAATATTGTTGAGTTATTAATAAAATATTAGAGGTATAAGATGTCAATACATCAGGTTTTGACGAACCGGATTTTGTACGTCATAACTTATTTTGTTGTGCCTTAAAGTTTCATGGGCTGATTGACACAGGTGTTCAATGTTTGACGTTTGTATAAAATTTAACTACATTACTGTACTGTCCTATTTTCATATTATCTATTCGAAAACAAACCAAAGTAATTATTCCAAAGTCAGATTGTAGTTCAACTCAACCAAGCTTCCAAATCATTTTAAGTAGTTTCATTTGTTGCACACTTGTTTCGGCCTTACACAAGCCTCCTTCAAAAGAAGGGCTACCTTAGGGCTACTGATGAAAACATGCAGCAATCCAGAAGATGGATGGCAAAATAAAAATATTGTCTAATGAAATCAAAGAAATAATTACTAAATGAGACTCACCTTGTTTAACACCATTGCCTGCCCCATTTGGATCTTGGCCTAGCGAGGCCTGGAGGAGTGTTGCCACAGCCAGGCCTAATACTATAAAACTACTTCTGTGTGCCATCTGAAAGAAATAAAAGTTCACCCATGAATGATACAGTACATTTGGTAATAAATCAGGATAACAATTACATGGCATTACATATTAAGAAAGGAGTTTGCCTGCAATGATTGCTAAGCGAGGAAATTGGTGTCCAGGGTTTCA
This sequence comes from Sthenelais limicola, assembly GCA_942159475.1. Taxonomy (NCBI): domain Eukaryota; kingdom Metazoa; phylum Annelida; class Polychaeta; order Phyllodocida; family Sigalionidae; genus Sthenelais; species Sthenelais limicola. The sequence goes on along the minus strand of OW804096.1, from coordinate 77,328,399 downwards.
AATTTCCTGATTTGCTGGCACCCAGTTTGTGTCCAGCTTTTGATGCTGATCAGTCCAACTGGAAGTACCAGAAACAAGCATACAATCTATTGTTGGATTTTCGTTTAGTAGCTTAGATTGACTCTTCTATTCTCTGGCTCTCTATTCCTTACAGTCCTACTGCCAAAATAACGATCTCCAATGCACCTATCACAGACTCCTCTGAGTCCCCCACCTCCACCTCCTCCTTCTTCCTCCCTCCCTCCCTCCCTCCCTCTAAAACTTTCTCCTCACCTCCTCACATCGTACCTATCTTTGAAACCCAATATATCGAGTACCCTGGATATACCCTTGAGGTAGGAGTGAAAGGTGTATCATTATGTGATCATTTAAATCCATGTGATTTGTGTTCACTATCTGCAAATGGAATTTCTATTAGGCCCTAATCATTACCACAACACATCTCATACGTCAACTTCACCAAACTATGGGTATTATATTCACCCGAATGAATGGAAATTAGCCTATATATTTGACAGGTGCTATGTAAATCTTATATAAGCATATGCATACTTGCGCCGTTACCTTGATACTATGCTACTGTATATCAAATAGAAATACATTATTTCGCAGTTTAATTAATTTAGGATAAATTGAGTAGTTCTGGATCGACATGTTTTACATGGCATTGGGCAGTTTGTGACATGTTAGCTAGCATAAACTTGAAAATAGATATTATTGTATAGATTCTATTCGATTATTAATGCTATAATATCTTTGTATAATATAGCATAACAACTCTCTATAACGTTCTGAAACAAATACACGTCATTACTTAAACCTACACCGCAGCTAAAATCACCCTCCGGGGTTTTCAAATATGTTGTACCTCAAGTCTTTAAATACACCTTACAAAGGATATCTGTACTCTCCAAAATTTCCTGTATTGCCAAAAAAGTATATTCAAATGACAATCAACCAGTTACTAGCATAGTGAACCCTCGAGCGTGAAGTGAAGGATTATGGGACTGGATATAATTCACTTTAAAGCTTTGTAAGAATTATGAAGACTTTCATCAATTAGCTTACATGACCTCATGTGTCCCTTCGTGTTTTTGTATTCCAGTTTTCCTTTACTCACCATCATTCCCACTCCTCTTATACTGTGCGCTTCAGCTACACTCTCAGGTAAATGATTGATCGTGGTATTTTAATGGGGCTTCTCCACAAGGTATCACTTGGATTGAATGTCTCATGCGTCCGACGGAATTAATGTGTACATGACAGAAAAAAGGTGTTAGCAGATGCAAAGGTTGTGATCATGATAATGTTGGCAACGAAATTCTTGATTGCATACTTTGAATCCTATATGGTCTTTTGCACCAGTTTCACCAGTACATTCTTCTCGTAACATAAGCAAATGAATTAGAACTTTCAAAATGTCTCCTTGCCTCTCCACCGAAAAGGACGCACTAAACCTTGACCCTAATGGAAGACATCTATAGGAGGTACTTATTAATGTCCCTTAATATCACCAACTAGAGCCACAAACAGGATGATAAATCAGAATTAAGATGTGATAAAGCTGTGCATGTTTTGTGTCTATAGAGAAAAGAAGCACTCATGCTGGAAAACTTGGATGTCTATGTTGTCACTCAAAAGTGAGCACGCACTCAAACATGTAGACATTTATAGAGCTACCACTCTCTGGAAAATCTTGAGTCAAATCCCTATATACCATCCAAGTCAACGTTAAATGATTAAGGACAAGGGTTCAGAAGTAATGTGCCCTTAAATATTTCACTCTAATCCGTGTCATTTTAGTAGTTTAAAGTTTCTTTTTGAAATTCTGATCTCAGAATAATGCTATGAGTAAAATATTAATTAAATTTATCACTTCATTGGAATTTATATTTTCACTGAAAATACATATAGATATAGATGTTTGACATTTAAATATTGTAATATATATCATATAAATAAAATTTAATAGTCTCTTGGGTGACTTGGGTCGGCGTGACAAGGGTTGCTCATATGGTAGAGCAGAAGACCATACGCAGGTAGTGGGTTCGATTCCACTTGGGACGGCCTGCCATTTCTACCTAGGGTATTGGGTGTGGTTGTATGATTGTCCCTAAAAATATATTACCCAATGATATTCGTGCCTACTGCAAATGGTAAAGCCTGTCATTAATGCATTAAGAAAGTTTTATCAGTGCATATATAAATATGCATGTATACAAGTATATTATTGTAGCAATAATGTCATTTGTTCATGGTCTGGTAGTAATTGCTTTAAGGCCTAGGTATATTTGGTCTGTGTGAGAGAGTAAGAGCCAAGTGTCACCCTCGTACAAGCGGCAGGTGGCCAAATTGTAATGTTGCTACCACAACCACAACCACTCCATGAGTTCTCCAAGACCTTGTGGCAGTATACTTCCATGTATTGCATTATAGAGAGATTGGTGTTAGATGAATATATATCCAGAATTACAATGTTAGTATATATATGGATTGTAATGGCAGGTTGTGGAATTGCAAATGTCTATGAATGAGTATCAATTATAGATATAGATATCTCTCATGTGAATTAGAGATACAGTTAGTGACTGGGTTCAGAATTAAAGATAGAGATGGATATGTAAGGTTGAATTATCGATATCTCCAAATACTTAGACATATCTCTAAATATTGAATGTTTGGCCCGATGGCTCGCCATAGGGACATGCTCTTATACCTGCTGGTTGGCAGATGGCTTCCTTTGGTGTCAAACAAATGTTTGGACGACGAACGTTCACTATACACTGTATTTATTCGAGACGTTTTATGTCTCTGTGGGTTAAGCCATAAATTGTGCTCAACCCATAGTCACAATGGAAGATGAAGTTCAAATATATTAAGCAGATTGTTACTTGACAAGCGAACGGTTCTTGTGCAAGCTAGTTTGTCATTGGCATGCCACCATTTCCCAATTATATAGATCTTCATTAGTGGTATTAAACTATTATTGCATAAGCCTGCAAGACCATCACCCCAATTTAACCAACTCTCCTATCATCAGTAATGAGCTATGTCAGGCATAAATCACCTAGATTCTCTCTATATCAAGTACACAAAGCCTCCGCTTTTATCAACGGATTCCAATTGTTATAATCTAATCACAATACTCGCTCATAGTTATATCGAAAGCTGTACCACCTTGTCCATTGCAAAATCCTTTATACATTATAGAGTGTTATTTTTTATAGTAAGATGTTAATCATATTTTCTTAACAACAATTATTATTCATTTATTGCCCTGCTTTACAGAACATGCAAGTATATATCCTCTGCCTCTCCCATATGCTCTGGTTAAAACGAAATAAACCTGTAGAAGGGATGTAAAAAAGGTAAAACTGGAGCATTTAACGTTGTTCACCCCTTACTGCACGGCACTTAACTTGTCAATGTTATGTCATGATTTGACAGAATTAAAAATTGCCTGGTCCTTCTATTACTCTTGTCACTTTTACTTGCAGGAACCTGATAGATATACGTGTTGAAGATAGAGAGAAAGAGAACCAAATGTGTTGGTTTGTTGGTTTGATTTAAATGTCTCAATTCGGTTACCTAGGTCTATGCGAAGACTGAAATATGAAATAGTTCCCCTCTCCAAGACCCAGACCTGCAATGCAATAGGGAAAGTTCTGGCTCATACATTGTATCACAGAATGAGCTGCATTTAGTAGGAAGAACAGGAAATAATGGTATAAAGCATTTTATCTGAATTTAACGCCCCAAGAATTTCCACCAGGCAACAGACCCCTTAGACCATCCAAAACCTCGGGCATAATGCTATAATAGATGATAGAGCACATAGAACATATAGCAGATAACCAATATTATAAATACTTATTTTGTGCTGCGATTGAATTGAAGCCATGTGAATATTGATATCGATGTATGGTGCACCGTATGTGATGCATCCCTGTTAAAGAATAAGACTCGCCAATAACAATAATCAAAGAAAAATATTGTACCACCTGCGCCCATCCCATCCATTTTTCTCCACCTGTCTGTATGGGCAAATTTATAACTATTCACAAGTGACTGCAACAATCTGAGTGCTTTGTCCCATTTACTTAATGAAAGGTGAGCTACATCAGTAGCAAATTGGTTGATTTAGTTTGATTATATGAAAGCAGTGTTTTGTAATTTTGTGCAATCCAACTCTATGTAAAATGTCATGTCCCTCTATACCCTTCACTTTGATGCTAAGTTATAACTAATATGTATTACAATTATTACATAATATGTGTACATATATATGTATTATGATGTGGAATCTATGGAGTTCTGCTTTCCATTCACAGTAATCAACTACGATTTGAGGGTTGATTGATAAGTGGTGATTGATAAAAATGCCGGCCCAAGGGCAATTAGAAAGGCGGGAGAAGGGCATAGAAGGGGACTATTCTGACATGACTGATAAATGTATGTGAACTCTGGTTGAATGAATAGAGAAAAGTTGAATGAATAAGAGTAAACAAGTTTGGTGGGTCTGGTGTTCGGTAGGCAGTGAGCCATAGATTTGCCAGACGTCTGTGCACATGTATATAGAGAGAGGAGAGGCAGGCGATGCGGGGACAGGAGGAAGACAAGAAAGGGGTACAGTTATATATTAAGTGCACTCCATATATATGCACTTTTTAACACAGGGAAAGGTGGGATGACAGATACGGAAGATAAGAGAGTGGGAGGCAGGGGTATCAATAAAGGGGATGAGGGATAGAAAGTCCATAGCTATTTAGGGGATGAAGGAATTAGACATCTAAAAAAGCGGGGAATGGGGCGAGATAGAGGAAAGGATAATGATGTGGCAGGACCAGGAAAAAGGATTAAGCTGATGTTGAAGGGAGACGAGAGAAAATAGACCTATGCAAAAGGCAGCTAGGATGACATGCGAGAAACACATGATTAACAAGAAGAAGACGTAATAGCTAGGTCTCCTCCATAGGTCGCAAGGAGCAAGCGATTGCTTGCGACCATGCGTCAAGGCAAGGCCTTGCGATCTAGTTTAGGTATCTATACTAGATGTGTGTATACCTCAATTATAGGTCGCAAGGCCAAATAATTGCTTGCGATAAAATAATGTCACATAATTGCAATCAAATTGCCGCTAGCAAGCAATCGCTTGTTATTTGCGACCCATGCAGTGGAGGAGCCCTTTAAGTGAGGGGGAATTCAATGTAGAATAAAACCCAGCCCACACGCAGCCGATTTGCCTCCCGATTGCCCCCCGATTTGGGTCTCCTGGTGAATCTTATGATCTCATCCTGGTTCATGTTTTTGAAATAACATAAACCAGGATTGGAAATGAAATCCTAGGATTCATCGGAAGACGCAAATCAGGGGGCAATCGGGAGGCAAATCGGCTGTGTGTGGGCAGGGTTTAATACTTCATTCACCAAAATCCCGTTTCTTATTTTAATTAATATCATTAGTACCTATGTTATGAGATTTTTATATCAACTTTACATTGTATAAATGATCGTATTATAAACATGATATATCTAGGTTATTATCGCACGATAGGTATTCAATTTTCTTCACATATTGTCCCAATTATTTGCAAAATTACCCGTCCTAAATCTTTGTGATTCATACCCTCGAACGTGATAATTAATTCCTATAACGGAGTATGATATGCAATCTATGATCTCACTTCTTCTCTTCATTGATATTTGACATGAATATAATATATAATATAGTGTTCGGATTAATTCATAACAGACTAAAGTATCATTTATTGGGTGATGATCTGAGTATCAACCGCTACAAATCGGTCCAAATTTGCCAACATATAATTTTGTTGTAAATTCCATATCATTCAGAAGATTTTGACGGGCATGGACATCTACCTTTTATGGTTAACGACATTTTGCTTTAATAAATTTTCATTAAATATAGATCTATATTATTTGTGTAGCGAAGGCATTTCTCCCCCCAAAAATATAATCAAAGTGTATATTAGTCACTAGTCATTGAGTCGCTGGAAGGTTTAGATCTTCCATGTATGGTAATATTTGTTCTACCGCTGTGCTAATGTATTTTTGTCAACAAATTAGAGACTGCTTGACGTAATGTTGCGTGATCTTACAAAGTGGCAGCCAGCCGTGAAGACATGTCGTCCATATGTTGTCTTTCCGAGGAAATAAAATACATATGAATGAAAAATTACTACAGGGGATATTTATCATTAAGGTAAATTAAAAATAGAGTTTAGCGGAACTCATGGTTAGTATGCATGCGATGGTGTCTATTTATTGCGTATAGGTGTAAGATCGGAGAGGCATGCAGGAGGAAAAGGGAGGTAGATCTAGAGGGAAACGATACAGCTATAGGAAGGTAAGGGGAGAAAATGGGAAAAGGGATTATATAAATATAGAGGAATTAAGGACAACAAATGGGGAAAGAGAGCGAATCAGAGCCAGATGACGGAAGGAGAATCTTAAGCGAAATAAGCCAATGATAGGGGCAGTGTAAAAGGCAAAATCACTTTAACAAAAAAATAGGAGAGGGAGTGGGGAGGTCGGAATCTAATCGTTTGTCTTCCTTGGCAGTCAGTTTGGCGTTGATAGATAGATGCAAAAATCGTCAATATATTTTGCGTTTTTGTTTCTTCTAGAAAGGTCGAATCTGGAATTGTCTATAGGAATTTCTGTTGGAACTTGAAGGGAAAAACCACAAGGAAATATCAGTCAAACATCAAGTCACATTTGCGGTATTCACACTGACAACTAACCACACTAAAACGGAAAAACTAAAACCAACACTGAAAACTGAACCATACTGAAAACTCCCAACATAAGTTATCTTCTTCCCCGGTAAAAACTGCTATGAAATGTTTTCAACTGGTAATTAAACATATGTTATTGACACGGAGATATAGGGAAGTCAGGGATATGATACGCAGACCAGTCTCTCCCCCCGCCCCCCCCCCCCCCCCCCACACACACACAAACACCCAATTCCTCGGTCTCAGACGCAAATATTTTGTGGTTACTTTTCAAAACACAAGTGTTTATCTCACCTCTCGTGAGCACCTTCTCTACCATAGTCCTCTCCCCCACGCGTCTAATTAATCAGACGTATCCAGTACGTCACATACCTGTAGCGTTCCCAACCGGATTTTAACAATAGGCGTACATAATTTATGTACCTATTTTGAATCATTCCCAAGTTACTTCATGTAATCAGAATGTGACTTACATATAGTTTATTTACGGATTCCATTCTGAGTTTTTACAAGATACTTAATACATGGTTCCGTTGAGAGAAATCGTTTGGAGTCAGAGGGGGCGTATTATTTCTATGACAACCCACTGTGAATAATAATAGCATAATAGCAGTGGATGACCTAATGATAGTAGTTTATTGCTTTTTATTCAAGTTTTATTTCAGCTTGACATCATGTACTCTAAGTTGTATAAATGTTTTACTTTTACTACTCATCATTTATGAATGAAATATTCATAATGCCTTTGAACTGACTTCAACTGGGCTAGAGCCCCTCCACCTTCCACCTCCTACCTCTTGCCTTCATCTCCTCCGCCAACTCAACTCATTCTCCCCACTATTTTTTATTCTACCTTTGATTCGGTTACACCTAATAATTCTCACTTTCCTGTACACATTGCCAGTATCTTATTTCTTTAGTTCTAATCACATTTGCGTTTCAAATTCTCGCTTCCATTTCTCATTCCATCCGTTTACTAATCTCATTCGCATATTTCTCTTTTTCTCCCAGTTCTATTTCTATCAAAGTACTTTCTTGGAATTATTTTCTATTTATTTACCCGCCATAATAATTTTCCACTCTGCTCTTTTCAATGATTGTCGCATACTTTCTTTCATTTAATTTCTCGATTTCATCCTTGCTTACCTGCTGTCTCTTCCCTCTTCCATAGCCTACACTTGCTTTTTTTTTATCACATTGATTTTCTCTTCATCAATTCTAGGTATTGGAAAACTTCATCATTCCAATTTCTTCCTTTCTTGTCCTTCCTCAATTTACCCTCATATGCTTTTCTACTTCTAGCAACGAGAATACCATAGATTTATGTTCGTTGCTTCTAGACTCTGCCTTCCCAATTAAGCCTAAAAAAAGTTTGCTCTCACTATTCTCTCCTCTTTCCCATACACTTCTCTCGCCGTGGCCTAGACAAAGTTTGGCATTTGCCCTGTAGGGGGCAGAACACAATGCCCTGTAATCCATTCATGACACCAGGGGGCATTGTTAATTTTGAGGGCAAATATTTTCTTTTGACTACGCATGCGTGATGTGAGATTCCCCGGTAACATGACGTCACAGATCATGTATACAACATGTACACAACATGTATGTATAGATATACCTTTACACAAATCTCAAATGAACAAATGAGATTTACAGTGGCAAGGTCACTGATTTGATCGTTTAGGCATGATTTTATGTTGAATTGCAGAATATGATCATACTCATTCTATACATTTCAAATCGTAAATAGAGTGATTTATTGAATAAGAAACTAACATAATACTCGTTCTTGTATTGTGGTTCATATATAACAACACAACAGGCCTCGATACATCAAGAACAAAGCCACAAGATAAATGCCGAAAAAGACTATGACCAAAATTGTCTGACAACCCCTGAATATAATTCAAATGGAACGTATTTTAATTATGCACAATTTGTAAAAGAAATTTTACAACAATATCACTCTTCTTTGTAAATACATCTATGAACACCTTCTTTCTTATTATTTGTGAATTGTGTGAAAAGATGTTGCATCGTGACATTACTAATCCCCTTTCTTCCCACTTCGACTGTGGTAAGTGACCGTAGTAGGAAAATGAGTGTGTGGGTGTGAATGAATCCACAGTGTGTAGGTGTGAATGAATCCACAGTCGATGTAGCACCAGGCAGAGAAGTCGTAAACATTATTAGGGATACTGAGAGTATAATCATAATCTGAGCACTTGGGGGTAACAAGCCTTGACCAGAAAATATTTTTATCGCCCATTCTTCAAAGGAAGTGCACTAAGTTGAGAAATATTTAAAAATATTTTACCTGTTTATTTACCATATCATTCATGTTTCCTATCGTTTTACTTCTGAGAACAGAAGGTGAATAAATAGAACGAATATTCTTATGGCATCTCTTTGGTGTTCCATTTCTGTTGCAAGCCGAGATCACGTGACAAGCTCACGTTCTCGAGACATACATACATTGAAATGCACTCTGGGAAGGTAATAATGGCCCGTCAATCGATCTGTAAATTATACACCAAATCAATGCGCTGCCTCACTATTTCGGTGGGTGCAGAGAGCTTTAAGGTCACATTTCATACAATGTCTCTTTCTGGAACCTGGCCCAATATAAAGAGAATGTAAAAATAAGTATTTCAGTATAAATAGGGTACTTGTGTTGATGGATTTATATCCATGTATCCAGATCTACATTCAGTTTAAGCAAAGCTAATTCTATGTTATCGTAGTATCCTCATATCTGATATTCCTCTAGTAGTGTCAAAATGCCTTTCACTAAATAAGTGCAAAGTGGAAAATCATAAAACCATTGGAAAAAGGGACAAGCTCAGGACATGCTCAGAATGTTAAGGACCATCGACATAATGTATAGGAATTTTACATAGATCAATTCTTGCCCCAACAAGTCGCCAAGTATTTTTGGCATGGATAACCTGGGTTTCAATAGCTATGGCAAAGGGCAGTGCTTCTGGGAATGTACACATATTGCCAACATAACTTGGTGTTATTAAAATTCCTTATTAATAGGCACGTGAAGCCGATTCATATCCACTTCTGACGTATTTATGAAACTGTTAACACGCTTCACATACCTAGCGTATGATTTGTCTGTTCTCTTCGGAGAATTATAAACCTATGATATGAAGAGGTATCTTTCCCAGAAAACTAATCAGTGAGACATTCTCCTTCTGGGGACAAGAACGTATACGGTTTTTTTTCTAGGAAGAGGCCTTTTCCATGCTTGATGCTTTGTGGTAATAAGACAACGTATAGTGTGTATACTATTTAGTTGTTATTTGTCACAATAGCTGGACATATTTATTGCAAGAGGAAGTGTACAATTCTTCTCTTCCCTGGGGATAGAGAAAAGGATATAAATTTTCGTAAGTAGTAAGTAATAAAAATCGTTAGCTGCTGCTTTGTTTCTCTTTCTCCAAATTGTTTTGGAGTTGGCCCCACCTCTTAATACTTACGGAACAATAGACTATCTATATAGAATGGTGAGTAATACGGACAAAATAATACCAACGAGTAGGGTGTTTCATACATATCTATTCTACCATTAGCTCTTTAAGTAACGTTTCCATGTATAGAAATAATCCCTATCAACGATATAATGACAAACATAAAACTCTTTGACATGGTTCTGTGAAGAACGATGTAAAGAAACGATAATCAAAGTGATCTGAGGTGCAAATGTCAACAGACCTTTACCAACACATTCAGTTGCAAGTACATCAGCACGAATGAATGAATGAATGAATGCATAAACAATTCATAGGAACTCTCCATTTTTATTTGCAGTTGTCCACTTTTACGGCGCACGAGTTAGATAAGGGTAGGGAGCGCAGTGAACGCAGTGATATGACTGTCAGAACTGTCGATCATATCTGGGAATAATTATTTAAGATCATCCAATACCGTCCATAACAAACAGTAATGTAATCTCAGAATATATACACGAGTTTCTTAATTAAATGCATCCAGACATGCTAAAAAAGACTAACCTCATCTAATCGTCCTTAATTACCCTGATTTAAAGTTAAGTTTTACACTAATAGTATTACTTATTATGTAAACACTTTAACTGCTGTGAATTAAATAGTCATGGCACTCTCTCTTCAGAAAGCGATAATCAAACAAGTACTAAGTTAAGAAATTATCAAGTTAAGTTTGGTTTATCTATTTAACTTTACAATTAGTGTCAACTTAATTTATATACCTGGCGTTTCCAATGGAAACGATTCTCAGGCCGAATTACTTAATCAAGAAAATATATTTCTTATAACCAACCATCTCACAAACCTCCCCTTAAATGTACCAATAAGGAAACAATAGTCAGTAGCCTTCATCTCCATCTCATCTCATTACTATGGAACCCATGCAATTCAAATAACCTCACCAATTATGAAGTAATTTCACATGAATATGTAGTATAGTAGATAGTAAATATGTAACCTAACATGGTTAGGATCTCTTGTATAATCGAATTCTTCCCTGCAACGATTGAATTGTAATAGCTTTGCATCTTCAGGACATTACGAAAATCACAATTGATTTGTGAGAGTGTAATCTGTTGTTATTTTTGCCTGAATAAATAAACCAACGTTGTAGAGAAAAAAAAAGGTTTACAATACCTCTGGTCGGGCAATTGGGATATCTATTCATATGACTTGGGAGTATATAATTTATATACTCCAAAAATGAGAACATTCCTAAGGAGAGATCTTGTAGATAAAATACTTTGAAAAAATTCCATTTTGCGACTTGTCACTCATTTTCCAGAAACACATCACATGTGATAAGGATGCATGCATATACTAATAGCCTATCTACATGTATATATATGCTACATGAGGGTTTCATGCTTGGCCATAGGCATAGGTGTTTTTTCATGAGAATTTGCAGGTACCATTACAATTTTTTTTGTAGATAAAAAATGGCCTGCGTCAGTGACAAATGGCCAGCGTGGGGCTTGTCCACGTCGGCCACATTGGCCGGCGTTACTAAAAAGTTTTCAGGAACACTGCAATACCCCTCATTAGGCCTATGTTGGTTTCAAAACAAGTAAAAATGAGTACATATATTTCACAAAGAGCATCACCGACTCTCAAAAGCTGATAACAACAGTATGACATTTAGGAGGGCATGGTAATATAATCTTTCACACACATTCCAAACCCGACCACAATGACCATGGATGCATCCCCAAGTCATAAATCACACCCATACTGGAAAGCTTGGAAGATTTGGGGAGTTGGTAACGGAGAAAGTTGGTAACGGAGAAAGTTTATTGTCAGTCAAACATGTCATTATATGCTCATATCATCATATACAGTCAAAGAGAATATCCAATCAGAGTAAAGGGGAACCCTGTAAGAGTTAGGCAGAATTACATAAGCCAATCATAAGGCTGGTTACATAAGTCATGTGACCCCATGGCTCTCAGGCCATACCATTATTACCTGGGTCAGTCTAATATAGGGAAACACATGTTAAAAGGGTATATAGGTAAGTAATGTCATGTCAATTATAATAAGCTAGATGAAAGATATAATCCTAGTTCACAGTAATTATGTGGCTCCAGGCTGTCTGGGAGAACAAAGCTTTCCCCTAGCCATCCCAGTCCCCCAACAATAACAGAGACCCAGCCATGCTGGTGCCTGCTGGTCATAGCATCAAAGGTGTCTTATCCCAATCAATGAACCTGTCTACAAACATAACTACACCTGGGCCAACTGGCTCCCTCATGGTAATTAACCCTGTAACATAAACATTCATCTAAGCTGACCACCTTTTATTTAAGCCCATATGTTGCCTTATGGTCTTACCTTACATATGTCAGTGAACTAGGTTTAAGTACAGTAAACAATAACAGTAGGATAAACAAGGGTAGGTATTAAGAAGGGAAATCAGACTGGGCGGCGCCCATCTGTCATTAGGAAAGATTGGTAATTAAGAAATCAGGGTTTGACTTAGAATTCCTTGAGAGAACTCAGAATTCCTTGGTATACGTGATATAGATATATTAACAATTAACATACTTCTAAGGTTGATTTTGCATTTCCCATTTCCCGAATTGATCATTTTGCATTTCCCATTTCCCAAATTGATAATTGGAATCCCATTTCCCAAACATATTTTTGTTTGAATCCCAATTCCCAAGGTGAAAATACATGCCAATCCCATTTCCCCAAAAGGTCTTCCCTGCCCTGATTGTAGGGGTAGGCCTATGGATAGAAACTCTAGGATTTTTTCCAAGTATTTCCTTGTTAATATATATTTCTATCGCCGTGCAATATTAAATAATATGGAGGTCGTTATTCAGACACTCTTTAGGCTTATTTCCATGTTATATCCATGTTATGTTATATCCATGTTATGAAATGACCCCCCCCCCCATATTACCTTTTCAGAAACTCATCGTTTTTAGCGTTTTCGGACATATTATAAGAGCGGCCAACCAATGGCTCTATAGGTATATTACTGCATTCAGGCTATAGGCTACATGCTTGATTGGTTGATGCACGGTGATGGAAATATATATGAACAAGAAAATACTTGGGAAAATCGCTGTTAATCCTAGAGTTTCAACAGCCCTCATAATGTTTAATTGGACGTTTAATATTTCCACCATTCTGACTCTCAAACAAAGGGATGTATTCCATGTAAGTAACATGTAGTAACATGTTTTCTCCGACTTTACTTTCTGTTGTTTACTGAGCGTTTCTCCTGACCATTTGGAATCGTAGACATTATTACTACCTCACCGATTATGATTTTTGGAAAAAAATAAAATTCGTTGAATCAAGTACACTTTTATAAATTATACTTGATAAGCCTTAGGCTGTAATAATCCACCTTTCGGTGAAATAATATTATTGTACCTGAATGCAGTGAATATTTATGCTTATACCTCGGCGACTATTTGAGATTTCTATTCTATCCATCAATCAATCCATTCTATCCATCAATAGAGATATGACGCTTAGACTTTGATATTTTGTTTTCACATGTAAATAAGGCTTTTGGGCCTTTCAAAACCGTTCTGAGTTTCTCCAAGTGAAAACTTTTGCCTCTTTCTCAATATCCTTAGCTATCAAACATAATTTTCGTTGCCCATAAGACTTAATATGTAATCTTATCCTTAGTGTAGGTGTATGTAGGCCTATGTTGAATCTTGGGAAAATATCAGAGAAATTTAGTATCTGGTCCCGGATGAATATAAATGAAATTTATATGAAATATTAGGCGTGGAAACAAGCCCCGTCCCCGCCCTCTAAATTGAAATGCAGCAGCTACAGCTACAGCCCGAGCTACAGTGATTGATATTAACGTAGGCCTACTCGATCGGCATCCACAGTTACCTAGCCAAGTAATCCCCAGTCAGAGTCTACGTTTGTTGGGATGTACCTAGTCGGGGAAAACTAAAAAAACCCTCATTTTTAACCTAGGATGATCGACTTTTACCCTCGTCCACCATGCACACTTTCACCTTGTTGTGTACCTGTGCGTAGGGTCGCTAACGCTCTGTGGTCACCAAACAATATGGCGGCTGTCGTCGTTATGTTAGTCACATGACCAGTAGTAGCCCACCCGACCTGACGAATCTAAGTGCGAAATGTATCATTGATCAGTGAGTTAGATATGGCATGCTCCCCTGATGTCATATCTAAGCTGTAACACCTTACATACAGCTACAAATGTTATCAGATGAAGAATGATTGGCACATTTAGTAGTGACTCATATGATCTCAGGCCTCTTAAAGGCCTGAGATCAAAAATCTAAATCCATCAAAATTTGTTTTCTGTATTATATGGGATATGTGGCTTTTCGTTATTAGTTATTGCCTTTGTCATTTCATTTGGTGCGTCTTGGTACATGTATATCTATCCCTTCTATAGGTCCGGTTTGCGGTGCGTTTGCGGCGTGTTCTAATAAGATTTCTTGATGTTCTGTCGCAAACAGGACTAATGAAAAAGCACAGGAATGGGCCCCGGCCTAGACACTATATGCTAGAAGTTAGAAGATCGATATACCAGATTTTTCTTCTACGATATTAAGCCAAGACAGCTTGTAAACGATATTTTGCCTTCAATTTCTCTATATGAAGCTCGTCTATATATAACCATGCGTTATTGAGGAAAGTGAACAGCAGCAATTGAAAATCTTTTATGGTTATTTTGATAACTTTGCATATGGTGAAAATGGACCATTTTCGATACTACTTTGTTCAATTGCATCTCCGATTCTTTCTGACTCTCAGCCCATTATGTATTTAGAGAGCATTGATCCCTGTGACCTGTGTCACATGCTAGAAATGCGCCTACCACGCGTCTGTTTACATGAAGTTACATGTGACTTTTATGTGAAGTGTCAGGATAGGCGGAAATGTTTACATGCAACTACATGTTTAGCATGTAAACGGTGACATAAGTCACGCATGGTAGTGTATATATATATGGTTAATGTACAAGACGGATATAATAATGTATGTAATTGTTTGGGGGATGTAAATAGACTGTTGTCTTATTCGAAATGTATAGTGGGCCTGTTGCATAAGCTAAGGAAAGAAATTATTTTGTTGGAATTCCTTCACCTGTAGGAAAGAAACAAATCCTTCCTACGTGAAATTCCAAGTAGGTTGGAACAGCCAGCCAATGGTGGGTAGGAATTTGTATCCGCAGGAAGGGAAAAAAGTCTAGCCCACACACAACTTTCCTTTACTTTTAGGTTATACAAGAGGCCCCTAGGGTAGACCTCCGACAGCAACAAAATATTTCTATAGGCGTTGAAATTGTATGTCTTTCTTGAAATTCATATGACTGCAATAATCATAATTTCGTTAATTTCTTAACAAATGATGTATGAGTTCATTCTACTATCGTCAAACTTTCGATCCCATTCATTTCCCCTCGACCATCACCCGCCTCTCTTTCTCATTTTGGTTGCGGTGTTTTCATTATTCTTGGCTTTCCATCTCCCATTGCATGTCTCTTCGTCCCGGAGATACTGAATGGTCATGACATCAGCTGTTGTGGTCACACATAAAAACTCTAAATTTAAATGGTCCAGGTGCCTGGGAGCCTAGGGTACATGTACTTCTGAATTCGCGTGTCTCCTTATTTGGTTCCATTTTCTGTTGGTAAGTGGTGTCAAACTATAACCAAGAAATGGCAATGATTTGAGGAATTTCATCATGAGACTACACTTTTACTTATAAGTCCATAATTAATGTAATACCATCGTGCAGGCCAAAATGAGAGTATGAATCCCCCAACTATAGCAAATATTGTAAGTTTAAACGTTTTGTATAACATATTTTTATAGCAATAGAACCGGTTTTCATTCATTATTATTATACGTGTAGATCCCTGAAAGGTTTCCCTGTCTCTAAACGGTTTCGTACTCTATTGTAATGTCTTGGTGATTGCCTGGGGCCTGTCTCATAAGAAAGCCGTATTTAAAGCGTACTTTGCCGATTAGGGAAGAATCTCAGAGACTTCCTTTATGTTAGGAACATTTCTTGCTGTAAAGTTATGGGTCAGCAAGGTAGAACTAGAAGGTAAAGTGGGTGCATACTAAACAGTTAATACTTGTTGTTAGAGGCAAATAGGCATGGGTAGAATAATATAATATGAAGCCTCTGTATAGGGTTAAGAAGGGCGTAGATTGGAAGCAACTGAAATTCTCCAAATTATGGGAGTTACTTTTAAAGGCAAACGCTACTATTCACTGCCCCGCCCCCCTTTACCATAATTATACCAAATCTACGGGCATTTTACGCACTACTCCTTTAGCATTGCAGTCTATGAGGAAACGGCCCATTTTGTCAAATTTTATAGAATAAAACAAACAATTAATGGCTACTCCTACTGTCCCAAAATTTACTACACATACAGTTCAGGTTATATACTACAGAAAAAAAGGAAAAAAAATATATGTCATCACGTTAGATTTTTTTTATAGCTGTCTGAAATAGACATGTTTGGGAAACAGAGCTAGCTATGGGTACTCTCAGTTGTACTCAATTAGCATGCAAGTCTATTGGGAAATGCTGCATTTTCCTTTCACGGTTTTGGGAATAAAACAAAAATGGATACTCCGAATGTCCCAGAATTTTCTACACATATAGTGCAGGTAATATTCTACACATATATAGGAAAAAAAATGTATGTCATTACGTTAAAAAAATAATTGTAGCTGTCTGATATAGACATGTTTAGGAAACATAGAACACTTTGAAAGCAGCAGATTTTTGGGTTGTCAGCCATGTTTCAAAGCCCCATAATTCAGAAACTAGCATGGTGACCCATTATTTTTTTTTCAGTTTTAAGAACACAAATACTTCAAAAATCACATACTAAAGAATCAGAAAAATGACATTTATTTTCACTGGGGAGGCAAAAAAATTGTTTTTATAAAAATGGTGAAAAATATTGAGTTTTTTCGAGATTTTAATTTAAAATTCACATTATGTATTTGTTGTTTTCAAAATAAAAATAACAATGCACCCTATAGAAAAGAGGCATAGAATTATTGGCCAAATAATACTCTCTCTAAAACTGTTAATTTTACTTAAATTGAGTGAATATAAATAGTAAATATGAACTATGAAGTTGAGGTACTGCAAAATGGGCCCCCCTTTTGGTCGTCATTGGTACTTTTGAGATGCCAAATTTTAAAGCACTGTAATTCAAAAATGAGCACGGCGACCCAATGATTTTTTTCCATCCTTATGACCAGAAACACTTCAAGAATCAAATACTAAAGTTTCAGAAAAATGACATTTATTTTCATTTTCCACTAGATAGTAGCGTTTGCCTTTAATGAGATTATTATATATCTAGATCAAATATAAATGTTTATCACAATACCCGATGTGGACTACTATACAGATGACCACACAGGCGACCTAGGAAACCGAACTCTCAGATCCAAGGAATTTCCTTTACATTTATCCTAATTTAAGGTGCATCTTAGAAATGAAAATGGGACGATTTTAGGTGTTACATGTGTAATTTTTATAAGTATTATTATTATATGATTTATTGACTGAAATAATTAATGTCCATAGGTGTGCATATTTGTTGTTATAGTAATTTGTCTTTGCTCGCTAGATGAGCTTTCTATTGTTGTGTCCCCAGGTAAAAAAAGTCTATAGGGAATATCTAGTGAGGACGAGGCATGGTCTTTGAATTACCAGGTATCTTTTGGTTTTAATATTCCTTGTTATGACTATTGATGTGTCAAGGAGAGGTGCTATGATTTTTTCCTGTGTTTTCCTCTGTTCGTTGGCAGAAACATAACTGGCGAAGACATAAGGAAGTTACTTATAGTCAGCTATTTCCCTTTGCTTAGTAGCTGGAAATATTTAGAGCATGCAATATTCTATACAGACAGGTCTTTTTTAAAATGTTGCCATATCATGATAAAAGCATCACCCTTGTTGTAAACTGTTTGTAATGCCAATGCCATGGTGGTGTTGTCTGAATGAATGTGTTACAGCAAACTAGGGTATAAGTTAAGCAATTCATTGAATGATCTCGTCTGTGTGCAGTTTACCTAATTTTAAATGTAATACGTTCCTATGGCTAGTTTAGAGTATAATCCTAAACTATCCTGGATAATCCGTCAATCCTTGATCTAGCTAATGCTCCAGTGCGTTTATTTCTATATTTACAGAAAGAAGTGCGAGGTATAGAATCGGGGTAAATTAGATCAGAACACAAAAGGCTTAACATGAATTTGTTTTTAAGTTAGCATAATATTCAAGTGCATACCAGACTTCTGATTGACATGTATATTTATGGCCATGGTTTATCTGGAATAGGTCCAATATTTAGACTCGGAGTCCTTTATAAATATCTGTCCAAGGCTTGATTTTCCCACGAGAAAAAGTTATGGATTTAAAAGAGATGAAGGGCTAGAGAAGGGAAGTTGGCGTTGTTGGCATTCCCTCAACTAAATTATATAGTAGATTTAATCACAATGTACAGAAATGTCATATTATTACCTAGGCATTATTATATTGATCAATATAATATATATATTATTTTAGTTGAATGAAAGGATCTAAACAAAATTGCGAAAATAAAACAACAATGAAAGGAATCGTCACAACATATAATATACTTAATATGTGTGAAATCAGACTATTATTCTACTTATTATGTAATCATGCCCTGCATGTTTAATTCATATAGAGGATTAGTGTTTACTTGATATCTGGTATCTTTTTTTTTTATTTTTGAAACATCTTTATTAAACTGTATCCTGCCATCTTGGCTTCTACAATGCTAAGGGGTATCTGCTGGCATGAATCTTACGACTCTCGCAGTGTTTAATATGAGTATTTTCTCCGCCAGCCACCAGGTGGCCCCACTTGTCGGTTATATCTGATAATAGTGAGAACTTTTTCTTTCTTCGTGCAGACCTTACATGGTTTAACTCACTGCTTTACCTGTGTGAACTTTTTCTTTCTTCGTGCAGACCTTACATGGTTTAACTCACTGCTTTACCTGTGTACTAAATACATAATATATTCAAGAAAAAAGGGTCTTTTGTTCTACAACAATTCGATATTTTCCGTTATGTCGGCTTCTAGACTCCTCCAGAGCCTGTTCTCTTCTTTACTGACCTTCCTTATTCTGTGTGAGTTGACTATCACTTTACATCGCATTCTCAACTGGTACAAGGCATATTTAGGGTTTAAATTACCGCCGTCGAACAATTTTTGCCTATGGATAAAGGCTTTTATCTGTAGGAAGATCCAGTTGATGATTTTTGTATTCATATTTGTGTTTTCAATTCCTAACAGTATGTCACTTAATTTTATCTCATATTCATTTCTTCTCCTACGTATTATTACCCTATTTTTTGCATTCTTATTTAAATAACCAGAATCGTAGATCATGCGATACACCACTTTCCACAGATCAAGAGTTTTTTCACACAATACGAAGAAATGAGCCAAGTCATCTTCGTCATCACAAAGATTACATTTTCTATCTTTCTTTATCGTTATGTCACATAAATATTTATTGCAGGTGATGATTTTATGTAGAATTTTGTACTGAAAGGTCTGTATCCTGGTTTCTGTGGATACTTCGTACGGAAGTTTAAAGACCTTTTTCCATTCAATTCCCTGGAATTGTTGATCATTTAATCTAAGGATTTCCTGCCATCCATTTAGCTTTTCTCTTTTGACCTTTCTTTTTAGAACTAAATTATTGTACAAAATTTTGGAATAACAAGTGGTAATATCCACGTGTGTACCTGCAATTTCAATATTTAGGGTACCTCTCTGAGGTCTATCCCCTTGACATTTCAAAACATTTATCTATTATGTCACCGTCTGACCCCCTTCAAATTCTAAGTTTGACATCCATCTTGAAACAAAGGTTTTAAAGAAGCTCTTCTACTGCAACTATTCTACTTCTATTCTATTTTGCAATTGCAGAATAGATCTGTACGGGGAGGATATAATGACCCAACATCGTCATTGCCAATCATATGATAAGTTCCTTTACCAAAGAGATCCTCAACGTGTTTAATGACCAGTGGAGTATGTAAATAGAATTTGGGGCAAAAACGACGATGAAAATTATGGTTAATACCAAAATCATAATCTGTTATCTTTGCATGGGTGCCTGGTATATTTTTCTCATCATGTATAGAGACAGTACAGTGCAGGCACTGGATGTGAACTATTCCAATTATAGATAGTATTATATAAATGGAACAAACCTGTTCTATAATAGTTATATTGATTAGCGATTTTTGGGGCGTTGAATATCGAATGGCAAAGGTCCTTCCTGATGACCTCACTCTGTCTCCCTCATCCTCCATTTCAGTATGGCTTAGATATGTACATTTATATTAGGAGTATTCTTAATATTAGTAATTAGCATTTTATTGCAGAACATCAAATACATATATATATATATTATATATAAGTATTTTTATTTCTCCTTCATTAATACAATTACAAAACGTCTTTAAGACCTAGCGAATGCTCAGCCGCCGAGCTCCCTTCCATATTTTGGATCTGCATATGAAATATGTTGACTAAAACCACAATAATAAGACCATATCGAGAATAGTTTAGACAAATCTATGAAAGAAGGAGTTTTCCCTTGTTCTTAGCTCTCGTTTATCTAGATCTGAGGGATCTGGTTATTTATGTTAGTTTTATCCCCACAGCAGTTTATCAATAGAATGATCTATAACCAAGGTTATGCATAGGTAAACGGGGTCATAAGAAACACTCTGTAGTCTGAACCAAGATCCTTTTATAAATGACATTTTTAGGGTACCATTCTCTTTCTATTTTATTGAAGATATATATATATATATAAAACGTTCAAATGTTATCTGGTAAAAATTATGTTTATATACAACAATTGTATTCGATAGAAATATCTTCGAGACTAGTTTTCTTACGCTAACTGCCAGATTAGTGTATTAATTTTTGGCATAATGAGTATGTAGGTATATGGTGTATGATCTATAGGAATATATGCACATGTATATGCATTGAATTATATTTGTATAAATGTGTATGTATGAAAGTATATCCCTTTCTTCCCCACCACAATTCTTTAAATAATTCGTATACAAATACTTGATGGCTTAGAGGGGATTGGTTGCCAAGCATTTTAATGGTTTAAGCAAAGATTGTTGGCAGTTATGGAATGCCTATCCCCGGGTGGTTATAGAGTACGAGTACTTGTAATTGAGTATAGGGGGTTTGGCATGGTAGATGGTTTAGTTAGTCAACCGTTCAGAGTCTTATGGGAACTAGGTCCTCAACGCACTAATCCAAGCCAACTCAAGAACAAGGCGTTTTGTCCGATTGCATATGACAGGATTCAAGAGGATCCGGGTGTGATGTTTCTACCTTAGACTCTAAATCATATATTTTTTTTCAATCAAAAGGTGTTACACATTCCATACACTTTTACAAAGACGTCGAGGTTAAACTTAGGTCAATCCAATTTTCTTTGCTTCATCCATACACATTACCAATGCAAGTTCTTATAAGCTGAACATTCTAACCTCTTTTCAATACATAATCATGAATAATCACGAATCTTTCCTGAATATGTGGTATTAATATAGATGCCTCCTCTGCTGTATACATCCGATGAACGAATAGTTGTTTTATAGAATTGTTGACAGTTTCACACTTAGAGGACAAAGAACGATCATTTTCCATAGTTTGGGAAAATTAAGAGGCCCTATCAATCGCCCACCTGGAGCTGATTACATGTGTGCACCCTTGCCTATTAATATAAATGCAGTAAAATACAGACCTACATTTACAGGTGCATAGTGTACAATCATGTTTCCCGTTGTTTCTGTCATAATGGCCGGGTTAAGCAAATCATACCTTTAAAAACAGGCTTGAATATATATATGCATATATCCCGGTATTAGATAGGGAGATAAAGAGAAATGTATATGGCTTCAGGGAACATAAGCTGGTAATTCGAATTATCAACTCACTCTCTTACAAGACACGCGTCATGCTTGCTCGCCTCTCCACACTACACCTTATATGTGACCACACATATGTTGTTCTGGTCCGCTTGTCATACTGCCTTTCTATGTATCCTTGTAATATAACCCTCAGATATCTTCGTCCAGTCTCCATAATCTCCTTTTCCCCACTTATGACCTTGACTACCTATTCGTCATGCTGTTGATCTGATCTTCTGCCTCTAGCTTTCTAGCTCTGCCTTTTTCTGCTGTATTTATAGTTCACATCATACACTGTAACTATCATGGACACGAAGATAATCGTAACTTAATGCACCACCCTCAATTATCGGCGTCTCTGTTCTGTTGGATTATCATTTGTTATGGGGTTTAATACTCTCAGAGGGGAATGGCCTTGGGTGAGGCAGAAAGCAAGGTCAAAGACCGAGACTGAGGGCGATCTCTTGTGGAGACTATAAGCTCCGCCTGGAGCCAAGAGCAAATGAATGAATGTAAATACATTCACTAAGCAGTCTGTCACTGTCCCCATTCTAATTAGGACCCGCTAATACCCACTACCCGTTTGACATTCCAGTTAAAATAGCATATATTATATATAATTACAGTGGTATAATTATATATATTCCTGTAAACTAAAATACTCTTAGAATACCCCTTGTGACTTATTCCCAGTAGGCCTAGGTACATGGCCTTGGGATTGGACAGATTAAGACATTTTAGAATCATTATTTTATTCCATGCAGTACCAACATATTTTCTATCAGTCTTCATCGGAATCAATATTTTGCAGTCCATTCACTACTTGCCTGAAGTTCATTACAAAATCCATTTTTTTCTTCAAAATCTGACCAACGTCTCTTGACAAAAATCATCGAACTGCAGTGTGGTATTTCGCTTGATCAAATTGGACCAATTGCAATGAATATAGTCTAACAATATCACTGACCGTGGAATTTTCCTGGTATGGTGTCACAATTTCTAGTCTATTGATAAAAGGCTTAGTGACGATTTGGGTTTCATTTCGTGAATAATCCTGCATAATCTAGAAAGCAATTGGACCCTAACCATCCTTATTACCTCCCTTTCCATTCACGAGCTTGTCATATCTAAGGTATGATCAAATTAATACTCTTGTTAGCCCATTTTGGGCCTACTTTTGGTTGCTAGTTGGGTAGATCGGCTTCCGAACACAAACCTGTGTTGCCACAATGCTGCGTTTTAGTAGGTAACCATGGCGACGAACATGTAAATAACTACTGTTCTCCGGACGGTGCGACCACTAACTAGACTAAGTGATATGATATAAGGGGGAGCGGGGGTGGAGTGCATGCAGATGGTTGGCAATGCTGATCTATAGAAGGAGAGTAAGGCATATTAATTGTTTAACCCAAGACCACAAGATAGAGCAAGTACAGAAAACTAGCGACATTTTCTGAAAGTACATGTTAAAACTCACGATCATGAAAATCAAAATAAATGCATGGACGAAAGTCATTTTGTCGAATTCTTGATTTGAAATGAAAGATAGGCCTATTTATCTGTGGACCCATAAAATGCGAGAATATTAACAAAGATGATAAATAATATTATGGTCAAGTCTGACGTCTCCTTAGGACCTGTGTCTGCATACAGTTGTTGGTGGTCTCCTATCAATTAATTATTGATTGGAAATTAGCGACACTGCTAATGGTAATGTTAGTGGAAGACAAAGCAGCAAATACAAAAAGAGCTGTGGGATACTAAACTCACAGAAGACAAAGTATCAAAAGAAATATTTTCCCAGCGATCTCTATCTACCGTAACCATGGCTACATTTAGACGATACATACAGGAATACAACTTTGATAAAAACTTGTATCAAAGCATATACTAAAACTTTCAATAGATCTATATCTGATGATTCAAACAGCATTTTTTATATTAAATTGATCCGTTGTACTTCAAAGGATCCAATTTCCACACTAGTTTTACATGCACCAATATTTTGTCTTCTGTCCTAATGCAGACTTGTAAAATCGGCACCAGGGGGCTTACTAGTGACAACTTCCTGTCAGGTGTATAGGGAATAATCACCACGGGCACATTGCTTCACATGCGGAGGAATTTCAGTGCAGGTGTAAATAGTGAGTGTATTAATGCGCAGGAAGTAGTGCATTGTGATTGTCAATGGGGCCACTAGAGGTCAGTCCGAGAGTAGTGATTAGGCAGGGAACAAGGATCAATGAGAAATTAAAGTGTGGCTGGGACTTGGGAGGGAGGAGGGTTTGAGAGCAGGGGGAAAAGAGGGAGGGTGTCGGGAAATATGGGTCAATGGCTTACAAATGAGAACTGGGTCATAAAATAAAAAAGGCAGGATGGACGACATTCTGAGATATGGGAAGCAAAGAAACCAGGAAAGGTAGAAGCAGAGTATAAAGTGCACAATTATCACAATTGCTAACTGGGAAGCTAAGTTTGAAATCGCGTTCCTTGAATCGATTAACTAGATTATTTATATTTCTAACTATACATCATATGTATGTAAGTATATAAATCAATATATTACGTATTATATAAGTATCTCTATTTCCATTTATCAACTAATTATGGAAAATGGTGCATATTGAAACTAATAAATCGTTGGCTTAACAACCTAGCTGGCAATAGTTAAAATGTTCATATATTATATATAGTTAAACAAGCTTCTCAGCAGTACACATCTATAGTTTGCATGTATCATTGCTTGTTACATCATTCATATAGATTGTTGTATATATTGGCGTCTATAATAATATACTCATTCAGATGTGATGTGTGGTACGTCATCATAAATATATTAAAACACCGAAAGCCAATTACCCTCAAATTTAAAACCAAACACAAAAGGAAATCTCCACACTTTTCAATGGCACACTTTTCTCTAGGCTAGAGCGTATACAGATGTTTCTTTTTAAAAAAAATCATCCCTGAACATGATTCTGATGAACACAAATCGAACTCATATTAAACTCTTGAGTCCTGACATGTCCACCCGCGATTGTGACTGTTTCTCTGAGCTGTAACTATAGTCCATCAGTATAGCTTCTGTGCAATGTGAATCTAAAATCTAGAAGCTATGAATACGGCTATTGAGCAAAGACAGTAAATGTCTGTTTCAAAGAAAACATAATATCTTATAATATCTTGTTGCTGTCTCTGCTGACACGAGGAATCCCCACTTATTGTGATTTTTTCATTGGCCATACACGGACCCGACTGTGTCGACTAGTTACATTATGGTAATAGCATACCGAGGATATGTTGGAACAACCAGGTATTAAATACGATGTCAACAGGAATGTGTAACGACCACGACCAAATATCTTTTGGCGAATTCGTGTTATGTAAATCCGATCTGTAGTTTAAAGGACGTCAGAATAGTGGAAGGGAAATAACCCAGTGACCAGAGCCCTAAATACAGAGACAATCAATCAAGGATCAATAACCAATAAAAGATCAATACGTTTCACTTCCTCAAATGGACGTGAGTAGAAAACAGTAGGTGCAATTATAGGGGGAAGGGTGCCGAGAGGGAGGGGGGTCGTTGGGAGGGAGAGAGTAGATTTGATAGAGGAGAATAACCGGGATGAAGGGAGCAGGTAATGGGAGGAAATGAGGGGAGATGAGTGCGTGATAGGATGTAGGACTTCTCTGTCTCCTTCATTCTTTTTCTAACCATCCAGCCATTTTTCTACCATTGCAATTGCCCCGCATCTCTTTCAACCATGGAAGTTGTGCTATACATCATCTCCCTTTTTCTCCTTCATTGCTCACTTCCCTTTCCAATACCTCATACCTTCTCTTCTCCAGGGGCTCGTTGCATAACAAATCCCTCCTTAAGGTTTTCCTTCCTTAGCTACCTTTCCTTGCTAAGCAGCTGGTAAGGAAACTTTAGGGAAGGATTCGCTGTAGAGACAATGCTAAATGTCATTCTTACAGTTCAAATTTACTACATGTATAAGCAAAGAAAACTAGCTTAGAAGGGATATTTTCAGTAAGGATTTCTTATGCAACGGGTCCCAGTTTCTGCTCACCTGGATATACGTGAGTAGGTGAGGGGACTCTCAGCGTCCACACCATGCTGGGGTATGGCAGGAATGCATGCAATGTGATGTACATGCCAGGTGCCTGGAACCATTATGTCTCTCTTGTATCTCCATCATGTGTGAAATAACATTGCCTCTAAGTACAATAATTACACACTTTGTATAACCGTGAACATATCGGCTTTGGATGATCTGCCGGTGTATGTGTACGTTCATACACGGGTGCATACAGATAGATATATAATTATGGGTCATAATTAGGAATAGTAGGGAAACACTGTATGTAAACGAATAAAATTATTACAAGACATACATACACTATAACATAAACATAGCACATGCAGTTGGTTATTCACGTGGGGTCATTTTTAGAATATATGATTCTGCAAAGGTTTTACAGTGATGAAACATATATCAAGTGTTTATTACATATACATTCGAAAATAGCACTCCAATGAAAAGACCTGACTGTTTCCGTGAGGCTTAATTAACGTATGTGCATGTGTATGAATTCTTTATATATTTTTTAACATAGAATTGGTGCATCTTCCGGCTGTAAAATGCAAACAAAAATAGTAGAACCATCTAGATCAGTATTAATCACAACTTTGTAAGCCATTTTCTTAATCTAATGCGTGTCAACCTACTTTCTATGTTTATTTATAAAGAAATCATGATTGATTGGTTACTATTTTTATTCGGGCAATCATTACATCACTGGGAGTTAGAGACATGCAGTTCTCAGTATTGACTTACAGAAATGGGTAGCAATATTAAATTACACACTTATCAAGAGTTTGTACATAATTATAATTATGATTAAGTTTCTTATATCTGATACCTTACTTTTAATTAATGCCAACTACATCATGACTGTGTTTAATATGAGGTACACTAATATTGTACCTTGAAATAATAAAAGCCAGTTCATATAAATTGCACTCCTATATTATATCAGCCATTCGTATTCACGCATACGTGAAGACTATGTGTGCCCACATTGTACCTCCATGTGCCTCTTTTTTAATTTACCCCCCCCCCCCCTTGTGGCTTCTTGCACCACCTCACCCCATCGCCTCTGACATTCCTTCCACTCCCATATTTCATAACATGTAATAGCTACATTCTGGAAATATCCCATCTCCATCTCTGTCTGGTTGTCTGTCTGCCTCTGTCTCTATCTGTGTCTGTCTCCGTGTCTCTCTCTCTGTCTCTCTCTGTGTCTCTCTCATGGATGAATTTGACGCGCGGATGAAGCGAAAATTACCCATTGTGGCAAGCATACGGAGCACCAATTAACCAGAATATCCCCTATCCAACTCATTAGTTAGAGGTGGGGAAAGGTTTTCCGCCTCAAAAAAAAGTTTTCGGTTCAAACCAGCTGAAAACTAGGTAGGGGGAGGGGAGTTTCAAGAAACGACTATTTATGAGCTGAAAACACTTTTATTTGGTAACAATACTTGCTTTAACAGGAGCAATGTACCTTTTAATAGTGTTCTGGTTCGGAGGTTTGTGTTCCAGCTTTGATTAACCTTTTTGTCAAAAGATTCTTTAGGCAGGGTTTAAAAAGTCTTTAGTGAGGGTACGGTTTGTGTAGGTGGGGATGAGGGTGGGGCGTCGTGGTGGGTGAATTACTGATGTTAATATCCTAATTACCTATGTTAATATCCATGGATGGTTGCTCCCTTAAAGCGAGTACTATTTTAATGAAACGCAGTTACTGAAAAAAGAAACGAATAATAGAAGTATACACCTCTCAGGAAGTAACGGTTTCTGGGGACGTGAAACTGTAGTTTCGATTGACTTTCGGCACCGAAATATGATCCAGTCATTAAAGAAAGGATTCGGGAATGTCAAACTATTTCAAGAACTTATTACTAACATATACATGTATATATATTATGTATGATGTTATATAATACATTATAATTGTTATGTACTTATCGTAGTTAAGTGTTTACCTAGATAACTAGTACAACTCATATTTTAAAAAGGCTCCAAACCCTATCGACCTATGACTTATGACACTATAAAACAACTGTATAGAGCAAAGCAGTCTTCGATAGTGAAACTATACAAAAATATACATACTGTATAGAAATAGATGATCTAGATCAGTATGCACAATATGTGAATAGGGCAAGCCAAATATATAATAGGTATAATACTTGTCCCAGTAGGCCTACGTCTTTAAATGAATAGATGCATACAAATGTAATGATATTTTTTCTATAAGATATAAAAAGATACTGACTTGGGGTATATTAGACCGAATGTCTTGCCAGTGGACGGGGAGGCTGTCCCGTTACTTCACACCAACCTGAACTCAGAACAAAGCAAACTTCCACTCCTTTAATAAGTCAAAGTCAGAGGACTATTTTCTTAGGGCGTATAAATATTGGAGGGCCTTTTACCTGCTTGGCTCCACGACCACTTAGTGCGAATTAATGAGCGATACGAAGTTGGCTCCTTGCCAGAAATGAAGGACCCAGCCAAATGATAACAACACCTGGGTACGGTGGGATAGGGGGAGGGGGTTCGTGGAAACGAGGTGAGTGAAAGTACAGTAGAATCAACGAGATTATATCTCGTTGGTAGAATAGAAAACAGATTTTAGGATTTTTACTAAGTGATCTAAATGATTTATTTGGTCCAAACAGTTCCTCAATAAATTGGTTCGTTCGTGTTTTAGATCCAGTCTAGGTTCATTATAATACAGTAAAGACACGTGCTCCAGGGCCAGGAAAGTCATTAGCGCATTGGGCGTCCAATCACTGACATACTATTCGTATCTGGTCTGAGAGGTTGTGAGCCTAGACTGGAACATGAATTTTGAGATTGTCACAACTTCTTATATATCATGTTCGAGATGGTTCCTTTTGTGATACCTTCTAGCGAGACATGTTCTCTGAGAAAAATATACTTACCGTAATCAAAGTACTCATCTCCCTGGGCTGCTAAATAGTAAACAATTTCGATCTTTATATAATGATAACAGGCCAATTTAAGCAACTAAGGACTTGTTCTTGACGAATGTGTACATGCCATGATGTTAGAAGAAACAGATAGTTTCGTGTGCCTTGGAAATATGTAAATTTCTTCCAACATCTTTCTTTTGGAACTATTTCACCCAATAGTTTAGACCTAGTTCAGATCGCATATATGGTGAATTAAGGACTCAGCATCGGGTGAAGTCAAGTACGTTTCTATAGGGCGTTGCATTCTTCATAAATGAGGGACTATATATCTGTGCAACATACCTAATGTTTGGTCTGTCATACTATCAAAGGACCAGGAGAAATAGGGTTTGTAAGCAATCCAGGGGGGACAAATGATATTGTAAATGATACGCAAAGGAAGGAGCTGGAACTGTTATGATTGAAATCTACCACAAAGAAACATCATTTGGAAGGAACCGGTTGAGAAACCTTTATAAGTTGTTTTTGAAGTAGTTACAGGCAATTACACTGAGCTCCTTTTATTTATGTGTTGTCATGAGCAATTTAATGTATCTAATTGAGTCATATTTTATGAGAAACTAACCTAAAACATCCAGAAATGATATAATTTCATAGAGGTGGTAACCTGCCAGGTATTTGTCTGTACATTCTGGTGACCATTAAATCTATGGTATATTTCTACAAATATTTTGACCGTTCCACGTGATAATGCGCACATCCGTTAACAACGTATGAATGTGTAATTTCATGTGTTTGAATTATAGTGTTACAGTGTTTGTTTGTTTGTTTGTTTTATTTCTACAAACTATCAACATTACACCGATATTTTCAGCTCATATGTTGGAGAAGTACAGTTACAGATACCACAAATATAGTGTACGTCTCTCTTTCTGCAGCTCTGTTTAGCATTCTCCCTATAGGCATGCAGGGCTTGACCTGGGTAGAGAAAATCGGCAATTGCTAATCCCATGAACTCATATGATCATATCAGATACTGATCTACGTTCTTTTACCATGCCTGAACTATATAAGCCAGTACAGTCATTAAAAAGAATTCCCACAACCTCGATCCCATTCCGGAAGGAACTGAAATGGGCCCAGGGTATGCTTTTACCAACCTCTTCAAACTCATAAAGCCTTGGCCATCAAATGGCAGAGCATCTTTTCCCTAAAGGTCGCCACGCGATAGGTTGGTTACTTCTCTTACATCAGCATTGGTTTATCATATTCCTTCCCAATAATGTCTACCACGTTTACAGGAGATGCATAAATATATAATCCATCACTGTAATTGTTATTGCAGTATATCTGACACCAGAATATTCAGACAATTCTCTCCAACAATCGTTTGTTCTGGTAGTATTAAAGAGGTTCAGAGCATTAATTGATGTATTATGTTCATGATTTTGAAACGGTATTCTACCCTATCAACTAAGGAATCGCGTGTAAGTTGTTATGCTTACAATAAATAGTTCCAGATATCCCATTTCGTGAGAATCAGCCAATTACACAAATTCCTTTTCGCCAGATTATTTATTACTAATCAACTCTATGAGAAACAGGACTCCGGTCAATGCCCCTTTTCAGTGAAGGGTATATAGTCACTGTGACCATTCTTACCTCTTATGATTGATCATTACATATTTAATCTCTTTTGGATTGTGATTATTCACATTGCCTTCCCTTTCATTACTTTCCTCCCCTTTCTCATTGTTGACTATTCCACATACGCCTGTCATCTATTTAAAATATATGATTCATCTTTATCTACCTTTTTCCTCGTCACGCTTCCGTCCTCACCATTATCAGTCTTCCTGCCCTCACCTTCCTCATTTCTCTTTTACTCTTTCCCATTTATTCTGAAATCCCAAATAACTACTCCCTCTACTCATTTTTCTGTGTCCTGACATCCTTCCCTCTTCCCTACCTGTCAGCCCCTATTCCATCCCCCATAAATATCCTATAAGCCTTTTACAGCTTCTGATAATGGCAGTAGTTGAATGTTTTATTGTACTTTAATGTCTAACACTTTTACAATAGATGCAATCGCCTCTTATAGGCCTGCTTCCCACGACATAGACAGAAAATCGAAATTTATACCATTACTGATATAGGCACTCATTTCGTGATGAAATAGTTTGAAAACTTCATTCACCCATGGTCCCTGGTCTACTACCAATAATGCAAATTAAAAAATAAGCTAAATTTGCAATGTTATATGTGAATACTATTATAAAACTTCTTCTGAAGGTGGAAGATTAGGTTTGGTGGTTCACAAATCGTATTCCTTTTCACGTTCATATATAGTTCCGCCTATAGTAATAGTTCTGAGCCCCATAAACACGGAGATGGCAAGAAGATAGGCGTCGATAGGGCAAGGAATTACCTGATAAATACACAGTAAACATATTACTATGGCACAATATTGCATTGCTGGAACCACAACTTCAGCCAGATCCTGTCCCTCCCAGTCACCCACATACTATAGGCTTTCTGATGCAGAACGCTGGTACAAAAGTTTTGAAATAATTATCAGAATCCTTTATCTAAAATTGATAATCCGTCTAGGTTCAATGTTGAGTACCTCCAAAATGAGGGAAGGCTTTCGCTCCAAGCTGCAAAATGCAATTATATAATAATCCCATTAATAGGACGCCTTCTCCAGGGCGGAGAAAGTCATTATCACGCAGTAGGCGTCTGATCATGGACACATAATGCCATGATAGCTGTGCGTATCCACAAAAACATGGCCAGATTATCCCATGGCATATGCATGCAGAGAATTCACTAGCGGAATCCACTTTTCGAATGCAGCCAATTTACTCCCGCTATTTTGATTGGTTACGTAAATCTAGCTGCGCCAATCAATGACGATCATTTTGTGACGCTCATTTCATGATGCAAGGTTGTAGGCACTGGTTTTTGCTGAGTCAGAGGGTTGCGAGACATGAAATGAAGGTAAATAATGATTAAATAACTCTTAAATATATATCATGGCATAAAAATAGAACTAAACTTGAGCTGCATATGCAACAACGCATTCAATAAAACATGAGTGGCTTTTGGTGAATGCCTTTGGCACTTGTGAAAGACATTCACCAAAAGCCACTCACGTTTTGTGAATACGTTGTCGCATATGCTGCTCGCGTTAAGTTCTATCTTATTATTTACTATGATCCATTTTGCAAATATTGTTTAAAGTTGATATATTTACTTTAGAAAAAAGGAATAGTTATGATATTTGATCATGAAATATTCATATAGCCATTCATCTTTATAACCTGCAAAGCGGACTACACTTAAAATTTGATAAGAAAACCATAAATCTATGTTGGTGAAAATATACTATTATTGCTTAGCAGGTGGGGGTGGGGGTGGGCGGTTTTGGGGTAGGGTCATGGTTTGACAAATGGTATGGTATGGTATAAGCTTTATTTCCACAGTTTTAGATTAAATTGTCTTTCACTATTGGTGGACAAAGGAAGGTAGTCCCTGTTTAGTACATTATTGAAGTCACAGTAGCTCAGGTTGTGATTGCCCAAGTCATGTAAAATGAAGGGCGAAGTTATGATTTTTCTGAGACCCATACAGTCTAATGTATACCAGGGTCACTCCATATTTACCTGATGCCTACACCTCATAAATTAGTTTTTATCGTTCCTTTTTTTGCCCCAACATTGACCAGTTTTCAAAGATGATCAAATATTTGCAGTAAGGTAGGATATTATTCAGGTATTTCGGAACCACATAAATACATGGAGTAATTGCCTGTCTTGCCCCTCAATGCCTACCCCACCCTATAGCCCCTCACCGACCCAGAGAATGAATGAATGTTTTGAATATATGTCTCCCTAAAGCCTCATAATATATGAAAATATTTACATAGTTATATCCCTAGATTACAGGCCCACCATTTGGAATAGGAGAATGTGCGTGTGTTGCCTCAACAAGTCTTTCAGAATAAAATACTTTCTTAGAATTCGTAATAGAAAAAATATGCCTGTTTAGGAAAAGCAATGCATTACAAAAGATGTCTTTCAAAATATGTGAATTTTAAATGCAAGTATATACAATAAACTTCTATATCTTATTTCAGGGCCAAAGATAGAAACATGCATCGATCACATTCATGGAATTAGGTGAAAAATTCATTTTCATTCCAAATAGTATATTGAATTCCAGCATACCCAATCAAAATCAAAAGAATTTATGACTGCATATCAATGACCAGCGTATGATGAGAGTTTGTGATTTTTTTCTATTGAAACCTATATATAGGAGATAGACCAAAATATGCACATCGTACCACAGTCAACACTCGGTGAACTCCCACCCCACCCCCAACACACACACACACATCAGTATATAAAAGGGCCCTTAGATCCTCCTCAAATTTGGATTTGAATAAAAAGTCAGAAGAGCAGCACCGTTTGAATGGAATATGCTGTCTGAGCTGATATTTACACGCACGCAATCAGGCAAAATAGATGTCGACGGACTTGCCCGATAAACCAGGGATATATGTATTGTGGGTTTCCAGACGAAATAAGCGATTTATTTCAGGAAAAGGTATTAATAACTCCCTATACGATCGACATAATTGAAATTAGCAATTATGAGGTGTAGGATCAGCCTGTAGTGAGAATAGTGCAATCTTTACAATGCCATGCTGATATAAATCTTAAAACAAACAATGGCTAGCTTCTATCGTCTTCGAGTATTACAAATTTTAAATATTCAATCATAAACAAAATAATAGTTCAGAAATTAACTGAATGGAAAGCAGTCCCAGCTTATCACAGCGTTTTTCATTTATTTTTTGTTCATTCGTTGAGAATTCTCAAATTGCAAAAGGATGATTTTCAGTTAGCATTTTCCTTCCGGACTGGACAAAAATACCTTTATAAAGCTATCAACATTTTATGCGGCCATTTTATTTTATCTTCATCT
Source organism: Sthenelais limicola (assembly GCA_942159475.1). Taxonomy (NCBI): domain Eukaryota; kingdom Metazoa; phylum Annelida; class Polychaeta; order Phyllodocida; family Sigalionidae; genus Sthenelais; species Sthenelais limicola. The sequence continues at coordinate 77,294,148 of OW804096.1, read as the reverse complement.
AGCATCTTTTTTATGTTGAAGTGTGCCACCAACAGCCCCAAGATATAATCTACTTAATCAAAGTTTGATTTCACAACAAATCGTTTCCCATAAAAATCGCTATCAGTTCGTCGAGGTTGTGTTAAAATGAATTGTCTGAAATCCGGTGTGGCAAGGGAAGGATGCATGGGGGATGGGCGGTCAGGATGTCTTGGGGAAAGGCAATAACCGGGAAATGGGGTGTCAATGGGAGGGATTGGAATGTGCGGTGATAAGGGATGGGGACATAGGCAAAAAAGGGAATAAAAGTTCAAGCTAATCAGGAGACAATGGCATTAGATCTGTACCATCTATAGAGGTACCCCCGGGGTGCCCAATATCAGGATTATGAATAATGCAACAGTTTAGAAGAATAATTAATGACAAAGTGAGCTAAAAAAAAAAGCCGGTGAATGGTAGAGACAAATTGAGACCTTGACGCATTGGAGCAACACAATAATAAATGTCACGAAGGACAAAACAAATGGGTAAAAGGAAAGAGCTGTTTTCTGTATATAATGGTAAAAGTAGAAAGGGAGATAAACTGAAAAAGGGGGTAGTTAAGCGTGAAAGACATAAACAATGAATGGTATTAATTAGCAGCATAGAAAAACGTTGTTTGTACTGGAAATTATATGTTACTAAATGTGAATCGAGTGAATGGTAGGTTCAGGGAAAAGGATGGAGGTGAAAATGTTCTTTGACATAGAAACTCTAATTACCGTTTGAGAACCGGACAAAAGGAAGAGAAGGAGGCCTGGTGAAGGACTAGGAGAAGGAGGTGGGGGAGGGAAGAGGGAAAAGAGAGGATGGAGAGGATTCGGAAGGGTGATCCAGCAGGGACATGTATATTTGAGCTATAGGCCTACATACCAGTATAAATATATATAAGTTAGATGCTGTGGACAGAAAGAGAGAGGGAGACAGAAAGACAAGGACAGAGACAGAGTTGCAGTTGAGTTGTATGACAGGGAGAAACAGGAGAGAGACGGGGAGATATTATATTGTTGGGATTATTAGTTCAGGATAAGAAATGAATGTTCATATCCATGTATGCATATATGACTTCAAAGAAGCATAAAAACGACATGGTGGTTGATAATGAATAGATTTTGTCATTTTCTTTGAACTTCACAAAGTGCTGACCTACTTTTGTCTGTAAACTAGGTCGTGAGGACGATGGCTTTTTGTGCTCTGCTCAAATAAATAAAATCAACACTTCCAAAACGAGGCTAACACTTCAAAGAGAGACTTCGTCATGCACTGGTGACGACATCTTTATGTCAAGAAATGACCCCAGGAGGTGAGGGCAATCTACATAGGCCCTCTCCTCTTTCAACCCCTGCATACCTTTGCTAACCCCTCCCTTCTACCTAATGCCCTTCTGCCATGCTCTACCCCACCCTTATACCCCTTCTCAAAGATATGGGGCTTGGTCAGGTACATCAGGACAATGGATGAGGGGCTGGGGAATCGGTTGCCTTACGCCCTGTTTTGACACCATACTTTAGTATGTATAATTTGCTCCTATCAGAGCGAGAGAGGAAACATGATAACGGAATGTGATACCCTACTCTTTTGGAATATTAGCAATGGTTCGTTCTTTACACGCATAGAACCATGGACAGCTATATACAATGGATGGTTGGAAATCTGTGATATTAAATGTAGATGTGGTTCCTCTAGGACAAACGTTTATGTTTCTAGAATAATTATAGTAGCATCACTACTTGAGCGGGTGCTTGAACCCATGGCCCATCCAATATGTTCGCATCATTTTGAGCATATTGCCTTTATTAAAACTTTGTAGTAAAATTGCACTCTTGTACTAAAACCGAAGTTTGCTAGATTGCCATTAAATGAACCCCTTGGCTCTTCTGAATTTTTACTTTGTGGAAGGGATATATTTATGATTCTAATCAGCTTTGAAGGTTAATGACGACAGGGAAATCTTGGATTCAATTGATAGTTCTACCTCTTATTCAGGAGGACTGATTGTTAATATAATTACACAAAATTTGAGGTCATGCAAGCTATAGTAGATTTTTTCCAATTATAATACTATCGCTCTTTTTAGGCGCTGATATTCATACTTTTTAGTATAGAAGAAATGAGTTGCTATATTATGGTTTCCCTCAACCAATAAAAAAACTATTTTATGTATATATGAAGCTATCAACCAGTTATCTCTGGGCCTGACCTCCTGAACCAAAATTAAATTATGATATAGGACGCATGAGGTTATTGGTGTTATTCCAATACATGGGTATTTTCCTTTTGAATATTGGAATTTTGTAATAGTAATTGTTTAATTAAAAGCCTGAATAAACTATTTCAAAATGTTCATTACCTTTCTGAACTGTTTGACTATTCAAGAGCTATGAATGATTACGCATGAAGCCTTTGACCAAATTACAACGATGTTAGTATGTACTGTGAAACCAAATTACAACGATGTTAGTATGTACTGTGAAACGCAAAAACCGGTATTGAAATCCACAAGGGAATGTAATCTGGCTATGCATGACATGGTCGTTTTATTTTTTTCCCATGTTATGTTGTCGAATTTCGGAGAAATTCATTTTTGCTTTATGCTATCACAATCCTGACTACCACATTTTCTTCCAAGTTCGGGATAAAATGGCGTAGTTACGCAATACCTATTTAATAAAATCTATATGCAAAGGGTGTGGTTAAATTACTTTTTATCACACCTACATGAGATACGCTGTGATATAATTGATTAGCATTTCCATCAACAAAATAAATAATTCACAGCATTTTATCGGAAGAATGTAAACTATTCATGAAGAATGTTGGGAGGTTTAGTTCTGCGTTCCAGTATTGAAATTTACAAGAAAGGGTATGTTACGCTCCACAGATTCAAGCCATCGTCAATTGGTGTTGGGTAGACCCATGTATATGTATGTATGTACATGGACGGCAAATTTGTTCTTGAAAAAAAAATCATTTGCTTTCTGTTATTTATCTTTCATGTCGTTCTTTACTTTAATAATTGTTCATATCATTTTTTATTTTCGTACAATTGGAAAGAAATTCCCTATGGATGAAGACCATAACTTTGTCCCTGTCCTTCATGAATAAATATGTAAATTACATCTTGGTGTCCTGTTCTATGTTATTGGACTACAGGGCAGTCAGGTCCAGACGGCCACATTCCTCGATTCCACATCCAGCGATAAGCTTAACCACAAGGCTATGACTAAGGCTAAAAGTGTTAATGACCCCTAAAACTTAGGGGTCCAAAACTGCCTTCTGAACCTGACTGAGGAGAGGTTCCTTAATCCCTGATTAATTTAATGATGCACACTTCGTCGGCTTAAAAAATATGAAACAAAAATTAGGATATTTATATGACAGAATAATAGCATATCATTAAGACTGACGATTTAAATGAAAATTCATAATTACATCTTATTAAATATAATTTATAAATTACACATAATCTCGACAAAGAAGCTGCATTGCATGGCTGCTATCGGCAAATCGATACCATGACGTTATTTCAATGTGAGGAGAGGACTCTTAACCGTATCGGGCCATTGCACTGCGATGGTGGCCAGTAAACTTGTGTTGTCCTCCGTGTTTGACCGCTTTTAAATGCATCAGTGAAGGTGTGAATGTGAAGACTGCATGTAGTAAGACCATCACCATCAACCCTAGCTGCCATGGCGCTGATTCTATCCCCGGGCCTCTGATATATAAATTATACAAGGCGATTGGGAGATAAAAAAAACCCGGTCCATTGCATTACCTCGGAAGAATCTACCTGACGATAAACCTGAGTGAAATTGATCTCTTGGTGAAATTAAGTGATACGGTAAATTATACATTTGATACCACATATTCAATAGAGCTCAAATGATCAGGATGAGAAGTACAAATATCGCTCTCTCTAAAAAAACGAAATCTTGGATCTTGGAATTCATAATTAGATACATTGTGAAAGTATTTATGAAGTAAACCTTCTAAAATCTATACAGAATATATAACTTGCCCAATAGGTCAATATATTTTACAATCCTATGTCATTTCCTAAATCATTTAATCATAGTTTGGATTGAAATCTTAAAGCAGCCGATTTACACAGATAAATAGCAGTCACTCTCCCTCATTGAGGCATATAAGTATGAGGATTTAGGTCGGTCTCTAAGTCTAACATATTTACGAAAGAAGAATTCAAATACTAAGCATTATTATTAAACGTTTGAGTGACAGGTAGGTTTCACATTTCTATGACACTTATGCATCCATTCAGTTCCTGCATATATGTACATGGTAGCCCTCTCGTCACACTCGAGGGTTCACCATATCAAGACCAACCTACCATCGAAGATTTATCCCCATAATATTATGTCTTATGTTCGGTTAGTGAAGATCCCACTACCACCCTTTCACACAAAAAGTGCTTAGCACTATTGCCGATATATATTGGCTTGCCTTTATAATTATAAGTTCTGCATACCACATGCTGGATGTAATCTTTAGCAACCATTGTGGCCCGGCCAGAATGTTGTATATTCAACTGTTATGTATATTCCTAAAAAATTGAGATCATTATCATGCACAATAGGGGACTTGCATGCATGTCTCACCGCACATGTCTGTTACAGTGCATGCTGGGTTGGATTCAGTTAAAATCTGACATACAAATATTTGGCAACATATTTTATCTAAAAATTGCAAGAATGTTTTTACCAATTTTACCAGCTTATGTAAAGTATTGTTATGTAGACCTAAAGAGCTATTGATGAAAGCCAAATGCATGATGGGAAAGATGGAGGCTTGTGTTATGGAAACATGCATAATACATGGGTATTTGCATTGGAGCACCAATGAATATTCCATGCTGAACATGATTATGTTTTCTATAGATTTTACACTGTACCATTAATCGCGTAATTCCATGCGAATCAAGATTCAAAATGGCGTCTGTGCAAGTCCCCTATTGATGATCGTGATACCAATAAGAAATTCGTAAATCATTATTTCGACCAAGCACTCCAGTCAGTCCCATATGATAGCAAGACAACATCTTATCCCAGGGAACACACACGATTTACTCAACCTCAATTTTTCGTAGCCTTCCAATTTGAAAGTGCTCTTAGATTTTCACAACATGTTTAGAAATGAACTTGAGCAGACCATCAATCTTTGGAGGTCATTACTTATTTTTTATCTTGACATTTACCTGGGGAAATTCCCGAGCAGTGAAAAGTCAAATATACACTTTTATTCCCATCTATCACCCTTTTTGCAGAAAGAGATGATTGGTTGGAAAAGGGCGGACTGCAATGTTAGAGTAAGTGCATAGTAATGATACCCTAGCCTGGAGGGGGTCCCCAGATATTCTCCCAAAATATTTAATTTTAAAGTGGCTCTTCTCATTAAATTCAGAAGTAATGCAATCTCTTGGAACTTTTTCAGCTTAAGCGTATAGGATAGGTCTCGACATAATTATAACACCAACATTGCAAGTTACGCTAATAAAAGGAGTTCGTGGAAACACCCCTTTCAAATCACGGAGAGATGAATCGAGCCACCATAGTGTGCTGCCCCCATATTCAGGTGGATAGAAAAGTAACTGATTTAAATCTTGATTGACCAATCACCAGCCTGAATCTGCCAGTGACCCCACCCCAAAATAGAGAGAGTGACCTGGGGTTGCATCACCCCCAGACGCTGGCCAACAACCACTCTAGTTATTTTTGTATAGGAGGATTTTTATTTCTCAGAATGATTTGCAGTCAAATATCGATGAAATCACTGATCTAATAGAATTGAACTTGTCCTGATTAAATTAAGCTTGGTACAGGGTATTAGCGAAATAGGTAGGGAGAGAGAGAAAAACAAGTTTGCAGTGAACATAATGGCCATAGAGAAACGTTCCTTAATAAGAATCTGGCTAAAATATAGCGGAATAAAAGTATAATTTCATGATATTACTTATATATGTGGTAGTACCATCTATATAAATGGGAAGAGAAATTCCACCGGAGGTCAAAACAGTGAGAAGAGTCACTTTAAAATTAAGAAGACACACTTATATGATAAACATCGGGCAATACTTTTCCGACACACTCACACACATAACATTATATATGCATGCATTCTTCTCAAATTATAGTTAAAGCAATGCATAGCTGTATAACAATAAAACAGCCATTAAAAGTTATAAGGAGAAAATATCTCAGGCATACCTAACCTGCATGAGTTACCTAAGCTCAGATGAGTGCAGAATCATTTTTGTTTACAAAGATCGTCTTAATTTACGGCCACAGAAACACTTTTTGCATTAATCTGGAATTATACTCAATAATAATTGCACTTTCACTTAATATAATATTATTTTATACCCACTATATATCACTGCACGTTACGAATTTGTTACAGTCGCATTCATTTTCTTATAGTCACAGTCTCACAACGTCACATATCCATATAATCTATGGTTCTTAGATGTATTTTTTTTATTCACATCAATCGTTTGGAGAGTTCCTTTGTTAATACTACAATCGCTGTATTACTTAAAACACTGACGATTACACAACACCAAACATTTATCATGTATCTCATCTCGTATTTTTTCCGAATATGTGGAACTGTTTTTTGCCGTTGGCGCTCGATCTTTTAGTTCAAGCGACAATAACAATAACAATACTCCGCAATAAAAAGGGCTTTCTGACATGTTGCCCGACTCCATGCATCGACTGATCTTACACAAGTTTGGTTTTGTCTTATCATTGCGTGCTCTTTATTATTCAATAGTTGATTTAATATCGCAATATCCCTTCTGTACTCTAGTGGTAATATATTGGGTCTGATGTACACTTTATTATTTCGTTACCGTATGGCAATCACTACATACTTTCTTTAAAACTTCCCTTTTATCATTGGATAAAAAAAAACAGGACTCACATTGACAAAACATCTTCAGAATGGTTTACTGTTATATCAGTGGAGATTAATAGTACCGTGTCACCAGGAGGACGCGAAATACTGATGTAATCTCTATGATTAATTATGGGACAAGCGGAATTCTGGGTAGGGCCCAAATAAAAAGACACTTTGTAAAGAATGTGTTTATAAATGCAGCAAGTTCCCGGCGGGACTTACGAAAGTCCCATCAAGGCATTCTCTGCCACACAAAGAAAAGAATGTATCCACAGGTGTACTCACTGCTATGGGACCTGGAGCAAGAAGAGTCATGTGAAACAACACACTTATAAATATTTGTATACTAACCTAGGCACTTTAGCAGAGAACTTCCTTGAGAGGCAAAAGCAATGAAAGAAAACATCAAAAGTCTACATGGTATTGTAGACAGAGGAAACTCTATCCACGAGAGCTGCACCAAAAGGCCCATCTGTGATATGTTTCTTTTTCAGTGGATGTATATATCTATCGTTCTTCTCATTGTAGAAAATCTAGGAAACCGCCCAGGAGACATGTGTTTGCCCGCCAAGCTAGCTTTGTCTTATTTCATCTGTAGTGACGCCCGTATTCTCATGTGCCAACAAGGTAGTAAAGGCAATTCATGAGGTATATCCTTCAAGTACTCATCTAGTCCCAGCTAGTCCCTATACTACTCATTTGGCAGATAATGGGAAATCATATTATGGTATAATATGGGTGAGGGCAATATGATGTAAGGAATATGATAAAAGACTATTTAAGGACCGTTAAGCTAATATCGGGGCAGAACCATATCATGCAGGATACTTATAGTGTTTTGATATTGGAATGTGAACACCCATACATGTATGCGCCAATAATCATTTCCCCAAAGGCTTCAATTTGAAGCAATGGAACCAAGTACTGAGAGACCTTTTATCTTAGGAGCTTAACCCTTTGGTCCCTTCGGGTATTACCCTGGTAATTATTAGCTATTAGCACCTTGACATGTAATTAACATCTTTGGGATTTCACCCTAATGTGTCTATAATACGTCATACTAAGAGAAAACCTGTATATAATCTGTGATAGCGCGATACATATCAATTCCATAGATCTTTGCTTAATATATCTTCACGATTTCTTTTGATGTAAATACATGTTCCTGTTTATGGGTGCTCATGGCCTTTTGAATTTGGTACATTTACTTTCTCATATTCTAGCGTTATCTTTTCTTAGAAATAATAAGTTTGGTGACTATATTTCCAATTGTGTATGTACTTATAAATCATTGTAAGTAATTTCTTGTGATATATTATTGAGTTGTAGATGAATTCCGGTGACATGACATCTAACATTCATATAGAAATACCAGTCCGTGTGTTATATTTCAATAATATACCCAGGAGTATTTGCTTATAAACACCATAAACCTCGATTATTTTGATAGCTGCCCTCGGCATGAATTACAGGGGCATTGTTTGGTTTTAACAATAATATCACCTATAAATGATTGCACTACTTATATGCTAAGTCTTTAATGTGTGGAACAGCTGTCGACAGGATAACCTTGGATATGTACATTGGCATGCAATGTACCTATATAATCTGTTATGCATGTATTATATGTCGTCTATAATATACAGTATTAGATAGCATTACCCACCAGCCTAAGGTGTATAAAGCTATATGATGCGACGCTGTCGGGTAAACAAGAAACTGGTGCATGGCAGTGAGCCACGACAAATACAAACAAGCCATGAAAAGTTACTTTTAGTTTGAGGAAGACTAGGTAGCATGTATGTAAAGGAGTATAAGGCAAAAGGTGGGAGTGTGGGTTTTGTAATTAGTAGCAGTTTATTTATCCTTCCCTAAGGTCTGTTATAAATGATATATTCACAAATACATTTATACCCAAGAGAATACACATACGGTACACAATATTTATAGTAATAACTAAATGTTCATACATATATTGATATTACATATCATGTATCTCTATCTATATTGGGGAAATACATAGGAAACCCCTCAGATGCAAGTATGTATATTATAAATGTATAATACATAATTGTATGGTCACTGATGTATATCGATGTGGTTATAAACGAGCTACATGTTATGCATGAATTTTGTTGTATCAATGGAATATTACAGTTCCTTTCGATAGAAATAGTGAATTTAATATTTTATTTGATTGATTCGGGGCTCTGACATTCCCCTTGCCTACCTTTTGATTCTTAACCAACTAGCTTTAGTCATAGAATGCCCCTATATCTTGCCTTCTTTAATATTATTTCTCATGAAGTTCCGACTTTCACTTCTTCCTCCAAATATTATTCCAAATTGTTTTTCATTTACTCACCCCCTTGTTCATTAGATTCTTTTCTCTGTTTTTGTCTGGTTTCGTTTCTAAATATTAAGAGTAAATAATTAAAGGACATAATTCGCGAGACCGTTCATAACTAGCTACAGGTATTTATTACCCTGATCTCTGATACTTTTTATGTTTACTAAGTCAGTCTTTCTGTCATGCAAGTTGACCTTTCGCCGGTTCTTGGGGTAGTAAAATACAGTCAGTATTGCGATATAGGCAGCATGTCCCTATGTATGTATTAGGACTGATGTATGGGTACTTCTCTGCTATTAGTAAATGTTCTTAAAATTATGATTCCAAACTTACAGATATTCTGACCAATTGGTTAAAAAATCTTTGAAGAGGTATACATTCTTGGCTTAATAACATTATATTCTGGCAGAAAATAATTATATTAATCAGAGATTCTATTACACTTAAAATCTTGATATATTATCTAACCATAGATGTTAATAACATCGAGATCAATAAATAAGTTGTACTAAAAACCAGTCCAATTATAAACATCCACTTCAGATTGTTATCTCAGTTAATCTCTCCTCTAAAGAAACTTGAAACTCATCTTTATGCATGTATCTTTTTCTAGCATTTACAAAATATTCCTACCCAAATTGCTATTTATTCGGAGAAAACTGACTTTTTGGAGTCCCAGATTCCTGCAATATGCACGCTCACACACCACATCATATACACACAGAAATATATAATGTTAGCCACCTGTATGGTCTGTGGGCTAATGCGATACGACTTTGTGTGCACGCGGTATGTGTCAAACCAACTAACATCAGTGCGTTCTTCTATGTTAGGGGCATTTGTCCGAGGGCTAAGGGCATTCAATGACCTTCTAAATATACCTTTGTGCTGAGGGTCCTTATGACACTATCACACGACGCATGATGCAGGGAGAATTATGGTGGGAGCGAGGAAGATTGGAATGAATAGAGATAAAGTGGAGGAATTATCTTGGACAAATGAACTGAGATAGGAAAAAAATAGTTTACAAAACATCTGCTTCCAAGCGATCATGTGATATAACTGGGTTCGACATAGTGAGGTGCTATCTTCCTCCCACGAAAAAACCTTCGATTTTATGTGGAGGTTTTATCGAAAGAACGTGTGTAATAATAATAATAGTTAACACTGAGAAGGTTATAACCATTTATCTTTAAAAGAAGTGACGCACGTCCGTCGATGATATGTTTTATTTCTATGGATTTATGTGTTATATATCATGTATATATGTGCTTGTCTCTCCTTTTCACCTGTCCACCATCTATGACGACCGTATACCTCATTTTCTGTTTTATCTGACCTCCCTACCACTACTTTTCCTTCTTCTCTCCGCGGTGTCCAAAACTGTTCTTTTTCTCCCCCACCCCTTTCTTTTTACTGTATCCAGTTTCCTATTTTCGTCGTTTATCCTCTGACAATCTTCACGTCTGTCTAAATGATTGGCACTAATTTGCATGAATGGTAATTATGTCTGGAATGCCCTTGACAGTGAATTAATTTTAATGAACGAATAAATATTGTGGTTAATATCCGTATGATATCAACAATCGAAGTAAATTAATCATTCTATATCATACTCTATATTGTTTCTTACCATTCCCTTTACTATAGATATAAAGCATCCAATATTTTTCTCCCTACCCCTCATATTCTGTCTCTTTCTGCACCCTTCAACCTTTGCCTCAACTGCACCCCTCCCATCCCTGCCCCTTCCCCTATCTCGGAATGTCTTGTATCTGTAATTGATGATGATTTAGTCGTGACGGATGTGCAGTCAGACAATCACGAACAAATAAAAATAAACTTAATAGGTCTGCTACCTAAATCGAAACCGTTCCCATTATAAGACGTCTGCAATGATCTATTAACCCATTTTAGATAGAAATGTCGATTAATAAATTAATATCGATGTTATATAACCACGGGATGTTTTATTTAATTAGTGAATGTCGCGAGTTCTTCTGTGCATAGTATTTGTGCAATGACATTGTATTGGAAGCTAATTGGGTACGGGCACATAATGCATAGCATGTATGTATACCAAAGTGCGATCTGAAATAAACATATATGTTTTGATGTTGAATTCTTAAATTGTCATAAAAGATTAACACGAGGATTGAACTCTTCTGACTCCAGTAGTCAGATCTTCTGGAGTTTACCCTAAGGAAATCAAAAGTACACAATATATAATAAAGACATTTATATTGGTGACTGCACTACCCCCGGCCGGTCTAATTTATTATTATTTGTAATGAAATACTTCATTGTCCCATCCTTTCTTTACCTTCTAATGCCTGCACTTCCCTCTTTCTTTTCTTCAGCCCACATTCCTGCTACCATTGTTATCTTTTGATCATACCTTAAATAAACCTGAAACAGAACTATCAAATGTATTTACCTCTTGTTTTCTATACTCCAGTTCCACTTCAGTGCATATATAAATCCATACTACGCCCCCTGGTTCTCTAAACGTACAATCCTTACGTTTTTCTTGCGTCTGTTACGTCTATGTATAATATGCCGTTATGAAAGATGCATGTAACGTTCAGATACGTCCCTTGGTATGACGTGGGGACGACGTGTGACGTTTGCCAAAATGTCACTCGCTGTATTGGAATGTTATCTCTTGCATCCCACGTAACGAAGTCAATCTAGAATGAATGAATACATTAGTAATCCAAATCCCAGTGGTGGAGGGGGAGAGGAAATCAGGGAGATGGAGAAAGGTGCAGGGCTTGTTTGTTTCTATGGGAACCCTTTCTCTATCTATCCTGGTACTGCCTGGTATGCTCTCACTCCCTCTCTACCTGTCTACTGGTCCCTACTCGATCTAACAACCCGTTATATCGCCAGCAGCGCTCATAGCGGCCGCAAAAGGAAATATAGAGAGACAGTCGTGAGGCTGACACGCTCTGCTGAACAGAGCTACTGGGTAGGAAAGGTCATAATGTGTGATGAGGGGGAGGTACTCAGGTAGGAAACTGGTGGAACCGGTCATTATTTGTGGTGAGTGAGTTGATGGAAGGGGGATGTGGTTAAAGGTAAACCATTATATACCTGGCCTTATTTTTGGTCCGTCAAAATAATGTGTAACATGTATAGGCCTATGAGAAAATGGAGTGTGGTCTAAATTTCTCTCTAGATTTTGGATTATAAGTGCATGCACAGCCAGAATTATTGACTGAAAATGATATGTCTATAGTTGATGTATTTAAGTAAGGATTAATGACCAATATTTGCGGCCTGCTGGTGCACTCATGATATACCGGTATCTAAAGTTTGTGTATAGATATGAACTATATTATATTATAGCAAAAAGATGAAAACGAGGGTGTCCACGATGGTATGGTTTAGACTAACCTTATTGTACTTAATGGGTATTGAATGGATAAAGGATGATACGGGGATGACAAATATCAACATTAGAAAAGAAGTGGTTTGTTAATTAAAAATATCATGAACTCCAAAGTTTCAAATACCTTGATATATAATTTCACTTGTTTGCAGTGATAGAAATTGTACTAGAGATATATATTAGATCTTTATTGGATTGCAGCACAAATTGAAACGATGGAATAAGAAATGAATAAGGTATACAATAATAATTAAAGCTGTATTCTCAGCTATTATATGAAAATAAATTTTACCAAATTTATTCATAATTATTATGGCTTATAAAACTGAATTTATCTACATACAACTATTGAACATTACCGTATATGTAAATACAAGAATTCAAAGTTAAATTGGTCAAGAAAAACGGCCGCCGGTGAGCGATAATAAGTTGAGCAACCACAGGGAAGGTGTGAGTGAGTGAGATTGGTGGCTTTAGGCCCTTATCAACACTTAGAAGTGTTATATCAAGGGCGGGAGAGCTGAGAGGCAGGCAGTTTATGACCATACCCAGGAAATAGAGATAGAGAAGAAGGGAGAGAGAGACAGAGAAAAGAGACAGAAAGGCCCTTTAAGGTCTTACCCAGGACCAGGCACTTTAAGGTCTTACCCAGGACCATCCACCACCACCACAGGGAAGGATTTGGGTGGGTCTTCGAAATATCAATGGGGACATTTATGAAGCTCTGTAGCAAAATCAACCAGACCAAATCCTCCAAAACTTTGGGCAACTGACTGTAAGATGGGATGGCAAAGAACGGAACAGAAAGTAGAAATTAAAAGGATCCGTTCGGACACTGGGACGTATAATCACCCCTGAAAGCTGCCGATGGTTCTAGTCGCCACTATGGTCGAAACGATGCCACTGATAATGTTGTTCTTGGGGCGCCTTTATCGCCGTGCATGTGCGGTGCTTCACCCTGAGTAGTAGATAAACGAGACCGCTGCGTCGGTCAGTCATTCTGGACTTGGTACCTCAAAGAATAACTCTTATATCTATAGTTCTGCCTTGAGTCTTTCTTCATCTCATAGCCTTCACATCACGAAACTAAGACTACCTCCTGACTTTAGTGGACAAGTATTTTGACACCACTTGTTCTTAGCACGACTCGATGTACCTCCCCGATATCTTTTGTTCTTTTCTTTTCGACAAAAAAATCTATAAATGGGTGTGCACAATGGGGATGCAGGATGCAGCCCTAGAGCTAGTGGATGCAGATGCAGGCTGGTAAAAAACCTATTGGTCTTTTTCTTTTAATAAAAAGCAGGACGCAGTACTCACCTCCCTCAGTTAAACTGGACGCATGGTGCAGGGGGGGGGGGGGGGTGCATACCCACCTAGATAAGGCAACGGCACGAGTATTGTACATGGGATGATGCACAATTAGTCCTCATGTAGACCCGAAATGGAGGTTATTATCATTTTAATTTCTGCCTAATGTGGTTATAGACCCAAGACTGTTCAAGGCAGTGATTAAATAACCTTACATTACCTATAAAATCCCTATTCAAGATCAAGTAGATCAGCCTTGTTGATAGTTCAACTCTCTTCATCAACCGCCCCCCCCCCCCCCACGCCCCTGACGCACACACACCTTGGGAATCAAAGAAATGTATAAAGAGTAAGATTTGAAGCAGATTGAGTGATATTTTATATCAAAAGAAAGACAAAAGACAAAAAAAGGACTAAAGACTTGTTGTATCGATTGATTATAATTGGGGGTAGATTTATTGAATGAGTGTCTTAGGAAAGGACTCCTTATTTATCTTATTTTGGTAATATTCCTTTTTTTATGTATATGTAAATTTATTATCTAGGTTCGTTAGATCTGAACTAAAATGATGGACAAGACACGCAAGTTGCTCGTATGCCGGCAGCCGAGACCGCCCTTTATTTAAGAGATTCAAAAACGAAAAAAATGAAGAAAATAGTCTCTGAGATCAGCCGTATGCTGGTAAGTCCAGTTCAAAGGGAGGTGAGCGAGAGAATGGAGAATCTCTCACCGACCACCAGGTGGGGTGGGGGTGCTGGCCAGCGACCCCTGGTATCACACTTCCCGATATATAAGGACATATATTGCAGGCGAGATATATCATGCCATATACGCCACTTTCACCTTATATAGACTACTAATAAAAAGGGGCATTTTCATACAGAAATTACATAACCGAAAATCATTCAGCAACTTTCTAGATGGTTGCGCAAGGGTGAATATGTATACACGGCTCAATAATTGTCAACACCGTTAAGAAATAAACGGTGCTGTATAATCATTACTCGTAACTCCATTGAAATTGAAATCGATATCATAGATGATGCGCGAACTTGAAGTACCTAATTAATAATTGGTAGACTTTGACGCAATATCATGGATTTTGAATATTTCCGTTAGATATAGTTTTGCAATGAAACATGATAATATATTCATGAAATAGAGGTTGGCAGCATGCTGTTATTACCACATTTCATGATATTCGAGAAATGCATGTCACATGGACATTAGAAATGCCTAGTGTGCGAGGCTCTTAACACTGTTCTTATCCATATTGATTCGTTTTTTATGCATATATATAGAAAGAAAATCTAGATATGTTAGAATTATGGTTAACCTTTTGTAGGTTCACCAGCAAAATCTGAGAATAGTTTAACTGTTACATAGTGTTTAATTGCTGAATAAAAATCTTAAATACAAAAAATACATATATATATATATGATTTACAGATGGATTCATGTTTATAACTCAACACTAATTGTTTAATTAGGCCCTATTGATAGATAGATTTGAGAATTTGTCTAATGACCTATAGACATAATCCCTACACGATAGCAGTCTGCGCACAAATCCTACTCCATCGGCAACAAATCAAATTTTGGCAATGCAAAAGTTGGGTGTGAACATATGGTCTCCACTATTTGCCTTATTTGACTGATCTATCAGGCAAGGAAGACAGTCATACGTACCTCTTCCACTGCTCACTTGATGTCGCAGTGGTCGTTACTTGATGTACATCATCTTACGATCACATATGCCACTTTCTCTCTCTCTCTCTCTCTCTCTCTTTCTCTCTCTCTTTCTTTCCCAAATAAAAAAAGCCATCAACAATCACGCACTGACAAATGATAGCAAATGAACACAAATTAATCTCAATTACAATTCCTGTGCATCATTATGCAAGTCACTGATAAATCATGGGCTTCATGCCAGTGTCAAAAGAGACATATTTTCATTGCAATAATTGGAGTGTTAATTGTGTCGACATCTTTGGTATGCCCTGTACCCCGGTATAAGGTTCGGCCTGCAAAATACCCCATGTTTTTTTTTATTCTTGTGTGGTTACCTTCCGTATGTATTTACTTACTGTACATTATTGGGAACATAATTAGTGAATCTGCCCTCAATTGACCGATCAATAAGTTTCTTATAATCAAATACCTACAATAGTAGCTCATGGTGTACCGGTACAAATAAAAAGACGCAGCTCAGATAGGGATTTTGCAGGAGGGGATGTATGCTTTTATATAATAAATATCATTAGGTATATCATTCTATGGGAAAGGAAAACTAATAAACAGTCATCTTCAGAAGCAAATGATATATTAAATTCTACAAAAACTGACATGTGCCTAGCAAATACAATACATCAAAAATGTTATTTGTTTATTTATTTATTCATTTAAATTCAATTTTTAGGTACAATCACAAACAGTGTTCCCAGTTGTTGCTGTGGGTTGTCAACCGTACAAATGATGTAACTTTTGCGTACTTTCGGTTTGAATAGTTCACGGCAGAATGCCAGTATGAAGATGAATAGAAAAATTCTGTAGGTGTGTCTGTATTTTGGCTTCACCTGATGAGAAAACGTGGAACTAGAGAGTTATGCAGGTTGGAATATGCAGGTTGGAGTGTTCAGCTACTCGTTCTAGTGTTTTAAATTCATAACTAAAGCAGAGCAATGCTTTGTAGTTCGAGGAGGATCGCAATTAGGCAGCAGTGGGGAGGGGTGAGAGAACGTATACTATACCTCCACCCCTCCAGTTCATTTTTTTTTTAAAGAAATTTTATTGATTCCAGTTCCTTTGCTTACACAAGGGTAATCTCATGGTAACCATTTCAAAACAATAATCGATATCAATATATGCAAAATTTTTAGGTTTTTAACGTTTAGTGGTATAGTTCATGATGGTAACATCCTACAAAAATAGTTTATCTAGATAGTCATGCAGGTATCAAGTACATTTCAATCAAACAAGTACAATGGAATAATTTTTTGGATTTTTTGCCTCTGCCATAGGCTACACAAATAATAAAAACAACAATTCGCGGTACATTTTTCTTCACATACTCCTGGTTTCTACCAGTTACTATTTACAGTATCTTCCGCCCTAATTAACCATACCAGTCATTGTGGCCTTTTAAATAAGCTTTCATCGATGTCCAATTTTTCTGTCTTACATCACCGGCAGGCTATTCCATATTTTGGGTCCTCTTAATTACGTGTGGCGATTTGTTAACTAATTCCAGTGCAGGCCTAATTGCCTTGATTACAGGCCCCGCGTTTTGTCTAGTTTGTCTAGGTATGATCGTTATGTTGACAAGATCTTTTTGTTTCCTGTACATAATTCCTAGAAGGGCGATGTCACATCGTTTTTTGAGCGGTTCTATACCACAGATTCTACTCAGTGTTTCACCATCTCTTTGATCATTCAAGTATACAAGTTTGATAGCTCTAAGTATTAGTCTCTGTAATTTATGTTTTAGATGGGCACTGGCAAGGGAAAGAAACAAGCCTCCATATTTGAGGGACGAAAGAATATGGGATTTTACAATGGCTTTAGTCATTTCAACATTCAGATATTTTCTAATTTTTCCTAGTAATAGTAGCTTGCCCATAGTGGCACACTTCAGTCGGACTAGATGATTGTTCATCGTTAGCTTACTATCGATTTTAAAATCTAGGTAATCAACATTTTTCGCTCTTTTTACTCTGTGGCCATTTAAGTAAATTTGTCCCAGGGTGGAGAAAGTCACTTTTTACCATTGTCCATGACTTGTTCACCATTAGCAGGTTTGGTTCCATAGTATGAAAACTGTAGGAATGTTTATGCTAATTTACCATTAGCTGTAAGGTGAAAACTGGAAGTTACACCGTTAGCTGCTAAAGACCAGCCGTAAGGTGAAAACCGGATTATTCCAGTTTAGCAATGAAAAAATTGCATTCTGCATGCGTCAGATCTCGCGAAATGTCTGGTTTTCAAATTTCGAAATGTAAACAAAATATTTTTTGTTTACAAAATTGTTTGATAAGAAATTAACTGCATGGGATTGTTGTTTTTGCGTTGTATAAGAATGTTGAGGGTTCGAGCGCGGCTACAATGTGACATCTTCCCCCAGGGGCATACGAGCTGGTAACACAATTAAAAACATGATGAGGCATGCCCACTTTTAATAATAATATGCTTTATTCATCAATCCATAATTGGACAAACAGGAGTCATGTATCTGTATCTGGCATTAGTCGATTCTTCCAACTTGTCCAGGCATGGAGATGATCTTAATACTACAATGTTGGCCTATTATATGTTTCTAACAGAATAGAACCATTCCATTGCACCATACTTGGCATAGATATTACGACGACGAGCAACTCTAGACTAGAGTCTTAAGTACTGATTTAATTCTAACTAATTTTCGTAGATACATATTCTAATACACAAAGTACATACCTCAGATATATATATATATTGATATATTAATTATGTCACATATACCAATTTTAGAAGTAAAGTTGAGATTGAGATTTACTTTCAAGGCGCTACATTATGATGGCAACAGAATGTTAATGTTGTCTATACATCGGAATCCGCTATGTGTGTCTAAATATCTGTAAGTCCATATATCGAGATATGTTGTTTCCTTTACTAATTAAATTTGTTATTATTTAGGTTATTACATCTGTATTCCGTGTTTTCCGTTTTTCATTAAGTATAACATCCTATAAAGTAAACATATTTTAGGTTCAATTTGAGTTCCATCATGACCTTAGATATACAAGTCAATCATCTCTTCTTTTACATAATGAAATATATGAGTCAATCAGCTCTTCCTTTACATATGAAAGGCGTCATTTATGATTCATCTATGTGAACACAATCAACCTAGATACACAAAAATGTCATTTTCAATCCTTGAATTTCTTTTCCAGGCATAGAACCGCGTTTTCTTCAGTGGCAGCAGAGTTTTTGGTGGGTGCAGACACATATATAAAGATTTTTATTCAAGATGATCAGTACAGTTACATGAAATGGACAGGAGCCTCTGCGAACAGATCTTCCAGGTCCGCCCATCAGATATATACATGTGTACTCACACGCCTGTTGCCACCATTTGCCCCATGCATGTTCTTTTGACAGGGTAGCTTATATTATATTTATCATATAATGTTTAAAATGGTTATAGGCCCTATGTTGTTATTGTTGCCTTGCTGGTTCTGTAGGTGGAGAAGGGTGGCGAGGTCCTCCCTATACATGGTTATACCATTATCCTTTCCATTTGAAGAGGACGATGGACTGGATAGGTGTACGGACAAGAAGGGGAGAAGAGAGGGGAAGACCAGGGCAGCTGGAGGTGGAGGAAGGCCAAATTAAAGAAGGGGTGAAGGAAAAGTTAGGGACAAGAACCCGAATATATCAATATAGAGAGTCATTAGTCAGGAGAGTCCTGAACGGAAAACACTGTACCAGGAGTTTCCCTGTTCACTGCTGAAGGTACTACACAGCAGTTATTTCCTTTCCTGAAACGTTTCATAAGGAGAGTGTATGCATTATGGAAATCCTTACTTCTCCAGACATAGATCAAAGGGTTCAGCCAAGTATTAATGTCATAGAACAGTATTGATGTAAAATAAGAAATTTTGAGTGCGTCTGAAGAATCCGGTCCCAGATTTAAAATGATTATAAGAAATGGTAGATAGAGAATGAAGAAACTCCCAACAACCATGCTAAGCATCTTAGCAATTTTGAACTCAACACTTCTGTTTTTTAGCTGAGCATTTGTCAGTATGTTGCCCGAGACTGGAGAATTCCTCTTAATGTAAAAGAAACCAATTAGCAGATAAAATAAAAGGGTTATACAAGTTAAACCGATGAAAAGGCAAAAGAGCACATTACTTACAATTGGTTTGAAGTAGGCCGTCAATGTACAGGGGTCAGACAATGAGGGGGATCGACTAAATATTGTCATCATTATCCCATGAATCGACGCAATACCAAGACTTATGCACACACACATATAGGACTTGCTTATGGTCCATTTCGTACCTTTCCCTACTGAGGCCCTCAGGGACATAAAACGTTCAATCGACATGACTGCAAAGGTGGAAACCTGCCACAAAAGTATGACTCCGCTGTATCCATGGCTGATGAAACACATGAGGACTGAATAGCTTTCTGGAATAACAAATAGCCTGAGAGATAGACTGATTATATTGAAGATACCATAGGTAAAGTCATTACAAGCAAGGTTTCCAATTAACACATTGGATGCTCGCCTCAAGAATCTAAATTTGAGAATGCAGATTATGGTGAACAAATTGAGTGTGACAGCCAGAATGCCCTGGACAATCCTGAGGATGGAAACCGTATGCCAATACGAAAACATTTTTGAAGAGTGAACAGCTAGTCGTTGAAAGAGATCCTGAGAGAGCATGTGTGTATTACACGTCAGGTGTAGTTGCTTGGGAACAGACATATGACCGGTTCAGCGACTGCAATCTCAGGCAATTCAAACCGTAATGGTATGGTAAACCAATCATATTCAAGCTTTATGACATGTGACGCTTCCAACCAATATGAGCAATTGTAGTAGGAATAACTAACCACCCCTTATAAATTATCTGAAGACGCGTTGATGATAAATCGAAAGGTGGCCTGAAATTGGTAGACATATAAATTGAAATAGAAATTGAAAGAGAAACACGTATTAGTTTACTGTTAACAGTTATATCAGTTTCCTGTTAACTGCTTTTAGGGTACATCCACGAGTAAGCAACTATTTCCACGAAATAGAAAGAAAATGGAAAATTCAAAGTGTGACATGAAGAACCATGTGAGCAGAATAAAAGATTTCAAATCAAATAAAAAAACAAACACATGAAGACAATCATTTTTCACATAGAGAAGCTTTACTGTGAAAAAGAGAAGACATCAATGAGCAAAATAATACGTTTGTAATGGCTGTATAAAATTAAGCAAATACGGTACAGATCAGTGCACGTGCTTCAGTAAATAAAAATAACACTTGACTGATATTTTTTCCCTGAAGAAAATTAGATTAGAGCTCAGGGACAGGCATTCAATGCCATTTTGGGGCTTGGAACATTTTTTTTCAAAATGATTAATAAAATATGGCCTCTCATATTACCATTTAAAGAGTGAACATTCTAAATATTGAACAAAATATGAAATGAAAAGCAAAAAGGCTTTCCCATGTGTTACATCATGTTACGTAAAAATGGTGTAACAGCGTGGAACCACTTTATGATCATTAATTAACATTAGATAATATTATAATTGATATTATCATATTATTATAAATTAGTAACATGTTCATATTAGGCCTAGTAACATTAACCAGGATTTTATTGCAGTAATTACGGTTACATGAGAAGAATCAGGCAGCACACTCATAATTATGATTAGTATTCCTCCAATGACCACATCGACCAAGGAACTAAATAGCCTATATCACAAGAACACACCAAACATTCATTTTAGATCTCTGGATCTTAGCTTTTAGACTTCTTTTTTTACCTTCCTTTATTTCTACAATAGTTTTATAAATATAATTAATTCTGAAAAATAGCTGTCGTGCTCCCTGCATGCATGGATATTTGTGCAATTAATAAGGTCGCAATTCCTAGGCATTGAACGATATATATAAACTTGAACATCTGCAGTTTCTTTTGAAAGATGACAGATAGTTCGTGTCCTGTGTCATATTCATACAAGTCACAAGATAGTGGCAGTCAGTGTTTAACCCACTTAGACCCAAAATGGGATTTTGCTGCTAGAAATTTCATATTAAATATCTGATGTAGGCTCACAGACCTGACATCACACAAAAAAATTCAGACCTCTACCTAGCATAGGACCAAAGATACCAGCCATCCTACATGTAGGACAGTGACCATCCACTATACAAAACATTTTTTAGAACTTTTTTGATATTAGATCATGTATTTTACATATATAGGGAACTAATAGGATGCATAGAGACCAAACTCTCAAAAAGCCATTATTTATTAATCACTCCTACCTATTGTGTAACAAGTTAAATTTGAAGTATTCCATGTAGAATTTCATGAATTTTCTGAATCTGAAGAGCAAAATTGCTAAAAGCCTGGTCACATGGTCAAAATGGGCCGTTTCTATGGTAACTAGTGATTTCTTTGGTATTTTAGCAAGAACTAGGTTTTCAGTGCCCTATTTCCACACTGTTATCAGGAATGTGACCAAACTTGGTGATATTGATGTTAGATGTAAGGGCTATTTGAGGACCCTGAGTCTGTGACCTTGACCAAGGTCAAAGTCCCTAGATATGACCTTGAGATACACAAAGAGCAAAATTCTGGAATGTAACATGCTATTTTCTCCTGATTTTCTCTCATGAAAATAGGGCAATAGGGAAAAATGATAACCTAATGTATTGAAATATGAACCAACATTAAGGGAAAGAAGAATTGGACATGCCCAGTTTTATTGGACGGTGTGTTGCCATGATAACCTAGACTTACTTTCTACTCTATACTAAATTTTGGTTAAATCAAAATTTCCTATACTAGCCTGTATCTCTGGAAGTATTTATTCCAGGGTTACGAAATGTAAGCAAGTGATAGGGCCCTTAGAGCTCTGCCATTAGAATTGCTGTCAATGACCTTTGTCAAGGTCAAGGTCACCATTTTCAAGGTCAAACATGAAAAATTGTTCAAAATGCATCATAAATTGAAAACTAAGTCGTAGTTACCATGGCAACATACTTTGCAATGACACTGGGCATGGGCCATTTTTTTTTCATAAGAGAAAATGTGATGTCACATTCCAGAAGTTTGCTATTTTCTGTAGTTGCAGGTTATATCTGGTGACTTTGACCTGACCAAGCTCGCTGGATCGAAGTCTGCAGATAGCCCTCATACATACCATCAATGACCCCACGTTTGGTCACGTTCCTGATAATAGTGTAGAAATGGGACACTAAAAACCTGTTTTATGCTGAAGTGTAATCACAAAAAATAACCATGCAGTCACCATAGAAATGGCCCATTTTGTCAATGTTTGTGGGTTTATCAGCAAATTTTCTCTTTAGATTCAGAAAATGCATGTAATTTTACATGAGACACATCAAATGTGGCTTCTTATATCGTGGGAACGGGTTCCCATTCGAATTCAGCTTATGGCTGCTGGTCTAAGTTTGTAGGATAATGAGCACACCCATTGCTATCATGTTTTGAATTTGTTCATTCCTGGAGAAACTTTCAGAAATGACACTTTCCACAAATTGCCTTTGGCCTCTTCATATGCAGTGATGTTACAATTTCAACACATCATTATTTCTTTCTCAAAAGTTTATAAAATTCTAAAATCCGCCTATGTGCATAACTGTGATAAATATTATTCTGTTTCGAAAAAGATTTCTTGATTTCTTTCAATATTTAAAAAGCATATTCTGCCGTCCTACATGTAGAACGGTGGGTCTATATGGGTTAAGACAGGGAAACAAAAGGACAACACAAAATTTAATTTAAATTGATTGTCAAAGTTAGAAACATATTTAAAAGTCAATGGGAAACACGAGTGCCTAACAAGCACAGATCATATAGAATCAATAGAATCGGTTACTGCGCTTTCTATACGTTCTTAAAAACTGATGTTAGCGCTTCTTTTGGTCTTTGCGCTAATATCTGTTGTAATTAAGCGACAAACAACAAAAGAATTTTCTTAGTGACAAGTGACACTTGTTATAAATTTCTTGATAGCGACGAGAGAAATTAGACACACCCTGCCTCAGAAACCCTAAGTGTAACCCAATAAAGGCCACATGGGACTTCAGGAATCTCACCATAAGTAATTGGAGAAGCAGGCAGATGTCAGACGAAGAAAAAGCACGTAGGTGGACAGGTACATGAAGAAAATGGCTTCTTAAGCTGCGATCCCACTGGATTGCTCTTTTGGTCTGCTCTTAGTCCTCTCTTTTATTTTTCCGATAACTTAACAAGGGAATAGACAGAGCGAAACCAGAGCGGTCCAAAGGAATCGGTGAATGCGCTTTCTAGAATATGATGTTGGCGCTTCTTTCATATCTGCTGTGTTTGATTTGAGTGCAACGACGGCCCATACATTCCACGTCTTTTAGTAGCGCATCAATTAATAGCGCACTGACAGCGGACCAGCACTGTCCAATATATCAAAAGAAAATACACAAAGTAGCCAATGTTACAGACCTGTATTGCTCGACGACGAGGGGTTATCTACAGTGAATTAATAGGATCTATAGTATGTTTATAGGATCCGGAACACTCCAGATTGATTTACTCCACTCAAACGATTTAATGCGGATGATCTTTTTCACCCCCCTCCCTTTGTATACATTTCGCTCATCTAATAACATCAAGGAACATATTCGTTCTTTTAGCCAGTGATAACCAACTCGTCCTCTCAGGTGGTTATATCGCCCACCTCAACCGCCAGGTAGCAGCATTTAGATTATGCCATCATTTATACCCACGTTGTTTCATCGACATACTATGTGGCCTTAATTGTCTCATATATACTTTAGATAATACTGCACAATCAGCTCGCAGTTCAGCATTGTTTCATGCAGTAAGGATTCAAAGATGCTATAAACCAAATGTTTCGTACATTGTATATCCCTCAATTGAGCGGTTTTTCGTACTTATTTTCTGTTCTTCTAGTATCAAACCAAGAATATGGGTATTACCAGATCCATAGTAGGCCCTGCCTTCTGCTGCAATATGAGATTCGCGCTGCTTATTTAAATTTAGGATTTTAAATTTCATTTCCAGTATATCTATTTTGCAAGCGCTGTAGCTTATCTAAAATACATCTAGAGTTTGCATGCAGGATGGGCCGATTGCTTTCTTTCATTAAAGGATTAATGAGCAACATTGAGGGGCTGCCGATGCACTGTTTGGTTATGATCCCGAGGCGTAGCCGATGATTATGAACACACAGAAATTATTTATTGTACAAAAACCATACCCGGTTTCACCAAAAGACCCATATTTTCAATCAAACAACTCCAGCAATGTACAGGAATGAACCTTCGTCAAGGAACATTTTTTTTAAATGATGCCTCTCAGGCGCGAAATTGTGCACTCTAGTTACTAAAGCTTCTGTTTATGGTTAGGGGGGGTTGTCAGGTTGCCGGAGGGGGGGGGGGGGGGGGTGGACAAAATTGTGTTGATGGAACCCAAGTAAATAAATGTGCACTCTCATCAACTATAAATAGATTTTATTCAGAGATTATTATTATATCGTCTTATTGGCTTGTTACACGTTGAATCATTAGTAATTAGTTTAAATAACTTATGTATGATATGTTTGGTGAAGGAATAGCAGAGAGATGGGAGTGAGTGACCCAGGAAGTATGGAATGCAATCGTTTGGCGATGGGCAAGGCACAGGTGAACATGATGTAGTCTAATCTGGTGTACAGCAGGCGCAACGAAATTTACATAGGTGCGCGTGGCTGTACGGTCTCGCCATCTGAAGTTCTATCGGGTCTACTAAGAGGTTTTTCTGACGCCACCTACTTTATTCACTCGGAGTCGGATGGTGCTTTTTAATAACTTTGGTCCTCTTCCCTTTTTCGCTCTTCCCTTCTTTCTTCTGTCACATCTTCTCTCTCACTCCTATTCACCTGTCTTTCTTTCTTTGCCTTTTAAAAGATAAATGGATTCAAAACAAATTGATTATTTTATAATGATAACAATGTGCCTACTTATAGCACTGATTTCCCAGTCCCCGAATAAAGACTATCTCACTATGTCTCTCCCGCCAGCTATGAGGCGCAACAGGTGACACATGTCAATCAAAATGAATCCACAATGGCAAAAAGCTAGCCTGTCACTCCATGAGTATGAACGTGTTGGAAGCCACTCGACCATTTTCCCCAGAATTAAGAAGAGTTTCAAGACTCACCCTGACATTGATATCAAAAACGATCTAGGTTGTTCTTTTTGTGAGGATAAAGATGATACTGTCCATTTCTTCTTTAATGTGAGAAAGTAGAGGTTTTCTGGTCCTAGGTTAAGACATGGCATCCCGCTATGCGACCAAAATCGTTCAGTCCCAAGGGTGGTCGCATTAACGGGGTTCCACTCTAGCGGGGGCAAGACTTAATTGATGTAAAACCGAATAATCCTACTTGCAAAACAGAGATCTCGGGATCACTGTATTCCCCAATCCCTATGTACATATATATATCTGCTTACACTTTAGGTGAATTATCTCCCTATCCCTCTTCATCTATCTCCCTCTCTCCTCTCACCTGTCTCTCTCTCCATTGCTCTCTCCCTCTCTCCTTCTCTCGCATGTCTCTCTCTCCATCTCTCTATCTCCCCCTCTCTCCTTCTCCATCTTCTCTCACCTTTCTCTACTTCCATCTCTCTCTATCTCCGTCTCCCCCTCTCTCCTGCTCTCTCTGCTCTCCCCTCTCTCTCTCCCTATTTCTCTTTCGCCCACTGTCTCTCTATCTCCCTCCTCTCTCCCTCTTGGTCACAACGTGCTTCCCCAGCCGCTAGAAGAGGATCTTCCAGTGATGACCTTGGTATATAGGAATTTAGTTGCGCCATGTGATTGTCATATGGCAAATAGAATATATATTATATAGCATAATAATAATATGTATAATATACATCCCTGTTTGAATTATGTTTAAGTGGTATGTCGAAGTGGTATGTCGAAGTGGTATATACAAGCAGAGAGATATATAAAAAGAGACCTGATAAGTGCATTCCTTTCAATGCCTTGTCAAAAAGTAAAGCTGTCAATTGGATGTTTTATTCAATTATTCCATGAATATTGATATTGTTTAGGCAGTATTATAAGAAGATGAAATAGAATATGACCATTTATATATTAGTTTCATTGGAATATGTCAGTGGATAAGATGAGGGATTATCCCGGGTATTATGAATCAAACTAAATGTAAAGCACACCCCATGTACCTCATATAAAAACAAAATTAATGTTCCTAGAACTGAAGGGGGGGGGGGTACCTCTCAGCGAAAGAAGAAAAATGTAACTTCTTGCGCGTTACCCCCTCGATAATTGGCCGCGCTCGACTGCCTCTAACCAAGGTAGCCGTCAGTGCTCACACTCCAGCGACCATCAGGGTCACGGTTTCTGGCTAAGAATACCTTCCCCCACCCCCCACCTCCACTACCAGCCCCTCACCGCCCTCCCAATAACCCCCACGACACGCTCCACTACCTCCTACCACACTCTCTCATATACTTTAGCTTTATTTATAGTTTCCGATCCTCCCTTGCTTACCCCCAGCTCCCATGCATTGGTAAACCCACCCGACCCACCCGACCACCGCATACCCAGTACATACCGATACAGACTTATTTATAAATTTGGAGGGTGCAGAGGGGTCCACCGTCACAGTTAGTAATCGAACATGATTGATTTGACGACAACGAACGAATACACATCGGAATAAGTATTATCAAGTTAATGTTAAAATTAACATTATGTGGTTCATCGCTCAGGTATTGGTTGGCAATAAGTTCGTGCTCCCGAAATTCAATTCGTATATATATCGTTGTGTATGTGCGTTTTTTTTTATTTAGGCAAGTGCAAAAAAGGTGTGTTTTTTTAGTATACTGTATAGTGGTAGAATATTAACATTGGTGCGATCTGCAATTGTCTAGATATGGCTTATTAATATTTGTCATGTATTTATAAACGAAATAAAATTTATCTTTGTTTTTTCTGAAATGAAAAAAAAAACAGTAGTCGCTGACCATTGTTGATCATGATGATATTACATGCCCTTAATAAAATGAGGGAGTAGCCCCCCTCAACTGGTACTTCGTGACAGTCATAGGTAGTAATTCCGTACATACACACGTACCCCCGTAGGTTCCTGCAGAGACCCAACAGTCACTCATACAACAAGTGCACACACACGCTCTCAAACACATGCCAACATATATATGTATACATGGAGTACCCAAAGTACACGCGAAAATGAATGTAATTCTTCTAACCAGCCATGACTTGGGGATATTACCAAATAGGATACCTTTACCAAAAGTCTGTTTACTGGGATTATTATTACTATCGTTTTCGACTTGCACAGGTAAGTTAGTTAGGTAACATCAGTTCTTGCAGGTGTGGTATCATAATGTCCAGACGTTGGTTCTAGGGTGTCGGGTGTGTGGGTGCAGGGTTTCTGGATTTTTGTTTTAACTTTCATTGGGATTTGACCACGATTCAGGAACCCAAAATTATAATAGAATAATTTAAAATACACTTAAATTCATTTAAATACACATGTGTATTGATATCCTTGTGGTCAAGCACTCAACACCTGTTGTTATTGAGTTTGGTTGTCCTGCGCATTGCCTATAGGGGTAGGGTATGGAAAGGTCCAGGTACAGAATATAGGAGTGAACGGAGGGCAGAGTTTTACAGCCGGTTCTAAATTTAATACCTCGTCCTTTTTGTATGCGGGATTTGAGAGACAAATAAACCCTTTTGAGGATATCCCATGAAGTTCGACATCTATCCCCTAACTTGAATTTGAAATATTATTCTTTATCTCATTAAAAAGTAAATACATATATAAAATAAAATAAAGTTGAACGGAAGAGTTCAATATTACCATAGCTATACATACATCAGTATGTAATGAATAGCTCTGACATTACCTTGTTACCAGTTTTGTAACAGGAAAATATACCGAATTGTAGATTGTGTGTAGTGTGTGCAATACTTCAATATATTATCACAGCATTAAAACGTCATTATCAAACTATAATAATACTACAATAGTTGGTCTTACGCCAAGAGAGTGCTGAGACGGACATGCGAGGAAAATAGTCTGAGACTGAGAGAAGTGTGCACAGGTTTGGATAATATGCCCTCCGTATGCCCTATGAGGCTATGTAATGTCGTGGGAGAAAACACAACAAACCAGTAATATAAAATATAATAATGATATATAATGTACTATTTAGATAATGAAACGGATAGGAGTGCGTATACTCGACACATCTTTAGATAAACAGAACTAGTTTAACACAGTATATAATTATAATTCCTTTGAGTTTCAAAATGAAGTCAAGATGAAGCTATAGCTAGGGTCCTTGATGTGGGTAAATAGAAATGAATAAAAGAATTTAAGAATCAAATGAAAATACGATATAATTATAAATGGAGCATGACCATCCAAACAGGTGAGCATGTTATCCTGTGTGAAATCCTTTGACCTTTATGAGGAGGATGGGAACGTCTTTTTTGGTCTATTGTAGAGAGCTGCCCCCCCCCCCCCCATCCCTCATTTGTTAGACTGACATTTTATATTCTTGCTATAAAAGGCTTCTCAGTAACCTGCATTTGGGAATTCTGCAACCTGAGGGGGTTTCCCCAGGGACCAAAGCTTATATACTTTACATTGTTGAGATTTCCGAAACTAAGCATACACCATACCATCTATCAAATATTTAAGATCCAAAGAACAATAGCTGGAAAAACTGCTATGACAGAGGCTACCTTTTCCCACTTGTAGAAAAAACTGACGTAACTGTTATTTATGTGGAAATAAGGTAAATAATAATAATGATGATATATAATATATATTTAATATTATAGTATATGTGTACCTCCCTGTTTCGGCTGAGCAAATAATCAGCAGAATTCTGGACGTCACATAATCTTTCCACAATACGTTTGGTTCAGGCCAATCACTTGTTCTCCTTGTGTCATATATTATTATTAGCAATCCGACCAGCCACCAAGATATTGAGTAGATAATACCGCGAACAATTAAAAAGAAGAATGCAAAGGGACATTAAATAAAATTACATTGTGTGGATTATAACAACCATAAATGCCCCAAATCTAACGTCATCTGTTTCATTTTAATGCTAGATTCTTTTCTGACTAGTTTATTTCATCTCTAAGCGTAATGACTTGGGGAATTCTTGTCTCCCCTATATGTAGAGAACTTATCACGGACGAATAATGTCCGTCAAATACTAGACAGTCTAGGCCCAAAGATGAGAGAGTCCCTTCAAACGGAGGGAAAGCCTCTCGCCTCAAACCGCAAAGTGCCATTATAATTCCATTAAGACCGCAACATGTCATTATAAAAATCCCATTAGAACGCCTAGTCCTAGGCCAGGAAACCGATTAGCGAAGTAGGCGTCCAATCACTGACATACCATTCTTATCTGATCTGAGGGTTTGGGCCTGGACTGTGAATAGGAACACTAATCGTAGGAACACTAAAAATTATCATATCAACGGCAAAGAAGTAAGGTGAAAGTAATTTAGGAGGCTGCTCTGCTCTTGCATAGAAACCCAAAGCACACCAAGGGGGATCCCCAGACAAACCTGAACACGCTCTGATTGATGGAAATATCCCTGGCTCACACAAATTGACCAACGACAATGACTAGACTGACTTGGACAGATCAGCTTATTCTTTTCATTATAACTTATCATAGCTATCAATTCTCTTCTCTTACTAATATCTGACACTCATGCACCCCCTCCCCTCTTCCTTTCTATCATTAACAATGGGGGATCCACCTGAGGACAGGACCAGCAGGCATAGATCTGTAACATCGATGTTTATAAGAAAAACACTAACATTAGCCACTGGCAGATGACCATGGATAATACTATATGTTAGTTTATGTGAGCCTTGTAATTCCTTCTAATATGAGAATTGGCTGTATAAATATGTTGAATAAAAAAATATATATAAAAAAATAGATATAATAGTTCTATACTGGAAGCCGTTCTGTACCAAAGGCGAATGAGAGATAGCATTGGAACAAATTCATCGCAAATTAACAAAGGTCATGTTATATTTTAAAAAAATGCGATTTTATTCACTTTTGAGTAAGTAACGCGAGTTACATTATTATAGGGTAGTTATTTGCCCACTGCGATCCGGGGTCATACATTAATGGTGGTGGTTGGAGGGTGTGTGTGTGGGGCGGGGGGCGGGGGCGGGGCGGGTTGTGTGATGGTTGTGGTGATATACAGGTATGTTAATCCCTGCCATCGGTATTTATACGACAATTCGAAGGGAACTGCACATCCTCCTCTATACCCTCAATATTCACCAGCTTTCCTTTTCTAAGTGCAATGTATGACTCGCTGAATATAATGGGATGTATTAGGGTATTCATACATTATATTCTATATTATTAATTGGTATATTGGAGGGGATAATCAGCACCTATTGATAATTGATAATAAATATCGCGTAACTAATTAAACAATTGTATAATTAGGACCACATAGTTATGTTTGATTAGATTTTTGTCCCGTTCATTCATTTCCATCCAAATCGCCCCAAGGCCATACACCCAACTCACTCTCTCATCTCGCTCTCTCTTCCTGTGTTTGTTTCTTCCTGATCGCACTCTTATATCTTCTTTGATATTATACATGTATAACCATTCTATTATGAAACTGACCCCCTCATTAACACTCGCCTTTCCTACCGTTATGTGTCAGCCTTAGATCTACTTCCAAGCATTCCTTGTCTCATGTTGTTAACCTTTAGAACCCTTATAATAATCTTCCTGTAGGCAGCTATATATAGGGCCTCTGATGCCTTAAATCAACATGACCTTTTTTCTAGAATTGACAATCAACATTGCCTTTTTATTATGATCGACAAATCAACATGGCCGCTTCTTAAGATCGACAAATGCTGTTTCTTATGATCGACAAATGCTGTTTCTTGATAGTAACAACAGAAATTGCCCCCCCCCCCCCACACACACATACATCAGGAGCACTTTATATGTCCGATTGGGCAGGTGACCACTTAGAACTGACCCTTCGTTACTCTCTACCCACTCTTGACTGACACATTCCATACACTGCTTTGGTCATATCGTATTAGTCACATAAAGCGAAGAGGTTCAGTATGCCGAATTTCAGAGATGAGTGGTATTGGAGGTCAGATTGGTCCCCAGGTATTTTTCTTACATACCTGGATCACCCCTCTGAAGCGTATGCTCGCCAACATACTTCTTGTTAAATATCTAAAGGATTGATCTATTACGTAATCACTGCTGGCCCCGCCTTGAGCATGGGGCCTATATATATATGTATGTCTACCATACAATACCAGATCAATAAAGTCACTTGATTGCTGGAAGCCAATTCTCTGGTTCACTCATTGCCCTCACTACCTCTTACAAACCTCTACTTATGTTCCTTCATTATTATTGTTATTATTCGATATTAAGCAGTGACCAGTGTCACATTATCAACCTGAATAAAATTCGTTAAAAAAACAAAAAAACAACATTAATAGTATATCATTATCATTGGTGGAGACCAGCGACGCCCAAGCATCAGTAAGGCCTTTGCTGTGTGCGCTGATTGAGTTAGGCACAGGGATTTGATGCTAGTCTACTGGGAAAGTTATAGTAGATCAATATTTATTATCTCTCTCTGTGCAATACAGTTACTCCTTGTTTGATGCTCACGAGAAATATGGATGGATTGAATACATTTTGGGGGATTTTGAAATATGTTAATTTTAATTGACAGATTCGAGCTTTTTACAGCAGAAATGAAATCTTGTTAAATTAAGCTGGATCACGACCTGGAGAAATCACATAATTTGCCAGAAAAGTCTATTCAAATGGACCAATATTGAATATTGGTTTCTTTGATTGAAGACAAAAAGTAGTTGGGAATCAGAATTCTATTTTAGATTAGTCACGGAAAAGTTCTCGGCAATTCCCTCCATACACAGGCCTACACGCAAAGTATTGAGCAGATTGTATTCAAAAGTTTGATACGAAAAACCGGAGAGCGTAGCTGACTTCACTGCTGGTGTGTTGATACAAAGTATCAGCTTAATGTACGTGCACTCTATAGGTCCGACCATGGCATATGGTATAGCCGTAAAATGGTATGTTGGAGATTTTCATGAAGCTCTCAATGTGTCCGTTCATTGACACCTTTCTGTCAACTAAAGTTTCTATAGTGTTCAACATAATATCTTCTTATAACAATTTGATTCTCTCATGTCCCAAACCATAATCGTAGTTTAATGTTGGATTAGAAATAGGTTATAATGATTCTGCTCGTCTCACTTTTGAGACTTTGCTTTGATAAAGTATATTAAGGATAATGTACGTCATTTAATTATGACCGATACCGTGTCTTAATTAACGAAGACAGATCGACTCTTTCAGCATATATATCATATTGTAACTCATTCATAAATTGTATAGTACCGAAAGAGGAATTATACGGATAACAGATATATGTACATGTACAGATTCGATAGGATGGTGAGGATGGTGCCATGTTGTTTTGACAAATTGATCCACTATGTAGAGGGTTTTTGGCCAGTACCTAAATAACCAGTTACAATTTATTTATTTTTTCTTGGAGCTCAATGACTACTTGATAATTTCATGATAAGGCTCTTTGGATTAGAAATTCGAGGATTAATAGTGATGGAAGCCATAGATTACGGGAATAATGCAATCTAAGGAGAGGAAGTAAGGGAGCTGGATAGCCAAAGCTTAGCAAATGCGCCAGGACTACACCGACATTCAAATATAATTTATCACTTTAATATATTCCCTTTTGGATTATTAAAAGCATGCATATTATATATATGTATAATTGAATACAGGTCTTCAAGTATAAAGAAATGTAGAACAATCGTAAAATAATCATTCTTTAATTTTCATATGTCTGGGAACCGATTTATAACCATCTCAGATTTAGAATATCTATTCAAATTGCTTTAACGTGGTATAGGAAGATAGTCTTGATCAGAGCTGGTATTTCAACCCAGCATTCTTACAAAGTAACCTAACAATTGCGTCCAGACCGATTTAAACTATGGTTTGTTTTCATATAGTTTTGTTTTGAAACCAGCGTTCACGATTATGCAATTTGACCAATTACCCACCTACGCTCTCTCATGTGAAGTACCTTGTTCTTAATTCGTAGGCCCGTTTGTAGGTCTGACATAGCGATTATAAGGTATACATGTATAGTCTAAATCTTGAGCCTTTGCTAACAAATCCCAGTGGGGTACTATAGGATAACTTTTACTTTACTACAAGAAAGGCTGAAAAAAGTAATCATCTGACCATCAACATGGAATCAACACAGAGTTCATTACATTCATTGTTGCATTTACCTCAGCGGCTCAAATATATTTTCCAATCAGGCAAGACTTAGTTTGTTTACGAAACGTGGTTTATATCTGATGGGTATAATATTCTAGGAGGTTTAACCGCAGCAATTAAGTGGTCACATTTGTCTAATGATTTAATAAGATTGGTAGTATATTGTGTTTACCTCGTAGGTTCAATTCATTTCTGTTGTGTGCTTATTTCCATAGATCATATATACGATCCATGTTATTTCCTTGCTGTTACTATATCACGATTCGAACTATAAAAATGACTAAATCACCATAGAAATTAATGACATATTCCTTTTCAAATTTTGCTTCATACGATTTGTTATTTTTATAGTGGGAGTGTTATGTAACATTACGTAACATTGTGTAACCTCATTAACTATCAATTATCACCCATTAATTATATTATCTCATTACTAAAATCGCTAATTATACTTAGCTACCCAGTACTGTGCAAGTCTACTTATTCATGCTAAGCCATAGGTATTACGTAAGGGCTCCGCCCCCTACTCTTTCCCACATCCTGTAGGGACATATGTACAGATGCTAGATCATTAAATCAGTTGCTTAGTTCTTCTCACGAAGACCACACGTTCGTTTGCTATTCTTCCATCATACCTTAACACTGGTGGAGAACCCGGGCATAAATCAGTTGCTTAGTTCTTCTCACGAAGACCACACGTTCGTTTGCTATTCTTCCATCATACCTTAACAGGTGTTTATATTAATTTTCTGGAAGGTGAATTATATAAACAATTGCAACTGAATATGAAATAATAATTGTGGTGAATTAGAAGTCTAGAACGTAATTAAGTATTGCAGTATTTACACAATGTGTGGAGATGTCAATGTACATTTTCTGAAAATCTGACCCATATACATCACAACCCGGTCACACCCGATTTCTGCAATGGGGAATTTATAAGCATTTGCAATGTAACTGAATTGTAACTGAACAGGAGATGATAAATATTGTGATGAAGTCTAGAACGTACCTCATATGAATACGTCACGACTCGGTCACGCCAGACCCTCTAGTCTATACGCAATTCGAGCGACATTTAGAGTGTGACACCAAATTAGGGCAAAGTATTACTAGATATTAAAGGGTTTAAATGGGTTAGCTCAAAAACCTTAACAAAATGGGGATATAATATCTTACAGTTCTGTATAAAAACTTACCAGGATCAACACGTGCCAAGAATGTTGCATGAATATCATTTCTTGTCCTTCTAGGACTTCAAAGATATCTAAATAAATACTTCACCAGTACCTAAAACAAACAAAAAAACATTCCAAAATTCGTCTTGAACACCAATCATTTTGTATCTCGATCGATATTACCATTGTATTGTGAAATCTATAGCATGCCCTGTACTGGAAATACTTCGTAATTGTAAACAATATATGAGCTTGGCCATCTTACAAAATGAATTTGCATGAATGATTTTAGATCGGTGAAAGGTTATGAAGCTAAACTATTTTGAACCAATGAAAGAATTTTGGGAATTAATATTCACCACATTGTAATGCCGAAATGTATTTGATTTCCTCCCAACATAAATAGTGTAAATTGTGTAAAGAAAACACTTAATTACAAATGCATATATATTCCAGATTATTTAAAATAAGCAATATGTGATTTATTACATGAGTTATCTGAATGGCTTAATTTGAAAATAGAAATCGTAAGAATATTCCATGTATACATAAAAAGCCCCATCCCAAAACACCACTCCATAAATTCCCTATGTTTTCTTGTCTTTCTCTGTTGCATGATGAAACCAAAATCTTATGGTAGTTATTTGGCATTTTATTCATACGCCAACTCATGTCATACCAATGCCAACAGGTCTTGGCATGGTACACGAAAGGAGGAAGATCACGACTTTCATGAAATATGAAACATTCTGAGTTTTAGTAAAATTTAGGTCATCTATAATCGGACTAGAGGGTAATGTCCATATTGTTTTTGGGGATGCATATCAAATATATAATATGCATAGTTTGATTATGGAGGGCACATTATAACACACAACAGGGCTGTAAATAAGGGCGAGGGATCTATTTCGTTTAGTCGACCAACACCAAATTTCCTGTTATGGTTATCTTGTAGTTGCTAAATGACTA
The DNA here is from genome assembly GCA_942159475.1 of Sthenelais limicola. Taxonomy (NCBI): domain Eukaryota; kingdom Metazoa; phylum Annelida; class Polychaeta; order Phyllodocida; family Sigalionidae; genus Sthenelais; species Sthenelais limicola. The sequence goes on along the minus strand of OW804096.1, from coordinate 77,257,848 downwards.
AACATTCACAAAGCGGTCCGATATACCTCTACCAGTCCGTTATACATTTATATTGCGCTGAGAACGGCTATAGTATATACTAGCACCTGAGTATATATCATTCTTAAATCTGCTGCTAATATCTGATAAGGTTTAATGTGGGCTACATCCTATAAGAGGCGTTTCTTCTCCGCCTACAGCAGGAGATAGACATTATGTATTCCTGTCAACTCGTTCTGAAATCCCAACAATAATTCTTATTAAGCCACTTTGTCTTATCCTATTTAAGCTGGATTATCCCCGTTTTCAGCTGCCCCTCCTCCTGTTACATGCTATTGCTATGCTAACACTGAAGGCATTCTCCTGCATACTCATTTAATACCATCAAGTATCGGTTTTACACGTATCGTTGGAATACTTTTGGATCCCACAATAGTTGATCATTTTCAAAAGCACGATAGCCCATCTCTCCAGGATCATCCGGCACAATATGTTCCCAAATATCCCCATCTATTTTACTACGCGGACAGTCTCCATCGATAAAATGTACTAATACCATAATAATATCTGACATCATGAGAATTTTTAATTTAAGTATATAATTATATTTTGGCATTGGTTATTATCAATGGCAAGAAAACACAAATGCAATAAAAGGGCCGTATATATATGAAACATATGCACATTTCACAGAGATTGTTTGATCTGGTTGAGGATTCCCAGGATTCGTATTCATGTCTCTAATATCAATTCATCTCTTAACTCGATTAACATTTTCTTCTGTATAATTCCCTGCAATCGTTTGGAGAAATGAGGATGTGTATACGTTCACGTGGGAAAGGATTGCTTCTTTCCATTGCAAAGGAATTAATCCATCCATCTTTCCCCATGCAGGTGTCAGACTGACGTCACATGCTCTAAACGTATTGTCAACTGTTCAACAATTGTTTGAATTGCTGTTGCTAATATCCCGGGAACAAATGTTTTAACTAAAAGTCTTTATTGACCATTAAGAATGGTGGCAAAAAAACGTTCCCTTGGTTAGAACTATGCCTTAAGCAAAACACATTATATGTCGTACTAGGAAAGTATACCCGTCCTCCAGACGGTCCCCCTCTCTCCCCACACTTCCCTCTCTCCCCCTTTTCCCTCCCCCTTTTCCCTCCCCCTTTTCTTTGTCTCTCATACCTGTTTTTCTCTCCCAACCCCATCTCCGATTCCCCCCTCTCCCTCCCCTCGTCCTCATGCTCCCCCTCCCCGCTTTCTCCCCCTCCCCTCTCTCCCTTCCCTACATCCTCCCCTCCCCTCTTTTCCCTCCCCCTGTTCTTTCCCTCCCCCTCTTCAATACCCCTCCCCTCCCCCTCTTCTTCACTCTCCCACGCCTCTGCATCTATAGTCGGGTCCCCCTGGAAGTGACATAGTATCTCGCAGGGGCTTTCCCAGGCTATAAATAGAGTGTGTAGATCCCAATTTAAAAAAGGCTTGAAAATCACATTTTCACTCATATATAATGTCATCCAGACAGGCTCGACGGACCGGTACAGACCAAAAAGACAGATGGGGAGATCACAGATTCCCAGAACATGCGTGACAAAAAACCCTTCTAGAGCTTATATATTAGATTCTATCCCCACTCTGAGTTGGTGAGATAACCCTCATGCTCTGTAGATTATTATACACGGAAACAATAAACAGTATTAACCTAAAACCTATGACCTTTTTTGCACTTCTTTAGTCCTAAGGCATATATTATACATAGAAGGATGAATGCTTGTCACACCACTTGACTATGTATTAAAAATGCACTTAAAGCTTGAATGACTCTCTCTTAGATCTATATGTCTCATGCTTTTAAAATACCTCGGTATACAGAACATGAATACCAGACTTCAAGGAATTGGGTGTGTATATTCACGGTCCAATACCCTCATTTATAACCCTAGCATACAATGTGGAATTTCTCATCTATATTCTTCAGGAAGTGTCGGCGATATAATATAATGTTAATCCGTGGTAATATAATTCGTTCGTGTAACAAATAGCAGTTTAATGGTTCCGCAAATGTAACATAAAACATTAGAAATAAGATGATATATATATGGGGAAAGGCCGATTTCTCATGCCAAGCTCTATTGTCTTTATGCAATAATTGGTCCGGTATCAAATACAACACATAACATGTATATATACTACCGGTAATGCATTGTATTTCTTAACGATCGTTCTGAAGCAGGGAAGTTTGCCTATGTGTCTTAGTGCTTATTATTAATGTTTATGCAGGGCACCATACATGTATAACTGTCATATTTTGGATTGATACTTTATAATTAATTAATGGTCAGCCAGGCACTTACTACATATGTTCATAAAATTGGTATGTCTATTGTTTATTTACACTTAACCATTCATACTTGACCACAATTCAGAGGCTAGAGCGCATTACATATTGTCTAATATGTAATATTTTAACTGGAACGCTATTGTTTAACTTGTAAACATCTCCCAAAATATTCTGTATCAGAAGCATGAAATATACCAAAAGGCATTCACTCCTACGCTTAACCAGGGTTAACTTCCTCTAGAAATTCAGTTGCTATCTGTCCGATATTATGCGTGTTTGTCAATTCCCCCACGATGAAAGGTGGATGGTCCTCTGATCTCGCATGTATTGTGTTTCATGTCCTCTTGTATAAAACAAATATATATTATAAACTGGGTAAAGTATATTTCTAGGTATCTACCGACCAAAACTGTATTGTTATACTCTTCCCTTCATATCGCTTTTATCAACTTGGAGTAGATTGTTAGAATCAGTGAGACGTGCAGTCAGTATTTTCCTGGATGTCCTCACCTTACTCTTTCTCATGTACTCAGGGCTCATGTACATATGTCATGCCATGCCCCAATGATTTCTCATGGACTGGAATAATACTATTATATTATATTGTACTATGCATACTACCTAAGCACATGTACATACAGCCGGCTATAATAGCTAGCTATAATAATAATATTATTATTATTATTTTACATCATGAAATGACCAAATGCCACTCTTTCCCATCCGCCTCTTCATATTTAACAATCTGATGGTCTACATACTTCACCTGGTGGGTACGTTAACTCTATATGATTGACGGCAATCTTAATGAATTGTGATGAGAATCAGATAAACGTTGGACTTGGCCTAAGAAGGATTATAGTCTTAGCCTAGTGGAGTTTGATTTGGTTCAGTAATGTAAGGCTGAGCCTAGAATGAGTCATAGTAATTTAATTGCAACACGGTGCCCATGTACACATTATACCCAAGTGCCTCTCCTACTTTACACATCAAGGTTAGTAGGACAAGAACCTCAACTAAATCTGAAAACCCTTTAATGACAAAGGTCAGATATTTCTCGCTAAACACCCGTAAAATAAAGGGAATAGAGTTTAACAAGAACCCTTTGAATTCGAAATTCTTTGGGTATAATGTGGGTGGAATATTCGTTACATACAATCTATGTATATATCCATATTACTAGTGTAGCCATATATTATATTGTTATGGCTCTGATAATACAGACAGGTCTTTGAATCTGGACAATATAAGGCTTAATTTGGGATCGATATAAGAGGGACAAGGCTGATGACGACAGTATTTCTATAACTATAAGAAACTTTTGACTATACATCTTGATATCAAACATTGTCGCTCTCTCTTCTTACATACAATAGAGAGTCCCCCCCCCCCCACGTCCATTACCTCTTACCTCATGTACCCCACTATTGTCCCCATCCTCACTGAACCATGGCCCACGAAAACGATGACTCCAGCTCGCATCGTGCATGACGCTTCACCTGTACCAGTCAGTGACCGGTCCCGTCTCAATCCTAAACCCTTCTATGTGGGGTGAATGATACAGACTGACCCGAGACTGACCATTTCCTGGTCTGCCTATACTAAAGTCAGTCCTGTTTATAACAATATTTCATCATTATTAGACAATCGAAAATGACCAAACATAATTGTGATATCTCTGTAAGTGACACAACCCATTTTCATTGAGATTCACAGCAGAAGAAACTTCCTGAACCAGTTTCGTACCCTTGGCTACCCTTACCTTTGCTATAGCAAAGGTAAGGTATACTTCCTCCTGCTATCCCCCCTGCATTCCCCCTCGCCCCCTCCCATTAGCCCAACATAATTCTCCGACCCCATGATACGCCCACTCTAATCCATCACCTTTACTCCCCTCCCCAACCCGCAACAGATCCTGCCACTGGTGTAGCAGCTGGGTGAATCCGTAAAAACTGATGAATCTGCAGCAATGTATAAATAAGCCGTGCCAGTCACGAGCTGGTCCTGTAAATATCTGATATTTAGACTTTGCATAATTGCTTTAAAGAATTTGAAGGAATTTGATGGTTGAAACCTTTATAAACTTGGACAATTTAGCCATGCAATTATGCATAGATCTCGTTATCTAACGCTAGCTGTAGGAATATAGCTTCCCCTGTTAAACTATTTAATCTTTCCCATCCATGTGTCCACAGATTGTACTAAAACGATCTCCTTGACCAGGTTATAGCCGGTCACGAATTATACTCAGTTGAGGTAAATATCCTCTTTCTGAGGATTGTTCTGCGATATTAGAAAATGGTGAAAATCTAATAATCCCCTAAGCTCACCTCTACTCTTGATAAATTGTATCCTATCATACAAGCGTTCGGGATGGAAATCCAGTCTACGTTATTAAGTAATGGCCAAAGTATCGTACCTTTAGGGAAAATATTACGAATACATAAAAATTACGAATTATATAAATACGAATACATCTCGGTTGATTTTCAGAATATTGACACTTTTCCCTTATTAAGCCATCCAGGAGAAAGCATGAGCGACGTTAAAACCAATCTAATAATAGAGAGACGGAGAATTGTATATCGGATGAACTTGAAGCATAATATATTATAATATACAATGTGAAAATAAAATTATTTAAACAAAAATAAATTACTGAATCGTTATTTGGCTGTAACTTTTCTTCTAGTGGGAATATTTTCACAAACTAAAAAACGTTTTGACCCTTATGTCGATACCTGTGACATACACAGTTATTCAAAACATTATGGGCATATTTCTTTTATTTATTTCTAATTTAAATCCTCATTTATGTAGAAATATGTACCATTAATCGGTGCCAAATGTTGTCAAATTGGTGGAATTGTTACATCATAATAACTATATTTATGTCCAAATATAGATCTGATATGTAAGTTTAACCATTACATGCGAAAATTCATTGTTATCACTTGTGTACTTTTCCACATATTTTCATTTAACTCCTATGGTGCCAAATTCGTGTCTCACCAAATGGCTCAAATTCGTGGCTCACCCACGACAATCGAATATATTTGATTGTCGTGGCAGCATCCACGATCTATCGTAGACACTAATGTTGAAGCCACGACAATTCGTGGCCAGACCCACATACACGAATCAGATAAATAATTTGGACTTGCCACGAAATTCAATGCCACGAAATTTTGAACTCGCAGCACACTGAATTCGTGGCAAATAATTTCGTACGAACGTTCGTGAGCCGAATTCGTGGGCCGAATTCGTGTATGTGTGTGTGGGCTTTTACTCAACGTTTACATGTGCAAGTTATGTAATATACGTCCCAATACCTATATTATCATACCTCGAATATAGTCATACATTCTTAAATTATTGGAATTATTGTAAATCAGTAAACCCTAATAATCAATTAATATCAATATGTTCTTTCTTTTTCAGAAACATTAGAAGTAACGAAAAAGAATGGTAAGTGAATTGTTCTTATCACGTAGTATTTGTAAAGTAGAACTATCTAACATACATCTTATTTGTACAGCCTTTGACTTAAATCAATATCATTATGCAGTTAATTATTAACAGCAGTGAGGCATAACATCTTATAATTAGAAGAATGATTGCCTTTAATGGCCAACTTTTGTAATGTTGGGTCGAGTGACAAAACCGAAAATATTTTAAATATTGAATATGGATTATCTTTGTTTCCTTCATTCACTAATGGACAAATATATATAAAGATGATGTCATATTACAGGAGATACTAGTTCACCTAACACCCCCACATATCATGGACGTTCACTTATTATGCGGAATGTGTATGTTCTCGGGCACACACGCACATGGCTGGAGAAGGATGTACCGCTGCCCAAAGGCTACCTCAAGCGCTTTTATTTCTACTCTTACCAGTAAGTCTTCACTATTTATTTTTGATATTTTTCTTACTAAAATAAGTGAAAGTGGTAGATCCCGTTAGGACTTTTTCAAAACAATCTTTCCTAATACAATAAGTGATAGATTTTGACTTTCTGACACTATAAACAAGTACCCTGTGTTGATGTATGTCTTGATATACAAACACCATTATTATTCTTTCTATTTGATTTGCCTTTTTACAAAAAATAATAAGGAATGATATATTAGACTGGTCGACTCATGATTTTGTAAACAAGCCCAAGTGAAGTTGTTGTTCATGTTGTGGATGGTAATTTGAATGGAATATTTTCACATACACTTACGAAACATTAAAAGAACTGTTATTGTCTCCCAGGTTTGGGATCTCCTACTTACAACCCTATATACGGTTACAAATCTGGCGGCCATTTTTGCAAGACGTTAGATTGGACTTTATTCTAATGTGGGAGCATAGAATGGAGGTGGATATCTCCTCGTACACTGGAACCAAGTATATTGTAAGTGTATCACTGACTTCCATCTTCCCATTTGTTTAACGTTTTAGGCTGGTATTGCACATCTCATCTCACACAGATTCCTATGTTTTTTCAATTGGAACCTATTGTTTTTCTCTTTTTTTATATACTGGAATTTCTGAATACATTGGACTTTTTGCAGATATTTTCTAATGCAGCTAAGTGTTATTAAATGTAATAGTTACCAATCATGAGCAAGAAATTTGGCTAGTACATGCTACTAATTTTAATCTCTCTATGTATACTGCCTCTCACGAACTAGTGTACAAAAAAAACTCCTCTCCAGTTTTATATTTATTAATTCTAAATCTTGCAAATAAAACCATACAAATTGATTTAATTGACTGACAGATAACACTAAGTGATATTGAAGCATTTCCTATCATGGAGGGGGATTTGATTGGCTGGACCAATGAGAACAACCTCCTCCCATTTGCCTGTGAGTATGTGGACAATTCTCAAGGCCTATACCGTAAGGATATCTCACAAACTAATGGTCAGTACAACTTCCCCTTGTTGAGTACAACCCACGTCTTCACTCGTGACTTGGATCCATACAAATGTTCTGTAGGGGTAGAGATTGTATCTGGTAAGCATAACATATTGCAATTGATTATGTATGGTGTAATAGTGATTTCATAATTGTTTCATACATGTAAAATGTAAATCCTACAATTGCCTTTCAATTGCATTTCCTGCAGTTGCTTTGTGTAAGATAGCCTTTGAAAAATGTGATAGATTCAGGTTATACATAACTCTATATTTTCATTTTTAGAAATAATAAAGAACCCACTAACTACAAGACCAACTCAAGCGACTACATCAAGGCGCACATTTGCAACAACCACACGACCAGACATGTCACGGGTAACTACCACGTTACCATACTTCATGAGGACCACTATTCTCACAGCTCCAGCTCCTACGTCAGTCACAACGGTTCCCACTTCCTCTACAACATCATCAACAACTTCCTCTACAACTTCGTCAACAACCTCTCCCACCACTACTACTTCCACCACAGCTTCCACAAGTACTTCCACCACAGCTTCCACAACTACTTCCACCACAGCTTCCACATCTACTTCCACCATAGCTTCTACAACTACCCAGTCCACAACCAAGTCAACGGAGCCAACAACATCAACAACACCCTCCACCACAACTTCTACCACACAAACAACAACCACCAAGCCCACAACTACTACTTTACCAACAACTACGACTACACAAACTACATCAACAAAGTCAACAACGTTACCAACAACAAGTTCTACCACCAAAAGCTCAACCACCACATCTACAACACAATCAACAACCACAACAAGTCCAACAACAGCTTCCACAACAAAATCAACCTCTACAACCGAACCAACAACCACTACTAAAAAGCCCACAACTACCACTCAGCCCTCTACATCCACTTCAATACCAACATCAACCTCAACAACACAGTCAACGACCACATCAGTGAAGAGCACAAAAAGTTCAACTTTAGCTACAACTTCATCCACCAGCATTTCATCAACACAGCCATCAACTGCCTCAACTCTCTCCACCCAGTCAACATCACCTTCACTCAGCCCAACTAGTCCAACAGGTAAGGAACTATTAGTTTATTTCCTTATTAAAGCATTGTACATGGCATTAAACTTTCAGACCTCTTATCAGTAAGTGGATGAATATAGTAATCTTATATTGAATTCGATAGGTAAATACCCATCATTATTACAAATATAATAAAATGATAATATTCATAACATAATTATGATCGCATTATTCCCCCCTCTTTTTTTTCTTTTTTTTTTATTAAACGTTGTAAAAGTAGATGCAATTGTAGATATTTGTGTGCTCCTAATCCTAATGAACAAAGTCATTAAAACGAATTTACTATTCTTTTTCAGAAGGTGGAAGTTCTGAATCTAATGTTACATTGTTCCCTGGTGGTCCATCCTCCACAGAGGCGCCGTCTTCACGTGTGTTTCCTACTTCATCTACTGAAATAACAAAAACTACCACACTTACACCAAGTCCAACCCCAGTCCCCACCACCACCAATGCCACTACCTCTCCAGCAGCTTCCACTACCACCACCACAGCAACAACAACAACCTCCACTTTAGCCTCCACAATATCACCAGTCCTTATAACCACATCCCCAACACCAGCCTCCACATCCCCAACTCCTACTGCCTCATCCACATCACAAAGTACCACAAAATCCACTTCACCACTACCTCCCACCATTTCTTCCTCAACAACCCTAACTACCACCCAATTAACATCAACAAACCCTACCCCTAAGAGTTCCACGCCCACTACAGACCCTACCTCTAGATCAAATGGAACAGCATTGTCATCCACTCAGTTAGTAGTAGTTTCTTCAGCGGGTCAGAATTCTCCAGGTTCTCAAACTAAGAGTGACACTCCTTCGACAACCAATACACTACCGGTAACTGGTCCTGACCTGGGGCAGTCGATGGCACCTGAAAAATCACGTATGAGTTCAAGTCAATTTAGATGTTCTCGTTGTAAATTTTCTAGGATACTTGAAGTATTGTTCCGAGTTTCGGTGAATGTTTTATATATTCGCTAAGTACATTTTGTTCTTTGAGCAACTTTTTTCACTTAGCTTCACTATACTTTCCATTGGGTTCCTCATTCACATTTTTAGAGTTAGTCCTGAAAATTCTCGACAATTAACACTAATGCTGTACATGTACATACACCTTCCCCGTGTTTCTGTTCACTGTGCCTTTGTATACACAATACTTGATTTTCTTACTTCTCTTTCTTCATAATCTAGTACCATCTAAATTCTAAGTCTTTTTCAAGATACTATCATATTATCTGTTTTTGTTATTGTTTGAATCGAATATTTTGAATAATTTATGTGTTATTTACATGCTAATTTACGTAATCTTTAAGTGCTAAGTATGTGGATGTATACATATTCCTCACTTTCAATGTAATTATACACATACATGTACCTTATATTATATTAAGTGAAATGTATATCAATTAAAGTAGATGCATTCACCAAAAAATAAAGGACGATGAAACCAAAATATCAGTATAAAAACTTAAAATATAACTACACCATTTGAAAATGAAATTCCTTTTTAAGAGACTTTTCTGGGTCTATTATCTGCTCCTTTCCAATTTTCCATTGTGATTTCTTACTTCCCTTTTCAGTTGGTACAGACGAGCTGACCATAATAATTGTGACGTCAGTAATTGTTTTTGGACTAATCATAATTGTAATTGTCGTAGTCAGCGCCCTCACCTGCAAAGTGAAGTAAGTATTTAGTTTAAATCTATATATAATGCAATAAATCACAATTAAAATTCTCGTTATTCTTAATGGGACATTTTAATAATAGAAAATAAAACATTATCTATCTCAAGGGATTTTAATTGAACTTGACTTCCAAACAAATACGACACTAGCTGCCATAACTATGGGCATCTGCAATCATTATTTTGAGTTGTCGAAGATATCTTCCGATTCCATGCGAAATAGTCTTGTTTCAAGTTCAGGTTGCATAGAAGAAAATTACCCTATTCTTCTTTGTTGAAGACCTGATGAGGAATCGCATTGGGAAGACAGAAACATTCCTATTTTCGTTCACTCTAAATCTCCTTGTTGCTTTCATCTATCATATCTAGATGATTTTAAGTATTTATCTTCATAAACTTAATCAAGACAATTAATGCATGAATTACAGATGTAGAAAACATGCGGCAGAGTAAGAAGCAGTTAAATGTCTTAGTAATAGTTTTCTTATGGGAAACCAGGGAGGTGAAACATTGTCGGTAAAATCTTCCTATTCTATCCTCTATCCTTGGCTTTAGGATTGCTTCATCCGATTTAATTAGTTCTAAAAGAATGTCATTCAAGAGCAAGAAGTGTTCCACTGTTGATTATGATAGTCAAAAGGCGAGCCTTAAACTTTAGGCCCCACCTTTCACATGAACCTCCCTGGTTAAAATGAGTGAATGTGCATTATATAATCATGGATGGCTTCCCGTCATGGTATGCTTTTACTGTTCTTGTCAAGAGAACTTAAAAATGAAAGCTGAGCTAATATATTAGTAAATGAATACTTCGCTTGTTAGAATTTGGTGGTTATGACGCTTTCTAATAAAAGCAGTCGGTGTTCATGTTCCTGTCGCTGCATGAGTATAATGCTTTTGTGGTGTGTTAGTATTTTATTTCTCCATGTTGAAACCCGGATATAATAGTCGTGTCCATAAGAGGATGGTAGTAGAACGAGTATTAAAACATACATGTTTGTGGTCTACTGGCTCCACTGCCACGCCACTATAGCAAATAATAATGATGATAATTATAATAATGATCTAATAATAATGGCAGTAATAACAGAGCTTGGCAAAATAATCGAAGCAAATCAACTATATTAAATAAAGCAGTTAATCGTAAATTTTTCATTGGATAGTCCGGTCACATTCTTCAAAACAACTAGATAAATTGATAATAAGGTGTATATATATTCAAAGTTAAATATTTTAGTCCGATTAAAAAGGAGGAATATGATTTCGGATAAAACTATCATGAAATATTGATTTCATTAGATTACTGAGGTTTTTCTTTCTCCCGCTTCATGTAGGCCAGCAGACCGTAATCGATTTAACTATAAGTGCACAAAAATGTTATGCTGAGTGGCATGAAGAGTATTGTTATGTTAAGGATCTAGCTGGGTTTAATAATGTTCGCTTCTATTGATTTTTCCCTTTTCCGGAATATAATACTTCCCAATATTTAATAGCGCTTATTAAAACTGCTTGTACGATACCCATATGAATATTTATGTATCTTTTGTTTAAATGTTTTTATTAGCCATCATATTTAAACAGTTACAAAAAACGCATAACCACAAAACGACTTTTTCGTGCGTTGCCACGTTAATATCTAAACTTGCCTATAAGCATTTACTTTTTAATACATCAACATTTGCTAAATGCCAATTGAGTGTTTACTTTACCCTGTTTCGCCAGTACTAATATTAGTTTTGTCCTTCACAGGAACAAATCACCAAGATTACGGGTGGAAGATGCCACCAAATCAGATAGTAAGAAAGCCAGGAACACTTACTACAATGTGAACGCTTCCAGCTCTCCTCCGCCAGGGGTACCTACCCATCAACAAAACGGACAAACTCTACCAAAGCAGGGATCCCTACATCCGAGAGCTAAACCCAGAAGTAAAAAGCCACCCAAGCAGCAACAATCCAAACAAGGTCTTTATCTACACCCAGGCCAACCTCCTCCTCCTCCTCTTCCTCCAATACCTTCTTTGCCTAGGAACAGTGGGTTTTATGAAGATGACGTCATCAGTTATAACAGCCTCCATGACAGCGATTTTGAGGGATCTATGGCAGAGGAAGGAGCAGAAGATGAGGATGTATACCTCACCCTAGATGAAGAGACTGGTATTCGACCAACCAGCTATTATAACACTCCTGGGGAGGGAGAACGTGGAGGTAATGGAGACAATTTAAGTTATGAAAATATTGAGGGCATCCTTCCTGACACAGACTATGAATTACCAGTAGCACCTCAAGCCCCTGTGACGTCATCCACTCCTCCCAAAGTGTCACGTGGGGATAAACAACCAATGACTTCATCAGTGAGGAGAATGAAAAATTTACTAGATCAGATCGAATCTGATTACAAACCGCCCAAAAGGACAAATACTTATCAATTACATACTCAAAGTACTCCGACTAACCTAGCCGCTCATGAAATGTACATGATTGACCAACTTGACAATTCTATTAATAGGACATTACCCAGTCAGAGAGCTCCTCCCGCGCCACCTAACGGGAGGCTACCAACAATGCCATTTAGGACCATGCAATTCTGATTCAGTCTGGGTAATGCCAATTAAAGTATTGAATAATTAATAATGTTAAAACAGGATGTACATAATTAGTCAAAGCAAACGTGCAAAGTGTCAGTTCGTGCTCAATGTGATGCAAATATATATGCTTAATTGTTTGGACTACATGTTCACCTAGTGGTATTTCGAGATCGTAAACTGATGCTCGTCCGTGTACTACTGCCATTTCCTATGGATAGATAGTGATGCTGCAAAGAGATTTTGAAGTGGATCATTCTATATTATCCCTGATGTAACAGGTTGTGTTGTGTTCCCATGCGTCTGGGGCTGTGCATTTATAAGAAAGAAGAATCCTTGAGGACTTGCATGTATACAAATGTACTGCCCATTATGAAGCTATAAGGGTCATGCAGCCGTGTGTTGGCTGTCAGTGATCTATGTGGCATTGAAAGTGTAGGATACTTTATCTGATCCATACCCTCGATATTGTTCTGAATTCCTGATTCAGAATGAAATCATGCAAAACAAAGCATAAACATTATGGGTGTAGTAGTTAACATATTCAAGGATTCAAAATACATGTGAGAAGAGTTAACAAATTTGCATCATCAATATATCAGCCACTTCAAGACATGGACAGAATGTAATCTTTTCGGAGAATCAAATACCCAAATATATGATTTCTTCTCAGGACATGAACGTTTCTCACGGAAACCTATTCGAAATGAATTTCAGACAATGACTTGAAAATATACGGTAGAGGTTCTGGACAGGTCTGTCCGTTACAAATTTTGGATGACATCTTTTGTACTATTTTGAACTCCTTTGTAAGGGGACATACATGTGCATTATTTCTACGAAATTGAAAATATATGATATATACTTTAAATCAAGTTGGACAACCTAATCATTGACTGTGATTAATCTAAACGGAAACATACATAGAATCGCATGAACAGGATAGTATGGTGCTTTCTTAGTGATAAAAAGCACCAATGTACCCCACGATTACTATTACACCTAACGGATATTTCTCTGAGAATACAGTTCAAGGACGTTTGCTAAGTTTTCCCATAGAACTGTGGTTTTCCGTAGTATAAATGACATCCAGAGCCCATTCAAAATTAAGGCTGCTGGGAAATCTAAGGAACCATGCATAATTATTAGCGTTGGCTATATATAATCCACTGTTTGGGATGAAAAACAGTCCCGCAAGCAAAATGTATTGCCAAGTTTCATGCGTGATCTTGCCTGGTCGATAAATTGTAAAGTAATGATTTAATGAAATAAAATGTAAATAGAAAGAATATAAAATAATGTTCTACTTTCAGAACGAAAGTGGGAATAATGATATTTCTATCAGAGTCCAGTATTATTTTTTTAAGTTAAAAGTTTGTGATTTAAAATAAATGATAAAAACAAAAACAAGGTGAGGCAAGAATTTGAAGTAATTCTGTTTGTATATACAAGTCATAAATAAAATAATACAAACTAATTATATGTTTCTTTATTTCTCATTGAACGCAAAACACAGCCATGAGAGCCATGTTTATTCTACTGCCCTTTCAGAAATGTGTGCAGACGTAGAACACGTGCACTCCTTTATTCTATTAAATTCAAAAGTATAACTACTGTAAACGTATTAATGTTCGCGCAGTATTTATTTTCGCGCACCCACCTTTGTGCGTGAAAATAAATCTGGCGCGAAAGGTATAATTATTGCATAAACAAGGTGTGAGACTTCCTTGCTGCGTGAATTTAAATCCGCGCAAAAAGGTGTCAAAGTACTTAGTGCGCAAAAAATTATCTGCGCGAAAATAAATACGTTTACTTTACAGTATAATCGGAGATTTTGACGGTAGGCAGGCTAACCTTAATATGAGAGAGATATATAATGCAACACATTTGTCGGTCTCCTAAATAATATACAGAAGCCCTGACGTGTATGTAGAGTAATTTCAGTGAAGAAACTTCATTTTAGAAATTGCAGAACAAGTTCGCTGTATAGTCACTGTAAACAATATCCCGGTTTTACTTTTTAAATCCCAATCCAATCCTCACTAAATCCGCATACTTAGGAATAGTGACAACTATTCGCTACCAGATGGCGCCCGGTAGCATATATACAAGAAGTGCTCATTGTGAGGGACAGGTGGCGCAGCGGAGCTGATTCACGGATAACCATCTTCCCTGCTTCTCGCCCTTCTGTTCAGTGCCGCATTAACCCATTGAGGACGGGCTGATGCCTCAAGGCATCAACATCAAAATGGCCCTGGGGACGGGCTGATGCCTCAAGGCATCACACATAATTTGGCTCAGGGGACGAGGTGATGCCTCAAGGCATCAATTATTTAGATAAATTGAAGGGGGCATAACTTAATAAAAAATGAACGGATTTTGATGAAATTTAAAATATATGTATACAAACATACTAGAAATATTTTTATATGTATGTTGTCATGGAGACAATAATGATGACGTCATAACTAACATACGTAAATGCTGGAAAGTGAATTTGGAGCAAGGTTGCCGCCATATTGCAACCAAATTGAGACCCATTATTTTAATTATTGAAGACCAAATTCTAGAAATTATGAAAAAATATGATCAATAACTGTTTACACCCATTAAACGATGTACATATGACACATATTATTTGAAGAAAATATTCTTAAAGTGTTTTTAAACCCTAAACCTCATGTTAAAGACCCGTCCTGAAGCCCAAAAAAGGGGGAAAAGGCCCCCGTCAGCCAGGCAAAATATGTGTAAACTGCCCCCGTCCTCAATGGGTTAATGAAGGAAGGAAGGACGATTATTGAGATTATGCTTAAATGGCCTCATGATTCTAAAAACGTGTTCCATATGTCTTCCAGCACGCACCGTTTAATTTAACTATGAGGCAGGAAAAGAATAAAACATAGGTGGAGAGAGCTTATGACTGTTCTAATTTATAGATCTATGTATACTACATTTTATCAAGCAGCGGTAGTAAGTTAATTTAACATGAATCTGATCACATAATATCAGGTTAGAATATCTAATATTTCAATTATGTTAGAGTAATAAGTGTTGATTACTATCTGTAATAATATAGTAACCATTTATTTGCAGCTGTGTATGAACATTACAAATTGAGTAAAAGCTATAAATAGAATAATCAAGTATGACCTTACAGAAGAGTTGATGTACGCATACGATAAGGTATACTTTTGGGTTTAGGGGTTAGATTATAATACTTAAATATAGAATGTCTTTAAATTAAAAAAATGGCAACTATTGATTATAACGAATGATTGAACTTTCTATCAACAAAGTATACTTGTAAAGGACCATTGAGTGAGAAAGGTTTCATGATCGGTCGATTAAATTATTGATGAACATTTGAACTACAAACTGGAGTAGCGTTTGGAATGAATATATCTGTGTCTTTGTATCCATCTCTATTAGTATTTTATAATCGGTTGTGGCTCGACTTTATCTGTTAATTCTGACATGTTGCATACAACACCTCACTTCAGGCGACAGACATGTTTGGACCACCTTATGAGATCTGTGAACGATAATCCACTTGGGATATACACCCGTGGAGGGATAATCCGACGGATTAGCACTTACAGCTGGAATGATTAGCCGTCTTTGCGAGCTATAAAGAGAGGAGAGGATAAAGGATAAGACCCGTTAATAAGGGGAGCATTGGCGTATTTATTTAAGCTTGTACATAAAAGCTAAGTCCTTAACGTGGAGACAGAAGGCTATCAGACCAGGAATAGGATGTCACAACGGAAAATACCGAAACCATTAACACAATGCTTGTCTGTGGTTTAGGAGAAGAGGTTGGGAGACAGATGCAGGAATACGTTGTATGTGGCTCAATATATGAATGAGACAAAGCAAGGTGGCGATTTAATAATCAATCTACTTGAGTTGCTCATTATATTCTTAGGAATGGTGATAATCTTTCGAGTTAGAGTACTCGCTAAAATAATATAGGGTATTTATATGTACAACGAAATCTTGTCCTCATTGGGGAATACGGTAATGATAAACAAGTAAACTTTAGCCTAACCCTACCAACTGACACTGAATAAAAGACTAGCAATTTGTTTTAATCAGCTCACATTATACGAACTCGTCCGTGGATTTTACATTGTCCCAAAATATCACACGGGCCTCAAAGATCTGTTATTGGTGTGAACTTATTAGTAAGGTACGGATTAATTGGTTAAGGCATCAATTGTTTCCATTGTATATCGCATTACCTCAGCATACCACATTAAATCGTCCCTGTTTCATTCACATTTTTTCACCGATGGCTAAATACTGCACATGGACATTTTCTTTGAGGTTTGAAAGTTGTTTGTTGCGATATGGTAATGTTATACTATACTCACAACAATAATTATGTTGGGTAACTTTCAAGATTCCCTGTGTGGGGGTAATATGGGTGGGGGTGGGGGATATGCATTACTTTGTTTCGCACAGTGTGCCCTAAAGTAAACCTAAATGTATTTCAATCTTGTATAACCCTTGACTTGTCTGCATAGTACAAAGGTGTCTCTGGTTGTATCACTTATGGAGCTAAGTTCTATTTAGTCTACACAAAGTATTCTGACCTCAGACTCAGTTAGTCAGAGGGACAAATGTTCAGGAACATTATGGTCTTTTATAATGTTGGTCATCGGAGAAGAAGACTAGTGTAACTTATGAATTATATACCGTATTTATATTATATCTTTATTTTACTGACCACAAATCTCGTCTCTGATGACTACATATAGAAAAGAAATTATTTTCTTGAATAACATAAACACGGTGACAGAGCGCAGTTTAAACTTCGCCCCCTACTACTTTCTCTACCCATGGGCCATCACATGGCAGACACATCTCCCTGCGAGAGGCTGGTGTAAAAGCAAAGGGGAAACTACAGTTTTGCACACCCTGTTACTACATCAATCCTATATTTTAGACATGCATTGGCGAAGACATACTGTAGTGGCTATATACTACATCATATATACTACATGTATGCATGTAGAAGCAGTGGGTGGTACTGTCAGAAGAGGGAAGGGATGAAGAGCTGGAAAGTGGGTGTAGAGGGGGCGGGGGTATTGGGGGTGTGGGGGTGGACAATGTATACTGATGATCAAGTTAGACTGAGGAGAATGGTAACATAAAGTAATACGAGGCCTGGGGAGAGAGGACTGATTTTCTTTAGGAAAATAACACACTCAAAGCAATTGGATTAATTAAAGAAACCAAATGCATCTATTGAATCAATCAATTTGATCTTTTCCAAATTGTTATGATTTTTTTCTCAACAAATCCAGTCCCTAGAGGAGAGAGCTGCCGAAGGGGACTTGCGAGGCACTGGGTGCAGGAATAGTGATAGAAGTATAATCAGGCAGGGGAGACAGGGCAACCCCGGGAGGGGGGAATGTAAACTATTAGGGTTAAATTGTGTAAAATATCATTCTGTAGGATTAAATCCAGCAAATCTAATTCTTACGGGCACTATATCGCTCTTTGAAGAACTATTAAAAACATAATGCGAATAATGAATGTGGACGAACTGCTGATTTATGGTTACAAGCTATTGCCACTAGGGTGTATAACGCGACCCCACTGGACCCCCTCTTGAGTTCAGTAGTACTGAAGAGAAAGAGAGAGAGAGGGAGAGAGAGAACTCCATCCACCCATCCATTCCCTGCCGCTACCACCACAGAAACCAGTCTCTCTCCGACTGGTGCACTAGGAGGTGTAGGAGTTGGTGGAGGAGAGGGTGCAGAAAGGAACAGGTTCCTTCCATCCCATTCATCACATATACATGTACTTATATATATATATACGAACATATATTTGCTCCAGGATACAAGACTGTTCATACGTACATAGGAAAGTGGTGGGATTCTTACCTAACCACGTTTATCCTGTTATCTTACGATAAAACATAGCATCATATCCTGGGGGACTTCTTAGTTCTGCCGAAATACTTCTATATATATATTATATAGATCCCCTGCATTTGAATCATTGGTGTTGTGAGGAACAGGGATAGGGGGCAGAGGAGGAGTAGGAGGATAGAAATATTTAACTTCTCATCTTCATCTCTATCACTTCAGGGGAAACTTCGTCATATTCCATGAAATAAGAAACAATAGGAGACAGGAGCCTGAGCTTATCTCTTGGTTCATGTATCTTCTTATTTCTTCACCATTCCGGTCTTTACATCAGTTGGAAGAGGATTAGCTTCTGGGACAAATATTTTGTTCCCATCATTTATCTGCAGGTTCTGGACTATTTCTGATTGATGCATCCTTAGGGATCTTCAATAGGTACAACAGACAGTTTTCCCCTCAAACCTGAGAGGAAAATATATATAAATTCAAAATGGATCTAGCTACGAGAGTAGCGGTCCTCGGATTACTAGCACTGATCGGATTGTGCCAAAGCAATGCTAGCAAAGGTGAGAAGTGTTTCCTTTTTATTCTGTTTTCTAACCAATAAATACCAATTGACTCGGGTAAAAACTTTTCCCATCCCATTACAGTCACCCCTATCCAATCGGTATCTATATGATGCAGAAGTACATAGCATAGCATGCATTTCGATGAGATCTGAGATCTAACCGCCTCTATGAGATCAGATAAGAATGGTATGTTAGTGATTGGACGCCTACTGCGCTAATGGCTTTTCTGGTCCTGAAGTAGGCGTAACAACGGGATTCTAATGGAATTTTTTGCGGTTTAGAGTGACAGGTTTTCCCTTAGTTTGGAGGGACTCTCTCAATTCTGAGCCTAAAGTGGAATGATCGGTTGTGTAGATTGCTGCTTCCCTGAATGAGGGTTTTAGGTACATGACGATAAAACCTTTGGGTACCTCCGGAGTCAAGCTACATGTGCGTTTGCTTCATTATCACGCAGTAAAGAGTTGATCTTTGATGAGATCGGCGTGCGTTCATCTCGCAGATCGTATGATTTTTGTTTGGGGATTGGATAAATGACCAGTTCTCATCCGTGAGATACGAAAAAGAGGAGACAAGGACTCAAGCTCTAGCTAGTTATATCTTGGTGCATTTAAAAAATATATCTTCATAGCTTTTCATAATGCATAATGCATCTCATGATATTATGCCTTTTAGATATATGTTGTAATTTGTATAGAATTCTTGGGGACAAACCCACTTAAATTAGACACTAGTAGTCTCTAGTGGCAAAAGCGAAGCAGTTGGCCCCTGTATACGGATAGAGAAATTGCATTGGCGCATCACCTTCGCGAGATTTACTAGTGTGTAACTGGAAATAATTGAACGATTGATTTGTGGTCCGGAGCTAGGATCGTCCAAATGAAACGTGTCTATTCTATCACATATCACGACCATCTTCACCACACACTTTATATCGAGTTGTTCGACTGTGAATGGAAAGCCCCCTATAACCGACTATTTATAAGTTATAAAGAGCAATATAATAGACTTTGGGAGTAATATAATGCAAATAGTGCTAGAAATGATACCATGCAGTTACTCTATCGAGGTCTAAACGCCCGAAATCTCTATACAAATGTGATGGGCCTTCACCTGCGGTAAGTATTCAGAATAAATCATTCAAAAAGATCTGAGATAGAGTAAAGCATAGCACCATAGAATGAAACATAAGAGTATTTGGATGAAATGTTTGCAAATCGCCAATACAGTATGTATAAACTGTAAAGTGGATTTAAACAAAGGTCTCTAGTCCATCATATGAAATTGACTTCAGAATATTTCTGTACATAAGAATATCATGATATTTGGCTTCCTATATGAAATACGATATCAAAAGTTCATTGGGTATGTGTATATCATTTCTCGCTCTCTATCGTTCACATTCCCTCATACGTCCAATGTAAAGCGAGAACACATATAACCAGATAGTGGCAATTTAACCCCTAATACCATATACCATCTATCTATCTTGTCATGGCCGATTATCCTGTTTTTCCCTGTGGTATGTCGGGAATAAATTCGTTTGTTATTATCCGGCCATTAGACACGAGATTATGATGCATGAACTTTGCTATGTATGGTTATTATGTAGACCATGGAGATATGTGTATATGTTTTGTACTTGACTCATTGGGTGACTGGTCTAGAATAATTTTTGTTGTACTATAGTGGTGGGCATTTTTCTGTGTCTCCCTCACATTTTGTTTGCACCAGATCTGCCTCGCTCGGTCTTGCTCTTTTTACGTTTAGCCTCATGAAGTCGGTCGTACTCTTTAAAGTTTCCATAATCTAAACTTAGTATCATCCGACTTATTTCCCCCTCAGGCTAATCTCTCTCACATCTACATTTTCTCTTTTATTTTTTAATTCGTTTATTTGTATGTCAATGGCATATCGCCTTCATACATATATACATACATAGCATATCTGGTCCACATTATTCTTCCTGGGATTTCTTGCAATTTCTTTTATGTCCTTAGTACCAGTTA
Source organism: Sthenelais limicola (assembly GCA_942159475.1). Lineage (NCBI taxonomy): Eukaryota > Metazoa > Annelida > Polychaeta > Phyllodocida > Sigalionidae > Sthenelais > Sthenelais limicola. The sequence goes on along the minus strand of OW804096.1, from coordinate 77,236,766 downwards.
CTTACACTCCTTAAATCCAGCCTCTTCTCTCACTCCTCGTCCTTCGTACCAGCTGCAGCAGGTACATCGCTAACCTCTTCCAACATATATCCATTCCCTCTCCCTATAGTATAGACATGCAGCGATGTTTCTCTGCCTTGTAACTCACGTCTCTTGTTTAAACATTTTGTTCACTAATAGTTTTGTTTTATTTCGCTTTAATAGCCGATGCTCAACACACTTCTTTTCCTTTCCTTTCCTTCTCCTCTCGTGCTTCCTCCTTAGCAATTAACTCTCCTTAAATTATCTCCTTATCCTTTACTCAAATCGTTGTTTCTCTTCGCCAACCCCAACACTATTCCCTCATAGACTCTATACATTATTCCTTCCTCTATTCACTTTCACCACCCTCTTCCTAACCGCCTTCTCGGTTTTGCCTTTCTTGTCCCCTCTCTTCTCATAACCCTTGTCCCCTCACCCATATTTTTCAAGCCTCTATAACCCAATCTCGCTTCTCTCGACGTTCTCACCTTCATGTCTGCTGAGACAGCAATTCTGACTCAAGCAGTCTCTAGTATGTATACATGATGCATGTAGTCTGAGAGATAGGCGCCTTATCAACCCCAATAAGCCCCAATACTATTACATAGAGTCAACAGGAATCTTTCTCCTTCACTCATTGGTGTGGAAGTAATTACCCCCCCCCCCCACACACACACACCTTACCTGAGGTGTTGTCATTCCCCCCCCCCCCCCACACACACACACACACTGAATATACAGCTTAGGAAAGCTTATAGGAAGGAAAGATTCTAAGTTGGGCCAAATTCAAGAGGAGTGGATGAAATAAATATTAAAAGACACCCATCCATAAGCAATACTTCGTCCATTAGTCTGACCTTATACTAGAGCCATTTTCAACCTTGGCAAATGATGCCAAGGTGTTCTCATGTCCACCATAACGTTCTTATTACCGTACTAATGCTAATTTTCATTAATTATGTGGTTTGGGAATAATAGATCTATTCTTTCCACTGGATTTCAAAGTTGTACTCCAAGTTCTATCAGTTAGTGGACGGGCGTGTGTGTGAGACAGCGGTAGGTAGACTTGTCCGAAGATCGGAACCAATGTTATAATATACACCTACAACCCTGGATTGGATCAATGCTATACCCTTCTCCTCGAGTAGGCAAATATAGGTAACCATGGTGAGCATGGAGGCGCAAGTTTCTCCAGTATCCAAGCCTTTGGTACAGTCTGTACCAGTGACCCTGAGTTGGAATGCCACTGAGTTGGTCTGCAGTTCTTTGACATGTGCGTGTAACTCTATAATCTATAAGGAATAAAAATATTCGGAGCTTTCTCAGGGATATTGAAGAATTCATCTAGTGAAATTAATTCTCTACACATTTTGCCCTCAATGCATTGCAAATTCTATTTCCACGCAGTATACCTTCATGTCTGCCATGTAATGGCATTTTCTATATCATTAAAACATCGTGAGGTTCTAAAATTTCTTTCTATATGAGTTCTCATCATCTCTGAACTTCTCCCAATACAGCCGATCTATTTTTCTCTCAAACGTTTATCATTGGACCTCTGGTAGATCCATTTATAATAAAAGAATTTAAATATGTTGGTCTTCCACTGCTATGACACACTGAAGGGTCCAAGTACCCTGTATGAAACAGATAGATTATGGATATTAAAAAAATATCACTGGGCTTTACTGGATAAATGTCATAATTATAATATACATCATTCGCTGATAACCCAGGATATGAGCATTTCAATGTCACAAAGTCAATGGATTGGATATATGTCATATAGGTGTAATGTATGATAAAGTGCTTTGAAATATCTTTATTGGATTCCTTAACTATTCGTACTTCATTGATCAAAGGTGGCTTTTTCGTGTGCATGGGGTTGCTTTTGAGTGGCAGGCTTTACAAGGGAGCATGTTCTGCAAATAAAGGGTCATTCTACACTCCTGTTGTGGCTTTTTGTGGGGGCATAGCACAGACTGAATTTTGAAATGCAGATGCAGATCAAAATGATGGATCTAACTATATATGTTTTATATATATATAGTACAGGCATTTTAGGTAAATTTTAGGCCAAACCCGGAATAAAATAATGTAAAGCTGATTTTTGGATATATGATGCGGGACACATGGGGGAACATTCCCTGAAAAGTCCCCACCTGGGGACCGTGTGCTTTTTGAGATTTTGACGTTTTTGCGTCATTTTCCACAAAATAGCATTGGTCTCTATGGGAAAAAGCACCTGGTTCAGGCCATTATTGCCAACATTAAGAATATTTGGCATTGTTATTTGCAGGGAATATATCATATATATAAAATATACTGTACAGGTTGAGGTACCATAGTAAACATGGACGTATGGAGATTCTAAAAATATATATTTCAACAAAATATCTTTTTTTTTAAATTTTGTTGCCATGGCAACGGTCAGATTTTGGTGAAAAATGCATTTTTTTAGATCAGGTCATAATATTTGGGGACCTAATTCTCTACATTGTGCATGTTGTGACACGTTTTTTAAATTTGGCATGTTGTTAAATAAGGCCTGAAATTTTCAAAAAGCACCAGCTACAAGTTGGTAGACACCCCTGGTGGCCAGTAGCTGCAAAATTCAAGATGGCCGCCAAAAACAGTAAATATGGCATATCTTGGCTTCTATTTGGTAGATCTTCAACTATAATACCATTTTATTGATGTTTTTAAGTATGAGGAATTCATTTCTGAAGGTCATTTTATGTTCCAAGGTCATTTTCAAGGTCAAAATCCAATATGGCCCCTACTGAGACGGAAAATCAGCTTTACATTATTTTATTCCGGGTTCCATGCTAAAATGCCTGTACTAATAGCCACTATTCGATAAACATCACGTAGTATTATACCCTTCCACTGCCGTTAGCGAAGCTGAGACCCTCTCCTCATAAATATCATATACTGTGCCAATTCAGTATCAACATGTGATACCTGAGTATAAGCTCGATATCATGTTTTCAGTCCCATCACCCCACATGCTGACCTGTCCCCTGATCAGTATTCAGGTAGCGGTGTGCGCGGGACGTGCTGTACTGATTTACTGTTTGGCACACACACATCCATCTGTCAGTCTGTCTACCCCTGCCCCCATCACAGAAACATAGTGTTCGTGTAATCCTCAATGGGGGTTGTGTGTAATGTCTGTGTGTGCAGGGCCATAAGGTCGCAAGGAGCAACCAGGCCCTTACAGGGGCTACATAAGGTCTGCATAACTCCAAATAGACCCCATAGCTTGCTTATAAATACTGCAGTATTGAAGTATTGAGTGTTTTTCCCAGAGTAATAAATGTGAAATAAGTATAGTCCAATGTTATCTTTAAATTCACCGGTACGCAATGAGAGATCCGCATAGGCTAGTGTTAGACAATTGGACTAACTACTCAATTCATGGTAACCTTTTTGGTAAAATTAAAATGTATTGGAACAGCCTGCCTATTAACATAAGGATAGTTGGTGACAAATCAAATTTTTCCTCCAGTGTGAAAAGAGCCTGCTTACAGATGTTCACTAGCAGTTGTGAGCTTTGATCTCTGCCCGAGCCATCATATTGTCGTTACCCCGTTTTTGAAAAAAATATCATACAGATATGCACTACGCCTGGTGGTGGTATCTTAGTACAAATATATTTGCACTTTTTTGTGAGTTGGTAACTTTCTTTTCTTGATTTAATTAATAAATCTCTTCTTCTCAGTGACTTCTGAGAACAGTGTACTTGTTACATAATGTTGAAACGCTGAATAAAAATATTAAAATACAAAAATACAAATTCAGAGAAAGCCAGAATATGTAAGGATTAATTACTGATTAATTAACTGCTGGTGCACTGGCAGTGCATAATCCCAAGGCGAAGACGATGGACCATACATGTACCATTAGTGCACCAGCAGACCTATTAGTCCCTACCTCAACTGGTTATAGCCCCTGGATCGTTCAAGTTAGAGACTAAATATAATTATGGGACTCAGAACGTTGCAGGATTATTTACCAGGCCCAGGAGCCCTGCTAATACTATGGCATTAAACAATATGGTAGATGGCTTGGGGAAATCCCAGTAAATTATCTCCAATCCTTCCACCCTCTCATTCGACTTTCCCTCCACCCACGATTCTCACTCCCCATCCACTCATATACTAGCCTATTACAAACAATGCCTTGTTGACATGATTTAAGCATATGACATGCAACCTTTCCCCTTGTCTACCCTTATCTACTCCCATTCCCCTTGAGCCTCTTGTTAACCTGTTTCTCTCCCCTACCCCATTCTCAAATTATGTCCCATACGATTGCATGCATATCTCATACGATTGCATATCACTTCTGTTGATTGTCGAAATTTGAACAAGTATCCGGTTTACAGTTACAGTCTTATCCTCTATGACTTCTATGACTCCCTGCTCTCTCCTTTCTCCTTCTCCCTCTCCTCCTGCACCCTTGAATTAGCGTCTCTCTTTTCTCTCGTCCTCTATCTCTTTCTCCTTCTCTCCTCTCCTCCTGTATCCCTCCTGACTCCTTCTTGTCCAGTATGCATGCATTACATAACAGGGTCAGATTTTCAGAAAATGCACACTCTACAGTTCTACACATCTCTCAAATTCTGCTAGATTAGAGTGAAAAATGATAAATACTAAGTATATCTGAGTGTATTCTGTATTGTATTCATTCAATATATCTGTCTGGATAAGTTGAACTGTATTTTGAACTTGATTTCCGTCTTAAATTTGGGTTATTTGAGGGGATTGGTGAAGGTCAATTGTACATTGTCCTCCCTGACTCACTCCAGTCCCTGGATATTATTCTATTAGGCTACACACTAATATTCAACGTGTCCCAACAGGATAAGGACGCCATCATGTCTAACATTTCTCTTATTATACTTCCCTTCTATTTCTTACATTATCCTTTGATCTTATCAATCTCTATTGTCATTCATACTGTACCGGATGCAGTTGGGATAGCTTTTTACCTCACGCCAAGAAGGTCATGTATCACAATTATTTATTTCTTTGTTGGATTTTTCCCGATTTTATTGAAATGTGTGGTAACACTTAGTGCTGGGACTGGGTACAATAGACGTTAAGAGAACAGCGATTGACTGCGCAAATTTTACGCTAAACGCCTTCCCCTTTGTGGAATTTCTCCCCGCTTAACATAAGGAACATGCACTAGAGAAACGGGGCCATTAAAGCTTGTGTGATATATATATGATTGTAAAGACACGGGTCGCCAACGAAATACATCAAAATAAAATAAAATTAGGCAAGAGTATATTGTGATGAAGATTGTATCTTAAATGTTCCCAGGAAAATATATACTATACATTCTCGTGTGTATATCGGCAGTATTTCAGAGGAAAACAAATCTCAATTGGACATATTTCCTGCCAAGTTATGATTATAAATCATATTTATGTATAGCAAATATTCTTGCATCGTCTAACTAATATTCCAAGTTAGGGTAGAGTTCCTGCAATTCATAGCGTGCTTTTCCCTATAGCAATTACTATAATTATATTCAGAAAATGATAAAACCATGTTTGTCCTAATTAGGCAACTATGATACCTTTAAATTATGTCCTGACCTTTTTAACTAATACTTTCTCCTGGAGTCAAGATGTCTGTTTTAGGGCTGTTGTATAAGGGACTGAGCATAGGAGAGTTAGGAATGTTGCCAAAACTATACAACCGAGCTTTGTATTTAGGATTTGACAATGTCTCCTCAAATACCTAAGGCACAGAAGGCTCAGGGTTTGAGGTCTGCGAAGACAATTACTTTAGAAGATTTCAAAATGACAAAATTAAAAGAAAATGTTTGGTGGCAGAACATCCCAACTTGGAGATGGTGATATGGGTCTGACATGTTGGGCTGCTTGAGGCTTTTTTCAATGACTAGTTGGCCTTACCATCCCTGGGTGAAAGGAGACGATTTCTATAATTGTATTTTCAATTTAGTAGAAAATATTCTATTTGAAGTGGCAAGGCTGTGTTGGAATTTTCAAAAGATATCCATGATTGCATTGCCGTGTGTACATTGGAAGAGCCCTTTTTATATATAGCATCAAGATCTTACAATATACTCGATTTAAAGGTCGTGTCATGTATTTATTTGAGGTTGATACCATTTTACCCACTGTGCCAAGTGTGAAAGGACAGTCGTAAATAAAATGGAATTAATAGAGGGATTGTGCCAGTCACTGAGTCATTTTACCCATCATACATGTTAGAACCACTCTATCCCATTTAGGCGATAACCGAGGGACCAAATTATCAAGGATCATATCGAATTACACAAATAATTAATTCTATCATTGAAAAAGGGATAAATATTATATGAAGGACATATATATGGGAAAGCATTGTGCCTCAAATAATCCCGTAGCTATATATTGGATATCTATTATTTGCTTATGGGAATGTAAGAATAACGAACCCCAGTGCGTTAATTCCGGTGCAATTCTTGATTCAACCTGATGTCAAAGCAAGACCTTATAACTATCAGACAAACAATGGCAGTAAACATTCAGGTCTATTGCTTTCTCCTCCTTTAAAGGGTAACACAAATCTACAAGAACCAATCAATTACAACGGGGCAACTAGAGTTGACTGAGAAACCTCTTCTAGAGTTTCCCCATTAGATAGAACCTGAGAACGTATATGAAAATTTAACCCCTCTCTCAGTCTGACTCCTCTCAATGTCTCCCCTTCAGTGTCGTCGAGACAAAAAATAAATAAAGGTAATGGAAGTAAGAATGTAATAAAAAAGAAATGCACCAAGAGATAGAGAGAGATGGTTTGTCTGGATGAATTGGGGGACGGAGGAAATGATGGCTGTGACATGGCTTAACCAGGTTGTCATCTAGTAGTGTGCCGCACTCTGACGTGAGCAGAATGAGGGAATACTAAATGGTATACTTCCAGAGGGCAGACCCCAAAATGCAGTTCCTTTTCATAATGTTAGTTATTATGATAACTATTCTGGCGTATGTGGGGTGGTATTCTTATATTTCAATTAAAAATTTAGTTCCTAATAGATCTATGCTAAACAAGCAGCACTTGAAGTTGATTCATATAAGCATAGACAGACTATAAGAGCTCATTGTTAGTTTTTTTAAGGTTTCCCCCGCCGAAGGCGGTACGAGCGCCGAAGGCGCTTGTACTGGGAAACCTTATATAGGTTCCAGTTTTTGCCGCCTGTTCTTTGCACGTCCGCGTCGCCCCCTTATAAGGAAAACCGCCCATTTCCACCTGAATTTCCGACGTACTTGCGTACACATCGCAGTGATTTTACGCTCCCGCATATTGATAAAAATCGCTATTTCTACTCGAAATAAATTGCCAAAAACATGAAATTCAGAAAGAGCATGCTTTCCTACCCCTAAATATGTGTTTATATCAAGGTCAGTTTTTAAGTACCGGTAAGGCATATATGAGCGAAACTTTTCAGTAGGCCTAGGTAAACAAAAAGATCGCCACAAGTAGGCCGGATTATTGAGCCAGGATGCACGAAAATGTACAATTCGCCTGCACCATTCCACTCAGATTTGAGAAAGAAATAGGGTTTAAAATACAGTTTTACATGGCCAAGCAGATTCGTTCAATCAATGTAACACCAAATACTCAGATATAGCTGGTATTTCTCATTTTTCAGAATAAATTAGCAAGATTTACTAAATGTGTATAGAGCCGATGATTGTACATTTTCTGACGACCTGACCCATCGGCAGACACATCGCGGGGAAATTACGCTCCCGCGAAATAATAAAAAACGCTATTTCTACTCGAATAACATGGCCAAGATATTGAAATTCTGAAAGAGTATACTTTTCTACCCACATGTATGTTATTCTATCAACAAAATGTATTTAAATAAGGAAGATATGAGAGAAACTGTACTGTTGTCATTAAGCAATAATTTTCAGCCTTTCCCTGCGCTGCAACGAGGTTTTTCTGGCTGCGATGTTCAGTTCAGATAGGCCTACTCAGTTCTAGCAACGAGAGACTTTACTCTCGTTGGTTCTAGTTCAGGGATGTTTCCAGAGAATATATATATATATAATGCTTTTATTCAATATAATTCACACAGATACATAGGTATGAAAACAATGAATAGGGTTATGATCCTCTGCCCCCTCGCAGGTCTTCCTCGACCGCCCAAACTAAATATAAAACAATCATTGATTTTGCGACATAATATTACAAGTTATTCATTTTTATAATCATTTTTTCTGGGCAGGCTTTCTCTCACAAACCTATTTCTGCGATTTTTTCCCCCCTGTGAGTACTGGTGGATAAATAAGGAAGATGGGAGGGCAAGTAGGCCTATATCGTAGGCCTACATTGTTGCCAAAATGCCTGATGCCGGCGACGACGCAATAATGTACATCATAACGTCTTCTAAGTTATGCAACGTTAGTAACGCGCATTGATGAATGGAGTCCTTGACAACGCTTTTTTCCCGCGCGGAGTGTGTAGTCTGTAGGCCTAGAGGAATGCATGGGAATCGATTATTGATGAGACTGGGGAAACCTTTGTTTCCTTGGTCACAGCCAAATTTTCTTGTTTAACTCAGTTCGATGACGCTTTATATAGAATAGAGTGGCGCCAAATGATGATCCCATTCTATGCAGGCAGCCGAACAAATGATATGATAATATTAATTAATAATATTGTTTTTGCATAATAATGGTTGAAGCATTGTTCCGTTTTGATGCAAAGATATGAATGCTTAAAAGAATACGATAAATACCGGCCAGACTATAGAGAAATCGATTCATATCGAATGTTCAAATACATGCCCCCAGGACCTATCTATTGGTATTATATTCATGACCTTTATGAACACACGCACACAGAGCTGTGTAACCAAACTTTGTCAAAGCAGTGCACTTAGTATTACCGAACTATTGCTTTATGCTTCTGCAATCCCCTTGGTACACTCTATACTCGAATTTATTTATAAAATGATTTACGCTCGATCTCGTTGGCCTCAGTACCCCAATCAGGTCATCTCAGGGTTCTGAGGAAGGCTGTTATAATACTTCTGTGAAGGAATGCTTCAAATGGGGACATTTCATATGTGCACGGCATATCATTTTACTGTAAACATTTGCATTTTTCGTTCAATTTATATTTTGTCTGAATTTATCAGTGTGCCCTCGTTTGGAGATTTTAAAATATATTTAAAAGTCCTGTACCGCGCAAAGCAAGGAGTAACAAGAAACATGCGATGGAGGGTCAGAGAATGTTTATAAAGATTAGATCGAGATTCGAGATTTACTATCGTTTTATGAATGATTAACTACGATTGCCGACATATTTTTAAATTATTGTGTCTATGATTTGCAAGGGATTCATTGAGCTTAATATATGGTTCTAAGAATGGTTAAAGGATTCATGTGCAAGAGATTAGGATTTTACATTCAATAAAGCATGTAAGTAAATTTACTTTCTATTTCCCTTTTCAGTGAAGTTAGACGAATTTGTAGAGGCGGCCAATGAGGAGCCAGGACTATTTATCGCGGGACGTGTACACGGAGTAAAGCGACTCCCAGCTTCTATTTTAACAGTAACTAACTCTAATGAGTCTGTCGCTCTACAGGTTACATGGGATAAGAAGCCCTCACGAGGTAAGTAATTGTTATATTCAGCTTTTCTTGTAATCAATCTGGGGGGTTTTCTTCATATAAAAATAATTAAAAAATGGACATTAGGTAACATGGCCAAAAAGGTGATAGCGGCTGATAATTAGACGATGGAGATCATATTGCGATTTTAAATACCACCGACGTCTAGGTCATTTCTCAAATGTTATGCCCTTTCTTCAATGAACCAATATTCAGGCCTATAGATACTAAGACAATAATTACTTTTGTCTAATCATTCTTTACATTTCTCATTTGTGAATATTTCAGAGGTGAGGTCAATTCATAAAATATAAACAATCATTTCATTTCACGTACATTGCGAATGGTTGCTAGTTCAATATTAATTTTATTGAATAAACTGGCATAAAATAGATAATTTATCAATGAATGTCACCCCACTGCATAATTATGGTGAAAGAATATAAGGACGATGAAAAACACCATAATTACATTATTATGGTTCCAAATTTGAAAATGAAAGAAATAATGATCAAATAAAATGGGTGAACTTCTGAGACGCTTGGTCATAGGGACAACAGAAACGTGTACACTTGAACAATCGCATGGCCACAATGGTCGTTGTAATGGGTATTTAGTCTGGGAGGAATGTCCCCAGCAGGTGGTCGTTTGGGTAACTGACAGGGTGATGGTTGAAAATGAGAATAACCGTAGTGTTGAAAATGTACAATATGGGAGGAGGAGAGGTATTGAGGAAGATTTTGGATAATTGTCTATCAACATTATGACATTCCCTTTCCTTAGAAGGCAGTATATGAAAATAATATTTCATCAAAATCAATGATTGACCAATATATAAGTTCGACGAAGGACAGAAGGGCATTGTTTTATTTTTTATGGTAGTACCTCGAATGTGCTTGATTTAACATGCTTCAGTTTGCTCTATAGAGTCGTTTAATGTTTTTTAAAAAGTCCCATTTTTTAAGGTAAATTTACTTATGATTTTTAATTGCCTGGGTGTCTATTTGTCCGATTGTCCGATGTCTAATACTTATCTCTACCGGGAGGAATATACTGGGTTCACACAATGATGTGAGCATTGCTGTGCCTGTGTTTTCGCTGACATGTTATGTCAATCCAGTAAAGACCTCTCTACGCGTATTCTCAGAAAAAAGTTAAAGAAGGTGGATATGGGGGTCAAGCGTGATGTGGAGTGGGTGACTCTCCATAAGAGGGTGGGATTGGGGGTGGTGGTGTGGCAGTCTCCTAGGTAGGAAGTGTTTATTTTGATTATGGACTGAAACAGCTGTTGAGGATGAATTCCTATGGGAATATATGTAGAGTGGGAAAGTGTTATTTTGCCAGGGCGACATGGAGACAAGGGAAGAATTTCGAAAGTGGGGTGAACATGGAGCGTTATGTTAATATAGTTCTTTTCCATTGTTTGACAACAGCAAACGACTCTCAGATGGGAACCTTCCTCCATCCATCGCTATTGCTAAAATGGTGGAGAACAAGAACGAACAGTATAGTATATAGTATATATAGGAGGATTATCGGTTTTTTACCTTAGAGTAATTACTCTAAGGCTTGGCATGGATCCTGGCAAGGACATAGATCCCATTGTCCAACTAAAAGAACTATCTATAGCACCTACTATTGTCAGTTGTCAGCAATTTCTATCAACCAATATTTCAGCCCCCTTAAAGTGCCAAGTTGCTGATAAGGGCATGCCTTGGTAGAACGATAAGATTTTTTACTGACATATGAGAGATCGGGTCTACCTGTATGTAAATGAGTTTTGTTCTGAGTGGTCAGTTCTATTGTAACAGGCTATGTGGATGACGAATCGTGACATTTTCCCCATTGGCATTGACATTAGAAAATGTCTTCAGCTACATTTGTGTACCTTTTGAGATCTCTTGGTCAGACGAAACTAGAAGTAGACATCATGTAAAAACAGAAATTCAGGAAAGTTACACTACACCAATGAGAGCAGTCCTAAGCATTATTAATTTCATACAATAACTTTTTTAGATTGTTTTTAATGTATCCCATATACTATGATATAGTGTTTACTCATGATATCTCCAATTGGTAGTATCCTCTTTTAATAGTTGAGACACTGTTTTACCAGTATACTGAAGTAGGAACTTGGTCACTTACGTTTAAAGTCAGGAACAATAAACATATTCATCAATAACTATTTGAATATGATTTTACATATGGTCAGCTGTTTGCCATGGTGTAGTATGGGCTCCTGAAGTGTACAAAGTGCCTGGTGAGAAGTGGCCATGTCTGGTTAAAGTGTACACTTCAGGTGGTCAATTCAACGCGTGGAGGGAGCTGGAGGGGGTTGTGGGCTGTATGAGGACACAGTCGGGGGACAGCTTGTTGATTTAGTGCCCTCTCAGCACGGGAGGGGTTGTAGGGGATTGATACCCCAGGGTGAGGCACTTGAAATAGCAAATAGATAAACAATGATAATTCAAATTGTTCACGCTCGCATGCCACCAGGTCTTGAAGTATTCGATATTCGAGATCTACCTTATAATACTGCCAGCAAACAATTTCAACGTATGTTCTTTTAGAATCTCTTGCAGTCTAGTTGAAATAGTTAGCATCAAGGATATTACTCTGGGGAAAATATACAATAGATTATTTCTGTGTTTCCTTCAAAGAAGCGAAATTTTAAAAAATCGAAATTTCATGTGGGCTACAGTGGCAAATTTCAATGAATAAAATTATCACAAGTATCAAAGTAAGCGACACAAATGGATTAATTTTGTACTATCTGATTTTAAATGGTAAGTTTCTAAAATAACTTATGGTCTAAAGGTTCCACGTTACCATGCAATCTGTACTGAAACAAACCTTGAAGGAGGTTTTCCATACCCCCCTGCTCGTTATAGAATACATAACGCATTTGTTAACCCTCTCCACTCCTTTGCCCTTTGCACGGATAACATCAAGATCCCGCTTGTAGGGAGAAGTTATGAGAGAGTTCGAGCAGGTGTGTGAGGATGTAGTGAGTTGTGTGAGGCCATGTTTAGCCTTGTCTTACTATTGTTCTAACAGTGACCGCGTTCTTCTTTTGATTCATGACCACCATGCAAAGTGCTGCCACGTCTCTCTTTCTCTCTCTCTCCATTCACAGTGTCTTACATCCATGTTCAGACTTTTTCATTTTAGGTTTTCTTACATAAATAGTATAGTTTATTCATGAAACTAACCCATTAATTATCATAGCAATAATATGGGATATTTACATTATATGATTTGGTACTCTCTGTCATGGATTATACTTTGGTTGATATAATTCGAGTTGCTATACCAGATAAAAGGCAGCAATGATGATTATATTGATATGGAATTATTTCTTCGTTCTCCAAATATATAAAAAAGCTATGGTGAGACTTAAGTGGAATAGGGTCCTTTCTATTATTTAACTGTCATCAATGAACTATATATTCTTGCCATGCATAGTCTAACCATGTTCTTCTAAATCAGCCGCAGGGCACGACAATGAAACTACTAAACCAACCAACATACTATCCTATCTACTATAGTGTATTCTATAGTAAACTTGTTATCATTATTCCCTGTGAATAAATACCTCCATCATCTGAATTTTGATATACCTGATCTGGTTTAGTTGTAATTACATCTATATTGGTAGTGTCCACCTACATGTACTTTTAATAAGAAAAAAAGGTGATCCTGGATACAATGGCTTGTGGGCCAACCCGTTCAAAAAGGTCTAAAATATACCAGCGATCATCAACTACACGAATGACAAAGATTAAGACAGATTTCAATAACTAGTTCCTGACTGGAATACTAAGGGAATGAGGGAATTAGCAAGGGGCAATGTAAGAGTAGGTTAATTCGCACTATACGTATGTAAAGGCAGGGTTCCACCAGACTGCGTGCTCATTGGGGCTAATATGCGGTTTGATAGTTATTGTCATATATTAATTATTATAAAGAACATGTTGCACAACCTATCAAAACCCTGCTCTGACCAGCACCATTTGTTATTACATTTGGATTGAGAACGCACTGAAGAATGCAACCGCAACAACCGCAGAGTGAAAAAAACGTCAGTGGAGCCAGCCCTTATCCCATACAATACTCGACATCTGCACCTTTACCCCCAGCGGTTATAAACACAGCAGAATACTTGACATCCATCCTACATGATCCTATATACCACACTCACATTAACCTAATCAAAGAAACCGCAGACACGTATAAACACTGATTAAAAAGGTACAGAGCCCCCTTTTACTGAACTCGGGACCCCTCTGGCTCTTCGTGGGGCACCTTTGACACTTTGTCTTTTGTGGGGTCTGTCTGTTAGAAGGGACGGTAACAAAGATCTTGGCTATAAGTGCCAGTCATCTGCTCTAAGTTGTTGAAAGGAATAAAGTGATCACATAATATGTTAATGAGAGCGTGTGATAGAAAATAATATTATATTGTGTTACATTTAATATAAAAAATGCAATATTGGTTTGATTCTGGTATTAACATCAGCCAGTCTGTCTTGGAGTAAAATATAGACCACTTGGTAAATGGCAATGCATAAAAAATGGGGTAATAGGAAACACCCCCAACTGCGAGAGAGAAGAAAGACGGGGACGGGGATCAGGTAAATAGGTAAGGTATGTCTATGTATTTATACAGGTCAGCAAGGTCAACAACTATTCTTAGCTTTTTTTCAAGTGGTTTCCGTTCCACTGTTTCTTTCTTATTATTTGGCCAATGATACCCCTTTAATCATTAGAAACAGAAAGAAAGGGGGTCATATGGGATCTTCGAACGCAGCAGACTCAAGAACACAACCGTGATACAAATTAATGTCGGTAACTAAGCCAGTGGGCATTAAATATTGCACTTTACGGTAGATAGTCAGTTCCTATAGTACAAGATGTATCAAATTAAAGTGCCTAAAGCATTTTGCACCGACTGAGAAAGCCACTTATAAATGAAAATAAAGTTTAAATCTAAAGTATAACAGATTTTTTTGTCTATTTTTTTAAAAGTCACGTCTCATTAATAGATCTATTTAAGTTCAACTTAAATACTTATATCAGCAAAGACAATTCAATTCACTTTTGCATGCCTAGCTTCCCGGAGAAGCGCGTAATTTTGTAATCATATATTATCATGTAAGGATTAATAACCTCCATTTCAAGCCAGCAGAAATGGAGGTTATTAATCCTTTTAGTCCCTGTCTAAGGTGGATATATTCACGCTAGATACCAACAGTGTACATTACAGCAATAAGGCAGTAGTAAGCATAATGGTGTTATATAGGCGTTCTAATTTATAATTACCAGTTGGTATTTCACAGATAGAGCAAAGCATTAGGGTTCTTGCCGCATATACGTGGAAGAAGCCCTCTGTGGGGTACAGACAGGAATAAACAGAGGAGTATAGTGTAAACAGACTGGGTTAATCAGTGGTGGTGGACGGAGCACGTCATTGTTTATTTGTATGCGGCGAGGGAGGAGAGTAGAGAGAGCTTCTTAGGAAGACAGCAGATGACTTCCAGTGTTTAGGAAAGACTCTCTAAGGTCTCAAGTATATAGGCCGGTTGTAAGAGGGACAGAGAAATAAATTGGGACCGAAAATAATGGAACATGTGAACTATATGCATGATGAAACCGAATTTTTCAATGATTTTGAATATTCGAGCAAATAGTTAATATGCTTTTATGATGAGGTATTCTACCTATGGATCTAAATTCTAAGAAGAGGTAGGTTAACCGCTCTTGACACGAAAAACGAAACTTTCAAAGGATCATCTTTATATATAAAATTATATTTAGTCGCGTTTCTCTTGGCAAATGTGGGTACAGGTCAATAATTCGTAGTTGTTGATTTTAATATAAAAAAATATGATTGCTTCATGAATTATATTATTTATTCTATCATTTATTCCTATTTGTTCTACATGTCTTACTATTAAATGAAGTACACGTGGAGGAAATTGTGATTGTATTTATGTTGATTGAAACGGTGAGGTGCAACATTTACCTGAGCCATCTGAGAGGCCACCACCACAAGTTGGTATGTCTTTATCATAAATAGAACAGTATACAGTAATTTATACTCTCTCATTTCAACACTGTCATTTTATCCTTGGGGGAGGAATCATGTAAACGTAGAAACCTGCCGGCTCGTTTTCCACATTGCTTTTCGCCTAAAATAAGCATATAGCTATTACATCCCAGTCTAGGTGTTGAAAGACATCATGTGGTCCGTTAAGAGAAGAAAGCATTTACCCTGAGGACGCTGTACCATACCCCCATAGAAAGGCCCTTTTACCTCTTCATGTCCTCTTATGTACACATAGTTACTGCCTTGTGATCTCTGTAAGAGATATGTGAATTGCCAATAAACCTCCTGACATTCTTTAAGCCTCGAAGGCACAATTGAAGGTTAAATGGAAGAAATGAGGGGTGAAATGGGTGAGAAAATGAGTGAAGCAGCGAGAGAAGGGAAGTGGAAGGGGGTTAGTGTGAGTGTCTATCGGAAATAAAGCTCTTTCGGGAATGATGGTTTAGAGTAAGGGAAAAGAAGGAAATCATTATTAATTGTGCTCATTGTATACAAACGTCCTATGGTTTCAAACGAATATATAATTGCAAAAATATAAGAAATGCTTATTATTTCGCTAATATTAAAATGTCCTTATGTCTTTAGCGTTAGTTTTACATAGTCAAAAATTGGTTTGTTGACGTGCGTTTTGCGGTCATAATATAGCCTTGTAGGCAGACCAGAAAAGTTATAATGTACTGCTCGTGGAATTTAGTCATAATTATTAAGCTGAAAACAAGAAGTATCTTGAGATTTTTACTTATAATTTGATGTAATGTGTTAATTGAGCGTCTGGTAGGTTATATCACACAACGACTTCAGACTTTCAGTTGCTAGGGGTCTATTTCTTTAATACTGTGTCTCACTTTTGACTTATACTTAGATACGAATAGTTCCTGTTTGTCAGCCACCCCACCCCCTCTTCCTCCTTGGGATGTCTTCTGCCGGGTCATGCATTAGTTGCAATAGTGGAGACATTGTGTGGAGGAAGTTAAACCTCTGTTAAACTACATTTCATTGACATTATATTACACTGGGTAACTTGTAGTAGCAGGAACAGGTGCATCACATGAATGACGCCATGGATATTATAATATATACATCAATTCATGACAACGAAAATACGAAATAATGACAAAACAGCAATATCTAAGGGATCCTTAATATCCACAACACCGTTTTTACTTGTGAGATTCACACGACATTCCCGAATATTAAAAGAACCAAAGCATGGGCGTGATTCAAATCCCATTTCCGCTAGTGACCCGACAAATATTTCGACTCAGAAGTTAGATTCTTCCCAGGTATGTGTTTTGGGGTGAGTGAGGGTGTAGGGAGGTGGGTGGGGGCTGGGGGCTGTTTTTTCTCTCAAATATGGTGATGAAAACGAGAATAGTAAGAGAAGGGGAAGCCTGTTGGATTTGATGCATTAATGCCAAATATCTAATCTGAAAATCCATAAGTCAAGATTGAGATGGCCCATGATTAACTCAGGAATATGAATTACGGTATGACCTACAGACATATTCTCATGCCAGCTATTGCATCAAGCAAACTAATATGTAGCTAAACAACAATTAACTTCTTTACTTGAAGGGGCATTCTAAGAAAATAGGAGCATATAACTAAATACCAATTAACTTCTTAACTCGAAGGGGAATTCTAAGAAAATAGGGGATAATCTCAGTCCACCATCATTCATGATGGGAACTCCCCGCCCTACACCCCACCATCACATATGTATTGGGTATACTAACATGTGAAGGAATATGGACTAGAGGATGATTGATTGGTGTAGAAACAAATTGAGGAATAAGATGTCAGGTACGTTATGTTTAATGATACTTTATGGCTGGTATCCTGTGGGGATAATACATCAATGGCTGGTCTCTCACACCTAAACCCCCAAGTTAGAATAATACCGACGACTAATGCTAATAACTGCCCTGTATCTGTTACTATATCAAGATAGATGGATGGGTGGATGGATGAATAGATATGTGGATTTGCGCTTTTTCCGATGATTTAAGATATGGATCTTACTTTCTTTCATTTACGCTGCTGTGACCTTGTTATAGTTGATGATATATGCTTAGTACTTGGCATTCCTTAGTATGTATATTTCAGCCCGATCCCAAACTCAGAAATGTTAGGGTATTTGCTACAAATGTTGGAAAAAAACCTTGATAAAATTTGCTGAAAATAAGATTGTGACTCCCGGAGAAGGGATTTCAAAAAGCAATTAATAACTTACATTTTACCAAAAGCAAAACGAAATTGGTGTTTGTCTATTCCAATGTTTCTACTTGAAGATATATTTCCCTATATAGCAAGTTTTCCTTCCAACTTTTGCACTGCTCGATGATACAAATCTCATCGTTATTGCTAAATGCCTTTTGTTTTACGCTAGCTTAATTAATTGATATCCAGAAAGGATTTTTGTCTATTCCCCTTTTAATCTGATTTTATCATTAATTCTTATCCACTTAAATAGATACATTTTAGCTTCTCCACATAGCAAAGCAGTATACATACAATGTTCAGAGTATCCTTCTACATTCCTTGTGCTCTGATTCTTTCCTTTACTCATGCTCAGCTAGAGTTAATATATAACAGGCGTATCATTCACACGTGGAGTGGCATTTATTAAGTATGGATATTGTTCTTGATATTACTTATAAATGTTCCTTCCGCGGTCCCATTTCTATCAAATAAACATATTATCAGAAGGTTAGGCATATCTATATTTTTTGTTCTGACATTATTCATGAAGACGAATTAAAAAAAGACATATCAAGTTGCCTTTATGGGTACCTTAAATTGACTTAAGTTGCTGGCTATATTGTCTTGATACCATCATACCGGTAATCTCAGATCACTTAACTAGTTGTGGATCTGGGCGATTGCAAAACAAGTATGTGTTTTTCTTCTAAGTTAGAAATTAAAGTCTGGGAAGATTTTTCTTGTGATCGGTGTTCTCTGAGCATAGGAATAATCCGCTGGTCTACAGCATGGTAATCTCAGTTTAGATTACAGAACTGAAAACGCAAATCGAGCAAAGGTCGTTTATAAAGCTACTAAGCAATCTATCAATAACCCCCTCGTGTACATGTAGCTACATGTATGCAGGAGTGGATATATAGCTGGACACTGCTGCCAGATTACATTGGAAAAATGATCTGCAAACTGCATGGTTCTACCCTATACTCTGGGAAGTGCATTGTTAAGTGAGCCCTTCCAAATTCCCGGATAGCATATTTATAAAGCTGGTGACCACCAAGGGGGTTGATACAGTTGGCAGGGATCGAACCCATCGGCAGAGAATGCCCGTGTGTTGCCACGTGCCATTGTTTGACCCTGGTAACTTGGGTGACCAGCGCACTACTGACACACTGGTTTCTAGGCCTCTATACTATGGGTGCCCCTGGGGGCATGCTCACCCACATACTGTAACAGATTTTTATCAGAAAGCCCCATGGGAGGATTTAGATCACCCTCGATTCTAATTTTGTGTGAGGTATCCTCCGAGGTGACCCCCAGCATTATATATAGGGGTGTATACCAGCAGTGTAGGCCTACCCTACACGCAGAAAGTAAATGAAGAAGGTACATTCAAACCTTTCAATGCGATGCATATACCCCTATCATTTGCTGAGAATAACCCAGGTGACCCATGATGCATTAAACTTTAGTTCTCAAATTCTGAATAGAATTGACCGAATAGACCAGAGTTAGAGGCCGGCATATTTAGAAGACCTATGGTATTAAAGATAGTGTGCCCTTTTCCCCATAAGACTATGAAACTGTTTATTGTTGTCTAATATGGAAATAAAAACAATATGATAATAATAGAGAATTCTATTTACTCATCATTTATCGTGCAGATTTCCATTTCCAAAATATCGGACAAATCGGAAAGCCAAATTTCATATTACAAGATTTTTCAGGATCACTTACAGTGTTTTTTTAAAGAAATTTTATTGAGTACATTTCCATGATAACATAGTAATCTCATGCTGCTCAGTTCAATCTGCTAATTTCGCTACTGTGTACACGTAAAAAACTATTGAATTCATTACCAGTGATAAACATGGCTAGTTGTTAAAGATTGATTCAACTCTCGTGTTATACCGGTATTTACACTTGTTGTGGGCGGCAATCTGGTCTGGAGGAAGCTCTCATGGCATGATATTCTTGGAGGTTTTGAATTATTTCCTCACTAGAGCAAGTTGATTGTTTATTCTGAGGGTTATCATAAACAAAATAACATTTCTACTTTCCCTATACTGTATATTGCCATGCATCCTTTGGGACAGCATATGAGTCTATCCACCAATCTTTCGTCATATGACTTCAAAACAAGCAAAATTTAGAAGTGCTTATTTCTTCTTGAATTTTTTATGCAATGTAACCAACGTCTTCGGCGTTATTTATGCAAAAATTGGGAAAATAATCTTGAAAATCAATAACCCTATGATATTTTGAATCTGGGTAGTACAGTAACTATGTAAGCGACCGTGTGCATACATTATTAATTCCTTGAACATCATTTTAGTAATATTTTCCCGGTTTTTTTACTAATTTATTATATAGTAATATTAGATACATACTACTGTTTACAATGCACTTTTTTTCAAAGGAAAAAACAAGTTTTTCTAAGAGTTAGAGGTATTTGCATGTAAAGGTATTTTGCTTCATTTTCGAAGTATAATGACATGTTCATTTCTAAATAAAATCATTAATAATATGCTTTGGATATGGAAATTTTGAGTGGTTCATCTAATTGGACAGATAGTGTTTGATGCGAATAGAATGAAAAGTTCATAATATTCAAAACGTTTTAAAGTTAGGGATGAATAAAATGTGGAGCACGGTCGCTTACATTTCAGCCATTACTGGCTCATTAATGTTTCTAGTTCAAATATATTGACACGTTTCATTGCTTCATTAGAATGCAGTCAATTATTGAACAAAGTAATCTTATTATAATTCGATGTGTTCATGAATTCCGAACCTCTATTCACACGAATTTTGTTTTTATATTTTGTTAATGTCTAATATATAAACGATAATATGTAATCCTTTTTAACTGAGTTACAAATGATATTCAGGGTCTAAAATGGGCTAAAATCTCCTTTTAAAGAGTGGGTTGATCATGCATTCGGTACATATTTGATTATCCTACAATCCATGTTTGTATACATGTATATAAATATACATGTATTTGTATACATGTATATAAATATACATGTATTTGTATACACGTATATTAATATACATGTACATGTATACATATGTATAAACATGTATATGTATATGTATGTATATAGTGTATATGTATGATCATTGTGTATATATATACATGTATGTGTGTACATTGTATGTACGAAATATGCATGCATGTATAAGTGCCACATGTATGTAAAGTATGTATACATGTCTGTATGTATAAACATACATGTGTGTATATCAAACATTTATGTATGTTTAAACAAATGTGTATGTGTACCTTTTTACATGTATTTGTACGTGCGTACATACTAAATTAATATACTTGTATCTATAATGCCTACATCTATGTATGCATACCATTTTTTGTTGTAAAAACATGTATGCATACATGGATGTATGTATTGTTTATATACATGTATATACATATGTGCACCTATACATATATATATGTGTAAGTATATTATATGTATGTGTATACATGTATGTGTGTACATACACTGTACATACATGTGTGTGCATACCTTGTACATACATGTACGGACATGCATGCATATTTAGATTTATGAACATGCATGTACATAGTATACATGTATGTATACATGAATACCTACTCAATTATTATACATGACTATACATATGTATAATGCATACATGTATGTATACATGAATACATAAATGTCAAATCAGGGATAAAGTTTGTTTATGGCATCTTCGAATTCTACTGCACGAAACGATGCTGAACTATGGGCTGATCGTGCAATGTATCTAAATTTGTCAGGAACCAATAGAGTATCTACTGATGAATTTTTCAGTAGAATTTTATTCCAGAATTGACTAAGAAGTAAAATATAAAAGTGACCTATTCAAATCAACCATACATAGAGAACCACTGGACCGATTCTGTTGGAATAAACTTTTCTTGAAAGCCCAAATTCCATATTTTTTTATTCGAAGATTAAATCATGAATATTCGATGTTACAACTGGCTAAATTCTATGAAAAGAAATGTATTTGAATTTTGCTCCACGGTCGCTTACAGCACACGGTTGCTTACACATACACATCAATATTGAATATGAGGAAAAGTTGTGCTCTATTAGAAATATAAATAGGTTGAATAGACTCCTTATAATGGGGGACATATTTTCACTAAAAATATTCTTTAAGAAAATAAATGGAGAAAAAATATGATCATTCACATATGGCACGGTCGCTTACACTAAGATGTGCCCATGCTATTTTTTTAGGCAATAAACCTGCTGCTATACCCAAGATATCCAATGAATATCAAAACATTATTTTTCATTGCTAAGATAATGTAGAATTCTTCAATTTTATGATAGGGTTAAATGCCAAATTCATGTTATATTATTTGTAATGATATTTTAAATAGTTGTAGCACGGTCGCTTACATGTACCTACCCCACAACAAATATTAAATCTACAACTATAGAGGGTTTTGCTATCTCAATTTATTTTTTAAGAAATAACTTTTGATGTATTTTCACATGTTATTATGTATCAAAGTTAACAGTATGCAGCCAAATTATTTATTTTATATGCATTCAAAAATAAAGAAGTCGGATTTTTAAAGCAATTTACACATATAAAACACACATTATCTACCCTAAATGAACCATTTTTTGATCTACACATATAAATGTGGTATACCATCGACAGCTCTTGAAGAGGGGAATACATTTATGCTAATATTGCATCTGAATACACAAGAATAACATCACTGTGGAACAAAAATCATATGACGAAGGTCTGGTGGATAGACTCATATGTTTTTGAAGGAGTTTTCCTTCCTCTTATTACTCATATGTAATCCTACCGTGAGTATAAAGGAGTCGCTATAAAATCCATGAATCAATCATGTTTTAATTGCTGGGAATTGTGTCATTGCCTAGGATCATAAATGGTCAGGTTTGTACAGAACCTAGAAAATCGTCATTATTTAAAGGAGGTTAATCAATTGAGTCGTTAATTCCAGCACCCGCTGCATGCTACTCATTTACCAATCATCCTAATATTTTTTTACTGCCTGCCTTTCCCAAGAGTTCCTTCCAACACCAATTATTACCCCAGCAACCCCCATCCCCTATATCCTCTGAGGGGCCTTCTAACCCATTCCCCCAAAGATAGACCCGAAACAATTTCTTCCATAATTCTCACTGAGCTCAGAACTGGCGGAAGTGACGTATATGATGGCCTATCCCAGCATTCATCTTGCGTAAACATGGCGTAGGTTTGTTTCCACCCCTAGCGGTGAAGTCATAAACACGTGTCTGAAGACATAGCCGGATTTATCCCTGTTTATCGCTCACTGTTTACCATTCAGTGAATACAGAAAGGCAAGACCCAGTCAGCAGTCTCCTCAAAAACGGTCCACAGCCCAGGTTCTGTCATGTCAGAATTACAACCTTTTTTTTTAACTCTTCGCACTCTTATCCCCATCTTCAAGTTCAATGGTCCAATCGCTCTCTTTCCTCCTTTCTCCCCCTTGATTTCCCGCCCATTAACACTTTCTTTTTATTTGCCATCTGTTTAATCAGTTTGCCTCAAACTATTTTAATCATAGGCCTACATTAACTTCTACTTCGTAATATTCGGAAGATCCATTAACAAAGAATCCAAGTCGTACCTAGAGATGTATGGTATGTCACTACATGAGATCCAGTGCTATTAAATGTATCATAATGTAGAAACGAGAAACCTAGCTTTTATCCTTAGAGTTTACCTACATCTCTAGTGTCTCACACCTAATTCACACGGTGGGCTTAACCCGAGGTGTGACAGAAATTGAGAAACGGGTAAGAGTGTTAATCTATTCTTGAACAGGCAAAGTGCACCGAAACAAATCGGACGAATCAACAGAGTCAGTTTTCCCAGGTAGTATTATCCCAGGCTGCTCTTGTTAAACACAGGACTTACAATGGGCCTATGTCTTGGGTTGACTAATCAAAATCCGATTTACAGGTGATTTACAGGGATGAAAAATAAACTTTGGAGAAGAGGCTTCCCTTTTTTATTTCATCTAGTTTCTGTCGATTACTGACATTCTCAGGGGGCAATAACGTATTGCTAAAATAAATCAAGGAGTTAAGAAGCTAAGCCTGGGCATGTTAAACCCCTGGGAATCGAACCATTACCTTTTCTCACTCATCGTCCCCCAATTTCAATGGTGCTAGCGTTTCACAAATCTTTTTGGGACCATGTCTGTTATCTCCCACCCCCTAAGAGAGAGGGTTGTACCATATTTTTTTTAAAGAGATCATGCTAATGCCTCTCCTGGTTCTTGATTATTAAAGAACCCTTAATCCGAAATCCGAAGTCTTCTGGTCCATTAGCCACTAATTTGACAATGTCCTGTCGAGATACACTTGAGTTACGACTGGTCGTTAACCGATACAACCTTTACAACTATACATACATTTGGGTGCAAATAAAGTGATATCACATCTGCCTGTCTCTTTCAATTGCAAAGATGCGAAACTAGAAATTGAAGCATAATAGTTTATGAATATATCCACCCGCCGGCTGCAATACATCAAGCTAGAAACGAAAGATTTGTTTAGAGACAGAAGTTTGGCCTAATAAACGATTCAAAACCTAATAGCCCTGTACGTTTTGAAGCCAGCTCTATTCCTTGGGGTGAGATTTTATAATATAAACTTTACTGAATGACCCATTTAGTCACATCCCTGCACCCGCTGCTTTTTATGCTAGTCATACACACATATATACAACTATGCTGAATATTTTTGCAATTTTATCGAGGTTTTATTTAAATAACATAGGTTCCCGTGTGTTTGGTGCATTTTATATCAGTATGTCAACCTTAGCAAACTCGAACCACTTGTAGATGAATCCGTTTACAATTTATAGCTCTTCTAAACATACGCTTTTCAGAAGATGTTAACATTCTTAAGCAAAGTTTTAGTAGATTGTAGGAGCCAGATAGGATAATCTGATTTTAACATCATTCTAAGTCATTTCTCGTTAAAAAAAAATTGGCACAATTCCCTTTCACAATTGACAGATTTTTGCATCTAATTCAATTACAATTTCTGCAAATAAAGCATAGTGCACAGGAATAATAATATCTTGTATACATTCGCCAAAAATATTATATTAAATATGATACGGTAAAACAGTATATTTGATATTGGTCAAATGCTTGTATATAAATAAACCCGTCTGTTTACATATACCGTTGTAGGACCTAGAAATAAACTAGTAAAAGAACAGAAGACTTTTTGCTTACATCTCTCTGATATCGCCTACAGGGCCAGCCTTGTATATCTATATGCAAACCATATTTGATGTAACTGAACCAGTAGGTCTAGTCAAACGGTGGTTACAGCTCCAGTGTCTCTATTAATTTTATTTGTGTTGCCTTCCACATCCCACTCTACCTTAATTCGATTTTCTTACCTTAGGAGGATGATACTTTTAATGCTTTGAGAGGAATCCATAACATTATTTTTCTAATAAGCCCTTAATGAATGGTTTGTGAAAATTAAAACTAAAGGAAGCAAACCTTCAGTATATAACCAAAACACTCAAAACCTGTAGTTAGACATGTGCAAAGCTTCCACCAAATATACTTCATGTGGTATTCTACTCCCTACACCAGCACAAAATGAGGAAAGTCTTTTTACCCTTGTTATGGAGATAGAGAATACAGAGTACTTATAACTACAAACTTCTCTCTTTTACTCAGACACTATAGGGCTCTTACTGCTATTTCACAGATCTATAGGTCTCTACATTAAATACGACCAAAGGATTTTGAAGATTTTCTATCTAATTTTCTAATCAAATACAAATTCATACAAATGAACATATTCCATGCACTGTATGCATGGATCTTTAAGATCCATCGACGTTGTTTAAAGGGAGAAATTGCACATTTCCCTTGATTATATCATATTGAAATTCCGTCCAAGCCATGTAACAGTGTCTTGCTGTCTGGCCATGATGTAAGAAAATAGTCTTTAGGGAGTTGTTGAAACGATTTTTATTCTGCACAAAATAGCAAATAACAATTTGTCTATGCCCATAAATAATATAGACAACATTCATTTCTCAAATGCACGAGTGATTCCCTTTTTATAAAGGTGTCGGGAATTGTAAATGCGATGTAATAAATGCCCTAGTTTTCTTGTACATATGGTTTTGAGTTACAGAACCTGGAGTTCACGACAGAGGAAAGGTGATATTGGATAGAAAGAATAATGTGAATGACTTTGGGATTAGGGATTGCAATATCTCTCGTTACAGTACTGGCTCTATTGACTACCTTTATATTATGAACTCCCAGTCTAAAAAGTTAGTTATTTCATGTGTAACAGTTTGTAGGTCATGACAAACTATTTTATTGAGGTGAAATAATTTTATTTTTCCAGTACGTATTGTGTATAGTTCTATATGTGGTCTGTAGGGCAAGGATAATGGTGTTACTTGAAAACATAAGGAAACTTGTGCCTTTTTATACTTACCAATTTAGATAAATCACATATTGCTCAGTGATTCACATAAAGCTGCAGGTCTGATTACACTGGTCAAAAGTCACGTGGGATAGACTTGCTATTCTATGGTACACACTTCAATGCTCGGCAAAGGTTCGCTGGATCTTAGAGACTTACCGTCTGAAGGGGCTGTCTACGATAAAAAATGCGATATATAAATTTATATACCATGTCAATATATTTATATATGATGTAAAATATAAATTGTGTAGTGGTTCCTCACTAGGATACGTGAGTATGCCAGGTGTTGCCAAGGGATATATCAGGGTAAACCGATCGGGACACCCTTGTCTGCAACTGCCAGGAGGATGTATATCGGATACTAATGTTCGACTCGTTTGACTCCAAGATCAGGAGGAGATAAATTCATAATAGGTAACAATTAATATCCTGGGAAAACGTTCTATTTCTGGCAAGAACTATTAAAATATTAATCAGATTTGTGTAAACAGGCAACACTCGAAAGTATCCATGGTGGACAAAGTGTATAAATTTACATTAGAACTTTATTAAATGTCTTGACCATAAAAGAAATTAATAATACAAAATTATATTAATGTAAAATGCAAAAGAAAAATGGGTAACTCTTTATAAGATGAAAGTTTCTTTTATGATCAACCCGCGGGTAATAACAAAGAGAAACGATTCTGTGTATTCGTGACTCATGTTTGTTTATTGGAAAATAAACGAGTGAGAGAATGAGATTTTTCAAATCTGCACAAACATATTTGGCATGACATGGATCCACAAAGGAGTGTATATTTTTGTTGTGTTCGTACATAAGGATACTTGGAATTAGCAAATAATATTGACCACAACAATGAGGAAGCTAAATTCACGAAATGACAGATTTATGACGACAGGAAATCGTGGATGGACCATCCTGCATGGTTTGCGTCATATGCGCACATATTATTTGCATATACACAGCCATAATTATCATTATGTACACATGTGTATGTTCAAAACATAGTATTTGTACATGAGGCCAATATTAGCACATACAAATAAAGATATATACAGTCGTTCTTCATACTCAATGCCACAAAACAATCTGTAGGGATGCAGTTACCTCAATAACATAATGTGGGTGTATGTTTATACAGACAGCCGTGGGGGGCGGACTAGTCGGGTCAGGGTTGGGTCATGCGTAGAGCCATGTGTTACTACAGTCGGACTCAGCATCTGTAGAGGAGGCCGGTAATACCTTGGTGTTAATATGGTGTCAATTTAAATGGGTTAAATATATGTCAAACAGAAATTTCTCTCCACACTTCTGTCATTTGTTTTTGTTCAAGAAGTGTATATTTCATAATTTACTTCAGTTCGGATTTACTTTAGCTGTAAGAACTGATATAGTGGCAATATTATTCATAGTAAAGGCGATGATGAAAGTGGTCAGAATACATAAATAGCAGAATGATATATATGATTAGCAGAATAATATGATTATTACTATTATTGCAAAATTTTATGTGCAAACAGTATCTCCCGAAGAACTTGCCATTATTCAATAACACCATAACAACTAACCACATGTTCATTTATTGCTTTAACAAAAACAAAGGAAACATTTTAAAATGAAATGATGGTAGAAAGATGTTAGCTTTAAATGTACAAAGATCCTCAGCTCGGGGAAATAGTCATATGTAGCTGTTACTCGCTTTATTATTGAACCTCTATATTAATAGCTGAGCTAATAATATAGAGGCTCGAGAATATTTTGTTTTAGGGTGTGTGATTCATCATTCATAGGTACTTCACCTGACCCACACAAGTGAAGTAAAGATGAAAGCTTTCTATGAAGTCATGACACTGAGCAGACCTGTCATTCCTAAAGACTAAATGGGAAGGTTTTAGCTTGTCCTCAGCTAGGTCTCCTCTCTCTCAGTACATCTCTGTTCTATACTTCTGTTTAGTCTTGTAGTCCTGCATCCACTTTTTCGCTTGTCAAGGGTTCCCTTTTTAAAATATAAGCACTGATCTCCAGGTATAGAATTTCTTCGACAGACGACATGTAGGAAGGAAGAAAATTAATTACTATCAAGTGTAAAAGTGTGTCTGTATTTCTTCACCATCGGTAGATAAAAACAAAACAAATGAATTAATGATGCTACTGAACTGACAGAATCTGTGTCGGTGTAAGATTAACCGATGCAGTACATAACTAGAGCTCGATGAGAAAATTATAAGAATTAGTCATATTAGACTGTTTGTATCAGGATAGGCTGAAAATAACACCCCATAATGCTCTTTCTGAATAAAAATATCTGAATAAAAAAATCACAACAGAATCACAAATTCATTAAAATAATTACTATCAATACATTCATCATTTCGGTTCGGTTCCAACCCTTATTGGTATCCTTTCTTTGGACCAGGAGCAATGTATGTACCCAAATGAAAGGGACCATGTTTAAGGGAACCCCAACCCCTTAGGGTAAATCTGACATTTAAAAAGCAGGTAAGCCCAGAGTTCACGAAAATGTTAGAAGTATGTGGTTAGCCCGTCCTGCCTTCACGTCAACCATATTTTGTATTCGTTCTCTGGTGCCCACCGAGTCCTCAGCCCGGGCTTTTTTGCCCTATGTCACATGCCGTCATGCCTCCAGAGCTCCCAGGACTGAGTTAGTATTCTCTTGCGTATGCAGACAAGGTCCAGGGCACTGGCGGCTGTATTGCGAGCATGTCATCCTCCTCAACCCTCCACTTTGATCTCAAAGCGTGGCTAAAGGCAAACCTGGGTCTTTCTTCATTCTTAGCATTTTTTAAAGAAACCCACATTTCCTCCTATTTCCCGCCATGAGTTAGCAAGGGTTGTGACATGTGTCTGCATGCATGTATACTCGGCAGTAGATACTGAGGTTGAAGGACCTAGAAACCCGTTTTACTGTGTACTACACATATATGTACTTTCTGTGACAAAAATTTAAAAATTCAATTCTAAATATTATTCATTCGTACCTATGTGAGATGTACAAATAGGAGCCATACACCAGAAAACAGATTCCTAGTCCACAGTCTTCCAGTTTGTTCCTTGACCATGTAGGAAAAGGGAAAATTTTGATGTTAACTGTAATTTGCCAGAAAAAAAATAAGATATCATATTCACACAGAAAAAACTAAAAGAAAGTTTGAGGTCTGAACTTAAGTCTAAGACAATCCCTTAGCCCTTGTATGTTTGATTATGAAACTCAGTACATGTTCAAAATATTTATAACTAAACACAGCTAGGTTGTCTTCTCTCCGCTCCCTTTAAGCATTTTTACCCCTCTTCCTTCCCTCCCTATATCTCGTTTATATCCCTTCTCTGCAAAAGCTTCAACGTATCCCGTTTTTGAGTATCCCTGTTAATGTAATTAAAGTTGCTGTCGGGAAGGAATGTGTAATGATGGACTTGAAGGATGGTGAGTGACTCAAATCTCACACGATCCCGCGACCATTCCCGATCCTGAATTTTCAGAGTTGTACTTGTTAGCACAATATTATAATGACGATCGATGACGGGTGGGCACAAACTGAGGAGAAGTGCTCAGTCCGTATAATATGTGTGTGGATAGAGACGAGGGAGAGCGTTCACTATTAATTCCACCTTTTGTTAAAACTGTCCATGACTTCTGCGGGGAGTAATGGCTCAACGCGAATATGACAATTAGCGAGGGAGTTTAGGCTCACTTTCATGCAGTAATGTTTATTTATGGTGGGCCGTCTTTTATATGCGTGCGGTGAAGCTCTTTAGCATCGTGCTGCAGGGAACTTTCATTGACATATCACACATATCACAATACTTATACCATATACTTTGTATGAAGGATTAGTCGTGTCTCCATGAATGCATGCAGCTATGGATAAAAAAGAATAGTTCAAGCAGTCAAACCGTCCTGACTCCGGTTCATTCGGCTGAGTAAATGGATGATAATGTAAGGAATTAGGCCCCTGCTGAGAATGCAGGGAACGCCTAAGGTTTATATTTTTATTCTTTACAATTCCCCTGTTTTCCACCGTGAGTTTTCCCTTGACATATTTTACCTTTTAAGGAAATAGAAATAGTCCATCCCGGTGTGGTTTGTATAAGGCAGTAGAAGTCTAGTGGAAGTGACTGACGCATGGTGTACATTACTAAAACACATGTATGCGGGGGAGTCGGATGAGATTTCGTGGGCTGTTAATGATAGCTCATTGGAATTCCATCCACTTTCGAAGAATATACAGTGGAGCCCTGCATAACGATCACCTCGATAATGTCACCAACCCGTAATTATGACCAGTTTGGTTCAGTCGCAATAAGGGGATAAGGTAAGAGGCGACCATGCATCCCGCTATCCGACCAAAATTCGCTCAGTTCCAAAGATGGTCGCTTAAGCGGGACTACTGTATTCCAACTTAGAATTTGATAAGTGTTATGTAATTTATAATAGAAAAATATTATATAGATACATGTGACACATGATTACATATTCATACTTCGGGAAGTCCCTATTTATATTAGAAAGGATTGTAACATGGGTTGGAGATGAACTAATCTACAGAAGCAACTAAATTTATGAGGGTCCCTGATTTTACGCGAAATGTTATAAAGTACAGGTCTCCGTCACTTCTACGATTTTCTATGTTACAAACCTCTTCGCCGCTCAATTGAACTAAACAAAAATCTGATTTTTTTTATGTGGGAATGACATGTCCCATACTCATCCCATAACCATTCTTCAATCCTGCACATCGCTTTATATGCATGTGTCCTATTACAAACATTATGGTTTTTCCCTGTATGTTATGATCGTTTTTACCCAGATATGTTACCAATGTAGGAGGAACATTTGGCGGAGTTATTGAAAGATGAATATTTCTGGAATCCGGTTCAGCTCAACGACATCATCCGATCCAACAGTGGGTACATGAAAAACACGAAGATATGACGAGATAATGCACATAGTCATAGACGTAAGAACGCAATGAGAAGAACAAGACAATCAGAAAGAACTCACAATTTTTTTAACTCATAAAGAAGGAGGAGACAGGGAAATTAGAACACAACAACGTTGTATGACGTTGTTTTTTGAGATACTTCAGCGAGACCTCTGGCGTCAGTTGTTATAGCTATTTACCCCCCAAAACATTCTGGGAAAGTTGATGTGAGGGCCCCCTGTTGGGCGTGTCTGTAACTATCCAATGATGAGGGCACGCGAGGGTAACCACGGAGACAAATAGATGTGTCTGCTCTGACCAATCATTCTACCCTTCGTTCTATAGAGAAGGACGGTCGTATACACCATATGATGGCATCCATAGACTATCTACATTATCCGCTCGCAATATAGAACTTTTGCCCTTCATTCCTTCCTTCCTGAGTCCCTTTGTTTCTATATTAGCCTTAATTGATTAACACAGCCTTGAACTTCCAAATTGCATAAGATGCAAATATCAAGAAACTGGTTGAAACTGTTTATCAAAAACTTTCCTTCGATTTATCGATTATAATTTATGATTGCAAGAATTACTTGAAGTTACAATACTGTATCGAAATCACGCCTGGAAAGCTGATCTCAGAATTATTCTTGATCTTTGGCTCACCTGCTTGTTACTGAAAGTACATGTACGCACACAACCTGAGCAGTAGGGCGGCGACCTCTATAACCTTAATGGCCATGTCACTCTACAAAACTCTGGATTAGATGTATCTGACCTCGACTGACCTCCGGTGCGGATAGGGGCTACCAGGTGAATGTGGGCATGTAAAATGTACTCGATGTTCTCTTTTACCTTTGAACTCTCAACCAGTCAAAATACATGCCTACATGTAGTCAAGGACTAATGATCCTCCTTGGTACCATCTCGTATACGTCTAGATAGGCCTGTATAAATTAAGTGGACACTTTATTCTGTCCACTCCTGAGGAATGTAACACAATGGAGATACGTCCTGTCAACATTTCTGTCGAAGAGGCTTTAATCAGTGGAAATCGATGGTTGATAGTTATGCTATTTCCAAAGGTTTTGATATAATTATGACCTATTGCTGTCATACTTCATGACAAATGTACGTCATGGCTTGATCATAAACTGCTAAAGCCCACCGAAAATATTTTTAGTGATGGCAAATTTTGCGTTATTTTTGCGAGTTATTTAATTCATTGCTGCTTCATATTTATTTCGAAACCCATTAATTAATTTCGAAACCCATTATTCGATACTTCCCTCCGTTGACCTAAGAATAATCTATGAACTGAATTCCGACCCTCTTTTCGGCCATTGGTTGTAACTAGTATAGGCCGTTCCTTCTTTTCAACAGAGGGGAAATTCGGATATGTAAGGTATCCATATGTCATAGCAAGACATGGATTGATTACCAGTATGTCTCTCTTGTCTAAATAACTTAGAGGCCCACTAATGTCAGTCGTAACTCTGTCTGAAGAATTGGTAAAGGCCACTGGTGTCATTTACAATTAGAGAACAGGTACAACCATGGCAAACAAGCACCCACACTCTTCCTCACTGTCGGTCTAATGAAGCAACAGATGAGAACAGATGAGGGAAAGGGTGTGGATGGGTCGAGAAGAGAATCATATAAGATGGCATGGCATTATTACGATGTGGGAGAAACTGTTTTACTATTGGAATATTGGGGATATCACCTGATTTTCTAACTCATTTCAAACTAAATGATACATACGAGCGAGCACAAATCAATGATAAAACAATCTACCACTCCTGTCAATTCCTTGCCCCTCAATAACTCACGGAAAACATTATTTGCAAATTGCATGCTCTCCTCTCCATGCCGAAACCCAAAATCAACCTCGATGAACTCGGGTAATTGTGTTCACGGTATAGTCCTGGGCTTACAATGACTAGTCTTTGTATTTTTCGCATTTTTGTCAGTATCAATGATTTTGCCATATTATACTTTATAGAAAGAATGATACTTATACATTGATATGTAACTATGAAAGTAATATAATCACTTATATTATATTAAAATACTGGTATACTAGCTTTTTAAGTACTACGAGTTATGAATCAATAATTGTAAACAGTTGTATATGCATATTGCAATATAGCGAGATTACTATATCAGTCAGACCAACCAACCCTTACTTTACGATGATATTTTCTCTTTCCACTAGGGAGAAATGGGCTTTAAAATAATGGGGTTCCAGGAGCCATGTGCCGAGGGGTTAAGTTTCATGGATTGAATCACGGAATCAAGTTTAAGAGTTTAAACAGCTTGATTGGTATAGGCATTAACTCTGGAATCAAGACTGTATAGAGACAGCCATGAGGTGAAAATAGGGCAGGGCTCTTGAACATACATATAGTTGGAATATCATCCCATGAAACGTATCACGAATGTGAAATTGTCAATAAAATTTGTTAAAAAAAAAATCATTGCTATCCATAAACAAAACATAACCAAAAGAAGAAGAATTTAAGATCTTCATCGTCCTTTGCTCTGATCCTACCTTAACGCTGGCTTATAGATCTATTGCTGATATAAAGAAAACATTATTTACTTCCACAATTTTACAAATGAATAGTAGGGCACCTTCAAATCGTTATGTGGATAAAAACCTGTCAATATTCATAGGAATCTTAAGATGGAAACCCTCCTTACAGTTTAAATAATGTGTTACTGACAATTGTGAAGTCATTGTCCACGTACGTCAGTGTACTTAATCTTCCGATTATTTGATAGGTACCCTCTAAGTTTTTTTCCTTTTGTTTAAAGGAGTTAGTTACGTGGATATTTCTTTTTTTATTCAACTGCAATCATTTTTAACTCCTATTGAATGCACAATTAACCCATTGTTGAAACTCTCCAGACGACTAGGAAAAACTCGCTTATTTTTCTTGTTAGAAGATGAGTGAACAGAAGATGGGATCGATTTAAACATAATTTATTACCATTGTGTCACCAGAAAAGGTTTGACTTATTATCCATCTTTACCCCATCCCTATCCCCTCGGGACCACCAACATGGTCTCTCCTTTCTCCTCGTCTCTTGTTGACAAATATTTATGGTCACGACGTCGGAGACGTCATGACGTCCTGACTTGATGTCATGCTCGAACAAAGAGAGGACGTCAGCATGGACCCACGGACTAGCTGTGGGACTGTATACATTCGGATAGACTCCTTATATTATATGTCGACTTTAGATGTTTAGTGCCTCTACCAACTTATCAACTGCTGTCAACCTCAAGCTGTTAAAACAGATTTAGAGAGCACCATGTGTGTAGAGAAGACACTGGAGACGGTCAGAACTTGACTTTATACCCCATTTTATAAATGCTCAATGGTTCGATCCGTTTTCGGTGACCTTATAAACATTGCCAAACATGTACCTGTATGCGTGTACCAGGTATATACGTAGCCTGCTCAGTGCACTATTTTACATAAAATGACCGTACATAAATAAGTAAGTGCATTTGCAACTATGGATTGGGTTTGACATGATTAGGAGCACCCTATTTGTTATAATTATATAAGTCCACCTGTCATATTCCACTCTTAATCCGGGCTTCAGAAATTGGCGTTAACTGTGCACCAAAATATGTACATATCCTTCAATTTGGGACATTGTGGTGGTCATTGCCCTCCATATTATCACCACAAGCATGCGGTATATATTGTGGGAAGTGCATGCAACAAAATAAACTAACAATTATCTGTTTTCCTCCTAATCTCTTTACTATTTATAAAATATGGTAGTCTCTTCTGTTTCCCATTGGTTCACCGTGTATTGGTTCACCGTGTATTGGTTCACCTTTTTGACCATAATTATAGGGAATGTGAACAAAGGTGGTAGCCATGCTAAGCATGGCGTATAGACATGCATGGCCCTGGGTTCAATAAAAACTTTTGGGGTTAATGTTAATGATAATTTGCCTGCATCATTTTTATTTTGTCACAACGCAGCACTGAATGAGGATAGACCCAGGCTGGTGCATGTTGAACGATACATCAAGTCACTTCTTCTTCTCCAATATCTAATAACAATAATCCAGACATCTCACAATCATATATATATACATGTAGTTCCTGGAACTAGGCGCAAAACCTATTTCTGGATACAGTCACGAACTGCTTCCTCTTAAAACATATCGCAGCATTTGGACCTTTCATGTTGACGTTCAATCTAAAACTAAAGGGCCCAGTCCACCAAGCCGATTCTCATGCGATTTTGCGCCACAGAGGATGTTTTTGAATCGCATGAAAATCGGCTTAGTGGACTGGGCCCTTTAACTTGGATTTTGTCTCAATAATATCCGTTTCACATTCTTCTGCAAGCATGGTGTTCTGATGATCGTACCCATAGGCATACCCATATAAAGTAAAACGCATATACTTTTTCAGCTGTCGGGTTTTCTTTTGAACAGCCGATCCAATTACAGGTTACCGTATTGCAAATACCATGTAACATGTACCAGTACATAAGTCAGCCTCCCCAGTGCGCCGTAAGGTATAGGTGGAACCACCTCCTGAAAAATACAATGCTGACAAGTCGATGTGCACATTCGCCCAAACTGATCACTGATGATTGTCTATGGATATCTATCACTACAGGATCCTCCCTTTAGGGACAGGATTGATAGGCTTGTCTCCACAGCTATTCTAAAGACATGTGTATCTGTCTGTCAGACCTGATTGATGACATTGTCATGTATGGTATCGATAGCGAAGGGTATTTCACTCCACCATGCAAATAAAGTATGAATAAAAACTTACAAAGAGATTGTAGGATATATATGTGAAAAAGAGGGGTGGGTCGGGGATTCAACATAATACTATGGGAAAAACTGTTAAACACCCGCAAGAAAAATCTACAATTTGACGAAGAGCTAATTAGGACCGACGAGTTTCATCAAATTTATATATTTGCTCGGAACAAAAAATAACTGAACATTGAAAATGATCACAGAGCTCGTCCCGCTAAGTACAGGTTACTAAAACTTCTAATCTGGTTCGATCATAATATATTGTCTGGAGTAGTTGTCTACCAAATAAAAACACATGATCATTGAAATTAATCACAGAGTTGCCTTACTGATAATTATAGAGCATTTGGATTTCTTATTCAGGCCAATCATAAGCCCCTATACATGCCCCAACCCCTCCACACAAGAATCATCCGGCCTGAGGTTCTGAGATGGGAATGGTGTTTTTTTCCCAAATAAAAAGGATTATACTGTATAGGAGTGTGTATATGTAGGGCAGTTAGAGGAAATGACTAGGCATGAGTCCAGTAGGAAATACTTGTGGCATGTATCGAAAACAAGGACAACGATTATAATATCAAAGGTCCTAATGGATATACTGAGTGAATAAAAGTGTTTTATGGATATTAAATTACACCACTTCATACAGGGCACTGGATGTCTGGCCTGTATGAGTTATGACACAAACATCTCAATGCATCTTCCATATTTGTATTGTATGCATCTATTTATCGATTATATGTTTTATCTTCATTTAAAATTTAAAATGTATTATCTGTACTTCCTTTAAGAATTTAAATGTTTTCTCATCCCCTTGTGATTCTTCTTTGTAAGTGTACATACTAAGCTTTAGTATTCAATGTTGACAGATAATTGCCCTTTTCATTTGACCATTGCATCTGAATAACATAACAATAACACAAATAGAGATTTTGTTATTACAACCTCAATTCCCATTTAACTTTTCGTGAAATCAATATCCAACTACTCTTTTCTGAACATGTTATATTTACAGTGTAGTATAGCCATAAAATATAGTCAATGCATGGTCTATACTTATTTATAGCTTCATACATTATGTAGAATACAATGAGCTCGGAATGGCATAATTTCCCAGGCTAAAAACAAACTCTTACAGCATTATTGGCGGACCAATGTGCCAGAGGAGGGGAAAATAAATAAAAAGCACAATTTGTGAGCTGCCAATGGAGGGTAACTACCCTCCTGCCGCCCAGACAGTAATATGGTGCTATTACACCCACATTCTGACCTAGTTGTGGGACTATAGACAGACTACAATGATCTGATAATAAATTGCAGAACGATATCATTATCTAGTTTCATGATGATTGATTTGAATATCGTCTCAGTTAATAATTCTCGTAATTAGCGTGGAGGACAGGAGCAAGAGCGTTCCTTCCTGTGATCGAATTGCTTCCTTGTAGTCATTCGTGAAAAAACAACTGATTATCCAATCATTCTTGGGACATGCGCTGGGACTGAGCAATTCCTGCACTGACATGCCAATGGCCTCTGAATGTTTCTATTCCATGCATTATCCGGTATGTGGCCTGTAACATCTATATGTGTCTATGTACAAGAAATTGATGGTTTAACTCAAGTTGCAAGATCTGTAGGCATCGATTGTTTAGTTTAGGGTCCTTCCCTCAGTTATGCTTGCGGTTAGCTTTTTAGGGGTGGTCCGGGTCCTCTTGCATCTCTGTGGTCTTTCATTTATTTCCTTACAGTATTTTTAAGCATTTCCCTTTCCCACACACTAGACCTGGAAATGATTTCGGCGTCGTATTTACTCTCAATACTTGAATGAACTTACGTTAATACTATGATAATTGAGGGAAAGAAATATAATGTGAAGTCATTATGCCATCAAAAGATGTAAGCTTATTGGTGATACAAAGCAATATAAGATTTTATGAGGTTTTTGAAGAATGTATATAATTTTGTTATATGCCCACGATTGAATTGATGCCAAGTAGTACATTGGCAATCGTATTCGGGTGCATTGTCACATTTTTCAAACGATAATTCTAAAAGTCCTTTATCGTTCGTGCTTGGACCAAAATTGTTTATTGAGGCATACGCCTTAATGAATATAATTTACATTCAGTGATAATTGTTTCAAAAATGTATTCTTTACCAACAAATTCCCCAGATCCATTTGTTGTTATCTGATGGAAAAAGCCGGCATACATGAGAGATTGTCTTGTATACCTGCCAGTAGAGTTGGGTACGTGGGGTACGTAAGGTAATTCTTCAGACATTTGGTATAAATCGAGCGCCTCAGGGCGAGAGGGTTAAGCCCTGCTAATTCAATGTGCCATCATTGCTTTATTGTAGGTGCCAGATGGTTGCTTGCTCGGGGGTTAATGGTAACCATTGAAAGCTGTGCCTCGCCTCAATTTTCATTTACCGTATACTGAATGGATTTACTCCAACAGTCGGTCTGTCGCGCAATGAGTACTCAGTACTGTGGCTCTAATATTCTAGCAATTTTTATAGGTAGTTATGCCGATGGCTGATGCAGTATACTATGTAATTTCTTTGGCTGCACTGGGAATGACCATTGACCTTTATATCTAGCTGTCATATCAATGGCAAACTTATAAGTGATAATCATCCATTCTGTAATAGTGTATAAGGCCATTCCTATTTGAATCTCAATGAGTGATCATTTTTCAATCCCCCTACACATACCTTGATGGAATTGAAAACTGGCGTAATATCGTAATAACCGTTAGTATACAGGTGTATAACTCTAAAGTGGTTATACACTGTACCAAGGATCGATCACTGAATATTCCCCTATTCGCGAGGAAGACTTCTATAATAGAGCCATATGCTGGTTGCACTACACCGGCTAGCTAACATGTAGCAGTATTAAATGTGTGAATGCTTCCGATGTATTTGCCGTCTGGTATGATTCACATTACAGCCCACTTCCCCACCGAGATCGCAGTCAGGGCTCCCCATTTCTTCCACTTCCCTGTCAGAACTTATTTTACTAAAGAATTCTCTGTGCCAGCTCTCAGAAAAAATGAAAGCGATAGAGACTAGACTGGACTGGGAGGCATATCGAGGTTGATTATATTAAGAATGGTTATTATAGTTTTGTTTAAGATCGTCCTTCGAGGTTCATGGTATTGGGTATAGTGCCCTTCTGTTTCACTGTTATTTTCGATGGAGGACGTTCTTTGAACAAGACAAACGAAGGAAATAAAGGCTATTAAGAACGAAATGAAGGGTAAAAGAAAGTCTGGTCTAATCTGGCATATTGGAGTCATATCAATACGTAAAAATAAAGGCACAGTGACATAATGAAAGTAAACACCCCAGATTAATGTCCATTATTTCAGTTTTGAAAATGTAGATATTAATGGACAAATGGCACATTCATTTGGACATTGGAATTGTATTACCATCGATAGTCATATTATTGAGGTCTGTCATAGAGAGCTATGCAATGAAAGGATCAGTATTCAAGTAAAGTCCCAGAACAGAAACTATAATGTTACCTCAATTTACCTTAATTTGTTGAATCTCTGACAGGACCTTATGTTACTTAACTATATTATATCATTTGGGATATTATCATTTTTTAAACTTGTTGACTTTTTCCAATTTTCTTGTGTCTTGCAGTTTACATTTCCGAAATCAAGTAAGATAAATAGCTATATTTATAATAGCAGACATCAATATGCTTATTTAAAGTATGTATAATGATGGGCTGACGATGGAGCTGAAGGAAGGTATCCCAAACATTTTGTTAACTGTAAACGTTATGCTTGGACAGTAGTGTAGAGGAGGTCAGGATGGAGGCCCATTGTCTCTGACTCCTGGAGTGGTGCACATAAAGAAAGTAAGATAGATGAAGGCGAAGGTGACGAAGGAGGGCCTGATTGTGGGAAAACTATTAAGGAAAGAATAGATACGTGAGATATCAATCAGGATGATCAATATGATGGTGCAGAATGTTGATGAGAAAGACGTGTGAGTGGGGTTGGATTGGGGGTAACTGAGCTGAGATCTGCCGAAGGTGAGGGAAGAGATGGTAGGGAAGCAAAGACATGGATAAAGAAGTGAATGAGGAAAGTATAGGTGAAAGGTGAAGGCATGAAAAGAATGAAATCTTTGACAAGAGGATAGCTAAGAATGTGGGTGAAGGATATTGCAAGTGGGGCACGAGAAACTGGATGGAAAAACGTTGATCGAGGGAAAGGATCGTGTGAGTATATGTCTCGATACTGGTGTCCACAGCTCAGAACGTATTCATTGTGAGAAGTAAAAGGAAAGGCGATATAATGGAAGTTGTATTATAGAAGCGGGACTGGGAGCCAGGAGTCATAACCACCATGGGCAGATACTCAAATGATCAATAACCTCCATTTGTGGTGGATTATAGTTGATTTGATATATTCTTATATTTCCATGAAGAAAGTTGGTGATTTACAACTTCTACTGATACTGATATCTAGGTCTTCCAGTAGCGACCATATTTTGAGAGAGAATCCATAACAAAAGATAATGGTGCTTCGCCTCTGGACGTGCAGCAGTGCACCAGGAGGCCAGAAATGTCAGTTTCAGCTGAGGGCTGTAAGGAGGGAGGGATCTATTTCATTTAGTCAAATCTGTGTGGTTTTTTCAAAACCACAAAACGGTCCGATATACTTCTATACCCATCCGTTATAACGTTATAACAGCCCGGAAAATGACCCAATCGTTGACTAAATGTATGTATACATAGTGCTCTTGGAAACCCGAAGGTCAATCAGGGTAAGTAGGTGAAATTACAAGAATAAAGGACCACAGAGAGGTAAGAACAAGTTGAAAGCAAAAGGTTTATAATAAGGTGGAGATGTTATGCACCTGTGGTGTCTGGTAGTGACAGGTGTTTATCCTATTATAACTTGTAGAGGCGGGAGAGTGAGGACAGTGTTCTCTGTTGGCTAAATATTGGACTCTATCGTGCTACGAGAGAGTATTTCAGATGTTATAACCATCTTTCCAGGCCACTATAAGTGGTTACTACTTTAGATCTGTACTTATCATATGCTTATGCAACAGTTAAACAGTTAAAACGTAGGATTGTCTCAGAGTAAAAGAAATTATTACTCTGAGAAATAATAAAGAAAGAAACATTAGTTTTACACTTAACCCGATGTGTATATCAAATTCGTTAATTCTATTATATTTATGGTGTATAACCATTACTTTCATTCAAGTTCGGATATCGATCCGTCAGGATATCAGTAAGGATACCTTTAGTAAGATAACTAGAAGTCAGAGTAATTAGAGAAAATGGAAGAGAACTAAGTGAGTGAAAAAAGTGCGAAGAGGAAATAGGCAGGGATAGAGAGAGAATGTCTTATGGAAAGAAAAGACGTGAGGAAATGTCAGAAATATGGCATTACGAAGATAGATGTACAGCAATAAAAAAACATAATGGGGATATATAAGATGACTGGCTTGAGATAGGACGTTGTTGTATCGTACTAAGTAAGCGTGGTACTAACTAGTAGTACTGTGTGATGCTGAGGTGGCATTTTACGTATTATCGGGGAACATATGAGCATAGCCTGCGACACTATGGGTGATTGTTGGTATCTAATATACTATTCTTTGGTTCCCTTTTGCGCTCCCTCACTTGTTTCTTTCTTTCTTTCTTTCTCCCTCTCGCAGATATCTATATAGATCACACCATCATCTCCTTTTCTGTCTCCCACGTTTTCAGTTTTCTCCGTTGAAGGAACACATAATATATGTATCTATATAGACATAAAGGGTATTGTCATGAATAGGAATACTACAGGTCTACGATAAATTCGCAAATATTGTAAGAATCTTGAGCTAATAAATGGTGTGCCGACGGTTTCAGAAGACTTGTGTCAGAGATTGTTACCGCCCATTCCAAACTCAAACGCGAATTGGAACGAGCAAGGGCACCAAAATTTCAAATCATTCCAACAATGCCACGTACCTGTATTCTGGTTTCTGGAATGTCCATCTAATGGCGCTGCTGTCCATGCATGTAACAGTGAGTGACAAGGGGTTTGCGGGTAATCTTAACAAAAATGTGGATGATTTGGTCTCCGTTGAAGCTCAGAGTAATCTAAGGTGGAAGCCATGGTTGCTATGCAATGTTTATGTTTCCCTTGACGTGTCTGTGGGCTATGATTATGTGATATGCATGACATCCCTGGTATCTTTTATTTATCAACTGTTTACTATATCTCGGACTTTTTCGTCAATATAGTCCTGTATCCAATTTTCGCTATTTATTTACCTTTTTTCCTGATGGTAGGTGTTATGTCTTATCACTTTGTTAGGTGTTATCTCTTATCACTAAAATATCAAATACTCTTTCCATTTACCGCTTTATTTGAGACTTTTGATAGTACACACTATTACTATTGTAATGGATTTTGAATAGTTACCTCACCCCATGATTTATGACATCTGACTTCTGAACAGCTTCATTGTAATAAGGACAGCCCATCTTTCTAGAAACCAATCTGAAATCCACACTAAATCGACCCAATATGTTATGGCTAGATGTAATTAATACTGGAATGAACGCGAATAGGTCCTTGATCTGAATGAATGACTGCACGTTATGCTTGCTCATACCATTTCTTTGAGCATAAATCCCTTTCACTTCATTTTGTCTACTCACTCTCCTACCTTTCTCCGCTCCCCTATTCTCCGCCCCTTTCCCCTGCCCCTCTCCCTATTCTTGTCGTCGGTAAATCTCTTCGGCTAGGGATCCATGAAATCTAAACTTACCCATCAGTTACTTTTATATTTGATATGTGTCCATTATCCATTATATATGTATATGTCGAACACCCCATATTCTCTGGGAGGAAGGCACAAGTCAGAGACTACATCTTATACTTTGGTCCAACGATTATATAGTCTAGATACTCGTTGTTGGAATCATTTTAGTCCACGGTGCATTTCCCACATGATAACTTCAGTACATATTGCCATATTCTTATTTTCCAACAGCTTCAATCGCCATGGTTATAGTGATTTGTACAGTAATACCCCGGCCCCTCCCTCCATGTAGAGCCCCTCCTGCCCCCCCCCCCTCCTACCGGGACATATACCCATAGATCGGACCCACCTCCGTGTGAATATATAAAGCTAGAAATGGAAATGTTTCACCTGATCCTGATGCCCACAGCTGGTGACTGCCATATAGTGTATCTTGCTATGCAGATGTAAATAAATCAAAACACAGTCCAAACAAAATGCGGCATTGGAGGTTTTGCACAATCATTTTTTTGAGGAGTTCCTGTCCCCAGTTTTATTCGTGAAGGCCGATTTAAACACTTCTGTAAGTTCCGATACTCCACAAATATACTGCAGGAATTTTCTTCCATTATAATATTACAAGAC
The DNA here is from genome assembly GCA_942159475.1 of Sthenelais limicola. Classification (NCBI taxonomy): domain Eukaryota; kingdom Metazoa; phylum Annelida; class Polychaeta; order Phyllodocida; family Sigalionidae; genus Sthenelais; species Sthenelais limicola. The sequence continues at coordinate 77,193,103 of OW804096.1, read as the reverse complement.
AATGGAACTTAGGAACGTAATTTAGCAACAAGTAATGATGAAATGCTGACTTAAGCTCCAGTACAACCTTAAACACCCAGCATTCAACCTCTAACAAATTTATACTAAAGCACCTGAGGGAGAAACAAATAAAAATGGTCCACCACATGGTCGTAGATTTATGTTTCTGGGCAGCATCTTGCAAGCTTGAGATTAATTCTGTGTGTGATCCTTCCTTTGTACAATATCATAGCCGGTAGTTTCTCGTTTGTATCATTTAGTCGGTCTGCCACTATCCCTTGGGATACCTTGCTCCAGTTAGTATAATATTATATGAGAGGAAGGTGCCAGATATTCCGTGAGCTCTTTTTTAAAAAAAATAAAAATGGGCACCATACATTCTAGATGCGGAGACAAAAATAAAGAGGTGGGCTGAAATTTGATGCAAACCCAGAAACTCGAGTTTTGAAAGGATTTACCATCTAAACTTTACGCAATAAATACTTTGTTATTATAGTTTTCATCATTAAGATCCATATGTTTACCTCAGACTTCTCATGAAAGTTGCTCTAGGTTGGCTTAATAGTCCAACCAGATGGTGTGAATATAACATTTATATTGCTCCACTAAAAATACATACATTAATTCTTGTAAGCAGAGCAAAAATAAACATCCATTCTATAGGGTAGGCAGAAGTAAATCTTAACAGGCAAGTTAAAATTGGGGAGAGAAAAACTATATTATGTCTTTTAATCCCACATCTTAAAACGCCTGATAGGTAAGAGATATTGATAACACATGATAACAACCATACTACTGGACAGATATAATCTCCATACTCCATATCGTTTGCCTATTTATTGATATTACGAACCAATGTTAATTTCAGTATTGTTAGAATTGATATTTACTTTGAGCGTTACACTTTGTATTCAAATCAAGATGCAAAATGTTAAAAGTTAAATGTGTTGGCGTAGGGTTAGTTGATGGTCTAAATTTAGCCCTTCCAGATAACCCTACTTGACAGGGTTATTTCCCTATAAATATCTTAACTCTTCCTATCCAACTTTACTCCTATGGGAAGATTTCGTGTTGACTTCACTAGATGTTACTGCTGCATGTAACTATATTTTCCTGGAACAAAATGGAAATGAATGGAAGATAATTGCATATACATTATGACTGGGTACGGAACATATTCTAATATAGTTTAAGTCTACATAATAATGACCAATTGATTTATTTACAGTATATCAAGTGTCACGATAGCTATTGGTGAAATATAAACTACTTCATTCCATAATTATAATTTCGATTTCAATTGAAAAAGGGCACATATTCCATGTTAGTACTCGATTCGCATTTGAATGAAGGATATATTTGGTCAAAGGTTTAGACACAAAATGTATGTAACCCAATATTTCATATATTGATATGAAATATGGTTATCACAGACAGATGTATAGATTTATATAGGGATGCCATATATTGATATTTGTTGATGTTTTAACTTGATGCATTGGTCTATTAGTCCCTATTGAGTAGGCATTTGCTGTTTTTATATAATATTACTTGGCAATTGCTCCTTGCAAACGTTACTTTTATTCCCCCCCCCCTCCTCTTTAACCCCATATTTATCCCCCTATGTGCCTTGCAGCACAGACCTCCCCTGTGTCATGTTGATTAAATAGTTCCCGAATAACGAGTACTTTATTTAGGCGCCATCAGAATTTACTGAGGGAAATAACCAGGAAGCCATTTTATTAACTTTTTATGAAAGAGCTGTAATTGTCACTAAGAGCTAGCAGCATTTACACTCGCCATCACAAATGCCTAAACAAAGAGTTCATGGGATGAAACATTTCTGAGAGACCTCCCCGCCCCCTTTCCTTCAGCCATAGCCGATCGCTACCCTAGTATCAGTAGTGTACCAATCCATGCGAAGATGTACAAAACAGTTAAGAGCAATAATAGTGAAGGGCAATAATATTATTGTTTGATAAAATTGTGTAAACCAAAAATGTCTATGCAAATGGCATGATAGATACCTAATTCTAATATTGATTTAATTTATTTCAAATCTCATACCCCTTTCCCTCATTTGGCAGTTTATAGTTATCCTGTTTATTCAAATTAATTGTAATCAATTGTAAAGTTCTATATATCTATGAGTTATGCACTTCACTTGACAAAAAAAATTGGCTTCACCATACGGTTTGGCTATTTCTTATCTTCTATCATTTTGCTTATGATCCTTTATCCAAGGCCCCTATTCCTTTTACTCGTAAGCTTTATAAGCTCCTCTCCCCTCTCACTTCTATCAACCCCTATATGCCTAATATATCATGAGATAGTGGAGGTAATAATAATATGCCCACATCACAGGGTCATCATTAAATCATATATAATTAATCAGCAATAAAAAGAAGATCATATTTAACCAATTTCATTATTAACCCTGTTCTTCTTTCCACTCTTCTGTGGCGATATCCCTCTCTCCTATAATGTCTCAAATCACCCGCAGTCACAACTTTATTTCCTCCTTAATCTTGTCCCTTTCCTATTTTTTCTTAACCTCTCTGTTGTCCCACTCACAAAATCGCCGTGCTGAGATATGAGTGCATTTACCGCAGGGATCTATTTAATCATGCCATGCATAAATCATCCAAATACGCTTGATGCTGAGCTTTCATATAAAATACAATTTTGTTTGTCAGTTTATTATGAAAAACACTAGGAGGTTCCCCTTTTCAGGTCTCTTGATTTTAGTCTGTTTTGAAAATTATGTTACAATGCTTACATTCGGAGTACTCATGAATAGCTCCACATTTTTGTTTTCTGTGACATTTTCTAAATAGAAAACAGCTTTTCGTAAAGAGTAATAGATAATATTGGTAATATAATAAATGAAAAATCTAATTGGGAAAATTTCAGAAATGCGTTTTTGTATGTAACCATTAATGTGTATACATACGTTAAACGTCTCTCTGCATAATTAACATTTTTCAAAACGAGTAGATCTAAAGAGTAGGGGCTGCATCAATGGTACAAATATATTACAGATCAGCACTCGGGCATCTTCCATCTCTCTTGAGAGAGAAAAAAACATCCCATCGCGCTTACTCGAGGTCAAACTTTACTCGCCCACCCGAGTGGCTATCTGGCCATTTCCCAAACCTGTCCTCACTAGAAGATACATTATACATATAGTGTACGGTTATATTAACATCTCATGATGCAGTTATGTTTAGCATCTCAGTAACGCATATATATCAGCCTATACCTATGGCGGCCACTACTAATCATTTTACGGCCGCCAGGGGTCAGTGCTTCCTCCCGCTCCCACACGTTGTGTCGCGTGAGATTTGATGTTTATAATGTAAAGAAATTTCAACCCACCAGGCTGATATATTTTTTAAGAAATCCATCGATTATTATGTTCAAAGTGCAATACTATAAGATGTAATTTTGTAGAACCACAAAAGTATCTCCGAATTCGGACTTGGGGACATAGATGCTATTTTAATTTTAAATCTTGCCAACCCATCATACATTTCGATATACACAGGTACTGTATTTATCAGATTCTGAGTAAAGTTAAATCGAAATATAAAATCGAAGTCTCAAATGAAATTTAACATGACAAATTACTTGTCTTTTTTGTTTCTTGATATTGGTATCATTTGATACTAATCCAGCGCTCATCGTTTTCTCATGAATAAGTTATCGGAAATTTGGCCGTTTATTCTCAGTTTCATTCGAGTCCCAAGGAACTTCTTTATTGTGTTTTCTGTCTGATAACATACTTATGAAGCTGGATCCCAATTTCATCAAATTAAAAAGTTGAATCGACAATAATTTTGCCGCAGAAAATATGGCAGTTCATGTACAACTTCATAATCTGTATACAACTGCATTTGACTGAATATATATATTGCTATTGCTGCATGCCCAAATGTCATATCATATCTAGACTGTCTATATTTACTTCTCCATATAATTGGGGTGAAAAAGCCAGACCTTTTCTGACCCACCCTACCACCAATAGTTACACCCTACTGGGCAGCAAGCACTGTACTGACGTTTTACTGAGCGCTGATTGGCAAATAGGGAGCGAGGGCATGTCACGTGGGGTGACAGGGTGGCTGAGGAGGCATTTTAAGGTTAACAGAGGGCAAACCCTAAATATTGCTCTTAGCGGGATTGTTTATATTATCTTGCCGATTTCATGTAAAAAAATAAATTATAATATGCGCATTATTTTCTTTCCCACTTAGCCCATCAAAACGTATACATGTAATTATACAGGTATCATTCTGTTATGCATTATAAATTCAATGAAGATTAGATGGAATAAATACGGTACATATGTTCAAGGATCATTCCATAGGAATCCATGAAGTAATGACCAATTCCCAGAAAGCAGGGTTATTTCCAAATAGCTTCCTGAGAAGGGGAATTCCCGTGATTCTTGGAACTCCTGGTGATATTTATATCATTCTACCTGTACGTTGTTTGTGTCTGCCTTTAGGCCTAGGTTATTGACAAACACAGGTATATTATTAAAGAGGAACAAAACTGAAGATATTGGTGTATTATATACTACTTATATTTTTTATAATCGGATATTAAGTATTGATTCTTCCTTCCTAAAATATTGAATAAATTACTGACACTTATTCATGCATTCCTTCGTTTTGGAATAGATATATTCTAGCAATTAAGTTGCTTAATGTTGTGTGGTATGGGTTTATTTTCATGTCTCCTTAGTGAAACTAGTAAATACATACATAAAGGCAATTAAGTATACTTCCCCGAGCTAGCAGAAATAAATTAAAATGTATAGCATATCAACAGTAGCAAGACATGGGAGTTACCCTGTATGTGCGTGGGGTAGGAGAGGAGGGAGCGGAGGTGGGAGGGAAAGGGAGATTGATTATGAATATAGGGTCTTTGATTATAGTTGTCAGTCATCGGTCAGGTAGCTCATATATAAGTCAGCACCAGTAAACCAATTGCAGTCAGCTAGGCGAAGATGGGGTGTCAGGATTTCAGGGACGAATCAAGGCATGAAGGAAAGTGACAGCATCTCTGTCAATATTAGATTAATCATGCGTTTTAATTGTCTCCAAATTAAGGTTTCCCCCAAGGACTGGTAACGTTTAGTGTGAGAAGGAGTTGTATAAAAATGTGTTATTCGCGTGAAATTAAAGGTTTCTAGGTTTGTTTTATTTAACCCAAACCGTTCCAGACTAACATCCTTCTTCAGGTGCTAGTGAAATTAATCAATAGGAAGGTTTGATTCATCTATCTTGATGTGTGCAAGAAATGTGTACAATGTGCTGATTAGTGTTGAATAAAGGCACTTACTATAAACCTGAGAAAGGTGAACTTATTCAGAGGCAAACTGAGCAGATGTCAATCAAGAAGAGCGGATAACAATCAAAGGACTTTTTATTCATCAACATCCTATACTTAATATTGGCGTATCTATTATTGGCTGCGAAATTAAAACCCATACATCATTTCAAATCTGTTTTACTTATAATAATAGAAAGCTACACGTATTGTATTCCTGTTTGATATACAGATGGAGACCAAGATGCTATACCTCCCTGGCATGATGTGTTAAAATATAAGGGATGTCTTTGTCTTGCTAATACAAAAACTATAACACCATAGGTATCGGTCCATTGCATGACATATTTTCATGTTCTGATGCTACAAACTAAGCACATGTAAGACGGACAAGAAGGAGCATACGCTGACCTGAGGTACTTGTAAGGTCACGTGATGAGCCTGTCTAGCCAATAGCTGCAGGCTATGATACAATATCAGCCAGCGTGGGCGACTCAGACATCTATTAGACATGAGAACAAGTCGTAAGCTTACGAAATGAAGGTGATCTGAGTTAGTCCACTGATTCTATTGATTATTTTCGGGTAACTTCATGTACTATAACGATTGTTCGACTGGTGTTTTGACACGTTGTGAACTGCAGTGGTTATGAAAGAATACAAGTAATGTTAGAAACGTGATTCGCTTCAATTTCTTTAGAACAAATACATGAACATGGGCCGCCCAGTATTGACTTCCACAGCTATATTGAGGTTCGTAGTTTCGTACCTGTTTTATATGAATAACTCGATAGTTATAAAACAATTTCCTTAGGCCTATTTGGTCTGAAGTTGCCAAAGATCTTAATTTCGAATTAAATGTGCTGCTGAGGCAAAGGGTTTTGAACGTGTTAAATGTGCTAAAGTGTTAATTCGTCCTCCTGGTGACTAACATAAAAAATATCTTTCAACGAAGGAGTGGAAATTAATCATAGGTTTGAAACATCTAGCAAATGCCAAGTTTGTGTATAATTATTTTGTCCATGTTGGCCTTGGCTGTGGTGAAGACTCATTTAGAATGTGCTCTTCTTTGTAGACCGGGGTTAGACAAAGAAATGATTGAAATCCCACACGCTTGCGCCGAACAGCTCTAATTTAATCTATAGTAACATTCTCTCATGCCTGGAGTAAACTAACTATCCTTTGTCATCAAGAGTAGTAGCTATACATCCTTTGGTAACTCACTCGATTTGCCATAGATCTTCACCTTAAAATTTGAGAATCTATATTACTCCTTTTTTCTATTACGGGGGATATCTGTCCAATTAATTAATGGAAATATTGTGGTTATATACTTTTTAATCCTATTCAAATCATCCACAAATTCCATGACCGTGCAACATATTTGCCATAAAATCGTTGGATATTTTGACTCTTTATTTTCTCCCCAGATTTCTGCAGTATTGCATCATGATTTCCAATTCACATCCAAATGCTTCAAGAACGCTGCTTATCTGGAACTTGAGCATTAAATATTAAATCTTAAGTGCTATATGCAAATGAAATTTGAAAGGGGGGAAGTAGGAATGGTGTACATCATGGCGATGTGTGGTTAGGCCTACCTCCTAAATGGTGACCACATCATGGTGATGTGGTTACCTCCTAAGTGGTGACAGGAGGAGATTGTGGGCTTGTTTATGTTTATTGTTTACATGTGTTGCCTTGAGAAGCACATGCTTTCTGGCACGCATCTGTGATAAGAGGCAACCTGCTGAATACCAGGTTGGGGGTGGGGGAAGTTGAGGAGCGGAGGTTTGAATGGGAGAACTTTCGGAACTATTTTATAGCTATTGTTACTCGTTGAGAGAACATAATTGGAAAACAGACGCTGAAATGAGCAAACGTTGTATTCCCTTTTATTCTTTACGGAAACTTCGCCAAACAAAGATTTGAGCAAATGCATCTTCACATTTAGAAAGAAATCTGTTAAAACGTGCATCAATTTACAATGTTAGTCCTATAAACATAGGACTTAGGTCATAAATCAGAGCGTAGATAAGGATTGGGGTTTTGGGGTTGGTTGGGGAATATGAAGGCGTTATGGGTGGGAAACGTGGGTAGGGGGGCAGAAAGGTGATACATAAACGCTGGGGAGGTATGTATGTCAAGTACAACCATGGGATGGAGCTGGACAGATGCATGGAAAGAGGTTTATTCCGATATGAACAGAGCAACCAGCACATATATGCTTATTATATTTAATCTGTAAACCTAGAACCTAGATATGATACATGATACGATACGATGGACTCCCTTTTAATAGCACAGTGAAAATCTATTTCTGAAAGGAAAAGGCATCAATTGATGAATGTAGATGAAATTTGAAATCAATTGAATTATATTGAATTCAAATTTTATAGAGCGAAGCGAACTCTTATACATGGCACATATATATTTATCTCCCATATATGATATAAGATCTATCATAGATATAATTATTATTAAAATTCTCACACATTTTTACTATCGACTAACATATGCAACAGTCGAGATATCTATATGGGGTAGTTCTATGTTTGAACGATGGCAGGTTTAATGAACAGGTAGTATGGCAGTGTACATGTTCATACATCAATCAACCGTACCTGCTAATTATATTACAAACCACCGATTTAAATATTACCCCGTTTTTTTATTATTCTGAATTTAATATAATTCACGGCACATACTCTACCTCGCTTGCCATATGTTGTAATTCTAACTTAAGCCATGTGGCCGATGGGATATGGGCGTAGCATGATATAAAGCGTTCTGTTTATCTAAACTAATATTTTTTTTAATATCGGAGTTGATTTTCCAATACAGTGCATATCCACTTACTCACAAATTGCCTTCGTGTAAAATATGGTAGTCGGCTTCAATTGATGGGAAAAACATTAAATAGGTGATACGTTCTCTATATGAAACTTTAGCAACAATATGTAAAATATTTCTATTCACATTTCAGTGGCAGTTCATCTGAAGAGAGGGGAGAGCGAACACGACTCCATATACTTTGACGTACCGCGCTTACGTCGCCATGGCCGAAAGGGTGGACGTAAATTCATGCTTCATGTCACGGACCTAGACAGTAGCTTCAATACGTTACAGATTTACGTGGACTGTGTGTCCGTAGGCAAAGACTTCACCGACCTCTCATTAAGAGATGTTCTCGGTGGAAACCAAACCATCGTAAGTACTGGCTTTATTTTTTATTCAATCATTAAAATTTGATTTACATTTTTTCAGCTGGAGATGGCATGAAACTCCAGACAGAAAAGAAAATGCAGGAGGGATATGAGATGAAAGGGATGAGGTAGGGGTGTGGCAACTGATAAGGGATTGAAGTGATCGTAGGAAAAATTGTTGGAATGTAGGCGATGTGGAAATAAATTAAATAGAAAACATATGTATTGAATGGAGAGAAGAAATCCTATTGTTGACTCGTGCACAATGCAATTTATTAATCGGAGTCCACGACTCGGAAAATATGTTTTTTTCTATCAATCGTAATAATTTTTCTCCAGTAAGAGGATATGTGCTGATTTAACATAAATGAGCTGAAAGGGTTTCTTACACTTTGTGTATGGCTGCTTACTTAGAACATTTGGAATCGCTGCACATCTGTTTGCAGCACAATGATATCCTCCAGAACACAGGTCTATTCCAAGATTTGATTTTACAAAAATCACAGATAAGGCACAGACAGCCTGCCAAACCCATTTCCCTTGTATTTTAGAAGGACTCATCTTATTTTGCGAACTCAACTGTTTGGTGACAGTGTTGACGCATGGAAGGAAGTCCTATAACAGGCCTAGGTAAATTACTTTCATGTACTGGCCTTGGTTCCTCCTAAATAAAATAAAATAAGATAAATGGGAAACAAGCGGCAAAAACAAAAGTAAATAAGAACATGTGTTACCGTATTCAAGTACACAAAGGGAAACGTGGTCTACAGGTTCGTAGAATCAAGAAGTACCTTTCAGGAAAATGTACTGCTGTTTGCATTATGGGATATATTGGAGAACTTTAGACTGCTGTCGATCGGTGTGTTATGTACACTTTATATTTCTTGGTTCAGTATAAGCTAAATATCATTCAGGGGGCAACCAAAACATCTTCTTTTATTTTCCTTTATAGAATATCAAGCAAAGGTTTTGATGTAAATCTTAAATTTAGTATAGTATATACAGGATTTCGAATGATTCACAAATGGCTCAAATTCCTCTCTCTGTGAAGCGAAGATCTGGTGTATCCGTCGAGGGTTTTTCACGAATAGCATGCACATTTTATGACCTTTAGCGCTTCAACATAGCACCCAGGATGTGCCTATTCTGTACACACTTGACAATTGTTATTCTGACTGGCAGGGAGCACTTGTAGAAACCATTAACTGCTACATTGTTGCATATATCATATATTGAAATCTGATGACAGCACTTTCCAAGTGCCATGCACTTCTCCTGGCCTTTTGGCCCCTCAGGAAAACAAAGCTTTTTGGTATTGACTTTAAGATTGCTTGGGTCATCGCTTAACAACTTTAGTTTATTATACATATCTATTGTGTCCTCCTAAAATTAAACTCCGGGCGCAATAAGATCAACTAATAATTTACACTAGTCAAAAACTTGTATATTTTCGTAAAGGACATTATGTAAGGAAGCCACCCATAAAACTTGAACATGGCCCCAGAAGCCCTAAAATCATGAATCGGAAACGACCTCCACTCCTGCAGCTTGTTCCACTTAAAGTCTTCAATCTGTGGCCACCGTGGTAAGGCATTTTTAAGGAAAACATGTCTGATGGTGCAGGCAACCATCCAGATAATTTATATTTTTCCAAAAAAGGAGCTGAGGATAGATAACACAACAGTGTTTACTCTTCACTACAATCCATGTAAATACGTTATTTTGGTATGGCCTTTTGGATAAGTTTCTACGATGTGGGAGGTTAGATTAAGATTAAGATTAAGATACTTTTATTTTCGATCATGTCGCTTCCAGAGGGCGTGACTCCAGCTAAGGGAGGTTTACAAGCCTTCTGATATTTACAGTATTTAATTAGATGTTTATAATAACATTATTGTCATTTCTGTGACATTTATAATCCAGTAAATTCTATGCACGTTATTTTGGTTAAAAAGCAATCAATCATTTAGGATGCCTATTTCTGTCCATGCCAACCAGCAGTTTTTTCCACTTGTTTCCTTGAATTTGATGCATTTTTCCCCAAATCTGCTTTAAATTCTTGTAAAAATAAAAGATGTAACATGTTGACAATTTCTTTCCTTTGGATCAAACAATGAGTAAATTTAGATCGTTTGTTCGATATAGCTAAGAATGTATACCTTTACTTCAGGTTCAGCGTGAAGTGATAAATGTTTTTTTGGGGTGTGAGAGTGGATTGGGGTATCCGTGGTGCAGGAAGGTTTATATCTATGTGAGATGTGGGAGGTATGTGAGATTTATTTCTGGTTCCCAGGACCTTTCTCACAATGTATTGTCTACAAGCCTACCAGGACGAGCACCTCTCGAAGGGAAACTCTTTTCTGACCTGGTGTCCATGCTGGTTTACCTCTCCTTAGTTTGTTGTAGACTATTCTCGATCTAAGGTTTGGAAGCTACCGATTTCGGGCCCCTGTTTCTACAGAAGAACCTCTTTATTCAGATGGGATTGCCCTGGGGTTATCTGGCATGTAGGCAATGTGTGCATAGTAGAAAGCATCGTATCAGATGCCAAGGGTTGGTAAGAGACCAGCAGTAATAAACCCCCGGACACAATTAGAGACAGTAGCCTATGCTGCCAGAATCAATCAAGGCCTCCAATATTATTGTCGCAATATTGGAACACATTATTACTGTTACAGTTAAAACCGTAAAAAATATCTCTCTCGAAATTTTGCAAATCAGCATAAATTTGCGATGGTTTCTCCTTTAATTACATGTAGACAACAACTGCCCACTCAAAAACAGTTGTCAAGAGAAAATAGTCGCAAAGAACAGTGAGTTCAGTCTACGCTGCCACTCTCAATACCCTTCGTCTCTGCTTTAACTACGAAGTTGTGAATAATTCTAGCTGTCCATGAAAGAATTTGTTGATGGATCTGGAGTATTTCTTATACATTTATCCATGTCTTCTCCTTATTCTCAAGTTGTTGCTCATGCTACACTATCTCACTCTGCACATAAGTCTGAATTTAAACGTTCTCATTTCTCTTACTCCGCGTTTGTTGGTGATGGGTCGTGTTATCCTTGCTGAAAACACCTCGTTACATATTTCACCAGAGTTCATGCCTGGTTTCCCTTGCTTGTTTTTCCCTTTGTCAGATGGCAAATGTTCAATGATCGCAGCTAGAGCTTCAGCATACATGTTCCGTGATATACATTTCTTCTTACGCCTACATACTCTTACAACTAGAGGTGCTTCGAACCCGACGCATAAAAGAAAACAAAAAAAGCAATACTCTAAAGTGTAACTTTAGAAACAATGAAACAAAAAACTTATTTCATATGAATTCATTTGAGAAAAATGAATAACTTTTATTACTTTTCGTTGTTGAGCTGGTTCTGTATAGGTGTAGAGAAGGGTGGCATGCTCCTTTTGTTAGTTAGAATCTGCAACACAGTAGAAGTACGAAACTATTTCTGAAGGCATCTTAAATTAATTGTTATACGGGAAATGCAGCGCAATCTCTTCACCATAGTTAAATGTATTAATAACCATAATTAATCGATGCCATTACCCTCTAGACTATAAGATCTTGAACAAAGCAGTTGTATCTATCCGAGCTCTTTCAGTAAACTCTGTATCAAAATAAGCTGTTTCATCACTTTATATGATCTAACTTATCTAAATTACGTTGTCCTACACCCAGAAAGCTGTCCCAGCACCCTCCATTTTGAACATGCGCCGTGGCTGATGCAAGCCTACTATTTCTGCGAACTGCGCATGCTGGAGGCAGTTTGAAACTAAAGGGTTGTGCTGGGGAATCGTGAGAGCACGATCAGCTGGTGGGGGTAAAAAATAAATGTCTCTCCTGATGATGAACTATAAATAGGCCTACTTCCACACACGCACTGTAGGTTGCGCTGATGGATCTGTGTGAGAGAGTAACAATGGCCGCGTGTCCCTCCTACGCTATGAGGGGATTGCCGAAGGGGGAGAAAGGGTTGAAAAAATAGACCGGCTGGAGTCTGGGGTGAAAACATCCAGGTTGGTCAGAGAAACTGAAACGAATTAGAGAAATACTATTGACAAGGAGATGATCGAGTTGACCCAGGAGATCATGCAGATATCTTGTTAGGCCATTTGACAGTCATTTCGGGCAGTGATCAAGAAATATGCCATTGGTGTTGCAAAATCGAGGGAGCCTAGTCACCTTTGTGATCCAAACATCTCCCAAAGCTCATACAATTCCCAGAAAGTCACCGAATATTACTATCATGTTCACAGTTTACATTAAACGCCTCTGCATTTTCACGGTTTATGCCTATTCTCCCCTCTGTATCTACGTCACGGTTAACAACGTGACGTTACGAATACTATCATGACGTTGTTGAGTAGACTCCAGGGGGCAGCACAAGTGACCAGCGCCGGAAGTTTCGGAAGATCTTTGGGTCCAGATGTGTTTGTTTTAGAGACACGATTTTCTGTTAGGTGGAGGTGCGTATGAGGATGGGTTGAAAGGGGGCATAGTGTATGTCAGACGATAGGAGGCAAGGACAGATATGGTAATTGTTACCCATGCATTCGATAAAATGACTGTTACAATAGAGACTTCATCTACATTCTTATTTTTCTTTTTTTTCATTAGGCCTTCCTATAGTCACTGCCTTAAACGGACTTGGGGCAATAACCATGTGCACCTTTAATTTTGGCAGAGACTAAAATAATTGATAACCTCCATTTCGGGCCTGCTGGTGCACTGTGTGTGCACAATCCCTTAGCTTTGCCTTGGGAGTATGCACCTTACAGTGCACCAGCAGCTCCTCAATGTCGGTCATTAATTCATTAAACATTTTGCTATGTTTGTTGCTTCACTATAATTATGTCTATTGAACCAGTAAATATATTTGGCTGGTCGTGCTGAATGTCATTTACAAATATTTACAATTATCTATTACATATTTAAATACGTGAAGTGTGGTGAAAACAATACCGTCACATTTCTATTTTCCGCTATATATCACTCGTAGCTCAGAGCTCATCCTTCAACTGATCATAGTTAATATTAATTTGTCAGATGGTTTAACATCTAATAGATGTCATACAGGAAGCAGATGGCAGCCATGTTGTGGCCATGTGTCGCAACGTATTGTGGGAAGGGCGGGTAGGAGTGCGCCATAACGCAGGCCCTATTCTCTTCACGATTGTAAACACTTATTCAACAAAAAGAATTACAATGGGTTTTTGTTCCCACTCTTGTCCCTTTCACCATGTAACATTTTCTGTGGGAACTTCGTCATCAACGACGAGTTACAGGGATTTTCTTTTATACTTTGTGAACATGCTTTTTTAATGTTACCGATCTTATTCAACTCACTTCTTCTCAGGGATCATTATATTGTAGTAAACAAGTATAAAGTCGCACCGGTCTGAGTATATGTAGATCTATATTGTATTTAGCACTTATTGGACGAGTTGCCGCACGGCGTGTAAATAAAGGACGAGATCGAAGATCGAGTCCTTTATTTACGCGTCCGTGCGGCAACGAGTCCTATAAGTTGATTATTATACATGCCTAGATTTGAATGTAAAACATGCTTAATTAAAAAGATAATAACATAATTTACCATAATATCTGGTTTCGTATAAGAGAAATGGAACTAGAAACAGTTGAAACATGGAGAAAGAAAGCACTCGCACTGGCAAACTTGCGTCGGCAACCTTGCGTCGGCAATCTTGCGCCACCAAACTTGCGTCGCCATGACAACGCGCCGGTAATGTACTAGTCCAATACCACGTTACAAGTAATGTGCGGCTGTCGGGGCCTCAGTATTGAATGCGTGTATAATAATGCATGTTATGAGGAAGAATTGCATCTCTATTAATATTATATAGCAATGCAGTCTAGGCTCAGAGTTGAGAGTTCCTCTAAACCCAGAGAAAGCCTCTTGCTCCAACCGCACAATGTCATTAGATCTCATTAGGACGCCTACTCCAAGGCCAGGAAAACCAGTTACGCCGTAGGAGTCCAATGACTGTCATACCATTCTTAATTATCTGATCTGAGAGACTAGAGCCAGGACTATGCGCTCACAACATTTATGAGACCTTATAATTAGATTGAATGAGGCTACAATTGCCAGCGTATATATGTACGGTAGCTGAGATTTTCAGACCTTCCATGTTCAGCAAGCTCATTTGATATTTTTTAAAAAGTGAATTATAATATATGGTAGAAGGGGAGATTATCGCTGTATATCGGTTAATTAGGGCCGGGGTTGAAATGATGAATTGATGTAGAGTACATTAAAAGTTGTTGGTGATGATTTTATTTGTTTTACACAAATTCTCGGGCTTTAGACGCCCTTCTTCAGGTGAATTATAATATAATTATCGAATAGGTATCGTACTAAGGGATAATTAAGTGGCCTATGTGACCCTTTACCTTTGGAGGGTGAGGGCCATTTATAATTGAATGACGCTCACACACTCCTCAGCTTCAGAGTGACTACGGGCTCTAATCCCTTTAGAACTAGAGGTGATTTTTCAATTTTGGTATACTAACCCGGGTGCCCTTAGGCCTAATATATGGGGGGAAGGATGGATAACAGGTATTGGAGGCCATATGTATGAACTTAAGTAAAAAGAGGGTTGAAGGTTGATAAAAGTTTGACATCGTCCCAAAATTGACTAAACGGATTAATGGCCAACATTGATGGAGGAAGAGGTACCTGGTCGCTGATAATGCCCGAGGCCAACCCGAGGGTTTTTAGCAACAACAGGGCCCGATTCTTGTACGAAAAGGACGACATTAATAAATTGATAATACCCAAGGTAAAGGCAATTAATGCTAGCTAGGAAATCGCCTGAAAGGTGGAATAACCAATCATCACATCTTAGCAGACAGTTGCATGGCCTGTCTCAATAACGCCCTAAAGCTGCTCTTAAACCCGTATACTTGTCCATGTCAGAAAGATCCAAGTGCCTTTCTGCATTGATCGCAATGATAATGTCAACATGGCAATAAGGAGATTTAGCCTCAAATCAATTGTTAAGTATGGCCTCAACTGATATCACAAACAGCGACATAATCCCAAATAGTCACAGGCAAGATCACCCGATCACATCAAAACAATGTAAATACAGTTCTTCTCAGTTAATACAGTTTCTGTCTGTTGCAATTGATTGATTGCAATCAACTCAAGTACAGGAGGCTCTTTTCAGTTTCTTGGGTGTCACATTGAAATCCGGAAAAACGTCGAGTAGAGGGGTGTAGAGTATAGTGATCATCTATCTTGTGTTACACATGGGACTTGTGTGACGCCCAAACCAAACAAACTCTCACATCAAACGTCAGTGTTTTCTCAACCTGCCACAACCCGAGATCCCTTGAGTAGGGCCTCTATGTACTAGTGTTGACTGGATGGAGTAGACGGTACATAGCAGGGAAGCTGAAGCAATGAATGGGTGGGGCATCGTTGAGTCCCCCACCAAAAAAACACACACACACACCCCACCCCACCCCACCCTAGAACCTCACAATAGTTTGAATCGAAAAAGAATGAATCGACTAAGCCCTATGGGTAAAAAAGATAGATTAACTATACATGTATTTGTCTGCCTTTGTCTATATTAATTTATTAACGGTCTACATGCCTAATATACCCGGTTTGTCAAATTATGTTGTTATTTACAATGAAACTAGTTTCCTCACCCACTGTCTCCGTTTCAGTGCAGGTAAGATCCTAGGCGATCCGTTGGTGGTCCGAATTAATATTTGTACTTAAAATAAAAATTATTCTTTAAAAAAAGAGAGAAGCTAACGACTGAAGTAGATGTCTGGTAATGTAGCCAAGCCTAATTGACAGCTGTAGAGAGGCAGACAGCGAGAAGGGTAGCTTCTTCTTTGCTGAAATCTAAGCTTTAGAGTGGAGTAACCAGTGAATCTTACTAAGCGTTATACCAATAATAGTCCCATACTAAATGTGGAGATCTTTCGTGTTCAATATCCCATTTTTTAATCGGGACAAGCCATGAACAATTGTATCGTCTTCTGCGAGTGTAGATCAAAGAGAAGCTAATAAGTTGCATGGGCATATCCACGTACGTCCGCCTTACTTATCATGTGTACTATTCTTCATTCCGTGTAATGTGTTAACTCTACTAAGCAAGGGTATTTCTTATAATCTGTGAAGATTGGAACAGATGCGTTAAATATGATATAACAGCCATGGAAGCAATTGATACCGACATATAACCTCAGGTGATAGGAACATATATAAAACAGTTGATTCTTGAGATGTTCTCTGAGCATTAACTTAGGGGAGAGATCCATTGAGCAGTGGCTTCCGGAGTGGCTTCCTGGGGTAAAAATAGTTACTACCACTACCCTTTCACCTATGCCCACATTCTACTCGTACTACGATGAGTATGAGACTTACGAGCAGTTGGTCTCTACCCAAACCTATTTATAAATCAGAAAGCCTTGCCAATGACATCCCGAGGGAAAAAGTAGGGATAGGGGGACATTAAAAAGACACCTACATGTATATGTCAATTATATTGTGTTGGACGAGGGCCTCCAGCTTTGAAGGCCTATCTTTTTACATCCGACCATCCTCCAACCTATCTCTCAAGTTATAGATCTGTCTTCCTACAATGTGTTGTTATCTTTACCTTTTCTAAATGAGAATTTAGTTCATGATACCTCCAATCATCATGATTATTATTGTTTTATGTTTTATTCATTATTTCTCTTCCCCACTTGATATAACTTGATTGATTGATTGATCGCCATATCTCTATATTGCAAGTATTCATTACATTCGATCATCCGAATGAAATCGGATCCATATTACTATAGTTTACCATTTATTATAATTAGATTTTAAAGAAAGTGCCCTGAGGAAACCTCTGACACTCAGCCATGATATATTAAAAGCCATCCTGTGTATTCTCTTAATACACTTGGAAACCAGTAGTCCTATTTCTGGAATTGCACATCTCCGAAGATTCATGTTTAATAAAGAATAAACCTTGTATTTATTTAGCAAATTGGAACTAATCCTTCGTTGTTCATTTCAGGATTTGAATGAAGGTGTGGGTATTTACAGAAAGACTGATACTCGCACAGTGCTCACAGACATGGGTTGTAAACCTGCGATAATCGAGATGGCGCCACGGGAGACAATGGCTGACATGATGCTGAAGGATGAGCAAGACAACCAAGTCAGCCATTCAAGTAAGACGTCCATTCACTGTCACAATTCTATGATTTTAGAAAAAAAAATCAAAAAAATCGTTGCGATAATTATAATTGCTGACAATTATAGTTATGAGAAATTCTCCATGCATAAAGTACCCACTGACTAGGTTGACTGAGTCCCCCGTCTGCTCGATTACATGCAATATCACTGCTAATAAATGGCAAAGATATACTTTATTGTTGAAGATTTCTATCAAATAAAAGTTTATTCAATTCAATTCAATTCAATTGAATACACCCGGCCTCCTCACTCGGCGACAATGTCTTTGATGTCAATGAATGGAAAAACGGCTCAGTGGACACGGGGCTTAAGCTTAGTAATATCAACTTTTACACCCATGGCCATCGGCAAGTGGAGATTGAAGCACTGATAGAATTTAATATATATGACAACTTCTCAGAAAACACCTCCAAGGTGCAGCATACCACTACGCCCTAAAGGGGTCAGGTACCAGAAAATGTACAATTGGCAGCTCTTCACGTTCATGAAATTCTGCTAAATTCGACTGAAAAATGATAAAATACTAGCTATATCTGAGTATATTTTGTATTGAGTCGATTCAAATAAAGGATTTGTTTGGTTATGTTGAACTGTGTTTTGAGTCTCATTTTTGCATTAAATTCGGGTTATTTAGGAAGGTTTCTAAATGTGAATTGTGAAAAGTGTCAATTCTATGTTTTCAGCCATTCAGCGCCTCACGGCCACCATAGACGACCTGAAGCGGCAGATGGGCACACTAGAGAGGAATCTTCAAGCACAGGTGAGGCATTCATGATCGATCGACCCCTTATTAGAAGAAAGATGCTGCCAATGTTAAAAGCCTTAACATCATTATTATGTGCGCCGTGGCCAGCGTAGTTACATCATTGATCTTATATCTGTATTAGCACTAAAATTATGAAGGTACACATCTGGTACATTTCCCCTTTCATTTAAACTTTTGATTAGGCCCACAATTGATCAAGATATGTTTTCTTTTTTTCAGACAAGAGAGACTGCTGACATGAAGAGCGCCCTCGTTAGGTGTAACATTTGTGGTAAGTAAAACCTAAACTTTGCTTAAGTAACTTTATGATACAAGTTAAAAAGGCGAAGGTTTGTGTTTGGCGTTTACTGTCTTCCCATTCTATCATCCTTGCCATATTCTTCTATTCGTTCGCTTATTCAAGGTTTCCCACCTCCTTTCCCCAAAATAAAATGAACCATATACTTAAAGACTATAATGATAAAGCTACTATATATCGAGATTTGTACATTAAAAGATTGGTCACCAAGGAAACAAATTGTATACAAGCCGGGAGTATTATGATGCCATACTGTAAGAATATATTGAAATAGAATACAGGGCTCCTATGAAAATCAATGTAAATTGAGATGAGTTCTGTAATAAAAAGAAATTTGAACAAAAAAAAAATCATAGTAAAGCGTTAACATCTAGAATTTTGGAAGCGCCTATAGATAGACATCAGCCTTTGGTCCATCCATTTTGCAAACTTGGTCTTGGGTTGATTTTGGTATCGAGTGGTTGTTACTGTAGTCAATCATGTTAGTTTTGATACATAGACACATGACCTTCCATCCCCACCATGCCTCCACATCCTGTGTACATTTCAGCACGTGCACGTCTTCCTGACTGGGTAGCCATAGTGAGAGTGAGTGGTCAGTTGAATACTCCGCCCCTCCCCCCACCCACCCACCCACCCACCCACCCAGGGTGAGGGTAAAACAGTGTACTTCATGATACAGGGCTTCATTTCATTTCTTTGCTTGGCAACACAAATATCCACAATGCTATTGGACACCCCATGACACGGCTGAACTCGTTTACGTTTACAGTACGACCTGGGGTTGCAATAGGGGGATTAAAATGGACACAACAAAGTTCGAAAATGAAGGCACAAGAGAAGTAATGTATGGAAAGCCATATGCAACTACTGACAAATCGCTAGAAATGTCGGCTACCCTCCATAGACTTACTATAGCGATACTTAAAAATGTCGGTAAGTGCGTCGGCAAGCTTTCCAACGCATCGGCCGACGTTTATATTTATTGGCCGATTTTTCGGGGGCACGAAATGAATTCTAAAGAAACATCGGTAAATTTCTGTAAATATCGGCTGTCATTACCGACATTGCTTTCTCCAGTTTAAATTACTCTTCCACGTAGCGCATAATGAACTTTGTCGGCCGATAAATCGGCGATAAGTCGATAAGGGATGAAAATAAGGGATGAAAAACGGAGGATATATGAATAAGATTTTCAGAAAATGTACAATGGGAGGCTCTACACATTTAGTAAATTCTGCTAAATTAAGCTGCAATTTAGTCCATATTAGGTAAATTCGAGCATATTTGGTATTGTATTGATTCTAGCAATCTGTTTGGTTAGGTTGAACTCTAAATTGAACTTTATTTTCGTCTGAAATTTGGGTTATTTGAGAAGGTTGGTGAAGTTGAATTGTACATTTTCTGAAAACCTGACTCATATATGTATTAGCTTTTCTTCATGAACAGAATTAAATTCAGCTTGGAATCTGACTTAATCAAATCTGTAAGTTTTGAGGGCAGAGGGTCTGAGGGAGGGTCTGAGGGAAGGGTGACTGAGGGAGGAGGGGGCCAATCTGTATTCTGAGGGGGCCAATCTGCGGGAGGAGGGTGTGTGGGAGGAGGGATTGAGGGAGGAGGGTATAAGGGCGGAGGGTATGGTGGGAGAAGGATGTGAGGGAGGAGAGTAAAAGGGCGGAGGGTATGAGGGAGAAGGGTGTGAGGGGGGGGTATGAGGGAGGTGGGTATGAGGGAGAAGGGGGTGAGGGAGGAGGGTATAAGGCAGAGGGTATGAGGAGGGAGGGTATAAGGGCGGAGGGTATGAGGGAAGTGGTTGTGAGGGAGAAGGGTGTGAGGGAGAAGGGTGTGAGGGAGGAGGGTATAAAGGCGGGTATAAGGGAGAAGGTGGGTATGAGGGAGGAGGGTGTGAGGGAGGAGGTCTCTCGTCTCTTGTCCCTCATCTCTTATCTCTCATCCCTCATCTCTTGCCTCTCATCCCTCATCTCTTTTCCCTCATTTCTCACCTCTCGTCCCCCATCTCTCTTATTTACCGATAAATCGGCCGACAAATCGGCCGATGATCGGCCAACTTGGAGAAACTTTAGAAATATTGTAAATTTAAAAATAAAATTGCCGACAATGTCGGGGCATAATACCGACTATCTGAAAATTACCAACATAGTCGGATTTACACTCTCTCTGTTACCGATTTGTCGGAGTTTTTTACCGACTTTTCATCCGATTTGTCGGTAGTTGCATATGGCTTTCCATAGTAATGCCTATGTCCACTTAATTATTTCATCTATAATAAACGTGATCAGCCTTACAATATGTTCATCTTGAAAGATGTTACTGGTAAATGGTTTGCATCATGAAAAGGATAAAGACTAAATAGTTACGTCTTAGACGTCTCAGAGCGTATGGACGTTTTCAACCACAGCCACATATCCCACCCTGCCCCGTTGTTATGGAATACTAAACCTTTCTATCTCTAAACATCCACTGTGGGCCTACTAAAGACCCAGGGTCACTCCGCAAGGGTCAGTTTCAGAACCAGTGATCAACCAGAAGGACCTCTCTTATTATCTATAGATTCTTCCTTGGTTGAAGATATTTTACCTGGACGATTGCTTCAACAAGCCTCTAGTATAATTTTGTTCACCCTTTCCTCCTGGATACATCCTCAGACTCAAATCCAAAGGACAATACATAAAAGGATATATAGTTCTTTTAAAGACAACTGGTGGTCAACAATTGCTTGTCCAAAGGCCATGCACATCCACGTTGTTAGCAGTATACCGTGATAATATAATTTGTGCCAACGTTTAATCAGATGAATGGATATCTGGAAATATTTAATCCAAAGAGATCCTAATATAACTATAAGCATCTATCCTGCTGTTCCTACACGTTCCTACCATCGATCATTCGGGATTTCATAGAGAGACCTGTCATTTTCTTATAAAACCCTCATAAAGGAAGGAAGGAAATGGGGAACGTGATAGTGACCCTTTGTTTCTTTATTTTCCTGTTGCTACAAAGCATGGAACTGGAAGCCCTTGAGATCGCTGTATTCAACATGACCTTCCATAGTATGTTTTTCATATACATAGACAAATTGTCTATAACTTTATTTGCCATGCATGTGTGTTCTTGACAATTGACTTTTTCCAGCTAGGAGCGCTGAGTGAGGGCACATGCTGCAGATTAAAGGGGCTATCTACATCGTTACTTGTTTAAATGTATTTGAAAGTATTCATTGGCATTAAGCAGTCCTCAACTCCCTGGCTATAACAGAGTTTCTCTTCAATTATGCTGGAATACTTGCAGTGATTCATTCAGACAGTTAGTCCCCTAAATCAGAAGTTTTACCCGAGGGCCATATTTATCCAAAGATTCAAATCTGCCTATAGAATGTCTCATGCTGAAAAATACGAACCATGAACAGACTAAGCTAGGACAGAGGCTGTCCATTATATCATATTGCAGTTTTAATAGTTATATTTAAACAACTGTGTTTTAATATTCCAGATTTTGGACGTAACCCCTGTGAGCCCAATCCCTGCTTTAGAGGGGTACAATGTACAGATGCAGGGAGTGGTAACTTCAGGTGTGGCCCCTGCCCACCAGGTTACCGTGGCAACGGCCAGGAGTGCCAACGCGTCACCACCTGCCGTGATAGACCCTGCTTTGACGGTGAGTTTCACATCAATCTTTTATCCATAGTTTCTGTCTCGTTTCAGTATTTACCGTTATAGTTATAATTAGGTCTACTAGTTGCACCATAATTTCTGTCCGTACAGCTTTTTATGTTATTTATTTGCTTTGCTCTGAAATCTGTTCTTTTTAAAAGTTCCGTTATCTTTGTTTATGTGTCTTGTTTTTGTCTCTTTGTGTTTATACTTTGTTTCGTCTATTACTCATGTGCTTTCTCAATTCTACTTCTTCCTATTTTCTCTCTATATATGAGTATCTTCAAGTATGCTCTGCATTCTAGCCCCATGGAACTCTATAGAAATCATATATCAATATAATTATATATGGTTTCAATTCCGACTTATTGGGTGTGTCTATGTTGCCAAGCTGAAACTTTTGTTATCCATTATCACCATGGAAACCATGGAAACCATTTTTTATTTCAAAATAACATTTCCGATATTCAAAGAAGGCACTAGTCCAGGGTTTTCTAATGTCATGAATGTAATCAATACCAGTAATCGATAACGCCGCTACAAATTTGGGGATATTTCATGGGATGACGTTGATTTATTCATTTATATTCCTCCTTTTTAATGAAGCCTGGCAACATAGAGTTTCTAGATTATTCTGTGTGTCCTAAGTGTTCTAGTATAGATTTACATTTTGTATGTGAATTGTGGTCAGGATGTGGCTTTACGCGAAGTAAGTATGTATATATGCACATGGGTCGGGTGGCCAGGATATGTACAGCTGGATAGATGTACATATTTTCTTTTCATTTTGCAAACAGACCTGAACCGTGGGGAACCTTTTGAATTATTTTGAACTGTGTCAAATATTTTTATGTCTTTTTTTAATCACGCTAAATTTCCATTTTTTTCCCGATTCTCTTAGTTTTGATTTTGCTTAATTTGTGTCGATTGTACTCCAATTGGATATTTTCCTGGGGCCCATACCAATAGTATAAATGAGCAAATCCACCATTTGGTCGTCATTTGACCCTAAAATCATCTTTTGCGTATTTGAATGGAAAAAAATGATTGGAGACATTTTTCAATAGTTTTATCATATCCGCCCGCCTGAAATACATCAGAAATACCCCCCATTTACATAAATCTTCCTAAGATTATATGCATGGGGGTCGAAAAACTAGATTTTAGGGCCTTAAAAATGAAGAAAAAATAGGGGAGACCCAATAAAATGATGAAAATAAATAAAAATGTTTAGTCAAACATAGTTTAAACTTATTTTACCATTGTGCCTTGACCCTAGCTACTATATGATCTGTTTTTTATTTGTTTCCAATGGCTCTTTGGTATAACAAAAGTGTAAAAATATGTTGGGAAGTCTAAATGTCAGCGTCACGTGTGGAAAATAAAATTAGAAATTAGAAAAAAAATTAAAAACATGGGTGATCAATACATACTAATTTGGGCCATTCTACATGCACTTGATGTATTTAGAACAAATCTGTTTGGATATATTTTCATATTTTGGAATAATAGGTAATAACATAGGGGTTGGGAAGCTTTTCTGTCAGCGTCACATGTGTATTGTTATTCTACCTCATTTAATAAATATTATGAATTAATAATTTATAATATTCATAGAAATGAGTCGATGCACATACTTCATTTCAAATACAAAAAATCCACCCAGATTCTCTGCAATCAGAAGGTAGGATGAGAAATGTGTCAGCGTCACGTGAGTATTCCACACGTGACGCTGACACTGACGCTGACATTGACACTTACACTGTGTTGTTGGGACATACAGAGAATCTATACATAAATCTCTAAAGATTTTACCTATAAATACTCAAACATAACTCACATACATCCTTCTTGAACAACCAATACATGTATTCATTCAAGTCAACTTAAAAAGAAAACAAAGAGGAACAAATATTATATATTTGTGTATATTCCAAACATAATCGGTTATATATGTTTATAGGCAGAGGGTCAATGTCCTGTCATCCTTGCCGCTGCCATTATAATTAATATTACTGGAATGGTTATTTGGCTATAACTTTCCTTCTAATTGGAATATTTTCACAATCTGAAAAGTGTTGCCACCCTTATTGTTAGACCGATCGGGTACACAATAGTTCAAAACATTATTTGCATATTCTATTTATTTATTTTTAATTTAAATCCTCATTTATGTACAAATATGTACCAATCTTTGGTGCCATTATTATCAGAATTCTGATCACAGATTCTATCAGGCTGCCCTGACTACAATATTCATCATTAACCTTCCCAATTTCGTCTATAACATCAGCAATATATGTAGTTTATATACGAAAAAGAATAAATCAATAGAAGCAATTCTAAAAAAATGAGAATTTTCAGTCATGGATGGCCAAATGACGACCATTTGGTGGAATTGCTCAATTTATATGCATTCATTCAACTCACACTTTGCGCACACACATACATACTCACGCTATTTATATTGGATCCCAATACAATCCCCCTAATTGGTCTTCCTTTTCCGTCCAAGATTCCTCCGATTCTGAAATAATTCTTTGAAAACGTATTCACTGCTCATAAACACCCATAAAGTGTTAGAAATGTTTTGATATTGTTTTCTCCAAATCAAATAAATCAAACTTGTGGGATATCCATTGCATTTCCCTTTAATTCAAATATAAATTGTGTCCTACTGAAATTAAAAGCTTTTTAGTCCGCCAAATAAACAAATCATTTTCACCCACCGCATTCATATCTCATCCAGAGTACATGACAAATGGTTCTTTCCGCTATAGGGACATGATAGCTTTTAATTCGCATGTTTTGAAACAATACTTATTATCAGCTGTAAATGATACCTGCTATGACCCTCTTGCTTTCAAATAATAATGACTCACATCGTCACTTGAACAACTCTTTTAAAATATGAACTCATATGTGTATTTACATCTCTACAACTATGACAGAAGAGTGCAAACTCTGAGGTTTCAATATCGTGGCTGCTTTAATGGGAGCTACATTTTGTGTAATTTTATGGAATAATAAGCCTATAATATTGCTGCCGTTATACCACGGAAACTCGCAATACTCTGAATATCAATACCTGCCATTTGATGTAAAAGTATACTTTACTACCTATACGCATATAACTGTTACACCCTTCTTTCTTTATGTGTTGCTTCTATAAATGATAAATAACCCTTAAATAGTGATCATATAGTAAAGTTATATATATATATATATATATATATATATATATATATATATATATATATATATATATATATATGTGGATTCTCGTTATATAGTCATTAATCTCAGCATCGTACATCATTCTAATCATTCCTGTACAGACTATGTCTAATATTATAATTATAATTTGGGTTTTACTTTGATAAGCGCTTCTACCCTTTAATACTTACTATTTAACTCCAAAATAAGGAATCAGGACACTCAATTTAACTAGAAGTACATCTTTTCTCCAGTATATTCAAATGATATATTGTAGAGATGTCCATCGATCATTATTTCCTGTTCTCATTGTAAAATATCACAAAGCTAAGAAAGGTTCTGATATAGATACATAGTAAATTAATATGCGCCCCTTAACCCAAAGATCGCTGTTCAAAGTACTTGAATTAACATTTACATGTATTTGTCCACCATGCAGGTGTTACATGCTACGACCAGGCCAATGGCTACTACTGCGGCCCCTGCCCAGATGGCTATACTGGTGATGGCTCCCGAAATGGCTGCCGACCGGACAGGATTAGCTGTGACAGGTCACCTTGCTTCCCTGGTGTCCAGTGCCAGGACACCCGCAACGGCTTCAGATGTGGACCGTGTCCCAATGGATACACTGGTAAGGACACATTTCGAGAAGTTCGTATAAACTTTATAATGAAAAGGTCTATAGGAGATTAACCAGTAATCCAATGACCTTATTTAAATTTCAAGATCAAATAAAAACTGCTAATCAATTAATCAATCAATCGTGGAAACCATGAATGTGCCGTAGATAGGGGGAATTTATATTTTCAGAAAATTGATTAAAGCATTCGATGAAGAGTTTAAAAGAGAATATACCCAGAACATTTTCTTTCCAATAGCAAGTTCTCATAATGCCGTATTGTTTTTCTCATAATTTCATCATCAAACTTATATCGTTGGGGGTGAATGATATCTGTTTAAAATTAAACATTTCCCCCTAATGCGGATTTATGATTAACCAGATGAATTATTTATCCTCAGTTTACGTACATGTATCATTCGTATAGTACCAATATCATTTTCTTATTCATTTCATATTATGAGTATGTCGACAACTCTGAAATCAATTTTTCTTTTCTTTCTAATTTATTGGCACTCGATCGTTCATAAATATGTATCTCTATTTCAATATTCTATCACCCACTGTATTCACAATGTTTCTCTTATTCCAGTCTGTATGCCATTACTTTGTATACATGTATTTTTAAGGATTATTTAGGGACGTATTTTTTAATAGACCCTTCCTCTTTTTTCCCCATTATTTCCTTGACCATACCGTTTATACTTCCTCTAATTGTGAACTAATGATCCTAATTCGTGATCAAGATATCTTAATCAAATGTCCCATTATATCATATAGATTTATTTTGCATTTTGACTCCGTATCATCATAAGATATATAACTTTTTTCGATTTATTTCTTCGTTGACACAATTAGGTTTCAAATCCTTTGTGACTATCTCAAGTAAATCAAGAAACATTATTTCTAAACAAGAACATAAAAAAGGAAAGATATTGGCCTCAAACACTGATGAATTCTAATTAGTTTTGGAAATTGCAAATGGAAATTGCTGAGTCATGTTTGCCTGCCTTGCCCTCTACTCCTCGTGTCAGGTGACGGTACTCGTGAGGGTTGCAAACCTTCCGCCGGCTGTGACTCTTCTCCATCTCCCTGCTACCCAGGAACTTCTTGTGAAAATCGACCCGAGGGCCCAAAATGTGGTCCCTGCCCCCCTGGTCTCACAGGCATGGAGGTTTTATTTGTCTCTCAAAGCTTCCTCCTCAAATCCTCTGTGTTTGTCAAAGCCTGCTATCCACTGGCCTAATTATTGTCCCAATTTTCGATCTGCAGTGTTCCTCCATACATTGACTTATTATATTGCTTTCTTCTGTATGTTGTTGTAAAATTTGGCCAGTGAATATCGGGCCTTAATCATCATACCTTCCCTTCAAATGCATTCTATTACATCAATCTCATGGATACTTTTTACATGTAAGCTCAACGTCTCATCATCACATGTACCTGCTTCACACAAGTCCTATGCACTCTCTCTAAAACTTCTGTATCAGGTGACTAAAAATTGCCTCAGCAGCAACATTTCGCACAACAAAAACGTCCTAATGATTCTCCTTCTTCAAATAGTTTTCATGTTGACAAATACCCTATTTGACAAATACCTTAAACTATTTGACAAATACCCTCAAATATAGCCTAGGGACTGAGAACATTCTATCAATTCCATCAACCACCTTTGAATTTATAAGAAAAAGACCTTGGTTGATACAGATCTTTTCATGTTTCCGATTAGTTTTTAGTTGCTTTTTCCCTATTCCCAAATAAGTTATACCTACATTCGTTTATGCTGTTTTCACATTGACACATACTTTAACTCCTTCTCACTCCATTCACCCACCTTATTAGTGCTACCCCTTCTACCCTTTCCCTTCCTGGCTTCTTCGTCCACCTCCTACCATGCTGGGTTTTTACTTTATGATGTGAACAGGCTATACATGTCTTGGTCATCTTTTAATTGAACTGAATCCTTCTCCATCGCGGGATGAATAAGACGAGAAAGAACTTTGACTCTTGCATATTGAAGAAGCTCAAAACGTTTTTCTCTATTAATTCAACTATGTACCAAGCTATTATCTTTGCTTGCTTGACATCCTTGCTTGATTTCAAGTATGCCCAGTTCCTTCCTGATGGTATTTGGTACTGTTGCATTAGATTTCAGGTATTAGTGTGTCGCTTATAAAAGATAGATTGCAAACATTGTTGTAACATCACTGTCATCGGTTTGTGTGTACAATGCTTGTGTTTTCTTGTTGGCTGTAATTGATTTCAAATGAGAAATATATCGTTTTGAATTGTTATTGGAACATCTATTCAAGACTGTGCATTGATTCCCTCCAGATAGGAACTTCTTTGGAATCTAGGATTCGCTTTTTTGAAAAACGATTCTTCATTGTGTGTATATGATACCATACAATTGTAGGCATTCGGACTAAAAGTGCATTGCTAGATAACTGTGAAATTAATTCCTGTGTACAAATAGTAAAACATAAACCTTACGTATACATGATAATGCTTCATGGTTATTTAATGGTATAGACAATTTGATATAAATGAGAAGAATCATTTCATACAAGGGTAATAAGGAACAAATATTTAGTATTTTCAATTTTAACATTTTAAGTATTTCATTTAGTTCTCCTTAACCTCTCCTTAACCTCAGATTGCAACTTCTGAACCAAGGGAACAATTGGAGCAATCCAAGCTCTCAGTCATAAACGCTCTCTCTTTATATGCCTGGACCAGGAATCTATTATAATCATTTAAATTTAATTATATTTTCTTATGTGTCTTTATTCGCGTCTTGTTCAAGCTATCCCCTCGATTGCCTGTTCGAAGTATTTAGATTTTATTGGGCACGGAATTAATTAACTTGAATTATTGATGGACGGAAATCCTATGAATGTATCCAAATGTGTGTTTTAAATGTTTCACGCTAAGAGACAGGCCTAAATATATTATCAGATTATTTACGCAACAAATTTGCAGTTTATCATTGAATCGGCTACATCACAAATGGTCCTTTCCAAATTACAACAATGAATATGTTTTCTCTATTTGTGGATCCCTATGACTTGGTTCAAAATAGTACAAAACATTTTACAAAGCAAAATATAGATGCTTTATTATATAGGTCAAGTATAGGCCTACATTTTAATTTTAAGCATTTCCGTGACAGGCATCATTGGTCTACCATTGGATTAAGCCAGTGCGTGTTTCTTTTGTGTCTAGAAATAATAAATAATTGTTATTGTATTCTTTTTCTTGGGGGAGTGATCTGTAGTTGTGCGCTACCAGAGTGTTGGGAGATTTATGAAAGACTCTGTGAAGATACAATGATACATAATGAAGATGACTTCTAATAGCAGTATATATAATAATGCAGGTGATGGAACTAGGAACGGCTGTAGAAGACTTTCATGTTCTGATGGCGTCTGCTTCCCCGGCGTTGAGTGCCGAGAGTCACGTAATGGCCCCCGCTGTGGAGATTGTCCTCCAGGCTACACAGGTGAGAATGTAGACTGCTCATTCTTTTATCCACTATTCCCTGTGTAGATGTTCTCGACCAAACCATTATTTACCCAGGTGGGGTAATGCATGTGGGCACCTTGGAGACATTATGGTCATCCGATCAACCTGAAAAGAGGTGAAAGTCTAGCACTTGTTGTTGAAATATGATCAACAATGAAACAACTTTTTTTTTGCAGCTGAGCTACTAAATTTATATACTTTTCCATTTGTATTTATCATGGTACAGGTATTATTTTATATTTATTCATATTGTTTTTATTCTCGTACTAAAGGGGTGCGTGCACTGTTGTGAAAATCCTCTGTATACAGAGGATTTTCCCACTGGACGTCTAGATTGCCTAAAGACAACACAACATTAAATCAATTTCATTTGTACACTGTATCACTGACCAACAGTCATTCCAATTCGAAACAAGAGTCATTTGTTGGCAGCAGAGTTGCCAGCTGATTTTGGGACCCAACGGTCACTCTGTAGTGGCCTACAGACATGTTAATATATTAAAGCTGCTTTCTCAGCAGTTACAACAAATACTATCTTATCAAATGTACACAATGTTTGACCAACTGGAGTTAAGTTATCAATAATTTGCTGTTTTTTTATGTGTTTATGTAAGTATTTGAAGTTGAATTGGCTGTAGAATTGAGTGATAATGATTAAGTGAAGTGAGCACAGGACACACATTCTGTGTGTCTCCGAAATATAATTGTGGACTTTATTAAAATATTCTACCGTTGTTAACTAAAATAGCTTTAACTGACATTCATTAAAAGAACATACCGCACTCAGTACAATGGTACCTCAATAGGTTCTTTATTAAATAAAAACATACCTGTAGTTCAGAAATATCCCTAGTATCTATTACAACCTTGATGGAAGCATTTGAAATGTCCGAAATAGGCTTAATACAAGATTCATGACTGCCACCATTTTCGGGAACATTACCCACAATCCTCCTTGATTTTGACGTCATCAATGCTGCAGCCTGTCTTCTTCCGCACCGGCTTCTGCACCGGCCACGTGAGCTGGGGGTGTGGTCGGGTTGAAGTTTGAATCAGGTTTCCCTCCATTCAGATCCCTAATAAGCCATTTTCTTTGCTAATAGTGAGTGAGAGAGGCTAAAGTGTTTTGTTATTGTGAGCGATAATGGGGGGCCGACAAGACTGTTGTCACTTCCGTTTTTTGCAAGGCTTGTTTACTCCTTACAGAACACCTTCTCTTTTATAAAATTACACTTCAAAAAGTGAAATCTGGTCATGAATAGCATGTAGAGATTCAGATCTAATGAGAACATACCTACTTTTGCTATATATCATTGCAAAAACTCCTGTAGGAGGAGGAGAATGACCACGGTGCACTCGCCATGCTATCATGGCTGTCCAGATTGGCTCATGAGTGACGTCACAACTTCTCCGAAGATGTCTGCCTTTATTAAACAACATAATCCAAGATTCTAAGCCCTCCAGGACTCTTACTGTTCATCATATTTATGTTCGAACCTAGCTGACATTGATTTTACCTCAAGAAGTAGGGATAGGGCTATTATGATACTGAAGGCGGTGCTTTCTTTTAATATTGCTAATACCTCATCCGATACCTAATATATGAGGAAATAAGGATTTGTTTCATGAGTGAAAAAACAACTTATGTCGTCACATGAAATGAATAGGAAATCTAAATAGATCACATAAAGGGAGAGCATGCAGCTTCCATGGTGAGTTCTCATCTTAGTGAGCAATACCTATTCCTAAAATCCCAATTTAGCCTCATGTATGCCTACTTTAAGTTTGTATTATCTGATTTCATTAATGAGCAGCGGGTCAGCTTAAGTTTTTAAACAGCGTAGTCTGTAATTTCCCTTCATTTTTGCCATATTTTGGTGTGTTTTGCCAGGGATTAGGCATATTAAAGAAGAAGTAATTAAATAACATTAGAGCTCTCTCAAAACCTTTATATCACTCCTTCCTATCATTAGATATGTGCATCCCAGGTTATATTTTTCCGTACTTTTGGACCATTTGTATTTGACTCTTGATGAAGTACAGCATAATATTCCATTTTCACACATGTAAAAAGACATCTTCAGATCATGAAGTCTGAAAAGTTCATGAAACTCTAACAATATGTATCAAACCTGAATTCGTTTTGATCCTTACACAAGTGTTTAGTTTTTCATACCTATATCACAGACTTGTAATTGCAAGTCTGTGTTAATATATATATCTATATCTGATTAACTTAATCTTCTCTGCAACATACGTAATATCTGCCCAACCAAGTCGTCCAGCTGTCCCCCAAACCTTAATTGACCCTTACCATATCTGGATGCTCTGGTTGACCAGGTGACGGTTCCAGGGATGGGTGTGTCATAGCCACATGTCCACACGCCTGCTACCCTGGTGTGACATGCACAGAGTCGCGCCTCGGCATCCGCTGTGGCCCCTGTCCTCCAGGACTTACAGGCATCTGGATAATAAATATTATTTCCAGCTTCCACCCTGCTATTGCCTCTCTTATTTAAATATGACCAACTCTAGGCATACCAGCTGGCTAGCTTCCTGAAGGCTCAGCCTTTATATAATAGGGAGGTTCAGCAAGTCTAACCTATACATAAACCATATAAAATGTAAACATATCCTTAACTCACAAACATACGTTATACAAACATACGTTAAAAGGAAGCAAATGGGTACATATATTTTATGGAAATACATTTGCTTGCGGAATCTCCCTAATATCGCCGAGCTATTCCATATTAATTTTTATTTGTTGAAGATTATTTCGGAGCAAAAAGCCAACCAGTAGTCTTTGCTTGGTCTACTTGAAATACTCTTTCTGATTACTGTGTTACTTGGTCGTCTAATGTCACGTCGGTTTTGTAAGACTCTAGAATTAAATATATCTTTACTTGCTTCGAAGAAAATGTCTATATAGAATATTCCACATAATGGTGAATAAAGCCACGTTGAAAAAAGAGTCTAAAGCATAATGAAGTTGCTTACAGTACTGCATTGTATGTAGGCAGTATTATTGCTTCTGTGTGTTTTGAAATTTTATCTCTATTCTTTTCTCTATCGAATACCATCCTTTGAAATTAGAGTAAAACGAACGATCTGGAAAGTAGGATTTAATGGGAAAAGTATTCATATTTGTGTCGCCTTGCATTCATGAGAGCATTTTTAACTGTGTAGTCCTCAACAATGTCAAAGAGTCCAGTCTCGTCTTTTTGTTTTGTCTTACTATCAATCTTTTATTGTTAAATCGATACTTTTATCATTGCCTTGTATGTTTTCAACATGATCTATTTCTCTTTTTGCTTTATACACACCTTGAAATGCCTTCCACATACATGTGCTATTGTTCATTTCTGTTGACATTTCTTTCTTTTTTTATGTAAAATATCTCAAGAGCTTGTTTACTGTTATAACCATGCAAGCCTTACTTGGAGACAAATGCTATAATTAGCGGTTAAAATCCTATTGGGCCCTAGTTCACATAGGACTGCAAACAATGTTGACAATGTGGTTTTCTCTAAGGAAATAAAAATCCTATCTAAAGCATCGTATCTCGGATTATGATTAAAGATTCATATCATAAATACTATTATTCCTTGTTTGCAATCCTATTGAAGGGGTACCTTACGAATTGTATCTATTAATTTTGTTATTTCTATCATCTTTAATTTCCACATAGGTTTTGTTGATATTTGTTCATGAATTTTAATAATTGCTTCACTATTTGCAAATTGTTCCACAAAGAATTGTGTTTATTGCCCTGGTTATCGACTGGTCATTGATCCTCGGTTGCCACTGTCAGCTACTGTCATGATAATATACATGTATCATATAGCAAGAACAGCATATATATAATATCATATATTAAAATAATTTATTCTAAATATCCACAGTATACAAAACTGTATTTACCTATATACATTCTACATGAACAGTCATGTCGAATAAAATAGTTGTTTATGTACCGTATTACAATCATCATCATCGATATTGACCATTCCTAACACTTAAATCTCTTCCTGACACAAGTATATTTGATTTTTGCCAGGTGATGGTACTAGGGATGGTTGCAGCAGGCATTCATGCAGAGATAAACCTTGCTTCCCCGGTGTCTCGTGTCAAGATACATCAAGTGGCCCCCGTTGTGGTCCCTGCCCTGCTGGATATAGTGGTAGGGATTTATTCATACCAGCTTATCACACTTCAGCTCCTCTTCCAGACATTACTTATTACCTGTTACTTTATAGGTTATGGTACTCTATGTATAAGAACTCTTGATTAGATATTATTCGAATACAAGAATTACTATTACTTCTATATTTCGGTGTACTTGCTATACTTTGAACATAAAGCAGATCATCTGCGCATCAAAAGCGACGGCGACTCCAAATCTAAGTGAGATGATACATCCATGACCGTCTTCAACTGCCTATTATTCCTTCCTGATCCCGAGTAAAAATGAGTGAATGTGTGAGTTCTCCCCAATATACCTTTGAAAACCCCACTGAACGTTTGCAAACTATTATTGGCAAACATTTTTACGATTACTACTGAGAAAATATCCATGCATGTACATTGCAAGAACATTCAGGCATTTGGCATACATATATTTTCCTCACTGGCACACATATGACACAAATATGTTTTCCCCCTGAAACATATATTAGAAATTTCAGCTTGGATGTTTTGAATGGAATATTTAGATATACTAAATCTCCGCTACCCATCCATATCATTAATAAGGGTTGCCTCAGAGGACTGCTGTGTTCAGAGTATAACATTATAGTACATGGTTAACTGTTGCTATGCTCTCCCACCAAATTCTATGCTGCAGCATGTATCACCTTACCTTTACAGCATTGGGTACTGTGCTTTATCTATCATTCAAAATTACTTCAGCTCTTACGCGATGGGCTGAAAAAGGTCCTGATTAGGTTCCTGAGGGCCAAATGTTTAGTATATATAAGCACACATATATACGTTAAATGTGGTTCAATGGGAGACTTACTATGCTTTGCTGCACGGACAGGTGACGGAACTAAAGACGGCTGTCGAAGACTCAGCTGCAGGGATAGACCTTGTTTCAGAGGTGTTACCTGTCAGGACACCCGGAATGGACCTAAGTGTGGTCCGTGTCCAACTGGCTACACAGGTCCGTTTGTATTTACATTCCATCCTCTTGTTCATTGATGTTGCTTAATTAGAATTCATATTGATCGATATGTGTTGTATTAACCCAGATGTTCCAAGAAAACTGATTTCTGACTTTGTAAGTTGCTGGCACTGTATCAAGCGTTGGGTTTCACATTTGTCAACCACCAATGTTGTCAACCACCTGAATTTCGTTATATATTCAAAGTTAGATCTCACTACTTGTTCGAATGCATTGACACTTTTTGATATTCACTGTTGTATGTTCACACACTGTGCACTGTCTTCACTATCTACTGGTTCCTTTGACCAGTTCAGATTAGGTCCATTCACCATTTTAACAGAGAAGTTATTTTGTCAGGGGATGGTACCAGGGATGGATGTCGACCATTATCTTGCGCGGATGGCCCTTGCTACCCTGGTGTACAATGTCGCGATTCAAGAAGCGGTCCACGTTGTGGCCCTTGTCCTCCTGGCCTCACAGGCATGCTACACAACTCATTACCTAGTCTATTGATTTTCATTCTATGGAACTTTCGCACTTCTTTCCTCATTCTATAAATTACTCATGTCGATCCAAAGCTCCCCCTGATATCTCTGTATTCTTACAATCGCTTTCAACTTTTCGTGCCGTTTAGACTCAATCTTTTATACCTACAACGTCACCTATGGTAATTTATAGGTGATGGAACCAAGGAAGGCTGTAGGAGATTGACATGTGGAGATAAACCCTGTTTCCGAGGAGTTGAGTGCACAGACACAAGAAATGGCCCGAAATGTGGGCCATGCCCTGAAGGATATAAAGGCATGGAATTATATAGATTTTGAAGATATAGTTAACCTGCAATTCTTTTAATTCAATCTAATCAATTATAGCCATAGGGCCACTTCTTTTATACCCCAGTACATTATTATTAAGCTAAAGCTGGATCTACTCTAAGGAAATCATGGGACTGATTTGCATTTCAGGCTATTTTAGGTTCCCATTGTAATTTTCTCATTGTTAGACTCAACAATGATCGCAGTAATACATTTCAAATTTCAAATAAATCTCAACCAAATCTGATGCCTCATGGTCAATCAGTAGCATGGTTACCTTCATGTAGGACTAGTTCAGTAGATTTCCTAACCTCATTGCCTCAAACGACCCCAAGGATAGGGATTCTGAAAACTTCCTTCAACTACACTTTATCTTTCTCTGTTCTGTCTTGAACTTGCACATGTGTGCCATGTACATTCACACCGTAGTTAAGACACTAATTTTGGTATTTCAAACTAAAACATGCTGGCCACGGTCTAACAGTAATCATTTTAAAGTGATATGTGAACTTGTTGATTTGGACATTTTATTCAGTTCTGTTTGTTTGGAGCATGAATTTATATATAACCTTAAATTTACCCGACCTGCAGGTGATGGAACAAAGGATGGATGTAAGGAATCTGAACCGTCTTGTTCTGACCGACCGTGTTTCTCAGGTGTTCGATGCCAGGATACAAGAAATGGTCCGAAATGTGGTCCTTGCCCCCCCGGATATACAGGCATGACCCATGACACTTTTTTTATACTGATGCATTCACAACAATAAGCGCATTTGCTATAGCTTTTTGGTAAATGATCCATTTTTCACACAGACAGCGACAGATTGTGCATGCTTGACCAGTGATTAATTTAAGAGATAAGGCTCAATGAGTATCAATTTAGCAATGAGTGTTACCCATTATCCGTTCACTGAACTACAATCAATCATCCAGTAGAAGACAGTAGTGTAATTTGTATCTTACCTACTTGTTCCATATGAGTGTTTTTATAACCATAATTTTGCTAACCAAGGTAATGGTAAAAGATGTGATAGAGTGTTGCCTTCATGCGCTAATAGGCCCTGCTACCCTGGTGTGACATGCAGAGACTCTTATGCTGGTCCTACATGTGGTCCCTGTCCCACTGGATTCACAGGCATGATTCATAGTATATTTTTAACCAAATGTTTATTCAATTATTTAGATGTTTTCACTTTTATTTCCAAGAAGTTTCCAAGAAGTTTCCAAGAATTCCATTCCAAATTACTTTTCAAGAATTGCACCAAACAAATACATTTCTCACATCAAATAATATTGGATTTACCAATATCTAAAACCATACATTACATCAAAATCGAATAATGTTTTATTTCTTAATCCATTTGGAAGTTAGCATAACATTGGAGAAATATATGTAATTGGAGGCCCTGATGCTATAGATATAACAAAATGTACATAGTATATTAAACATGTTGCCTCCTAACAATCACAGGTGATGGAACCAGAAATGGTTGTAGGCCCACTGGCCCTACTTGTGCTGAAGGGCCATGCTTCCCTGGCGTCCGTTGCCAAGACACAAGAGATGGTCCAAAATGTGGACCTTGCCCCCCGGGATACACAGGCATGATTTTGGCCATTTTTCATTATCATTGGTATTGGCTCTATGGGAATACCACAATAGTAATTTTCTTACCAGAAAATACTGTAAATAGTATATTCCATATAGACAAACTGGGTATAAACTTTAAGAGAAGGTCATAATCACTAAAACCAAATTAACTACAATTTAATGGCCTTTAAGCATTTAAAGCTAGTCTTATTCTGTAAACTTGCAAAGGTTTCACTGTTGGTTGATAGTTATTTGAGACTCCTTGTCTAACATACCTCCAGGTGATGGGACAATGCGTGGATGTCGACCTCTCTTGGCGCCAGCGTCTTGCTCTGACAGGCCTAGGCCCTGCTATCCTGGAGTTAAATGTACTAACACAAGGCACGGGCCACAGTGTGGGCCTTGTCCCCCAGGCTTCAAAGGCATGACTTCATTTATTCTGCCTAGAAACATACTCAGCTTATATTTAACTCAGACTCACTCTTGACATAGAGGAAGAGCTGAATTCTTAAGTATAGGATCATTGTCATGGGAAGACTAGTGTTTGGGATAATGGTTTAGTCTGGTTGGATTATCAGGCATGATTCATAGCATTATTCTTAACAAATTTGTAGTAGATTACATTATATCAAAATCGAATATTGTTTTAAGCAATCTATTATTTAATTCAATTAGAAGTTAGGCCCTGATGCTATAAATATAACAACATGTACATAGTATATTAAAAATGTTGCCTCCTAACAATCGCAGGTGATGGAACCAGAAATGGTTGTAGGCCCACTGGCCCTACTTGTGCTGAAGGGCCATGCTTCCCTGGCGTCCGTTGCCAAGACACAAGAGATGGTCCAATTTGTGGACCTTGCCCCCCGGGATACACAGGCATGATTTTGGCCATTTTTCATTATCATTGGTATTGGCTCTATGGGAATACCACAATAGTAATTCTCAAACCAGAAAATACTGTAAATAGTATATTCCATATAGGCATACTTGGTACAAACCTATAGAGAAGGTCATAATCACTAAAACCAATTAACTCCATATTGATAGCCTTCAAGCATTTAAAGCTAATCTTATTTTGTAAACTTGCAAAGTTTTCACTATTGGTTGATAGTTATTTGAGACTGCAGTGTGGTTGTCTAACATACCTCCAGGTGATGGAACAAAGCGTGGATGCCGACCACTATTGGTGCCAGCGTCCTGCTCAGACAGGCCTAGGCCCTGCTATCCTGGAGTTAAATGTACTGACACAAGGCACGGGCCACAGTGTGGGCCTTGTCCCCCAGGCTTCAAAGGCATGACTTCATTTATTCTGCCTAGAAACTTACTCAGTTTTTTAACTCAGACCCACTCTTGCCATAGAGGAAGAGCCCATTTCTTAAGTATAGGTTCATTGTAATGGGAAGACTGCTGTATAAGACAATGATTTAGATCAGAGTTTTTCAATACAGAATACTATGCAAAAAGTTACCCACATAAAGTTTTTGTCTGAGTTAAGGAAATGAGTGCAAATGTTTTGGTCCCTGGCATTGGTCACACAAACATAATTGAAAACTTCTTGGTCAATTATTAATTCCAATTCGATGAAAGTAATTATGAGGTCACCATATCGGGATACCACTGGGCCATATGAAATAGGTACATGAGCCTGTGACCAAAACTAAGTGAATAACACGGAATAGAGCTTCTATTGCATTAACATAAAGGCTGATTACCAATATTGCATGATGTCCTCATTTCTGTATTGCCATTAAGTAGTTTGTCAGTGTGAATTTCATTGTAGACTTGGTTGTAGAATCAGAGTAAAAAAAGTAACTCTTCCTAGAAGAAGTAATTCATAGAAACCCATTGTCTTGGTAGCCTGGAATTATCCATCAGTTTAAATTCGTGCAGTCGATGGTTAGTTTGGTATGGTCCAATTTTATTTTGAATGTTTGTAAAGATACATTATTGAAAAGTCATTGGAGCTCTTTTTGGTTTTATTTTACATCAAATGTTTAGGATTTAGGAAAAATACTATTCTATATATGTTTATCAAGTTCAGAAAAAATAGGTTTATAGCCTTTTATTTAGTCATTTTCCTCCTAAAACCATCCAATAATACATTGAACTTTCACTCCATAATAAAGACCACCATGATATAATCTTGGTTAAGCATCCCTGACTCACTTTTACAAGCAACAAGGATATTTTATGACTCTAAACCTTTGCTCATGACTTAACAAAGGATAACAATATTCCATTTTACATGCCACAGTTCTGGGTCTTCTATTTATAATTTAACCAACGGCTTGCTTCATTGCAGTAGAATGGTGAATGAGCAATTGTTACAACTGCAGACTAAAAGTTAGAATAATAAAATAAATCAATCATTTTCTCCCTTAGGTGATGGAACAAAGGAAGGTTGTACCCCTATTACATGTGCTGAGGGACCTTGTTTCCCCGGTGTAGAGTGCACCGATGGTCCCACTGGTCCGCGCTGTGGACCCTGCCCCCCTGGACTTACAGGCAAACAATTCCACTTACTACAACATACCATTCACTGCAAATTTACACTTGATTATTGGATTTCATGCAAAGCTTTTTGATTGAGGAGATTTTCATTTATGCTGATGGAGATTATTTTAGTTAAATGTTTCGTTGAAAAAAATAGTGAATACCTAAACGTGAAACTTTCATTTGGAAAGTGTAGGTGATGGAACTAGGGATGGCTGTCGCAGGTTAAAATGTTCAGATGGAGTTTGCTTCCCTGGGGTGGAATGCAAAGACCGCCGGCATGGTCCCCGTTGTGGCCCATGTCCCCCTGGATATACAGGCATGATACTTCTATTAAATTTTATCCTTTTAAATTGTGTTCAAAACAACTGAACATAGTAGTATACTTCAGTTGAAAAGAAGCAGTAAATCTATTCTGCAATCAGATTTGGTGAATTATGGCATAAATGTCTTTATCTATTGAAGTTTATAAAGTTGATGGCATGTTCTCAGGTTTAAAGTTCTTGATAACATGCCATCACAAGTGTAGAATGCATTGAATGGTATATCAGGGGAAACTTACTGAAATTCAACCCTACTGAACTAGGTGATGGCACTCGGGAGGGTTGTCGTAGACTCACATGTGGAGACGATATGTGCTACCCTGGGGTTACTTGTGAAGAAACACCCCTTGGCATTCGCTGCGGTCCATGCCCCACAGGATTCACAGGCATACATTGCTATAATTATTATACTATTACTTCTAAACCTGCTTCATCCTTTCTCTCATGCTCATTATATTGGGCAAATGTGATTGCTCAATTATTCTGATGTTACTAACAACCAATTTTTTGTTTTGCGTCATTATGTGTCAGCCTTAACCTCTTTTACAGCTTAACCTCTTTTACAGCAGCTTTGTGTCATTCCATGTTTTGCATCCTTGGTTACCAGGGCTGCCACAAAGGGGAGAAATGAGAGGAAGAAGCCTCATGGTCCAATGATGCCCAGCTTATATACATTTGCTACTATGTCATTATCTCACTTTTGCTTCTCTTTTGTACAAGGATTGTTGCTCTTACTTGTCCAAAAATGCTATTGTTAATCCTCATATTTGTCTTCATTTTAGTTCGTCCATTGTATAGTGATTCTGTTTGCAATATATTGTTTGTTGGAGTGTTCATTGCTTGATAAGTCTCCCTTCGTTTGTGCAGATTTCTGAATATATGTAGATGAAATCTTTGTTTTTATGTAAATGCTTAAGTTTTCCTTCTTTGAGTTACCTTGTGTATACCATTTCTCCTTCCTTAATATTATGCTGGCTTATTTTGT
Source organism: Sthenelais limicola (assembly GCA_942159475.1). Taxonomy (NCBI): domain Eukaryota; kingdom Metazoa; phylum Annelida; class Polychaeta; order Phyllodocida; family Sigalionidae; genus Sthenelais; species Sthenelais limicola. The sequence goes on along the minus strand of OW804096.1, from coordinate 77,151,849 downwards.
TTATTATAATATTAATTCATTATTATAATGAACAATAACAGATAAGGTAGATAACTGTATGTTGTGTATGTCTGAATGCATCAACTGTTTTCATATTATATACATATTCCATTCAGTAGATTATTTTATATTTTTTCCACAAATATCACTATTCACAATATAGAAAAATAGCAGCTCTGTTTTCACATTTTCATCAAACTAGACTGCACTTTACAACTTTACAAGCTTCATGCTTTACAAATACTTATTTTATAATTTTGACCTTCACATAGTCAATAGTGGATATCATTTTTCCAAGCTTATGCAGTACCCAGCTTATCCTGTGCTTTGTCCTTAAGTCCTTGTTATACACCTTATTCAGGTGACGGAACACGTGATGGTTGCAGACCCCATGTTCCTTCCTGCGCAGATGATCCCTGTTTCCCTGGTGTTCAGTGCCAGGACACAGCCCGTGGCTTCCGCTGCGGTCGCTGTCCTCCTGGTTTCATCGGTGATGGCACCAAGCAAGGCTGCAGGCCTGTAAAGTGTTTGGATAACCCCTGCTTCCCTGGTGTTAGATGCCAGGATGTGGGTGGTGGATTCCGGTGTGGTCCATGCCCAGATGGTTATGAAGGTGCGTTAGAGTATGCAATGATGATGGTCACCTGGCAACACCAACATACATTATGACCCATTAGTATGTGCTAGACTGATTGTTTCCTGATTGCCATGCTAAGTCAACCATATTATGATACACTTATAGTACACCTTTGGTACATATTTTAGTACCTTTATCAAAAGAGTCTGTTAGATGTTAGATAGGTGTCACTTGTGCTAGATTCTTAGTGTATATATATTTATACTTTGTCCATGCAATGGTTGCAATTCCAAGCACATCTTTATCACAGCAGTAATGTAGATACAGGCACTTTGCATCACAACCGTGTAGATATTTACCTTTTGCCCTCAATTTGAAGGTAGAATGGGAATCATTCACAGATTTATGTTGCACTTGTCCTGACTGACTGGTGAACATTTGATAATGAGGTTTTATTGATAGGTGATGGTACTCGGGAAGGATGTGAGCGAGTCATTCCATCTTGTGCTGATCAACCATGCTTCCCAGGTGTGTCCTGCCAGGATATTGATGGAGGCTACAGGTGTGGACCTTGCCCACCAGGTTACACAGGTATGGCTCATTAATTCCATCTTGGCTATGACAGCATCTGATATACTGTTATATCTGTTATTCAAGAATCTGACATTTGATCTTTGCCCATAGGTTCTCAACAAAAAATTTACAGGAATCATTAATACTATTAGCTTGACTTTGATTCAGTATAATCGATTTAATCCTAATCTTCATATCTACATTCATATTCATTCTTCACTGCTTTTCTTCTGCTGCTAAGAACTTTAAGGTACACAGTATCAATATTCTACTTAAGTATCATTTCTTTAAGGATACAAACTCTGAGACTTTCTTCATTGCTACTGAAGAACATTGCTTCTCATTTTCTCTTCAATATGTAGATAACCTCAAGTCCCTTTTTTCCTTAAAAACAGGCTGTTGTCATGCTTGCACAAATGTATTTCCGTCTGTGATGTTATATGTTTCCTATGTTCATTTTTCTGTTGAACTTTCCCCACCCAGTGTTTCCCAAGCTCCTGTGTGTTTGTCCATGTGTGTGCCATTCTTTTATACCATGAGTATTTTGCTTTATTATTGTGATTCATATGTTTTCTGGTAAATGTCATGTGATAATCAGGTGATGGCACAAGGGAAGGTTGCAGAAGAATCACTTGTGCTGACAGGATTTGTTACCCTGGAGCCCCGTGTCAAGACCTTCGTACTGGGCCCCGCTGTGGCCCCTGCCCTGACGGGCTCACAGGTTATATTGATTAACTTTGTAGTATTAATGGAATTAACATACATACTTTGTCAATTTTCTAATCATTTGTGAGTGGCAGTTTCAGATATTATACAGAAAATAGGCAATTACAGATGACTTATTCATTTTAACTACTTAATTAAGAACACTTTATTATTTGTCAATTGTGTGTACCCTTCCACCTAATTTAAAATAACACATTGAATTTTCATAAAGTAATGGTTAGTAGTTTCCCAAAGGTTCAATTCAATGAAAGGGAAATTTCCATTAAAGGTGATGGTACCCGTGATGGATGCCGTCGTTTGTCATGCAGTGATAAGCCTTGCTTCCCTGGGGTGGAGTGTAAAAACACACCTAGGGGTCCGAAATGTGGAGACTGCCCGCTTGGATATAAAGGCAGGATGGCAATCAGTTTTTCAATGAAATTGTTAGAATATCTATTTCTTGAACTTAAACTAAGTTATATCTTGATATACACAGCAGTCCACCTTTTCACCAAGATTCTTTTCAAAGAAAGCCACAATAAATGCTTTTCTTTGTAAAAAGTAAAGAATCCTACTAATCACTACTTTGATACATGTGAATAATGTGAAGGTGTTTCTATGGACCATAGGTGATGGAACTATTGATGGGTGTAAACCACTCTCTTGTGCTGATAACCCCTGCTTCAGGGGGGCCAGGTGTACTGATACACCATCAGGACCCAAATGTGGATCATGCCCAGATGGATTTACAGGCAGGACACCTTTTCTTCATAATAGGAAACCTGCTTCAGTTATTGTCAAAGTTAATAACTGGGGAGAATACAATACATCTTTAGCATGGTGAAAACCATAGTGATTAGTTGTCACAAATTGAGATTCACATTGATATTGACATATATGTTTTCTTCCTTCTAAGATTTACAAATATTTATAAGAATATATCACAATTCCTCATCTTCAATATATCCTATGAACTCAATTGAAAATCATTGGTTAATAGTTTGATTTAACTGTTGACATGAGAGAGTGTATCAAAGTAAAGGGATAAGTAACTGTGTCATGGTTGTTTAGGCTTGCATAGAATATAAAACTGAGTGCATATCAACTGTGCAGGTGATGGTTCCAAGGATGGCTGCCGAAGGATCACATGTGCTGATCAGATTTGTTTCCCAGGGGTGGAATGTACAGACACAGGCAGAGGTTTTAGGTGTGGCAACTGCCCACCTGGCTATACAGGCAGGACACATTCAGATATATTGTTCTATTGTAAAACGACATTTGATAAGTAATTTGGAACTTTCTGTACCTGATCTCAGGATTCAATAAGAGCGCTATCAAATAATAACTGTCTTTTGAAGTTGTAGAATTTAAGCTTGACATAGTCTAGGCTAGCAAAAGATGAGGTGTAGGTGTTTTTAGTGATACATTGTACTGTACAGGTGATGGTACTCGAGAGGGCTGCCGCCGTATTACTTGTAGGGATAACTTCTGCTATCCTGGAGTTACCTGTAAAGAGACTCCATTAGGACCACGATGTGGTCCCTGTCCAGCTGGACAAACAGGCAAGATATCTAATAATTTATGCTGCAATATATTAAGCCAGAATCAGAATGCTGGAAGTTAACCTACAAAAGATTAGAGAAAATCGTACAATAAGATTACAGATTTCATACATGAAACCTCTAGAAAACTAGTGAATATTTTTAGCCTTAAACTTTAGCCATCAAATCTTTATAAAAGGGGAAAATCCAAATAAAAATCAGTATATAGAATAGTCTCAAAAGATCCAGTTAAAAATCATAAATACTGAATAAGACGATGGGACAATAAGATGATGCTTGGGTTTCCTTAGGTGATGGTACCCGTGAAGGGTGCAGAAAGATAACATGTGGGGACAAGCCCTGCTTCCCAGGCGTTCCATGTGATGATACACGTAGAGGACCAAAATGTGGTCCATGTCCTCCAGGCTATACAGGCATGTCACTCTAATATACACACATATTATAATGTCTTTCTTTCTCTTGATATGAAGTTCTTGGAATTATACCAGCCACCATCAGAATGTGTTCATTTAAGATATTCATCACCCTGTAACTAGGTGATGGGACGTTGGAAGGATGTCGCCGTATTACTTGTGGAGATTCTCCCTGCTTCCAAGGGGTGCAATGCAACTCCACACCTCAGGGGCCCAAATGTGGACCCTGCCCAGCTGGATATACAGGCATGGCTTATTTGCTATAGATAGTACCTTCTCAATACTTTTATCTTGTGCAAAAACAAAAAAACGCTATAATTCAACAGAACTCTTCCACTCTATATCTTTGTAGAAGTATAGGAAAAAGGTAGCCCATAAAGGCAATCTTTTAGTCATGTAAGCTATTAATTATACATGCATGTTTACATTTTTTTCAGGAAGAGAAAGGTGTGGTTTGGTTTCTGTTAATGTTATATGACATTCGTCCTGAACAGGGGACGGTACTCGGGATGGCTGTCGACCACATCGTTGTTCGGATAGACCATGCTTCCCGGGTGTGAGTTGTAAAGACACACGGGATGGATTCAAGTGTGGACCTTGCCCTCCTGGTTATACAGGCATGCAAAATTTATATAATCAAATATTAACATTTTAATTGTTGTTTTAATCCTGCAAAAAAGTTCTCATTTCTATGATGTCATGATGTCTTCAGCTATTTGATCCAACATCTAATGAGAAGATTAATATATCTAGTAAATTCCTGCCAATTAACGTGGATGCAAGAAAAATGTAGAGAATAATTGGATAGCATCAAGTTGGCAAGAAATTGTTTACCAGTGCTTCTCTACCCACTAATATCTTACAAAAAGAAAGGCACAAAGATGCTGGTTTTCACATGAAACACTAAATTTTGAAATACTTCCAAAAAGAACCAACTAGAATTTTGGAAGATTCGGGGAAGGATGTTCTATTTACCCCCATACCTTGACTTAAAACACAAGAAAATCACATAACAGTGGTCCCTCATTCCAATAATATTCACACTAAGTTTTTGACTGGAAAGAATAGAACATAATGCCCATTTATGGACTCGCCAAAGGTCCAGTACAATGGATGACCTTCATGATGATGACCATGTTCGTTACTAGGTGATGGAACTCGGGAAGGCTGCCGGCGTCTCACTTGTGATGATGGTTTTTGCTTCCCTGGAGTCGAATGTACGGAAACTTCAACAGGACCTCGTTGTGGACCTTGTCCCCATGGATTCACAGGCAGGAATATTCAGCTAATATCGCCCACCTGCTTCCATCCTGCCTTGTAAACCGGAACAAGAACCTATTCTTTCTTCCATTTCCGGTTTATGTACAAAACTAGCCTTGCTGTTTTGATCCTTCCACTGAGAAGGAAAAGCAGGATACTTGCGCTTTGAAAGTTGCTTTCATGGCATGGTAAAGGGTCCAGTTAGGTCTTGAATCCCATGTTCAGTTGCAGACAACTTTTATTTGCGGCATGTATTATGTTTATATTTAGTTCAAATTTATTAACTGCCCAACATGTGTGCACCCTGACACATATGTTGAGACACCTTCTTGAGTTGGTAACCAGAAGTTGTTTTTCTATTTTACTTTTTATGAGGATGGCATGGAATGATGTTCTATGTATTTATTATTGTCCTAACTCTGCTGTTGTTTTATGTAATTCATATATTTCCTTGTGGTCTACCTTTAATTTTTAGTCCTGTTTTTACTGTATCGGTATTGTCCTTTTGTTCTTTTGACTCTTTCAACTTTTGGTTTGAGTTACTTTTGTGTCTGTCAGTTGTCAGGAACCTTCCCTTTTGTTTTTTAATCTCTTAGTTCGAACATTTGGATATTGTTTTGTGTTGTTATGTCTATCTTCATTTGTATAGTCTTTGTTGAGATCTCATGGCCTGATTTCCTTTTATTTCCTCAAGTGCACAACATTACTTATTATTCCTTAACACCACTTTTCATTTCATCTCAGTCCCTTTCAATAATTCATCATTTATCCGATTAATTCTTGTCTTTGATTCATAATTGCATTCTTCCTTCATATCTAAAATAGTCATACTTTAAGGGAACTAACTTTTTCATTTACATGTATATTATCTTTCTTTAGCCATAGCCCATGAATCATGATATATAGCATGGCGTCCCAACCTCTGTCACCCCTAGCGATTTCATGATGTCAATGAGGGCATGAAAGGTCTTTGAATAACCTGTGCCCTCATGACACTTGGTTCATTCTCTAACAATGGGTTATTCTGCAGTCTCAGAGGATTTATTTAAGCTAATATTGCATGGTCAGAGGTGGTCATTTTCGACCACCGGTTTAATGTCAGTCCTTTCTTTATTTGGGAAGTTTTCATAAGTTGATTTTAGTTTGTATTCTATTATTTTGGCCTGTAATACCTGCCATTCAATATAGGACGGGCTGCTACCCTTGTATAGTAGACCTTTAGATCCACCCATATGTTTACAACTAACAGCTTCTGCCGCTTATTTACCTCTTGGTAAATTTGAATCTCATCCCAGAAAAGTAGTGATCTGAGGATGCTAGATTATGTTCTCATATAACCATAATCAGCTTTGAATATTATATTATAATATATAAGGAAGGATACACATATTCCAGTCGTGTATTTTAGTCTAATAAATGTAGATCTATAATATTTCTGAGAAACATGTCCCTGGTGTTTACATCTTGTGGTCTAGACTTGGTCGTAATATTATGTAATTTAGATGATAATTCTCTCTGTCAGACTCGCAGTTTCTCCCTGCTGTTTTAATCAGGGAGTTGCTCGCTTGTTTTTTGTCTATAATGGAGCTCATGGTTTGGACTCATTAGGTGACGGAACATTCGAAGGCTGCAAAGTGATAACATGTGCAAACAGGCCATGTTTCCCTGGAGTAGAATGTACCATGACCGGGCACGGGTACAAGTGTGGGGCCTGCCCTCACGGACTCACAGGCAAGATTCATTATTTCCCATCTAGCTGCACCACAGGCGGTTCACCCAATCACAGCCTTAATCATGTGGAAAGGGATATAGATTAAAAGTGGAGAAGGCATTCTAATTTAAGAGGTGGAGGATAGAGTATTTCCAAGACAGTTGAAACACCTCAGCCACAACAACCAAAATGACACAACGTTAACATATGCATGTAACCATGCAATTACCACCTAAAAGTATAATATTTTAACAATAATATTGAAAGCCTATGTAAACAATAATATTTTTGTAATCATTAGAACCATTGATACTAAGCAATACGTAATCAGTACTGTGTATTGATGGCAATGATTCCAAAATCACTAAAAAGCTATATTCAAGTCTTCCCACGTCCAAGAGTAACCTCTAACCATTAACATGGGCTAACCCATGCAGCGGCGACATCAAATGGAAAGGGAATCCAGTTAAACAAGTATTTACTATTCAACAGGTGATGGGACAAAAAAACATTAACCGCAGGTGGAGCCAATGTGTAGTTCATAGATGTACATTTTTCACAAATCCCTAGGTGTTGAACTGGTGTGAATATATAATGATTTATTGCATCACATCCTAGGCGACGGAACAAAAGAAGGATGCCGACGACTACGCTGCTCGGATCGTCCTTGCTTCACTGGAGTATCTTGTCAGGAAGGACCAGCTGGACCTATTTGTGGACCATGTCCACATGGGTACACAGGTATTCTTATACAAACCCACACCCTGATGTGAGTTTTCTCATGACAAGTTAATCAATTCTGGAGTTTTGTTGAAGAAACAATAACATTTTGTGAGTACGTCCTTGTACTGGGTGGCGAGTATGTTTGGAATTGAGTCGAAGGTGTATGAATGGACTGTGTCTGTTCTGTATATAATACTTACTGGGATGCATACTACTCCTTGTATTGCTCCTTTGTACAGTTTTGTTTTCTATAGTATGATGAGGTCGTAACAGCAAAAATGACAAAGAATAATATTCATTCATGTTCATTTGCGAACACAGAGTGTACCCCAGCTACCCTTTACCCTTGTATATCATGTGAACAAACTTAATCTGTGTTTTATTAAACGTCTGTTCATTATAACAATATTCTATGAATGGCATACATTTAATATGATCAATGTAAATTGATGTGTTTGTTTATGTGCATGCCTCATAGCCTACTGATAAGTGTTTGGTTGCCTGTTAATGCTTCAACTTCTTGTTCTTTGCTGCACCACATTTCTTCTGTACATACTTTTCCCCGATTTCTTACCGTTACATGTTATATGGAAAATAAGTTCAGCTGTTAATTGATTGCTGGTTATGGTTTGTTAGGTGATGGCAGTAGGAATGGATGTCGCAGAATGACCTGTGGAGACAGTCCATGTTATCCTGGAGTTCAGTGCACACCCTCTGGCCGTGGCTTCACCTGTGGACCTTGCCCTACTGGATATACTGGTGATGGCACAAGGGATGGCTGCATACGCATGAAGTGTGCCGATCGGCCATGTTTCCCAGGTGTTCCTTGCACAGATTTGCCCGGTGGTTTCCGCTGTGGTGCTTGTCCAATTGGCCTCACAGGTATAGGCTTCTGTTATTCAGGCTGTTACTACATATTTAGATGCAATGCACCGATTGGTTGTTCTTAATTAGCATATCAGACACACAAGCAGTGTAAATGTACATACCATCGAGAGTGGCGAAGCCACATGTGATGATGCATACATTTACACTGCAAGTATGTCGAATACGCTATTTCAGAATGGCCTCAAGTTACATTCCATATTTTTATATCACAACTCAACTTGTTACTAATCCTGCTACTAGGTGATCTGCACTATGCATTTTGTTTAGACAAAACACAAATGGGATTTCTGCAGACTATGTGCTCTGCGAAGACATGAAGAAAACACATGTATGAAAACACATACGTGTTAAAATGTACAATTCAACTTCACCAATCCTCTCAAATAACCCACATTTCAGACAAAAATAAAGTTCAAAATTCAGTTCAACCTAACCAAACAGATTGCTAGAATCAATGCAATGCCGAATATACTCACGTTTACCTAGTATTGACTAAATTGCAGCCTAATTTAGCAGAATTTACTCAATGTGTACAGCTGCTTATTGTACATTTTCACAAAATCTGACCCGTATATTTCTGCAGACAGACATATCACAACTACCATGTTCAAATGGTGAACATACCTTGTGTGATCGTTCTCCCAACATTGTTAACATAGAACTATGAAATTAACAAATGCCTTTACGGAGGAAGCATGTCAATCTGCAGAAATCTACAGGTGTTTTCTTCATGTCTTGGCAGAGTAAATCGTCTGCAGAAAGTCTTTACTCTAAACAAAATGCATAGTTCACATCACCTAGTAGCCGGGTTGGTAACAAGTTAAGTTGTGATATCTTTGAAATTGTGGGAAATTTCATGGGCAATTTGCGAAATTTCTTTATCAGGAATATTTGTTTGATTGTCATTATTTATACCAGGGGTATATTGCTCTCTGCACACGATGCACACGATCATTATTTGTTGCTGTAGGTGACGGAACAAGAGAAGGCTGCAGACAAATCAGATGTGGTGATAACCCTTGCTTCCCAGGTGTCACATGCACGGACGCTGGACGAGGAGGAATCAAGTGTGGACCTTGTCCTCCAGGGTACACAGGTATAGAACACTTTCACTTCTTTATATTCGTACAGCCTCGTATGCCGCAGTTACCTTAAATGTTAAAGGCACCACTCTGCTGGGGCCCTGCATAACATAAGAACCTGCCCTTAATGAATATCAAAATATATACCCAGATATAACTGGATGTAAATCGTGTATTAAGGGCCTAGTCCACTGAGCCGATTCTCCTGCGATTCTAACAGAATTTAGTGCAAAAGAGTCCTCTGCGGCGCAAAATTGCATGAAAAATGAGAATCGGCTAAGTGGACTAGGCCCTTTATGCACTGAGGAATAGCTCAGTTACTCTGAGCTCCGCCCTCGTTACTACCAATGACATCTCGAGATCTGCGCAAGGGCCCTCTGCCTGGTCCACCGCAATACCGTGAATTGGTGAAAGGGCCACTGAACGTAGTCTTTGGCTTATTATAGGCTTCACAGCTTAATCAACCTAGTCTATGATTCCGATGATAGAAAATGGCCCCTAGAAGCATTTTCATTTTGGAATTTACTCTTTTAAAAACCTGGCTCCCAATATATAAAATGCGACTGCGATAGTCTAGATAAAATACAAGCTCACAATCATTCAAGTTAATAGCTACAACCCATCGAACACGGACATCTGAGGGCAGTTAGATAAAAAATAATATAGTGTTTTCATCTTTCATTTTGTTTTGCTTCAACTGATCTGGACCGACTGGTACCTTCTGTTTAAAATTTTTGAACATTGTACATGTTTTGATATGAAATGTATTGGCTAGACATCATTATAATATGTTAGTTAGTTGAGAAAGTAATATTTATTTATGAAATTATGAAAAAGTATTTCTCCTATATAACCAACCACTTATCACTAGACCGTTAGAACTGCGCAATAGCCATGCACCAATTTGTTTCTGGCCTCTAACAATGATAATTAGAATTAGAAATAAAAGGTATTAATAAATAATATTTTGAATTGAATCTTTTCCCTATGTAAGGTGATGGAACACGGGATGGCTGTAGACACCATGTGATCGGCTGCAACACACAGCCATGCTTCCCTGGCGTTAGATGCACAGACACGGCCGTTGGACATGAGTGTGGTCCCTGCCCTGCTGGCTATTCCGGCGATGGCAAGACCTGTGTGGACGTAAACGAGGTGAGTTTTATTTCTATGTTAGCTATCAAATAGGTTACCACCCATTGTATTTCTAGGCCCTGACTAGTCGGCCTCGCTCTAGGGAAAGAATGTGACATTATAAAGAAATCATAATGATATATAAAATATGACATTCTCCTAAAACGGAAATCTCAGGAAGTCATCGATCCCGACCAAGGCAGGGAGATCAATGGTATATCGAAATCGCAATGAACAAAAAATGAGAATATTAGCCATCCTTTGTCCTGGATTATTGTATTACGATTTCAAATCACGTAGTCATATATCTTGTTTGATGAATACTCGACGAGATCCATTTTAATCCAGTCGAATCTAGATGACGGCAATGACATTGCAGTCTTAGCTCCATCCGCACAGGCATATCGGTATGGCGAAGTGTTCCTTGACTCTAATCCCTAACATAAATATATATCAATTAATACCCATCTGCAAGTGGTGTCAGTATCAGTCAGCAGGTGGTCCACTCATCTTTAAACTTTTTTTAAATTGTAAAATATACTAACTAAATCATTTTGGAAGTATTCTCCTGGCCATAAGAACTATTCTCATCTTTATTTCATCAATGTGTGACGACTATGAGGAAAGATATTAAAGCTTTGTATTTATGGTGTGACTGTGAGTGGAGAGAGGCTAGGTATTAAGAGAGGGAGAGAAGAGAGAGAGGGATGCCTCAATGGTGAAACATATGGTGTTGGTTAGGTGTGACAGTGCACTCGGTCGTGGTGCTGTAATGGCCTGTTATACATAATATACATTCGCCGAATGGTATTACATAATCGGCCCGTCAGAGCCGCGAAATCACGGTTCTGGCTCTCACTGATTGGCAATTAGTCAAGAATTTCGTATGACATTTAGCAATTTCAAAACCGCAAGCCAAGAGAAGGTTAATAGTATAGGGGAATATTAAAACTTTAGATAATATAATTATAGAAGAGAAAATATCCTCGTGTGGTAACAAAAATTGTTGTTACGATTGAAATATTGCGTTGAATTTTCTGGTGTTAATAAACTAATTGAATATTTCCATTGGTTGACATGAATTATTAAGCATCAATCAATCATTAATATTTTGAATGCCTAACCTTCCCAACTGAAAGACAGTGATTGCATGAATTGCTTATGTCATAGAATGCAGGAGGTTATGAACTGACCAATGACTACGCTTTGTTGATTTAATTCCAGTTTCATATTTATAAGCAAAACAGTTTTGCTTATACAGACGAAATGGTTGTATTTATTGTAACATTGGTTTAAAACTATATGGTTCAATGAAGTCTTCATCTTTCAGTGGCTTCCAATCGGATAATGTATGGAAGTTCTAAAATATCTATTCACTATTCGAGTAAAACAAACTTAGGGTGGATTTAGTGGTGATTCAAACTTATGAGGTATATTTTGTATGGATCCACTCTCAACCATCTGCAATCATATTAAGTTACCGAAGTCAACTTCAGGTCCTTGGAAAGGTGGTTGCTAAGAACAGTTTGCCAATATCAAAGAGACATCTTGTTAAAGTTTGCCCTGCCCCCGTGGGGGGGGGGGGGGGGGAGTGGATGATTCACCCTAAAAACAAGTGAACGTGTCCTGGATATGAATTCCAATACATACATACATACACCTAAGTGCTATAATGATTTTTTTGTCCATCTGTAAATTTAATGTTCATTTATCTCCCTCATTAGATTCAATTAATGTGATTTTAAAAATCACTTTCATGCTTTCATGATAGTTTTAAAATGTTGTCTCCAAGATGGATGAAAATGGCGGGGCAAGATTAACTTGGGGGATCCGTTTGCTTTAAGATTTCTAGGAACCTTAATTGTAACCAAACTTAGCTTGATTAGAGAATTGAGTAAGTTTGGTTATAAATAAATGATTCTGAATAATACAAATGTTTGAAGGCCGTCCATAGGGAGCTGTGAGCATTTTAGCTCACTGAAGGAAATGGTTCTCTCGTGCACGTATTCATGCTTCGGGTGCACTAAGATGAAAAATGCATGCCGCGCGATTCGTAGTCAGTGGCAGATCCATGATTATTAAAGGACACTGGAAATAATCGGTCAAATAATACATATTAAACATCGTATACTTTTTTAGATGTACTTCTAGATTATTGGTCAGTGCATATTTCAAGTTACAATGATGTATCGATGTATTTTCAACAAAACAGTTAAGGGGATGACATTGTAGTTTGATACTTATTATTACACAAGATTATGATTGTATGGGTTTCTTGGAAGAACTGTGAGGGCACAGATAGAAAATATCCTTTTTCCTATTGATGTAATTTGTTTATTAAGGAAATAAAAGCATTTATATATATTCTCACGTCATGGATCTGAAACTGGTGGAACAATGTCCTCTTATACATTTTGACACAGTTGGACAAACATCCAAGGTTGCAGTTACTGTATTATGTTTATTCGCATTCGGTTTTTGAAGAATTTATCATATAACATGTATTTCAGGGATACACATAATTTACTATATTAATTTTCGTTCATGATTGCGCATTATCCAGTTAAATAATCCAGTTATTTCGATTTATTTGCATGCATGGGATCTCTTTTTCGTTATAATATTATTCAAAACTAGTTATTTTTATGCTATTAGTCTATTCTTTGTCATAAAGCCAGATATAGATCCTTACGTGGCACTAAGCCCATAGGCCAATGGCGAGAAATAGGCACCGCAAGATGGATTGCATATTTTGAAGTTACTGCTCTGTTATATAATTAGTCGCAACGGCTCAGATATTCCTGCAGCATTAGCATATTCAATTTAAAATATCAAAAACTATTTAAAATATTCAAAATTTATTAACTCCCCAGAGACCATGCCAAATTTTAGAAATGCCTCATAAGGAATATTTAAGAAATTTGGCAGGGTAAAATAGTTCCACAGGCATTTCTTAAGAAATGCGCATTATAAGGCTTTGTGGCCACACACACTTTGTCAGGCTTCAAACTGCTTGTTGCCATCACCATGCAGGCAACGGGGGCATGCAATAGGAGCGACCTTTAGAAGAAAACCAAAAATATCTTTCCCAATATTCCCCAATATAATAATGACTGGCAGACTGTGAGGTATAGTGACGAGTAAAATATATGTACACAACATCAAGTTAATGTACTCATGCGTTCACCTTCTCACTGAAGTCAATAAAGGGTCAAACTTTATCAAGAACAATGGCCTCTATAGTCTTAAGGTAAAACGCAGCATGGCAGCTAAAATATCCTGATATCACAGAATTTTTCTTTCGTATCTTTCGTACTAAGCGTACTTGTTAAATATCACCGAAATTCAAATGAAAATCTACATATGCGGCTGATATCTGAGAAAATTGCGCGCTACTAAAGACCAGTGGATGTTTCAAGACGTGGTTCAGACTATTCCCGCGGTAAGTAGCTTTAAATAGGGTCAATTTCAACCGAAGTGCCATATCTCATTTTCTTCATTTGAATGAATTGAAAATTGTGATTCTTTATTTCTATATTTGTTTGACATCTTTGCGCACATTTAATAGCTGATGGGAAATGTCAACTTGAGTTGCCTGTTAAGCACCAAAACTAGCGAGGAATTTTGGGATTTTAGAAGTTTTCACAATTTTAAAAATGTTTTTTTTTACCGTGGGAGAAATACGACTATTGTCATAATATACTTAGATTAATTATATATCTTTTGAAGATGGGTGCAGATTTCAAACAGCACATCACTGACTGATAATACTTACTCGGTAAACCAACTAACCAACATCACTTAGACTGGTTTTTTCGAGATTATGCTAGAGAATTCGATTAACAATTCTAATAGTTGGCCGAAAAATATTGTTATAATCCTAAGTCTGTTTCTGGCATAATATCGGCTATCGAAACATTCTCTTAGTTCTAATATTAATGACCATACCAGCCCCTGTACATATGTAGCCTACTATGAAATGCAGTCATTTTGATTCTTGAAGCACTGAAATATTATCATGCACCTATTACAAGAAAAGAGATGTGGCACTTTCGGCATTATTGACCGATGTATATATATAATATATATAATATATTGATAAATTTATGTATGTACATGTCCAGATTAACTGATCATGCAGTCTGTAATACTGGTATGGAGTATCGTTCATGCGTGAACAGTTTGTTGGAATTTTGTAGGAATGTACAGTGTGGAAACTATTACTACACTTTTTGTTGAATGACTTCCTGCAATACTGTGCAAGATGCAGTCCACCCCCGCCTTATAGGGTTACTCCCATCTGTACACGCCTATAGGAATATATCCCATCTATATCATTGCTATTTGCTCTAGAGACCCAGTCGCTTTGTATTATAGGGTAAGCGGAGAGAATGAGGGAGTTACATGTGATTGAAACCTCTTGTATCAGTGAAGGGAATGAATTCTTGACCTTTTTTATCTTCCTTTCATACGGTGGAGGGAGGATTAATGCCTTTTTGCACTTTCCAATGAACTGTTACTTCTGACACTCAGTCAGCGCACGCGCCATAATTATATTTTCCGTGTCTTTGTATGTTACTCGTGGGCAAGCAAATGCCTCTTTTAGGCATTTGGGGTATTTATTATTTCTGGAGTTGTGCATTTTATTTTCCATGAGTATAATACTCATAGCTTTTTGTAAATAATGTTGCAATCGTCTTGTCATGTTGTCATTTTGTGTGTCTAAGAGTTACAAATATTAGAAATGCTCTTAATTACTACTGAACGGATATATATAATTATATATAATATTCGGACGGATACCAATTAAGAAGGGTAATTCCAAATTACGTGGTTACTCCTGGTTTTGTTGGTTTAACACCGCCAGTCAGACCTCAAATCCACTGGCCACTGTGTAGATATCTCATCGAAACTAAAATCAAGTCGGCAACAAGCGAATAAAGCTATAGTCAGCATAACAGTATACCCAACCAAACCAGAATTCTTTAGGGTTGACTATGCCCAGGGAAATGTACGGGCACAGATATAAGACGCGGTGGGATGTGGGTGGGGGAGGCTGTAAGGGCTGAACGCATCGACATCACCTAGGTCCTTTTTGCTATTTATATATGAAACATCAATTTGCTATATACATGAAACATCAAGAATTGCACCATTGGCATTACCGAACACCTCATTGGATATGTTATAATCATGCTGAAATTTCCATCATTTTAGTTACACGATATCCACACATAATACATCTTACAAACATACTTATTAATTGTGGTGTCAAATCAAAATCCTCTACATTAGAACTAATCACAGGGAAGCCTTTAAATGATCGATTTATTGGAATAAATGGGAAACATATATCGTCAGCATAAGCACGCCTAATATGAGGAATCAAGCCGAAGAGTTTCAATCAACCAATGATCTTTTTACCCACTGCCATGAAACCCTTGTGACCAGCTATGCTATACCCATCTAGCATAAACTAGAATCTACAATAGACTATATAGGTTCAATTACTTGTGTCTTATAAAAATACTTTTGCTTATATATCTGACTATACCTGTCAACTGATGCTTTAGGAAAGGCCACACTGTAAACTTATACTGTACTCTAGACTTAATGAATAAACGTGTGTTGTGTAATAAATTCTTGAGTTGATCATTGTGTCCTGAAGATTGTGTATTGTACTAATGTTAAACAACACGCTGATGTACTCCATTCACGCGTATAATAATTGGCTTAACTCCCTTCACGCTGTGCAAACCATCCGCATTATTTTGGGGAGGTGTGCCACCTTCACTTTCCTCTATGATCTATCTATCCCGTACGTATTCCAGCTGGTTTGACAAGATAATGCACCTTGTACTCTAACATGTTGAACTGACATTCATATCTATAGCTTAGCACCCAGTAAATCCTAAACCCTAGTTTGACACTCCCTTGCGAATTTAATGCATGTTGAATCATTATGCCCTACTCAATGTCTCCAATAGGTAACGAACTCTAGTGGGTAGTTAAATCCTTCTTTGTGTTCATTTTCTATTAATCGCCCATATAATAAAATCCACTTTCAATCCTTCTGAATTTAATGGTTTCTTATTTCAGTGTATTGAAGTGCAACCATGCGATCCATTGGCAGCATGCCAGAACCTGTCCCCTGGCTTCCAGTGCACCGATTGTCCTCCAGGCTACACAAGCCCCCGCATTGAAGGCGTCGGTCTTGACTTTGCCAGGAGGAACAGACAAATATGCACAGACATTGATGAATGCACCTCTAACAATGGAGGGTGTGTGGCGTTCTCATTGTGTGAAAATACCCAGGTATGTTATACACACATTGACCCGAGTTGAATTGAAGACGTTAACTACTATTGCATTAATGCCACAATGTCTGTTGAACTTGTCTTTGAAACTAGTGCAAGAGACTGAAGATTCAAACAGTGTTGGGGAGAAAGGCACGGTTTCGTGTATTTTGCAGATCGATCTCTCGGAAAAGAGAAATATTAAAAAAAGTGTCAGGAAATTGAATCATCGTCTAATAAAACTGATCTGGCAAGAACAAAATAAGACCCATCTTCAAAATAAATTGTGACCGTCATATTAAACAGGTTGATATCTTTGGATTGAATCATAAATATATTTATCAATATTCTCATTAGGCTGAAAAATAAAATGGTAATTGCAGGTGCAGGTCCTGTTGGACTACATGTATATTCGATGACGCAGATATATGGACTTTGTTTTTTTAATGAGCCGCGAATTCTTTGAGTAAAGGCTATATGCTACATATAATGCTGTTTCAGGGGTACTTGGAATACCTCTAATCCGCACTTATATCTACATTTGTAGATGTCTTATGGAAATACAAATCTATTATTATCATTATTATTATTATAAAAGCAACAAAAATGTTGTTATAACAGAACCATTTCCCCGAGAACCTATAATGCATGATGTTGAGCAACAATAACTTAGATTTCTCAAAGCGGTTTGTATGATATCATATTTATAACTATTGTCCAGGGTTCATTCCGATGTGGAGGCTGCCTCAAAGGTTATGTGGGCGACCAGTCAGTGGGCTGCACCAGACAGAAAGGACTTTGTCCCGACGGCGAGACCATTTGTGACGAGAACGCACGGTGCGAACAGAGGAGAGGAATCGTCGGGTACTACTGTGTAGTAAGTACAACCACGGACAAATATTTCTTAATTATCCCAGTGTAGTACTTGCATTCTGTTGAATATTCTCACAAATAATGCATGCTATGTTTTCGCAAATAAAATCTGATTTAAGAGTTATCAATTATCACCACGAATGTACTCGCAATACGGAAAATCATGATTGCTTCGCAATATTAAATCAGGTGATCAATCATTACTATTTATATCATTATACGTATATCATTTTTACTTGATGTATATTTGCTCATTAATTCCTTTTGCTTTTCAGTGTAATGTAGGATGGGCAGGAGACGGTAAAGTGTGTGGACGTGATGTAGATCTTGATGGCTATCCGGATCAGGAGCTCAACTGTAATGAAAAGAAATGCAGAGCTGTAAGTTTTCTATTTGCTTCAGTTGTGCATATCATACATCTGTTTTCAATCTAGCATATACATTTCTTTCTTTCTTTTAAAAGAAATCTTATTAGACACAATTTCTCATTGATTCCGTGATACGTTCCTTTATGTATGGCACTTATGTGATACATATCCATCCTAATCAACAAAATAGTGTTTTGTCACATGTAGATAAGACACAACACTGAATGTTATATTTAAGTAGGATAGCGAAAGATTACACCCACTATGCCTTTAGTTACAAAGTGTTTAATGCGATACATCAAGAATGAAAGTCTCTTATTTGAAAAATGCAATGATGATTATAACAAGATGTATCGAAGTAAGAGAGGTCGATGTGTTAGAGATATGATAATGGATTGGAAAACCCTTATTATTAGTTTAGGTATTTTTATTTAATCACTAGCTTTCGGGCTATGGTGTGCCCTTCATCAGTATCTGAAAAAAGCAACAATAATTACAACAACTTTTGTTATTAGCATCATAGTCGTTTTTCACATATTAATGTGCTGTTGGAATCATGTGACAGGATAACTGTGTGAGGGTACCAAACAGTGGACAGGAGGACGCTGATAACGATGGACTTGGAGACGCTTGTGATCCCGACGCAGACAATGACGGTCACGTCAATACTCCTGTAAGTCTTTTTTTTTTTATAAATTAATGTAATCTGTTAACTGTAACTGATTCTTGTTTTATTCATCCCTTTATTTATAGTATCGCGGAGGCCTTCAGCATAGTACTTATTTAGATATCTACATATGATTTCTAACACCATAATTATCACAAGGTATACTTGGCCAAACATGAGATGTCAAGGGCCAGTGCGAATATGACCATGACAATTTCTGAGCGAATTCCTTTCCTGTTTAGTTGCAAAAACACCATGTTTAGTTGGCAGATTGCCCTCAACAAGCGATTAGAATTGAATCTTAAAATGATTATAACTAATTGAGTTTCATAAATATTTTCGTGTTATAAAAGAACAGTGCAATGACAGGCACCAAAATGGCCAAATTTCTCATATTGATATGAACGTTTTTCTGCACGATGGATATTAATCATTCCGCACTGAGGCGTTTTGTAATCGCGAATGCACAAAGATTGCGTGCCTCATAACAAATGGCCTGGCTGTTAT
The DNA here is from genome assembly GCA_942159475.1 of Sthenelais limicola. NCBI lineage: Eukaryota > Metazoa > Annelida > Polychaeta > Phyllodocida > Sigalionidae > Sthenelais > Sthenelais limicola. The sequence goes on along the minus strand of OW804096.1, from coordinate 77,132,510 downwards.
GTATAGCATAGGTACAACCTAGAGCAATGTAATGGCATAGCGCTGAGGCAACGAAGTAATCATTCATATATGAAAACTGACACCACTGTATTGTTAAAAACTTTATTACTTGATTGAAATGTACAATATATTTGAATTTGTCGAATGAGACCTATCACAAGCTGTGAAAATTCGTGCAATAAAATTTAATAAAAAAACAAAAACAAACCTTTATATCAAAGGTATAACGAAGCTAATCTAAGATTCAATTGTTCCCTGTTCCAGGATAACTGCCCACTGACGGCTAACCCGAATCAGGAGAACCAGGACCAGGAGCAGGATGAGAATCAGCCAGATGAGGTCGGTGATGCCTGTGATAATTGCCCAACCGTTGCTAATCCCAATCAAATTGACACTGACGAGGACGGAATGGGTGATCTCTGTGACCCCGATGCTGACAATGATGGTAGGTCTTCACCTATAAGTCGATCATTTTTATTTTTCAGTTCACTTGACCACGGGTTAAAAAAAACTCCTTTGCAATTACAATAACGAAAATAATATTTGTAACTGTTTTTATTACATACTGTCCTAATTTGGCTCTTTTAAACAAATATATTGTGTTTTAACTGCATGTTTTTGAGCAGTGCATGCTATTCATTCTACATATTGTTAGCTATGTATTGATATTGGAAATGGTTCATTCCAGGTATTCTGAATGAGGAGGATAACTGTTGGCTTATTGCCAACCCTAGACAGAGAGATTCTGATGGTGACGGTCTGGGAGATGAGTGCGACAACTGTCCCATCCACTACAACCCTGATCAGGTATATGGAATTGACGTGCACCATAGCTAAACACGTATAATTATATAATTTTCCCTCATAATGATTTTTCCAAGTCTCTGGACTTTCATTCTATTTGGAAGCTGGATATAAAAAGACAAGTCTGAATTGGCCCACCCACCCACCCGTTTCATTGACCATAGATCTGAAAATGAATAAAAAGGTGAATCAAGGTGAATCAAAAGGGAAATAAATATTCAGTGAATCGACGAGATCTGGTCAGGCAGATAAGCAACCGACCAGAATAGAATAATTCATAAATAGAGGGGGCCTGGCCCTAGTCATTGAACAATCTGATTAGTCCTTAGGGAGATTTGCTTAGTAACCGCCTGGGTTCCTTATTCTCTCCTCTAAGAGGTATCCGTTACAATATATCATTATCATATCAAGTCTTGTCTTTTGGAAACATAACTACCTCTCCTATTTAAAGTGTGTTATAAGGAGGTACTAAAATGAATTCAATTCAATTCATTTCAAGACATTCTTTATTTGCATAAATGGTGACTATAAAAAGGAGGGCCCAGTTTTGAAACCTAGGTTCCAAGTCTTCCAGTGGGTTCCTGGGTTGTTGGTGATTGCCGAAACAAATTTACAATAAAATACTGCGATATAAATTTCATGGCTATTTAATACTTAACTTCCAGTCTAACAAAGATGACGATTTGTTGGGAGATGTCTGTGATAACAACAATGACAGAGACAACGATGGTATCCAGGATGACAAGGATAACTGCCCTGACATCGCCAATGCTGATCAGATAGACAATGACTTTGATGGCCAAGGTGAGGCTAGATTTCTATCATTTTAATACCTCTTCTTCCGCATAACTTGTTATCTTCGATAATATTCCGGAAATCCTTTTGGGCCTTTTTAATGAACCCTAGGTGAAATTACAGTAAATGTTTATATAGTTGTTATAAAGCTAGGTGGCGTGGTGGATGTTGGTATAAAAGAATAGTGTAATACCATATAGAGCCACCAGGTGGTGGATAGTTCAGACTATGACCACTGAGGGCGCCACCCGTCACACGTCGTGTTAGCAGGGGTGTTTTTGAAATAAATAGTATCCAATAAGCAGTTCTTAGTTCAACTTTGAGTTTGAGCTCAGATCATGTCTCGGGATCTGATCCACAACATCAATCGATCATATGAACTGTTCCAGCAATATCATCATTTGACTGCTCTTGCTAGATCTACCAACACGGCCATAGCAGATACTATGGAAAGCTATTTATACATATAACCCAAATGTATAGAATTTTAGTAATACTTTTCCTAATTTACCTAACCATATTCCTGATTAGCCTTTTTCTCAGTGAACTGGCATCCTATTTCGGGAAAATTGGTCCAGCTCGGCGGCCAATCTGGAATGTGCCTACTTGACCCTGACGAAATAGGATATAGGCCTAGATATTAAAAAGCACAATTTTGGATTTTTAGGAAGTTTCCGATTTGGTTTCTAATTTTCAGCTAACCCGGAAAAAGTTTCCTCAGTTTGCATGCATTCTCAATGAACCAGTACTAACCGATTTGGGGTTAATTCATAACATGTATAACTGACCTGTATGAGCTGTTTAGTGGTGTTTGAACACAAGTAAAATAAACAGCACAGTACAGTATGCAAGTAGGCCTACTTAGAATGTTATTTATATCATATGAACTGATGTATCGAACATTTTACCATAGGAACATAAAGAATAGCACATTAAAAATATATTTAGAAGTATGGTAGTATTTGGTATTTTCCGAAGTAGGAGGGTGTCTGGAAATTACATGTCAGCTCGGAGTGAATTAACAAAAGCTATGCCCCAGTCAGGACTTGATGAAGTCTAAGTAGAAATGATGGAAAGGGAAGATTAGCTAAATATTAAAAAGCACAATTTGGGAATTTTAGGAAGTTTCCGATTTGGTTTCTAATTCTCGGCTAACCCGGAACGAAATTCCCCAGTTCGCATGCATTTTCAATGGTGAATTCGTCAGTCATTTTCCGGGTTAGCCTACTAATTCTCCCGGTTTGGGATAAATGGCTTTCCATAGTGACCACAACGTTCGAACATATTGTACATAGAATAGAATATAAAGCACTCACATATCTTAATTCTCCTTTCTGTGTGATTAAGCCCGATACCACCTAGGTTCACTACAAATAAAAACAATATTACAGATGATCTGGACAGAGCTTCCATAAGAATATGAAAATGAAAAACGTCATTCGTTTCATTACATGAGAAAATCTAATTTACCATCCTTTTTGGTCATAAAGTCTATTTGGCTCTCAAGTTGGATGCACCAAGACTAGAATTTGAATCACGATTTCAATAGAGTGTGTGCCATGTTTTCAATATTATAGTTTCAATAGAGTTGATAAGTTCGTTTTAGCTGCCTAAATGGGGAATTCATCTTAAAGCTCTGAGCATGAAGGATACCCATTATCAGAAGGCATTTATGGTCATTTATGAAACAAACATATTCAAACATTGAATGCAGATCAATATCATCTGCATCTGCATGTTCAAAAACGATTGTATGTATTATTGTTTTCTGCTAAATCATCCACAATTTTGTTTGATCTTAGGTAATGTTTGTGATGACGACGATGATGGTGACAGAATCTTGGACAGAGATGATAATTGTCCACTTGTGCCTAACCCTGACCAGACGGACTCTGATGGTACGTAACTATTTTAATTATTGATGCATGCGCATGATCCAAGAGTGTTAAATTCAATTTCAGTTATTATCTTAGATATCTGTGATCAGCTTCTATCAGGACAGTTTGCCACATATCTTCTGGAACTATTGTTCTACAACATTTTAGCCACCATGAACGTATTCTGTTGTGAAAAGGAAACAATGGGACCCCCCGCCCCGCATTGTATGCATTTACGATGAATATTACAGAATTTTAAAGCTATGACCCAAAAAAATATTTTTATACTCCTTTTTCTGAAATAAAAACTATTAATCAAGAGATTTTTTAGAGAGTTTTACCATACCTATAATATCCCCTGGGAATACATTCATTGGTATATATTTAGTCATGGATCATTCAAAATCTCTTGGTTAGTTGCTGTTTATGCTCAATTTTAATATAGGTATTAACAAAATTGACCCACTTAGACCCAAAATGGTAATATAATAAAGCTTTGTTCATTTAAATATAGGCGATGGTTCTGGAGATGCTTGCCAGGATGATCAGGACGGTGATAAGATCAAGGACAAAGACGATGTGTGCCCTGATAACAATGAGGTGTACCTCACTGACTTCAGTTCCTACCAGACCATTGTGCTTGACCCTGAAGGAGAATCTCAAATTGACCCTAACTGGGTTATCCTTAACCAGGTACACAGGCACCATATTTATATCTACATTCAACCCTAGTAAACCTGATCTCACGTTCATTAATACAAATCCACCCATCCGAGTGATTTCTAGTCAAATCAATACATACATTTGATACTATTAAAGACATATTCGATGAATGAATTAATTTTATCCTGGACTCCTGAGTTTATCATTCGTTTTATTTTCATCATGGACAATAACAATTTTGTTTTAAATAATACTATAGGTCTACATGTGTATACATGTCAAATCAATGATAAGTTTGAAAAGTGAACTAAACGCATTCTCTTTTACAGGGAGCTGAAATTTGGCAGACAAAGAACAGTGATCCTGGTCTAGCTGTTGGTGAGTGACTTGGGTCATATTGGTCACGTATTGGTCGCCTATTTCTTATACAAAATAGTTAGAATTTGTACATACAATCTGTGTATAGGCTGATGATTGTCAGAAAGCGCCACTGTTGGTCGATCCTCTATTTTTCAACAATAGAAAGAATAACTATTTTTTTCTGAAATATTTCGTGTGGACCTATTTGTAAAGTTCGCAGGTCTTTGTAAAGGTACATATAGTTAGAAACATAATTAATTGATTGCTAATTCATGTTTACCTCCAGGATACACCCAATTCGGTGGAGTTGACTTTAGTGGTACATTCTTTGTGAATACCGATGAAGATGATGACTACGCTGGGTTCATTTTCAGGTTACTATTTAAGATTTTATTTTCACATCTTTCCCATAAATGATAATTATCTTTTGATCTTTCTCTATTGATAAATGCACGCCGGTGAATCCATATGCGTGGAAATCTCTTGGGGAAATTCATATTTTTGTCATATTAATTCTTACCGTAGTAGATGTTTGAAGCAACGGAACATCCTGGTCCACAAATTATAATTATTATGTGCTCTACATAAAAGATAAAAAACAATGTACATGTATATCAATATCAAGGGTTATGGAACTATTCATCAAAGGTTAAAATGTTGAATTAAGAAGACTTGACCTATACCCGCTTGAATATTATCCTGTGTACCTTAGGCCTACTTTAAATGAGCAATATTCGTTGGGACTTCGAGACCCGGAAGCCAGATGTAAATCTTGCAATTTTAGACAGAATGATAGTTAAAAGGAGAATTCTATTCTCTGTATATTTCCCCCCTTGAGTACTTTCTCCCCTTTGCGGGATCTTTTTATCACCCCTCTGTTCAGAATTAAAACAGCGAAACGATTCAACCGCAAAAAGAAATCAACTTACTGTTATAAAAGACTTGTTTCAGTCAACGATACAATAATGAGAAATATCTTTCTTACTATTAACAGTTACCAGGACAGCTCTAATTTCTACGCAGTCATGTGGAAGAAGGCAGGACAGACATATTGGGAATCTAGTCCCTTCAGAGCTGTAGCTGAGCCTGGTATCCAACTCAAGGCGATCCAGTCCAACACGGGTCCAAGTGTGTATTTGCGTAATGCTCTCTGGCATACTGGTGACACGCGCAATCAGGTAATAAAGTGCATTCGGTTAAAATGACATCAAACCGTCAGATATAGCTAAATACAAGTAACTTAGTAAGACAGCTAACTCAAACATTTAATTATTTAATGTTTACTTTACTCAGGAAAGACATTGAAGCTCTTCTCATTTAATCCTGTAGAAATAATGTTGTTATCATTCACAAACATTACGTTATGATCTAGGTACAATTAACCAAATAGGTAATAGAAGAAAAACAAAGGACAAAACACATATACAAGTTCACATTACATTCAAGGACCAACTATAGTTGATGTCACATAGTCCCACGTCTGACATGCAGAAAGTATGAGCACAGACATTGCCATTCAAACAATTACAGGTTCCCTTCAACAGCAACATTGTTCAGGTTATTGAACCAATATTCGTCTTTGATACATTACGAAACATACATTAAATACATCATTGACATGGGAACTGGTGGAAGCATATTTTAAGTTTATTAAATTGATATTAGAATTTAAGGGACGCACTATTTATTTCCCAGGTTAAACTGTTGTGGAAAGATCCCAGAAACGTTGGCTGGAAGGAGAGGGTAGCCTACAGATGGGAACTTATTCACAGACCAAAAATAGGACTTATCAGGTACAGATCACTTTTTCTAATATTACCGAGTTCCTAGAGGATCAACCCAATAAATTGGACTTTATTGTACTAGCCAGTCATATAAATACTTTGATAACTTATGAGGAAAATGTACCAAATCTAATTAGATATTTTTAAAAACATTTGACAACCTAATGTGTTCGAAAATATAATAATACAGATAAAGTGACAACACACTACCTATATCCATGATATTTTATCAGAGGTTCGTACAGAAATAATATATACTTGTCCACGTGGTTGCAGAGTTCTTTTGTATGAAGATACAGTAAAGGTGGCAGACTCAGGTAATATCATTGACAAGACACACGCAGGAGGTAGACTTGGTGTCTTCTGCTTCTCACAAGAACAAGTTATCTGGTCTGATCTCGTCTATAGGTGTAATGGTAGGTCTTTATTTTTATATCTTCCATTAATAACCATCTCATCCGTCCAAATTTCAGGATATTGATCCTGCTGTTTACCTCAATATTCACTTGGTTCTGGTCAGTCCTTCATGTAATTGTATGAAATAAACGATTATAACCGAGACCTTGAAGCCTTTAGCCTCGTATGGTAATACTATTATAGACATATTATTATTGTTATGAGTTTTAGAGTTAAAATGTTAGTTCTAATGCAGAAACACCGGGCAAGATCCAAACTTAACCTTTAATTTTCAGTAAATTCATTTTCTGGGTCAGCAGTAGCCCAATGCCAGCATATCAGCGTTAGTTCTCAAATGAATTAGTATCTCTTAGTTTGAATCTAAAACCATCAGTCATCTATCTTCGGGGCTTCAGTTAGTGTGTTACATAAATGTGTTTTTATTCATACGATTCCATAAAAATATTTGGGTTTTTTTCAGACGAGGTTCCTCAAGGTCCTGGGTTCGATGGAGTGCCAATTGAATCAAAGAAATAAAATTAATGTCACAAAGAGCACACCTCCAGAAACACCAGAATGTGTGCACCTCTGCACAAACTATTTCCAATATTAGAGGACTCCATCCAAGGCCCTCCTTTGTTTCGCAAATCTAAACTCTCCAACTATCGATAATGATTTTCAATTTATTCAAGCCATTTATCTATTCAATTCATTCGACGATCTAATTTGTCTTGAAAGTTCCCTATTTCAAGTTATCAAATAATACTGTTTGTCTTGTATGGAAGGATTTCCATTAAAATATTAAAATTCATTTTGTCTGAAATTCACAAATGGTTTGAGTGAATGAATTTCATTACATAATAAAAATGAGTTAAGATGTTCATTTTTGACCTATAGTCATTCATGACATGTTGTTAAATTTAGTAAGGAGGACTTTAATCTAAAAACCTAGGTGCCTGCTTATACATGATATATGTGTCCCTGCCATCTAGATGATGTGATGTATGAAAAGACCAAAATAGAGTGCTCCCTTAGAAAGTTTACTCCCAAAATAATAAAAGAAGTTACTTGTATATACATTTGTACGTCAGAAGTATCAAATTTAGAGCTACACAATGACTTTCAGCATGGTGCTAAACATATCATACACAATTATAACCGCTATATATTATCAATAGAATTATTGAGAAGTGCTGATGGTGGTCTAAACGCAATTGGAATATATAATAATTTGTTGATTAATAGTTATGCATGGATACCTGTACGTAAGGGAAGAGCGTATGGAAAGGATAAAATCATGTTCTAAATGATGTTAAATTCTCTTGGTATAGGTTATTGATCGCTAATCATTAGTTTTATCATTAAATGAAGCCGTGGCATATCTATATATAGTATACGCCTGTCGTCAATAAGAATAGATTAATCATGTAGCTATTATTGTATGAGGATTGTAACCTTCACTTTTTGCATTACTAACATCATCAGATTATGATAATTGTACCATTTTTATTACAAAAATGTTCATAAGTGGCGAAGTGTTACATGGCTATCCTTGCGAGGTGTATGCACTTCTAGCTTTGATCCATTTTCCTTTTACCTTTATATCTACCTTAGTATCAAAACTATTTAAATAATTCCCACAAGACTCATTAAAAGATATTTTAGTGATTTATGGGGATGATTTTGAAATAAGTATCCCAAGTTTTAGAGTTATCAAGATATTTATAATACCTGTCTTTTGACGTCTCATTTTCTTTTTATAATACTTACATGTACAATATTTCAGCTCTACAAAATGTGAAAAATATTCAAAAGATGTCAAGCTTATCACAATTTCATACCATTGCTATCGGATGGCCAAACAGCCCATTTGTATATTCATGTTGCGTTAGTGAATGATAGAGAAGTTACAATGTTGGTCATTTGATAAAGATTAACTGAATTTGTCAAGAATAAACGAGTAAAAATGTCTTTAAAGACAATCATCTTCTGTGTTGTGATTGTTTTCTCACTCTTGTTCATAAAAGACACTTACAGCTATGTGGGTCAATACAATGGTAAGATCTTCCACTTCCTTCCATAAGCTGCAATCTACTTTTAGCTCGTGTGTTTATCTTCTATGAGCACACCTTTTATTGACTTGGTTAATTCATTTAAGGTTTCCGAACATACTTCAAGATTTATATCTTACAATCATACCAGTCAACATTAAATGGAAAGCATCAGAAATAATAGGGAATAGTATTATTGTTTCAAGTTTCAAGTTCGACATTCCAGGACCAAAAAGTCCTCAAAATGCTATTATTTCAGTGGTTCAATCTTAAGATTTTTTCTCAAGCTGCCCCAAAAGTGTTTCTGTATCTCATAAGCCGTGATGACATTCCATATTTCAGTGTACCGTTCAGCCCTGCGACCCAATGGCAAGCTGTCTAAACGAGTCGCCTGGCTTCAAGTGTACCGACTGTCCTCGTGGCTGGACAAGTCCTCGTATTAGCGGTATCGGCATGGACTATGCGAGGAGGAACAGACAAGTGTGTACAGATGTTGATGAATGTGCCACTAACAATGGAGGATGTGTGCCGTTTTCAAAGTGTGAAAACAGTCGGGTAAGAAAATATTTAAGCTATAGATTTACGCTTATATATACTCAATATTGCCCCCACCGATTGTATTTTGAAGTAGTAGATGCAAGTGGAGTGAACCTGTTATTAAAAAGGTGGAAAATGTTTTATTACAAAAAGCTTCCCTCGTGATTTCTTTGTGTGGTTGGTATATATGATGGTCTAGATCATATATATATATATATATATGATCTAGACCATCAATACATTCATGTATTCCTTTATTGAAACTATTCAGTCCTCCCTTGTGATATAATACTGTGTGTCCCCAGTATTAATGCTACAATAAAGGTAATAGTCAATAGACTATCCTACAGTTTAAATTTTGAATAGATTCGGTGAGAGAGAAGAAGTGCAGACACGGCGACTGTAATATCATAAGTGAGTAGAGACGAGCCCACTCAGTGTATTTATTCCAAGGTTCTAGTGCTGCCCGCGTGGACGCAGCCACGCCCCAGGCCTCCCGAGCCTTCCCAGAAACCCACTACTGTAACATAATGCCCCCCTCCCCCCTTAGAATGCTACTGCCTTAATTTAGATACTAAAATAAAAAGTAGCATTCCCGAAGGTCGGATACAGTGGGTACACGAGATTCGACCCCCGGAAAATTTTAAATATATTTAATCAACATTTTCCAAAAGTCTTCAACCCCCCTCTACAATAAAAAGGTCCACACAATGTGTCCTAACCCTGATTTTTGTTATACATCAAGATAAATCAGAGTTAATTTTGATCATTTCCTTAAACTTAAAATGCTTGTCAAATTTTGTAATTTTTCCCTAGAGCACTACAGAGAAATAAAAATGATACAAATAAACATTGTGTGACTTCCTTATGTCTAATCAAAATCAACACCAGTCATCATCCAGACATAAGGATGTAGTATATACAAATCTGCTCAAACCGTTCATTTGTTGAACAGATAAACCTTAGAAAATCAATACTCTAGTCAAAATTTATTTAACTTTTAGTAAAACTTCTCTAAAATTTGTTACCATATCAGTACAGATATGGCCTGAACGAAGGCAAGAATTTAATATGGAGTTTCTTACCCTACTCGACTATCTATAAGACATAACTTAATTCACCAAGTAAGTACAAACCTGGAATAACCTTACTCAGCTTCCTGCTTAAAATTTACACAAATCCGTCCTGTACCGGACCGATTTTTACAAAATCCGTCCCGCCAACGGGCGTTCCTAACACAAATGCTACTACACGTAGCAGGAACTGGACGAGACACCGCGGTAACTATACTGTCCCACGATGTCCATCTGCCGAGAATTTTCAGATGACATAAGAAATTATTATTAGAAATCGCAGAACAACTAGAGCAAATAATCCCGCAACATGCCAATCTATTACCAAATAGACCCAGGAAACCTCACCAGAGTAACTTAAATTGAACAATTTCAAGCAATAATCACCAGAAAACCCAACTACGACATAAGTGATGCCGTCCGCCATTTTGAAAAAATATCTTCAACGACGTAAGAGTATACTCCCATATCGTTACATACGGACCTGTTTCTATAATAATTACTCTTAATATAGCATCAGTAGAATACTTTTTCCACGAAAACACTATAATTTAGAAGGAAATCATAGACTTAAACTGACATTTCCATCGCTGAATCGTTGGCAACTACTACGCAGTTCATAAAAACACGATGTCCATGTTAAACTTCCATAGAGCGCGATTTTGACCACTTTTACTTTTAATTCTTCCAAAAATGACTCAAATTCCATATTTCAATAAAAGTAATTCACTGCTTCTCACAGATAACACATCCGTCCGTAACATGACATTTCTTTTGAACCCTCGACAAACCGAGTTTACCCAGAAATCTTTCATTTTCGTCACCAAAATCTCCGATCATGCGAAAATGTCGTTCCCCATAGGAAATGCATTGGCACGAGCAAGGCTGTCTCAAATTAACTAAATAACTAATTATTTTATTAACCAATACACCTATAAGACGTCGCTATCCATATAGATCACATAATCAGTAAAGGAATTTTGAAAATCGCCAATCTTTCGTCAATAATCGACGCGGCGATATTTAATTTCGTTGACTCTCGTCAGGTCAGCCATCTTGGAAATGTCCGACGATGCCGCCTCTATGAGCCTATTTGAGGACAAATTTATGCGGAAATCTAACAAATAACATCTTTTTGAATCGATAGAAGCCTAAATTATACTTATAATACCTCTCAGAGCAGCTTCACTACCTTTGAAAATGCCCAACTGGGCCGCAATCGGTAGTTTTCTCTAAGCGAGTCACCGCCTGAAGGAAAACTCGAAGGAATCTTAATGATTATCTCAATCCTTCTTGATTATGTTAATGTATCTTAATGGCAGGTCACGTGACCCTTCTACGACTTAACTTTAAATCGTTTATAAATCAGAATTTAGACAATTTTCACCAAGATGGCCACTACTAGACCTTCTTTCTTGTAAAACTCTAAATAATTACCAATTTTGAAGCGATTTTGAGGCTTATTTGACCGAAAATGGAAATCGTTTGGATGTAGGCTATTCCTCTGGGTATAAAAGGGACCCGCGTCGCGCTGGTCATTCAGATCAGACCAGGAGTTCGTGCAAGGAGGAGCTACGCCCGTTCTTCCATAGACTTTACACATCTCCAGCATTGAGCCTCTACCTCTACAGCCTTGGTCGTTACCAATTCTTCACATCTTCCTTACTTCTGATAGAGAGTCAAACTTGACTCTCCCCTCAGAGCTCAGGACTTCCCACATTTTCTCGGGACTTCTCAAATCTCATCGGGACTTCTCAAATTTCGAAGAGATTCTACATTTCAACTCTACCTCGAACAACTATCATGGATCTTGACTACTGATACTGGAACCAGACTTCAAGCTGACGCCTGATTCCACCTATCGACGCCGAATTTCCGTCAAGTTCTCCAGAATCCACAAGTCATCCAGCAGCGACTACTGTTGCTGCCTTCTCACCTGCTGATCGCCGGATGTGCCAATGGATGTGTTTCAAGCTGTGATTACAGGATCGTTCTCACTAGGATGTGACCCGAGAACGAATCCTAATTTTGAGATTTTCTTGAAGGGAAAATTTTCAAATCTGTGTATGTGTGCTTGTGTGAAACGGAGTTCCATGTTAACCTGGAATCAACTTTTAGGAAAGCTCTATGATTACCTAGAGCGGAACATTTAAAAAATTTTGTATCAATGCAAAATATTGGATGTACGAATGGGCTACTATCACTCAAAGGATTTTAAAACAGTGAAGCATGGAGACCTGTGGAGATGTATCTTTTTACTAAGTACATCCGGACACAATAGCCGTAAGTAGACCACTATGTACGCACCTCCGCTAGCTCTCACTGCATTTCACCATGTTCCAAGAAATTTCGATTTCTGTCAAAAAATAAACTACAAAGTTAGGATTTCTTTCAGACATGAAAATATCCACGTGTATAAGATTAGTAGACCGGATTTCCGGAAGGAGTGGCAGTAGGGAGGAGGAGAACTCGACAAATACCTAACACACTTGTATGCATGTATGTCTTAGATTCCCCCGCCGCTACGGCGGCTTACAAAATTCCAATTGCACAAAACATCATGTATTCTATTGTTTAAAATGTACTTTTTGTAAAATCTTGACTCTGCACGACGCAATAACGATCGTACATACCTGAACTGATACTTGGAGATAATTCTCCTACCTTTTTACTCAAGAAAATTAACTTTTGACGTCTAAAACCAGTCATATATGGCTACCTTTTCATTCTATCAACTTAGAAAACTTCAAAAACCACACCCCGGCGTCTAAATGACGTCGTGATAACTTGCGTTTTTACCTCATCATCACCAAATCTTGACTTTAAACTTGTGGAATAATTTTCCTGACGCTGAAAACAAGCCAATTTTGTACTTGAGTTCAGTTATTATCTCACCTCCCGCTTGTAAGAAATATTCAAGTCGAGAGTCGCTTAAAAAAAAAATTTTTTATATGCTATACAGCCTAGTTTTACCACGAGACTTACGTCCCCCATTTCTGACCAAAAACTGACCAGAAATAACAAATAGAAATTCTAGTGAAAAAAAAAAATCTCTAAAATTCCCCGTCATGTGGAGGAGAATCTCTGCTCAAATTCTCTACGAGCTGACTGCAAACTACAGTCGTATTTCCCTGAGGAAACAAAAAAATGATTTAGATTTAAAAATACCAGAATTGACGTTCTAAAATATCCGCCAGGAAGATAGGGTCTTATTTCTACCCAACTTTTGACGGAGAAAATTCCGTAGGATAACCATCCTTTATTATAAATTCTGGGTCGGTCGCAACTCTGGCGTACACGCCCATGAACAGAAGCCTCCCTGCCTAAATTTTAAGCACGGCCACGCTCGCGTCTACAAGCGACTTTCTGTTCTATTTACTACTAATGCCAAACCTAGACACGTAAAAACTTCCTGTCAGACACGCCAATTTTAGCAAGAATAAGTTGCAAAAATTTCTCTTAGGCAGACAGAATTGTTCTGACGCCCGACGGAAGCATCCCTGTTGGAAAATACCAACACGGCCACGCCTGACGAGATAACTCGCCAGACGACTTTCCGTCCATCCCCTTCTTAAAAGATAAAAATACGGGGGAAAATCACTTAAAATAATAATACTCTAAGAACACCTGCTTAAAATTAAACCAATGTCCAGAGTGATGGCACAAAAAATAAGTTGCAAGCACAAGTCCTGAGTCAAAACATCATATACAAAGTAATCAAGGTACAGTAAAAAACATGTTAAAACCTTTTCTGACGCAGAATACTTAAAATTATAAAAATACTGTCATTTTTCTCCTGACGCACCGAACACGCAAAGTCTGTATCCTTTAAACTCAAGTCCGTTTAGTAGGTGCGTCAGGGAACCAATTTTGATAAATAAAAACTGTGAAACTAGTATAAAAAGAAAAAAACTCACAGAAAAAGTCCTCTGATAGAGTTTTTGGCGTTACCACCAATGTTCGTAATATACGCCTTTGAAGCCATGGTCTTTCTAATGTCCGTAGACTCATGACTTGCAAAATCTTAATATAATAAATATGACAGTATGTACGTCAGAACATAAAAAGAAAAATAGCAATAATCGACCCTGAAGTAGTTGTTGACTCTTGTCACCGTCAGGCTGTCGCAACCCCTTTTGCTGAAAAAGAACTACAAGATTAAATGCTACTAACTATTCTTCTAAACTCGATGTGAGTGACGCCACAAAAATTTTCACTTTTGCGTCAGGCGCCCCACAGAGGCCAGCTAAAATACACAAGGGAACAGTAATGCCCTAATAAAAAAAAAATATCACCAAAAGGGTTGGTCTAGGACAGTCGCTGACGGTGTTTCTTGTTGCTTGCAAACCTAATCACTCCAACCTTCCTCGTAGCCCTGGTTGTCAAAGGCTGTGGATGCCATTTGCGTCCCCCAGGACACGTTGACCTTGGCTTTCTTGGCCGTGGCCCCGCCGAAGGCGCTCTCCTCACTGTTACAATGTACAAAAACAGAAGGAAAACATCCCTTAGAAAATGACTCTTTTCTTAATGATCGAGCAACAGAATCATGACTCAAACGATCCCATCAACAATAAATGGGTGTATAAATAATACATTTCAAACAGATTATGGCGCTAAAAAGTCTACCAATCTCCCAGGTTTCCCCAAGACAAACTTGCACATGTTGTTTTTCGTGACCTGCAGCCATTGCTGTCAGTGTCACACTTTCGTTCTGATTAATTTTACTCGAACCCCATTTTCTGACCTTATGCGTTCTGATTTTTACCATTCCTGACGGAATTTCTGTTCTTAATTTACAAAGACCCCGTGTATAACTCTTTCCGGACTTGTAACACTTCCAGAAATTACTTACTTTACAAAATCTACTCGATCTGCCGTGCGCAGATCAGCCCGAGGTAGGAGTCGTCCATCGTTGCCCTTATTTCGGGGAACTTCTTTTAACTCCCTAGAGGGCGTCAGGATTAAGAATATGGCGAAAGTGTCGCCATCTGCTAACGCCTCCTTCAGGTCCTCCTCGTCTAAGTTCCTGACGGGTAGGCTTGTTGGGAGTTGCACCTCCCTCTGTATTTTCCTAGCGGTGAAAACCATGTTGTGTGCCCACCGAACTTTGAGAAGGGACTTACGACAACCTGGCTCCAACTCTGCTGCCAGTATTTTTGGGCTTACGAAGCTGTGTAGAATATCCACACTATGTCCTATTTGTACTAGTTCAAAATCAAACATGTCCTCCTTCCTCAGGAGCCGCAGAATAAGGGTATTGGCCATCTCTGCCTGCCTCTTATCTGGAGTCGGCAAACAGGGGGTACCTCTGCACCATGTTCGTTTTATGATCAAAGAATACAGGCACTTCAACACATACAGGCCCACTGCTACATAAATGCATATTTCAATCCAAGATGGGCCGGATGATGAAATATTGACAGTTTCGTAAATTACATTCTGTGGAGCCATGCCTGGCGTCGGTCCAGCAGTAACGCTCAATTCCCTGTTTAACTCTATGTGTTGAGCATTCAAAGATGAGATATTTATCGATTGCACCCTGGTGGCCCACGTGGCCGGCATGATTAGACGGTTAATTCTGTAAAACAAATACACACTCATTGCTAGTGAAACCAAGGAAATTATCAGGGATAAATAAGGCATTGAGGGATGAGCTGCAACGTCCGTTAATTTGGCGTGAATACTATCCCACATTGACGCCAATTTGCTGTCTGACTTTAGTAAATGTTTAACCAGGGTTTTTGTCCTGATCCCCCTCTGAATTATCTCTTGAGGCACATTTACTAACGCCTTTTCTATATCCTGGGCGCTAGGCAAGTTTAAATTAATTAGTCCTGGGCTCAAAGTCGCACCAGAGTATGAACTTATATCAATTTTGAATGCCATCGCAAAAGGCAAATTAAACCCAGTTCTGATTTTTACCTGAGCTATCCTAATTTCACAAAACGGACTGTCTGCCAAAATTGACGCGTCCGGAAGGCTTAGTACGCACCCACACGGAATATTGATAAAGGTAAATACCGACAGAGAGACATTTTTCTCGCCCCCCTGACGGCAAACTAGAACTCCCCACAATCCCATATTAATTAAAATATGTTGATCGTTTCCAGCGCTTAAATGACGCTGTGGAGTTAGAGCATTTACGTAAGAGTGAAACACGCATGAATCATGCACCAACGTTGCCTCATCCAAAAATACGTTCCAAATGCATGCTGAATGATTCGCCGTGAAATACACCAAATTCCGGCCACAAACCACACTATCAGCAATTTCCTGACAGTGCGCCATATCCTCATGCGTCAGAAGCACAAATGTGTCTCCCGACGCTGAAACAGCCAGATTGTGACCAAAATCCTGTAATTGTGTGTATCCAGTAGCATCACCTTCATGCACATGCATAGGGATAGGGAAAACTACGGACTCATAAACTGAAAAGGTGTTATTCGAATAAGTAAAACTGATACTCAGTCGCAAAACCAAGTCTTTTTCACCACGCCTAACTTCCTTTACTTTAGCCCAGTCCTTCCACGTGCCTAAAGGAGTTGCGCTTGGCGCTTGTAAGCGCACTTGCGCGGTCAAATTTCTGACCGAGCTCAGAATATCCGACCAGGCCGCGGTTGAAACCGGTATTTTTCCCTCCTGAATCTGCGTCAAATCTTTTAAAATTTCCATAGCCGACTGTCTGTAATTTAACTGATCAGTGATATACACAAATCTTTCGAGCAACGCCACTTGGTCTCTAAAAATCTCTTCAGTGTAATTTTGAAATCCCTGTGTGGTGTTTACCGTTGCTCGAGCAAATTCCAAAACCTCCATGGAGAAATTGTGAAATACAGTTCGGACCTGCTTCACATTTCTCTTGGAGAAAGCCAAAAACTCATTACTATTTGTTGTTAGAAGAGCCAAAATTCTATCTCGATTTCTGTTGTTGACGGCCTCGGCTTTAATCCCATTAATTATTGTAAATTGGTTATTGTTGAGGGCGTCAATTTGCGGCTGAGTCGCAGTTCCAATTGCAATATTCAGAAAATTTCCAGCAGGCTGGAAACCCCTGTTTCTTTTTGTTCTAGACTTTTCTACGGGGAAACTTTCTATTACGTTTAGTATTTGGTCATGCAGCATGTTATTGGCCTCGAACAATGCCGTCTCGACGCTGGACAGCTGTTGCGTGTCCAGACGTAATTCATACGAGACGTTCTGTGGCACGTCCGGGTGGGCCGGTGGAGGGAACTCATAAGGCACACGCAGATCTATTGCGTGCTCCTCCACCGAAATCACCAGTTTCTGATTCATCTCTCTAAAAATTGCACCGTAGTTCTGCCGGAGAACATAGTGGTCTGCCCTTGCCTGAACAATCAGGAGGCACAGACTTATCCTGCAAAATACCAGAAATAAAACAGAACCCTTAGCATATGATCGTAACAAGAAAATTCATCAGCAATTTCACATAAGGACCCTTTGGTCATTGTAAAAATTCCTCACCACGCCATGCTCCCGGGGAGCATAACGCCACTTTTCCTAATCCATGACTTAGAATCCGCGTAGTAAGTTTTTGCATCTATTTTTACTTGTTGAGCTTCAAGACCCTCATCAGGGTAAAACATGAAACGTGTAAAGGTAGATCTGAATCCCAAAATCACTTACCACAGTGTTTGAGTCATATTTTGCTTTATTGGGACAACTTATCGGACCTCTCAATACTTGACTCTCTCTCCGTGACGGTTGGATCAGCAAGGGCTCGATCTCGGCGCGAATTAGAAACCTCATGCCAGTCTAGGGCGGTTACATCCCAAGCCGGTAGACGGGGCCAGCGTCAGCTGCTCAGGTTCCCCTGGCGTGTTTGCCGCGCATCAAAATCTCCCGCCCGGTCTTGCGACCCTAATACGGACTCGAGAAAGCAATGAGGAGCTGTTACACCCCCCCCACTTATTCAACGTCAAACCCGTACTAGCCAACTGGGAAATACCTCTATCTGACCTTAGCAGGGTGCCCAGAGATCTACTCCTTATAAGGGTACCAAACCGTCGGGACCAACTGCAGCAAGTAACGGCAGACTCTCGTCCACGATCACACGCCATATTTGTGTATGTAGGTTTTTTGTAACGCCATCCTCACAGCGTGGCCTATCTCATTGCAGGTTGAGACCAAATTCCTGTAAGGCAGAATTTATGGATAATTCATTAACCTTCACTTAACTTCAGTGAAGAACTTTTCTTTACAACCAACATCCCCACATTGCTGAAAATATGCTGATGAATTCTCTCAATAGTTCCCAAAACACCAAGTTATCCGTTTCCAGCCAGATTCCCACCCCAAATAGACACCGTCAGGTGCTGCCCCCCATGAGCAAACCTTGTTCATAGAACTAGCAACTTTCCTTAGGCATCCATTCGGTGTGACACCCACGCCCAAACATGGCGTCGAATGGCTTCCCTTCTCGAGTTTGGAATCTGTGTTGAGCTGGTTAAACCCCTAAGTATTTTACATTCTCGTCTGTTCCATGACTACGGGAACACCACGCCATATTTAAGCATCAGTATAGATGTTGCTAAGCGCACTGGTTATTTTATTGCTCGCTTAGTCTGATACTGTGGCGTGCGCCCGTAGCTCACTACATTCCCGACTCACCTGATTTATTGCTTTCTAAAAATTGCACCTCGCTTCTGCTCCGATGTTATTTTCAAGTCTTAGTCACGAGTTATAAGTCGGCGCCCTGTCTATCCCACTGGAGTTCTCCTGAATCCAATTGCATACCCGTTTTTGTGCGTCAGAATACAGTCTTGTTACAACATAAATCTGTCTTAAGAACTAGCTCATGGGTTATTATCGTTTCCTTTTTGCCTTACTGATAGTTAGCTTGGGCTTGCGACCTGGATTACGTTTGGTCGGTACCGGCTCTATCTGAGTTTGCTCTTCAGGAAACTTTTCCATGAGTCTTTCCATGAACCTATTATTTTCGACTGCAGATACTTTCTTTACCTGTGTGATATTCACGCTCTTACCCATCATCTTTCCAGTACTGAGCTGTTTTAGACGGACCGTGAATTTAGATGGAATATCTACCACTAGCCATGGACCAGTGTAGGCGTTCTGCAGCTTCATACTCGTATGTTTTTGGAGTAGTCTGTTTATTTTAACGTATACAATGTCACCCAATTTAATATCGTGATCTTTAGCTCCCTTATCATGTCTTGACTTCATCTTCTCTTGAGCCTTCTCCAAACTAACAGCTGCTTGTAAAGCTGCCTTAGACTGAGTATGTACAATATCCAGCAAATGGGCTGTAATAGGACGAATTTCTTCGTCCACATTTAATATTGCCGCCTCCGGCGGCGTCACCGCATTTTTACCAAATACTAGTAAATATGGAGAATGACCCAAGCTGTTAGAATCAGAGATATTTAGGGCAAAAACTACCGCCGCCAAGTATAAATCCCAGTCTCGCTGGTACTTTTGTACATACATTTTTATTGACTGAACTAAACTTTGGTTTTGGCGTTCTACTTGACCCTGTGTAGTAGGTTTCCAGCTACTACTGAATACCTGCTGTATTCCAAAAGCCTTACAAAAAGATGTGAAAATTACACTACGGAAATTTGAACCATTATCACTGAAAAGCTTATTTGGGATTCCCACGACGCACAAAATGTTATTGAAAAACTCTTGTTTCAAAGTTGTGGCGTCAATGGCATGGGTTGCCCAAGCAAAACAGTACCGACTATATATATCCACAACTACGTGAATATATTTTCGGCCAGCGTTTGACTGAGTTATTGGTCCAATAGTGTCAATCATCAGACAAGACATGGGTGCCGGTGCTGGGTCTCTCAGTGCCATAGGCAATTTATATGGATGTTTTGATTTCTTATTCCTTAGACACTGATCACAAGTCCCCACATAATCAACGATATCTTTTGTCATTAACGGCCAGTAAAATCGTGCACTTACTACGCTCAATAAGCGCACTGACCCCAAATGACCTGCCATAGGTCTATCATGTAACAATTCTAGTACAGGCCGAATACAGGTGCCTGGCAACACTACTTGGTAGAGTCTTGCTGCATCCCTAATTTTCGTACCTGTAGGCAGTCTGCATAGCATACCCGAATTCACAAAAAACTGATCATGTGTGAGTAAAATCTGTCTAGCCTTCGCCGCATCCTTAGGCAGCGTTTTGGAGCCAATGTAGTCTAATATACCAGAACAGAACTCGTCTTCCCACTGGGCTTGTATAAATTCGTCCTGAGACAGAGGCATCCCCAGTTTTTCTTGTAAGCCACCGAAAAATGCTCTGTCAACTTTAGGTACTTCATTAGCTAACGCCTTTCTTTTAGCCACAGCCCTACTTGGTTGGGCGTGCGACTTGGCTATCCCTGATTTATTCACTGTTTTTGTTTTAAATTTCGGGGTTCTTATTTTAGCTGCTATTTTCCTGTCTTCCCTCAATTTTTCAGATATTGCAGTTTTCTGCTTAGTAGATTCCCTTGTCTGTGCCACGTTTATAGTATAAAACGATTCTTTCTTACCAGCAGGTCGTCCAAATCTCTGAAAAACCGGTTCCAACACAGCTACCTTCTCATTACATGAATCCCCACATACAGAAACACTGGCCAAATGATGAACTGTCTCCTGTCTCCCTGAATTGATGTCAATAAAAGGTATCGTTGTGTCAGTAAGTGTATCTACTAACACTGATCTTACTAATGCATCTTTTACTCTGGGATAGGGGGTTCCACCTTTCCATCCCTTGAGAATAGGCCTATTACGGATTTTCAAGATGGGATAATTCTCGCAACAGTCCTCCTCATTGAATGGTTTGACCACGTCTATAGGATTGAAAGTCACGCCCTTTTTCTTTGGGGCGTCCAATCTCTCCTTTTGCTCCTTTATCGAGAGAGGGTAATCTCGTCTACTTAATGAATCTGGAACCAGATTTAATTTACCTGCTACAAATTTAATCTCATAGTCGTACTCCATTATCTCTTCCAAAGAGCGGTACATTCTTCCAGATAGGTCGCGTTTAGAATTTAGAGCCAACAGGGCCGCATGATCGGTGTAGATAGTACATCTATTCCCTAAGAGATAGTGCCTAAATTTCCTTAATGCGAATTTAATTCCAAGTAATTCCCTGTCAGTAGTTGAATATCTCGATTCACATGGCGTTAACGCCCTACCTGCAAAGGCTACTGGTCTAAAATTTCCCTCATTATCCCTTTGACTGATGCACGCCCCAAGCGCAGTGGACGAGGCGTCACTTGCGAGCTCGAATGGCTTCTTATAGTCTGGATAATGTAGTAAAACCTCTGTACAGATAGTTTTCTTAATTTTATCAAAAGCTTTCTGACAATTCTCGTCCCATTTAAAATCCACACTCTTCTTCGTCAGATGATAGAGTGGTCCCATAATGTTTGAGAAGTCAGGAATAAACGACCTATAGTAATTAGCCAGCCCGTTAAACGCCCTTACTTGCTTAGGCGTCTTTGGCACTGGATAAGTTTCTATGGCTTCTACCTTATCTTGGTTAGGTTGTAAACCTCTGGAAGTAATTTTGAATCCTAAGAACGGAACTGAGTCCAAGCCAAAAAAACATTTCTCCCTTTTGAATTTAATATTGACTCGTCGGAATGCGTCAAATACCTGCGTCAGGTGTTCCATGTGTAACTTCCACGTTTTGCTGGCTATCAAAATATCATCTACATATGGCAATGCAGATGGTACTGACGCCAAAACGTTATCAATAACAGCATGGAAAGCCTTGGGCGATGTTTTCAATCCCATCGGCATGCACTTATAAACATAAATTCCGTCACACGTGCTTATGGCTGTGTGTTTTCTGTCTCTATCTCTAATTTTAATTTGGTGAAAACCACTTTGAGCATCCATCTTGGAAAAGTATTTGCCTTCTAATTCACCGACAGCCTCAATAGTTTCTTCAGCGCTAGGGAAAGTTCTGGCCTGGTCCTTTATCATAGAATTCAGCAACCTAAAGTCCGCGACAATTCGCCAAGCTTTGGCGGCGTCAGGACCGGTTGCCTTTTGCACCAAAAATGCTGGTGAGGCAAATTCCACAATCTCGTCCGTTTTCTCTAAAACTCCCTGGTCCACATGTTCCTTCAACAATTTTCTCATAACCTCTTTCATTTTAGGATTTAGTCTGTAAGGGTGCATTGCTTTAGGCTCATAGTTCTTTTTCAAATCGATTCTATGTTCATAACCATTGGCACTACCTATTTTCATATCCTTCCCAACAAAAACATCCTCCCTTTCTTCTAGAAATTGGATAATGTCGTCCCTCTGTTGAGAGTCTAGATTTATGCCCAATTTATATTGTCTGTTTTCAAAATATTCCCCTTCAGTCGATTTTCCAGTTACTATGTCCAGTCTGTCTGATTTTAAATCTGAAACATAGTCAGTAGGTGTGTCACTGTCTGAAAAACTCCTAAGTCGATCTGTGTTATTTTCCACTATATTGTCATTTTCCAATTTCGTCAATTCCTTAGACCCCTTCCCATTGGAGTCATTCGTGTCCTTGTCATAGTCCATCGGAGCAAAGTCATCTTCATCTGCTACAGTATACAAACCGAGTATTGAACCCTTCTTTACACTGTACCAAGCCGTACTTGAGTTATATACACAAATTCTGATCTTATTGCTTTGGGTGTCCGGCTTTACTAACGCCCTTTTTACCAAATACGGGACTGGTACCTGTCTCTTGGCATTATCTGTGACTCCCACTGTATCAGAGATATCTTCAGGAGCCACTACTGAATTTGTGAAATAGAATTCCGAGCTAGGTGGGATTTTAAAATTTCTGTCTGATCTTATGGCATATACCCCATTCCGATCTAAATTGAAGTTTATCTGAGCTCGAAACCTTCTCATGAAATCAACCCCCATTATCAGAGGGCAAGTTAAATTTGGTACCACATCAAACCAATGTCTAAAAGTACGCCCATACATAGTTAATCTCAGACCCCTTCAAGTCTTCAAGTCTATTTGGCGGGAAGAATTATCAGCCATGAAGATTCTTTTCCTGAATTTCCGGATAGGGATGTCCCCAATTTGTGCAATTATACCTTTAAACAAAGTCTCACTAACACATGTGCAAGTCGCCCCAGTATCAACCAAAAAGGGAATATTGGTAAACTTACCCACGGTAGCACGCACAAATCCGTCCTTAACTGGCAGTCTGATTCTGTCTACACGCTCGTTTTCCTCCTGAAAAAGAGTGACTAGATCATAAGAGTCACCCTCCACATTGTAAAAACCTTCAGCGGGGTCCACAGAATGCTCACTAGGGATTACACGCCCTTTACCATCCACTCTGGACAATCTCCCAACTCTATTCTTTCCCACCGTGCGTCTTCGGCGCAATGACATTTTATTCTTCATCATTGTTAACATTGGTTTTCTTCCTGCTTGGAGCAGGCGTGAGTTCGCGCTTTACAAGTTTTTGCTTGCGCTTTTCTGAAGTGGTGGCACCTTCATGGCCCGATTCCTCTGCCTCTGTCTGCGTTTCAGCACCTGAGCTTGGCTGGCTCTTTGGCTTAGGCTTAAACCACTTCTTCTTGGGAGTACTTGACGTTCCACAATTACCACACATATGAGTACCTGCCTTTGGCGTCACTGACTCTACACTGCTGTCTCTCTTTATGAATTTCTTAGTAAAAGGCTTTTTGAAACTCTTCTTCTTGAAAGACACTTTCTTGTCTTCGTCGTCAGTAGTTTCCCCACCTGCCATGTTCTTTAACAGGTTGATTACCGCCGTAGTAGAGCCCTGGTGCTCTTCCTCTTTAGCCTCATCACTAACAGCATGGCGATTCGCCGCCTCCATGGCCTCATCCAAGGTTTTCGGATTATCGGCCATGACTCTCTTTGACAAACTGGGCTTAAGATTTGTTATGTAAAACTTCATCTGTGTCTTGTCATCGACACCAGATTTAGCCAAAAGTAGATCCATTTCGGCATCGTACTCTTGTAAGGATTCATCTTTGCCCTGTCTGCGGCTGCTGTAGTCCTTCATGCGTTCGTGATAGGACAGCTTCTTAAACTTTTCCAGAAATTTTCTTTTGAAGGTCTCAAATCCTGACGTAGGATTCCTCGACCTATACTGTTTATAGAAGTCTAGGGGCTTACCCTTCAAAAACTTCTTTATTCCCTGTGCCTTCAGTGAGCTAGATGCCCCCAAGGAATCAGTATATTCCTCGTAGTCGGCCAAGAACTGCGCCGCCGACATTAACGTCGTTGGCGCTGAAAATTTCTCGGGCGGTGCTGCCAGTGTTTTGGCGACTGACGCACTATCTTTTGTCACCTGTTTCACCGCCCTGTTGCTGATCATTCTGAGATGGTTTTTGCTGTCTTTCTCGTCATCTGACGATGACGAATCAGTCAGCCAATCATCCTCCCATTCATCTGAATTGTCATCCATCTGTTTTTTCTGGCGTGACCTTCTGTGTGCTCCCATGGGCATCTGTCTCGAGTGCCTGACTCTGCCCCTTTTGAACTCGTCATCGCCAGGGTCTTCCATCTCCCATTGGCGTTGGACAAGATAATCATTGCTCTGACGCCCCACAGATCCTATTTGCCCATGTGTGTTGTAACCTGGACCTTCTTCCACATGTACACGTGTGGGCCTCGGCCTTATTGGGCTTATTCCCTGCACTGGGAAGGGATCTCTGGAACTTTCTCGTCCTATTGACTGCTGTGGGACATACACACTGTGCCTACTCACGCTTTGATAACCATCCAATTTAAGAGGCGCCGTTGGCCTTGGAATTTCTCGTCCCAAGTCTCTATTGTACGCCGGCGGTGGCGTGTTTTGAGGGATATCCAACCTGTTGTTTAATCCCCTTATTGATGGTGCTGGAGGCATAGCTGTTCTGTAAATGCTACCATATGAATCGTTTATGTCAAAGTGTTGACCTGTCTCTTCACCTGGGAACTGTTGTGGCCGCGGCAATTCATGCTGGATTGTCTGAGTTGGTCTATCCATAGTGGGCACTTTCGGCATAGGTTGATGCACTGCCTGAACTTCCAGTAGTCTGTTCCTTATCTGCAGCTTTCTTATTACTTCCCTAAGTTCGTTCACCTCCTGCCTATGGTCTATCTCCATCCTATCCAGTTCCATTGTACAGGTATGCACCAGTTCATCACTTTTGTACCTGCACATATCTAACTCTTGCCGCACAACATTGTTCTGAGTTTCCAAGTCAATCCGGTCCTCTCTGAACTGTTGCAATTCACATTCCAGATCTTGAGCCCTTTTCTGCTCAAACAGAATCAGCTCATCCCTCCTCTTTAGTTCCTGGATGTACTTTCTTTGAGGATCCATCTGTGGCACTGCACCTGCTCCTTCCAGGTGCATTGTAGCGTACGTTCTGAATCTGTCCCCTGCAGATTTTGCCTCAGGCACACCACCGGTCGCAC
Organism: Sthenelais limicola; assembly: GCA_942159475.1. Classification (NCBI taxonomy): domain Eukaryota; kingdom Metazoa; phylum Annelida; class Polychaeta; order Phyllodocida; family Sigalionidae; genus Sthenelais; species Sthenelais limicola. The sequence continues at coordinate 77,106,744 of OW804096.1, read as the reverse complement.
CTAATGCTTCAGAACCCCTACCTTCACTATCCTCTTTCGACGCCATTATGTTTTCATAAGTCTTAGCAGGCCTGTTTACCTTCAGGGTGCCATCACCATTCACATTAGAGAGACTCCAATCTGAGAATGAAGATAGATCCAACCGATCACGTTCCCTATTGTTCTTTGTTTGTGGGACCGTCAAGTGATCTTGTTGGTTTCCCTCACTCTCATAGCCCCTTCTATTGGGATCCTCCCTGAACTGTTCTCTGCCAGAATTGTGATGTTTTCCTGGCGTCAGCACTGACTTATACTTGGATCCCGACAGCGTGGATTTCTGAGAATCCCCGTCGTCGTCATCCGGACCTTCTTTTAGGGGACCTACAACACCAAAGCCCCCTGCCAACTCATTGTCTCTTTGCCAGTGTCTTAATTCCTCCAACTCTGGATATTGTACTTTGGTAGGAGTACCCAAAATATCCACAGCTAGCGCCCCTTCATCCCCTTCTGTCTTGACTTTCTTATCTGCAATTGGGGTTGAAGTAGAGGGTTGGACGCCCTCAGCCGTTGATGTTGACGGTTGGGCGTTCTGACGCAATGCTCTTACTTGGTCGTGAAGGAGTGGTTGCTCTTGAATTTCATTCTCTTCGTCCATTTGACCACGGGGAAGCTGAACTTTAGCTAAATAATTTCCCCCACTCCTTAGACGTTTCCAGACATCAGAAAACATGTACCCCGGTCTAGGCTTCTTTGGGGCCCTTGTCTTCCGGGTTCCCATGATGGACATTCATGGTTCCCCTAAATCCTCCAGGCTATACATATACACTACACATATGAGATCGATGGTAATGATCTCACTTTCCCATCCCCTGGATTCGGCACAACTTGATAGTTTTTAAGCTTTAACATCCTTTGTTTCGGCCAATTCAGCGTCCCAATCTTCGCCTAACCAAACTGATGGGTCTGAGGCGGGTATTTCGGTCACCTGGATATTATGCTTAACATTATACCAATAGTTTTCCACAAAGTTCTTAGTGATAGCCTCCAAGATAATTTCTTCCTTCTCCTGTTCTGAAAGAACTCTCTGGGCTGTTGTGATGGCCATGGCGAGATGCACTGTGTAGTTGGATGTCTGTCTATCCTTTAGTCACTCAATGTGGGAGACTGTTGTATCTTCCTCCCACATAACTGCTCCTTACTCCTCTCAGGTCTCCTTACACCCAGAGAAAGCTGGCTTGCTTTTCCCAGGTGGGCTATCTTTAGCCTCCCTGACTGGAGCTTCTCTACTCACCAGGTAGTGGAAAGGTTTGCTCAATTTCAGCAAACTTTCCACCCCTTAAGTTAGGGGATAATTCGTGTACAAAATACACAATTAACCACGATCTTAATTGGCTTCTCCACCAGTGATATAATACTGTGTGTCCCCAGTATTAATGCTACAATAAAGGTAATAGTCAATAGACTATCCTACAGTTTAAATTTTGAATAGATTCGGTGAGAGAGAAGAAGTGCAGACACGGCGACTGTAATATCATAAGTGAGTAGAGACGAGCCCACTCAGTGTATTTATTCCAAGGTTCTAGTGCTGCCCGCGTGGACGCAGCCACGCCCCAGGCCTCCCGAGCCTTCCCAGAAACCCACTACTGTAACACTTGTGTATGTAGATTTGACAGTGTATGATGAACTACTTATCATTAACCTTGTCTACATGATGCTGTGGCAGCTGCATGCATTTTACACGATTCGAAACAAACTTATCTTCTATCGATAATAACTCTCATTAGTAGCTGTCCTTGGAGTCACCCTAGAAGTGTTCATACAAAATAATGCTTTTGTAGGGGTGGGAGCAGTTTCCGCTTCTACCAGGGGTGGTGGTGGTGGAAGAAATGATCTTTCCAAGTTGTCTTCTTGTCCCTTACCTATTATACCAGGTTCCGCTGCTGTAGCTTCCACCTGGGGTATTACTGGAAGTAATTTAGGTGCTCTTCTCACTATCTTTGTGGGATTGGGCGCTGAAATTCTTCCGCCGCTGGACTCCTGGCTGCGATGCTCCTTAGTGGGATATGCCTCTAGATCGCCTGATGTGGAGGGCGTTGGCCGGCGTGGGGGAGGCGGAGCCGTTTGCCTTAATTCCCAGCGCCACGCTTCCAGTTCACGCTCCTCCTTTTCAAATTCCAAAGCTCTATCTTTCTCCTCTTTCTCCCTTTGGAGCCTATAGACTTCCTCTCTTGATTTTTAGCTTCCAGCGCGTCCAATTGGACCCTCGCCAGTCACTCTAAATCCAGCTGTCTTTTCTTTGCTGCACTGTCCAGTTTACTCACCCCGGCTTGAGCAACCCCAAACCAATCGTTTATTTCATTTGCTGTCTCTCTTAGGTTAGTCATGGGGGTGTCAATTTCTCCTGGGTCTGTGCAGCTCACAAAGCTATTTCCTCCACTTAGTGGTCCTTCTGTGCTGGTCCGCAGGTTCGTTTCCTGCGCCTTTGCTGCAGAAGTGTTGTCTTGTCTCCAATACAAGATTGTTTCCTCAGAATCCTCCTCTTCTACAGTTTGCTGCTTATCTCCGCCTTGCTTCCCTGCACTGGCGGCGAGCCCGGCGGTCGACGTGGGCGCCGGCGGCACTTGTGGCTGTTGCAGCCCATCCGCTCGTCATTAGCCAATTCTATTGCCGAATTTACTAGTCTTTCAAACCTAGATGGCATCCTACGCCAGTGATGTCTGTGCACAGTAATAATCCGATTAATCTTTTAGAACTCCACCAGTGATAAGTATGGATCTGTATGAATATGGGGATGCTGTCTTTATGTGATCCTTGATGTTGAGGTACCGATATAAGACCTTAAAGGTTCCAGTGAACACTAATTAATAATCAATTAGCACTTACATGCTAATTGATAGTCCAAATATTATGCTTACAGATGATTGTTGTTTACTGAGCGATGGCTGAATCCCAGTGATCGCTCCACTGTTAATTACCAAAGATTATTATCAATTAGCATTTACTTGCTAATTGATAGTCCAAATGTTGTGGTTGACGATGATCGATATTACTTAGTGATAGTTGATACTCAACTATCACTAGGATGCTAATTAATAAAGAATAACACGGAACTATATGAATCCTGTCTTGCTCTTACGCTCGACCAACGGTAACTGATCTTTATTTCTGGGTACAACATACCTGTCAGGTGGGTGCCTGATCTGCGTGCGCAGCCGTGCCCGGCTACTAGATCTGGCGTCCCGTGAGGAGGTCCAGGCGTTACGTAACATTACGTAACAATTGCATAGATATAAAGCTTATTGATCAAATAAACTCTACGGTGATTTCAATTCGTTTTTTAATTCATTTAGGGATCGTTCCAATGTTCCGGATGTGTTGACGGGTATTTCGGTAACCAGACTGCAGGCTGCATCAAAGTAGAGGAATTGGTGTGTGATATGAATGCATATTGTGGCAATAGGGGAGGAGTCATTGGTTACTTCTGTGTCGTAAGTATTTTCTGTGCATCCTACATATTTATTCTCTTCTGGAATATGTCCAGCTAAAGTATCCTATGTTCTTCTAAAAGGCGAAACATGGAGGCGGCAAGGGAATACTTTAATTACCCCCTCTCCGTTCTGGGTATTTTCTAATTATGAAGTCGCGTCAATATATTTTTCATTTCCGTATTATAAAATACCAATACAAAATAACGTAGTGGAAACAGCTGTCAAATGATAACCTTTCCAGGAGTGAATTTATCTTCCGAAACATATTCCGTTCATATTTGTGATAGCATACAATCATAACAATAAGGATCCTTACACTAATATTGTCTATAAACCATATTATTTGAATGAAAATACGCCGAATTACGTATGAGTACAAATGTACTAAATACATTTGATCATTATATTATAATTAACCGTTAAAGCAATATCAAATGGTCACATTGCGCCAGTTAATGCAATGTGTTTCTGTTTACATCAGTTAGGCGCCTATACTTTTGTAACTGTATAAATATAATACTGAATGGCTTTAACATTGTCCATTGTCATTCTAGTGCGATATCGGTTGGGCAGGAGATGGTCGAGTATGTGGAATTGATGTTGATCTTGATGGATGGCCTGATAGCGCCCTGAACTGCAATGGACCCCGGTGCAGAGCCGTAAGTGTTGGGTAGAAATGCCATTTTAAAAACCAGTTGAAACTTCGCGCCTGTCCTCAGGTAAAACTATACACTTCATAATATATAAAGGTTATATATAATTTCTTCAGGTATAGGCACAAGCATAACACAATTACATTCAAGCAATATACATTAAAAAAACATTGAAACCGCCATGCAGCCTTTCACTGGCACCTGATGCAGTTCAGGACAGACGAGCAAAGCAGGGCATAAACATAACATAAAATTGTAATTAACGTGGCTACTTCTCATGAAACCACTAATGGTTTAATACACGTTTACAGGTAAACTAGCGTTACTATTATTAGCCTAACATTGTTCAATAAGTTGTGGGGACTCCACTGAAATGAGAACATAAAGAATCCACCTAGGCATGTCTTGATATGGAGCGTGGTATTTGATATGTGCATCTCCTGGCTTGTAACGGTATCAATATTGAACTCGCGATTATTTACAGGATAACTGTAGGAAGGTACCAAACAGTGGACAGGAGGACGCTGATCACGACGGTCTCGGCGATGCCTGTGATCCCGATGCTGATAATGATGGCATCGAAAATGACAGGGTGATGATTCTTTTTGTCTTGCTTATCCAAAAGGAGGAATGATTCTCCTTATGAATTCGCATAATTCAGTGTATGCTAAATTTGAAACAGTGATCAATTATAATGACCATCTAGTTATCATTGGCTCTATATCTGATGTCTGATATTCTTTTTATAACAAATCACTTAAGTATTTTAATGTTTTGTTCCTATGAGGAGTTTTGTTTCTATAAGGTATTCCGACTAATTTAGAAATGTCATAACTTAAATCATTTTTTTTTTCATTTACTAGGATAATTGCCCATATGTTGCAAACCCCGGCCAGGAGAACAGGGACGAGGATATCGATGAGAATAAGCCAGATTTGTTTGGAGATGCTTGCGATAATTGCCCAAGCGTTCCCAATCCGTTCCAGTCCGACAAAGACAGCGATGGTCTGGGTGATGTTTGTGATCCTGATGCAGATGATGATGGTAATATTACCTTTGAACTAAATTAGATACCTAAAAAATATACCGATTTAGTAAAGTAAATAATGACAATGAAGGAAACAGCCACAGGTGGTGGTGCACTTGCCCACCCGACCCATCCCTCTGCATAGGGCGGCTGTCTTGGTTATCTCCAATATCATAGCCATCCAGACATTTCATCGTCTAGCTGTCTTCAATGCAATTCCCAATATGACTAGCTTCCCCGGTTAAAGGTCTGCCACAATTCGGGCCGTCCCATCTGAAGTGTACCAACACCTGGGGCTATCTGCTCCAATAATCATGAATCTACCACACCGAACATAGTGAGGTATAATAGTCGATTCTACTAATTACAATCACTTTAGGCAATGAAATCCTTTTCTTTCCTTTCAGGAATCATGAATGATTATGATAACTGTTGGTTGATCGCCAATCCAAACCAGAAAGATGACGATAGGGATAAAGTCGGAAATGTTTGCGACAATTGCCCCAACGTTTACAATCCAGACCAGGTATTAAAAAAGCAAATGCCGCTACTAATGCATGTATAAGTCGTCATCTTATAAATGTAACACATGTAACAAAACTAAAACCCTCTTATTGAACTTAGATTAGATCAAAAATAATATTTCGTGTCTTTATTTTTAGTTTGATTGTTTTCCTTTCATCTGACTATCTCTTATTATGTGTGATACCATTTTAAAGCAATATACTTCATAATTATTAAATGGGAAAAAAATTATTTAAAATTTAAAATCTACTTTGATTCATAAATCCCATACATAATATTATGTAAGGATTAATAACCAACATTTCTGGCCTGCAGGTGCACGGATCGTGCATAATCCCGAGGCGGAGCCAGATATGAAGCATATTAATTCTCTGCCTATAACGTGGTTGTAGCGCTTGGACCGTTCAAGATAGAGACTAAACATAATTATATATTTGTCATAATTATCAATTATAATCTACGAGATTGTTTTCCCTTTTCAGTCTGATAAAGATGATGATCTAATTGGAAATGCCTGTGATAATGACAGAGACAGAGATAACGATGGTATTCAGGATGATAGAGATAATTGTCCTAATATTGCCAACTCTGATCAGACAGATAATGACCAGGATGGAAAAGGTAACATTTCATTGAGCTTCGTTCTAAATTAATGAACATACGAGAATTTCCTCTTGATGACTAAGAATAACTTCTTAAATCAAATCTCTTTGATCGTTCCTGCAGGTAATGCTTGTGATGATGACGATGATGGTGACAGGATCTTGGACAGAGATGATAATTGCCCGCTTGTACCTAACCCCGACCAGACGGACTCAAATGGTAAGTTTTAAAAGTAAACGGGTCAGTAAACGGGTTGAATACCACTTTAGGGACAACCAACATTATGGATTCATAAGTACAGTATTTTTTATCTTGATCTATGGCTAAATTATAGCCCCCAAAGATGCCAACTGAGAAATTTAGGGTGAAAACCGGTCCATAAAATCGAATATTGTCCCCTTTCCCGTCTTTACCCATGTATCAGTTGAGAGAGGTGGCTTGGGAGTATTTAGCTTTTCCTTCTGAGGTTAAAGCTAGGTCCATGTCCATTGCCACTGCCAGCCGGTTGACTATAATACTTAATGGGGGAGATGTAAGCACAATGTACATTGCAGCGGCCGATTAGGAGTATGCCTACCTTATTACGAAGTGAAATTTTGACGTAGGAAGCGTCCCATTTGAGGCATTAATGGTAATACGGGTACTAAGCCCTCCCCTAAAGCATACAGTATCCCATATTCCGGTCATAATCTATGGAAGAGGCTGGGGTGAATAGAAAGTAGCAAATGGAATGCCTTTGTGACTAGCTATCAAGTGTGAACATCAAGGTGATGTCACCAGGTGGCACCGTAGACCAACAACCAGCACATTATTTATTACATTGTCTATAACCCCGCAGGTGATGGAATCGGAAATGCTTGTCAAGATGATAAGGACAATGATAACGTCAAAGACAATGAGGATGTCTGCCCTTACAATAGCGACATCTTCTACACTAACTTCACATCATACCAGACAGTGAAACTTGATCCCGAAGGAACGTCACAGGAGGATCCAATCTGGGTCATTCTCAACAAGGTAAGCATGCCAAACATTTGCACCATTCCTAGCGCGATCGGTTTTTTTTGTACAAATTGTTTTTATTACAGAACTCATCTCATTTGACAATGGTTCTCGTCGGAGCCCTGTTAGCTATATTTAAGTAATTGCTTTCTTGCGATAGGGAATTCTATAATCTTAATAAGCTTTTTATACAATAAGTTTCCTTGGTGAGATTTCTATTTTAATATACAGTTCTATTATATAACATCTTTATCACACCGTATGAGGTAAATGAAATGCGGGTAATACAGACTGTTTAAGTCACATTCTATTTGTCGTAGCGAGTAGTTTACGATGACTTATTAATCGATCTTTGTAGATGATGACTGCCAGTGATTAATACATCACTATACTACTATATTTGTAATCATGCGTTCCTTAGACAATTCGGGGACAATTAGTTTATATACAGTGGTACAGATCCCATCCTCATACAATAGTCGAAGTATACCTTTGTTCTATTGATATGAATTGTTATACGAGAGCGGCTCAAAGATGCATACCTAAATAAGATAGAATGTATATGCGTTTCTTCGACATAGTCAAACATTTCATGACAACCGTACATACAATAATCATAGGCGGTACAATATATGGGCGGTTGATTAAATTGATTTCCATTTAAATTTCAGAATGCCATGATTTATGAGGTATTCCTGATAATTTATCTATGTTTGTTTTTATTTAGGGAGCAGAAGTTTGGCAAGTGAAAAACACGGATCCTGGCCTTGTTGTGGGTGAGTAAAACACATCATTCTTGTCCAAAAACATCAATAATATATAAATATTTCCCCTAGATGCTTATAGCGTTCGTTCTAGAAGTGTTAATTTTGTAATTTTAACGTTTGTACTTTGCAGGAGATGCAAGCTTTGATGGCGTCCAGTTTACAGGCACATTCTTTGTCAAAACATTGGAAGATGATGATTATGTCGGCTTCGTTTTCAGGTATATTGCTTATAAATATTTTGACTTGTGCAAGATGCTGAATTTCATTCGGAAAATAAATACAAATTTGTAATGTGTTTTGCACATCTTTTCCCCTGATCGTTCAAAAGTTTGACCGTATCGTTTTAAATTTGCTTTTAGTTACCAAAGCAGTTCGGAATTTTATGCATTTATGTGGAAAAAGGCAAAACAGGCTTATTGGGAGGACGAGCCTTTTGAAGCAGTGGCAGAACCAGGCATGCATCTCAAGGCAGTCCATTCTACAACAGGCCCTGGTAGCCACCTGAGAAATGCTCTCTGGCACAGTGGCTCAGTAGCTGGTCAGGTGAGTGCTCTTTTCAAACTACATTTTAATTTGAAATAACGTTAATTTTAGTGATTGCAACAATAGAATGTAAATATCCCTAAAATAAAATCAAAATTTCTATCAGTACCAACTGGTCAGCCCGCTGGAAGACCTGGAACTCACTTTCAGATGCAGGTCTCCTTTTTCTACACCTTTCTTGTATGAATAAAAAATGCATTGAATTGAATTGAATTTGAATGTAATCTTGTCTTCACGTTTCTGGTTTCAGACTACTGTTATATGGACGGATCCCGCTAATAGGGGTTGGAGGGAATACGTGCCATATAGATTAATCGTTTATCATAGGCCCAAAACCGGAACTATCAGGTATTTTATAGGGGCTTTGCATGTCTAACTGCGCATATGTATTACAGTGCAAGCTGGGATGGATTTAATTCAAATATGACATACAAACAATCTATGTCCAACGTTGAGAGGGTCCCTTCATTTATTGATAACAAATTTCTGGTCATTTTCAAGAGACGAAAATTTAAAAATACATGTCGGAATTATGATAATTAGCTTCACAAGTAGCACAATTTCTAACTTATAACCTCTCATAATATAAAACATCTGAGCTCCTGTTCTTATTTTATCTTAAAAGGGAATATTTAAACTAGAACTGTATATGAAAATAAAGAAAGATTGTGTAAGAAATTAGGTAAATTATGGGGGATTTGAAATGATAAGTGAGCAATAATGATTTACGATCGTTGCTCTATGTTTTTAGAATAGCCGTATACGAAGAACAAGAGCTACTGGTCGACTCTGGTTATCTCATAGACAAAACCCATGGAGGAGGTAAATTGGGTGTGTTGTGCTTCTCACAAGAGCAGGTCATCTGGTCAGATCTTCAATATAAATGTATTGGTATGTATTATTATTTATTCTATTCTTGTAATTCAAACCAATCCAGCCATTCTGTACATTGGAGATAGAATAAAGAATTTATCAATCAATATTATTAACATTATTCCTCTCCAAATGACTTTATATATAAGGTACTGCACTCAATGTGATAAGTTTTACCATTGTGTTTTCATTCAATAATTATTGAATATGTAATGAGTAGGTCAGGAGCTTCTATACCCATGTAAAACCACAGTGGAACGGGTTGAGCCACCATAAGGTGCTACCCTAATGCCCCAAGTGGACAGGAAAAAACTGATTTCAATCTTTATTGACTAATCACCACCCTGTATCTGTGCCCACACCACAAAATATATACAGTGACACGGGGGCTCAACATGGTGTTGCATATATATAACTTCAGATGCTAAACCAACAGTGACTTTTAGATTTTAACCGTCACTCCAAAATGAATTCGCTCACTATTGTGAGTAAATACATGTTATACTATGGATTACATAGTTTTGATATCACCGAGGATTAGTAAGGTAGGTTAAGATACTAGACGATTGAGTAGTAATTCCGTTACTCATTAATCAAGCCCAGAACACTGAGACGTTTTGCCTACGTTTACCTGCTATAAACCGCTTCTCAGTGACTGAGTTTCACTTCAGTTTATTTTTATTTCCAGATGAAGCTGCAGCCACAGCCAATGGTGGAGTTGGAGGTGGAGGTTCCTTTGGATGGGGGCATTATGGGTCTGGAGGCGGAGGCGGAGGCGGAGGCGGAGGGTCGCATGGAGGAGGTTCTCATGGTGGAGGATCTTATGGAGGAGGTTCAAGCGGAGGGACGCATGGAGGAGGTTCTCATGGTGGAGGATCTTATGGAGGAGGTTCAAGCGGAGGGACGCATGGAGGAGGTTCTCATGGTGGAGGATCTTATGGTGGAGGTTCAAGCGGAGGGTCGCATGGCGGCTCAGGGACATCTGGTGGTAGAAGAATATACCACGTTTATAACAATCAGTGCGTTGCTGTTTAATCTGACGGCCCAAAGATTTCAGTGCCATGTCCCTGGCAATGAGGAAAGGGTAGGGCACTCAGTTCCTTCTCCAATAATGGGAATCAAATCGGGAGAAATAAATGGAAAGAAATGGATTTAAACATAGTCATTGAGAAAATGAAATGTTTGAGTGGAAATATCCCTTTTGTGAATAATGGCACTATGTTGATAGATTTATGAGAATTCCATAAATTAATTGGTTAAATGATCAAATATTTTCTAAATTTGTCATTATTCATTATTTTTGCCCAGAGATCGTTATCATTAATTGTTCATCATATGAATGTTGTGAATGTCATATAGCCGGAATTGAGCTACGAAATGACTTTCATTATGGTGCTAAACTTATCAAACTCTCCTATAACGTTTTGCATAATATAATGTATTGAGGTACTACTGTTTGAAAAAACATATATTCCTATTTTTCAATCTCAGATTATAAACACCGGACAAGAACCCAATAAAGCTTATAATTAGTTGGTTATGGTTCTAAGAATATCTAGAACTATTATTACCGTGTATCTCAATCGGTGTTATTTTATTAGAGCTGCGGATTCATCACTGGTATTGAAGCTTGTTGTCCTAAAAGTAGGAATATATATGTATTATTACATTATGTGGTGACGCTAGCATAATTATTACCTTTCACCATTTTACTACTAGTTATTTCGAGAGAGAAAAAGGAGTTGAATAATTTTACCATGTTTTTTTTCAATATGAGTACAAGATTTTCTACATAATTATTTACCTTTTGCTAATGTATGATTCATGTACTGTGCGAATTCTTGTTTAGAAAAAAAATATCAATTCTATTTACGCTAGCTCGGTAATTCAATGTCCCGTTTACAGAAAAAATCCTTGTGTAATTTACTGCTGGGAAGAATGTTTGTATATCTTTAATTCAAGTTATTTTACTGAATGGTAATGAAGCTATTGGTCATCTGGCCACTATTAAATGTATTGTTATAATAAACATGCTTAAAATAGAATAAATTAATGCTTTGTTGATATTTTTATTGTTCTGTGTCGTGACCAAGTAGGCCTTTAGTGCTCTTGGGAAATAGGAGGTGGTACATGAGAAGTTTTCATCTTTAGTACGGTAGAGTACATTAGCATGACATATACATTGCAACATTATCCTTAATATACCTCGGCTCTTGCACTAAATTGAGAAATTACATACCTCTAATTATTTTACCGATGGAGGTCTGTAATCGACTCGAGAGCGCTGGGTGAAACGTATGAGACTTTAAGGGTCTTGAATCTTTCACCCAGCGTGTTAATATTGATAAAGACCATACCGACACAGCTGACATTTATTACATACTGATTTGTCGAGAAGGTACATTTACGGTTATTAATTAACATTATCAATGCTGCAACAAAGATGCCCACTTTTGGAGACAAGCTTCTGGAACAACTTTCTACGATCCCATTCGTAATGTATATAATGCATTAGGTTGTTAATCAGTTATACGTACATGCTGTAATACAAAAGTAGACTATCCTTTCGTATTATAATTAAGTGATTATTAATGAGTTGGCATAATCATACTTGCGTCTTCTGAATAGGTCCTACCTTCTAAAGTACTTTAATGGATGTGTGCTTAAGTATTCCCTGCCCTAAATGCTGAAAGTACTCCCCAGTTAATCCCCCTTCTGTTCCTCAATCAACTTCTCCGCAGACTTACTTTGACGGCCGAAACTGGTTGAGCCATGTATAGCAACAAATGGTACTTGGAATTCATTTCATACACTTCATCACTAATAAATTAACACGTAAAGATAAAGATTAGAGAATCCAGACCCACACCCCCACACCCCCACCCACTCACATCTATTTGATGTAGCGCATGTATGCTTTATATACTACACAGGGCAACACATGTCACATATATATGAAGCTATATAGACTTCACACTATGTCCTGAAGACTTCTACAATAAACAAGATCAAGCGTCAAATCAAATTCATTTGGATGATTTTAAAAGGAAGTTAGGGTCTAATCTAATAACACGTGTGATAGGGTACCGAACGTGACAGTTTTCTGTTAAAAAAAATCGCAAAACAATTACCAAAGGAGTATAAAAATAGCAATGTATATACATGTATATGTATTCCCGCTCTCTGGGCTAACAAATTAACAGATTAAATCATTGGTCTGCCCCTATACTAACACGATGCCCTCCATTACACCAAACTCTGTCGACGTTCCAGGGAAGTCAGTCACCCTACTACTTCGGCAGGCAGCCTGCTCTATACAACATTCACCGTGTCTACTATCGAAACCTGGACGCCACCACCGCCGCCGGCGGGCGGCAAAATTATATCGCCATAGACTTACTATAGGATTTCTTTTTTAGTCGGCCGCTAATTTCGGTACAGCCTCCGCAATTGGCGGCCGTTACAATTTGCCAGACCGCTGATGGCGGTCTCTGGATTAATGCTGTCGTATGGCATACCCAAATTATGAAATTGGCGCCGAGAATGGCGCACAGACCCCGCAAATAACGGGGGTAGTATCAGATTTTAAACTACTGGCCTTCAAAATACATTAAATGTATAGATTGCAATTACAGAGATACCAACGTGATACACATTCAAATAGTATCGTCCAAGTTTATCAATATATAGCCTTGAGATTTTTCACATTTAAAGGGAACATATGCCCTACTAAGGTGACGAATTTTGATACAATTCGATTGTAGGGTTGTAAAGTTAGACGTGAATATAAATATATAAGGTAAGAAACTCTCAAAATTCTGAATACTTGTTAAAAACTTAGATATGCATAACTTTTTTTCTGTTGTCAGAAAGTTTGGTATTAAGGGCTAAATATGAACGTTATTATTATCTTCTTTAAATCTCAGCTGTGAAAAGTGGAAAATATAAAAGAGAAGTACACCCAAAATAATTAATATACTCATTATATAGGGTGGTACACGTTGGTATCTCTAGTATAAAGTCATATAATTCAATTGATCACTGTGTGGAAAATATTGAGATTTTTTTGGGGCACTCTTAAAATTCGGGATTAAGTGCACAAATAGTGATATAATACACCACCAAAGTATACGAATTTAATTGAAGAAAAAATGATAAAGTAGATTCTGAGGATGAATTGCTCCATTTTTTTTACTTTTGACCACGTATACATGTATACTTATATATACTTATATACGTATATTATGTCCATACATTCATGTATAGGCCTACATGCATACATATACACATACATGTGTACATGTGTCCATACATATACAAATAAATATATATACATATATACCTATATGCATACAGTTGTATACAAATATATGATGTATGCATATATATATATATAGATAAATGCATACATATATGTGTACATATATGCATGTGCATAAATGTGTGTATTTTCATACATTTACATGTATGTTTATATGCATATATGTGCATATGTGTTAAATATAGTATACATCAATACATGTATAACATGTATCATTGTGCAAGTGTATACATACATGTACATGCAAATGTATGAGGGAGGGAGAGAAGAGTGTGAGGGGAGAGAGAAGGGAGAGAGGGTGAAGAAGAGAAATATGAGGGGAGAGAAGAGGGGCCCCCGACTTTGGCGAAATGGGGCCGTCAAGTGCGGCATTTCGGCCGACTTTGGCGGCCATAGGGTGCTAAAGTCGGCCGAAATGCCGCACTTGACGGCCGTCATGGATTGGGCGGCCGCTGACGGCGGAGGTGGCGTCCAGGTTTCCATAGTATCCTACGCCACCGCCCGCCACCGCCCGCCCGCCACAGCTCCACGAGGACCGCGCGAGTCGCACAACTAGGTCAACCGTGTATGATGGCTGCCGTGGTTGGTGCGCCTTGCCTCAACCTCTACTTTTCGTCCCTCATCATTGAAATGGCCCCTGTGTGGCCTCTGTGACGACTCTGGATCTAGTCTCGCAGGGGATCGAACTCGGCATGGTCTCCAACATCTGGGCACCTCTCCAGACTCCAATTTCATCAACTCTAATGGCGCCTCGGCATTATGAACTGATGACCCATGAAAACATCCGTGTATGTAACTGTGATTAGATATTGTATTGGCCTGAAATGATTTTGTTAAACCATGGCAATGGGATAGTCACCTGCCCCACTCGACTCTACATTCTAAACTGAGCGGCTAACATTACATAGCCTAAACGATTTCAGACCTCTACCTAGCGTAGGACAGTAGATACGTGTAGGACGGTTGGTCTATATATGGGTTAAGTAAGCACTTTACCTCTACAATCTTCCTTTATCCCACCAATGATCACAATGTATTATATTGATCCATGTGCACAACTTTTACATGTTACATTCCAAACCTTGGCTTCTCGAGGAGAAAGAATCTATAATTATTCCCATTGCCATACCAACTCACCCATCGTTGTGGTTTTAGAACAGATAACTTTAACGTATAACTTTCTTCCACAACCAACTCTCTCTCTCTCTCTCTCTCTCTCTCTCTCTCTCTCTTTAGCGTATAACTTTCTTCCACAGCCAACTCTCTCTCTCTCTCTCTCCTCACCTCTCGCCACACACACACACATACTACTCTCTCCAGCAATATCAGAGTAAAATGTCACTGTAAAATTGTTTTGTTGCTACACTGTTATAAAGGAATGCGCTATCCCCACGCAAAAGTCAAGGTATCCCGTGGAATCTGGGATGCCAATTGTCCCGCGTAATATTTGTGGAGCTGCGATTTTACCCCCCGCGTAAAACGGAGCGCCGGGAAAACGCAGTGTCCACTGTGGGAAAGCACAGCACTTCTCGCGCATAATTTACCGATATGCATGGGATTTCCCGGGAAAGGGTAGTGGTTATCGCAGGTAAGATGACGCACTTTTTACGATCAGATGGGTGGACTTTCCCGTGTTTCCCATGTTACATGTGGCGCTGTGTGGCATGTGGCTAATTCTAGAACTATTTGAGGGATTTCAGGATTTCCGATGGGTTTTTACTGTAGGTTTGTACTTTAGCTGGGTGGGCGGGGGTTGGTGGGTGGGTGAAGTCCCTCATATTCTATTTATAGGCTTCATGGTTTCAGAAACGGGTATCTTAGATGCATATGATGTTATAATTAATAACAAATTAGCTGAATTTCCTCATTTCAATTATGGAGTTATATTTTATGCAAGCAACAAATTAAAATATGCTGAAAAACCATTGATATTGGGTATAAGAATAGAAGTCAAATCTTTCGTTGTGTAGTTTATAAAGATCACTTTATTTATTTAACACCAATAAAAATCGTTCATAAATATAGATGAAATCATATGATATAAGATACACAATACAATGTAAGATGTGCCATTCGATGTATATTGCCCACACATATCTTTTGTTGTGTAGTTTATAAAGATACATCACTTTATTTATTTAACACCAATAAAAATGTTTCATGAAGATAGATGAAATCGTATGATATAAGATACATTTCTTGTATATATATATATTTTTTTTTTTATTCCGAATTATTTGTTCATACATAGAATACTTTGCAACATCATACATATTTAATACAATAAAACAGGAATCGGGCATTAATAATCATCTAAAATGAGGTCTTCCAGACCACCCAAACAAATAAAATAAATTGTAAAAGTTGTAATGCATAGTAAAGTGTTTGTCCATAGTTCTTTCGTTAATGATCCTCTATTGAAAGTTCATATTTATTTCCCTGACGTCGATGTTGTTTGTTGACATGTGTTGTGATGTCTGGACCTTAGTTGATGATAATGTTTTGACAATCATATTTGGCGAGGTTCTTGTCAGCTCCCTGTGATCCATACGTGGATTAATGTACCTCCTTAGATACATTTAAAGATTATTTTCATAATTAACTACAAGTTCATATTCTTATAGTATTTTTGAAGTCATATTGTTATATTAACCACAGAGATTACTTGTACATACCTAAGGTATCTTAAACGCATTTAGAACACTCTTATATTTCAGATTAGGTTGTACAATTCTTTTATGAAACTCCCTCAGTTGCACAGGTCATAGTTGCCGTATTCCCTGAGGACGGACGGAAGGGCTGACACTTTGAGTATGCCTCTTTTTCGATGATTTTGACCCTGACTCAGGGTCAATCCTCAGGAAAGTTCTGCAGAAAACCAAATGATGATATATTATAAAACTTGAATAGATGGGTTGATTCTGTTCTGATAACTTGATTTTCTTCTTTCACATAGCTAATGGATTTTAAAATATGTCATTTATATGTGTGATTAGATAACATAATATAGAATACACAATTGTATTAATATTTAATCTCATATTTAAGAATATAGAGTATATTCAAAACAGAAAGTGCTCTTTCTCCCAGTCATCAATAATAGGTTGACAACTATAGATGTTGATAACTATAGTCAGTAAAATAACAATTACATACCTCTGGAATAGATCCATGGTTGCTGATAGTTTGGGGTGGTACTGGCAATTTAGGTTAAAAACCATGGCAAACATGGTTGCCAGGGCTGTTTTAAAAGTTGTAACATTAGGGTTCACAATCACGCCATCGACCCCAATCATGAACCGTAAGGCTCTGAGTGGGGATGAACCTGTATCAGAATGAAAAATATAATCATTACTATTTATAATATACTCCTAGACTAGGATAATGCATTTATGGCAGATTGTATTGTTGGTACAAATAGGGGTCCCATATTTTTCACAGGTGTTCCCCCAGTATCTACGGGTATATTTAAATGAAGAAGTATCAATACACAACAGGTTTTAATTAATTAATTATTAATATGGTAAGTGTAAGATATACATAGTCTTGCCAACTGTCGTCACGCATCACACAAAACTAACTCTTATTATGGTACTTGGGGACTCGGGGGAATGGTGTCAGTATTAAATTCTTTCCATGATACTTACCACAATAGACAATGCAGGGATCTGCTGGAATCGTTACCTCTGTCCCACTGGACACATCCTAAACAAATAAAGTAATATAAAATGTTGTTTATGTATAGATATTTTCATTACCAACATGTCGTTTTCTTTTGGTATATCCAACACACATATATGGCCAAATCTGGAATAAGATTCTACATATCTCTTGCTCATAAGCTGCTCATGTCTTTTTAATAATCTTATGACCCACCCACATTCGAGTTCCATCAATAATGATTTCTAGATACTTACAGATGCCTGTATGAGTACATGGCTCGCATCCTCCTTTAGGTGGGCTGCTAGGAGTTTGAAGAGCCCGGCATGTAAAGGGTCTCTAGACCCCATCTCTCCAATGGCTGTCTCAATTTCGTCTCTGGCAGCACAATAAAACACATAAACTATGATATAAGTGCATATTTAAGGCAGCATTTAAATTTAGTGGCAAAGAGAACTAGCTACAGTGGAGTTATTCTTTTCAGAACTTATCATGTGATAACCTACATTATTGGCTGTGTCCTCTTTGTCGTTCTACTTTTGATGAAGGAGAAAAACTTTTCCCCCTTTTTGGCATAGCATTCACTGATGTTTTGGCGGAACTTCCCAGCTGAAAAAATGAATGACAGTCATGTTAGGCATAAAAGTTTAGTTTGTCAACAAATACTGTCGATGTAAGATGCCTTTTATATTCATTAAAGTAAATTATTTACTACACATATATATTTGGAAATAACATGTTTAAATCGATCCAATCAATAAAACCTGCAATGAGTCTGAGCTCATGTTTATGACCACTTTAGAAAGTTGCATATTTTATTATTTATCAATGACATGTACACTGTAAAATTGACCTTATAGTCGTAAATGTAGTTGATGTTTCCACCACTTGCAATATTTTTTGTAACTGACCTGTCAGTAGCTCAGCATGCAACAAAGCTCCAGGGACGGAAAACATCGTAGGCCACCTTTCCAGATGATTAGCAGCAGTTGTGTCTTTTGTGAAATACAGATTTCTATTAGATATCAATATACCTATTTGGACTTAACCTCATACAAATGTTCTATGGTTCTATTTTCTATTGGTGATTGTCTATAAAGAATTGTTCATTAGAGTTGCTATTATCCTGAGCATAGTTAAGCTTGAGTACATATATAGTGAGTTGAGTTGATATATAGTTTGCAAGTCATGTTATATACTGTAGAAAATATTAAACTATACTTGTCTACTATACCTCTCTACTATGCCTAGCCTAACATTTCAATGTATTGAATTGAGGTGTTCATACCATGCGTACACACACATACTACTCTCTCCAGCAATATCAGAGTAAAATGTCACTGTAAAATTGTTTTGTTGCTATATATGTACAGTGAACTATCCACCAGGCGGTGCAACAGTCAAGACAAAGGGTACAACTGTGGCTGGGGGTAGAATTCCAAAAGTAAACAGATTACTGCAGGAGCTATTTATATGATATAAGTAATTTTATTTCCATTATGTCAATTAATTGTGAACAGTACGGTTACAATGTGGAAATAGGGTAATCCCATCTGTAAACATACAGGTCTTCCTGGGTGCCCTTGAAGAAAACAAATTTGTTCAGCAGTGATAGTCGTCTTCTATCTTCGCTCCTCATTTGTACCAGAATTGGATGAGTATGCAAATGAGACTACGGGTACAAAAGTTACCGGCTCGGTCATTCTGAACTGACATTTCAGCCAGTGTGCATATTTACCTAGAAGGAATCCGGATGATGCGGTAAAAGTGCCGGTTGTAGGGCTTGTGGGTTGGTGCACGGACTACCAGCAGAGTACTCTTGTCATTATATAACTAAGTGAAGTCACGCAAGTTTTTTAAGTGTTAAAGTGAAAACGAACAGGAATGAATAGAGCGCGTTTTAATTTCGTTTATATGAAACGGTTTTAATAATTTTGTGTGAGACAAAGGCTTTTTACAAACATATACGTTTACGTATAACTTTCTTCCATAACACGAATTAAATGGCAGATGCTTCGAGAAAAAACCGCCCTATAGTTACTAAAAGTAGATTTTCCATTTATTGTTTTTGCTACGTCTATTATTTATTTTTCCAATTTTACATTTGTTTAATAAAAGATTTAGATATTCATAATACAGTATTTGCATATATATTCGAAATTAGCTATCGGATACCAGCAGTGTAGGGTATACTATATATTTTATGTCGAGAATAATATTGGTGGAGCGGTATTGAACGTAGAAGAATTTCTCCGTTCTTCCGATCTCCTCTCGATCCTAATTTCCTCTCCCTCTTTCTCATATTCTTTGGATTGGATTGGAAAACTTTTTATTTCAATTGAAAACTTGCTTAAAGGGAACATTTTCCGGCAGGAGGGAGGTTTTCAAGCCCTCTTATGGCGTTGATACAGTTATTGATGAAGCGGTTGACAATACTCACCTCCGTCTGACAACCGCTAGGATTCAGTTCATTAAAGTATTCGTAATCAGTTAAGCGATATTCCATGCGGTTTTCCGCAGCAGTACAGTCAAGTAGATCATTAATATAATAAATTCAATAGTTTGATAAAATAAATCAAACGATTCAAGTAATTAATGTACTTCAACTCTCTGAGTAATCATCTATTAATCTATAAAGTTTTCGTCGGGCCATATATAATATTTGGATGCCTGGTTTTTGAACATTTCTGGATCATTCATTTGTTCTGACCTCTTTTTGTCTTACCCATTCCCATTCTCATTCTTACCCTTACTCATTCTCCCTCTCTTCTCTTCTTTCCAAACTCCCTCTTCCTCCTATTATTTCTCTCCATTGTCTTTCTATTCCCGTCTCTCCCTTATTTCTTTCTCATCCTCTCTCGTTCTACGTTCTTCCTCTCCTTCCCTTTCCACGCCTCTCTTGTTCTCTCACAGAGAGGGAGATAAGTGGTTATCCAATAAATTGATATATACAGGACGTACAATATTACATAAAATCGAGTGGATGTTGACCTATAATTAGTAATGAATATTTGGATTATACCCAATAGTAATAGTATGTACATATATATATGTACTGTGTTCTGGTGGTAGAATCAATACATTGACGAGAATCAATAGAGGAATAGCTCCAGGGTTGATTCTCACACGGTGATAATAAAGGATAGTGATGAATAATAGTTCAAAAAATAGATCTATGATGTCGTAGCAGTGGTTATACGGATATTGAATCGTATAAATAATAAGATTTGATAATTGAACTGTGTGAAACATTGCTAGTCAAACCGACTGCAACGCCACCTATGTGACGCCATGCTAAGATTGCGAGTCAGACCAACTGTGACGCCATCTATGTGATGAAATAATTAGAATAAAGTCAGTTCATGAGGAGTCCATATATATATATGTTTGCTAAGTGGAATAAACAAGAATAAATATTCTCGTTGGTGGAATGTTTGATATTCATAGCTGGGATTGCATTTCCTTTTCCCCACGTTTCACGTTTAGTAGTATACAAAAAGGGATTTTTGCTGTAAGTTAAATGCGGTATATGCGATGATATGATTAGCTATGATTTACACAAATATTATCCACAAATTTAGTCACTTGAACAATATGTGAGATATTCTGAGATATATATATATGCAGAGGGACATGAAGGGGGTATGTAATTTGTGAATTTGGGACGACACATATTAATAATTTGGCAGTGTTGTGATGGTTACAGTTCGAGCATTTGCTGCAGGTTTGAAGCTGCAACTTGACACCTCTTGTATCGATGGATCCAAGCTCCATTTTGAGTGTGATTCCAATTACATTGGTGATGCCAAAATGATGATGGTTGATGATGACAGGAAAACCACAATCCCTGATTAGAGGAGGGGGAAAGGAGGGGAAACCACAATCCCTGATTAGAGGAGGGGAAAGGAGGGGGAGGTGAGTCCAAAATTAGAAAAACAAATTGCACTGTTATGACACATTGACTTAAAGGGTCAGTCAACGGGTTCATGGTCATTTTTAGGACAAAAAACGTCATGGAGCCATAAATATAACACCCAAGTCTCGATTTTTTTACTTCCATTTATGTCTAACTTATACTCACTTACAGGCATAAATTGAGAAATCCTAGTTGAAAAAGTCTGTTTAGCACAAGAGGGCACTGAGAGTGCTGTGTGACATCATAAAGGTGCGCCAGAAATGAACATAATATCTCTACCTTCCCCCCACAATCTCCCAGCAATTGAAACAGTTTGTTTTGCTATGCACACTGTGTTGTTCAATGTCCTTCCGCCTACCCCACCCTCCTTCTATCTAGCAGCAATTATGAGAGTTGTTTACTATGTTCATTGCATGTACATTTCAAGATTGGCGTAGCTTTATGACGTAGGCAAACAGTGGCGCTTTGAATAGAGTGTTAAACTATGGAGCTACTTGTCCACTCCTTTAAATGGGTAAAGCTCACTAAATAATGAGTTGAATTAAGTAAAACCGGGCTGGTTACATTTCAATAATAGCAGGGAAATGGATTTGCTCATAATATTTGGGGGTTTACTGACACTTTAAACTGATAAATGATAAAGATAAAGAATAACAGAGATCTCATGAAATAGAAATAAAAGGGCACTCAGGAGATCAAACATGGTAGTTATAGTTAAGTTATGCAACATATATAGTTCATGATGATATCAATTATAAATCCATCTTCAATCGACATGAGTGCTATTCAATGAATTGAGTCAACACTGAATTTCATATCCAACAAGCCCAGTCAAGCCCTTTGGCCAAAGGGTGACAAAATCACTATAGACTAAATGGAATTCGAACTTGAGATCCTTTGAGACTTGAGATCCCTTTTTTCACACACTCAGCAAAATTTACAATACGGCGAGACAGGGGTTAAAATGGATATCCGACACATATATTATATATTTGTGCATTATATATTAGATCGATTTTACTTGGGTAAAAATATATTTTTAAAAACTGAATATTCATATGCACAAATATTCCAGCTATCCATTCTGATAACTTCAAGTTCTACATAAAATAAAATACTCTGTAACGCAGGTATCCCCAGCAGTACATAACAAAATGTTAAGACCCGTTGGAAAGTGTATATTTGCAAGATTAAAAGGTATTATTTGTTGCCAAGTCTTGGACGATAATTAAACAGAAATAGGCGGGGAAAATGGCGGCGGGGAGATTGCGGCGGGGAGATTGTCGGCGGGGAAAACACCGGACACCATGTAGATGTGGAGATGACCAAATACTCTAAAAGCGCTGCATGGGCCGAGTCAGTGGCATGGGTTGCATGTCGTGGGTTCAAACCCAGGCGCAGCTACAGTTTCACCTCCTCCCCCAGGTACTAGAGGAAGACTACCAGTGAGCTGATCTAGTCTTGGTAAAAAAAAAATGCCCATGGCTTATTGTGGGTGGGCCCTATCATCTGAAGGTGTGTGAGCTCTACCTTCTGAAGGTGGGTGGACCCTAGCGTTGGGACTGCTAAATGGTCTGGAAAGTCGGGAGATTTAATTCTGGATGAATAAAAAAGAACTCACAATTAGGACGATATTCACTAGGTCGCTGTCTATTATTATCAGCTAATCCTGATTAAGACACTAATATTTAAACCAAAAAGATACAATCAAAAGGAAATAGTAATCAGTCAGTCCTGTCCTTAATGGAATTAAAAATAGACCAAAACAAATAAACAACGCTGGAGTTAGTTTGCATATATAGTATGTGTGTGAGGTTTGAATCAAAACTAGTCGAGATACTTTAATTACATTTTTGTTCAGCCTGAAAACAACTGAACCCCTCGGTAGTATAATTCATATCCGCATAAGATTTGGGTTGTACCCTATCAATTAAGATAAAATTAATATAATAAATGATAAAAAAAATGTATTTACCAACTCCTTTATTTAACATTCTGAGAGGTTGGTTCAGCAATATTGTACCTTCCTGATATATTAATATATCAATTAGTATGTTCCACTTCATGCTCTGGTATACGAGCAAACTCGACTACTATAATAATCCGTCATATCTGGCAGATCAAGCTAAGAGCAAAGCAACACATTGTCATTCGTTTCAATGCTATGGTGAAATAAAGATTTCGACTATGACTACTTCTACTTCCCTGTATTATGTGGTCCCCCCGCACCACCCCCCTCCATTTCTCTCTATATATCTCTTTTAATAATTGCGTTCAATTTAAGGTAACCTGATATTCTCATGAAACACATAGCCTACAAATAGTCCACAGGATTTAAATATCAATTACAATCTTCAATATACATCAGCAGGCGCGCACATAAAGAAGAGACAATTAAAACGAGACAATTTTTAGCAAATCTAGACAATACCGCGCTCATAAAAAAATTGTCCTTACAGCCATTCTTAGGCAGTTTTGTCTCAAAATGTTGAAGTTTTGCCTCTACATTTATAATTTAGAGACAATTTTGCCGTAGATTTGAATTTAACCTGGGCAATCAAGTAAGTAACCAGTGATGAATGAAGGTTTTTTGCAACTTTCAAGACTTAAGACAATGTCTAGGCAAAAAACTTCAATAAAATCCCTGGCTTCAAGGACAATCTCGAAAGGTGTGCACATAAAGTCAGATTGTCCTTGTCCTTGAAGCCTGATTTTGTCTTTGTCTCCAGTCTCTGAAAATTAGACAATATATTGCCTCTTCAGTTTTGAGTTGAACATTTTGAGACAACAGTTGTCCTTAATTCTTTTTTCTTCCGGCTTTAAAATTGTCCCGGAGACAATAGAATTGTCCCGGAGACAATAGAATTGTCCCGGAGACAATAGAATTGTCCCGGAGACAATAGAATTATCCCAGAGACAATAGATGAACTGCATTCAATGTAAAACAACCAAAATTGTCTCCAAATTGTCTCCAAATTGTGAATTTAGTGACAAAACTCTAACATCTCAAGACAAAACCACCTAAGGACAGCTATTGGAGCTGTCCTTAGTTTTTGGTCTTTCGGCCTCCTAATTGTCACAGAGACTGCAAAATTATCCCAGAGACAATAGACAAACTGTTTTATGAACACGATATATATTGTCTAGAACTACTTAAAATTGTCTCGTTTTGATTGTCTCTCCATTAATTGTGCACCTGCTGCAAATCTTACAAAATAGCATGTATCTCTATGCAAAAAACTACCGCCAGCCGCCAGAAAACTACCGCAAATAAGGAAAAAAATTTAGAGACAATTACATTGTCTAATTCTCAGAGACCGGAGACAAAAACAAAATCAGATTTCAAGATTGTCCTTGAAGCCGTGGATTTTATTGAAGATTTTCGTCTAGACATTGTCTAAAGTCTAGTTTTTTATGTGCGCGGGCCCATATAGCTCCTTTATCTCTACAAGAAAAATTACCATTCTTATCTAGTTTGTTCTCTCTCTTACTCTGCTATGCTCGCTGCCGCTTTAACTAACTTTTTATACTTGCGTTCTCTTCTACACTCTGTATGAGAATTGTTGAGAGTAAACATCAAAGGCGGCCAATGGCAACCCTACGGGGCACCGCTCCCAACACTCCTCGTACAGAGTGTACTTTGTATTTATGGAGATGAATATACACATACATGACACACATGTATGTATATATATGGAGCCTCTGTTTTAATATTACAACACAATATATAGGTCAACGTAATCCTTCAGACAGAAAAGAACCAAAATACAAAGTCGAAGGTCGAAAGAAATGGGCACAAAACTTGCAAAAAATACAAACAGGTGGACAGATTTTTTTGATTGATGACTTCCATACGTCTTCTCGCAAAGAGGACGGTTTGTAGGTCTATATCGAAGGATATAACTTGAGCCCTGGGATGACACGAGGGCAGTGAACCAAGCTACTTTGCTATACTGGCAGCAGAGTCGAGATGGCATTTTCTTTTAATTTTTTATTTACTTTACATCTGATTTCAAATCCTTTATGTTGCATTTCTATCTAGTTGTCTAGCAGTGGGGCCAAGGTCGGACAACCCATGTACACGTTGGGTATGATTCCATAGACTTCCACTGTAAATACATAAATGGAAATCCTGTAATACAGGAAGATTTCAATTAATGGAACCTACCAACTCACAAACAACCCTGTCAATATGTAAATCATAATTATTACTGAAAATAATTCTTAGAAATTTTTCAAACTTTGATTAGGAGTAATCGTTGTTTCTTTCAAGCGGAACTATACCAGTAAATCTGGAGAAGCCACCGATCAATATGATATATGGGGAGGGTAGGAGTCGGAGGGTTATTTCATGAAGAATCTGTACAAATGAGTGGAAATCGTAAGATATAATGTGTTTTCTGGGACCATCCTATGTAAGGTTTATTGTACGATAGAAATATGCGATAATGGGTGGGGGTGGTATCCTGGGTGTGTATTGCCACTATTTTTATCGCCCCGGGGATACACTCCAGGGGAACCAAAGGCTAAGTTTCAGTTGAATTATTTTCATAAACTATTTGCGAATATTATTAGTCGAATTTGATTTAGGGCAGTCTATCCCAGGCCTATGGACCTTCCAACAAGAAAATGAATGAATGAAATATTTTGTATTTAGGCTTGCATGGTTTTTCATTTAAAAGTTACTGCTGTTAGTGTGCCTAAGTATATTCGTAATTAAGTCTCGGCCACCACGAGAGTGTGTGGTCGAGAATAAACGAGATGCGCGGTCACGTGACTGGCACTTCAGCGGGATTATCGATTGACTAAAGAGGTGGCTTCAGCGAGTCGGTAAGTAAACTTCGTTTTTAGGACCATTTGGTCATTTTACAATAGTTTATTCATTATGATTATTGTTTAGAGAGGTACAGCATTAGCCGAGCAGCTTTTGCACATTGTTTTCACGGGGATTTTCACTTAATCTTACTTTCGGTTCTGCTTGCAGGGCCTCCCACGTGTTAACGCTTGAACAAGACCTCATCGGTTACGGGAGCCGCGTTGCTTCGGTGTCACTAATACGGCAAGAGACTGAGTCATGGTCAGAAAGACCACAAAAAATACAAAAAAGACGAAATCAGCCCAATCACTTGAAGAACAGTCAGAAATTATTGCTAAGATTTTGTCGGAACCAACCACTAGCCGCAGAGGCAGATCAGCCAAGATGGCGGACGATTCGGATTAGAACGTCGCCTCGGGCAAAAATAAGGGGGAAGGCACTGATAAGCCTTCCGACGACACGGAAAAAGACAGTACACCGGTCGACGAACCCCCAAACTGGTTCTTAAACTGGTTGAAATCGCAAGAAGCGAATTCAGAAAAGGCCCATAATAATCCTAAGGCAGCAGAAGGTTCAGCAAAGAAATCTAGCGCCGCTGGAGGCCCATCAAAGAAATCGTCAGATAAGACTTCGTCAAGCACTCCGTCAGGTAGTAAGACGGTTAAAGCCATAGTTCATCAGGATGCCGATCAAGTATCAGAATCTGAAGATGGTACCTTCGGTGACGACTATGAGTTATTTACAGATGATCAATTTGAGGAAGCAGGTCCCACAGAGTCCAAACTCCGCGAACTCATGGATAAAATAGAGGGAAAAGGGGAAGCTCCCCCCATTTCAGAGTCACTTGCTAGGGTGGTAAAAGATGCAGCCCAACAACCTGATAAAGATAACGAACTGCATAAGATAGCGATAAACGAAAAAAGAGTAGAGAATCTAAAATTTCTCAATCCGCCTACGCTTAACAAGCCCATTTGGCAAAATGTGAAAAGATACCACAGAGTCTTTGACCAAAAATGCCAATCTATGCAGTGCTATTTGGACGCAGCTATTTCTCTCATAGCTCCAGCAGCGGAAGCTATCAAAGCCAGGGAAGGAGTAGATAAACACTTAGGACAAAAAGGTGCTCATGTCATTCAGGGACTGAGGCTTATGTCTTTCGTCCATCAAGAAATTACACAACGCAGAAGAGAAGCCCTAAAATCGTGGGTTCACCCTAAATACCACAGGATGTGTAAAAAGCCAGAGGAAGAGAGTTCTCTCCTCATGGGTGACAAGTTTGTTGATCTCACTAAAGAATGCGACGAGGAATCAGCAGCTATGGCCAAAATAGCAAGACACACCCCATATGATAGGAACAACAGGGGTAAGAGATTCAATAATCGAAGAAGCAAAGGTCGTGGCCAAGGCAGAGGGGGGCAATGGAACCCCAGGTTCGGACAGCCAAACCAGAATAACTATCAGTATCAACAACCCTACCAGCAGCAGCAATATTCCCAGTGGCAACAACCAAACTGGCAGGCCCCGCAACAAGCTTTCCAGCCGAATGTACCGTTCCAACAGAACCAACCCAGATCCCAGAACTCGGGTTTTCGGGGAAGGGGCGGGCAGAAACAATAGTTCCTGAGGTAAGGCCGCTCCTTAAAAATGTTTCAATGTTCAAGGCTGGTTCCACAGCTTTTCATGAAATTAATTGGTTGCACACAACGAAAGATCCGTGGGTTCTAAATGCTATTCAGGGAATAAACATCCCTTTTGTTAACCTCCCTTTCCAACGCACAAAGCCTAGACCCTTTAAACTGAATATGGCGGAATTCGCCGCAGTTGATGCAGAAGTAAATAAATTACTAGAGAAAGGAGCGATTGAACCGGCGGTTCACGCACCAGATCAAATCATTTCGAATGTTTTCACCAGACCAAAACCTGATGGATCTTTCAGAGTCATTCTAGATTTAACTTGGTTAAACAAAATGGTACTTTACAAACATTTCAAGATGTTTTCACTTCAAACCGCTATAAATACTGTTTCTCCTGGGTCCTGGTTCGCTTCAATTGACTTAAAAGACGCATATTATTCTATACCTTTAGCTCCAGAAGATAGAAAGTTTTGTTGTTTCCTTTGGAAAGATAACCTGTATCAATATGTAGGAATGCCTATGGGCTTGGCGTGTGCCCCAAGGTTCTTTACTAAAATCTTAACTCCTCCTTTTGCAAATCTGAGAAAAGATGGTCATATGTGCTTTGCATTTTTAGACGATTCCTTGATCATGGCGTCAAACCCTCAGCAGTGTGCTGCCTCAACTCTAGCTTTAGTTGCAAAATCTGGGATTCTACGTTCATCCAGATAAGTCTGTTTTTAAGCCAACACAAAAGATTCAATTCTTGGGTTTCCTCATTGATTCGGTAGAAATGACAGTGTCCCTTCCGGGGGAAAAAATTGTTAAAGTCACAGAAGCTTTTATAGAATTAAGAAACAAGCCTGTGTTCAGTGTGAGAGATGTAGCGAGGGTTATAGGTCTTTTAATTGCGTACGAAGTAGCAATTGACTATGGCATGGTTCATACAAAGTGCTTAGAACAAGAAAAGATTAAGGCTCTTGCCGTCAACAAAGGAAATTTTGATGCTATTATGTATTTATCAGAACAAGCTTGGTCAGACCTTCATTGGTGGGAGAAAGCTGTAACTTGGAGAATTAGAAAAATTCGCTTGACTAACCCAGATATTGTCACCACCACAGACGCGTCCTATGCCGGTTGGGGCGGGTCGAGAGACCAGTCTGTGTGTGGGGGTAGATGGTCGATGAACGACAAACAAAGTGACCTTCACATTAATGTTCTTGAGCTATTAGCGGTTCTCTTTTCTCTACAAAGCCTGTGCAGAGTGAGAGACTCAGTAATAAAAGTGCTCTCAGATAACACAACAACTGTGGCTTATATTAACAATCAAGGAGGGACTAGGTCCATCATGTGTAATGTTATTGCCAGCAAGATCTGGAAATGGGCTGAGGAAAACAATAACTGGTTACTAGCAGCCCACATACCGGGAGTCCTGAACACGAAAGCAGACACTGCGTCACGCAAGTTTGCGGACAACTTAGAGTGGGAGTTAAACCCAAAATTGTTTTCTCTTATTTCCTCAAAACTAGGAGTTCCAAATTTCGACCTATTCACAACAAGGGCAAATTCTAAATGTAAGTCATACTGCAGTTGGCACCCGGACCCAGAAGCGTTAATCATTGATGCTTTTTCATTTAAATGGACAGGTAAAAAATTCTATCTTTTCCCACCTTTCAGTCTGGTGGCACGCTGTCTCCAAAAGTTGGAAGCGGATCTTACAGAGTGGGCTATCCTCATCGCCCCAAACTGGCCAGGTCAACCGTGGTATCCGCTGTTGCGACAAAAAGCAACCACAGTAGTGTCTCTGAGAGCTCAGAAAAGGAATCTAGTCCACCCCGCAGTAGAAAAATGTTGCGAAGAAATTACCAAAACAAGCCTCTTGGCATGCCTCTTTTACAACAAAAACTAGAAAAATCGGGTATTTCTCAAAAATCCATTGAATTTATCGCAAATGCATGGCGTCCGGGTACCAAGAAATGCTACACCACTTACATTAAGAAATGGCAGGTGTTTTGTATTCAACATAATTGTAGTCAACTGAGCCCCTCACGTAGATAGGTGACAGATTTTCTGCGAACATTAGCAGAAAAAGGCGCTGTCTATACAGCAATAAACAGTGCGAGGTCGGCTCTCTCAAAGGTGTGTATTCCCTGGGGTGACACGAATATAGGTAAAGACGAAATTGTTTGTGACCTTGTAAAGGCTTCTTACAACCTCAACCCACCTAAACCCAGATATGAGCAGATGTGGGACGTTCAGAAAGTGTTCAACACTCTCGTACAATGGGGTCCAAATTCAAAATTGTCTATCAATTTTCTCACTTTAAAATTGATTATTCTGATTCTTCTCACTATGGCACACAGAGGCCAAACGCTGCTAGCACTCAAGACAGACAAACTTGTTTGGCGTGAGGACCAGGTAGCCTTCAAATTGGACACCCTTTTGAAACATAACCGGCTAGGAGACCCCCTAGACACGGTCAAACTTTATTTTTATAACGAGAACAGAAGGTTGTGTGTGGTAAGATGTCTAAGAGAATATCTGAAAAGGACGGAAGAATTACGAAAAGGTGAAACACAACTGTTAATCAGTGCTTTCAAACCTCACAAAAAGATCTCCAGGGATACGGTATCAAGATACATGAAACAAATGCTAGGTGCAGCAGGTATTAACACAGCCAAATATAGCGGGCATAGCACTAGGGGAGCGGTGGCTTCCAAGGCAACAGCCTTAGGGATTAACATTAATGTCCTGTTACAACAAGCGTCATGGAAGAATGAAAAAACATTCGCTAAGTTTTATAACAAAAATATTGATGACCCTACTGAGTCAGTAGCGCATGTAGTCTTGAACAACAGAAAGAAATAATGGTCAGTAAAGAAACTTAAACCCCCTTTGTGTATGAGGGTTTCGATGTATGTATGACGTGGTCAAATAAAAGGAACTTAAGGAATTTTCGGGTTAGAGTCTAAATGATATTAAGTAACTCACACGACCTGCTGGGCGTGCCCAGCGGTTATGGTCGAATAAGATTGGTTAAAGGATTTATTATTATTAAGATTGGCTAAGTAGCGATCTGGTAAGCTTTAAAGTCTCGTTTATTCTCGACCACACACTCTCGTGGTGGCCGAGACTTAATTTTCAGACTGAGTCAGTAGCGCATGTAGTCTTGAACAACAGAAAGAAATAATGGTCAGTAAAGAAACTTAAACCCCCTTTGTGTATGAGGGTTTCGATGTATGTATGACGTGGTCAAATAAAAGGAACTTAAGGAATTTTCGGGTTAGAGTCTAAATGATATTAAGTAACTCACACGACCTGCTGGGCGTGCCCAGCGGTTATGGTCGAATAAGATTGGTTAAAGGATTTATTATTATTAAGATTGGCTAAGTAGCGATCTGGTAAGCTTTAAAGTCTCGTTTATTCTCGACCACACACTCTCGTGGTGGCCGAGACTTAATTTTCAAATTAAACGAGACTTACCTTGGTTGGGAAGGTGAAGTTTAATTTTAATTTAGTCGAGGACACCACGAGGGGTGTGGAGAATAAACGCCCTCCCATTCCCTCCCTTTTGTAGGTGTTCCTCGACTCTTCTCTCTTCCCAGGTAATTTAATTTGTTTTATATTTGTTATTTAGTTTTCCAGCTCGCTACTTAGCTCGTTGAAGTATGCCAGTCACGTGACCATGCATCTCGTTTATTCTCCACACCCCTTGTGGTGTCCTCGACTGAATTAAAATTAAACTTCACCTTCCCAAGGTAAGTCTCGTTTAATTTGAAAATTATTTTGTAAACTAAAATCTAGGCTTTGGGCAAGTTCAGAAATAGGGTATGTAGACTGTATGTTAAATGCCCATGTGCAATCAGCATAAAAGGCGCCGCATGAAGACATCACAGAGTGATAATGGGTTTTTTTTCAAATGAATGGATTAAATATTTGTATTGAAAATATATTCTGAGTAGTTTTAGGTCATTTAACAAAGTTAATAGGCCTATCTACGATATTAATATTAACCTTAATTGTTATATAGGATATTATATCTAACAGGACATGCTAGGTGTAACAAATTGAAAGTTTAACAATACTATAATCTAACTCGTTCAATATTTCCATAGCATCGTATGTCTGCTTTTAATTATATGTAGCTTTCAGCACTGTACGTGTATAGGAGTAGTAGGCTACGTATACATGTTTTTGACATAACCATTATTGTTTTCTTTCTGTGAAGTGTTTCCATGTGTATGAGATGACTGATACATTAATGTGCTATATTTATTCGTTGAACCTTGGTCTCTTGTCTATGCACCCCTCCCCAATTGTTACACTTTTGTAACTCCTGTGGTTCACTTTGAAAGAAATGTTCACTTTGTTCTTCTTCAATAAACCTTAAAAGAAATATCACGGTACGCTAAATAATCATCAATTTTGAAATACTTCACCATTGACATCTGCCCTTCATCTTTAATAGTTCATTGTGCTTGCTCGGTTATGTCAGCGAGGAGGAAAATAGCTACAGGTGTAGCAGGTCTAATGTACCCCCCATCAGGTGTACCCCCCGGTATAACTAACCTAGGTCTAATGTACCGGGGGTACATTTGACCTAGGTGCAATATACCCCCGGGGGTACTTTAGACCTAGGTTGGATATACCTCCTCCAGTTTTAATGTACCCCTGGGGGTATATTAGACCTAGGTCAAATGTACCCCCACCAGGTTCAAAGTACCCCTAAAGCGAAAACTAAACTTGGTCTAATATACCTCCAGTATGACATTGTGTTACCCATCTGGTACTGATGTACCCCCATAGAAACATTAATTCTTTTAATTATGACAATAAAAGTAATAATGAATAAAGTAAAAAATGAATACAGTACAGGCCTGATAGACAAAACTGGAAAGATTTTAGTTGGTTTGTTTTTTTATTTGCAATAAGCTTTCATAGTTATTGATTTACAATGATATATTCAGTTTAAATAAATAGAAAGAACAAAGAGTTATTATACAGAATTACAATAATTATCATAATTTTCATTATTAGACCCTGAACGTAATCTTTAATTCATTTCCCATAAGCATTAGATATGAGCTTCTCTCCCAATATATTCTTTTAGAATTGTTGGTGTAAGACTATCAATGAAACAAAGGGGGGTAATTTGAACCTAGAGGGGGTCATTTAAACCTAAGGTCTAAATTACCGGGGGGTATATTAGATGAGGGGGGGGGGTAATTTAGAACTGTTACACCGGTATTTGTAAAACAATCAATGGTGCTCTCTATATCAAAGGCATGCCACAAAAAGATATCCTTCAATAAAAAAATACTGGCAGTTCCCCATTTTAAGTAATGTACAACTAGCAGTACATGTACTGTCATTTCATCTCGCAGGCATATAATACTAAGTAACTTTGATATCAATAATAGTTGTTACCAATATGACTTTGATATCAATATCATTTTCCTTTGTATTTCATCGAAAAGCTAACATAATATGTTAGCTTTTCGATGTTAGCTTTTATATTATATTGATGGGTATCAGTATGGGACTCTGTTGTTATTATAGTATGTGCCCTTTCTGCAGCCCTCATTATAGCGATTGAGATATATCACATCATTTAAAAATGTTGTCGAATAAACAATTTTTTTAAAAAAAAAATAGCCTCTCGTCCGATAGCTCGTGCATGTTGACAGACCGGGGAGAAGCGAAATGCTTGCGTGTTCAAATTCTATTGGACCACGTAAGTGGACAAACTTGCCAATCATCTCTGTCCAGTTGCCAATCAATGCTAGTACTTTGCCAATGCTAGGAACATAAAGAGTGAATAACTGTACCGTCGTTGCATCATAGTGTCAATGAGAATGCCAAGGAGCAACTTCGACTTTTATCAGATTTGACAATTATTGCGGCACAAAACTATTGTTAGCTGGAATTGTATAGTACTATTGTCGACCCCTTGCTGCTTATTTTCTGATAGTTTAGTTATTGTATTGTTAATTATTAAATTAATCTAATGTGGTGTATGATCTGATCAACATGGTTAATGTGGATAGAAGAGTTTATAATAGAATAGTTGACACTGAAATCTGAAATGTGTATAACATTCCTTGTGCGATGGTTTAAATGCAAATTATGCTTAAACATTCCAAAGGCTGAATAAATCTTTTCAACAACAATTTGTAACAAACAATTTGTAATCTTCGATATAATCTCTGTCATGAACCTACCATTATGGCAATCCATATATTAGGAAAATAGATCTCGAGCAACTGCAGCCAGGAGGGCGATGAGATAGATATATTCCCGAACCCACATATTAATAATCGATAGACAAGACAACACATGTATAGGAGAAGAAGCTGGTATAATTGAGCAAGCCCATCTCGATGCAACCGATCTATTGTTGAGGATCGTCCGTATCAAATACATTGAATGGTGAGGTGGAGAAAGGGGAGAACGAATAGAATAGGGCATTCAGTGAGGGAACCAGGGCGAACAATATACAAACCTAGTTTGGCTTACCACTTGATTTGTGTTTGAGCGTATACTAGTCTCTATCTCTCAATGTATAACGTCCGTATTATTAGAGGAGGCTGCCGGATCTAGTGTTATTTTCCCTCAAAATGAATGTTCCTATTTATTCACATTTTGGTGTT
The DNA here is from genome assembly GCA_942159475.1 of Sthenelais limicola. NCBI lineage: Eukaryota > Metazoa > Annelida > Polychaeta > Phyllodocida > Sigalionidae > Sthenelais > Sthenelais limicola. The sequence continues at coordinate 77,072,308 of OW804096.1, read as the reverse complement.
CTTTTTTTAATGAAAATATTCGTGAGTATTAGAACACAGTGCATAACTAATAGAGGTTGTTTCTATATAATTACTATGGATTAAAGGATATATGGAATGCTGCCAACTCTATTTCGCTGGCCATATTCCGTGACCTATCACTATCAGTGTAAACTATAAATTATACACAAAGTATAAGAGCGTCAGTATAATTGTTGTAAAAAATACGTTTTAAAGATGTGATCCCGTCGAATTTTAAAATATACACGAACAATATTCTATCCAGCTTATTTTCATGACTACGTAAAGATATGTGGGGCTATGTAATTACAATATGAATGCATATAATATGTGTATGGTTATTATGGAATTAACACCATACAGTATGCTGTGTGCAGTCCCATATACACTTATATTATTAATTTTGAAACACTTTGTTGAAATTTCTACTTTAACAACACCTTTACAATGGTAAGACCGTTGTCATAGATACGCGCATGGCCGGTGGTGGTCGTGCATGAATGTGGATGACCATGTTTAGTGGTGATAAAGCATAGTCCCTAGGGGCCTGTGCTATAGTGTGGGAATCAATGCTTGTTGATGAGCAAAATAAAGGCTTCAGGATAGCTCCAGCTTGTGTGCTTATTTATCACCAGAATAAAGCTGTCTGAAGACCCATAGAGTATGAAAGTCACTGTATGTAAACTATAAACATATATGTTGCTGTTCTTAAAATATAATATATTGTTTTTTTAGTATTTCTATTGTTTCGCTTTTACATTCATAAGGATATTGACTTTGTGCGGAAATGATAAGCGTGTATATATCCATTCATACATCCATCACACACATACAGAGAGGACCGGAGTGCCAGTACACATATATACACACCCGTCAAATCAGCAGCATCTACGGTTATGCATATAGAAAAATTCAAATATTTTAAAAGATATGTTTAAAGATACTCTTTTAAAGATACTCTTTTAAAGATACTCTTTTAAAGATACTCTTTTAAAGATACTCTTTTAAAGATACTCTTTTAAAGATACTCTTTTAAAGATATTTTTAAAGATATTTTAAAAGATACTCCGGTCCTCACTTTCGTTATTACTTCCCCCAGAAACTGTTCATCTCCATACACAAGAAAACGAATGTGATCATGTTGAAATTGTTATGTAAATTTACAAAATTGGCCGTTAGTTAAAACATGTATCATTAGATGATTTAATAGCCAACCACATTAACATTTAGTCCAATCCTTTCGCCACATGTTCCACAATAAATCTTTGTCAGAAGGCATTGCTATAGGCGCACATGCATGCTGAGTGTCAGATGAAAAATCTTAGTCTTCACTGTGTGGGGCGCCCCAATTTTGACACAGCTAATACATTTCGTTAATATTTTATTTTCGTTTACAAAACTTTGTGTAAGCGTTGTGGTACTCTTGGTGGTATGCTTTGTAGAACTCTAGGTGACATGCGTTGTGGTACTCTTGGCAGTACCCCTAACAGTATGGTCAATGCGGTATCCATGGCAGAATTAATCATATACACAGGGTAGAAGTAACGGTGCCCTCATTGAAAACAAGAGCATTTCATAGATAACAGTGTGGGTTCTTTTACTAAAACTCATTTATTTTCTCTCAATTTCCCTTAAGAATTTAATTATCATTGACAAACTTTGTAATTTGTACATCTTACTACCGAATAAAAATGGCTATAAGTCTATAAGAAGTGTATACAAAGAACAGGTTGTCTATTGTAGAATCATTCCTTCCATTGCACATCCATTTCGAAAGTTATTGTTCATTTTATTGACGAAATTGATACGAACTCAACACAATTGTGAGGTTGACATTTGGCGCTCAATAGCATTTCCTGCTCGTTGGTCCCATGGGAGGAATAGGAGTAACTTTTTCCATATTTCTCACCCAGTTGTTCCAAATACACCGAGGCAACCTGGCACCTCATTCTTACCATAAGAGTCACTGAGTGAGGGAGAAGGGTGTTTGAGAGAGAGGAGAGGAAGGGAGAGTGAGAAAAGGGAGCTATCGGGGAGCTATTCGAGGGGAATGATCTCTTCTCCTCTCGCCTACGCACCACACCATCACATCTAGTTTGGGATGCGAGGAGGGCAGTGGTGTTGTTTCTATACTGGAGGACGAGGCGTTCTGGATGATGTGAAGTTGAAGGTATATTAATAGAGGAGAAGGAGGAGGACGTACTGTAGGAATAGGGTGTTCTTCCAGGCAACGACCAACGAACACCTATTTTCAAGTTTAACTCTATCTAACTTAACCACAACACATCCTATACAGCATGGTAAGACGGGACTCTAAGACATTAAAATTGTGGACGGAGTTGTCCATTCATCATGTCCTAGACAATAGTGAAAGGCGAAGAAAGGAAAGGGATTGAGGAGAGAGAGCGGGTGCTGTCTGAACTTTATACTTTTATAACTAGTATGAGAGATCTGTAATATCATAAGGGAGTATTGTACGTAATACAAAACTGCATGCTTGGATGAGTTATCATATGTAATTTCCTACTCCGCCTCCACCATAGACATAGAACTTTACATTAAGGGAGGACTATATACTGCATGGTGCATTTTGTTGCTGCTACTGATGTGCTGTGGAGTTGCCGCTGGTGTTGTTACCATTGTGAAACAACTTTCATTTGTCAGTTGCTGTTGATATCATCAACCAGACCAATGGGATTCTGTTTCTCGAGATTACATACCTGGCAAGTCTTTGCCCTTGCCTGCTTCGTATTGTTAGCATTTACCATCTACTTTATGGAATTTAAATGTCCAATCCAGGTGGTGACCATAGCAACCGATTCCTCTTCTTCCAAAGCCAGAGCTGATATCAAAGATTTGGTGGATTTCTTTCCTGGGAGTAAATCCATGACTTACCAGGCATATCAGTTTAACATACAGAGGAGTAACAGGATTTCTCTAACACGATCTGTTCCAGATACAAGACCAAAAGGCTGTACGGGTGTAGACTACAGTCAATTATTCCATCAAGGGCTTCCTACAGTGAGCATTATTATACCATTCCACAATGAAGCTTGGTCAGTTTTATTGAGAGCATTGCACAGCATACTTCAGCGTTCCCCTACTGCATCCCTCGAAGAGGTGATACTTGTAGATGATAAGAGTACCAAAGCCTTCCTACAGAAACCATTAGAGGTATACATAAGAGAACTGAAAGATGTGAGGGTGAAGCTGCTAAGAAAAGAGACTAGGGATGGATTAATGGTCTCCAGGATCGCTGGTGCCAGACTAGCCAAAGGGGAAGTATTGGTCTTCCTCGATGCCCATGTGGAAGTCAATGTGAATTGGCTCGAACCACTATTGATGGCGGTCAAGCAAGACCGAACCCGAATAGCTGTTCCAGTGATCGACAATATTGATCCTTCAGATATGAAATATGGAAAGTGGGGAGAATACTTACAGGGTGGATTTAGATGGAACTTAGATTTTCAATGGAAAAAAATCTATCAGGCCTCTCCTATGGAGCAGCGGAAAGAATCTGCCCCTTTCCCAACTGGGACTATAATTGGATGTGCAATGGCAATTGACAGGGAGTATTTCTTTAACATGGGAGCGTATGATGAATCAATGCATATATGGGGAGGGGAGAATATAGAAATTTCTTTCAAAACCTGGATGTGTGGGGGGTCTATCTATGCCTATCCATGTTCTAGGGTAGGGCATGTGTTCAGGAAGTATCTGCCTTATTCATTCCCAAAGAAGTTTGGTAATTACAGTGTGATCCAGCAAAACCTCCAGCGAGTGGCTGACATTTGGATGGATGACTATAAAAAATATTACTTTGCAACTGTGAAGAAAATAATTCCTCTGACCGAGAGTGACAAGACTTCCCTAAATAAAAGGAAAATGCTAAGGGAAAAACACAAATGTAAAGATTTTAATTGGTATATCAAAAATATCATCCCCGATTTGAAGGTACCGTCTGGAAACCCAACACACTTTGGTCAACTAATGAATGCTGATGATAATTATTGCTTAATAATGTGGAACAATTCAAGCACAAAACTCACACATCACTTCACGATTGATAATTGTGACGCATATTTCGCCAACAATACATTTTCACTGACTTCAGACAATAAAATTAGATTTATGGATGGTTTGTGCTTGTCCTATAATGCTACAGGACAACACTCTCTAGACACAATTCCCTGCTATACCACATCCAAGACTAGTGATAAAAATGACAGCAATAATAATAACTTGGGAGCATGGAGTTTTGATGCGTCAGGTACAGCCAAGGCTAAGGCTATTATCGGGGAGCACATGGTCAGGTCTGGTATGCCCATGGGACAATTGGTTCATAAAGATACAAAAACCTCCTGCCTAACTCTAACAAAAGCTCATAATGTGGATGTATTACCTTGCAACCGGAAGGATGTCAAACAGTTCTGGTACTTTAGTTTTGCCTTCAACTTTAAAACAAATGAAGAAATATTCAAATACAGTGGGAGTAATTCACTATGATGTCCAGATCTATAGGGCTTTATGGGACGTGACGGATATGGTTTTATTCAGGTTGTATCGACGCCATTCTAATCATGAACTCTCTTATATAAATGGTCTATAGACAATGTGAACATTTTATACTTAAATCAAGTGAGCAAAATTTCACATATTTAAGGTCTTAAATGTTTTTAAAAAAAAATCCCAGTGAAAGTCACATGAAAATCATTAAGTATTCGAAGTGGTTTTCCCAGGTTTCTGCGAGATGTTGAGAAACCGTGCTAACCCTAATATATTAATTGCGTGTTCATTGATGTTGTAATGATAGCTTGTGAGCATGGGATGTTCGAATTTAACACATGTATATCACGGAGGCCTGACGCACAGACATCTGGAATAACTCCTATATCTGCCGTTGCTCCATCCAGACTATTATTTTTTTCCCAAGATGATGGCGAAGTGGCTCAACTGACGTGGAACTGTGTTACGATCACCCTCGTGAATTTTAATATGAAGATATTATCACGTCCCTGGATACTCTTTTGGATACTCTGCTTGTTGTAGGAAATATGGGAATGACATTACATTAATGTTCTCCTGAACACTATGGGGTTGAATAGAGATCGAATAAATTAGTGAATAGATATGATATAATTATGCGTATGTCTTAGGCTATGGGGATTTCGGAGCTAATGTTGTTTTGAAATGTGCTACACAACTGCCTTTCACTTATACTCATCCAATGATCTAGTATACACCATCGAGACGCACTTCTTTTCTTTCCCTACATAATATATCAGGTTTGTATTCTACAAAAGGCAATTCAATACCATTCTCCATTCACCTAGGGGTATATTCGAGAAAAAATGACGGACACAATCTGTTTTGAATAAGGCACATTCCTGAGTCTAATAACTTTGTACTGTTCATATTTCTGAAAGCGTGCTATATGGGACAAGAACCAGGTGATACATAGCCACTGAGAGCCAGCTGGTGACAGTTCTCAGGTCGATTCTCACGAAACGGTTCCAAATGGGCCACGTATTTTTGGAAAGGTTATTGAAATGAAGTGAGCATACTAGTGTACGGTACGTTCCTCAAATGCTGCTCCTGTAAGCACCGACACTGCGCATCTTCTATATGAAATGTGTTGGAAATAAACCATAAAATGTTTATACGCCATTGGCGACGACGGTTTAACTACAAATAATGTATTGCCATTTCATTCTTTTATAAAAAGCAATATTATTTTATTTTCAAATTATTCTAAGATTAATGCAGGCCCTTTCCAATGGTAAATGGAAAACAAACCTATATACATCATATATGTAGAGGAAAAACCTGCCACGGACGATGACGGAAATACCTTCTTTGGAAACATTTCCATGTGATTTTAATCAATTCCAGAATGCTATATTAGGGTATTGGTTTCAAAGGCTATTTTCGGCATATTCAAAAGATCTTTTCGATATTCATCGTAAGTATGGAAACGTGGGTACATATTTCTTCAGAGTATAGAATAATTAATCATAATGTATGACGTATGACTTAGCAGGAAAGATAGACTATTGAATGAAACACAATTAAATTAGGCCATTTTTAACTAGTTCGTGAGAATCGACCATGCCTGATGACATTTTCTACTTGATGCATGATGGACGAGTGCAACGCGATAATGCCTTGTACATGTGTAACTCATTATATATAATATTATTTATAAATGTCTGTAAGTAATTAAAGCACCAAACACCCAGGTTCGGGATAACTTTTATTAGGAAAACGCTAAACTAAGTCCGTTACTGGGTAGACATAAGCTGGAATTTATCCACCAAATCCTTCATTTGGCGCGCCTGGGCCACACTTAAGTCCTCCAGTGCAGCAATAGAAGTGTCCTTTTCTTTAGACTCCTTTTCGGCAGCCTTGTCGTTCTCCCCATACTTGGTTAGAGCAACGAGATTATATTTCGTTAATATAATCTCGTTGGTTAGAGCGTTCGTGTCAAGGTATGATTTCCACGCTTCTCTCCCCTCACTACCAGCCTTTTTGGCTGCAGCCACCGCATCCTCATAGAAACGGCAGGATGAGGTACCCGGCCATGGGTGCACGCAACCACACGCCCCACAAGTTTTAGCCATTGAGAAAAATTTGTTCTTTCTTACTCATGCGTCAAGTCCAGTCAGTGGCAGTAGAGCGAGTGTCTGTGCACCGTCCAGTGGCAAATCCGCAGCCAACACCAGGGACAGTGGTCATCAACATATTATAGTTCTATATATAGCGAGGCAATCTATAGATCTAATATAATATTATTTATAAATGTCTGTAAGTAAAGTACCAAATACCCAGGTTCGTGATAACTTTTATTAATTGTTATAGCACGGAGGAAGTATTGCGCCTCGACTGTTATTCCAGAACTCGGACATCTATGTCTGCCCTAATGTCTTTCTGGAGATTCTTTCTTTTTAATAAAAAAAACCCCCAACGCATTCTTTCTTTTTAATAAAAAAACAACCCCAGGGCAGCTGCAACCTTATGAACCTCGAATTGTTGGTGAAAATCTGCTACAGTAATAAAATAGAGATCTTTCATTCTTATTTGAACAACAGGTAATTTCTGGAGTAGAGACGGAAGTATATAATATATGTACTGCTTTTTGCTACGTGACTTTTCTATTTATGTATCGTTATTTGGCGCCATTCTGTCATATTTAATCACCAATGTATGATGAAAGGGCCTTTGCATCGTCGCTATTTGGAAGCACATTTTAAGCAATGACACCTTGTAAGCATCTGAATGGCATACGTACAATTACGTACGAGGTCATATTAGACAACTAATATTTATCCTCAGAAACGGACGACAGCATTGATTTGATGAATAGTAAATACAATTCGCTAGATTGAAAACTGTTTATTTCCTTAATTCTGAACAGCACAGCGGTTGATGCAAATGCACCTTTTAGAAAAAATCGCGCAGCGAAAAATACAAAGAACACTAAATATTATAATGTATTATCATTTTATTAGTACAGGTTTTTTCTTTTTATGTTGCATGGTTACATGAAGATATCCATTTCTTATAAACGCATACCAAACCTACAGATGGTTAGAACTATACAATGTCGCCCAAAAAACATTTCTCACAGTTGGGTTGGATTGGTCTCCAACAGGTAAGGGGGCGAATTTATGTCAATTTTAATTGGAAAATAAAGAGAAGAAATTTACGTCCAGCTCGTTTGTGATATTCGGCTTTCTCCTAACATTTAACACGAAAGTGATTTCCCCTGGGTTAACAATGCAAACAGTTGGGTAACAGACAAACGTAGGAGTATCAATATATAGGATTTCTAACGCAACTTGCCCTCCAATATGGATGAATTGCCTGCAATACTTTCAAATTAATATAAGTGGGATTCTAGTACTTTTCAAGATTTTCCCATCAAAGGGTTGGGAGGCAATTGACTGCTGCATTCAATGCGAGTTCATATATGTATGCATTACCAACAGAAGATTAATGTGCCTTCACTAGAAGCTTTTAAGCCATTTTTTCATTCCATGTCAAAACGACTGGCTGTGTCTCTGGGGAGGTTTAGTTAATAAATAATGTTCACAAAGATAAATGAAATATATGGTTTTTGTTTTGTAATGTAATCGTATATCTAGAATAATATCACGATCCTCTTACCGTCGCAATAATATGATATATTATATATATAATGTATCTGTGTGTATGTATCTGTGTGCATCATGTATGTATGTATGTATGTATGTATGTATGTATGTATGTATGTATGCATGTATGCATGTATGTATGCATGCATGCATGCATGTATGTATGTATGTATGTATGTATTATGTACGGTTCTATAGTGCAGAAGCGAAGAGCAACGGCACTTACAAGACATCTAGTTGGTTGACTGAATGCTTCCAATAACCAAGTTCAATCACTGGCTTGAAGGAATGTTTTCCCGGTGTCCTCACCTATATATATAACATTATTCAATCCATGTACATTTCTCATCCGTCACTCTCAGAGTACCCACGAAAAGGGGTTAAAAACAATAAAGAGTTTCCTTAACCTTTGGTTCTCCTGATAAATAAAAATCTGGTACTGGTACACTCATGTTTAGAATACACCAAGAAAGCGAGTGTGGAGAGGGGGTGGATTGGTGGTGTTGTGTTGTGTATAGTGGGGGACCTATGTGTGTAAGTGAACAGGTAACAGTATACATGTACATATAATTTACAATTCTAACGTTTGATTTATAGAGTGCCGCGCAGTAAAGGAAACTACATGTAACTATGGAAATATTTAAAACAAAAAACGGGAGTGTTCATAATGTAACTTATAAATACAGCGACGAGAAGAGCTGGAGTCTAATTGCGAAACGAGACTGACGATTTCAAGAGAAGTGATTTATTTAGAGAAAATTAAGGGTAATCAACAATTTTACAGAGACTAAAAACCCATAGAAGTTCATTATAGGGAGTGCTGCCTTAGGTATGACATCTGAAACAAGTCCAAGTCTGGTACCACGGCGCCACTTCCGTCAAATGTAATTCCATCACTCAAATGGGTAAAAAAATATTTTTAAATGAAAATGAAATGATTAATTTATCCGAGACGCATTAATGAAAGGAACTGAGACAAGGTTAATAAATTAATCTACTAGTCTTTTGAAGGAATTACTTTTTCTTAACAAAGTTACAGACTAGCAGAACAGTTGTTGGTTTACCGATTTTTGTCAATCGATGCGCTAAAGTATATATGGTTGGGGGTGGTGGTGTGAGAAATGGCTGGACCAGCTACAGAGTCTGTGGGTGTTGGGGGTAGGTGTGAGGGGGGAGGGGATAGGACAGATTTTATTTCAACTGAGTTGACACTTCCCACGGCTATGGGGTTTTCATGTGTACCCAGCTTAGCCAATTAAAGTCTAATTAAGGTTAATCGGTTATGGAGGTGGGTAGAGATTTTTTAACAAACAATATAATGGGGGCCAAGGGTGGTGTAGGAAAAATAGAGAGGAAAAGTGGGCTTTCGATTGGTAAGACGTTAACCAATAGTACATTAATTGTCATCGTTTTAACATTTCTACATGTGAACCAACCCTGTATGGCACTGAACTATATCAAGTACAAAAGGTTTAAGGACCTTCACTGTCAGTACCGACAGATAGGAGTATTATTTTAAAGACATTTGAATTCAGTATGTACACAGACTCAATCATTTCCTCGGTGCACCCATCACGCCTGGGCCTCTCTTTTGCGCAGAACAAATTGGACAGGACTCCTGAAAAAACAAGAAAGTAAAGAATAAGATTAAGCTCATCGAATGAAGAAAAATGGTATGGTGCTATTACATTTCAACATAGATAAAGTTAAGAGACCCCGAAACATAAATCTCAATTCGGAAGTTGTGTTAAAATGTGTGTAGGAGGATTAAATTAATCCTTACACTTGGCTGAAGTGATGCAATGGATTAGGTATATCTAACTATCGGTAAAATGGATGTCATGCATCTACATTATAAAATATCCACCTAGGTTAACTGATAGCGAGAATGCATTGTACCATGGCAAAGACCAATTCAAATTATTTATTTAAGATTTGTAACATTAGTCAAATGGGCGATGTTTTTCAGAAGTACCACTGAACCAATTAATTATTGAAATTCTAATCAAACATGGATAGGCAGAATATCCCCCTTATAAACAGTTTTCCTCTAAAGTTTCAACACAAAGCACCTCTTATCAAAGAGGATAAAGAAGTCTGTGTAAGTAGACAATGGCTGAGTATAATGTTAACAAGCTGTCAGTGTCAGGAGGGGCTCTGTGTTCTGTTCCCATGTTTCTTCCTGCAGGAGTAGACGTTCTTCCCAATTACTAGTACACTGCACCAGCAACAGGGGGATTATTTGCATCAATGTCAGCTGACAACAAGTTCGCCTGTGACAAACATATATATTAGAATAGATATGTAGATAGTATGTGGATGTCTGTATTTTTCTACATTGATTGACCTGAAATGTAACCCTATTGAATAGTTATAAAGACTGAATAAAAATATTTCAAACAAAATAAACACCCAAAATAATCTTCACCTCAATGTGCACAAAGTCCCAGGGTCATTGAGTAAGAAAGTGTCACTATTTCTGTGGGCTCTTCCCACAACTGTTTATACAGCACTTTATACCAGCGACTAAAAGTATGTAGGTTGCTTGATTATCAGGTGATTTGAGGCAATTTGGAATTGCACTGGGGGAAAATCGAGTATGGATAGTGAAGCATGGCAGAAAAAGTCAGGTAAGAAGAATATTAAGAAAGAAGATAATGGCGACAATGAAGAAAAAGAGGAGGCGGAGGAGGAGGTGGTGGCAAAAGTACTATTAGATTTCCAATGTACGTTAACATAGCGCCGGAACCCTGTCTATAAACACTTGCGTGGAGGTAGGATAACACATCACAGGACACTGTCATAAACCCACCAATATCAAGGTCAGAGTAGAATGGAAAACGAAAATATTCAACACTTTCCAAAAATAGCAATATTCCATAGCAGTCACATGTCTAAAGGGTATAGCTCGTAACAATAGCCACATGAAACTGAAATCGATGATTAATTCCACCCTTATTTATTATTTGTATACATTAAGAAATATAAACAACAATATGCACGGACCACAGTTGAGACCTATTCTTTATTATTAGTATTTCTTTTACGGGCAAGACATTTAAATAAAGTTCGAATGTAAATACACTTTGTCTTCCTACTGTCAAGGGTTGCCTGTTTATACAAATCTGATAAAAAAATTATTATAGAAAACATATAGACACGAATTTTTGACATACCATTAATCAAAAAGACCTCATTCACTGTTTTTGGTCTTTATAAACAAAATGCAGGTATAATAAAACATTCCCCAAACCCTGTATCTTCAAAACATACATTTTCTTTGTACTCGTCCTTTCCTTGAAAAATTACCACTGCTATACGTTTTCATATTTCCAGTCTGAATGATATCATAAATATGGTCTCACCCATCTTGCTCGTTACTATGCACACAACAAGGATAAATTCAAATTGGTGTCTTGACCTTGTTATCTTACACATTTCCTTTATCAAGGGAACTTCGATGGTGCCTTCTTCTTAAAAACCGTTCCCTTCCCTTTCTAATACAAATTGTTAATTATAATAAAATACATAAAGAAATCATCCTCTATGTTGAGAGTTAATGTTCCCTCAAATATTGCCAGGGGCTTACCTTAAAAAAGGAGTTATTTTTACTTTTTAACAAAATAAAACGAAACATACCAGCCATTGTAGACTCTAAATTGAATTGATATAGTGTAGTTTGGCCCTCCCCTGAGTTGTGCCTCTGCCACATTTTGAATTAATATTTAATTCCAAATTGAAGGGACTGGTATTTTTTTGGGTTGAGTTCGCATAAACATCACACATATTTCTTATAAATGCGATAAAATGAACATCACAGTGATGTGGTATGAAATCTACAGGAAGCACAATTGCAGGCGCAAGTTCTGTCCGCATATTTTATACAAAGGCATATTTAAAAGTACAAATATTTAAACAGTGTAACTCAAAAATGGACACCAAAGAAAAACAATCCTCGAGAAAAAAAATAATATTAACCAAGATAAAGGTATGCATGGACATGTAAAGGGATAACTTTAAGATGCGATGTATCTATAGGATCGAAAAATTGTATGTAGTTTTAAGTCTGCCAACATCATATAGGGCCACTCTACAGGGATTTCACCACCTCTCAGAACACAATACTAAGTATGGCTTGACTCTAAGGCAAGTTAGGTGCAAGGGGGGAGGAGTTGTTTCAAGCTTTAAGGGAAATTGCAGGATAATAACTGTAGGCTGTTTAATAAATACACACAGACACTACAGAAACCTTAATGTTCATGATATATGAAATAATGTTATTGTGGTCATACATTAAGTTTAGGAATTAATAGTATAGAGGGGAAATCAGGGCCTGTATTGGATGCAATAGTGGGGAGGGTAAAAATACACAGCAGAATCCCCCAATCTAAATCGCACAAGCTCCCCCTTCTTAACACAACAAATTAAACAATCAGAGCCGATGTGAGTATTTACATAAAACAGACCAATATTAGAAGAGACGCTTTTTATTCCCATTCTTTCACACTCAGTACATGTATAAACTCACAAAACTGATGGCATTTGATGCCAGAAATGCCCCACAAATGTCACTGATTGTTTGGCAAGACCATTCTAAGCTTTTCAAGTAGAAGAAAAACTAAAATAAAAATGACATATGGAAAGAAATGGGCGGTATAAAAGAATAGGTTGAACTTGGTAGATGTTGGTGTATTCAAACAATTTTGATCAACATAGGGGATGGATTTTTTTTCAAGGTATGTCATTGTAAAAATTTACACTTTTGTTGACAGAGACAGAATGAAAGTCTGCCGGTACAGATGCAAACACTGATTTAGCATGGATATGTGATGCCACTTCTTACGGATTTAAACACGAGACTTAAGCACTTGACCTTTGGTAGCTTGGCATATCCGGGCATGAATGAAGAGAAAATGCACAGGTAAAAAGAAGGCGGCAGATACATGAAATATATGCTTAGAAGAGGGAGAAAGGAGAGATGGAGAATAATGAATATGGAGGAACAGAGAATAATGAATGGCGGAGGGAAAGAGATTGATGGAGGAAGGAAGGAAAGAAAGAAAATAACGGATGGAAGGGCAGTAAAGAAGGAAGGACGGGACATTAAAGAAAGAACTGAAGTAATCTATGAAAAATGAGACCGTGGAAAGGGTAAAAGCAAGGGGAACGTTGTAATAAAATGGGATGGGAATGATGGGAGCGATTAGAGACATAGTACATGCCCATGTTTTTTCTTTCTTTAAAAAGTGAAGATGGAATGGGTTTTCGAAGTGTGGTGAATAACGATTGAGTTCATAATGCGCAGTTCAACTCGTATGGGAAGCAGTAAAAACATGTCACCAAATATTTGCTTTTGGAACTAAAGCTCATGCCCAATATGATATGTTTTACATCAGGCCAATGTAAAGAATGCATAGACACATAATGGCATTGGTCTATCACGCATACCTTTCAAGGTTAAGAGGTACGTTCGGTCACGATTTTGGGTCCGTACCCGTTAACGTTTAAGCACCCTACGAGGTCCTATGAAAGCCATTATATTAACCCTTTAAGGGCGAGGTTCTCTCTTGAATTGTCCCTTATTGTGGCCGAACCAAGCATTATAAAAACGAAAAAATCTTTTTGATATTCCAAATATTAGTGAAGTTACAGTCTTTCAAAGTTGCCTGCCTGTTAGATTTTGAGCTAAACTACTTAGCCTAAGTGACTTTTTAAAAGGAGATAGACGATGTAAAAGGCAATGATGTCCAGACAGTGAAAATTAATCAGGACAATGCCACATAGTCTTTTTATCATCATTTTGCTGTAAGAAATGCGATTTGTACTGAGTAAATTGCACATGAATCTAAATTTTCTGCTCTACTTGTTATGAGTTGTAATTTAGAAATTTCATGTTTTTATGTCACCATAGCAACCATTTACCAGACATACAATTTTTCAATTGAAAAAAAAACGGGCTGTTTGGTTGCCATGGAAACCATTCTTAAGGAACCATTTTCAAAATCCATCAACTTTTACAACCATTCATTTTATTCAGCATGAAAAACTGAATGAATGGCACTTTTGCAAAAAAATAAATTTAGATTTAGATTTTTTTCCAATTTAAGAATAAATATTGCATAAATAGTGTTATAATTCGTCCAATTTAGTCACAATCTATTATGGACACCAAATTTTCTGCATCTACCAGGCACAAGAACTGTTTTCTGATTATTGGTCCTTACAACATTTGGAACACATTGACATAGGCGGAAGAGAGTAAAATAGCAGGTTTTATTAAATGAATAGCATGTCTTTTAGGCAATATTATGGGGAAAATGGCCCAAATAATAGTGCATAAATGCACTACTCGCCCTGATAGGGTTAAGACAAACCATAAGTATCGCCACGGCCAAAGACGTGAATTAAACCTATTAGAAATTTTCCAGTCCTGAGATGCTGCATATTGGTTCAGTTAGATGTAATCTGCATATATATATTGCTACAATGTAGAGAAACTGGTGTGGAATATGCTTATACCATATAGGGTACTCCATGTTGCGTATGTTTGAAAAGCCCCATAGACCTTACACCTATACATTCTGTAAATTCAGTTTTTCTTTAGAAGGACCTTTCAATGAGGATTTTTCCTGAGTTCGAAATTTCATCAAAGGGCAGGTACTGCAACATTATTGTGTATGTCTCCCACCCATAATCAAATTTCAACAGAAAAAGTAGGCCTACCCCAAAATATAAGCACAGCTTCCCGTACTTTTATATAAAGGGTCAATAAAAGGGGTTACATGGCCGGTAGGGTTAATGCTGCACATAGGTAATGAATATAAGCCAATGAATACAGAATGAGGCGAGGCAGCACACTGTTTAAACATATCATTTTATCCACATCACCTTATTCACAGACGCTCAATGAGATTTGTATCAAGTCAGTCAACAGAGGCAATGCGAGCCCCCAAGTGTGAAATGTAATCCTTATAAACATTCAAACACATCCACCCCGCGTGAACTTTCGCCAGTCTATAAACTTACACTTTATCACCCCGCACGAATAGTTCTATTGTCACTTCTGTGTGATTTTTGTTTATATTTAAACAAAATCTATTTCAGTATATTGGAATCGGCAGCTAAACCAATGTTGCAAGTGTATCTATTCTGCATGTATATTATAATATTATACATTATTCTAATTACCTTTCGTCAAAAGGGCAAATCTTTGATTATTCCAATTCCGAAAAATGAAATATAATCATATGATAAAAAGACCTTTACTTTGGAACGGCATCCCCACGATTGAATTATATGATATGAAGGAGTTCAGAGGGTGCTTAAGATGCTGACTAAATAGCTTGAAACCTGAGCCACCTCACCAACTATTTCACATGATTACCGATATAAATATCATTATTATGGAACAGTGTATCCATTACTTTTAACAAGTAAGCTTGTAAGATTTACACCAATATCCCATTTGATACGTACGGCAAAGTTACACCAACCAACATAAAAATGTTATTCTCCAGTATTTCACTTTTTAATGTTTTATTGCGAGGTGTTTTCAGTTGAGCTGTCTCCACTGTTTATTGTTAACGATACAGTAGTTTCAATTCAAAACATGATTTATTCATACCTGGACGTACAAATAGGAACCATATTTCAGAAAAACTTTTCTGTGCTTACTGTATGTTCGTGGAAAGGAAATTTGTTTAGCTTTTTTTTAATTATAATTACAATTTTTAGAGGCCAGAAGAAATTTGGAGTCTATTGCAGTTCTAAAGGTCTGGTGCCACTAGTGCTTAGTTGTTGGATTATATATTCTCAACTAACTAACATATATGATTATGTTGACGGCAATCACAGGAAGAACAGGGATCATTGTTTATGTCAGAGGTGATCCACCATTGCAACAAAGAATTATTGAATTGAATTGAATAAGGTCTAGCTAATACATTTCATATCAAGACATTTACAGTGTTCAAAAAGTTCAAAAAGGTATCAGTTGATCCAGACCAAGCGACGCAAAACAAAAGTGAAACATAATACATATAACACAAAAAACATAAGAAAACAACTACACACAAATTCCTGGCAGTAGTTAATAAATCAGAAGCAGGTTACAGGATAACACACGATATAGTAATTATAGGAAATAAATCAATTTGTGGTCTAAAAGATCGTCATTGGTTGCCATGAAATGACTGAGATTCATGATATGATTTTGTTTTCTCTTATCTAGAAATGATATGTTCAAATATAATGTTCTTCATTAGTTCTCTTGTATTTTTTTTTAAAAAAATGATACAAAACATGGGATTTTTGTAAGGATTTTAGACATTGTTGACTTTTAGCAGGGACTTTGGACCGGAATCATAAAGATAGTTACTAAAATCAAAATGTGGTAGAATAGTCATTTTATAAAAGTAATTTCTGCTTTTCTTTGTCAAGCAGTGTCTAGCTCTGTATAATGGGCGTAATTTGGTGTTACATTTGTTTCTAATACTATTTATAATATGTTCCTTGAAGGAGAGGTTTTTGTCCATGATTAGGCCTAAACATTTATATTCATTTAATGAGTCAAGAACTGTATTCATAGAGATAGAGTATTCATTTCATTGTTTGTTGCTGTTCTATTTGAGATTCTAAAATGCATCACATTGCTTTTGGAAGTATTTATGAAAGAACTGTCTATGACAGAAACAAGAAACCACGTAGAATATCAGCGAATGGGATGCAATTGTAGTAAAACTTCCACATGCCGCTCTAATAGGCGGTCTCCCCCTGCAATCTGATGGTACAAGCGAACAAAGGCATACAAAAGGATCTCCTGTTAAAAACCAAACAAGGAATAGATAATAATAGTTTTATAGTTCTAAGTTGTGGATCACATAGTAGGTTATTTTGGTATCACGTATTTCTACTTGTTCTCAAATTTTGATATATGTTCATTTCACAATATTTAACTTCATTCTTTCATTTCTTTTTATTGTATTTTCATTCCTTTCCCTATGTAGGTGAAAGATGGGTGTACGAGTGTCTGACTTGGGGCATGTTTTCAGAGCTCTATTCTGCAATATTTGATGATCTAGATGAGAACGAATCGAGATTTCTTATTTATTTAAATAGGTAAGATCAAAGCCATATTATATCTATTATATATACACATTGGCGTTGAAACGACGTATTGTAGAGTTGTATACGTTGTGTTCGTATACAACTTTACATATCTATGGCTCTGGTCAAATACATTATAAGATATTGACCGCGTGTATTCAATGTTTTTCCTTCTAAGGTATACAACTAATAGGAAACGTCCACACACTTTATAATGTTAAGCTAAGTTTACATCTCACTTGATCGATGAGTTACTTTCTCAACGTATACTATTTAATAAAGAGCGAGAGATAAAAAACAGACAAGGATATTTATATCTCAATACTAACTTTGGACAATTCTCGGAAATGGAAATCCGAAGTCGCAATACTTAAGTATATGATGGTATATATTACTTGTAAATATTTAGAAGCGAAATAGCTAGTTTTGAGTAAGAGGTGAAAAACTAGATCAAATAGGGAATCATATCTTAAACAACCCTAAGTTAACAGTTGCCCACAAACCATTAGAAACTCATCAATCTGCCACAGACATCTGAAGGAGGCATAATAAACAGTTACAGGACACTTGTGTCACTCATTGCTATGTGAATGAATCAGCGCATTTGTAAGCATTGTGTATACCCTATATCTAAATCACACTAAATCACAAACCACAACCGTTTATCTCTAGCACATATATAATATATATGCTCCATAATATCACAAAAAATGATATTTTAGCGATGAGATTACGTCTTTCCTGCAAGTATATAGTAAATAGACTTATTTTATGCATGCGTATCAAGATTCAGAAGATCTGTTAATAACCGATAGGCATGCATGCATGTAAATGGGGATCTTTCCGCTCCAGTAGCTAGTATGAACACACCGTGTGATGTAAGTGGTAGTAGAGTTTGTAAACCACCCAATACAAATAATGGATTACAATCTCAGGTAAATGATGAGTGTCAAATGCCAGCTGATCTACGGATGCAGACTGGTTAACTTTTAGGCTAGCACCGATACTAGTGAAATATAGTGAAGTAGGGCAGATAGAAGGGCATTGGACTGAGGGCCCTATATTTGTATATATCATTTAACCTGGGTGTATATTGTCACCTCGTTTTTTTTCTCATTTCAACTGCTCCAGGATAGGATATCAGTAAACTGTCATTATTTATTTGAGAAGATTTATCTACGGATTTTACTTATCTTAATTTTGTCTCGACACACTTTGTCCCGATTTATTTTTATTAACTAATAATAAATAAGTATTTTGATACTAACTAAATACACCTAAATTACTAAGAGTTACAACACATTTATTGAAATAACTCAAAAGTTTGGTAATTTATTGACCTAATTTTGAGAACATATATCTTCTATACTATAGATTTATGTGCCATCCTTTTTCTAATGGAATAGTGATAGGGTTTCTCCTTCGTCTCATATTTCTGAATGAGGGGGACGATGGGCGGAATATAACTTCAGAGCATAAGGAAAACTTGCGCTTGATGAATCCTGATAGAAATTCGATCTAGAAGAATTGGCCAGAAAATGTATTATTTTAGCACCGAACTTTGAGTCAGATTTATACATTTTATCTTCCTAAAAATTATTTCTGCATTTAAAAAGATATATAGAGCAGACAGGTTGTCATGTTGCTTTGATCGTTGAGCATTATATAGATCGACCCTACTGTATGTGATATATATCATTTTTTCCCTGTGGTTACGAGTTGGCATGTATTATGGGAAAGGGTGGGAGGGGCGGGGGTGGTTGGGGGGGGGGGGGGCGGTGGAGATAGGAGATGTTTTCAGACACAAATACTGGCATCGTGTTAGAAAACACATTTTAAAAAGGTATGTTAATTCATTGCTGTGACGGGGGAGAACTTACTGAAGGGAATAGACTGGATCATAGACGATATCGCCTCCCGTATATTCACCATGGATTAACTTGTACAGTGTATTATAGACATATATATTACCATTCCTTTTTATCGTGTTTATACATATTTTATTTCATCGTGTATTCAGAATGTTATAATAAATTATATTGCCTACCGTCTTTTAATATGAAAAAAAAAAAAAAAAAAAAAAAAAAAAAAGTCTCTGACTATTTGGAAAAAGAAAATCTACTCTATAAAAATCAATTCGGATTTAGGCCAAACAAGTCAATTTCAGATGCTCATAATCTACTTATGTCAGACATCTACAAAAAATTGAATGAGAAGGAAATCCCACACCTGGCGTATTTAGACTTCAAAAAGGCTTTTGATACTGTAAATCATGAAATTCTCTTAAAGAAAATGGCAGCAATAGGCATAGATAACAGAGCACTTGAATGGTTTGGAGACTATCTGGACAACAGAAAACAGAGGGTGGTGGCAAATGGTTATGTATCAGGGGAGAGGAGGGTCACTTGTGGGGTGCCACAGGGGACGACATTGGGTCCACTGTTGTTTATAATATATATTAATGATATTCACAAAGTCATTAAAAACTGTAGAATTCAACACTTTGCAGATGATACAGTGATATATACATCCAATAGAGATAGGGGAATTGCAGAGGAGAACCTGCAGATAGACCTTGCAGGTATAGATTTATGGTGTAAGCATAATAAGATTTCTTTAAACGTAGGAAAATGCAAAATTATGTCCTTAACTACCTCGAGGAAAATAGACCGAACATTATTGAAACCAATTTTTATAGGAACGAACGAGATTGAACGAACAGAAAATTACACTTATTTAGGCATGAACATCGACCAAGATCTGTCGTTCAAGGACCATTTACAAGACAAATTGACAAAAGCAAAGAACAAAATTTATTATCTATCAAAACTGAAAAGAATAGCTACACCGAATACCTTAAGAATGCTATATAAGGTCACTATAAGCCCCATACTAGAATATGGAGACACTTTGTATAATGCTGCTTCAAAGAACATTTTAGACAGACTACAAACAATCCAAAACACAGCTTTGAGGATATCTGAGGGTTTAGATAAAAGAAGTAATGTACAAAAATTACATAAAGATCTGCAAATACCATTACTACATAAGAAAAGAGAGGCACATTTATTAGAATACGCTTTCAAATTATGTCAAAATGAAGAAAATATTGATAACAGGAAAATTAACCTAAGAAATCTTGCTTCAGGAAAATCACTGCTAGTACCAAATCCCAAAAATGAAAAAATAAAAAGATCCCTCATATACCAAGCACCTGTTCTTTGGAACAGCATCCCAGACCATGCTAAGAAGTATGACCTTAGAGAGTTTAGAACATTCCTCAGAGACTATATGTTAAGGGAGTAAAGAGGACAAATCCCCTGAGTCACAAGATGTTGATGTTAATGTACAGTTATGATAAGCACTTATACTTATGTAAGCATGTAAGACTTACTCCAACCCTTATTTGACCGTTCTGCAAGGCTAACTAGCCAAGTGTACTTTATGTTATTTTATCTTGCTTTATTCTATTGTAAACTATGTGTAAACGATTATTTACTATTTAGTTGTAGAAGGGCCCGTCGGAAGAACTATCTTTGACAGAGACGAGAGTCCTATTTTCATTCATTTATAGACATTATGTACAACAAAATGAAAATAAAGTTTCAATAATAATAATAATAATATTTAATGATATGGTCAAAATTTGATATTGCACTATTCGTTCACGTTTAATATTATGCTTTTTCAGCGTGACCGTAACATACGTCTATGCGAGCATGTTCTTGGCGAGCATCGCTAAACAATTGATATTGTCTTATGGGGTCAGATAATATTTCATGGCGATATGCCTCGTCAATGTTGGTAGTAGTTGGGAACGCCAAAAATGGTTTACTTCATCCAAAATATGATCAGTATAAAAAGTCCTTCCTCTACTTCGGTGCTGGAATATGGAATGCCCTCTCGGCGCAAATTAGGCGGATTCAGGATCTAATCATTTTTAAACGGCACATATTTCTAAAAAGAATAATGTAATCTTAACAGCTACAAACATGAACACAAAATAAATTTACTGATATTTGTTTTTCTACTATGATTATGATCAAACTCCCCATTATTCATATATTATAAATCTCATCCCATCTCATTCCATTCCATCATCACCCAGAAATGTACTCTTATATCCATACGTGTAAGTTAAGTGACAGGATCGAAGTGAAAATCAGGCAATTAGCTTGATCTTCGATAAATGCCATAACTCCTTTATAACCTCCTGGATAAATAAAATGCTGAATTTTTTTTTTAAAAAATGCGATAAAATCTAGATGGTAATCACTGGAACCTATATCACAAATAAATCTAACCCCGGATGTATATAATATCTTCCAGGTTTGGGTAGGATCGGGTACCATTACCGTAAAACCTGTATTAGAAGAGGTAACCTTATTAGCATTCGCAACCGAATAGAAGTCGGAGGGGGACTACTTAAGTCTCAGGGTTTTGATATGCCAGTATAATGCCATTAAAATTTCAGGAGTATTTCAGCATAATGTATGTTCACCATTGATGTTTCCAGTGCGACACGGTGTTCCTGGTTCGCACTGATGTTGTTTTAAGTGATTGAAGGTGCCCACTGCCTATTTGATCCACCAAACCTTCCAAATTAGTCGCGAGTCCGAATACAGGTTTTACGGTAGTAACAGAATCTATTATTTATGGGGGTGGGGTGGGTAACATTTGGAGATATATTAGTGTAACCATAGGGTGAGCAACTAAACATTCGGTAACTGTTTCATGCTACACCGGCTTATATTAGGATCGTGAAAATAATAAGGACAGACCAACTATATCAGGAAACCCTCTGAATTATTCAAAATCGACGGGAAATAGTTCGTCATTCATTGTTTTTTTTCTCCCAGAAAAAAATATTTGAGGGAAATTACCACCCACGTCACATAAAACAGGCTCAAAGTTAACATTATATTATATAGAAGGAAAAGTCTATAAATAAATGTAATAATGGGCTCAATGTTGATGCCTGCGTTGTGTATATTTATATAAGTGTTATGTCAGATAAAAGTAGGTAAACACATGGAGCCGGTAAGAATATTCTCCAGGTCTTATACTCGATATAATAGGAAGGTTCCGCAAGCAAACCTATCTCAATTATTACGTAACAGTATCTGTATCTTTCTTTGTCTAGGTCGTATTTTTAAGTATACAAAATAAATTGTGAGATGAAACATTTTGCTTGATATGTTATGTTACGTTTTTCCCGCCATGTGTTGCTGAACCGCTTTCTTTCTTTTCACGTATGTTTGATATCAGAGATACGGATACGTTTATGTTTACATATAGGTTAGACTAGCTGAACCTCACTCATAACATGTATGTATACACACCGTAACAATAGAAAGTTTCCCTTTTCCCACATTTCAGACGTCATAAGTACAACATTTTGTACACTTCAGGAATCATTCCTACTCCAGAAAAGTAAAGTAAAATCTTGATTCATACGGGCTAACCATTGTGCAAGACTACTTTTAGATTGATTGAAATACTTCTGCTAGTTCATATTTCTGTTTAAAAAGAATAGATATATGTGCATGTCAGATGTGAGTCGAATCTATCCCTGCTGCCACCGTAACTAAGATTTGCAGTGTCATATGCAAATCCCCTATAGTAGACAGGTGTGAGTCGAATATATCCCAGGTGCCACTGTAACTGAGGTTTGGAGTGTCACATGCAAATCCCCTATATTAGAATAAACTCACCATACAGTGGGCAGGCATACAGTCCTCGTGGTAGACGTGATGACAATGGAAGGCTACCACATTGCTGGCATAACGCAGATCTGGAAATAGTTATACAGGTTTTCACTAGTCTAGTTTCACGATACAAATGTATATTTATGATAGAAATACATCAATTATATATTACACTCTATTTATGATCGGGTATAATTAGTATATGGGACATATATGTGATGAGGCAATAATACCCGATGAATCTACTGTCTCCCTACTACAGACATTAATTAATACCTACCCTGTATAATGACAGGTTCGTGGCAGCCTTGGCAGTTCTGGTCGCTGCGTATAGCAAAGCCTCGCCGCTGTGTTTTAACTAAGCGTTGTAATAAGGCGAAACAATCAGACACCAGGATTTTCCTACATCCTTCCCTTAAGGCGATCTGTAAGAATCACAAAAATAATCGAGGCAAATATATGTTTTGATAAAATATAGGGAGTATCAATTTGGTCGTCTTAAAAAGAAATGCATCAAAATGTGTAAATATACAGGCGCCTAAATATATAATTCTAATGTTTAGTTGCCCCCCCCCCCCCCCCATTAGTAATTACTAAGTCGAAGCATGCGCGACTAAATTGTACGAGGAAGTGGTAGGAAAATGCTATAAGAATTTTAGAATGTTTTCCTTGGTAGTCTGAGCAACAAGTCTGAGACATGATGAAAAGAGTCCTATTGGACCTAATGTTTATGACGTGAATTCATACAAAAACAACACATTTATTTATTCAAGGTAGATTGTTACCTGGAGTTGATAATCCTGTAGAATCTTAACAAGGGAATCCCTCAGACCAGGTATTTCCATGCCTTCCCTTATCTTCTGTATAAGTATAATAGGGTCTACATGTGTGCCTATGTTCTGTAGTAGTCCTGTGATGAAAGCTGAAACATGCAATAGCCTTTAATTAAGAGTAATTAATTGGAAGTTTGTTTTTATATAGAACAAACCAAGGCTCTTTAATAAAATAAAAAATAGTTCTTGGGCAGCAGTGCCACATTTAGCATGCTAAGGTACTTGAAGTTATCAAATCCCTGAATACATGAGATCGCCAACAAAACCACACACAGAGATATCTACAGTACTTACAAGGTTTATCTATACCAAAGTTGATGAGATCTTCCCAAAGTTCAGCATCGTTATGCTCTTTACAGAATTCTATAGCACCATTAACATCTCTCAGCTCATTGGTAATCAACTGCAGGGCCTCTTTTGTGTTGCCCATTCGTCCTGAAATTGCAAAAATATAATAGGAATTTTAATCATTACAGCTATTATATTTAATAACAGAACTCCCTATATAATATTTTCTACTTCTGTAGATCTACAGTTATTTATTCTTGGTTTCGAAAGTGAGGCGGAATGCTTCACATGTATGAACAGTCATAGTGTAATCGCTCTTGTAAGTGTCTGAGAGCAATCAGTAGAGAAAATAATGAAAAATCATTACTATTCCAGTGTTTGCCATAATTCATTACCACGCCCTATACTATCGAGTTTATAAAAAAACATCTACAATTCTTTTTGTACCCCTCTCAAAATATTATGAAAATATTATCAATACTCTCAAAAAGGTGCCAGATTATTGGTTACTGGGAACCAAGATATAAAAAAGGACCTCGATGATGAAATACACTTTATTGTCTGCCCTTCGTGTATACATTATAGCCCTAATTTCATCAATGTCCCAATATGAAGCAAACAACAGTGTTCACTCGACTTTTTCAAATGTAATACTCTCTTGTTAATATAAACAAATATTCTTGAGTGTTTGGACCCATCCCGAAAAGAGTTCGATATTTGCACTCCATAATTTAATCTTAGAAATCAATGGTAAATGTAAATAGGAATAGAGACCGGGACATGGATACACAAATATTAAATACAGCCCGAGTGTTAGCACAACACTAGATGGTTAAGCACTCATCCAAAAGGGAAATTAAACACAAACACTCCAAAAATATTTTTTGCAAATATTTCTTTTTAAAAGTCGACACTCAAGTCACTACCCAGAGATGGAAAATTGAATTCAGGGAATGTAATGGGAACTTCCAATGAGTATTTGATTACTAGTAGCACGAAAAAATATCGGAATGGGACCAGTTTTATCATTATCTCATGATAAGAAGCCCGAAGAAAATTAGATCCATTTTCAGGGAGTTTTATGTAAATTGTTACAAAAGCAAGACATTAGTTAAAATTGAAACTAAAGTATAAAAAAATAATTCATGAGGCACTAGGTGCCAGTCTTGGCAGTTTCTATGTGGAAACTAGTTAACTTATACCTGAATCCAATAACACAGTTAAGGTTAAAAATTCATTCACAGCGTCTTTATGTGATTTAAAAAATGACTCTTTCCAAGAAATGAGAAGACTTGTGCTTGAGATAAAAATGTTTTATAGAAAGCTGTCTGGATCAGAGCGGCACTTATTTTTGTACATACTTGGGTGCATCTTTTATCGTAACAGTTTACGAATTAAACTTTTTCTTTAGGTGTTTTTATGACAATCTATCATTTATAAACCAATGCATTGATCAATGAGTGACAGCTGTCTACCAGTAAGCGGGGAAAAATTGAAAAATGAGAGGGAAAAATCAAAGTGACTAGACACACGATGAATTGGTTTGGTAAAGAAGACAGAATGAACCTCTCAAGTGTATTATTTTAACAGGCTTAATTTGGTGAACATGAACGCATTAAAGAGTAGGAAAATTAATTTTTCGTGATTTTATCAAATCAATCAGTATCGGATAAACAATCTACAAAACAATCAATACATCCAAGTCACATAGGAAATGTGTGAAATGTTTTACGCTTGAGGTTTGCTTTCGTTTCATGAATATTTGAAACTGGCATTAGAAACACGGAAGAACATACATAGACTATTTATTAGAAGTACAGGAAGACTGTTTCTATGAATGAAAGGCGACTGATATATTATATATTTAGTGGTTTTTCCTCCCATTATAATTTAGTATAATACAAATAATTACGATGTTCATGATATCACTTATGATATCCCTGAAGAAGGATGTCCAAGACACCCGAAATTCTTCTCTTCAACACCAGACAATTGTACCAACACTGCCATAGTCATCGCCATGTTGGGTTTCTTTTGGGAGGGGACCCGAACTCGACGAGAGGCGACCAATAACCGCCTTAAGAAGGCGGTGCGCAAGCAGGCATATTTCAAACCCTTCTGTCGCCCCGGGCCTTCACAGCCATGGCTCAATACCTTCCACAACTCAACCTGGCCGTGTCGTTTTCCTATTAAACATACCGATAGCTGACAACCTTACACAGAAATCGCAACGATATGAATTCCTCTGCAAGTTCTGTCCGAAGAACTAATCAATCTAGGCTGTAAAATAGATTTTCGATATTTCTATACTAATCCTATGGGGATGCGTTGGCACGTTTGCGCCACCACGTTTGCGCCCTAAGGGAACCACTGTGCTTACTGCACCCGTTCCCGGAAGTCACGTTTACGCTAATAAACGTAACCGGCAAATGGGATATATTCGAAATGGATAGCTACCCCACGGGTGGGGTTGGGGTGGGGGTGGGGGTGGGGTAGCTTGGGGGGTGGGAAGGGGACGGCTGGGTCGGGGCTGGGTGGAGGGGAGTTCGTTGGCAACCAAAACAATAAGGGTATACGGTAGTACACTGGCACAAAAATAAATCATCCCGAAGGGCCACCTAGCGGTTTTGATACTTCTGGACGTTGAGATTTTCCTCCTATATCTCAAACAACTCGGGTAACCATGCCTTCTTGCACAGCCGTTGCAATTGAGCAGCTTCCTTGACATATGCATAAGCCTTACTTTACTATATTTCCACCCACCAAAACAGTAAAAAGAAAAAAGTTCACTGAAATTTCTTTGCTTATTTTCACGGCTTCAAGTCCTGCTCAGTGCTTGGCTCCCTCTGACCACCGGTAGCTTTAGAAAGCCTAGCTGCCGACCTGGCACGCCTCTTGAGGTTGGTTAGTCAAGTTGAGTCAGTCAATATATAAGCATTCGATTAATACCTGTATTTGGCTCAATACAAACCATAAATGAATCGCGACTGATTGATATATTATATATTTTTCGTGGTTTCTCCTCCCGTTATAATTTAGTGCATTACAAATGATTACGATGTTCACAATATCGCTTATGATATCCCTTAAGAAGCATGTCCGAGACATCTGAAACCTCGGATTATACATTGGTTGGTAATGTATATTGGCTGTAATTATAAACAAGCAGACCGCAACAGCAATCAACATATGACGTAACCTCTCTAGCTTTCAAACCCGGTCTCTCTACGCTCGCCCGAAAGGTCTCACTTGCACACCCTCGTCACCTACGACCTAAACTGCAGTTACCAGCATTCAAAATGGCGGAAGGTGGGCTCCCATTAGAACAAACAATGTTGGTTTTTACCTAACAAAAGCCGTTTTCAGTAGCTGTCATGTTCTGTGGGTGTTTACTATAGTTGCATTTAGGTTTGAGTGTTATCAGATACATGTATCTGGCTTATAATACAGTGTAATCTAGGTGAAAAACATTGAGTGGTATACCCGTAACTGCATTATATAGTTACAGTCATAGTGGAAAACAGTTGGGGTCATACAGTGTGTTATTCCAAGTACAAAATATAAGTAAACTTCAACCCTGGTACATTATTTGAACCCATCACAACGGTGTCATACCTAAAAGGAAGAGATCTATTGATTCAGTTTATTATATAAAGTATTTTTAAGCAAGATTTCAAAGAAAATCATCAGTGCCAACAACAACAACAATGCTGGTAACTGCAGTTGGGGTCGTAGGTGCCGAGGGTGTGACTTGAGCGCCCACACTTGTAGTGAAAGGTTGTGTTTCACCCACCCACCAACCCAAGATCTCTTCTTATCATATATTTTAACAAATTCTTCTCTTATTCATCATACACATGTATGCACTATGATTTGTTTTATCCGCTCAAATAAAGAAAATTTTACGGGCACTTTGTCTTTGTGAATAATTATGAGCTGGACAATAAAAACAACCCAGAACCATCTTCAACCAGTCTCTTCCTTGGTTACCCAAAATCACCACTTCAACAGAGTAGCAACCAGTTAGTAGTTCCCCTTCCACACATTCTTTTATATAATCTTTTTTTTTACCACTGTACGAAAAAAATGATAAAGACACGCACCAAGGAGGAAGACCATCTCAGGGTAGAGTTGTCTCTGCTCACACTCCTCCAGGGCCGCCTGCAGGGGGTAGTAGTTCGAGGCCCGTAGGAAGGGCAGGAGGCGCGGCCGCTCGTACTCGGCGTACAGCCGCACCTGTAGCGCGTGGTGGTCCTGACCGAGGTGGGCGTCCTTAGCGAACAGTCTGTCCAGGTACTGTGGCATATAGGGGCAACGCGTTAGAGATACATATAGAAACAAAAGGGCAAAGAAAAAAACACATAACGTGTACAAAATAGAACAAACGGATCTATTATTCGGATTGCTTTTTTTAAAAAAAAATAATTGTATCTATACTCGGTTACCAAGTCCCTCAGTATAGGGGTTTTTCACTTGTCCCAGTCTTAGGTACCAACATAGTCCATTCATTTGCTTCAGAGAAGGTTTGTGACAACGACTCAATTTAAGGCCCATGTCCACGAAGCCCACTAGCTGTCTCCCTGTCTGTTTGATTGCAAAACATAACTGCTAACGATAGATATTATATTATAAAGGTTATTGTTAAATATTCCGGTCGAACACACGTTTATTCAATTGGATTCAATATATCCAGGCTCCCCTCTAAGTTTGCGACGGTTGGATATTCTAATGATCGGCGACTGAATCACCAATGTCGCTGGCTGGAAAAGAGCGGGTAATGGTCGGATCATCGACCCTCCTACCACATCGTGCTCGTCAAGTCATGGGGATTATATATTGCCCCCATTAATTCGGCACAGTCTATAAATAGCTACCTAAATAAACATATATATTCATAACTTACGGCGTGCAGTAGTTCTGGCTCATCTTCCAGTTCATGTACAACTTTGTCAATCTGTGAATTATTGGAAAATATATTATAATATCAGACAATTATATGCAACGTGTGATCATTTAGACTTGAACAAAAACTGCATGAGTGATTTAACCAGTTGACCAGTAGTTCATCGACCCAACGTTGATCCACCCAACCATATATTATAGCAGTAACCGGTCGTGACAGGAATTCTCCGAATTTCTCCAATTTCATGAAAAATCAAATATAAATGAGGTCTATTTTTAAAATTGCGAATTTGAAAAGCACTACAAAAATATGACTGCGCAAAATATAAAAGTAGGTGGGGGTGGGTGAAAGTTATGAAATGGTAAATTACAATAAGAGATAAAGAGAAACACCAGAGAAACAAAAAGCTGGGAGTTAGCTTAAGGGTGGTTTCCACTGGCTGCGGTAAGCTCTGCGGTAATCCTTGCGATGGTGCTGTGGGAAGTGGCGAGGTCCTGCCTACATGGCCAGTGAACCATGTAGGGAGGACCTCGTCATTCCTCTCCACCTACAGAACCAGCACAAACCATCGAAAGGATTACCGCAAAGCTTACCGCAGCCAGTGGAGACCCTCCTTTATTATCAGAATTTACTAACTGAGCACTTGTCCATATTGTCTAGCAGCATTTTGACTGCGGCGTCTCTATCAAAGTTCATCAGAGTGACGATCTTGTCATTGATGGAGTCAAACAGATTGTGTCGATGAATCAGTTCAAAGACATCTTTATGTTGAAGTTGTAGGAATATACCTAGAGCTTTGTCATAACGCTGGTCGTGCGTGTACCTGTAAACAAGCGAGAAATATCCCTTACATGGCCATGCCTTCAGAAGTTCTTTTGAGAATAAAGTTAGGAGAGCAAATTCTGCGCTAAACAGTAACTTTCACCACCTTCAACCATCTCATTTCATCCCATTGTTTTTCTTATCACCTAAGAGTTATTAATATAACAGCTTATAACAGTATACAGCTTATTGTATTATTTAATGAGTAGAATAACTGGGAAACTTATGTTTATTATAATAACTTTTATGAAGTGAACTGAAATGTTATTTGCACCAAGCGACTTGTACACAACACATGGTCAGGGCACAACGAAAACCACTCTTCCGAGTGAGCGTGACCAGGCTTTCCCTGAATAAAATCGTTCCAAAAGAAATTGAATATAATATTATGTTGTTTTTAAGTGCCCACAAAGCTTTCAATGACAGTATGCGCAACACATTCTATCCTAGAAAATAGGTTTGGATATGAATACATAAACGCCACAGACGATGCACATTTACAGGGTTGATAGTCTACATGTACATGTATAGGCCAATCTGACAGCGACAAGCCATATCGAGATACATGAAGGCCTGTTATAGTAGAGGGAGGGAGCACGGCCGGTGCATTGGTGCCATCTGGAGGCAGTCTACCACACTACCACATGCATATATTTGTTTATTTTCTTTTTCTTTTTACATGTTTTACCAGGACTATATCACCGCAATGGGGGTCTAACTGTGGTGGTGTTATTTTCAGGCTTCCTCTTGTACCTGGTGTGTGGTGGCGTGGGGGGGGGGGGGGGGGGGGAGTTGAAATGGTAGCCGCGCCCAGGTTCGAACCCACATTTTGATTTTCTATATTGTCAATTTCCCCACAGATGTATTATTATCATTATTATTCTTATATTTTCTTGTGTGCTTTTTTATACTGCTTGTAGTTCCGCATCCATATAATGGCCCTAAGGTTCTACATATAGTGGTATTACTTAATAGGGCCCTTTCCTTTTCCTTACTCCTCATTTGCTATACATTTTTTTAGTTATTTACACAGTTAAACTACTACTGGTAAGTTATTATAGTTTCATGCCAAATTCTTGGACTACTATTGCAATAAAAATGAATTTAAGTATATTTGAAATACACATAATTGCATACTAATGGTCCTGGTGGACTAGCAACATCTATTGTTACTTTTTTTTGTCTATTGTTATTTGGCGACAGCTCAATTGTGTAAAGAAAATGAGCAAGGTATGCATGCATGAACTTTAATAGAACTTATGACCAATCGTTCTTTTTATTATTTTGAATATGAACCCTTGTTTGTGTCTATAGAGAAGAGAGGGTAAGGGGAATTGATGTGGCATGCCTAAGACACCTTTTCCCATGTGCTAAATAAATTCGATGTTTATCACTTTATGACTAACCTAGGATAAAGTCAGTTTCTGATACAATTATGATGTTCATTAAATCAAGAATCAAAAATTTAATTATGCTTCGGAGCCAATGCTAGCCCAATAACAGCCACAGTTGATATTGGTTTTTGATAAAATAATTGACGACGTTTAGGTCAATAAAGGGAAAAGGGAAATTAACGTACAGGTCTCCAAGACATTCCAGAAGAATGCGGTTGTTCCTATCCCGATCCTTCTTGTCCAACACCGCATTAACAATCGTTTGAATGTTGTACAGATCACATGGCCACTCCTTGATTAGTTTTTGAAAACCCTGAAGATAAATGTTATGTATATACATGTAAGTAAAATTAAGGCAAATTTATTCATAATACCTCCCTAGTCAAATTGGACATGTTACACACTATCTTAGATGTTAACACACGTGAGCACCATTAAGTGGAAAAGGTTTTGATCCGCATATATACTTTTATAAATAATTTTTCAAATAATCAGGCCCCCACATGACAACAACAGTTACTGTTGACAAGTAAGTGCACCTCCATTATGACATCGCCCTGTCATTTAGGAGAAGAGGGACTGGGATAGAAGAAGTCTAGTCATGACAACGGCGCAGGCAAGTCGCCATTCGTTCGTGGTGATCGGACCAGGAGGACGAGTCTTGCCTCTTTTAATTATTTAATCATCAATCACTTCCACATATATATTCTATTCTACATTGTCATCTTATATCATATTACCATGAATAAGTGATATTATATATCCTAATAATCATTGAATACCCACCACATGGTCTGTCTGTAGAAACTCATTGAGGACCATTTCATAGATGCCTGGCGAGAGTTTCGGTTCACTTCTCGGTAAATAAGGTGATATAGCCTGAAAATAACACCAAAATGAATATTCAATATTCAAACAAACAAATAAGTGGTATAGATTAATAATCAAGTTTTCGTATCTCTTTATTATTAACTTTAGCACAGAGTTTAATGACAAATACCTCACGGGGATTATGTTAGTGATTATGAAATACTCAAACGTTAGTATAGGGTTTTATTTTGTAGATAGAGTTTAAGCAACTTACTTTAAGTTGATGTATTTGTGCAAATTTATAAACCTCCTCTTCCCATAATTCTTTACTCTTGCCTAGTATTTTCACACAGAGTCGCGCAGCTTCATCGTACTCTCGCTCTCCTATCAAGAAGGAGAGATATTGCTGGCCAATTTCCTGTAAGCATGGAAGAATAAGTTTAGTCTAGATATAAACTTAAATGAGTATCAGTCATAGCACAGAACACATTTTATATTTATCAATCCTCAAAGATGCATACATAAAGAAGGGTAATTGTCATGTCACTTAAGTCTTTAATTAAAAAAAACAACTTAACATCGAATATCAAACAATGGTAAAGATGTCATGGTATAATTGTACCTGTTAAAAAAAATAACCAGGGTTTAAGAGAATTTCTTTTTACAAATAGCTGAATAGTTAAGTACTTGGAGAGTGAATAATTTAATTTTGAATAATAAATGAGCATTAGAACTAGATTCTAGTCAAGTAATATTGAGTTACCTGATAATTGTGGGTTTTCAAATCTTTGCTGTGTTCGGAGGCAGCCGCCATGGCTTCCTGTAAAATGGTCAAAATAACGATACTTCGACGGATATGGTCAAACTATTGTATATATTCATTATTCCCAGATACATGGTAATAGCTTCCAATGCAAAACATGCATAGCATCGTCGAAATAAAGCTATATCATATGATATATCTATCTGAGACAGGTAAACAGTGATTACAACATAGAGGTCTAGGACACATAGGTAACTGTACATAATTGTATACTTTAATTGTAACATTTAACACATAAACGTGCCTACCTCAAACATAGCATGCTCTAAGAGCCAGGCAATATGGTCGTCCTGGTCTCGTTGTCTAGATACAACTATGTCCTTAGGACTCACTATGAAGAACATATTCTCCTCCACGATTGACTCTGTAAAAGGAGTAAGAATGCAAGCCACTTATCAACACTGACGATGGAGGGGAAGTTCATGTTGTTGGAGCTCCAGTTTTTCTGATTTAAAACTAACTCATCCACACGGCAAGGAGTAACATCATGTAAGGTGACATGTGTACATACTACTCTCCGACTCGTCACCTTGTAGCAGCCCATCTGAGTCGACTTGGGCTAGTCATTATCATAAAACTAGTGCACCTTTGGTAGGCTTATAGATGCCCTGGGAAAGGTATAATTGTTCGGGGGGGGGGGGCTTTCCCGGTCAATACACATTGTTTACAGATTGTAGATGGTGGAAATTGCAGGGTGTCAAGTGAAGTAGGGTAACCAAAAAATAGGAAAAGGAATATTTCAGTCAAGGAAATAGGAAAAAAATAGAAATCCTTGAGGTAAAATAGGAGGAAAATAGGAAGAATTAATGGCCTTTAAGCACATATTTAGGAATAAATGCTTAAGAGTCTCTGATTGTTCACAGCCATTTCAACATTTATAATTTTCAAAGAGAATATTTCAAACCATTTAAAACTTTTTAAGCAGGTTGATTCCAGAATTACCCCACTTCCTGGGGACTTACTTCCACTCTCAAAATTGATATCAGGTGCCTGCCTTGTTGGTGTCGGTGGAGACACACTTATAACTATCCTAATACACCAATAGTTTCCTCATACAAATCATCAAAACTGGTCTAACTCTGGGAATCAGAATCAGAGGAGTCTCTCCATAAATGCGAGAGTTGTGATGTTGGAGAGAACCAAATATAATGAAAGAACCATCATCAGAATGAGATTTGTAAAAGAACTACACCTTTTTCATTCTGTGGCAGTTACTAACAAACCAGAGGAGATTCTGATCCCTCAAAAATTATGGCAGAATTATTCCCTCACAACTAGTATCTTGCCCCACAAAAGGAGGGGAAATATTGTCTTTTAGTCAGATCAGTTAGTTACATATGCCAGCATGAAAATGCATCCTACAACCTTGCACAACAGCACTATTTTACAGGACGAGCCATACCCAATCTTCCATGGGTTTTGCCTATGTACATTATTGCAAAATAACTTCAGCCATGGGTTCACCCTAGTAATTTGTCTGATTCCAGTAAAGTCTACAAAACTGATGGGACATGGCTCTTATAGCTTGGGTAATATGTGCAACTAATTCCAGCCATGGGTTCACCCTAGTATAAGGAAGAATATTCATCAGACAGAAGAAATTTCCTTAGAAGAGGAACAGGTAGCACTTGCTGACTTTGTGGTCACAGATCAGTTTGTCATAAATGCTTGCAATGTCCAACCTGGCAAAATCAATGTTCATTGCTGTGACACTACTGCTTGAAATATCAGCAACAACAAAAGTTCTGCTAATAAGGAGACAGAAAAAATTGAAAAGACTACAAAAGGAAAAATATATAATGAACCTGAAAAAACTTTAACCAGAACAAGGGTGCCAAACTGTGAGGATCCCAAATCCTAGTGAATCCCAAATCCTAGTCCTAGTATTGTGAAGGCAGTGGGGCTGGCTTTGCACCAAAGGCACAAAGCGCTTCTAGATGGGGCCAGGGATATGCCCCTCAGCCTCCAGAAAGGTTCTTCAAATAAGGAATCAAATCATGTATTCTGCATGGAATTTTATCTCATAATTGACTTCAGAATGTGAGGATTTGTTGAGCCACAAAGTATATAAAGTTAAAATTTTGATGAATACCTGAACAACCCATTCAAATCTTAATCTTACAGCTTCAAGAACCAGGTAAATTTGACCTATCTTGAAATAATCATGGCATGCACAGAGTATTGGAATATATTCAGGAATATGCAATATCTGGTGTGATGGTGACTGTTCATCCTTCGGGAACCCTTCAAATTTATCCCAAATCATCATTTTTGTCATACAGATTGTACAATCTTATTTAGATGCTGAAATTTCAGTTACTATGGCGAGATCATAGAAGTTGGCACCTTTTTTGGTTCCCATTCCTATTTATATACTTAAAAATAATATTCTCATTCCAGATATAAATGCAGGGTCTCTACGTTTTTGAGCAAAAGAAATTTCAGGCTTTTTCAGATTTTTTTAGAACACCAAGAATGGGACCAGGGGGTTGTCGAGGATGTATTTCACAAGTTATATATTCAGATTTTATATCAACCAGCAGTCTTCAAAACAAATCTACCGACTACACTTGCCCCTAGCAGCTGAGATTTACTTGTCTGAGATCACTGTAAGGTGTGACAGGGGCAAGTCAGGGGAAGTTGTACAGTAAAAAATTGAGAATGTTAGGAAAATTTCAAGGCCATTTAATAGATTTCAACAGGATTTGAGACCCATATATGATGATTTTCCAGGCCCTTCAACAAAAATGCCCATTTTCAAGGCTTTAAATCAAATTGTTATTTCTTTATTTCATCATAGCAGGTATCTTTGAAGTCCAATAAATATAGGTGATGAAATTATGATTTAAAAAATGTCATTTCTGTTTAGGACTAAGTCCACTTATTACTTCATTGTAACAGTAATAGTTTTAGAGGTCCATCTGAGTGAGATAATGCTCATTCAATGCATCCATGTTACATTTTTTGTAAAATATTAAATGCAGCATTTTCTATATCTAAATGATGTTTAATGGAAACTTGGAACCTTTATTTAAAACCTTTGATGCTCAACAGTGACAAATATTTTAATAGGCCTTATGGTATGGTATGTAAGAAATGAGAATTTGTTAGGCAAAAACAAATCTGTGATGTATTTGGATAGCTATAAAGGGTAGACTGCCCAATATTGTTTTTACAGGGAATATCAATGTAACCTGATAAAATATGTACTGGAGCATGGATGGTCAGAAAAATAGGAGGAAATTGCCCCAAAATAGGAAAAAATAGGAATGCCTCCAGAAAATAGGAAAAAATAGGAATAATAGGAAAAATAGGAATAACTTGACACCCTGAAATTGTCCCAACATAGGCTAAATAGATTAATGACCTTCATTTCCGAAAGGAATCTTTCCCTGGTGTTGATAACTCACTCGGCTTCACCTCGGGCATTTTCAACAACCAGAGCCCTCTTTCTGCCTGAAATGAAGGTCATTAAATCTTTATCAATGACTCCCACACTATGAATACTTTACAACCATGGAATTTGGAACGGAAAATCAACGAAGAAAAGAAATGAAATTGTTTTACCTAGATGGTAGTCGTTACACCTGTATTCCTGGAAGCCTCTGATAGACAGAGCATCGTTAGAAACCTCATCATAGTAGTCCACTTTAGGGTCTACGGTGCGTAGGTGTGGCCGGTTAGCTAACAACTTCCCATTCTGTAGGATACAGGAGAAAACATTCTTTGCTGAGTTTCATTGCATTAGACACCCACGATCTGTTTAAAATACTTCCCAAGTAAAGATAGCCTAGCCCACACAGTTACCATGCTACTGCAAGTGGCCAACTTCAAAACACACCACTTATAGTCATAAATTCATATGAGAAAAGCCACTTAAAGTATATTATACTTCTGTACACTATTCTAAACATAGATATAGATCATAATGTGTAAAAGTGTTCAAACATAAATACTATTGTAAGAAATTATAAGAATGTAATAACAGAAGTTAAATCAATCCAGTGTCTGTGGATGTATGAGTGTGTGTTGTAGATTTGTGAGGGTGAAGTGGGTGGCTTTCCTATCTCACAGGGGACACTGTGCTGAGAGGGTAGCCCCGGGCCTTCCTGTCAGACTTTTGTTAGTCCCTGGTAAATCAATCCATCAAATGGTTATAAGAGAAGCTGTTTCTGGACATCTTTAGAAGGGGTGTTTACAAATAATGCCATTACCTGGTGTACAGCGCCCTCCTCGTCATAAGTCAGTACTACCAAATGCTCTCCGTATGGGGCTATTCCACAGACGAAGAAATCAGTCGGGAACATGGCAACTGGCAACAAGGGAGACCAACATTTATCAAGTAGGAATTGTCTTTAATTGGGATCAGAATCTTCAGGGACAAATGATGACAATAGGCTTTGTATTTAATACTACGGTAGCTAACAGTAACAATTAATAATAGCACTTGATTAACGTAAAATCTAGGCACACATATAGCAGGATAATATCTTTATGGCGGGCGTGTTACTTACTGATTTCCACGTATCTGTTGGGTAAGTCCCTGACTTCCTGTTCAATCCTTTCCTTCACCACACAAACCTGTAAACACCAATAGCAAAAGGATGTGTTCGTCAATGTTACTAAGGAACTCTGAGGTTACCCACTGCTGAGGAACCCCAGTTTAACATTGTAGCACTGGGGCGGTAAGTGAGGAAGTTGAAAAGACGTAGGATTCAGTTTGAGTACACTTGTAAATTTAGGAATACTGTACATACGTGAATTAATAATAAAAAGAAATAGTGGCACCACCAGTGAATGGAGCGGCAGAACCCAAGGATAATATGCAGTGAACCGCAATGGCGAAGTGACAAACCAAAATCATTTTGATTTTAGCATAACCTTGGGCCGCCCGCAAGGCCAACCGCAATAACCCCAACGTAAATTTACCATAAGGCAGGGCTCCACCAGACCGCATGCTTATTGCAATGCGGCTGATGTGCTGTTTGATACGTCAGTGGAGTCAAGCATAACCATACACACAAGGTTAATTTAACAATATGTAAAGATGAAGTATATGTGCGTGTACATTCGTCATTACAAGAACATGTACACATAGAATTACATACATGTACATCCAAATTTATATAATTAGATGACTATGCATATTTACAACTATATCTCCTTTTAAATTGCTCACCTTGATGCTGTTTCCCCAGCCGATCAGCAGAGTGCGGTCATCCTTCCAGCATAGATTGCATCTGAAGAGTTCTGTACGTAAACTGGAAATAAATATTCCGCATCTCATCATTTCATTCGCTTATTCACCAAATAGGTTTCAATGGCAGAAACAGAAAATGTATAGAGATACGTGCGTTATTACTTTTTCAAGCCTTTTCAGCAAAACTATAAAATGGTTGATATAACGATGTATCTGACATTAGAACATTTCTATGAAACAGTCCAAGGCGGGAAGGTTACGTGAAAAAGCAATCAATAATTCTTTCCAACGATCCTAGGGGGGCTCATTCCTAATCTAGCAGTTAAGGGGTGGGAATCCAGCCTATATATTTATTATTCCTTTAATGTTTCCTGATTAAATGGTTATCTTTGATAATGGAGAAACTATGTAAACATCTGAAAAGTGCCAGCTCCCTATTCTGGCCATTGGAGCTTCATATCGTCAGAATTCTGGAGAGTATTATGTTCTATTCATGCCATGTCATATTATATAATACTTATGATCAGAGAATGTCACTCATTAGAGGAAAATATAAAAATCATGGGAGAATAAATAATAATTCGGTGTCCAAAATAATGTCATAAATAGGTAAAGTACATCTCAAAATTATACCAAGACAACATACACACATGGATATAGGCGATACATATTATATATATGTGCCCAATGGTTAAAGTTTTGTTTCTTCTGTCTAGCCAGAACCTGGTCAGGGAAACCCCGCGGATTCCCTACCATTGCATATACAAATTATTTTACAGTAATTTATGTCCAATAATGACTCTATAATTCCTATATCGAGTTTAAATTCAGTACATACAAAAATCAGACAAACAAGCCATCAGGGGGGGGGGGGGGGGGAACGAAACAGGAATTTGCTGACAGTGAATTTCTTTCCATGTGAGTATGAGATTGACAGATGATTGATCATTGAAAACAATGGCTCAAATCCCGTTCAGTGGATAATCAGCCCTAATATAAGGGTTAGTAGGATTGTAGCTACCTTAGTATACTTTTGAAATGGATACTCGCATTCAATCATGAAATCGTTGGAGAATTAAAACCCAGCATAAGGGCATGTCTTCTTTGTAATAAGAATGTGCTACATTGGGGACATCTCGACATTATGATAATGAATCAAGCCATTAAGACGAACACGATTGGGAGTTACAATATGCATGTATCATTGAAACAGGGTCACTTCTAGCTTTGCAATAAATTCGTTTAACATTTAAATAGAGCTCGTATTTTAACACTGAAAAAATGGGTATTCTCTTCTAATAATCCTTTCCTGCCATTCGCGAGTGTGAAGTATTGCAAATGTTAAAAAAAAACAATGATAATTTGTTTTCAAATGTTTTAGTCTTATTGGCCGGATGCATATAAATTACTAATTTAACCAGGGAGGTATAGACTAGAGGGAGTAGAATCACGTCATTCATGCTATATTGTTAACCTAGGTACGAAGGGGTCAAAACATGTTGTAGACATAGAGGACCATATTTAGGTTAATGTTGAACTCAATGTTCATGTTCATGTCGAAACATTTTCACACGCACTGGGTCAACAAGGTCATTTAGGGATAATACTACTATTACGACAAAAAGTGGCCAGCGAGACTAAATTACGTGTATCTACTCCTACTATAAACCACCCTGATTCAACTTATGGTAACGGATATAAACATTTTCTTTACCCGGCCCTGAAGAGGAGAAAGCAAAGTATTAACAATACATACCGTATAATAGATACTATATATACATATGAGGGTTATTATTATACTTCATGTTCAAGCTACGGAATACAGGAAAGAGCGAGGGACACACACTATAATCACAAGAGTGAACTTTGTATATATGTAGTAATATGTTATCCATTTGTAATGGTCTGTCCGCAGGATTCATATTAATGCAGCAGAGGAACAACGGTATTAGTGAAAGAGTTTCACAAGAGCCATAATAGTGGTAGAAAGCGTAAAACAACTAAGATGATTTCAAATTTCAGATTTTAAAGACGTTGGGCTTAGTCATCATAACACATGTATACACCTACCCATAATTATCCCTGGCTATGAATGTGATCCGCCGTTTTGAGCTCATGTCAAACACTTTGACACCCTGAAATCATAGAAAACACACATTAAAGTGGCGGTGCATTATACATTAACGAATGTTTTTCATTCAAATTGCTAATGCCATGTGGAAATTCACCGACCTTTAAATGCACGAGGCTAAAATATGTATTTTATGATTGACATCGATTTATTTTTCCCTAAGAACATTTTGGGGGGTTTAAAAATAGTCTTTCCAACAAATTTACATTGTGTATAAAATTTCAAATTTTCAATTTGACAAATTCTATATTTGACATTACAATAACAGGTTAAAAGACATAGGTTTGAGTTTGGAGGATAAAGATACTTCAATTTGAATTCAAAATAAGAGATTTTAAGAATTAATACATCAGGAGAATAATAATGCTACTATGGTAGATATAATATTATGATAGACGGTAATATAATTATTGTATGTGGGCGGGATTATAAAAATATTTTTGTCAGTTTGAGAGTACAGCGTTCATTATCAATCATTTTGTACTTTCTTGCTGGTGTGCCTCGAAAAACTGTTAAATAGAGGGCATTAATCATTTTACCATTACTTTGTATTTTTTTAAACGGAAATAAAAACTACTATACTACTATATAGATATATAATCGACCACTCACCACATCATTTGCCCAGGCTATGAATTGTGACCTCCACTTGATGCTACGAATAGGTCCCTCTCCTTGGTGCAAGACCTGCATCTTATTCCGACTTAAAAATCCTTTCTCATTCAGAATCAGCTGCAATACAAATCAGACAGCAATGTTACACTATATACGGTTTAAAGGGTTATTTTCTCATCTTCCCGTAAAGGCCCTACTCTACTAAGCCGATTCTCATGTGATTTTGCGCCGCAGAGGACCCTTTTCCACTGAATTCCGTGAGAATCGCATGGTAATCGGTTTAGTAGGTAAGGGCCTTAAGTACTGAATATACTACAGATTATGTCACAACTTAACATGCATATATCCGCGCATTGTGTTTCGCTTTGAGTTTTCGACCATTTCACCATTAAAACATTGTAGCTGTGATATGAATATGGTATACAAAACTTGAAGCTGGTTTGCTCGAGGTGTAATTGTGCCTATCATCACTGCATGGTGGCTTTCCACTCGCGATGATACGCAAAATTTCATTCTGCATGCGACATATGGAACCTCGCTGTATCCCATCTAAATACACGTTTTTTTTTCTTCCGAATACAGGAATCAGACACTTATTTTAAAATTTCGATGTGAGACGCATAGAAAAAGCTGACCAGGGAGATAATCTAATAATAGAATTACACAACTCAGTTTTGACGCACTGATCAGATTTTTTTTAATGAAGTTCAATTTAATTGTTCTTGGCATAACAATGATTTCTCACTCATTTTTATATTCCTGTTTAAATAAAATATTTATGTCCGAAGCATTCTTGAATCTTACCATTATACCTTAATGTTAGTACTAATAGTAAAGACAATAATAGATAATTCACAATTAACAACCATTATTTGATAAGCTGATGAGTTTTTCATCAGCGAATTTAATTGTTTTACCTTATCATCTCCAGTAACGAAGTGTTTACCGCTGCCCGATTTTGAGAAATGGGGATCCAAGGAAACAGCTTTTACAGGTCGGTCGAAATTTACAACTTGATTATTGTCTGTACTGTACAAGCCGTTGATGACCACCTGGAGAAAATGTAAACATTTAATGAAAGAATAAATACGATAGGAAAAACGTGTTTATATGTATTACAACTAGGGAACAGGATAGATAATACTTTATTATTATCAGCAACGTTTTCAGTATTTTGCAAATAAAGGTATCGGGAAAATGACTTTTCAGACCTCCAGAGAAATCAATCGATTGAATTTTAGTATTAATGAAAACTCCTGCTTTTTGAAGGCCTTATTTGATATGATACGTCAGATTCGCAAAAATATGAAATGTTATGCAATAATGTAGATGCAGCAAGAAACGAGAAACTTGTAAAGTTATGAGTGTAGGGAAAGATAATACTGAGCCTTTATTTACCCTTCCATCATCCGAGCAGCTGGCGATGTAATCTCCATTATCGTCAATGCTGATCTGGTTAACAGTGGTTGTATGCTAGGAGATTAGAAAGATACCTTACATCAGAGCAATAATCAAGGTTTTATCGAGATATTATCAAATGAATAAAATGCACCCTTTTTATTCCTCCCTCGGTGGAATTAGTTAGTTAACTAATACTTTCAGATGCTGAATGAGATTTCTGTGTCTTCTCCCATTAAGGGTTTATAATAAATGTTATTTGGGATTTTTTGTTAAGTTTACTTGAAACTATAATTATAGCATTCGTGATATTCGCCATATGTCTAAAACGTATTCTTTGGAGCCCCAGTGGGTTGGAAATGAAAGAAATGAAAACATATTCATGAAACATAATATTACATCTCTTCTCCGCTCTAAAATTCAAACAAAAACTAGAAATTTTTCGCAACGAAACTAATCCCCAAAATAATGTAATACCAAATTATAACAGGTAGACTCGAAAAGCTCATAAATTTAGAGAAGTACCCCCAGAATGTCCAAATTTTGACAATAAAAATGATCAATCAATCAACCCCAATGATAAAGATAGTAAGCAACGATTTAAAACATTATATAAAACTTAAGCACTCACGGCGGGCAGTTCTTTGCTGCGTATGTTATTACCACAGTGGTCCAATATATGGATGGTTCCCCAGTGAGTCCCCAGGGCGAGGAACTGTAAATATAATTTGTACATAAACGTTTTAACCAAAATAGACAAAAAGTTATGTTAACATGGGTTTACATACTATATAACAAGTAGGTTTAATGTAACATTTTCATAACGGAGAGGGAAATAGCGATGACAAGAAAATAATTATTTGTGGTTCTCCTCACCTTTGGGTGAACTGACATACAACTTGCAGCATCCTTACTCAGGATGGAAGCCATGTCATTCCCAATTCGTTCATACTTCAAACGTGGCTCAACATCCTAGGAAAAAAATAACATATCGGTAACTGAAAATTGGGCGGACAAGTTCGATGTACCAAAACGTATGATATAGGAAGCATACTAATATGATCTAAGAACATTT
This sequence comes from Sthenelais limicola, assembly GCA_942159475.1. NCBI lineage: Eukaryota > Metazoa > Annelida > Polychaeta > Phyllodocida > Sigalionidae > Sthenelais > Sthenelais limicola. The sequence goes on along the minus strand of OW804096.1, from coordinate 77,029,050 downwards.
CGTAAACTTGTACATGTATACTTCTCAAGGAGAAGAGTAGTAAGTTACGATTTAGTTCAGATATAATCATCATCTATTATCATGATTATTCCTCAACAACTGCGGGGTAGAGTACCGGTACCGTATATGAAGTTGTGAATGTAGAGGAACTGCCATTAGGCCGAGCTAGGGTGAACTCTTGTTTTGTCGCTATTATGTTAACAGCACCTCTGCTGCTTTGTGTGAGCTCTTCAATAGAATTAGAAATGTATAACATTCTTACTAATTAAAAAACTAGTTTTGAGGCTCAATAAAACCAATACCCAGACTCAAATAGTTCCTTGTTAATTCCTTGTTTGGTGTAAACTGATAACCACTATCAATAAGTAAAAGGCAATCAAAAGATATGATAAGATATATTGCCACAAATTACCTCCTCCTCGTCCTCTGAATCAGTCTCCTCGTCGTCATCGTCCTCTTCCTGGAAGTATATAATATAACGCCGTTTTATGAACGATATTTAAAAGCCTCTGTATTTAACTTGATTTTGGAGCCTGTCCTTCAACCAGCAATACGCATGTTGCGGCGTCAAGGCGCTACAGATAATTTGTTTTTGATTTGTTAGTAGGTCTACAGGAACATCATTTGACGCTCAGGACTGCCAGTTCCGGATAAGGTGTCTGATATCCAGCCTATGCATGCCATGGCTAGCCTATGAGTTTATATCATGTGACGTCTGACGACCATTTACTACCATAGGCATAGGTATTTATTATTGATATAAATTGCCACTTTGATGTGGGTACTGCAAAACAGAAAACCATACATAGTAGTCATAGAGAAAAATAAACCCTGTTCATGCTGTTGAAATACATAAGGCTTTAAAGGCTAAGTCAATTTATTCATGACAGTTTTTGGATGAAATAATTAATTAAATATTATAATCTTTTCTTCACATTAATTTAATGTGAAGAAAAGATTATAATATTTTCGACATCTGCAGGAGAAAATCAACGCAAAGGATCCCATTCTAGTCTGGTCTTTTTTACCCATACGTGTTGCGCAGTACGACAAGGATGTCATGGCCAGCCTATCTACTTAACTGATCTACTATCTAGTCTCTCGAGTCTACGTCTCTAGTTTCTAGTAGAGTAGACCCTCCCACTATAATAATAGTGTCAGTGCAGTGGCAGTGCTACGAAAGGGTTCCGCCAACTTACTATATGCGGAGGAGGGAATGCTGGCTGACACACGGAATTATCATTAAACAAGAATATAGCAACACATTCAAGATCTTCTTTTGTTAAGACTTAAAGAAATAGTTGTCCATAATAACGTCCAAGTAACAATTTAAACTAAGTTTACTTACTCTCCTGTTCAGAATCTGGGGACTCCCGTGAGCGGCCATGTTTGTGTGTGACGTCATTCCGAGGGTATCCCCGGACTATAAAATTCATACACTAACGCCGGGCATCGTACACCAAAGCTATCTGTAAAAATAGGAAAATAGAAAAAATGAAAAGTTGAGAAAGGTTATACATAAATATCTGTTTCAATAAGTTCATCAGAATCTATAAAATCGATTGTTATAAAATGTTTACTGCATTTGAAATTCGAACTATATTCTTTCTCTCGACAAAGGCAAGTGATGCTATGAAGGGACCGGTTATGACTACTTCCGATGTAAATAAAACAATATTGTTCACATATCCTTGCTAAAAACAACTTAGAATAAAACTTAATACAAACGAAAAGAAAGAAATATCATTACTATATTGATCGTGTGTGTTAGATTTACTAAACACTATTTTTGATGAAGAGTCTCGCTCAGCAAAATGTTTAGTCCCTTGGCCTCCTCATTTGCATATCTTCTAGCTCCATTTTGCTAAATTCTCCATCGAGCTGGGAGAAATAGAGGTATTTCTCATTAATTCATAGGTAAGTCTCCGTAATTCGACCATTGTACGAAGTCCTTATGTTGCACAATATTCCAGTACACCCGGTTGACATACTGTATTTATGATTTGATGTTGAGTAATTAGCATAATTTATTAAGAAGCACATGTGGTTTGGTCGGCTTTATTATTGTGTGGGTATCAAGAGAGGCTGAAGCCCATCTTCCAAGCGTTATTTGCCTCTATCTTGGGTATTTGCCGATTGGTGTAGACAAGGAGATATATTTAAGGATTTCCCACCGAGAAGGTATGCTCAACATATTTTCATTGTCTAATTTATACGCAGTTGGTCTTAATATTATCATAATTTATAAACAAGGTGTGTTCAACGATAGCATATCTTGGCTAGGCCGGGTTGGGATGGAGGTAGGCATCGGCGGCTGCTTGCCTGCGGTTGGGAGGGGTGGGGGGCACTTGTCAAATACATGCTTGACTTCTACAGTGCAATTGTACATTTCATTAAAAGTCTCCTCACTTGCTTTGTACTTTGACACATCAAAGTGGATAAATGAAATGAATTGCGAAGTGCATAATTATAAATGAAATTATTTAGAAAAACTCATATTATAGTAAAGTCTAACTAAAGACAGATATTTTGTCCTATCAAAATGTTCTTCGAGTCGACTGATCAACAATAATATGATCAGGAAGGTGACATGATGCACTTTTTGTTATCATTGTCATTGCATTTCGATAATTACAACGGTTATAATGCTCTAGTATAATTGCTAGATCATAAGATATATCATTAAAGACAATGCGTTGCAATATTACGGTAGGTTTTTTTGTTTAAAAAAAAAAGAAGGGATTATTGGAAGACCAGAAAAAGGAATGAGTAGGCCTACGGAGTACGGTATACCGTATATAAAGCGATATGATAGCATTGTCATCACAGAGCTAGCTCCAGGTGTTGTCATGCCTCATGGTTGTGGTTTAGATCCTTCTTCATTCATAGTAAAATACCAAGTTATGGATGGAGAAAACTCCGGGAGAAAACTTTAGTGAGCTGGTAATCAACCTAAATCATCCTCTAACTCCTTTTTTATGACATATTGCCAATTATTACATACGGTACATATATGTGATCATTTGAGGGGTGCTATTCAGAGGCAGGGGTGCTATTTGAGCCGAATATCCACAAGATCGATAGAAACCAAGGTAAAATACTATTAAAATTGAGGTCTCTTGTTGATTTAGTATGTAATAAATACCTAATAGCACTCTGTTCGGTTTATAATCGATCTCAACGTCGAGTCAAATCGCACTCCACCCCTTCAGGGTGTCGTACAATTTGACCCGATGTACATCTCGATCGATTACAAACCTCCATCATGCCATTAGGTATAATAATCTTATGGCCTCTACTACGCGACTGTGCTTATGATCAATATATAATATATTAATCATATCATATATCAATCACCAAAAGGATAGACATTAATTGGCATTGGTTAACATTTTTAAGTGCTTTTATTAATAGTTTTATTATTTCCAACCTCTTAAACTTCAATGAATGTACTAAAGTAGGCTAGGTACTAAACAACTGGCAGGGTAGGCCTATATGCCTACCGGTACTATAGGTAGGCCTACCTGTATACATGCTTATAGATACCTCCCTTGTAGGTTTAATATTGTCGTTTCAATTATGAAATAAATCTTGTAGCTGCATGAACTCTAGCTGATTCTTCATATATGACGATTTTAATATAAATCAGTTCGGAATTGATTACCAACAGGCCTATAGGGAAAAAGTCATATCATACCTTTTATCAGGGAATACATTGGTTACATGTGGTCCCATAAAATGCCATCAAATGTGGCGATGCTTTGACTTCCCTGTGTTCACATTTGAGCTTTGAATATAGTCAATCATCTATCTAACCACCAGCGACCCCGGTTTCCTTGATGCTGAAAGCATAGACTTGGGGTAGGCTACTCGTAACTGGCACAATACACATGCCGACATGGATAGGCCTACAATCTGTGGCATCTGATACACGTATGTAGCCCACCTATAGGCTAATAATATCCCAAACAGGTGCCTCTGTCAATGTTGGAAAGTAGGGAGGTTCAGCAAGTCTAATATACCGGTATATCTAAACCTTAATGTTTGTTTTAAATATTTTATTCATCTTTGACATTATGTATATTACATTTTTCTCAGTACAAGCTGATTTAATACGTTAGAAAAAGAAAATTATACAAAATTTATTAGAGAAAATACGAGCTCAATAATTGATGTTGATGTAGAAGTATCTCTGGTTATGGCTGATGATACAAAGGTACCGGTACGTTAAAAGGAAGAAAGAGGTTCAGCAAACGACGTTTAACGTTTAATCTCACAAATTAATTATATGCATAAAAATGCGACATAATTCACAAAAAAAAGATACGGATATATATAATGGTTACATAATTGCTTGCGGAACCTCCCTATTAAGACTATGTAAATGGTATTAGAAGGACTACCTAGTTTAATCACGAACCCCCTTTTATAAAACTATGAAAACTCACTGCTGATTAGGATGTGGGCTATAGAATTAATTATTCTGATGCCACCTGCTTTTGCAAGCATTTGGTTGTCGATTATTTCGGCAGAACTGTTCTAAGACTGGAGTGCTCCCCCTCCTCCACACCGCATGCTACAGAAGCATCTTGCTGCACCAACTGCTGTTGTAAAAGTCAGTTAAGCTTGAAGCAGATCAATAGGGGGGTTGCATGAGCCTTTATCTTTTCACAGTCTTATGTATTTAGGACAGCAATTTTTTTCATAATCAAATCCCTCTAAGTGTTTACTATCGCCAGGAGTTTACTCTTTTGACGGCTGTGCATAATGTTTGATCTTCGAGGTGTTATAGCTTCCGGGATTTTAAGGCAGTCACCGTATACATTCAGCATAGCCATAGCAATAGGAATGGAATGGACTTACAAGTGTCAAATTGGATGATGTTTGATTTTTTTTTCACACCAGCAATACGCAAATTCTTTACTCTGCACCCTTAAGGCATCATCATGCCTTTTTGTGTTTTATCTGTTTCATAATTTTTTAATATTGTAGATTATTAAATACAGATTATTGGAGGATTTTTTTTCTCTTCGGGATTCAAAATTATCTCAGAACAATTCAGGTGTTTGGCCCAAAAGAGTAGTATGATACCAGAAATAATAGGAAACTTATGCACGCAGCAGATCAATGAAAAAACTTCTAAAATTCGGTCATCAACTTTTCGAAATATATAAAATTAATATTAGGTGGGTATTTTTTTAATTAGTTTGCGAAATCATGTATCAGTTGGATATAAAGATTGCTTTATATGAAACATAGTACATGTATAGTTATTATAGCTCTACATGTATTTCTAAATGACGTAGCGTGTTTCTCATTCGCCAACATTAAAACATTTCATCTGTCTTATAATTAATGCTGGCTGTAAACGGAAAACCTGCAATGTACAGATGTACAGATTGCCCCCTATTTCACTTTGTATTTAAGTCGAAATAAAGGAATTATCAATCAATCAAAAATCTCTTCCCGCTAAGGGTGAAACTGATTCGAGATAATTTGTTTAGAATGGCATTCCTTGAATTATGTTATAAATGCTTTCTTCTATACATGTCCGAAGACATTGGGGCCAACCCACCCCTGGACTTGGAAACTCGGGGCTGTGATTGTTAGGGACCTGATGAATGTACATTCGTGTCAAAATAGCATACCGGTATATGCCAAACTCAGAGGTCCTCAGAATTGTGAGAGGTAACAGTTCTGAGAGTTTGGGTAGAAGTTCGGCTTTCTAAGTGGCACCGAATTTGATTTTATATGACGAATGGTGATTAATTGTTCCCATTTATCTACATATCAGATCTATATAATGGCGGTTTCTGTATTTTTTTTCATTATTTCGTTGAAGTTGTTATGTTCATATCGAGATCTCTCTGTAATGAATGTTTTAACATAGTCAATTTATGTTATGTTATGTGTAGGAGAGAGACCTTTATACTTACCCCCCCCCCCCCCCCCCCACCCCCTTCCAACATTATGTAGCCATCCCTTCCCCACACCTCTCATATTGAAGTCTGTGGCCCGCAGCACGTCTATGCCAAAGTCCCTTATCCAAATTATCTTATGTAAATTGACTTTAATCTTGGCTCAGTCCTTGTTTCTTTGAGTCTCCTATTGTTCCTGTCACGATTTCAATTATCACAGCTCGAGCTTTCCATCCCAGGTTCTCCAAATTAGACAGTATCTCATCCCTTCTATGTTTTTCATTCAGTTTTTGGTTCTCCTTTTTAATAGATTCGAGAACACACACTGGAAAAAACACATCATTATTTTCTCCTCAAACCGGGTGATTTGGCTGAAAATATTTATTTATATTGCTACAAGTTAGTATTACAGGTTGTCGAACCTTTCTTGAGTGGATGTAATTTACTAGTCAGAGTGGTACTGGTTGTGAAGCTTGATTCTCAACCAATTTTCGGAACTGTAACTTGTTGAATCTGTAGTTTATTTAAAGGTATACTTTTACTGCCATCTCTTTTATTTGAAATTATTATAGTCAAACCCTTAACAATCCACTGAATTGATCGATTGTATTCATGCAAGGATTTATATCTTATTGGATTTTCTCATCTCTTGGAAGAAATGCCTTTTTCGTAACCAGCCCACCTATCCTACTCTATAAACCCTCCACGGAACCGTCTTGGATAAGGGGGTGAATACTATTAAATCCTAAACAACTACATGTATCAAACCAAATCTATTTGTGTATGTCTATGTATGTTAAAACAATCTATTTGTTTATTTTTATTGACTAACTTCTTCTCCCTTCCCACGATTCGATCCTTTTCCCATCTGCTCCTTTACTCTTTTAGTCCATCACAGGTACTTTTCAAATAGTTGCCTGTCAGGTATGTTCGAGCCTCTCAACCGTGGGTATTCCTGTGCTTCTTCAAAGTTCCAAGCCCTTTTAACCCGTCTCAACAATTAAGTACTGGCATGATTGGCTATATAGTTAAAACAACACATGTCCCTGCTCATGTACTGCTCATAGGTATGAACGATATTTGCGTTCATTCTATGCGAGGGCCTTTATTCAGGGCCTCTAGCCGAGGGCCCTTAACTGAACAGTTTCTAGAACTGTGACAAAAGCTTATATTATAAATGGGTCCATTGTTGCTGGAGATTGCATTGCTGCTAGAGACAAGGTAAGAGTTGGGGAAGGACAGTGTCAGCCCAGCTCACATATAATCAGAACCCTCTTGAATAAAAATCTGGTTTCTTATGCAGCCCAATGCGTGGAATCCGTCATATTTAAATGCGTTCGTTTGATAATCCATCTCTGTCTCCGGGCCGGGTGATGTCGAGGGAGGGTAGGGTGTTCATGCATACCACGAAGGACTTTACAGTGATGCTATTTGACGCAAGTTCCATTGCGGTGCATCAATGCATGATATCGGATGTTTTAGTTTTTTTTTCCCCAAAATAAACATAGATCGCTCTAATTCGCATCCGATTATGGAATGAATCTCTCTAATTTAAAAAGTTTTAACTCGGAAGATATAACCTGATTAACATCGACCTCTTCAAAACAATACATTTATGTAATGTGTACTCGTATGCACATGCACATCCCCAGCACATGTATGCATATGCCCACCCAGATTCAAAGCGATTCACATAAATTGATAGATGATGTTAAGGTAATGAACATAGATGCCCATAATAGAGTAGCCATGTGCCGCTATTGCTGCTGGTGATGGAGGGGGGCTGGCTGTAGTAGTTCCAGCAGCGCTGTCTCTACCTCTGCTCTGTGTGTGTAGCCAGAGTGTAACGCCTGAATACAAGCAGAGCCAGTCTGTCTTGTGTAAATACAAGCTCTGTCTCCCTCATCAGGTAGTCTGATTGGACAGACTGCATTAATATGCGCTCTCCTCCCCCACCTCCGCACTCCCCTCCCACTGGACACTGGCGCTCATATTGATGTTGTAGGGACAGTGTTTCCAAAAGTTGCCATTTGTGCTAAGTCTGAGTGTTATGTACCCCCTAATACCATATTGGGTGTCCGGTTCTAAATATATGATCTCAGCAAACTAAGGGGACAATTTTGCTTCCGTATTCGCACATATATGTACTAGGCCCGGTGCATTTCTATCGTAGGGCGTGATGATGATGAAGTGTGTTTTATTCTATGCGCCCAATGATATTGAATATCAGTTTAGTCTGTCACAAATGCTACTGAGACGAGGATGAGTGTAATTTTGATGCTCTTTGATTTGATGTGATGCAGTAATTTTGCTACAGGCGGGACATTGTACTGGGTAACAGTTATGGCAGGCTAGAACTTAAACATTTTTTCTCCTGTCATGGAGAAGAGGTTTTATAGATTGTAATTCGTATTTCTTCGGTGTGAATGTCATACAGGGGCTTAGGGTGGGGGGAGCCTCAATACAAACTAATATGGTAGATTTAGGGATTAGTAATTACTGAAACAGACCGTCCCTCGCTTGATTGTTTCCTATCCCAGACTTGCCACCCGGCTGGGTGCTGGGAAGAAAGTAAAGATGAGTCGGCCTCATACATTGTTAATTTGAGCTCTTTTCTACCGCAATATAACCTTCCTTCTACATTTGCTGAGTCACTCCTCCCCTTCTCATCCATTATCGACCTTCTCCTTATGTATGGGCCTGAAATAGGAAACGCGATCTTCTGGTGGAAATTGGGGGTTTGCGTTGACTACAAATTAGTCAAGTCGTGCTCTCTCTTAGCGGGTGCTTATACTCAAAATATTAGTATTTGTGTCAGATGAAATTATAGGAATGTGTATTCAAAATGTGTGTACCATGTATGGTTCGAACTTACCCCTTAAATAGGACCTATTACGTATTATACATCTAAACTTAGGATCATTCAGTTTTCATTTCGTAATTAGTTTACTCCATTTGCCTGAATGTCATAAATTGATATTAAATGCTTATGGCCCATAACAAAATTTGATCTGTGATTATAACGCTTTTAAGTCTCATACCGGGGCAGTCCTTCTATATGGGAATGAGGTGTAGGTATTTGAGATCCTTGTTTAGAAACAAAAAAAATGAAAGGCTTTGTTATCTGAGATGTTAAGTTTAGTGGAAATGTTGGCAATGTCAAGATACTACCAGCCAACGCATGATAATTAAAGTTTAATGTTAGTTTCCCTAAGTATGGTTTAGTCTACCCAGTCCTGCCTAAAATGTAGAGTTTGGGTTTAAAACTGACGCAGGAATAAACGAACGATAAATGCTTATTAAAAAGTATTATATTTGCATTTCCTTAAGCGTGGGATCTATAGCGTGGACTTGCCAGCCGAGATGACCTAGGTCAGGATACATTGACTTTTCCTTCCTCCAGCAGCACCACCACCACCAACTATCATTCCCCCACCCACCCACCTCCCACCACCTCAATGACTGACTACCCATTCTCTGGGTGTGTTGTGTGTGCAGTGTGGCTATTGGCTACATGGCATTAATATCTAAACGCTTCATTCAGTGAAGCCTCATTAGGCAGTATTAGGATATGTGCATTGTATTGTAGCTGGTGGCAGAGGGGAGGAGGCACGGGAGGATGAGGAGCAGGTGGGGTGGGTGGGCTCATGGAGGTAGTTGTAGTAGAGCTCAGAGTACTTGTGTCTGTTGCCCCTCGTGGTGGTGGTAGTAGTACGAGTAGTAGTGGTAGTAGTAGAGGGAAGTTGGAGTTTGGAAGCACCGCATTTTTGGAGTTCATAACTATTGGAAGTAGCCACTTGTTAATATCATTATTCTAGAAGTGAATGTGTGGTGGACGGCAGTTTTGATGCAAAGAATTAGTGTCACTGTGAGGGAATATCATATATATTATAGCACTTGAGATGGCGGCTTTCTTTGGTTGTGGGACGAAGTAAAAAGAAGGAAATCAAAGGAATGTATGTGGAGGGAAGACGGATGAATAGAGTGAATGAAGCCTCGGAGAATGAAAGAATAAGAAAGGTAAACAGAATTAAACGCAGTGGTATAATGAGAAAAAAGCGGGCAAAACAGAGGGATGGAGAAGAATTCCATTCTGTTGGTGAACTACTATCACGAGTTCACGCCCCCCGTCCCCCTGCAAGATTGGTCTAGTATAAAATACCTGAGATGAATACGTTTCACTCCTTCGACATTAGCAGATGTCTTCCACAGACTGCGGAGAGGGAAAAGCCTGGCATTTTACTCATTTCCAGGTTCACTCCATGACCTTTTCGGTTTTATTTTATCAAACACGACGAGATAAATTTAGTTTAGAGCAAAGTATACCACAGTATCGAGAGTTTCATGCGTTACTGTTCTTTTTAGTTTCTCAATTTGAGGGACCATGGACTCATCGATAATTTCGCATGGAGGAGCTCTGTAAATAGTGCAAGGCCCTTCTGCAAGCCCTGCTAACCGAGCGTCCAAAAGCCCTGAAAACACGGGCAGCAGTATATATGGACATCTGACCAAGTGGTTTGCTCAACTCTTGGTTCTGGCCCGTGTAGATTTATACTGGACAATTACATCTAGATTTTGTTTCATATGTGAGAGCAAATCTTACTGGTTTTTAATTTATGCTAATGGACATGAAAGAAAAGCTGTCCTTTCACTCAACGAAGTTTAATTTATGTTATTGGACATCGGTTGCCTTCACCTGTTTTTCATAGTCCACCTTTCCTTTCCTGAGTTGGTTGGGACACAGGCCTACTTAGCCTTATGACGGACGGCCCCCTCGCCTCCTCCTCCTCCTCCACCCACCCAGCGCAGCTTCCCCTCTATTTGTGCAATGCCGCAGTTTGTGTGCGCTGTCATATGAACTAGCTTTCCTAGAAAGGTGGTTGCCATGGATACCGCTAGAAATGGAAGACTAGAGGTGCTGGTGATGGCTGCGCTCGTGGGAGGAGTGTGGACGCTGGAGTGTGGGGGAGGGGGACGCTCAGAGAGTGAGCGAGGGTTGAGAGAGAAAGGAGGGGGAGGGGAGATGGAAGAGTAGGGTGGGAGGGGGCAGGCATTGGGGACGATTGCAGTGCCACCTAGTGTTGTTTGCTGAGGACGAGGCTTGGATCTTTCGATGCGTAATGGATCACAATTCTTACTAACTAACCTTGCTCGGGACCCATTGTCATATTTTCTTGTTTATCCCAGATAGCGAACCCATTGAGATTAAAGTAATACCAGCAGAAGAGATGGCTTGAAGAAGTTGCAAATAATAGCAAATTGATGGAGCCAGACTTTGTTTTTACTTCCTAATATTATTCTAATACATGTACACATACATGTATGGATCCGCATCCACCCCTTTGTTCATAATAAAAATAAAAATCCCAAATTGTTAAGTGTGTTCCCATGGCCTTGATAGAAACTCAATATTATTTTTTCTAAACTGATATATTATATATTTTTTTATAGAAATATTTTATATAGCAGAGGCGTTATCCCATTCAGTGAAAATTAGTATCGAAATGATCCTGGGGTTCCGTCCTGGTCATGGAATGGGGGGAAAGGGGAGAGTGACAGGGGTGGGGAAGGAGGAGGGCTAGAAGTATAAAGGAGAAGTATAGAGGGACAGAGCATGAATAAACAATGCACGGTTGGGATAATGCAAGCTCATGAGACATGGGAGAATTATGCACCAGCGGCAGCACCCACTTCCCTCTAATGGAAGTGTATTGATCGCCCTTCTGCTGCAGCCCCGACACAGCCAGTCTGAGGCACTGATGGGGGATCCTAGATCCTGGAAGCAACCTGCAGCAGTGTATGCAGCCGACAGCACTGGGTTCTCGAGAATGTGAATAGGTTTCAATACTATTTATCATATATGTCGGTAAAAAAAATAGGTTTTGAATTAAGACTCACGAAATGGAATCAAAATAATTATATTGCCTGATATGTTGATCAATTATTATTTCTCACATATAGGCCTATATTCTTGAGAAAAAATAGCGAATTTCTATTCTAAGCAAAATCTTCGCCCCGAAATAGTAGCTAATGTTTTTTGCTGATCTATGAGAAACGCTATTTCTTCCCCTTTCTCTCCCACGTCTCTTTCCAGTCTTTTACTTCTCCACCCCCAGCCTCCATGGCAGACCGGATCGTATGGATACAGCGCCACTTTCCCATTATATAGATTATACAGCACTGGGGGCTATTCTATTGATTTATTCAAGCTATTTATATACCTAGGGGCCGGCACTTATTTCGTATGAAGGTTTGGTACCTGTGCGACTCACTATTATGATAAGTTTGTTGTTTGTATTTGAATAATAATATAATTTGATGTTTATTGTATTTGAGGGGTATGTTGGTAATATGCAAGCAGGCGGGAATGGTGCGCGGGGAGGGGATGGCCAGAGAGAGCAAGAGAGAGAGGGATGCGGGAGAAAAGTAAGAAAAGGAAGTAGAATTCGAAATTGAGTGCGAAGATAATCAGAAGGGGAAATATTAAGGGGAAAACAAAACAAGAAGAGCTTAGTCAGTGGAGCAAGACTTGTGGTGATGAGTAGTTTTAGGTTGTCTTCTGCGGAGGATTGAGTGCGTCGCTTTATATGGCAAAGTTATGTGCGATATTGCCATAATATTGCAATAGGATGATAAGTTACCCACAAGAATTACTATGTCATTAAATTATTAAGTATTGGCGCCACAACAGCAACAGAGGCCACGTGTATCAATTCTCATGTGCTCAGCCCCAGGTACAAGCACCCATTGTAGAATTCTTACGCGTGTATCGTGTCTGGTATTCTCTCCAGCTTTCTCTCCCAATGACTGCTTATATTTGAACCATATACACGCTGCTAGCTGTTTCTAGTTCGGTTATCGTGAGTTGTACAACTGGTCTCCACCTAGCTTATGGCATAATGTATACATATATATATGTTCCTAGATAGTGTAGTTTGATGCTCTCCCAGGCTATTAACAGTTATTCCTCTAGTTTTAAATGGTAGCGTACTACAATTGTATCGTCAATTTCCAATATATCAAAGTTATTTTCTTATAACTCGCGATAATCAGTATTACAGTATGACATATCTGGGAAACTATTTCAATATTGGACATAAGAACGTACTGACACAGATAGACAGTCACAAATAAACAGACAGTTGGATAAGCATAATTCAGTCCTTCTGTCAATCAGCGAATAGGCAGGGTATCATGCCACAGACTCCAGGTAGTTGAACTAATTAATCCAATTATTTATGTCGTCAATAACGGCCTTTGAACACTACCACCCCCTCATATAAGTTAGGAAGGTGAATGCGTTTTAGACGGTTGTGTGCGTGTGTGTGTGTGTGTGTAGTCGGACGGAAGATTTTATTTTCATAAATCACAGAAAATGAAGACGGACACTTCTGCGCGAATCTATAATGTGTACAAAACGATATTCATATAAGGGTGAAATACAGTGTCTTATATATAATTATCTTTGGTGAGATGTTACTGTTTAAGTTCAACCGCAAGATGATAGGGAAAAAGCGAAAAGCGAAATGATGATGAATGAAAAGTATTACATATATTATCTATAGGGTCTCCCACTCCCTTCTTCTCTATCTCTATTTCCTGGGTATGATCAAAAACTGCCTCCCTCTCAGCTCTCCCGCCCTTGATATAACCATCTTAAATGTGTTGATAAGGGCGTAAAGCAACCAATCTCACTCACTCACTCACTAACTCACTACATGTCATGAGGTGAGAGGGCCGAGCAAGCAGACTGAGGATTTTGGATAAGATGGACATTTTTCTTTCTTTCTTGGATTGGTTATGGTCTTGAATACATGTTAATCTAACAGGTAAATTATTCCACGTTAAAGCAACTTAATAATGAAGAACAATTATATTGTAGAAGAAAGGTTGATTAGTACAAAAAAGTGTGGGAGTCAGGTTGTGATCTAGGCAAACTTTGCTCCGGAATGTGTAAGGATATAGGGGAAAACTCACGAAAGAGAAGAGGAAGGAGAAGTATTTTACAGGAGCTTTATGGGGAACCACATGTAATGTGTAGTAGTAGAACAAAATGAGCAAAGATAATTAAATGTTATGGTGAATTAAGAAGGGTAACACAGAATAGAGGAATAGTAAAGAGGGAATGTGTAGAGAGATGTGTAGCTAGCAGGGGTGGCAGAGTTAATGGGGTAGAGTTGGAATCAGTGTGGCTGTGATTATGCATGAAGGCATGCATGGGCAGCAGGCTGTGGAGTGGCGCGCATACATGTACATTATAATGACTTCATTGACACAGTTGGCTGGGCTGTCACGATGCATGTGAATAATATATCCCTACTCCCCCCTCCTTCTTCTCCCCCCTCCCTTCCACTATCCTGTCTAGCCATCGCTCTTTGCCCCCACCCTACGCGCACACGTTCCTATTCTATCTCTGCCAAATTGTGTCACTGTTTCATATATGTCTCATCCATTGAATTTATTGTTTTCTCGCTCTTAGACCCCAAGTGTATGTTATAAGTATATCCCTATTATTCGCATCTCATCACACTCTTCTCTTATTCCACTAATCCTTTTCTTCTGACCCATTGCATTTTCCTTCCCTGCCTTCTTCCCTGCCTATACCCACTATACCTCCCCTCTTCTCTTTATTCGATGCCCCTCCTCCCTCGCCTGCAACCCCCTCTGCTATACCCGTTCCGTTCCCATAACTCCCTCCCTGCAAATCTATCAGTTGCCAATCAATGAGCCCCATTGACGCTATTGATACTGTAGAGGGTTACCGACCATTACATTACTACCACCCATTCACTCACTTGTCCCTGTAGATCTACAGCGTCAATTTAAGGACTTTTGAAATTAATTTGAGGTGATACATATATTGGAAACGATTTGAGGTGGTATATATTGCACTTATTGAAGTAGGAGCTGTCCTCTAGGTATAGCGAATTCCTTTTGGCTATTTGTGCATTAGTTAATATTGTTTTCTACATACTATTTGTCGGACATTTGGTTGGCATATTTTAAAGAATAGACGCTAAGATGTTTACATAGCGGAACTGCATTAAGTATTTATCGCATAGCCGACCAACTCGCTTATAGAATTAAAAATCGGTCAAATAATTAACCCTGAAACTGCTTGGCTAGTAAACTAAGCCCCCCCCCCCTCCCCCTCCCCCCCCCCCCGTCTGAGATGTGCGTATTTCCATGTCAACTATTCGGGTATAACTACAGACCCTCTTGCATTTTTCGTTGATTCAAGTGTATCCCATTTATTGCGTGCCGGACTATTTCTTGACATTCACGTGTTTTTATGCTGAATGTATTCATTTAGGATTTCTAGAATAAATTGATTTTATTATTGATATCATACAAATTTGTTTCTACTTTTTTTTATGTGCGTCAATTGATGTCCTCAAAATGTCTTCGTTGTGGACAAGTGTAGACTAGCAGGCACCTGCATCAACGCCCCATTGCTCCATACTACTCACTCAGAGTAACTTAGCGGGTTCCCATTCACTTGTGAAAACAGTGTTACCGTCAGGAGGTGGGATGCGCTCTAGAAAAGCATGTGACCTGATAGAACCAATCATATGTATACATGCATTTTCAATTTTCTTTTTGGTCCTGTACGTTTGATTATGTTCTTCGCTTAATCTATTCGATCTCTTCAATCCTCTCATGTAAAACTTTCCTCTTCTATAGATGCTCTTTTTTTGTATTAGTCACTAGTACTGGTATCTCCCCTCCCCCTTCCCCCTTCCCCCTTCCCCCTTCCCCTTTCTCTCTCTCTCTCTCTCTCTCTCTCTCTCTCTCTCTCTCTCTCTCTCTCTCTCTCTCTCTCTCTCTCTCTCGCTGTGAGAATAATGTGCTCTAATCATTCCAAATAACCAAACACCAATTTTCACCAGTTTGACCTCTCTTGTAATGGGCTGCCGGATTGGTTTCGCTGGGTAGCCCATTCCTCAGGCATTTATAAGCTTTGAAGTTAGAAAATTGATAAATGCTCATCAATTTCCCCCACACCGCACACCTCGCGCATGCAATCCTCTTCTATGCCCCCATCAATTCTGGTAATATCTAGTTGAATAACTATTTCATGAAGAGTGAGAAGAAAGGCTTTAAAGGTTTTAAATGGAACAACATCTGAGTCATCATGCAAGTTGTTGTCTTTTATGAATTCATCACTTGCGCTAAATGGCAATGTTTGTGAATTAGATTTCACATAATTTAAACTTTTTTTTCTCTTCTCTTTCGTTTTGTCATTAGCTGTATGCTACACACATTTTCACACAATCCCCCATTCTTTCTCATGTAGCGCTGCCCATGTCTGCTTTCCTTTCCTTTCCTCTTCTCCCCCTTTCCATTCACTTTTCTTTTCTCTATCTTCCCTGTTTCTGCCCTTCTCCTCCTACCCAGCAGGAATTTGTTCTCTATACATACCTTAGCGTACAAATCCCTGCCCATGCATTACAGCTCATTAAGGAAGCGGTAACTGGGAATTTATCATGCCCATCACAAAAGCCTGACAGCATTGGTTTAATGTAAGCTCCAGACACGCATAAATACTGATTTTTCCCTCCTTTCCTAGCAATATTCTTACTAGTCTCTAGGCATGCAGTGTTGCTCTCTGTAGTTGCTTAAACTGAAGGAGTATTGAACCCCGCATCTAGAAGGGTTTATATAGTCCATTCCAGGAGAGAAACGGGTCAATTATTATATCAGTTTATGGTATTGTTAGATGTTTTTTCCTAAATGATGAATATAACGAGCGGAAATGTTTAAAAGATAGGGAATAGGAAATGATCTAGGAAGGAAAGGGAATTATCTCTAGACGATATAAAGGATGATGAAAAATGGGCTTAAGCTGATGAAAAAAACTCAAAATCATTCTGCTTACAATGCACTAATATTGAATGAATACAAGACACATAAGTGAAGTTTTTGGAACGAAACATATATGGACGCTTAAATGGAAACTGAATATTGCAGAGATAAACCTCTGAACATTGTGTTCTGACTCAAAGGACCGTGGGAGTGTATTGTAATAATTTCCCACGCTAAGCTCTATTATGCCATGCAAACAGAGGTAGCGGGGATGGTATTGGAATTGATTCAGGATTTATGCATCATTGCTCTACCTCATCATCCTTTGGCCTCCCCAGGATGGGATTTACATCAGTCCCCATGCATGCTTGAAGTGGAAGATAATAGGATTGAAAGCTCTCCAGTTTCAATGGCGGTGCTATATATAGCAAACATTTGATCAAAATTAGCTTATATTTGTTTGATACTTGTTGCATCACGGGTGACCCTATATATGGCGCTCCTGAAGACCTAAGGGCGAGCAGTTTTAGAAACAAGAAAAATAAGTCTTAGTTGCTGAGTTTTGAAGCCAAGGGCATGCGACAGAGACAGATTGAAGTCAAGGGTTCGATTCTCATCTGGGACATGTCAGTCTCCTTTCCCCAAGTGACTAATTGTTAATGAGTTCATGGGGCTTCAGGGGAACAAATTACCATCTGTAATCTAGTGAATTTGTATAAAAGTGTTCTAGGGAACGTTCCATAATTAATAGTTTTATTCATTCATCTGGGAATAATGTATATTTGAGTATCTTAGCAAACCCTCTTTACTCTATAAAGCTAACGGCTGGAAGAGCTGGGTTTATTCCAGAAGCATGTAGACCCATATGTCAGCTCTCGTACGTATGTATACCTTTGGTAAATAAACAATTTTTCAATTCAATTCAATTCAATCTTCTATATCAGGCATCCCCTTTCCGGTTTGTCTTCATTATTCCACTTTATTTAATTCTCATACAAACACTCCGCATGTCTTCCGTTTTCTTTGGGCTATATCAAAAAGTGTTAAAGCAAACATCGTTTCCTGGGGAACAGTGGTCTCTTGATCCCATTTTTAGGCTGATAATAGAACTTTAGAACTTTTTAAAAATATTGTTATGCCTTTGATCAATATAGATTTCTCGTGTGGATTGAGTAGTCACTACATTACTAGTGCAAGCTACTAAACTGCGCGGGCCAAGTTGTTTCTAAATCAAAGAAATTGATGAAGTGTTCAGTTCATGACACTCAGTATTCTATTGGTATACAATATTATCTGTATAATTTGTTTGTTCATTCTTTACTTATTTATATATCTATTTTTAGTGCCAAGAAGGTTACTTTGCAATGTATTTCGGAAGTTTAGGGAAAATATCTTCCGAAAATAGTTTACCTGGTTGATATCTAACAAAGAATACTCCAATTTCTACTCCCCACTCCACCCACCCAGCCAAACAACAACAAAAATCCCTTTGTTTTCTGTGCCTAAATTCGTTCTGTTTTATCAACCTGTTGATAAAATTACTTTTTTAGTGAGTGGTAAGACTTGTTTTTTTTAAAAATATTGTTGAATACTGAAGGAGACGAGGGAGAGAAGCTGGAGAAATAGTGGTGGTGGTGGTGGACGAGCTTTGAGGGGCTCCCGTTGGGGGGCGCTTGAGGACTGGAGTGGGAGAGCAGGAGGAGGAGGGTGGAGGTGCAGGGACACGGATTGGTAATGACGACGGTGCCCTGTTCACATGGTGCGTGGCTCTAGCTCACTCCCTCCTCCTCCACACCACCACCACCACCACCACCACCACCACCACCTCCACCACCACTACCCCAAGCACCATCAGAAGCTGATTTCCTATGCAGCCACAGTTGCTATCGCGCTGCTCAGCAATGTGGATTGTATTAGAGGCAGCTGCCTCCTCCTCCTCCACCTCCTCTACCTCCATCTCCTCCTCCTCCTTCTACAACTCCATCGCTTCAAACCTCACCGTGTCCTCTGCGACAAGCCGAAGCCCCGGCTCATTCCCCGGCGCAGCCCCGGTGTTTCAGCCTTCTGCAGTTTCTGATTCAGTATGAACATTTCTTCTCCTACTACCCCTACTACTATCACTACTACTACTCCTTCTTCCTCCTCCTCCTCATTCTCATTCTCCTCCTACTCATCAACATCTGTTCAAGGATATTACTCCTCTCTGATAATTTATCTTGACCTCACAATTAATATTAAATATGACATTAGACAGGCAGTTGACTTCGTTCCCCTTTTCGAGCTCCTCTTGCCTCTCACTGTATAATTCCCATGTACTATTTCCCAAACCATTTCATTAACCACTCTAGCACTCTGACCCATCAGCTACTCCTTGAATCTCTTCACTGCCCTCTTCTCCCGCCACCACCGCCTTCTCCTACTGTGCCCTCCACACCTCCACACCACCACACCACCACCACCACCACTGTGTGCCTCCACTCAACTGTGTCCATGTAATATTACAAAAGGGTCTACCTCCGCAGCGATGATTCTTAAATTATCCGGATTCGAGTTCTAAATTATTATAATTCTGAGTACTACTACTACTCACTGGCACCACTGAGGAGTGGTGGTGCCGCGTGGTGCGGTGGTGGCGGTGGTGGTGTAGGAGAGACCATGTGCTCCTCCTCTCGCTCTTCTCCACGCGAGCTTCTCTTCCCCATACAACACAGTAGATTCCAGTCCCTAGACTCAACCTGTGGAATAATGATTCAAAACACAGCATGAAGAGGTTTTTAGCACCACACACCACAACCGCACCTACCAGGTCCTCTTCAAACACCTCCTCTTTCATGCCCATCAAATCCTCTTCCTCCTGCTCTTCTTTCTATCCTATGGATCTACAATGGATTACTACTGTGAAAAAATTGGAGTACGAGCGCTAGTCACAGCATGGCTTTATCTTTTCTTCTTGCAGGACTTTTGATGGTTTGTGACAGGAGCACTTTTAGCCTGAGTTGCTATCCTTAGACTCAGCACAATGGATACGGACACAAATGATACTTCGGCTGGTGTGAACGACACTCTCAACGGCGAGACAAAACCGGACCCTGCTAAACTGGCCCAGCAGGCAATAATAAAACAGGTGAGTGTTGTGTGTGTGTTGTAATAATGTAATCCAGGTGTAATAATAATGCGGTGAATGAATGAATACCGAATAATTGGAGTAGGTGTGTTATAAACAGGGTGATGTGTGTGTAGTGTGGGAGTAGTAGTGGGCTGCGTGGAGGCAGCAGTGGGAGTGCAGGAGGAGGAGAAGGAGGAGGAGGATTGGATGGAGGGTCTGACTCTTGTTGATGATGTCCTTATTATGAAGATTCTATGCTTTCTTCATCATGAATTCCTACTGACTGCTTCTCACTGGTGCCCTAGCCTCACGCATTTGTTAAAGCCTACAAG
Source organism: Sthenelais limicola (assembly GCA_942159475.1). Lineage (NCBI taxonomy): Eukaryota > Metazoa > Annelida > Polychaeta > Phyllodocida > Sigalionidae > Sthenelais > Sthenelais limicola. The sequence goes on along the minus strand of OW804096.1, from coordinate 77,008,888 downwards.
TACAGCCTTCCTCATTTCGATGATAAACTAATGGCAGACATGGCTAAACGTCGATCATATCACTGAGCCGGGAGGACCCAGCCAGCGTTGTAATCAGCACTTTGGCTGTGGTTCGCCCGTTGTGCCGACATTATGAACATGATTCGACATTCTAAGCAGCAGCGGTATTATTCCCCAAAAGCAAGCTTTAACCCAACCCTAAACGCTACATTACATTAGTGAGTGAGGGAGAGAGAAATAGAAAGTACGCTCATGAATGGAGTCGGGTCATACAGGGACACTGTTCAGTGGGAAGGGTGGGAGGGGGATAGGGGTTTAGAGGATGGGATTCAGGGATGACAGCGATGGAGATGTGAGGTGTTTTACAAGGGTTGCTGTAGCCACTACGTGTTTTTCTTTCTCCCACACTCTATGTACCTCTAGTCTCTCCTTCCTCCTAGACCACCTTTCCATACAATAACATATTGCCTTGTTCCGAACCTAGTCCTGAATTGATTTGTTGAACTAGGGCTATTCCGATGATGGGCTCAACATTGCCCTCTCTTGCTTCCACATCCTACACTCATTCTGTCTCTATTGCTGTTGCACCGCCATCCCATTGATTTCTAGCATGTTCAGCCAGCTAGATATATATATTAATGACAACATTTAATAGGAAGACTTCGGGTTTTCCATATCATTCATTCTGTAACTAGATTTCTTCTACATTCGTCCTTGCCTAGCTCTTATTGCTTGTTATTTTCTTGAACCCATCCGTCCATTCATTACAAGGTAAAGGACCTTATGATTATAACCCGACTGATGTCTAGTAAAGAATAAGTCCTTGAGTCCATTTTGTGATCTACGGACAGAAATCCGAACTGCTATACATGTTATCGCAGCGATTTATGTTTACCGCTTTATGTACCTTATTATTGACAGATATGATACCCTCTGATTAAATAGCCAGTGACGGACATATATTTTGGTATCTTTCTCATAATAATATCACGCTTCTAACTTTCCTTCTCCTATTCATGCGCCATTTCTTCATCCCATCACCGTCTGCACCCCATCCCACCCCACAACACACTATTTCCATATATGTCGGCCAGGTCCTTGTTGTTTACATTAGATCCAGCGTCTATTTGACCCTATCCAGTCTAAGTGGTCAATAGCCAAGTCCTTGGACTGCGAACCTCTTTGTAGACTGTGAGGTAACTGGAATAATCCTCTCATCCTCCTGTCCATGCATATATACTTTGTTCTAAAGGATAATATTCCGATGATGATCCCTATCACTCCTTCCTTCCCTTCTTTCATGTTGTCTCGTTCTCTCTTCCTCCGTCACCCTACCTCTTTTTTCTTTGCTTTATAAATACAACCTCTTCACTAATTTGTTTTCTGCCTGTCTGGTGTCGTATGCATGTCTCAATTTCTGCTTATCCTGCAAGTAAAGATCCTCGCGTCCGACGTTATTTGTCTAGATATTGCATCCGTATTATTTGCCAACCCGTTCTTTATTCTCCTTCATTGTACCATATGCAGCCGCCTTTCTTCCGACTGCCACTTCTCTCTCAGACCCTGTACCCTCCCTCTATCTCTATAGATCCCTCTGTCGTCCAGCTATCACTCACACATATCTATCACATGTCCTCCTTACGTACAAATCCATCTTGTCGACGTTACATCTCCCTGACATCCAACGTTCTGTCCTCCTCCTCCTAACAGTATCTCCTTCCCTGTGTCCTTCCTCTCCCCACCACACCTATCCTTCACTCTCTCCCTCCGTATCTCTGTCTCTAAGCCAGACTGATGTGAATGTGAATAAAATATGGCAGGGGGAGGAGGGAGTGTTGATGCTGTGCTAATAGTTGCTAAATTATATGGTATTTATTATACCAAGCAGGCCCCGGAAAGGATGCCTAAATGTGGGCATGCACAGGTCGGAGGTAGCGCGGGGATTATTCATGAGCTACGCTCGCTACTCCGGCTCTCCTACTCCCACCAGTGCACGAGGCTCAGTGTACATTCTAATGTCAACACTGCTTATATTTCAATCTCTTATCTTTACCAGTGTTCTGTTTATTATTGGCTCGTCTATAGGGGAAGAGGGGAGATAAGATAGGGAAGTTGCCTGTGTGGAAGGCTGTCTCAGTGCATGACTGCTACTAACATTTCATTCCTACAAGCGTCTGCTTTTAAACTAGGAACAATAGGTGGAGACACTATAGAAGGGAGGGCGGTTCTGTGTATGAACTTATAAACTCCATTTCCTCTCTTAGTCTACTTAATTGTGATCCTTTGCCAGATATTCATGTCTACTTTCTTCCAGCTCTCATTTTCGCATCTCCCTGTCTCCTACTTCGTACCAACTGTAAAATGGCCAAATCAGTGCATTTGTTAAATGGCTTCAGTGTATTATAAGTAATTTCCTTATGGAGCAAAATTGTTGCTTATGCTATTTCAATGAATCGTTTAGGTTAGGAATGGGGCTAGACACCAATGAAGATTAATCGTAAGATGTTAGAGTATGTGTACCATAGGACAACCACTCTTAGTAGTCTATGAAAATGTAGGTTTGCGACTGGTGAAAGCAAGTAGTACATGAAAATGCAAGTTTAGTTGTAAGTAGTATATGAAAATGTGGGTTTGTGACTGGTGTCAGCAAGTAGCATATGAAAATGCAAGTTAGTAGTAGTACATTAAAGTACTGATATAAGTAGTGTATGAAAATGCAAGTTAGTACTAGTACTATAGTAAGAATACCATAGTCTGGAGTATGAGGTGGGCAATACTAACCGAGTAAGCTCAGAAGCAACGAGGTCATAGGCCGAGTTTCTCTTGGACAGAATTAAGAATTTGACTATTCATTCCAAGATGGGCTTGAATTAATCTAAAATCAATAAATGAAATTTCCAATCACACCAGGCGGCCGAAAAAACGGAACTTTTGATATGGGTACTTTTGATACTAGGGGTATATAAGTCAAAAATACTTCACTGGTCGTGAGAGTGAAGTATATCCGATATTATTCACCTTCACGGCCAAATCGTGTAATTAATCTAACTACTGATGTAAGTAGTGTATGAAAATGCAAGTAAGTAGTATATGAAAATGCAAGCAAGTTGTATATGAAAATGCAAGCAAGTAGTACATGAAAATGCAAATTAGTGGTACATGAAATTACTGGTGAAAGTTTTAAGACCGGTCAGCCTGACCAGTTTAAGCAAGTAGTACATGGAAATACTGACCAGTTTAAGCAAGTAGTACATGGAAATACTCGTGAAAGCAAGTAGTACATGAAAATGCTGACCAGTTTAAGCAAGTAGTACATGAAAATGCTGACCAGTTTAAGTAAGTAGTACATGAAAATGCTGACCCGTTTAAGTAAGTAGTACATGAAAATGCTGACCAGTTAAGTAAGTAGTACATGAAAAATCTTCTGTGCTTTGCTCAGAGCGGTGCAGTGTTCGTCTGGTCTATAACCCAATAGAAAGATTTTCAGCTTCCCCCGATATACATTCTGTATGAAAATATTAACTTATATATATGTTATCTAGTTGTATCGGTCGGTTCTGATTCAAATCTCTTTATCTGTGGACCCAAGTATCTATCAATTAGAGTTTAGGTTTGTACCAGGATTACCCAAAGCTTTCACCTCATTTACACTGCGTCTCACATCGACCTTTTCTGGCATCAACACTCCATCACGGAGAGTAATATGGTATTTAATGTTCAAGGCTTATCTTATCAACCCACGGTAGTGCTTTCATTTCCTTATCTGAGTCCAGCTCGTATGACCATCAGTCATTTACTCAGATTGATGTAAGATATTTACACTTCGTAACAGAACCTACTGATGGATAGATTAACTATATACTCTGTGTCCAGGCTGGGTACACAAGGGGAAGTTTGCCTCTACAACTAATCATCGAGGCCGTATTTGCTTATATACATATTATAAGAAGTATAAATGAATGTATGACTAGGGTTTCTCTGGAAAATGTTGCCATGGCAAAGGCCATGCAAGCTGCCCATTAATGTTTAAATGCCACAACTCCGGTACTCATACTCTGTTGTTTTTTTGTTTTGTTTTTTGTTTTACTCTGCTGTTTTGTCAGCCAACTGGTTAAGTTATCTATCTCTATGTTCTCAGGGTCTATTTCAGTTCCAGTGATCTACCCCTCAGGAAAGACCTCCATGAATTATGGAGATAAAGCTAACCCTGGTTAGAATAAATTAACCGATAGCTGAGCACTCTGTGGGGCAAAACATCCAGTTAGTAGTGAACCATTGAAGTTGGTTGAATTTCTGAATGAAGGGATGCTGCTTTTTGAGTGTACTGAGTGTGTGTCAATACCTTTGGATTAGAGGGAGGCACGGGAGGGGAGGGAGATAGGAGGGTACTAACCTACTCCCCCCCCCCATTCATCCCGAACTGTGTGGCATGCAATGCATCGATTGTATGTGAGAGGAGGTGGTGTCTTTGGTTTCACTTCCTCTATAGGCGGGGAACTTCAAAAGTAGCCTACGTGGATAGGAGGGAATATGGGCTCTGTTCATGAGATTGCTCAGTTGTAGCTCCGAGTTTTAGGTGTTGAAACGCCAGGCATCGCGTGGGACAGATGGCAGATTTGGGCGTCTTATTTCTACAAGAAAGACCCAGGGTGTTACCTTTTCCTGGAATTGAATTGTCTTCCACCTTTGATGATAATATAGAATGATCCGGGCCTAAGCGGATATCGTGAAACCAATCATTAGTTCTATAACAGATCCAATTATTACACAAAGTTTTCGGTTCAAGTGAAATTCCCTGCTGGTGGTCGTGTATTTCAGTGGACACCTTTATCACAGTGGATGTGTGTGAGTCATGGAGAGATTCTAAATGTGCATGTGTATACACGCATTTTATCTGTCATGTTCCAGCGCTGCACTCACTCACGCTCACACACTCACCCCCACCCTACGCACACACATCCCAACACATCCGCCTTCAAGGACGCGAAAAGTCGGGACTGCAAGAAGTTGAGATAAAGAGTAAATATTATAGATCATCATGTTGGAATTAGGAAGTACATACCGGTACCATTTTGTTGAACACATTTTGAGGAGGCTTTAATTCCAAGTGTGGCCTTCTTAAAACTTTTCCTAGGAAATTGTCCTCAGATATTTTTTATCGGCCATCCTGGCAGATACTGCTGATATGAACTTAGTTTTTGTTTTCGGTTAGATATTCGTATTTGATTCAAGTTTTTGGAGCATGAGTGGAAAATCGTGATGCTGGTTAAAATTAGCCGGGAGAGCACAATTGAGGGGGAGAGACCTATAGCAGTGGAATTGGTGCCAGATGTCGTCTTCTATACTCACTAATGAACTGAATTTTACATGGAGGTCCCGGTATGTGGTGAATCCTCAATTTTAGAGATGTACAAGGAACGAGGGTAGGGTTGTCGTGGTTTGGGATCATGCAGAAATAGTCGTTAGCGCAGTGGGTACCCGAGCTATAGTTTCAGCATCATTGAATTCAAATATTATCTATATATCTTTTATTGTGTTACAGGGAGTTTCTTGGCATTTAATATTTCTGTTTATGGAGCTCTAATTTTTGCAATGGGCTTGCCTTGCCACCTCTTCCATGCTTGCAAATACTCTGTGGAATTTTTATTTTCTTGGTGACAATAAAAATAGGAGTAAATTTGGAGAGTTTTTTTTTCACCGAAAAAGGTGTTTAGTGAAACAATTTTCCCTGATTCAGTACAACATTTCCTGTCATCGAGTCATTAAATTAATTAAGTCTTTGAGTTAAATGAGTTATAATTTGGACTACTAAAGTAGCTTATCCTCCCACGACCAATCGGCTTCCATGTCCTGTCGGGCGTTACCATGGGAATGACTAAGTTGTCTTTCATCTTCTTGGCTTATGAAGCTGACCTAGAAAGATACAGGCGGGGATGAAACCCTGAAACACGTGGCTCATTGGCAGGAAAATAGAGCGGTTGCCTCAGCCGCGGCTCTTATCAAACATGAAATTGAATTCCATTTTACGCTAGGGAACTCCGAATAAAGATGCACCAAGGATTAACAGATAATAGATGGTATCGGCCAGTCATATAATATATTATTATATATATCCCTGATCAAAGCTAATCTAGAAATGTGAAGTCCCTACTTAAAGACTGATTTGTGGGACGGGCACCTGCCAACTAACTGGTGGTAATCCTACTTTCAGCAGTTGGTTCTTCTTATTCTGAAGGAGAACTAAGGTGGGCACTGTGAGCCTGATCGCGAGAGCGTCAGTGTTGTAGGCTAATTAATAGACATGTCCGAGTTCTAGGTCGAGAGCTTCTAGGTCGAGAGAGTTGACTCAAAAGATGTAGTTCCTGTCATAACGCCATAGACGTGTTAAAGATGCCAGTAAAGTACAAGCAAAGACATAATATACACAATTATATTATGTGCCAGATGATCTAACATCAACATTAACTGATAACCATTGCTGTACATTTATTTCTGATTTTCAAAATATCTCATTACCGATGTTTAGTTTAAGGGCTCTCTGGTAGATCTCCAGTGGAGAAGGAGCTGGCCCTCTTCTTGATTTACATAATGTAAATTTGTTTACTGATTAAAGTTGTATAATAATCATAAGTATGTTAAAATAATCAATATTGTATACGATCCCGGACGTCTTATCTGTTCTAATGTAGGATGGGGAAATGGGCCTGAGAGGAAGAAGACTGATGTACATACCCATTAGTTTGGATATCGTTGGGTGTAGGGGATGAGATTATATTGATGAAAATAAATTGATTTCTCCCGAGTGGGGCTATTGATATTGGAGTAAATGAGTATGGAAGAGAGTTTTCTTATTAGGGTGCAGCTCGGCGGCGAATGTATGTTACAGCGCTTGGGAAGTATGTTGTGTCTGAGGTTTATCTCCCATCCCATTTACTTCGTACCTTCCACTGAGTAATTCCCGTCCCCTGAATTTTCTCTTTCAAATCCCTACATTTCTTTCCTGCAACATTTCCCGCCTCCGCATGTCGTGATTTTGGGTCAGGTCATCAGAATATTAAATTATAATCGGCAACTCTACACAGTTTATAGTCAATTATTAGCCTGAAAAAAATACTAGATACATCTGAGCATATTTGGTATTGCGTTAATTAAAAAAATATCTGTTTTGTTGAACCAATTGTAATTGGACCTAATTTTTTGGTTTTAAATTTGGGTTCTTTGAAAGGATTGTTAAAGGCGAATTGTACATTTTCAGGCGCTTTCACCCTCATGATTCCTCCGCACCTCCTACCTCTCATTCTATTATTCCTAGCTTCACCCAATCCTTATCTGATCATCTCTCCCCGCCTCTACTATTATCTATATTCCTCAGCTTTGTCTCTCCCGCCTCTTTCTCTTCTTATCCCTCCCACCACCAGACTTCCATCCATGCCTTCTTGACTAGGATACATAGCCAGCGTTAATACCCCTCGCCCTGCCGGAACCTTCTTTACACCCTCTGCCTCACTCCTGTCTCATGCAGATTACAAATGTCCTGCTCTCACGTTCTCCCCACCTTAAGAGTAAGAGGCTCTCTAAGTCCTCAGCCATAAATGATTAGAACATATGAGACTTTAATGTCTTTATATCTCCACTCTGGCCGGCTAGTGTGAGCCAAGTAGCTCCTAACTCTTAAACTCGTTATGCATTACAATTAGCTCGTGTTATTCGGCTTTATTGTCATTGGAGCTTGGTATATGATATTTGAATACATGATTACATTAAACCTGTGAACCAGGAATAAGACTTCTCGTCAGGACTTTTGGTGATATGTCTGCAGAAAACTGTATTTAGACTGTTGGTCAACTTTGGGAAGAAAGGGGAATTCATACCCAGTGGAACAATGGAAGACCAGCTATATCTGTTCAACGGGAAACATCTGCTCTTCATGCATTTTCACCAACCCAGTCACTTACGGAAAGCAAGGTTATACAGCCTAGCAAGTTATACGTCTGAAAAACGTGAAATCATCTTGAAAACTCGGGATCTCTGGTAGCCATAGGTACAACCTATCCAAATGGCAGGCTATTCCGCCTACGTAATAGTAGGGTTGGTGGTTCAGCTTGGTTCTCTAGCCATAAGCTGTTTATTCTCCGAGGAGCCCTAGCTTGTTTTCGACCCGTGTCTGTTGACTGGGACACTAGATACAAGGATCCAATAACAACAGGCTGCTATTTATAGAATGGTTAATAGGGCTTTTGGAAACATCCTGAAGGTGATAAAGCTTGGCCAAAACTTAGCCGGAGTGTTGTGGGGGCCCACATGATTCTCACAGTATAGACCTTTAAGTGCTGAAATATCAATAAATATGTTCCAAAGAGGAGAGACCCCACAAACCTAGTGATGATTCTGGTCAGTTGTAAACAATCGTATAGGAAAAATCATATTTTATACTGAATGAAACATTTTAAAATCACAGGAACTGTTTAGTTTGTCGTATTTAAGGGTTAGGGGTTTAAGGGTTTTGTCGTATTTAAGGGTTTGAAGGAATTATATCAAAGAACTGATACATTTGTCAGCTATACTGTTGCTCTCATAAAGAACCTGCGCCTACAGTGTAGACCACTTGTACTTCGAACGAACCTGTACTGCATCCCTCTGCCTACACGATAGCACTTTGTTGTCTTGCAGTTGCTGAATATAGAAAGTTCTGTCAGATTTATTGACTATTGAGGGAGGTTTATTTGGTCATTTTCCGAAGATTTAAAAAAAACCTATGAACAATGCTCCAACCTCTTGGGGAATAATGCTTTAGATATTATAGCATGGGGACAATTAGATGCATGTCCTCGCCCCATTACATTTCTGGCAATACTAAATTAAAGTCAATCTTTTTGGTAAAAACAGCTGTTTCATCAATCACACAGTTTCCCACATAACAAATAGTGTCATTTACATACACATCGGATTCGTTCGACTAGGAACGGATAAGAAAGGGCAAATTTAAAAGGCGAGTGATGCAGTTACAAATCTGGTTTTATTGTTGTGTAATTGCGTAGGATTTCCGCATTGATTTGAAGTTTTATGTCCAGGAAATTGATCCTATTCAAACCTATTATATTGTGAACACGAGGGCTATAGCCCTCAGTCTATGATATAGGCGGTATCAAGACTCCGATGAAGACAATACAGCAGTGGAAGACCCTTTTTGAATTTAGAAATTCGGCACTGGATCAAGGGACATATATTGACTCTTCATCAAAATCTTCAATGTATTGCAAGGCTTGTCTGATTATGCTAACTCCAGCAGTTTCCATGCACACAACCTTACATTAGAACATACTGGAATAAAGATGTTTTAGGCCAATAGTAAGCCACCGTTGCCCCCTCCCCTAAAGGTTCCTCGACCCATGCATGCCTTGTAGTGAAGGGCTTCATTCCATCCCTGTAGAGAAAGGAGGACAATAAGAAGGCAATGCTTGACATTGCTAAGCCATCATTCCCTGGAGGTCTGTGCGTCATAGCACACATTCTACATGATCTGGTTCTATAGGGCTCTGAATGGGCAGTCTAGCGTGTGTACACAGAGTGAAAGCGAGTGGGGAATTGGGAGGATGGCGAGTGAGGTAGGAGAGGAAAGAGAAAAGAGAAGAAGGGAGACATTGCATGGCGAGGGGTGATGGAGCCGAGTGATACTGCATGTAGAATATTACAAAGACAGAGAAGAGAAGGATAGATGGTACCCACATAGAAAAACCTCTATAATCTAAAGTGTATTTCATTTCATCATTTTTAGAAACATTGTACGTTATATAGCATTTGATCTGTATCTTGAAAATATTGATGTATCGACGATGAGTGGAAATACAATTTTTATTTTTAAAGTGAAGTTCGAAGTGCCATCTCTGTACATGGCGACATCTTTAAGGAAATTTTTTTTTGCGGCGTTCAGTAATATTATTTACAAATAGTTACATATATTTCCACCAACAGGCATTGCTACTTTGTAGTTCTACATTTTATTGTGTTTGTGTGTGTGTGGGGGGGGGGGGGGGTAGGGGGAGGGGGATAGGAAGAGGCTATTAGTGATCATGCTCGGTGTGACACGACGGAGCCCTCAATAGACCAACTTATTTATGGACTACATTAGGCATTGATGAATTGTGTATGGGAGTTAGGATAGGATGGCTGTGAAGGACTCCATTGTGAAGTCTGTCTCAACATGCTCACCCAGGTTGTTTATTGACAGTGATAGCATGTTCTCACTGCATATATAGTGGATATTATATGGGGCTAAGAGTAGGGCTGGGTAAGGGGGTACTCGGCAAAAAATTTGGGCAGGACAGATATTGGACATCATTTAGATGTATCGATACACTTTTGAACCTCGTATTAATGTATTTATAGCTAGTGGTCTTATTTGAAAAAGTTGATTTAATCGTATTTATTGTATGTGACTCATATAGATCTTATATGTCGCTTGCTAGCAGTAACAGTACTTTTCAGTGGCAAAGTATTGGTGTATTTCATCTACTGTGAAAGAGTCCGAAAAAATTATGAGTATATTTGTTAAGAGAGATTATCAAAGCATGGTCATAGCAACGTCGGTACAAAGTTACTGGTCTATGCAAATACTGCCTTAGAATAGATAGCCCATGGCTACTGTAGTCAGATCGAAAACTTATATGACCAACGCCCTGGTTAACCAGTGATTGTCACCATTGAAACCAGATCACACACCTGTTAGTAGCCTTTAGAAGTCTTCCTTCAATTCTGAAAGTATGTGATTATATGCAGTTCTGACTCGCATACACGTTCTCACGGGAGGTTGGGCTCTTACGCGATTCTAAACGTGAATATGTACCTTCTGCTGAATAGTACGACTGGTTCCCTAGGCATGGCTGGACCTCTAGACAGTCAGCTACTGGTACTTGACTTATTCGCGTTAGCGTTTTACTCTGGATTTAAGAGGAGAAGACATAGATATACTGACAAACGTGGCCCCCGACTGTTTGGGCCACTTTTTCTCCCCCTTTTCCCTTTTCCTGTCTTTCCTATTCTATACCTTACCCTAGAGAAAAGTTTCGGACGTTTACCTAGTGGCATTACATTTCAGTTTATATCTCAGGAGTCTTTCCTATTTTTGTTTTCGGCACAAGGGGTCACACCAGAGAAAGTGATCATGACCATGATCACCCTGACTAAGACTTTAGCCCTTATCAAAAGCTGGGCCTAGAATGAATCTGTTATCAGATCAGCAGCCCAGAGAGCAGCCCAGAGAGCCCAGTGCTAGCACCCCAGTCAGTGTAATAAAAGTCTGACCACATGGTAATAAAAGTCAGGTGTCCACACAGAGTTGTTCTATCAACTTTTTTGATTTAAGGATGTATAAAAATAATTCTGATGCAGAAGTATTCTAATGATCATAACAATACTTTTCGTCTTTCTTTCATAACTGTGTGATGTTTAGAACTGAAAATACATTTATATATATATTATATACATTTCTAATGTGGTGCCACCACTTTTCCCAGAAATCATTGAACCACCCTAACCTCATCTGACCTTGCACCCTCCGTCACTCCATCCCTCCATCCCTCCATCCCTCCTCCTCCTCCTCCTCCTCCTCCTCCTCCTCCTCCTCCTCCTCTTCCTCCTCCTCCTCCTCCTCCTCCTCCTCCTCCTCCTCCATCCCTCCTCCTCCTCCTCCTTCTCCTCCTCCTCCTCCTCCTCCTCCTAAAAATCCCATTAGGACGGAATTTTTTTTTTATCATTTTTTTTTCATCTACATTGTCTAGGGTCTTGCTCCGAACTGCCAAATGCCATTGAAATGCTCCAAACCGCAAATGTCATTAAAATCCCATTAGGACGGAATTTTTTTTTTTTTCTTTTTTTCTTCATCTACATTGTATAGGGTCTTGCTCCGAACCGCAAAATGCCATTCAAATGCTCCAAACCGCAAATGTCATTAAAATCCCATTAGGACGGAATTTTTTTTTTTCATTTTTTTTTCATCTACATTGTCTAGGGTCTTGCTCCCAACTGCAAAATGCCATTCAAATGCTCCAAACCGCAAATGTCATTAAAATCCCATTAGGACGGAATTTTTTTTTTATCATTTTTTTTTCATCTACATTGTCTAGGGGGTCTTGCTACGAACCGCAAAATGCCATTGACTTTTTGATTGACAATTCTGATTTTTCGATTGACTATTTCGACTTTCCAAATTGATTGTTCTGACTTCATGACTTTTAGATTGACTATTTCGACTTTCTGATTGACTGTTCTGACTTAATGGTTGACTATTCTGACTTAATGACTGACTTTTTGATTGACTATTTCGACTTTATGATTGACTTTTCTGACTTTACGATTGACTATTTTGACTTTTCGATTGCCTATTTTGACTTTTCAATTCACTATTTCTGACTTTTTGTTTGACTATTTCGGATTAAAATGACTTTTTGATTGACTATTTTGATTTTTCGATTGACTATTCTGACTTTCGATTGACATTTTTATTGACTTTTCTGATTGGCTATTTTGACTTTTTGATTGACTTTTCTGACTTTTTGATTACTATTTCGACTTTCTGATTAACTTTTCTGACTTTCTGATTGACTTTTCTAACTTTCTGATTGACTTTGATTGACTATTTCGACTTTCTGATTGACTATTCTGACTTAACGAATGACATTTCTGACTTTCTGATTGACTATTCTATATATGCCCCCATTAAAAGGCCACAAGGATATATCATGAATGAAATCGAAATATAATTTAATGTAATTGTACTTAGTTTCATGACCAAGTAATAGAATAATACTTAGGATATATCATGAATGAAATCGGAATATAACTTAAAGTAATTGTACTTAGTTTCATGACCAAGTAATAGAATAATACTTAATATTCACTGGTCAAATCAATAAGGCCACAAAAAATAGGTGTGTTTCCGATTCCCCCCACCACCAACCCCCTACATAGAAAAACATTCCCCTCCCCTGCCTTTTTTTGGCCTAAATTGAAAACATCCCTCTTTACCAATGTATAAACACCCCACCTATTAGCTAACGCTGTGTTGGTAAAAAATCCAACACTCCATCAGCCTCATTCCTCTCTTGTTAGCTCTCACTCTCATCATGTATTTGTCATACCTATTGTATAAATAATCATAACACATTATGTAGCATATGGGAGACTTGCATAAATGTCATTGCGCATGTTTGTTACAGTACATGCTGGGATAGGTTCAGTTCAGGGTTGACATACAAATATTTAGCAACATTTTTCACCAATATCATCTTATCTTATAAATGACCTATGAAAACCAAATGCATGGTGGGAAAGATGGAGGCTTGTGTTATGGAAACATGTTATTTGGATTAAAGAAAACTTGCACATGCTGAACATGACATGTTTTCTGTAGATTCTATACACTAATAATTCAATGCGAACAAGATTCGGGATGATGGATCCTAGGACGGGTTTTGAAAAAGGGGTTTTTTTTGGTGAAAAGTAGTACAACAAAGGTTTTTTGACATCAAATGTATGCTGAGATACTGAACATTCCAATTATATATGAGCCATATAAATATATTGTATATTAAATACGTTTACTCTTCAGTGGATTCAAAGAATGAAATCGATGAATGAAATCGATGTATGAAATATACGCAAGGAAAATTCTCTATTTTGGTGGACCTAGCTCTCCAACTGTGTGTCTATATTACTAAGCGTAGCTTATGGTGGGGAGACATGATACTGCTCCGCTATTGCTACCACTAATCAATAGGCAGTGTCAGACCGCGCCGGGGCAATGAATGAAATTTTGATTGAGTGTTATGTGGAGGCCAGCCCGGGCTGTCTTTTATAGAATCTATGGTTAAGGAATATATTGATGGATTGTCTTGAGCTTTTATTCAGTCCAAACTGAGGTGCACTCTTGGGTAAAATTGTAAGTCTCATGTAGATAGGATACTGTTAGAGTATTTTTTCCTCGAGATGTTCTGCTATAGCTACAGCAAGCTGAATAGTATGCTGAACTTACCATTTACAAAAATGCATGGTTGATTCATTCTTATTTTTATAGTAAGATCTGACGCACCAGTCACCGCTGGACCGTTTTATTTGTTTTTCATAATAGTTCATGTTTATTGTGGTTAACATAAGAATAATAGCAGACTAATAACAGGTTGGTAGGAATTCCCTGCACGATCACTTATTTACATTTCCTTTTCAGCCCAATAATGCCTTGCAACTACCTTAATCTGGTGCAACTGCTAGTCTCCCATTGTACGCCATTTTATTCTGAATGCTTGGTGAAAGGGTGAGGCAGGGGTAAAATTTGGTTTCCTAGTGATTATATGGCAGTGCATGTGGGAAGATGCAACCATTCTAAGATCCTATTGTATACACCAGTGTACTTAATATATAGATGTGGGGTGGTAATAGGAACTTTCTCTGCTTTGCGTGATACAATTACAACCTTTATAGACCAAGACCTTGTGCAAAATGAAATTCCACTTTTGGGATCAAACATCCGCGGCTTTTTCTATTTGAAAAGTGTAGCGAAAGTTCCAGATTGTCTGGATAAAATTATTTTCGATAGTCAATTCTGGTGTGGACCTTTTTGAATGAATACACCGGGACACTTTCTTTGGTAGAATAAATGATTCCAGTAAATATGAGTACTGTTTAACGCTGTCAGACACCAACGGCAGAAAATGGACGTATTCTTGTAATTCATAAATAAAATATCTCTCGGCTTGTATCAGTATAATATCATTCTCCCGATTAGATAAGTGTGGTAAACTTTTTTATGTAATCCTGATAAAATCGCTCATGTTATTTCTTATAAACCCACCTGACAAAGATAATTCCGAAATACAATGGGAATCGTATTGTCGGGAAGAACTTTCAAATATTAAGGGAGTCCTTGTCCTGGGAGTCCATAGCGTAGTTCTTCACAATTTCCTGGCATTCAGAATTTACCAGTTATATCAACCATGGCTCTTGCCTGAAACGAAATA
This sequence comes from Sthenelais limicola, assembly GCA_942159475.1. Taxonomy (NCBI): domain Eukaryota; kingdom Metazoa; phylum Annelida; class Polychaeta; order Phyllodocida; family Sigalionidae; genus Sthenelais; species Sthenelais limicola. The sequence goes on along the minus strand of OW804096.1, from coordinate 76,993,877 downwards.
ATGCAGTCCCTCCTCGATGGATACAAAAGATGTACTACTGAGTAGATTTGTCAGTATCTATGATAATGAAATGAATGAACGATCTCCTTTATGTCAATATTCTTATTCCAGTATGGTGTTTTGTTCAGGCTAGGTTATTGAAAAAAGATTAACATGGTATTTTTGCCCCTAGAAATAAAATGAGCAAAGTATTATCATCTTTGCTATTAATATCATTAGCAGCGTGCGTTAATCTTATTTATCGACCTGGATTTATCAAATATTAAGATTTATGGTTGATCCTCTCTATTGAACCGTATCCTGGTCACGCACATGAGTGTTGGTGGGCGTATAAATTGACTCTAGCATGGATTAGGATTAGGAGGGTTAGATAGTGTGCTGGGAGCTGGGTTATCGGACTGGGGACAGAAGCCCTCGTGAAGGTGCGGGTGGGTTGGGAAGGATCTCGTGGAGGCGTTGATATGTGGGTGGTGGTGGTAGTGGTGGTGGTTGTAGTGGTGGTGGGGGAGTTCTTGGAGCTTTGGGGTTCGTTCTTGGAGGCTTGAAACTAGGTCCTAATTTATATCTTCATATTATCTTACTTGACTTGAATTCTGTCTTACTTGATCGACCTTTCCTTACGTGTATTTGTCCCCGTCCATAAATCCAAGTTAACATTCATTTGTGTCTTGTGAAGTCTTCGTGAATGAAAAGCTGTGAGAGTGTTGGGTGCTAGGTTGCTGGGTTGCCTATACGTTACTTCCTATCCACCCTCACCCCTCTGACCAACCCCGAATCTAATATTAGGTAGAAACTCATTACGATTCATCTCACATTCGCCTCCCTCCTATTTTCATCTCCCAACCTTCTCGTTCCACCTTTCCTCCCAGTGTTGCTCTTCTTTACTACAAGGGTGTAGTACAAATAAGAACCTGGCGTGTATGTTCCTTTACTCCATCACTACACCAACATGGTTACTCACACCTGTACGAGTGCCTTAACCAGTAAGCTTGTTGTCATGAATCTGTTTTTGACACATCAGTCTGATCAGGGCATGGCGTGAGTACCCACCATGACTCTAATGCTAGTCTTACAGCTCGCCTATACTCGAATGTTCCCATTCATTACGCAAACCCTACCCAATGAGGTGCTCCCATCAGTTTAGGAGTCCTTCCAGCACCTGCTGTGTTGTTTGAAGCAGCTGCACAAGGCGCAGATTAAGATCCCATGAGAAAGTTAGCTGATGGGAGCTAGATCTACAGCTTAAACCCTTGATACACCGAGGTTGGCACGGCCGATTTAGTGTCGGGTGTAGAGCCTACTCGATCTATGAAAATCCTGTAAAACTAAAAAGAAATATGACAAAAATATGAATTTATTGATTTATAAGTAGGAATCAATATCAACAGCTCCTTAATATGTATATAAAACATATAACATTTCAATGACAGCTCCGATGACCTCCCTTTATCTAACAAGTTTTATATTTTTTAAAAAAGTCGAATGTCTGTCAGGTTAAGCAGCAGGTGAGAGACTGTTCTTGTATGATCGACTGGGCGAGTTTTTGTCTCACTATTCCCAAACCGGTCAAGTGGTTACTTAGGTCGGTCTCCCATTGTTTGTTTATAACATTATATATCCCAGGTGGTATATGACTAGATATATAAACTATATACTAATAAGATATAAATATACTATGTTATTTCATCAGGTATACAGCATGTACTTATTGATATTGCAGGATGTCATGTTATCAGGAACATCAACCCAGTCGCCTGTGTCATCCATCCTGACCATGCCCTCAGTGTCTATGTCGGGCGGCATGCCCACGATGGGCGCCCCGTCCCTCATGTCCTCGGACTCCATCTTCCTCTCCTCCGTACCCTCCCTAACAAATGATGCCGACAAACATGACATTGCAGGTAAAGTGATTTTTACTTTCAAATATTTTGAAAATATCTCATAACATTAGTCGTTATAATGTGTTAAGTGAAGACAGTTTGAAGGTTTGTTTTTCAATATTCTTCTTTGCTAAAGGCGTAACATGAATAGTGGGAACAAATGATAATACATAGTGAATGGAACTCAAATAATTGAATATATATTGGAACCCATTCCTTCCTAGCACCTCGTTACATTCTCTCTATATCAAAGATGTGGGTCTCGATTCTTGAGATGTGGGTCTCGATTCTGCCTAAATTCCATACCATTTAATTGAATGCAACAGTGTTGCCCAGTAACAAACAGAAATATTACTAGTCCCGTTAGAGCTCGAGTAGTCCTGATATTCAATATTTCCTTAATATCCATTTTACCTACGCCTTACCCTATACGTCACTCACAGACAGAGGAATGTATTCAAACACCCACCACACTTCAAATTTCATTTTATTTGTTTACATTGGAATCAGAATAATCGGGAAAATACATTTCCAAACGAAAGGGGGGAGCAGTCTTTCTGCAAAAGTGGAACTCTTCCAGGTTAACATTGCAATTAGACCTATTGGGTCATGTCTCCAGAAAAAGTACAATTGGCCTTCGCCAATTCTCTCAAATAACCCAAATTTAAGACAGAAATGAGGTTCAAAATTCAGTTCAACATAAGCAGACAGATTTATTGAATGAATACAATACAGAATACACTCAGATATACCTAGTATTTATTATTTTGCACTCGAATTTAGCAGAATTTGATAGATGTGTAGAACTGTAAATTGTGCATTTTCTGAAAATCTGACCCTATTAAATGATATTTAAAAATATGCAAATTTTGCTAAGTACCCTCGCACATTTTCGAGTAAGTTAGCAAGTATGGCGTTGATGTAAGTGCCTTTATTAGATCCGAATGGGATGATTCATTATAGTGGGGTGGGAAGATTCCTCTGCCCTTCTGTTGCCATCTCCTCAGTCATCCTCCTCAGACACTCCCTACTTAACCCCCAATATGGCCGCCATGCGAGGGTTAATGGTCACCATGGCAACAGCTGATGACTGCTCCGGTGGTGACACGTGATGTAAAATGGTCAAGATTTAATTGATCAGCTTTGACAGAGGTCAACATGTGGAGCGGGTGGGTGGATGTTAAATCCTAGCTTTTGGTCAAAGCCCCAGCTATTTCGTCTAAACGCCTGTCCGCCACCACCAATCTTAATTTCTAGAGACGTGGACAGTAGGAAGTGAACCAAAATCCAAAATTTTAGACGACTTTTAGTCAAAGAAATTGGCCATGGCTTCGCCAAAGGCGTTATGTTTAAAATGAAATGGGACTGCTAAAACTTAAGGCTATTCTTTAGAATACTTTAGATATTAATTTAGCGAAAGCAAATTAATTTTTGTAGGTTCATTGCAGTATTCATTAGATAACTATTTTTCATCTTGTATTCCAATACATTATTCCTTTATCTGAAAATGACACTTATTCGTATCCCTTTCCTAGTTTAAACCATAATTTAAGGGCCATTATTCTTCCTAATCGACCTCTGTAGGTGGAGCCCTATTGCTAGCACCAGTTCTAATTATGTTCTTTAATTTTCCGGCTCTTGATGAACAGAAATGAAGCATTCAGCTTGGATTCTGTTCTTCGATGATACATTCAAAAATCCAATTAATCAAAGCCAGTTTATAGATTCATAATATAAAGCTAATAAACCTATTTAAGCTCTTCCAAGCTTAACATTTTCATGGCGTCTTCCATCGCCTATAATAACTGTGCCAACACTTATGAGCGTATTTCGAAATGCCGGAAGGAAACTTCTGATATGTGTTTGTCTTGGATTTGTCTGTATTTGTAATACATCATGTGCAATAAACGAATAGAAATGAGGTTCCATAGACGCTGATAGTTTTTATATTGTTGAAAACAATGTAAGAGCTGCGATAATTTCCTTTAATCAAAACATACGGTATGCATATATAAGCGTACTTCAACCAGTTTTATGAGAGGCCATCCGATCCAGTCTTGCCATTTTGAATGTATGAGCGTGATTCACAGAATTGTGTATGATTATAATTCAGTTAAAGCTTATATAGCGAGTCTTATTTAAATGAATCTCTCCCACGCATTGCCTTCAGTTGTTACTTTTGTCACTTTCCAAGTAAAGAGTTTAGTAGGATTTTGGATCACAATAGGGAGGTTCAGCAAGTCTAACCTATATGTAAACGTATCAGTATTTCTCATATACAAACATACGTTAAAAGGAAGAAAGAGGTTCAGCAAAACATGACGGGTAAAACGTAACGTAACATATCAAGCAAAATGTTTCATCTCACAATTTATTTTTTATACATAAAAATGCGATGTAATTCACAAAAACGATACGGATTGACATAGGTTTGTTTGCGGAACCTCCCTAGTATCCATATAATATACGGGAAGAGCGATTTCTATGAAAAGAGGTAGAAAAGAGGGGTTTCTTTGTCTCACATGTTCTCGGAATTTGTTCTTTTACAAACCATTTTATTCATCTGTAGAGTTCTGTCCACACTCTCTGGAGGACGTTGTATGTGGTTTGTGAAGGTATCTGGGGTGGAAATTTGATTTTGAAGCCTTTTTTAAATTGGGATCTAAACACTCTATTTATAGCCTGGGAAAGCCCTTGTGAGATACTACGTCATTTCCCATAAGCTACTACCTCCCTTCCAGGGGGACCCGACTACATGATACAGAGGAGTGGGAGAGGGTGGGGGTATTGGAGTGGGAGAGGTGAGGGAGAAGGTGTAGGAGGGGAGAGTGAAGATAAGGGAGAGGGTGCGGAAATAGGGGAGGCGGAGGGAAAGAAAAGGGGGCAGGAAAAGAGGGGAGGAAGAAGATGTAGGGGAAGGGAGAGCGGGGAGGGAGAGAAAGCGAGGAGGGGGAGCATGAGGGGAGGGAGAGGGGGGATCGGAGATGGGGTTGGGAGAGAAAAACAGGTATGAGAGACAGAAGAGGCAGAGGGAGAGGGGGAAGTGTGGGGAGAGAGGGGGACCGTCTGGAGGACGGGTACTTTGCTAGTATATATAAGAGAACACATTCAGCATCCACTCAAAATATAGATACTCGTCCTTTGTGAGACGTCTGGTAAAGTGGTCACACATTTCCCACTAGTGACATCAAAATAGTTCCTACTAGACATATATATGCCATAGCATCGATTGAGACAGTAATATGGCCTTAAATGACCAAGACCAAATGGGGTAATGAAAAATGAGAGGACAAGTTCTATGGCATCTTTGAACTTTGTTGAATTACGGAGGCACACATTTAAAAAATTACGGATTAAACTTACCTCCATCATAAACGATTTTCTCAATAGATTTTCCAGATGTATGTTATACGGGTAGCATAGAAATTGACTTGTGATATACTTGTTAATGAATGACTTTTCTGGATTACAGACATCCGAATAACGTTTAAGGTGCCACTTGTTAGAAATATAAAAATGAATGACGCTCATATGAGGTCGAATTACACTCATACATAACATCACGATTTTACACCTGAATTACGCTAATGAATCCTTTACCCTTCATTTTCACCGAAACCACACTGTATTCTCATTATCAGCGAAACCTCACCTACCACCATCTTGCATAATTATATGCGTAATTCGCGCATAGGTGTCGGCACTGTGTATAAAGGACTTGTTAAATAGTAAACCTATTTTTGTCTCCGTCAATCAGTTTCATGATTGGCACTTAGCATACAACATAACCTCGCAAAAAATATACCATCACCGTCTTAGTCGTCCAATATTGAGCCACCGTCTCTATCCATATCTTGACATATCAAAAGGGCTCGCTGGTGGAAATAGCATCCTATCATGTGAGCTCCATCTTTCACCTGTTCATGCCTCAAGTGTTGTTCTTCTGCTCTTTTTTTCTTTCTTTCTTTTTTGCTTTCAAAAATCTTCTTATAGAAAATCATATTGAATCAAAAGTTATAACTTTTTTTTCAAATGACCAAAAGCTAGTTCCTTTCTAACCAACCTACTGGTCAAGAACTATTGCCCATCATTCTGAGGTAGATGTTCAGGTCTCATTAAGAATCAATAAATGGACATGTGTATACTAAAATATATTTATTGTTATCACATTATCTCTACAACATTACCTAATACGTTATATCCCTATGTGTATTCTACTTTTCCTTAGACTGGACACGATTCATAGGTAAGAGCGATAACACGCGATATGGCTATAAGGTGTTTCCTGTCTTTGCATTGGCAATTTGTCGTATGTCGTATGGAATGCGGTCTTCTTCTTCTACTTCTTCTTCTTCTTCTTCTTCTTCTTCTTCTTCTTCTTCTTCTGCTCTTTCTTTCTTTCTTTCTTTCTTACCCATCTTCTTTTTGTTCCTTTTCCCCCTGTAAAATTCTTCTTTTCTTGAGTCGTCTATCTATCTATCTATCTATCTATCTATCTATCTATCTATCTATCTATCTATCTATCTATCTATCTATCTATCTATCTATCTAAGATATCCCCACCCTTTCAGTGAATTATTTGATTGAACTCTGGCAGTAAATTCACAGATATGTACATGTTGGTGTCGTGCGTATGGATGTATGTGTGTCAGTTTTTCATGTGAATTATGGATCATGAGCCCAATTGACGTTACTTTCAGTTTCTCTTTATGTTTTCCCTTGCACTTCAGGGACACGCAGCTCCGTTGCCATGGCAACACGGGAAGCTAGTCCAATTCGGCCCGTACTTCTTGTTACAGGTTAGATTTAAAACGAGTTGCTGCTACCAAATAAATGTTTCTTTTTTCAAAAGAAAAAAAGAAAATTTCATAATTAACTTTCTCGAGAACACCACTGCAAAAAAACTATCATCTCACGCAAACTCTCACCACCACTTTCCCATAGACATCACTTCCTCACGCTATAAAGACTTGCATATCGTAATGGCAAATGTGAATATCACGGCATTAATGATTATTAACCGTCATGGATCATTTCACTTCAAACGTCAAAAGCTGTCGAAAGAATAATATTCGCACATAGCACCGATCCGTTTAAAAATATTTGAAATGAAACATTTATATTGATTACAATCCTCTTCCCAGAGGGGCCAACATTCCTCTCCATAACCCCCGTTTATACGAAGACTTGACATGTTTATCAATATGTTGTCAACAAAATATTTGATTATGATGTAATATCACCTCCACCTATAAGTCCACCCCACACCCCGCTCCCGATGTCATTTATACACTACCTGCGCTAAAAGAACTGACACCATACCAGATGCTCCTGCCCTTCACATAGGTAGACAGTTTGATGTAACAAGTAATGCTAGACGGCATTTATATAATAATAGCCAGTGTATCTACGCACTTTTCCCATTTACTTCTCTCCACCTAGCTCTTCGCTTAATCTCTTCAATCTCTTTAATCCTCTCATGTAGATTAATATGTTATATATTATCTTCAAAAACTTAAGACTTTCCTCTTCTATGTTCTGTTCAGTACTCATTTCTCTCTATCTCTCTTTCTCTCTCTCTCTCTCTCTCTCTCTCTCTCTCTCTCTCTCTCTCTCTCTCTCTCTCTCTCTCTCTCTCTCTCTCTCTCTCTCTTATCTTAACACCACATGGCTTTATGAACTAATTAAACTCACACATACACACACTCACTCACTCTCACTCTTAGACACAACTGTATGAGATAAGTAGACGCTAAAACTCAACTTAAGTATCAGTTAATTCCAAAACTCTTGTAATTGTTGAAATACTTAAAACATAGGAAAGTCGTAATTTGTTTAGCCCAAGACCTTCTATTCAGAATCGGTAACCATATCATAATAGATAGTTATGTCGCTGCCAGAGGCTATATCTATAGTATTATAGATAGGTTGTCTTCACAGTGACCACAACTGACCACTCATCAACTGTAAATTTAATGAGGCATGCGCCATATCGACCAGTCAATTAATTGACCAGTCACCCTTACATTGCCTACTCTAATAGAGTATGGGTAGAATAGATAATTTGTTTTGGAAATGTAACATATTTTTGGCATGAGTCCTGAAATTGGATCATCTCTAAATTTAATAGGAAAGTCTGTCAAGCTTTAAAATTGGATGCTGATGACTTACTTATAAAAGTGCAATCAAGTTTGAAACGGTGACCACAACTGACCATTCATCAACTGTAAATGAGGCATGCGCCACATCGACCAGTCAGTTAATTGTCCAGTCAGCCTTACATTGCCTACTCTAATAGAGTATGGGTAGCATAGATTACTTGTTTTGGAAATGTAACATATTTTTGGCATGAGTCCTGAAATTGGATCATCTCTAAATTTAATAGGAAAGTCTGTCAAGCTTTAAAATTGGATGCTGATGACTTACTTATAAAAGTGCAATCAAGTATGAAACTATAGGATGAATCAGAAATACTTCATTTACTGATAGATGGTTTGTATTTTGGTACTATTTGGCTAAGGGATCGATGTATAGTAGTCTTAATTTCGTCTTGAATCTGTTTCATTCTCAATGGGAAAATTTGCCGAAAGTTCCAGAAATGTTAACATTCTATTTCGTCTCTTAGATGTGTGGATAAACTTATACTGTTCCTTAAAATTAAGTTTGAGCATCCTTGCATGGCTGTTCTATGTTCTTTGAACTTGTAGTCAATAATTATACCCCAGTTGTTATAAGATCCCCGTATTCATTTTCCCTATGATTCTTCCTGTGCCTTTCTCTGATGTTGTCGTCTGATTGATAGCCTCCCAAATATGTGAAGTCATAATATTCCTAACTTACTAGATGACTGCCAATATGAAAAAGCTCTTTTAGATTATAAAAAAAACATGTCTGAAGCAATATTTGTAAAAAGAATATTATCTCCAGTCAGTTTCCTAAGTTTTCTTTGACGAAAATAACTTCTTTATTATTTCTAAAATTATAAATTGTATTCTCATTATTCTTAGATTTAACAGGGAATTAAGATAGTTGGATAGAATTCATCATTGATAATATTTCTACAAAGTGCAACTGTGCATATATTATTGAATCTTATCTTTCCATTATTGACTTTATACTTTTGGTAATGCGATGCAATCTGATTGTATAATGGCTACCCTGGTATATCAAAGCTCTTAAGGAGTATGAATGTTACATTTATCTATCCAAGGTTAATGTTACATATCCAGGGTTAATTTATTAATGTTCTAATATTCTTATCTTTAGATGTATTGTACAATGCACTAAAGTTTCACTGATGATTTCAAATCCTGTAACGGAAGTCATTTTTAAAGATTTGTAGTTTACTTAATGCTGGGGGCACATATTCATGATTTCAAGGCCAATTTGGCACCTATGATTTGTCATACAATCTTGTTTCATTGGTGCACAAATCGTGCAGGTGTGCCAAATCGCACGACTAATCGTGGGGCTTGATTTTGGGGCACACATACACAATTTTGGGGCCGATTACGGCACAGGATTCCAAGTTTGAGATCGCATGATTCCTATGATGAATCATTTTGTGTTTGGTAACCCACGATTAGTTGTAGGCACCAATGGTAGGTGCACGATCAAGCGTGAGTGGGTGCCACGTCTTTCCATAGTGATGGAAAGTCGTGGGTCATTTGAACAACTGTATGTTCACTATTTTTTTATGAATTAAAAGGAATCTTTTACATGACATGGCTAGACATATTGTCTCAAGTATGTTAACATCTTGTGATTATACACTTATTTTTTCTATCTTTTTTCTCAATCGTCACAAGTTCATGATAAAAGAAATATTTTTTCTCAATCGCCTTATAATTTGAGGTGATCCACCTAGACTCACAATCTCGACCCAAATCGTGCTTCAGCTAAAATCATCATAATTTGTCATAGAACATGAAATCGTATGATTTGCAGATCATTCATATGTGTCTGCCGCTTATGCCCTGTCTACACAGCTACGAATTGGCATGTGAATTGGCCTTTGTGGCAACTCGTGCAAGTTCACACAAATTCCCATACAATTTTTTAACTAAACCGCTCCTGTGTAGGGACAGCTGCGACAACTCGCAGAATCTTACGACTAATGGCAGATGCAAAAATTGCCCTACACACTTGCAAACTCATGTGCGATTTCATGGTGTGCCAGATCGCAGGTGGAAAAATCCAGATCGCAGGTGAAAAATCCCAGTTATTGCGATTTCAAATGGAATCGCACATACTTCTGCAAGCATTCGCATGTGTGTAGGGAATTGTCGCAAGTACACCTCACAAAAATATTTTCGGTCTTCTCTCCCTCCATTTCCTTATAATTTGAAGTGATCCAATCTGCTGCAAATCCAGACCTGCAATTTCCCATGAGTTTGCAGCTGAAATCGTAAATGTGTAGGGAGTAAAACTCAAATTGCAGAGCATTATTTCTGAAATCGCACAAGCTCCTTGCTGATTCGCTCAGGATTTCTATGATTCTCAAAGGATTTCTAAGATTTCACTTGCAAATGATCGCAAGTGCCAGATTTGCACCAGTCTTTTAATTCGCAGCTGTGTAGACAGGGTATTAAGCTCATATCATGCACGAGAGTTGTCTTTACCGACAACCAACTCTATTCAATATTGAACAAACTGGTATTACCATGTTAGTAATTCCTTAATGAACTATGCCTAAACTTGATTTCATATTAATGATATGTGTTCATGATTATATCTATGTTCCAGGTGCCGTGAGTCAGTCTGCTACATCGGTAGCAAGTCCGGCGCCTGCTTTGTTGGGGCAACCGCAGGTGGCAGCACCACAATACATAGTGACTACTGGCGGGATGGGTCAGGGCGGGGTTGGCTTGCAACAGCTCCTAATACCAGTCTCTACAGGTAAACGCTCTTGTAACTTTAATTGCTCTGTGTAAGTTATAATATAAATCCATTAAATCGACATACATATGGAATGTACAGCAGGTGAAGTCTCTCCAAGGGTTATGGGTTGTAAGGGCTGAAATGCAGTGTAGCCCGAGGTCCTTCCGCCATAAACGAGACCTTTAACTCATGGAGCTACTTCGCCCAAGGTACATCCTTTAGCTATTTCACCCTGAAATAAATAGAACAGAAAGTATAGGAGTAACTAAAAGACTACCGGTGTTGTGACTGGTTCAATCTAGTTTATTAGACAGAGGTGGCGCCTCCTGTGGCGGCAGCATACACTACATTCCTCCCTGCTTAAACATTTTGTTCAGACAATTTATAAAATAATGTTTCTGAAAATGAAACAATATTATGTTGTTAGATTTACTGTCTTTGCTTTATATGCAATGTCTTTTTCTTGCTGAAAAGTCTCTGGTCTTCTTTTCACTTGTGAAAGTCTGATATTTACGATATTATAAGGTAAACAAATTCAGGGTTTAACCCAAATGTCTTGATAATAAAAATTCTAAATTACTAATAATCAGAATAGAATATAGAATCACTAATTATTTGATATCAAAGTAATAAGATGTCACTGATAGTTCTGGACTTGAATAGTTCATTTATGAGTTAGCACATAGTCATCAAGCTTTGGTGGTGGTCTACTTGTTCTTGATGATCTTCTCACTTCTGGCACTGGTGATTTTGTAACTTTCATGGGAGACACCCTTGGTGTGTCTGGAGCTTTGTCTCTAGGGATTTGGATCTCTGGAGGAGGGACAGGGACCGGAGGTTGTGGCATAGCTGTCTCTGGTTCTGTCTCCTTGAAGGCGTTGAACTTATATGGCGCTGGGTGCTGGTTGATTTCATTTAGTGGTGGAATGTTCTCATTCCTTTCATCTTCCTCGAAATCATCTGCCGTCTCACCTGACTTCAAGAGGTGATCAACATGGACATAACGGATGTTTCGTCCAACTCGAACAAGATATTGGACTGGTCCATTTCTATGGACTATTATACCTGGCACATACTTAATATCAGTTCCTCTACAGTTCTTCACTCTCACCCTCTCGTTTTTTCCAAATTCCCTGAGCTTGGGAACTCTTGTATCCCTGTACTCTTTCATCTTTTCCTGTTTTTGCTCAACCTCAGCCCTAAGGTCAGGTTTAACTAATGTTAGTCTTGTACGTACCTGCCTTTTTAGGAACAATTCAGCAGGGCTCAGTCCTGTAGATGTGTGCGGTGTGGAGCGATAAGACAGTAAAAAGCTACACAGTTTTTGCTGTGTTGTGACTCCTGGTTGGGCTTCCAAGGAATGTTTCTTTAGTGCAGTTTTTAGCGTTTGTACAGCCCTCTCTGCGGCACCATTCGATGCTGGGTGGTATGGGGCAGTTAAAGTATGTTTTACTCCATTCTTATTGAGAAATTCTTGGAACTCGTCAGCTATAAACTGAGGCCCGTTATCGCTTACAAGTTCGCGGCATAAACCATACCTTGAGAACATTTCTCTCATAACCTCTATGGTCTTCTGTGCGGTCGTCGATTTCATGAGAATAACTTCCATCCACTTTGAGTGAGCATCAACTGCTAGGAAGAACATCTCTGATTTGTACTCAGCGAAGTCGACATGGATTCTGTCCCATGGTCTTTCCGGGTACTTCCAGGGGTAGAGTGGAGATGGTGGAGGGTCATTCTTCAAAGACAGGCACACATTGCATGATTTTACCAGACTCTCAATACTTTGATCGATACCTGGATACCAAAAATAACTTCTGGCCAGTGCCTTCATTCTTACTATACCAATGTGTTCATGATGGAGTTCTTCAATCATCCTTTGTTGTAGCTTATGTGGCACTACAATTCTCATTCCCCACAACAAACATCCCTGGTCACATGAGATTTCATTTCTTCTGTTATAATATGGCAATAGTTCATCATCTTCGATGTAGTTTGGCCAACCATTTAGACTGTACTCAAGAACACGGCTGAGTGTTCGGTCTTTCTTGGTGCATCCTGATATTTCTTTTGAACTTACAGGCATATCATCTACATGAGAAAAATAGTTGACCTCAGATTCTATGTTTTCAGTAGCTCTTTCCACTGGAGCTCTGCTGAGGTAATCTGCATTACTATGATCCTCTGATCGGCGATACTGTACTTCATAATTATATGACATCAGCAACAATGCCCACCGCTGTAATCTTAGCGCAGCCAGTGTTGGCACTGCAGTCTTTGGTCCAAGTATGGTTGAAAGTGGCTTGCTATCAGTCACAAGGGTAAACTTTCTACCGTATAGATACTTGTGGAATTTCTTTATTCCATAGACAATGCCTAGAGCTTCCTTTTCTATTTGCGGATATCCTTTTTCTGCCTTAGTTAGAGATCTGGAAGCAAACGCAATAGGTCTTTCATCCTCTCCATCTAAATGCGACAGTACAGCTCCCACTCCATAGGGGCTTGCGTCACAGGCTAATATGAGCTTCCTGTGCGGATCATAGTGTGTTAACACTCTATCGCTGGTAAGGGTCTCTTTTACGATTCGGAATGCTGTCTCACAGTCTTTGTCCCAATTCCAAGGAATTTCATCTCTCAGTAGGTTATTCAGTGGTGCAAGAGTGGTGGAGAGAGACTTCAGGTATGGCCCATAATAGTTCACCATACCAAGGAAGGTACGTAGCTGTGAGACATCTTTGGGTGCTTCTGTGCCTCGAATTGCTTCCACCTTTTCTGGGAAGGGATGTCTTCCTCTCTTGTCAATTACATGACCTAGATAGCGTACCTCTGACTTCATGAAGGAACATTTCTCCCTCTTGACTCTGACATTGAACTTTTCCAAGCGTTCAAGTACCTGCTTGAGTCTCCTCAGGTGTTCTTCATCTGATGGTCCGGTTATCAATATATCGTCTATGTAGCAACAGACACCAGGAATACCTTGTAGTATTTGGTCCATGATGGACTGAAAGATGTGAGGCGCTGTTTTAATACCATAGGGTAACCGTGTCACTTCATATAGACCTTTAACAGTGTTTATCGTCAGGTATTTTTGGGATTTTTCCTCAACTCTGACTTGAGCATAAGCTTGAGATAAATCAAGTTTTGTGAATTTATCCCCATTTGCAAGTGTGGCAAAAATATCTTCGGCGGATGGTAGTACATAATGACGGTCAACCATATCAGCATTTATTGTGACCTTATAATCACCGCAGATCCTTATCTTACCATCACCCTTTGGTACAACGACAACTGGTGAAGCCCAGTCAGTTTTCTCAATTTTCCTGAGTACACCTGCTGACTCAAGTCTATTCAGCTCCTTTTTTACCTTATCTACCAATGCATAAGGAATAGGTCTGGCTTTGCAAAGTTTCGGGGGGCTTTCTTCCATATCGATGCGTGCTTCAAAGTCTTTTATTTGGCCCATGTCTGCCTTGAATACTGACTCGTATTTCTGTAATAGCCCTTGTAGGTCATCAGTTTTTACTGAGAATATATTTGCCCAGTTAAGACGAATGTTATGAAGCCAAGTACGACCTAACAGAGCAGTCCTCCTGCCCTTTGCTATAACCAATCTGAGATTTTGGCATTGGTCTCCATATTTCACGGTGACTGGTATTGAACCTAGTAGTTCCACAACATGTCCAGTATACGACTTAAGATTTATGTCTGGGTCTTCTAAAGGAATGTCACTGAAGAATTCATAGTACACATCTTCACCAATGATTGATGATCTAGATGCTGTATCAAGAATGAATGTCATATCGATGTTATTAACTGTGACAGGTATGGGTATTTCCCCACTATCTCTTTTTACTTCGTTGTCTTGTAATTCGTATAAGGAGGAGTAACTGACTTCCTCTTCTGGAAGGTACTCATCTTCTAGTTGGTTTGTCCTTCCTTGCGTCCTATACAAGTTATGACCCCGACCTTGACCACGACCTTGATAATGCCCTCGTGGCGGTCTACTACTGTATTGCTGACCTGGTAATACTTTTGTTTTGCAGGCCTTAGCTATGTGACCAACCTTCTGGCACTTGTAGCACGTTTCTTTAATGAATGGACACTCTGTGGGTTGATGAGTTCCTTGACACCTATAACAGCGTGTTTTACCATATTGTCCTCCACGGCCTCTACCTCTTGGCTTGTAGCTTCCCCGATTCTGCGCTCCTTTGTAGTTGCTCACTCGATTGACTTCCGATGTGGCTTTCATCTTTTGCGCATTCAGATGTGCTGCATCCATCGTTGTTGCCATCTCCATAGCACGCTCCCATTTCAGACCTGCACCTTCACTTAACAGTTTATTCTTAATGGCCTCGCTACGCACTCCTGCTACTAATCTGTTACGTAGTCTCTTTTCTACCTGATCGGCATCCCCAAATCCACTATGGATGCTGAGCTTTTTTAACGCAACAATAAAATCAGGTATTGACTCATTTTCTTTTTGGCATCGTGTGTCAAAGTTATAAGATTCTGCCAATTCATTTGTCCCTGACATGTAGTGAGCATTCAACAAAGTACACAGAACAGCATATGTCTTATCAGTAATAGCAGCTGGAGTACATAAAGACACCAATAGGTCCACTGCCTCAGGTCCCACTAGTGCTATCATGGCATCTACTTTGTCTGCATCTTTAATTTCGTTGATTTTCATCCAGGAATCCAACCTAATTTTGTAGTTGGCCCACTTCTCTTTCTCACTGTTAAAGTCACTCATAGCACCAATAACACTTTTAGCCATTGTTTATGCTGGGTATACCCTATAGGCTTACTGACACAGATGAATGTAATTGTCCTATCACACAGTTCAAGATATCAATGTTTAGTCAGGCAGGGTGTATTTTCCCAACAAACCTTCACTTAAATGATATCAGTCTATTTCCTCCACTTTATAACTGTTCAGTTCTTTTCACAAGTAGCCTATACAGAGTTCATAGTCATAGCATCATAAGCATGGTCAAGCAACTGGTTTCAACTTGCATATGTATCCGGCCTACAAGTCATGTGGAAGTATGATCAAATATCTACTAACAACAGTTCATTTGCACAATATTTCACAATTCAGTACTTTCCTTCTTTGTTTCCCTGCATTCCTGCTGAAAGAACTTCTCTGGTAGAGCTAGGATGCTTGGTTATTTGTGAAAAAAAATCGCGGGGGTTATCCCATCCTCGTCGCCATTGTTGTGACTGGTTCAATCTAGTTTATTAGACAGAGGTGGCGCCTCCTGTGGCGGCAGCATACACTACATTCGGGCTTATATGTGGCGAAATATTCATGTTATACACTACCTTCGCAGAACAGTGCATACAATGTTGGAGGTATAGGCAACTACAGCACCCAAGTACTCTTATCGAAAACTGAAACCTTTCTGAAGATAGTGTAGATAGGAGAGAAAGACACTGAGACCTCATGGCTCTCATCTATTTTGTCCCCATGCCCCTGATTTGATTACTATAATAATAATGTTATTCATGTATCAAATTTTAAATCATGTAATTTATGTCCATTACCTAGACTAGAATTAATCGTTTTCAAGTTTTAATCTGTGATGGGTTAGTCTTGCAAACTGTTTAGAAACCTTTAGGCTGTTCGCTGATTGTCACTTCTTCGAATTTCCAATTCGACTATGTATAGGTTTAGTAATTACATTAGCTAAATTCATTACCTCCCTCCCTGCCTCTGCTGTAGTATGTCCCAATTAAATGCTGCATGATACCTTTTCAATTGATGGGGAAATATTGGCTGGGTGAATAAAAATGCGAGCACCCAATTTATATATTACGTTATATATAGCTCCTTGTGTGAGTCATTATCCGCAATATTTGACCATAGTGCTTGGATGTATATATATAATGCTTGGCTATTATTATAGAGCTACAATACCTAACATTCATTATTGAAGCATATTAGAGTTTCTGCCCATGAGCCAGATTGTGACCTATCTTAGGCCGAGTTAATCTTCAGTAAATTTGACTCTTTTGACTATTTCCCATCAGGGGTGGGCGTAGGTACGAGTAGGTATCTCCACCTATTAATTATGTACAGCATAGTACTTTTTGAAAATTGTTTGAAATGATCACATTAGTTTACTGACTACGGTATATCAACATTGATGATATATCTATCTATTGTTATTGGGTATTTTTGAGAGAGAGGTACATATTTGTTCTCGATGAGTTTACAGGTGTATGTTATATTTTCCGTTGATAATTTAGCAAGTAAATAATGGGTTGTGTAGAATAAAACCCGGCTCGTTTTGCTCTGATTATGTTATTGCTCCTGCTGCTGCTTAGTGGTCTTGTGATGAACTATTCCTGCATGTTCTGTTCTCCCTTTCTCCCACCACTACCATGATCACAGCACAAGTACCTCAAATGATGCCCTCTGCAGGTAATGGAACGCAACAATTGCTGTCCATTCCTGTCTCACTGGCTGCGGGAGCGGGCAACCAGATCCAACTACTCACCACAGCTAACGGTCAGATCATCGCCACAAACCTCTCCAACTTGGCCGGTCTCTCCAACTTAGCAGCCCCAATAGTCCAGGCGGTGCAAGGTGGGTTTTCATTCATGCTTATTACTGTTATTAGGAGGCTAGGAATAATCAGTTATATTCATGCAGTAGTTACAAAAAAGGTAAAAAAAAATGCTATGCATTTAAAATGTTTGCCTATTTATAAATACTTAACGTATTTAATGTTACCGTAGACAGTATTAACCAGGGATGCAAGTTCTCAGATTATCAACTGAATTCAGATATATGGAAAAGTCGGCAAATGTCCCATACAATACACTAAACTGACTTATAAATTCCAAAATTTTCTCAAAATCTCATTTGACAATATTGTTGTTGGATCATCTTGTGTCACACCAACAAATGTAGGCAGTTTGAGTAGAGGTTGTACACACGCCATCGGGGAGGGATGGGATGAGACCTCTATCTAAGTGTTCTCACGGAGCCTGGAGCTAACGGAGCCGCCTATCCCTGCCGGGGGAGAGGCTGCCTCAGATCCTAACTGAAGTGAGATTCCAGATATTTCCGTTAGTCTTTAGCATTGGGTCAATGCAGCACACGGAAATCCCCGAGGTCCTTCGCTCAAGACCTCCGGGAATGGGAATCTTATACACCCCTTGGACTGACCTGGATACCCACCCCAGTTAGGGCGCACTGCCCAACACACATGGTCCTTTATGTGACATGTGCGCTACCTCCCCTTGGACCTTGGAAAATGTTCAGATTATTTTACCTTACCCGACTTGCATCCCTGATTAACTGTTGCCGTAGATGTAAAAAAACTGGGGTTGCCTGAAAAACTGCAATAGCAGAGTCTACCACATGTTCCCACTTGTAGATGAAAAATCGATGTAACTGTTGTTGATGTAGAAATAAAGTTAAATGATAACAATAATTACAATAATGTTCAGTTTGTTTTCTGGTACACTAAGAATTTTATCAACCAACCACCACAACCAATAAGCTATATATATATGCACCTTTGTATTATATAAGTAAAAAGAGAGGTATTTCGTGTACTGACCATAATTTTGCATTGTTACCAATAGGGAATGGGGTGGGTGGCGGGGCATCTTGTAATACGACAACTACACAGAGTATGACCAACAACTCTATGCACGCAACCGTAGCTGCCGTAAACCAACAGAGCGCAGCAAATCAGGCCGCAGCTCTACCTCAGCTGATCACAAATGCACAAGGTCAAATAGTCGCCATTGGCACACCCTCTGTAAAGGTACAGCTTTCTTTTACTTCATCGATGCAGTCATTATACATATAATATTATATGCTTAATGATGATATACTACGGTGACTGAAAAAAATATGACTGGAGAATATTCATGCTATAAATAATGAAAGGATAATATAATTAGAATGATGGTAAAGATACAGGGATACTGTCGAAAATATGGAGAAATCCAGGAGATGTACCCGCTATCGATTTAATAAACGTTTTCAAATCAAATCAAATCAAATCGATGATAAGTTAGTAATAGTAATAATTCTTTTATCTATATCGCCTTAATTCAAGAAAAAGATCCATCGTCACTTTTCACAAGTCACTTCTGTACAAAACTCAACTTGTGTTTTTACCGAAATTCATAATTTAATTGTCCATGATTCGCAAGATCCCTATTCCTACAATACACAGGGGAGTTTTCTGCGTTGTAAAGGCTACATTTACGATGTTTGGAATCATTTTCTCCTACTTTCATCCGAAGTTTTTTTAAAAATGGGAACATCGTTCCGAATGTTTCCAATTTACCTGCTGATTCATTACATGGCTTCCTTGTATTACAGATGTTGGCACAAACGGTGACTGTGGCTCCCAGTATATCTAGCAATTCCATGAACCATGTGGCCCTCGCTCAAACACAGACACCAACAGCGACCACAGCGGCGAGTACGCTAACTACAGCTCAGCAGCTAGCCAACCAGCTCGTCAATGCAACATCCAAAGCAGTCAACCATTCCACATCAGTAACAACGCAGGTAACAGTTTGTTTCTGTTGTTTTAATAGGGATGGCGGACAAATATTGCACGATATATCAATATAACAACTGTACGTTGACTCCAATTTGTAGTCTATCAAGTTCTATTTTAAAGGTTGCTTACAAAGGCTATCCTTTAGAATTCTTGAACAACATTCTATCAATAACCCTTGGCCTTTCATCTCTCATGGAAATATATGAAGAATTAATTCAGTTATACAATAATGTAAATGTAAAAGTTACAGCAAAAAGGTTAATTTAAATATGTGTATGTAGTACTGCTTCATGTTGGGTCATAATTAGCAACTTTTCCATGAGAAGGACATAATTCGAATAATTTGGTACAGCCTGATTATTATTTAAATGTAAAGCTTGATGTGCGCTTGAGTTGTTGCATGCTCGTTCCCTCTTTCTGCTGATACTAGTTATTGGATTTCATTAAATGAGTTCGGTCATGGTACTGTGATTCGTTTCTTTCCAGGGTGCCTCAGCGTTATCCATGACGTCTGCCAACCTGTCTACAGTACAACAAGTTCAACAAGTCGTCACAGTGGCGCCATCAACAGCCACAACAATCACATCAACGCCAAACATCAACCAATTACTCCCCAGTAGGTTTCCTGGGCATTTATTAACTGTACTACCTTTAAATTAACTTAGAGTGATTGGAATCTGACTGGAGGTAAACTATGATTAAAGTGATTGGAATCTAATTGGAGGTAAACTATAATATAATGTTATACGTTTTGAATCGTGGACCTTCTTTTAAGCCTTGTTGAATCCAGACTCAGAGATCGACTGACAGAGAACTGAAGCGGTCTACAACGATAACAGTCCTATTTCGATTGAGGAATGTATATAATATAATAATTGATGAATTGTATTATTAATCTAATTCTCGTGTTCTTTTCCCAGGTGGCACAACATCGTTACCCCCAAATATTAATCAACTATTGCCAAGTAAGTATGTCTCCTTGCAGAATATTACTTTGTCAGCATCTGAAAAGTTTGTGATTGGCAATATTGCAATTTTACTTTGATGGCTACTACAAGTCCATTTTACATGCAAACATTATCCTATCCTTCAGATACAGTGAGTAATTCATCAGAGACGACCACAGTAGACGGAATCAATCTGGATGAGATCAAGGAATTCGCAAAACAGTTTAAGATCCGACGCTTGTCCCTGGGGCTTACACAGACACAAGTAGGCCAGGCTCTCAGTGCTACAGAAGGTCCTAGCTATAGTCAAAGTGCTATCTGCAGGTGGGATAATGGTTAATAATTATAATTGTCAAATTGTTCCATTTAACATTTGAAATCTAACCACTTAATCTCCAATGGGAAAGTGATTTCATTCAAGAATCATTGTCACCCATCCCTCGTTTTAACTCAATCTGTATTACTTTCACATAGAACGCCGTATACTTGCGATGTTGATATTAAATGTTGATTATTATTATGGCGGGCAACCGTTGGACGACCTGAACTGTGCAGAAGCTGTTTAATCATATTTCTCATTTTGAAAAATAAAAGACCTCAATAATTATAGTGATCGTGGAGTCGTGTGGCCGAAGTTCGGACTCCTAATAAATAAATCTCACTTTCAAAAATGTTCGTGACCCCATTGTTTTCGCTTTCCTTTCGATACTAGTTTTTATATGTTTGTATGTTCCTAGAATCTTACATTAATGACTATGTATTATGATATGGAATATAAACGTTACCATATTGCCTTTTCTGATAGATTTGAAAAGCTAGATATCACACCCAAAAGTGCTCAGAAGATAAAGCCTGTATTAGAGCGGTGGATGGCCGAGGCAGAAGAACGCTATAAGAACGGAGTGCAGAACCTCACAGACTTCATAGGCAGCGAACCGTCAAAGAAACGCAAGCGAAGAACTTCGTTCACTCCACAAGCTCTGGAGGTGCTCAATGAGCACTTTGAAAGGAATACACATCCTTCAGGTACAGTGCAATTATGGGGGATATTTCTTTAGGGGGATATTTCTTTAAACATGTTTTTATTTAAATATGTTTGCACGCTCACCCCAGGAGGTTGTTTTTCGTTGTGCCCTGTGTAAGTTCATTTTACAAAATCAAGAAATGTGAAAAAGGGAAAATTACAGATACATGATATCAGAATATTTAAGTGATGAGTGGGATGAGATGAGTGAATGAGGTTGTGGTATTTAGTTATTATTTCCACAGAACGTATAGTTCTATGTTATTCCCTACACTTGTATCATTTACCTTGCCTCTGCATATCGACCACTGTGAACTTCATGTCTCTCCGGCATTTCTAATATCATAAATATGCTAACCATCTTGCGTTTCTTTCATAATGTAGGAGCTGAGATGACGGAATTATCAGACAAGCTGAACTACGACCGTGAAGTCATCCGAGTGTGGTTCTGCAACAAGCGACAGGCCCTCAAAAACACCATTAAAAAACTCAAGTCTTCTGGCGAGAGCTTCTCATAGCATCTCCCTGCTTCAGTCATAACTCGATAATCAACAACAACAACTACTTCTATATCTTCAGACAACTGATGATAGTGTTCCCATGGCAAAGGCCCAGCGTTGTCCATGACAACGGTGCATATACGTATACTTACATATACATATTGTATTGGATAATACAAGGAAAGCGAAACATAAGGAAATTGACAATGTATAGCCACACAATATAATCATCGGCCATGGTGGTGATAATAGTGTTCCAATGGCTACTACCTAGCGTTTCCATGGCGAAGGTGCATAAATTATTTAAGAGTATATATGAATACGCATATACAAGAAGATGAACCAGAAACTATGTATATGTATAAACATTATATACGCGAGATTGCTTGGCTTCAAAGCCAAGGCTGGACTGTAAAGTGTTAGTAACACTGTATCATACTTGGAATTGTGGTTCGTCTATTCATCACTGGCGGCAGCACTAACTAGCTTATTCTTCCACCTACTGCTCCTCATCAACTTTTGTCAAAACCCAATAACGAACCGTCTCTAGGGTGAGATCTTGGAATGGAAGCGTTCTGGTTTCTTCTCATTCAGTCCACCCTCTACTCCCAGTTGTTAAGTTCCTGTTCCACGAGGACAACAAAACCACTTGCAATGGTCGGGGTACTGTAGTGGAAAATTTGGTTGTGTGCATTTTTTTCATGAGACCTCTTTTGTTGCTGATATATCAATAATAATCAAGATTCAGTACCGCAAGAGCATTTAATTTCCTTAAAATAGACATGTTGGTTGAACCCATAGGTTCTGATGTAGTAGTCATGCACTAGTATGATGAAATATTTTGAACTCGAAACCTTTCATTGAAGTAGATTCCCCAACATGTTCCTTTCAGCCCAATTAGTGTTATTAGAGTATAATTATTATTTTTATAGAGAAATTATGGCTATATGTACGCCAATAATTGTATTATTTGTCCTTGTGATTTTATTTAGAGGGTTGACGGAGGAACTGCCCATGTCTAATGTAAGGTGTACGCCGTGGAATAGCACGGGATACACTCGTAACATTGTGAGATAATCCAATGTCCCTTAATTAGATTAGAATAAGTTACAATAATCGTTAAACATTTTGTTCCTTGTAGTTACAGGAATGAATGTTGGTATGAACAAAATCTAGAGATCCCTTTTAGATTCCCCATGGTCCTAGCAAATCTAGGTTCATAATCATGATGATGGCGTTTATGATCATCCCGAGCTAGAAATGCTATTAGATGTGCGTCAGCATTTTTTGGACTTGGTACATAAAAAGAATTAAGAACACGCATGAATGTGCTGCGGCTATTTCTAGAATTACTGCTTAGATATGAATTAAATTGCCCAGGATGGTTTGGTGTCCTAAAGGGATGCTCTATTATTCTAACTATATAGTTCTCTAGTTTTAATTCAGGAACTTCTTCACAGATTATTTGTTGTTTTGGATCCAGTTTCTTCTTCAATCGGGATTGGTGCAATATATTAATGGAATTGATTATGGTTGCAGAGACTTAGAACCCCACTACATACTACCAATGATCATTTTATAGCTATGTTGTAGCTCGCTAGAGCGGTAGTTTGTGTGAGTTAGTTGTTTTGATTGAAAACATTAAGCTACTTTATTTATCATGTTTCTATTAAAAGATCTGGAGCTTCTTCACAATATCAGGACATAATGGTTAAATAAATTGAGATGCTTTGAAATGATTAAATTTGAGCTTACCGGTTTTAAGGCAAGCATATCAACTTCACAATATCAGGCGTAGGATTCGTGTGTATTTTCTTTTGAAACATTAATTATTCCTATTTTGATTCCATGATTTAAAATGACACATACTTCTCAGTGTCTCGTTCTCTGACAAGACAGGCTTATCTAAAAGAAAACAGTATTAGTGTATATACTATATCTTTTCAACTGCAATTTAGCTGTAAGAGAACTACTGATTTTCTTCATCACGATTGAGCAAAGAATGATGGAAAATGTGCGAATATCAGGTCTGATATCATCTCTTAAATCTGTTTCATGTTTCCTTGGGTTAGTGCAAGAACAGCTGGCCGCTGCTTGACATCTTCATTCCTTTATAAACTAGTTGTCATTATGTTAAAAGAAATGGGACCTTTTCTATTTCAAAGCAGGATCTTAAGTAAACCCTCTCCCTATAATATTTGGGAGTGATTTGATACCAAAGATTTAGTATTGTCTTTATACGTGTGACCCGGTAAGTTTCTAATTGCAAAGGAGTATGTGGATCTTAGAACGGGTGAAAGTGGAGAATACATATTTAGATAGTATATGCATTTAGTTTTGCTAGGTCATTTCTACCCGTTTTAGTTTGGCTGTATGTTAAACCGTACTTTTGAGATTGTTGGGCCTCGTATGCTGAGAATGGTGTGTAAAAGTCCATTATGATATATTCTTTTGATAGTTACGTACCTTTGGATCACAGTATTTATTTTTATAGTGTTCATCTTGATAACAAGGATTATGCTAGGACAAGTTTTCTTATTCCATATTGCCTTCAGGTAGATTAAGAATCTTCTGATTAGTTTAATGTAACCCTTCTAGGTAGCTGGCCGCGTGTTTGTTTTGATTTTTGTATTCAATGTTTTGTACCTCTGATATATATTGCCTCTTCTAGGGGTGCCTTTTTATTGATATTTTTGGAGTATGAATCTAAAGATAAAATGCTTATCTGGTCTTTACGTTTCGCAAAGGAATATCTTATATTGTTTTGTCTGGTTACATTTTTCATACGTTTTGAGTGAACTTGCCTGGATTTCTGGAAATTTTTCAGAATCACTAGAAGCTTCTTTAGAATTCCAATTTTTCAATTACTTGTTCTCTCCTTCTTAAACCTTTCAAGTCAACGGTGTAAAGGAACAACTGAGTGATCTAATATTTATCTGTATTAGGTCTGTATTTATCATATTTTAATCTCTTTTTGTCTCGATGAATAATGGTGCTTTGTACTTTCCCTTTATCTAAGCATATCTTGGTGGAGCAATGTAACTGGGGAGTTGCATTACACACAACATCAGTTCAAGTCAGGAGAGTTGGTCGTTGTTTCATGCGTATGAATAGGGTCACATCTTCCCCAATACTGGATTTAAAATGGCGTTAATATAAGCCTCCCCACCTACCAACCACCCACCACCCCCATTCTGTGTATGAAATTCGCTGTGGGAGTATACAAGATATTACAAGGGTAATGGATACATAAATCAGACAAAAACCAAGACTTTTCATATTCATCTGATCATAGTATCTTAGTTCTATTTTCATCCTCTAGTCAAAGGTACTGTGAATTCCCTCAATAATTCACTCCATTTCTTCGTATTGAAACAAAAGCGAACATCATAGTTCTGACACAATGATTCCAGTACCACTAAACGGACCACTTAATTAACTAGATGTTCCTGATTTTTTTCCCCAAAACCATGCTACACATTTATTTGATATACTTCCATGCCTCCGTATGATTCTGCTGGTCCCAAATATAAGAGTTTAATTAAATTATATGTATGGTCTCAAATATTATTTAGTTATGTTTTCTGGTTCATGATTATAATCAGGAATCATTGGAAACTTGTATATCTGTAAAAAGAAATGTGTGAATATTGATAACATGGCCCTTGCTGGAGATATTGTAAAAACAGGGCATATTAGATATGTATAGCATGAATTGTTGATGTATGTAGATTGTTAGATTTATGTAATGATATTTTAATGTAAATTGCTGCTTGAGAATAAGAATAGGTACATATTTTTGGTTCTTCTCTAATAATTGCTCTTATGTATCCAGTCTCATCATCATAATTCATCCTGATCATGCTATGTTAATCTTGAAAGAAGTTCATATTTCCACCACCTATTTATTGCAGAGTCAATGTAAATCACTATAATTATCACGATTCTTATAGAAGAGTGTAAACATGTGTTCAGATTATATTTATACTAGGCAACCGCTGCCAAGGCATGATGACAAGAAAACAAAATAAAAAAAGGTCATTTATTTATTCATCACTGTACGGTAGGATATATAGATGCATTGTAAAAATCATACTAAATGAGTTAACGATTTAAGAAGTCCTGCCTCTGTTGTGAAGTAGCATAGTTACTTATGCGTGTTCAATAGGAGGTTTCACAAACCCATACCACCTTTTGCTATGGTTCCTTTATATACTTAAGTGGTCAGTTCTTAACTTTTTATAAAGGACTCAAGGCGAAATGACGACTAACGAAAAACCCTCCGCTTATCTTCAGTTTCATGAATATGATCATTTTACCTAAATTGTTCCGGCCTCATTTATTCTGATATGTGTGGCATATATTTACATTTATAATACACCACCACATACATGTATATTTTAATATCTACTCATCCAAAGTTTAAAGGGGAAATCATTATGAAAGTATAAAGACAGGGACTTGATTTTAGTCTAGGGGCAGATCAACCATAATTATGACCCACAGTGAAGGGGGATTTGTGAAACCTTCAATTGGTGTCTGAAAGGAAAAGTCCTTGTGTATATAGAAATGTATGTACCAACCTGTGTAAGGATCATGGAACCGGGGTGAGGAAAGAATTGATTTCTTTCGACGGAGAAAACTACTATTAGCTTTATACGAACCAACCATGTCCTTTATTATAATATGTAGATTTTGGAACTGACTGTTGTAGCATAAAGTAACGTACTACGCTTTAGTACATAAATGAGAATGTGTCTTGACTTACATGTGAGACATACTTTTTTTGCAGAGCTGAGACTTCGTTAACACAGTGATTATGATGCTTTGGTTTCATTTACAACACTTGGACATTGTACAGATATATTTAGAGGAAGGTACCATTAATTATAATGGGTCCCTATGTGAAAACAAATATGGGGTTCCAGCTTAAGTTGATATTTTGAGTTTGCGCTTTTCTAGATAAGTTAAAGCAAACATGCATGATTTGTCCCAAAACTTACTTTTTAAAGTAACTTATTACTTATACTTCCTTGATTAGGTATGACGTCGAAAAGGTTCTAAGCTCATTCATGTTAAAAATATTAATACAAACTAATGTTTTATTGTGAACGTCAAAATAATCTTAAATCAACATAACTTGACCCCATTAATCTATTATCTGCCTTGAAACTATATCTGGAACCCCTCAGATAAAAGTTACCATGAATCTCTACCCCATGTATTCATATTGTGCTATGAGAAACGGAAACAGTGTGACAATTGAGGTAAAAATGATAAACTTGCTTGCAGACTGAGCAAAATACATTTGTATTCTTGAGAGCGTATAGTCCATATTAATGCGTCTGGCCGTAGCTATTATACTAATTTATTGACAAAGCACTGTAACATATATCACACATGCGAAGGACTGATAATTTATTAATATGATAAATATTATTACCATTATGAGAGCATAATACTCAAGGATTTATCCCATGGTACTGAGGAAAAAGTAGTCAGTACTCATCGTGTTGAAGTCAGTTAAAATCCATTATTGTGGTTGTGTCGCGTCGAACAGACTAAGGCTAAATAATTGTAACAGTGGCGGACCCAGAGGGAAGTGAAGGGGGTTCCTGCTGCCCGCTCCAGTTACTTGTATAAAACTAACAGAATCCCTTTTATAAGCAATTGCCATTTGTTGAAATTCATGCTATTTAAACAACCATATTAAATACGAACCACTGAACGTTTCTGGTATAGGGCAGTGGTCAGCCCTCACAACCTTCTTCCACCCAACCACCCCTGGAGTTGCGTCCTTTATACCGACTATATTTTCTTTATATCGACTCTCAATGTTAAGTGTTAGATATTTGCTCATCCTTTATCTCCATAAAAGTAATTATGTACACTTGAGGACAGATTTTTTAAACTAAAATGTAATATATATGATATATATAATATGTATCTATAATAAAAGGTCGTTCATTATCATTATTATATGATATACATATACAAATGATTGTATAGCGTTTGTGATATCATTTGACATTCATTTGTATGTACTTGCCAAAGTAATGATATTGGTAATAATCATTCGTTCGTTGAGTCTCTTTCTATATATATATATGTAAGAATCAGTGTAATTGTATTCTTCTGCATCGAGATATTCCTTGTACATCTTTCTTGTATCAGTGTCCCGTTGATCACGTCGTGATGTGAGAAAATCTCTCCCTATGACTCAATATTTGTCAAGCTGCTTGTCCAACAATCATTTGTTTCATCCATAAAATTACTGTGGCATTTCAGTTATGTGAATCAGCTCTTGCAATTTATATCGACAGAAAAATGCCAACAAAGTGAAAACCAGGAACAATTATATATTTTTTGCTCGTTAGAGTAATAAATGATTCGTACATTAATGGTCTGAGTTCAAGGAAAGTCTTTAATTCTGAAGATGTTAATGGTAATATTCGAAATAACAACGCTCCTTGATGGTAATAATAGATAAAAAATGGAAGGTCAACCTCAGGAGTAGAGGTCCAGAGCATTATTATGGGGTAAATCTATTGGAAATCTCTCTATCGTGACTCTTGCAACAGTGACTCTTTCAGAAAGATATATGGTTACTCAATAGTATGAGACATCCCTTTGTCTGTTGAACATATTTAAGACGGTCGTCCCCGGTGAAAGTATCGATTATACCTATTAAAATTTAGCGAAAACTATGATAATTATTAGTCACAGAAAGGATTTTTGCCTCGAATATTGTGCTTAAGCTATATAAAAATATATCTCTTATATTTGTCGCCCAGTCATATTATATCTAGTTGCAAATGGTTTTGTTGAATAAAAGGCAACAGTCACAAGAGGGATGTCCAGTGGATAAGCTCCATATCACAGACACCGGTGTAGGATAAACCAATATGTTCAGGTGGCTATTTTAAGTCACCCACTACTCCTACTCGTAATTTACAACCCTACAATGAACCTCAAGGCCTTGTCTCTAAGGCTATTGCTGTGAGCATGTCTTGTTTTGTATCTTTGTCCAGATTTTTATATGAAAATAAAAAAGGAAATGTTATTCGTCATTAACTTGAATGATACTGGTTTTACTTGTATTAGTTACACTAATATAGAGCAGCTGTATTAGTAATACTAGAGCAAACGTACTTAGTTGGAAATTCTTTGATGAGCTATTATTGTTGCAGTTTGCGTAATAAATCTAGGAATGAATAAGACAAAATATTCGGCACGTACAGATTTATTAGAGTATAATCTAGGGAAGTGGTATTAACCGTAAACAAGGAGGACAGGGACTAGTAAGTTGGTTGTGGTTTGTGTTTATTGGGGGCCAACATGAGGCCTTTATCAAGGAGGATTTATTAGAGTATGTCTAACCTGGTCATGATTAAATCAGTGGGAAATAAGAAAGCTCTGATTTCATGAAATAGCAATATAGAGATTTCAAAATTAATTCTTCAATCTTTAAGTACAAAACATGATGAAATTGACATGGTTTGAATAAAACACGACATTAGTAACTTTTTTTTCATTTATTTCACTCGCATAATATGAAATTATGTCTTACTTGCAATAGCATAAATTGCAAGTGAGACAGCAACTGCTGGTACATTATTAAAGATGCACATTCTCAACTATTATAAAAAGTGAAACCACTGCAGCAAAGGATTTCGGCAGACCACCGAAATATATAAATGGCCTTCCATGAAGCCCTGCAGCAAAAACAACAGGGGGTAATAAAATCCTCCACAAGTTCCATTTCAGGTGACTTTCCTATGGGTAGCAACAGAATGGAACACAAAAAGTAGAAAATCTGTGGTTTTTGGTCTGTGTTAGCTGAGAATGCAGCTTTAAGATGCTTACAGGTTGATAAGTCACTTGTAAGGATAATGTGTAAATCCCATTACCACAATCATATGTACATTGATTACATACTTTGTCTTTCACATTTTCTGTATCGAATTGATACACCATCAGTTTAACTTGACATGGCTTATTAGTTTAACTTTGAAAATCGTTATGATAAAAACAAATATGATAAAATAAAATTCAGAAAACCAATAACACTCCACAGATAGGAATGAGTATATAAGGTGTGCGTTAAATACGTACCGCACCACCCAATCTGTGGCATTGAGCCATTTTTAAGCTGAGTACCTCCTTTGTGAATGTAACCCACACCACCTGTCACTTTTGCATAGATAGAACTACAAAGCCTTATCAGAGATAGCTCATGATATACAAGGTGCCACATTGAAATATGGACAATATCAGTCGTTCACTATATCACAATGCAGTACGTTTATGTCCTTGAAGAAAAGTCCAAAGAAATATATCACTATATGCTTGGTCGTATCTAGATCTTATCCTTTACTATTATAGTCTCATAATAGAGATACTTATACAAACAAAAACTGAGTTTTTAGTTTATAATTTGATGTCGACACATCCCTCCCGCAAGAGCACACAGAATATGCCTCTAATCAGCCATAATCAATCAAGACGTTCAGATGTTTAAACTTAACGTACAACAGCAGGTAGTTTAGTTTCATTGTTGGATTGTAGATACGCAGATGGAATGAAAGAAGAGCAATGTATCCGCATTTTCAATAATCATGTAAAATTGTAAATTAGTACAAACATTTTTACCTCAAATGCTTGGAAAATATATTAAAAATCTGAATGTAAAATGTGTTTAATTATTAAATATACATAATTTTTTCTAATCACATCACCAGGGCTACTCAAATAAATGTGAATGCTACAGTTAATATTGAAAAGTAAATTACCCTACTTTAGTAATTCATTAATACATTCACTATAAATCAATTCTAACCGTGCAGAACCTCGAGTACGTTCAGATTTATTTTCTGGGCAAGTAAATCTTCAAACGTTAAAATTCTCTTGTAATCTATCCGTCACTTTGTAAAATGTTTTTAAAAAATAATACTGTTCAGATAACCAGGTCACATGACAGAAATAACTATACTAAAATAGCGAGTATTTACACGTTAATCTAATACTATAATAATACAGAAGTAATTAATTAGTGGAGAACCAAATGGACTTCTCTCCTACATTCTCAACAGCAATTAGAACTACTCTAAATTATCCCTACATTGCATTAAACGGCGCGAAAGTTCTGCTTAATTGCAAGCCATAACTAGGACACATCGACGTCTAAATATGATATAGGAGAGATGCACATAAAGATCGCCCAAATCAATATTTCAACAGAATTCCTCGGAGAACTTTGACCACACATTACCGAGCTGTGGGTGTTTTAAAGGGTTTGTAGTCAGTACAAAATCCCAAGGATGGACGATGGTTATACTCCGATGAATTCATACCAATTTAGGAATAATTCCGAAAGACCCCCAACCTTTGGTTTTAAAGTTACCTCCAACGCTTCACAATGTAGATCAAAGTTCTTTACAGTCAGTACTAACACCAAATCAAAGTAAAAACCATCACATTTCATTTTAAAATGATACTAAACTAATTGACCTATTAACATGAACAGGAATTCGAATCGAATGGCAAGGTCCATCATAAAAGTACACAAAAAATTACATGAACACAAGTCGGAATTAAGAGATATTAAAAAGGTTATATCAAGTGATATCAAATAATTCTACACATCCAGATGTATTTTCCCCATTTCAAAAATATAGATATGATATAATTTCAGTAATTGTCCATAAAATAAGACTCATAACGCTAAAATACATATCAATAAAAGGCATCATTCAACATAAATTGGGATTTCATTGAGGAACTATAAAGACTTGCAAAGCCTTAGGAATGTCCTTTAAAACAGAAAAGAACTTTAAGTATTAACGAAAAACATTCGTCATGGAATGGTTACCTCGATACAATACCAGCAATGGACTAGGCAATAAATTTACTGGTCCCCGAAATAATTATCTACCCTGACCGTGAATAATTACCATGAAAAATAAAGAATATATCCTAAGTAAAGGGTCGCAAAACGGCGAAATATCTAACAGATCGGTTCTCTCGGGTTTGCAAAATCTACTTTAGAATTGCAAAAATTGAGAACTGCGGACACCCCAATAGAAAAAATATACACCTCACAATTTTGCTTCCGTCTAATACATAATTATATCTGTCATGAATAACGAATTATTTTTGTGACATACCAGGCAATAAATGACAACTAATGTGGAGCTTGCATCAACTACTACTTGTACCCAGAGTGCAGGATAAAAGACGGACAAGAGACAAGATATTTTCCTTTTTTGCTGATCAGTAAGTAACACGATTTAGAACCTATAACATGACTTTGAAACAACCATTAAATAATATGATGAGACAATCTTAAAATATATATAATACATATATATAGACATATCATACAAATTATAAGTTCGAGTCAATACAAAATATATCTCTTTATGTTCCACCGATAAGAAAATATGAGATGTTTTGACTATGAAAAAGGATGCATGTTCCAACGAATGTGGATCAAAACTAGAGTTGATGCAAGCTCCCGATTCTCCACTTGCACCCCACTAATAATATCAGTAGACATATGGATCTCGATTGACCAATTCACTAGAAACAAAATATGAATAAAAATAGATAAGTGACGTGATTTGATCAGTCAGTCATATCTGTTTTTGTGTAGCACATGTACAATTTGGGGGAAAATGAGGACGCCCAATTTCCTATAATAACTGGTATCATGGAGGTGCAAAACAAATTTCACTATGCCCCAAGCTCAACCAACGACTGTCTACTGCCTTGACCCACTACCCTAGTTGTGTATAATATTATACATGGTCCCCTGTTTGTGTCATAGAATTTGATGAGTGACCGTTTACTCCAGTCATGAAGAGCAAAAACATAGTGATCCAACTCCATACAGGCTCATATATTATATATGTGATTATAGTTTCGAACTGAAAGAATAGCAGAATGCATTCCAAAGGAGCCTGGGCATAACATGCTGAAAGCGAGGCACAAAATATGGCCCTTGGCATATCACAATGGGATAGTTGCATAATCGTAATTACAACTGTAAGTTTTGTTTGAGTAACTGTACGAAAAACATACTTAACTGTTACTTGGTGTTTACTGCAAAGTTCACCGATATTCATTATATACAAAGTGAAGTGCCACTTATACTTACGCTACAATGGAATTGTAATCTTAAAAGTCAGATAAAATAGTTTTCACCCAAAACAACCAGACTTTGCCATGTTGTGCATTACAGTAACATATATATATATATAATATATAAACTGGGACGTTCATTTAACAATTCAGTATGTTCTGTATTCATACCAATATTAAATCTCCTATCGATAATTTTATAATTCATAGTACCGCATCTTATCGGCTTACCCCACGACCTCTTTTTTCAAACTAGGCACTCATTGTTATTATATAGTATATTCTCCTTTAAAAAAAGATCTGCCCCAACCCCAAAATACAATCATTTGCCAGAACGAACACAAATTCCGAGAAAAAACACCATCTAGAAAGTCTAGCTGACTTTCTTTACATTTTTCCTTTGTCTTGCTTTACTTGGACTCTTCTTTTCTTTATCTTTGTTGTCTCCATTCTTGGACTTTGAAGAGCTTCTCTGTTGGTAGTAACCATTGTTTCTCACGTGTTTGTGTTTTCCATTGGCTTCTGTATAGCTTGGTTTTGAGGGGATGTCTTCTCTGGCTAGGATTGTTTTCGCAAGCTCGCTAAGATGGCGATGAATCCACACTGCCCCACCTGCGGCGACTAATGGACCGACCCAATAAATGATGATATGTTCAAAGGCACTTACTCCGCGACATCCAAACTCCTGATTGAGAGCGTTGGCTGGGTTCAGATACATCCCAGTCATATGCACACCTGAAATACGATTTTTTTAAATTTGATAATACAATAAATAAATATTAATGCAATAATCGGGGAACAATATCAGGTTCTGGTGTTGGGCGGACACATGGATCAACGAGTGGAGTTGGGGATGAGGGAGGTGGATTGCTTTATTTTTTCACAAATTCTTTATTCAGGTAAATTTTAAAGAACAATCTCGATCTTTCGATCGTTTTTATCATACCCTGAGTATGCTTAACTATTAATTTACGATACATCTATTATTTTTTTAGTATCTAATCTATAGACAAATCATAAAAATTACAAGTTCGGTCAATACAAAATATATCTCTTTATGTTCCACTGATAAGAAAATATGAGACTATGAAAAAGGATGCATGTTCCAACGAATGTGGATCAAAACTAGAGTTGCCGATTCTCCACTTGCACCCCAATAATAATATCAGTAGACATATGAATCTCGATCGATTGATCAATTCACCATATATACAAAAATTTGTCCTAACTGAGATGGTGGTTGTGCTAATTAAGACTTAGATGCAGCCGTATAGGCCGAGTTCAATGCACCACAGTGAATAAAACCACCATGTAGGAGTGGTTTTATGATTACTGTGTTGTCTTTGATCTCGGCATATACGGCGGCATCTAAGGCTTTTAGCATACAAAGGGCGGTTTCACTATCAAGGCAATAAAATACAAATTGAGCAATCAAGGTTGACCACCCCTCCTGTGAGTCATTAGGGGTGACCACCACTCCTGGCAGACAACCCCCACCCCTTAGTTGGCATATATCTACATTTCCATCCTGGAGGTTACACCTGCATTTGTTTTGTTTTCTGTTGGAATTTCATTTCCACTTTCACAAGGATATAAAGTGACCTTAGCATACAGCAGGCCTATTCATTTAAGCTTATAACTCTTATACATACATCTCTTGATTTTTATTTGGCAAATATCTGACATACAATTTAAGTTTGAAATCTCATATATGTAAGGATTATCATATTTAGTTTATCATATTTAGTCCCAGTAGGTTTTACTTTTCTAAGTTAAAGATATTTGAAAAGAGCACAAAACTCATACATGAGAGAGACACAGAGAGATTAGATTTTAGAACATTAGATTCTAGTTTTTACCCCCAAATACCCAATAATGGACGTAGAATTACCAATCAAAGACCCAAATTCTTGTTAAGTTTGACACAGCCCATTTACACAGGAATTCCCAGAGTATTCATAGAATTTAAAAAAATAAATAATGATAGAGTGGAAGAGCTCAAAAACAGCTAATCAGATTACCAGATAGAAAGGAACTGAGAGGGAACACATGAGGGTCATAAAAGATCATTTGTATTATTCAAAACATATTCATAAATAATCTTATATATGAGCTACAATATTGGAAAAAGCATGAAAATGTTAGTGAGTTTAAGCACCATGCATCTAGAACCATTTTGATTGGTTTTGTTAAAGATTTAGCCAAAAAATAAAACTGACTGGTGGAGATATCCAACACCAGGAGGGTCGTAAAAAGCCATAAAGCCAATGGGGGAGAAGGCTTGGCAAGATGAGAGGGGCATGTGTGGCCTGATTTCCCCAGTCAAATCTCATGAAAGTCGTACAACATTGCTTTAAAGAATTTGTATATTTTCCTACAAAAACGCCCAGAATTACATCAAATTTGTGATAAAATTGCAATCAAACATGTCAGCGCCAATGATAGTAACATGTAGTATACTAATTCAAGTATTTTTAACTAAAATTAGCAATCCCTGAGAATGTGTATTCCCATGAGCAATGTACACATGTCATGAGGTTTTGCCAAATGGGTCTCCAAGAAGGATGCTGTTGTCTATAGAAACTGCCATGCACAAAAAAAACTGTGGTGCATGGCTAATAAAAATTCCTCCAGTTACCACATGGGGCTGTGAACCACCGGATTTATCCTCACCGTTTTAATGAGAAAATAACGAGAAAACCGCCCTGCCGTATGCTAAAGACACGTAATGATGAGATGGTTGGATAGATGATTGTTATACAGACTATTATTGTACACATAAAACGTCAGCGTGGTGAGTGACTGAATCTGGTTTACTTTTTAATTTGTAGCATACGTAAATCAGGATTTACATCGTGTTATCTGTTCAGTATTCTTCCTGTCATGCCCTAATAACAATTATTTATTGCACTAAGTCTAAAGGGAAGCTATACCCTACACTTTCCGTCCAGTCGCAGCAGTTCTAAAATGTGCATATCAATAGGAAGCTATACGCTTGTTGATAGGGGAGGCTTATTTTTCGATGATAGATTATGGGTCACTTTTTACGTAAATAATTGGCCATTGTGTACATTTTCTATTGGATCACTTTTCAATATGGCATTGCCTTTGATAGCCCAGTCAGGGTCAGCGCCCTGTCCCAGCAAGCATATGAATATCAGATCTGTAATGTACATTTAAGTTTAGACAGAGGATTGTAATTAGGCAGAAGCTTTTAATTAAGCCTTATTATCATAATATATCTATACATTTGATATGAAACAACGTATCTAGAGAGCTATGTCGCAAGCGTATACCTCTGAGTGTTATACGCAAACCCCACCACCTGAAGTGAACCACTGAAAATACTTTAGGAAAAGTCCATAAAAATGTCTTTAAAACGTTCCTTTTTAGATTATTCGTTGGCTTCACTCGCTTAGAATGTCAGATTCGTTGGTACGTATTTCGTTTCCCATTCAAACAAATTTACATATTATGTGAGTGTGTGGGAGCGGGGGAAAGCTGTCATGATAGTATATGAGTGGTTCATACCCACGCAGTGTGAGATAGCACATGTTGGAGATCAATATTCAATACTTAACACAGATGTATAAGTGACAGTACACATATATACAACGGTAACAAATCAGTAGATATGATTACCAAGTACCAGAAGGTTGCTGTTGAAACTAAAAGTCGTTAGGATTGAGTTCCAATCACAGTTATATCCAAGGAATCAAACATTCTTCATATAATTAATTAATATCTAAAAATGGAACTGAAGTATTGAATAATGGAATTCCTTCTCAATTGCTCTCTCTTTACTGCACTGTACTATATATATTTGTCTGTGATGTTTAAATTTCTACATGTACCGGGTACATTATTTATTACAATTGTAACATACTCGGAAGAGCTGTGTCTATCCAGGGAGGTATATACAAGGGAGTAGCAACGAATCATTGACTGAACCAAAATATCCGCATGCCAGGTGACACGGGGTATTGTTGTCAGCAATAGTATCACATATAGCCCAGGTAGTTTGATTGCCCTTTACCATAGAAGAGCATACTAGTGATGCACTAATAAATAGTTGGCACTAGTAGTAGTAGTGGCATTACTTTCAACTATATGCCACCCGCGCATATTATTCGTTGCTACTCCCTTGTATATACCTCCCTGGTCTATCATAGAGTGTGGAACCATTATTTTCCTGCCCATTATAATTTGTATAACAAAAACTTTCTCTCCATCATACAGAAATGAATTCATAACTAAAGATAAATTGTGCCAAATCTCCTTAATTAAAAATAGTAGAGCGTTTGCCATAGACATCTAGGACCTGTTCTCATAAAGAAAAGATAGTATCATAATATCCCCACTACAGGAATCGGTAGAGGACCACCCATGATAACTTAACAAGAGTCAACTAAATGGTATTTTGAAGTGATAAGTCAGACGCAAGTCGTACAGTACTTCGCAATACAAACATTTAAAATTTAAGAATAAGACCTGCCAGTGGGAACCAGACACAAGTAATACAGTATTTCGCAATACAAACATTTAGAATTAAAGAAAAAGACCTACCAGCCAGAACCATGAAGACGCTGATGCAGACCTTGGTGGTAGTTTCACAGACATCAAAGGGAGTGAAGATTGTGAGAGCCAACAATGTCTCAACCAGTGTGCCTCCAAACTCTATGGCTAGTCCAACAGGTGAGGGCACGGAGAGCCCTGCATTGCAGTGCAACACACGATACCTCTGTCCATGTCCATCAGTAAGACCCAAGTACCAGAATCCCCTGGCCCACCTGTAGCTTATCAACCCCCCTGCCAACTGCAAGGCAATCCTTAGGGTAGTTCTGCTCAGACCTTGACCACCTTTCATGTAATCAATCATGTTACCACATGGATTACCTTTGCCGTCTTGAATGGTATAAGCTCCCCACATGGACAGGCTGAAGAGGATGAGGCTGTAGCCCATATTTCCGTAGTGGTTTCTGATCATGACATTTTCCAAGCTACAAGCGCAGACTTGGAATGTTGTAATCATATCTGCCAGGAAGGGCTGGAGGGATTTGGGACTCACATTTCTGTTGATGATTCGGAGGAGGCGTCCGAAGATTATGGTTGTGGTGTAGTAGCATAACGAGACAGCCAGGGGAAATTCATTGGAACTTAAAGCCTTGTCTTTTCCAAACAGCACTTCCCAAAACCTTTCGGTGGATACCTGATAAGAAAAAAATATATATTACAGTACCGGTACTTGACACATTGACAATTTTTCAAAGCCATTTTGAACTCGAGAATACAAAATCAATTCTTCACCTGTTCTGACATACCGGTAGAGTCAATGAGAAAGAGTTTTGATTTATTTTCCTTTTTGATTTATTTTCCTTTACTGTAGCAATTCTATTGTAAATGAGGGACCTTAAGTCCGCATGAAAATTTCAAGTATCGAGTAAAAAAAAAATATCTAGACGAGGCGTCACAATCCCGCGGCTCAGGCCGTGGCCTACTTTTTAGCCTTTCATGAGTGACATCAGACCCTTCCGGTTCAGCAAGGACCATGTATGGGAGTCAGGCAATATCGACCTGTTTGCATAGAAAACAAGTTGCAGGCCCCAAACCAGTGACTGATTCTTGTAGATATGGATCCCCTAGACAGGATTATGAAGAAAAATCTTAGCTAACTTACAAATTCTATTACCTGTAGTACATTTTCTATTAAAGACTCACTCGGCATGAGTCACCCTAGGCGTATGACTCCTGGAATGAAGGAGTGCACTCCCGACTACCGCTGATAGCAACGAGGCAAAGCGCTGGACTCCAGACCTGAGGGTTGGGAGTTCAAGGCTCGTCGTATGCACAGATTTTTATTTTTTCAACCTCTACTTGTTGGGCCGTGTAGAGCT
The DNA here is from genome assembly GCA_942159475.1 of Sthenelais limicola. NCBI lineage: Eukaryota > Metazoa > Annelida > Polychaeta > Phyllodocida > Sigalionidae > Sthenelais > Sthenelais limicola. The sequence continues at coordinate 76,955,073 of OW804096.1, read as the reverse complement.
GTATAGTCAGCCTACACGGCCGGGACGGGACAGGTGGGGGGACGGGACGGTGGGTGGCTTTTGCAATGGGTCAGATCGGGGAATACTTGTCATTTGAAAAACAAAATATCCATAATAATGTTGAAGAACAATCATAATCGTCACCCCAAGACGCAACTCGCAGCCGCTACACACTGGTCCAACTTTTGATCAAGCAAAAGACCTTTATTTTAACTCCAACTAGTGGTTAAATACCCCCAGGCCCCTTACCAATCAGAACCAATTTAGCAGCTGACCACGATTTATTATTAGACCATGATAAGGTAGAGGTGGGCGTGGTTCATCGATGCAGCCTAGAACAGAGTACTAAATATTGCTAGAATATTGTTAAAAGGTTCTAAAATAATACATGATAGATATATACGGGTTAACTTGACGAGGTAGAATAAAACCATTAAAAGAGAGATGGGATCAACCCCCATATATATGACTAGGAAAGGACCCGTCCTCCGGACGGTCAACCTCTCTCCCCACACTTCCCCCTCTCTCTTGTTTCCCTCCTCCTCTTCTCTGTCTTTTATATCTGTTTTTCTCTCCCAACCCCATCTCTGATTTCTCCCCTCTCCCTCCCCTCTTCCTCATGCTGCCCCTCCCCTCTCTCCCTTCCCCTACATCCTCTCCCTCAAGAGAGATGGGATCAACCCCCATATATATGACTAGGAAAGGACCCGTCCTCCGGACGGTCAACCTCTCTCCCCACACTTCCCCCTCTCTCTTGTTTCCCTCCTCCTCTTCTGTCTTTCATACCTGTTCTTCTCTCCCAACCCCATCTCCGATTCCCCCCCCCCTCTCCCTCATGCTCCCCCTCTCCTCTCTCCCTTCCCCTACATCCTTTTCCGAGCCTCTTTCCCCCTGTTCTTTCCCTCTCCCTCGATCCCCCTCTCCTATTCCCCCACCCTCCCTTTTCTTAACTCTCCCCCTCCTACACCCTCTCCATCCCCTCCCTCTCTCCAATACCCCCACCCTCTCCCTCCCCTCTTCTTCACTCTCCCACTCCTCTGCACGTAGTTAGGTCCCCCTGAAAGGTTGTGGGAAATGACGTAGTGTCTCACAGGGGCTTTCCCAGGCTATAAATAGAGTGTAGAGACCCCAATTTAAAAAAGGCTTCAAAATCACATTTTCACCCCAGATACCTTCACAAACCACATATAATATCCTCCAGACAGGGTCAACCTGTAGAGACCAACAAAGTAGATGGGGAGACCCCAGATTCCGAGAACATGTGACAAAAAGAAACCCCTCTTTTCGTAGAAATCGCTCTACCCGTATATTATATGGATAATGGCATATATATATATATGCTAGGTAAGGATACACCAGAGCTATATAATTAATAGCTCTGGATACACTCATTATTATAGAAATCTGGGTCAACACGGGGCTCCCATTGCCCCCAGCCCCCCTCCCCCCCGCCTTAGGTTACATATCACAACCTTTACTCTTTAGGCTTTAATTTCAACATTAGTAAGGGGCTGTCCATAAACCTTTACTCTTTAGGCTTTAATTTTAACATTAGTAAGGGGCTGTCGATAAATTATGTAATGCTTTTTTGCCTCAAAATTTAGACCCCCCCCCCACTCCCATGGAGTTTGTAACCAATGTTATACCTATGGCATAGCCTATGCCATGGCTATGGGATCGTAACGCATGGTCGGACACCCCCACCCGGCCCAGCCTCCTCCAGCGTTACGTAATTTATGGACGGCCCCAAAATAAAGTTTGTTATACTATAAAGTGATCCTCTCTAGTAAATCGTAAAATATTGCTTAGCCTTAGGCCTTTCTGTGCATTTAAATTTCAATGTCTAGAGTATGTGTGGCACCAGGAATCGGAAGGATATCGTCACAACAGGAGAAGTCTTGGGCTATTTACTTTACTAAACATTGAATTATTTGTACATTGACATTGCCCACCATCCCGCCCACCTCCCTCCTATGGCGTCTCCCGACGCCTTCCAAATCGTTTCGTTTCTTAGCTTTAATCTCCGCATCGCGATCGGCGCTGTGGATTCCCTGCTGCTATGACGTCATTACATGGGCCTCGTTCTGGGTAGGGTTCCGGTGGGGAATCCCCGCGACTATGACGTCATTACACGAACGTACCGAGTATTCGTACGGCCGAGGAGGGTTAAGGCTTAAGCACTGGACATCGCTAGACATGCGTTGGGAAATCAGGGTATGTGCATTACAAGTATAGTAAAGACCATATGAACCCAGACGTTTTACTTCGCAAACATGTGAAGGATGGCCAATCCGTACTTGGTTTCTCCCATGGACGGCGAAAACATAGGTAGTTGGGTGAGCGAGATGGATTTTCTAGACTATAAAATAGCCCCCGGGTGGGCGGGGTGCGTTATGACGTCATGGTAAATGCAGGCATTGCTTTGCTCTGCCACTAGCACCTCCTCGTCAAGACCTTAGGCTTAGTTTTTACAATTGAGATCTCCCATAAAGAATTAAACAACACTCAACAATAATAGATGTGCCTGATCTAAAATAAGTATGGGAAACTGTTTCTTCAATTTACTTTTTCTGAATAAACCTGTAACCTCAGTTATTTGCTTAATTACAGTAATATTTAAAATTAAATGAAGAAAACAGACAAACCAGAATTTGTGATGCCATTTTGCTGCTGGAGTTTCAAAACCTGAGTCCTGACGGTGGCCACTTGTTGATTCCTTGTAAGCTGTAAGTGGTTGTAATGTGTAGGCCTATAATACTAGTGCCAAGTGACTGTTCTTCGCAGCGGCAGAGCAGGGCCTTGGACCTTGCCCTTGGTATTGGTACTAGTGGTTGGACTAGGAAGCTCCACAACACTTCTAAGTTTGATAATTTCTCGCTTTGTAAGTCAGTAAGAAAATCTCAACCGTCAGGACTCAGGTGGTTACCATGCATGGCCCCAGATAAATGGTGTAGGTTGTTCTAACTGGTATGGCTATGCATATCTGTAGCGGCTAGTAAGCCTAAGTTCCTCATCCAAGCCCAAGGTCCCCTGTGTAGGAGCCCTTTTATCAACTACCAACCCTGGATCCACTTGTGAGACATCCGTACGCACCACACCACACGGCCTCCGCCTCCTACTTTCGCGTTTTGCGCCGCGTGGAGATACCAGTTACAACTATTCGGTGGATGGCAACTTTTACCTTCTTAATATAGGTCTCGCGTTCACATTTTAAAAACTCTCCGTTTCTGTTAGATATTCTTCTTGACATAACACAATTCTAATCAAGAGTATAGCCATCATAATTATTATTGATAAGATGATAATACTGAATTTATTGGAACATTCTTGAGCGTTTTGTGAGACTTTGATTTGAGAAATTGATGTCTGATATTCCCGCTAGGCGGCGAGACTGGTTTCCATAGATCGCGATTGTTTTTGGAACGTGAACGTCCGACTCGTCCTTGTGATCCACCTTTATCCTTCTCCAGTCGACCGTCTGATCATGGCGGCCCTTTCAAATTTAGCCAAGGTGTCAAGGCTTGTGAATAGGCGGCTATTTCATTCTGCCGCCTGTTTAATGAGACCGGTTGCTGGAACCGACCCGGTGGCTAAGCCTGAAGGCCGTCAGACGGTGACCATGATACCCGGGGATGGAGTCGGACCCGAGATTATGTCAGATGTGAAAGATGTCTTCTCAGCTGCAGGTGGGTGATAGATGCTTTTTGAAACTAAAATTGATGAATGTATTTTTGGACAAATCTGAGCCTTCAACTTCGCCTCGGGTGTATCTACCACACAGTGTACCAGCACCACCACAATGTCGATCATTAATCCTTCGACTGGTCTAATCTAAATCTAAGACTTTTAAGTGTATGACTCTTGAGTTTGACAGTGACTGTGGGGTGGAGCCCGCCTGTTCTGAGATTGATTGAATTCCGTATTTCTCAAAGTGAAAGATTGGTTCCTAGTTTCTAATAACCCAGGGCTTCTAATGAGTGACACCGGGGAGTGACATTGCCTTGAATGAAATGTGGATTATATATGACAGTTGTGATGTTTTAACAATAGTTTTCACATTTAATATTAAAATTTATTAATTAATTAATTAAGTGACGTAGGCCCTACGACTACGTTAAATTTCCACTCGGCTATATCTAGACTATACAATATAATTATTATGACTTAGACTGTATCCGTTCCCTTGCTCCCAGAGGGGGATCGGGGAATCAAGGCCAGTTAAGTAGCAGGCTAGTGTGGTAACTGTATTACACACCAGAGGGTAGTAGGGTAAAGAAAAGTTAAAGTTAATGAAGTTAAATATCATTGGCCATAACTAAGACATGCCTACCCTTTGTGTGTTTTCCTTTAAACTTGAATAAAACTAATTAACATATCGAAGCTTAGTCTTGTTGGAACATTGTTTTTCTTTTACACAACACTTCAATGACTTGAGATGCATGTCATATAATTATAAATGTGTACACACTGTCACCAGAATGTGTCTCGTTCAGTGTACGTACTATTTCACATTTACAGTTTGTATTCTTTGTAACCAGGGCTAGAGCTCTCGTCCCATTTCACTGTGGAACTGGACACTAAACATATGAGTCTATCCACCAAACCTTCGTCATAAGGTTTTTGTTCCATAGTAATGTTATTTTTGTGTATGCAAATGCAATATTAGCATAAATGTATTCCCCTCTTCAAGAGCTGTCGATGGTATACCACTTTTATATGTGTAGTACAAAAAATGGCTTCTTTAATGTAGATAATTTGTATTTTTTAGGCATAAGTTGCTTTAAAAATCCGACTTCATCATTTTTGAATGCATATAGAATAAACAATATGGCTGCATATTATTAATTTTAATACATAATAATATGTGAAAATACATCAAAAATAATTTCTTAAAAAACAAATCTTGATTATAACACCCTCAGGATTTGTAGATTCAGAATTTGTTGTGGGGTAGGAAGATGTAAGCGACCGTGCTACAACTATATAAAATATTGTTTTAAATACAATAACATGAATTTTGCATTTGGCAAAGATGTTGAAAAGTAGAATTTTAAATCGTTTTGGTTATGCAGAAAAATGTTTTGATATTCATTGGATATCTTTGATGTAGCATCATGTTGATTGCCTAAAAAAATAGCATGGGCACATTTTAATGTAAGCGACCGTGTCATATATGAACGATCATATTTGTCCTCCATTTATTTCCTTAAAGAAACCTTTTAGTGAAAATATGTCCCCCTTAATAAGGAGTATATACAACATTTTCATATTTCTAAAAGAGGCCAGATTTTCCTCATATTCAATATTGATTTGTACATGTAAGCGACCGTGTACTGTAAGCGACCGTGGGGACAAATTCAATTGGATTCGTATTTATAACACTTAGCCAGTAGTTAAATAAAATATATACATGTTTTATCTTCGAATCATAAAATATGGATTTTGGGCTTTCAGGAGTAGTTTACTCCAACAGAATCGGTCCAGTGGTTCTCTATGTATGGTTGATCTGAATAGGTCACTAATATTCTCTATTTCTCAGTCAATTCTGTGATATAAATCTTTTTGAAAATTATTCATTTGGTCCGATTCTGTTGGAATAAACTTTTCCTGGATACCCAAAATCCATATTTTATGATTCAAAGATGATTTGACATGGATAGAAATACTGCACAATCCGTCTCTAGCTCAGCATTGTTTCATGCAGTAGAATAGGAAACATAAATGGCCCAGTAATGGTTGAAATGTAAGCGACCGTGCTACACACTTTATTCATCCTTAACTTTAAAATATTTCGAATATTATCATTATTTGATTTGATTTGCATCAAACATTATTTGTCCTGTTAAATGAAGCAGACAGAATAATAATATGCAAAGCATATGATTAAAGATCTTATTTAGAAACAAACATGTCATTATGCTTAAAAAATGAAGCAAAATACCTTTACATGCAAATACCTCTAACTCTTAGAAAAACTTGTTTTTTCCTTTGAAAAAAATTGCATTGTTATCAGTAGTATGTATCTAATATTACTATATAATAAACTAGCATAAAAAGCGTGTAAATATTGCTACAATGATGTTCAAGGAATTAATGATATATGCACACGGTCGCTTACATGGTTACTGAAGTTCCCAGATTCAAAATATCATAGGATTACTGATTTTCAAGATTAGTTTCCCAATTTTCACATAAATGTCGCCCAAGACGTTGGTTATATTGCATAAAAAATTTAAGATGAAATAAGCACTTTTAAATTTTGCATGTTTTGAAGTCATATGACGAAAGATTGGTGGATAGACTCATATAATGTCTTGTGTTTGTACTTTTCTCGAACATGCAGATTGATATCAATTCAGTGGTTTAAAAAAATACTAATATGTATCTTCTTTTTTTTGTAGGTGTTCCAGTAGATTTCGAGGAGGTATTCGCGAGTGAGGTTCAGTCTAAACAGAGCGTGTCTGTCGAGGAAGTTGCTGAATCATGTAGGAAAAACCGGGTCTGTCTCAAAGGCATCATTTCGACCCCTCTCAATTTCGAAGGAGGGATTTTACAGACTCTAAACATGAAAATAAGAAGAGAGCTTGACTTGTTTGCCAATGTTGTCAAAGTCCAAAGCTTGCCTGGTATTGAGACTCGCCACAAGAATTTGGATTTTGTTATCATCCGTGAGCAAACAGAGGGAGAATACAGTGCTCTCGAACATGAAAGTGTCCCAGGGGTTGTGGAATCACTCAAAATTATCACTCGCGCAAATTCTACACGTATTGCAAAATTCGCCTTTGATTATGCTACAAAACATGGAAGATCCAAGGTCACTGCCGTCCACAAAGCAAACATAATGAAACTCGCAGATGGACTCTTTTTGGAAACCTGCACAGAAGTTGCCAAGCTCTACCCCAAGATCGAATTTGAGAATATGATCGTCGACAACTGCTGTATGCAATTGGTGTCCAACCCTTACCAGTTTGACGTCATGGTTATGCCAAATCTCTATGGCAACATTGTTGACAACCTGGCGGCGGGGTTGGTAGGTGGTGCTGGTATCGTGCCCGGGGAGAGTTACAGCTCTGAGGTGGCTGTGTTTGAGCAGGGAGCTCGCCACTCATTTGCTGGTAGCGCGGGCAGGGATGAGGCTAATCCTACTGCGCTCATTATAAGTGCCTCCAATATGCTCAAACATCTCCACCTTGAGCACCACTGCACTCTCATCCAGAACGCCCTCTACAAAACTATCAAAGCTGGCAAAGTACACACTCGCGACATGGGGGGATACGCCACTAGAACAGAATTCACTACCGCTGTCATCAGAAACATTCAGGATAGCTTGAAGTAAAAATAGCATTATTTAATCGCGAACATCTTCAAATTCTCTACCAAATTAGAAACTAGAAATTTTCCTCAAAAAACGTTTCTTCTTTACCCGTTTTACATGTTGTCCTGCCAAATGATGTGATATACCTTTATATATATTGAAACGAAGTCAATCAAAATATATCTCCTTTTACATATAATACTCTGAGAATCCATAATAATACTGTGTCAGTGATGTAGTCATAATAATAGATATACAGATATTTTTTCTCTCAGCTTGTTATGTACGGTACTTGTATGGAATATTCTGTGACATTTCTTGTTGTTGGACATGAGCACTTTTTAGTGCTTTGGGCCAGTAAAAGAACCCCAGTTATCTATTTATGCTCTGCTTTTTGAGTTAATATTAATAACTATGATACATGAATGAATGATGTTATCTCATCTCCCCATAAACATGTAATAAACATCTGTTATACAACGTCTATTCTGCACTTTTTAGTGCTTTGGGCCAGTAAAAAAAACCAAACCCAGTCATCTATTTATGCTCTGCTTTTTGAGTTAATGTTAATAACTATGATACATGAATGATGTTATCTCATCTCCCCATAAACATGTAATAAACATCTGTTATTGAACGTCTATTCTGGATATCTTTATCGAATTCCACTGAAGAAATGATTCCGCGCGCATCTTTATTTCCGCTGTCCATTAAATACCGTAGCCATAATAATCTAAAATATTAATAAAAATATACCGTAGCCATAAGCCCTTTTTATACTGTAATACCTCTCTCCTGGTATTATTTACACCTGTAAGAAATTCAAGGCGCAAATCACGCTCATGACGTTTCCCATCACATTAATTTTCCTGAAAGATAGTAGCCCTATATGACTATTTTAGTATCTTTGATAGTATAGCCTCTGCGGGCTGCATTTTTATTTTCACGCTTTTCACAGCTACAATCTTTCACTAGGAGAATTGTGCTGAGGTTCAACATTCCTTAAAGAAATTAATAAGGATCGAGTTTAAGTGGACTGGTTATACAATTGTCAATTGCATCCCCGGGGTCATGGGGAATGTCCTGGAGCATTTTGGGAAAGTCATAAAAACCCACCCCAGGGCAAGAAACTGTTAAATACCCGACCCCATTGGGCGCACCTAGTTGTGAAAATCCTTTATTTCTGCTCCCTTCCACCTCAACCTGAAATAAATGCCCTGGCAGACATTCCCCACCAATAAGGACCACCTCCAATTGTCCCTATGTTAATGTTGTGGAAATCTAATGGAGGTATGTGTTGCAAAATTTGGCATGAGGTGGCAGCACGTTGAAGCCAAAGAACCAGTAAGTGTCCACCATGTAGCGCTCTCTGACAGGGTGCTGACCATTAAACGGGGTTCGTACAGCGCCTTGAAGGTCCTTAAATTTTATTTTAATGTTCCAAGGCCTTGAAAGTATTTGAATTTTGCCTTGAAAAGTTTTGACAATTGTACGCCAGGCATCCATGCAAAACTGACTGTTCACAGAAGCCATTTTGGGGGGAGAAATCGAAGCATTATACCGGTTGTAAAAATATTAAAATCACTTCTGTATCCAATATGTTTTGTTTTTCTTAAGTCTCTGAAAAACTGCATCGCCTGCTGGTCTTAAAAGTTCTCAAAAGGTACTGGAGTACGAACCCTAATTAAATGACCCTTTCTCCACTGGAGAAACCAATATTGAGTTGGATGGTGGAAGTAAAAAGAATCATAAGATATAGGCCTGCGGTACAAACATGCAGGCATGTTAATCATGTTTAATGGGTCTTTTTAATATTTGTTTAGGGTCTTGTTGATATCTTGGGAATGTGGGTGCATAATTTCACCTTGTAATCTTTAATCTGCACAAGTCTTGATTAGATCCACTATGGACGCTGGATGCTCACCAACACTGATAAAATTGCCTCATCTTTAATCTTACAATCATTTACTTGCTATTAATCACCATGATCTTTGATAGGTTGATGGGTGTCATCATGTCATGTCATCATATCTTGAATATAAAGGACAGATTGACAGAACATTTTATTTCTTCCAGTATTCAATTTATTTTCACCACAGGAGACTCACAAGAGGTTTCAGGCGCACCCCAAATCATTTTAGTCCATTTTTCTGTATATTACTTTCTTTTTACATCCACCAGTCACCAAGGACCGGGAATCGCCTGAGACCAGACAAAATACAGAATCACCCAGAGGCTCTCAAGCCTAATATCAATTTCCAGACAAAGAGCCAAGAAAAAATAAAAATAAATTTTAACGGCAAAGCGGCTGATGCCAGACGCAGAACACATCTGCGGGATGAAATAATGAGAAAATACCAATTATTCATAGGTTACCTGAGATATTATCAGAGCTGACTTTGATTTGAGTGGTTGGAGAGAGTGTGAATCATTTTCCTCGCTTTCAACTTTTTTTTCTTTCCTGCCAATATCGCGATCATACACCCAGTGACTTGAGCCCATGACGAACGCTCGGATGAGTTCGCTGGTTTTAAATTCCAGACCAGCCCGAATCCAGGGGTTTGCACCCTCGATGACCCCAGATAATTCCCCCCGGGAGAAAAGTGAATTTTTTTATTCACCTTTTCCATTCTTGGATCAGACATCCGACGACCGAGAGGAAAGCTTGCGATCAATTATTCATTTATAAACAATCGCTTTAAAATGAGAATTCGGATTGAAAATATTCAGCTTCTTTGATTTAATTGTCCCGGGAAAACGCAACCTCAGATCTAAGGGCATTGAATCCCACAATTAAAAGTTCAAGTTAATCCGACGACTGGATACAGCCATGTGGTCGAAACAACCATCTTTTAGGGCATACTCTTTTAAGCCCACATAACTAAGTTTATCATATAGCCCCCTTCGAACAAAACAAGCAAATGCCTTAACTCGTTATCCATTCGGAAAACCATGCTGTCAATTGTGGCCATTCTCACAAAACTAATCAACCCCTTCATGCAGATGAGATCCAAATGGATAAAGGTTTAGATAAACACTTCTTATTTTTCATACATTTTTATTTATAGAGCGAAGCATTCCACGAAAGCTGATATTTTCCGAAGCCGATGTATATTCTATATTCATTATGTCAAAAATTGCACTGCACCGTGTGATTATCACAACATACTCTAGCATATATCCTCATTTCTTCATGTATCTCTCCACTAGATAACGTTCTACTATAAAGGTAACGGTTGGAAGAACTGGGAACCTCCCAGAAACCTGTCGACCTGTTTGTCATTCCATGTATGTAATTCTTGGCAAATAAAAGATTATTCTATTCTATTCTATTCTATTCTATTCTATTTGTAATGTTACCGCCATCAAAGAAACATTTCATTATACTACTCATCAAAACGAAAGTTAGGTTGCAAGGTAGAAACATTGATACTCCTTATACTTTATCAGCGGCAGTATACAGTGACTAATTCTACGACAAAACCAGAATTTAATCTGGCTCTAATCCAACTCAGATGACCCTATTGATCTTGGTGGAGGAGAGGGGAGCTGCGATGGGACCTTTTACCTACAGGATTGCTTATTTCATCCGAAGCTTATTGTGAGTAGTATATAAAAATGGTCCTACGGTTGTGGTATAGTATTCCTCTACATAACCGCTAGGAGGCATTTATAAACCGGCAGCTCTCTGGTCACTGCTAACCTCTCACGCAGGTAGACTTCCTATCACTATATTCTCCGCATAAAATGTCCGGAGTGGCGGTCCAATATTGACCTTCAGGAAAACTAATAAAAAAGGAAAAAAAATAATTATGTGATTCGTTGGGCTCAAGCCACGCTTTCGCAAGATAGTCTTCTTAATAACTGATATTAATGTATTAATATCAAGAGTCATTATAGTAAGTACATGTTTCTCTCCTGCTGATCACTATTTTAAAAAGACTACAAATGTATATTGTAGTCTCGGCCTCTTGGCAGCCATGCACACTGCGCTGTTCCTAGACGAGCCCACCGCACGTTTTTGTTTAGCCGCCCCTGATTCTGCTTTGGATAAAACATCCAATATTCAGACATATAGCTCTATTATATCGCCCTCAGGTCCAGTTGATTAAATCTGTTCGCAATCCGCCCTAGGTGCTCTGGGAATGAGAATGGTATGCCAGAAGCCTTTAATATCACCGACATAAATCAATCTGGCAAACAAAGAATTGGAAGAAAAAGGGATGATATATGAGGTATCCAGTGGTAAACTCGAACTAATTAAAGCCATTTTACCCCTTCGCTCCAGCACCAGTGTGATTTGATTTTAATTGGGGTGTCGAGCGTTGATTAAATTGGCGCCTCCTTGGCAATAGCAAAGCAATTAGAGTCTTTGATGTATTGTAGAGATACGCCATAATAGATGTAGGATCAGGCGCTAACTCGCCCTTGGCAATTATCATGGGTAAAATGAGGATAGGGGAGTTGCATCAGCCACAGTAGGTCTATATGCTTGAAATATTACATTACGGGATTCAACATATCCCTGTCCATTGTTAACTGTACATTAATTGGTAATGGAGGGAAAAAGAGATAAGTGGGGAGGAGAAAGGGAAGGGAGGGGTAATAAAAGGTGGAGGAAAGGAGGTTTGTGTGGGGGTGAGGGAACGGGGGGATGAAGGGATTTGAGGAGATAAAGGTGAGGTGGGAGGGTGAAGGCGGGTTGTGGTATTCCTTATCGCTATATTGATAGAATGCAGTATAATTCTTTTGACCCAAATATAACTTAACGCGCAAAACATGTTTATGATTGTTAATCCAGTACCGCATATTGGCTTTACGTTGATGCATTATTTCCGTTCCACCCATGCTTATATTATTATCACAATTCCTTTTCAATAAATTCGTTGCGTTTCTCTAAATCGATGGCAACATTCTTTTCAGTTCCCGTGAAAATTATATTCCAAATGGCAAATATTCTATTCCTTTAGTTCGTTATCCATCGTTATGATAAAACATTCATGTCTCTAGGAGCTAAGCTCATTGATGGGTGGGAGATCTGCATAGAAATAATTACATGAATAAGGAATGCATTTGTCTTACTTGTGCCAAGTCATGTGTTGGTGAATCTACTGTGATTCAATGAGGGTAGACAGAGATTACATGATATCCTCTACTAATTAGTATTGTAGGCGGTAGGCCACCGTAACCAATCCATTAGGGGCCGTACAAACTTACGTTAAAGGGATCTCAAGCTCCTATAACCTCCATCCTCCCTAGGCAGGCCCTCTATTCCGCAATGAGTTACTCCATTCTAGTACGTAGAAACTGGTTGCGGAGTATAGGGCCTGCCTAGGGAGGATGATAACCTCCTATTGTTGCCTATAGATTAGTGTATTTTAACCATTTAAAGTCAACTACATGTATGTATCCTACTTCAGTATAACATAGCAAATATCCAACTTATGGGAGCAGAGGATAGTGATTCATATTGAATCGCAGCTGCGGTGTACATCCATGTGTAATGCTGTTATTCAATTTAAATTTTAACTGAACCATGCAGGGAGGTATATTAATATATATAATATCGTCAATTCCAGCGTTGGGAGAATTCGGCGAAATCAAGAATATCTTTTAAAATAAGCTTTGTATGTTTTTTTTCATTGTCAAGAAAGAATGGATTCCCTGGTGAATGTTATGCTGTGCGTACCTCCTTTTCATACATCTGGCATCAATATTTAATGAATTATCGACCAAAATTCAATACTCGTTTTTAGACCATCTATCTTCTTGGGGGGGGGGGGGGAATCACTATAATATAGCCTATATGTTATATGAGCCCCTGCATAAATTACTTTTCTTCATCCAACTTCAGCTTTTTCATCTAATTTCTATTTCATGTTTATTCCAGACTGAAATAAAACTACAATGATAGGATTAAGATGCCTAATGTCAATGCTTTTAGGGCTGAACATGCTGTGGTGTAGGGAAAATGCAGCAGTATGAGATCAGAGTTTGTAGATGGAGGATTTGGACATTAATGATGAAAACGGTTACATTTTTTTTCCATTAGAGGCAACAGTGCCAGAATTAAGCATTATGATAATTATATGTTAATATCATTTTTTCCAATTCCAATGTATCCTACTGAAGCCATATATATGACAGCAAATACAATGATGTATAGCTGTACAAGAACAATGCGGTGGTACGAGATTTACTACATTTTTAATATAACATTAATCTTCATCACCATGATAGTGGAACAAACGATGAAATACAATTCCTCAACATCAAACTTTCACCTAAAACATGTCCTTATGGTACACCCGATGTATTTAGTCCTTCTTTGGATTTCAAAATATTACAAGTAACAACATGTACTCCCTCGGACAGATTATTGTACAGTAGCATTCCAATTCCTTTCCATTTGTACAATATAATTTGAGTTTATCAAATAGAGTTTGATGATATGGACAGTGTTGTGTGTGTGTAAATATGGATAAAAATGAATAAATTCATGGTTTAGGTTGGGCAAGCCATGTACAAAGTCTTTTTATATTTCATTATACATCTACCAAATATAGATAAAGCAATGAAATTGAGTAAAATTGATATACTACCCGCTGTAACTACGTAAAGGAACAACACAGGTCCAAATTTAGAGTACAGAACTCCGAATATAGAGGGCACTGTGGCGCAACTTAGCATAGCTGCAACCTGTGTAAATCCTACCACAAGCGGTGTTACTGGTTGGAATGTACTGTACATTGACATAGTAATGGAATACATAGGTCCTGTACCCACACCCATTCCAATAGCACATACCCATAGCACAATTGGGTGAAGAGTGTAGCATAAACTGAGAACTACTGAACAAGCAATTGCCAATAGAGAAAACCCTAAGAAGGAAACTGAGAGTTTCAGACAGCGAACAAAAAATGCCCATATTCCACGTGTGAGAGTGAAGCCCAGAAGAAACACAAAGACAAGGATAGCAGAAGTATCCTTACTCCACTTGCATTGGTGTACAGCAAATGTGAAAAGAAACAGAAATAGTATAGTTTCTACCAAGACGACGGAAAACACCAAACAACACAGAGATGCAACTATGGAGATGGAATATTTTCTTGGAACAGGATTGTGAAGTTTCTTAATTGCATCTTGGTCATTTTCAGAATGCCTTATGCCTGGACCAAATCCCCATTTATATCTATAGATAAGTCCCACTGTGATGAGCACTAAGGCAGATGAGATACATAATCCTGATATAATTAGGTAAGCAAAGTGCACTTTCACGCTTTGTTCATCATTTGGGAGAAGGATCTCGAGCTCTTTGAACTCAAGTGTACCATTTCCATCTCCTTCTGCATTCACTAGGAAATTACTGGTTGTAGTTATTAATTGGAAGTCATCCCATATGTTTGAAGATGCTATTTCGTGATGATAAATTTCATTTTGTTCAATTGATTTGTTTGCATGATAAAGCAACATGTCTTCAGTTTCGTTCCACTTGCTCAAAGATGCACTGCGTTGGGGGTCTGTTTGGCCGTTTGGATTGGATGTTGCGGAGAGGAAGGGCTTAGCTATGATTGGAGCTAACATTGCCCCTATTCCATTCATACAGGCCATTCCTAGCATCCAGGGAGCATTTTCCTTGCCCCATATGTTCATGACCCCGTAGTTAAAGACTGTAAAAGAAGTATTATATAAAAGTGCATTTAATTAACATATATGACTGGAGTGCTAAATTGAGAGTCTTAGTCCAACAATTACTGAGAAATAAAACCACTATTATCAGTCCTATAGAAATACTAGGAAAGAAAATTATATTAGTGTCATCCCAGCAGCATTTTATAAAGATGATATATGCTGTGTTTTGATGTTACAATGTTAAATTGCTATACATTAGAGAAGATAGTTTTCATTTTTGTGGAACATTTTTGTGTTTTATTCTTTTGATAGGATCATATTAATACGTGGTCTACATGTGAAAACATGATCATGAAAGATCTGTCATAAAACTGATTTTTAATCAGGAATAGTTGATAGCCATATCGTGTTGGCGAAGCCAAACACATACATGTCTTAGTGTATATTGTACTAGACAGATTGATACACGAGGAAACAAATAATCGATTTCGGTTTGAAAATGAACATACCACAATCAACAAAGGTCCGTCCTATTCCATTTATGGTCATTATTCCAATAATAACTTCAGCCATAGTAAACCAAGGAAGGATGAGCATGATGATACCAATGGCTAACATAGCCACCCCAGCAGGTGCCCACAGACTCCACCATCTGGCGACCAATGGAACTAAGGCGGCACCTATTAATCCCCCTCCAGCAGATGTTGTGAACATCCATGATAATTTACCCACTGTAGATTCTGCCAGGGAGGCTAAGTCTATCAAACAAGCGCCATTCAGTGTGAGAGTCGTTCCCTAAATGGAGAACAGTGAAAGTTTATTTGTCTATGAGTGAAAATGCCTTTCATTGTGAAAACCGTATGGGTTATGACAAAAGAAATCTTACCATAGGACTGTAGACAAAATATTCGTCCCCTGGCTGTGAGCGGGATGAGGACAGTAAACCTGGGTAATACTAGTAATAGGACTGAAGTTATCAATATTTTGCTGCTGTTATATAATAATATGTTTACCCATTATTTTAAAGTCTAGCAATAACACGAGAAACCATTGAAGCGAAGAGAATATCTGTGGGTCCCCAAAATATAAAATTAATTTGGATTTAAATGAAGCCCTCGATACATACAGTGTAACTAACGAGTTGGTTGAAGGAGCGTCAATATCACTCGAGTTGCATAGCAACGTGTGCGATATTCTAAGCAACTGAAATCAACATGTTGGTTAACTGATTTATTACAATGCTTTAATAATATAAATAAAAAATAATTTTGAGTCATGAAGTTGAATTGTGACGGTAAACATGGTACAAAAACCGCATTGGTTGCCGGGATTGGTTGCCATGACTACCACACCTAATTCACTAGTGACATACGCAATGTGCATTTATATATACTCACGCTAGATACGTTGTTCTCAGAGCAATGCTTATATAGTAAAAGAAGTGATATATACCGGTAACTGTTCTAGTTACTACTTTTAACGTTATAATTATTGACAACGATCTATAATTTCAGAACTAATAAATTTTCTTATAATATAATAATTAATATATTATAATAAATAATTTCTTATAATATAAATATCCTACCACATAAAGTTCATCTACCTACATTGTCAAAACTCGTATATATATATATATATATATATATATATATATATATATATATATATATATATATATATATACAAGCAAAATTGGACATAATATTATAGCCACGGCACCCATAAATTTGCTCGAGCATAAATTTACAAGTTGTTAATATTGTTTCCCGTCCCCCATGTACATCCCTTTGAACAGATGCGCAATTTTGAATGTACCTGGTAAAGGTACCTTCAAATTCAGAAAATTTATGAAATATGAGTCATAAGCATACTCACTAAAATGATATAAACCAGATAGACTGTCAATGTTAATACGATCTTCCTTTGTGTACTGAGAATGCTTCCCTCATTGCAATTCGCTGGTTTGATTTCACGCGATTCCATCTTAGAAGTGAAGGTTAGTTTGCTTTGAGATTATTATAATATTATCATGTAATAGTAGTAAATGTAGTCTGGATCCCGGGATCTAAAGAGTCAGGCTCAAGTCTTTCTCTCCAATATATCAAACTCTTATAACAATATTGTTCCGTTTAGGGCACGGTAACATTGCAATTTGTCCATCAAAATCTGTGATCATGTCTGCGTCATGTCTGTCTCCCAACTGGAACAGAATTTTGGATAATGCTGCATGCCCGATATATATTATAGTGTATTATCTCGATTGCCAGACCACACTTTATCAGGAGAAGACTTTGATAAAAGAAATGGGACCTTTCGGATTGAATATGAGTGCGTATAACCTTTTGACCGAGGACGGATTAAGCCAATACATAATAATTATGTCTCTCATAGAATGTATATGGCACACCTATATGACATAATTCACTCATGTGATCTTTGGTACATCACCATACTCGAGTGTTTGAAAATCATTGCCACTCTTATCTCATTGTAATCGCTCTCTATCGTTATAATTATTTTAATATCTTATGAACTGCTTCAGGTTGTGATGAAAACATAACTTTGTTCAATTCATATCCTTTTACCAATATTTTTCAAATCAAAAATCAAATAATGTGTACATGTATTCTTTAAATTCCGGGGCCATGTAGCGGTCTTCCCTTGCAAATATTCGTGTACAATTCCTATTTAAACTGACCCTTACTTGCAAAGCCACACACAATCCTGCAATAGTTTGGAGTGATAGAAATTGCTAGATCGTAAAAATCCAATCTTCAAAAACAATAGATTCTATGTTATAATATATTAACAGCCTTTAATGGGAGTAACATATATTCGGACGATACGTGTAATCAATTTTGGATTAATTCCCTTATCATGCTAACCCGATTTGTTATTAACGTTCTTGGAGAAGAGGAACCTTTAACAGGTTGGTTTTGTGTTCTAGTAATAGGTAGCGCTCCTGTCGTTCTTCTGTGGAGCTTGAGGCGGATGCTAACAATGTCGCTGCAACTGAATCGCACACATGCTTCCTGCTACCCTCATATCATTAATAGTAACTAATTGAGTAGTCCATTCAATTTTCCGGTATCGACATGTTTCCCAGTTTATTTTTTATTATTGGTTGTTAAATATTTGATTTGTCAAGTTGACGCGTATTGTAGGCCTAATTCTTATGTAATGTAGGCTAATAGAAACCCAACATCTTTTGTTATAGCAGATTATAGGGTTAACTACAAAATTCAAAGTTGAACAATTGGTTGAAAAAATGGTAGAGTTATAGTTGTACTCTAGGACATCCATCTCGTTGGTTTTGCTATGTAGCCTATGGAAATATGAAATAATGATCGGCCTATGATATGATCAAAACAAAACTTATTAATTCAATCCATTGAAGTTAAATGTTGATAATATTTGCATATATATAACATATATAATTAATTCATAATCAAAATCGTCAGATTTTAGAGCCAGGATCCTAGCTTTTAAGGTAGGATTACATGTACTAGTAAAATCCCGAGTCAGGATAACCTGGCTCACTTACAGTTAACTATGGCTAAAGGGATGTATGAAAAGGATGAGATTCAACAGCTTGATGCAACAAACAAAAACATAATACCCCGGATTGAATTCCACATTTCAGTTCTTTTCGACTAGTACACCAATCATGTGGACAATACTCAGTGAATCGGACCTCTGCGAAAGAAAGCAATCAAAATTATTAATGGCATTATGCGCATGAATTTTCTTTCGTTGCCAGAGAAACGCGATAAAAAGGAGGCTTGACCTAAAAAGCTCTCATGTTTTATCTTCGTCTTTTTAGTTTGTTTTCTTCCCGGCAAACTAATACGAGCCGTGCGATAATAAAGGCAGAATTATATCACCGAGGAGGGCAGGAGAAAATGCCAAGCCATCCCAGGGCAGGACATCTATAATCATGCACATGCTTCCAGTTTCTCTTTTTCACGTTCACATTTTTCTACAACTATTCGGATTTCTTCTATAAATAACACTACAAGAAAATAGAAATATTGATGAAGAAAGGCCGAAAGAGAACACAAAGAGAAATTTTCACCCTTGGTCGACAATAAATGTACCTGAGATGTTTAAGTGGATGGGGTTTTTTGCTTTAATCAATTACGATCTATGACCTCAGGTTTTGCCTCTTAAAATGTATATTGCGAGACAAAACATAACAGATGAATTACAAGATTTTAATATAAAAACAACCAGAATCAGAATCGGAAGGATTTTGTTGCGATTTAAAGCGAATTAAGTTAGCCCACCCGACGCAATTGATAGGGTTGGCCTGTTGTAGTTTTGTTGTTGAACATTTCAACAACACTATCATCTCCCTGGTTGCAATGAACGTTTTATGCAATTAGGTTACCGGGTAAATATCACAAAATATTAAAGAAAATACTTGTGATAAACGGACTTCATCAATATTTATGCTCCATAAATCAGGCATGCAGATCACGCACACAAGCCATCTTTTTTTTAATCTGTGAAATTGTTTTCTTTCAATACCCACCACAATTCTCGGAACTTTATACCAGGCCTCTGTCTACTGTACTTTCCCTCTTCGTCCTCCTCTACCTTCACCCGCTCTGTCTCCTGCTTTCCACATCAGAGTCTCAGACAGTTTCCTCTTCTTCCACTACCAATAACCCCATCTCCTCCATCACTTTCGCTTTCGGGGACACTCGGTAATTGAGTAATTGATACAATCGCTTCTCTTTCCCTACCTCCACATCGCCTTTTTACTTGTTCTTAACCTTTTCTCTCGTCTTTCTCTTTATGATACTTCTGATCTTGGTACATTGTCAGTGAATGCCAGTGAATGATGTATCATATCGTATATAATTTGCATCTCTCCCCCTTGCCTTTATCACCAATACCACCACCAAAAGGTTTTTTTTTTAAATATTTAAGATATTTTTATTCAGAAAGAGCATTACAGTCACCATTTATTGTTATTTTCAGCTGGTCCTGATACAGCTGAAAACTGACTAGCCCCATATATCCACTCTCGCCATCGGAATCTTCATCTCGCTCTTTCTCGTCCACATTCACTTCTTCTATCCCATCCCTTCCCTCCATCCCCATTTTAGGAAACAACACTGAACAGTTCAATTTCATGCATGAATAGAATTCATTTTTTAATAAAAAAAAGAAAGAAATCCCACCTGTTGTTTTTAATTTCAGGCAGAATCGTCCACGCCTGACTTGACCTTCAGTGGAGATAAAAAGAACAGCAGAATGCATCATGGGAACGGCTGGATGGACTGAAACCGATTCATGGCCTGTGATTACTACAGGGTAGTTCACTTTACCCCCACACATCCCCGGGAGAAATATTACGTATGGTTATATAAATGTTCATAAGAATTAAGCTTGAGCAAATAGCACCATCGTAAAAATGGCCTATACTATATAATCTTTCCCGAATAACAATTTAAAAAAAATAATTTCAGAAGGGAATGATATCTGATACATGGTTTCAACTTCATTCACGAACTGGTGTTGAATTACAGATCTTTAACACTGACCAAAGTTCTCAGATTGCATTGGACCTGATTATTAAAATAGCTTCATTGAAACCACCCTATTGGACGAAACGGGTTTTGTCATCAGTGTTAACGAAAACCCTTAAATAATCTCATCTTCTCTTTGTCTTTCGCCGGCGGCCTGGGTACAAAACTAAAAACTAAAACTACCCGGTGAAATGGAGATGGGTAAAATTGAAGGTTCCTGCTTTTATACTGGAATGGCAAATCGATCAATCGTGACAAAATATTGACTGTTGTCGCACATCCAAGAAATGAGAGACTCGGTGCATGCACAAAGACAGAAGGTAGGCTTGGCATTATATCAGATAAACAAAGCTCACTTTTATATCATAATCTTATTCTAATTCCCCCTGGGTTTATGTTACATAACTCTAATGTTCCAAAGGTAATTAATCTAATAATTATTGGGAATGGATGTATATATATTATACGGTATAATTAAATTCACAATGCCAATTCAATGAATGCATAGGATCTGCAAATTTGTACCTACACTATGTCTTAGAAGCATGTTGCGTGGGAAATGTTTGGCTGAGACAAGGTGGTAGCCGATACATGCAGTGATAAATTCTAGTGCCAACATATTAACGTTATTGTATGTATACATGCATACATTAATTGTGCCATATACATCCAGTTATATATTTAATCCAATATATTTGCTACCACAATGTTACACAAAGATCTGTCCAATAAATTAGGAATCTGATTTTTTTTATTCAAGCCAAAGCATCAGCTTTGAACACGAACTACGAAATTTCTCTATGTAAAAACTTATTTATACTTTAGGGTGTTAGGCGGCTCAATTACAACCATTTGCTCTGGTAGAAAACAGCGCGTTCCTCAGTCTCTCGAATAGAAGCAGCCATCAAACAACGTCTCGCGAGACTTCAACGTGATCATAACGATTCTGTGTGCATATTAGTGCGTCGGGTAGTGCGTCCATAGGTCTCGCTAACTGTGTGTTTTGAGTGTCAACGTAATATCCAAGCCTGCACTCAATTCTGTCTTTACTGTCCTTGCATTAATGTCACAGAAATAAAACTTGAATTATGATGTTAGTCACGCAAAGGCCAAATCAAGGGTTTCTTTGTCAGTCAAATTGAGAAAGAAGGATCTTTAATGTTAGACTCGCATTCAGGCTGTCCACTCGACTTAACATGCATTGAACGTATCAAAACCCTCAACGAAGTCAATATCCCTAAATTCCCCATCAATTACTAATCCTTGTGGGTTTTTTTTTAAAAATGTGGATGGCTTAATATACGGTAACATGCATTACATCTCTCATGCATTTCTTCCCTCTCATCTTCCATCACCAAACAACTAACGCGTTCATAATTATAGTCCTATAGAGGTCAGCTTCTTATATTCACAGTCTGAAAATAGGAGCAAACTAGAGCTTCAATAAAATTCTAGATCTGTAAAAAGGGGGGAAATGGCATCGGGGTTGTTTTTTTAAAGAAGCAAAAGAAAACAATATAAGAAACTATCATCACACCTGATCGAGATTAGTAAGTATTAATTTGTGGGTATATTTGAATTATTATCATTATTTTCATCATCAATCAAGTTGATTCCATTTGGTACATTTAAAGACAAACAAAGAATTGATTGGCTTAAACCATATATCTTGAATCCTGCTATCTCTAACTTTAAGTAGAGCACACCAACCGATGTAGGTGCCTATATATAACCCGTCAGATTCCATTAGAATATTAGGCCCTAGAACAAAAATCCAAATCGTATGATAATTACAAATACATAAAAAACTGCTTGACATTTCCCCCCGACTAAATCTAATTGTAATATTCCATGTTTAGGCGCTGCATATCAGCAGCATTTCCTAGCATTCACGGCAGGTGTACGAAACAATAGAATTACTTTTCTGGATTATGATATCAGATTGTGAAACTTTCCTCATGCTTAGACCCCATTTATTTAATTGTTGGTCTAAATTAGTAATGACGATATCCCCTTGCCTGCTTAAAATGCATA
This sequence comes from Sthenelais limicola, assembly GCA_942159475.1. Taxonomy (NCBI): domain Eukaryota; kingdom Metazoa; phylum Annelida; class Polychaeta; order Phyllodocida; family Sigalionidae; genus Sthenelais; species Sthenelais limicola. The sequence continues at coordinate 76,932,552 of OW804096.1, read as the reverse complement.
GGATGGATGGTTGCATGGCTTGCAAAGACGTGAGATCGAGGGGGATATGTAGGTCGACGTCACAGTGGCATGTGTGTTAAACCTGAGTTTAAAATTTATGCAGACAGACATAATTAGATAATTCATTTATCTAGAAAATACACGAGGAGTTAATTACAATTATTAAGCTGTTCTCAAATTCACGCTTGTCACAATTCGATGGGCGGGGATATAGTCTTTAAAAAAGATATATTTCGGGTAACAATCGCTCTGAAGGATGTTCTGATTTAAAACGCATTTACATCGATCTTCTATAATGACTTTAGTCAACAGGTCAATGAAACTCCGAAGATGTTGAATAATACAACAAGTAATAGACATTTATCCACACTTCATTGAAATATCTATTATTCATTGCCCTTTGTTAAAAGAATGCTCATGGCCCACCCACGAACACTGATCAACACAATTTATTGATGATTTACGCATGGATAATCATTTTATTTAAAGTGCGCGTCATATATTTATAAATGAACAAAGTGTTCGAATTCTTCTTTCTATCAGTATAGATACCTCGAAATTACTATACAATACTTTCTTGCCAAAAGTGAACGAATATTTCAATATAATATTATTGTAAATCTGATTCTCTGCCAGGGAGGGGTGAGCATTATTTGTCCCGTGGAATTAGATAGCACACATGGTCACGAACAGAATCACAGTACATATAATATAATTATAGATATCTTAGTGACCCGCAGTTGTCAATGCAGTCATAAATATTATGATATGGTTTTTACCATAAGTCGTTGCTCTTTGCCTCTCGCGAAACCCCCTACGAAATAAGTATCGAAAAGAAATTCACGATAATGACTAATACAAAGACAGGGGAATCCTCGTTGAGCAAGGGTGAACATATTGAACTAAAGTTCTTGGCAGTATAAGTATTGGGAAACCCGCAAATCTCTTGGTGACAACTGACATCTTTTGAATATTTTGTAGTTTAGGTAAACGTGTAAAATATCTGGCACAGAAATTAAAGTATGCCGGTGATAACTGTTTCAGAGGATTTTGAATGGAAATGATCGTTTTGCATTATTCAGACAACATCATTCATCATTCTCTAATTTATTTTGAAGTGAAATTCCTCCTCTTTTCGTCTCCTCATAATCCATCAACGTCACCCTGGCTTCAAAATAGAACCGTACAAATTTTGTTTTGTCTCAACCTGTGGTTTTATTCATGGGGAACATTATGCACACATCTTAAAAAAATAAAAATTCATCAATATTCACGGTAGGTGGTTGTCTATAGAATTCATATAAAGTATGTGTATATGGTATCCTAAGCAACTATAATAATTTGTATCACACGAGGAGGTCAAGTTATTCTTGCTTATACGATGCTTAATATTTGAAACCATTTGCCGTGTCAATGAGCAAACAGCCGAGACAAACAACAGATGAAAACATACTTTTAGAATTCTTCGTTTTTAACCAGAAAATAAATATCATTAGACACTCTAACAGATAACGAACAAAAGTGTATACATAATATCCTATTTGGGGTGCTTCCCAAAGACAACCGATCCCCCATTTTCTACCAAGTGACAACCCAAAAGTTCAAAATAAAAAGTTCTGAAATTCAAAAAGTACCTTTAAATAAAATAATCAATACATAGTTGGTTCTTTATTCGGCAGAGGAGGAATGGTGAAATGAAAAGTCACGTTTGTGGAATTGATTTCCAGAAAAGGCCCCAGTTTGTTTTAGTTTCCATTCATTAAAATATTCAGCATTAATGTTTGGAGGCCCCAGTAATCAAACACTCGACTAATTTTATGTGTGTGGTTGGTGAGGGGGGTTTGTTGGGGGTGGGGGCGGGGGTTTCCCTTAATAACAATAATCCATTTGTTTTAGTCTGCGAGCCCCAGTAACCGTTCCCATGAACCCAATATCCAGCACCCTCTAGCACCATCTGAGGGAGGCTTGATTAGTGCCTAACGTTTCGCCTGATAGAGGGCCTGCAATTAACCAACAATAAACATGACACTCGGGTTTGCACATCTTTATGCCTTCATTTCGTGCCCCCTGTTCAGTGGACGTGGGGGAGGGGGGTAAGTAGGCTTCATCGATTTGTAACCAATATATGATAATTATAATAACGATCAAATAAATCACAATCGGGGGCCAAATCGGCTGTGTGGGGGCAGGGTTTTATACTTGTACTCTTAGTATATATACTATTATACTATATATGATACTCATGACCAAATCCATTGTAACATAATTAAATGGCAATTCGGTTATATAATATTGATTGAATAAGGCGTTCGATAAAGGTATTTATTTTACGATCAATTTTAAATCCAACGACCGGGTGTGCAGAGGATATACTACAAAAAAATCACATGATGTTTGTTTCGAACTTGAATTAAAGACCCCCGTTTAGGTTATTATTAATCTTGAAGAGTATCGTCCCATTCGGTAATGCACCTCGATCCCTCCCGTTATATCCTGACTACCCAAACCCTCCTTTGTCCACGGTTATGATCATCCCTCCCACGTTTATAACTGTTACACCAAACACGTTCCCAGATTACGTCTCGAGCACCCCCTCACCCGCCTCTTCTCCACCCCATCTGTTCTGTTTACTTTGAGTAGATGGGGTAAAAGAGAAAGGAACACAAGAGACGGGGCATAAAGGAGGAGCGACTGTGACAGCCAGTGGGTGGTGTGAGGGAGGATCGAGAACTAGCGATGTACCCCCTAAAACACAGCCACATTTAAAGTGATATAATTATGGTAGAATTGTACCCGTATAGTTAATGTGCGATAAATCGGAATATTTGTACTGGTAAAACCAACCCAAAGCAGTAAAATAAAGATCTTTGAGACTGTAATAGATAGCAGCAAATAATAGTTTGTGTTTTTTGGCTGGCTTGCTTTGCCACATTTGAACTTTTAACTTCAACATTTCTGGACCCTCCTTGACGGAAAGAGCTATAATAATAAGACTAAAAGTGACAATGCACTAAAACGACTGATCGGGTAAAGAGAGGGTATGGGGGATGTGTGGGTGTGGAGGAGGCTGCTTTTTTTGGGTGATGGGAGAATCAGCGCTTGTTGGGAGGGGGAGGGGGGTGTTACTGAAGAGTGTGAGAGTTGAGTCTCTTTGCGCCATCGGTTAGGAGTCATTGGAGCGAGCAATCTTTGTGATTGTCCCCAGCATCGCAATCACGTGCGTTTACTTGTAATTAGTCCCCACCCCAGTGCTACTGGCCTGGATATTCTTTTTTTTACTCTTCTAAAAACTTAATTTAAATATCATGATGTTATGGATAGAATTAAACAAACCTTTAATTTTCTGAATAGTTATTTTTAAAAAATCAGTAAATATCGCACAAAGGTTCAATTGAATCAACGAGAATCAAATTAATATGAATATTTATTCTCGTTGATTGAATAAATAGAATAATTAAGTAGTGTATATAAAGTTACGATTGAAGCTATTTTATTTTATCGTTAAACTACTGTATTTTTTCAGAATAGGATTTAAATTTATACATTTAACTATCTAAGTTATCCATTAAATTGGTCCTCCTTCACATAAACACAATAATCCATTATAACTCATTTGGTAAAATCACTTCAGAGCAAAATAACCTGCTCGTTTGGGCAAAATGTAAAAGATGCATCTATAGTGTTCAAATCATCTCCTTTCCTATCCTGGGGGACAACAGGAGGAGTAGGGCAATGACTGGGCTGTAGCACATGAAGGGTTATAATGGGGAGAAAGGAAATGAAGAGCTGTCGTTAATGTACGGGAAACAAAAATAAATAAACGCTTCATTGCACTGGTGAAAAGGGGAGGATGGGCTAAAGGGGGCAAAAGTGTACGGTAAGGATTGTACGTTGATGGAACTTTTGAATTTAGAGTCTTCTTAAACATTATTTTACATAGTCACTATTGTTGTATTTTGATGTCAAGTGGTGTTCTAAGGTTTTGCGCTAAGGAATGACCACGAAAAAGTCATCGGGAAAAATCGGCAGTGTCCTTATAATCTCTCCATTATATCTATTATATCTCCATCATCATCATCTACGCCATTTCCCATACTGACTTGAGTTCTGCCCTTTCATTCATGTTTGCTTTGAAGACTGTGGTTCTTCATTTTCACATTTAACTTGCTGGCAGAACCCCTACTGGGGATATTCTGCTTCTCTTATTTAGTCTACCTTTCCCCTTTGTTTCTCCAGTTTTCGTCCCCACGACCTCAAACGTACACAATTATGTTACTTTATTTCGGAAAAATAATGGCACATTTAACGATAATTCATCGTCAACAGAACAGCTCAATTGTTTCACTTATTCATAAATTGTATATTCATAAAGGTGAATTCTGGTAGAGATTTAAGACTCTATTTGCCAGTTTCCAACTAATTGTCGGAAATGAGGACTAGAACTGTCACCGATGTAACCCGGCATTATATATTTAGTCTTTTTGAGACTGATTTCACGCGTGGTCATGTGATGCAGGTCTTAATTATAACCAAATAATTATACAGAAAAAGTCGAATACATTTATTGTCACCATTGAAGTCAAGAAATCTGACACACTACTTACATTCTTTAACATTACAAATCATGTTAATTAGTATTCTCTACTTATTTCAGACTGTTTCCTTTATCAATATTATTTTCACATTCGTCTAGACAATGCAAATCATCTGTCTATAATTATATAGTACAACTTTTGTGTTTCATATAAATAATAATACTTCATATATTCTAAACATAACCATCATAGGATAAGTAAAGTTACCACAAGGCCTTTAATTGTAGACACACCAAAAAGTCTATTTGCTTTATATATTCTGGAACATATTCTGCTATATTACAGGTCCTTCATCACCAAACATATTTATAAAAATCAATTATTGCCCGGACGATGGAACATCAATATAAAAACAAGGCCTACTCGAGGTTACTGTCATATGACCTTCAGGCTTGGGAATAAATGAGACTGATCACCTTGAGTTTTATTAAGTGGATCTTGAGAGGTGCGTATAGCTAGGTTCGTATTTGATCAAGAGTTTCAGGTGCTCCAGACTTTCTTCCTTACTGTATTGGACATATTCTCCATGGATGAAAACTAGAAATTGAGTCAATACCGATTTCTACAGAATTTAACCATGCAGGGAAAGCACCAGAGTTCAACAATGATATCATAGCATCCTCGGTAATAGATGTAATCAGTAACCTTAGTTAACATGACACCCTACTTTCATGGAGCTACTTACAAGTACCATGACATGCCAGGCAGGGGTAGAAAAGGGTGGTGAGAGGGCAAAAGCAGTATCTCCCCAACATCTCGACCCCCCCCCCCCGCCCCCACAAACCGTTCACCTGACACTTCCCTTATCACTTTAACCCTCGCTCACAGAGACCCCTGTGGGAGAAGAACAACACCCACGCCATTTTCATGTGATCTTACGTACGGCTGTAATAAAGCATCAGCTCTTCATATCACAACACTGTAAAATATAAATGGCATATATTTTGGAATAGTTTTACTTCTGAGAAAGTAACTCCCTGTACAAGAATGGCTTTATTTTGCCAAACATCTTCAGTGAATCTGGGATTCTATATATATCATGCTATGGTAAAAGATCGACCCAAGTTAGTGAGATGACACGTTGTCCAGAATTAATGTTTTATTTAGATGGTTGGTTTACATGGAATCCACAGACATTTAATGTATGCTTCAAATGTCAATATTACTTCAATCGCACCTAATAACTGTTTGCAAGCATATAATTCATCCAGCCAATCTATAAGGTAGACTTATTTATCTGTGACTTTTCAGATTTGTATAATTTCTGCGGATAGCCGACATGACTCAAATTCACACCGAAAATGATTAAAAAAACGAGCTGTAATAGCGCAAGACAGCTATACTTCACCAAAGATTTCTCGAATAAATATGACCAGTTTGTACCGAATAAAACATTGACAACATTATACTGTGTGACTACGGTAAACAAACAGTAAACCTTGTTCTCCAGGAAGATAACCATATTTTAACAGTGTACACCATCATGCACCCCACACCTCTTACACACTTCCCCTACACCTAGCTACCCCTTTCACCATTATCTACAACTCTCCTTTGATCCGCATTGCACAAAATGCTACCTGAAGCTGATCCGCTATAATGGCCGGGAACGAGCATAAAGCTTAATGAATTTTCAAGGACGATTGTAAAAACTAAAACCATTATTAACATCGCATTCTTAGCCTTTGCCAGTGCCTAGATCCGTTCTAAAGGACGTGAAAAAACGAAGGTTCATGGCAATTTTATTTCCATCGTTAATCAATTGTCAGCGTCGTTTCTCTTATACGCGGTAAGCATTTTAAAACGAATTGTGATCGAGAGTTGAGTCACTACTTAGAACATTTTGTGAACCTTTATGGTATTATACGCATCACTTACTGCTGGTAGGGCTGATCAATACGTGTAACATAAATATGAGAAGTTATACAATCACTAGAGAAACTAACAACAAAATGTACTGTTTTTCATGAGGTTATAAATGGGGTTGGCAGAAAGTCACGACTTCATCTTCTTAATTCTGTACTTTTAAGCACGACGACACAATTAACGTATTATTCAATTTTATTCCATCCCTTGGTATGTATGTTTATGTTATTGCCATTTTACCAAATAAACAACCTGGGACCCATACCTCTGGAGACGAACCAAAATTCAATCATATGTAATGACCCTATGTTTATTTGAGGAGGAGAAGAAATAACGAAGACGCATGTCTGCTATTATTGCTCTAGCATAATTCGAGAGACAAAGTGACTGGTATTCAGACAGTACATAATAAGTAAGGGAGAAATATGTGAAAAGTAATAAGCCGTGAGCAACAGCTTCACCTAGTGGAAGTATACAAACACATACTATAACAGAGACTTGCGCGCACAGTATGCGCACACAAGGTACACTGCTCTAGATCCTATTTATTACTAGTGTGAGTAGTATAGGAGAACGTTATTTGTATAAGGCATTTATATTCCTATGCATGGTCTATAGGCTATTGGTATAGCACCACAGTTATATTCTAAGAATTGTTCTAAAATATGTTCCTGGGATAGTTGCTCGAGAAAGCTACACTTAATCTACAAACAAAAGTCGTTGTCAATGTCCCCTACAACCATCCCATTTCTCATTACAATGAATAGTATTTCATTTCTTCCTTTATCGTTTTCCTCTATCATCAAGTTTCCACCAATGGTATTTTAGGAATTAGTCTTAGAGATTGTGAACGTCACTTCATGCAACTGTTCATTTTGTATCGCGTAACAGAAACGTCTTTATTGTATATTGATCCACGTCGATGCGGGGCATTATTCGTTTTCAGTGGAGTCGAAAATATCCAAGATACAACTAACGTACATAATATTCTGTTTTAATAGTATTACATGTCTGCTAAAAACTGTAGAAGCCTAAACATTGTAAATCACCATTGAAATTTTAGCTTGACGTCTATGTTGGAAATCTACAATGGAAATCTGCACCTGAAATCTATGCTTGGGGCATTAATCTATGTCTATTCAATGTTATTTCCTTATTCGATGGTTTGGGCTGGGAATGTAGTTTTAACGTAGAGAACAGGTATAACAAGTATGCAATGTTAGTCAGAGTAGGGCTTACATGAGCGAGTGTGTAGGGATCAGAGATCGCCCCCTGGTGGCACGTGGGCAGTCAGCGGGAACTGTTATCACCAACACACACACCCTGCCCCTATGTACAAGTACACAAATCATAAATCAGGTACTGACACACAATGCAGAATCCCAAAGATAACGGTCATGTGGGGATGGATGAGGAATTTATCGTAGATGAAACAATCCTGTTTAAAAGAGGTCTTTGATTGGGGAAAAAATGCTTCCATTTTCTAATCTCTGAAAGGATCGAAATAAAATCCTGTTCATTATCAAGATTTCAAAACAAAAAAGGTGTCATCGAACGAATATCGAAAACATTGACTAAGCCCGCTCTTCGCAAATGGATTTCTCTAAGTGTAGAGTTCATTATAGTGTCCTACATTGGGTAAGAAAATAGAATCTTTGTGCTTGTTTTATTGTTATGATTATCGAAATGAATACACGATTATGCATACTAGTTGGAACAATCCTTACTTTGTTTTTAATTTCATTTCATTTTGAACAGTGATCACAATTATAATACAGAAACATATTTATTAAAAAATGTTACCTAAACTTCTTGGCATTTGAAATCATTTTTCTGAATATGCAGCTTCTCTCCCCCTTTGTCATGAAGAAATACGGGAACCGACAGCATTGGGCTAAGAATTTGAACAAAGGGGCCTGGGGGTTGCCCGACCCGAATTAAAATTAAAAAGATTAAATTTGTGTCTGTGTTTTAAGTGGTGGGACTCTACGGGGTCCTGCACATTCTGTCACACCAGGTTTTGCTTCAATACATCCAGGGTTGGGGTCATCTCAGGCAGAAGAGGCAGCAGGCCGGTGGAGGGGGGTTGCCCAGGGGTGGGTTTGTAGGACCCGTATTGGTTTAAGGCCTCAAAATCATGTGATCCATTTTTTTTTCTTAAAAAGCAATGTTTACTTTAAGTGCTTTGAATTCGTTCTTGAACTGGTGCGGTTTGTTGTATCTTCTTGATGTTCTCATTTAGCGACTTTCATTGAGGGAAATATAATTGCCGTAACCAATTGGTCTATGAAAAGTTCCGTTAATAAATACTATCAAAATCATCAAACAAAACTCTGTATGAAATGTCATGTTTCCCCCTTTTCAGCCCATTTGGTAGGTGGTGGCTGGGTGGCTGGTGTGTTTCCAGTATTGATAGTGAAGATCCACCCTCCTCACCCCACCCTCCATCCAACTCCTTAGGGTATCCTTCCAACTTTTTAAAAATTAATCATGATTAATAAATTACGGCCTCCCTGTGGAAAATCCACTTAAAATATCTCCATGCGTGCCAAAATGTTCCTGCATATTTTTATCCACCAAGAAGCGTCGGATGGGAATGTGTTGTCGTCTCCAACCTTTCTCTGTTTATTTTGGCAAGACATTTAATTGCATACTTTACATACATAATCTATCAAACACTGAATAGAATATTAAAAGCCAGCAGGGCTGGGTAAAAAATAGAACAGGAAATTTCCTTGGAAACCACCCAAAGTCTGGATGCGCATTTCTCAACACGATTTAAACAAAGTCTAGTTTTTATCTACTCATCATTATCTTCGTCCGTATAAAGGTAAATTAATCAAGATGCAAAGAAATGATTATCTGAATAAAAACACTGCTATTTAGGCGAACCTAACCTTTACATGACTCAATGTAATATTGAACTCACTAAAATACAAAATTTAATACCGAATTCAAGATACGTTTTTATGGAACGGTAATGTTGAGCATTAAGCAAGAAAATAAATAGGAAAACACAACAATTAATTCTAATCTGATGAACTACTCGGGTACGGTACCCAGGAATCTTATGCAAAACTCTTGAACGCCGTTCAGTAAAGATGAAGTAAAACCTGTCCGCCAGGGTATTTTTTAATTGTTTTAGTCAGTTAATGTGCATAGAGAAAGCAGACAAGGGCAGAGGCTGATCAGTGGTTACGTGTCTGAATTTCAATACGCAGTAGCTTTTATCAAATTTCAGCCAAGATCCAGGATTCCCCCTGTTACATCACAAGAGGGGGGGGTTGTTGACAGGAGGGCAGGATGACTGGAGAATATTGGAGGTCAAGCCAGGCCCCTCTTTGTTTCCGACCGAAGGCAACTCTTTAAAAAGATAACACAGCCTGCCTGCATGCATTCATCCATCCTGGGTAATGTGTTGTTGTCTTGATTAGCTGACAGAAATACCAACATTTAAAAAATAACATCCACGTTAACTCAATCCTCAGAACTTTTTCTCAAAAACATAATATGGTGCTGATGCCAAACAAATCTATAAAGGTGATGTTAGTAGTACGGGTTAGGTGTGTTCAATGTGGCTATTTATAAATGATTCAACAGAGAAGCTGAACAATTAGAGGAGACTTAACTCAAATAAAATAATAAGAGTGGAGGATATAGCATCTTATGTAACTGTATTTAAGTATGATATGGGCCTCTAATGAATAAGAAAAAGAGACATATTCACATGAATAAACCAATACATGTCAATTCTATAGAAAGTTTTTCCCTAGAAGGAATCTAAGAAATGTCTGCAATAATCATCAATAACTTCAATGTCGTATTGTTTCACGCGATTTCTTTTATAGCAAAAGTGATTTACTTTTAACGTTGCTCAAGATTTTGAAACTTCAGGAATTCGTTTTAAAACAGCCCTAGGATACAAATGGCCAAATCTGCAATCTCATTCCGAGGACGCTGTAAATTCAAGATTCAAATTGCCATTAATTTCCTGAAGAAATGAAATTTGAAATATTAAACAAAACAGAGCGGAATTTTAAGGGGAAATGTCATACCCCATAATAGGAAATGGTTGGTTTGAGTGGAGATTGATTATTCCAACTTGAAGTTTGATACATTCATTCAATGATTCATATAAGTTTATTTTCTTTGAATGCTTTGAAGCATGATATAGAAACTATCATCCATACCAGTGTCACAGTACATTATATTTAGACAGAAAATGACAAACCACACTGAAAACGGTTGAGTTGATAAGCTATGGACAAACTATCCTCCCAAATGCCCTTTGTCGCTCTCCCCGCTCTCCTCCCTCTCCCCTATCCCCTCTCTCGCCCGTCTCTCTCTCCCTCTCTCCTCGAGCTCTCCCCTCTCCCCTCTCACCCCTGTACTTGAGTTATGTATGTTATAAAACCTGCTTTCTATAAGATAAAATACAATCTGGATTGTAGAGGCCAAGACGGCAGGTTAAGGAAATGAAGCGGATTTGCATAAATATATCAGGTCCCTTCCCCCCTCTGCAAAGGGGGTGGAGTAATGTATAACAGGTATATTTATCCTCGATGTAACATAAATGAAGAAAACTGTCTACATGTGAAAGAAATAAATGGATGTTGCAAAAATAAAAAAAAAAAAAAATATAGGATCATCATATGGAGTAAATTCCATAGACATCTGCATTATGTGGAAGATGTTCAATAATCTCCCCAAATAGAAATATATTTATACTCCTGGTAAGATATTATATATATATGTCTTCACACATCCCTGGCTTCTGATCATGCAGTGTGTCTCGCCCTGACAATATAAGCAACAGAACAAGTCTGGAGTGAGGCATTGGGATTATTACACACGTATACAAATCTAGGACAAATTAAAATGGCAAATGTTAGATTGACAGGAAACTATATAAGTTTCCAATCTGTTGATATATGGTCTGATATAAGTATGACACCAAGGGTTATATGTGTATAGCAAAGAAAGAAATCAGGATGCTCGGAAACTTAAAATCGTTCAAATCGACCAGCTCGTTGGGGGTATTGAAGAATATCAAGTATTATAGGATGAATGATCGACATTAAGGGGCTGATACACAAACAGTGTACTAGGAGGCCCAAAACGGAGGTTATTAATCCATTTAGTCTCAATATCTTGATGGGAATTTTAACTGAAAGATATTAAGATCTATTAATTACTGTTGTCATTAAATAGAATGTTTCACTAAATAATAAAAACATGATTTAAATGCTGCAAGAACATTTTTGTGAGTGTATTATACGGATCTTAGTTGGTCACCTACTTAGAATACCATTATGTGAATCTGGATTCCAAGTAGTCTAATTAAGTACTACTCATAATATATTATGTTATAACCATTATATGTTACACTTACTAGGTCAAACGGTCAGCAGTTGGAAGAATCCTTCAGTGAAGAAAGCGTTCTGTCATGAAACAAACCCTGAACGGTTCCAAGTACCTGACCATGCTCTATGAACAGCATCGTGTAGGTGTTGATCATGTGACCTAGGCTGACATCAGCAGTGAATGACTAAGCATTATATGGGCAGGCTGTGTCCCGATAGCTGTCATTTACCTTGTCCCAATTTTATGAAGTACAGGACACAGGGTAGGGATCGGTTAAGGATGCACTGAAGTTATTATATTTCTGGGGTCATATAGATATAGACCTCCATTTCGTTATTTTACCTTTTCACACCGGATGTGTATAGATGCTGCTGGAAGTGGCAGGGCCTCATAGTCAACAGGACATAGATTTACCATATTTGCAGTAATTAAAGCTCTATAATAGTCTTAGTACAAGGTACACGTTAGATTTCTCACCTCCTGTGCACTCAGACAAGCCCATGGTGGAATACCTCGAACCTCGAGGTTACATGAGTATGCGCATAAAACAAAACAAATAATCATACCTGTATCAAAACACGTGTCACTGTATATTTATGCTAATTATTATTGGAAAATGACCGGGTCAAAATAGTACTCTCTTTTCTGCGTGAAATCGTTATAATTAGTTTATACCTCAGGCTAGCAACAATTTAAACAGAAATACCAGAGTGTAGTGCAGAGCCAATATGTGTGCTTTCCACATTTATAAGTACTCCTGGCTCAATGATTGCTATATTTATGCTACGTACAGCAGCAGGTCCGATACGTCAATCTGTTGCATTGAATATTGGCGTAAAGTTTCTCGAAGTTCAATATTTATATATGAAATTGCTTAAAATGATAACGACATCCAAATTCGCGGCAATCATTTGTATACATGCAGGTAAATGAAATACTTTCCAAAGCCATTCACTCGCCCAATGCATGTTTACAAAATGTTATACAGGAATATTCATTAGTAGCAACGATATAATCTGTTTTTGTTAGCAGGGACATATTTCTGGTTGAAGGCATTGGTTACCCCACAAGCCCTTTCTTCACTGTCTCATTACCCCCACCTCTCTCCTTAAGAATCTGACTCATATGTCCCAACACCTCATACAGACTACGGTACTAAGAATTGGGTGTAAATCCATGGAGATGCGCAAAGGCTGTCTGTAGTGCATTGCCATGTACATCTTACCATTAATCCAGACGGCAATACAGGTGCTTTATTAATGGTGTAGTAGGGGCTATGTTTAGGTATGACTCGCCAGCTGATGTATGACTAGCACTATAGGTTATGCCACTGTTTGTATCTTGTTTGCTTCTCGCTTGTTTAGTCAGCAGTGGGGGATCCAGACCAGGGATGGGGCCAAATAAAACTGAGTACCATTAAAGCTGCATTGTCAGCTATTACGACAAAGAACTAATATGAAAATTATGACTTATGAATATGACTGAATTTATCAATATAATATACTAGCAAAGTACCCGTCCTCTGGACGGTCACCCTCTCTCCCCACACTTCCCCCTCTCCCTCTTTTCCCTCTCCCTTTTCTCTGACTTCCCAACCCCATCTCCGATTCCCCCCTCTCCCTCCCCTCTTCCTCATGCTCCCCCCCCCCCCCACACACACACTTTCTTTCCATCCCCTCTGTCTTAGCTTTCCATCACATTGAACCTTATTCCTGATCTAAACACCCATCCTTCAACTGTAATCATTTAGGAAATTTTCCTAAATTTGGCTGAAAAATGATGAATACCGGGTATATCTGAGTGTATCTTGTATCTCATTGATTAAAAGTATCAGATCTGTTATGCTAAACTATATTTTGAAGCTCATTTCTGTCTCAAATGTGGGTTATTTGAGAGGATTGGTGAAGGCGAATTGTACATTTTCTGAAAATCTGACCCATATAATTGTAAAATATCAGATTCTAAAGCCTTGGCAAATTGAAGTAAATTCCACCTAGAATATTTATTCAGATTCTATACATGGGCCTATAACTGGAAATTTTTACCCGATTTTTAAAATGTTGATTAGGTCCCCCTGGACGTAGGTTGTGGGAAATGACGTAGTATCTCACAGGGGGTTTCCCAGGCTATAAATAGAGTGTAGAGATCGCAATTTAAAAACGGCTTCAAAATCACATTTCCACCCCAAATACCTTCACAAACCACAGACGACGACATCCAGAGAGGGGGGACAGACCTCTACAGATGAGTAAAGTGGTTTTTAAAACAACAAATTCCGAGAACATTCTGGACAAATAAAACCTTCTTTCTACCATTTCTTTTCTACCTCCTTTCCTAGAAATCGCTCTAGCCGTATATTATATGGATGATGAGCACTGCTGTTATCCATATAATATACGGGTAGAGCGATTTCTACGAAAAGAGGTAGAAGAAAAGAGGGGTTTCTTTGCCCCCGTTGCATAACAATCTGCGAGGTCGTGGTTCGTTTCTACAACGTCGTAGACAGCCATCTGCTATGACTGCAATGCATAACATTTGATGACATCTTTTACGACATCGTATATCTCTTGACATCCACGATGGATTTTCTACGCTGCGTCAATACTGACATGTTAAATGTTTTGATTATTTTGTGATCTAAGAATGGCCGTAATGATACAAAAAATCAACTCTGAATAGTTATGGTTATGGTTATTAATTTTACTGAAAAAAATTCGACATACATCATTTTGGTGACAAAATAAACGATGTCATATTCACTGTGTGAACATTCTGCCTTGCATAACAAACATGCTCTGCGATGCCCTGATACCACATTTACCCATCTTAATAGTGAAAAAAAATCAAATTTATCTTTCCAAATATACAACTATTCAATATTAGATGATATTTTATAAATTTGATACATTGCACATTTATTTATTTTTTGTGCTTCAAAATAGGTTTCGTAGTTTTCTTGCATTTATTTAGATGAAAGTAATAAAAGCCAGATTTGTTAAATTATTATAAATTACAATATGGATGATGTTCTCCCATGCATCATTTTGGCGTTTTAATGCCTCTCTATCTTTAAATTATTATTTAATGTCAATTTTGAAGCCACGATGACTCCTCCATTTCACGATTCATTATTATGCAATGCAGCTGTTGTTTATTTTTACGAGTCGCAAACAGACATCGTAGTCGTACAAAAAAATGTCTACGACATCGTAGATAGACATTTGTTATGCAACGACCCCATTGTGTCATATGTTCTCGGAATCTGGGGTCTCCCCATCTACTTTGTTGGTCTCTACAGGTCGGTCGACCCTGTCTGAAGGTCATTATATGTGGAGGGGAAAGAGGCGAGGGAGAGGATGTAGGGGAAGGGAGAGAGGGGAGGGGGAGCATGAGGAAGAGGGAAGGGAGGGGGGGGGGGGGGTCAGAGATGGGGTTGGAAGTGAAAAACAGGTATGAAGGACAGAGAAGAGGGGGGGGGGGGGGGAACAAGGGAGAGGGGGAAGTGTGGGGAGAGACCCAGAGTGACCGTCCAGAGAACGGGTACTTTGCTAGTAGTATATGTTTATACAAATGTTTGCAGTCGAATTGGTCGAGAGAAAACGAGCTAAAACGGCTGCCATTGAGCGATAATAAGTGAAACCACCACTGGGAAGTAGTTCGCTGGGTCTCCTACATATAAATTCGGACTTTTATGAAGCCCTGTAGCAAGAACAACCAACAAATATCTTCCAAAATTTTGATTGGTTGGAAAAGAACGAAACAAAAGTAGAAAATATTCAGTGTTTGACCGATGTTATCTGAGAGTGCAGTATTAAATAACCTCAAATACTTTCTTGCTTTAATAGAACTCAATATGTCATAGAAGTCATGTATATACTGATGGAAGTACTCCGTAAAGTGCTCATAATTCATCATATGAGACTATTTTTAATTTGTCTTCTACACCGCACGCGGTATTTACACGCCCTGTGGTTTAAGAGCTCTGTCTGCGGAATGGCATTCAAATAAGAATGGTACTGGATAAAAGTTGGTCTAAACTCCATGGTGGATGGTGCTAAATTCATAATACGCCAAAGGTGGCCGGACCCTTGTATCATTTTTGGAAGGAGGTGAAAGGTACTAGAGGTATGTACGCATCTATGACCGGCTAAGGCTTTTGGCTATCGAAAGAATACAAGTTTCCTCTCTTACTCCTGAACTAGTAAAAGGAATTATTTACTTAGAATTTAAATGTTAACCGCTTAATTGTTCTAGACATTCTGCAAAAATTCTATAGTATGAATGTTGAATATGTGAAACAATAATTCTCTATTTTTATTAACACTAGAAAGTTGTAAGCCTTTGTATGCGTAAATTACCCTGCTCGTAGTTTTTTATTACCTGCCGTTTTTATTCTTTCAATACATGGATACTATTTATATACTCACCAGTCTACCAACAGAACGGCCACATGTGTGAACGTGTGTGTTTAAAAGTAATTTATCACATGTTATTGAACATTTTTAAAATGGAGGCGTGTTTTAGCTGGTTTTTATTGACTGTTGTGTCTTATGCAATATGAAAGTAGGCAGTTTTATTTGTAATAGATATAGATCAATAATACTATAGTACAAGGATCTTATTACGACTGAAACCTATGAAAATAGGACAATGGCTATGGTCAAATATCCCCTGCTCATAAAATACTAATCTCATGAGAAGGGGCACTGGATTTATCTTTCACTCTATTTTCGGTCATTCCTGATATATTTATGGGGCCATGTTTGGATTTATTGACTATAAATATAGCAGTAGCACTCGTCGAAGACAACAAAGGTTATTCCTGGAATGTTTGCGAACCATGTTTTTAATCATGGCCATGTATTAGGTATTTTCGTTCTTTCATTGTTAATAACCAAAATAGCTTGCATGGTGGTACAAGTCGCAAAAGGAGAGAGGTCATTTTCCCATCCTACTCCAGAAGCGAGTGTGGTTACATTTGTATTCAATTACTAGGTGATCTATTCACAGAATCATCGAATTTCCTGTATAGAGATGTTTATGTCAGTGCAGAGAATGTTTTGATCAGGGATTCAGCCATGACATAATCACCCTTAGTGTGTATTGGATTAAAAATAACCGCCAGGGTGATGGCAGAGGGTATCCGGATATTTGCGAGCACAGGGACAGAAAAAAAAGAAAAAAAAAAAAAAAAAGAGAAAGCCAAATATGTAGGCCTACATTTCATAATCCGTTATTAGCTATATTAAATAACCATGAAGTATAAATAACCCCATTCTTCATAAGTTAATCCAGCGAGGTATTTGTATACGACGCCAGGTGATGTGTTTTATTTTTATTTTCATCGCATTATTACTATCAACCATTGTTTACTCGATGTGTAGATCTATTCTATCTTTATGTGATCGAGAATGAGTACTTATCAAAATTGATTATTTCTTTATTAAAATTCTTTGTTTCTATAATTAAATCAGCTTCAACTGAAAATGATGTAACCATAACAATAATAACAATAAAGGACTAATATTGATAACAACTAGCCTAGCTATTACAATGCTCAAACATCTTGCATAATTATTAAAAATTCATTAGAGCTTGTGTTGGGTAGTGTACTACATATTTTATGACCGATACATCCTTGCTATATCGGCATTCGCGGTCTCAGTCAGGAATACTCATTTCTTTACTCGGTGCCTTTATTGTAGGTGGCATTAAGTATTTGTGTTACTAAGCACCCGATTATAATACCCAGTGTATGTGATAATGTAAACTACACTCTCATTACTGTATAAGCAAGAAGTATTAACACAGGCTAAGCACTGGAAGAAGGCTGCTAACAAGTAACATTGATGCCATACTATGTTTTAAGATTACAAAATGTATTATAATCATGAGAACACTACAAATTATAGATTACGCAGTTATATTTCACTGTTGCTGGTGTATCTTATGGGAGACTAACTTGACTAAGTAATGAAAGCCAAACAGTGAGAAACCTTTACACTGAATAACATAGAAAACATGGTATTAATGCTTTGGTGATATGAGCTCAATAAACATAGGCCTATATCCCTTATGTTTGTTCCAAGTCGTGATCGATCCCATAATCCTTGACATCTGGCGTGCTGCATGCTCATAGCAAATCCCCTATTAACAAAGGTCACACTTGTAAAACTTCTCACGGATGACATTGGTTTTACGAGGCCTCTGTAATATTATGGCGACAATATGACGCGTCACGATTATTACGTCACTGACTCCAGGTTGACATGGATGACGTAATTGGCAGTATGGCGACTGCACATGTACGCGCGCCGGCTCGCCCTGCTTACAGCGCTGCGAGTGTCATGCTCGCGCGGCAGCTGCATATGGGATTTCCCCGCGTGTAGACATGTCCATTACCCCATATGAATGAAATTAAACATAATAAAATCATATGATCAATAGCAAAACTGTTAATATAGTAAAAGTCATAATTACTGTGACTGTTTTGTCCAAAGCCTGTATGATGCAATCCTGCTGAGCAGTTTCTAATTTTGGCCAATAGTGAACAGGTGAAATAACATGTGAAACAGCATGAAATAACATGTGAAACAGTAATTCATTTTCGACAAGAAATTATTTTGCATAGGATTAATCAGATATTATATGACAATTAACTTTAACTTAATTTCGAATATAGGAAAGTAGCCTACGTATACTTGGGACATCGGGGAAGATAATCATGGAACTATTGGAATGAATAAAGTATAAATAGGGTGCAAATAAAGACATGATGCAACTCTAGGCAGCCCCCAGTTCCAGGCCAATTTACAATAAAATGTGGTGCACACATCCCAGCTGGTGCGGGGGATCATGGAGATCTTAGGCCCCGCAGAATTAAGTGACGATCTAAAAATAAACTTGGCATCATAAACATCAGTCCCTTTGTTTACATGCATTAAGTTGTCAGTAATATGACAAGGTCCAAACGAAATAATTAGGAATAAATGGAAAGTATCTATTCAGTTATATTCGGGGGAAATGGGGAAAGGTTTTTATGACGGGATAGAAAGCATTTATATATATGCATAGCGACGTTTTCAATAGTCATTTCAAAAGTTATCATAAAAAACTTTGCCTCAAAGAAATTGGAAATGTAGACAGTAGAGGTCCTGGATGGATAAAAAAAATTAATAGTGGCTCGGGAACCAGTCAAACTCAGAATTGATGATCCGCGACTATACTATAAGGAGCTGAAGCCTGAAAGCCGAACTATTTTTGCCTCACTTTGATAAAAGAAATTGATAAAATACCAGAATAATGTGTCTCTTTATAAAGATACGGTGTAATACTTTGGAGGGGAAGATAGATGGACTGAAGTTAAGGCGATCGATATTAACATAATCTCTAGTACTTTAGTCACTTTAGGCTGATTGTGGACCGAATCCAGAAGAAAATAATGTTAATCTGAGTTTTGGGGATGTCGGATTGACAGGCAACATAATTATCATGAAAGCACCCCACCCCAACCCCCACTCCCATCCTAGGACCATAAATGCTTCCCGAGTTATTGACGCGTTCTATGAAGAAATCAACTGCTTAGGTGCATAAAATAATGTTAAAACCCACATAATATAGTGAACAAATTCAATTGGAAGGTATACAGACATTTTTAGAAGAACACAAAAGATAGAATTTGCAGACAATTTGAGTATACAGATTTTAAAAGATTATATATAGTGCGACGCCAAATCCTGTGTTCTGCACCTTTTCCGAGTTCTAATATTTTCGTGTAAATTTGGTATTATTAAAAAACATTATAAAATATAAAAACTACAACACCTTTCTTCATGAAACATCACACATGTGTATGCGGAAACCGGTGTGGGCTACTGATTCTGATGACTTGTCTCTGGGTTAAGGTCAAAATAATGTATTTCAAGGTAAAATTCATGATTTTTCCAAAGAAAGGCATGGACAAATATGTCGCTGAGTCCCGGTAAATCCTCCCATTCTATTACTTGACACTATAGTCACATCAATTTTGTTTGCTACATTACTTATTAAAAATCTGGATTTACTCATAGAAATAAATGCTTTTCCGATGGAGATGCCAGTCCCACCCCAAAATATATCAATAACATATCAATATCCTTTAGATGATACGGACGAAAAAAATTGCAGAAGATTCAGATTCTGAATTCGATTGGAATAGTCTCTGTGAGTGTAGGACCGCTTAATTGGTTTGGCTAAATTATCTGGTTCATGAATATTAAAATTCGTTCCTTCTGACCAAAGAGTACTTCACTCTATGCTAGTTGTTCTAACAGATATTCGAATGGTTCCTATTTTATTTCAACTGGTGTAAAGTGATTGGACATCCTGTAACATCAAGATAAACAGTCCACTTGACTTGTGTATTGATTTGAAAATGCTGATTCCACATTTGTTTGTGTAATGGAAGTATTTTTAGGCCTACATTTTATTATAAGGACTCTTCTTCGCAACGTTCCTGACTGATCAATTGATCCGGTTTATAAAATTGTTTTAAAAACAATAAATTCCATAGATGTGTGATATTTATAAGATAATACATACACATTTATAAGATAATAACTACAAATAATGGTATTCAGGCCCAATGATGAGAGAGTCCCTTCAAACGGAGGGAAAGGCTCTCGCCTCAAACCGCAAAGTGACATTATAATTCCATTAAGACCGCAGAATGTCATTATAATCCCATTAGAACGCCTACTTCTAGGTCAGGAAGTACCATTCTTACCAGATACCATTCTTATCTGAACTGAAGGTTTGGGCCTGGACTGTACTTTCATAAGATGTTCGCATGTTCACAAATATTCGCATTGTATAAATATATATATATATGTGAAGGGCATATAATTCATGGCAAATGATCAATCAAAATGACATTTATGCAAGCACCCTATTAGACTGAAGTTGAATTGTGCAGAAGACTCGAGTCTGGCCATACACTGTAATTGTAATGCTGGGCGTCTCCGCCGCGTCTCATACAAAAGAGCTTGGAATGGACATCTGGTACGGTATTCCCTACCGGGTACCCCGCCCCAGTCCAGTCGAGTGATGTAGACATTCGGTCATAAACAGTTTGATATAAACATGCAGAGTTTGATACAATTTGAAAAATATAGAAGTACACGAGTGGAGAAGGGGGATAGAGACGGCAAGATATGTAGAAAGTGATGGGAGGGATAGGATAAAAGAAAGAGAAGATTCATTGACAGATACAGACAGAGGCCCTCAGTACGGCATACTATGTATGGGGAATCCAGCGTATACATAAGGGAACCAGACAGTGAGAGGGCATCAATAGATCGACGAGGCTTGGTTACACGAATACATGTACAGTATACATACAGACCAGGCCCTATACATAATACATACTCCCAATCAAATCCATGATTGAAGCACTGACATGTAATTCAATCCTCAAAACAAAAATTATTTGTCCTCCTTCATTTCAAAACAAATGTCCTCGATCCTTCCCTTTCCAAAACAAATGCCCTCCTCCCCTTCCTTCCACCCCCTTCGCACGCACCACGAGCTGTGTGCGATATGGTCCTGGGAGCACAGAGAGCGCGCGACGCGATCCATGCATGCATGTTCCTCCCAGTTATTATGTCACCGAGCTCCTCCACCTCGTCCCCCCCCCCCCTACCCCCACAACCTCCTACTCCTTTTGCCATCCCGTCACTTCTTTATCACAGCGACCCCAACGGTAATCGTGGGCACTACGGTCACCATCACCTCCCTAATACTCGACCAGCATCCAGGGGAAGGAGGATCAGGAGTGGGCGCTCTGGAGGAGGAGTATACCAAGGTGGACGAGTGTGTTGTTTAATCAGCTCCCCCAACCCGCCACCCGCTTTTCCCCCGCCTCGTCCTCCTCAAAACGCGCGACACAAAGTGGCCGCGACTTCCATCCTCCTCACCCCCTTCAAAACACCAGCCCGGTCACCCACCACCAACTCATTCTCTCAGCACACTCTCTCGCCCTCCCGCGCCCCTCCCTTCCTCCCTTGCTCCCACCCCCACAGCTCAGCCCCCCCCCCCCCCCCACCTCTTGCAGTAAAAGGTGCATGGGACGGGGAGAGTGAGACAGATTGTCTCTGTGAGCCTTCTGACACACACGTGTGTTTCCAACACTGGATTGCCTATACACAGAGCGAGCCACCATGTGTTCAACTGGTTCTCTCTCTTTCCACCACCGATACTAACTCCTGCACACAGCACACAGGAGTGGTACAGGAGCAGGAGGACAGAATCATTTGGATTATCTTACTATCACATTATTGCTTGAAATACAGTTTTAAATTTATTTAAGACAGCCCTTTGTGTTGCATGGAAGGGTTAGCTGTACACCACAAACGTGCATATTAGGCGGGTACCTGGAATAGGATAAGAGAGTTACTGCTGAGGTACCCTGGAATTGTTCTTGGCTCACTGGGGGCGAACTGCAGAAGGAGAACACATTTTCCCAGCCAATTTCCTTAACTCACTGTTTTATTAATCTACCATTTTATTGTTTTCTTCATCTTCTGTGATTTGTTACGATGGGGAAGATGATGCTAAACATGGATTTCTCACTACTACTACTACCACAAACGACTCTGTTGCATAAAATGACAGAAGTTTCCAGACAAAGTGTGATCATAATGTTTATCTGTTTAGGATGCTTGATAACGCAAAGCCAAGAATATGGTAAGTTTAACACTTTACTCTCCGTTAAATACTGTATACTCTCTCTAATCAAATATTAGCTCCACTTTCTTAATGGATTCTGCGGAGCCTGTAGTTTTAATGTTACCGCTATTAGAAGCATACTTGGATATTTTGTGAATTTTTCTGATCGACGGTAAGGAATCTTACTGTCGTGAAAACAAAGGAGAAAATACACATATGACAAGTCCCAATGGAGTGTATATATGATCCTTGCACCTTTGTGCGTTTGCATGTATTTTCCCAGTGTGACCAATAATTGACTTACGTAACATGGAATAACTATTATGCCAAATGCATGACCAAGTGTGTATTGCGTGTAATGGAAGAATACAAATTAAATTAACCCCGCAAAATTACTTATTTATCTGCCATTCCCTCTTTATTCGAGCGTACTGCTCTATACTTCCTAAAAGTCTGCAATGAAAATCATTCATTTATTCAGAAGTCTTCCAATTGGTGTAAAGGTTAGGGTTGGTTGGGAGTCTGAAGCACGGACAAGTTGAACAATAGTAGCCAAAGTACGTCTACAGCCACGCTTCCAGTACAAATTAAAATAGGCAAAATGTCAAACTATAAGAATTGGGAATATTCCTCCGTTGTTATTTTAACTGTTGTAAGCAGTCTGTACCACCACCCACTCCCGCCCATACATTCAGTGATTCACTCACGTGTGGCCATATAACCACCGTTCAAACTCTCCACGGTATGAACTTTCCCAGGGCAATATATGAACACTATTGGTCTAATATTGGTACTATATCGATGAGGATACCCTTTATATCTGTTTGGAGTATTAAAGAGGGATGATAGAGAGGACTGAACAGCAGAATGTACCTGGTTAAACCCTGTTTGGGTGTGACTACATGGTCGAGTCCTCTTTTGAGAGTGAAAAGAGTTAGTGAAAAACTTGTTGGGTGAGTGCCCATGCCTCCAGCAGATACATAGGAGGTTCCCAGTGTGTGAACCGATGATAGGGATCATTTAGTTTGCTTGAATATTGACCACTTATTTGGCGTTTTCCTCTCACACTCCCTCTCCATCAATGTCTCCTATAATATGCCCCCTCTCATTCGTTCTATGAGGGCATTGTCTTTCTGCTGTCACTCCTCCTCCCTACTCTCCAACATTATCCTCTCTGTCATCTCCTTCGTCAGCTTTCTCATGTTTTAAAATTTATAGTAATATTTACCAAGGTTAAACAGCTTTCCTTGTATATCAGTGCATATTGATATTGTAATTTATTAGTCTACCGGAGGAAACAAACAACATTTATTATTTATAAATATTATTGCCTAAATATTCACTTATGAGAAATATTGATTTTATAAAGTGCCAAATATCACAACACATTTCTACGGAGCCCCGGACCCCACATGCAAACCTCGTCACAGGACCGCTAATAACACTCATTCCTAATTGTTTGCATTTGTGCAAATTTCTTTTTGTCTGCAAATTTTTTGTGTTGTTCATTCCTGGCAAGGCAACAAAAACTTTAATCCACCCCTCATCTCCAGCCTGCCCTGTGTCCTGGATACCGGGGGAGGTGGTCGTGTTTTAATGGGGGGCAGCAGGGAGGGATGAGCTTTTGTTTGGCAATACACAGCGCGCTGGGCATACACAGGGGCCCTCGTCATAGCGCACGTGCATTTTATCCAGGGTAGTCTTCCAGGGGCCTCCGTGCACCTCCTCCAAACACCACATCCTCATTCTGCCTCCCCCTCCCTTCGTTCATCCACAACCTCCCACACAATCACACACACAGCGTGTTTAAAATGCATGCACGCCGAGCGTGTACGCGTTCGTCCAAAGAGCATGTATACTCTCTCTCAACACTGAACATGGTTTGTGTTTTTTTAATAGAACTTGAATGTAGTCTCCAACAACGTCCAAGATATTCCCCCTGTAGCTTTGCCGTTCTCGTGTGACCATACAGTTGCCGCGATCCACGTAAGACAAAGAAACTAGAGGTATATCTATGAAGTGGTAGGAATCCTTTGTCTGGCATTTCAATGCCTTTTCTCACTATGCTGTTCTACCAATCGACCAGGCAGGCATTGATACCATATGACTGATATTCCTTGTTTCTTACACCTCACAGCATAGATATGAATATGGATCATATAATACATATGAATATGTAACAACGGATTAGATCCCTCTTATTTGAGTTATGCATATCCATAACAGAACTGACATTTCTGGCACTTACACAATTTTATTTAATTGCACAAGTCAGTCCAATAGATACTATTATGAAGAACTAATTAACACAAGCCAATGGAAAAGGAATCACGGGTTTATTTAAACAATTAACATAAAAGATAGTCGAGGCCTATAATATCTATTGCTATAGCCAGCTTTACATTTATATCATCAGTGTCTGACACAAGGCATTGAAGAGGGGGATGGTAACTTGCTGGACGTATTGGAAGTATCTGCATAGAATATCAATGGCTGGGAAGAGTTGTATGGGTATTAGCATTTAAATGGTGGAATAATGTGTATTGGACCTGCGGGGATGATAGAACAGGTTACGAGAGTCGGAGGGGATTGGTGCGTCTTGTTTGTATACGGTTATAAAAGTGTGAAGGAACAAGATGAAATATGGGAAACACAATGTGGATTCAGGCAAGAAAAAATCGGAAAAGAGAACGATTGTTGTTAATGAATAAAGATAGGTAAAAATGTAATAGACAGAAATAAGAAATAAAGGATGTGTAAAAAGGAAAAGATAAAAGAAAAACATGATCCAGGTAAAGGTAACAAGTAAGGGGGTTGCCATAGTGGCAATGACATATGGGCAGTACAAGTAGTTCGTGTCTGGAATGCGTTCACATACAGGAGGCAAGGGAACAGATTAAGGGTTGACACGAGGCATTACACAGTAATGCATATACGTCACTGGTGGTGTGACACATTCCTCCTCTGTCAGATCTGCCATCAGTCAAGGTCCCATACCTACATCACACTGATGCCCTGGTGGCAGGCAGCTGTTCCTATGCAACACTTATGTCAAAATATAAAAAGTGTTAGGATGACATTTCATTCCCTCTGAATACAGGATTGTTCAATTATTCCCGTTCTTCACTCTCCATGCTCAATGACTTGGTTTCACATTGGTTTCTTCAACTCTTCTTTTAGTTTATTTCCTACCTGCCTTCCTTCTTCTCGTTATGCCCTTCTTCCACTTCCCTAATTACCTATACTATTAAACCACACTGCCTTTTAGCCCTGCCCTTACTCTGCCTTTCCTCAAGCACTTGTTCCCTTCACTCCTCGTGTGACTATATCACGGTATATTCATTACACATCCAACACGTCCATTTCTCCTCTAGGCCTATATTTGTCACTCTCTGATAAAAACCTCATAAAGGCACTGCTTAAAATTCAAGCCCAGGCCATAGCGCTGAATGGGAACACTTCCAGCAAGCCGATGGTACAAGGCCGGGGGAAACCTGCCTCTGGACCAAAACCTAATTTTAGGACAGTTCCTATCGCCTTTGTATAATATTTGTCTGTTTTGTGTTTGATTGAATGTACAAGGTATTTGTTTTTCATAAATAATAATTGTCATTCATTTGAACATTTGGGTATCATATCGCAGTAACGCTATAAATGAATGAACTGAGAAATGATCTTTCAAAAATAGGACTTGTATATGTTCTTGTAAATTTTACCTTTTGCAATTGTTTCAGGAAAATGTCGACCTTGCAATAAATCTATAGCACGTACCCCACCGCCATGTACACATGTGCATTAATATGCTACATGATTCTACTTTGAATATCATCCCAGAAACATGTCCCGCCGATGCTTGACCTAGTCCAATTTAAATTCAAATCGGATTGAAATATTTGCCAAAGAATCGCTCCTCTCTGGTGGGCCTGTTGCCATGACAAACAGGCATCCCATGAAGGTCCCAAGTAGGCAATCATGACATCCTTTAATACTTTTTGTTAGTGTTGCCATGGCAACTGTATTTACGATCACCCTTCCCCAGCGTGGTTGTCAGTAAGGCCATGCTTTGAGGAAGATGTTAAAATACAAGGGTTTTATTCGGCAACAAGTTTCACTAAATAAAACATGGGATACCAAAATGAATCATGCAATGCAATGGAACACACCGCAACTGTCACGTTGATGGAGGCTGCCCACGGCCATGGGTCGGACATCCTTCCTTGTGGTGAAATACTACATGATGCCTTTTTATATAAATACCCAGACGACATCGTTACATTTTAACTAAACAACAGAGTACCTTCCTTTTCTTGAATTAATACATTATACACTATTTTTGGCTGATGTCGCTGATATAGGCCGTCAAATAACTATCTAACTACATGTAATAGCAATTGCTTTCCATAAACTCCTACAAATAATTGTCTCAATAACGTCCCAAAGCATCCTTAGGCAAGGCACCCTGCCGAGGGGCATATGAAAAATAACCCTCTGTACCCCATTTAGCTTGTTGATCTATAGAAGGAACGTCTCGATCCTCCCCCTCCTTATAGAGTAAAAGCGGTCAGAACGGCGTGGGAAAGTTAGCTTATGAGCGACTCCTGAAATGTACACCACCTGTGCAATGGCCCTGAAAGATGTAGTATGGAACGCCATCGATGTATTTATTCCAGAATTCTTCATATATAAAGAATTGACTTTTCTTGATATCAAGAATCTTTGTCTACATTGTAATTACTATAAAAGGTACATTGGAGAATGCTTGTTTACATATTTATTTAATTGTTTAAATGTAAACCATTGTATATAATGGTTATTCTGAAAGTTTAAATATACGGGCGAGATGAGAATGTGTTGTCCCCTAGACAAACAACAAGAATATAATTCTGGTTAATAGAGAGAATTCGGGAATAAATATTATACTGACGGCTTTCCATAAACGAGGGGTGAAGATTTCTGGAACACGGATGAGGGGCATACCACAACACTAACCTTTCAGCCTGTGACACTTCCTCCCCGTCCTGTTCCCCCTCACCCTGTCTCATGCCCCTCACTCACATCACTTGATCTGTACTTTCCCATATGGCACGGAATTTACGGTAGTTACTCATATAAACAAAGTGAGAAACCTCAAACCGAATGACTGGCATTCCTGACCGATCTGCCAAGAGTGCCGTGCAAGAGTCCCAGGGCAGTGTGGGGCCCCTTCCCCCGCCCGTCTGTCTTATCGCTATAGGCTTGTAAACTACTAAAACAGATCTTGGGCCATATACTGAAAACAAATTATTCTTATAAAACTCTAGCGACTTTCTCCTGCTGACATTTAACAAGCTTTTACCTACTTATGTGACAACTATTTTCTTTTGAGTTTATGTTTTATCGAGACGACGAGAATATCTGCTGATATGCATGGAGAGGTTGACGGTGGGACAATTGACAAAGGGACAAAGAAAAAGCCAGTTTTGAACAACAGTATCACATTGTCATGATTGTGGATATCAGACAACATAGCGATAATGAGTTTTGTAACTTGAAAGTGCTCTGGCAATGAGAGGACACAAAGGGAAATGAATCCCTCATAAAACATTGAGGATTATTGTTGCTATCTCTGTAGACTACCGGCCCTCTCTTTTATTACTCTTTAAGGCTATCTTATCTCAATAAAAAAAGAAAATTTATTTCCCAGAAAGTTTTTGATCTGCTTGACTCAGGGGACATGAAACAGTCCCTCTGAAGTTTATATCGCTTGTCGCTCTCTCCTCTGTTTGTCTGTTTTTGAGACAAACAAAGTGACAGGGGAACCAGCCCATCTGGGAGTTGTTAGATAGCATAACCTGCCGTCTGGTGGCCTATGGGAGAAGCTCAATTGGGGGTGGGCTTCTTTTGGTTGACATGTTAACCCCTACAAGGTCAGTGAAGTGTGTGGGGGTGTAGGGCTTGGGGGGCTTGGGGGCATGGATCCATGCTGAGTTCCCTTTAAAACAGTGCGTCAAATCAGGGCAGGGATTGACAAAGTAATGGAACTGTGGCGTCCGGAATAGAAGTTGGAGGACCCGTATTAATATCTCAGGAAAAATGCTCTGCATTCTCCACTTAGCATTCTGAAACAACTTTTGTCATGACAATTAAAACAGTTATGGACTCAAAGTGTAGCACAACATATATTCAAATAAACAAATGATTAAATGTTCATTCATTCGCATCCATTTAAAAGAACTAGTACCTATACAAATTAATGAAAATAAAGTTATACATGTATTGAATAATTCTGCGGTTGAAGACTGAGTACATGTGTACGACGCATGCCCTACATTGTGAGTTTTCCAGGACGAGAAGCTGTGACGGGCCAAATTGCAAGGGGGGCGGGGAAGGGGGCCGGATGACGAAAGGTCACTCACTCATCTGTGATTGCTATAAAGTATTAACAGTCACTCACAAAAGCCTGGACATGTGCTCTCATAAGCGTCTGGCGCAGGTCTCTATGTGTCCTCCTCCTGCATTAATTCTTAATGATGCATCTTTGCCCAGGCCTATTATTATTACACTTTATTTGGGCTAGAAGGATCTCAATCGATCAACTCTGCAGTCCCAGGAAGAATTGAGTGTTGTGTTTGTTCAAGCATTAGAAATCCCAGGCACACACTTGTGGGCATTCAAAACTGACACCAACAAAACTCTACAATAACTTTCGTTTAATTATGAATATTCACCACGGGTACCATGAATTCTTCTCAATTTGTCCTGAATAATTGAACAAACTGGCAGACAAAAATTCATTGGTCTTCACGATGAAATAATAAACACGATGAAGTACACTTTATCCATGTAGATGTAAACATGGGGTGGGGGGTATTGTTCCTGAGATTAAAGAGAATGCATTTATATATATGCCCAATGTTGGTGCAAAGCCAACCAAGCGGGAACAAAGTCCAACATTACATTTAAGATTTTAAGGCTATTTTTTTCAATTGCATTCTTCGGCAATGAATTCGTTGAACACCCGCTGTCATATGAAGGATGGAAATGGATTCTAGCGGAAAAGGTGTTAGTCACATCTCAGAGGAAAAGTTTACTCTCAGGTCACATGTGTTATAGAGCAGAGGGTGTGAACCTGTTTCAGTGCACTCAACTCAAAACCCACTCAAACTTTTCCCGCCATTCCATTTCTTCTCTCTTCCATCATTGACCCCAGCTGGTTTGGGAAGCCTTCTTTGGCCTCATCCACTCGAGGGAATTCTATTGAAAATATTGAAAGCAAACTCTCTCAGGACAAATACCGGCCATAGCAGCAGCAGCTGACAAAGCTTCCACAATTAAAAACTAAATAATTTGAAAAATCTGCCCCGAAGATTTTCCATCATCCCTTCAAAAACATGGCCGGAAATAATCAAGGCGCTTGGTTTCAACAGGATTTATTTAGATTGTGTCCATAAAGGCAAAGTACTTGCCACTGCATGATGGGGCACAAAATATTCACATGAGAAAAAATATATTGAACTTGCAAGACAACTGCTCCACAATACATATACAGCTGGGATAAATGACAATACGAAACACCCATGTTGTCAAATCAATATTTTGAACGTGAGAATAATTTGAAACATATAGGAGAACATAAGCCTCTATATTGTAGAACTAAATGACAGTCCTCACGATCCATGGAACCATGTAGGCTATGGAAACAGAATTACGTTTAATAAAATCGCCTATCGCCTGGAAAAAAACAGAAGCACCAGCGAATGTCAAAAGGACACACATCAATCTTGGTGGACGGGAGACACAGGAGGGGTAGGAGGGGGATCTCATTTTTTTGGTGCTGAGTGAGTAATAGGACTCAGCTGTCTCCCACTTAAGCCCTGCTTGTCTCAGAATTACACAAATGTCAAAACTATAAAACCTGATTGCTGCGAAATCCATAGAAAAATGAGCGTAAACCGAGCGTATACTGGAAAGCCGCGCGAATATCTCATGAAAGGCATTTGTAAGATAATGTCAAGATAGTTCGACTCTAAACATGTTTATCACTTTTCAGAGGATTAGGCCTATGATGGATTTTGTTATTTATCGGATTTGAATGATTGGAAAAAAAATCGCATTTGATGTCGGAAACCTATGGGAAATGTCTTTCACCAGAGAAAGATATCACATCTGATTTCTCCGAACTCTTTTGCTCATTTTTGGTGCCCTATGATGCTAGGATTTGAAGGGCATCACACACTGTAACGTTAAGGGATGACCTACATCGCGGGAGACGAGTCGACCCCTCTAGCGAGCAATTATAGAGTTGCGCGTACACATGTCACATGACCTGCATTTGATCACATGGCGTCTCGAGCTACCGATTATATAATACTTGTAACGTTATTCACCAGATCATATAGCACTAATTGGTAGCCTACTTATACCATATAGGCGTCTCCGCCGATAGCTTAGGCCTATGCCTAAATGTTACATAATGACTGACAGGTAGGCAGCCTATGGTAACACTATTTTACCTTTAAGGAAGACATTTCGAAAGAAAGTTTCATATTCATATCCGATTGACCCGCATTCGTCACTGTCAGAAGCCTTTATCTCGCCTAACCTATTGTTTCTACCTATTAGCCTACTGAAGTTCATGGTCCACTCTTGTGTTTAATTTTGGTGCCACAAGACTTTTTGTCTAGATTCTTCAGTAACCTGATACATTGGTTGACATATTCCGGGGACATGTTCACGATGAAGAAACAATGCTGAAGGCCTTAACCACCTTAGTTTATTAAACTATCGGTGGCCTGAAAGGGTAAAATATCACACCTGAGGGAAAAGTGGTTAATTTTCCATCAGTTCAGCTTGCTCTTGAAAAAACTTAGAATGAATTAGCAGCTAATAGCCCGTGAAAAAGGAGATCTAACCTTTCGTCTCTCACACCCTTCGAACAATACATCCCACTGGCAAAACCATAAAAGTTCACGACCGTTTTATCGTCGGTCGCCTCGCCAACTATTTCGCTGGGAATCACTCCTAGTTACCTCCAAGCTAATTGCCAGAAATCTTCCTTAGCTGGCCCACTAGGCACCTGCTGGGTACGACTATTGACTTTATCTGGCACCCATGTTAATTATCAGTGCCTTTGTAAGTTTTTATTTTCATAATTTTAATGAGCACGTGCGCGCGCTGGTTCCACGGCGACGTTTTTAAAAAAAAACTGAAGCGCGTCGTCAACGTCAGCGCACGCAGCTTATGGTGGGTGCAATCGAATACCACTTTCTCTCTGCTACTCGCAGAGTTCAGCGGAATCGAGGGTTTCTGGGGCGTTCCGCACGCACTGACCTATATTCATTGAAATGTGTGTCAATATAGAGATGGATTTGGGTGATGTAGGCCAGGATGGGTACTGGTGATGAAGACCGTGAGATTTAATCGATTTCATTCATTTAGCTGTTTGCTAATGATTACTCAATCTTGCTCGAGATGATCTGTTAAGTCTGTCTTTTGTCTTGTCAGGGACCCACATTCATATCTCCCTCTAACAGTCCCTTTAATGACTCCCTCATTCTTCTCTTTCTGCGCCCTGCGTGATCACAGATAAAATGGGAAAAGCGTTTGTCAATCAAAATAAACATATGATACATGTAAAGGTACACTACCCTGTAAACTATTGAACGCGCATTTTGATGTATCCATTGTGTGAATGTATCAATTGTGTGAGCTTTGTAAATTAGAAAATCAGGCGTTTGTAAGTTCTGTATGGCCTTGGCGAACAAGATATCTCAGCGCATTGATGTGAATTGATGTAATCCAGGTGAAAATTGAGTACATGGAGTGGGACTTGACAGTTCATAGTATCAAACAAACCTCCATTCTCAGGGCATTTTATGTTAGGAGACCGTCTCCCACGCATTTATTGCCTTTCAATCATGGAATCCTCATGCACTCCTGATCACGTTATCTCTTTTTATATAAAAGGGAGATATTAATATCCATATGGTTAGAGAGGTTGTGCAGTTTCATTATTTAAGAACTTGTCCAGATTGTGGGCATTGTGAGAAGGAAATTGACCCCCGTGAACCCTCGCCATCTGTGACTTAGTTCCACATGTTGCTTCATAACCCTGCCCACTTCTCGCTCTCTATTAAGCATGAAGTGTTGGCCCTTTGTTTTTCTTAAACCTTGGGCCGAATTTGGAACTTGTATTGACACCACTTAAGTCGAATTTGGAACTTGTATCGACACCACTTAATTTATATCAAAAATAGTGTGGGTGTAAGTCTCAATGATTGAACTGCCTGGTCCATTTTTTCGGTGGTTTTATTCATTGTTCAATGCTGAACATGATCAATTTTTATGGTGGTTATACTTATAGTTCAGTTATCTGCCATGCATTCCAATATTCGAGTTATCCTGGAAAGAATGAAACTAAGGTTTTGCCATTTTTACCAAAACCCACTCTATAAGGATTGGACTCAAATCACCGTATGACGAACCATTGGTCCCAATCAGTATTCCTTCCAGTCCTTTGATTTGCATGTGTCCTTTGTCTTTTACCGTGAAACTCATACTGTTTTCCATTCAGTTTTTATTTCATCCAGTGAATTGCTGTTCTCTTCCTGCTCTTAATCCTTTTGATTTCGACTTCAATTTCTTCGCGTTTCATTTCTTATGCCCGGCCGCGTCCTCGTCGATCTCCCCCTCAAGCCTACCTTGCCCTCGCCCTGTAACCACCGCTGCTTCACATCTTTTTCTCATAAGTTGCATGATCACTCATGCGTATCACAAACCTCAGATGGAGCGTGGCAGGAACACGCGACGCGGGAACATCAAATATTATACAGGGCTTTCTTTATAACCCTCATTCTGCAAGCATTGATTCATTTTCTAATAATAAGTCACTGCCTCGATCTCTCCCTCCCTTGCATGTCACCGTCACCCCTAAAACTCAAGCCAGGCATTTTACATTTTGCCAATCCAGAATCAGATTTCCCAGCGCATAGGTTAATTGTGATTATAATCTCCTTTCTCAAGTTTCGGTATTTTTAAAGGTTGTATCAATATTTATATTCTTCAATAAACAAGTGGGTAACTACTATTCACCCACTTCACCCTAGAGTGCAAGCTCTTGCAATCGTATCCCTAGATATAAAATACACATAAACCTTGTCTGAAGTCTTTTGAGTTTTATACAACTGAGGTAAATGTTAACCCTAAATCCATCGCCCACATGGTGAATGGTATTTATACATGTATAGAGATAAGACTAATAAAAAGGAAATAAACGATAAAGACGTGTATCGCGATGTAGTTTCTTGCACCACACTTGGAAATCCTAGGAAATCCCAGATACCACGTGTAAACCCAAATGTACGAAAATATATCCAACTTCAGCTAGACATTGCGTCAGTTTCCCCAGAGGTCCTGAATAATCAGTTCGTTCACAAATTAAGTATGAAATAGTAATTTTCTGAGGGCCGATGGCAATTAAGTCATCATAAACATAAAATATCATCATATAATTATCATCATAGACATAAAAACTGTTTAAGTCATGATCGCATTCTTTGATATATCTAATTCATAGAAAGACCTTTTCATCTTTATTTTCGGAGAAAGTTATTTGCAAATATTTTGAACAAATATAAGCGAAATGATAGGTTTTCCATTTGTGGCTAAACTATTGGTCGCTCTTTCGAGCATACTCAGTTTCTTCCTGCTTCTCCAGAGCCTTCCTCCTGCCCCTGCTGACGTTACCAAGCTGACATCAGCGTCCTCCTTCCTCCCTCCCCATCTATCCCTCCTACCTCTCCTGTAATTCCCTTTATGTAGTAAGTAGGGCTGCTGACTTCATATCCAATAGGGATTTTGTATCGTCAGAAAGTATGCAATAGTACACGGCAAGACATCATTTTCTAAGGAAATAGGTTTTTATTGATTTGCACATTGCAATGTCTTTTTAAGAAATACTTAAGAATTGTTTAATCAAAAAAATATCACCCGGTGAAGAATCTAACGATCTTCATCATGCTTATCTGATAACCTGATTTCACCGTTTACGTAACTTTATGAAATTTATATAATTTATATAATATATAAAATATTATTCATGCATTTATACCAGCAACGTTTGTCAGGGTGTAGACATTCAGAATGGTCTCAGAGCTCTGAAATGCCTTTTCATTAACACAAGTCTCCAAGCCCTCCTACTGTAATGTGGCAGTGGTGGTGCTGACTTCATGTAGAATTATTAGCGCCAGCGTACAATAACCATCTCCCGTACTACTACCCTCTCGCCAAGCTTTCCAGTGTCAATTGTGGTTAACTCTTTAGCTACCGACCTAAAATCTCTTGCACTTCACTTCTCTAGATCAGTGATTTATTTATTTATTTATTTCAGTACCTTCCAGTACAATTTCTGATTTAAAAGGCAAATATATTCTGTTTTCCATCTAAAATGCCTAGAGTACTTTAAAAATATTTCATGCCCGAATATAATATTTTGAATAACCGAGTAGATTTTTAGAGTAAAAGGAATTCCTTTTAGTCTAAGGTAGATACAATTTAATATGACCACTATTGATGGACAACTTTGGACTGCTTCATGATACACCATGCACAACCTTCAAATAAAGGCATATTTACAATAACACATTTTCCCAATCCCGAAATGGAATTATATTACAATTAATTGGACCATCCAGGGAGTATTACTTTACTAGCACAACAGGAGGTACTTGGGGCATTGTCCTCTGTTCCCTGCGGTGTATAATTAATGACCAGGCCACCCTACCAGTCTGTGTGGTCAAACAGGGGAAAGGCGATCACGGGAAACAGTCAGCCGGGGACAATCAATAGATAATCACCCTTCTGCACAACAGCCCAACACCTGTGTCCCCGGACTGCCCCTTCTTCACCCCACCCCCTCCAGGCTGGTTCCCGCCTTACCCTTCAAGCCAGTCGGGATTTCCGTAAACTATAAATTATCAGGTTTATATTTCATATTATATAACCTATCCCCCTTGATAAAGGGCGTATGTTTCCAGAAATGTTGGACCCGATAAAACAAAAAACCTCATCTAAACCCGAAGTCCCTAGCTGTCTTCCTTGTTTATGGGTTTTATGACCACCTTCGATTTATAATTCATAACTTCATGTAGGCCTATGTCTTCCTCTCTGGTTCTCTCTCTACAATGGTCTCTGGTTCGCAGATTCATCGTTGTTTCATGGTTCCATCTGGATGTTGATAACCAGTTAGTGCAGGTCATCTGTTCCAGCTTCCTCTTTTACCCCCACCTGTCCACCCTGTACCACCCCTCGAGTCCATAATACACCAGGGCACAATGATGCCCAACGTGACGTGATTTGGTCTTTGAACCCATTATCGCTCATGGTAACCAGAATAAGAGGTGCACACATGCATGCATGGCAACGGCCGTGCAGGGACCGCTAAGGTCATCGATAAGAGTCCAACCTTTGACAAAGGCACCGGACTATTGATATCAACCCAAGGTCTGGACCCATGTACTTTTGTAAGTGATTCACTTGATACGGTACGCAAAAAGAGCGAACTTAATGAGGCATGCAACTCACACTGTCCTCTACAATCTCAGAAATAATCAAGAGTCCAATGCTTGTACATGACAGGTATGGTAGTATGACAAGTAAAAGAAAATCATATTTATTATGATTTGATGAAAATATTTAAAAGAAATGTCGCAAGGTTTACAGGTGTTAAAAGAACCGGAATAAAGACTCTCCTCGCATTTTCTTTCCGTGACATTTTGACACAAAGGTTGCAGCATAAAGCAATGTTTCTAAGGCCATATGGGTTTAGTCACTAATAAAATAGCAATGAAATGGGAGAGATGGGAGAGCATGCATAGGAATACTGTTGTTGATTTGAGCTTTATTGCAGCAAATGAAAACTGCAATACTGGGCTAAAACCGATATAAATCTCTCCTCCCCTTGGATGAATACAAGGAAGGATCCCTGGGAGTTCCTATATGGCTATATATATGTGGGAATAATGACCTCTCCCTCTCCACTTCCCAGTCTACGTCAGCTTCCCTGGGGCTTGGTCCAGGGGCCAATCGCTCCCCCACCCCGAAACCCCCAACCCCCGGCTCCTCATCGCACTCTCCCCGCTGTCTCTCGCTTTCTGAAGGCCTCCTGACCCGTGCTTCCCAATCGTGATTCCGCAGCATGGGTATTAAATCTACTATAGGGGATTATATTAGGTATAGTTAAGTGAGCATGCCTTGTTGAGTATTTAAGTGACTCTTCTTTCAAATGAGAACATTTCAGAAAATGTTCGCCTAGAATAAATGATTTCTGTGTTAAATTGTTATGTCATTCACAGATCGTAGGCCTATTACTGTTTCCACATTTTCAAGTAACATGATCAATTTTGTTTATATTCATCAGACTTGCCCATCGTATTTTTTCTCGGTTTACGTTCAGCAACGTCCATTAAAGTTGTAGAAATCAGTTTATGGAAGCAACGAATTGTACATGCAGTTATATCTAATGCGAATATAGATAGATTCAGAATCTGTGCATCGGTTCATGTAACCCCATCATACGGAAATTGACCTCCCCTACGTACGTCGCTATCGAACCGGAGCACTTGTTTAAACTCATTCTAGTTTACCAAAGAGAAGGAAGTTTATGGATAATTTCCTTGAATAACGAGTTGGGGTGGGAGGGGCACTTTTCCCTGTGCCTCTTAGGGAGAAGGAGGTGCTGAGAAGGAGAGATAGGAGGGAACATGTCTGCATGGGTACGATGGCCCCTCCAGGGTCAACAGTCCTTATCCACTACTGTTTTCCACCGCCCTTTACTTCCAATATCAACTCTTGAAAATTGCTGAGTCATTTTTGAGCCACTTAACGGCTATTTAGCCATAATTTTTAGTGCAGTTCAATTTGGTTGGTGTGCATGCATGCATGTAGTGAACTATAAATGAATGGTCTATACCCATTGATTAATAATTGAACATGGAATAAAATAATTTGTCATCGATGAGTAATCTAGTGGCCGACAAATCTCAGGGTAAAATCCCTCTAATTATAAACTAAACCCAATATTATAAGTTCTAAACAAAGCTAAATTGAAATAGCAAAAAGGCCTATGATTACTGTATCTATGCAGGTATAATAGTGGATCAGCACCCTAAGTAAAAAGCGAACAGTAATGGGGTGGGATGACTAAGGGAAAACTGGGGGACACATAGGCAATTCTGGATTATTGTTCCTCCGGGAGGAGATCTCTATCTGATGTGCATGCTGGGTAACGGAAGTAGGCGGTCAATCTGAATATAAATGGGCTGTATCCTTCTCTTCTCTCCTCTTCCTTCTATGTCTGTATACATGTATGGTCATTTATTGTATATATATCGTCATATTCATTCCTCTTGATTTTACAATCTTGTCTATAGTTACATGTCTAATTCACACTTCTTCGTTAAACATTGTCCTTCGACTGCTCTCATTGTTTTGGGGGTTTACTGATGATATTACATTTTTAAGGTATTGATTTGATTGATAAATCTGTCTTCGTTAGTTCCTTTCTCGGTCTTTGATTTACATGTCTGCTCCTCCGGATTATTCTAAATAGCAATCTCCATCTTTCGATTCCATTTCTATCGTGATAACCTTCTTCAATCTTTTTCAATTCCAATCTTCCATATATTTTCTTAGTTTACCCCTTCCACATTACTCCTATCATGGCCTCCTCAACTACCTCCTTATTTTGTTCCATCAACAACCACCCTTTTCTCCTTCCTTCGCACTCCAGCACTGTCCTAAAATCAACTAGTACTCACTTCCAGTGCTTCTGTACGGGCTGGGGAGAAGCAATAAAAAGTATTAGTGGGCGTGGAAAAATATTGATTATTTCTGTTCCACATTAAAGCCGGGTTGTGTAATTGTTTTAGGGCTCCTCCCCATCCCTTCACATGCGCGTGGAGGAGTGCAATCTCAAATTCCAATTCATTTCTGATGCACTGACTGTTTATTTCGGCACCAGTCTCTCCTTCATCTCCTCTTCCATCTCCTGCTTGGTCCCCCAATCCTCTAATGCTTTAGTTGTCTCAAGTGTTCTAGTTCTTCTGATACTCTCTTCAGTTACACTTATACCACCTTTTCCCTTCATACAATCTCCCCTTTCTGTTCCCTTCTCATATCTACTCTAGCCTCACAATTCTACCCTCCGCTTCTTTTTCTTTGTTGAATGATGAAATCATAAATTGAATGATACGGTATCTCATATCAAGCTTACAGTTTTCTTTTCACCCTCCCACCTCTCCTCCAACTCCCCCACTCTCTTTTGCTTCTTTGATCGGTTTCAATTTCACAAATCAGGCAAAATATGTCATCCTTATGAAAGCAGACAAAATCGACCTTGTCCCTTTGAAGCGGGCGGTTGCAGCCAGCGTCCATTTTATTTAGGTGGTTTTACGAAAGACAAATTCAGCGCACGCGGAAATAATCAAACCTTTCTGACGACGATAATAAATAATGACCTAATTCCTTTTTATTATTTTTTCTTTCCCCCTTTCTATGGATTTTCCAGCTTCTATTTTTTCCTAGCATACCTTGACCAAATTCCAAAGATTTTTGTACTAGCGAACCCAAATTCAGGGGGACATTACTTAAGCGTATGTTTTGCAGCAAGTGTTCATCAATGAAGGATTGATTCAACGAAATCATCGCTGCACACTGGCGTGAGAAGGTCTATGTATACCTGAAACTCGTTGTCGGACCTTTTGCTCCAGGGCGTCTCATATGTAGGCCAGATGAACGCAGATGATCCAGTAACCCTGGGTACAGCAATGATCATTTTGCCCTGTGATGGCCTATAATTATATTACTTTCTTAATTTAATGGTGGATTTTGTTCAGGGTATAACCACGGCATCGTAGAACATATTAGTCATCTGAATCTGGTGTGGGCGATGGAAAGGGCCGTGAGGAGGAAAACTTGGCTGGAAAGAAGGGGAGGAAAAAGTCCAATGTGTGGGAGGAAGGAGAGAGAAGAGCAGTAAAAGGATGGGGGAAAACATGAAACGAACAGGGGGTGAAGTTCAGAATTTGGGGTATAGAGGGTTACAAATAAAAAGAAATGAGACAAAGTGGAAAAAGGAGATGGAAGGTCTTCTGGAGGTAAGTGGAAGCATAAGAGGAAGAAAAGAAATAGGAGGAAACGGATGGTTGCAAGTTGCTCTGGCGGTGGATTTGGTGTCCTTTCATCGGTAGAATTTTTTGTTTGGGTTTCCATGGTAATTGAGAATTGTACTGGAGGATCGAACGGTTGAACCAGTGCTGCTGCAACTGGCAGTACTGGAAAATTTTTGGATCACCCAGTTTTGTTTTTTTTGCCTTTAATAAATGCAGATGTCCTAGATCTTGTGCAAAGGACCGTCCCCAGTGGAGGGGAGGGGGATGCGGATGCAGGAGAGGCAATGGGTTGGGAATAATGGGTTGGGAATAAATAGAAGATTAATAAGAAGGGAATGAGGGGGCGAAAGAACTTCTGAAAACGATAGAAGGGCAGAATTTAGAATCAATGTTTATAACATTAAAATAGAAGGAGAGTGCGCGGGCTGTAGAGTGGAGTGTGGATGGACATGCAGGGAGGGGAGTGAATGAGTATACTGCTACTGATTGACAGGCATACGTTGTGCACTTCATAATGTGGATGACTTCCTACATCATGTTCCCTTATCTCTCACACACAATTGGAGACTGAGACAGGAGAAATGTGTTAGACTCCGCCTATCACGTTACATGCATTATGTTGTCAATACGGTGAACTCTCGATAGGAGAAATAGGACAGCCACCAGGACAAGAAATCAGGCTGTTGGAGCTTGGCAGAATATTGCAAGAGAACAAAGGTTGATGGTCCTTTACTTTGCTCTGGACAATGGCCGACCGACCAGTCATATTATCCTAACTAGGCTCAGTTCAGTGAACACCGATATGTTGTGATAATATCATAAACTATTTATGAGATTGAGAAAACCATACATGTATAGGCATAGATATAAGTAAGGGATGATACAGAAACCTACTGTTTATTGCTGGGTCAGAGTAATCACGTCATGTGAACATGTAGACTGATGATAGCATGCACCCCAGATACACTGATGGAACCTTCCCCTTTTCATCGATATTCATATCTATCATGAGGGGAGACAGAGAATTGGCAGATGTCCTGGGCAGACTTCCAACATGGCGCATGAATAAAAACTTTCAACTTGATATGGATGAAATAATCGCATCGTAGCTCTGGATATGAAAGCAATTGAGCTTAAAGATTTTTTTCATATATATATGCTTAGGCACAAAAAGTACACTGTTATCAGTTTGGTGTGGGGTGAATGTCCTTAGAGAATTCTATTTTCATAAAGATCCTTTTGATTTTTCATCCATTTGGCTTTAGTGCATAAACATAATCTCTTAATTGGGTGAAATTCAGCCCTTACATAGGCATGTAGCTTGCTGCAAGCTGCAATCCTTGTCACTATAGGTGTTGTAAGTGCATGCAGGTGCGCCGATTATGCAACATTTATATATTGGACATGGATTGAAACGATGCTGAATCTGATGCTTGATCTATGTGCCCGCTTATCAACCAATTTCCCGACTCTGTATCAATCAATTTCGGTCCTACTAAACTTTTGCCCTTTTTCCTATCGTCCTTTTCTATCTCCACCGACTCCTCCCCAATATATGTTCCAATCATCCCCTCACCCACCACCTCCTTCTTCCAGTTTCCTCTTCACCTATTTTCTTCTCCACATCCCCATCCTTCTTCGACCTAACCCTTTACTCCCTCCGAACCACACGTTCCCTAACCCTTTCTATTTTATTTTGGAGAAGGCCAGACAAAAATATGGAATATTTTTGCATAAGCTTTTTATGAGAAAATTACTTCCAGAGACAGATTAAGATTGATAGGTTCATAGTGTTGCAAATTGGAATCCATACCAATATCCATTTTATTCCCGGAGACCGACTGGATCGGAATCAATAAGACCAAGTAAAAACGATTAAATGTCTTTTATCAGAAAAGGATCCAACAAGATCCCATTTTTCTTTTTTCATTGGATAAGAGCCACAGGAACTCTTTGTCGTGAAAATCAAGAAGTTTCCCATTTATCTATAGCTATGGAACTTACTAAAACTTAATATAATGGAAGTAACTGTTAAGATTATAGTTTCAGAGAGGAAACCCATTTCTCCATCCACTAGCATATATATATATGCAAGATGGATTAATGTTCTCTAATTTATTCATTTTTGACTTTAAAAAACAACTAAACTAGTGATGCCCATTATCATACTCCTCATAAAAGTTCCTGATTTCTTGATAATCGCGACAACTCCTAATGTACAATGGCATACGTATGAGGCCTGCATCATAATATATATTGTCGACTTTGGCCTGCATGAGACAAGGCTTTGGCACCAGTCTGCCTTTGAGTGTGCAGTAAGTTTTTGTACATTGTCCCTGGTACGGCGGACCTCATAGCAACAGTATAAAGTACCGCCAGATTTCCCATGTCTGCTTCTATCTTTGATCCATCAAAGTGTCCAGCACCCATTATGTAAATCTGTCTTTTTGTCATAGGCAATTACCGTATCACCGTAATTGGAGATGTTACGACATGTGTATTGTTAAGCGTAAACAGATATTAGCCTTGCTCCAAGCTAAGGTCAGGGTTCCAAGCAGTATTATGGTGCCCCGTACATAGGAACTACATGTATATGTAATCTTTTAGGTAAGAGAAAAATTGGTAAAAAAACCCCCCATACTTATCTTTCGTGGCGGAATCTTATTTCACTATTAAAATAAGCGTGGAAGTTTCTATATAAATCCATGTGATTTAGTTAAGTTTTAAATTTAACAGGCAATATTGGAAATTTTATAAAAGTTTAGAAGAAAAAATAATGAGAGATGGGGTGATGATTACTGACTATTGTAGTATATATTGTCTACTAAAGCGAGTGATCTTGATGTATCAAGGATCCTGCGAAACAGGAGAACTAGCTACCAATTTACAATCTTCATCATTCGATTTTTGGGAATGTTATACAGATATATTTGAATTATATTCATTCATTCAATGTTTGACACGATTTTACGGCGAAGCCCAGAATATTGGGCTCATAGAGTGTGTCACCTGTTTAGTGACTCACATTCAGTATTTACATCAGCAAGTTTGAAACAAGGAATCAAG
Organism: Sthenelais limicola; assembly: GCA_942159475.1. Classification (NCBI taxonomy): domain Eukaryota; kingdom Metazoa; phylum Annelida; class Polychaeta; order Phyllodocida; family Sigalionidae; genus Sthenelais; species Sthenelais limicola. The sequence goes on along the minus strand of OW804096.1, from coordinate 76,889,810 downwards.
GTTACAAAGACCCATGGTAAATGGCAAGGTTGTGGCCTATGCTAAATATGTACAATTTTATACAGTTAATTAGTCACAGATCATGAGACCGATCTATATTGTCGATCTAGGTATCTACATTAATCGACTATCCACTGATAGTTTCATGTACAAGCGGTTATTAGACGTGTTGTGCTCAAAGGAGCATTTATGTACTTATACAAATATACAATCAGCTGTCAGGTGCAGAGGCACTTGACTTGAGATCAGTTTGTGTGTTAGTGTGGGGGACGAAATTAGCTGTCTTTACTTTAAACTCTCGGGTGAGGTTAAGTGAGTGGGCCAATTTCAGTGAGAGGGATTATCCATTTTTATAGTGTCTCTTTAGTGTTATACTAAAGAGTTTATGGTCCTGGATGTTCCTGATTCTTTCAGGTATACTATTCCAGGTTGATGCTATATTATTTTTCAAACTCTTAATATCTTTGTCAGAGTTAGGCGGAAAAGACTCTAGTATCGGACCAGCTGTTTGGGAAATTGGGAAATTAAAACAACCTACCTACACATCGCCCCCTTTTACCTTTCATTTAGCCGTGGTCTGAAGGCCGAGAAGGAAGGTGGAGAAAAGCTATTCAAATGATAAAATGTTCCTTGGATAGTTTTTCACCAAACAGACACACCCTCAAACAACGCCTCTGGCAACAGCCTAACTTGAAAGATACAGATAGTCCATGATCCGTTTTTGTGATGCTTTCTTGCGCTTTGTGACGCCACAGCGCCTGTGGCTGTTGGCCAGGAACATGTGCAGGGGCGCAGACCTGCGGGGGCAGAGGCATATGTAAAGAAATTAAAAGCACCATCATCATATTACCCCCTGGCAATTACTCAAACATAAACACTGATGCTTTGAAAAAACGAGCAGACTCATATAGGCACCTGAAAGGATGTTCAGTTGTCTTTGTAGAGCAGGTAATGATTATACTGTGCAATACAGGGCGAATCTATCGCACTCGTTCCTATCGGTGATATATCCTTATGTAGATACAAGAAAATAACATTTAAGGAAACACAATACTTACCGAAGATGATTCTGATAGAAATTAGATTTACATCTAGGATCTTACTACATAATTAGTATTCCCGGCGAAATGATACCGATATGGGAATTCTATGAAGGTCGTCTTCCCCACACAAATGATTCTTCCCACAGAAAGGCATCATGAACAAAGGGAAAATACATTTTCCAAATAAAAAGACTTAATAGCAGTTGTCTGGGGTAGTCCAATTCAAAAGGATCTAATGAACATTTCTCACACAACATGGTGGAATTGAAATGGCATGGGTAGAGTTATTATTTACAAGGTGTTTCCTAGTAGCGTGACTAGCAGAAATTCCACTTGGCTTTAATGGAAACCAGCATAAGAAGGGAACTCGCCCCATTTAAAATTTGTTATATTTTTGCTGGGAAATATTCCACCAACACACCGAATTCATTCTTGCAGAGTTGGCGCAAAAACGGGAGATGAATATGTGTGCCTTACTCTTTAATATTTTACTTTCTTGTCGAAACTTGTTCCACCAGCAAGATACAACAAAGATAACAACCATTAATGCACTCAACGCGAATGAACAATTTATTCGTGTTAGATTTACTCTGCTGTGCTAATGGAAACATAAATCTTAATCTATGGAGCGTTGTGAGAGACGAATGAAACTGTATTTACGCAGTTACGATTGGAACAATTTACTTGTCATTCATAACCAGACCCTGAACTTATGACCCCTATCAGACAGTGTGGAGACTTAACATATAAGTACCATGCCCTCTGCTCATAGTCCCTTCAATAATGGGATATTCTCCCCCCTAGTTCACTTAGGCGACACCAGACTCAGTCGACATGGCTGGATAATGATAGATTGATATCATTATACAAACCAATATTTTTAACAAGTTCCAGTGAAACCGGAACGCAATAGCTATAAATATACTACCCTAGTTTTGATTGTGAAATCAGCTATATAGAGTTTAGTATACAGTGCTCTGTGAAAGTGCTCTGTGAAATTCCTATGTACATTTCATCACAAAAGCCTCAATCTGAATGAGCCTTTATAAGTTCATATTGTGCAAGTCAAATTGAAATTTGCATACTGTAAGATCCATCTCCTTTGTATGCAATATTCATCCCCCGGCAAGTTTAACATAATTACGATGAATATTCGACTTAGTTTGGCTATAGCTTCACTAAGGACTCAAAGTATATTTTCTTTGTTGGAGAAACTTCGTAACGTATATCACAAATGTCATAGGTACAAACGACTATCGGGACGACTTTGAAGCAACCTTTTCTTTTCTAGTTAAGAGTTCATTTCTAAACGATGTCTGCATGGACGTAGCCTTTTCTCGAGTTTGCAGAAAATGACTGGCATTTAAAGACAAATTTCATGGGTATTGATCTCCATAATTAATATTGTATGAAATTTGATTATTCTTTCTGAACAAAAGGCCATTCGTTAAGTCGCTTCAATGTGCCTTTTTGTGGATGATTGAAACTAAAATCTGTGACCTTTTGTTGTTAAGAATGTGATGTTTATTTGACTGCGCCTGTGTCTGATGTTCAGAATTTCGTTTCCTTTTGTAACGTCAGCATTTCTGTTTAGTCTAGTGCCTATTCTTAAAACATGAATTTTTGTATTAGAATCGTTTGAAAAACCTATGTTAGCCTGCTATATTCTGCTATCTGACTATTCCTATTTCAGTTTTTTTGTAATTCTCTTTTGCTTGTCATATCCTTTATTAATTTTGAATGTGTCTAAACATCAAATTTTTTTCTTATTTCGATCCATTGTTTGTATCCTCTCAATTTACCGGACAGACATAATAACAAAGTGGTGTTTCTTTTGTTTTTACAGGCATTCAAGAGTACTGTGAAGGAGAAACATTTGAAGCCAAGTGTAAACGAGATGAAGTTGTAGTCATGAAGTCAGCATATTATGGCCGGATGCGCCTCGGCAGATGCGTGCGCATGAACATGGGATACATCGGTTGCGAGGAGGATGTCCTTGACCTTGCCGACCTTCGATGCTCAGGCAAAAATGAGTGCAAGATAAAAGTACCCGATACAAACTTTGAACGAACACAACCGTGCTTCGAATTAAAGTCTTATCTAGAAATTGAATACTCATGTTTGAGAGGTTAGTTCTTTTTAATACATTTTAGGTATTTTTAATTTGAGAAGTTATTCGGCATGTGACGCTGTCTGACAACGACCTCTCATGGACGTCCATTCGGTCGTTGTCAGGGAAATGTGAGCTTCCGGTTGCATTAGGTTCAAGATTGATGAAATTTCATTTAATGAGGACCAATTATTGTCATTTTGTGTTTTGGACTAGTTCTTGCATGGCATTAAAACTTTTACCAGTTCAAGACAGTCATGGCATCGCTGGCCAAGGGTCTTAATTATCGCGCGACAGGCTCGTAGCATGATGCGTCAGCTATGGGAAACACAGCAACGTTTTAACAAGCATGAATATTAAGGGGGAAATGATTGAAAAGGATCAGGTGAGGTTAGGCCTATGTCATAAGTGTGGCTCCTTTATTAGAATGGGTGAAAAGGACAAGAAAAAGAGGGTGAGCTTGGTGGCATTGTGCAGACATACAAATCCTGGAATAAATTAAGGCTGTGCAATGTAGTGAAGGGCTGAAGATAAGTCCGTTTCGAAGTCATTATTAAACTTAGAACGTGTTGGGAAAACCCATTGAAAATCTGTATAACCAGTACACCAAGTGCATGGACACCCCAACATCTCAAAATATATTTGATATCAGATAGTATATAACCATAATGTATGTCCATACGTCCCCTCCCGCCGTCCATCCCCTAATCCTTCAAATTGATATGGGTTTGAAATCAGAAGACTGGTCAGAGCTGTCCCGCTCATCAGTAGCTACCCCTCCCTCCCTCCCTCCCTCCACCTCCCCACCACGCCCAGCCTCGAAACCCCAAGGAGGCCACTGGTCGATTGGAAATGCAAATGAGCATGTCTTGTTTTTGGTGTTCCTAATTTAAATTGCGTCAGTAACTGGGCCAGTGCCTCTTCCTCCTCTCCAACGTCCTCCTGTGCCTTCTCCTTTCCTACTCCTTCCACTCCGGCTGCATGGCGTGGCCTGGAGGTTGTTTTGTGGCCCTTGAGAAATAATAAACCCTCCCCAGCCCTCGGAGATGTTGCAAGTTGGTTGAGGGAGACTGAATGGTATGAGGCGAAAAATGAGGAGAAAAAGGGACGTAAGAGATGGCGTTAGATATTGGAGAAGACAATATGTACGATGTAGATAAGTACGAGACCTGCATTAGGCCTATATTATATATGGGGATGAGGAATGGGGGGAAATGGAAGTAGAAACGGAGGAGCAATAGCTAGGTAAAGTCTAAAGAGAGAGAGAAAAAGAGATGAAATATTTAAGCAGAGATTGAGAATAAGGGATGGATGGGGAGAAAACTAGGGACACGTGCGGGACTATATTGTATACAATTTCCCCTTAGAAACGAGGGGAACCAGACAGCAAAGGATAGCGCCAAGAATTTAAGATATTTAGCACAGTTAACCTAGAAATCTTACAGGGCAGACGACATTTGCGTACAAGAAAATCGGGGTTCGAGCTGAATAGGAGCGGCCAGTCACGCACATGCGCAGTTGCTTTATGGGGGAAAAAGTCATAAAAGAATATGGCGGCTAGGTGATATGGCTCAGGGCCAAACCAGTGTATGTGTGCCCTGGGGTCGTATGAACCGGGGGGCAAGCTCAGTAGACGCAACGGCATGGCGTATTATCGTATACGTGTGAACGTATGGCATGTCAACAGGCAGTATATATGTGATGCTTCCAACAAGATTTGACCATTGGCAAGACTTAATAGAATAATATCATTGGTGTTTTGAGACTTTTGATTGAGAAGCGAGGTCTATTTAAAAATAAATATCATTTCTTTCATTCTAGAAACATCCATTTCCCATTCTCGCTTCTCAATTACTTCAGACATGATTGATCACGTCTACATGGACAGATTAATTACAATGAGTCCAGTATTTAAATTTTCCTCGATGATTTTTGCATGTATTTTATTCCTTTTGTAATGGGATGGATTTAAGATGGATTGCATCGTATTCGCATATGCCAATAAACATCACTAATTAGTTTTCAAGTAAATGATGTATTTACATAATCACTCCATCAATTTTTCAGAGTTTGGATTTACATTTTCTTCAGAAATTTCATGATAAACAAAACTGTTCGAGCAATAATTGTTGCTCCTCCCTGCATTGCCATCATTGTTCGGGCATTATTCCTACACTTTCCAATTTGCTTGTTTATGCGTTTTCTCTAATAATAATAGCGATGGTTGTAATAAAGATGTATAATATATTATGATAAGTTATATACAAATATCCCTTTCTCCCTTTTCAGTGGCCACAGCGCGTCCACAAGTTTGTCGGACGGCCAAATACGTCAAGCTGACGGCGCCTTCGTCATTTCTAGCGTCCAGCGTCACCCAGAGCACCGGATGCGGAAGTTCGTCGTGTCCGTGGGTGATCGAAGTTCCGGCAGGGCAGAAGATCAATCTGACGCTTATAGACTTTGGCTGGAGGGCGCGACAGAACTCCGAAAACAACGAAAACATAATGGACCAGCTACAGGTAATATTTTGATATTTTTTTTCAAAAACGTTCAACCATACCTTGACACAATGGCATGGTCCAATGAATTATTCCAAAGAATACTTTCTGTGCCGTCACCGTTTTGAATCAGTGTTGGTATTCCAATACCTGCCGCAAAGCCACATTTCCATATACTACTAACCTGTGTCAATGGTAGCTGTTGTATACTACTACCATCCGTTCACACACAATGGATTCTAAGGATATTTCAGGAACTTATATATGGCTTCTCCTCTCACAATCAAATGTAACGGCTCTGTACTTACAATTTACAACTACCAAACGTCTACAACCTTATGGCCCATGAAGCTTTGAATGAATGGTGAACGGGTGACCATCGGCTTTACAACCTGTTGTCCCTCCATATACAAGCGTGGTATTAGAGTTAATCTTCGCATGTTCATGGGACCGAAAGTCATTCATTAGATAATGTGCCTATTCATAGACTAGTAATTGTTTCATTTTAAAGAAAGATCATGGAGTATAAGGTTACAATACTGAGGTCCACTTCTCTTTGAGTATGTCATGTTATTCCTTTCCTCTATACTTGCCTCATAGACGGAACATTTCCTTTACACATCGTTCTTTCTCCCTCAACTCTACTTCTTCCCCTTTCTCTCATGATTTTCTCTCTGTACTGAATTGAAGTGGCCAGAGGGGGTGAGTAAATCAAGGAGGATGAGCATATTAGTCTAGAGTTGAGCCTCTGATGAGGGAATATTGCGACATGTTTATCTCTCTGTCTGTCTCACCATTATAAATACACGCATCGAGCGTTACAAGCACCTTTCTATAGACACTGACATTATGTTAGAGATACTAAACGAAATTGTATATATCTAAGGGAAGAAAATAATAAACGGGCGGGAAATAACAAAGACGTGGGTGAAAGAATGTGAAAGACATAAAGGGTTCATGGAGAAAGGGTCAATAACTAAAAAGTCAATAATTGTGTATACTTATAAGTATAATATATAATTGATGATAGGGTGACAGACAAAGCACTACGATCTATAGCATCAACTGATGCTGATGTCATACCTCATATATCAATGGCCCTCCCTCCCCCGCAGTAATACCTCATCAACATTTATATCCTCTCCCCACCTCACGCTTACCCCTATGGATCGTTATCCTAAAATGTGGTATTGGAAATGAATTTTCATTATTCAGCTATATTTATCGAGATATTTAAAGAGATTCTGAAGAAGCTATGAAATATATTTATATTCGAATTCTCAGATCGATATATTAACTTTGGGATTTCTCATATACATAGCTTATCAAAACCCTTCCTATTTGAATGGGATGCATGGCAACTTAGTTTTCCTGTTTCATTCGATGGGAAGGTGTATAGATGTTTGTTCTTTACCGACCCCCCCCCCCCCCGCGCCTAGTGCAAAAGTAAACATATTAGACATTCCAGTTTAATATTTATCATCCTGTACCGTAAGTAAGGTTGACACGACGGTATTCACTCTGGCTTGATATGGTGATAAAGTGTATGTTGGGAGAGCTTTAATTAAAGGTTAGATAATACATCAGATGTTGTGATAAAAGTGAATACGACTAGGCTGTCATATTACACCCGAATATGTTTTATATACATGCAGTGCAATCGCGACCAATAGGTTATCAGAGCATTTGTGGGGCTTACTCAATTCAGTGTCGAATGATGTGAGCAGTTAGACCCATTTGCTCAATAATCTCCAAAAACACACGTGATTCGCACAACCTTATTGCCATACGATACTCTAATTTCCGATTTGGGCCCTATTTCTTTCATTATTTCATCGCATGTATTGACAATTGAAGTAGTGACAGAGGCGTCGCACAGAAGGTATCAGCTGAACTAGCACTAATGGTACAATGGCGAGAAGTGAAGGTACAGAACAAAGAGACGGAGGTGGTGGAGCAGTGGTTAATAATGCTCGTATTGAATTACCCTAATGAGGGCTACTGACGGATAATGTACAGGGATTGTGATTGCATGATAGCAGTTGTAGGATGGGAGGCCCAGATACAGACTCTACCGTCTATAATTAGTGTAGCCTGGATGCGATTATAGTATTAAATCATAAGAAAAGGATAAAATAAAGGGGGTGCAGTGGACCTTTTAACAGGCAAGGGAAGACTTTCGATTAGAAAAGTAACCTGCCTGCTTGTAAACGAGCAAAGCGACCTAAGGTTGGACAAGAAAGAATGTAGGGGTGGGGGCATTTTATGCAAGGGAAGAACAAATGAATACACCTGTCGCCATGATGTCATGTGAACATTTACCTAAAACATGCTGAGATTTAATAACATAAGAACTCTTAATGTACTTGGTAATTGAAGGAAGGGAAAGGCAGAAAGGCGGCTTTAATTACATCCCATTATGCATCACAATGCAATCAACTACCACTAATAATAGTAAATGAGTTTGATACAAGTGATCAATGGAGATACGGTTACTATTTTAGGATCGTGAGCCCCATGTGACTGCGCATTGAATATAAATCTCGAATCTATAAGCTAGCCTTACATCGGTGCCTATAGGTGGGCATGAAAACATAAATGAAGAGAAGATTTTGAAGAGATTATTTTGAATGAACATTTTAAACTATGCCAAAAATGGCTACTTGCGTCCAGGGAATATTTTCTTTATAAATACCATAGAGAATTATCACATGGAAAGGTGTTGGAAGACTATTCTCAAGTGGTTCCCAGGTTATATGTAAATCTGTGAGTAGTTGGGGCAGGCAGGTGGTTTAGTCACCATATGGAATAGTGTCTGGTATAGGTCTCGTGCCTCCATTATATTATTTGTCTTGTATTTTTTCCACTTGGCCTCTCTCTGTGATACACGTGCGATCATTTTTTCTCTTCGGGGTTACATAGCTCGAATTACATCGAATTAAACACAGGCTGATATGAGTTGAATTACCGCAACCACCAGAATCATGTCAATAAGAGAGACTCTGGTATTATCCTGCAATTTGAAAAAGAATATGTTACTTTAGATCCTCTGTGTTAGATAGATCTATAAGAGAGGGAGATATAGGTGCTTACACGATTTATCTATAAGGGGAGCATGACTCATGGCGGGGAGAATAAGGCAGAGGTTATGGCAGTAGATATGGCCGGCCATGTTACAGCCTAGACAGGTGGTACTTAAACATGGCTGGGTGGGGCACTCTGCATGAATGAGGTGGTCATTAGTTGCGGCCGTTTCAACCCGCAGAAATAGTTGCTCTCCCTGGAAACTGAAAGGTTAGGTAGTAAATATCTATTTTACTCATTATTATATTTTTTCTCAAACATCATTAAGGTTCAAATCAAAGAGTCGTTGGAGACTCAGTTCAGAAAAGTTACATTATTCTGAAAATACAATTGATTTTTCAGGTCTTCCAACATGTACCGTCATAAAAACTACAACGAAGTCAGAATGAAAAGAAAGCTTAGAAATAATCTAAATATATATGACTTACTACATTTGTGATCTAGCTGATCAAAAGCTATATATCGGTACATATCAAGGAATATATCGATAGGCATACTATATAACTATGGTGCGTACTGCAACACCATAGTAATATATCATCTCCTTCAAAGACCACCTCCTCTTGCTTTCCAGGTTCAAAAGCAAAATTGGTGGAAATCATAATATCTGCCGATGATCTATGAACAATAACTATTAAGCATTGAATTTCGGAGCATACGGACTGTGCGCTGCTAGTGGTGTTTTGAAATAGTTGTACATAAATTGCACCTAATTATACGGAGTACCTATAATTTATACAAATTAGCCTATCGGTCTGCAGGAATCATAACTCCTCCACCACTCTGGTCAGATATTACAGCCCCTCGATCTCTGTGTCCTCTCATACTACTGCCTCCCCAGTTTGTTCACCCCCCCTGCCCCTCTCGCCGTTCAGAAAGAGGTGAGTTAATGGTCATATTGGGCCTCTCGACGTGATTACTACATTAATTATCTTGCCTTCTGGTACGCATTTATTGTAGAAGTGATATTAGATTTGTACCGAAATTGTATCTTTCCTGATATCATGTCAATTATTGCTAAGATACTTTTTACCAAAGGCCGAGATACAGGGAGGAAGTCCAATCATGCACCCATTCAGTCAGGGTTGCCACAATACTTTCACCAAATGGCCTTGCTTTGATTGTTAATTGAACTGCACAGTTCCAGGAAAGGAATGGTTAAAGACGCTCTCTTTACCTACACCCATTGTTCCTATGCCTACTTCGATCTCAATCTCTGCTTAACCCTGCGCCAGTGCCCCCTATCACCAGTGAATGGAAGTATTAGTCATCACTGGGATAACGTAACAAAGAGCGCTCGTTGGGTAACCCCCGGAATCTAGCCTTTAACTAGGTCAGCGTTCATGCGTCCCCTTGTTCTGGATAAAGGTGAATATCATCTGGTTTGAATGAACGGCAAATGATGACAGCTGGAGGAAGGCCGTATCGCTAAATTACCTCAGCGATCCGTCCAAATCATAGATAGCATTGATATCACATTACCGATGCCATGGTTCATTATCATAAAGGCTGACCATTTCCCTCCCCATCTCGTAATGCATCATCTTTTATACTTCCGGTGTTGATGGAATCAGAATATTGATAGAATTCCCTAAAGGACAATACTTTCCCCCATGCTCCAGATTGTCTTAGTGTGGTAGCTATAGGTTACTCTGTAACAACGTGGCATACTGATTTATATATATCGGAGCAAACGTTCAGGCAATTGTCACCAACATATTAGGTATTCATAAGAAATAAAATCTGTCTTCAAAATCAACTCATTAGTCTTGCAATATGGCATGGATATGTCCTCCAGAAAGCTGTCATTAGTATTAGGTTGATTATTGGTTGAAGATATGTATTATGAACGGGGGCATATTAGCCTACTCCTGAAAGCCAATATAACACCTGAGGAATATATATATATACCCGTAAGAAAATCGAATGACAAAAGAGGATTGTGGCTATATATACTACTCAAAAACCTTCAACAAGATCAGCACTAAGAAGAGAAGCCCATGTGAGGAGTAAAGACACCAATACTCATAGTACTGCGTCCTGTTTCCTATTTCTGTATTTTCAAGATGTATCACATGGAGTAGTAGTAGCTTGAGGAGTATTACTCATGCTCTTCCAACACCTCAGACACAAATAAAACATGTCAATTATGCATGCAGGTCCCGCTGGGATGACTAACACACACCAGTAGCATTACCGCCACCCAGGCTTAATAAATGCTATTCATTCAGGAATAATGATTACAATACTCACAAACATAAGATAGGCGATCGACCATCGTCACAACACACGTTGCACGTCCATAAAGGCTTTGTCAACCAACATCAACATAATTGATCATGGATTATTTCACAATCCTATCTTCCCTACTTATTTATTTGGTTCTTTATACGATGGCACAATAATAAATATGACAGTAATTGCGTAATGATACTCGATAGATCATCGTTTTCCACAAGCAAATACAAATTTCAGATTTCATGTTTGTGTTTTCAACAGTTCATGACGGACCATAAGCGGTATCTGTCGGCAACAATGAACCCCATTCTCTAATTCCATGTTTTCCACCCTACCTAGCGACGTAACAATGTTTTCAAGGCACCTCTAGGTAATGAGATGTAGAAACCAGTCATACATGAATAACTGTCCTCATCTTCCTTCTTCCCACCAAGTAGGGCTCATCAAGGAAGACCTACATATTGACTCGAGTTAAATACATGACCAGAAAACACACCAGTCATTGTTACGCATTTAACTACCCTTATAGTCATAAACATATTGTTATATACCACGATTTATCGAATGATATTAATGATACTATATTTTTTTGTAGGTGTGTCAAAAGTATGCCGTCCTTAGAGAGTTAGGAACGACCAAATCCATCACAATATGTGGGTCTGCTGAGCGGGAGAGTTCGATATATATCTCCGAGTCCAACCAGGTGGAGTTGTATCTGACTCCGAAAATGGCCACGGATGGCTCCACGATGCATTTCCTGCTCAAATATGAAGGTACATTCCCCCTAACTGTGCTCAAGAAATCTATTTAATTCGCCACTGATGGTGCTTCATTGCTGTAATCAATGTCAAATGTTTGTCTGGAATGTAAATGTCAGCAGGGATTAGATGGAAAAGTTAAGAAAAGGATTTCTAGATGAAAGGTCAAAGAGTGTCGGAATGACTTTTCTGTCTGAATGGGTATCATGTTGATGAGGAAAAGGGGGAACTTGAAGGGGTAATGATTGCTTTGAAACACTCAAGAGGAAAATATTTCCAAACTGCTTCTTTTCGAATAGATCGAGTTCTTTTCATTTCCCAGGCAATGACACCAAAAACTCCTCTTCTAATATTAAATTAAATTTCCCATTTAGACCAAAGAGAAATTGTGCTGCCTCTTCATTTCCTTTGGTTGATTCTTTCCACGAAAACATTTATTCTAGATATTGTTTGCGTTCTCATCTCACAACCTTTCGCTAACATTCCCATCCTTATTCCCCTATAATATTCTCACTCCACTATACTCTCTCGATCTCTATACTCTTTTCCATAGTCTTCTTATTTCGCAACTACCCTTTGATCCCGAGCTAACTACACTCATCTCCTCTTCTTCCGTGACCCTATATCCACCTTCATACCCCTCCCCTTGTTGCTTTTCTTTCTCAGAATCCACGATCGATTACAATTCTTGAATATGAATGACGAAGCACAAGAGCGCTCTTCCTGATTATTATTGCCTCATGAAATAAAAAGAACTCGCCGTTCACCTGTGCGTGAATCTTTGGGTAAGAATCAGGCGTGTTTTCTATTCAGATTTTCTGAATATTTAATGCGCGCTGCTACCATCATGCAGGTCGATACAAAAACATCTCCATAACATTAACTATCACGATAAAAGCGGTCCAATATGGTTTATTGAGATTATTTGGGATATTTATGAGTTATTTGCCAAGAACTTTTGGGCCAGCCGTTTTTGTCAGAGAATAAGATAGTAGAAAAGAAGATCTGTATAAAGGGGTCTTGGAAATTGGATATATTTAAAATCTTAAAGCTAAATTGCTTAATTCAAGCGTTTTAATCTCTGAGGGATGATCTAAGACTAATACTTAAATCAATTCAAACTAAGACGAATGATATATTGCTATGTTGGTTTAGACGGGGGCGGAATCTTTTTAGCCTAATCTTCTTACCCTTGGAATTAGTCCCTGGCCATAAAAGAGGGTCAATGTTGGGAGAGGAGGACGGATAGGTTTAAATTTCGAACTTCTAATCAAAATTTAATTTAATTAGAAATCCAGGGCTGGCTCCATGCGGATGATCCTGCTCTGGGTGGTGGAGGAAAAAGCTGAGACTTGATGGCCATGTGGAAACGGGTGATTCATCATCGGCCATTGCGGCAAGAGGCTTTTTACAAGAGGCCATAATCGCTAGAGATCAATCCTTTTAAACATGGCACCATGCTGACTTTTTCAATCAACAACCGCCAGGTTGCCTGTATGCCTACAGATTCCTTTTTCGACAAACTTTGTTAAGAGTTGGGTCAAATCATATTTGATGCTCATCTTAACCCTTAGTCAGAGGTCACATTTATTATTTTCCATATATAAATAAGCCTTCTGTTCTAAGGCATTCCTGTAATGCACAGGTAAATCCTATATAAGGAGGGAACTTCGATGAATATCTTCTGGGATAGACACACACCTTTATCGAAATCCTTTTAAAATCATTGAGGTTTATGAAACCCATTAAAATTCGAATGTTCAACGAAGTAAATAATATTGTAAATTAAAATTGGTATTTTATGTTTTACTGGAGGGACCTATAGATACATTGGTGGGAAGGACGCAGGGTTGTTCATGGCAACAAACTACAGCACGGTCCCTCCTTTCCCAGCATGCACTGCGCCTAACAGCCAGCCTGTAGCTGGCTCCTGGCCTGCGCATGCGTGATACACGCTTTCCTTATTTGGACATCTTTTCATTTGTGGGTCAACATGAAATTGTGGACTTTTTTGGGAGGCTGTATTTTGCGTCTCCGGTAGGCACACACATTCATTTTGAATAGTGTGACCCGCTTTTGATATTATTGTTTGAGTTTATTTCGGTTTGATGATGTTAGCCATGGTAACGCTGTACCTTATGGTGCCATCTGTTTGGAGGAGGACAGCAATGAAATGAAAAGATGGAGCAAGGTTTTGAATTTCTGGAACTTCTGGCAAACTATGAAAAATCTCCATTTTCAAGATTGTGTAATGAATCGTTCCTATTTCTTCGCTGAAGCTCATTCCATCAACTTCACTTGTAATCTCCCCATTTATATCAGATATCCCGTGCAGTATAAAGCACCATTCAGAATCTCTTCGAAAAGCATTTTAACAAAGATTTCAAAAGATTGTTGAATGTCTGAACTCAAGAATAGTTGAAATGAAAAGCAATTGGAGAATATCGTCTAAATCATCCCAATCCGGTCGGATAGGGACGTCGAGGGTATATATAGGGAGAAGAGGAAATTAAATAATGTATTTTTCAGCCCCTACTAAAGTTACGCTCCCTGTTGAGTAATTTGTCACCTAGACTTAGCATATTGAACTCATCAATCAGACGGTCTCTGTTTTAGTGGAGAATATAAATTCAATCCATCAAATTAATGAAAGCACACGTTTCATTCTCTATTCAATCCTACATATATCTATACATTATATATCCACCAATACACAAGAAAAGCTAATTCATAGTATCATACTCCGCGTCAAATTAGTTATTACAGATAAAATAAATATTAGTTTTAGAAGTTTCAGATAGTTGCTCATGAAACACAAAACTATTAACAATGAAATAACATTCAACCACCTGAGAACTGGTATATTTGAACGCCAGTGCATGGTTTTGCATGGATACCACATCAAATGAGAAGAACGTATGTACATAGGACAGACTTTAAATATTGACAATTTTGGTATACAAATCACGCTGATTAATTAAGGTGAAAATCGGACCAATAAAAGTTTCAATCCAATTTTCTGCCAGGAGTAAAGATGCCAAATCCAACAAACGCCATCAACATGCATAAAAGAAGAGGAATTTGCACATTGCTCAGTGCGCCTTGGCTTCCATTAAGCATTTCCGGCGTTCAGAATTTGCTTAATGAAAGTCCGTGGAGACTGATGGGGAAGGCCGGTAGGGGCGGGCAGACGTGTGGGGGTATTTTGTGGGAGCGATGAGGGTCCTGCCGATAATTTCTTCCTCATTAATTTAAAGTTTTTCTTCTTCTTCTTGTGTTTCAGCAATCGGCTGTCCGGACCTGACGCCGCCCAAGAATGCCTTCGTACGACGGCATCAGGACGGCAGTGCTACAGTGCAGTGTAAATATTCTGGACAGAGCTGGAAAGTGA
The DNA here is from genome assembly GCA_942159475.1 of Sthenelais limicola. Taxonomy (NCBI): domain Eukaryota; kingdom Metazoa; phylum Annelida; class Polychaeta; order Phyllodocida; family Sigalionidae; genus Sthenelais; species Sthenelais limicola. The sequence goes on along the minus strand of OW804096.1, from coordinate 76,874,688 downwards.
AATGTAAAGGCATGCAATGGTACGGCGCAGTCGGCAACTGTACACACTGTAAGTATCCTCATAATTATGATCTACCTAATAAAATCCACTAGATTTGAATCTATTGTTAAAATTGGTAATTTGTACAGTATATTTATTGCCTATGTAGCTAAAGTCTAGACTTTAGCTACATAGGCAATAAATATACTGTACTTTTCCCTACAGCTAGAAATTAGAGCACAAGTCTGAGGACTTCTGAGTTTAAAAAAAAGCGATTCCTAGAGAAACCGAACCATACAACACAACGATAAAGAGAATAGTTCACCCAACGAATCATTTAGATCTTGTTCAACCAAAAAATAAATATTAGACCTATTCATTAAAGTTAATGAAGTATTAAATGACAGGATATCACGTGTATCATTAGTGTGATACAGTATGATGGAGGGTGGGTGGGGGACGGGGCATGCGATTAGCATGGAATCTTCCCATTATGTGCATGTAAACATCCTTTAAGAGCTCATACAGGTATCTGACATAAGATGTTGTAATACAAAAATTATCTGCACCTCCCTTTCATGATGTTCATGTTTCAAAATGTTGCGTTGAAAAACGACTCGAATTGCTAAAAAGTGTGCAAATTAAAACATGCATCGCGTGGTGGGCCGTGAAGGCAAAGATGGTGGATATGATGTCTCGATAGCTGAGAATAGATTGTGATGAAAGAATGGAAAATGCAGCCATTGTGATAAAGCACAGGCATAATGTTTAACGGATGGGAAAGGTCAGGGAAGACAAGAAGGAAGGTGAGATGAGGTGAGAGGAAGGGATGGAAAGATAAGGAGAGTAGGGGAAGGAGAGAATGTAGAAACCCTAGCTATCGTTGAAGTTATGCATCGGGCCTGGGACTGGAAAAAGCCAACTTTAGTCCTAAACCCTCTCAGATAAGACTAATAAAAAACGGCATCAAAGTAATTTTGGCTGCAGGATTTTTACCACCCAGTAAAGTAGTTTTTTTCGTGATGTGAAATAAGGATTGAGTTCAGCTGTTTCTAATTCAGGTTTGGGTTCAGTCCCTGTGATAAATAAAAAAGAGAGTATCACGTTTTGCCTATGCAGAAACAGTGCAGAATGTTTCCTTCCATGCCTGATCTGCCTGTCCATAGTATGGGTCCCTTAGATTATATCGGAAAGTGTTTCTTGTTCTGTCGCATTATGTATTCCTATTAAAGAGACTAAATACCACTTTGAAATTCGTTTATATAATATGTTTTTCAACCAGTTCACTTGATGAAATAAATAGTTTATAATGTCGCTGAATACATTTCAAAGGCATTGGAAATATATGTTTATTCTATCTATAACGTTTATTTAGTATTAGAATTGAAATTATGTTATACCTCTATAAAGACCAAAGTTTAGATATTTGATCTTTAGTTTCTATTGCTTACCATCGGGTGCCGGTGAATTTAAAAATACACATCCAGTAGCAATCAAATAAAGGTTGTCCCATCCTAATGACCACACACAATTTAAGTCCATAGGAGTCCAAATGAATGGCCAATAATTTATTTTAAAAATCGGCTCCGATTTCAATAATACTGACCTACATTTCCGAATAATCCAATATTAGTAGGTCAGTTGAAGTGGATTTCTTCTATTGGAACTCGTAATAATGAGATCCGGCTTCTTTCATCTTTCTGCAGATTCCTCACGGACGGCTGGACGTTTTGTGATTGGCAACGTGTCCATGCCACACGGTAAGCATTCTAAATCATTGATGCAATTAGCCACAAACTTCACTCACCTCCGCACTGATTGTTTTGATGTCACATTGTTGCCTAAATTCAACTTTTATTTAAAATAGTGTCGCTTGTGATTCTAATTAAATGCCAACTCAAATTAACTGCTGCATACTTTAAGAAACATAGATATTTGAAGAGATTTTTACAATAATACATTGCACTACGCCAGGAAAATGTAAATGTTTAAGTCTTTGGCGAATATTTTCAATAGTATACATTCTTATCTTTCAGGTATAGCGTTCGCCATTGTTGCTGGAGTAGCCATTGTTATCGGTGCTTTCATCCTCACAGTCGGCCTTGTCATCTTCAAAAGGTGAGTTAAATCAGAATTTCTACCTGACTTTATAGCTCGATCGTCATGATTTGTAGCCTAATCCCGTACTCTCCTCATTTCCCTACCATCAGCTTTATTTTTTAATATCTATGCCATTCCGCTTCAATCTGCATTTCACCCTTTCTCTACTGCCTTCCGATAATCTTTATAAATCCCTTACAATGCCACTCCCCGTCGTCTTCTTCTCATAAAACAAACTTTTTATCCTAATAAATTTTGAGAATTTCCAGAAATGACGATGAACTTTTTCCTACTTATTTCCGCGTGTTTTTCCCGCTCCACCATGACCGTGTGCGGCAGAGGGACTTTTTCCTCTCTCCCACATTGCCTTGCCCGGCCTCCAACTCCCCCTCCCTCCCACTCATAACCCCCTTCTCCCAACAGTCCTTTTTTCTTCCTTCCTCATTAGTGTTAACTCTCCAATTGCTCTCTCCTGCCGAACTGGCGTCTGCAATTTGCAAGTTCAAATGAAAATGAAATTGGGCAAATTCAGTTTCCTCCCCTAGGGGCCATTTCTGAAAGTACCCAGGAAGACAGAGCTATACTTTGTTATGGGATGCAGAAGTTGATACTTGAGGAAAGGATTAGGGACTACTACTGAATTCACATATTCAATAAAAATGAATATTGACACTAAGTTGTAAAAGAGTTATAACAATCTTTCTGTGTTTAATAATGTCTATTTCTAATAATTAACTAGTATATATATATATCTGATTAATAATGCCCCATGTATCAAATATGATATTACAAACTGATTTCTAGGAAATAACTAAACGGTTTCTGTTTCTTTCCAGACACCGGAGGAAGTATGAGGGCTGCCACCGCACCCCACTCCGCCCTGGATCATCAAATATGGCCGGTCACCATGGCGACCCACGATGTGGCCCCAATGATCAAGACTTCCTCCCCCCTCCACCCCCACCAAACATGGACCTTCCCGATCACCCAACGTCACCACATTCCAAGTGCCCAACATCCATGAGAAACTACTCCAAGAAGAACGAGTACACGCATATTTGGGAAATGCCCCTTCCTATGCCCAACGAAGCAGGTTTACCCTTGCCACCTTCAGTCCCAGTTCCGGTCACATGTCCATGACGTCATTCTGCTTAGGCTGCCTGATGAACGCTGACGTTTGAACGACCACCGCCATTGCCGCAGTGTGGCCGCCGCCGGAAGCGGAAACAGGCAGATCCAAAACATTTTCTTGAAGTGACTTGAAAGCATTTACGAACTTTGACTGGTGATAATGTATATTTCTTTGACGATGTGGTGAATGTATTTTTATTTGGGGGAAGAAAGTAAACTGTACTTGGACCAACTTTAGAAACATTTTAGTACAATTGATGGAAGAAATAGGACCTGTTGTATCATAACATTTGAGGGGAGACAGTAGTTTCTATCAAGTAGATGTTGTTGGGAAACTCCCACTAGAGGTGCTGTTTCATTCCATGTAACATTTCTCATTACTTCTCACCGTTCATGTTCAATCGTGAAAAATATCTGGATCATAATTGTGAGTGTACTTTTGATCAGCAGAAGCGACATCATCTTTGGCTACATTTGCAGTGTAGTACCTATGGACATATGTGCGCCTCTTATGAAAATGCATATTATGATATTGTATGATTAGACCTGGATAAATCATGGATTACCAACTTTTATCAACCAAAACCATCCCCAGAATATAGGAAACCCGCGAAATTTCTCCTTTTTAAATGATTAAATTACAAGTAAAATTAATCCTATTCTTTTTGCATTTTGGTTGCATAAAATAGAAAGTAGATGTTGCATGAATTGAATTCACAGTTGACGACTCAATGGTGCAGATGAGTATGAGGTTAGTTGTACGTAAGATGAGTAAGATGAGGTTGGATATATCAGCATTCTTCTTCTTCCCATGGTTACAGAACTATACTTGTAACCTTTTGGTCTATAGGGGTAACATAACATATACATTACAGAGAGGGGTGGTGTTAAAAGGGGTCAATGAAGCATACAGAGGGTTGATCATCATCTTCCAGCTTAAATTAGATTCTCTCCTGTATCTGAGTACATCTAATTCTAGAGCAACCTGTCCCGATTTGGTCCCAGGGCAACGCCTTCAGCTTGATGCATATATAATAAATAATATGCATTGAGGATTATAAAACATTCACGAACCCATTTTGACATGGCCCCCTTGAATAAAAGCCTGTGGTTCGCATTTACACTTACACGAATTTTAGTTGTATGCATAAGAGGTGGAGAAGGTATCTGTTAGATATGTGACTGAATACAATACCATATATATGAACCTGGTTCTATGTTGAATTAGAACCATTCCCGCATACTTGACAAACCTGGTGCCTTGAGGCACATTTTTGTACATAGATATACATTATATAGTTAGAGAGGGCATGGACTTAGTCAACCCTACTCGACATACATATATAAACATATGACTATACTTTTCTACTCTTTCTGTTTCTACATACTTGAGATATTGTTTGTTCCGAATACGTGTTGGCACAAAGTGCAGCGTTGCGGATGATCTCATATTAACGACAAAACCATCCCCACGGTTACCGACATTATTATGTAAATAATCCAAGATATGATAAGTAAGATAAGCGAGCATTCTTTCCATGTCCTTCTGTTGCTCCATGTTTCTTTCTGCATAATCTTTCTATAATGGAAATAGTTCCAATTTCCCCCATGATAATGGTCCAAAATTAATTAATTGACAAATCGTCAAAATTGTTAAGGTAGAAACCGAATGGTGGTGAATAGTGATATGTATAATTGTGTTGGACAATAAACTGGCTGGGCACAGTTTCTAATTGTACCATCTATTAATGACAATAATTATTAGTCGTACCATATATTCCACCATTTAATCTACTTTATGAACAATAACTTCATCATTCTCTTTGATCCTACCGATATTTGGTGAAATATGATTAAACTATATCTGACCACCCAGAAGCAATGAAATATAGAGATAAAAAGATTATTTGTGAAGATAACCATGATAATATGCCTTCACTCCAGAGGTTCCAGAAGAAAGAGAAATATTGTGATTTTAAATATTGCAACAATAATAACAATACTAATCGTCACGAAGGCGATGTTCTTAGCTTTTCTTTTTCACAAAATATTTGGTGATATTGGCTATGACATTGATGTTGAGTCCAGGCCCTGTGCGTTTATTATACAGTTGTATAGGGCAACTTCCCAGCTGTGCTGCGGAATATACATACTAGTTGATAGTTCCTTGTAACTGTACAAATGCATAGCTACTGACATACGCTTAGTTTATTCATTAATGATATCTAATTACATGACCAAGTGCATTATTATATGTATACATGTTCCATTATCATTAACTATGTCGCCTTCTTTTCTGTTATATTGATCTTAACATTACATTTTCATTTGTATTTACATTCCATTTTATTGTAGATATTGCATGTAATTTCATTTTGGGTATATTATCCTAAGGGTTTATATATTCCTACCTTATATGTGTTTAGATTAGGGTGGGGTTCTCAATCACCAACTATTTGTTCTGTTCTATGCATACAAACATATAAACACAAATCTAAAACCTATGGCCTTATATATATGTGCGTGTGTAATGGTTATAAAATCCATTGTGTTAAATGCTACAAAGTTATGACGAAAATGGCAAAACATATATGCTCACAGAGATGATGTCTGTGAAAAAGGCTGATCGGGTCTATTTTGTGGACTATTGCTATATCAGCTCCCAAAAGAACTATACGTTTATTTTCCGTAATGTCCCATAATTAGATTATTAAGCATTGCACTTCTCTGAATATGAACTTTTTCATGCATTGAACGAATTATATTGTAATTGAATAACACTATCTCAATCTCAAACTATATATTCCTATTCAACACATTTAGGTAACCCCGATCAATTAAAGAAATCGGCCTTAAGTCTAGTAAAGACCCTTTGGAATACCCCTTCTTTGATACATGAAAGATAAGCATTAGTCACAAAATGATCTTATTTTCCTGAAGAATGTGCATGAGCACAGCATTGTCTCTCCTTTTCTCTTTCGAATATCAAAATCAGTTTAATACAATGCATGGTGTACCTATTAACCATTATCAAACTGAGGATCTAAGTAATGCTGAATATTTTGCTATTAGCGCTGGCAGTTTGGGTAATCTAAAGCCCCCAAAATGAGGGCCCATGCTATAATGTATTGTGTGATATATAGTGTCAGTTTGCCGACTTCCTATTGGTTTCTAACATTCTATTTGCATAAAACGGGTGGTTATTACATATATTATATGTACTTGATAAAGAATTCATGGTGTTTCTGTGGATACAATGCCAAGATAATTATGGTGATAGTGATGATGAGAAAATATTTAGGGAAAACCGTGGAAGGACAAAAAAGTGTATCATCCTGATCATCTTTTGTCATGTTTTTGTCTGCAGTTTGTTAAAACATGTCTAACCTTGGGAATCTTTTAGAATCCCTGTCTGTTGACAAGGGGAAATAATAATGAGAAATAAACAAGAGTAATTTCGGAAAAACCCAGCAGAGGCAAAGCGCTTAACGAAAAAAGTCTCTGTGAGACCAGCTTGCCCGGGAACCTGAAGTTGTCGTGATGTCACAAGCTCAATGGCAACAAGAGTTTGATTACAACTGTTACCATGGCAACACGTTCCTGTTGGTGTTTCTCATTGTCTCTCCCTTGTTGTGATTCCTGTCACGCACAATTTCAAACGACAACTCCCTCTGGTATCCACATTAGAAACTCATATATCTCAGCGGAGTACTAGCTGATTTGTTGATGTTCCAAAACGCAATTCACTCTCTAATGTCATATTATGACCATCGGAATAGCCACGAAAAGAGCTAAGAGAATGAAAACATGGGAGATGCTTTGAGATGAATAGATCTATGGTATAAATTATGTATATCAATCCATTAACACAACCTGTTTGTAAACATTTCATCTATGTAAAAATCCTTGCCGCCGTTTCTGATATAGCACAGTATTATTTTTCTGAAGGTGTCTATTTTCTTATACATAAGATGATGATATGATAAGCATAAGGGTGAGTGTCCGTACTTGAAAATACTAGATAATATTTCCATGGTTCCCTTAGTGTATCAGTTAATTGTTTGATCCGTGATGAGTGATGCCAGGTTTCCATCCTGAAATGGGACCTTAAATGAAGGGAAAGTGTAAACTCTATGGAAAGCCCGTTAACGTTCAACATTGTCTGTAAAAAGCGTTAGACATAGGACTTATTCGACTCGGAAAAGAGCAATATTATGTGTCGAAATAAACATGAAAAATACCTTAATCTACTTTGTTGTTCTTACCACACGATCGTTATTCGCCCAACGTTGCAAACGAACCAAACCACATACTGTTTTTCTTTTTACTAATCTCCTTTTTCTTTCTCAATGATTGTTATTTTTATTCCAATTAGTCTTGTCCATGCTACAATGGAAGTATATAAAGGTTACGTAAAAACCTGGCGAAGCGATAATGAAGGTCATTGGAGCGTTATAATAATCCAATTAAACGTCGATTGCAAATGAGGAGGGAGGAATTCCGAGTTTGTATATATATGGGATGATGAATCTGAGTTGGGATTCACCTTGGATTGGGTAGAGATAGAGTAAATGCCATATAACATCTAAATTAAATAATTTGATGTGTGTGGATAAATATTTACTCTTCATTATAAATGGAATAGAAGACGAAATTTATATACTAATCATTCTAGTTATACTATAGTAGATCTCGACAGTTTTGGGACCCATTTCACACTTTCTAGAAATGTTATAATGGGTAATAAAACATTGGAGAAGAAAGGTATGGGAACAACTAAGCATCATCCCCGTCCAGCTCTGGAAAGGATTGAAACTAGCAAGTCACGAACGATGCAATCATTAATCAGTGGTAGTTTGCTCTCATGCATGTGTACAAATATGCAAACCAAACCTACACCACCTCAATATATTATATGTATACAGCCTCCTGAATAAAAACGTTATTATAAAAATATAATCTAAAGTTATCAAAAGTGACGTACATGCCCAAATTATATGCCCTATCTTACGTTGATGTTCTTTATTTCCGATCGTGGGTTATAAAAAAAAGGTATTGTTAATCACCCAGAAGCCACAAAAAAAAATCAAAGACTGTCCCAAATAGGTTGATCTTGTAATTCATGGAACAAAAGCCCGATTTACGTCTCCGGCCTTTGCTTTCTCTGACGACAGATCACATCTATGAAATTCGTACTACGCATGTAAAAGGTTATAGCGCCGTAAATAATGATGGTATCTTCAGCTCAAACGATTACATGCATCCAAAATAATCCGCGTTATATGAGTGATTCGAAATTCCTCATTTTCTCGTCAACAAATTAAATATCTCTCATTTTCCCTTCAAATAAATGAGAATATGAGTTGGCCATTTCTTCTATTGGGGAGAAATTTGCCACAAATTCAGCAACAGATAAAATCTTCTTTTTAAAACAAAACTATAAAGATAAATAATTTATTTGTTTGTTGCATCCATACATCCTGAACATTGTTGATTGGTATTATCAATAAAAATGGTGAACTGTTAAAATTAACACTAATAACGATGTGCAACCGTTCGAGATAAATTGTGAGTTATTAGGATGTAATATGACCTTTAAATATCAGTTAATAAAAATAGTTTTAGGACAAATATGTTTATTGTTTAAAACTGGGTATCTATATCATAATTATTGCACCTCAACATATTGAGAAATGAAATTCCATTGATCATTTCCATTATAGTACTGCAACCAATTTTTCTTTATACATATATTATTATATATATATATATGATATACGGCAGAAGCCAATACTGTCGCGAATGGCTGCACATATTACATCATTTCCTGCAATAGCACAAGCATCTCCCATAATGGTATATCAATCGTATTTCAATCGGTGATAGTGCTTATGATAGGCGTAATATTATATTAATCATATTGATCTCACTTCTATTCTGAGAAAGTAGTAAATATAATATTATGTATCGCAAATGGCTACTCACTGCTACACAGCATTTTCCCGATTTCTTTTAATTCGTGGATTTATTAATAATACACCTCTGAACAAGATATTTGGTTCTCGGATCTGCACCATAATGTTTTTATTTCTAAATAATACATATTTACCGTTCATTTTTATATATTAGTTAGCCTGATTGCAATGAAAATATCGCAATCGAGTGACTACAATGCACCTACACCAATAATTTCAATAATTATAAGATTGTGTTCCATTGAGATCAATAAATACTGTAAACCATAGGTTTTGCAAAACTAAGCAAAAAACTATTAAATTATGAAACTTGGTTTTATTACTTTTTTTAAGGAAAGGGGACGGGACTGAAATTTCTCTTTGCCATACTTTTCGTAATATTAGTCGGAAATTCATAAAATGGTGGTTATCTGCGCTTTATTTTCACCACAGAATCCATTCGCGATTGATAAATAATATATTGTAAAACCTTATTAAAAAAGACATGGCTTATTTTGTCGAATTCTCCCGAACGGTGGAAATGACCATAATTATAAAATGACATTTATCTTTTTGCAAATATTTTCAGTTGTTTTCACTCAGATATTTCCTTAACTTATTATTATTTATATGTCAAGAGATGGATTTTAAAACTTAGATATTCTTATCTGGTGTCACCTCGTGTCTGACAATTGCATAATTGAGGAGATATTGGAATGCGGTGTTAAACAGCATACCACAGTGTAATACATTGGACCAATAATTCTTCAAAGAAACGGAAACATGTAGTGTAACTACCCCAGGTACCTACTCAAAGATAACGAGATACCATGTAGTCGTATATTAGGAAATGATATTAAAATTACATGAGATGTTTTACTGAGTGGAGGAAGAAGCAAGCTTGGGGACGATTGGTTTAATTTTCGTTCATTCCAGCTCATTGCTTGCTGATTCCGACCTTTTGTTCTGCCTTAACATTTCACAATTTTTACCACATATCCAATTTCACTGGCAGCTGTTTTATTTGAGCAAAAAGGTAGCAAGCTATCCGGTTTTCTTACCAGCCTTGTGTTGACTTTGGCAGTACTGTTCAACACTGATTCGTAAGAAGAAGAACAAACTAAAGGCCTTCTCTTTCAATGGAAACTGCCTATTGCAAGTGAGACTACCATTTACAAAACAAAAAGGAACAATGCCAAATAAATATCCATAGGTATTTATCCTCATTTCTTGCTATTGAACATCTGGGAAGAAACAAAGAGATTTGATGTAAAATTTTACCCTACCAGTATTTTTTTGCATCCTTATCATTTATATCAATGCTCTCACTATCATATATCCCTATTTCATCACCTTGCTACCTCTCCTGATATTTTTTGTTGTCAATCCGTAAATCCCTCCACTCCTTCGCGTTCATTTTCCCAGTGTCCGTACTTGTCCCAATCACCATTACTTTCCTCTTTCATGGCATACGTCTCTCTCGCCTCGAATTAAAGGTAAACCATCATGAGGATTTCCTACGTGAGTTTGAATTGCTTTGAGTTGTGAATAGATCAATTATTCTTCATTTGAGAGATTTGCATACATCAATTTTGGAGTATTTTTTTAGGCAATCAAATATCCTCCAAGGATGGACAGCGAGCATAATTTTTGCATGATGCTTAAATTAAAACATGATTATTATGTCGCCTTGGATACGCGCCCAGGGCTCCTCTGGTGTTTTTAATGGAATGACATGTTTGTGAAGGGGCTGGGGGTGGGGGTGGGGTGGAGGTCTGGGGGGTTTACCAGGGGGTACTGGGGAGGGGACATTAAGGAGGAGTAGGGTCACAGCTGATTTTAATGGGATCATGTTTCTGGTGATAAACATGCAAACTCATGAGCATGTGGACATGAAAAGATCCATCATACAATGTATGCGTCTACTAATTAAGAGGTGAAGACTTTTACAATACTATCAAATAATTATACTTGGAGAGGTGGTAAATCAAAATATCTTTTAATAGCGGTGTTTTTTGTTTTTTCTAAAAACGTGTTTATTTTGGCCACAAATTCCATGTAAATGGTACTTTTCATTTCATTTCATTGTGTTGATTTAGCAAATAATTAAAATAATTTTAAATGACTTGTAATTTCTCTCTATGGTATTACACTGAGTAGAACACATAATCTTAAATGTACGAGCATTGGATCGCTGTAAAATTCCTTTCAGCACATGAAGTTGTTACGTAATAGTCAGTTTATCTGTCCAAAATTCAACACAAAATAAACCCTGTTTATGAAGCTGGTTCTACGGACTATGGTCCTTTATTGAAATTATAATTATTAAGAAATCATTAATTATAATAACAACATTAGGCCTGTGACCATAAAAATTCTTCTACGAGACCACAATAAAGTTTATCAGATTACATCCGTTACCTTGGCACTCCGAATCCATCTTTATGATACAAAGTTTCTCCGTAAGAGGGCTTCTTGTGCGTAATTGCGGCTGATGTTCAGCAGACAGCCACTGTCTTTTTACACAAAATATTGATCATTCAAAGATTTCGAGTTTTATTAATTTTCGATTTTTACTTCGAGAAATCGCAATAAAGAAAATAAACTTTAATTTATGATTATGAAATAATATTCAATAATTATCATTTTAATCCCCAATCCCCAAATCTTTTTAATCTCAAACAACCATCAACAGCTAGAAGCATAGTACACAGCATTTTCAACAAATTATATCCCTATACCGTTATTCATGTTCATCTGTTATCAACACCAGAATCACTTGTGTTTACTTGTCACTCATGAAATAATATTCAATAATTATCATTTTAATCCCCAATCCCCAAATCTTTTTAATCTCAAACAACCATCAACAGCTAGAAGCATAGTACACAGCATTTTCAACAAATAATATCCCTATACCGTTATTCATGTTCATCTGTTATCAACACCAGAATCACTTGTGTTTACTTGTCACCCACTTTATCTTCTTAGACCATCTTAAACTCTAAATGCAAATATTTAAAAAAACAAAAACGTGAAGTTTCCCGGGAGCAACTCTCCCGGCCTAGGAGTGACTCAATAACGAGGGATCTTTAGGTCACAGATTCTACCTCAGGTGAACCTATCCTCCGAGCATGCTCCGTGCCGGGGATTAACAACAAAACCTCAAAATGGCCATTTTTTGCCCATTTTGAATAAGTGTAAAAAAATCTCAGACTTTGCATGAAATCCTATTTCAGTGACAAGGCGGCTCAGCTCGCCTTTCCCGGGTCTTGCTGCTGCTGCGGCTGCCTGAATTTCTTTCAACTCTGGCATGTCACTCTTTGTTCCTTGGGGGCCCGGATTCCCATTCAAGCGTTAGCAGATTGCCTTGTGATTCAGCCAACTTTCAGCCATTTTTTTTTCATTCAAGTGCAATTTGATGAAATGTCAAACCTGGAGGGTTTTTTCAGCCACCCCCACAGAGTGATTAAAAAAGTGTGTGTGTGTGTGGTGTGTGTGTGTTAGGTGTGTATGGTAGGTGTGTGTGGAGGTGAAGAGGAGCCCGGGAGATGTGAGGGTATGGGCGGCAGGCTGTGGAAGGTTATGGGCGGCCGGGAGATCCAGGGGTCCCAGGCCTCAGGTCTCATACCCAGCTTCCATTGGGGGGCTCATATCTTGTCTGCACATTGGCGCTCACACCTCCTCTTATACTCACTCATTGTCTTCTCTCTTGGATCACAATCCCAATATTCTAACGGCTCGCTTCTACAAGGGAAGGGTATCACCTCTACATGTGTAGGTACAATCTAGGCTCCGAGTCCACAGATCGCAGTCCCTTCAAACCGAGGGAAAACATCTAGCTCCAAACCGCATAATCCCATTAGAATCCCATTAGGGCGCATGCTCCAGGGCCGGGAAAGCCGTAAGTGTATCACTGACATACCGATCTTATCTGATCTGATAGGATCTGAGACCAGAGTGCCTACCGTAGACATGTGACAAGAGAAGGGGAAAAAGCTGACAAAATCAGAAAATGAAAATCAACGATGTGGAGGAGAGGATAATTTGGATTTTAGAGCAGAATGAAGAAGAGAAGGACGAAGATGTCACAGCAGGAAACAGGAGTTAGGTGGCCGAGTCGGGGAGAAGATGGAGGAGGGATGGAGGAGAGAGGGAGGGGGAGGGGACTTAAAAGGGGGAAGGAGATGACATAGGTACCTCCCCACTTTTCTCCCGTTTTCTTGCATTTTTCCAATATTCATTCCCTCTTTCTTGAAATCAAGTCCCCCGCCCCCCTTTCTTCATGCTCCTCCCCATAGATCTAAGTCCTTTGTTATGGTTCTGCTATTCTGAGTAATGGCTTCTGAATATACCGATACAAGAGCCTTATCATTAAGATCCTTTTCTATGTGTGTACCTCAACCCACACAGAAAAAAATCAGGAAATCAATGTACTATCAGCTCCCAGTTCTATGGATTTTAACAACCTTCCAAAAGAAGGGGCAAAATGCTCCTCCATAGAATAATGTAAAACATATCTAAAAAGAAATATGCATGTACTTAAACTCGAATAAACTCAAAAAGGATCTTTATGGTTTATATCAACTTGTTGAGCAATCTCATCCTTCTTTTCCTTTCCTGATGTACTTTATTTAATGTCTGAATAAAAATACGATATATATTATATCCCAAATGATATCTCTGTGAGGGAAAGAGAAAGAAAACTAAACATTAGTTTGTAAATCTAATACTACTACTTTATTCGGAATATTGGGAAATTAATGGAAATTTAATGACGATTTTCAAAAAGAACAATACTGTACTATATATTATTATGTTAAAATATTCATGTTTAATGTAAGGACAAGAGAAGAGTTCAAGTTATAAAACATTCTTCATCCACCATATCTCATGGAAAATGTAAAACAAACAAATCGCATGAACAACAAATGAAATAATTGACTTAAAGCTACATTCCCAGCTAAAGCAATCTTCCTGGACTACAGTGGCATTCAAATCAAATGAAATTAATAGTGCAATTAGTTGGCTTCTTCAAATACCTATCTAGCCAGTGTTATCCTTACATTTTCGATTCCCAAAGTTTAGGATAATGGAGAGAGAGTCAGACTGAAAAAGTGAGATTTTGGTGGGTCCTCTAAATAATTATTTTGGGAGATAAAGAAATGTTACATCAATAAAAACAGGTCAAAATCCTATAATACTCTATCTGGGTGACACAAGGATAGATCTGGGATGAACAGACCCCTAAATAGACAATTTCAATTAGCTGGGGATACAGTTTTCACGGAAGAGTAGCCTGGATGACCTGTATATTATGTTTACAGAAGGTACTTGATCCTGTTTCTCTTCAATGCAAATGCTCATGAAGGAATACAGTTATTGCATGTACATGTATGTATTATTGTAGTACATTTTGTATTTGTATTGCCATAGCCAAAGGCAACTTTGCTTGCACTACTTACTACTGTCGGACTCAGCGTGCGCACATTTCGTGAACATGTGCGCCGGCCATTTATACGCAGATTGTGAACTTTTTATCTTCTTCTTATTTAACTGTTATCTTCTTCTTATCTACCTCCTTTTCTATCAGATTCTGAACCTTGTATCTCCTTATTTACATTTTATCTTCCTCTTATTATCTATACCTCCTTTTCTATCTACATAAACCTTGTTACTGTCTACTGTTTATATTCGACACCTTCTTGTATTTGTATGACTATTTGATATAATAGCTCTATCAGCTATTGAAGCTTAGATTTGCAACATAAGAACGTTGTTTTTGTTGTCTTTGAAGGAAAGTAAGTGTATACTAACTTTCTTTCCACCCAATTCCCTTTCCCTCCCTTTCCCGCTTGGTCACTCCTTTGTCTATACAAACTCCCCCCTGCTTTTTTTCTTTTCCGTTTATATTATTCTTACGTCTAAGTGCACGTAGATTTAATGAACTCGTACAAGTTTCAAACCGTCAGCAGGAGCAACGTAAATGTTAAACGTATCCGTATAACTATTACAAAAATATATTTTATTTAATGTCCCATCATTGTGTTGATAGGCCTACTTGCAGATGTCTTGTAATTCACATACATTGATAATGCAACACGATTATCAATTGGAGATATAATCATTTTGTTATACTTTTAAATATATAACACTTAAGTCATGGCCAATGAGAATGAATGGTAGGCTGTGACCCACTTGACCCACTCTAGTCTCCATCCAAAAGATACATAGCAATCGCTTTAAACGAAAGATAATAATGATCGCTTAGGGAAAATATACCATTCACCTTTGTTAACAGACGAATTCCCTAGGGTAATGATTCGTTGGTTATTTTACTATTCGACCAAACATTTGTGGTCCCAAACATTAATCAACCCACTCATCCAGATATTTTCTGGCACCCAACCTACCTGACAAAGCTAACAATATGTAAATACATGTATATTACTGGGCATTGATATAGATATATCCTGCCGCATGGCCCATCAGAATCAGACACACTTCTACATAGAAACATATACAAGAATCTAAAAAGTATTCCCGATATAAAATCCTTTAAGTATTGACTTAAGCAGAAACATAACTAAATGTGCTGAGTATCTGTGTCCAAATAGTCATTAAGCCATGAATGCATCATGCATGCTTTAAAGGAATGTCAAAGAGACACACAGATCGGAAGGTCAGATATAAGTAGTTAACTAAACTGCTTCCTAATGCTGCGTACCACGAAACTCCAAAAAAACATTTTATCATGACTATCCTCCTGAATTTTCTGGACTGAGAACACACACACAGATAATATACAGGATAAATGTGAAAAAAATACTGCAGCTCCCATCAAGATAAATAGATCGATAGATGTACTGCATGTTTTATTTCATTTTCAATGAATCCCGATGTAATGGTTACTGGCCAATGTCATGAAACATCAGTAAATTCAATTCCAACCGTAGTTCCTTCTAACGCCGCTCGAAAGTAGATATATGTTTATTTTATCAATTTTGTTTATTTTCATTTCATTAAAGGTCAATATGTTCTTGACATACGTTATTGTTACACATTAAAAGGAAAAATGTATGGCACAAGTAATTCGGCATGGATATTATATTGCCGTTTTCCCTTGTGTCCTGCACTTTATGACAATAGTTACATATTTAAATCTAATTTCAGAGGTTTTGTGTAAATGATGATTGTGATGAAAAGATACATAATTTTAGGTATCTGTACAATCTGATACTTCTCTCGATATATATATTCAGAGGAGGTAACCGAGTGAATTTAAGATTATATTCCTTTTAACGAGATGTAGTATATAATATGGATTTGAATTTGTAAGATTCTTATTGCATATTTCTAATGTTCTATGATCTTATATTGGTAATACATTTTGGAAGGTTATTCTCTTTGTATATCATGTTTGATAACTGAAGGGTTTACGATCGGATTCCGTTTTTTCTTCTTCAAAAACGTTGACATTGTAGGTGCTTCTTCTTTACAGGTTACGGTTACAATTGCGTTCTCATTATAGCGGAACTCCACTATAGGTAAAAAAACGGCGCCAACAGGCAAAAACGGCTGCGACGAATTTGTTGCGACGAAATATCTAATCAAGGTAGATATTTTGCAATTGTTGGCAACAAATAAATGTGTTGCCAACAACCTATTTTACCCCTCATCCACTAGAATTTTTAGTCATGTCGAATTTTCCTAATTTTCCGAAATGTCGGCGACGAATTTTGCCTGTTGGCGCCGTTTTTTACCTATAGTGGAGTTCCGCTATTACAGGTTGGTTTCCTTTTGAACTTGCCTCCCATATTTTTCAACCGCTGTTGCCCGACACCTGCAGCAGCAGTGGTGACACCTAGTAAGCATCAGAGTACTTATAAACGCTCTGCCCTAGCTGGCGCCATTTATATTTTTGCATTGCAACCACGACTAACTAACCTGCTATTTCCTTATTATTCTTATTATTTCCTATTTTCTTCATGTTATTGTTAGAGCTGCACTCCGATTAGAAACGAATGTTTTTCTGCTTTTTGTTCCGTTCTTTTCCAATCCATCTAAAAGTCATTTGACCTAAATTTTGGAGGATTTTGTCCGGTTGATTTTGTTAGAGGGCTTCATAAATGTCCACATGAGTCATAATATGAGTAAAGTTGGTAAGACATTTGTGTCGTAATAGCTGAAAATGCGTCTTTAATAGGGGAAATTTTTATTGCGTTTCTGGGCCCCGTAGGCAATTTCCCGGCCCTATTAATAGGGGGCCCAAATAATGGCAATGTCCAGCCTACGCACTTTTAATAGGGGAAATTTTTATTGCGTTTCTGGGCCCCGTAGGCCATTTCCCGGCCCTATTATTAGGGGCCCGAAAAATGGCAATGTCCAGCCTACGCACTTTTAATAGGGGAAATTTTTATTGCGTTTCTGGGCCCCGTAGGCCATTTCCCGACCCTATTAAAACGGGGCCCGAAAAATGGCAATGTCCAGCCTACGCACTTTTAATAGGGGAAATTTTTATTGCGTTTCTGGGCCCCGTAGGCCATTTCCCGGCCCTATTATTAGGGGCCCGAAAAATGGCAATGTCCAGCCTACGCACTTTTAATAGGGGAAATTTTTATTGCGTTTCTGGGCCCCGTAGGCCATTTCCCGACCCTCTTAAAACGGGGCCCGAAAAATGGCAATGTCCAGCCTACGCACTTTTAATAGGGGAAATTTTTATTGCGTTTCTGGGCCCCGTAGGCCATTTCCCGACCCTATTAAAACGGGGCCCGAAAAATGGCAATGTCCAGCCTACGCACTTTTAATAGGGGAAATTGTTATTGCGTTTCAGGGCCCCGTAGGCCATTTCCCGACCCTATTAAAACGGGGCCCGAAAAATGGCAATGTCCAGCCTACGCACTTTTAATAGGGGAAATTTTTATTGCGTTTCTGGGCCCCGTAGGCCATTTCCCGACCCTATTAAAACGGGGCCCGAAAAATGGCAATGTCCAGCCTACGCACTTTTAATAGGGGAAATTTTTATTGCGTTTCTGGGCCCCGTAGGCCATTTCCCGACCCTATTAAAACGGGGCCCGAAAAATGGCAATGTCCAGCCTACGCACTTTTAATAGGGG
Source organism: Sthenelais limicola (assembly GCA_942159475.1). Lineage (NCBI taxonomy): Eukaryota > Metazoa > Annelida > Polychaeta > Phyllodocida > Sigalionidae > Sthenelais > Sthenelais limicola. Next base: position 76,856,408 of record OW804096.1, on the reverse strand, counting down.
AAATTTTTATTGCGTTTCTGGGCCCCGTAGGCCATTTCCCGACCCTATTAAAACGGGGCCCGAAAAATGGCAATGTCCAGCCTACGCACTTTTAATAGGGGAAATTTTTATTGCGTTTCAGGGCCCCGTAGGCCATTTCCCGACCCTATTAAAACGGGGCCCGAAAAATGGCAATGTCCAGCCTACGCACTTTTAATAGGGGAAATTTTTATTGCGTTTCTGGGCCCCGTAGGCCATTTCCCGACCCTATTAAAACGGGGCCCGAAAAATGGCAATGTCCAGCCTACGCACTTTTAATAGGGGAAATTTTTATTGCGTTTCTGGGCCCCGTAGGCCATTTCCCGACCCTATTAAAACGGGGCCCGAAAAATGGCAATGTCCAGCCTACGCACTTTTAATAGGGGAAATTTTTATTGCGTTTCTGGGCCCCGTAGGCCATTTCCCGACCCTATTAAAACGGGGCCCGAAAAATGGCAATGTCCAGCCTACGCACTTTTAATAGGGGAAATTTTTATTGCGTTTCTGGGCCCCGTAGGCCATTTCCCGACCCTATTAAAACGGGGCCCGAAAAATGGCAATGTCCAGCCTACGCACTTTTAATAGGGGAAATTTTTATTGCGTTTCTGGGCCCCGTAGGCCATTTCCCGACCCTATTAAAACGGGGCCCGAAAAATGGCAATGTCCAGCCTACGCACTTTTAATAGGGGAAATTTTTATTGCGTTTCTGGGCCCCGTAGGCCATTTCCCGGCCCTATTAAAACGGGGCCCAAAAAATGGCAATGTCCAGCCTACGCACTTTTAATAGGGGAAATTTTTATTGCGTTTCTGGGCCCCGTAGGCCATTTCCCGACCCTATTAAAACGGGGCCCGAAAAATGGCAATGTCCAGCCTACGCACTTTTAATAGGGGAAATTTTTATTGCGTTTCTGGGCCCCGTAGGCCATTTCCCGACCCTATTAAAACGGGGCCCGAAAAATGGCAATGTCCAGCCTACGCACTTTTAATAGGGGAAATTTTTTTGCGTTTTTGGGCCCCGTAGGCCATTTCCCGACCCTATTAAAACGGGGCCCGAAAAATGGCAATGTCCAGCCTACGCACTTTTAATAGGGGAAATTTTTATTGCGTTTCTGGGCCCCGTAGGCCATTTCCCGACCCTATTAAAACGGGGCCCGAAAAATGGCAATGTCCAGCCTACGCACTTTTAATAGGGGAAATTTTTATTGCGTTTCTGGGCCCCGTAGGCCATTTCCCGACCCTATTAAAACGGGGCCCGAAAAATGGCAATGTCCAGCCTACGCACTTTTAATAGGGGAAATTTTTATTGCGTTTCTGGGCCCCGTAGGCCATTTCCCGGCCCTATTAAAACGGGGCCCGAAAAATGGCAATGTCCAGCCTACGCACTTTTAATAGGGGAAATTTTTATTGCGTTTCTGGGCCCCGTAGGCCATTTCCCGACCCTATTAAAACGGGGCCCGAAAAATGGCAATGTCCAGCCTACGCACTTTTAATAGGGGAAATTTTTATTGCGTTTCTGGGCCCCGTAGGCCATTTCCCGGCCCTATTATTAGGGGCCCGAAAAATGGCAATGTCCAGCCTACGCACTTTTAATAGGGGAAATTTTTATTGCGTTTCTGGGCCCCGTAGGCCATTTCCCGACCCTATTAAAACGGGGCCCGAAAAATGGCAATGTCCAGCCTACGCACTTTTAATAGGGGAAATTTTTATTGCGTTTCTGGGCCCCGTAGGCCATTTCCCGACCCTATTAAAACGGGGCCCGAAAAATGGCAATGTCCAGCCTACGCACTTTTAATAGGGGAAATTTTTTTGCGTTTTTGGGCCCCGTAGGCCATTTCCCGACCCTATTAAAACGGGGCCCGAAAAATGGCAATGTCCAGCCTACGCACTTTTAATAGGGGAAATTTTTATTGCGTTTCTGGGCCCCGTAGGCCATTTCCCGACCCTATTAAAACGGGGCCCGAAAAATGGCAATGTCCAGCCTACGCACTTTTAATAGGGGAAATTGTTATTGCGTTTCAGGGCCCCGTAGGCCATTTCCCGACCCTATTAAAACGGGGCCCGAAAAATGGCAATGTCCAGCCTACGCACTTTTAATAGGGGAAATTTTTATTGCGTTTCTGGGCCCCGTAGGCCATTTCCCGACCCTATTAAAACGGGGCCCGAAAAATGGCAATGTCCAGCCTACGCACTTTTAATAGGGGAAATTTTTATTGCGTTTCTGGGCCCCGTAGGCCATTTCCCGACCCTATTAAAACGGGGCCCGAAAAATGGCAATGTCCAGCCTACGCACTTTTAATAGGGGAAATTTTTATTGCGTTTCAGGGCCCCGTAGGCCATTTCCCGGCCCTATTATTAGGGGCCCGAAAAATGGCAATGTCCAGCCTACGCACTTTTAATAGGGGAAATTTTTATTGCGTTTCAGGGCCCCGTAGGCCATTTCCCGGCCCTATTATTAGGGGCCCGAAAAATGGCAATGTCCAGCCTACGCACTTTTAATAGGGGAAATTTTTATTGCGTTTCTGGGCCCCGTAGGCCATTTCCCGACCCTATTAAAACGGGGCCCGAAAAATGGCAATGTCCAGCCTACGCACTTTTAATAGGGGAAATTTTTATTGCGTTTCTGGGCCCCGTAGGCCATTTCCCGACCCTATTAAAACGGGGCCCGAAAAATGGCAATGTCCAGCCTACGCACTTTTAATAGGGGAAATTTTTATTGCGTTTCAGGGCCCCGTAGGCCATTTCCCGGCCCTATTATTAGGGGCCCGAAAAATGGCAATGTCCAGCCTACGCACTTTTAATAGGGGAAATTTTTATTGCGTTTCAGGGCCCCGTAGGCCATTTCCCGGCCCTATTATTAGGGGCCCGAAAAATGGCAATGTCCAGCCTACGCACTTTTAATAGGGGAAATTTTTATTGCGTTTCTGGGCCCCGTAGGCCATTTCCCGACCCTATTAAAACGGGGCCCGAAAAATGGCAATGTCCAGCCTACGCACTTTTAATAGGGGAAATTTTTATTGCGTTTCTGGGCCCCGTAGGCCATTTCCCGACCCTATTAAAACGGGGCCCGAAAAATGGCAATGTCCAGCCTACGCACTTTTAATAGGGGAAATTTTTATTGCGTTTCTGGGCCCCGTAGGCCATTTCCCGACCCTATTAAAACGGGGCCCGAAAAATGGCAATGTCCAGCCTACGCACTTTTAATAGGGGAAATTTTTATTACGTTTCTGGGCCCCGTAGGCCATTTCCCGACCCTATTAAAACGGGGCCCGAAAAATGGCAATGTCCAGCCTACGCACTTTTAATAGGGGAAATTTTTATTGCGTTTCAGGGCCCCGTAGGCCATTTCCCGGCCCTATTATTAGGGGCCCGAAAAATGGCAATGTCCAGCCTACGCACTTTTAATAGGGGAAATTTTTATTGCGTTTCAGGGCCCCGTAGGCCATTTCCCGGCCCTATTATTAGGGGCCCGAAAAATGGCAATGTCCAGCCTACGCACTTTTAATAGGGGAAATTTTTATTGCGTTTCTGGGCCCCGTAGGCCATTTCCCGACCCTATTAAAACGGGGCCCGAAAAATGGCAATGTCCAGCCTACGCACTTTTAATAGGGGAAATTTTTATTGCGTTTCTGGGCCCCGTAGGCCATTTCCCGACCCTATTAAAACGGGGCCCGAAAAATGGCAATGTCCAGCCTACGCACTTTTAATAGGGGAAATTTTTATTGCGTTTCTGGGCCCCGTAGGCCATTTCCCGACCCTATTAAAACGGGGCCCGAAAAATGGCAATGTCCAGCCTACGCACTTTTAATAGGGGAAATTTTTATTGCGTTTCTGGGCCCCGTAGGCCATTTCCCGGCCCTATTAAAACGGGGCCCGAAAAATGGCAATGTCCAGCCTACGCACTTTTAATAGGGGAAATTTTTATTGCGTTTCTGGGCCCCGTAGGCCATTTCCCGACCCTATTAAAACGGGGCCCGAAAAATGGCAATGTCCAGCCTACGCACTTTTAATAGGGGAAATTTTTATTGCGTTTCTGGGCCCCGTAGGCCATTTCCCGGCCCTATTAAAACGGGGCCCGAAAAATGGCAATGTCCAGCCTACGCACTTTTAATAGGGGAAATTTTTATTGCGTTTCTGGGCCCCGTAGGCCATTTCCCGACCCTATTAAAACGGGGCCCGAAAAATGGCAATGTCCAGCCTACGCACTTTTAATAGGGGAAATTTTTATTGCGTTTCTGGCCCCGTAGGCCATTTCCCGACCCTATTAAAACGGGGCCCGAAAAATGGCAATGTCCAGCCTACGCACTTTTAATAGGGGAAATTTTTATTGCGTTTCAGGGCCCCGTAGGCCATTTCCCGGCCCTATTAAAACGGGGCCCGAAAAATGGCAATGTCCAGCCTACGCACTTTTAATAGGGGAAATTTTTTTTGCGTCTCTGGGCCCCGTAGGCCATTTCCCGACCCTATTAAAACGGGGCCCGAAAAATGGCAATGTCCAGCCTACGCACTTTTAATAGGGGAAATTTTTTTTGCGTTTCTGGGCCCCGTAGGCCATTTCCCGGCCCTATTAAAACGGGGCCCGAAAAATGGCAATGTCCAGCCTACGCACTTTTAATAGGGGAAATTTTTTTTGCGTTTCTGGGCCCCGTAGGCCATTTCCCGGCCCTATTAAAACGGGGCCCGAAAAATGGCAATGTCCAGCCTACGCACTTTTAATAGGGGAAATTTTTTTTGCGTTTCTGGGCCCCGTAGGCCATTTCCCGGCCCTATTAAAACGGGGCCCGAAAAATGGCAATGTCCAGCCTACGCACTTTTAATAGGGGAAATTTTTTTTGCGTTTCTGGGCCCCGTAGGCCATTTCCCGGCCCTATTAAAACGGGGCCCGAAAAATGGCAATGTCCAGCCTACGCACTTTTAATAGGGGAAATTTTTTTTGCGTTTCTGGGCCCCGTAGGCCATTTCCCGGCCCTATTAAAACGGGGCCCGAAAAATGGCAATGTCCAGCCTACGCACTTTTAATAGGGGAAATTTTTTTTGCGTTTCTGGGCCCCGTAGGCCATTTCCCGGCCCTATTAAAACGGGGCCCGAAAAATGGCAATGTCCAGCCTACGCACTTTTAATAGGGGAAATTTTTTTTGCGTTTCTGGGCCCCGTAGGCCATTTCCCGGCCCTATTAAAACGGGGCCCGAAAAATGGCAATGTCCAGCCTACGCACTTTTAATAGGGGAAATTTTTTTTGCGTTTCTGGGCCCCGTAGGCCATTTCCCGACCCTATTAAAACGGGGCCCGAAAAATGGCAATGTCCAGCCTACGCACTTTTAATAGGGGAAATTTTTATTGCGTTTCTGGGCCCCGTAGGCCATTTCCCGACCCTATTAAAACGGGGCCCGAAAAATGGCAATGTCCAGCCTACGCACTTTTAATAGGGGAAATTTTTTTTGCGTTTCTGGGCCCCGTAGGCCATTTCCCGGCCCTATTAAAACGGGGCCCGAAAAATGGCAATGTCCAGCCTACGCACTTTTAATAGGGGAAATTTTTTTTGCGTTTCTGGGCCCCGTAGGCCATTTCCCGACCCTATTAAAACGGGGCCCGAAAAATGGCAATGTCCAGCCTACGCACTTTTAATAGGGGAAATTTTTATTGCGTTTCTGGGCCCCGTAGGCCATTTCCCGACCCTATTAAAACGGGGCCCGAAAAATGGCAATGTCCAGCCTACGCACTTTTAATAGGGGAAATTTTTATTGCGTTTCTGGGCCCCGTAGGCCATTTCCCGACCCTATTAAAACGGGGCCCGAAAAATGGCAATGTCCAGCCTACGCACTTTTAATAGGGGAAATTTTTATTGCGTTTCAGGGCCCCGTAGGCCATTTCCCGACCCTATTAAAACGGGGCCCGAAAAATGGCAATGTCCAGCCTACGCACTTTTAATAGGGGAAATTTTTATTGCGTTTCTGGGCCCCGTAGGCCATTTCCCGACCCTATTAAAACGGGGCCCGAAAAATGGCAATGTCCAGCCTACGCACTTTTAATAGGGGAAATTTTTATTGCGTTTCTGGGCCCCGTAGGCCATTTCCCGACCCTATTAAAACGGGGCCCGAAAAATGGCAATGTCCAGCCTACGCACTTTTAATAGGGGAAATTTTTATTGCGTTTCAGGGCCCCGTAGGCCATTTCCCGGCCCTATTATTAGGGGCCCGAAAAATGGCAATGTCCAGCCTACGCACTTTTAATAGGGGAAATTTTTATTGCGTTTCTGGGCCCCGTAGGCCATTTCCCGACCCTATTAAAACGGGGCCCGAAAAATGGCAATGTCCAGCCTACGCACTTTTAATAGGGGAAATTTTTATTGCGTTTCTGGGCCCCGTAGGCCATTTCCCGGCCCTATTAAAACGGGGCCCGAAAAATGGCAATGTCCAGCCTACGCACTTTTAATAGGGGAAATTTTTATTGCGTTTCTGGGCCCCGTAGGCCATTTCCCGGCCCTATTAAAACGGGGCCCGAAAAATGGCAATGTCCAGCCTACGCACTTTTAATAGGGGAAATTTTTATTGCGTTTCTGGGCCCCGTAGGCCATTTCCCGGCCCTATTAAAACGGGGCCCGAAAAATGGCAATGTCCAGCCTACGCACTTTTAATAGGGGAAATTTTTATTGCGTTTCTGGGCCCCGTAGGCCATTTCCCGGCCCTATTAAAACGGGGCCCGAAAAATGGCAATGTCCAGCCTACGCACTTTTAATAGGGGAAATTTTTATTGCGTTTCTGGGCCCCGTAGGCCATTTCCCGACCCTATTAAAACGGGGCCCGAAAAATGGCAATGTCCAGCCTACGCACTTTTAATAGGGGAAATTTTTATTGCGTTTCTGGGCCCCGTAGGCCATTTCCCGACCCTATTAAAACGGGGCCCGAAAAATGGCAATGTCCAGCCTACGCACTTTTAATAGGGGAAATTTTTATTGCGTTTCAGGGCCCCGTAGGCCATTTCCCGGCCCTATTATTAGGGGCCCGAAAAATGGCAATGTCCAGCCTACGCACTTTTAATAGGGGAAATTTTTATTGCGTTTCAGGGCCCTGTAGGCCATTTCCCGGCCCTATTATTAGGGGCCCGAAAAATGGCAATGTCCAGCCTACGCACTTTTAATAGGGGAAATTTTTATTGCGTTTCTGGGCCCCGTAGGCCATTTCCCGACCCTATTAAAACGGGGCCCGAAAAATGGCAATGTCCAGCCTACGCACTTTTAATAGGGGAAATTTTTATTGCGTTTCTGGGCCCCGTAGGCCATTTCCCGGCCCTATTAAAACGGGGCCCGAAAAATGGCAATGTCCAGCCTACGCACTTTTAATAGGGGAAATTTTTTTTGCGTTTCTGGGCCCCGTAGGCCATTTCCCGGCCCTATTAAAACGGGGCCCGAAAAATGGCAATGTCCAGCCTACGCACTTTTAATAGGGGAAATTTTTTTTGCGTTTCTGGGCCCCGTAGGCCATTTCCCGGCCCTATTAAAACGGGGCCCGAAAAATGGCAATGTCCAGCCTACGCACTTTTAATAGGGGAAATTTTTTTTGCGTTTCTGGGCCCCGTAGGCCATTTCCCGGCCCTATTAAAACGGGGCCCGAAAAATGGCAATGTCCAGCCTACGCACTTTTAATAGGGGAAATTTTTATTGCGTTTCTGGGCCCCGTAGGCCATTTCCCGGCCCTATTATTAGGGGCCCGAAAAATGGCAATGTCCAGCCTACGCACTTTTAATAGGGGAAATTTTTATTGCGTTTCTGGGCCCCGTAGGCCATTTCCCGACCCTATTAAAACGGGGCCCGAAAAATGGCAATGTCCAGCCTACGCACTTTTAATAGGGGAAATTTTTATTGCGTTTCTGGGCCCCGTAGGCCATTTCCCGACCCTATTAAAACGGGGCCCGAAAAATGGCAATGTCCAGCCTACGCACTTTTAATAGGGGAAATTTTTATTGCGTTTCTGGGCCCCGTAGGCCATTTCCCGACCCTATTAAAACGGGGCCCGAAAAATGGCAATGTCCAGCCTACGCACTTTTAATAGGGGAAATTTGTATTGCGTTTCTGGGCCCCGTAGGCCATTTCCCGACCCTATTAAAATGGGGCCCGAAAAATGGCAATGTCCAGCCTACGCACTTTTAATAGGGGAAATTTTTATTGCGTTTCAGGGCCCCGTAGGCCATTTCCCGGCCCTATTATTAGGGGCCCGAAAAATGGCAATGTCCAGCCTACGCACTTTTAATAGGGGAAATTTTTATTGCGTTTCTGGGCCCCGTAGGCCATTTCCCGACCCTATTAAAACGGGGCCCGAAAAATGGCAATGTCCAGCCTACGCACTTTTAATAGGGGAAATTTTTATTGCGTTTCTGGGCCCCGTAGGCCATTTCCCGACCCTATTAAAACGGGGCCCGAAAAATGGCAATGTCCAGCCTACGCACTTTTAATAGGGGAAATTTTTATTGCGTTTCTGGGCCCCGTAGGCCATTTCCCGGCCCTATTATTAGGGGCCCGAAAAATGGCAATGTCCAGCCTACGCACTTTTAATAGGGGAAATTTTTATTGCGTTTCTGGGCCCCGTAGGCCATTTCCCGACCCTATTAAAACGGGGCCCGAAAAATGGCAATGTCCAGCCTACGCACTTTTAATAGGGGAAATTTTTATTGCGTTTCTGGGCCCCGTAGGCCATTTCCCGACCCTATTAAAACGGGGCCCGAAAAATGGCAATGTCCAGCCTACGCACTTTTAATAGGGGAAATTTTTATTGCGTTTCAGGGCCCCGTAGGCCATTTCCCGACCCTATTAAAATGGGGCCCGAAAAATGGCAATGTCCAGCCTACGCACTTTTAATAGGGGAAATTTTTATTGCGTTTCAGGGCCCCGTAGGCCATTTCCCGGCCCTATTATTAGGGGCCCGAAAAATGGCAATGTCCAGCCTACGCACTTTTAATAGGGGAAATTTTTATTGCGTTTCTGGGCCCCGTAGGCCATTTCCCGACCCTATTAAAACGGGGCCCGAAAAATGGCAATGTCCAGCCTACGCACTTTTAATAGGGGAAATTTTTATTGCGTTTCTGGGCCCCGTAGGCCATTTCCCGACCCTATTAAAACGGGGCCCGAAAAATGGCAATGTCCAGCCTACGCACTTTTAATAGGGGAAATTTTTATTGCGTTTCTGGGCCCCGTAGGCCATTTCCCGGCCCTATTATTAGGGGCCCGAAAAATGGCAATGTCCAGCCTACGCACTTTTAATAGGGGAAATTTTTATTGCGTTTCTGGGCCCCGTAGGCCATTTCCCGACCCTATTAAAACGGGGCCCGAAAAATGGCAATGTCCAGCCTACGCACTTTTAATAGGGGAAATTTTTATTGCGTTTCTGGGCCCCGTAGGCCATTTCCCGACCCTATTAAAACGGGGCCCGAAAAATGGCAATGTCCAGCCTACGCACTTTTAATAGGGGAAATTTTTATTGCGTTTCAGGGCCCCGTAGGCCATTTCCCGACCCTATTAAAATGGGGCCCGAAAAATGGCAATGTCCAGCCTACGCACTTTTAATAGGGGAAATTTTTATTGCGTTTCAGGGCCCCGTAGGCCATTTCCCGGCCCTATTATTAGGGGCCCGAAAAATGGCAATGTCCAGCCTACGCACTTTTAATAGGGGAAATTTTTATTGCGTTTCTGGGCCCCGTAGGCCATTTCCCGACCCTATTAAAACGGGGCCCGAAAAATGGCAATGTCCAGCCTACGCACTTTTAATAGGGGAAATTTTTATTGCGTTTCTGGGCCCCGTAGGCCATTTCCCGACCCTATTAAAACGGGGCCCGAAAAATGGCAATGTCCAGCCTACGCACTTTTAATAGGGGAAATTTTTATTGCGTTTCTGGGCCCCGTAGGCCATTTCCCGACCCTATTAAAACGGGGCCCGAAAAATGGCAATGTCCAGCCTACGCACTTTTAATAGGGGAAATTTTTATTGCGTTTCAGGGCCCCGTAGGCCATTTCCCGGCCCTATTATTAGGGGCCCGAAAAATGGCAATGTCCAGCCTACGCACTTTTAATAGGGGAAATTTTTATTGCGTTTCTGGGCCCCGTAGGCCATTTCCCGGCCCTATTATTAGGGGCCCGAAAAATGGCAATGTCCAGCCTACGCACTTTTAATAGGGGAAATTTTTATTGCGTTTCTGGGCCCCGTAGGCCATTTCCCGACCCTATTAAAACGGGGCCCGAAAAATGGCAATGTCCAGCCTACGCACTTTTAATAGGGGAAATTTTTATTGCGTTTCTGGGCCCCGTAGGCCATTTCCCGACCCTATTAAAACGGGGCCCGAAAAATGGCAATGTCCAGCCTACGCACTTTTAATAGGGGAAATTTTTATTGCGTTTCTGGGCCCCGTAGGCAATTTCCTGGCCCTATTAAAACGGGGCCCGAAAAATGGCAATGTCCAGCCTACGCACTTTTAATAGGGGAAATTTTTATTGCGTTTCTGGGCCCCGTAGGCCATTTCCCGGCCCTATTATTAGGGGCCCGAAAAATGGCAATGTCCAGCCTACGCACTTTTAATAGGGGAAATTTTTATTGCGTTTCTGGGCCCCGTAGGCCATTTCCCGACCCTATTAAAACGGGGCCCGAAAAATGGCAATGTCCAGCCTACGCACTTTTAATAGGGGAAATTTTTATTGCGTTTCTGGGCCCCGTAGGCCATTTCCCGACCCTATTAAAACGGGGCCCGAAAAATGGCAATGTCCAGCCTACGCACTTTTAATAGGGGAAATTTTTATTGCGTTTCTGGGCCCCGTAGGCCATTTCCCGACCCTATTAAAACGGGGCCCGAAAAATGGCAATGTCCAGCCTACGCACTTTTAATAGGGGAAATTTTTATTGCGTTTCTGGGCCCCGTAGGCCATTTCCCGACCCTATTAAAACGGGGCCCGAAAAATGGCAATGTCCAGCCTACGCACTTTTAATAGGGGAAATTTTTATTGCGTTTCTGGGGCCCCGTAGGCCATTTCCCGACCCTATTAAAACGGGGCCCGAAAAATGGCAATGTCCAGCCTACGCACTTTTAATAGGGGAAATTTTTATTGCGTTTCAGGGCCCCGTAGGCCATTTCCCGGCCCTATTATTAGGGGCCCGAAAAATGGCAATGTCCAGCCTACGCACTTTTAATAGGGGAAATTTTTATTGCGTTTCTGGGCCCCGTAGGCCATTTCCCGGCCCTATTATTAGGGGCCCGAAAAATGGCAATGTCCAGCCTACGCACTTTTAATAGGGGAAATTTTTATTGCGTTTCTGGGCCCCGTAGGCCATTTCCCGACCCTATTAAAACGGGGCCCGAAAAATGGCAATGTCCAGCCTACGCACTTTTAATAGGGGAAATTTTTATTGCGTTTCTGGGCCCCGTAGGCCATTTCCCGACCCTATTAAAACGGGGCCCGAAAAATGGCAATGTCCAGCCTACGCACTTTTAATAGGGGAAATTTTTATTGCGTTTCTGGGCCCCGTAGGCAATTTCCTGGCCCTATTAAAACGGGGCCCGAAAAATGGCAATGTCCAGCCTACGCACTTTTAATAGGGGAAATTTTTATTGCGTTTCTGGGCCCCGTAGGCCATTTCCCGGCCCTATTATTAGGGGCCCGAAAAATGGCAATGTCCAGCCTACGCACTTTTAATAGGGGAAATTTTTATTGCGTTTCTGGGCCCCGTAGGCCATTTCCCGACCCTATTAAAACGGGGCCCGAAAAATGGCAATGTCCAGCCTACGCACTTTTAATAGGGGAAATTTTTATTGCGTTTCTGGGCCCCGTAGGCCATTTCCCGACCCTATTAAAACGGGGCCCGAAAAATGGCAATGTCCAGCCTACGCACTTTTAATAGGGGAAATTTTTATTGCGTTTCTGGGCCCCGTAGGCCATTTCCCGACCCTATTAAAACGGGGCCCGAAAAATGGCAATGTCCAGCCTACGCACTTTTAATAGGGGAAATTTGTATTGCGTTTCTGGGCCCCGTAGGCCATTTCCCGACCCTATTAAAATGGGGCCCGAAAAATGGCAATGTCCAGCCTACGCACTTTTAATAGGGGAAATTTTTATTGCGTTTCAGGGCCCCGTAGGCCATTTCCCGGCCCTATTATTAGGGGCCCGAAAAATGGCAATGTCCAGCCTACGCACTTTTAATAGGGGAAATTTTTATTGCGTTTCTGGGCCCCGTAGGCCATTTCCTGACCCTATTAAAACGGGGCCCGAAAAATGGCAATGTCCAGCCTACGCACTTTTAATAGGGGAAATTTTTATTGCGTTTCAGGGCCCCGTAGGCCATTTCCCGGCCCTATTATTAGGGGCCCGAAAAATGGCAATGTCCAGCCTACGCACTTTTAATAGGGGAAATTTTTATTGCGTTTCAGGGCCCCGTAGGCCATTTCCCGGCCCTATTATTAGGGGCCCGAAAAATGGCAATGTCCAGCCTACGCACTTTTAATAGGGGAAATTTTTATTGCGTTTCAGGGCCCCGTAGGCCATTTCCCGGCCCTATTATTAGGGGCCCGAAAAATGGCAATGTCCAGCCTACGCACTTTTAATAGGGGAAATTTTTATTGCGTTTCAGGGCCCCGTAGGCCATTTCCCGGCCCTATTATTAGGGGCCCGAAAAATGGCAATGTCCAGCCTACGCACTTTTAATAGGGGAAATTTTTATTGCGTTTCTGGGCCCCGTAGGCCATTTCCCGGCCCTATTATTAGGGGCCCGAAAAATGGCAATGTCCAGCCTACGCACTTTTAATAGGGGAAATTTTTATTGCGTTTCTGGGCCCCGTAGGCCATTTCCCGACCCTATTAAAACGGGGCCCGAAAATGGCAATGTCCAGCCTACGCACTTTTAATAGGGGAAATTTTTATTGCGTTTCTGGGCCCCGTAGGCCATTTCCCGACCCTATTAAACGGGGCCCCGAAAAATGGCAATGTCCAGCCTACGCACTTTTAATAGGGGAAATTTTTATTGCGTTTCTGGGCCCCGTAGACCATTTCCCGGCCCTATTAAAACGGGGCCCGAAAAATGGCAATGTCCAGCCTACGCACTTTTAATAGGGGAAATTTTTATTGCGTTTCTGGGCCCCGTAGGCCATTTCCCGACCCTATTAAAACGGGGCCCGAAAAATGGCAATGTCCAGCCTACGCACTTTTAATAGGGGAAATTTTTATTGCGTTTCTGGGCCCCGTAGGCAATTTCCTGGCCCTATTAAAACGGGGCCCGAAAAATGGCAATGTCCAGCCTACGCACTTTTAATAGGGGAAATTTTTATTGCGTTTCTGGGCCCCCGTAGGCCATTTCCCGGCCCTATTATTAGGGGCCCGAAAAATGGCAATGTCCAGCCTACGCACTTTTAATAGGGGAAATTTTTATTGCGTTTCTGGGCCCCGTAGGCCATTTCCCGACCCTATTAAAACGGGGCCCGAAAAATGGCAATGTCCAGCCTACGCACTTTTAATAGGGGAAATTTTTATTGCGTTTCTGGGCCCCGTAGGCCATTTCCCGACCCTATTAAAACGGGGCCCGAAAAATGGCAATGTCCAGCCTACGCACTTTTAATAGGGGAAATTTTTATTGCGTTTCTGGGCCCCGTAGGCCATTTCCCGACCCTATTAAAACGGGGCCCGAAAAATGGCAATGTCCAGCCTACGCACTTTTAATAGGGGAAATTTTTATTGCGTTTCTGGGCCCCGTAGGCCATTTCCCGACCCTATTAAAATGGGGCCCGAAAAATGGCAATGTCCAGCCTACGCACTTTTAATAGGGGAAATTTTTATTGCGTTTCAGGGCCCCGTAGGCCATTTCCCGGCCCTATTATTAGGGGCCCGAAAAATGGCAATGTCCAGCCTACGCACTTTTAATAGGGGAAATTTTTATTGCGTTTCTGGGCCCCCGTAGGCCATTTCCTGACCCTATTAAAACGGGGCCCGAAAAATGGCAATGTCCAGCCTACGCACTTTTAATAGGGGAAATTTTAATTGCGTTTCAGGGCCCCGTAGGCCATTTCCCGGCCCTATTATTAGGGGCCCGAAAAATGGCAATGTCCAGCCTACGCACTTTTAATAGGGGAAATTTTTATTGCGTTTCGGGGCCCCGTAGGCCATTTCCCGGCCTTATTATTAGGGGCCCGAAAAATGGCAATGTCCAGCCTACGCACTTTTAATAGGGGAAATTTTTATTGCGTTTCAGGGCCCCGTAGGCCATTTCCCGGCCCTATTATTAGGGGCCCGAAAAATGGCAATGTCCAGCCTACGCACTTTTAATAGGGGAAATTTTTATTGCGTTTCTGGGCCCCGTAGGCCATTTCCCGACCCTATTAAAACGGGGCCCGAAAAATGGCAATGTCCAGCCTACGCACTTTTAATAGGGGAAATTTTTATTGCGTTTCTGGGCCCCGTAGGCAATTTCCTGGCCCTATTAAAACGGGGCCCGAAAAATGGCAATGTCCAGCCTACGCACTTTTAATAGGGGAAATTTTTTTTTCGTTTCTGGGCCCCGTAGGCCATTTCCCGACCCTATTAAAACGGGGCCCGAAAAATGGCAATGTCCAGCCTACGCACTTTTAATAGGGGAAATTTTTATTGCGTTTCTGGGCCCCGTAGGCCATTTCCCGACCCTATTAAAACGGGGCCCGAAAAATGGCAATGTCCAGCCTACGCACTTTTAATAGGGGAAATTTGTATTGCGTTTCTGGGCCCCGTAGGCCATTTCCCGACCCTATTAAAATGGGGCCCGAAAAATGGCAATGTCCAGCCTACGCACTTTTAATAGGGGAAATTTTTATTGCGTTTCAGGGCCCCGTAGGCCATTTCCCGGCCCTATTATTAGGGGCCCGAAAAATGGCAATGTCCAGCCTACGCACTTTTAATAGGGGAAATTTTTATTGCGTTTCTGGGCCCCGTAGGCCATTTCCTGACCCTATTAAAACGGGGCCCGAAAAATGGCAATGTCCAGCCTACGCACTTTTAATAGGGGAAATTTTTATTGCGTTTCAGGGCCCCGTAGGCCATTTCCCGGCCCTATTATTAGGGGCCCGAAAAATGGCAATGTCCAGCCTACGCACTTTTAATAGGGGAAATTTTTATTGCGTTTCAGGGCCCCGTAGGCCATTTCCCGGCCCTATTATTAGGGGCCCGAAAAATGGCAATGTCCAGCCTACGCACTTTTAATAGGGGAAATTTTTATTGCGTTTCAGGGCCCCGTAGGCCATTTCCCGGCCCTATTATTAGGGGCCCGAAAAATGGCAATGTCCAGCCTACGCACTTTTAATAGGGGAAATTTTTATTGCGTTTCAGGGCCCCGTAGGCCATTTCCCGGCCCTATTATTAGGGGCCCGAAAAATGGCAATGTCCAGCCTACGCACTTTTAATAGGGGAAATTTTTATTGCGTTTCTGGGCCCCGTAGGCCATTTCCCGGCCCTATTATTAGGGGCCCGAAAAATGGCAATGTCCAGCCTACGCACTTTTAATAGGGGAAATTTTTATTGCGTTTCTGGGCCCCGTAGGCCATTTCCCGACCCTATTAAAACGGGGCCCGAAAAATGGCAATGTCCAGCCTACGCACTTTTAATAGGGGAAATTTTTATTGCGTTTCTGGGCCCCGTAGGCCATTTCCCGACCCTATTAAAACGGGGCCCGAAAAATGGCAATGTCCAGCCTACGCACTTTTAATAGGGGAAATTTTTATTGCGTTTCTGGGCCCCGTAGGCCATTTCCCGGCCCTATTAAAACGGGGCCCGAAAAATGGCAATGTCCAGCCTACGCACTTTTAATAGGGGAAATTTTTATTGCGTTTCTGGGCCCCGTAGGCCATTTCCCGACCCTATTAAAACGGGGCCCGAAAAATGGCAATGTCCAGCCTACGCACTTTTAATAGGGGAAATTTTTATTGCGTTTCTGGGCCCCGTAGGCAATTTCCTGGCCCTATTAAAACGGGGCCCGAAAAATGGCAATGTCCAGCCTACGCACTTTTAATAGGGGAAATTTTTATTGCGTTTCTGGGCCCCGTAGGCCATTTCCCGGCCCTATTATTAGGGGCCCGAAAAATGGCAATGTCCAGCCTACGCACTTTTAATAGGGGAAATTTTTATTGCGTTTCTGGGCCCCGTAGGCCATTTCCCGACCCTATTAAAACGGGGCCCGAAAAATGGCAATGTCCAGCCTACGCACTTTTAATAGGGGAAATTTTTATTGCGTTTCTGGGCCCCGTAGGCCATTTCCCGACCCTATTAAAACGGGGCCCGAAAAATGGCAATGTCCAGCCTACGCACTTTTAATAGGGGAAATTTTTATTGCGTTTCTGGGCCCCGTAGGCCATTTCCCGACCCTATTAAAACGGGGCCCGAAAAATGGCAATGTCCAGCCTACGCACTTTTAATAGGGGAAATTTTTATTGCGTTTCTGGGCCCCGTAGGCCATTTCCCGACCCTATTAAAATGGGGCCCGAAAAATGGCAATGTCCAGCCTACGCACTTTTAATAGGGGAAATTTTTATTGCGTTTCAGGGCCCCGTAGGCCATTTCCCGGCCCTATTATTAGGGGCCCGAAAAATGGCAATGTCCAGCCTACGCACTTTTAATAGGGGAAATTTTTATTGCGTTTCTGGGCCCCGTAGGCCATTTCCCGACCCTATTAAAACGGGGCCCGAAAAATGGCAATGTCCAGCCTACGCACTTTTAATAGGGGAAATTTTTATTGCGTTTCTGGGCCCCGTAGGCCATTTCCCGACCCTATTAAAACGGGGCCCGAAAAATGGCAATGTCCAGCCTACGCACTTTTAATAGGGGAAATTTTTATTGCGTTTCTGGGCCCCGTAGGCCATTTCCCGACCCTATTAAAACGGGGCCCGAAAAATGGCAATGTCCAGCCTACGCACTTTTAATAGGGGAAATTTTTATTGCGTTTCTGGGCCCCGTAGGCCATTTCCCGACCCTATTAAAACGGGGCCCGAAAAATGGCAATGTCCAGCCTACGCACTTTTAATAGGGGAAATTTTTATTGCGTTTCTGGGCCCTGTAGGCCATTTCCCGACCCTATTAAAACGGGGCCCGAAAAATGGCAATGTCCAGCCTACGCACTTTTAATAGGGGAAATTTTTATTGCGTTTCAGGGCCCCGTAGGCCATTTCCCGGCCCTATTATTAGGGGCCCGAAAAATGGCAATGTCCAGCCTACGCACTTTTAATAGGGGAAATTTTTATTGCGTTTCTGGGCCCCGTAGGCCATTTCCCGACCCTATTAAAACGGGGCCCGAAAAATGGCAATGTCCAGCCTACGCACTTTTAATAGGGGAAATTTTTATTGCGTTTCTGGGCCCCGTAGGCCATTTCCCGACCCTATTAAAACGGGGCCCGAAAAATGGCAATGTCCAGCCTACGCACTTTTAATAGGGGAAATTTTTATTGCGTTTCTGGGCCCCGTAGGCCATTTCCCGGCCCTATTAAAACGGGGCCCGAAAAATGGCAATGTCCAGCCTACGCACTTTTAATAGGGGAAATTTTTATTGCGTTTCTGGGCCCCGTAGGCCATTTCCCGGCCCTATTATTAGGGGCCCGAAAAATGACAATGTCCAGCCTACGCACTTTTAATAGGGGAAATTTTTATTGCGTTTCTGGGCCCCGTAGGCCATTTCCCGGCCCTATTATTAGGGGCCCGAAAAATGGCAATGTCCAGCCTACGCACTTTTAATAGGGGAAATTTTTATTGCGTTTCTGGGCCCCGTAGGCCATTTCCCGACCCTATTAAAACGGGGCCCGAAAAATGGCAATGTCCAGCCTACGCACTTTTAATAGGGGAAATTTTTATTGCGTTTCTGGGCCCTGTAGGCCATTTCCCGACCCTATTAAAACGGGGCCCGAAAAATGGCAATGTCCAGCCTACGCACTTTTAATAGGGGAAATTTTTATTGCGTTTCTGGGCCCCGTAGGCCATTTCCCGACCCTATTAAAACGGGGCCCGAAAAATGGCAATGTCCAGCCTACGCACTTTTAATAGGGGAAATTTTTATTGCGTTTCTGGGCCCCGTAGGCAATTTCCTGGCCCTATTAAAACGGGGCCCGAAAAATGGCAATGTCCAGCCTACGCACTTTTAATAGGGGAAATTTTTATTGCGTTTCTGGGCCCCGTAGGCCATTTCCCGGCCCTATTATTAGGGGCCCGAAAAATGGCAATGTCCAGCCTACGCACTTTTAATAGGGGAAATTTTTATTGCGTTTCTGGGCCCCGTAGGCCATTTCCCGACCCTATTAAAACGGGGCCCGAAAAATGGCAATGTCCAGCCTACGCACTTTTAATAGGGGAAATTTTTATTGCGTTTCTGGGCCCCGTAGGCCATTTCCCGACCCTATTAAAACGGGGCCCGAAAAATGGCAATGTCCAGCCTACGCACTTTTAATAGGGGAAATTTTTATTGCGTTTCTGGGCCCCGTAGGCCATTTCCCGGCCCTATTATTAGGGGCCCGAAAAATGACAATGTCCAGCCTACGCACTTTTAATAGGGGAAATTTTTATTGCGTTTCTGGGCCCCGTAGGCCATTTCCCGGCCCTATTATTAGGGGCCCGAAAAATGGCAATGTCCAGCCTACGCACTTTTAATAGGGGAAATTTTTATTGCGTTTCTGGGCCCCGTAGGCCATTTCCCGACCCTATTAAAACGGGGCCCGAAAAATGGCAATGTCCAGCCTACGCACTTTTAATAGGGGAAATTTTTATTGCGTTTCTGGGCCCTGTAGGCCATTTCCCGACCCTATTAAAACGGGGCCCGAAAAATGGCAATGTCCAGCCTACGCACTTTTAATAGGGGAAATTTTTATTGCGTTTCTGGGCCCCGTAGGCCATTTCCCGACCCTATTAAAACGGGGCCCGAAAAATGGCAATGTCCAGCCTACGCACTTTTAATAGGGGAAATTTTTATTGCGTTTCTGGGCCCCGTAGGCAATTTCCTGGCCCTATTAAAACGGGGCCCGAAAAATGGCAATGTCCAGCCTACGCACTTTTAATAGGGGAAATTTTTATTGCGTTTCTGGGCCCCGTAGGCCATTTCCCGGCCCTATTATTAGGGGCCCGAAAAATGGCAATGTCCAGCCTACGCACTTTTAATAGGGGAAATTTTTATTGCGTTTCTGGGCCCCGTAGGCCATTTCCCGACCCTATTAAAACGGGGCCCGAAAAATGGCAATGTCCAGCCTACGCACTTTTAATAGGGGAAATTTTTATTGCGTTTCTGGGCCCCGTAGGCCATTTCCCGACCCTATTAAAACGGGGCCCGAAAAATGGCAATGTCCAGCCTACGCACTTTTAATAGGGGAAATTTTTATTGCGTTTCTGGGCCCCGTAGGCCATTTCCCGGCCCTATTAAAACGGGGCCCGAAAAATGGCAATGTCCAGCCTACGCACTTTTAATAGGGGAAATTTTTATTGCGTTTCTGGGCCCCGTAGGCCATTTCCCGACCCTATTAAAACGGGGCCCGAAAAATGGCAATGTCCAGCCTACGCACTTTTAATAGGGGAAATTTTTATTGCGTTTCTGGGCCCCGTAGGCCATTTCCCGACCCTATTAAAACGGGGCCCGAAAAATGGCAATGTCCAGCCTACGCACTTTTAATAGGGGAAATTTTTATTGCGTTTCTGGGCCCCGTAGGCCATTTCCCGACCCTATTAAAACGGGGCCCGAAAAATGGCAATGTCCAGCCTACGCACTTTTAATAGGGGAAATTTTTATTGCGTTTCTGGGCCCCGTAGGCCATTTCCCGACCCTATTAAAACGGGGCCCGAAAAATGGCAATGTCCAGCCTACGCACTTTTAATAGGGGAAATTTTTATTGCGTTTCTGGGCCCCGTAGGCCATTTCCCGACCCTATTAAAACGGGGCCCGAAAAATGGCAATGTCCAGCCTACGCACTTTTAATAGGGGAAATTTTTATTGCGTTTCTGGGCCCCGTAGGCAATTTCCTGGCCCTATTAAAACGGGGCCCGAAAAATGGCAATGTCCAGCCTACGCACTTTTAATAGGGGAAATTTTTTTTTCGTTTCTGGGCCCCGTAGGCCATTTCCCGACCCTATTAAAACGGGGCCCGAAAAATGGCAATGTCCAGCCTACGCACTTTTAATAGGGGAAATTTTTATTGCGTTTCTGGGCCCCGTAGGCCATTTCCCGGCCCTATTATTAGGGGCCCGAAAAATGGCAATGTCCAGCCTACGCACTTTTAATAGGGGAAATTTTTATTGCGTTTCTGGGCCCCGTAGGCCATTTCCCGGCCCTATTAAAACGGGGCCCGAAAAATGGCAATGTCCAGCCTACGCACTTTTAATAGGGGAAATTTTTATTGCGTTTCTGGGCCCCGTAGGCCATTTCCCGACCCTATTAAAACGGGGCCCGAAAAATGGCAATGTCCAGCCTACGCACTTTTAATAGGGGAAATTTTTATTGCGTTTCTGGGCCCCGTAGGCCATTTCCCGACCCTATTAAAACGGGGCCCGAAAAATGGCAATGTCCAGCCTACGCACTTTTAATAGGGGAAATTTTTATTGCGTTTCTGGGCCCCGTAGGCCATTTCCCGACCCTATTAAAACGGGGCCCGAAAAATGGCAATGTCCAGCCTACGCACTTTTAATAGGGGAAATTTTTATTGCGTTTCTGGGCCCCGTAGGCCATTTCCCGACCCTATTAAAACGGGGCCCGAAAAATGGCAATGTCCAGCCTACGCACTTTTAATAGGGGAAATTTTTATTGCGTTTCTGGGCCCCGTAGGCCATTTCCCGACCCTATTAAAACGGGGCCCGAAAAATGGCAATGTCCAGCCTACGCACTTTTAATAGGGGAAATTTTTATTGCGTTTCTGGGCCCCGTAGGCAATTTCCTGGCCCTATTAAAACGGGGCCCGAAAAATGGCAATGTCCAGCCTACGCACTTTTAATAGGGGAAATTTTTTTTTCGTTTCTGGGCCCCGTAGGCCATTTCCCGACCCTATTAAAACGGGGCCCGAAAAATGGCAATGTCCAGCCTACGCACTTTTAATAGGGGAAATTTTTATTGCGTTTCTGGGCCCCGTAGGCCATTTCCCGGCCCTATTATTAGGGGCCCGAAAAATGGCAATGTCCAGCCTACGCACTTTTAATAGGGGAAATTTTTATTGCGTTTCTGGGCCCCGTAGGCCATTTCCCGGCCCTATTAAAACGGGGCCCGAAAAATGGCAATGTCCAGCCTACGCACTTTTAATAGGGGAAATTTTTATTGCGTTTCTGGGCCCCGTAGGCCATTTCCCGACCCTATTAAAACGGGGCCCGAAAAATGGCAATGTCCAGCCTACGCACTTTTAATAGGGGAAATTTTTATTGCGTTTCTGGGCCCCGTAGGCCATTTCCCGACCCTATTAAAACGGGGCCCGAAAAATGGCAATGTCCAGCCTACGCACTTTTAATAGGGGAAATTTTTATTGCGTTTCTGGGCCCCGTAGGCCATTTCCCGACCCTATTAAAACGGGGCCCGAAAAATGGCAATGTCCAGCCTACGCACTTTTAATAGGGGAAATTTTTATTGCGTTTCTGGGCCCCGTAGGCAATTTCCTGGCCCTATTAAAACGGGGCCCGAAAAATGGCAATGTCCAGCCTACGTACTTTTAATAGGGGAAATTTTTTTTTCGTTTCTGGGCCCCGTAGGCCATTTCCCGACCCTATTAAAACGGGGCCCGAAAAATGGCAATGTCCAGCCTACGCACTTTTAATAGGGGAAATTTTTATTGCGTTTCTGGGCCCCGTAGGCCATTTCCCGACCCTATTAAAACGGGGCCCGAAAAATGGCAATGTCCAGCCTACGCACTTTTAATAGGGGAAATTTTTATTGCGTTTCTGGGCCCCGTAGGCAATTTCCTGGCCCTATTAAAACGGGGCCCGAAAAATGGCAATGTCCAGCCTACGCACTTTTAATAGGGGAAATTTTTATTGCGTTTCTGGGCCCCGTAGGCCATTTCCCGACCCTATTAAAACGGGGCCCGAAAAATGGCAATGTCCAGCCTACGCACTTTTAATAGGGGAAATTTTTATTGCGTTTCAGGGCCCCGTAGGCCATTTCCCGGCCCTATTATTAGGGGCCCGAAAAATGGCAATGTCCAGCCTACGCACTTTTAATAGGGGAAATTTTTATTGCGTTTCTGGGCCCCGTAGGCCATTTCCCGACCCTATTAAAACGGGGCCCGAAAAATGGCAATGTCCAGCCTACGCACTTTTAATAGGGGAAATTTTTATTGCGTTTCTGGGCCCCGTAGGCCATTTCCCGACCCTATTATTAGGGGCCCGAAAAATGGCAATGTCCAGCCTACGCACTTTTAATAGGGGAAATTTTTATTGCGTTTCTGGGCCCCGTAGGCCATTTCCCGACCCTATTAAAACGGGGCCCGAAAAATGGCAATGTCCAGCCTACGCACTTTTAATAGGGGAAATTTTTATTGCGTTTCTGGGCCCCGTAGGCCATTTCCCGACCCTATTAAAACGGGGCCCGAAAAATGGCAATGTCCAGCCTACGCACTTTTAATAGGGGAAATTTTTATTGCGTTTCTGGGCCCCGTAGGCAATTTCCTGGCCCTATTAAAACGGGGCCCGAAAAATGGCAATGTCCAGCCTACGCACTTTTAATAGGGGAAATTTTTTTTTCGTTTCTGGGCCCCGTAGGCCATTTCCCGACCCTATTAAAACGGGGCCCGAAAAATGGCAATGTCCAGCCTACGCACTTTTAATAGGGGAAATTTTTATTGCGTTTCTGGGCCCCGTAGGCCATTTCCCGACCCTATTAAAACGGGGCCCGAAAAATGGCAATGTCCAGCCTACGCACTTTTAATAGGGGAAATTTTTATTGCGTTTCTGGGCCCCGTAGGCCATTTCCCGACCCTATTAAAACGGGGCCCGAAAAATGGCAATGTCCAGCCTACGCACTTTTAATAGGGGAAATTTTTATTGCGTTTCTGGGCCCCGTAGGCCATTTCCCGACCCTATTAAAACGGGGCCCGAAAAATGGCAATGTCCAGCCTACGCACTTTTAATAGGGGAAATTTTTATTGCGTTTCAGGGCCCCGTAGGCCATTTCCCGGCCCTATTATTAGGGGCCCGAAAAATGGCAATGTCCAGCCTACGCACTTTTAATAGGGGAAATTTTTATTGCGTTTCTGGGCCCCGTAGGCCATTTCCCGACCCTATTAAAACGGGGCCCGAAAAATGGCAATGTCCAGCCTACGCACTTTTAATAGGGGAAATTTTTATTGCGTTTCTGGGCCCCGTAGGCCATTTCCCGACCCTATTAAAACGGGGCCCGAAAAATGGCAATGTCCAGCCTACGCACTTTTAATAGGGGAAATTTTTATTGCGTTTCTGGGCCCCGTAGGCCATTTCCCGGCCCTATTAAAACGGGGCCCGAAAAATGGCAATGTCCAGCCTACGCACTTTTAATAGGGGAAATTTTTATTGCGTTTCTGGGCCCCGTAGGCCATTTCCCGGCCCTATTATTAGGGGCCCGAAAAATGACAATGTCCAGCCTACGCACTTTTAATAGGGGAAATTTTTATTGCGTTTCTGGGCCCCGTAGGCCATTTCCCGGCCCTATTATTAGGGGCCCGAAAAATGGCAATGTCCAGCCTACGCACTTTTAATAGGGGAAATTTTTATTGCGTTTCTGGGCCCCGTAGGCCATTTCCCGACCCTATTAAAACGGGGCCCGAAAAATGGCAATGTCCAGCCTACGCACTTTTAATAGGGGAAATTTTTATTGCGTTTCTGGGCCCTGTAGGCCATTTCCCGACCCTATTAAAACGGGGCCCGAAAAATGGCAATGTCCAGCCTACGCACTTTTAATAGGGGAAATTTTTATTGCGTTTCTGGGCCCCGTAGGCCATTTCCCGACCCTATTAAAACGGGGCCCGAAAAATGGCAATGTCCAGCCTACGCACTTTTAATAGGGGAAATTTTTATTGCGTTTCTGGGCCCCGTAGGCAATTTCCTGGCCCTATTAAAACGGGGCCCGAAAAATGGCAATGTCCAGCCTACGCACTTTTAATAGGGGAAATTTTTATTGCGTTTCTGGGCCCCGTAGGCCATTTCCCGGCCCTATTATTAGGGGCCCGAAAAATGGCAATGTCCAGCCTACGCACTTTTAATAGGGGCAATTTTTATTGCGTTTCTGGGCCCCGTAGGCCATTTCCCGACCCTATTAAAACGGGGCCCGAAAAATGGCAATGTCCAGCCTACGCACTTTTAATAGGGGAAATTTTTATTGCGTTTCTGGGCCCCGTAGGCCATTTCCCGACCCTATTAAAACGGGGCCCGAAAAATGGCAATGTCCAGCCTACGCACTTTTAATAGGGGAAATTTTTATTGCGTTTCTGGGCCCCGTAGGCCATTTCCCGACCCTATTAAAACGGGGCCCGAAAAATGGCAATGTCCAGCCTACGCACTTTTAATAGGGGAAATTTTTATTGCGTTTCTGGGCCCCGTAGGCCATTTCCCGGCCCTATTAAAACGGGGCCCGAAAAATGGCAATGTCCAGCCTACGCACTTTTAATAGAAAAGGAAAAGGAGAATTGAGTGATTGGGATTTTCAAGACTCACGCATGAGGTACAATTCAATGTGATATCTATAATTATGTTCAAATCAAGTTGAGACATACCTTAGAGCTAATATACATTCATATTAGCTCTAAGGACATACATATGGAAGCCCTTGGTATATTCCTATATATTATATATATTCCTGAATTGTGGATTATTTTCATGGATATCAACAAAAACAATATCTGAAATTCAGATATACAAAATTCCATTTTGGATATTCCATTTTGGATATCAAGAATAGAATACTTGATATCTGTAATTCGAATTCTAGATATCTAGAAGCTATTGGTATATTTATTCCTGAATTGTGGATATCTGAATTGTTTTATGGATATATCAACAAAAACAATTCAGATATCAATTAATTTAATTTTGGATATCCACAATTAAATTGTAGATATCCACAATTGAATTTTGGATATCCAGAATTAAGTTCTAGATATCCACAATTGAATTTTGGATATCCAGAATTAAATTCTAGATATCCAAAATGCAATTCTGAATATCTACAATTAACTTATGAATATATCTTGCATATCCTAAATTACATTTCAGATATACAAAATCCAATTTTACATATCCAATATTTAATTCTTGATTTCCACAATTCAATTCTGGATATCCACAATTCAAATTTTGGATACGTCGTGACCTACTTTCGGATTCTGGATATTTCAAGACCCAGTTTTGTTTATTTTGGAGATGTCTTGACCCAATTTTTTTCACTTTGGATATGTTGTCACCATGTTTACTGAATTGTGGATATGGAATAAACCAGTGTTTAATAAAGAATGTATGAATCATGGATTTATGTTAAAACTTTGTATTTAGAAAAAACATGGTTGTGGGAACCCAAAAAGCCTGAATAAACCATATATCATTGGATTAGTTTTTATTTCAGGGACCCCTGAAATTTACTACTGTTCACTATAGAAGTCTATGGGAAAACGGGTATTTTCGGCATTTTCCCCAATGACAGATGATTGAATCATACCGTTTTCTTTAAAATCTGCATATACATAGCTGACATGCTACTGTACCCTCCCAATTAAAAAAATAAGGGGTCATTGAACTAAAAAATGCTATGCAGCTGAACGTGTATCACCATGAGTTTTCCTCACTGAAATCAATAGTGAATGGAAGTAAACTTCACTCATCCCTAAAACACAAAATAATATGATAACATCCTGGGTTTTTTTTGCTTTTTGTATCTCCCCAACCATGTTCTTTCTCAAGACGGAGTTTGAACAAAATATTGTGACTTCTATTATTGCATGCATTCGTTCCATGAATTCCCGCATGCTGCAGTGCTGACTTCACTGGCATTTAACTTTAAGTAAAATTCTTGACATACAATCTTTGAGAAAATACAACAGTTCCTATATAGGTTGATCCACAGGACGATCACGTGTAAAGAATATTTATGTGATATAGGTGTTGCCTTAAACGACAAGTGTCCTTTATATAAAAAACGAGATGACATTGTCCATTTCTTTATTCTATGTAACAAGACCCATAACCTTTGGGACTATGTCCTCAAGTGGATAAGAGACGTTGGCTACCTAAATGAAGGGAGGAATAACGAGAAAGTAATCCGTATGGAGAAAGGGAAAATAGTAATAAGCAATGTACATATAATGTTTGGAATTGAACAGGTTAACCTCAATACGAAAATAATAAATTGGCTGTTCCTCTAAGTCAAGGCATATATACACAGAGTTAAGCTATTTGAGCAAGGGTCTTTTTCCCTACAATATCTGATGTGTGAATTGAAAGTGAGAGTGTCAGTTGTAATACACGCGCAAAAGATTGAGAAGGTTGATAACAAAGAGAGCGCACTATGGAGAAGACTAAAAGTTGATATTACTGAAGTTATAGAAGCGTTTAAAACCTAAAGTATTATAGCTAACCCTTCTGTGTTACCTTCCGTTGATTCACTATATCCTACTCATATATTTTACACAACATGTCTTAGTATGTATCAAGCCGAGATGGCAGGAATGTTGAATAAAAGTGTTGCAAAAACAAAAACAAAATAGACTAATTTTAGCTATAGAAAATCAGATATCACATATCCAAAATTTGATTCTAGATATCTAGAATTCGAATTACAGATATTATGTATTTTATTCTTGATATCCACAATTCAATTTTGGATATATCTGAATTTGTATTGTTGATATCTTCAAATCAATTTTGGATATCAATAAAAAAAATTATTATGGATATGTCTGTTTTAATTTTGGATATGTCACTTGTTGCAATTACAGATGCCTATATTTCAATTTCAGATACCCAAAACTGAATTGTTGATATCTAAAATCAATTTCTGATATCCACAATTCGGGAATAAATATACCGATGGCTTCCCATAGGAATATGACAAAACGTATGGTCATTGATGTTAAGTATAAGGCCTATCTGTAGACACTGGGTCAACGACCTTGACCCTACGAAAATTCACCAAATATGACCTTCAAATAAAAAGAGTTCTTCTCGAATGTGACATCACATTTTCTCTTCTTTTCTTTTCTTTTCTCCAACATTAAGGGAACGAAAAATGGCCCATGCCGGTGTCATTGAAATGTCTGTTGCCATGGTAACCAAGGCTTCGTTTTCATTATAATATAATACTAAATTTTGATTAAATCCGAATTATATATATACCAGTGTAGTAGTTCTGCAATCCTCCACAGTGTAGCTTATCCAGACGGGATTAGTGCACTTCATTAACTCTAGAGGTGCTGCAGTCTGTAAGGCTTGCATTACATGTCACTTATCTCTAAACCTCTATTATCTACCCTTTATGTTATGTTCTGTTACAAATGTACGACTGTCTTGCCAATTTATACATGTTAACGTTGGAAATAAAGTTTGTGCAAAAACAAAAAAAAGATGTATTCCGTTTGTACTTCTTACATTTACTTCAGTTCAACCGCTGTTTTATACCCTATGTTTTACCCCACTATAATGTGCTGATCCTTTGGATTCCTTGAGTGTCCCACACCAGTTGTATGTGGAGATCTGTATGCCCTACCCTGTGGTAGTGGATCGGGATCAGGGTCAAGCCTTGACCATGGAATTGGACTAATAAACCAGAAGGGGAACAAACACACTTGTTGTCTCTTAGTTTATTTGTGTGAAGTTGTGCGAATCACTACACCAGCATGTATCTCTAGCACTATCTATTCCTAGGCCATACAATTTCAGCATGTAAAGAGGCTCGAACACTTCCATTCAACATCTTGACAATGACCTTTGTTACGGTCAAGGTCACAAGTTCCAAGGTCAAACGTAAAATTCTGGTCGAAATTTGAGTAATATCTAATACCGGGTACATTTCTTTGGAACTTTTTATCTCTAGGCAACACAATTCTTATAAGCTTTCTATCCACAATATATTTTTATTTTGTTGTTGTTGTGTAACATCGGATCTTTATTCATTAGAAACATTTACATAAAGTCAAGGATGAGGAAATAAAACATCGAAATATTTTCTAGTTGTGCGGCGTCCGCAAGGAACCCTCGAGTATATATTTTTTTTGCTTTCTGTTAATTGTTATCAATACACTTGAGCTTATACTGACTTCTTATCATTCTCTTCTTTGAAGGGATTCCATCGTTTATGACAATTTTTGGACATTTTCTCTTTGAAGATGTTTCTTTATTTTATATTTTTTTTCTAATTTTTCTGATTTTCTGTCGACATACTTGATACATAGCTCAATAATAAACCCGGGCACATGCCGGGGACCAGATTACAGGTTTTTGAATTATATTCTTCCATAGGGCTAGGCCTAGTCATTACTGCTGCCACTTGTGAGCAACTCACTCAACTACACCTCCTACCTTCCACCCTTCTCTCCCTCACTCTCCCTCTCTCACTCTCTCTTTCTGTTCCCACGTCTTCCCACCCTCTTTTCTTTTCTCTCTCTCTTCGCTCGGCCTATGTAATTTATCATTTAATCTAATTATTCAAATTTAATCATACCTTTAATTAAACTTCATCATAATTAAAAAATAATTTTTATACTTTAATAAAAATCAATTCTCCAAGCCATGTCTTCTCTCGTTTGTTCACAGGAAACCCAGTCATGATAATATTCGAACCCCCAAAGAAAAATATCAGTAGTGGCGTACGTATTACTCGTTTCCATTGCCAGCGGGCAAAATCGGTGTGAGATAGTAATCAACACTGTGGAACATTTGGCATATTCAACAAAAGTAGGTACGTTGATTGACGTACGTTCTCCCATTCTTATGCCAAGTAATAAAATCTGGCAGAGTGACAAATATCTGTCACATCATTTCATAGGAGACCATTTTTCAATGTCAGCCCATTAAATGTTCGACGTAAGAATTCAATTTATGCTGGATAATTCGTATATAATTGCCCATTCCCCCTAATGATATATAGGTCTATAAGGGATTAAGCATGCTGTCTATGTGCTGACCAAAAGCAGTATTTCTATATTATATTCTGAGGCCTCATATATCCACAATTGCATCGCAACTGGAGATCCTTATCGTCACATTAATTAGCATAATTACCATTCATAGCTGCGCGTTCTCCCTTATGTAAGAGATGGAATTTTTAATAGCATGTTGTCCAAGTGCGCACTAAAATAGTACTTCTGAGGTCTCAGATGCACCATCGCAACGCATCTGGAGATTAAGAAATTACCATATATCGTCTAGTTGTCCCTCCAATTGCCAGAAACGTTGCTTTGGTGCGCAGAGAGACCCATCTGCCCACGAGTCATGAGGTCGTCAGAACATTATACAATCGGCAGTTATTATACACTGGAGCTCGCCCTGGATGTAGAATAATTATTTGAGACCATTGACTAATCGCTAATTTAGCGCTGAGAAGCAAGCATTCTGTATTTGGTCGTCAGAAAATATACAATCGGTCGTCAGTTCTACACATTGAGTAAATTCGGTTAAAAATTAGACATACTAGGTAATACTGAGTGTATTCGGGAATATTGCATTGCATATATCCGTTTTTGTCTTAGATTTTGGACTGTTTGAGAACAGTCATGCACGAGGACAATCTTCACCTCATTCTCATTTTCAGGGCGTTAATCCCTGGCAGCCAATTGCTATTATAGGGAATGGGAATAATAAACGGCACGCCTATGTGAGATGTATGGTTGTTATCAATTGATCCAGGGTGGGGTGCTCATTAACATTAAGTATACAAATAAAATGGAGGAGACCCTTTAGATATGTGACTATCCAGTAGGAGCAAAATATTTTGAATGATTGATGTCTAGAAGATTTGCTACATGTCTGATGTAGTGAATGATATTTTGATATAAACAAATTGAGGAAAAAATCCCTTTATGACATTTTGAAGGTATAACTATAGTTGAAGAAAGTATCAAATCGTGACATCTAATGAGCGACATGGGTGAAAGGAATCAAATGAGACTAGAGCCATGCATTTTGATATAATTATATATTGAAGTCGCTATGAAAGGAAATGTAATATTGACAACTATGGATAGAGAGAGATTGGAGGCTACCCCACACCCCCTATAAATGCCACTAACTCATAAGCAATGTGACTAACAAATGCATGTCTACACACTAAGTAATAACATTAGGGCCGCATGGGAGGAACACCGCCCCCGGCGAGCCCATGGATTGTATTTTGACTGCCAATAAAAAAATAAAAAAAAAAAAATATATATTTTGGTAAAATAGAATACTTGATCCGTTTGATTGCCACAACAGAAAGCTGATGATAGCCGCAGAAATAATCGAGTTGTCTTCAACTCTTGAAAATATAATCATATGTGTCGACGATGAGTTAGTGCAAATAAAATGTAAAAGATAAATGAAATAATAGAAATAATGTATGAGACCTTTACCGGTGTTGACAAAACGAGTGTCAGATTCGGAGAACAGAGACAGAGAAGATGGGAAGGAGGACAGCTACACTCTAAGAAGAAAGGGTTCTAACAAGAACCCTTAAAGGTCAAGTGTAAAGGATTTTTTTTTGTGTTTGATACATTCGGGGGAGTATTTTGAAACGATCTACAAAGTTATAACTTCCAACCTAATAAATCAAACCAGTGAGAGCTGTTTAAGCGCTACCATTTAGTGAGCCACTGCAACCCAGTGCGGGAAGGGTGGGTAGCCATCTTAGCACGGGTCCAGCGGCCTGTGACGTCATCCATGTCCAAGCGCGACTGGTAGGTGTGAGCATAGAGGTGTAGTATAGTATGGCGTGGAGGGGGGGGGGGGGGGATTCACTGCTCTAAATTCGCCGAAATAATGCTCATTACTCAAAAAAAAATAAAGTTTGAAAAAATTTCTTTCTGGCGATCTGACCCATTTGTGCGGGTCAGATCGCCAGAAAGGTGTCGGGACAGAATGGACAAAAACCTGTATGGCCAAAAACTGCCGGGTCTCTATGGCCAAAAGTTTTTACACCTTTCCCCGCCTAGAGGGGACTGTCACCCCGGCGAGCGTAAACACCTGTGTGGTAGGTGCTGGGACTCAATGGACTAAAATATGATTCCTTAGTTTGAATATTGATATAGCTGACAGCCTTCCACAGTCAGTAAAACCTCAGTGATTATGATATTCACTCATTTGACTCCAAATTTTCCCGAGGGAGCATGTCCCCGGACCCCCTACTTTTTCACTCCATTTGCTGTCAAATATTTCCTGCAATAAAACTGATCAGATGTCTATTCTTTTGATTAAACTACTTAACATTTCTATATCGATGTCTCCTCCTATTCCACAATCCTATTGGTCAGTCTCAGCAACAAGGATAATTTTAACTAGCATTTCTTATTATTTTCTTAAAACCAACGACACACTGTCTTATTATTCAGGCAAATAAAATCGTCAATTTTAACAGGTTTAACAAGGGAAAATTTGGCCAAAATATGCCCTTCTTGTTGTATTTATTTTTAATAATATTTCTTTGGACTTTCGCCACAGCCCACTCGGCCGGCAACCCTTGACGGGAGGTGGCGAGCGAAGGTGTCAAAACAGCATTTAGCACTTGGCCATTGTAGTATTTCATACCTTAAATAAGTCACAAAATCGTAAATCATATGGGGCTATCGGTAACGTAAATGGTTAGAACATTACAGCCATAGATGTTTTTGGCCATAGCGACCCCACAGTTTTTGTCCATACAGGTTTTTGTCCATTATAGCTCAGAGCAAATAACCGCTTCCCCACCCCTCATAACAATAACAATCAACAGTAACATTCAACTGATCATTACAGTTTAAATAGCCTTTCTTGTCGCATCAACAAAACAATTCACTGGGATGCCCACATTTTAAGACGTACGGAAGAGAGTGAATCGTGAAAGATGAATTTAGAATATCCTCATTAGTGCCATCCATAAATTGAGGCATACAACTCCAACTAATACCTAAACGCTAGGTGATAATGCTTAGCCAGGCTAAAGCAGGCCTTAGCTTGGACATGGATGACGTCACAGCGGTGGGGTGCGAATACACACCCTCTACTAAGGCAAACTCAGCCCTATTTGTGTACTCATAAGAAAGCTGTGAAAAACGGCATTAAAAGGGTTTTTTTTCAATTTTCAACCCTGGATGCCATCGATACCACCCCCACACATGTAAATCAGCCCTTAACTCGAATTTTACAATTTTCATTACACTTGACCTTTAAGGGTTCTTCGGCTTGTCGACATGGCAGAACCCCTAATGGTTCTTAAAAGAACCCTTTTTTGAGGGTTCTAAGTAGAACCCCCGTTTCGGAAATAGGCAGGGTTCTACATAGAACCCTGGATTTGAAGAACCCTTTGAAGAACCCTCTGGCCAAAATAGGTAGGGTTCTACATAGAACCCCTGATTTGAAGAACCCTGAAAATGTCCGGGGTTCTTGATAGAACCTACAGTACAGTACTGTATTCCAATAATGGGGGTTGAAAAATGAACATATAGGTCGAAAGGCTTGAATCTTGTTGGAATCTTTTAAATGGCCTTGAAATGTTTCAATATTCGAAATGGAAGAATACAAATAGGATTTCGAAATTGAAAATTGTTAGAAAATAAATGAATTCAAGGCCTGGAAAAGCGTTTAAAACGGCAATTATAGAGGGGAATATTCAAAGAAATGATGATCAATGTTGTAGTGTTTTATTGTCGGTAGGTCTGGGGCAATTTAAATACTTTGGAAATCGGAAATGGCACATTAATGTTAGCCCAAAAATCTACCCGTCCCAAAGACGTGTAGATTAAAAATCTACCCGCCCGACGCCAACTTTCGGGCGTTCGGGAGGCGATCTTGTCGCACCCTGCATGATGTCGGCTCTTTGAATAACTGCGGCAGGAGGAAAAGGGCAGCATTCATTTCCTGTTCTGTAAAAAATGATGAAGATGAGGTGTCATGAAAGATATTTGATCTATAAATATACCACACATTATATATATATTTGATGACGGGAGAAGTGGAGAAAATGAGTTTGGTTCTTAGCAGGATGTGACCTAGGTGTGACCCGACTCAGACACACCTCTGACACACATGTGTGGATGGGTACATACTTTCTCTGAGAGAAAGAGAAAGAGAGAGAGGGGGGGGGGGGGGGGGAGAGGGAGAGGGAGATAAAGCAATGACAGAGAGAGAGGGCAGGGGAGAGTTGGAGATAGAGGTTAGACAGTAAACAGACGAATAATATAATCATTAATTGATTAATCATATTTGTTACTCTTCCTCCCCTTTCGTCCCCCTCCCTTTCCCCCTCTCCGACTTACTGCTACCCTTCCTCTTCTTCCACCCCCTACTGGTCCTCCACCTCCCCACTATACCTATTACATAATTATTCATATTTACATGGTGTATGATTAAGGAGAGAGAGAGAGCGAGGGAGAGAGAGAGAAGGTCACAGCAGGGCACTTAAATTAGCTTAAAAATGGTTAAAAGTGTGTTGCAATAGTAGTTAGCCTACATAGATTACTCCCCCTGCCCTCCCTCCTCCCCCTGCCCCCCCCCCCCCCCCCCCCCGATATCTAAATATAATCACCCATGAATAGCTACCCGAATGCAACCACTGAGAGCTGGCTTGAGCTGGGTAGAGGTACTTCCCGAATGCAACCACTGAGAGCTCGGTAGTGAGCTTACGTAATACATGCATGCTTTGTAAACTGTCCCCATTGCCTGGACGCATGCATGCGTCGACGGAAATTGACGGAAATGTACGCAAAAAACGACTCACTCAAATGCTTCAATTAAGTGTGGAAAGAGGGAGATATTAATACATCTTGTACATCTCAGTGGGTACACGTTACAGGAGGGACCAATTTAAATGGTACATTGAGGGGTGCACTGGGGCGCGACCTCCCGCCGCTACGGGTGTTGGTAGACGTTTCCCGGCCCTCGCTCAGAGGGACCCAAGCAAGCCCACCCCTCCCCACGCTCACAAAGAAATAATGTGAAAACAGAGGTTTGAATGCATGACAGGCCTCAATTGTTAGATGTGACTCACTATAAACATGTATGGGTCTAGAAATACTAAAATGGTGAAGCTAAAACATACTCACTACTAGAAATCGGCCAGAAATCCTTGAACGTTTCCAAAACTCCCTGCTCAGGTTTGAAAGATGGCGGTTATGATTGACGCATGCGCAGTGATGTATAGGGGGTTCTTTGTAGAACCGCTTTGAGCTAAAGAACCCTTCAAGTGCACAAAGAACCCTAAAATCGCTGAAGAACCCCTATGGTTCTAGATGGAACCTCCGGTGGTCCCGAAGAACCCTTTTAGGTGTCGAAGAACCCTAGGGTTCTTGGTAGAACCATGAGGTTCTATCAAGAACCCAAAAGAACCCTTTTTTCTTAGAGTGTATGGTTAAAAGGTGGGAAATGTGTATCTTAATGAAAATCGCTCGCACCAGAGTTTCCGAGAAAACTAACATCCTAATAACAGCTAGCTGGTGTGGGATGGGAAAAAGCCCAAACATTGTCGCACCGTACGTATAAAGCCGTACGCACCGGTGGACCCCTAATCACTTCCATTCAAGAGGTTTCCAAAACCACTTGCTTAGAAACAGGGAACGCCAAAATTTCAATTAGAGTATTTACTCTTATAATACTACACTGGGAATCATTCCGGAGCTCACTCTGGATGTAGATAATTACACGAGGTCATTAACTAATTGCTAATTTAGCGCTGAAAAGCAAGCACTCTGTATTTGAAGTGACATTTGATATGGATGTGAACGAAGAAAACGGAAATCTAAAGCATCCGAAACGTTCATCTCGCTATTGTTCGGCATCTTTATTGTCAAGAGTCACGTACTGGTGAGTATTTTTTCCCTTCTTAACTAACAAACGGACCGGACTGGATCTGTCCCCAGAAGCGCGCAATTTAATGCCTCCGAATTATTAATACTTGGGAGTCATGGTGGACGTTATCGTATACAACAACCAAATCTGAGCAACGTCAAAACTTTATGTTGAGAGTATTCACGAATGATTTAACAGTGGGAAAATATTTGCATCAATTAAAATTAAACTTTCATCACTTTTCGTCATGACACCGACCGTGGCAATGCATACCCGGACCCACACTCGCTGTGTGACACCTAGTGGATAGTGGGTCTGTGGAGAGACTATGGCAATGGGCCGTTACGCTTTTATTAAAGTAATGAACGTAAACAAGAATTACTCCTTACTATATAATTTCTCGGAGACTTTCGCCCAGTACACTCATTATTTATTAACCTGAAATATAAACCCACGATGTTGGACGCATGAGGTAAGATTGATGTTTATGTAAGATTGATGTTTCCGTTGGTTATTAAAACTGTAGCTGTTTGAATTTTGTTGTTTGTTTTGTTTTTAATGTTGTCATGTTCAACATGGATTCAATTATGAACGGGCGTTGCAAAAGGTTTCCCCAAACGGTAACATTATAAAATTCCGAGAAAAAGCACGAATAACAAAGGATATTTTCCCTTTTATTTTCAATATTCAAATCGTTATTTCTACAGTGCTAATATCAAAGAAATAGCTGGGAATTCAGCCCCAAAGTAGAGTAGGCCTACAAATAGAGAATACCCATTTTCGGAAAAGTATATCATGTAAAATACTGATACTGGCACGTTTTCAGCATCAAAACTCCTTGGTTCCGAACTGATTTGATTCGCTTTACCCCAACATAGCATTCTCCTGAATCCATCATCTTCAGGAGCATCTCCCCCATTCTCTCTAACATTCAGAATATATTGTATACATATTTTATACCATTATGGTTGTGAGTATGTTCAATGAATATCCATAGCACATGTTCGCTGTGCACTTCTGTTCAAAGGACAGCGTGATGTGATGCATGCATGGCAGCCCCAGCATGCAAATACCGTTATTTTCTGTTGTCTCTCGTATTCGAATTGGATTTTTGCATCGATGTATTATAAAATTCCAACTTGATTAGTATAAACGACATTAGCTTGTTTACATAAGCTCCGAGTACTCGTTCAACAACATTTCCGAAATTTACATTAAAGGGAACGATTCTGTTAACAATCCGATCAATTATTCCAGGTGGATGCTTGGACTCTTTAGAGTGTCCTATAGAAGATCCCTAGAGGGTGACGACGTAAACGACCCGCCCGACTTCATTACCTGCCATTATAATGTCACTAGATTTGATCGGTAATTATTTAGATTTATTATAAACCTCTATAATTATGATGATCTCTGATACTAACTTGTTTGCCATGGGTAGAGATATTACCGGTGACATCCCATAGAAATAATATATTTACAGTAATTGCTTTAATAATAGATATTGGATATAACCTTTGCTGTTTTTATCCCTTTAGAGTCAAGGTCAATAAACCTATATTTTCCATTGGTTCCATCCAGAACCTACAGGTAAAAAAGCTTGTTTTTTTTGTTTTTTGTTTTATTTCAAAATAAGGCCATTTACATTTAAACAATCATAACAAATACGCATGTCGACTCTGCCGATGTCTTGTTGCGTTGCCTTCCAGATTCTAATCTATGTTTAGTTTAGTTAAATTTACACAACGTATACAATTTCATCATCGGAAGACCTATCTAAACAACTGTTTATTTAGATTGTTGGACTACCTTATTGTAAAAACACCTTCAGCAATAAAGAATTCTTGAATTGAATTGAATTGAATTTATCTGCTATTCCACCGATTCTCATCAACAAATCAAATTCATACAAAATCACAAGCATCATTATTCTTCTCCATATCTTTACATATTCTTACACAACACATTTGTCTATACGTTCTGCTTCTGTATCTCAACTCATAATGGCTTTGCTGTATTCTTTTCTCAATAATTATCGCCTGAGCCCTGATAAGGGCATTTTGTTAATTAAAAACATGTGAGACCGATAAAACACAATACTTAATTCAATCACAATTCCATAATATGCTCATCAATACCTTCCTCAACTTTCGACCAGTAGAATTTAATCAGTTTTGCAGAAAATTCTTCTTTATCATTGCAATTTCTGACTTCAGTTATAACCCATTCGCTTTAGAAATAATCCAAGATAAATTCAAATCTAAAATAATTTTGGGACCCATCATCACTGGTGAAATGTAAAAGTTTAACAGAAGAATTAAGCGATGTGAGGACAAAAGGATATAATCATATATGCACAACTGAGGTTTTGGCCAATATTCTAGGACATGGGACAAAGTTGGTCCCAAGGAGGTCCAGAAAAAAGGCGTTCTTTATTGGACGCTGGTCAAACATTTCAGGAGGCAGATCTTCAAGGGATACTTCCTCTTCTTCATCGCAGTGAGTCTATTAAAGCAATTTTAATGTTTGAGAACATTTTATTGAGACACATGTGTTTCTGCTTTAATCAACAATTTTGGCCACAAGATAAAATGTTTCTTAGGCGGGGTAATAACAAATTTAGGTACCGCCCTAGTCCTTTTTTCTCTAGGTAGGGTGGGGGTGAACAGGAGACACATTTTTTGGGGCCTAGGCACTGTTTTTTCTGGAGAATGCAGGCATGCTTTATATGAAGAAACTGTAGTTTAAATATGAATAAAAGTATTTTGTCAATTCTTTCCTTATCATCGCCTCGTTCGAATAATGGGAAATTGCTCACTGGGCATGAACATTGTGATCTTACATAGTGAGTAAACGTCTCCTAGGTATGACGATATACCAGTAATCATGCGAACACAGGACCTTCAGATTCACGTTGATTTCTTAGAAAGAGAATAAACTCCTAATTCCCTATAACTTTCCAGGACATGTGTAAGTTAGGATCAATGATAACACTGAGGTACGTTGTTGAGAGCTTGGAGAGTGAGCACTGGGATGAGACGAGGCAAACTGGTAGGTTACCGTCCGCAATATGTATTGTATTTGAGGTTTTTATTTGGCAAGCAATGATTTA
Source organism: Sthenelais limicola (assembly GCA_942159475.1). Classification (NCBI taxonomy): domain Eukaryota; kingdom Metazoa; phylum Annelida; class Polychaeta; order Phyllodocida; family Sigalionidae; genus Sthenelais; species Sthenelais limicola. The sequence continues at coordinate 76,818,381 of OW804096.1, read as the reverse complement.
TACCGATACAATTTTCTTATTTGAGACTGACAAATAAAGATTCAATAGCCCACTTCACAAATTCCGCACCAGTGCATACCAGTGACTGCGGGATTAACTTTTACCACTGTGCGCATGCCCAGTTCAGTTGACTCACCTAGCTATGCGGGTCAAACCGTGCTCCCTCCACCCGGTCTCCCGGTGGACGTACAGAGGTGTGTGTGTGCCTCTGACCATATGGCCGCTGACCCACTGCAGGCCGTACACTTACGCTTACTTGTTTCCGTTTATACACTGTTACGAAAGTTGCCATATACTAAAATCTAGGGGATAAAATGTCCTCTTATTAAGCATGACCAATTTTAACATGTCATTTAATAATATTGGATAGCTGACAGTATTGTACAATAACTCAAATTCGGGGAGAAAAAGTAGAAAGTTAGAAGCCTATGGTTAATACATAAGGCTTCTGTGAGCCTGCTCGCCTAGCTCATAGTTTGGGCCGTTTCCTGCCGCTCTCTGTATGGCGCTGCTGTCAATTTACGTTTTGTGCCAAAGGTAGCAATTGAAATATACTTTTAAGAATAAAATGAAGTAAACGCTCCCTCTTTTTGGAAGCTTTAGTTTGACATTATATGTTAGAAGAAACATACCGGACACGTTATTATGTGACAGCAATGGTATAATATCCTCACCGAGCGCATATATATGCAGATTTCCTACATATCAGAGAAGGGGGCAATTTTCAGATAAAAATACAGCAAATTAGAGTGCAGAAACTATGGATATCTTACTTTGGGGAGGCTCCACTGCATCAACGCTTCTTGCAAAATGCACTTGGTAATCAATTCAGGGAGACATCTCAAGAGTCTGATGCGCCAGTAAAATGGTATGAAATCAGATGTGATGGATCTATTTATAAATATAACAACACCTAAGAGCGCCTCAGGGTAAATTCACTCCCTATATCATTGCTACACTATTACCTAATTACTTACATTTCTGTGTATTGAGAAGATGCAAAAGACACTAGGGGTTCAAAAGAACTGAATATCCTTTGCTCCTTCGTTTAAGGGTGGATTTTGATGGTGTTGGCAGTGGTTCTGATATTGATTAATGGAGTAATGGCCACCAATAGTAACAGGTTAGCTCTTGTCACTGAGCTGAGGATCAAGACAATACTTGCTGCCATCATTTACCGAAAGGTATTATCACATTTGTACAAGCAACTAAGTTAATACTCACGATATAATACACTTCATTTTTTCGTGGCCTAGAATAATGAATGATCACAACATTTTACCACTATTTACAAGTATATATAGTATATAGATAGAAAGATTGTATCTTGAGTATATTTGATAAAATTGTCCACCCAGATAATTCAAATGAACCCAAATTTCATCCTTTACTTTTGATCGCATTGAATTGATGGGTTTTTCGAGTAGAACTCTGATCAAGCTTCTTCAAAAGAATTGTTATTGATATATCTGAATTTAGCATTACAATGTCATATTCCTCCTTTCTATCATCTATTTCAGGTGTTGAGACTTAACAATGGAGCCTTCAATGAGACTAGTTCGGGGCATATGATCAGTCTCCTTTCAGCTGATATTGAAGTGTTTAATATGGTAAAACATTCTATATTATAAAAATGTAACACGGAACTGAAAGGTTAGGATAGTGAAATTGAGGTCTCCAGGCCAATGTTCTAAACATAATGGTTTTAGGCAGCTAGCTGATCTCAGGGGCGATTCTCAATATTTGCCTGACTATACTCAATATTTGACTATACAATAAGACGACCGGAGAACATAATAATTCTCAGGGGATTGGTTGACTTGCATACAGGGATGGGCATTGTCATAATACCTGCAATAGTCATTAGACATATTACCTCCTCATAGGTAAACACTCAAATCTAAATTAGAACAAAATCATTTAGGGTGAAAGAATATCGTCCAGAATATATTTCATGATATTCCCCGTGGAACCCTCTATCAACCATTTCATAGATATTTATTAAGACAATAATTATGCCTGGTTATAGGAACTTTTGTGAGGATACCAAAAGCGGGTCTAGAAACGTTTAGAAGATACAGAGAAAGTTATAAGCATTTAGTTTTTACAAAAAAACCCTGAAAAACCTAAGTCATTAAAAACCTAAATCAGTGGTGTGCCATGTCACAGTTGGCTGGTCTAAACAAAGTATGCTACTATACCCAGTGAAAGAAATAATGATTGCACAGGGTGTCCTATATTGTTGTGCACAAAGCCGATATCTAAAAAGAGTTAGAGCAGTCTATCTAAACATCAGTGTATTCTGGTTGCTCTCTCTATATATACCTGACCTCAAACATGATAATAAGACTCTGTTAACCCAAAGTAAATTTGGTTTGTTAATTACTTTTTTCTGGTTATTTTCAGGGGATTATGTTTATGTACAGTTGGTTCTTCACGCCTCTGATGCTACTGGCTATATTTATATTTGAAGGCTTTGATATAGGGCCTTCTATACTAGTGGCTGTTGGCTTACTGGGATTGATACTCCTTGTTCAGTACAGATGGGGAAACGGGGCAGGAAAGCTAAGGTATCTAATTTAATTCAGGCGTAGGAAAATTATGTGAACTGGTGGGCCAAAAGTGTTATCTTAGAATAATTTATTTAATCGTTAGCCTCGGATCGAAGTCATATTGCCTGATTCTAGATTTGCAATCGATTGCATTTGGATATTACTGCTCAAAACTTTGAACGAAGATTGTATCAAAATGAAAGAATTTTCAGCATACGAAGACTTCCTGCGTAAATGGTGGCTCTTCTAATTTTTAAGGCAGCTCTATTTCTGGATTATCATACCAAACCAAACCATACCAAATTGTTTTGTTCAAATTATCATCACTGGAAATTTAGATAAACAGTTTTCACTTAAAAGTATTTAATGTATTCTATCCCTTTGTTCCCAAAGAAATTAGCAAACGAAACGGGCAGTTATCTTTGGTTACGTGTAACATCAAATAAAATCCAAGGTTTTCTGCCAGCCCACCCCCTCCTTTATTTCCCCCTCATATGAATTGGCGGATGATTACTAAAGTGACTCCATAGTTACGTTGCTATTATCCCATGTAATACCTATTATTTAACAGTAATAGTTATTCTATTAATATTAAAAGGTACGAGCAAACTAAATGGACAGACAGAAGGGTTTTACTTCTAAATGAGATCATAAAAGCAATGCAGGTCATCAAAATGTATTGTTGGGAGAAGCCTTATGCAGCAGTGGCGAACGGACTTAGAAGGTCAGTAAGGTTCCCAGTACATTTCTCGACTACATTTTCTCCTCGCTGAATCGTCGGTGTTGACTGTCAGCTGGAATATTCACCCTTTTTTCTGTGTTTTTGCAGGGCTGAGATGAGCATACAGTTGAAGAGGTCTATACTTGTGACTCTTGGCATCAGTTCTGGCTTTCCCTCCCTTAAACTAATCGTCTTCCTAGTTACAGTTTGTTACATTCTCACTGGTAATAACTTAACCGTCGGTGTGAGTATTATCTCCTTTCTTCACGGGCTATTTCAACTGTTTGGCTCCAAGATATATTTTGTAAGAATAAGAATTAGCATTATAATTGTCAGTAATCGCATTCTTCCCTAAAAGTTCCTTACCGGCTGCATATATAGCAAGGAAAGGTAGCTAAGAAAGGAAAATCATAAGTAAGGATTTATTTATGCAACGGGCCCCAGGCCTTAATTTAGTTTAGGCCAGATTTAAACGCTTCATCCAGTGAACATCGAAAGGTTGAATGTAATTGATAGTTTGCCGATTTTGCATTTCTAGCAAAGCTTATCCCTTATTGGAAACTTGAAGCTTCTGGAAATTTCCTTTTTCACATACACTTGTCCCTCATTCATATTATCAGAGGAGATGATCGCCAGCTCAGAACGTATTAAGGTAACTAGTAGCTATTTTCGCATTCGTCCAACATGTTTCATTATATCTTAGCTAACTGCATAAAAACCACTCCCCTGGTGAAGACCAATAGGTCAAAATGCGTAGGGAAATAAACAGTTTTTACAACGTACCGGATTGTCGTTTGAAGGAATTCTTCATTTATATTAGCATCTAACTGTATAAAGGTTATACAAGGTTATAGCTTCTTCCTAAATATCGTATAAAAGTTACTCAATGGTATACCTTCCTCTACATGTTGGGAGGTTAAAATTGATTGATCTCTTGTACAGGCGTTTCTGTTAAAAGAGGAGAACGCAAATGATGAGGAAACGTGCAGCAGTGTAGAAGTGATTATGAAAGACGTTGGGGCTATGTGGCCAGTGACAGAAGAGGTAATTCAGTTATAAATATATTGTGTTATATGTATGTGATGTGTTTCAGAGAGATGAGTCACAAGTCGCATTAACAAGTCAAATTAATAATTTTTCAACGTATTTTGTCCACAGGTTCTCTTTATTGAAATGTTCTCATTTTTGGGGTGTTTAGTGCTCCGAGTCGTATAAATACATGTACGAAATTTCAAGATTGTGTAGCCTATTAAATATTTTTGAATAGTTCACTAGTAAATGTTCACCCATGCAGAGATATCGCAAACATTTTTATATATAGAATATCAAACTTAAAATATAGGAACACTTATTAAATGTCCTTAATGTTTACCATCATTGGAATCTACTTGATCTCATCTTTTCAAATATAATGCTTTCTCAAAATCCATTTTTTGCGACTTGTTGAACTTGAAACAATGTAACATTGCGTGCAGAATATTATGAGTGATTACTTTTATTAATGAATAGCCAATGTTTTTATAGTGATTCCTTTTGGTATGGTTTCGGACCAAACGTATAACATTTGATTAGGAACACGATGATACCTACGTAGCTGTATCAATAACTAATGCATGGGTACTCGTACATATTTTCAGGATGGCAAACAGTTTGCTTTAAAGGACATCAACATTAATGCAGAAAAGGTACACGTTCCACATTTTTCTGACATGTTGATACAGTTGTTGTCTCAAGCTAACATCATATCATTATTTCGAGGGCGAAGCAGTGCTGTGTAATACTTATAAAATAACGTCAATAACGAATTATGAATGAACTCTTTGGTATTTCATTAAGATTTTTCCTATATTGACTATATAATTCCTTGAACAAAGGTAAACCATTTCAGGGTGATTTACTTGCTGTAGTTGGGCAGGTAGGATCGGGAAAGGTGAGTATCAAATTGAAACTGCACTTCATTTGCAGGCCCTTTGTTTGGTAGAATTAATGTTTTCTTCAATCCGGATCATTATATCATTATTGATAATCATCTATAACCTGTCACACCCATCCATAGAAAATGCCAAAACACATACGTAGTACAAATGCTGAGTCATGTTTTGCTCCTTTTATAATCTTAATAACTGCCCGGTGAAAAATGTTATGATTTTATCCCTGAGATATAATGTACGTTTTATTTTTTTAATTTGCTTTTAAATGTTTTCCCAAGAGCGCCTTACTTATGGCGTGTATGAAGGAAATGCATGTACTCAAAGGGAGCTGTCGTGTTAACGGGAGAATGGCCTATGCCCCTCAAGAACCGTGGATACTGCCTGACACCATGAGGGAGAACATTCTGTTTGGAAACAAGTTCGATAAAGACAGATACAACCAAGTGATACAAGTCTGCGCATTGCAGGAAGTAATTGTTTCAGTTATATGTCAGTGCCCAATTCGGGTGAAGAACTGTAAATTCCTTTGACGATTTCTACTCTTTCTGTGAGATTTTTTCCAATCATACATTTTTTTATTATTTTATAGGATCTAGAAAGGTTCCCCGCAGGAGACCAAACCCGTGTTGGTGAGAGGGGACTGATGCTGAGTGGAGGTCAGAAGGCGAGGATTAGCCTTGCAAGGTACGACCAAAGAAATGTTCGCTATTAATTTTCCCATGACATAATCAGATACATAATTGAACGAGTAGTTACAATTATTATTAAATAATAATTGTAACTACTCGTTCAATTATTACAAAAATTTTTTGTAATAAATTTATTTCTCAAACTTTCCAACAATGTTGTATTTCTCATTTCAAGAAAGGAAAAAAAGACAATACATCAAGGATAAATTATATCGCAAACAAAGAACAAAAGTAGTGGTCACTCATCATTGCTTACTTCTGAAATTATGCTAAAATTAACTGACCAACTCACCTGACGAAGGGCAAGAAAGCCCGAAAGCTTGTGTATTAATAAAATACCATCTAACAACAAGTCCTTCATTGATACTCATATATCATCATCATACTTTAATCGACCCCCATTGGTATACAGCGATCCCTTCCCATCTTAAATAAACTGTGAAAATCTGTATTCATCCAATTGGACTTTTCATCTTTTGAGAGGCTGGAGAATAACCATTTGTCTTGGAGTCAATTTACCGTTGTTTCTTGCGTTTCGTGCATTACAGAGCTGTTTACGAGGAAGCGGATATTTATCTACTGGATGATCCTCTTTCGGCGGTTGACGGAAAGGTGGCAAACAAGATATTTTTTGAGTAAGTAGCCGGTGAAACAAACATTTTCCTATACATAATTTGCCACTTTAACCTTGCGGAATGTCTGTTGAAACCGAATATGACAGAATGAATTAAAGTATGATCTTTCGTTGACTCGAAATCATCACTGTAGCGTTTTCTCATTGCACGTCCTGCATCTATTTTCCAGATGTATTAATGGGTTTCTCAAAAACAAGCTGAGGATACTTGCAACGCACCAGATTCATTTTCTAAGCAAAGCACACCGTGTAATTGTTCTAGAAAAGGTTTGAAATTTGACGCTTGTTGAAATATTTTTTCATCTCTATTGATCAAGTCTTTCCTAATTTCATTATTATTTCATTATTATTTCATTATTATTTCATTATTATTTCATTATTATTTCATTATTATTTCATTATCATTATTCATTCACTTGGGGTCAGTTACTATTATTATTAAAAATTGAATATTAAATAAATTATGTCGTGAGGTTCTATTTAACATGGCATAGTCTGGTCACATAATTATCTGCATCGAAGTGGTTTATTCTTACTCAGGGTAGGATGATTGCTGGTGGAGAGTACAGGGACATCGCTGATGTGGTTCATAGACACACTGATATTGAAACTAAGGACACTGTATCCCAATTATCTACACCTCTATTCTCTACAGAAGATACCCTACCTCAAATAGAGAACAGTGATAAAGTAAGAGGAAATGATAATCTGGACCTGATGTAATATTTCCCCTTCTGGAAGCTCTTGTCTACCAATTTTCCAAAAGGGAATAGCACTTCACCATTTAATTAATTTAATTTACCCTGGAGATCACCCCTATAGATAATTTCTTTTGTAATTCTTTCATACACATCTCCTATGTAATTTCATCCATCACTGTAAATGTACATGAGCTAAGTTAGAAAATATTTCGACTGGCCATATTATAGAACAATATATCAAAGTAAGATTTTTAATTAGGATTAAAAAGCAGATATGTTTGTAAATGGTTCTATCTTCTCTAATATTCTACCCTCCCGACTTAATCCTCCCGCGGTCAGTTCTCCGGCAATCAGTCCAGCAAGACCATCTCTAATGTGTTTGGCACAGTGAGCATCCGAGTTTATCTGGACTTCCTCAAGGCTGGCAGAGGCTGGTGGTGCTTTCTGCCATTGTTCCTATTCCTCAATACTATAGCTTTGGTAGGTTGAATGCGCGATCAATTTGTCCTTATAACTTGCCAATATCAAATTCAACTTAGTTTGTATAAGGTAGTAGTAGGTAAGAGATTATATATAGGTCTAATATAGGGAACGTAGTTGTCACCGACAGTCTTTGTACCAACATTCATGTACTGACTGCAACAAATAGTAAAAGGTATTCATCCTAAGTACTATCAAAAATTGATCATGTAGATTTTCCAAAATGTTTTTAAACTAATGATTGCTATATTCCAGGGGTCCGGGATATTGCACGACTGGTTCCTTGTCAGTTGGTACGTTCAATACTGCCCTCACTATATAACAACCACAACCTTTTATGGCAATAAAGAAACTCAATAAATACAACGTAATGTGCGATTACTCCAAGCACAATTTATGTTCTTAGTCAAGTCTAGATAGTACTTATTCGTAGCTAAATAGAAATACCTCAGCACTGTCCTTGGGTTTAGGAAAGGAGAACATGGTATGAATAAGACCATCGCCCATGAAGAAGACAACGTGATATTGAAGCTCATTAACCCTACTGGAAAGGTACTAGGAGATACCTGGTACCTGGAGGTACTAGCAGTCTTATTATTGGTCAGCTTTGGTACGTATATGTTGGCCTACCTCACCATAGCCTACATGTACAAGACAGCAGGGGAGGGGCTCTACCAGAGAATGTTTGAACGACTCCTCAAGGCTCCAATGCACTTTTTCGAGACTAACCCTGTTGGTAAGTTACACTCAAAACCCACCTAATGAGTCCTCATGGGTGTTATAATTTTAGGATTCTCAGGCTCCTCCTCCTCCTGGGCGAGCGCAGAGTGAGGGCCAATGATCATGATGTTATAATGGATGTAACATAAAGGAGTGAAGAATTCAGTAGAGTATGAATGATGTTTTATTGCCTTCAGATGGTTATACCAGATGTTGATGGTAATGGCAAGTGCCCGAACGGGCGTGCAGTATGGGGTTATATACCTTGATAGGATTACCTGGTGGTAATCCTATCCCACTGATTGACAGGTACGTCTGGACCAATCAGGTTGCGACGTACCTCAGTAGCTGTCTAGCCCTCGTAGGGGAAGGAGCTACCTGTATTAACAGCTTTTAAAATTTATGATGTGTCACAACGAGTTATAACAATGAGTCAGTGTGTGAGCACATGCAAACTGCTTCCTCTATACTGTATAGTGCCAAATGTTCATGGTGCAAAAAACCTGTAAAATTGTCACATTCCCTCCTGTTTGCACAAATTCTATGACTCGCCAATATCAAATTTTTGTGTTTAATTTTACACCTTATTAATTATCTTATTGGTATGTGTTCTGATGACCTTACTGCAAACTTTATGATCTGCGGAAACACTTATTTAGGGTCCATCTGCGAGTATTTAGGCAGTGCAAATTTGGCATTATACAGTAGATTTATAAAACAGTCTTGAGAAACCAATCCTTGGAGTTCCTTCTCCCCGAGACTCCCGTAGTCTCTCTATATCTAGACTATTCCATGATGATTTGAAGTTATGTTAATTGGTGAAGAACCGGGACAAGCAGTTTGTCCAAGCGCCAAGACTGTGGACTTCTCTACCCTCTACCTTCTTTTAAAAGATCCTTGAAGACTTACTTTTTTATTAAATATTATTTATAAATTATCATCTATGACTTTTTGTTTTATTCAGTTTCCTGCTTTCTAGGCATATACAGTCCTAAGCATGTCACTGTCTTCCTTTTACTTTTATCCTTATTGTGGGTTTTCGTATTCTTTATATTAGCTCCTGTATCCTTATTGAACTACTTAGTCCTACCTGTTCTTACATGTGAAGAGATCAAGCCTCTCATCTATGACTTCTAACGTTCACCAATTCAACTATAAATCATGATTTTAATTATTGTAAAGCGCATTTGACCTTTTAAGTAAGAAATTTGTCAGTTGGTGGTGCTAGTTACCCTCCATTCACCCCAATATAGTGAGAAGAACTTGAGGCAAAAATAGAAGAAATCTATCTTTATTACTTTGCAAAGGGACAATAGTAAATAGATTCTCCAGGGACACCGCATTCATGGACATCTACATGCTCGTGCCATTACTTGAATCCATCAAGGTAAATGATTTGATTGATTTTTAAATTTAAAAAGTATAAAGGGCCTAGTCTACTGAGCCGTTTCTCATGCGATTTTGCACCACAGAGGAATCGTTTACACAACATTCTGTGAGAAATTGAGAATCAGATTAGTGGACTAGGTCTTTTACTCCGATCTATACTCCGAAACATTCAAGTACTTAAATTGCTGCATATATATTATATATATGATGATATCTTATATGATGTTCAGTCAGCTTTGACTGAAGCATAAAAGACGCAGGCTACAAACAGTGAAAAGCTCACCAACTTTTAAGCCACATCAAGGGTATTTTACAATTCTCATACAAGGACCTAAATAATTGTTCTGGAGGTTGTATGGCCTTTATCCAGATACACTACTGCCAAACTATTTTCAGGTTTTCTTCCCTTGTATAGTGGAAATGATCTACGTATTTGCAATAAATGCATGGTGTATGATCCCCGCCGCTATCTACATCATCGCGTTAGTCATTATCTCCCGACTGCTGCTTCCTGGTATAAGGGAAACCAAAAGAATTGAAGCAACACGTGCGTTTCCTCTCCTAATTATGATATAAGAAAGTTCACTGTTTAGAATAGTTGATATGTTTTAAAGTTTCACAAGAGACATGCGATGCTGATGTACCTATACTAACAATCTACAGAGCTCCATCACATGGAATAACACTTTTATAGCTGCGTTCTCACCTAAATCTACCAAAACCGTCTCCATTCAGTTGATTTGATTTGATATAAACATTATGATGTGAATATTATGATACTATATTAAAATATACAATAATTCATTAAAATAAATCATAGATGAAATCAGTAGAATAGTACTTGACTGACACCTAACTATCTCAAACTTGGCTCTATAGGGGACATAGATGAGAAATAATTCTGCCAACTTATCTATGAACCTGCACTGAACAAGGCCCTTCTATTGTCTTCAAGACAGTAAGGAGTCCCCTGTACACTCACCTGTCGGCAACACTGGATGGTAAAGCAGTGATCAGATGCATGAGGAGGGAAGACCAGTTTCTCCAGAAGGCCTACAACTACATTGATCATCAGTCTTCTGCCTGGTTCTACTACATTGGGGCCCAGAGGTCCCTGAGCTTCGCAGTTGATATCCTGTCTGCAGTCCTCATCTCCTTAGCCTACATCATACTACTATGGGATTTCGATGAAGGTAATCCAACAGGGACATTTCTGTCCTTTTCTACCAACATTATTTTCTACAATCTTCAAAGAATGAATGTCTCGAAAATCAGTCATTTTATGAGTACACAAAAGAGCAAACAATCACCTCTAATAACAGTAGCCAATGTTATGTATTGAAGTAAACTATCATATCAGAGATCATAGATGGAGGCCCATTACCATAGCAACCATACCCCGTTACCATAGCAACTGTAATGTTACCGTAACAACTATACCTTTTACCATAGCAACCATAGCCTTTTACCATAGCAACCATCCCCGTCCTTACCTAGAAATAAAAAATACTTCATTACTCAAACCCAAGCAGAGAGGTTGTGTATTCCATTACTGCCCTGTAACGTTATAGCTCAACCTAATATAGAAGCTCAATCATCATATATACTAGAAATATAATAAACACAAGAATATATCTTTGGTGGAGAACCGTAATGATATATTGGACAGTAGATGAGATATTCCCTGTAGATGAAATATTCCCAGTATCAGAATAATGCTTTCTAAATGCAATTAGTTATTGTATGACAATTGGTACAATACACACAAAACTATGCCATATCTACATGTATACATATTGTTTTACAGCATCATCAAATAATGGTGAAGTTGATTAAGCCTCATTTATATTAAGTTGGTTCATATTTTAAACACTTGATTGCTCATGAATTAATCTGTTTGGTTGGAAGGCTATTTGGGACAAAAAACACTAATTTAGGTTTCTAATTTGGTTTCTAATCGAATCGCATGTGTTAAACTTGATATATTACGGGCGTATTGCATTCCATCATAACTCATGAAAAATGTCACTAAAATGACTGACCCCTTTACATTTATTCATTAAACACCATCAAACCTGTTTTGCAATTTATTCTGATGTCTTCAAGTATATTACTCATTTCATTGTTTCTTTGTTAATATGGGGTCTATTTCTGTGTAGCTTTTCCTACATGAAACTCATACTCTACTCTATGAGGGTGCTAATTGGCCATATTTGGTTTAATCGGAGGAGTAAGGGTGGTCTGGTGTTACACCTGCTTGTGTCATATAATAATTTTAGTACCATGTTAATTCTTCAATGTTAAACTTGTCAACGGACCTTTCTTCATTATATGCATTGGCATTGAAACAACATTTGGTAGAGTTGTATACGCTGTATCCATATCACACTATAAACTTTGCATTGACAACACAGTGTGACAGTGAGGAGATGGTCAAACATTTGAGTGTAGGAGGTGATTTCCTAATAGTTTTCTCTGGAACAGTGCTATAAAATATGCAGTTAGTTGAGTGAGTAGCTTTAGGCCTCCTACAGTAGGCCCCTGGGTGTCAGCGCAGATAGAATGGTCAAATATCTATCAAATGAAAGAAGCTAAAATTTTTATGTCTAGTCTACCAAAAGCATTACCTTAGATTAAAAGCTGTGGAAGGACATAAATTGATTTGAAGATGTATCAACTCGATAGAACTGCGCTGTTCTACCTTATATAAAGCATTATAATAAATCAGGTAATTTGTTGGATTCAGTCACTTAGAATATTGCACTCATTGCTGCGCAACTCATGTAATATTCACGCTCCTTCAACCAACTCATTAGTTACCTTATATAGGCCCTATATATATCAATGTTAATATTTTGTGGTTGTTTTATACAATAGTTATTTACTTACAGTGCACCATGACCACAGGACGGTAGGTCTAGCGTTCATGTACCTTCCAGGTACCATCATGAGGGTATCGGTCATCTGTATCCATGCAGCACAGGTAGAGGCAGTGGTAAGTATATGTAATTGTAGAGCATACTATAAACCAACTCTCCAAGTTAGAGTGGGGGCTGTTCGCAATTTTTGTCAAGAATACCAGGCACCAACAGGGACCATAGAAATTATATTCCTTAGATTGTAAAAGCCTAGATGGCAGGTTACAGCAAATAAATGTCTTTAAAAAAACAAAAAAAAGAATACTAGGCTTTTTTTCATAATGATCTCACTGAAAAAGGTGGACACAGGAATGGTGTGCCTGTAACAGATGGTTTTTCATTAACCAGTATCCATGTTTATTTGCTTACATGTATCATATATATATCCAAGTTTATTTGTTGATATTGTCATATTCTATCTCTAGCTAAAACACTTTAAACTTATATCAACGAGTGTATATTAGATGACGTCGATAGAAAGAATCCAGCAGTACTCTAAGATAGCCCAGGAAGACCTAGATCATCGCCAGTCCCTATGGGCACTGAGTGCAATGGAGTGCAATGGAGTGCAATGGCGACTGCAATGGGAGTGCAATGGAGTGCAATGGAGTGCAATGCAATGCCAGTGCAATAGAATTACACTCCTATTGCAGTCAAGTCTCTAGTTGAGTGCAATAGGAGTGTAATTCTATTGCACTGGCATTGCAGTATCTTATTCCTTTGCTATATTACATTCTACAACAATCATCAAGTTACATTTATTATTTAGATCGCTAAATGATCTTTTTCCATTAAATTATTGACAATTTTTTTCATACAAGAATTCCGACTGCAATGCCAGTGTATTATTATTGCGCTACCATTGCGCAATGGTTATTGCATATCTATTGCAGTAATGTAGTGACCATTTATTGTCTAAATCATTGGAATTTGCAATTTGAAAGATATATGACCCCCACTTCGCTTGTACAGACCTAAAAATCTTTTGCCGAAATTCCGGATAAATCCTAAATCTCGCTCCCATAGATTTAGTATAGGAAATCTCTATGCTGACGTAAAAATCCTTGGAATTTTTTGGTAACATTGTTATTCATGTCCATCTTACTTGATCTAATATCAGCACGATTTTAGATCGGTATCTACCTAGTATACACAATGAATAAACATTAAATACTAGCCCCAATGTTCTTGGGTTAAATTACAGGCATAATCGGCCAATATACTTTCCTTCAAAACACCCTTCATTCCTCCCTAACTATTATTACTTAATAATTTCTTATAAACAATTTATCTAAATAAGACTCATGCACCTTGTAACAATGACAACGATTTCTGAGCATGCTATAACCTCTGTTTATGAATTTGCCAAAGCTCTCAAAGGTGCGAAAATGATACCACACTCCCATGAGCATGGGTGAGCGAAATGTGGCATTCACAAGTGTTAAATGTGCAACATTGTTGTTACACTAGGATAGTGTATTCACAAAAGCCTCTTCTTTGGCTCACAAAAATATCACAATGTTAAGATGAAATCATAAACAAAAGTCACTGCATTTTTTGTGCAAGAAATCCGACTGCAATGCCAATGCAATGCCAATGTTTCGATTTCACTGATTTTATTTATGGAAGATTCTCTCTAAGACAGTTATTCTTGTGTCTGTGTGTATGTGCCTGTATATTGGAATTGACTAATTTATAACAACTCAATCTTTTGCTAAAGTAACCTGAATTTAATTTTGTTTTGGAGACCAGTACATGTGAATCTCTGGGGCTTATGAATATCGATAATGGAAGAGACTTGATTTTCACTTTCAGAAGTACAATTGCTACATTTTTATCGGTGTTCATACATCTAGTTTCATGCTAAATGCCACCGAAACGACCAATACTTTATACCTTAGACAGCTGCAATGTTTCAGATCCATTCCCAATGGTTTCCCCTTAAAGTGCAAGCCATTTTATTGTTCTATATTCCATGATCAAAATATTTATGTTGGACAATTACTAATGAATTAACTAAATATACTCTATACGATAACCTTGAAAACACAACGTTATATTCAATGCAATGTCACGAGATTTGGTTCACCTAATCGCATGGCCAAGAGGAATAAACCCTGCAAAAAATGGAACATTCCAATAAGGAGATCATGTGAATAAATTACTTTGAAAAATATTGATATATAATAAAGATATAAAATGCATTTTATATCAGTTCGAACGACTTGATGCGGCCGACGGAAATAATTCTTTACGGAGGAAATAAAAATGCGATTGTAAATCTGAAAGCAGGACTATCTTCCTGACATTCAAACTGTTCTGTGATAATTTTTATGTTTAGATCAGAATTATTTTGAGGGAGCTATGAGCTATCCAAAGCGGAAAGCAATATTGTTTATTCTTGTTAGATTTGTGACACCTTTTCCTGTAACACATCACACATATAGGCCTACCAGGATGTATTCAATATATGTTTCTGAAAAAAAATAATTCCCTGCTCTTCCTCTCCTTTCCAGTCAATCTCTTTCTTACTTAATTTCAATTGCAATCTCCCCGTCTGCCTCTCCCCTCTTTCTCTTTCTCTTTCTGTTCCTGTCTGTTTCTCTCTCTCTCCCTCTCTCACACACACACTATTAGCAATCCATTTATCTCTGTTTTTATTATCTGTTTTTCTTTTTTATCTTTTTTTTAGCTTACAATTTTGCCTTTCATACATATTTCCTGGTCGTTTACATGACTTCCACTCACCATAATAATTTAGGCCTACATTAGTGATGCAACGTTTGGCGGCCGCTAGCTGAACCTCTACTGGCGGCCCCAAGTGGTAGGTTCTGAACTAGCTTGAAAAGCTGTGAAAGCGGGCGCCATTTTGATTTTTTACCGTACGGACGTTGCCGTTTGAATACACCAAATAAACCATGAAACTCGCCAAATCCAGCATGTTACCAGCATCACAATTCTACATCCATCCATCAAAGGACACCAGGGAATATTATGTAAGTACTTTTGTTCAATGCCTTCTGTAGAAATAGCCAAGGGAAGCCGAGGCCCAAGGGACCCCCTTGTTCCCATTGGTATACCAAGAGGCCGACCGGTCCCGCTACCACTGCACGGGACCTGTGGGGGCAGAGTGCCGATGCACCACCCGGGGTCTACTGCAAGCTGTAGGTGCGGACTGGCACTATTGCTAATCTTCTAAATGAGATAAGTGGGAAACTAATGACCCCTATACCTAACCGATAGGGTAGGTTTAGCTGATCTTGGATAGGTTGGCACGCTAAGGGTCCCTAATTCCATTTGATACCTCAACATGTTTATTTCACTGCTCTAAATTCGCCGAAAATGTCTAAAATTATGTCTGAATACTTATGTTCATTACTCAAAAACTATTTAAGCCTTGTACACAATTTGAATTGTATTACATACCCCAACATATTTATTCGACTTTCCTAATTTCATATGATTATTGCACAATTATTTGTACCTCTCTTTAAAATCGTTGGTAAAGTAGCTATAAAATATACTCTATAGGTTGAGCTATTCGCCGAAATAATGTTGAAAATTATGTCCGAATACCTATGCTCATTACTCAAAAACTATTTAAGCCTTTTACACAATTTAAAGGGTATTAAATACCCCAACATATTTATTTGACTGTCTTAATACCATATGGTTATTGAGCTATTAATTGTACCTCTATTTTCAATCGTTGCAATGCCTTATTTCTTTAAATCATTATAACATTTCAACTTAGTTTTTAGGAAAGTAGAACGTCTCTTCAACCAGTATATATATTATTATCCATACGTCCAAATAATATTTTCCTATTACTGTTTTACTATTTATAAAGTGACACCAGTTGTGTCTATAAAATCTGAGATCATTAGAGATCTGTAATAACAACAGTATTTTGGTTGAAATTCACAGACCGCCCTATATGCCTTAAATGAATGCTTTTCAAGATGGCACCACCATAAATAAATAGTCTATAGAGTAGTCGTAGGTATGAAGTAGTTATCATCCTTTTTTTTAGATTGAAGGTATTGATATTACCAATGGTTTTTACTGGTATTAAGATGTCTCACCACGCAATTATTGTCATTTCAGCAAATGTGCCACCTGCAGAGGAGGAATTGGTTGATGA
Organism: Sthenelais limicola; assembly: GCA_942159475.1. NCBI lineage: Eukaryota > Metazoa > Annelida > Polychaeta > Phyllodocida > Sigalionidae > Sthenelais > Sthenelais limicola. The sequence continues at coordinate 76,801,502 of OW804096.1, read as the reverse complement.
GGATGTCTCCAACCCTTATAATACTCCTAATGCTAGAGCCGGGAGTTAGTTGAAGAGCTGTATAGGCATTGGTAAGGAAATATATTGTATTTAGTACTACCGTACTGGATATTACTACAAATATATTAATGATTTGTTTTATTGTGTGTCTAACTGTGTGTCTAACTGTGTGTATAACTAGTTTTGATATTGCCTGGTCTCCAGTCCTCGCCAGCATGAATTATTTAAGTAAGGGATTGAATTGTTTTGCAGTGGCGTGGACATGTACAGCTCCCAGTCCCCATTCTGGCCCAAGCCAATAGCCTACCACCACCAAAAGCGACAATTCACCCACACTATACAGAATGAAGGTTGGTGTTCAGAATAAAACTCATATATAAATATAGACAGCAGAATATTGATCTCTGAGTTTGACTGACAACACCCCACCCCTCGCTCATACACCCTACCCCCCACTCATATGCCCTACCCCTCACTCATACACCTCACCCCCCATGCACTCATACACCCCACCCCTCACTCATACAGCCACCCCTCGCCCACACAACCCACCCCTCACTCACACACTCACCCACCCCTCACTCACCCACCACACCACTCATTCAAACACCCCACCCCTCACTCACACACCCCACCCCAAAGATGTTAAAGCAGATGTAATTAAAATAATTCAGTAACATGATAGATGATAATTAAGGAATGTAACATTATTTAGGCCTACTAGTGTTGGATATTTAAACTATAATAAGTTATTAAAATTCTAACTTTGCAGGTTCAAATACTGGAGACGGGCCAAGGTAACCATAGTTTCATCGCCAGGGGCCCATGAAGTGAAATTGACAGGTATGTTTATTGGTGACTATTACATCCCCCTGTACCCCCTCCTGTATGTTTCCCTGTACCCCCACCTGTATCCCCCTGTACCTGCTCCCGTATCCCCCCTGTACACCCTCCTGTATTACCCCTGTACCCCCTCTGTGCATTCCCCTGTACCTACTCCTGTACGTCTCCTGTACCTACCCCTTACGTCCCCCTGTACCCCCTCTTGTATGTCCCCCTGTACCTCCTACTGTATGCCCCTGTACCTTCTCCTGTATCACCCCTGTACCTCCTCTTGTATCCCCCTGTACCTCTTCCTGTGTCCCCCCTGTACCCCCTCCAAGATCCTCCTGTACCTCCTCCTGTACACCCTCCTGTATCACCCCTGTACCCCCTCCTGTACGTCTCCTGTATCCCCCTGTACCCCCTCCTGTACGTCCCCCTCTACCCATCCTGTATCCATCCTGTACCCCCTCCTGTACGTCTCCCTGTACCTCCTCCTGTATCACCCCTGTACCTCCTCATATACTTCCCCCTGTACCTCCTCCTGTACATCCCCTGTACCTCCTCCTGTAGGTCCCCTTGTACCCCCTCTCTATCACCCCTGTACCTCCTCCAGTATCACCCCTGTACCTCCTCCCGCATCACCCCTGTACCTCCTCCTGTATCTCCCTGTACTTCCTCCTGTTTCACCCCTGTGCCTCCTCCTGTATCCCCCTGTACCCCCTCCTGTACGTCCCCTGTACCTCCTCCTGTAGGTCCCCTTGTACCCCCTCTCTATCACCCCTGTACCTCCTCCAGTATCACCCCTGTACCTCCTTCTGTATTCCGCTGTACCTCCTCCTGTACCTTCCCCTGTACCACCTCCTGTACCTCCTCCTGTACGTCCCCTTGTTTCACCCCTGTACCTCCTCCTGTACGTCCCCTTGTATCACCCCTGTACTCCTCCTGTACGTCCCCTGTATCCCCCTGTACCTCCTCCTGTATCACCCCTGTACCTCCTCCTGTATCCCCCTGTACCCCCTCCAGTACGTCTCCCTGTATCTCCTCCTGTATCACCCCTGTACCCCCTCCTGTACGTCCCCTGTACCTCCTCCTGTAACTCCCCTTGTACCTCCTCCTGTATCACCCCTATACCCCCTCCTGTATCACCCCTGTACCTCCTCCTGTATCACCCCTGTACCTCCTCCTATACCTCCTCCTGTATCTCCCTGTACCTCCTCCTGTATCACCCCTTTACCTCCTCCCGTATCACCCCTATACCTACTTCTGTATCACACCTGTACCTCCTTCTGTATCCCCCTGTACCTCCTCCTGTATATTCCCTGTACCTCCTCCTGTATGTCCCCTTGTCCAGTACCTTCTCTGAATGAATAATCGTTCAGGAGATCGGAAATCGTTATAATTACACATCCATGATAATATCATTTAGTTCCTAGGCTTTATATAGAGAGTCAACTGACGATTAACACCAGTGCTAGTGTTCCTTGGTATCACATAGTATGGGTTCTGCTCCAACCCTTCAAACTTGTCATCATTAATATACCTCCATCTAAACATGGTTTCCTTATATTTACAGGATCAATATTAGCTCAACAAGTCGAATCTTATCCCGCAACAGATGCCATGTTTCATCCCAAGATTTCTGCAGTCTACCAGCAGTCTGGAGCATTCCTATGGAGGGGCTGCAGTTCCAATGATACGATTAGCAAGATCTACCAGTCTACCATTATTTGGCCTGCTGCAGTATTATGTGACACATGTGTGCAGATTATCTTGAAATATTATTTTCAATAGGAACATTAAGACTACTACAAAATGTCCTCCAATTTGCGGTGGTACCACTAATCTGAGATGCTCAGAATCTATGTGACTTCATAATGTATGATAGATTTAAGAACAATATTCTGTGACGATTTTCAATGGTTAATTAAAGCTGCACTGTTGGCTACTGTTGGTATAAATAATAAACGAGTAAATTGTATGGGGTACAAGTTCTCAGATTATCATCTGAATTAAGATAATTTGGATTAATGGAAAAGTTGCCAAATGTGTCCCTCCCCCTTCCCCCCCCCCTAAAAAAATACACCATTTTACACCAATATGTATGAACATTTTCTCAGATTAGAAAACAAAAATCTAAAACCGCCTCATCTGAAGTTATATATCGGATAATTCTGATAGGACTTTGTATTGAGCCTATGTGGCCGACAGAAATCATCGAGTTCCACTCCCTAAACCTCTCTGCAAACTTCGGCACCTGCTGTCATGAACCCATTGGGCCATGTACGTCCATGGTGTCCCTTGCCGCTGCCCCTGCCCTATCTAGGGCGCACTGACATGCATGCTTTCTGTCACTATGATGAGGGTTCTTAAACATTGTTTATCGTTTGGGTGAATTTCTCCTACCTACAAACCCGTTTTCAAAGCCATTTACTATATGTGCCTCCCCAGGACACCAGCAAATCTTCAGATTGTTTGGCCATACCCAAATTGCATCCCTGACTGTATAATATGAGTGCAGTGAAATATAATATATGTTTTTTCACGACAATTAAGCTTCAAAAAAATTGTTTGGTTCATTAATACTGTCGGTCAATGGAGATTTCAGCCTATGAAGCAGTAGGTTTCTTGTAGCAACGACTGAAATATTGATTGATAGAGATGTAAAATGCCAATGAAATTATTATATTTATGTAATATGTAACTGGATTTGAATGACTAATAAATTAGTAAACTATGTAATTTAACTATTGTTTTCTCTTTTCTTGCTTCAATTTCACCGACAATACCTCATCATTTTTTCATACAACATATAGTACAGTAATTGGTCTCTATTATCGGTAATAAACAAACCATAATTAAAGCTAATATTTTTCGTTTTCACCCTGCCGCCCCCCGCAAAAAGTTCACCATCCCCGTCCCCCCCTGAAGCCTGGCCCACGACGCTCCCGCTGCGCTAAAAATAGATTTCTGAGTGCAAAAAAAGCCCGTTCTATTGCAGTCACATTGCGCTACCATTGCGCTATGGCTATTGCGTTCACATAGCGCAATAAGTGGTTACACCCATTGCGGTCACATTGCACAATCATTGCGCTATGTGAACGCAATAGTGAGTGCAATGATTGCACTCAAATGCCCATAGGGGTATCGTCCCAAACCTAATTGGCCTCATCAAGGAAACATTGATTTGAAGAATGTCAGGCTACACTATGGCAAACAGCCTGCCTTAGGGCCTCTCAACATCAACATCAAACCTGGAGAAAAGGTAAGTTATTTATTTACTTTCTTAATCAAATGAATTTGATCAATAATAATGGACCTTAAAAGGTAGGAGTTGGCAGCAGTATAAAGAGTTTCAATGTTCAAATGGCAGGACAAAATGAGGTGGGTAACATGTTGTTTCCTCATATGTCATGTTGAGTTAAAATCAACGATCCTATGTGTAGCTATAGGATCGTTGTTAAAATGGCCAGCCCAAACACAACTAAACAAAATATACCCCACGCTCTTCCTGGCCCAAGGCGTATACTAATGAGTACTAATGATAATGAAACTTCCTGTGAATGTATTGTTACTTCTAAATTTGATACAAACTGTCCCAGGAAATTATACAAGTAGATACTATGGATTGTCCTGTTCGTGGAAGGGGGTGGGGTGCGCCAGCTAGAGCTCCGTACATTCTCTTGATATGCATGACGGACACATTAAATAGGGCTGAACTGGCTTTGAAATTTGTAACACCTCCTATCATAAGGTTATTCTATAAAATTGTGCAAAGCTCTCATCAGAGACCTACTTATTGAACTGGTTCCCCTTATAGATAGGTGTGGTTGGAAGAACAGGGGCAGGTAAATCCTCGTTAGTGAAATGTCTAATGCGGCTAGTAGAACCTACTGGAAGGGTCATCATTGATGGTGTGAACATCTCCGACATAGGATTGCTAGATCTCAGGGGCTGCATTTCTGTCATACCTCAGGTATGCATTGTCCTATATAAAAATGAAAAAACCTATTGGTCCCCGTGTTTACTGTCTTTAAGATATGATAGGCACCACAAAGTGGGATATATCAAACCCAGTAAAAGTCCAAGGAAAAGTCGAAAATCTCAAGCTTTAAGCAGTTTACATTAAAATAGTCATATTTGAGATGGTAATTATTTGAAAACCTAAGTCCTTAATCATTCTCAAGATAGGGATTAATTGAGATTCATTTCATTTCAGAAAATATCAGATAACTTTGATATTTTTGACTCATGACTGATTACATATTATCAAGTGGTATATATTTCATAATTATTATGGTCTGTCAAAACAAGACCAAAATATAAAAAGTTTCCAATTTAATGTTACCATGAGATATAGATGTAATTTTTCCTAAATTCATACAATGTTCAGTCAGCTATATAGCCTAATCGATTCTCTAGTTTAACAAAAGGACATAAATGTGAATCACCTAATTCTGTGTATTTATGTAAAACGTATTAAATCGTTAAATGTCACAGCCGAAGAAAAATATTTCAAACTTACAAACAATCATCTGTTTTCCACAGGACCCAGTTTTATTCAGTCGTTCATTGAGATATAACATGGATCCATTTGATAATTACAAAGATGAGGATCTGTGGCAGGCATTGAAAAGGGTAAGTTCAGGTCAGTTGTGACGGTCTTCCCATTTAATTATCTTTAACGGGCCCGGTGTACGACTGGCGTGACCATGTCGAAAATGCATATTATATGAAAATGCATGTTCATGGCCAAATCTACTTTAATTCGTCCAGGTCCAAAGACAGTTTCAGTGGTTTCAGCGGTTTCAGCGAGGGAAATAAATCGTTTTCCGACCCTTCCTAAATCTTTAAAATTACTGTTCTGACATCTGGATTCGAGAATTTTAAAGAATATTTGGCCATGAACATGCAAAATAAAACACATGGTCAATAGAAAATGCTCATCTACATCGATAGGATAAAACTTGTACATTCACCATCGCTGTAGCGCACTATAAACTAATATCTGCTTGAATTCGTCGAATGTGTAGGCACACTTGGCGGGTTGGGATTTTGGTAGTTTAACGTCGTATGTACTTTCACTAACTACAGGTGGAATTGAAAGCAAAAGTGTTGGAGTTGCCGGGACAGTTGATGGCGGAGATGGGGGAAAGCGGTAGTAACTTCAGTGTGGGTGAGAAACAGTTACTGTGCCTTGCTCGGGCAATAATGAGGAAAAATAAGATTGTCCTTGTGGATGAGGCCACGGCTAATGTTGATAACAGGTAATTAATTACATTAACTGATTAGATTAAAACATTGGTCATTATTCTATCGTAAGTTTTAAACTACTAATAACTGGGTGAGACATTCCTATATGTACTGTCATTCTTTTTTCATTTCAAGGCCAATACAATATTCAATAATATTTAATTGATATCTGATGTTTTATGATATTTGATAATAAATAATTATCATACTGACAAATGCTCTTCCTCGGCTTCAAACTTTTAACGGGAGATATACTGACTAGAGTACCGGTCAGTTTGGTATTTTTTTATGAGAAATCCTACGATGAATGTTCAGTGAAAATTGGATAAAAAATGTTATCATTGTAGTCTATATTACTGACACCTCAAAGCAGCAATACTTATATTACATATGTTAGGATTGGGTTTGGAGTTACATTAGGTATTACATTTATGGGCTTACGGGATCTACTGGATCTCCAGGGTGGCAGGGTCTTCCACGACAGTACTCTAATTAACTAAACACGAGCAGGTCTAAAACCCACGATGTGTTAGATGAAATAAGCATTCTTACCGGCTCATTGGACTTTTATATTTGAAAACGCATCTATTATAGGGCCTTTGATCCCCCTACCTTGATACCAGGCATCGACATTAAATCGCTTTTTTTGTCTCAAAATATATGCAGTAGTGCATCCACTGTCTCCCCCATGAAAAAGAATTTGAACCAAAGACATCGACAACATAGTTAATAACTTAATGGCCAAGCAGCCACTCGTGTCCATGTTGACCAAATCAATATGACATTACATGTCAAGATTTGAAATTAGAAAACATATTGTCTTTGTATAATGAATTGGGTACTATAGATTCAGGCTAAAGTGAACATGACACAAAATGATAGCAATAACAGGATAATCTGGCTCATTGGAGATTGGATCATTCCATCCCCACTAGATGGCCCTTTCTTATCGGGACGTACTTCTTATAAGAAAAATCTGTTGTCTGTCCGCCCTGTATACCCACTAGCTGTCGCCACTGCATATGGATAACTGTGTCCGTCCTTGGGTTAGGCGTTCTTCCTTTCTGTTGTTTCTGTCGGTAAACTATTTCTTGAAACTTGGACCCGAGGTCTTCCTTCCACGTGCTGATCAACACAATTTTGCTAAGATCCCAATTACCTCGAATATTAAATACAGCCATCTTACAACTTACAAGGCCCTCCGATTCCGGCGTATCCATATAGAAAATAATCTGGATGTGTAAAAAGAAAAGAAAATAGTCTGGATGTGGTCCAGGAGTTGGGTTGCTATAGTCTTTGAATTCAGAGAAAAATTGTCAAACTAATCAGGATTAAGCTAATCTGAATATATATATTAACTTTATGTTGTTGGCCATTACTCCAGGTGATCAGGTTTGGCACCAAATCAGCCCAAAAGTTATCCTGGAAAATTTTATTGAGATTTTTCGCCTGTTGATATCGCCAAATGAGATCGGCCTCTGAACCCTATCGTTGGATACATTAAATTGATCCACAATACCCTATAACTTTTACCTAATCCCAGCTCTAAATTTAATGGAAATGCTTTTGATATATAATTTAAATATAATGTTAAATTTCTATCAATTAAGTTGGTAGAATGCAGCTATAATGCAAATGCTATAAAGCAATATAATGCTTTGTATCATCAGAAATACATATATATATACTTATTTTCCGTTCTCAACTGTCCGCCATGACCTAACCCAAGAAAGACAATTCTACTGAAGAGACTGTTGTGTGATTTCAACTTTAACATGTATGCCCCGCATTTGAATGAAATCATTTATAGTAGTTTCTGTCTACCGTTTAATAATGACCGATCTTAGCATTGTATGGTGAATGTTTTCAAAAGGATATTACTATGTGGTTACCTAGAGTTTCTTTGGTCAATAATGATGATTTAGTAATGTATATATGGCCAGGTGACCGGTGTTTTTGAATAAAGGATTGTAAACAAAATAAAATAATGACCGATCTTCAAAAGGATTTCAAAATGTTCATGTTTCTTTTCCCATAAGAACTGATGCCATCATACAGCTTACCCTTAAAGAAGCACTAGAAGGCGCCACTGTGATAACCATTGCTCACCGCCTCAAAACTCTCCTCGACATGGATAGAATCATGGTATGAATTATCTTCCAACTTTAGTTCTTTATGGCTTAACTGGAAAATGGCATTGGGAAGACTGAGGTATATATCCCCACTACGGAGATCAGTCTAGGCCCAAAGTTGAGAGAGTCCCTTCAAACGAAGGGAAAGCCTCTCGCCTCAAACCGCTGTTATCAACTGTCATTATATTCCCATTAAAACGCCGAGTCGTAGGCCAGAAAACCAATTAGCAAAGTAGGCTGACATACCATTCTTATCTGATCTGAGGGTTTGGACCTAGAGTGAGAACTGAGATCTCCCTGTATAGGTAGAAACAGGTGGGACCCGTCGTGCAATATACTATAGATGCAGCCAGAGGGAATTTCAGAGCCAATATATGTGGGACAATATCAACGGTTACTGTACTATGTAAAATTGAAATATCTAAATTTGCTTGATGCTCTTTATTCAAGGACATAATTTTCATTGCTGAAATATTGAGTTGCTTTTCTGGGCACAAATAATGATCACATAATCATATTAATACAAAATGTCGATATAGATATTATTTTGAAGCCAGTATTGCATAATTTTATGTTTAGTTAGTGATTCATTTATTATTTCCCACCGACTTCTCCCATGTGGCGCGGGGGGGGGGGGGGGGGGCTTCTAATGATGTGCAGTATTGGAAAACATTGATTAATACAGAAATGTTTTTAAGTTGTTTTTTTAGTTCAAGTCATGTATATTATTGCTACTTCAGTGACACTGTAAAATAAATATGTACAACATCTCGTCTCTACAATTATTTTCTATGTTTAGGTATTGGAGAAAGGTCAGCTGGTAGAGATGGACCACCCATACCATTTGCTAGAGAGCCGTAAAGGAGGGACCTTCCGCGCCATGGTCTCTGCATTGGGTGGAGAGAACGTCCAGTACTTCAGGAAGGCTACATCAGAACGGCTACTGGAGAAGAATGGAATGATCTCTACATCTTTATGAATTATAGTAGCTTAAGTAGCCCTTCCAGACCTTTCTCATTTCCCTCATCTAGGTTTGGTCTTTCCACTCTCTCCCCAGCCGTCCCTCCGATATTCAGTCCGTCCTCATTGAGTGAAGTGTGAATCAACAAAACAGCCAATAAATCTGTATCAAAACTGCCAACAAAACTGACGCCATGCATACTCTGCAAATTAGGCAGATTTTTACCTCAAGAAAAGTAGTGGACTTTCGTCCATATAATAATATACATAAGATTGTGAACGAACCACCAAATGTATATCAATGAATCCTTTCTTCAGAACAGTTGAACAACGAAAAATGCTTAATCACAACGATGTAGAGTAATATACACGTGAAATTTACCTATCCCACATCGCATTGCCAATGATTGTGTATCAACAAATTGATTTGAATAAAATATGATTAATCAATATAATAAATTCATACTCTGAAAATATGTATGCACCCAACAAAAATCTCACTTGTGATCCTATTGGACCTATGTCCAAAGGGCTTAAAACTTACTAACAGAAACGTCTATGGGTTCTGATAAAATATTTATACCGTAGCATGAGGTACCTGCATATGACATGAGATACACAGTGGGTGTGTACCTTACCCACCCCTTCTGCTCGTACCTGCTAGAAAACTATTTACTTCTCTGATTTATTTAAAGGATACCGGGGAGAGAGATATCTGGTCTCTCCGCCCATCGCAGGCCTTGTCCATTAAATATCCATTTGTTAGGGAAGCATTCTGCCAGGTTTAGAGACAGTTTCAGCTGATGGTGCCGACAAGGGAGGTAAATGGTCCCCCCGATCCTACCTACATTTTAAAAATTACAATCTAACACATTGATTCGAGAACCTGAAAGAATATTTGGCCACGAACGTGCATAAGCACATGGTCGCGCCAATACAATAATGACCATCTACATTAGGGTAAAATTGGTAGATGGTTAACCCCTTCATCACACAAAAGCCCTCTAGCCCCACTCTAAAATAATGTCTGCATTCGTCTCTGTGCCTGGGCACACCTGGGTTAAGTAAACTGCTCACTCTGTCATGACCTTGCTGGCCTTGTTTTGATCAAGGACTCGCGAGTTGCTCATTATGAGGAACGAAGCAACCATTTTCATGGATGGTAAGTAGACTCGGATTACTCCAGTGAGGAGGTGTGAGGTTGCATGTGTCAGCACCGATAGCTGACCAACTCTCACCAATATGCGGTTTATGCTGTGATAAATTTCCTCATTTTCTTCGTGGTCATCGCTTTTTCTGCATGTATGCTTATAGGCCAAGCCATACGATTATTCATATGCGACTATAAAAAGTCAGTTAAAAAGGTGGTAACAAGTCAGTCAAAAGTTGGTAAGTAAATATCTGAAATCGGAAAATATCTGAGATAAAATCGTCTTCCATATTATTTTTTTGTGAACGTATTTTTATTCAGGATACACATTACAGTTGCAATCTCACTACAAGAGTATTTGTCATCATGCCCTGTTTTCATTATTAGTAGAGGTACACAATTATTGTAAATGTGATGGTCCAGACTGTAAGTAAAAAAACAGTACCTTCAATAGATAATAACATGATCGGATTACATAGGGAATGATACATGAAATGAGTTGTGATTGAATGAGATGATGGCTAGGTTCTTTTAATAACACAAAACAACCAATAATACATACAATGAACCTTGCAGTTCAGCTAATTTCTGGACAGTGCATAGGTAACGGATCAATTAATACGAAGGCAGATAGTCCACAGTACATATACGATAATGAGCGAGAGACACTATATAAAAGGTATACTATTATTAAAGGATAATTAACCGCCTCGAGATTTTTTTTTAAATTCTTCATTCAGGTAATATTACGGTGGTGTAGTCTCGATCTTTCTACCGTTTTTCGTCCTACCCTGAGCTTTTGTCTAAATACATTAATTACATCTTTAAGTATTAGATATTTAATGTTAACATGCCAATAATAATAGACATATTTGAAAAGATAATGCGATTCTAATGATAGTAAACAGTAGTACATCATATGGTTAATATATTATATTGTTATGTTTATATCACGAGGAGTGGTGAGACCTGAACTGAACTGAACTAGTTACCGGTTGCTAGGGACGCGCTCCCACCGGTCACACTAATGCTGACCCTACAGTGGACAGAGGTGTTTTGTTGTCCGAGATTCTTTTTTTGCCTTCAATATGGGACTGTGTGGTGCATGTGGTTTATCTCATAAACACCCTGGTACAACCACTTGTCGGTTCAAGACTGAAGCGGTTAATAGGTGTTCTGATGAAGGTGATGATGAAGAAAATTGGAGGAATTACCTTGACGGCAAACTTGAGGACGATAATGCTGATATCATGGCGTCTGCCGCTTCTACGGAGCTTCTGTCTGCGCAGGGTAGCACTGCGGAGGTTCTGTCTAAACTCCTCACTATGGCCTCGTTCACACAACAACAGATGTCTTCTGTCGTTACCACTCAAGCAGCGGATAAAGTCACTATGGCTTGTTTGTTGGATAGGATTTCCACATTGGAACGTACATCGTCTCCTAGGCCTAGATCTCCATGTCTCGCTGCTGCCTTGGGTCAGCCAACATCCATCGCTAACCCGGCGATGCCAGTGTCAACTACTGCCCTGCCTGGGCTTTCTACAGTCGGTCAGCCGTCCATCGTCAATCCGGTGTCACAGGTGTCAACCACCGCCACGCCGAGCCTTTCAACAGTCAGTCTCTCCTCGGCTCCGACCACTGTCAACACAACTGCAACTACGACTAATGCCGGTGCTCTTGCAGCCGGATTATCTGCATTTTCTTCGGTTATTAATCCGATGATTCCTACGTCTACAGTTGCTGCTGGCTCGGATCCTTCGGTGGCTGCTATGCTAGCCATGGCCACCTCCATGAGTCAGCTGTCCGTCAGCATCGACCCGTCTGTGACAAGACAGCAAGGTATTCCACTTAGACCCGAATATCAGTATCTTGTGCTTATCAAAGGTTTGCCCCTGAAATCAGCTGATCCTGCTAAGATGTCTTTGCAGGAGTATATCTATGGTATGTCGTTGGTGTTAGAGCATCTAGTCAACTCAGGCGGGGATTGGCGGAGTTACCTGGGTCACTTTCAAAATGTCTTAAACTTGTCCATTGGCAAATCGTACATCAACTCAGCTTACACAAGTTATGACAGGGAAGTTATCGATTGCTATCTCAGGAATCCTTCGGCCGGATTCGCTCCCCGAAGTGCCTTGTCCATTGCTACTCATTTCACGTCTGCAAGTGAGACGAAGTCTAGAAATGTGAACAAGCCCAAGTCGGCCTCTACCGTGAAAAGGAATTCGGACGGCAAATTAGTTGTTCCATTGGACTGGCCGGATGATGTGTGCTACAAGTTCAATTATGGTTATTGCAACGGCCCTTGCACTAGATCTCATGTTTGTGGTTCTTGTAAAGTTAAAGGCCATAAAGTGGGGTTTTGCAGGAAAACAGAGGCTGCAGACAAGCAATAGATGCATACGTCACTTCCGGCTATTTCCAAGATGGAGATCCTCGACCCGTTTTACTGCCTCTCGACAACGGTGATTCTTCTATTTCTACTAATTCAGTGGATCCTCAGATGCATTCTTCTACTGTGCCTCTTGCCATTGATACTACCGATACGTGTCCAAGTTATGAGATTTCTGCTGCCTCCACTTTATGCGTGGAGTCTGTGGTTTCTACTCCGCCGACTGATGCAGTCGCTCAGGGCTACTTCTATTTACCTATGCTTGTGCGGGCCTCTTCTAGACATAAGATCGGCTCGGCTTATTCTCAGATGAATTTAGCCGGCTGGTTACATGAGCTTCAGTTTGAGGGGGACAAGTCTCTTAGTGCCTTCTTGTTTGAAGGTATTAGTAAGGGGTTTCGCATTGTTGATCCGGGTGCGAATGTTCCCTTCTATACGTGTGACAATTACGCTTCAGCCACTTTGGGACCTGCCTTTGCCTTTATCAGTGATTTGATCTTACAGGAGTTGAGTGAGGATAAATTCATTTTTACTTCCTTCAATTCTCCGAGATGTATCCACTCTATAGGTGCTGTTCCTAAAGCTGGCGGGAAGTTTCGTCCCATCACAGACTGTAGCAGACCGGACTCATACTCTATTAATAACTTCATGCAGCAAACAGCTCAGCCCTTCTCTTACAACCACGTGGATTTAGTATCATCTGTTCTTTCAAAGGATGACTTCATGTGTTGTGTAGATATTAAAGCGGATTATCGCTCTATTTCTGTTCACCCGGACGACTGGAAATATCAAGGCCTTAGGTGGGTCATAGACGGGGTACCTCGCACCCTGCTGGATACACGCCTTTGTTTTGGCCTCAAGTGTGCCCCGTTTCTGTTTACGCTCATTAGTAATTTCGTCGTAAGCTGCATGCGGAGGAGAGGCTATCCCAATGTGATAAACTACTTGGATGATTTCTTTTGTTGGGGCAACTCATTCAAATCGTGCCAGGAGACCCAGACTCAACTGGTCTCTCTCCTTGGTCAATTAGGATTTGAGGTGTCATGGCAAAAGTGCTCTTCACCCGCTAACTCATGTCGATATTTGGGTGTTATTTTTGACACTCTTCAAATGACTATGTCCCTTCCCAGTGATAAAGTTGTATGCCTTCATCAGGAGTTAGCTTTCTTCGAGAACCGTTCTAGAGCTACATTGCATCAGCTACAGCGTCTTTGTGGCATCCTCTCTCATACCTCCAAACTGATTAAGGGAGGTAGAACTTTCTCTAGGCGGATCATGGATTTACTTAAGCTGTCCAAGCCTGATTGTCGCCGCATCAAGCTTTCAGATGAGTTCAGATCGGACGTCATGTGGTGGATTAGCTTTGCAGAATTTTTCAACGGCAACGCTTGCATGATCCGCCATCACTACCGAGATTTCTACTCACTTCAATCTGATGCCTCGTTACAAGGGTTTGGATTCACCTGGTCGGAAGATTGGGTGGCTGGGAGTTTTTCTGCTAGCTCTCCTCCCATTCAAGTTATGCAAACCGACCCTTTACACCAACATTGGGTTGATTTACTTCCCCCATCAATGAATATCAATTATCTGGAGCTCATACCCATCTGGCTTGCCTGCCTTAGGTACGGGCCAGAGTGGTCGGGTTTTAAGATAACTTGCCTGTCAGATAATAGACAAGTAGTCTCAATGATTCGCACTGGCCGCAGCTCCAACATGCTCTGTATGGATCTCTTGCGTGACATGTTTTGGTGTTCAGCCCTCTGTAATTTTCACCTAGTTGCATCTCACATTTCTGGGGTGTCGAACGTCATTCCAGATGTGTTGTCTAGACTACACTCATACCCCTCGTTTTCATTGTCTGATGCTAAGTTGTGTTGTTCCAGATGTATTCCTACTGGACCTAGACTTGGAAGTGAAATCATACATCACAGGGGCGTGGTCTCGAAACACTAGCGCTGCTAGGAAATCCCAATGGAATCGTTTCTTCAGGTTCTGCAAGTTCATTGATGTCGCGCCATTGCCTGCTTCAGTGGAAACCATTGCTCGGTTTCTGACTTGCTTGGCCAGAGACTGCAAATACTCTACTATTGAGAACTACTTCTCCTCGGTGATTGTTCTTCACAAGTGCCATGGCTACCCGTCTGATTACCGCTCTTCCTTCTACTTGAGAATGGTCATGCAAGGCATCAAGAGGTCCTTGGGAACTTTGGTTAAACAAGCCTGCCCTATCACCATTGATCAGTTTAGGCTAATGTATCTCCACGTGGATATTTCATGCTCTCATGACAGAGCTATGTGGGCGGTTATCATGTTTGCCTTCAGATCTCTTCTTCGCAAGTCGAATATTACGCCTGATTCTGTATCATTCACCTCACCTCATGTCTTGACAAGGTCAGATCTTAGCTTCTCTGACTGGGGAGTTACAGTTTCTGTTTCCTCGTCGAAGACTCGTCAAGTATGGTGGTCGCCCCTTGTTGATCCCCATTAAGCGGATTCCATCATCTCCGATGTGTGTTGTGTCCCTCATGGAATGGAATATTCATCAGTTTCCTTCTTCATCATCTCCTGTATTTATGACCAGCCGTTATGGTATCATACGTCCGGTGCTTTACGCTGAGGTTTCTTCATACTTGAAGAGACTCGTCTCTGCTATTGGACTGTGCCCTTCCGACTACTCGTTTCACTCCCTTCGGCGCTCAGGTGCTTCGTTTCTACATGACTTAGGGTTTTCCCTCACAGATATCAAGATGATCGGGGACTGGCGGTCACTTGTGGCCTTGGAATACTTGGCTATTCCCCCCGATAGGAGAGTGAGCTTAGAAGCCGTCGCTGCTTCGAAGCTATCTTAATTATTTTTTTTCCCTCTCACTACTACTTATACTTGGCTCATTGGCGGACTGACATCAAAGTTCGAGCCGAATAAAATATACAAGATCTACTTCCTGTGTTCCTGTCTCTGATTGATATAAGTATTTTTATATTTTAAGTTTGATATTTGTATTTTTGAAAAAAACTTTTTGCAATGTTTCTGGCCGGGCATTTAGTTACTAGTAGCTAAATATACGCTATAAAATGACCTTAAAAATGCATAGATCTATTTAATATACTGCTGTTTCGAAATTTGATAAATGTATTGGCGGTACAAACAGCGTTAAGCATCCCAAAAATGAAAACACATCCATAATAATTTCTTTTGAATAAATCAATTGGAAAAATATATATTTTTTGCGACTTATGACTCATTTTACTATAACACATCACATGTAGTAAGGATTTAGGCAAATCTGTGTCATGTAAACTTAGAGTATAAGATATCTTTCAATACGAGAGACCTGCTCACAGCTCTAGAGCTACTGCTACCATGCGAGTGGCGACACTAAAAACTTAAGGGCTGGTTCCATTGGTACGGATACGGATACGGATACGGATACGGATACGGATACGGATACGGCAAAATTCGCTCACATTAAAATATACAGTCATGTTTCCATGTGTGTGGATCCGTACACGTCAACAGGTACGGATACGGATACGGTAAAACCGATCGCTCCATGTAGCGATCGGGACGTTTCCGTACTCCATTCGTATGGTTTCCCTCTTTGAAGTCATTACATTCGAGACTAGACTAGGCGACCCAATGCGGACCGTAGGGCCGGAGGACCAACCCATAACAACAAATGACGGGTCCCCTTTCTTCCACCTAGTGCTCTTTACTGGTATGGGGAAAAGAATGAGATTCAACTAACTTGGTAATTCCTCCTGTGGACCTCCCTAGTAACTTTGTGCAGGCACTCACAACAACCTAAAGAAGCTTTGAGTTTAGATGCATTATTGTGTAAATTGTCTGATGTCTGTACAATAACCTCGTTATTATTTCGTTATTAATTTTGTCAGACTCACTCTACACAGAACCAACTTTCCAATGAATCAAGCTTTGACAGCGCATAGCTGTGACGTTCTCACGGCTATGCGCGAAAGGCACCTCAGGAACAACCTGAATGTAAATCTGAGTGCTCAAACTTTTATGACTCTGCAAGCTAACACTGCAAGCTAACTCTGCAAGCTAACTCTGCAAGCTAACTTATACCTTACATTAGCAATAGTTTTTCTCCATCTCCCTGAATCCCTTTTTAAAGTTTAACGATTATTATTTCGTTATTTGGCTGCAACTTTTCTTCTAGTTGGAATATTTTCACAAATTAAAAAGCATTATGACCCCTATGTCGAGACCTATGAAGTACACAATAATTAAAAACATTATGTGCATATTTCTTTTTATTCATTTCGAATTTATGTAGAAATATGTACACTCTTCTGTGTCCTTATCAGCTAGTTCCCATCACAGACTACACAAAGCTGTCCTGACTACAATATTTATTATTAACTTTCCCAATTTTGTCTATATTATCAGTAATATGTGTAGTTTATGTGCGAAACATAATAAATCAATAGAAGCAATTTTAAAAAATTTTCAGCCAAATGTTGACGAATTGGTGGAATTGCTCATATATATTACTTGATATATGTTCATATAAATTACCAGGGAAGGGTTGCAGTGCTGGCGCTCCCCTCAGTTTGTTTCACTAACTAACCCCTCTCTCATGTGATTGTGGTCACTTCACTTCACCAACTCACGGGTCACACATTGGTTTTTGTTGGTCCCAACTGGGAAAAAAAACCTTTATTAAACTAAAGGGTGGTCTTCATGGCAGCCGGCTATCATGCCACTCCGTTGTTTGTGTTCTGTTTCCCACGCATTATGGTGAGGGGTAGGGGGGGGGGGGTGGGGGGGGGGGGGGGGGATGGGACAGATAAGCCACAGCTATATGAAAAATGACAGCCTAGGAAGCATAGAAGTTAGAACAAACATCTCACTGGTGCCTGTACGCTTCTCTAGATGTATGGGTTCACTCCAAAATAGGTTACCGTATCCGCATGACGGATTCGTATCCGTACTAAGATTCGTATCCGTACCAATGGAACCAGCCCTTACTACTCAAGTCAGCTTCGAAATTGAAATTTCTGTCATTTCTAGCAGGCTTACCGAACATGTGTGCAGTCTTTCATTGGTGATTAACACCGACATAAATACTTGGAAATATGTGCGTGACATTACTTTCATTACCGCTTTCCGAATCTCCCCCGAGAATAAAATTGCCATTGCAAATAATATTATATAATTATAACCAATCAGCACATTAATTCCTATGTTGAAGTTATATATGTGAATATATATGAATATTTATATATGAATTCATATCTTTTTATTATCATTTTACTAGTTACGGTCCATTTTATGACCGATCATATTAAATTGGATACCAGCCTCGCGGTTCAATGTATGTGAACATAAATAGGCCATAAACATAATAACACATATTCGGTTTGATATCCTTTGTGTATGGTCCGTAAGATAAAACACATTGTGGCGAGCCAATGAAAGACTTTCCGGAAATCGATGTGATCGTTATAGATGGAGGCCTTCAGAAGAGAATCGAATTCATTCTTTTTTTCAACTTTATTAATTTATATATTTTTCGAAAAAGGCATCGGCCGGTATTTTCTTTTTAGATAAAACAATTTCAAATTATCAATTAGGCTAGATAATGACCGAGGGGAAAAGCGAAAAGCGCAGAATGGTTTCCTTATCTACATCGGACATTCTCTTCCCAACAAATAATTATTAAAAAGAACCTCTTGAAGTAGGCCTAGAATGTCTTACGGGATGGATTGCTAGTTTATGAGGGTGCTTGTGGGAATGGATACTAGCTGCCTATTGCACATTCCTTAACACATCAACACCTCCGGCTATATCCGATGTCTCCTCCACCTTCGCCCAGTTGACACCTTATGATTGGAAACATGGATACTCTGATGAAAGCCCATCCATAACAATGTCATCTTTCTCATTTTTCTTCTGTAACCTGAACGCCATTTGTCAACATGTTCGCCAGACCATGTTTGACCTTGCAGTTCGCCTCCTTTCCATCAGGGTAAACCTATCCAGGTAATGAGACTCAGAGCGGGTGAGAATGGCCGCGCTCTGAGTTTGTGGCGTCACTTGTGGCGTCACGTCCGCTGCCACAGCGTCCTGGATTTCTTGAGTTGCGCAGAATTTATTGCAATTGTTTCAACGATCCTATAGCTACAGCGAGCATTGATGTCATGCGGCACCTGTCCTTGGATCAGAAAACATGGGCATTGTACTGACGGCGTTTTGAATTTCTAATTCTATCTGTTAAATTTTCTGAGCATGTCTTGCCTGTTCTGTCCTTCTGAATTCTACTCATTGTATGCTATTGTCACAGGCATGTGAGTATAAAGGCAAAACATAATTACTAAACATAGCCTAATGGATTTAATCAGCATATCAAAGCAAATAAAATAGGGGCATTTTAAAGAGAAAAACTAAAAAACAAAAAAAGGAGAAGTTTGAGAAGCACGAAGGAAACAAAGAAGCAGAGAGGGAAAAGGACGAGACTTATTAGTTGGTGGTCGGGCCCGAGGCGGTATCATAAGCCTGAGACAGCATGGCGGCATTCGAGAAGCCAGGAGCAAGTTAGGGGTCAGTTGGGGCCTTATGATGTACATGATGTCCCCGCCCTGGAGGACCCGATACCCCAAGGTCAAGGTGATCAAACCCTGGAGTGACAGGCCGCCATATGGTGGAGAGTATTATATATACAGGAGGAGGGCAATATCACTGGAGACATATGGGGAGTCCGATAGCGGATTGCTTAAAGGGTATTGTAGGAGAGGGTGTTGGATGGTGGGTGGCTAATGAACAGGGGTCTGATTCCTCTCATTAGGAAGGACGTGTGACAAAACATTTTTAGAATAAACTATCTATTTGTAAAAATGGTACTACATTCATCAATGAACATCTTTCATAGAAAATTGGCAACCATTTTTCATGAATTTCAGTAACGTTATGAACTTATCATCCATCTTGACTATTGAAGATAATTTACATGAAAGAAAACTCGGTGGTTTAGATGCAAAACAACATTGAAGGGAAAACTAAAACTAGTTTCCTATTTATTTCCAAGTTCCCCTCCATTCCCTCGACGTACTCCGCTTTATATGTATAACTTTTGGAAACCGAGGGATACGGTACATTCCCGACTTTCTCCGAACGTGCGCAGAGGTTGTCGCACAGGAACCGCAGCATTGCCTAGCCCGGAAACTTTATGCCCAGTGACCCCTAGCGTCGGTTCCACACTGGAGATCGTGTCCTCTGTGGCGCCCCCTGGAATGTTCCCTCTGCACTGCTTAGTTTGGGAAGTATCCACTAGAGAGCGGCCGCAGAGTTTTACATCGCCTCCTAATGATGACGAATTAGAAACTATGATTCCCTCTCCGTCGGAGCATAATAGATTCCAGTTGCCTGACACTTCCAATTGACTTCCTCAGCTTTCCGCTAGTCGGCGCTCCATGTCCTGCAGAGGCTTACGGATAATCAAGTGTCACGTGTAAGGAGTTGGACGGGCTTCTTGCTGTGATGAAATGATAAAATAAACTGGCCTCACAGATACTGGGATTTTTCAATGAAACAAACCGGCTATGTTTCTACTAGGGTCAGGAGTAAACAAGGTTCCCAGCCACTTCAGAGTTCTAAGGGGGAAAGTGATGTTTGTAGGCGGGTGCAGTGGTAATCAGCATAGCCTATTTGATCTTGGAAACCAATTAAGTTTATACCTTTTTTCTATTTTTAAACAGGATGGTGATAACATGTTTAGAGGGTGACAGATGGAGCATTCTGGGTGTACAAAGACATAGTTCTTGCTCTTCTTTTCTGGAAACCGTTATACTATAATGGCAATCAAGTATAGAAAGAAGTCTATTTATAAAATAAACAAATTTCGATAATGGCCGGTCGGTGGGAATGTGAAATTCTGGTTGAGATCAAGCTGTTGTTATGAGAATATCTGTTCTTACAATAGGTTACTATTATATTATGAATATTCATTTCATATTTTTTTTGGGCTTATTATTATACACAAATTATATTAGCATTTAGCATATATCATACATGGATAGCTATAGTAGTCCTAATCTAAAGAAGAGCACCCTGTGGATATTGATCGACTCATTTAATTTGTTTATAATACGCGGGAGAAATTACCAGTTTAAAACCTATCTGTTGAATGCACATCGCCCGTTTACGATTAGAAACACCAGCACACGTGGACCCTGCCTCCAACACGATCTTAAGTTAAAAGTTAAATAGGCATATCGGATTAAACGCTCATGGTTTCACCCTGAAGATACTCAAGAAAGCAGACGCAGACTAGCAGCTTCCGAAGTAGAGGTGGAACACTAGCAAACTATCAAAAACATAAGACTGGCCTCAGGGTAACTTTTAAAATCTGGAGGGAATCAGATTTAGGTGTGGGGGAGGCGGAGGTAGGGCGGGTGAATGGAGAAGGAAGCCTTTAGCTCTCTCTGTGAGTGTGTCTTTGACAAGCATGTCAGATATTTAATCAGTGTAATTTGGTCAGGCGCGGGAAACCTATTGCCATTAGTTTGATAGTGTGAAATTCTTATTAAAAGAATTACCCCTTAATTCTCTCCAATGGACGCGAAAGTGATGACAAGACTAGGTTAATGTCGACAGTTTGTACTAAGAGGGGTCTCTCAACGCTGTCCCACGTCCGGCGGGTCGCCACGTAACGCTCCCATGGCGTTTTCCTTGCGTTGCAGTTGTGCGAACACATAACCGTCTTTATTATACAGCAGCGATTGGTTAATGAATAGTTTTGCTGATACAAAGACAGGCAGGCTAAACGAAGCGATGTGCCCGCGGTTGCCATTGACGACCGGCGAAGATTGAGCCTCCCAAGGTCTTGACCTTGAGGAATGGTTTTAATATTGAACGTCACCGCCGAGACGTATCGCCGCCCCATCTGTCGGCGCCGCCACGTACTAAGCTTTCCGTCTTCATCTGGAGGTTCACGTCAGATATCGCTTCTTTCTCTCGTCCAGCCGAACGCGCAGCATATGATACATACAGAAGAAAACTTCGAGAAGATCCTCTTGCTAAACCTTGTCCTCATGTATTCTGAAAAAATAACTTTATACCAATTGCAAGGAATAGCCTACGGTTCTAAAAGTAAAACAATTGGCATTATTATATGTACATGTCCAGAATTAATCATCTGAACTCCAAGAACAATAATTTCCCCTGAATGTTTCTTTATTGCACATATCAGATAATTCTCACCTGGAGGTGATACTATTATCACCGAGGGATCGACCAAGTGATGTCTAAATCCTGGAACAATTTACCATCGATGCCAAACTTTCTCATGACTATCGACTATAGGCCTATCTTATAGGTATAATTGATATTATTTCTTTCAACTGAAAGGATTCATTATTACATTCGTGAACACCACCTTTCCTCCAGAGTTCCATGAAAACTAATTCTTGTCGGGGATATGGGCAGAAGTTGAAAGTCAACCTTTGACTTTAATATGTGGGCATATGTTTGTTTCCCCCTGCATACATGTGCAAGACAGGTTCTCCGGTCCTTTGATATAGACTAGGGTATTTGTGCTACGGGAACTTATAATAAATAACAGGGTTACAGTGTTCCTATTGCTCTAAATAATATATCAATATATTATTATCATTGTTATTGTTATTATTGATGAATTAACTGAATCTGAATCTTAGCAAAACCGTGACATGTGTAGTGACACAAATTTACAAATAATTCTCCTTTCCTGAAGTAGTGTCTTAGATAATTTGTAAATCAAAAGATAATTCTCGAAGTTTACAGTTCTATGGATTATCGAACGCCCCGTATTAGACCCCCTAAGTCTCCTGAGACAATGTGTGAGGTATCGATAAAGGAAGTACTGATTAATTAATAAATAATGGATGAGAGAGACGAAATGCATATTCCTTCCTAGTATACAATTAGGGGCTCATGACATAGCAAGGCTGACAGCTAGTAACTGGCACGCAGTGCTATACCATGGATCTGTATTTCTTATAATCAAGATACAAATATTTTGTTCAAGCATTAATCCTGCCAACGAGATTATATTTAAATATAATCTCGTTGATCCTGCTGACAGGAGAAAGATCAGTGGCGATGAGGCAGTCTCACCGGGAATGACCCAATAGTAATCCGTCAGCAGCTGGCCAGGAGTACCGGTGTAACTCATGCCATCGGGACATCCCTTATTTCCGCCATTCTTCATAAAGAAAATATTCGAAAATATACACACTTGAAATGATTTTGTAGATATTGTTGTAACGTTCCTATAGTACTTCCATACAGATGGGTACATCTCGATGTTTTCATATGTATTTCGCTATGTATCCTACTTGATGTAAGACTGGGACGGGCGAAAAAATCCGTAAGGGGACCTGCGAACCCCAGTATAAATAAAATCTTTAAAAAAATAAAAAATGAATGTAGAACCTGGCTATGGGCTTGTGTACTGGAGCAGACGCGCTCAAAATAAACAGTTTGAAAATAATCAATGAGACTAACATTTCATTTTAGTCTCGTTGATATATAAACCCTAGTAGACAGTAGCATTCGGATTTGCCCACCAGTGGCATAGCGGGTGGACCATAGGTGGTTTCCACCCGCTATCAACGGAATTCTTGCACAGAGGATAGCAGGAGGCCCACTGGTGGCAGCCCATAGGTGGCAAACGGGTGGTCCACCGGCAGGTAGCGGGTGGTTCACTGGTGGCATACCACCCACAGATAGCAAGGGGGCCATCTTCGGCAAGCCACTATCTGCCATAGGGGGATAGAACCCTAAACTAGGGTGGATCGTGGGTGGCTTGTGGACCCTGGGGAATTAATGGGGGTGGCTTGTGGACCCTGGGGAATTAATTGGGGTGGCTTAATTGGGGACCCTGGGGAATTAATGGGGGTGGCTTGTGGTCGGGTTGCCGTATTCTTTTAAGGGGTGGTTTATGGTTGGCATGCCATTCGTTTTTTAGTCGTTTTTTTAATCCACTTGCTTAGATAATTAATTGTATGATGAAATTAATTTTATGATGAAATAATGATAATTCCGTGTTCTGAATACAGCAATAATGATAAATACAAAGTAATTCTAGGTTCTGGTAGAGAAAAAACACCACTCATATAATTTATTTTAATCACATTTTATTTAACATAAACATAATCATCACTTTCTCGTCCTATTCTAATGAAAATGAATTAAGGTTTTTCTTTCATAATTCAGCCCATAATTGGAATTTCTTTTTGATTCACGTAGTGGTTTATTTCTCTCGGGAGGGCGCGTCCAATAGGTTAGTTTTTAAAGACAGTGGAAGAAAATTAAAATTTTCGATTCTCGTTGCTACATAATGTTGTAAAGTTGCACTGTATATACAGAAACGGACAAAAGGTGGAAATACAGACATTCCAATCACTCTCTTCAAAGTTGACGAAATATTAATAATATCTTTGAACACTCAATTCAGACAGTCAACAACCCACACAACAAAACTTATCCACTGAATAATTCACATGTATATTTATATATATGTACATATTTAACAATTTTAATTGAATATTCAGGCGACTTGGGTGGCTCCTGCTTGTCCTTTCTT
Source organism: Sthenelais limicola (assembly GCA_942159475.1). Taxonomy (NCBI): domain Eukaryota; kingdom Metazoa; phylum Annelida; class Polychaeta; order Phyllodocida; family Sigalionidae; genus Sthenelais; species Sthenelais limicola. The sequence continues at coordinate 76,777,208 of OW804096.1, read as the reverse complement.
CTTTTTTCTGTCTGCTCGACCCCCATTTCTATCCTTCGCATTTTAAAACCATTTCTGGATAGCTTCCTTCATTTTTGAATTGGTGACCGTCTTATCCATGGCTCTCACACCACCTAGAAGTAAATTGCACAGGTTTGCATTAGAAGGGGTAGTAATATGTGGGCGATTCTCATGAAACGTCGACAAGGGCTCTATTTACATGTGGAAACAAAATATCAGTCTAAGCGTTCTGTCTCTATTAATAGATACAATAGTTGTGTCACCGTACAACTTCAGGAAAGTCAGATAGATATCTTGGGATATTTGAAATTTTGTAAAAATCTCAAATTGCTGCCGAGGTATAAGCATAGATATTCACTGCATTCAGGTACAATAATATTATTTCGCCAAAATGTGGACTATTATAGCCTTATAAAGTGTAAATTCCACCCCATAGTACATTCAGTTTCATTTCTCTATTAGTTCTCTCTCCTACAATTCCCTATAATTCGCATCCAATGCCTGGAATAAAACGTGATGCGGAATGATACATTGCCTTCACCAAATGAAAAAAATGAATAAATAATAGGGTTCTCATCGCATTGTCATTATATTTGCTGATTGTGACCACCTATGACCACTCTTTACGTAAGCCTTTAAATGGGTATAATATGGGTATTTATCCCTACAATTTGTATCATCCAGGTAAGAAAAGGAATATTATATTATAATACTGAATTCATTGCAGAGATTACAGGAAAATTGGGTGATTATGATATCTATGTATCATTCCATAAAATATATGATTTTTTCTCAGTTTACGTTGGTTAATATGATAATGAATATAATAATAACTATACTTCATTATATCGCAAATTCCTATATTTTCTTCTAAATGGACAACAAATATATTCAGAGATAGATGATGTTCGCTTTATGCATGGCTTCAACAAATATGCATTTTCAACACTTACCAAAAACAAGTTCTTGGAGCTTGCTCTCCAAGAATTGTCTTTTGGGTCCATTCCCTGCACCTGTCCAGGAATATTGCAAGCTGACATCATGGCCCAGTAATGCCCTCATGACGTTTTTAGTCATGCTATGAATGTTCTCCCCACCAACCATGGATAACTTGTTGACCTGCAAAAAAAGCAAAATAATGGAATAATGGTAACAAATGTATGTATACCAGGTATAAGAAATTATAACTTTAATTAGATTCCATAGTTTGGAACAAAAAATCTATATCAAATAGATTTGTATCAATTATTGTCATGGACAAACTCATATATGATAAAATGAAGAAAAAACATAACAACAGTTAATAACATATATATACCTGTAAATATAATATTTAAATTCTAATATATAATTAAATCGAATTTGTGAAAGCATAACCAAAATCTTTTTCTATTTTTAATATAAGTATATTCTGCTTACCAGTTTTCGTTTTATTGCTGGGTTGCCAATCTTCTCCTCCAGATTATCCACCTCCTCCAGGGTCTGGATTGGCAGATTTAGATCTTCGGGGAGGTTTCCTTCATCTGTGATGATCGGGGCGCCCTGCAGAAGAGTTAAGATCGTCGTCAGCTTTTGGTTCATGGAGAACCGCTGACGTTCGGCCTCCTGTTGCTCGATCTTAATATCTTCTAGAAGACCGTAGATCTTAACAACATCTGCTCCTTTGGAAAAATAAAATGTTGACAATTGCTAAAACACACACTCATATATATTGAATCTGAAAATACATTTGAAGAAAAGTAAAGAAAAGTAAATAAAAGCAATGATTATTTCATTATTGCAGATAATTTTCTCTGCAGCAAATTCGAACATACAGACAATAAAAAGGTTCTGTGAAAGGTGCCAATGTTCTGAATGAAAATATATTGCTATGCAAGAAACTAGAATCCATGGAAACCTACTAGTTATTGGTGCCTCCAAGCTCCGTTCACCAAGCTGTCTTGGGGCTGTACTGGTGGTCCGTTTGGGAGTTTGGTCTATTATAATAAAATAAATAGAACAAATTATATTCAGTAATACAGTTGCATGCGGAAAGTTGTTGCTATCCCAATATACTTAATAAAATTCATTTTATATAATATGAAATTATGGTTGCAAAGATTATGTTATTGTATACCAAACGTCTTGTAAGGTTCAATACTATAAGGGTATAGATGCTTAAAGTGTCAATTCAGTCTCTTATCATCATAGCCACTCAAGCGTCTGGATGGTGTATTATTGGAAATATCTAAAAGCTGTGATGAGAATGAACCTGCAGTAAAGAGATTTGACATTTTCAAAAATGCATATATATATGTAATGTATTTTAACTTTTATAGTAAGCATGACCATATCCTCACTCAAAATTACATAAATATCAACACACTATGACTATATAATTCTGTGATGAAACCTTTCTATGATTGTCAGTGAATTTAAAAGTGTAAATGAGACAGGGATAGGGGTATGCATCAGTGAATTTTATCATATTTATATCCTATCATTGGCAAGTTTTAATAAATTGTTTACTATGAAATTCTTACCCTGGTTAATCTGAAGCTGCATTTCATCTCTTGCACCTTGTTGATGGGTAATTGTTTGCGGATTCTGATGGCTTTCAGCACAAGCTCCTGAAATAAAAGTTTGTATTTGATATTGATCGTTTCCCCTAGGTAATATTCTTGTCAACTATAAACCACACTATTTAAGATTATTTTGAATGGATTATAAATCTTTACTTCCTTCATAACACGGCACGACTTCGACTGACAATTGCTGCTTTTATATTACTTTGGGGATAACTAGTCAGAGGCAACCTTACCAGTGTTATTGATGAAAGGCATTGGTGATGGGGGATAGGGAGGGGCGGCGAACTGCTTCCTCTTCTTGGTGCTTGGATTCTGGTGGTCATCGTCACTGCCATCATCTTCGTGGAATCTCTGATGCTTCCTAGAAAGAATTAGCAAAATTTATGGCGGATGTGTTTTGGAGTATGGCATCATTTGATGATTTTCGGAGATGAGAAAGCAATATATGTTTTTTCGATAAGGAAACGTGCTGTAAATAATTCTGTTTGTTGACTTTCAGTTGAAATTAGTACTAGTATTGTCTGATGGCAGGTGTTCCTCAAAGCATACAATAGTATTTATTTTAGAAATTTAATTAATATAAATACCTCATCGCTCTCTTTCTTGGATCTTCGTTTTCTTGCTCTACTTCAGATCCAATATCTGACTTGGTTTCAGCCTCTATCTCCTTCTGTTTTGCATAGTTGTAGTTTGACGTACTATACATAATCCAGATGGGATATTCATCCCATTCCCTTAGTGTCTCACAGCATCTTATCATTTCATCAAACACAGCCTGTGATTCAACTTCACGGGGCCATTTACACAGGTTCTGTCGCCCTGTATAGACTATCCATGATGAAGGGACCACGGCTACTTTCTTCTCTTTAAAAAAGTTGACCACGGTATAGGTCATCCTGTAATTAAAAAATATATCATCATATATTATATAGCTCAATAAACCATTATTATATCTCATACAAATATTAGAACTACACATGTGTAATATCTAGGGAAGCAAGTTGATACATATTAGAAAACTGGTCTCAATCACTTTGAATTGTAAATACCAGTAATAAAAAAAACAAAAAACATATCAGTCATCCTTAACAACATTGCATATAAATCTTACCATTTTCTTACCATTAGCCATAATTTAATGTAAGAGCGGTAAAACAATACTGGCCCCAGATACTGGCAGGAGCACATTTTTTGATTTTATTGCAGAGGCCTTGATGACAGTCCAGTTTCCACATAGATTAGAGACAGTATGAATGTCTAAATTTGATGATGCATTTGGATATGTGAAGGCATCCTTTTTTTGCATGAAGATGTCACAAACCAAATAGATGCCATCGTCTGAGGGCTTATGTAGGATATTCTTGACAATGTGTACCTCATTGCCAGCCGATATGCAATTGTCTCCAGCTGTCAATTTGATACAGTGTTTTTTTAGTTGCATCTCTCTGTACTGGGTATAAACACCAGCACCACTGGGAAGAGGTCCACTAAAGTGTGGCCTCTTTAATCTGTTTTTTTCCTCCTCTTTTTGTGTTGGAACATCTTCAGAAATTCGGGAAACAACCTGTTCCAGCGGTCTGTTAGCACTCCTCACCATTTTCTTCAACTTGCCCAGATAGTTCTCAAATGGAAAAGCTGATATTGTGTCTAATGGGCCATAGCGCTTTGCATGCTCTGGTAGATGGATAAGGCCATGTACATTATAGACAAACCATTCCTTGCCATACAATTGCCCAAAGTGCTGAACAAACATAACAAGTAATTTGTGAGCATAGTCAGCATGATCAGTGACAAAAGATGGGCTCAAAAGAATTCGCATAGCAACAGAGAGTAGCAGGAAATTCTCAAAGAATTCCTTCGGTACAACACCCTTCAGACCCTGGATACCAGTATAGTTTAGAAATTGACGGTATTCAGTTGCTTTCCAGAAAGCTAACTCCTTTATTGATCTTGGCTTTCTGGCAAATTCTGATGGAACAATATTTCGCCAATTACTTAACCTTCCAGAAATTTCGTTTATAGTTGCATCAGGAAGTCGGGTTTGAAGAGGGCCTTTAATCCACATACCAATTAGACGTTTTACCACCCCTAAGCATACAAGATGCATGTAATCCATTGGAAATTGCGCTATCAAGTCAATTCTCAATTCTGTGAAAATGGAAGGTGAAGATACCAAATGATGATCTTCATCGGTCATCCTCCTGAAGTTATCATCTGGTCGCCTTGTGGCATCGATCTCAGGGTATGTCACTTTATTTCCACAGTAAACGCCATATTGATTGCATTGATCACATCCAGCATAACCTCCGTGGCCTTTTGTACATTTAACAAAGGCCCTAGCTGGAGAATCACAAATGACAGCAGATATTTTGAATGGTAATGTTGAGCCTTCATATTCAACCCCTTCAATTTCTAGCTTTTTCACCTCATCAACAAATGCTTGTAGATACTCACGGGAAGAGGATGGTTTAGATTGCCCGTAGTATAGACCAGCTACGAATGGCTCTTTTTGATCAAAATTGTCTAACATTACCAGTATAATATTGGCCAGAACTGTCCCTTGCTGCTTTTAAAAAGTGGTAGACCGTCAATATTAACTTGAACAGCAATTTCAGTTGGAACATTTTCAAATGATCTCAAGTAGAACTCTCGTTCAATCATCAATATTAAATTTTCTTTGAACTCTTTAACCCTGAAACAATTGTAAATTCCGATTCCAAGTGTTATCCCACCCTTTCATGCATAATTGGAAATTTGGAACCCTGGTACTTCTGAGTGATGCACGCGATCTTTTCAGCATTTATTCTAGAGTATTGTAGACAATTGTAATCCCAAAATGTAGACAATTGTCAGCCCAAAATAAATAACACATACACTAACCCTTAAATTCATAAAAAAAACACCCAGGTATGTTGAAAGGTGCTGAGGTGGCCCTTTGGTGCGCATTATGTCGGAAATATCATTTATTCAATTGGTGCTACGTTGATACACGCTACTATATGACAATAGGTTCGTCCGAAAAATTTACATGTGTTTCAGGGTCATATTGTTATTATATCCATATCTTGGGTTACGTTTTGCATCGTTCGGTCTTGTACTGCGTGCACTTTTCAGACCTATCGCATGGATATATTTAAGTTCGGCCAATAGTCTTCAGCTCTATACCTTATTTTTAGTTCGTAGGCTGTCTCTGATTTATTTCCTTTAGTGGACTTTTACCTCGCGTAAGGGCAAACATATCAATCCTCTGCGAGCCAGCCATTGTGTATATTTCATAAAAGCTTTTCTCTGCGTTACATGTCGCAACGTGAAAACATTTATACAATCCACGCGACAATGTAATGTGAGAGATCGGGACAGAAAGAAAGGTCAATGTGCTCAATGTTATTTGATCAACGATGCAAAGATATAATGCTTGCCAATTTTCGTTTAGTGATGTGTTTACAATACTTAAGCATAGTAGTGCGTTTGCGTTCGTTTGGTATACTATCTCATGCAGATATCGTCTGCCCTTTTCACTTCCTGGTGATAACAATTTCCTTTATATTGTGATACGGGATGGGAGGGATAAAAAAACTGCTGAACATGGTTTGGGTTGAGCAACCATTAGAGCCGTTCACAAGTCCTGTATGAAAAACTAACAACTTTCGATACAACTATATGATGGCAATACTATAGATGATCATTTTATTTCCATTACCTAGCAGAGACTATATTTGAAGCCGCCCTTGATATAACCTACAATGTAATCTTTTTTCCAGGTAACGGCTGGAAGACCTGGACTTTATCCAGAAGCCTGGTTATCCATTTTTCGATCTTATACTTGTAAAACTTCAGACAAATACAGTATTTTTGCTGAAGGCGTAAAGCAACCAGCTCTCAAGTCTTATACAACATACGAGCCCTACTGAATTGTTGAATATTTAACCTAAACCTTTCTAGAGACCATGCACTTGATAGAGTAGGAAAATAGAGTAGAAAAATGATTTTCTCAATGAAAAAATGCATTAGAAGGCGCAAAGGAAACACCACACGCTCGATGCAAATACTCAGACGATGTGCATTCATGGCCTGAAATGCAATAAAACAAAATAAAGAAATCCTAAACAGCAGGATTAATTCTACTAACGCAATTCTTCATAATTGCACCCCGATATAGAGTTCCTTAACAAAGCTTGTATTTTGATTTTTTTCTGTCAACAAGAAATGTATATGCTGGTGTTCTGGGTATGACTATACCTCCTGCAGCGTCACCCTTGTGTGTACAGTGATTGTTAACTCCATCATTAGCTAAAAGCGCTTGCTCCAATCTCCCTCTCTTGAGGCGAGAAACAATAGGTCACATGGTACCTATTGGGACGGATTGCCGACAGGGGCGCTGAGTGACAAGAACCTGAACATATAGGCACGATTGTGGCGCTTTTGCTGTACATGTACTTTAAACCCTGGAATGCAGGTCCTGTGTTCATATAAACCTGAGGATATACAGGAGGTGGTAGGCGTTCTTTTAAAATGGCAAAATATTGCTAAAGATTATGCTATCGACGACAATCATACTACTGGGCATCTGTTTGGCCTTTTCCACGTCAAAATATCATAGACAGACATAGACATGTACACATTTAACTTCTTTCTCTGGTGATTTCTTCTGATTCTTGAAATCGATGTATAAGCGATTGTAATATGTATTATATGCAATCATTTATATTTTAATTTCAAAGATATAGGACACTGGGTTGTGGGGGTACACGTTTGAACCATCAATATAGGATTCATAATTGTATTTACTTCACAACCTTTTCTATGAGGTATTTGTATATAATTATGTGTGTATTAAGATCTTTATTATGTATACACATGGTTCATGCATCGTACCATCTTATGATCCTTTCTTTATAATTATTATATTAATGCACTAATATTCGTCCATATATGCATGGCATTTGGAGTCAAGCTGTGATATTAGAAAAATGGATGTAGTGGTTACCTTTCAACAATCCATTTTTATACAGAGAAAAATCATTGTCTAGAACAATAGCAAAATGTTAAGGAAAAACACATGGATACCTGGAACTGTTGGATTGCTTTCCAATAAATGAGACGCATTTAATAGGGAATCGCGCATACGTAAATTATTGGGTTTATGATTCAGAGGTGACACATTGTGCGATAAAAGAATACAACTTATTACATATGACCACTACATAAATGGGTGCTAGGCAGAAGTTTCATTTTTCAATCAGTTATAATATATCCTTTTATTATATGAAAATGGTTGCCTCAATAGTGGGATCACCTCCATGTATAAAAGGGAAGTGTAAATGGTATAGAAATGGATAATGCAAATCCCCTATTCTCATATTAAAGTCACCTCCCAGGTTTTAAAAAGGAGAAAACTGATAAGTGCGGAAAGCTTATCTTATAGTCATAATATTTAAATCTACTCATGTCATGTCTGATATACAATGGGATATAAACAGTGAGATGGCGGGTCCTGTAGCAAGCATATGATACATCAGTGCTTAGAGTAAAAGAAATCTTTTCTAAGATCTAAGGTCTAAGATCATATCAGTGTAATATTTAACTCACAGTGCAGTTGCGGTCGTTTACTCAGGTGTACCGTATAATCGCATTGTTGTTTCCCTCAAATATATTGTGTTCTAATCAAATGTCAGGACAAGGAATTGATTAGGAAATAAAACCCTGTCAAGCTGTTATCAATATTAATCGAAGATATGGATGTATTAGATTTTATCATAGTTCGAAGCTGAAGAAACTAAAATCCAAATATAGAATATATAATTATAAAGATTTTTATTCCGAATTATTTGTTCATACATATAACATTTCACATCATCATATATATTTCATACAATAATACAGGAATTGGGCATTAACAATCCTCTACATGAGGTCTTCCAGACCGCCCAAAATAAATAAATAAATTGTAAATTCTTGTCTTTTTATGAGAATAGAATGAGAGTCCCAAAATATTTTGCCACGCAGGTACAGACCTGTATATTTGACAACAACAAAATAACAATCACAGGGGAAAAATAGTCTTGATCTGTTCTTTCAACTATTATAATAGTCATGTTTCTTTATTCCATTTAGTATAGAGAACTGCATATACGTATCAGTCCAATTTTAACCAATAAATATTTCTCCTTGGTGAGAATACACATAAAAAAAAGTGTAAACCAGACCTAAAAAGCAGGTGAAAATAAAGACATTAAGCTTGATGCTGTCATTCCATCATGCTCCCAATGAAATTCTTCACTTTTTGACTTCTCTAAGCATAAAGTAACTTTATCTTTCTGACATTCTGTGGATTTCCCGCAGCAGGTGCCCAGATATAGAACAGCTGATCATCGCCATCATAGATTCATCCAGTATAAGCTACATTGAGTCTTCGCGCAGGCGCACTGGCTTGGGTTCTTAGCCTTCTTTCCGGCAGCAATACACTGTGTGCGATACATACAAATTTAAAGGCCTCGGGAGTGTAGATTGTTTGAATTTATACTACAGTACATTACATATACATCTCGGTGTATTTCTATATACAATCAAAGATATCATTCTATCAAAAAGAAATATAGGATTAAACAGTTTCTGTACAGTGCAAGACTTCCCAACTGTTTCCTGAAATAATCGTCAATTTTCAATGATTGGTATTTTTTATTTCCATTATAATTATACCATGGACATTTGGCGAAAATACAGCATCCGCAAAATTGCAGTTCTTCCTGCTGCTAAAAGTATAACAAATAACTGGAAGGTTTACAAATAATTGTATGGTACCTGTTAAACAACATGTAGAGAAAACTGTAACTACAGTGTACGAAGCTCTAGTCGCAACACTCTAACTACATAACTATTTGCGATAGCAAGTATTCAAACATTTGAAATTAGCGTTAATATTTCAGATTAACATAGTAAGTAAATAATATATCTCCATGTGAAAGTGAAACACTGTTATCGAGAATATTTTTCTTTAAAAAAAAAACTTGTCAAAATGATCCTTCATGTATACAGTATATCTGGCTAAATGGGACGTGGATTTATTACCCTTGACATTATCTTTGTAAAGATACAATTTGACACAGCAATACAATATGACTAATGAGTGCCAGATCCTGATCCCCCAGGATCGTGGGCACACACAAATCATAATAGTAAGTCGCCTAACTACCATTTTCGGGGATCCAGAAACTCCTTTATTTGAGGTTTGGCTCCTAGATTACAATTAGGAAACCCGAAACAAGTCACCTTATACATGTACGTGGAATTACATGTAAACTTCCTCTTTTAGAATTATTCGGATTCTTTTTACAAGAACGACAATTAATCTACATAATACAAGCCAATTTGAATGAAATTCTAGACTTTGTGAAATACAACAATCTAAATAACGACCATCATGTTTATGGAACATTCATTGAAACGTTTTCTCTCCATCCCATGCAAGCCCCTCTCGTCCGGAAGTATCCCGCCGAATAATTCAATCCGGAGTGAAGAACTTAGATGGTATACGCCCAAACCCCCCAAACACGCTTCCCCATCTAAAATCGAGGATGGTCTCGGGTCATGTCTTATTCTTCCCTGAATCAGAAGATCCTATTGAATACAACCACCGATTATCCAAATGCTTTTAACGAATGTTGACAACCTAAAGCAGATAATTAATCCAATCGAGATAAGCAAATGATTTCCTTCAACACTTGATCCTGCCTAAAATAACATGGATATCGGCCCACACAGGCATGTAACCATCCAATGATGAGCTTATTAACCTTTCCAACCCTTCCCATTACACCGGTAATGTCTAAATAGATCAGGAACATGTGACAGTATCGAGAGGGTTAACTGAAAAATTGGTTTCTCGGTCTTTCCTAAACTCTATAGATCTGTTTACTGAAATAGGGGCCAGAAAGCTATACGTAGCGCACGTCATGAGATAGCTTAAAGTTTGGTGCGCTATGATTGTTCATGAAAGTAGATATTTTTTCAGCAAGAAGGGAAAACACATATTTATTTCTTGATATGCTCAGCCTAAAGAGATAACATAGGCTCTATATAGTGTTTCAACTGAGACGGATGGCCGAGCAGGTATAGGCACTGGTCTGCATTGGGAGCGGGGAGCGGAGAGCGCGAGGAGACAGACAGAGAGAGAGAGAGAGAGAGAGAGAGAGAAAGAGAGCAGGAAAATATCTATTTTCAAGGGCTGAGAAACCATTTAAAAAAGGCAATTTGCCTATAGCAACGCAGTAGGCATCCAATCACGCAATCACGCAAAGAGGAGCAAGAGGAGGAACAAGAGAAAGAGAGAGGAGGAGGAGGAAGAAACCACTGGCCAACTCTAAACCTTTTAGTATGGTACATAACAGAAGGACTATAGAAGGACTATAGAAGGATTATTGGAGGAGGAGTAGGAGACCGTTTGACGACGAAGTAGGAGTCCTATTACGCAACTGAACGCAAAAACACCACTTCAGCTGCAAAACGCAGCACCAAACACTAATCTAACTCCATCTCTAACCCTCCCAGAGGGCACCTGTTGCGACAGTGGAGCAGACAGTCAACCCATTAGGTTCGGTGTAAATGGCGTGAGAAAAGGTTTCAATGTCTAAATCTAATTTAGATATGATGAAAGACATATCTTTGAAAATTAACAAACATCAATGTGACTGGATAGAACTGACGAAAAAAATGTAACACACCTTCGACTAGAGAGGACCATATTCCTCTCATGGATTGGCCACACTTGCTTGTATCCAGGAGTCGATGCTTCTGCTGTAGACATGGAAATATCAGCAGAGCGTCATTAGTACAGTGACATAGCAAGAGTGATGTATACATGTATCAATTTACTTTCAAAATTAGACTACCCTACATTCTATTAATTTACTTTTAAAATTCGACTACCCTACATGAACCAATCGTGCTTGACAGATTGGAGTGAAAACGGGACGTTTCACGGCGGGACATTGTTCCTGGAAAATAAAAGAAGAGAGAGATTAGATGATATCATATCAGACAGAAAAGTAACCAAACATATGCTTGAAGATTGAAGTGAAAACGGGCCATTAAATGGCACCAGATTGTTCCTGGAAAATAGAAGTAGAGAGCGATTAGTTAGATCATATGAAGAGTGATACGTACACATTAGCAAAAGTTATGTATCTATTATAATTATCTTTACTTTAGAAATTCAACTACAAACAAAGAGTTTATGCACCCGAACGGTCGCATTCAGGTAAAACCGGGCCCCAAACACGCCCGTCTCTATGACAACCAACCGAGTAACGTATGCATCATCAGACTGTCCATTCACAACAGGTTGAAAGGTTATGACCGCTGTCCTTAAGGATTTCCCGATGACCCCCAGGCCAGGGGATCTGATTAAAGCGGGAGGGAAATATTCAGCCAGTGGCCTTCTGGCCTAATGGGGAGGCGATTGGGGATTGGATATGAGGCAGAAGGAACTGTGGATTCTTGCCGGAACCCAAAACCACAGCTGGAACACTGGATGATCAATGTCATCTTCAGACCAGAAAGGGAGTGAACACTTCTCTCTGGGAAACCACCGGACGGAACAAAAAGCCATGAGGCAAAGAGTCGTTTTGTGGCCGAGGAGATGTCTCCCCTGGGCCTTCCGCACGAACTCGGCGTAGAGGCGACAAAAGAGGTAGGGAGGAGGAAATGTAGAACCTCAAAATAAGAGTTGGAAGTTATATATAATCCATTTAGAAAATTGAATGAAACAATCTGATGAATATGTTGTCTCTAACCCTCCCAGAGGGCACCCGTTGCGACAGTGGAGCAGACAGTCAACCCATTAGGTTCGGTGTAAATGGCGTGAGAAAAGGTTTCAATGTCTAAATCTAATTTAGATATGATGAAAGACATATCTTTGAAAATTAACAAACATCAATGTGACTGGATAGAACTGACGAAAAAAATGTAACACACCTTCGACTAGAGAGGACCATATTCCTCTCATGGATTGGCCACACTTGCTTGTATCCAGGAGTCGATGCTTCTGCTGTAGACATGAAAATATCAGCAGAGCGTCATTAGTACAGTGACATAGCAAGAGTGATGTATATATGTATCAATTTACTTTCAAAATTAGACTACCCTACATTCTATTAATTTACTTTTAAAATTCGACTACCCTACATGAACCAATCGTGCTTGACAGATTGGAGTGAAAACGGGACGTTTCGCGGCGGGACATTGTTCCTGGAAAATAAAAGAAGAGAGAGATTAGACGATATCATATCAGACAGAAAAGTAACCAAACATATGCTTGAAGATTGAAGTGAGAACGGGCCATTAAATGGCACCAGATTGTTCCTGGAAAATAGAAGTAGAGAGCGATTAGTTAGATCATATGAAGAGTGATACGTACACATTAGCAAAAGTTATGTATCTATTATAATTATCATTACTTTAGAAATTCAACTACAAACAAAGAGTTTATGCACCCGAACTGTCGCATTCAGGTAAAACCGGGCCCCAAACACGCCCGTCTCTATGACAACCAACCGAGTAACGTATGCATCATCAGACTGTCCATTCACAACAGGTTGAAAGGTTATGACCGCTGTCCTTAAGGATTTCCCGATGACCCCCAGGCCAGGGGATCTGATTAAAGCGGGAGGGAAATATTCAGCCAGTGGCCTTCTGGCCTAATGGGGAGGCGATTGGGGATTGGATATGAGGCAGAAGTAACTGTGGATTCTTGCCGGAACCCAAAACCACAGCTGGAACACTGGATGATCAATGTCATCTTCAGACCAGAAAGGGAGTGAACACTTCTCTCTGGGAAACCACCGGACGGAACAAAAAGCCATGAGGCAAAGAGTCGTTTTGTGGCCGAGGAGATGTCTCCCCTGGGCCTTCCGCACGAACTCGGCGTAGAGGCGACAAAAGAGGTAGGGAGGAGGAAATGTAGAACCTCAAAATAAGAGTTGGAAGTTATATATAATCCATTTAGAAAATTGAATGAAACAATCTGATGAATATGTTGTCTCTAACCCTCCCAGAGGGCACCCGTTGCGACAGTGGAGCAGACAGTCAACCCATTAGGTTCGGTGTAAATGGCGTGAGAAAAGGTTTCAATGTCTAAATCTAATTTAGATATGATGAAAGACATATCTTTGAAAATTAACAAACATCAATGTGACTGGATAGAACTGACGAAAAAAATGTAACACACCTTCGACTAGAGAGGACCATATTCCTCTCATGGATTGGCCACACTTGCTTGTATCCAGGAGTCGATGCTTCTGCTGTAGACATGAAAATATCAGCAGAGCGTCATTAGTACAGTGACATAGCAAGAGTGATGTATACATGTATCAATTTACTTTCAAAATTAGACTACCCTACATTCTATTAATTTACTTTTAAAATTCGACTACCCTACATGAACCAATCGTGCTTGACAGATTGGAGTGAAAACGGGACGTTTCGCGGCGGGACATTGTTCCTGGAAAATAAAAGAAGAGAGAGATTAGACGATATCATATCAGACAGAAAAGTAACCAAACATATGCTTGAAGATTGAAGTGAGAACGGGCCATTAAATGGCACCAGATTGTTCCTGGAAAATAGAAGTAGAGAGCGATTAGTTAGATCATATGAAGAGTGATACGTACACATTAGCAAAAGTTATGTATCTATTATAATTATCATTACTTTAGGAATTCAACTACAAACAAAGAGTTTATGCACCCGAACTGTCGCATTCAGGTAAAACCGGGCCCCAAACACGCCCGTCTCTATGACAACCAACCGAGTAACGTATGCATCATCAGACTGTCCATTCACAACAGGTTGAAAGGTTATGACCGCTGTCCTTAAGGATTTCCCGATGACCCCCAGGCCAGGGGATCTGATTAAAGCGGGAGGGAAATATTCAGCCAGTGGCCTTCTGGCCTAATGGGGAGGCGATTGGGGATTGGATATGAGGCAGAAGTAACTGTGGATTCTTGCCGGAACCCAAAACCACAGCTGGAACACTGGATGATCAATGTCATCTTCAGACCAGAAAGGGAGTGAACACTTCTCTCTGGGAAACCACCGGACGGAACAAAAAGCCATGAGGCAAAGAGTCGTTTTGTGGCCGAGGAGATGTCTCCCCTGGGCCTTCCGCACGAACTCGGCGTAGAGGCGACAAAAGAGGTAGGGAGGAGGAAATGTAGAACCTCAAAATAAGAGTTGGAAGTTATATATAATCCATTTAGAAAATTGAATGAAACAATCTGATGAATATGTTGTCTCTAACCCTCCCAGAGGGCACCCGTTGCGACAGTGGAGCAGACAGTCAACCCATTAGGTTCGGTGTAAATGGCGTGAGAAAAGGTTTCAATGTCTAAATCTAATTTAGATATGATGAAAGACATATCTTTGAAAATTAACAAACATCAATGTGACTGGATAGAACTGACGAAAAAAATGTAACACACCTTCGACTAGAGAGGACCATATTCCTCTCATGGATTGGCCACACTTGCTTGTATCCAGGAGTCGATGCTTCTGCTGTAGACATGAAAATATCAGCAGAGCGTCATTAGTACAGTGACATAGCAAGAGTGATGTATACATGTATCAATTTACTTTCAAAATTAGACTACCCTACATTCTATTAATTTACTTTTAAAATTCGACTACCCTACATGAACCAATCGTGCTTGACAGATTGGAGTGAAAACGGGACGTTTCGCGGCGGGACATTGTTCCTGGAAAATAAAAGAAGAGAGAGATTAGACGATATCATATCAGACAGAAAAGTAACCAAACATATGCTTGAAGATTGAAGTGAGAACGGGCCATTAAATGGCACCAGATTGTTCCTGGAAAATAGAAGTAGAGAGCGATTAGTTAGATCATATGAAGAGTGATACGTACACATTAGCAAAAGTTATGTATCTATTATAATTATCATTACTTTAGGAATTCAACTACAAACAAAGAGTTTATGCACCCGAACTGTCGCATTCAGGTAAAACCGGGCCCCAAACACGCCCGTCTCTATGACAACCAACCGAGTAACGTATGCATCATCAGACTGTCCATTCACAACAGGTTGAAAGGTTATGACCGCTGTCCTTAAGGATTTCCCGATGACCCCCAGGCCAGGGGATCTGATTAAAGCGGGAGGGAAATATTCAGCCAGTGGCCTTCTGGCCTAATGGGGAGGCGATTGGGGATTGGATATGAGGCAGAAGTAACAGTGGATTCTTGCCGGAACCCAAAACCACAGCTGGAACACTGGATGATCAATGTCATCTTCAGACCAGAAAGGGAGTGAACACTTCTCTCTGGGAAACCACCGGACGGAACAAAAAGCCATGAGGCAAAGAGTCGTTTTGTGGCCGAGGAGATGTCTCCCCTGGGCCTTCCGCACGAACTCGGCGTAGAGGCGACAAAAGAGGTAGGGAGGAGGAAATGTAGAACCTCAAAATAAGAGTTGGAAGTTATATATAATCCATTTAGAAAATTGAATGAAACAATCTGATGAATATGTTGTCTCTAACCCTCCCAGAGGGCACCCGTTGCGACAGTGGAGCAGACAGTCAACCCATTAGGTTCGGTGTAAATGGCGTGAGAAAAGGTTTCAATGTCTAAATCTAATTTAGATATGATGAAAGACATATCTTTGAAAATTAACAAACATCAATGTGACTGGATAGAACTGACGAAAAAAATGTAACACACCTTCGACTAGAGAGGACCATATTCCTCTCATGGATTGGCCACACTTGCTTGTATCCAGGAGTCGATGCTTCTGCTGTAGACATGAAAATATCAGCAGAGCGTCATTAGTACAGTGACATAGCAAGAGTGATGTATACATGTATCAATTTACTTTCAAAATTAGACTACCCTACATTCTATTAATTTACTTTTAAAATTTGACTACCCTACATGAACCAATCGTGCTTGACAGATTGGAGTGAAAACGGGACGTTTCGCGGCGGGACATTGTTCCTGGAAAATAAAAGAAGAGAGAGATTAGACGATATCATATCAGACAGAAAAGTAACCAAACATATGCTTGAAGATTGAAGTGAGAACGGGCCATTAAATGGCACCAGATTGTTCCTGGAAAATAGAAGTAGAGAGCGATTAGTTAGATCATATGAAGAGTGATACGTACACATTAGCAAAAGTTATGTATCTATTATAATTATCATTACTTTAGAAATTCAACTACAAACAAAGAGTTTATGCACCCGAACTGTCGCATTCAGGTAAAACCGGGCCCCAAACACGCCCGTCTCTATGACAACCAACCGAGTAACGTATGCATCATCAGACTGTCCATTCACAACAGGTTGAAAGGTTATGACCGCTGTCCTTAAGGATTTCCCGATGACCCCCAGGCCAGGGGATCTGATTAAAGCGGGAGGGAAATATTCAGCCAGTGGCCTTCTGGCCTAATGGGGAGGCGATTGGGGATTGGATATGAGGCAGAAGTAACTGTGGATTCTTGCCGGAACCCAAAACCACAGCTGGAACACTGGATGATCAATGTCATCTTCAGACCAGAAAGGGAGTGAACACTTCTCTCTGGGAAACCACCGGACGGAACAAAAAGCCATGAGGCAAAGAGTCGTTTTGTGGCCGAGGAGATGTCTCCCCTGGGCCTTCCGCACGAACTCGGCGTAGAGGCGACAAAAGAGGTAGGGAGGAGGAAATGTAGAACCTCAAAATAAGAGTTGGAAGTTATATATAATCCATTTAGAAAATTGAATGAAACAATCTGATGAATATGTTGTCTCTAACCCTCCCAGAGGGCACCCGTTGCGACAGTGGAGCAGACAGTCAACCCATTAGGTTCGGTGTAAATGGCGTGAGAAAAGGTTTCAATGTCTAAATCTAATTTAGATATGATGAAAGACATATCTTTGAAAATTAACAAACATCAATGTGACTGGATAGAACTGACGAAAAAAATGTAACACACCTTCGACTAGAGAGGACCATATTCCTCTCATGGATTGGCCACACTTGCTTGTATCCAGGAGTCGATGCTTCTGCTGTAGACATGAAAATATCAGCAGAGCGTCATTAGTACAGTGACATAGCAAGAGTGATGTATACATGTATCAATTTACTTTCAAAATTAGACTACCCTACATTCTATTAATTTACTTTTAAAATTCGACTACCCTACATGAACCAATCGTGCTTGACAGATTGGAGTGAAAACGGGACGTTTCGCGGCGGGACATTGTTCCTGGAAAATAAAAGAAGAGAGAGATTAGACGATATCATATCAGACAGAAAAGTAACCAAACATATGCTTGAAGATTGAAGTGAGAACGGGCCATTAAATGGCACCAGATTGTTCCTGGAAAATAGAAGTAGAGAGCGATTAGTTAGATCATATGAAGAGTGATACGTACACATTAGCAAAAGTTATGTATCTATTATAATTATCATTACTTTAGGAATTCAACTACAAACAAAGAGTTTATGCACCCGAACTGTCGCATTCAGGTAAAACCGGGCCCCAAACACGCCCGTCTCTATGACAACCAACCGAGTAACGTATGCATCATCAGACTGTCCATTCACAACAGGTTGAAAGGTTATGACCGCTGTCCTTAAGGATTTCCCGATGACCCCCAGGCCAGGGGATCTGATTAAAGCGGGAGGGAAATATTCAGCCAGTGGCCTTCTGGCCTAATGGGGAGGCGATTGGGGATTGGATATGAGGCAGAAGTAACAGTGGATTCTTGCCGGAACCCAAAACCACAGCTGGAACACTGGATGATCAATGTCATCTTCAGACCAGAAAGGGAGTGAACACTTCTCTCTGGGAAACCACCGGACGGAACAAAAAGCCATGAGGCAAAGAGTCGTTTTGTGGCCGAGGAGATGTCTCCCCTGGGCCTTCCGCACGAACTCGGCGTAGAGGCGACAAAAGAGGTAGGGAGGAGGAAATGTAGAACCTCAAAATAAGAGTTGGAAGTTATATATAATCCATTTAGAAAATTGAATGAAACAATCTGATGAATATGTTGTCTCTAACCCTCCCAGAGGGCACCCGTTGCGACAGTGGAGCAGACAGTCAACCCATTAGGTTCGGTGTAAATGGCGTGAGAAAAGGTTTCAATGTCTAAATCTAATTTAGATATGATGAAAGACATATCTTTGAAAATTAACAAACATCAATGTGACTGGATAGAACTGACGAAAAAAATGTAACACACCTTCGACTAGAGAGGACCATATTCCTCTCATGGATTGGCCACACTTGCTTGTATCCAGGAGTCGATGCTTCTGCTGTAGACATGAAAATATCAGCAGAGCGTCATTAGTACAGTGACATAGCAAGAGTGATGTATACATGTATCAATTTACTTTCAAAATTAGACTACCCTACATTCTATTAATTTACTTTTAAAATTCGACTACCCTACATGAACCAATCGTGCTTGACAGATTGGAGTGAAAACGGGACGTTTCGCGGCGGGACATTGTTCCTGGAAAATAAAAGAAGAGAGAGATTAGACGATATCATATCAGACAGAAAAGTAACCAAACATATGCTTGAAGATTGAAGTGAGAACGGGCCATTAAATGGCACCAGATTGTTCCTGGAAAATAGAAGTAGAGAGCGATTAGTTAGATCATATGAAGAGTGATACGTACACATTAGCAAAAGTTATGTATCTATTATAATTATCATTACTTTAGGAATTCAACTACAAACAAAGAGTTTATGCACCCGAACTGTCGCATTCAGGTAAAACCGGGCCCCAAACACGCCCGTCTCTATGACAACCAACCGAGTAACGTATGCATCATCAGACTGTCCATTCACAACAGGTTGAAAGGTTATGACCGCTGTCCTTAAGGATTTCCCGATGACCCCCAGGCCAGGGGATCTGATTAAAGCGGGAGGGAAATATTCAGCCAGTGGCCTTCTGGCCTAATGGGGAGGCGATTGGGGATTGGATATGAGGCAGAAGTAACAGTGGATTCTTGCCGGAACCCAAAACCACAGCTGGAACACTGGATGATCAATGTCATCTTCAGACCAGAAAGGGAGTGAACACTTCTCTCTGGGAAACCACCGGACGGAACAAAAAGCCATGAGGCAAAGAGTCGTTTTGTGGCCGAGGAGATGTCTCCCCTGGGCCTTCCGCACGAACTCGGCGTAGAGGCGACAAAAGAGGTAGGGAGGAGGAAATGTAGAACCTCAAAATAAGAGTTGGAAGTTATATATAATCCATTTAGAAAATTGAATGAAACAATCTGATGAATATGTTGTCTCTAACCCTCCCAGAGGGCACCCGTTGCGACAGTGGAGCAGACAGTCAACCCATTAGGTTCGGTGTAAATGGCGTGAGAAAAGGTTTCAATGTCTAAATCTAATTTAGATATGATGAAAGACATATCTTTGAAAATTAACAAACATCAATGTGACTGGATAGAACTGACGAAAAAAATGTAACACACCTTCGACTAGAGAGGACCATATTCCTCTCATGGATTGGCCACACTTGCTTGTATCCAGGAGTCGATGCTTCTGCTGTAGACATGAAAATATCAGCAGAGCGTCATTAGTACAGTGACATAGCAAGAGTGATGTATACATGTATCAATTTACTTTCAAAATTAGACTACCCTACATTCTATTAATTTACTTTTAAAATTTGACTACCCTACATGAACCAATCGTGCTTGACAGATTGGAGTGAAAACGGGACGTTTCGCGGCGGGACATTGTTCCTGGAAAATAAAAGAAGAGAGAGATTAGACGATATCATATCAGACAGAAAAGTAACCAAACATATGCTTGAAGATTGAAGTGAGAACGGGCCATTAAATGGCACCAGATTGTTCCTGGAAAATAGAAGTAGAGAGCGATTAGTTAGATCATATGAAGAGTGATACGTACACATTAGCAAAAGTTATGTATCTATTATAATTATCATTACTTTAGAAATTCAACTACAAACAAAGAGTTTATGCACCCGAACTGTCGCATTCAGGTAAAACCGGGCCCCAAACACGCCCGTCTCTATGACAACCAACCGAGTAACGTATGCATCATCAGACTGTCCATTCACAACAGGTTGAAAGGTTATGACCGCTGTCCTTAAGGATTTCCCGATGACCCCCAGGCCAGGGGATCTGATTAAAGCGGGAGGGAAATATTCAGCCAGTGGCCTTCTGGCCTAATGGGGAGGCGATTGGGGATTGGATATGAGGCAGAAGTAACAGTGGATTCTTGCCGGAACCCAAAACCACAGCTGGAACACTGGATGATCAATGTCATCTTCAGACCAGAAAGGGAGTGAACACTTCTCTCTGGGAAACCACCGGACGGAACAAAAAGCCATGAGGCAAAGAGTCGTATTGTGGCCGAGGAGATGTCTCCCCTGGGCCTTCCGCACGAACTCGGCGTAGAGGCGACAAAAGAGGTAGGGAGGAGGAAATGTAGAACCTCAAAATAAGAGTTGGAAGTTATATATAATCCATTTAGAAAATTGAATGAAACAATCTGATGAATATGTTGTCTCTAACCCTCCCAGAGGGCACCCGTTGCGACAGTGGAGCAGACAGTCAACCCATTAGGTTCGGTGTAAATGGCGTGAGAAAAGGTTTCAATGTCTAAATCTAATTTAGATATGATGAAAGACATATCTTTGAAAATTAACAAACATCAATGTGACTGGATAGAACTGACGAAAAAAATGTAACACACCTTCGACTAGAGAGGACCATATTCCTCTCATGGATTGGCCACACTTGCTTGTATCCAGGAGTCGATGCTTCTGCTGTAGACATGAAAATATCAGCAGAGCGTCATTAGTACAGTGACATAGCAAGAGTGATGTATACATGTATCAATTTACTTTCAAAATTAGACTACCCTACATTCTATTAATTTACTTTTAAAATTCGACTACCCTACATGAACCAATCGTGCTTGACAGATTGGAGTGAAAACGGGACGTTTCGCGGCGGGACATTGTTCCTGGAAAATAAAAGAAGAGAGAGATTAGACGATATCATATCAGACAGAAAAGTAACCAAACATATGCTTGAAGATTGAAGTGAGAACGGGCCATTAAATGGCACCAGATTGTTCCTGGAAAATAGAAGTAGAGAGCGATTAGTTAGATCATATGAAGAGTGATACGTACACATTAGCAAAAGTTATGTATCTATTATAATTATCATTACTTTAGAAATTCAACTACAAACAAAGAGTTTATGCACCCGAACTGTCGCATTCAGGTAAAACCGGGCCCCAAACACGCCCGTCTCTATGACAACCAACCGAGTAACGTATGCATCATCAGACTGTCCATTCACAACAGGTTGAAAGGTTATGACCGCTGTCCTTAAGGATTTCCCGATGACCCCCAGGCCAGGGGATCTGATTAAAGCGGGAGGGAAATATTCAGCCAGTGGCCTTCTGGCCTAATGGGGAGGCGATTGGGGATTGGATATGAGGCAGAAGTAACAGTGGATTCTTGCCGGAACCCAAAACCACAGCTGGAACACTGGATGATCAATGTCATCTTCAGACCAGAAAGGGAGTGAACACTTCTCTCTGGGAAACCACCGGACGGAACAAAAAGCCATGAGGCAAAGAGTCGTTTTGTGGCCGAGGAGATGTCTCCCCTGGGCCTTCCGCACGAACTCGGCGTAGAGGCGACAAAAGAGGTAGGGAGGAGGAAATGTAGAACCTCAAAATAAGAGTTGGAAGTTATATATAATCCATTTAGAAAATTGAATGAAACAATCTGATGAATATGTTGTCTCTAACCCTCCCAGAGGGCACCCGTTGCGACAGTGGAGCAGACAGTCAACCCATTAGGTTCGGTGTAAATGGCGTGAGAAAAGGTTTCAATGTCTAAATCTAATTTAGATATGATGAAAGACATATCTTTGAAAATTAACAAACATCAATGTGACTGGATAGAACTGACGAAAAAAATGTAACACACCTTCGACTAGAGAGGACCATATTCCTCTCATGGATTGGCCACACTTGCTTGTATCCAGGAGTCGATGCTTCTG
This sequence comes from Sthenelais limicola, assembly GCA_942159475.1. Taxonomy (NCBI): domain Eukaryota; kingdom Metazoa; phylum Annelida; class Polychaeta; order Phyllodocida; family Sigalionidae; genus Sthenelais; species Sthenelais limicola. Next base: position 76,754,580 of record OW804096.1, on the reverse strand, counting down.
CTGTAGACATGAAAATATCAGCAGAGCGTCATTAGTACAGTGACATAGCAAGAGTGATGTATACATGTATCAATTTACTTTCAAAATTAGACTACCCTACATTCTATTAATTTACTTTTAAAATTCGACTACCCTACATGAACCAATCGTGCTTGACAGATTGGAGTGAAAACGGGACGTTTCGCGGCGGGACATTGTTCCTGGAAAATAAAAGAAGAGAGAGATTAGACGATATCATATCAGACAGAAAAGTAACCAAACATATGCTTGAAGATTGAAGTGAGAACGGGCCATTAAATGGCACCAGATTGTTCCTGGAAAATAGAAGTAGAGAGCGATTAGTTAGATCATATGAAGAGTGATACGTACACATTAGCAAAAGTTATGTATCTATTATAATTATCATTACTTTAGGAATTCAACTACAAACAAAGAGTTTATGCACCCGAACTGTCGCATTCAGGTAAAACCGGGCCCCAAACACGCCCGTCTCTATGACAACCAACCGAGTAACGTATGCATCATCAGACTGTCCATTCACAACAGGTTGAAAGGTTATGACCGCTGTCCTTAAGGATTTCCCGATGACCCCCAGGCCAGGGGATCTGATTAAAGCGGGAGGGAAATATTCAGCCAGTGGCCTTCTGGCCTAATGGGGAGGCGATTGGGGATTGGATATGAGGCAGAAGTAACAGTGGATTCTTGCCGGAACCCAAAACCACAGCTGGAACACTGGATGATCAATGTCATCTTCAGACCAGAAAGGGAGTGAACACTTCTCTCTGGGAAACCACCGGACGGAACAAAAAGCCATGAGGCAAAGAGTCGTTTTGTGGCCGAGGAGATGTCTCCCCTGGGCCTTCCGCACGAACTCGGCGTAGAGGCGACAAAAGAGGTAGGGAGGAGGAAATGTAGAACCTCAAAATAAGAGTTGGAAGTTATATATAATCCATTTAGAAAATTGAATGAAACAATCTGATGAATATGTTGTCTCTAACCCTCCCAGAGGGCACCCGTTGCGACAGTGGAGCAGACAGTCAACCCATTAGGTTCGGTGTAAATGGCGTGAGAAAAGGTTTCAATGTCTAAATCTAATTTAGATATGATGAAAGACATATCTTTGAAAATTAACAAACATCAATGTGACTGGATAGAACTGACGAAAAAAATGTAACACACCTTCGACTAGAGAGGACCATATTCCTCTCATGGATTGGCCACACTTGCTTGTATCCAGGAGTCGATGCTTCTGCTGTAGACATGAAAATATCAGCAGAGCGTCATTAGTACAGTGACATAGCAAGAGTGATGTATACATGTATCAATTTACTTTCAAAATTAGACTACCCTACATTCTATTAATTTACTTTTAAAATTCGACTACCCTACATGAACCAATCGTGCTTGACAGATTGGAGTGAAAACGGGACGTTTCGCGGCGGGACATTGTTCCTGGAAAATAAAAGAAGAGAGAGATTAGACGATATCATATCAGACAGAAAAGTAACCAAACATATGCTTGAAGATTGAAGTGAGAACGGGCCATTAAATGGCACCAGATTGTTCCTGGAAAATAGAAGTAGAGAGCGATTAGTTAGATCATATGAAGAGTGATACGTACACATTAGCAAAAGTTATGTATCTATTATAATTATCATTACTTTAGAAATTCAACTACAAACAAAGAGTTTATGCACCCGAACTGTCGCATTCAGGTAAAACCGGGCCCCAAACACGCCCGTCTCTATGACAACCAACCGAGTAACGTATGCATCATCAGACTGTCCATTCACAACAGGTTGAAAGGTTATGACCGCTGTCCTTAAGGATTTCCCGATGACCCCCAGGCCAGGGGATCTGATTAAAGCGGGAGGGAAATATTCAGCCAGTGGCCTTCTGGCCTAATGGGGAGGCGATTGGGGATTGGATATGAGGCAGAAGTAACTGTGGATTCTTGCCGGAACCCAAAACCACAGCTGGAACACTGGATGATCAATGTCATCTTCAGACCAGAAAGGGAGTGAACACTTCTCTCTGGGAAACCACCGGACGGAACAAAAAGCCATGAGGCAAAGAGTCGTTTTGTGGCCGAGGAGATGTCTCCCCTGGGCCTTCCGCACGAACTCGGCGTAGAGGCGACAAAAGAGGTAGGGAGGAGGAAATGTAGAACCTCAAAATAAGAGTTGGAAGTTATATATAATCCATTTAGAAAATTGAATGAAACAATCTGATGAATATGTTGTCTCTAACCCTCCCAGAGGGCACCCGTTGCGACAGTGGAGCAGACAGTCAACCCATTAGGTTCGGTGTAAATGGCGTGAGAAAAGGTTTCAATGTCTAAATCTAATTTAGATATGATGAAAGACATATCTTTGAAAATTAACAAACATCAATGTGACTGGATAGAACTGACGAAAAAAATGTAACACACCTTCGACTAGAGAGGACCATATTCCTCTCATGGATTGGCCACACTTGCTTGTATCCAGGAGTCGATGCTTCTGCTGTAGACATGAAAATATCAGCAGAGCGTCATTAGTACAGTGACATAGCAAGAGTGATGTATACATGTATCAATTTACTTTCAAAATTAGACTACCCTACATTCTATTAATTTACTTTTAAAATTCGACTACCCTACATGAACCAATCGTGCTTGACAGATTGGAGTGAAAACGGGACGTTTCGCGGCGGGACATTGTTCCTGGAAAATAAAAGAAGAGAGAGATTAGACGATATCATATCAGACAGAAAAGTAACCAAACATATGCTTGAAGATTGAAGTGAGAACGGGCCATTAAATGGCACCAGATTGTTCCTGGAAAATAGAAGTAGAGAGCGATTAGTTAGATCATATGAAGAGTGATACGTACACATTAGCAAAAGTTATGTATCTATTATAATTATCATTACTTTAGAAATTCAACTACAAACAAAGAGTTTATGCACCCGAACTGTCGCATTCAGGTAAAACCGGGCCCCAAACACGCCCGTCTCTATGACAACCAACCGAGTAACGTATGCATCATCAGACTGTCCATTCACAACAGGTTGAAAGGTTATGACCGCTGTCCTTAAGGATTTCCCGATGACCCCCAGGCCAGGGGATCTGATTAAAGCGGGAGGGAAATATTCAGCCAGTGGCCTTCTGGCCTAATGGGGAGGCGATTGGGGATTGGATATGAGGCAGAAGTAACAGTGGATTCTTGCCGGAACCCAAAACCACAGCTGGAACACTGGATGATCAATGTCATCTTCAGACCAGAAAGGGAGTGAACACTTCTCTCTGGGAAACCACCGGACGGAACAAAAAGCCATGAGGCAAAGAGTCGTTTTGTGGCCGAGGAGATGTCTCCCCTGGGCCTTCCGCACGAACTCGGCGTAGAGGCGACAAAAGAGGTAGGGAGGAGGAAATGTAGAACCTCAAAATAAGAGTTGGAAGTTATATATAATCCATTTAGAAAATTGAATGAAACAATCTGATGAATATGTTGTCTCTAACCCTCCCAGAGGGCACCCGTTGCGACAGTGGAGCAGACAGTCAACCCATTAGGTTCGGTGTAAATGGCGTGAGAAAAGGTTTCAATGTCTAAATCTAATTTAGATATGATGAAAGACATATCTTTGAAAATTAACAAACATCAATGTGACTGGATAGAACTGACGAAAAAAATGTAACACACCTTCGACTAGAGAGGACCATATTCCTCTCATGGATTGGCCACACTTGCTTGTATCCAGGAGTCGATGCTTCTGCTGTAGACATGAAAATATCAGCAGAGCGTCATTAGTACAGTGACATAGCAAGAGTGATGTATACATGTATCAATTTACTTTCAAAATTAGACTACCCTACATTCTATTAATTTACTTTTAAAATTCGACTACCCTACATGAACCAATCGTGCTTGACAGATTGGAGTGAAAACGGGACGTTTCGCGGCGGGACATTGTTCCTGGAAAATAAAAGAAGAGAGAGATTAGACGATATCATATCAGACAGAAAAGTAACCAAACATATGCTTGAAGATTGAAGTGAGAACGGGCCATTAAATGGCACCAGATTGTTCCTGGAAAATAGAAGTAGAGAGCGATTAGTTAGATCATATGAAGAGTGATACGTACACATTAGCAAAAGTTATGTATCTATTATAATTATCATTACTTTAGAAATTCAACTACAAACAAAGAGTTTATGCACCCGAACTGTCGCATTCAGGTAAAACCGGGCCCCAAACACGCCCGTCTCTATGACAACCAACCGAGTAACGTATGCATCATCAGACTGTCCATTCACAACAGGTTGAAAGGTTATGACCGCTGTCCTTAAGGATTTCCCGATGACCCCCAGGCCAGGGGATCTGATTAAAGCGGGAGGGAAATATTCAGCCAGTGGCCTTCTGGCCTAATGGGGAGGCGATTGGGGATTGGATATGAGGCAGAAGTAACTGTGGATTCTTGCCGGAACCCAAAACCACAGCTGGAACACTGGATGATCAATGTCATCTTCAGACCAGAAAGGGAGTGAACACTTCTCTCTGGGAAACCACCGGACGGAACAAAAAGCCATGAGGCAAAGAGTCGTTTTGTGGCCGAGGAGATGTCTCCCCTGGGCCTTCCGCACGAACTGGGCGTAGAGGCGACAAAAGAGGTAGGGAGGAGGAAATGTAGAACCTCAAAATAAGAGTTGGAAGTTATATATAATCCATTTAGAAAATTGAATGAAACAATCTGATGAATATGTTGTCTCTAACCCTCCCAGAGGGCACCCGTTGCGACAGTGGAGCAGACAGTCAACCCATTAGGTTCGGTGTAAATGGCGTGAGAAAAGGTTTCAATGTCTAAATCTAATTTAGATATGATGAAAGACATATCTTTGAAAATTAACAAACATCAATGTGACTGGATAGAACTGACGAAAAAAATGTAACACACCTTCGACTAGAGAGGACCATATTCCTCTCATGGATTGGCCACACTTGCTTGTATCCAGGAGTCGATGCTTCTGCTGTAGACATGAAAATATCAGCAGAGCGTCATTAGTACAGTGACATAGGAAGAGTGATGTATACATGTATCAATTTACTTTCAAAATTAGACTACCCTACATTCTATTAATTTACTTTTAAAATTCGACTACCCTACATGAACCAATCGTGCTTGACAGATTGGAGTGAAAACGGGACGTTTCGCGGCGGGACATTGTTCCTGGAAAATAAAAGAAGAGAGAGATTAGACGATATCATATCAGACAGAAAAGTAACCAAACATATGCTTGAAGATTGAAGTGAGAACGGGCCATTAAATGGCACCAGATTGTTCCTGGAAAATAGAAGTAGAGAGCGATTAGTTAGATCATATGAAGAGTGATACGTACACATTAGCAAAAGTTATGTATCTATTATAATTATCATTACTTTAGAAATTCAACTACAAACAAAGAGTTTATGCACCCGAACTGTCGCATTCAGGTAAAACCGGGCCCCAAACACGCCCGTCTCTATGACAACCAACCGAGTAACGTATGCATCATCAGACTGTCCATTCACAACAGGTTGAAAGGTTATGACCGCTGTCCTTAAGGATTTCCCGATGACCCCCAGGCCAGGGGATCTGATTAAAGTGGGAGGGAAATATTCAGCCAGTGGCCTTCTGGCCTAATGGGGAGGCGATTGGGGATTGGATATGAGGCAGAAGTAACAGTGGATTCTTGCCGGAACCCAAAACCACAGCTGGAACACTGGATGATCAATGTCATCTTCAGACCAGAAAGGGAGTGAACACTTCTCTCTGGGAAACCACCGGACGGAACAAAAAGCCATGAGGCAAAGAGTCGTTTTGTGGCCGAGGAGATGTCTCCCCTGGGCCTTCCGCACGAACTCGGCGTAGAGGCGACAAAAGAGGTAGGGAGGAGGAAATGTAGAACCTCAAAATAAGAGTTGGAAGTTATATATAATCCATTTAGAAAATTGAATGAAACAATCTGATGAATATGTTGTCTCTAACCCTCCCAGAGGGCACCCGTTGCGACAGTGGAGCAGACAGTCAACCCATTAGGTTCGGTGTAAATGGCGTGAGAAAAGGTTTCAATGTCTAAATCTAATTTAGATATGATGAAAGACATATCTTTGAAAATTAACAAACATCAATGTGACTGGATAGAACTGACGAAAAAAATGTAACACACCTTCGACTAGAGAGGACCATATTCCTCTCATGGATTGGCCACACTTGCTTGTATCCAGGAGTCGATGCTTCTGCTGTAGACATGAAAATATCAGCAGAGCGTCATTAGTACAGTGACATAGCAAGAGTGATGTATACATGTATCAATTTACTTTCAAAATTAGACTACCCTACATTCTATTAATTTACTTTTAAAATTTGACTACCCTACATGAACCAATCGTGCTTGACAGATTGGAGTGAAAACGGGACGTTTCGCGGCGGGACATTGTTCCTGGAAAATAAAAGAAGAGAGAGATTAGACGATATCATATCAGACAGAAAAGTAACCAAACATATGCTTGAAGATTGAAGTGAGAACGGGCCATTAAATGGCACCAGATTGTTCCTGGAAAATAGAAGTAGAGAGCGATTAGTTAGATCATATGAAGAGTGATACGTACACATTAGCAAAAGTTATGTATCTATTATAATTATCATTACTTTAGAAATTCAACTACAAACAAAGAGTTTATGCACCCGAACTGTCGCATTCAGGTAAAACCGGGCCCCAAACACGCCCGTCTCTATGACAACCAACCGAGTAACGTATGCATCATCAGACTGTCCATTCACAACAGGTTGAAAGGTTATGACCGCTGTCCTTAAGGATTTCCCGATGACCCCCAGGCCAGGGGATCTGATTAAAGCGGGAGGGAAATATTCAGCCAGTGGCCTTCTGGCCTAATGGGGAGGCGATTGGGGATTGGATATGAGGCAGAAGTAACTGTGGATTCTTGCCAGAACCCAAAACCACAGCTGGAACACTGGATGATCAATGTCATCTTCAGACCAGAAAGGGAGTGAACACTTCTCTCTGGGAAACCACCGGACGGAACAAAAAGCCATGAGGCAAAGAGTCGTTTTGTGGCCGAGGAGATGTCTCCCCTGGGCCTTCCGCACGAACTCGGCGTAGAGGCGACAAAAGAGGTAGGGAGGGGGAAATGTAGAAGCTCAAAATAAGAGTTGGAAGTTATATATAATCCATTTAGAAAATTGAATGAAACAATCTGATGAATATGTTGTCTCTAACCCTCCCAGAGGGCACCCATTGCGACAGTGGAGCAGACAGTCAACCCATTAGGTTCGGTGTAAATGGCGTGAGAAAAGGTTTCAATGTCTAAATCTAATTTAGATATGATGAAAGACATATCTTTGAAAATTAACAAACATCAATGTGACTGGATAGAACTGACGAAAAAAATGTAACACACCTTCGACTAGAGAGGACCATATTCCTCTCATGGATTGGCCACACTTGCTTGTATCCAGGAGTCGATGCTTCTGCTGTAGACATGAAAATATCAGCAGAGCGTCATTAGTACAGTGACATAGCAAGAGTGATGTATACATGTATCAATTTACTTTCAAAATTAGACTACCCTACATTCTATTAATTTACTTTTAAAATTCGACTACCCTACATGAACCAATCGTGCTTGACAGATTGGAGTGAAAACGGGACGTTTCGCGGCGGGACATTGTTCCTGGAAAATAAAAGAAGAGAGAGATTAGACGATATCATATCAGACAGAAAAGTAACCAAACATATGCTTGAAGATTGAAGTGAGAACGGGCCATTAAATGGCACCAGATTGTTCCTGGAAAATAGAAGTAGAGAGCGATTAGTTAGATCATATGAAGAGTGATACGTACACATTAGCAAAAGTTATGTATCTATTATAATTATCATTACTTTAGAAAATTCAACTACAAACAAAGAGTTTATGCACCCGAACTGTCGCATTCAGGTAAAACCGGGCCCCAAACACGCCCGTCTCTATGACAACCAACCGAGTAACATATGCATCATCAGACTGTTCATTCACAACAGGTTGAAAGGTTATGACCGCTGTCCTTAAGGATTTCCCGATGACCCCCAGGCCAGGGGATCTGATTAAAGCGGGAGGGAAATATTCAGCCAGTGGCCTTCTGGCCTAATGGGGAGGCGATTGGGGATTGGATATGAGGCAGAAGTAACAGTGGATTCTTGCCGGAACCCAAAACCACAGCTGGAACACTGGATGATCAATGTCATCTTCAGACCAGAAAGGGAGTGAACACTTCTCTCTGGGAAACCACCGGACGGAACAAAAAGCCATGAGGCAAAGAGTCGTTTTGTGGCCGAGGAGATGTCTCCCCTGGGCCTTCCGCACGAACTGGGCGTAGAGGCGACAAAAGAGGTAGGGAGGAGGAAATGTAGAACCTCAAAATAAGAGTTGGAAGTTATATATAATCCATTTAGAAAATTGAATGAAACAATCTGATGAATATGTTGTCTCTAACCCTCCCAGAGGGCACCCGTTGCGACAGTGGAGCAGACAGTCAACCCATTAGGTTTGGTGTAAATGGCGTGAGAAAAGGTTTCAATGTCTAAATCTAATTTAGATATGATGAAAGACATATCTTTGAAAATTAACAAACATCAATGTGACTGGATAGAACTGACGAAAAAAATGTAACACACCTTCGACTAGAGAGGACCATATTCCTCTCATGGATTGGCCACACTTGCTTGTATCCAGGAGTCGATGCTTCTGCTGTAGACATGAAAATATCAGCAGAGCGTCATTAGTACAGTGACATAGCAAGAGTGATGTATACATGTATCAATTTACTTTCAAAATTAGACTACCCTACATTCTATTAATTTACTTTTAAAATTCGACTACCCTACATGAACCAATCGTGCTTGACAGATTGGAGTGAAAACGGGACGTTTCGCGGCGGGACATTGTTCCTGGAAAATAAAAGAAGAGAGAGATTAGACGATATCATATCAGACAGAAAAGTAACCAAACATATGCTTGAAGATTGAAGTGAGAACGGGCCATTAAATGGCACCAGATTGTTCCTGGAAAATAGAAGTAGAGAGCGATTAGTTAGATCATATGAAGAGTGATACGTACACATTAGCAAAAGTTATGTATCTATTATAATTATCATTACTTTAGAAATTCAACTACAAACAAAGAGTTTATGCACCCGAACTGTCGCATTCAGGTAAAACCGGGCCCCAAACACGCCCGTCTCTATGACAACCAACCGAGTAACGTATGCATCATCAGACTGTCCATTCACAACAGGTTGAAAGGTTATGACCGCTGTCCTTAAGGATTTCCCGATGACCCCCAGGCCAGGGGATCTGATTAAAGCGGGAGGGAAATATTCAGCCAGTGGCCTTCTGGCCTAATGGGGAGGCGATTGGGGATTGGATATGAGGCAGAAGTAACTGTGGATTCTTGCCGGAACCCAAAACCACAGCTGGAACACTGGATGATCAATGTCATCTTCAGACCAGAAAGGGAGTGAACACTTCTCTCTGGGAAACCACCGGACGGAACAAAAAGCCATGAGGCAAAGAGTCGTTTTGTGGCCGAGGAGATGTCTCCCCTGGGCCTTCCGCACGAACTGGGCGTAGAGGCGACAAAAGAGGTAGGGAGGAGGAAATGTAGAACCTCAAAATAAGAGTTGGAAGTTATATATAATCCATTTAGAAAATTGAATGAAACAATCTGATGAATATGTTGTCTCTAACCCTCCCAGAGGGCACCCGTTGCGACAGTGGAGCAGACAGTCAACCCATTAGGTTCGGTGTAAATGGCGTGAGAAAAGGTTTCAATGTCTAAATCTAATTTAGATATGATGAAAGACATATCTTTGAAAATTAACAAACATCAATGTGACTGGATAGAACTGACGAAAAAAATGTAACACACCTTCGACTAGAGAGGACCATATTCCTCTCATGGATTGGCCACACTTGCTTGTATCCAGGAGTCGATGCTTCTGCTGTAGACATGAAAATATCAGCAGAGCGTCATTAGTACAGTGACATAGCAAGAGTGATGTATACATGTATCAATTTACTTTCAAAATTCGACTACCCTACATTCTATTAATTTACTTTTAAAATTCGACTACCCTACATGAACCAATCGTGCTTGACAGATTGGAGTGAAAACGGGACGTTTCGCGGCGGGACATTGTTCCTGGAAAATAAAAGAAGAGAGAGATTAGACGATATCATATCAGACAGAAAAGTAACCAAACATATGCTTGAAGATTGAAGTGAGAACGGGCCATTAAATGGCACCAGATTGTTCCTGGAAAATAGAAGTAGAGAGCGATTAGTTAGATCATATGAAGAGTGATACGTACACATTAGCAAAAGTTATGTATCTATTATAATTATCATTACTTTAGGAATTCAACTACAAACAAAGAGTTTATGCACCCGAACTGTCGCATTCAGGTAAAACCGGGCCCCAAACACGCCCGTCTCTATGACAACCAACCGAGTAACGTATGCATCATCAGACTGTCCATTCACAACAGGTTGAAAGGTTATGACCGCTGTCCTTAAGGATTTCCCGATGACCCCCAGGCCAGGGGATCTGATTAAAGCGGGAGGGAAATATTCAGCCAGTGGCCTTCTGGCCTAATGGGGAGGCGATTGGGGATTGGATATGAGGCAGAAGTAACAGTGGATTCTTGCCGGAACCCAAAACCACAGCTGGAACACTGGATGATCAATGTCATCTTCAGACCAGAAAGGGAGTGAACACTTCTCTCTGGGAAACCACCGGACGGAACAAAAAGCCATGAGGCAAAGAGTCGTTTTGTGGCCGAGGAGATGTCTCCCCTGGGCCTTCCGCACGAACTCGGCGTAGAGGCGACAAAAGAGGTAGGGAGGAGGAAATGTAGAACCTCAAAATAAGAGTTGGAAGTTATATATAATCCATTTAGAAAATTGAATGAAACAATCTGATGAATATGTTGTCTCTAACCCTCCCAGAGGGCACCCGTTGCGACAGTGGAGCAGACAGTCAACCCATTAGGTTCGGTGTAAATGGCGTGAGAAAAGGTTTCAATGTCTAAATCTAATTTAGATATGATGAAAGACATATCTTTGAAAATTAACAAACATCAATGTGACTGGATAGAACTGACGAAAAAAATGTAACACACCTTCGACTAGAGAGGACCATATTCCTCTCATGGATTGGCCACACTTGCTTGTATCCAGGAGTCGATGCTTCTGCTGTAGACATGAAAATATCAGCAGAGCGTCATTAGTACAGTGACATAGCAAGAGTGATGTATACATGTATCAATTTACTTTCAAAATTAGACTACCCTACATTCTATTAATTTACTTTTAAAATTCGACTACCCTACATGAACCAATCGTGCTTGACAGATTGGAGTGAAAACGGGACGTTTCGCGGCGGGACATTGTTCCTGGAAAATAAAAGAAGAGAGAGATTAGACGATATCATATCAGACAGAAAAGTAACCAAACATATGCTTGAAGATTGAAGTGAGAACGGGCCATTAAATGGCACCAGCTTGTTCCTGGAAAATAGAAGTAGAGAGCGATTAGTTAGATCATATGAAGAGTGATACGTACACATTAGCAAAAGTTATGTATCTATTATAATTATCATTACTTTAGAAATTCAACTACAAACAAAGAGTTTATGCACCCGAACTGTCGCATTCAGGTAAAACCGGGCCCCAAACACGCCCGTCTCTATGACAACCAACCGAGTAACGTATGCATCATCAGACTGTCCATTCACAACAGGTTGAAAGGTTATGACCGCTGTCCTTAAGGATTTCCCGATGACCCCCAGGCCAGGGGATCTGATTAAAGCGGGAGGGAAATATTCAGCCAGTGGCCTTCTGGCCTAATGGGGAGGCGATTGGGGATTGGATATGAGGCAGAAGTAACAGTGGATTCTTGCCGGAACCCAAAACCACAGCTGGAACACTGGATGATCAATGTCATCTTCAGACCAGAAAGGGAGTGAACACTTCTCTCTGGGAAACCACCGGACGGAACAAAAAGCCATGAGGCAAAGAGTCGTTTTGTGGCCGAGGAGATGTCTCCCCTGGGCCTTCCGCACGAACTGGGCGTAGAGGCGACAAAAGAGGTAGGGAGGAGGAAATGTAGAACCTCAAAATAAGAGTTGGAAGTTATATATAATCCATTTAGAGATTGGATATGAGGCAGAAGTAACAGTGGATTCTTGCCGGAACCCAAAACCACAGCTGGAACACTGGATGATCAATGTCATCTTCAGACCAGAAAGGGAGTGAACACTTCTCTCTGGGAAACCACCGGACGGAACAAAAAGCCATGAGGCAAAGAGTCGTTTTGTGGCCGAGGAGATGTCTCCCCTGGGCCTTCCGCACGAACTCGGCGTAGAGGCGACAAAAGAGGTAGGGAGGAGGAAATGTAGAACCTCAAAATAAGAGTTGGAAGTTATATATAATCCATTTAGAAAATTGAATGAAACAATCTGATGAATATGTTGTCTCTAACCCTCCCAGAGGGCACCCGTTGCGACAGTGGAGCAGACAGTCAACCCATTAGGTTCGGTGTAAATGGCGTGAGAAAAGGTTTCAATGTCTAAATCTAATTTAGATATGATGAAAGACATATCTTTGAAAATTAACAAACATCAATGTGACTGGATAGAACTGACGAAAAAAATGTAACACACCTTCGACTAGAGAGGACCATATTCCTCTCATGGATTGGCCACACTTGCTTGTATCCAGGAGTCGATGCTTCTGCTGTAGACATGAAAATATCAGCAGAGCGTCATTAGTACAGTGACATAGCAAGAGTGATGTATACATGTATCAATTTACTTTCAAAATTAGACTACCCTACATTCTATTAATTTACTTTTAAAATTCGACTACCCTACATGAACCAATCGTGCTTGACAGATTGGAGTGAAAACGGGACGTTTCGCGGCGGGACATTGTTCCTGGAAAATAAAAGAAGAGAGAGATTAGACGATATCATATCAGACAGAAAAGTAACCAAACATATGCTTGAAGATTGAAGTGAGAACGGGCCATTAAATGGCACCAGATTGTTCCTGGAAAATAGAAGTAGAGAGCGATTAGTTAGATCATATGAAGAGTGATACGTACACATTAGCAAAAGTTATGTATCTATTATAATTATCATTACTTTAGAAATTCAACTACAAACAAAGAGTTTATGCACCCGAACTGTCGCATTCAGGTAAAACCGGGCCCCAAACACGCCCGTCTCTATGACAACCAACCGAGTAACGTATGCATCATCAGACTGTCCATTCACAACAGGTTGAAAGGTTATGACCGCTGTCCTTAAGGATTTCCCGATGACCCCCAGGCCAGGGAATCTGATTAAAGCGGGAGGGAAATATTCAGCCAGTGGCCTTCTGGCCTAATGGGGAGGCGATTGGGGATTGGATATGAGGCAGAAGTAACAGTGGATTCTTGCCGGAACCCAAAACCACAGCTGGAACACTGGATGATCAATGTCATCTTCAGACCAGAAAGGGAGTGAACACTTCTCTCTGGGAAACCACCGGACGGAACAAAAAGCCATGAGGCAAAGAGTCGTTTTGTGGCCGAGGAGATGTCTCCCCTGGGCCTTCCGCACGAACTGGGCGTAGAGGTGACAAAAGAGGTAGGGAGGAGGAAATGTAGAACCTCAAAATAAGAGTTGGAAGTTATATATAATCCATTTAGAGATTGGATATGAGGCAGAAGTAACAGTGGATTCTTGCCGGAACCCAAAACCACAGCTGGAACACTGGATGATCAATGTCATCTTCAGACCAGAAAGGGAGTGAACACTTCTCTCTGGGAAACCACCGGACGGAACAAAAAGCCATGAGGCAAAGAGTCGTTTTGTGGCCGAGGAGATGTCTCCCCTGGGCCTTCCGCACGAACTCGGCGTAGAGGCGACAAAAGAGGTAGGGAGGAGGAAATGTAGAACCTCAAAATAAGAGTTGGAAGTTATATATAATCCATTTAGAAAATTGAATGAAACAATCTGATGAATATGTTGTCTCTAACCCTCCCAGAGGGCACCCGTTGCGACAGTGGAGCAGACAGTCAACCCATTAGGTTCGGTGTAAATGGCGTGAGAAAAGGTTTCAATGTCTAAATCTAATTTAGATATGATGAAAGACATATCTTTGAAAATTAACAAACATCAATGTGACTGGATAGAACTGACGAAAAAAATGTAACACACCTTCGACTAGAGAGGACCATATTCCTCTCATGGATTGGCCACACTTGCTTGTATCCAGGAGTCGATGCTTCTGCTGTAGACATGAAAATATCAGCAGAGCGTCATTAGTACAGTGACATAGCAAGAGTGATGTATACATGTATCAATTTACTTTCAAAATTAGACTACCCTACATTCTATTAATTTACTTTTAAAATTCGACTACCCTACATGAACCAATCGTGCTTGACAGATTGGAGTGAAAACGGGACGTTTCGCGGCGGGACATTGTTCCTGGAAAATAAAAGAAGAGAGAGATTAGACGATATCATATCAGACAGAAAAGTAACCAAACATATGCTTGAAGATTGAAGTGAGAACGGGCCATTAAATGGCACCAGCTTGTTCCTGGAAAATAGAAGTAGAGAGCGATTAGTTAGATCATATGAAGAGTGATACGTACACATTAGCAAAAGTTATGTATCTATTATAATTATCATTACTTTAGAAATTCAACTACAAACAAAGAGTTTATGCACCCGAACTGTCGCATTCAGGTAAAACCGGGCCCCAAACACGCCCGTCTCTATGACAACCAACCGAGTAACGTATGCATCATCAGACTGTCCATTCACAACAGGTTGAAAGGTTATGACCGCTGTCCTTAAGGATTTCCCGATGACCCCCAGGCCAGGGGATCTGATTAAAGCGGGAGGGAAATATTCAGCCAGTGGCCTTCTGGCCTAATGGGGAGGCGATTGGGGATTGGATATGAGGCAGAAGTAACAGTGGATTCTTGCCGGAACCCAAAACCACAGCTGGAACACTGGATGATCAATGTCATCTTCAGACCAGAAAGGGAGTGAACACTTCTCTCTGGGAAACCACCGGACGGAACAAAAAGCCATGAGGCAAAGAGTCGTTTTGTGGCCGAGGAGATGTCTCCCCTGGGCCTTCCGCACGAACTGGGCGTAGAGGCGACAAAAGAGGTAGGGAGGAGGAAATGTAGAACCTCAAAATAAGAGTTGGAAGTTATATATAATCCATTTAGAGATTGGATATGAGGCAGAAGTAACAGTGGATTCTTGCCGGAACCCAAAACCACAGCTGGAACACTGGATGATCAATGTCATCTTCAGACCAGAAAGGGAGTGAACACTTCTCTCTGGGAAACCACCGGACGGAACAAAAAGCCATGAGGCAAAGAGTCGTTTTGTGGCCGAGGAGATGTCTCCCCTGGGCCTTCCGCACGAACTCGGCGTAGAGGCGACAAAAGAGGTAGGGAGGAGGAAATGTAGAACCTCAAAATAAGAGTTGGAAGTTATATATAATCCATTTAGAAAATTGAATGAAACAATCTGATGAATATGTTGTCTCTAACCCTCCCAGAGGGCACCCGTTGCGACAGTGGAGCAGACAGTCAACCCATTAGGTTCGGTGTAAATGGCGTGAGAAAAGGTTTCAATGTCTAAATCTAATTTAGATATGATGAAAGACATATCTTTGAAAATTAACAAACATCAATGTGACTGGATAGAACTGACGAAAAAAATGTAACACACCTTCGACTAGAGAGGACCATATTCCTCTCATGGATTGGCCACACTTGCTTGTATCCAGGAGTCGATGCTTCTGCTGTAGACATGAAAATATCAGCAGAGCGTCATTAGTACAGTGACATAGCAAGAGTGATGTATACATGTATCAATTTACTTTCAAAATTAGACTACCCTACATTCTATTAATTTACTTTTAAAATTCGACTACCCTACATGAACCAATCGTGCTTGACAGATTGGAGTGAAAACGGGACGTTTCGCGGCGGGACATTGTTCCTGGAAAATAAAAGAAGAGAGAGATTAGACGATATCATATCAGACAGAAAAGTAACCAAACATATGCTTGAAGATTGAAGTGAGAACGGGCCATTAAATGGCACCAGATTGTTCCTGGAAAATAGAAGTAGAGAGCGATTAGTTAGATCATATGAAGAGTGATACGTACACATTAGCAAAAGTTATGTATCTATTATAATTATCATTACTTTAGAAATTCAACTACAAACAAAGAGTTTATGCACCCGAACTGTCGCATTCAGGTAAAACCGGGCCCCAAACACGCCCGTCTCTATGACAACCAACCGAGTAACGTATGCATCATCAGACTGTCCATTCACAACAGGTTGAAAGGTTATGACCGCTGTCCTTAAGGATTTCCCGATGACCCCCAGGCCAGGGAATCTGATTAAAGCGGGAGGGAAATATTCAGCCAGTGGCCTTCTGGCCTAATGGGGAGGCGATTGGGGATTGGATATGAGGCAGAAGTAACAGTGGATTCTTGCCGGAACCCAAAACCACAGCTGGAACACTGGATGATCAATGTCATCTTCAGACCAGAAAGGGAGTGAACACTTCTCTCTGGGAAACCACCGGACGGAACAAAAAGCCATGAGGCAAAGAGTCGTTTTGTGGCCGAGGAGATGTCTCCCCTGGGCCTTCCGCACGAACTGGGCGTAGAGGTGACAAAAGAGGTAGGGAGGAGGAAATGTAGAACCTCAAAATAAGAGTTGGAAGTTATATATAATCCATTTAGAGATTGGATATGAGGCAGAAGTAACAGTGGATTCTTGCCGGAACCCAAAACCACAGCTGGAACACTGGATGATCAATGTCATCTTCAGACCAGAAAGGGAGTGAACACTTCTCTCTGGGAAACCACCGGACGGAACAAAAAGCCATGAGGCAAAGAGTCGTTTTGTGGCCGAGGAGATGTCTCCCCTGGGCCTTCCGCACGAACTCGGCGTAGAGGCGACAAAAGAGGTAGGGAGGAGGAAATGTAGAACCTCAAAATAAGAGTTGGAAGTTATATATAATCCATTTAGAAAATTGAATGAAACAATCTGATGAATATGTTGTCTCTAACCCTCCCAGAGGGCACCCGTTGCGACAGTGGAGCAGACAGTCAACCCATTAGGTTCGGTGTAAATGGCGTGAGAAAAGGTTTCAATGTCTAAATCTAATTTAGATATGATGAAAGACATATCTTTGAAAATTAACAAACATCAATGTGACTGGATAGAACTGACGAAAAAAATGTAACACACCTTCGACTAGAGAGGACCATATTCCTCTCATGGATTGGCCACACTTGCTTGTATCCAGGAGTCGATGCTTCTGCTGTAGACATGAAAATATCAGCAGAGCGTCATTAGTACAGTGACATAGCAAGAGTGATGTATACATGTATCAATTTACTTTCAAAATTAGACTACCCTACATTCTATTAATTTACTTTTAAAATTCGACTACCCTACATGAACCAATCGTGCTTGACAGATTGGAGTGAAAACGGGACGTTTCGCGGCGGGACATTGTTCCTGGAAAATAAAAGAAGAGAGAGATTAGACGATATCATATCAGACAGAAAAGTAACCAAACATATGCTTGAAGATTGAAGTGAGAACGGGCCATTAAATGGCACCAGATTGTTCCTGGAAAATAGAAGTAGAGAGCGATTAGTTAGATCCTATGAAGAGTGATACATACACATTAGCAAAAGTTATGTATCTATTATAATTATCATTACTTTAGAAATTCAACTACAAACAAAGAGTTTATGCACCCGAACTGTCGCATTCAGGTAAAACCGGGCCCCAAACACGCCCGTCTCTATGACAACCAACCGAGTAACGTATGCATCATCAGACTGTCCATTCACAACAGGTTGAAAGGTTATGACCGCTGTCCTTAAGGATTTCCCGATGACCCCCAGGCCAGGGGATCTGATTAAAGCGGGAGGGAAATATTCAGCCAGTGGCCTTCTGGCCTAATGGGGAGGCGATTGGGGATTGGATATGAGGCAGAAGTAACAGTGGATTCTTGCCGGAACCCAAAACCACAGCTGGAACACTGGATGATCAATGTCATCTTCAGACCAGAAAGGGAGTGAACACTTCTCTCTGGGAAACCACCGGACGGAACAAAAAGCCATGAGGCAAAGAGTCGTTTTGTGGCCAAGGAGATGTCTCCCCTGGGCCTTCCGCACGAACTGGGCGTAGAGGCGACAAAAGAGGTAGGGAGGAGGAAATGTAGAACCTCAAAATAAGAGTTGGAAGTTATATATAATCCATTTAGAAAATTGAATGAAACAATCTGATGAATATGTTGTCTCTAACCCTCCCAGAGGGCACCCGTTGCGACAGTGGAGCAGACAGTCAACCCATTAGGTTCGGTGTAAATGGCGTGAGAAAAGGTTTCAATGTCTAAATCTAATTTAGATATGATGAAAGACATATCTTTGAAAATTAACAAACATCAATGTGACTGGATAGAACTGACGAAAAAAATGTAACACACCTTCGACTAGAGAGGACCATATTCCTCTCATGGATTGGCCACACTTGCTTGTATCCAGGAGTCGATGCTTCTGCTGTAGACATGAAAATATCAGCAGAGCGTCATTAGTACAGTGACATAGCAAGAGTGATGTATACATTTATCAATTTACTTTCAAAATTAGACTACCCTACATTCTATTAATTTACTTTTAAAATTCGACTACCCTACATGAACCAATCGTGCTTGACAGATTGGAGTGAAAACAGGACGTTTCGCGGCGGGACATTGTTGCTGGAAAATAAAAGAAGAGAGAGATTAGACGATATCATATCAGACAGAAAAGTAACCAAACATATGCTTGAAGATTGAAGTGAGAACGGGCCATTAAATGGCACCAGATTGTTCCTGGAAAATAGAAGTAGAGAGCGATTAGTTAGATCATATGAAGAGTGATACGTACACATTAGCAAAAGTTATGTATCTATTATAATTATCATTACTTTAGAAATTCAACTACAAACAAAGAGTTTATGCACCCGAACTGTCGCATTCAGGTAAAACCGGGCCCCAAACACGCCCGTCTCTATGACAACCAACCGAGTAACGTATGCATCATCAGACTGTCCATTCACAACAGGTTGAAAGGTTATGACCGCTGTCCTTAAGGATTTCCCGATGACCCCCAGGCCAGGGGATCTGATTAAAGCGGGAGGGAAATATTCAGCCAGTGGCCTTCTGGCCTAATGGGGAGGCGATTGGGGATTGGATATGAGGCAGAAGTAACAGTGGATTCTTGCCGGAACCCAAAACCACAGCTGGAACACTGGATGATCAATGTCATCTTCAGACCAGAAAGGGAGTGAACACTTCTCTCTGGGAAACCACCGGACGGAACAAAAAGCCATGAGGCAAAGAGTCGTTTTGTGGCCGAGGAGATGTCTCCCCTGGGCCTTCCGCACGAACTGGGCGTAGAGGCGACAAAAGAGGTAGGGAGGAGGAAATGTAGAACCTCAAAATAAGAGTTGGAAGTTATATATAATCCATTTAGAGATTGGATATGAGGCAGAAGTAACAGTGGATTCTTGCCGGAACCCAAAACCACAGCTGGAACACTGGATGATCAATGTCATCTTCAGACCAGAAAGGGAGTGAACACTTCTCTCTGGGAAACCACCGGACGGAACAAAAAGCCATGAGGCAAAGAGTCGTTTTGTGGCCGAGGAGATGTCTCCCCTGGGCCTTCCGCACGAACTCGGCGTAGAGGCGACAAAAGAGGTAGGGAGGAGGAAATGTAGAACCTCAAAATAAGAGTTGGAAGTTATATATAATCCATTTAGAAAATTGAATGAAACAATCTGATGAATATGTTGTCTCTAACCCTCCCAGAGGGCACCCGTTGCGACAGTGGAGCAGACAGTCAACCCATTAGGTTCGGTGTAAATGGCGTGAGAAAAGGTTTCAATGTCTAAATCTAATTTAGATATGATGAAAGACATATCTTTGAAAATTAACAAACATCAATGTGACTGGATAGAACTGACGAAAAAAATGTAACACACCTTCGACTAGAGAGGACCATATTCCTCTCATGGATTGGCCACACTTGCTTGTATCCAGGAGTCGATGCTTCTGCTGTAGACATGAAAATATCAGCAGAGCGTCATTAGTACAGTGACATAGCAAGAGTGATGTATACATGTATCAATTTACTTTCAAAATTAGACTACCCTACATTCTATTAATTTACTTTTAAAATTCGACTACCCTACATGAACCAATCGTGCTTGACAGATTGGAGTGAAAACGGGACGTTTCGCAGCGGGACATTGTTCCTGGAAAATAAAAGAAGAGAGAGATTAGACGATATCATATCAGACAGAAAAGTAACCAAACATATGCTTGAAGATTGAAGTGAGAACGGGCCATTAAATGGCACCAGATTGTTCCTGGAAAATAGAAGTAGAGAGCGATTAGTTAGATCCTATGAAGAGTGATACATACACATTAGCAAAAGTTATGTATCTATTATAATTATCATTACTTTAGAAATTCAACTACAAACAAAGAGTTTATGCACCCGAACTGTCGCATTCAGGTAAAACCGGGCCCCAAACACGCCCGTCTCTATGACAACCAACCGAGTAACGTATGCATCATCAGACTGTCCATTCACAACAGGTTGAAAGGTTATGACCGCTGTCCTTAAGGATTTCCCGATGACCCCCAGGCCAGGGGATCTGATTAAAGCGGGAGGGAAATATTCAGCCAGTGGCCTTCTGGCCTAATGGGGAGGCGATTGGGGATTGGATATGAGGCAGAAGTAACAGTGGATTCTTGCCGGAACCCAAAACCACAGCTGGAACACTGGATGATCAATGTCATCTTCAGACCAGAAAGGGAGTGAACACTTCTCTCTGGGAAACCACCGGACGGAACAAAAAGCCATGAGGCAAAGAGTCGTTTTGTGGCCAAGGAGATGTCTCCCCTGGGCCTTCCGCACGAACTCGGCGTAGAGGCGACAAAAGAGGTAGGGAGGAGGAAATGTAGAACCTCAAAATAAGAGTTGGAAGTTATATATAATCCATTTAGAAAATTGAATGAAACAATCTGATGAATATGTTGTCTCTAACCCTCCCAGAGGGCACCCGTTGCGACAGTGGAGCAGACAGTCAACCCATTAGGTTCGGTGTAAATGGCGTGAGAAAAGGTTTCAATGTCTAAATCTAATTTAGATATGATGAAAGACATATCTTTGAAAATTAACAAACATCAATGTGACTGGATAGAACTGATGAAAAAAATGTAACACACCTTTGACTAGAGAGGACCATATTCCTCTCATGGATTGGCCACACTTGCTTGTATCCAGGAGTCGATGCTTCTGCTGTAGACATGAAAATATCAGCAGAGCGTCATTAGTACAGTGACATAGCAAGAGTGATGTATACATTTATCAATTTACTTTCAAAATTAGACTACCCTACATTCTATTAATTTACTTTTAAAATTCGACTACCCTACATGAACCAATCGTGCTTGACAGATTGGAGTGAAAACAGGACGTTTCGCGGCGGGACATTGTTGCTGGAAAATAAAAGAAGAGAGAGATTAGACGATATCATATCAGACAGAAAAGTAACCAAACATATGCTTGAAGATTGAAGTGAGAACGGGCCATTAAATGGCACCAGATTGTTCCTGGAAAATAGAAGTAGAGAGCGATTAGTTAGATCATATGAAGAGTGATACGTACACATTAGCAAAAGTTATGTATCTATTATAATTATCATTACTTTAGAAATTCAACTACAAACAAAGAGTTTATGCACCCGAACTGTCGCATTCAGGTAAAACCGGGCCCCAAACACGCCCGTCTCTATGACAACCAACCGAGTAACGTATGCATCATCAGACTGTCCATTCACAACAGGTTGAAAGGTTATGACCGCTGTCCTTAAGGATTTCCCGATGACCCCCAGGCCAGGGGATCTGATTAAAGCGGGAGGGAAATATTCAGCCAGTGGCCTTCTGGCCTAATGGGGAGGCGATTGGGGATTGGATATGAGGCAGAAGTAACAGTGGATTCTTGCCGGAACCCAAAACCACAGCTGGAACACTGGATGATCAATGTCATCTTCAGACCAGAAAGGGAGTGAACACTTCTCTCTGGGAAACCACCGGACGGAACAAAAAGCCATGAGGCAAAGAGTCGTTTTGTGGCCGAGGAGATGTCTCCCCTGGGCCTTCCGCACGAACTGGGCGTAGAGGCGACAAAAGAGGTAGGGAGGAGGAAATGTAGAACCTCAAAATAAGAGTTGGAAGTTATATATAATCCATTTAGAGATTGGATATGAGGCAGAAGTAACAGTGGATTCTTGCCGGAACCCAAAACCACAGCTGGAACACTGGATGATCAATGTCATCTTCAGACCAGAAAGGGAGTGAACACTTCTCTCTGGGAAACCACCGGACGGAACAAAAAGCCATGAGGCAAAGAGTCGTTTTGTGGCCGAGGAGATGTCTCCCCTGGGCCTTCCGCACGAACTCGGCGTAGAGGCGACAAAAGAGGTAGGGAGGAGGAAATGTAGAACCTCAAAATAAGAGTTGGAAGTTATATATAATCCATTTAGAAAATTGAATGAAACAATCTGATGAATATGTTGTCTCTAACCCTCCCAGAGGGCACCCGTTGCGACAGTGGAGCAGACAGTCAACCCATTAGGTTCGGTGTAAATGGCGTGAGAAAAGGTTTCAATGTCTAAATCTAATTTAGATATGATGAAAGACATATCTTTGAAAATTAACAAACATCAATGTGACTGGATAGAACTGACGAAAAAAATGTAACACACCTTCGACTAGAGAGGACCATATTCCTCTCATGGATTGGCCACACTTGCTTGTATCCAGGAGTCGATGCTTCTGCTGTAGACATGAAAATATCAGCAGAGCGTCATTAGTACAGTGACATAGCAAGAGTGATGTATACATGTATCAATTTACTTTCAAAATTAGACTACCCTACATTCTATTAATTTACTTTTAAAATTCGACTACCCTACATGAACCAATCGTGCTTGACAGATTGGAGTGAAAACGGGACGTTTCGCGGCGGGACATTGTTCCTGGAAAATAAAAGAAGAGAGAGATTAGACGATATCATATCAGACAGAAAAGTAACCAAACATATGCTTGAAGATTGAAGTGAGAACGGGCCATTAAATGGCACCAGATTGTTCCTGGAAAATAGAAGTAGAGAGCGATTAGTTAGATCCTATGAAGAGTGATACATACACATTAGCAAAAGTTATGTATCTATTATAATTATCATTACTTTAGAAATTCAACTACAAACAAAGAGTTTATGCACCCGAACTGTCGCATTCAGGTAAAACCGGGCCCCAAACACGCCCGTCTCTATGACAACCAACCGAGTAACGTATGCATCATCAGACTGTCCATTCACAACAGGTTGAAAGGTTATGACCGCTGTCCTTAAGGATTTCCCGATGACCCCCAGGCCAGGGGATCTGATTAAAGCGGGAGGGAAATATTCAGCCAGTGGCCTTCTGGCCTAATGGGGAGGCGATTGGGGATTGGATATGAGGCAGAAGTAACAGTGGATTCTTGCCGGAACCCAAAACCACAGCTGGAACACTGGATGATCAATGTCATCTTCAGACCAGAAAGGGAGTGAACACTTCTCTCTGGGAAACCACCGGACGGAACAAAAAGCCATGAGGCAAAGAGTCGTTTTGTGGCCGAGGAGATGTCTCCCCTGGGCCTTCCGCACGAACTCGGCGTAGAGGCGACAAAAGAGGTAGGGAGGAGGAAATGTAGAACCTCAAAATAAGAGTTGGAAGTTATATATAATCCATTTAGAAAATTGAATGAAACAATCTGATGAATATGTTGTCTCTAACCCTCCCAGAGGGCACCCGTTGCGACAGTGGAGCAGACAGTTAACCCATTAGGTTCGGTGTAAATGGCGTGAGAAAAGGTTTCAATGTCTAAATCTAATTTAGATATGATGAAAGACATATCTTTGAAAATTAACAAACATCAATGTGACTGGATAGAACTGACGAAAAAAATGTAACACACCTTCGACTAGAGAGGACCATATTCCTCTCATGGATTGGCCACACTTGCTTGTATCCAGGAGTCGATGCTTCTGCTGTAGACATGAAAATATCAGCAGAGCGTCATTAGTACAGTGACATAGCAAGAGTGATGTATACATGTATCAATTTACTTTCAAAATTAGACTACCCTACATTCTATTAATTTACTTTTAAAATTCGACTACCCTACATGAACCAATCGTGCTTGACAGATTGGAGTGAAAACGGGACGTTTCGCGGCGGGACATTGTTCCTGGAAAATAAAAGAAGAGAGAGATTAGACGATATCATATCAGACAGAAAAGTAACCAAACATATGCTTGAAGATTGAAGTGAGAACGGGCCATTAAATGGCACCAGATTGTTCCTGGAAAATAGAAGTAGAGAGCGATTAGTTAGATCATATGAAGAGTGATACGTACACATTAGCAAAAGTTATGTATCTATTATAATTATCATTACTTTAGAAATTCAACTACAAACAAAGAGTTTATGCACCCGAACTGTCGCATTCAGGTAAAACCGGGCCCCAAACACGCCCGTCTCTATGACAACCAACCGAGTAACGTATGCATCATCAGACTGTCCATTCACAACAGGTTGAAAGGTTATGACCGCTGTCCTTAAGGATTTCCCGATGACCCCCAGGCCAGGGGATCTGATTAAAGCGGGAGGGAAATATTCAGCCAGTGGCCTTCTGGCCTAATGGGGAGGCGATTGGGGATTGGATATGAGGCAGAAGTAACTGTGGATTCTTGCCGGAACCCAAAACCACAGCTGGAACACTGGATGATCAATGTCATCTTCAGACCAGAAAGGGAGTGAACACTTCTCTCTGGGAAACCACCGGACGGAACAAAAAGCCATGAGGCAAAGAGTCGTTTTGTGGCCGAGGAGATGTCTCCCCTGGGCCTTCCGCACGAACTCGGCGTAGAGGCGACAAAAGAGGTAGGGAGGAGGAAATGTAGAACCTCAAAATAAGAGTTGGAAGTTATATATAATCCATTTAGAAAATTGAATGAAACAATCTGATGAATATGTTGTCTCTAACCCTCCCAGAGGGCACCCGTTGCGACAGTGGAGCAGACAGTCAACCCATTAGGTTCGGTGTAAATGGCGTGAGAAAAGGTTTCAATGTCTAAATCTAATTTAGATATGATGAAAGACATATCTTTGAAAATTAACAAACATCAATGTGACTGGATAGAACTGACGAAAAAAATGTAACACACCTTCGACTAGAGAGGACCATATTCCTCTCATGGATTGGCCACACTTGCTTGTATCCAGGAGTCGATGCTTCTGCTGTAGACATGAAAATATCAGCAGAGCGTCATTAGTACAGTGACATAGCAAGAGTGATGTATACATGTATCAATTTACTTTCAAAATTAGACTACCCTACATTCTATTAATTTACTTTTAAAATTCGACTACCCTACATGAACCAATCGTGCTTGACAGATTGGAGTGAAAACGGGACGTTTCGTGGCGGGACATTGTTCCTGGAAAATAAAAGAAGAGAGAGATTAGACGATATCATATCAGACAGAAAAGTAACCAAACATATGCTTGAAGATTGAAGTGAGAACGGGCCATTAAATGGCACCAGATTGTTCCTGGAAAATAGAAGTAGAGAGCGATTAGTTAGATCATATGAAGAGTGATACGTACACATTAGCAAAAGTTATGTATCTATTATAATTATCATTACTTTAGAAATTCAACTACAAACAAAGAGTTTATGCACCCGAACTGTCGCATTCAGGTAAAACCGGGCCCCAAACACGCCCGTCTCTATGACAACCAACCGAGTAACGTATGCATCATCAGACTGTCCATTCACAACAGGTTGAAAGGTTATGACCGCTGTCCTTAAGGATTTCCCGATGACCCCCAGGCCAGGGGATCTGATTAAAGCGGGAGGGAAATATTCAGCCAGTGGCCTTCTGGCCTAATGGGGAGGCGATTGGGGATTGGATATGAGGCAGAAGTAACAGTGGATTCTTGCCGGAACCCAAAACCACAGCTGGAACACTGGATGATCAATGTCATCTTCAGACCAGAAAGGGAGTGAACACTTCTCTCTGGGAAACCACCGGACGGAACAAAAAGCCATGAGGCAAAGAGTCGTTTTGTGGCCGAGGAGATGTCTCCCCTGGGCCTTCCGCACGAACTCGGCGTAGAGGCGACAAAAGAGGTAGGGAGGAGGAAATGTAGAACCTCAAAATAAGAGTTGGAAGTTATATATAATCCATTTAGAAAATTGAATGAAACAATCTGATGAATATGTTGTCTCTAACCCTCCCAGAGGGCACCCGTTGCGACAGTGGAGCAGACAGTCAACCCATTAGGTTCGGTGTAAATGGCGTGAGAAAAGGTTTCAATGTCTAAATCTAATTTAGATATGATGAAAGACATATCTTTGAAAATTAACAAACATCAATGTGACTGGATAGAACTGACGAAAAAAATGTAACACACCTTCGACTAGAGAGGACCATATTCCTCTCATGGATTGGCCACACTTGCTTGTATCCAGGAGTCGATGCTTCTGCTGTAGACATGAAAATATCAGCAGAGCGTCATTAGTACAGTGACATAGCAAGAGTGATGTATACATGT
This sequence comes from Sthenelais limicola, assembly GCA_942159475.1. Taxonomy (NCBI): domain Eukaryota; kingdom Metazoa; phylum Annelida; class Polychaeta; order Phyllodocida; family Sigalionidae; genus Sthenelais; species Sthenelais limicola. The sequence goes on along the minus strand of OW804096.1, from coordinate 76,727,737 downwards.
ATCAATTTACTTTCAAAATTAGACTACCCTACATTCTATTAATTTACTTTTAAAATTCGACTACCCTACATGAACCAATCGTGCTTGACAGATTGGAGTGAAAACGGGACGTTTCGCGGCGGGACATTGTTCCTGGAAAATAAAAGAAGAGAGAGATTAGACGATATCATATCAGACAGAAAAGTAACCAAACATATGCTTGAAGATTGAAGTGAGAACGGGCCATTAAATGGCACCAGATTGTTCCTGGAAAATAGAAGTAGAGAGCGATTAGTTAGATCATATGAAGAGTGATACGTACACATTAGCAAAAGTTATGTATCTATTATAATTATCATTACTTTAGAAATTCAACTACAAACAAAGAGTTTATGCACCCGAACTGTCGCATTCAGGTAAAACCGGGCCCCAAACACGCCCGTCTCTATGACAACCAACCGAGTAACGTATGCATCATCAGACTGTCCATTCACAACAGGTTGAAAGGTTATGACCGCTGTCCTTAAGGATTTCCCGATGACCCCCAGGCCAGGGGATCTGATTAAAGCGGGAGGGAAATATTCAGCCAGTGGCCTTCTGGCCTAATGGGGAGGCGATTGGGGATTGGATATGAGGCAGAAGTAACTGTGGATTCTTGCCGGAACCCAAAACCACAGCTGGAACACTGGATGATCAATGTCATCTTCAGACCAGAAAGGGAGTGAACACTTCTCTCTGGGAAACCACCGGACGGAACAAAAAGCCATGAGGCAAAGAGTCGTTTTGTGGCCAAGGAGATGTCTCCCCTGGGCCTTCCGCACGAACTCGGCGTAGAGGCGACAAAAGAGGTAGGGAGGAGGAAATGTAGAACCTCAAAATAAGAGTTGGAAGTTATATATAATCCATTTAGAAAATTGAATGAAACAATCTGATGAATATGTTGTCTCTAACCCTCCCAGAGGGCACCCGTTGCGACAGTGGAGCAGACAGTCAACCCATTAGGTTCGGTGTAAATGGCGTGAGAAAAGGTTTCAATGTCTAAATCTAATTTAGATATGATGAAAGACATATCTTTGAAAATTAACAAACATCAATGTGACTGGATAGAACTGACGAAAAAAATGTAACACACCTTCGACTAGAGAGGACCATATTCCTCTCATGGATTGGCCACACTTGCTTGTATCCAGGAGTCGATGCTTCTGCTGTAGACATGAAAATATCAGCAGAGCGTCATTAGTACAGTGACATAGCAAGAGTGATGTATACATGTATCAATTTACTTTCAAAATTAGACTACCCTACATTCTATTAATTTACTTTTAAAATTTGACTACCCTACATGAACCAATCGTGCTTGACAGATTGGAGTGAAAACGGGACGTTTCGCGGCGGGACATTGTTGCTGGAAAATAAAAGAAGAGAGAGATTAGACGATATCATATCAGACAGAAAAGTAACCAAACATATGCTTGAAGATTGAAGTGAGAACGGGCCATTAAATGGCACAAGATTGTTCCTGGAAAATAGAAGTAGAGAGCGATTAGTTAGATCATATGAAGAGTGATACGTACACATTAGCAAAAGTTATGTATCTATTATAATTATCATTACTTTAGAAATTCAACTACAAACAAAGAGTTTATGCACCCGAACTGTCGCATTCAGGTAAAACCGGGCCCCAAACACGCCCGTCTCTATGACAACCAACCGAGTAACGTATGCATCATCAGACTGTCCATTCACAACAGGTTGAAAGGTTATGACCGCTGTCCTTAAGGATTTCCCGATGACCCCCAGGCCAGGGGATCTGATTAAAGCGGGAGGGAAATATTCAGCCAGTGGCCTTCTGGCCTAATGGGGAGGCGATTGGGGATTGGATATGAGGCAGAAGTAACTGTGGATTCTTGCCGGAACCCAAAACCACAGCTGGAACACTGGATGATCAATGTCATCTTCAGACCAGAAAGGGAGTGAACACTTCTCTCTGGGAAACCACCGGACGGAACAAAAAGCCATGAGGCAAAGAGTCGTTTTGTGGCCGAGGAGATGTCTCCCCTGGGCCTTCCGCACGAACTCGGCGTAGAGGCGACAAAAGAGGTAGGGAGGAGGAAATGTAGAACCTCAAAATAAGAGTTGGAAGTTATATATAATCCATTTAGAAAATTGAATGAAACAATCTGATGAATATGTTGTCTCTAACCCTCCCAGAGGGCACCCGTTGCGACAGTGGAGCAGACAGTCAACCCATTAGGTTCGGTGTAAATGGCGTGAGAAAAGGTTTCAATGTCTAAATCTAATTTAGATATGATGAAAGACATATCTTTGAAAATTAACAAACATCAATGTGACTGGATAGAACTGACGAAAAAAATGTAACACACCTTCGACTAGAGAGGACCATATTCCTCTCATGGATTGGCCACACTTGCTTGTATCCAGGAGTCGATGCTTCTGCTGTAGACATGAAAATATCAGCAGAGCGTCATTAGTACAGTGACATAGCAAGAGTGATGTATACATGTATCAATTTACTTTCAAAATTAGACTACCCTACATTCTATTAATTTACTTTTAAAATTCGACTACCCTACATGAACCAATCGTGCTTGACAGATTGGAGTGAAAACGGGACGTTTCGCGGCGGGACATTGTTCCTGGAAAATAAAAGAAGAGAGAGATTAGACGATATCATATCAGACAGAAAAGTAACCAAACATATGCTTGAAGATTGAAGTGAGAACGGGCCATTAAATGGCACCAGATTGTTCCTGGAAAATAGAAGTAGAGAGCGATTAGTTAGATCATATGAAGAGTGATACGTACACATTAGCAAAAGTTATGTATCTATTATAATTATCATTACTTTAGAAATTCAACTACAAACAAAGAGTTTATGCACCCGAACTGTCGCATTCAGGTAAAACCGGGCCCCAAACACGCCCGTCTCTATGACAACCAACCGAGTAACGTATGCATCATCAGACTGTCCATTCACAACAGGTTGAAAGGTTATGACCGCTGTCCTTAAGGATTTCCCGATGACCCCCAGGCCAGGGGATCTGATTAAAGCGGGAGGGAAATATTCAGCCAGTGGCCTTCTGGCCTAATGGGGAGGCGATTGGGGATTGGATATGAGGCAGAAGTAACAGTGGATTCTTGCCGGAACCCAAAACCACAGCTGGAACACTGGATGATCAATGTCATCTTCAGACCAGAAAGGGAGTGAACACTTCTCTCTGGGAAACCACCGGACGGAACAAAAAGCCATGAGGCAAAGAGTCGTTTTGTGGCCGAGGAGATGTCTCCCCTGGGCCTTCCGCACGAACTCGGCGTAGAGGCGACAAAAGAGGTAGGGAGGAGGAAATGTAGAACCTCAAAATAAGAGTTGGAAGTTATATATAATCCATTTAGAAAATTGAATGAAACAATCTGATGAATATGTTGTCTCTAACCCTCCCAGAGGGCACCCGTTGCGACAGTGGAGCAGACAGTCAACCCATTAGGTTCGGTGTAAATGGCGTGAGAAAAGGTTTCAATGTCTAAATCTAATTTAGATATGATGAAAGACATATCTTTGAAAATTAACAAACATCAATGTGACTGGATAGAACTGACGAAAAAAATGTAACACACCTTCGACTAGAGAGGACCATATTCCTCTCATGGATTGGCCACAATTGCTTGTATCCAGGAGTCGATGCTTCTACTGTAGACATGAAAATATCAGCAGAGCGTCATTAGTACAGTGACATAGCAAGAGTGATGTATACATGTATCAATTTACTTTCAAAATTAGACTACCCTACATTCTATTAATTTACTTTTAAAATTCGACTACCCTACATGAACCAATCGTGCTTGACAGATTGGAGTGAAAACGGGACGTTTCGCGGCGGGACATTGTTCCTGGAAAATAAAAGAAGAGAGAGATTAGACGATATCATATCAGACAGAAAAGTAACCAAACATATGCTTGAAGATTGAAGTGAGAACGGGCCATTAAATGGCACCAGATTGTTCCTGGAAAATAGAAGTAGAGAGCGATTAGTTAGATCATATGAAGAGTGATACGTACACATTAGCAAAAGTTATGTATCTATTATAATTATCATTACTTTAGAAATTCAACTACAAACAAAGAGTTTATGCACCCGAACTGTCGCATTCAGGTAAAACCGGGCCCCAAACACGCCCGTCTCTATGACAACCAACCGAGTAACGTATGCATCATCAGACTGTCCATTCACAACAGGTTGAAAGGTTATGACCGCTGTCCTTAAGGATTTCCCGATGACCCCCAGGCCAGGGGATCTGATTAAAGCGGGAGGGAAATATTCAGCCAGTGGCCTTCTGGCCTAATGGGGAGGCGATTGGGGATTGGATATGAGGCAGAAGTAACTGTGGATTCTTGCCGGAACCCAAAACCACAGCTGGAACACTGGATGATCAATGTCATCTTCAGACCAGAAAGGGAGTGAACACTTCTCTCTGGGAAACCACCGGACGGAACAAAAAGCCATGAGGCAAAGAGTCGTTTTGTGGCCGAGGAGATGTCTCCCCTGGGCCTTCCGCACGAACTCGGCGTAGAGGCGACAAAAGAGGTAGGGAGGAGGAAATGTAGAACCTCAAAATAAGAGTTGGAAGTTATATATAATCCATTTAGAAAATTGAATGAAACAATCTGATGAATATGTTGTCTCTAACCCTCCCAGAGGGCACCCGTTGCGACAGTGGAGCAGACAGTCAACCCATTAGGTTCGGTGTAAATGGCGTGAGAAAAGGTTTCAATGTCTAAATCTAATTTAGATATGATGAAAGACATATCTTTGAAAATTAACAAACATCAATGTGACTGGATGGAACTGACGAAAAAAATGTAACACACCTTCGACTAGAGAGGACCATATTCCTCTCATGGATTGGCCACACTTGCTTGTATCCAGGAGTCGATGCTTCTGCTGTAGACATGAAAATATCAGCAGAGCGTCATTAGTACAGTGACATAGCAAGAGTGATGTATACATGTATCAATTTACTTTCAAAATTAGACTACCCTACATTCTATTAATTTACTTTTAAAATTCGACTACCCTACATGAACCAATCGTGCTTGACAGATTGGAGTGAAAACGGGACGTTTCGCGGCGGGACATTGTTGCTGGAAAATAAAAGAAGAGAGAGATTAGACGATATCATATCAGACAGAAAAGTAACCAAACATATGCTTGAAGATTGAAGTGAGAACGGGCCATTAAATGGCATCAGATTGTTCCTGGAAAATAGAAGTAGAGAGCGATTAGTTAGATCATATGAAGAGTGATACGTACACATTAGCAAAAGTTATGTATCTATTATAATTATCATTACTTTAGAAATTCAACTACAAACAAAGAGTTTATGCACCCGAACTGTCGCATTCAGGTAAAACCGGGCCCCAAACACGCCCGTCTCTATGACAACCAACCGAGTAACGTATGCATCATCAGACTGTCCATTCACAACAGGTTGAAAGGTTATGACCGCTGTCCTTAAGGATTTCCCGATGACCCCCAGGCCAGGGGATCTGATTAAAGCGGGAGGGAAATATTCAGCCAGTGGCCTTCTGGCCTAATGGGGAGGCGATTGGGGATTGGATATGAGGCAGAAGTAACAGTGGATTCTTGCCGGAACCCAAAACCACAGCTGGAACACTGGATGATCAATGTCATCTTCAGACCAGAAAGGGAGTGAACACTTCTCTCTGGGAAACCACCGGACGGAACAAAAAGCCATGAGGCAAAGAGTCGTTTTGTGGCCAAGGAGATGTCTCCCCTGGGCCTTCCGCACGAACTGGGCGTAGAGGCGACAAAAGAGGTAGGGAGGAGGAAATGTAGAACCTCAAAATAAGAGTTGGAAGTTATATATAATCCATTTAGAGATTGGATATGAGGCAGAAGTAACAGTGGATTCTTGCCGGAACCCAAAACCACAGCTGGAACACTGGATGATCAATATCATCTTCAGACCAGAAAGGGAGTGAACACTTCTCTCTGGGAAACCACCGGACGGAACAAAAAGCCATGAGGCAAAGAGTCGTTTTGTGGCCGAGGAGATGTCTCCCCTGGGCCTTCCGCACGAACTCGGCGTAGAGGCGACAAAAGAGGTAGGGAGGAGGAAATGTAGAACCTCAAAATAAGAGTTGGAAGTTATATATAATCCATTTAGAAAATTGAATGAAACAATCTGATGAATATGTTGTCTCTAACCCTCCCAGAGGGCACCCGTTGCGACAGTGGAGCAGACAGTCAACCCATTAGGTTCGGTGTAAATGGCGTGAGAAAAGGTTTCAATGTCTAAATCTAATTTAGATATGATGAAAGACATATCTTTGAAAATTAACAAACATCAATGTGACTGGATAGAACTGACGAAAAAAATGTAACACACCTTCGACTAGAGAGGACCATATTCCTCTCATGGATTGGCCACACTTGCTTGTATCCAGGAGTCGATGCTTCTGCTGTAGACATGAAAATATCAGCAGAGCGTCATTAGTACAGTGACATAGCAAGAGTGATGTATACATGTATCAATTTACTTTCAAAATTAGACTACCCTACATTCTATTAATTTACTTTTAAAATTCGACTACCCTACATGAACCAATCGTGCTTGACAGATTGGAGTGAAAACGGGACGTTTCGCGGCGGGACATTGTTCCTGGAAAATAAAAGAAGAGAGAGATTAGACGATATCATATCAGACAGAAAAGTAACCAAACATATGCTTGAAGATTGAAGTGAGAACGGGCCATTAAATGGCACCAGATTGTTCCTGGAAAATAGAAGTAGAGAGCGATTAGTTAGATCATATGAAGAGTGATACGTACACATTAGCAAAAGTTATGTATCTATTATAATTATCATTACTTTAGAAATTCAACTACAAACAAAGAGTTTATGCACCCGAACTGTCGCATTCAGGTAAAACCGGGCCCCAAACACGCCCGTCTCTATGACAACCAACCGAGTAACGTATGCATCATCAGACTGTCCATTCACAACAGGTTGAAAGGTTATGACCGCTGTCCTTAAGGATTTCCCGATGACCCCCAGGCCAGGGGATCTGATTAAAGCGGGAGGGAAATATTCAGCCAGTGGCCTTCTGGCCTAATGGGGAGGCGATTGGGGATTGGATATGAGGCAGAAGTAACTGTGGATTCTTGCCGGAACCCAAAACCACAGCTGGAACACTGGATGATCAATGTCATCTTCAGACCAGAAAGGGAGTGAACACTTCTCTCTGGGAAACCACCGGACGGAACAAAAAGCCATGAGGCAAAGAGTCGTTTTGTGGCCGAGGAGATGTCTCCCCTGGGCCTTCCGCACGAACTGGGCGTAGAGGCGACAAAAGAGGTAGGGGGGAGGAAATGTAGAACCTCAAAATAAGAGTTGGAAGTTATATATAATCCATTTAGAAAATTGAATGAAACAATCTGATGAATATGTTGTCTCTAACCCTCCCAGAGGGCACCCGTTGCGACAGTGGAGCAGACAGTCAACCCATTAGGTTCGGTGTAAATGGCGTGAGAAAAGGTTTCAATGTCTAAATCTAATTTAGATATGATGAAAGACATATCTTTGAAAATTAACAAACATCAATGTGACTGGATAGAACTGACGAAAAAAATGTAACACACCTTCGACTAGAGAGGACCATATTCCTCTCATGGATTGGCCACACTTGCTTGTATCCAGGAGTCGATGCTTCTACTGTAGACATGAAAATATCAGCAGAGCGTCATTAGTACAGTGACATAGCAAGAGTGATGTATACATGTATCAATTTACTTTCAAAATTAGACTACCCTACATTCTATTAATTTACTTTTAAAATTCGACTACCCTACATGAACCAATCGTGCTTGACAGATTGGAGTGAAAACGGGACGTTTCGCGGCGGGACATTGTTCCTGGAAAATAAAAGAAGAGAGAGATTAGACGATATCATATCAGACAGAAAAGTAACCAAACATATGCTTGAAGATTGAAGTGAGAACGGGCCATTAAATGGCACCAGATTGTTCCTGGAAAATAGAAGTAGAGAGCGATTAGTTAGATCATATGAAGAGTGATACGTACACATTAGCAAAAGTTATGTATCTATTATAATTATCATTACTTTAGAAATTCAACTACAAACAAAGAGTTTATGCACCCGAACTGTCGCATTCAGGTAAAACCGGCCCCAAACACGCCCGTCTCTATGACAACCAACCGAGTAACGTATGCATCATCAGACTGTCCATTCACAACAGGTTGAAAGGTTATGACCGCTGTCCTTAAGGATTTCCCGATGACCCCCAGGCCAGGGGATCTGATTAAAGCGGGAGGGAAATATTCAGCCAGTGGCCTTCTGGCCTAATGGGGAGGCGATTGGGGATTGGATATGAGGCAGAAGTAACTGTGGATTCTTGCCGGATCCCAAAACCACAGCTGGAACACTGGATGATCAATGTCATCTTCAGACCAGAAAGGGAGTGAACACTTCTCTCTGGGAAACCACCGGACGGAACAAAAAGCCATGAGGCAAAGAGTCGTTTTGTGGCCGAGGAGATGTCTCCCCTGGGCCTTCCGCACGAACTGGGCGTAGAGGCGACAAAAGAGGTAGGGGGGAGGAAATGTTGAACCTCAAAATAAGAGTTGGAAGTTATATATAATCCATTTAGAAAATTGAATGAAACAATCTGATGAATATGTTGTCTCTAACCCTCCCAGAGGGCACCCGTTGCGACAGTGGAGCAGACAGTCAACCCATTAGGTTCGGTGTAAATGGCGTGAGAAAAGGTTTCAATGTCTAAATCTAATTTAGATATGATGAAAGACATATCTTTGAAAATTAACAAACATCAATGTGACTGGATAGAACTGACGAAAAAAATGTAACACACCTTCGACTAGAGAGGACCATATTCCTCTCATGGATTGGCCACACTTGCTTGTATCCAGGAGTCGATGCTTCTGCTGTAGACATGAAAATATCAGCAGAGCGTCATTAGTACAGTGACATAGCAAGAGTGATGTATACATGTATCAATTTACTTTCAAAATTAGACTACCCTACATTCTATTAATTTACTTTTAAAATTCGACTACCCTACATGAACCAATCGTGCTTGACAGATTGGAGTGAAAACGGGACGTTTCGCGGCGGGACATTGTTGCTGGAAAATAAAAGAAGAGAGAGATTAGACGATATCATATCAGACAGAAAAGTAACCAAACATATGCTTGAAGATTGAAGTGAGAACGGGCCATTAAATGGCACAAGATTGTTCCTGGAAAATAGAAGTAGAGAGCGATTAGTTAGATCATATGAAGAGTGATACGTACACATTAGCAAAAGTTATGTATCTATTATAATTATCATTACTTTAGAAATTCAACTACAAACAAAGAGTTTATGCACCCGAACTGTCGCATTCAGGTAAAACCGGGCCCCAAACACGCCCGTCTCTATGACAACCAACCGAGTAACGTATGCATCATCAGACTGTCCATTCACAACAGGTTGAAAGGTTATGACCGCTGTCCTTAAGGATTTCCCGATGACCCCCAGGCCAGGGGATCTGATTAAAGCGGGAGGGAAATATTCAGCCAGTGGCCTTCTGGCCTAATGGGGAGGCGATTGGGGATTGGATATGAGGCAGAAGTAACAGTGGATTCTTGCCGGAACCCAAAACCACAGCTGGAACACTGGATGATCAATGTCATCTTCAGACCAGAAAGGGAGTGAACACTTCTCTCTGGGAAACCACCGGACGGAACAAAAAGCCATGAGGCAAAGAGTCGTTTTGTGGCCGAGGAGATGTCTCCCCTGGGCCTTCCGCACGAACTCGGCGTAGAGGCGACAAAAGAGGTAGGGAGGAGGAAATGTAGAACCTCAAAATAAGAGTTGGAAGTTATATATAATCCATTTAGAAAATTGAATGAAACAATCTGATGAATATGTTGTCTCTAACCCTCCCAGAGGGCACCCGTTGCGACAGTGGAGCAGACAGTCAACCCATTAGGTTCGGTGTAAATGGCGTGAGAAAAGGTTTCAATGTCTAAATCTAATTTAGATATGATGAAAGACATATCTTTGAAAATTAACAAACATCAATGTGACTGGATAGAACTGACGAAAAAAATGTAACACACCTTCGACTAGAGAGGACCATATTCCTCTCATGGATTGGCCACACTTGCTTGTATCCAGGAGTCGATGCTTCTGCTGTAGACATGAAAATATCAGCAGAGCGTCATTAGTACAGTGACATAGCAAGAGTGATGTATACATGTATCAATTTACTTTCAAAATTAGACTACCCTACATTCTATTAATTGGTCCTGTAATTGTTGTGATTTAGTCAGTGCAGACCTGTAAGCATGGCGGTATGTCGACAAATAGAAGTCTAGTTTGATTTTTTAGGGTTAACCTATCCTGAAAAATTTATTAATAATTCATATAAGATGGGGCTAATGGAATTATGGTCTGAAATAGTTGGGAATTTGATCTGGTTACATGATTTAGGCTGTCATGCTACATTAAACCATACAGGAAATCTTTTGGTGGTCTGAGACCCATATGTTATGTATTTTCATTTGATAGAATGTTTGATGAAAATGAAATGTATTACATATATATACGGGTCAACTAGCATATGTTGCATGTAAGTATTAAGGACGTTGCATTTGCAGCGTCATCCCTCTAAACTAGTTCCAATAGTAAGCATGAGGTAAGGTTGTAGTTGTGGTGATTGCGTCAATGCCCAAATTCCAGGAATCGATAGGTTAGTGTTTCTTCATTGCCCTGTGGGAAGGATGCCTTGAGACGAAGAACTTTAATATTGAGTAATTCTATCGTTCGTCATAATGTAATATATGCCTATACAGTACTATTAAGGAACACCTTTCCCTATTTAGGCCTACTCAATATTAAACTTTCATTACACATCTTTAAACGATTCATCCTACCAATACGAGAGAAAAGGTGGCGGACCTTGGTCCTAAAACCCCCTATGAAAGCTTATGAAAGCATCCAAGAAATTCAGAATAGAGCCTTGTACTATGTGTATGGTAACAAGTACAGAAGATGTTATTCATTTTATCTCCACTTTAACTCTAAATTATTACCTATTTCTGATTAAGGAAAGGATAGATACAATTGTAGGCAAAATGATGTCAGCAAGACACCTGAACTGAAGGATGAACAATTGAGAGTCAGATAGCCATGGCAGGTAGGAATTCTGAGAACATACTCGATAGCATCATACTCGATATAATGTCATTACCTGAAATGATACTTTTCCAATAAAAAAAAAATCCTGGGACCAATTATCGCGTAGGCGTTTGATGTGTGTGTGTCGGGGGGGGGGGGGGGGCTGTATAATTTGAGAATAGAAAACTCCGCGAATTTCAGCGTTTAACATCGGTGGGCGACGTTAATCTAGTTGGAGTGGAGAAATATTGACAAAATCGTGGCGAGTAACATTCACAGGGAAGACGGGAGAGAAAGAGAGAGAAGGGAAAGAGAGGAAAGAGAGAGAGATCGCGAACAGAGAGACAGAGACGAAGGAGAGAGAAGGGGGTTAGAGAGCATCACCTCCCTTGCATTTTGATAGGCCTGAAAGAATCCATCGGTCGCCGAAAGTATGTCTTTTATAATGTCCGAACACTTATGCTCGTTACTCAAAATCAATTTCAGCCGCTCTCAAAATTTAAATTGTATTAAACACCCCATTAAAACCCCCAACATGTTTTTCGACTCCTAAAGTCCTATGATCATAGAGCCATTATTTGTACCTCTTTTTTGCAATTGTTGCCAGTAAGGTATTATAGATGGTTAATATCTGACAATATGAAATAAGATATAATATTACATTTTAATCGGCGTGTACAGGAAAATCAATTTATAAATTTGAATTATGCACCAAACAAATCAGGAACATGTCAGCATCACAGAGGTTTTTAGGCCCAATATGTAACATTGAAACTAATAAAATTCCGAAGTTAGCGCTCGGAACCTCCCGATCGGTATCGGAACCATTATCGGTATTTTTTGATGGGGAAGAAGAAGGTGTCAATGACGGACAGGGGCATTATACAACACCAGACAAGACAACAGCACGCGGAGGTAATACCCACAATCCGCCCGACATGTGAGTAGGACAGGAAGTAACTATCATACCAAATGGCACTGACTTGGAACGCCTTAGATGCGGATACCAGAAACCTAAATCTATTAGATTAAAGAAAAAGACAAAATATCAAATCTTACTCAACCAGGAGGATAATGAAATCTGAACTAAATGATATCTTGCTTACTATTAAGATTAAATCTACATCAACGCCCTCCTGATCCACTCCTCTCTCTCCACACACACACACCCCTCATATTGACACTAACTTCAGTGTATTACTGCTAAAATGCAGCATTAACCAATCACTAATAAATCCATAGCACGGTGGGAAGACCGTCTATGGCGACACCGAGATATGTCTGTAATACTGTCAATAAAAACATTTTTTTTAATTTCACTATCAAGATGTCGATTGGTTTTTTTCCGAATATCCCGAATGATAATAATTATTATAATATATAATTATCTATAAATGTTAATGTTATTAATAGTCATCGTTGTGCCACTTGATTCACCGAACTATAAAACATGTATGGTTGCCTGGAAATTCCCGCCAAACAACCACAGAGAAATGCTGACCAGAGTTGTGTGGGCACCAGCTAGAATTGTGTGGGTCAATCTGGGAAGTTCATAAGTCATTGAATTCCACATAAAAGGAAAGTGCGAGTTTTCTGGTGGAAAATGTTAAGAGAACTTGACAGAGACGACTAAGGATATATGTACCTAAACTGTTTATTGTTGAAACCTTTGAGTTATTTCAGTCGACAAACATTGAAGCACCACCTCGGGTAGTAATGGCGGCCTCATGAGTCTAAAGTCGAACTCATTCCATAGAATAAATTTATAACCCGACCCAAACATTTCAAATAAATGCTCGGGATTCCTCTGCCATTCCGACCTGTTTGTTCCTCAAAACAGTTATAAACACAACATACACACATATGTCGGTTTCGACAAGGGACCACCTGGGTGCGTAGTACCGTCTGCCCAAAGGCACGTGAAAGTCCTGTTAGATTTGTTCATTTGAAAAAGAGAACACATCTCAGTAAATCCTCAACAACAACAAGAGCAATCCTCTTGATCGGGATACATATATATACATTGATCTATATAATGTTCACCATGCTGCATATAATACTCCATATGAGAAGCACCGATGATACAACCAGAGTAGTACATTACAACTCTGATACAACGAATAAAAAATGACCCTACCACTCACCAAGGCAGACAGTGCGCAACTGAATGTTTGGTGCGTCAAAGTACATTTTCGGAAGGTCCCGATCTCTATTGGGCGTTACGTAAGGGCAATTATGTTGGCTGCCTTACTCGGGTGCTCTAAGCTGGGCGGGCGTTATGACGTATTGAACAGAAAACATAATTGGTTTGGTTTGGAAACGTTTCCCGCCATGTTTTGCTGAACCTTTATCTTTCTTTTCACGTATGTTTGTAAACAGAGATACGTACGCATACGTTTACGTTTACGTATAGGTTAGACTTGCTGAACCTCACTATTTAATAAATTAATTAATTAACATAATTGTAGCGAAATGACATTTCCAGGGACAATTAAAGATATGTGACTTCATATGAACCGAACCACCCAAGGCATTTTTTGAATTTCTATGTGAGAAAATGTATACTCTCCGTGTAGTTAGTATTGTGGGGAAGTGTAGAAAATGAAAAGATAAAAAATCAGCACGATGTGACGAGAGGTCACTTGTAGCTTGCCTTGGTGTAGGCATAGTTCCGCCGGACGATATCAAAGGGAGTTACCGTTTTCGGATCGAGTTCCAATGTAGACCCAAAGATAGTAGTAATTACTATAATCTTTGGTAGACCTTAGTTCTGTGCATTTTACATCTAGGGTACCGGTCAAGTTGATCGATACACCTCCAATATCTATTCCGAAGACATGTGTCATAAAGTATGATATGGAAGAAATGTCTATTTCATGTCTAGTCTTCAGATTCTACTGTTTCATGTGTGATGTGTGACAGATAGATTAGTCGCAAAAAAAGTGGATTTTGAGATATCACCATGCATATATGAAAAGGTGAATAAAGTTGGTGATAAATTATATTTGGTCAATGTTATATGATACGGTAGTTATTTTGTAGAGCTAATAAGATGCACACCAGTCCGACTAAATATAACAATATAATTATGACATCAATTACTATAAAGTAGTTAAATATAGGCCTACTCATTTATAACCTCAGGTATTCATAAATTCAATAGGCCTATACAACTTTGAAATTTGTATTGTGCCGTTTGTATTTAGGCCAAAAAAAATTAGGTGTGTTTCCGATTTAAATTACCCCCCCCCCCCCTACCTAGAAAAACCTTACCCTACCTAAAAAAAAATTTACCATACCTGATTTTTTCCCCATCATATCTTACTTTTTTTAGATTTTTTGACAAAAAAAACTTATAAAAGCAGGAAAACGGGTTTTCCTAACCCGGAACTGTCAAAAGACCCATTTTCCATGTTCAAAACAACTATTGTTATGAAAAAGACATTTTTTTCAGTTCCTGGGAGGTGGTTTCCAAACAAAAAAAAAGTTACCCCCCCCCCCCCAACCTAGCTTTCAGCCAGATAAATCGGAAACACACCTATTTTTTTTTTTGCCTTATGCTACTAGTATCCAACACATCGTCGACCCTACGTTTACTATTGAATTTAGGAGTGAAGGGCTCTGTATTATAGCTATGCTACAAGTAGTCAGTCGAACCTGCGCTCTACTCAATGATGATGGGTAGGTGGTGCGCGGGAACAGTGTAATACCAGCTTGGGATTGATTACATGGAATCCATGCATGCACGCTGTACCCATGTAAACGACAGTTCATACGGGGAACCAACAGGCAATAAAGTGGATCCCAATGAAGTTTCAGCTGATTTCGTAGAGTGTAGTCTCAGAGTTGAGAGGATCCAAGCCTAGGGAGAGCCTCTCGCTCCAAGCCCCAAAATGTGATTAAAATCACATTACTACTCCAGGGCCAGCAAAGACTGTAGGTACCGTACTATAACTGACATACCATTCTTATCTGATCTGGGAGGCTCTGAGCCTAGACCAAATTCTTTTAAAAAATTCAGTTCTGTTCACACTGCATTCTGTAAATTTCAATTTCAATTGCTCACGATTCAGTTTATACTACATGAATGTGAAGCGCCTTGTAGAATTTACCCTAATGCATGTGGAAGTAAAACATTGTTATCGAGACTATTCTATTTTCTTTCTCGAGAATATTCGTTTTCCCTTTATGTAATTATCCCTACGACATACCGAAGAGAACCAAAGTGAATCGCTGTAGATCGCTGTGAAAGAAATTTTAGAATCGAACTGAATTCTAAAAAAAGAAAAGCTTTACAATTTAAACAATTCAGTTGTGTTCATATTTACATTTAAATTGCTGCTAAATACGATTTAGTTCGCTTCTGTTCTGTTCTGTTGTCACATGACTATAGGCCCAATTAGCGCTGGGACTGCAATGCAAAGTGAAGTGTATTGTAGAATTTACTTAAGGTATGTGCATTCTAGAATGTACATTGCTTGCTTCAGATTCAGTTTGAAAGCGCTTCGAGGTGCAGCTAAGCTTAGAGGACGTAGTGTGAAATGGGGTTGCGGTTTGCGCAATACGCAAGGAGATCTCTTGGTTGTATCAGTGCCTTGATCTATACTATTATAAGACTATTGTAGTGGCGGTTACAAATATATTATTTTTACCTTCGAACTACACGGATTGAGTAAATTTAACCAAATTGAACCAAAAGGAAGTTGTTGTTGCTGGTTCTGTAGGTGGAGTGGAGTGGCAAGGTCCTACCTACAAGGTTCACTGGCCAATGATTTGGATAGAACCTGCCCAAATTTAACCAAGAGTTTGGTTAAATGAATTGAAAAGTTCGCATATATATATCTCAATTACCTCAACTATATTATAACTGACAATGTACAATGTACATGCCTTACTGTAATAGCTCTTGTATTGTCTGATGATAGCTGTATAAACATACTAAATTCTAAAAAATAAAAAAATAAAAAAATGCGTTGATCAGATTGTGACTGTTTCAAGGAATAAGGGCAGTTGGAGACCAGAGTCTATGATCAGAGTAAAATAAAAGAATATTTCTTTTACTCTGTGGTCTATCTTATTTAAGCCGAAGATAAGATCGGAATTCATTATTAGCTCATTGTTAAATCTTTGGTCTGAACGTAAGTATTTTTACATTAATAACTCCTACGGTTTACTTATGGATATATGTGATCCGTTTTAGGCAAATGAGTCGTAAGTAGCAAAATATGGATTTTGAGATATCACCATATTCAAAAAGAGGAGATCAAGCCGATTCCAATGATAGTAAACACTAGGACACCTAATAAGTATTTCTATATTTTAAGTTTGATATTTTTATTTTTGAAAAATAAGTTTGCAATGATTCTGGATGGGTAATTGCCAGTAAAGTAACTAAATATTCTCCATACGGAGGCCTTCAAAACGCAAGGATATATTTAATACAATGTCCTGAAATTTGTTACATGGATTTATATGACAATAAGTGCTAAACCCTCTAAAAATCAGAACATTTCAATAAAATGATCTTGTGAAAAAAACACGTTGAAAAATATCAATTTTGCGACTTGTGACTCATTTTCCCGAAACACATCACATATCATAATTATTATTCTAGTACACCAGCTTTATTTATGGTTTAATAATGGCCTGGCAATACACACAGGTCATTCATTTGCTTTGAGTCAATTGAAAGGGAACTCTAACCAGAAGGTACCAGGTCCTGAGTAGCTCTAAGTGCCTCGGTTGCACCTTACCATATACTATATCTACGCTTCACTCACAGTAATCGTGATTACACATAACAGTACAACACGCAACCAACTTTGATGAAACATTAACCCCTCTCTACGCCTTCCTCCTTTATCTTTTTACGTCCTCCTGGCCTGACGATTCACATGGGCACTTTATTCAGTAGGGCCTTGAGTATGGACTTTTTTTTAAATACACGTGTGCACATCTAGGTGTCAATTTCCAAAGTGAATCTCACCCAAACTACATACATGTACGTGGTGGAATCAAATAGATATGTTGTCCAGTCAATAAAAGATTAATGTCTAGATATGATTATAATAAGAATGACCTTCTAGCTCAGTAGACAAAAGACTTGTTTATTTTAGGGAAAATGAGTTAGCCACCCCTATATCAGAGACGGCTAAAATGTCCAACGTACAGATGTTGTGAATTTACCCTAGTCAATCTAAATGGCTCTGATTAAATGTTACATCGAATTAAATGCCATTGGAAGGTTTGGAGTTGGCGTGTGGAAGGTGAGGGCGGGTTGTATCTTGCTTGGAGCTAGGGCCTTGTCATGGTCAATCAGAAGCCCTGGATATACACTGTCTCTTCACCCTAACCAAACTACAGGTCAAGTTCTTATGAGATGAAGAGGGGTGCTTGATAAAGCTGACGTTAAAGAGAAGTTATGAAGGTCTACAATACATAGCGAATAAATTACGCAATCAATATGCCATGGTTAGCTATGGTTTACCCCTCTCTCCACCCTTCCTTAGACATGTGGGTTAGATGGTAAACACCACGGGTGTCTATCCTGTTGGGTTCACCATTACAAGCCAACCATGGGTTTGTTAATAAGGTGATTGATCTCTTTAAGAATTGATACTCAATCTTTTTCAACCTTCTGTATCGAAACTCATAGATATAATCAACACTTACAGATACATTATGGTGTTATTTGACCTTTTAGAGTAGCGGAACTTGCGGGAAGTGCATGGCGAGGCCAAACGAAAGTGTTCCATGCCAGCCTTCTCTCAGTTGCAGTTGACATTTTTTCTCTTTTATCATTGTGCGACTGATGCTTTTTTACTTTTGCATACATACATTCCCACCTTTCATCCCATTGTTCTTTTCATTGGGGCTACAACACCACAGATGCGACGTGTACAAACATATGTACTCGTTTTGGTATTGGAATACAATGAGAACATTATAAAAAGTAAGGCAAGATAATATCCATACGGGCAAATACCAGAACCAAAAGTTTATATTTCAAGGGAACGGTAACCTATATTTCTATTCAAATTAATCTAATAATATAAAACCCTTGAAACACACGACGGCTTGAGTGATTCTTTCTACCAACCAATTGTTATATATTTTCTTTTGGGAAATCCCTAATTATTCAATATTATTAAGTATACAGCCACGCCATGCAGAAAGATGCAACCCCATGGTACCTACTGTATTCACGATTCATATGCGTTTTCACGGTTCATTCCAAAAAAACATTCATAGAATATATGAAAGGAATAGGCATTAATCAAATAATGAAGGAATTAAAATATAATAGAATAACTCTCTTCCCTAATTAAATATTGCAGGAAAGGTGCATACATTACTGTTCTTGATACTGCTAACTTTGAAAATGTTAAAAGCTTTGAGTTTGTGAATATATAATGTATGCACTTAAAGGGGCTTCGGCAGATATTATGTATGAAACTATCCAAAAGGGCCTTGATTTTCAACAATGTACTCACAAAAAAGTGTCTATTTTGTCTAAATAAGGCTAACCTGGTATCGTTTGCCACGCTTTCTGAATACACTTCTGTCTATAGCTTTCATCATAGCTTTTCAAAAGGTGTCAAAAGGATGCCACACCCCCACACAGACGCTTGATTTTTGGCACACTGAACATTTACCAGATATCTATATGAAAATCATAATAATTAAGTCGTTATACAAACTTAAGTGTGTCCAATCAGGTTCATGTTCTTATTATCATTTTTGGCTGGCAAATATGGTAGCCGAAGCCTGATCATAATATTAACACAGTGGAATTTGGCGCATGACGAGTTGTCCTGCATGAATTTTGTCATAACTATTCATGACTTATTCTTATCATTGTTAACAAACTCTGTATTCTTGAAGTGATTTAAAATCCATTAGAATAACATAATTTAAGACAAAACATAATGAGAAAGAAATTATGAATTTCTGATTCATCAATAATGTATAAATCTGTATTATAAATGTACACAAGAACTGAACGAAAAGGACTAGATATTGTATTATGATGTATACAGAAAAAATATATACAAAATATATATACATATATACAAAATATATATATTATCATATTACCCCCACCTGGGAGAATGTGTGTATAATTATCAGTGACAAGTAACGCCACCTGTTGGAACTCTCAGCTACCACTCACAGCTACCTACTAGTGTGCGTCACTTGCTCAGTGGTCAGCTACCACTCACAGCTACCTACTAGTGTGCGTCACTTGATCAGACAGTTGAAATTTTTTGCGAGATGTCTGCTACATTGTGTGCCGGGTGTAACAGAGAACACTCTAGACCGAGAGGTTTAACCGTCTGTAAGTATAGACTAAAGGCTTACCGTAAATGTAGAGAGCTTGGTGCAGACCCTGAATTGGATTATGTTTTGTATCTCTCGGACATAGAGGAAGACGATGTGGAGAAGAAACCAGTGTTACCGGCATCGATCGGTGGTGCTATCAGTGGTGCTAATGGTGGTGGTAGTGCTACTGGCGGGAACACTGCTACACCTATGAGTCCCGTTGTACAGGCCCTGATCGACGTTAATAGCAAGCAGCAGGGGCAAATACAAGTTCTGTTGGATAAACTGTCCAAGGTTTCGTTGACTCCTACTTCCCAGCCTCAAACTACGCCATTTGTTCCAAAACCTCCACCGACCGTACAACAATCTTCACCTATCGTCATACCTGCTCCGCCATTAATCCAGCAAGTCACTCCCCCACCGTCGGTCATCGCTCACCCGACCGTGGGCTCGTCACTACAGCCCGGTGTGGCTCCTGCCGCCTCCGATATGGTGTTGGGTCCCTTGTCTACGGCCATGATACAACTTTCTCAGGCAATTGACCCTTCTGCAACAATCAAAGCGAAAGGTATGTTACTTAGGCCAGAGTACTATAGCCTTGGGATTGATAAAGGACAACCTCTGAAATCCATGGACCACACCAAAATTAGTATTCTCGATCTGTGGTTCGGTCAAACCAAAGTGTTAAAATTCCTGATGCAAAATAAGGGGGACGTGAGTGCGTACCTAGAGCATATGTCATATGTGGCTGGCCTAGCATGAATCAAGTCTTTTCAAGACTTGGCTATCGTCAACTATGATCGGTACGTCTGTGACCAAGTAATTCTCGGAGAAACGTCCACCTTTATTGCGGGTAGTCCCTTAGCAGTTGCTGTTAACTTACATTCGGCTGCCATTGTAAACAGAGACGAGGAGGGTGACACTTCCGCCCAAGGAAATAGTCGCCGCAAGCAAAGGCAGAAGAAGAAGCAGAAATTCTCTTCTGCAAATCCTCCGGAGGGTTTTCCCCCCAGCATTTGTTACGACTGGAATTACCAAAAATGCACCGGGTCGTGCGGGAAGGATCATCACTGCCGCATCTGCCGCAATTCTGGCCATCGCGCCCCGGGTTGCCCTAACAAGGACTGACTGCCCAGTGGGGGCCGCCATTTTGTAGAAACGCACTCTGGGACTGTCTTCCCGGAAGTTTCCCCCTGTCATGGCGGACCATCGCTTCATCCACCAACCTGTGCATTTTAACTGTTGCCTTCCTATTTCAGTGACAACGATATTGATACTAGTTTTGAACATGTATGTACCACTGATAGCTTAATTGTTCCCTACACCGCTGATTCAACTGAATTAAATGTAGATGTTTTCAGTACAGGCAATGTTACTGGTGTTATCGCTCACGATGGAAATGTCGACACCGATGGTAAGTGTGTTTACATAGGTGACGGTGAATGTGTATTTGCTGATGATGATGTGATGAATTTATGTACCGAATTCTCTGATTATTGCCTTGATGAAAATGCTGAATTGTTGTGTGAAATTCTCCCTTTTGTTTCCACCTGTCAATCTGCTGACAGTTCTTGGATAGCTCCTGATTTTTGCGCTTATGATCCCAATGTTTACGATTTTCCTTGTCGAGACCGTGCTGTTGCTTGTCATTATGTGGGTGGTCTCAAGTCGCAAATGAACCTAGATGTATGGCTTCATGAATTACAATGGGAACAAAACGGAAAGTTACGCTGTTTTTTGCACGAAGGTATTGAATTTGGTTTCAAAATAATTGATGACGAATGTACAATTGAACCATACTTTGCCAGAAATTATGATAGTGTTCTTCAAAGTGATGCTCATGTGTTTGTCTCAAAACTACTGGAATCAGAGGTAGCTGAGTGTAAATATATTGAAGCAAGTTGTCGCCCCATATGTGTTCATGCTCTGGGCGCCGTCCCCAAACCTGACGGCTCCTTCCGTCCTATCACAGACTGTAAACGACCCCTTCTCAAGTCTGTGAACAACTTCATGTCATCCACTGCTCTCCCATTCTCTTTTGCACATGTCCAAACTGTCACTGAGATGCTGCAGCCTTATGACTACATGGCAGTCACTGATATTTCGGCCGCCTATCATTCTATTTCGATATACCCAGCCCATAGGAAATATCAAGGAATTGAATGGGACTTTGGATCGGGGCCAAGATACTACACAGACTGTAGGCTATGTTTTGGTATTAGCTGTGCTCCTTTTATATTTACAGCTATAACTAACTTCATCTGCAAGTGCATGTTCCGCAGGGGCTACAATCGTGTGGTATCATATATAGATGACTTCATCACTTTGGGTGAAACTCTACAAGACTGTCTTGATGCGCAAGTTGCCCTCATGAGGCTATTAGGTGGCCTGGGGTTTTCAGTGTCGTGGAAGAAATGTTCCTCCCCCAGCAAGTTGACCAGGTACCTCGGTATACTAATTAATACAGATGATATGACTCTCTCACTTCCCCCAGACAAGCTACAGAAACTACATTCAGAGTTAGATTTCTTCGAGGATAAGTCGAGAGCGACGAAAAGACAACTACAACGCCTTTGTGGCATTTTGTGCCACTGTGCTAAAGTAGTGAGGGGAGGTAGGATCTTCTCCCATTATGTTGTCGACCTTTTGAAGAGCTTGCCTGATGGGAACCCCTCTATCACCTTATCCACTCGTTTCAAGCTAGATCTGCAGTGGTGGGTGAAGTTTGCTGCGTTTTTCAATGGTGCCGCTACTATTGTTAAATTCAATTTCGGCCAAGGCCCCACATTCTTCAGTGACGCGAGCCTTATGGGTTATGGTTTCCTGTGTGGACAGGACTGGCAAGCTGGCTACTTCAACTCCCTCGACACACCTAACAATGTGGACTTACTAGACTCTGACCACAACCACTGGTGTAATACACAAGTTCACGTTCCTGAAAATGAAATGAAAATTAACGTCCTGGAACTCGTGGCAATCCTGCAGGCTCTGAAACGTCTATGTCCCCTCCACGTTGGTTGTCATTTGGTGGGGTACACTGACAATATGCAGGCTATGTCTATCGTGAATAAGGGAGCCACTTCTAGCAACGCATGTATGACCATTCTCAGGGAAGTTTTCTGGGTGTGTGTAGTAAATAACTGTGTCGTCTCCATGTCTCATATTCCTGGGGATGAAAATGTTCTTGCTGATATGCTATCCAGGATCTCTTCTACTAACTCGGTTAATTGTATCTGTGATTTCACCCTATGTTGCATTGAATCTGACCGATCTGGACGAGCAAATGTCTTCAATGTTATCAGCAGGGTGGGCCAAGTCCGCTCTAAACGTGAGGAACTCCCAGTGGAAACATTTCATCGCCTTCTGTAGTCTCGTCGGCGCAACTCCTGTTCCTTGTGATACCCAGACTGTCATGAGGTTCCTTGTCCACCTCGCTGAAACGTGCACCTATACGACGATTAATAACTATCAGACAGACTTTAGAGGTCACTTCGCTGTGAGACTTTTATTGTCTGGTCTCAAGAATGTCGTCGGAGCACCACCCCAACAGAAAGTTTCTGTGTCCCCTGCTCAACTGGTGGAGATGTTTAATAAGATGCCTCTTACTGACCAGAATGTTTCGTTGTGGGGGCTTACAATGTTAGGATTCAGATCTCTGCTACGGAAATCCAATCTAGTACCTGATGGATCCGTCGACGCACATGTGCTAACGAGAGATTGTGTGGAGAGGTGTAACGAGGGGGTCGTCCTGCATGTCTCGTCATCTAAGACACTAAGGTCAACTGATCGCCCTATCAACATACCTGTCTACTTTACATCTAATAAAGCCCTTTGCGCTGCTTCAATGTTACTGGATCATTTTGACAACTACCCTGCTCCCCCCTCTTCACCACTCTTTGTTAAGAGTATGGGCTCCGGTTTGACGCCCATCACTTATAGGGACTTACTTCAATTTGTTAAAGATCGTTGGGCATCAATTGGCATTGACCCCAACCTGGCTGGCACCCATTCCCTCCGAAGAAGTGGGGCTGCCTATCTGCATTCACTTGGTATTCCTCTTCAGGATTTAAGTGCTGTGGTTATAACCTATTTCCAAGTACCGCAGGTCCACCGCGGTTACCATGGCAACGCGCGAAGGTCTGTGAAGCTCACGGGGTCATAGGGGTTGAACTGACCACTAAGCACTGGAATGCGGTAGAAGCAACATATAAACAGCGTTGAATTTTGTCATTTCATCTTCGGATAATTTGCTCTGATAAAGCCTAGTATTGTGCAGAGAAGGGGACGGTAATATTGCATTGCAAGAATGGCTTGTGTTAACAAGTAAGCGCAAAGATATGTGATCGGGAAAGTATGTAGGTTAAGTCGGGAGATGTCCCGACTTGGATGAGTGGTTGACGGGAGGTACGAACACCATGGGCCCGGGTAGCCCACTATGATACTATGCATGGGGCTATACTATACAGGGTAGGAAATACCTTTTCGGGAACCAGGATTGGGACTTATTTTGGGTCTGGGTTCAGGATTTAAAAGAGCCTACAGGATTCGGGAGTGGGATTCGACTTATAAACATTGGGAAATGGGATTCGAAGGGGGTCTTCCCCTTACTCTGGTAATACTAATAGGCCTATCAGTTATGGCTGGAGTTGTTTTTCTAATTTGGATACGATTTGTCCAAGGTATCACACTTTCTAGCAACAACACCACATTCATTCATTTTTTAAAAGTAAGACTGTACTCGGGCATATAGCCTCCCTCATGAAGTTCTTCACCTATCCTAAGAGGCATGCACACAGCAATGCATGATATTGCTAATGTTATTATCATAACATGACATGCATATGATAGTTTACCATACTAGCTAAGCGGGCAAAACATTCTGTCCAGGGTGATAATATAGTTAAAGATTGACATTGTTTTAGTGACATTTCTCCGCCGAATGCATGCATTAGGCCTATGCTCTCAGTGGTTGCTATGGATGAGCATCCCAGACCTAGCAACAAGGTGGCCGACCTTAGCGCCACCGCCGGCCATTTTCACGCTACTCGCAAGTGGGTTAATAACAGTCTGGCAGTACTTCTATATTTGGCCACTCCTTTTGCCAGAAAGTGTGACATCGAATCTGTGATTGCAAACTCGTTTTGATTTGATATGTTTGATTATGTTTGTTTGGGATTTCGAGGTAATCCTCGCCGGCTCAAGCACACCCGCTTTATAGTTATATTTCAACGACAATCATTATATTATCATATTACCCCCACCTGGGAGAATGTGTGTATAATTATCAGTGACAAGTACCGCCACCTGTTGGAACTCTCAGCTACCACTCACAGCTACCTACTAGTGTGCGTTTTTTTTGCTTAATAAAGGAGGTAATCCTCGCCGGCTCAGGCACACCCGCTTTATAGTTATATTTCAACGACAATCATTATACATATAATATATACAAAAAAAAAAAAAAAAAAAAAAATTACAAAATAGGCAGTGTCACAGGATACTGAGGAAAATATGGAGAAATCCAGGAGATGTACATGTATGAAAAGAATAAATAAAAACGCATTCAAATCAAATCAAATTGCGATTGATAGCTTAATCAGTTTTTAATAATTATAATACTTTCTTGATCCGTATATAATACGTTTCAATATGCCACCAAACCGACTATCAGAATAAGAAAAGTATTACAAACAATGATACTTTGAATCATAAATCATACATTCCTTTAACAATAAATACATGATGGGACATCACTTCTATAAATTTGATTTGATTTCTCGATTATAATAATTATGTAATCTATAAATATGGGCGAATAGTAACATAATTATCATTTATCTTCCAGGGTGTTCTCCGGCGATATCATATGATTTGACATATCTAATCTATAACATAAGCGTAATATAGTTTATATGTTTTAACTGCTCATGGCTAATAATAAAGAAATGCTAAACTCACGATAAATGCATTGCAGAAACAAATAAATAAACACCATCGCTGTTTGATAAGAAACATTGCTGATAAGATAAGATTAGTCTAAACGGCAAATGCCTCTCTTTTACTTAACCCCAAGTAACAGCGATTATCATTGTCAAGAAGTTCCCATACTAGACCACACATCATGCCACGTATCTTCATATAACTTTTGCATTGTTTATTGCCAATAAACATGCCTCATTCCTAGTTATCACTGAAATATGAACTCATTAAATTACTCCGTGCTCATCTTTCCGTGACTAATAAGCATTTACACAAAACTCCTGTCAATTATGCTCGTTCCATTCTACAATGATATCATTGGATATGGCATGAGCAATGATTTTTTATTTTGTTTTATGGCAAAGCTACTCTGATTATGAGGATTTAATTCGCAGGGTTCACGAACAATTTTGGCGGTTGTTTGTTAGCCAATTCGCCCAACACAAAAGTATTTGTTGGACATATATACCCTCGCATATTATACATGTACTTGGTTGCTGATAATATTAATATAACGCACGTTTCTTGTATATCTGATCTTAGCGTGGCGGTCAGTAACGGTATGCTAAACTGTATTCATCGGTTGTATGTGGCTGTATCATGATAGAATGTACAATTAGATTCCAACGTCAAGGAAGAAATAATAACAGAGAGCATACATACAAAATAGAGAGAGTGGAATGAGGCGCTCCTCTGGAATCGAGTCGAGTATACTAGTACAGAGTTTCATTCACTGTTTATTATATGCCACATGCAAAGATAAATATAGTAATACAAACCTTTATTTCATTTTATTTTCTAAAATTCAAAATAAACCGAATTCGATTATTTAGGGGGGGGGGGGGGGGGGGTGTTTGGGGTGGTAACTATTCTTTTTAAAACGTCTACTATAACTATCCCCGGCTCTATAAAGGTAAGGGCCTTGTCCAGTAAGCCGATTCTCACGCCATTTTGCGCCGCAGAGGACTCTTTTGCACTAAATTCTGTGAGAATCGCATGGGAATCGTCATAGTGGACAAGGCCCTGTACAGACAGTGACATCCGACGCCTAACCTTGACCAGACACCCCAGTTTAGCTTCTCAGACCCACCCCTCTAGGTAGGATGATGGAGGCGTCGGATATGCAGCTCTATAATATTATAATTTATATGCTCAGCCCTGATCCTATATGGATCTGTCTGCCCTTTCAGAGGCAGTGACAGAAGTGGGGAAAGGGAGCGGGAGATACCTCTCTCCCTGTCGACCTTCTATCAGTTTAAATATTCCCACTTTCTCTGTATTCTCTTTCGCTGACGACGTGTACGTTCTCTACTGACGCAGCTATGCTTGGGTGAAAAAGAAACTTTTATATCACATATGCAGCAAACTAGAAAAATGAATAGGTTTATAGAAAAACAAACCGATGTTCACCCTTCTTGTTTTCCTTTTATCCCTGCCGCTTCCTGCCCATGTAGAACTCTCAAGAAGGATCGATTTCCTTATTTCTCCACTTGAAACAATTCCAGTGCAATCGAGAGGAAATCTTAGAAGGAGTGAGGAGGAATGAATTGAAATGTTAACAGATGAATTGTGCCCCCGGCGACCCCATCCTATAACTGCAGACATATTGGGTCTAGAGGAGGTATTGTTGGGCATTCGTATTCGGGACATGTATGTCCATGCCTAATCATTATGCTTTCACTGTCTTATTACATTAACATGTGTTCACATATTACATTAACAATTATATAATTATATTATATTGAATCATAGATATTCCCAGTGGCATTGTATAGTGGAGGAACCTGATTAGGGACAGTGGTTTGAACCAGCACCCAAGGACTTTATGGAGGTACAAGTGAGGAAGTTACACTGTCTCCCCTTACTTTGGTGCGTAGGAATAAAATGCATTATGTGTATAGTTTATTCCTACCAACTGGGAATATAATGAAACTCTACTGGGCACACACTAAGGAAGATTTTTTTCCCTTAGCTGACACAACAGAAGACGTTGCATAGCCAATCTGTACTTAATAGTTTCCTTCCTTGGCTACTTTTTCCTTGCTACGCAGCTGATAAGGAAACTCATTCCTACATTAGGAATTTCCTACCTAAGCAAGAAAGAATAGCTTAGCAAAGAACATTATAAGTAAAGATTTCGTATGCAACACGCCCCCGTCCTACCATAGTACATGTCTATAGTTTAAAGGGCCTAGTCTACCAAGCGCCAGAGAGGACTCTTTTGCACTAAATTCTGTGAAGATCGCATGAGAATCGGCTAAGTGGACTAGGCCCTTCAGGAATCACGCAGACGTTTTAAAAAAGAAAATCCATTGGAAATAGATCTCGTGAATATATGAGGTGGGTCTGCAATGAGAACAATACTGGGAGTCCAATCTGAACTCTTTTTGTTACATATAAAGCCAAGATGAAAGGATTTGATGTGGCGAGTGTTTCATTGATTAGACAGCCATAGCTCCAGGCAAGGAACACGAGCTGGTGCCTCTAGTGTAGTAAACATGGATCCTTCTGGGGCGAAAGACTAATTCTTATCTCCCATGTATTATAGCAGTTTAAAGAACAAGGGCATTGATTCAGAAGTTATTACTGAAACTGTCTTGAATTTTACTAGACATTATATATAACAAAATGCCTCAGTGCCATAAGCATTCGCTGTTTATAGTTTACAGCATGCAACGACATAATGACTAATCGTGGAATTTGCGCATATGATTTTAAATACGAATGTAGAAATTACTTCTAAATCACTCCTTTATATTATGTTCTCACCTTTTGCGTTATGCTATGCTATACTATGCTGACAATTGACGAATATTAGCATTTTTCTTGAGGGGAAAAAAGGATCATCCTACGTTGTACGTTGTTAGTTAATCTGATGACCCAGTACTTAAGTGCACCGCCTTATAATTCCCACTTTTTCTACAGCATTGTTTAGGCTTTATAGAGGAAAGGTCTGTTTCAGTTTCTCCTGCCAGAAGTCTGGTTATTAGCCACTGATATGGCAATATCAAATACGGTACCTGTAAATTGAACACTTTTTGTATTTGTAAGTGTAAAATATCATTGTGCCCTTTGAATGATAGATGTAATATTTATATATTTCAACAAAGGAACGTATTATCCATACGGGTTATATTTTTCCCTTTTTCTCCTAACAAGGAATATAGATAGTACGCCTATCATTCACTGTGTTCTGCGTCTATACTGCAGCAGGCAAGACAGCTTATGCCTCCAGGTCGAATTCTTCTGCTTGTTTGTTTGTTTGTTTGTTTATTTCTTTTTATAAGCTCTCATACATGAATGATATTTTCAGCTTATACAAAATCTTCACAAAAACATTACCTTGATATACACGTAAATTACAACGTCAATTAGAAGCAGATCGTATATAATTAAGAAACTATGATGAGATTATTCCAGTTGATCAATTTCGGTCAGAAGAATTTGTTGGATATCCCTATCTTCCAAAATGGCAAGGGATATAAGGGACCTACGACGGTATATTGGACGTGCATGGGGTCTCAAGGGGGTGGTGTACAATAACAGTCAAGCTCGTCTTAGGCTTGCAAACTTATAAGTATGTAGATGCACCACCCCCAGATATGCCCAAGTTCCCTGCTGGCCGCTTTGGCTGTAATGTTGGCTTGCAAGTTGGTTAAAAGATTCAGTGAAAATGTCAAACTTAGGTCTTGACACTTCTACTCAGTACCGACCGACAGTTCTCAAGCAATGATAAGTCTGGATTAATAATCTGTATTAACATAACCATAAACTTATAGATTATATGTGGTCCCAATTAACAGAGTGGGAATGAGAACAATGTGAACAGGATGAGTTCTAGTTTAAAAATTGATTCATTAATTTCTCCTTGGCTGGTATATGAACCAGCGATCAATGGGTGCACTCCAGCTGTGCATTGACGCAGCATTAGGTAAAACTTAAAGTTTTATATGGTGGGTAATGGTGCGTTATTAATCCATATTTATCAGTATACTATTATAAATGTTACTCTCTAAGGTACAATAACCTGCCGGTGCAATTTAGGGAGAAACACTGTCGGTGCAATTTAGGGAGAAACACTGCCATTAGTTATAGTTAGTGTTCAATGTATAGCCTACGTATACCTATTCTACAATTTAACCATGCAAGTACCATTATACTTATAGGTATCGATGTATACATGTACTACTCCATCGATTAGCTAAATATATTACGTTGATTAAACTGGGGGTAACTCGACTGAAACCAACCATTGTGTTGGATTTTGGTAATATTTTATTTGGCGACCCTTTCATTAAGTTTCAAGATGGCAGACATGCATGATTATATATTTTTATCGAAGATCGCCATTTTGTATTACTATATGAGAACCAAGTATCATTCATGGAAGAAGCCATACTATATAGATGAACTGAGTAATGTTATGCCAATTATATCGGGTTCGGCATAACTAACAACTCTGAGGTCAGAAGATTATTCCGTCACTTTTCCAGGCCTCAGGGATTTGTCTTCCAAACAATTTACACAATACATCCCAAATCAAGAAACCATATAGCTTAAGGAAACACGCAGATGAATGTGCTGTATCATACAGTACAATCTAGGTCCAAACCCTGATCAGATAAAATGGTATGTGAGCCTACTTCGCTAATCGGTATCCCTGCCTAGAACTCAGTGTTTTAATGGGAATATAATGACATTTTGTGGTCTTAATGGAATTACAATGGCACTTTGTGGTTTGAGGGGAGAGGCTTTCCCTTCACTGGAAGGGACTTTCTCAACTTTGGGCCTAGACAGCAGTAAAACATAACAATTTCTTCTAAATTCCCCTTCCTTGTTCAAAATAAATTAGACAATGAATAAGGGTCTCTGCTGCCACTGACTTGACATGTTTTCTTTCCTTTTGATGGCCACTTAGACTTCAGCGTGTAAAACCTCCTTGTCACTTGTATTGCCCTTCAGTCAACATGTTCACTCTAGCGTTCTTCCAAACCATTAACCTCGGTTTGACCTATCGACCTTCCCAACTCAAGGTCAAGAAGAGAGTAACTCGGTTGTATTTTGCCCAAGGGGGAATTTGGTAACAATTTGTCAGATAATTAACTTCATGGTAAGATTGCAATTGAACTGTCTTGAACAATTAAGAGAAGTTTCTGCTGATGTTTCTGCTGATGTAAAGGTACATAGGAATCATAGGAATGACCTGTATTGTGAAAGATGGTGACTGATAACAATTAATCGATAGCTGTAGACAGTCAACAGATACCGCTTTCCTCCCCCAAAAAAGAAAATGAAAGATTTTGGAATTAACGAGTTAATATCGATTTTCGTTCGCATCCAGAAAAGATATTCCCAAATATCTGCAAGGAATAAAAGCTATGTATATATACACGTTTTGAAACTTGGGCAAAATATACCATTTTGAATCGCTGCCATATTCTGTTTCTGTTTCTTCTCATTTGGGTGCCCATAAATCAGAGGTTAAATATGCTCTCCTGTCACAGGTCCTGGTTTTGCGGAATATTCACTCATACGAGCTTTGTCCATGCCATTTATAGATTTTACCAATGTTATTTCTAAGATTACTTTTTGGTTGAAAATATTTATTCAGGTATGGTCGCATTTACTTCAGGTTCAAATAATTGTATACACATTTAATTTAGATTAATACTAATGGTAGTCGTGATGCTTAGAATTTATTTTTAAACAATAGACATTTCATCCCTATGGATGTCTCTATTTGGAGTTGTGAAAGGAGTTTAAACAACCAATATTTTAAGTATTATTCCCTGGGTAATCCCCTGAATAAAGTGGCACTTAAATTTATTTAAACTTAAACCACGAGGATGTAGGCATAAAATACGAAGGCCGAAGGGAGAAATGTATCTCTGTCGATCAGATCCTTGAAAATGTTCCACTTCTGGGCGATCACGGAGTGAGAGGACAGATTCTTCCCATCATCTGGCTCCCAATTATCTAAGGATTTCCTAAAGGCACTCTGGATAGTGGCACCTTTCAAACAAAACAAAACTGGAAATCGTTTTAGGAACACAACTAACCCTAAATTGTCTTGTGAGCAAGTCTTTCTCAAGATATACATGCATCTCCCTGTATTGAGGTTGATGTTAGAGATGGTATATTGTAAGTGTGACAAAATACAATTTATTTTTTTGATTAAAATTGTTTATTCATTTCTTCCTTTACAAATATTTACATTGTAATAAGTTGCAATACAAACAAGAATCATCCTTTTAACTCAGACCAAGACATTGACTCCATTGTACACATAGGGGCAAGTTAGGCATAGACTTTTGTACTAATGTTCTAAGAAATAAAATAAACTCCCAGTTAAACGTATAAACAGTAACCTGGGATTTGGATATTGACAGGCGACCGACAAGCAACATTGACAGATCTTATCTTCATTTATTTCAGTCAAAGGTGCAAATTGTAAAACTGCTTTCCAAATAACGAAACTGGAATAATGGTGTTGACATTTTCTTCAATGATTAAATAATCCAACAACAAAAATCAATGATTTAACATACCCTTTCAGACTACAAGCTTTATATTCCATTCGTCGGAAACAATATTTGGGTGGGTGTGGATGAAGCTTGCGATGATGGGTCTATAATCTCTCGCGCTCTCTAACCCCAACAAAATAAAACTCTTTAATCGACTCGTGCCCCCACAGGTATAAGGTTATGGAGCAACGCAATAAGAGGACAATCGCACTTGGTTGTTTAACAATGAGATGAATATATCAATGCATTAACCACTAAACATTTAAACCCACCATACCAACTACAAATAACTTAAAAAATATAAAGATGACCACGTGAAGATAGTTGTGATAAAGGATAATTTTTTCCTCAAATAGAACTGTGAACAAATGTAGACTATTCTGTCAAAGGTTTTGATATGCATGTGAACCCAGTACAAAGTTTTCTTATTAAAGATAGTTAGGATCTTTGCGAGATGTTTGAATTGTAAGATGTTTGTTTTCAAATACCACGGGAAATGAACCAAATAGATCCGACGAATGTCCCATTACTATAATTATAATTAGTATCATGTAGTTTATCGTCCTGTAAATTGGACGGCAAATCATTTTTCAAAGGGATACATTGAATTAATTTAAACCTCAACCTATCGTCATGAAACGATTTCATAAAAGGTATCCTTTAAAAGTGTTGTTCACACAAAATGAACAACTATGCGTCAGACCTGAAGTCGACACTATTCCGGTCGCAAGAGATATACCATACATACTCATCGTCACACGATAATTACGTCAGACATAATTTTCTCTCAACCTCTCAACCTAAGAAGTATTTGTAAAACGTCAAAATAAGACATGCATAGACGTATGTAATCAAGTCTCTGCATCCACTAACAATATCGTCGTAGTCTAGATGACATGAAATGACATCTCAAAGTCGCGTCACGTATACATGGCGCCGCTCCCGCCCAGGGAGCGTCATAACGTCCCATCTTTGTAACGCACATGAAATGGTCGGAAATTGTCAACGTCGAAATATATCCGACGTTGTATGTCACTGCATTTGGTGTGCTGTCATTGGATAGTGTTGGTGCATGTTATACTCTCGGGCCTTGAGGCGGAGGGAGGCGATCGACGACCCGACCATTGGCGGGGAGCCGTACGTGTTGCCGACCATGGCACAGCTGGAGGAGGTCGGGGGAGGACCGCCATGTGGAGGCATTCCTGACGGCGAGTGTTGGTGGTAAGCCGGGGAGGTGAC
The DNA here is from genome assembly GCA_942159475.1 of Sthenelais limicola. NCBI lineage: Eukaryota > Metazoa > Annelida > Polychaeta > Phyllodocida > Sigalionidae > Sthenelais > Sthenelais limicola. The sequence goes on along the minus strand of OW804096.1, from coordinate 76,694,453 downwards.
CGGGCTGTAGGCGGACGGCGACCAGGATAGGTATTCGGGACTCATTGGGGTTGGTCTCGGAGCGATGGGCTGCTCCATAGCCGAGGGTGGGGACTCCAGGGCCGGGCGCCCGTACAACGACTGCCGCTGAGCCAGGATGTTGCGCTCGTTGCGTCGGAATTTGGCGCGCCGGTTCTGGAACCAGACCTGGAAGAGAAACAACAAAACTTTAGGGTTGCCTTCGCGTTAAAACTAAATGCATTGGGCGCTAGAAAAGTGTGAGATTAAACAATATGTGGGCACTTCTCATGAAACGTCGACAATGGCCCTATTTACATTTGGAAGCAAAATATCTAAGTCTAAGCGTGATATTCCTATTAATAGGTAATATAGTTGTATAAGCATACAATTTTAGGACAGTCAGATAGACATGTCGGGATATTTAATGTTTTTGAAATTTTGTAAAAATCTCAAATATTCGCCAAAGTATAACCATAGATATCCACTGCATTTAGGTAAAATAATATAATTTTGCCGAAAAGTGGACTATCACAGCATTATCAAGTATAAATTACAATAATATACTAGCAACAAATATGAGAATCAGTGGAAATAATATTCGTATAATCTTTTAGTTTATTTATAAATGAGGAGGGTGTTCTTAGGAATACAGACATATCATTTGTAGGTTTATACGATCAAAATTGACAATGATATTATGATATAAACAATAAGCATAAAAAACATCAAAATTGTAGTTAAATTTCTGGAATCGATCCCATACAATATGTATTGGTTTGATTTCATTGGGATATGCAATTGGATAAAATAATGATGTACGTCATTCCGTCGTTCACTGTGTGATCACAAATTATGTCATTGCTATAATCTTTATATCATTACGAAGAAAAAAATTCCTCTTTCAGGAAATATATACTTTTTATACCTATTTCCATAACTTTTGGCCCTAATGTGCGTACAAAATACGCACAAATGTACGCAGCGTGACGCGGAATGATGCGTGACGCGGGATGACGGTCTCATAATATATAGGGCTTAAATATATATTTTTTCCAACAAAACAATAATACCTAATATCATATTCGAAACACATTATGTCTCTTATATATTTTGCTAAATTATCTATGCTCAAATCCAATGTGTTACTTTTTTATAGGCTGTTGAAATGCGTTCCCGGGATGACGCTCCTATTACACAAAATTCAGTAACCCATCTCTTTTCAGACATAAAAAACAAATGAATTCGAAATTCTGTCTTATTTCCCTATTTTTCAACCTCAGAATACATACTGAATTATATCATTATTAATTTTTACCCTTACTATAACTCAAATTTCTCAGCCAGTGCCTATAATAAAACGTGATGCGGGATGATGCAACCCCTTCCCCAAATGATAAAATTCCATAACTATTAGGATTCTCATTGCATTGTGGTCATATTTGGTGATGGTGACCACCTACGACCACTTGTTATGTGCCCACAAAGATAGATTTGTTAAATGATATATTTTGCAAAATAAACATTATCATTTAATATTATTCATTGAAAAATTCTCTTAAAAATCAAGATTTGCCACCATTTCGGGCCAAATAAAAGTAAATTCTCTCTGTTTTTGCTTCTATTCCATGCCCATATGCATCTAGCATTGAGCAAAACTGGATTTAGTCAGATACTAAGCAAATGTTTTCTCTAGATGACTCATTATCATGAAATACAGGTCCAGGAACTCTGTCGACGTTTCATGAGAAGTGCCCATGTAGCCTAAAAACCAAGGATGACACATCGCCGGTATAAAAGTTATATTACGATATGATTATATCCACCTCTGTGAGAATTTTACTCTGAGCAAGAAAGCGAAGAAAGTAAAAGTGTGAACATTCCTCGTGAACATTAAATTTTATTAATATTCATTATTTCGAGAATCCTTACCTGAACTCGTGCTTCGCTCAAGTTCACTCTTCTCGCTAATTCTTCCCTCACGAATGCGTCTGGATAATGTGTGCGTTCGAATACTCTTTCTAAAGCTGCCAATTGTGTGCTTGTGAATGTGGTTCTGTTACGCCGTGCCTTCCGCTTTGCTGCTTTCCCGTCTTTGTCATCCATATCATGCTTATCGTCATCTGAAGGAAGGAAAAAGGAGATATTTTGAATATATATATAAACATGTATAGATCTGCAGATTAAATGGTTAATACAGTACCACAAGTGGATTCCAAACCAATGTAAATCTGAAGGATGCATCCCATCCATGCAGACTATGCTATTATTCATATTGTTCAACTCTTGACCCTGAGTCAAATTTCTATCAATAAAGTTCATTTGAAAGATCATATCCAGTCAAGAGGTATTGTAAAATATCAATTAAGGATGCAAAACTTAAGTGGAACATTTTTCTCGATGCGGTCGCGATCATCCTGAAGTGGCATCACATTAACACCATGCTGCCCCCAAGTGATATACGGGAGAACTAAATTCTCCTTCGGCCCACATGCTTTAGAGAGACCGATCTCGTGTTTGTGATGTTTATTTCGCCGGCCACACTTATGATAAACCCAGCCAACTTTTGCCATTTCCTACACCTCACCCAGGCCCAGAACCCAATAGATCAACTCAGCCCCCAAAAAACAGAACTTGGTATAGAAAAGAAATAGCGATAGATGGGCTGGTGAGAAATGTATGCGTTTGATGTACGCCGACAGTTATACCCCAGTTTGGGATGAGCTTGGTGAATTCTTCTGACAGGGGGCACCGACAGATGAATGTAGACAATAGTTAATTACTTTACAAATAATTGGATGTGATAACAGAGATCCTCTACAAAGCGTAGGCCGCATATGGGGCATTTGTAAGGGGGCTTGAACGATGGGAAACGGCTGAGCAAGGAAGACAAACTCGAGGAGTATAGAGGGAATATATACGTTTTCCATATCGTTTATGATTTTGAGAACGAATCCAGAATTGATTCACCACATATACAAATCATAAACCCACCCAACTCTTTCTTCCACACACCTTGAAAAAATAATCTCTTTTAGGCAACGCAATTGCATTTTTTCAAACAGGGTGCTTAATTTAAGAGTTTGCATCCCCCCCCCCCCGCAGACTATCTATAAACCTACCTGCCTAGGCTCACATCCTCTCAGATTAGATAAGCATGGTATGTCAGTGATTGGACGCCTACTACGTTAAATGTTCTCCAGGCCCTGGATTAGACGTCCTTATCGGATTCTAATGACATTTTGCGGTTTGGAGCGAGAGGCTTTCCCTCAGTTTAAAGGGGCTCTCTCTCAACTCTGAGCCTAGACTGTTACTTTAATACCCACCACCATACCCGTATCAATATTAAAGCCCTGAAACCACAACACCTGACTCTGATTAACCGCAACAATGATAGCATGGCCCCACGTATACGCCATTTTAATGGTCCACGAGCATAATGGCAACTGTTTGTAAGCACTCAACACATGGCAGGTTTCTAGTCATTGTATTGGCGTAAGTGCCAACTCCTGTCGTCGAAGGCATTATGTATATATGATAGTGAGAGGCATTACATTATAATGGGTCACAAACTAGACTCTGTAGAAGTAGTGGGCTCGAAGACAAGGTTGCCAATGAGGCATTGCCCAGATATTGTGTTGCTTTTTAACAATTTGTATGGATATTAAGCAGAATTGTCCCACTTCAGTCAATGGGAGAGTTCTTCCTTCATTAATTGTTCCAAAAACTACATCAATATGGTAGAAGAAAACACATGTCAGACTGGTTTTCATGTAACCGTAAGTGCCATCGCCCAAATTATCGGCTGAATTATTCATCATATCTTGGATGTTCTTACAATCGTTTATTTCCATAGGAAAGCCAATTTTCCTGAAGCATAATTGTATGGAAAGGGCCCTGGAATTACTGTCAAGAAATAAATGACTCTTGGACGATTATACACTTGGTATTTGATAAATCAGATGTGCTCTATTAGAACAGAACTCCTGTTCTACAATGCTCAAGATCTTGTCGGAATACAAAGGACCCATTCCTTTCCATATAAAAACACAAAGAATGCACTGATATCTCCTATGTGGTTATTTTATTAGTCAAACAAATGCACCGCCCCCCCCCCCCCCCCGATCTATGTGTTCACGAGTAACAGTCACTTATTTAACCACGCGATTCGACGCCAAACGACTCCATACGATACCCTGTCCAAAATAACTTGCCACCTCCAATGCAAACAACTAAAAATTTCATAAACAAAGAATGAATACTTCTCAAAACACCAGTTGGCTCCATTAATCATTCAGAACTAACATGAGAAAGGAGTATTGAAAGCGGTGTTTTCTTGTGTTTCTTTCAGTACATGTGATAGTTTTGATGAATAAATTGTTTGTTTTTGGAAGGATAATTGAGAGAAGATATTCTGGGTAGGGTTTAAGGCAGCAGTGATCCTTGAACCACAGGTGACAAGTCATCAAAGGCACACATGGTAGGACGACAGAGTGGCTCCAGGGTCTGCCTGGGGGGGGGGGAGGGAGGGGGTAGGTGGAGGTGGTGAGGACAGAGAACAACACACCAGTACCCGAAAATGCCAAATGTTATACTATAGACCGAACATAGGACATTCTTGCAAAATATATAAATTTGTCTTTCAAATTTACCTAAGAAATGTTTATATGACACCCGTAGTAATACATACAATGGCAAAAGATAAATAGACACATTTTGCTCGTGGCCGTCATGACGAATGACATACACACCACCAGTGCTTTTGTAGGCTGATATTGCACAACCAAACTCTTTTGGAAAGCCTGAGAAAAAGGTTATTTCCAAAACAAAAACTGAATGCCCATTACATTTCCTATCCTTTCAATATAATCTTACCATTTCATTAACTGACATAAATGGAAAGGATAAGGATATCAGGATATTGACTGTTCGCTGTAAAAAATGTGTTAGCACAGTCTAGGCTCAAATTTGATAAAGCCCTCCAAACTGAGGGAAAGCCTCTCCTTCCAAACCACTAAAAACCCCACTACTCCAGGCCGAGAAAGCCATTAGCGCAGTAGGCGTCCAATCACTGTTACGGTCCTTGGGTTATAACCAGCTGGTTAGGCAGAGACAACAACAGGAGCAACTTTACAAACCCTATTCTGTGGGTCTATAAGGGTATACTTATAATGAATGACCTTTATCCTCCAAGAATGCATATACCCTAGAGTGCTTCTGAAATGATCCACATAAATGCCCCCGACAAGGGCAAAATTGCGGCATCATGGGTCATATGTTAGTCATCGGGTAGTCAGGGCTTATTGTTCTGAAATCATTAAGTCAATGCAAGTAACTTATGTGCCTCATTTGTGGTTAGGCAGATGCATTCGGAGGTTCTATGGGGAAAATTTCTCCACCATCCATATATATGTAAGCATGGTACTTTGAAATGAAAGGACATACAAAGCAATGAATCATCAAATTTTTCGACAAATGAGAATTATCACTGTGTGAAGTTTTGCCAATAAAATTTATTAAAAAAAAATAATATCGATGAAACTTCAAAGGATTGACAATAATTTATCATTTATTTCAGCTTATAAACTAATGTCCTGAGCTGTTAATTCACTTTATTCAGCTTGTAAATGAACGGGGAAATCGCATACAGATTTAACGAGATGAAATATTGTTCCAATGAAAATATAGTACAACTTGTAGTTGACCTTTTCACTGTTTCTCCCCAAACTTTGCCTGGTGCACCTGTCGCCAAACTGCCTGCTTCAAGTATACCACCTTGATGTTGGCCTCTCTCGTCTCAACAAAATAAGAAATGGCAGCCGAGAGACCTGGCCAAGGCAGAAGCACAAATTCTCTGTCCGCAGGTACAAAAATAATGTAGTTTTCAGGAAAATTAATCGCCATGTGTCTATGTTTGAAGACTTTCACTCAATTTCAAGGTAAAGAGGATGGTTTTTGAACACAGCCAAAGAGGAGATCAAACCGAACAACACCTTGTGTACATGTGTGCTTTCTAACACCCCCCTCCGGCGCTCTGCCATGACGACCCCTTGCCCGCATTGCCCATTTTACCCCAGCTTTAGGCTGAGAAAATTGAATTTATAAATTTCAAGTTTAGTGTCACACATCTTCATCAGTCATATCGTCACAATTCACCCAGAGGAAATCCACTTATTTTAGTTTTCCATGAGAATCAAAAAATATTTGCAATCCCATGCATGCACACATTCAAATTGTAATTTTTAGGGGGATGTGAAACACGAAATTATTTTTTTCAGACTGGGAGCTTCTCAGGACTTGTGAGTTGCTCTGAAGCAGACAATTTGTCGCCGCTCTCTATACTCTCTCTACTCCATCATCGCTGAGAAGTATTCCCCCATCCACTCCCTCCACAGCGGCTCATGATGCCCTTGATAAATCTAAGAGAGGCCCTTCATCTTACTTCCCCTCCCTCAACCTCTACTCTGAGAAGGGATACAACATTTTGGCAGCGGATACAGGGGGTGTAGAGAACTCCAATGCACTAGGAAACTTGTTGTGAGCAAGGATACCAATTATCGCGGAATGGCCGACTTGTAAATATCAATAAATGCATGGGGAAAATATGCAAAGGGTGGATATATGACTAATTCTGACATAAATGATCGTTCGTATCCTCTGTTGTGTTTTAGAAATTGTCTCCTGCAGAGCAGAGTGGATGGGGTTTATTCGAAGCAATGTGTTAGTAAATTATTATTAGTAATGAAATATAGTTTTACTGACATCCCTGCATTAATTACACGCACGTCATACTCTAACATTTAGTGCCGCTTAAGTCTTTCTATTCTAACATACTATAGACATATGCATGCCATCCATAAGTACATGGAAAGTTGGAGCTTGTGAACAAACAAACATAGGGAAGGCGGGGAAAGCGACATCCCAATCCCTTTCCTTATGCTCCCCCACTGCCTAGATCCACTGCGAACACTTAAAGAGTTTCCGCAAGTAATTCTGAACACAAGGAAGTGTAACATAGCCCAATATGATGCTCCCAGGTGTTCACTCACTCCCCCAAACCTTCCCACATGGTAAGTTTATGTAAGTTATGTTACACTAGATCGTACAAAGGCGTTATGTCTTAAGTAATTACAACAACCTATGGTAATGTATTGGACTGTATACTGGGGGAGAATAGCGGGGTTGCCTTAACAGCAGATTGTGTCAGGTACATGTATGCTGCGGGATAGGTGTCGTGTGAATCAGAAATACCGACTATTGGCATCTAATGTCTTCAACAAACAGTTCATGCCTGTGCAGACACGGGTCCTCACTACGTACTCTCAGAGATGGTTGACCATTTGTAGTCAAGATACTTAAATTTATGTCCAAAGCTGGAGAGATTAAGATGCCAGATATGAATTATTCCCGGAATGAAAAAATAATCAGATCATATTTTTTCAGAGAGATATTCAATTCCAAATCCCCCCCCCCCCTACACACACTGATTCTTTCTAGATTTCATATTGATTCTATGGTTCGGCCTATTAATAATTTCGGCCATGATAGTATATATACTCATAATGCAAATGACGTGTCCTCTTGTCAATGTGTCATAGAACGTGATATGTATCTTTATCTATTTATCCACGATATACTCGAATTACTTTTCCATAAAAATCTAATTCCTGCATCCATGCAAATCCACTATTTTTCTTTGTTTTGCTCTCCGATAACTCGCAGAGTTAAGGAATCATAATGTTGGTTCAAACATGTGTGTTTAATCAAGGTAATGCAAGCCAGTTTACATTGATGGAGCTGTTATCTGCATAGCTAGATAGCAGAAGAGTAAGCACTTAACCAAGTGTGGAAATTAGATCTAATGAGAGGAAGACAAACTTAGTTAGGCTATCATAGACATAATAGATACATGCCTAAAAAATAGACACTATCATTTTCTCGTAGCAGGTATTTGGATACTGTTTATGTATGAATAAATCTTAGATATGCTGTGATAAACTAGATAGTGCTCCTCCGACTAGGATATATCACCTTATTTATAGTTGTTTCTCAAGATTTAAAGGCAAGAGTATAAATATCGTTGAATAGACGATAAGCTTTTACTTTAGAATACCCATGCAATAGCAATGGATACTTTAAATCGTCGAATTGACGATCTGACCTTATTGGTCAAAGATGAATTTTCTCTAGTACAAGCGGTAAGAGTTATTGAGAATTTCTCCTTAGCATCTGGTCTATCGCTAAATCCGAGTAAATCGAAAGGATTCATAATTGGAAATATCACAATAACAAATCGTACTCTTCTCAATGTCGACTGGACAAACAAAATGAAAATACTTGGAATTAACCTTCTAAATCCAAGAAACGAAGATGAAATGTTCAAAATCAATAGCTCAGAACTATTGAATAAGATAAAAGAAACCATCAATGCATGGAAAAATCGCTTCTTAACTATAAAGGGCAGAATAATAATTTGTAATGTCTTTTTGTTACCGGTGTTTCAACATGCTTTGTCGTGTATCCACTTTAATGAAACATTGTTAAAGGAGATAGAGAAAGTTGTGCTTAAATTTGTATACAACAGTGACCATCACAGCATAGGTGTAAACTTCCTAGCTCAAAAGGCATGAAAAGGAGGCTTGAATCTCAGACTAATCAGAGAAATATATCAAACCAACAGAATAATGTGGGTTAGAAGAATTCTTTTGAATAGAAACAGATCGTGGTTTAAAGTCTTAGAAGCATTTCATCAAAGATATATAGACGAGATATTCTTGTGTAGATTCAAAACTACAATCGCGATTAATAAATTCTATAAAGAATTATTCGAAATATGGAATAAATATTATTTTAAGCTAAAGCCTGAGAGTATTGAACAAATTCTTGGAGAAAGAATCTGGGCTAATAGATATATAAAAGATAAGGGCCAGATGTTGTATTGGTCAGAATGGAAACAGAGAGGAATCACGGTCATTGGAGACATTTTCAATGAAAATGGTAATATGATGTCAACAAACGAACTAGCATCAAACTTCGATTTTAGACCCTCATGTTTTTCGAGACAAATGCTAAAGAAAGCAATTCTGAAAGAATGGATTAACTGTATAAAAAGGGAAAGAAATTACACCCTAAAAATTCTGTGGTCTTTGTAATCGCAGGAAAAGAGTTAAATATTGTCGAATGTACAGCAAAGAGTGTTTATGATCAGTTGCTAACAAAATTGAAACCAAAATGGCAGAAACTACAGAATTGGCAGCAAAGACTAGACTTGTCTAAAGAAGAATATGATAAGATCCAATGGAATGATATTTTCTCCATGCCTTATAAGGTCTCTACGGAGGCAAGAATTCATGTATTTCAGTACAAAATCCTGCATGGCATGCTAACTTGCAATGTATATTTGAAGCAAATTGATGTGATAAAAAAAGACACATGTTCCTATTGTAACAAAAAAGATGATTTAATTCACTTTTTAGTAATATGTAAGAGAACAAAAGAGCTATGGCAAAACATCCTTAAATGGATCTATGAGTGTGGCTATTTAAATACAGATAGCAGTGGTAAAATGATATTTAATCGAAGAGGGAGATATATGGTTATAAGACCCATCGAGATTATTTTTGGAGTCGAAGTCACGAATTTAAATTCTAAAATAATAAACTGGATTATTCTCCAGGTAAAATCATTTATATATATAGACAGAAATTGTTTGCCAAAGGTTGCATTGACATTTTGTCCACAATGTATGAACTTCGTATGAGATGTAATGTTGTTATATATGCCTTCGATTTTAAGAAAGTTAGTAGTGAGGGAAAAAAAATATGGCGGCGTGTAGCCGAAGGTATCACAGAATACATTGAGGTGCTGAAAGGCTGAATTTTTATTCTTCCCATCTAGGACACTCTGCAAACATGTCTTTAGAATTGTAGAAGCCCAGACGGCAGGTTACAGTAAATAAAGTCATTTGTAAAAACAAAAAAAAAAAAATAAATCGTCGAATTGGAATGCATTAAATTTCATACAGAGGACGCATTTTAATTCTTTTAATTCTGTAATATATTACTGAAGATGAAAGATCCTTGATGTGAATACGATAATGGGCCATATGGCATCAACTTTTATATTTAATGCATGCCTAATTGGGTTTCTATTTCATGTTGAGTATTTTTTGTTTGACAAAGTATCACTCCAGAATTAAGTGTACGGTTTTGGAGTGTTAAAACAATTGAAGTTTAAATGGAAATATTTTGACGACATTCTGTAATTGTTCTTATTAAATGAGGTCTTAGTTCAATATCTTATGCCACTAATAACTATACGAAACATGACGAGTAAAAAGTAAGCACCTGAACGCGAAAAGAATTTATCAATATACAAACATGCTGGCATCTCTTATGCTAGAACCTGGAATGATGTTGTTAGTGTCAATAGAAATAATGTTCTTGAATATTCTGGTAAGAAAATAAATAGAAAACCGTAGCTGGCGTTAATATCCATGCATATGGCATATGATATAGTGTTTATGATAGGGCAAGTTTTAGCTAGGGGTCCTATCCTCCCCTGTCATGCTTATCAACCCACTGGCATTTTCTGAATCAGCTGAGGATGGCTTTTATCTAAGGAATGTGCAGGGATCACTGGCTAGGTAAAGGCAAGGGGTGATAGCTGAGATAGCAACGATTAGCGCCGTCTTTGCTACAACTCATCCAGTCATCACGCACTCTTAGCATTAATGGTCCACCGCGCCAGTAAACGGAAATAATTGGCACCTTGAAGGACGCCTGGCAGTTAGAAATTAGCAAAAATAGATTTACCTCATTATCATTGAATTATGTGGTTTATTGTATCACAACTGAATCTGGATTCAATACAGATCTAGGTATAGAGCTATTATTATGTGTGTATCGTTCGCTTTGCAGTGGGATGTTGCAAAGATTATACACGCGTCCCCACAGAAGCATAGGAAATCCCTTGTACCGGTATGTGTGTTGGGGGAGGGAGGAGGGAGAGTAATTGTCTCAACTTCGAAGAGATCAAACTACTTTTATACACAGACATTTACCTAAATAATACGAACTCGAAAGTTCTTTTGGAGAAACTATTTCACTGAAAACAGGCCTGTTTGGGTTAACCAAATAGAAGAATAGAAAATGGGTCAGCGCATTAGAAAATGTACAAATTCGCCTTCACCAACCTCTCAAATAAACCCAATTTGAGACAAAGATGAGTTTCAAAATGTACTGTTCTAACTAATTTGAATGAACGCAAACTCAAATATGCCTAGTATGTATTAACAGAAATTAATAAATTAAGTAGGAGCTGCCGATTGTACATTTTTTGGCGACTTTACCCATCCATATACTCGTTGGTCAAACCTCGGAGTAAAACTATATCCCTGAGGTCCATTTCTCGTGACAACAGATCATTTATTTCCACCCCCAAACTAATTAGGGTTATCATCCTCTAAATTGACCCTGTCTCACGGTCAGCACCCCTGTCAAACTATCAGAGGTAACGGTTCTTCCGTCCTGCAGTATTTGCCTCTCTAGTATTTGCTTTTAGAACTGCATCTTTCGGAATCAGCCATCTCTCTGACAGGTACGCGGCTCATTATTTGTTTCCATCTGATGTAGTTTATTTGTCACAGGTCATTTACCATTAATTACACCCGGCCTGAGGTTGCCATGGATACAAACAGTGCCGTCTTGGCACCGTCACGGTGGCGAGCGACCGCCTGACGACATCCATGTCTGTGTCGCGCGCCTGTGCGCAGTCACGATAATATCAAGACTTCCGGGCTGGGTTTTGGGAAATGTTTTCAAAGCAGTTCAGATTACAATGGAGACTTCAAAGTGACATTATGCAGGAGAGTCGATCAAAAACCTCCGTGTAAATCCCGTGTCGCTAACAAACTACTAAAATTAAATTGCTTCCTTTGATGTACCGTGAGCTGTCTTCACTTACGCACACCAACAGCTACAATGTTCAGCACAGTCCTTTCTGGGAGTTATTTCCTCCCTAAACTTTTTAATACGTTCAAAATCCAGTAATTTCATTAGAACCAGATACATTACACATATGGTAAAAAAACTATTTCCTTGGCATGTATAGAACTGTATATAAATCATACTCAATTCTCTCACTCGCACTTCTGTCCCGTGACATCTAGCCAATAAAGTAACTAATGACGATGTTACCTAAAGAAATAATAGATACATCAAAACCCTCATAGGCGATCCCATGATACAAGCTATCGTTATACACTCAGTGAACAAACCAAGACAACTACTAGCTGGAAACATCTAGCTCCACGATAGGCAATCACTTTGTGTGGAAAGTTATCTGGTAGTGATGGGGCAATCTGGAATAGCAGTCATATCTCTGGTGTGAACTTTATGGGTTTGCGCATACGCAGACGTGGGTCTAGGTTTATGTACTTTGTCTACAGATATCAAAATAAGGGAAGGGGTACATGATGGGGAGTGCGTTTTGTGTAAATTAAAATTGCTTTCCCAGTGGGGGAAGAAAAATGGCCTTAGTTCTGATCGATCAACATTCTAGATCCTCGTTAGTTCGATTGATTGATATGTTATAAGTAAAACGGACTATAATTCCCTGTAATTCCAAACCATGTGTACACAATTTCCTATCAACCCTAGAATGGCATACACTTAAACGTGGTCAAGGTTAGATGCTAGAAGGCTTTTAAGCTATGTACGGTAGTCACTGGTCTGTGTGCTGTACTTGGTAGTGTCAACCACATTATCTGAAATCGTAGGAGACTATAGGATTCTTGGTTAACCACGTATTCCGGGTAATAATTAGCTATTTATTGACTGCTTTGAAGCTGTCACAACCTGCTGACGAGCAGTACCAAACGGTGGGATACCAAAGGTATACTGGGAATTATCCTGGAGTATGGATCTATGTAACATTAGAACCATGTCGTACATAGCCGCAGCTAACTCAGCGTGAATCACTGCAAGAAACTGACCCTCCTGACCCCAGTTGATTGTGACATGTCCACGACAACAAACTTACAGACGTATAAGTATACGGATGTAATATGGATAAACTTCTGAGTATTTAGGGATAAGAAAGTATTTAACACCCTGGTATAAACTAGAGCATTTTTTGTACGTTATCAACTTTTGGCATGGTGCTCATAAATCTAAGTGTAAATTGGAACAGCATATTTGTTTAATTTCGAGGGTTCAACCCCACGCTATCTATACGTCCTAAAACTATCCCTATTCCTTCCATAATATTGTGTTGATATAAAGGTATGGTATCCTATTTTCAGTGTATTCGCTGCCGTACCCATCTCCTCAATGTGAGTGAATCGAGAGCGAGCAGATCGTGAGCACATGTAAGTGTTTGAGTGTAGTCCTAAGCCTGGAGGTGCAGAGGGTGAGGTGAAGGAGGTGATAGAGGAGGAAAAGGGAGAGGGTAAATGTAGCAAAGAAAGACCAACAAGAAAACTTACTAAACAAACATAGGCCTGCGGGGGTTGTGTGCTTATAGTGTGTGTACACTTCACATCCCATTGCCTCTCGTGCAATTGGGCGTGCATGGGTAAGATGCTGTCATTCATTGCCTGGTGTAACATGAGCCACCACGGAGTATCAAGAAGTTCTTATGTCGATAAAACGTCTCGCATGATGGCAATAGATTATACATTAAAGTGAGTGTAAATCTTAGAGTGATACTCTAAAGGTGTAATGTACATTGTAGAGTTACAGATCCGATCATTTATCCATGATGCGTGATTCAGTAAGGATATGGGACTTACTACCTCGAATAACATGACATTATAATACTTGCATGGTTTCTATGATGTACTGATTCACTTATGGTTCACTCGTATCGTAGGCAAGAGTGGCGACCGAGTAATTACCTACAGCCTATCAAAAACTTTCCAATGCCTTCTCCTTCAGAATCAGGCCTCTCTACTTATTTCTTACTTATATACAGTATACCATTCCAGTTTATATGGAATTACACAATATTAATTTAATTTAATTTTAATATCGTGATCATTAATCAAAAATACCATAATTATGTGAACAGAATGCTCACAATTAAGCGATACATCTTGGTGTCAGGAACCCCTATGGTAAATTTGTATACAAGTTTGTTTAAGGAAATTTCAACAATAAACAAACCCTACACCACCATCTTCGTGCGGAAGAAGCACTACCACATCCACCTTCTCCGCCACCAGCACCACATATGTTTGCCCCATTTGCCCGTCATGTCGACATTATGACATCCTTTCCCACTCTCCACGTCTCACAACCTCTCCCAGACCCCGACATCAAAGCCACTGTGTGACAGTCCCTCAACAGGCACAGAGGCAAACATGTGTGAAAATGGCGACATCTCCGACACATCAACTTCGAATTTTAATTAACAACGTTCCGACTGACCAACTGCATGTCAGCGAAGAGGTTGGCGGGTCGGGAGACCGGCTGGCAGGCTTGGCTCCAGCCGGAATTTGATCCATGACGGGCCGCCGGATCCAGCGTCAGTGCCCGTCAAACAAGGGCCCTGAGAGCTGATATGCAAGGGTGGGGAGGCGTGAGTGAGCGAACAAGTGAAAGAACCGAAAGAAAATGGCGAGTGGCTCTTTTAGTGGAGTAACACGAGCAAATGGAAGACATTTAGGATCTGTCAAAGTTTGGGGAGTCTTGGAAGCAGAGAAAAACACTAAGGTTTCTAGCCAAAAAGCCTATCGAGAAATCTTGCGAAACAGAATTGTAAAGTTTGTATTTTAAGGGGTAAGAGCTTTTACTCAGACATGTCCGAGTTTATTTCAATCTTTCAGAAACTATGATTTCTCCCACAGCGTCTTTCGTCCTTTTATTAATTTTCATCTCAGTAAACTCAGTAAAGTGCGGTAATATATCTGACTTGGTGTAAACTGCCATAATTCAGTCATAAAGCATAATATCTTCCTGGTTCCTTGTTCAACACAGGTATTGTTAAACGCATATATTGATGGGTTGAGGACAACGTCTATCCTCGGCTATATGTTTATTCTATAATCTAAGGAATATCAGTAGAAAACCTCTCCACCCTCCCTAGTTACCTCTTAAGTGAAATAGGGTCAATGCCAACAGTAACACAGACATTTGGAAACAATGCTGGAATAAATAGATAGACATGTCAATAACAGTGTGCGACATAGCATGCAACAAAATATATAGATCCTAGGCATAAAGAATATCAGCGTGTGTGTGAAATAGTGCCATAGATCAACAGTTGCCCCAATTTGGCCCAAATGTCAATAACATAGTCTTATTCTGTAAAGATATTGGCGTCTTATACTGTCGCACAATGCAAAAAAAAGTACATGTTTATCCCTACTTGTACTTCTCTTCTATGAACTACATGAGCTTTTAATATGTATCATGAGATCCCTCCCTCATATCTCGCCTATTAAGCTATCATCATGGACTCCGCATGTAGCTCAACTGATGAGAAATAAATACATTGTTGCCTACACCAATCAGTAAGCATGATGTCTCAGCATTTGCAAGCTGAGCTCCTTGATGTATTCGTTGGAATGCAACCTGATCCCAACCCCTTAGTGGTCAATGTAAACACCATTCCTACACCACTTAGCAGTCGCGTTGGGGTTATCGGCTGGCGACAAGCATTGTAAATACTGTGAGAAGGAATCATTCAGATACAGGCCTCCCTCGCGATAGGGAATGCAAACTTTAAGTGTTTGACACATCAGCACTTGACTTTTACAATAAACTGAGAGAAGCAATAATGATTTGATTCAGATTATTCACTGTCTTGGGGCTTGAACGATGACGCTGTTCTGTTGCTAAGCATGTAGTAATGACACACGTCATCAAATCAAATCAAGTCACACAATTTAATACCATGTGCAGTACACTGTTGGATATGTGTTGTGTTGTGCTTCACGAAAAAGTGTACAATGCATGGTTGATATAAAAGTATAATAGTTATTATACCAGTAAGATGGTAAAATATTGTATTCATAACGCATTATGACCTTGTTCATGAAATGCCCTCCCCTAAATTGCAACACCCCTAGCATTCCTTGCGTAGCAATGGGGTGTTTTTTGTCTGGAAGGGATTCGGGGGAGTCTTCCAGTGTTTCCTATCTTGTCACAGAATAAGGCATCAATCAGCCAACTCTGACAGTTCTGCCCTGTTGGATGCATGGCACTATTAAATAATGACGTCTACAACTAATTGTACATATTCATACTCGACATAAACATCGCTGATTAAGAGTAACTACGATTTCTTCTAATACAAACATCCCATAAAATAACCATGCAATGATCGTTACTACTCGCTTTAATAATTGATAAATAGAGATGCTTAGTTTGTTATATAATAATGTTTGAATGGATTGCAAGGCATTCCACACAACTGCCCTCAGCTATGGCAAATTCAACCCCTTATTTCTTGGTGTAACGGGACCCAGCATCATGGCATAGCAGTCTCCCCACTATAATCTCGTTATACTCCAAGACATCAATAATGTGCGGATGACAGGCGCCCAAGTGTATCATTTGTCTATTGAAGGTGTGCGCGATGCCAGTGTGATGCCATGCCCTATCACACCAGGTAACCCAGACCACACACCATGCCCAATATTTTAGCCCAATAGTACATGGAAGCGCTCACTATCAAGTCTTTATGATGTCTAAAATGCCCCGGGATGCATTTTTAGTATAGAGATTCTAAGCTCGGTGTATAAAGCGAACTATTCGGTGATGTATTGGTTCATGCTTGATGGCAGATACATTATTTGGGACAATTGCTATGTTTCTATACCCAACACCTCAGACAAAGGGTTGGAAGCCCTATCGATATGATATTAGAATGAACACAAATACATATTAGCGAGCATGATGAAATTGTGTGTATGGTTTTAATTTTGAATAACTTATTTCCCACTTTATATACCCTTCCCACAAACATAGACGTATATACCACACAAACACAGTTATCAAATAGGAATCCTTATAAGTAGATTCATAACTCTCGCGTTACATTCTATCGCTTGTGAAGGTGGATCAGCTAGATCCTGGTTGAATAACAGCACATCAATGCCACAAAGTGACAACTATCGTACATATAATCTACAGGTGAATGTTTAGCACGTCAAAATCAAAGGTTAGCAAATGTGGAAGTTTGAGAATTCGCTAAGAAATGGGGGGTTAGGGGGGGGGGGGGGGGGGTCAGCCATTGACCTGAGATTGGGATCAACCAGTGGCCTAAATCCCCATAATCAAGGGATTTCAATAACAAACACACAATATGAACGGGGAGAATCATTGAACGAATGCAAAATGCGTTCCAACATTTAAATTCAGGCAGGGACCGGAGAATCCAGAGACTTTCTAGCATTAAACTGGATCCTCATACAGTTGAAATACTATTGACCTTAGAGGAAGAGTTCACATTACTCTAAGGCATAGAGTTTAATTTCTAATATTTGAAAGCTCACCACACTACAGATTGGGGTAAATTCAACTGATTGGTGTAACGTGCATGTCCACCACTCCTAAACACCTTTCCACAGAGAGACCTTTTCACGCGCAGGTTTCCAGATACTTTCCCATGCACCCCAAGTCCACATGTGGACAGCTTACCCTTTGGTCTGGCGTCTCAACGTCTATACTTCCTATTCCACCCTCCTTATGACCTTTCAGTAAAAACCCTTGGACTCGTGTCGTTTTTTCACTACTCATGCATATTTGCGCCACTGTTCCAAATGTCCTTTTAGCGAGAATGTGTTCTAGAAAGCATACAAATTCATTGTCTTGCTTGGTACAGTCTTCAGAGTTTACCCCTAGGTAAGACCTTAGAGTTTCCTCTTAATCTAAGGTAAGACAAGACCTATTTTCCCACTTTCGGAATTGCTTGATTACAATACTCCTATATCAACAGGAATTCGACCATGCACACTCAGTGCATCCTTAATTTGCTGATCAAATATATCCTTCACGTCCACCAATCCTTTCTCCAGGGTATACTCACCTGTGCGCCTTGCGGGCGTGATGAAGAAGACTTGGATACTCACTACGTAACATGCAATCACTTTGCCCCGATCGTGGAAGAGAACTACAGGGACCCGTGAAGGGCAATAAAGCAGCTAATAGGAACACTTTATTCTATGTTATACTTTACGAGAGACAGAAGGACTGGGAAGGGAGCTGTGGGTGTAACGGAGTGGGCAGAATCGCAAGAATGAGAGTGACCTTGCCATACGAGAGACAGAAGGACTGGGAAGGGAGCTGTGGGTGTAACGGAGTGGGCAGAATCGCAAGAATGAGAGTGACCTTGCCATACAGATATTAGTTATGATCCATGTTTTTTAGGGAAAGTTACAAAGCGAGAGGGGAATCAAGAGCCCCAGGCTCTAGTTGGTGTACCCTCTTTAGCCCCCACACCGCCTTTGTTTGTAGACTGCCGATTCTCTTGCCTTACCTCATAACACACACCACATGGTTGCCATAAGCCTAAATGTGCACCAGTTTGCTTCCAAATGGACCATGGTCACTTGGTCCCAATGCCTGATGGCATCCAGGCCTTCCAGCAAGATAGGAGGAAGAATAGGGTCTTACCAATCTCCCTTACTTCTGTTCCATTCATGTACTAACTTAAGTCTCTCACACATCTGTAATTTGGAAATTATCCAGTAGCCTGTTTCTGACCAATTTGTTAACCTCGTATGTAACCATTTGAGAAATGAAGCATTTTCCAATTCAATTCAATTCATGCAATGCAATGCTGAATAAAAACTGATTTTCCCTCAATACCTATAGATATAGCTGACTCTGAAGCCTTTCTTCCACTTCTACTGGCTTGACATCGGATGGTCCTTAATCTTTTTACCCCGTTTAACCATGCATCATCATTTTCCAAGTTATGATCAAAATTTTAGAAACTATCTCACTTTATCGCCTTCTCAACCTGGCCGACTTCGAGCACACCGGAACCTCAGAGCAGGAAAGCTTCAAAGGTCAAGAACAGCTCTTGATAAGACGCGGAAGGGGGTGGAGCTCCCACCCTAGGGGTGATAGCATGTAGCCGGTGGGGTATAGTCGGGATTCCCTCATATCTCCCTCATTAGCCTCATTAGAACCTTTTAAACGTCCCCTAGCGACGCCTCTTAGTACCACATTCCCACATTACAGCCCCCTCCCACCTAGCAGCGAGTTGAGGCACTGATAATGGCGGCGAAGTTGGGCTGCAACTGCTATCATATAATCTTACCCGCACTCGTTACTCGACCCCTGCTCTAATTGAAAAAGTAAACGTTTAGACTGGTCTTGTTTTCATAATTTCTTATCTTATCACACTTCTCGCCCATGTGTTAGCTGTGAGTTAAGAGACGGGGAAGATGCACCGTGATCGATGGATCTTGCACGAGGAGATAAATGAATGCTAACTAATGACCCAACGAACCGTTGGGATATATGGTCACTATCTAAATATTGCCCACTAGAGGCTCAATTAACGCCTTAATTGTGAGAAAATTGCTAGATTTCGTATTATATATCAAGATAATTGTGAGCAGGTTTATCATGCGATTTGAAGCTAGGTCACTTTCCGTTTATACCTAATTAAAAGCAGGTTTTGATAGAAATAAATTCTGAAGCGGCAGGTCAATAACCCATGCAGAACAAGGGAGGAACAGAAAATGTGGGGTTTTATAGAAATATTTAACAGGTGTTAAAACCCTGGAATTTAGGGTAGAGTAGACCTTAAATTATTTTACTCTAAAAGACTCATATCAGTCATAAAACTAAGGGGTGGTAATCATTAACGAACCCTTTTTAGATTTTCTTCTTAAATTATTTACCCTCTGGCCATGTATTCTAAGGAAACATTTCTGCTCATGTATTCTAAAGAAACATCTGCTCCCCCACCACCCCTACCAAAGGCCAAAAACCGAAACCGTGGTAATCCCACCATCAAACTACAGATATACCGAGGCAGTAAATGTTCCGTCGCTGTTGTGATAAAACAGCAAACACGGCCTCACAAAGCACAACAAGTATCCAGACACGATGAAAGACATGTCCACCCTCCATCCCTAGACTACCCATTGAAAACGTATCGGGTGTACAGCAATAGACTGCCAGGGTTGTTGGCGGTACGTGGTGAGAGACACTCCCGCTGAGGGTTTGAGCTACTCGCCGGCCTTGCGCCTCCCTACGGCTAGTTCCCCGTTCCGAATCTGTTAGCACTTCCAGACAAAACAAAAATCTAAGATCATCCACTGTTAGAACTGATTACTCAGACTGCCTCAAGCATGAGGGTGGCCCATTTCCAATATATTCTTGATGAATTTCCCTTTCCAATAACAGTCCAATTCTGGTCCATAAGAGAATAAGATAAGATTCTGGACAGGGTACCAACACACAGACCAACTGTATACGATCGTTGACAGAGGGAACAGGCGCTTAGACATTACCCAGTACTTCTACTCCGTATGGCTTGCCAGTCTTTCACACACCAATTCTGTCTCTATTTTAGACTTGTCATTGCCTATACTGGATGGGGAACGGTGACAAGTCCGGATAAAATATTTTTAAAGGGTAGTGGGACTGCAATAATTTGTTTTGAGTGAATATAGTAAATACCAGAGCAATTGCATGATATATATATCATATTTCAATATAATATTGACTTATAATGAATAAAAAGAAATATTCAAATGAATTGAAAAGTCAATATGATGAATCCTAACTTAGTTTATGAAGAATTATTTTATGGTACTCTCACCGTCCTACATGTATGTAGAACGGCTGGTATCTCCGGTTCTATGGAAATGTTATGACTGAAGTTTACACGGTCTGAGTCTACATCATACACTTAAAAGTGGGATAATCAATAAGGATTCATCCCTTTGATGTGCCCTAGCAATAATCAATAGGGTATTATACCCCAATCTGCACCCCCTATCCCTCTAAGAGAAGATCCAATGCTGTACCATGCCGTACCACGCTGTGATAATGTCTCTCCCTTGTGAAGTTGGGGCTCGACTCCCCAAGCTCTGCACTTCTCTCCTATAAATATTTGTCAACATGGTTTATTTTCAAATCTCTTAAGTGTTGTGTGTTTTTGTGTGCGCCAAAGTGGTCTCTATTTATGAGAAGAGTTTCCATTAAAATAATATTTCATATAGCGATCTGAGTCTTTATCAGGTTGCCAATTGCTCATTCCACATTGTGAGGTACATTTGGGGGTTAAGATGATATGACATTCACTTTATCGGTACCAGTCTTATCTAATAGAAAAGTTACAATATACCGCACATGATAGGTACATATCATCTATATCATTATGGAAAGAAATTATATAGGAAATATTTTTAAAAGTTGTGATTGTAATAGCTCAGAGTATTCAACAAGCGTTATGTGTGGAAAATCAATTCATGGTAATAATTCAATATCCGTATAGACAAGATAATTAAAAGTTAATACAAATCATATGTCCGCTCAATATTATAAGAGTAAATAAAATAAGGGTCAATACAGTGTCAATCTTTGTGCTAAGTATTACCAAACATGACATAATGAGGCCACCCCCTAAAATCTCACAAAATTCCTAATTATAAAAAATCGTTCAGTGAACTATCTAGCCTCAATAAAATATCGAAAACACTAGTCACACCCTCTTCCTAAAGGAATACGTTGGACCATTAAATGCTACTTTCTACCCCATTGACCCCGTTTTATTGTCATTCTTTCTGTCAACAAGGAGGCAGAAAGACAAACTTGTAATACATCAAGGTTCCCTTACCCATGACCCTTTTTCCCTGCTCCTCACTCATACTACAGGGACTCGTACCATTGGGACAACTTGTTATGGCTATTGCCTTTTAGCTTGAAAGGGAAGGATATACACACTATTTTATCCGCACCCAATACTTGTATCCCATTTCATTGATTTTTTTACCACTCTTGTGGAATCGATAATGGTGAATTGTGATTCTCAACTTGAATTGATGGCATTGTCGGCTTATCCAGCGTTCTGTTCTGGATATACATCTATGACATTTATATTCGACAATACAAACACAGAACTGTCATCAATACAATGTTCATAAAAGGAAACACGAGGATGATTGTTCCCTGCTAATTCAATGAAGGTTACTGTTGGATTATTCACAGTTCATGTTGATCAGAAATGCTTCCCAATACAGTATGTACGAGACCGGATGCTCGCCTATCAATTCAATTCGTGTGAATTGCATTTAATGCACCCTACCTGTCCTTTTAAATCATTGCATCTCAAATCGTTTAGTCTTCCAAAACGCATAACAAGTGTCAACATTATCATGAGCACTTAGCCGAACCTGTGAGAGCGGTCGGCCCTTTCAGAAGTACTTCATCACTTTGATGTATAGGAAAACAGATGTGAAAAAAGTCTAGATATTTATCTAATTAAAATATCAGCAATACCTGTGGTGACAAAGAAAGTCGATAACAGTTGGGAAACCCTTTCATCAGTAAGTTTAAAATCTATAAGTCTCCCCACTGAATCATTGTAAGAAACAGGAGATTTGCAACTACATACATTATCAATATCGCATTTTATGTTCTAAAACGTAGAGCAGTACATGGGGCATTCAAATGTATCAGTTAGCTAGCTAACATGTACGTTTCTGGAACAGTAACATTCCATTGTAAATTGTGACGCACATGTAGGACTACCCAAACCTTACTAGAGAACTATATCTTGATGATTATCAGCCCGGATTTTAATCAAATCAACTTCTAAATTACCACACAGTCAGAGTAATGCCAATTTCAGTACCACTATTCGGGGAAAGGATCCATAAGCGTGGGTATAGGAGACCCCCAGGTGAAATCTGCCAGAGGCAACAAGTCAAGACTAAACCATAACAATTGATGAAGGATGTAGCCAGTGTGGGAGGCTGATATGTTTTGGATGCCTAAGTCTAGCCTAGGTGTTCCCCCTCTTCGTCCTTCCCCAATTCTAACTCACAGCACAGGTTTGTTGAGTGTTTGCTTCTATATCTTTCTCTGTCCCTCACTTTTCTCTCACTTAAATTATACCACACACAGTTTTACCCTTTGTCACTGTTTGATGAGACATTGCTCACCAATTATATAATAATAATAATAAAGTGTACGGTGGAGGAACTCTTGCTTTGCTGGGTGGATTATAGGCTGCGGTCAATAGATATACAAACCCTGGCCTTCCTTAAAAGTATAATGATTGCAATCGAACTGAAGCCCCTCTTCGGTAAAGCATGATCCCAGAAAATAGCTACATTTTGCAATTAATTGTTTGTAGCTATCTCTCCTCAGAAATTACACCGAGTAGTAAACAATTTTAAAAACATTTTTAAAAACATTGTTTGGCAACAAGTCTCGTCTATATATAGTATATTATACGTTAACACAATTGCCAAGAGTGATCACTTTGTTTCATTGTAGGAATCACCCTTCTTGAATGACCATACAGGTTACACTAATACTTTTTCCATCCTCACCCATTGGATATCCCCGCACTTGCTACCCTTTATCATACTAACCCCCTCAGGGTAACTTAGTAAGCCCTACTGTAGACCATTATACCACTCAGTTACCAGTCCTCGTATAGGATGCATGATCACTTCTGACAACCTTCATATTCACCCCATTCACACCTACTAACCTAACATCTCAAAGGATTATATTCTAAATGTGAACAAAGCAATTGACTCCCCAAAAGCTATGAAGGTAACATGTAATTCTCTTTTCCCATTAACAGTGGACGAGTTATGAAGTGCACAATGGGGAAATGCCAATTCATAGAAGGTACACCTTGTGATGATTATAGTAAGTGACAAATGATATTTTTGGTCAAATATATTATAATGATAATTCGGAGAGAAGCCATGGGTAAATAGCTCACTGGCTTGTATCAATGGATCACAAGTAGAATGCCCACCAGCCTCTAAGCATGAAGCAGTGGGTCGACCCCCTCAATCACAGCCCAGAATGTAATTGTGCTCGACTTGTCAATTAGTCTATAGAAGACAATCGCTGTGCACAGCACGTGGAGCATAGTAGATGAAAAGTACAAGTGTCGAGGGGGTTAAGTGGAAGAGCGTGGCATGACTGAATTAGGCCCAAGGCCTGAATTAGAAAACCCAAATGTAGGTATAAGTTAATTATTCATTGATTAATTTCGTCATTATTCTTCGTCTATGAAACTGCACCAAGACATGTGAAGATTCCCAACTGCAGTGTATTAATACAATGCCTCATGTTCCCAATACCCATATCACCAGCCTGGAACTGTGGACAGCACAGAGCAGCTGCAGACGCCCAGTGAAAATTGCTTCGACCGCCATTTGTACATTTCAATTAAACTCAAAGTCAGGCTGAGCAAGGGGGAAAACTCAGAAAGGAAGCTCGGAAAGTGCAGAAGGATCATCGAACATACCATTATGATGTACATATGACTTGCAATAACTGTTTTGAAAAGTAATGTGTATGATTGGGAATACCTCATGCTACTGCTAGTGTGGAACATGAGTGGACATTCTAAAGGGGGTTGTTTAATTTATTTTAGAGGTTTTCTTTTCTGGCATTTCATGTTTCAAAATGTGTTTAGAAATACTAAAATCGAAATTCTGAAAAATGAGTTTTCAAGCCACTGGCAATTTCGCCCTTGTATCAGGACATATTAAATATACTTGCGCTCTTAGATTATAATGTGTTTATAATATGCGGTCAACTACACATGCATACATACAATTTATGTAGAGCATATGCTACGCACCATAATGCTCCTTATACTGTAATGCACCACTGTGGCTATATAAACATAGAAAGTAATGAGAATCATTATGTACCTGTAATAACTTTGTTAAAATAACGGGGGTGGGGGGTACAATCAAATTTATCATTGAATAGATCTATCCATCATAAACATACTGGTGGAGATGGCCGTTGGAGATTTACCATAAAAACCTCTCGCAGGAGATATATTAGGTTTCTTATCTTAGAGAGCTCATTAGCGAAACCACATATGCATGACTGAATGGCTGCGAAGGCTGTATCCGACACTCGGACCACACTTGGGCTTGGAGATTTCCTTACTCTAAGGGCTTTTCCGATTTTGACTGCGAAAAGAATGTGCCCTTCTCTTCTTCTACCAGAGCTAAAGCACAAATCAACGATTGAGAAGTGAACCTTCGTATATATACAGATGATGGGCGTTCATTCCTTGGCATTTCAACACACATGTCATTTCTATGAGGAATTTCTCAACGGGAACGGGCGTTGGGAGACAGAGGAGGGAGAAATCTCTCGAGAAACCAACAATGCTGTACATTGAACCACGATCACCAACATGAGCACACAACAGTACACTAAGAGAGGAACATACCCTGGAACAGTTTTAAAATTGACCTCTGCGACACTGGGATTGACCAAATCAGACTGGCCCTTGACCTATGAGTCAGTTCACTTGTGTCTTGGGTGTTTTATGTCCCTTAGATCCTGACTCTCCTGCCTTGTGACCACATCAAGCCGGCTGGCACTGAAGGGTCCGGAGGCACTCTCACCCTCCCTCGTCGCTCATGGGTCGACGTGGGCAAGCTGGTGCATCTGTTGTGTACCTTTCCAGTGGGTCGTATGTGGCATCTTCTGAATATCTCTGAAGTGATCTCCATTTCAATGCTATGAAGGTACAGGGGAATTATTTTGGAAGAACTTAAATTAGGGGCGATAAAAAGATACTCCCGCCAGTCCCCAAGAAAATAATAATGTTTCTAAATCTATTCTTTTTCTTGACCACAGTTTAATATCTTAATTGCAGCGGCAAAACCTTCTGGAAGACCTCTCTGGAGAAGTAAGAAATAAGTTATTTTACACCCTTTACAATACACATCATAGGTGGGGAAGTGAGGTGACACTTTTGGAAGTCCAACGCAGGCTTAAACGATCTGAATTATTCTTGACATTCAATCTATTCGACGAACGACTATTGAATGATCCCATTTTACCTTAAGATTCAACTGGCAACTAATACTATCTGGTGAGGAGAAGTTTGAGACATGATTGAAATATGGGGTTTCTCCACGGAGGATTAATGTACATCGGCCTCCCCCGGTTGCACTCAACGGGAGCAACAAGAGGGGAGGCGGGAGAGCTGCTCGAACTCGGGTCGGCCTCTTGCTCCCGACCGAGGTCAGGGGAGAGTCCCGCTGGATGAGGTCATGTACGTCATGGTGGTGCTCGCGTCGGGTTGACGACGGAGAGCCAGGTGGCAGCGATGGTACCGGGGTGGAGGATGTATTTGTGTGTGTGTGGGGGTGGGGGGGGGGGGGGGGGGAAGAAGTATCAATTGCTAGAAATCTGACTGCATTGGAGAATGGTGATCTATCAGGGCGGGAAATGTGCATGGGATCATCGGCCTGAATACACAAACATTGTATCATAATGGGATCACTAAATGCGAATTGCTATAGATCTATGATGTGATGATAAAAAGAAATCTGAAACGCAATTTGGCAGAAAGTAAAATTGAATATATATACGTTCATCTATTATATATATCCATATTATATGCAACTGATGTGAAACCGACCCCGATATATACGAGCAGGCAACCCTGAGCCTGAGGGAAAGGTTCTGGTGGAAAGGTCTTCAGGGTGACAGCTGCATGGAGGGGGAGGTGCGGCATTAGGCAGACTTGGCAGACTTGGCCAACCCTTACCCATGTCCCCCATGACAACATGGAATCCAGCAAGTGTGACACCGATGCACCCCGTGTCTTCGATTCAACCTCCCCCCATCCTTATTTTGAAACTGGCTGGCCGAGGATGGAAATTTCATAATCAAGAACGCTCTATGTAAGATTAGAAGTAATGCTTACAATAATATACACTAGGATGTATGCTATATTAAATTGTGTGGTGATATCAAACGTCGAACCTGACAAAACCTTGCAGCATAGGAATTGTAAATAGAAAAAGGAAACTTTCAGCATAGGATTTGTAAATACAAAGAGTGAAAAGCAATGAAAGATCGGTTGGTACTGTCGAGAACAAAAGATATCCACCGCAGGCACAGATAATATCGATCCGAACTCACAACTCGTGTGTCAAACGCAAGAGGAAATGATAACAAAGCTTAATTGGCTAATTGGGTCGTTAAGATAAAAAAGATTAGGTTTAAAAATTAGACTGAGAAATATCTTTTTCCCAGACACTTAAACTGATTATTATATGAATGTATTGGTCTTTGCATCACCGAGGGGAACAATACCAAGGATATAATCTTACAACTTATAAACTATAATGCAAGTTATCCAATAAAATGCGGCGTATGAAGTATAAATGGTGATACTGGAATCTGGATAATAATTACAAGATACCGGTGTACTAGGCGGAGTTCCTGTGAATCAGTAAACAGATAAGAATTTATACTGTGCATTTTTGAAAGCGTAAAAGAAGTTTGATATAAAAGGTACGTAATAGATTATAACCATTGTACTATTTTATAGACAAAACATGAACTAGAAATATGATAAACAAAATACAAGACGAGGGTAGCTGTATAGGGTTGGATGGGATATTAAACTTTAAAGGGTATAGGTGTTGCAGGGGTAAACATCGGGGAAGAATCTGGGCTCATTAATTGTCAGTACATATCCTATGTCAGCGATGAGAGGCGATGGTCAATGTTATCCACACTCCTAACGTCAAGGTTTTGAATTCTCAAAGATGCCTTGAACCCTACAGCCTCCTCCTACAACCCCGTCCACTAAAATTTGACCCACTATATAATGTATATATATAACTGGTAAGTCGCCGTGATAGATAGAATTGACCTCCAAAATGCGGTACCGTAATTAATTGACGAGTAGATACAGAGAATCTCATTTTCGTCTCCTTCAAAAGTTTCATTTCAAAATGTACGCCAAATCATTCATTTCGAGGTGGGAGTTCGAATATTAATAAAATTATTACTATTAATTATTTATTTTTAGCTCAAGCTAATTCATGAACACATTTTGTATTAACCTTCTTCAATCATTTCCTAGGTTCTGATATCACTATCTAAGGGGTATACCTGTAGGCATTAACTCGAAGCACTCTTTGACCTCGCCCCTTCACTTATCTGGCCACGTCAAAGAAAGCGACCTGACGATTAGTCTAAACAAGAAACCTTAGCTTGAGTAGATAGCTTTTAATTGCTTACTAACGTATGTATTAATGGCAAAATGTAAACACAAGGTGCATGGCATGGAATATCATCACAATTGGTACCAATCTGCCTCTTTTTTAAAATTTCAATTATTGATATCAATATTCTGGATGGGGTAGGTTGGCACTACCGACTTCGAATTGTACAGTATCCTTATTTCTGTAATGAACTGAATATGTTAACTATGTATTGCTATGTAACATCTACTCTTACATTTATCAGACCCCCTCAACATCCTCAAAACTATACTTATTTAAGTGTGAAAGAAATCATCCACTGTTGTCTAGATGGAAAAATATTGAGAGAAAATTATCGACTAATATTACACCTCTGAAGAACCTTACATACATTTTATAAACTTATCCAACAATACATACCTAGATTAGAATAAAATATAATCTTTCATATCTGTCAGGGTTGTTTTGCTGAATCTCAGACGCCTGTTTTTTTTATATTAAACTATTGGAAGTAAATAGCCTGTGGTTGTGACTATACTAATTACTACTGTATGTAATAGGCCAAGTACTTAATTAATGTATTGTAATGTAATAATGTATGGTAATACATCATTTCTCGGAACAACAAGGCTGGACTGCCGGGAAAGCAATCGACTAGATTCAAGCCATCGAGGGCGAACCCCGCTGCAAGGCACAAGGTCGACCAATGAGTCCCTCCCTGTCTGTGAACGCACACTTGCAGTGGACATTTTTGTCAGTTCACCATTAATTAATGGGTACCCCCAGTCCGAACAAGACTCTTGGACCTTGAGTGCTTTTTGAATGCAAATGCTCGCAATCAAAATTCAGCAGAACAGAACAGAGAATTCATTTCTGGGACACTGATTGGTCAATTATTTGATCTAGGTCCTACAGAAGAAGTATAGATTCCTTTCATGTTTTATTTCTTACCTGATTTTCTGTCATCCTCTGGAGAAACTGGAGGTGCTAAATTATTGCTATGTGCACAAGAACTGGGTCCATTTTGATGAGGTGTGGAAGCCCCAACTGGCGAGGTACTACTATTATTGTTATGGTTAGAGTGAGAGAGTGTGTTGTTATTACTTTCCACTGCCGTGTTCGCATACATGGCGCAGTTCTCCCTCGTGGGTAACTCTTCCAGGTCCAGTAAATGACTCACAGAAAAATTAGCCTTGTTCTGCGCGGCGGCGGCTGCTGCAGCTGCGGCCGCGGCGGCGGCACTTGCTAGTCCGTTTTGGTACGCCTGGTGAAGTTTTTCAAAATGGTTTCCTATATGGTGGTGATTTTGTTGGCGATTATTGTTAATATTTCCACTGCTAGCTCCTACTGCTCCTGCCCCCGACAGAGATGAAGTCTGAGAAGAGGGGTGGTGGTAGTGTGGGAGATGCTGGTTGTGGTGAAGGTACGGTGTCTCTGTTGCCAAGGCGCCTAGGTTGTAAGTGCTCATTTTCAACTGCTCGCAACTGCTCCTAGAATGGGAGACTCGCTCTTGTAGCGGGAGAGACCGATACTCCGTCCGTTCCCGTTAAGAGCTGACACTGTAATGAGGCTGATGGCTAGAGTTGAGTTGAACAACTTCCCTGTGCCACTCTTTCTACTCCTCCTCTAGGCCCTTCTCTAGTTATGCTGTGTACTCCAGTAGGGTGCAGAAGGGAGAGAGGTCGTAGTTCGACTGGTGAGCGGTTGAGGTGGAAGAGGATATTCCTGAGGAGGAGGAGTGATCGACAGAGGCAGGGGACCCAATCAGGACGAAGAGTCAACGGAAATGACGTCAGGTGAAGTGGGCGTGGTGGAAACCGACAGACCTCAACAACAATGTGTTGGAGCCATGGTTCACGAGGGCATGTGAGAAACAGAGAGAGGGAGAGGGGTTGTCCTTCGCCTTGGAGGCAAGTTGCAACAAGTGGGGAAATGGGGATATTGTGGCAAGTCTTAGCTCGGCTATACTTTATTGTCGCAGTCAATATGTTTTGATTTTTCCCCGGTCTTAAATTATTGGTCTGTTCTCAGAGTACCTTTAACGGTTTCTTTTATAACCCTCAAACGTCTGCTTGCGTTGCTATTATGAAGACCATACCAAGCCTTCATTGTACAAAAGCTTCGAAATCCCAAAGTGCAAATTTCTTAATTATCATGGTATTTATTAGTAGGCCATAAGTTATGTTTTCCAGTGAAAATGTTTAGAAGTTTTAATTTATCACATAGACCTCTGACATGGGAAATCCCCTATACATTTTGTAGATACCCATGATTATGGCTTTGAGATGGTCCGCAACACCCCATGTACCAGTCATTCCTGGAATCATTCCTACCCCTCATCTCCAAGCAAAGAGGGGCTTAGAAGGGTTAGAGGGCAAAGCTGGAGGAAGGTACACATCTCTGTGTTTGTTTCCTTGAAGGTGGCACAACGAGTGAGCTAGCTAATCAGTCCTGATGCCTTGTTGTGCTAAGCACTTGAAACGCTCTCAGTTGACAAATTTCAATGACCTCGAAACTGTGAAAACTTACACCAGATTCCAGAAGGCCAATGGGAAAGGAAGGCGTCATGTACTTGTTGGTGAGAAATATAGGATTCACAGAGACGCACATTTAGGTATCGTTCCATGTGAAGACAGGGTAAAAATCAATCTACCTGAAACAATTATGGTTTGATTATAGAAGCTGAGCAGTCTAGGCTCAGAGCCGCTCAGATCAGATAAGAATGGCATGTCAGTGATTGGATGCCTACTGCGCTAATGGCGTCGGGCCAGGAGTAGGCATCCTGATGGGATTATAATGGTGTTTTGCGGTCCTAATGGGCTTATAATAGCAATGACATTTTGCGGTCTGAAGCAAGGGGCTTTCCCTCAGTTTGAAGGGACTCGCTCAACTTTGAGCCTAGACTGAGTCAGCAGTGAAATTTGTACCTCCATACCGTGAATTGCATTCGCCCGAGTCATGGATTTGGAGGGTTTTTTTAGCTCAATTCTTCCATAATTTCTTGACTAGCGCAATGCTCTGGAAAGACTACATTTCCAGGAACTAGTCCAGGCTCACAGCCTCTTTGATCAGATAAGAATGGTATGCCAGTGATTGGATGCTACTGCGCTAATGGCTTTCCTGGCCCTGGAGTATCTATAGGCGTCCTAATGGGATTATAAAGGCATGTTAAGGTTTGGAACGAGAGAGGCTTTCCCTCATTTTGGAGGGACTCTCTCAACTCAGAGACTAGGCTGGGAATAACCGTTCAGCTCTAGATTTTTAATGTCACTGAATAAAATATTTTCATGTTTTAAAATGTTTTAAATTTATATTTCTGATGGAAAAAATAGTTTTTGTTTCACGAGTGACACAAACATCAATTCAAAATTTTGTCAATTCTATCCGTGTCATTCACACTTCCATTTCCAAGTGTAGACCCATGCGTTAAACATAAGATGATAAAAGTATGATCCCATTACATTAGTATTCCAATTCATTGAAGTTCGAGTAGATAGTGGGATATACCGAACATTAAATTATCAACAAATCATTAATCCTAGGACCATCGAGTGACTCTTAAATGCTTTCAATTCGCAAGATTCCACTAACATGAGTGGGAAAAGGGGAAATCTATAGTCTATTACAGAAGCTAGAAGGGTGTGAATGATTTGACCTTTGTATCAGTGTGTCTCGGGTAGGCCATAAAGGCGGACGATTCTGTGAGACATTGCCATAGGCGGCAGTGGTTGAAGTAAGATTGACAGAAGCCAGGCCTAAATAGCGGCGAGGCTCTCAAAGGTGAGGTTCTCTGACATCAACAGGATAGAGGAGAGAGATGTTGTCCCCGATGTACAAAAAAATAGTGTTTTAGTCTAATGAATCGTTTCATCTCACTCTTTTTTCAGGGCAGTTCTCTAAAACATCGACCCCCTTCCCAATGCAATGGCATGTGATGAAAGTCGAGTGCATGGGTCGCTCATTGTAAAATGTAGATATAACTTAAAAATAATCCGCAAAAAAATGTTTGAACAAATCAGGCGTATAAAAAAATCCAAGGATCCAGGTCTATAGACGAGCATACATACATAGGAACACAGGCCAGCACAGACAATACAATATTATACACAGTATAGGCTCAGAGTTGAGGGAATGAGTCCCCCCAAAACTTCCTCTCGCTCTGAACCGCAAATTGCCATTAAAATCCCATTAGAACGCTTACTCCGGGGCTAGGAAAGACACTAGCGCAGTAGGCGTCCAATCACTGACTTACCATTCCTATGATCTGAGACCGAGAGGCTGCACTCGTGGAGGTGGAACCTCGTATTCCTCGAAACCCAAGGAATACCGAATTGTTTAATGCTCTTAGTTCACCTTTTACTATAGAAGTTGGAAACGATTTCCACTGAATCTTATATATGTGTCAGAGTCTTCTCGGGGACAATGCTACAAGAAGACTCTGAAATATATAAGACATATATATAAGATTATGCATTATCTAACATATACGATTATGCATGTATACTTACTTACTTATGTACACAATTTAGACCAGCAGTGACCTTTGGATATAACATTTTCTTTAATGGATTAATAAAGAAACTTACCTGAAAATTATCGCAAGTTTGGCATTAGCTTACCTGGTTATTCCAACTTGGTCATTTTCTTTAATATTCTTTTACATGTACTTCAGGCCAAATATGCCTTAAAATATGATTCAGAATAGAGGAAAAGAGCCAAACTAAACCAATATATTGGGCTTCTAAATTGACATCGTCATTTTTTGGTTATAGGTACAATAGAAACATATCTAGTACTAGTAGATGTAAATCCCAACGTCACCTCATATTTGCTAT
Source organism: Sthenelais limicola (assembly GCA_942159475.1). Classification (NCBI taxonomy): domain Eukaryota; kingdom Metazoa; phylum Annelida; class Polychaeta; order Phyllodocida; family Sigalionidae; genus Sthenelais; species Sthenelais limicola. The sequence continues at coordinate 76,661,426 of OW804096.1, read as the reverse complement.
TACATAATGAGACATATAAAGGTAGGGAATAATGGCTTTGTTTACGACTACTTTCGCCAGTACGCTCTGGCAATTGTAAGCTACTGGATCCTAACAGGCACAACCAGCAAACACCAGACGTGTGATGCTTATTTTCAAGGACAGGGAAGATGAAGGGAGCACCAACAAAACTGCAACAAAGTCATTAAAACCATCCAATATACTCAATATTAAACATATAATTGACTATTTCTCTCGTCTTTGGCTCATGATCTCAAGTTAAGAGCTGATTTTAGTTTATGCCTCTGACGCCCTGCTGGACTCCTGTCCCAGATGAGGCTCGGCTCGAAGTCTTTGGAAAAAATGGCTGACTTCCTGCTATCTTAAACTTTGCTTCACTTACATGCTTGCAAGAACAGCATGGATCATAGAACCAGTGAAAGCATTTAATTAGGAGGCATAAATAAATGGTCGGTGAGTGTCGGGCATGAGGTGGCCAGGTGACAGGGGAGTGCGAAAGATAGGGAGAGAGAGAGAGATCAAAAGGTAAGGCGAGAGATTGGGCCAGGTGCTGTCTTGGGCATATGCCTACAGGGGCTGTAGCAGATGGTGAGGCAAAGCAAATGCGAGCATACTGTGCCAGCCAGAGGGATGAGAGGGGTGGGGGAAGATAGAGAGGGAGGGAGGAACAGCGAGAGAGAGAGAGAGGGGGGGGGGAATGGTATACCAAGTTATGCTTTATATTTTGTAGAAATGGATTATCCAACCAAATTAAACTTTTGAACTTTTGAGACTGGAATAATGGGAAAAATGGATGGGCAGAATGGCAGGAGAGGATATGACCATACTAACAGCCATGGTCATTTAGCTCTCTAATGCCAGGATCCACTTTATTTCCTTTGATTTGCTAGTATATCATATGATATAAAATTATGTCGTTATCATAGTGACATAGAATTCATGTTCATATATACAACTTATATTTGGGGTTTCAAAGCAAATTGTTATAGGCAAGTTAATCCATCTCTATATTAATCTTGTTACCATTCAACCAACTTAGCTAGATATAGAATATCTCCTTTTTGAATGGTATCATTATTCCATTGTTTTCTGGGAAGAAATAAATCTTGAGAGTAAAGGTATAATGTCGGGGTTCTTCGGTTGAAGGTTTGCCATTTAGATTGCCATGTGATTCTTATAGCAATGGCACGATGGAGGGTTCAAACTGATCGAGACCCCTCAGAAAACGGGACGAACCCCGAAGGGGAGAGTTCCCGTTTTCTGAGGGGTTGAGATCAGTTTGAACCCTCCATCGTGCCATTTACTATTTATTACACACTCTATTTGGATGTTAAAAAGTAAATTTAACTTGTTTAGCCTATAGTTTAGCTCGAGGAAGCTTGATTCACCGCAATTTGTAGGCCTAAGTTACGCGGTCGGGACGACGTCATCTGGCCTACCCTGCACCAATGAAATTGCGTCTTTGGCTGAACTGTACATGTGAACGATTCGGATCGACCGAACTGCACCGCCAAACTGCACCTTTCTAACTGCTCACGTGTGTAATAATGAATATAATAATTTTGTATATTACTCATTAATATAATTTAATGTTATGCCTTATCATTATGGGTGCTTCAGTTTTGCTCTAAGATGCAAGCGTTAAAAAACACCCATATTTTGCAGTTAAATGGGAGATATTCAGCCTTCTAGCAATTCCATTATTGGAAATTCTCATGAAATCATAAATTATAAGGAAATTATATAGATGATGATATTATATAGATGATGAATCATAAAACGTATTGCATGAAAATGAATTCAGATAATGAATTGAGACTTCTTTCTGCCCATCACTGCCCATTCTTCCTTTCATTCTCTTTCCTTACCTCCCCATCCTCTACCCCTTCTTGCACCTTCTCCCCCTGCCTCCCTCCCACCCTCCCTTTCCTTCTCTACATTCCCATCCATCGCCCCAGCATGCCCTAATGTGGTCACAACGCCCCCACGATGACTACATTACTCCCTCTGGTGACAAATGCCTCTCCTATGTCGTCCCCCTGGCGGGCTTACCCCACACCAAGGACGAAAGGTCAACGATCATTGGTCTGTGAGAAAAATTGACATCGCTCAGCTCAGTTTGGTGTCCCTCCCTGTATGGTCGCTGAGTGCCAGGCGCGAACATGTATGACGAGTTGCACCTCGGATCACTTCAGTGAGCAACAAGTCCATGATGAAGCGATGCCAGTGACCCCAGCCCAGGACGGAGAACGGACACATAAGCCCCTTCGGCTTTTACGGACACATAAGCCCCTTCGGCTTCTTTCAGCTTCTTTCGGCTTTATCACCATTGATTGCCCACTTTTCTCACATCAGTCTTCTCTATAGGTCTTAACCCTCAGATCAGATAAGAATGGTATGTCAGTGATAAGACGCCTACTTCGCTAATCGGCTTAATTCCTAGACCAGGAATAGTTATTCCTGGTCTAGACGCGGAGTTCTAATGGGAATATAATAACATTTTGCGGTCTTAATGGAATTATAATTGCACTTTGCGGTGTGTGCCTCCGTTTGAAGGGTCTCTCTCAACTTTGGGCCTAGACTGACATACATTGTATTATTGTTTGTTGAATGTATACCGCACAAAAAAGGAAAGAAGAGTATATATATCTGTTTTACTCTTAAGTTGCATCGCTGAAACGTCAAATGCCTATCATCTTATTATGCGCTTTTCCTTGTAAACCCATTATTTTGATATTTTTTTTCCTGAATAAAAAAGATTTCAAACAAACCAAAACTTCAGCCTATGAACCAGCAAATGAACCAAAGATGTCTTTGCCAACCTTTTACAAGTAGCATCCTCCCAAGGCAGGGGGAGAAAGTAGAAATGAGAGATGCCCTGCTAGCGCCATTATATTTACACGCACACAAAACATGTAAAAGATGAGTACATTTCCTGAGTACACACCAAGATTTAATTTCAAGGATTTCCCATTAATCTCTCCTCAGTACAAAATCAGTCTAGGCTCACAGTAGTAGTGAGAGCATCTCTCCAAACTGAAATAAAGCCTCTCGCTCCAAAACCGCAAAATTCCATTAAATGCCATTATAATTCCATTAGGATCCCTACTCCAGTGCCAGGAAAGCCATTAGCGCAGTAGGCGTCCAACCCCTGACATAACATTCTTATCTGATATGAGCGGCTCTGACCCTAGACTGGAATTTCCCCTTGGTACAAAAATGAGCTGGTTTGGTTGAGCTACCATTCCGGAAGCCATAGCATTTCCCTTTTTTCATCGAGCTTAAAAATTATAAATGCAAAAAAATACAAGGAAAAAAAGCCATAGGATTCTTCATGCTATATCCATATTTCGCTGTGGGCGTTTTACAAAGCGGTGAGAGTACATCATATGAATACATGTACATGTTCTACTATTGTAATTGCCCTGACAATGGGTGGCTCTGGAATGCATGTTCTATCAGGATTTCAATTTATGTGTTAAGTGAATTATAATACTGAAAGTTTGAAATGAGTTTCAATTTTTCATTAGGAAGACGCGGATATTAAATTGGTGAACAATGCTTCATACCCGTCCCTAGTAAATAGTTCCCTATGTCAGCGGTATATTAATAAAAGAATATTTCAATTCAATTCCTGAGCATTGGAGGTACATGCCATCTTTTAGATATGAGGATGTATGTATCAATGCATATGGTTCCTGATGAAACCTAGTTTGTACAAATGCTATGTATTTTCATCAAGATATAGAAAGCAAAGATATATAGGTAATGATGTAATAGGGAAGTTTCACCATAACAACAATAACCTATTGGTTCCAAAGTACCCTACCCGCCAGCTCTGCTCGTGAGCGCCTCTCCCCCATAACAGATTAAGCGATGTGAGGATGTCTTTCTATGAGAACATACATATGATAACAAGTGGCAGCCCTGCAACGCACATACACATTCACTCCTATACCATAGTCAGGGGGAAGCCCAGGAGAGGGAGGGGGCGGTGGGAGGTAATTAATGACCGGGCGGGGTGGCGGGTCCGCCCGACCACATGGCGGCAGGCGCCCTTCTGACGCGCCTGGTCCCGACTGCCTGACAGTCGCCGGCGTTAACTGGGCCTTGGGCCGGCCTCACTCTCCCCCATCAAACGCTCTCCTGTCAACGGAGCTTGCGGCCCGCGACGGCCCCGAACACCCGATATGACTTGTAAGGACTGGAGACCTTACCCCCTAGAGGGCCTGCACCCAGGAGCTTAGATACAAGAACACCTCCTGTGTGTGTGAGCCGTTGTCAAGGGGCCCTCCCGGAGGGACTAGACTTGCGTATGGATCCTGATCTGTTTTACTTGTCTCACTAAAAAGGATACTACACTAATATAATTGCCGCGCCTACATTTTCATCTGTAGCCGACATTAAATTTTGCATACGTGTGTTTGGGTGTGGGTGTGGGGGAAGCAGTATTCCAGATACCGTAGTTGATAAGTCACTCGAATAGACTGCAATAGCTTCATTGACTTGTTATTGTCGATGATTCAGATAAGTGTGTTTGAGTTGACATGAGTATTTTATCATGTTTTCAGCGGCAAAGTAATATTACTGCGTTCGTTGGACAATAGGCCAAAATACAAAGGAAAATTGTCGTAACTGTATAGAAATATATCTCATATTGTATGAGAATTGATACTTAAAAGCATCTGTAAAACGTATCTCTATGTAGTGATACATTGTCATTGTATTTTTGAAAGATTTTTTCTATGACAAATGAAACGTGTCGCAACTGCACATTTTTGTCCATAAAATACGGGTTTTTATTTAAAAAGAACAACAGATAAAACAGTAGAATGTATTAATAATTCTATGTCAGAGTTACGTGTTTTGTCAGCTTTTTGTACAGTCAGCAAAACTTACATTCCATGTTTCAATTTTCTTTTCAATCCTCTATGCTAGTGATAAGATGTAAACATGTATCAATGCAATGGCTTTATAAAATATGTTTTATTTTATCCCGCATATGTTTTAACTATGTTTTTTTCATGAACTTGTTTATATAAAATTCCTTTCTCTTGTCTTGATGTTTGGCGGTATACATTGCAATTCAGAGTCTATTTAATTTGTTCTGAAGTTAAATAATAATTTATGTTGTCTTGAGCAAAGCTATTCTCCCCAAAACACTCCAACCCCTTCACTGCATTAACCCTGGGGAGGAAGAGAGGGCACATCTACACTTCTTTCTTCTCCAGATCCCCTCACGAAAGCAATGGATGGAAATATTGAAAGTACTGGAGGGGGCGGGGGGCTAAGGGGGCGATCAAATCTTAACAACGTTAACATCGGTAACGTTGGAACTTGGAACGAAAACAACGAATCGTTTGGTAGTTTATAGGCTGAATACATGATTGAGGGGAAATATTTGTCTGGGATGATTTTTCCTCCATCCACCACATTGTTCCTGCGTTTGTTAATTCTGAAGAAATCTGTGTTTTCAGGGGTAGGGAGGGGGGGGGGGGTCGGGGGGGGGGGGGTTTCCTAAATATCCAATTCATTATATTAAATTATATTATATTATATGTTAAAGGGGTACTGGTATAGCCTTAGAGAAGGTTTAACCTACTCTCAGGTATAACTTATACGTTAATATACAACTAAATCTTTGCTATATATAATCAGTACTATTGTTCTATTTTTATAGGGGCATGTTATCGACATGCATCCATACTATACACAAAAGTTATAATTGCAAGTAGTGTATTCAGAGCAGAGGGAAGGCTCTCTGGATTCCCTTTCTCACCCCTTTTCGTCTACCTGTTCACTCATAGGTACCAGGTGTATGGGGCAGAATAGCTGCTGGGTGGTAGGCAGGTATGGATGGGCGTCTACAACCGGAGCCCTACCCCACGGGTAGCTTCCAGGGGAGCTTGGCGTTCCCCCCTGGAGGAGGTATAGAGAAGCACTGCTCCTCCTGTGGGGAGGTGAGGAGGCAGAGCGATTAATTCCCCATATATCCTCCTCAATGGTTTTCTAATTGTGGCACCAAGTCTACAGCTTGTCTACATGCTATGTATTAGCATGCAACCCTGCATGTTGCCAATAATATTGCTTGCGTTAAGTTGTTACTTCTGGCTTACGTTCCACCTCAATCCACATGGAATGCTCGATACTTAAAGTTGCACTATTGGTAAAATACTAAACAGTCTAGGCCCACAGTTGAGAGAGTCCCTTAAAACAGCGGGTTGGAGCATCTAGCTCCAACCCGCGAAATGCCATTATAATCCCAATAGGACCATAACACACCATTATAGTGCCATTAGGATTCCTACTCCTGGACCAGAAACACCATTAGCGCAGTAGGCGTCCAATCATTGACATGCCATTCCTATCTAAGATTAAAAGAACCCAAATATCAGCAATATGTTAGTTTCATCTGAACTCAATTGAGGGTTATGCAATGTACATTACATTTCGTGTATAGCAACTTCGATTCCTACTGCATGAAACAATGCTGAACTGCAAGCTGATTGTGCAGCTAGTATAATATATTTAGTTTTGTCAAGAACCCTTTTAACTTTCATTTTCAAGAGCAACGTTGAACTTCGACCGAAACATCTTCTAAAAAATCGGAGACCTGATAAAATAAAAAAGGAATTATATTTCAAAATCTCCGAAGGAAAAAAGGAAAAAGCCAATGAGTGGCATGAGGCGCGAAGGTTCTATTCAATTTAGGGAACTCGATTCCTTTGCGCCTTTCAATATGTATAATTATAATATGCCCCTTTATTAATCAATTTTAAACATTTTGGGGGGACCTCCCCCTCCCCATACTTCTATAATTGCTCTGATAAACTTGCAAATCAGCAATTGAATTCGATTTTTATTGCACCTCAGATAGCATTGGTATTATGATACAGGGTATGCGCTACCACGTGAAACCGCAAGGGAAGGAAGTGCCTTTTGCATTCGAACTGAAGCTAAACTGAATGATCTAAACTACGAATAAAAAAGGCTCTTCTTCCTCATCGGAGCTTTGACATGCTGTTTAAAACGTGATATAGTCGATATGGCACTTCAGTGTGGAAAGAAAACAAACCGGTTCTAAATTTATTTTACTTTTATTATAATAATAATAGAGTGGTACAGGTGGAATACTATCAACATATCTATAGTTAATTCCTGTCGATTGTAAGGGTTCTACTGAAGGAAGTACTACACAGTCCAGGCTTCATCGCCACAGCAGTGATACCGATCTACATACTCCCTGCTGCTCTGAGCGAACCAATGTATATAAATTAATTTTCACTTCACCACAAATTGCTCAGTTTTCAGAGAATAGGGCTCTAGAAGCTAAACTGTACATGGGTTTTTGTTATTTTGATGTGTGTGTGTGGGATGGTTTAGATTGCATCGTCGGAGGCCTCACTGATGCCACACATAGTTGTGGTTAGGCCGCTCCGTCCCCTCGGTCATGTTGATAACCCTTGCTTATCAAAGGTCCCATCCGGGCCCCGAATTTGGCGTTAGCTACTGGACTGTACAGTAGAAGTTGAGAACCACCCTAATTTCAATCAAATTGTATTCTATTAATTGTTCCTACTACATAGCCTTATTCCAGTTAGTACATCCTGGGTTTAAAGTTGCTTTTTTATAAGCCGCAATCAACGAGTATATATTATTATTATGGAGTTCACACCAGTCTCTAATAGGAACAATGTTATTTCGTGTGGTATATGCCTGGTTATATGATTTACGTTTGCCTTACTTTGAGATGTCCTTGAATGTAAATAACTTTAAAAACCTCAATTACTAGTAAACTAACTAACAGACTGTCAGATCCATGTGAATGTATGCGCATAGGAGGAGTCTCAGTTATTTGTCATAATATATTTATGTGCCCCGATAACTCCGGTGCCGTAAGGCGCCAGAACGCTAGGAGAGGGGAGATGATGGAGAGAGGGGGTAAAGGATTTATCACCTAGTGTCAAACCATCTAGATGTACTGGCCCACTTCAACCCTCCCTGGCATGCCAAACTTGCCATGTGAAATTAGGTGTAAATCCAGAGCCATTTGGGAAATTGGTGTTTCAGTGTATTTATTACACCAGAGCATTGGTGTGTACTTAATATTAGGTATTACGATAAAAAGTGGTCCATTTGAATTAGGAATCGCTTTACAAACTATTTGATAATAGTGATAGTGGGTGTTGCTGGCTTGGTGATAGATATGGTAAACCGTAAACGCAGGTTCTTCTACCATTAAGAGCTCAAGCGGTAAATGCGGCCAATATGATTTCAAGAACAGGTTGATTGACTAATAAAATATTTGTCTATTTTACACAGAGAATATGGACAGATAAGCTCTTAATTGGGCATAATTAGAAAGGAAATGTACATATCCGGTTATGGAGGAGGTGGGTGGGTGCATTTTGAAGAGATAGGAAGACCTCATGTTATAAGTACAAGTATTACTATCAAGGTATTCCTATTACGCCTGCAAGGTGCATTGGAATTTAGGTCATCGTCACCGTTGATATGTGTATTGAAATTTAGGTATTGTTGTGCTAGAGATAAGTGATTGTTTAATTTGTCATTCTCTTGATTAGTTAGTCACTATCTATCAATTAAATATACTGGTAAGATTACACCAGTTTAACCTTTGGTATAGATGCTTCATTCAAGCTCGGAATAAAAAAACCCTCTGAGATTCAAGCTGAGAATAAAACATTGAAACTCTGAAGTAAATTGACCTTATGTTTGGATCGAATCTACCTAAGAGTATCTATAAGGCCTTAATCTAATCTCTTAATCTAAGATTAGGCCTACTCTCATATTCGTCATATAAAAAGGCAAAATGTATTCATTCACAACCAATCATCATACTGGAAAACCCCATAATACTGTTCCTTGAGTTAGCACTGGTAATTGAATGTTTTGTCAACACTTGAGCTCAATTAAAGCCACGAAAGGCTACACACATGTTCTCCTAACCTTAGCCCGTCTGGAATTCCTTTCCTGTCCTTATTTATAATTAGGTCCGCGTAGGGCACAAGGAATATAGGGCAAACCTATGGGGGGATTACTACTCTGAAGTTCTTGCTTGCACCTTAGCTCTTAATCTAAGCTTACACGTACATTGAGTTCAAATAGATTTGCATACAAATCTGTTCTTCATATCATTATAATTATCGATCATCATTAACCCTTTAATTATAGTATTAAGCACTTGCCGATGCGGCTGTCATCGCATATAGGCGAAGTAAAAGAGATAACACAATGCAATTGTCCAGTGGTCAAGTTTAAATACTATTAAAGGATGTGGTTTCATAGCAAAATTATTCCATGAGACTTTCCCAATATGCAATCTTCCTGTGAAACTCATCACGTAAAAGTTAGCATTTAATAGCACATACGGTAATAGTACTATATGAATTCAACAATAGTCATTTCGAAAGGAGTAAATCATTATTCTGAAAAAAAAACAATAATTTATTCCAAGTTATGATCCAGTATTGATCTATCATATTTTGATGATCCAGAACAGATATAGGTTTTCCACAGCCAACTCCCCTATACCGATGTTCCTGCCGCTAAAGCTGACCAAACTACCCCATCACTCACCTCACCCACCCGGCCATCCTCCAGTCCACCCCCGCCCCTTACATCCCTTGGCCTGCCCATTAGGTGGACACATGTGACCAGGTGTTGGCGGCCGGCTTTGATGTTCTTATCAACTGCTAGAGGCGCAATAGTCGTTTAATCATGGCGTCGGGGGAATGGAAGGGCAGCGTTGACAGACAGCCATGGCGTATCGTCACCCCCCTCACAGCCTTCCCAATGGAGTGTTACAATACTGGCCCTCATTCAGTCACTCATTCTGATAGCTGTATAGACGGCCGGGGGTTGATAGAGGATTTGCTGCAGACACTATGAACACTTAGCTCGAGGAATTGTGGTATTCATGACATTGTCTCGATTTCCCAATTGAAGTAATTATCTTCTCAATTGGCATTAATTGTGGTTAATTCATTATAGCTTCATTAATGGTATGCATCTTCTTTCATTCTCCCCACCCCCTCTTTATTAAATTATTCCTTTATAAGAAATGTCCACTCATTCAGATATTCTTTAACAATTGAAGCTTATTACGATCCACAACAGGCAACAAATCCTATAATATATATTACTTATAATATTAGTAAAGAAGAGATCATTTAGAGAAAGGAATAAAACACAAGAAGAAACGACGCAGTCCACAATATATAGACCTAGGACAACAAAAATATAGGAAGGTTATCAGGTATCAGCTAAGTTCGCATTGGAATGCATTCACACACCCGATACAAGAAATCTAGACATGGAACACATGAAGATGAGAATAAAACGGATATTCTATAACAACACAAATACACAAACTACTATAATTAATCAAGACACTCTCACCCCACTCGACCGACCACAAATAAAATTAATAAACATTTCTTCAATCTCATCATCCTATCAAAATCAAATTCATAACGCGTTGGTTTCAGTCGCGCTCTTTCAACCCACATTTATTTGACATTGTATTTCAGATTAATAAAACCCGATCATGCAGATGCTCCACGAAATAAATGAAAATTGGCAGGTTCGATTCTCGTGTTACATTATTTCCTATACAATGTCCCTTCTACAATATATAGGTATCACAGCAGAGTAACTCGGGGGTATCACATATTTTGAAATAAGCCAAGAAATTTGCCCCCAACGCTGAAGGCCATTAATTGAATTATTTAAAAAATAAAATAAGGTAAAAGGCCGAGCAATTCATATTCATGTATTGAGCATGCATGTTATATTGAGCGACTCGCCCATATTTCACCACCCAAGGCATATTATAGATGTACTGACATTGTTACTAACTGCTTGGTCAATATGATTGATTTCTGATTGTAATCGGATACCGTGGGACAGACTTGAGAACTACCGGTATAAACACTAACTCTTCTGAGCTCCTCCCCCCAAACACAGAAGAACCTCCTCAGCATGTATGTGCCTTTATCTTGCCTTCCCAATCGAAAATGTACTTTACCTTACACCATATGGGATAACGTTTTTGCATTGTTGGATACCCAACAAATCTATCACAATATTGCACATTATCAAATATCAATATATAATAATATATGCTTGTTGTTTATTTTTGCCTCATATAACAGAATAAGTAGAACGTGGGGAATAGGAAGTTACTTGTTAGAAGTTTGATGGGCGTTGTCCACATCGTTCTGTCCTCTCATGATTGCTTTTTTATTTGCCACTATATTATCATATATGGATGTATTTGTTCAGCGTTCATGACAAAACCGATCGTTCCCCCAGAACATTAGATAATTGTATGATGAAGTTGATATATAAATCCCCTATTCCTTACTGAAATAATTCAATTCCTGATCAGCACAATACCAGAACAGAATGTAAAATATATCGAGGTAGGTAGATAGTCGCTTTTATATCGAGTGTCCCGGTTGTCTTAGTGGTGGTGTTATTTTGGGTAGGAAAAAATCCCTAATTTATGGTTTCAATTCTTTATTACACTAGCTTTCGGGCTAAGATTGCCCTTCATCAGGTGTTTGAACATGAGTTGAGTGGGTGCGTAAGTGCACTTTGGTGTAGTTGTGAGTCAGTACAATATCGTGGTGCTGCCCGCACTGAATAACTCAGAGTCGTGGCCGCACCAAAAATTTTTTTTATACATATACAATATGAAAGAAAGTTTAGATAGCTGGTTGTAAGCATAATCTTGGTGATGGTAATGGGAAATTAGATGTTATTGTTACCATATTATGATACTTTTTGCTTTTTCGGATTTTTCACTGAGATAGATGATACTGTTATTTAAGTAGAAGGGTCGTATGAATACCCTTTCTTGATTAAGTAGTTATTAAATTCATTTGATAAGTCATTGTCAATTGTTTCGATTAGCTGGTGGATGATATGCAGCTGTTTGGCTGTGGTTCGTGTCTTGGGGTCAGGAACAGTCATTGTTGATTTATCTTGTTTCACAGGTTTTGCTTGATCCTTGGTTTCTGGCTTGGATGTGGTGCTCAGTAGTTTGAGTAAGTCAGTGTCCATTTCTGAGAGGTCAGAGTCACTGGAGCAGGATAAGGAAATCATTGGTGTCCCTGGTAGCGGGTCAGTACTTATCTGTTCGGTAGAGAGTTCATCTAAGCAGGGAGTACTGCTACGGTCTGGTTCAGGTGGTACATATGTCGATGTACTGGGGATCGGCTGGGGAACAACGTTTGGTGATGTCAGTATTTCTATAGGTAGCACATTTCTGAGGGCATCTGAGAAGTTGGTATGTCTCATAGGGAGAACTTTTGCTTTTTTCGGCGGCGGCTGCTCGGCTGTTGTAGCAGTTGTTGCTGGTCTTTTTGGAGGTGTGGATTGACGAGGTGGGCTTTCTAGTCTAGGTGTTCGTTGTCCCGGTGTTGGTGGGGCGTGTTGCAGTCTTTGGCGACGGACAGTAGGGTCGTGTTCAAAGGTAGGCTCAAGGTTCCTCAGGGGTTGACTGTTGAGGGCTTGTTTGGCTTTTCTCTCCTCTGGTCTGAGGATCGGAAAGGATGGTGGATGCTGTATTTTCTTTACAGATGGTTTCACCGTGCTGGGTGGTGGGATGGTACCTGCAACGTATGGGGAATTATTACCCTCAAGTATACGGAACAGTGCCTTTGGTTTCTCAGTGGTGAAAGTTTTGATGATTTTAAGTTCAACTTCAGGAATTTTTGGTTTAGCTGGGGCCTCTGAGTTTAATATAGGGTGAGGTAGGGGGATTTCTCCTCCATGTACCCGATCACTGTGTAACATAAACTCTTGTCGTCGTGTGAATAGCTTGGGGCAGATCGGACAAGGGTACTTACCCCTCTCCGAGGGTCCCGCATGCTGTTTGTTCAGGTGTTTTATCAAAGTCCCGCCTCTGCCTGACATCCAGGCATTGCACAGATGGCACTGAATAGGTGTGTCCTCCTTGTGTGTATTCATTTTCAAAGCTATACTATGATTAGGGAAGCTTATAGGCCGGCCGCGTGTACGTTGTTGTTGTTGTGATTTGAAGCCTTGTTCGATGCCGGCTCCTTCCGGTGCGGCAGCCAATCAGCGCTCGTTGCTAGGAACGCGGATCTAGGGCAGTGGTTGTCATGGGCGTGGCTCTCTTAGGGAGCGGTTCATGTTGCTCTTGTGTGTGCGTTGTTTCCCGCCACTGGTTATAGTTGTAAATTCAAGCCGTTCGGAGCCATGGTGTCTAGCATGATGATCCATGCTTCTTCCAGGCGCTTACGGTCGTTGGTGTTGCAGGGTGTTGAGTCTATGATTGTGACGATTAAGTCACGGGATTGTAAGTCGTGGTCATTGTAGTGTTTGGCCACCGGTTTGTCCCGGCGTCTGTATTTGATGTCTGCGAGATGTTCCTTGATTCTCTCACGGACATTTCGTCCAGTCTCTCCTATGTACTGTTTGCGGCAGGTGGAGAGAGGGCATGTGATACAGTAGACCGTGTTTACTGTATCACAGGTATTGTGTCCATTGATGTTGAAGTTTTTCTTGGTTGATGTGGACATTATTTTACGAGTCGTGATTACATGCTCGCACATGTTGCAGCTTGTTCTCATGCAAGGACAACTGTTGCTGAATTTATTATTCTTGGGAAATGCGGAGTGGACCATTAGGTCTCTGCAATTTGGGGCACGTCTGAATGCCACCATGCAGCGGTATTGTAGGAACTTGTGATTTGCTGGGCTTGGACGAAGGAATGAGCTGGCTTCCTTCAGAATTTTCTCGGCCCTAAGGTTGCCTGGTGAATATTGTAGGGTGAACGGGATTATTTTCTTCTTGTCTTTGGGTTTTGGATTGAGAAGTGTTTCCCGATCTAGGTTTCTGACTTTCAGGATTGAGTCTTTTGTGCGTCTATGATCATGACCTCGTAAGGTCAGGAGTTTCAGCAGGCGTTGTGTGGAGCGTTCGTACTCCTCTAGAGTGGAGTTGATTAGCCTGAGTCTGATAGCTTGACTGTAGGCTATTGATTGGATGGTATGTCTTGGGTGATACAAGTGGGCATGCAGGTATTGTCCTCTGTCTGTTGGTTTTATGTAGAGTTTTGTCTCTATTGTGTTTTCAGGGCTTCTATAGACAGTGACGTCTAGGAAGTCCACGGAGAGGCGGCTGTAGTTTGCTGTGAATTTGATTGTGGGGTAGAATGAGTTGATTTGTTGCAGGAAATGATCTAGTTCATCTTCTGTGCAGCGGAATATCACAAATATGTCGTCTATGTAACGTTTCCACATGTTTATCGTGATGTCTGTTCTGGAGATAATGTCTGTCTCTATCTCGTGCATAAATATGTTGGCGTAGCTTGGTGCCATTTTTGTGCCCATGGCTGTGCCTTGGGTCTGTAGGTAGTGTTGGTGGTTGAAGGACATGGTATTGGTAGTAAGTACCATCCTTATGAGTTCACTGACGATTTCTGGGTGTATGATATTGTTAGGTCTGGCATAGAGGGTATTTTCTACTGCTGATATGCCATCCTCATGCGGTATTGATGTATACAGAGCGGATACATCAATTGTTGCCATGATTTCGTCTTCGTGAAGTGGTCCATGGTTTTGCAAGGATTTGATGAAATGTCTGGTATCTTGTATGTACGATGGGATTTTCTTGACCAGGGGTCGCAACACCTGGTCTACGAGAGCTGAAATTTTATCTGTGGGGCAGTCTATGCCTGCCACGATTGGCCTCCCTGGGTTGCCCTCCTTGTGGATTTTGGGGAGGGTGTAGAAGGGAGCAGTTCTTACTTCTTGTGGTAGTAATGTTTTGGGGGCACCTTGGGGTAGGTGTCCTTGCTCTGCTAATTCCGTGATTCTGCTTTTGATGCGATGATAGTTTCTGTAGGTTGTGTCTGTGGGGACACGTTTGTAGTGGTTGGTGTTATGGAGCTGTCGTTCTGCTTCTGTGATGTAATCGCATGTATTTTGGATTACAATAGCCCCGCCTTTGTCGGCGGGTTTTATGACGATATTTTCATTGGTTTGTAGTTCTTTGAGGGCTATCAGTTCGTCATTCGAGAGGTTTGGTTTTGGTTGGTTTTTTGGTGGGAAGGTTTTCATTTTTTGCGTTGTATAGGATGCAAATGCGTCGATGTCTTTGTCTAGGCCTGTCGGGGGGACCCATCCCTTGGGTTCTTTGGGGAAGATTTGTTGTTGGGTTGGTTCTGGGTAGTTTTGCCAGTAGTGTTTCAGTCTGACACGTCTGTTAAACATAAGCGTGTCTTTCAGGCTATGGATGGGGTTGGTGCCTCTGGGGGTTGGGATGTAATTCAACCCTTTATTGAGGAGGCTCTGGTGGTGTTCATTTAAGCGGAAGGTTGAGAGGTTGGCAACGATGTTGCCGTCCTCTGTGTGGTACCTCTTGAACCTCCTGTTCTTCTTGCTTTGCGTGAGCGGCGGTTCCTCAGTTCTTCTCTGAGTTGGGTCTCCATCTCTTGGAGGAGACGGGTTATGTATTGGAATACTTCGGGTTGGCATTCCTCTATGAGGTTTTTCTTAATCTTTTCTATCTCTACTGTGAATTTTGCGTCTCGCTGGTTGTAGTAGTCTTTGAGATGCAGGGTTAGTTTCTTGGCGAATTCTTGATGAGCCCTCTCCCATTTAAGGGAGAAGTCAAAGTCCTGGTCTGGTACTTGAGATAACACCCGGGCTTGTAGGCCTCGAGGTGTCAATTGTTGGTCTAGGCACATTTGTAAGTATGTGCAATGATGGTCTGCTCGGATTTTCGATTGTACCATTTTTCTTGCTATCCTGAAGTAAGGAATAATGTTGTCAGGAATGCGCGGGTTCTGGGGGGCTTGTGGTGTGGTTGAATCACTAGCCGCTCCCTGTCCCTGGTTGTTAGCGCCGTTCTCCACAGGTGGCGTGACGGTCGTCGTTGATGTCGTGGCCTGTTTGTCCCCCATGTTGGATTCCGGGGTTGGATTATTTGTGTTTGTTGACTTTAAGTGGATGGAGTGGTGAAGGGAAGACTTATCCTCTTCTGGAAACTGGATCTAGTTTAGATGCCGAGACCTTATGCGAATGATGGCTGCTAGAAAGTCAATGGATGGTCTCTTACAGCTCCCGGTGTAGCTCCGTTCGGGACTCGATAGATCTTACCAAGATGCGGCGACCAGTTGTCAAGATGTATCGAGGTAGGTAGATAGTCGCTTTTATATCGAGTGTCCCGGTTGTCTTAGTGGTGGTGTTATTTTGGGTAGGAAAAAATCCCTAATTTATGGTTTCAATTCTTTATTACACTAGCTTTCGGGCTAAGATTGCCCTTCATCAGGTGTTTGAACATGAGTTGAGTGGGTGCGTAAGTGCACTTTGGTGTAGTTGTGAGTCAGTACAATATCGTATTTTTTTTTTTTTTTATATTCAACATATGTGAACATAGAATGTAAAATAACCTGGCATTGTAACCAAACCTTGACAACCGACTACCCATTATTTATGTTGCTTATGGTATGCCACGTTAAAAATTCCTAGGGCCTGTATTTAATGTCAGCGTGTAAAATGATATTTAATTGTCCCCTACTTCGCACAATTGCAAATATCTCACGTGTACATGAAGGGAACTGAGAAAGTTGTTGATGTATCAGTTCAGCATATGTGAAGGAAAAACAGTTCCCATGTTTAGGAGGAGCACTTGTTTGGCATGCAGAAGTAATTAAAAAGTAGTTTTTCTGTAATGACATCATCGTGTAATGATAGATTGTCTGGGAACATGTGAATTTGTCAAGCCACTCTGGCTGGTGATACAGTCACCTCTGTTTATAGGGTAGTATAACAGAAGCCTGTTTCTCAAGAAATCCTTATTGAAGCATTCCTCCCTGTTTGGCTGGAGTAAGAATAAAATATGACATTGTGTGTATGCTGAATTCCTTCCATTACAATTTCCCTACCATCTGCTATAAGCAAGAGACATTTTAAGTTAGGATTCTTTATGAAACGGACGGCTGAACGTGAAGACATTTATCCATTTTCTAAGCAGGTCAGAAATTCACTCCATGAATGTCAATAATTAATATAGTTTAATCTAGAAAACCAGAAAAAAATCCAAATGATTCTCACAATTGTTGATTAACATAATATATCTTAGCATTGTATGAGCCTCGATGGCAGGTTAATATGAATAAAGCTTGTGATTAAAAAAAATAGCTTATCTTCAGGAATGGCGTGACTCAAAATCTTCAGATAAACAGAGGTATTCACTAAACAGTGCTGCTTTATTGGCATGCTTTAATAGCGTGGTTAACAGTAATACTGTAATGTGTGTGGGGCTGGACCGAAAGTGTGGGCATAGGATTGAGCTTATGCACATGTATGGTATATGCTGGGACAAGTTGTTACAAGGATAAATCACGCCAACATATGTGAACAGGCCTTGTCTGGTACTGGAGGCCCATGGAAAAAGTATCCATTCTATGTTTTGTTTTATTATGTTTTTTTTCTACACCATGAATTCCCTTTGATATTAGCATGCAATGACCCTGAAGAATTCTCGAAAAAAAGGAACCTCATAATGCCCAGCCAAACATTTGTTGGGTACATTCACAGTGATTTATGCAATATGAAATCAATTGATATGACGCTTTTTATGAAGATAGGACTACATAGGGGGCAGTTAGATCAATGAAGAACCAGTCTAGGCTCAGAGCCTCTTAGATTAGATAAGAATGGTATGTCAGTGATTGGATTCCTGGCCCTGGAGTTGGCGTCCTAATGGGATCCAATGGCGTTTTGCGGTTTGGAGCGAGAAGCTTTGGAGGGACTCTCTCTCAACATTGTGCCTAGACTGGATTAGCATAGGCCTTTAAATGAAATTTAAAAAATGACTCCTGACATTACCGAGGACAAATATTTTGATACAATTGAATTTTAATCAAAGAATATTACTTCAATAAAATTGGTGCATGTTGCCACTAACATAATAAATAGAATAAAAAGGAGAAAATTGTGTAATTAAAACAATGGGTCTTTCACGCTTCATCAAATTGAAGCAGTTACAAACCTGTAGTTATAAATGACACCACATAATGATTTAAGCGCGATTTAAAGAGTGATACAAGTTTCAACACTTCATTTTGCAAAAAACAGGATTACCTGTAGATCTGTTAAAATTGCAGAGTTTGTGAACATTCTCTGCCCTTTAAACTACTACCATGCAGGGACCTTCGTCTACACAAGTTGGTGAACTTGGTCTACATTTGGATCCGGATACCGAGATAGTAATATATATCTCAGAAAAAACCTAGGCTATAGGATTTATTACAAGGGCATGAGTCAAAGAAACCTGCTATGGGCACTCAAAAAACAACCATAGACTCCCGACGGCTTCTTTGATGTATTTGTGATGTGTCTACACCCCCCATAGTAGGTTGGAAGAATCGGGGAGGTAGGCGGAGTCCTTTCCATAGTGATAGACCCCCGAAAATACATTTTGAGATAAAATACTCTTTGTATACGATGTATATAAATTAAGTAAGGAGAAGCTTCAGTATACAGGAAAAGTTAATGCCAAATCAGCAATAGTCATCAAAATCAACACATTTCATGTGATAAGGCACCATTAATTTTTATATTGTTTCCCGATTTCACTCAGTTTCCTAGTGTTCCAGAATGATACTTTTGTAGCAATTTAAACTCTCGCGATGCTTTATTTTTGATATTTTCTCTACCAAATTGAATTAAATTGCCATATACCTAAGTAAATCATCCGTCTTGGCGACAGGCACTAAGCTGCCCACAAGACAGACAATTCTAGAATTGGTTTACAAATCCACATTAGTCATTACTTGTGACAAACCTTGCCTCAGCCACTCAAACAATCATCCAACGCCACTCAGGGCCGTAAAACGTACCAGTCGAGCCACTCAAATTCCAATCACAACATCTCGGTTTACAAGCACAACAGGCACACTAAGCATGTCAGGGTTTGTTTAGACCGAAGATTATTTTAGTTTCCACTTTCTGATCTCATTGCCATACCGCGGGTCGCGTGGCTACTGGTGTAGTTTATACTCCGGCACCCCCTTAAGAAGATGGGTAGGAGTAAATCTAAAGAGACACTGGTTGATTATTTGAAGTGGATCCCTCTCGATGGTGCACTGCTCCCCTCGAAGAATAACCTATCAGGGCAATATGGGTCGACCTATTGAAGGAACAATAGGAACAACAGTTAAAAAGCATGAGAACATTAGGGACAGAGCATATATAAGGGTTGGCGGCAGAACTTGGCCCAACACTCCTAACCAGAGCTGTCATTAGCGAAAACTACTATTCACTCTAGGCTCAGACCCCTCGCTCCAAACCGAAAAATGCCATTATAATCCTAGGACTCCTACACCAGGGCCAGGAAAGCCATTAGCGCAGATGATGTCTAATCACTGACATACCATTATTCTTATCTGGTCTGAGAGGCTGTGAGCCTAGACTCTATTTTGCTGCTTGAAAGTGCATGCTCTGTGATGTTTTAAACGTTTTCCCGTTTCACGCCAAGGTCACACCCACTAAAACATGCATACAAAGTCACACCACATAATAATATGACATTTTTGGGTATTTGTTGTCTACCATCACGAGAATCAATAGCTATCAATCAGCATATGTTGTCCGTTTTCAGAGGTTATTCCACCAGTTTTACCTTATTCTGATCGTTTTATCTGTGTTTATTTCGATTTATCAGATATAATAGAATATTTGAAACATAAGGACAGTTCACTATGTTATCAGTTTGTTTTCATCAGTTTGTTTTTCCAAATGTAATTGTCAGTCATTATCGTAACTATAATTGAAAGTCTATAAAACCTTAGAGTAAAAGAAGAGTGAATTTTACTTTTAACATTATCATGACAGAACTGGGACAAACGCTGTAATGAATTATATACATATAGGCCTATGCTAAAACAAGATGGTAAATCCTTCCATTGGGACAGAACCCTTTACGAACTACACTTAACAAAGTTCCAGACAATCTGTTGGACCATTGAAACTATCCATTGACCCAGCACATAGAGGGCACCACCGCACAATCCCAGAGATCACATGATCAAAGCCTGCGCATGCGTACTCCGGGTACAAAGCGCCACACTGGCGACACCTGGAGTCAGCCTGCTTGTAACACAATCTAAGCCTTCTTCTGCTCTCGGTTTTGATCTTTATTTTCCAGCATTTTTCTTATTTCTTTATCTTTAGGAGGCTGTTCAACGGTTGGGAACGGGTCTATCAAAGAGGGCAGGAGGCAAAGAAGGTGTCAATTTCCAGGCCTGGAGGGTAAATGGGTGTCTGTTGGGAGATGATGAGATGTGGAATGGAATGAAAGCAAAGAATCCCTTTAAGTTGGAAGATTTCAAAGTTCGTGACTTGCTCAGGCCACATGCTGCGTTGGCAGAAACTGTAATGGTGCCAAACCAAATGGAAGAATATTGGAAAAATAACCCCTGCCATTCTAGAGAAACCTTCAAATCTTTTAGATTGTTACTTTTGTATATCATTGTATCTATTTAAAAAGAGTTATCTGGGGGTCGCTGTGGCCCTACCTTTTTTTGGGTGGAGGGTGGGGGTTGGGTTGGGATAGAGTTACCACTATAGCACAAAATATATTTGGCCTTCCATTTTAAAGTCTACTTCATCCCATTCGCAATGGGTTTGCTCACGATTCTGAAGTTTTCTATATTTTTGTCCATGTTTTCTTTTATGTGTTATGATAGGAATCAGTGAATCAGAGAGAATAATATAGTCAGAAAATACGAAATGAAAGGCTTCTTTAAAGGGTACATGGGATGGTAAGCTGGGTAAAGAGGTAATATGTACCAGCTGTGGTATAGGGGAAACTCGGAGGTCAGGTGGAATGTCAACCTGTTCTTTGATCAGACCTGAGATTGTAAGGCCCACATCGTAAGCAGTGACAACTCCGTGGCTCTATCTCACAAAGCATTTCTGATTAAAGTAGTTTCACTGTTACTGTACAATATGAAGGAAATATTTATTGCTTGACACCATACGATGTATACACGTGAACTGTGTGAACCAATATTTCAGATAGTACACATGTACCTATTATTAATTAACTTTTTTTCTGAATTGCAACTGGCAACTGTGAACTGAGTATAATGAGCATGGATCTCCGAGCTACCTCCATTGACTTCCTGGATCAAAATTGTTTTTTGTTTAAAAATTGACACAATGTTGGGAGTGATTTAATCAGGCGAATGGATAAAATTGTAGTAGGTGTGTGTGGTATACGTGTGGAAAGGGGTGTTTGGGGTCTCAAACTGTTTGGATATATACCAAAACTGGTTGGCGTAGGCGGTTTCGTTATTTTAGAGAAGGTGTACCCTCAGAATAAAGAACACAAAAAATAACCTTCTCTTTGGGGAGCCCCAGCATGTCCATTTTATTACAATTCGGAAGATATACAATTCACACCCATTTTGTTATTAACACTATTATGTAGGCATACTATTCCATCATCAATGATTACGATTAATGCACGCTTCTTATTTCTTTGATTCATAGAAAACGTACAACCTTAATTCATATATCATGTGTTGCTTCGTAGAATTTCCCCCCTCATATTTCATGCATAAACATTTTCGTCCCTACTGTAATATTTCCTCCTTGGCATCATTGCATGTATATCTAGGGTGGTCCAATGTTATAGGCGTATACAATGCATATAAAATAAAAAAGAAAGCGCCCCCCCCCCCCCCCGCACACACACCTCGTCAGTCTGTATTATAATAAGCCATCACTGTTTTGTTTTGAGCAGGTAACAACTAACATCGAAGACTGTTTCTTTTAGTGAACCTTTCTTAATTCTTTCATCTATTTACAAGATATAAGCATACCTAGTTTCCCCCACTAGATCTACTGTATCGGTCTGGTCCCGTGACCGCTACTGGACAGCAGATAACCATGGATCAATAAGTAAATACGATTTTAAATAGGTATAGAGATAAGGCAAAGTTTTTGGATCATCATATTACCTATAACATGAATATGTCTGTTCTTCTGGCGGATTTATCCTTTCCCAAAAGTGTTGCCATTTCGATCACCATTAATCGATTTAAATGCGTATACAATCGAACCTGCTGCCTGAGTTTCAATGACAAACTTGAGGGCTTCACACTTGTTGTTTGCACCACAGATTAACAGGTTACTTTGAGCTCCGAGCAGGTTGTATTATAGGCTTTTATTTTATCAATGCGATGAAGCATGGCTCTCTGGCGTGGAAATAATTAACCAACAAAAGCCGATGTTAACCCGGTGCTCTGTATGAGTCCGGCGGTATATTAAACTTAATTAAATCCGGTTCTTTGAAGTGCCTCCTTTAATAACGGAACTTAGTTTTAATTGGTACAACAGCCGCGTTCCCTGAGAATGGAGACCTCGCTGTTCAGTCGGTGATTGGTCACACTGTCCAGTGTCAACGCCATGACCAGTATACATTGTCCACTGTTTCCAGCATTAGCACCTGTCCAGTCCGTATAAAAATTACACCCAGTAGGGGGTGATGACTTGAAACGGTCTCCGCCCAGTGTTGAAAAGAGGCGGCGTTTGGATAGGGGCAACATTTTAATGAGGACCTGATCAGCGACTTATTTGACAAAGATGGTTTCATTATCAAGGTTGTCAGGCATTTAATCTTAAAAACAGGCTGCATGGATTAACAATATATACGCACATGTATGTCTTGCTCTGAGAGAGAGTCAGTGTGGGTTTGTTGGGGAATATGCTAAGACCAAGTTATCAATCATACCGGTATGACAGTATAAAGAGAACTAATTCAGTCATTTCATTTCACTAAATAATTCAGTCATTTCATAGAATAAAAACGAGAACCTGGTTGAACATCTTTTTATGTTCATGGCGTTCTTTGAGGTACTGTTCGGATCTAGTATTGGTCACGCTTTATATGGATGGTAAAAATGGACAGCTGGATATTAAAGTGGAATTAATACAGTGGGTGTCATCAAAGCAAAGCATGAGGCTTAGCACAAAGTACATTTCGTCGCAAGCCATGAGTATGGCAACAGTGATATGGTCCGTGTATCTCAGAACATGTATTGAGGTGGGTTATTATTCCAATATGAGTGCGTCCAAAATCTTCTACACAAACACACCAACTACCAAGACTCCCGATACGGATGCCGTCTTTCAAAAGCGTGTCAATAAATATTCATTAAGCAAGAGACTCAGGAGAAGTGATGAGCCACAAAAGGATGAGGGATGCCAGATCGGTCTAAAATGCTGGCTTTAAAAAGTGAACGTAGACGTGTTCATTAATATATCTGACCATTTAATACACATGTATAGACAATATTGGAACGATTATCAAGAACGAGGAGAATTGACATGCAGACACTGACTTTGCATCCAGAGGTTTGTGGAATACTAAGTTTGAATCCGGCAATAGTCTTTTGTAAGTCTTTATTTTTTTTTCTTTAAAAACAAAATTTCAAAAGAATTATAATTTATCTTATTAGATTGCCAGTTCATCTATCCGCCCTTCATATGGTTTAAACTGCCGGCATTACTGGGCTTAACAACAGGCCAAAATCGTTAAGAAGAATAAAATGATGGAAACTACGTAGTCAATCCTCTCTTACCCAAAGCTAATGGCCAGATGGAATATAATTACGTATATAGACCGAATAATTTACGTACACAACTACCACTCCATCACATAAGAAATACCCATCCCCACCCTATACCATAATTACAACATATATGGGTTTGTGACCTTTAGTCAACTGACCAATAATGCACGTGTCTATAATAATACGGCTTGCTTTCCGCCCACCGTCATAGCAGTCCCATGTGGCCTATTAGTCTGTGGGAAACTGATCCTAATGACTAAACATGCCAATTTGATCATTGATGCGTTAGCCCACACCCATCGAGGTCAAGGGCCTGGTGCATGGATCCGTTGTGTGAGAGAGGGAACATTTTATTAACAATTAATTAAGAAATTATTGCTCATTTCTAGCAATAAGAAAGATTGTTTACGTAGCTAGAGAAAGACAAGTCTTAGCCAGATAAGTATGTGGTATACATGGCTGACAAGATTGATATGTTGATTTTAAAAATTAAATCCTATAGATCATGAATTTCTCATGTTCAGGACAATTCTTTTTAGATTGATATGTTGTACAAGGGAATCAGGTGAAGGTATTGATTAATGTTAAACCTTGTAAATATAATATTTATTAGTATTAATTTTGTCATCACAGATTAATTCCTGAAATTATACACACAAAAAAGTATTATTAGATTTGGACACACTATACATGCGTCGCGTTCTATGAGCAAGGGTGAGGGTGGTACAAATGTTCCGATTGAACGCTTCTAATTAAAATTAATAAATTAATGCATTACAAATATGATTAAACCTAGTTAAATTTGATGCGGACAAGCCATCAGAATTTAAATCACCAGAAAATGTGCGCCAAATTACAGCTAAACACACACCGGCAATACATAAATATACCCCATCTTCCTTCTGTCAGCAGGATCAGATAATGTGTTTGACCTGCCCAGAGGCTCATCAATGATCCTTGCAAGCTGCCCCCATCGGACCTCTATTTCTAAACACACCGCCAGGGGCAGCGTTTTGATTGGCTTGAACCAAACATGACCTCCTGATCCAGCTTGACCCCGGAAGTTAAATATTTAGCCGCTTGTGGGGACAAGAGTACACTCCTGTATAGGCAGTAAACATCAAAGCCCGCAACGTTTAAGCCTATGGGCCGCCGCTGCCTACAAGAGGCGTATAGAGTGTAGGTCTCTCTAGCGTTGGGTATGGCAACGTCTTTTTGTACGTATTAAAACACTGGGCTTTAATCTGAATATAATGTGGCTTAAATTCTGAGCTTCTGACTTTTTCTCGTCGAATAGATGGATCGTTACCTTCAGCGATTTGCTTCCCACTGACTCTTGTTTACGTTGATAATTGCATCAGTGTATACACGCTATATTTTGGATAGAAATAATTATGTAAAAGGTTCAGAGTACCTGTCCTAATAGCTATAATAAGCGCACCGTGTGACACCCTCTAATAAGGCTGTGCGCTCATTATGGCGATTGTTAAAATATTTGGATTGTTAAATATTTCAAATATTGGATTGTTAAATATTTCACAATGGGCGTCGCCCGCCGTAAATAGTACCATACATCTTGAATCGGTTTATTTTACATCATTTTCCTGTAGGCGTATGATGTTTCATGAGGACAGGAATTTCATTTTTACTTCAGGAGATCATTAAAAACTGACCAAATTTCTGCATATAATCGTGTTTGGTCCCTGGCAACTATTCTACTCAGCCCCCAACCCTTTCACTATATTTACATAACTTTTCCACCTTACTAACTGCCCCCCCCCCCTTAGGCGTCGAATCTTTCCTGTGAAAATTTTCAAACACATTGGGTTTCAGTCTAGGCCCAAAGTTGAGAGAGTCCCTTCAAACGAGGGGCAAGCATCTCGCCTGAAACCGCAAAGTGCCACGTCCAGGCAGATTTTGGATCGTGGTTGAATTTAAAACGAAATGTCATGTACATAGGGAGTTATGTTCTTTGTGAGTAATGTCCTCGAAAATGTCTGAGGATTAGTTTTGGACATCGATCGCCTTCGCCGTTGAAATTATGTATCAGTATTAAACCACTCTAGGTCCAAACTCTCAGGTCAGACAAGAATGGTTATGTCAGTCTACTTCGCTAATCGGTTTTCTGGGCGGAATATAATGACATTTTGCGGACTTAATGGAAATGTTCAACCACGATCCAAAATCTGCCTGGACGTTCGATCCAGAAGGCCAGCCCCGTTTCCGTCCCAAGCTAATCATTTTTTTTATAACAGCTCACGACATATAACTTAAAAATTATGTCCATCGAAATTTCTTAAATACATGCTTCTCTTGAATACTGCAAGTAACCTTATAAAACCAATACACATTTCATTTACAATATACCAATATATATATAAAATACTAAACACCACCACCCATATCATATGCATACATGTACATATACTAACTGAAATAAAAGTATTTTTACTATAGCTTTAGACAGTTGTTTAGATATATGGCTTCGCCGGTTTCTTACGGTGCGACTAGTAACAAAATCCAGATGGAAACGTCCATTTTGTCAGATACGCCAATGTTTTGTCGGATAATATCTTGTGCTATGCCAACTCGGTCCCATGTGCCGCCCCCTACCGATTCCCTTAGAAATCACTCCCCGCGCACAGCGCCTCGACGTGAGCTCAGAGATGTAAGCGACCTCTCGCGAGACTATCCATCACTCCCAGCAGGGACTACATATCCTATGTGCGTGCACTTCCGGCGGAGCACAGTCTTTGAAGACAGCATGTCTGAAAGTAGTCCGTGTAAGACATAACTGTCATTTGTAGTTATTTTCAATGGATGGTCTAGGCTAGGAGATCGTCATGGTAACGGCCGACGTAGCCGGGACGTCAGTCACCCATAGCCGACGTCGTGACCTTGACGTTGGTCTGCGGGGAGTGGGCACGTATACATGCGGGTCCATGTGAAAGTGATTTTTGATAGCCGAAGATATTAATCTGAAATAACTACTTGGCTTGAACTAAGGCAAAGCCAATGGAAAACACATCATAGGTAGATCTACCATAGGAAGAATATACAATTCAAAGTTAAGACTGTGTCCAAATGCAGGTATTTAAACAATTGAAAATTGTATTGATAACAATCTCTATGCCCCTCCTTTTACTGATTAATGTTTCTTATGGTAAGCTAAGCTATTCTAACGGCCATAAACTACAAACAAAACATTGACTCAACAAGTAGAGGGTAGAAATTGTAAATGCAATTTACAATTATTAATTTCAGAGGAAATTTTTAATAAAGTATTAGGGTCTCGGGCAAATTGTGCCATATTTATTAATATAGGTCTGCCATATTGTGTTTCTTCGATGATAATCATTCACAAGAAAGTTTTTTTCAACTTAATCATCGGCACTAAAGGATAAGAAGTGGCTATTTACTCCAGATTGTGCACTGTTGAATATTCTATGCTGAACATAAAACATACATGTGTTCTAAAACTTTTACACTGACATACAATCCCCTAATTCCATGCGAATCGAGATTCAAGATGGGGGACATGCAAATCGTCCATTGAAAACACCCATTAATTTGATTAACTAGTATGCATACATGAGGGGAGCTGCGAATCTCGCGATCTAGTCTTCCTTTCTTCTACAGAGAGATCCTTGACCGATGGGGTAAAATTTCACATCAAGATTTGGAATGAGGACCATAGTTCCTTTCTTTGAAGTTCCTGAGTCACCCCTTTAGATTTAACCGCCTATGCATATATCATACGTGATTTATACTCAGATAAAGGAATTGTGGTCGCCCTTCACAAGCTTTCACAGGAGCCGAGTTCCTAGATATTTCAAGAATGATTACATCGAGATGACTACGAGTGAATTCAACAAATTATATATAAACGATAGAAAACATTGGGCCTATCATTTGTAATAATTATCTCCATCCCAAGTGATTGGAGGAGAATATGGTGCAGCAGGCTTTTAGGAAAGTGAAAAATCACCAGGCCTAATATCGCACATAAAACAAACAATTAAACAAAACAGAAATATACGATATAATGTCAGGACGATAGAGAGATTAATTGTGTATTAATTAATGGATCTATGCTTGTTACGCGGAACCAAAAGCTTTGTTGTTACAGGGGTACAGTAGCTCTATACCAAAGAGAGATGTTTCGTACTAGTACTCACTGTACTGTGACTCAAGATATGTTCGATTAAATAAACTAGACCCAGAGGGACTCCCAATCGTAAAATATTGCACACTGTAGACTATAGACTATAACTGGACAACTATAGCTATTTTTCATGTCATTGTAAATACTTTACGGAGGGTGTTAAAGGCAAAGCATACAATTGCACGGGGAGAAATGCGGCCCTCATCTTCGACTCGCCGCTACTGTGTGCATGGGACTCCGGCCCGGGTACGACGACCATGCACGCGGTACCCATGAACTGTACTGCATCTTGTGCCACACCCAGGACATTGCTGCACTGATTATACTCTGACAAGAACCTATTGTGCGCCCGATTTTTACCAATAACTTTTTCATCAAATGCCTAGATATCAAGGATAGATGATGAAGGTTTTGTCAATACTCTAGTTCTTGCTGATATAATGTATTATATATATATGTGTGTGTACAGCTAGTTTTCGCCATGGTTTTCGAAAAAGAAGAATTCGCTATTTCTTTTGCCCATGTGAAAAAACAGAAGCAAGTATATCGCCTCGGGGTTGAGGTCTCTCAGAAGTATTCTAAACTCTCCATGATCTCCTCCCTTTTTTCTTTTGTTCTTTGTTCTCTTTCCTCCGTGTGTGTCTCTGCCCTCTACATCAATGGTTGCGCTTATACATCTCTTATTTTCTCTATCTTCTTAGCGTCACATATATATATTTCCCTCTTTCTCAGACATACTATAATTAGGAGGTCGACCAATGTCACAGATTAATTTTTACCTTGTGACTTTTGCTACAGTGACAGTGGAGTATATCTGCCGACAGTTCTTATTAACTACTCGCGGCATGTCGTATGACAAGTAGAACCTAGCTGTTTGAAATACTCATTTAAAGGGTGTAAATCGCAAATCCATAAATACCAATAATATATCCGATTGGACATTACCATTCTCGTTATCGGTTGATCCTCAATAAATCAACCACATATTTCAATTTGTATACAAAATCATAACACATTCATGCTTATTAAATTGGTCAATATTTATCGATGAATATCAAAGGATGTATTCATATTTCCCGTCTTTCTTATTTACAGATTTGCGTTACTCCTTTGCTCCCAATCGGGTCGTACTATGAGGTACATTTTGGATTGTGTTTTGAATAGTTTCGAAAATGTGTGCTATGAGTACGCAAAGGATACCACATGAATTCCATAATCATTTTTTTAAAATTAAAGCTTTATTTTATACCTGGGTTGCCTGACATCCCCGGGTGGGGTTTTTCAGTCGACCCAGACGAACACACACACACCACACGGTACAAAGTAGAGTTATAATGTCACAGGAAAATAAAGTGGATTATAGTTACATGCACTTTTTAGCGTGTTCAATATCCCTATAATCAATAATGTCTGATTTAGTATACTATACTAAACCGCAATTCGTCTCATTTTCAATGTTTGCGCCATGATTTGCGGTCTTTCCCATGCAAACCTCAAAATACTGTTCCATTTTAGCCAGCAACAACAATTCTTCCGGACAAAGAATTCACTGAAAAACTCTTATACTCACCCAGTATCACTGTCCTACGTAATTGTTTATCCTTGGAATGCCTGCCACAGAAAATGGAAGAAAGATTTTGAACGTATACACATCCTAAACAAAATGAGACCACAACACAGACTCACAGAATCCACCACTAGAGCGAAGCAATGGAACCTGAACACAAATGAATTAAGGGCTTTTAAGCCAAGGGACTTTATCGGAGAAAATCGTACGGAACCACTTGAGCTTATTATGAGTTTTATTTACACCAGGTTCTGTGTATTATATCGAAAGGGGGGAGTTATCAGTGGATGTTCTATACAAGATGGTAGGCTGGCGGACAGGATTTGTAGGCTGGCCTTTATGTCAGAACAAGTCATTGTAGATGACAGTAGTTCTTCTATTTGATGAGAGAAGGGTTGAAGAGGGTGGAGAGTGGGGGGATCCAGGGCAGTTGCTTGATGCCCATGCACTATGTATCAAGGGCCGTCTCGTTTAATCAATGGAGGAGAGTCTTAACTTCCTATTTAAGGATTTCCTGCTTGGTTAGACTTGATTCTTATGTTAATTTAAATGTCTGTCTTTAAAATTCCATTTCATGATTCATGTCAACTCCGGTTTCCCTCTGCAGCTGTTGCTCTACCCGTACCATGTATGCAGGAACTCGCCTTTTTCTAATATCAAAAGGTGAGAATTGTTATGACCATTTTTAAGACCGTTTCTTTTTTTCTTTATGACCGTTTTCTCATCTTGATTATATTTCACAAAAGCGAGACTATTGAGGCCTAAATATAATGTCAAACAATTGGAATGAAAGTAAAATTATAATGTGACATATTTCTCACGTACAGAATACATTAAGTCCAGCTGTGATTTAGTGGTTTATTTATCGATCATTCATGAATATGTCATTTGAACGTTATACTTTCTAAACACCGACTCCGACTCCCACATCCACACCCACACACAACAATTTGGGGATGTTTGAATTCATATATATATGGTCAGGTATTGAAGAGGAATGACGCGGGGAATGAGATTCAGTTAATTGTGATCATGTTCCGGTTCAGGAATATACTTCTGTCATCCAGTTTTTAAAATAACTAATTACCGAATCATGGACTATCAAACTAATTGATTAGTACACAATACTATTTAAAACGATATAATACACAAGGTAGGTCCTAGCAAACATTATAAATTCTTAGAAATATTATTAAAGAACACTAAAGAAATGTTTCTATAATTGGAAAAATGTTTAATGTTTTATTGCTATCCTTCAATGCAGGGATTGCATATGGATCCATTTTGGACTATTTGGCGTTAATAATCAAAGTGTGTGAGATCTTGGACTAATAAAAGGAAAAACTTTATGTTTGAAAGACCTCCTAGGATCGCGATTATTCAAAGATTGCCTTTCATCTGCTCCTTGTAATTGAGATTAATCCTAGGTTTTTAATATAAAACTCATGCATTGAAAGCACAAGACACCCGAAATGGAAATAAATCAAAAGGATTATAGTGCAACCGTTATGAAAGAAATATTCGGGCGTTTTATCAAATCCAGACTAAGGTTCACTACAATAGAACATGGCATGTGCAAGTGCAAGTTCTATCTTGAAAACGGAATAATTCTCTGGACAGCATTAGACTTAGAGGGTGATTCCATAGCTAGAAATTTCGTTGGCAAAAAACGAATTACAACGAGCTTTTGTCAGTATAGTCTGTACAGGGTCAGCAACAAATGTATAATTATATTCGAATCCTCACAAAACCTGTGCATTAGGAAATAATTATATAGCATCCCTCTATATGATTTATGTTCTGAACTAACATTGATTTTTATCTGACAGCTTCTCGTAATAGATGCAGATATTCTCCTTGAACTGTTATACAGCAGCCATATCAAGAATCAGGAACCTGTCAGGGATCTTTACCGCCAATATCTTGACATTGCTGGTTAGAGATCTTCAGAAAATTGTCTTCGCTTGAGGGTGCAGGTGAATTATTATTTAAGCAAGAGGAATTTATGATGAAATTATACCCATGAACGTTTTGGTCCATAATATAATTGCTTGAAGTCAATCGCGAGGGATTTACTCCGTTTACTATTATCATAAGAAAGCCAGACCAGCCTGTTTCCGTCTATAGACCCACCACTGGCGTGCAAATAAATTGTGTGATTATTCATCCCTACCTGACGCTCCAGGCATGGTTTTATTTTGTGGCCAGAGTAAACCGACCCACGCTTTCCCATGTCGAACCCCATCCATATGTACCTACAGCAAAGCCCTGGGATATGCAGGTAAAAATGATAGATAATTTAGATATTTGATTTCTCTCATTAAATGTGTTGTTTATGCTTTTTCATTTTATATAAAGAACTGAAAAAACAAGTTAATGTTATAATAATGGCATCTGAGATATTCAGCATGTCATAGCTTTTAATTGATCTGCTACACATGAGACCAAAAGAGATTCAAGACCAAAACTTGAGGCCAAAAGGAATTATAAGTAACAAAAGAACTTTAAGAAGGAAATACTTTTAAGCTTTTGTGAGTAGTGAGGTAAACCGGAAACACACCTATTTTAAGGGGTGGGGTCATCATCAAAGGTAATTCTTTCGTCCATGACTTGGAAAGACAACGTTTTATTCATTACCATGATGCAACTGTCAGCAATAAATGATACCTCTATACCTTGTCATAGCAGGCTAGTGGAATTGGCCTTTCCTTATTGAAAAAAGAAAAATTGTCTGTGTATATTAATGACTTAAAATTACTTTATTTGTAATAATGTTTGTCCTGATGTGGACAAGGCGCCGGGCCTTTAAATTGATCTTAATTTGTCTAGGTGTTTTGGCTGAATACAAACTTTAATTTATACAAAATACTGTGTGGCAAGGCAACAGCAACCGAGTCTTTTGGGACACAATAAATAAAAAGAGTCTGCAAGCGCATAGAAAAATAAAAGATCTGCAGGACCCTGCCCTCTTCCCCTGGTGCCCCAGAAGAAGATCCAACCTTCCCACATAAAGCAATAGAACATGCCCCTAGTGCTTCCATGAGTTAGTATCTGCCTGGATGAATTAAATATCGAATAAATGATATTAGACCTGTGAGGTTTAGCGTGAACAACTGTCATGAGAGAATGGTTAACTCGTGGGGGCGGTCTGCAGCCTTCCCATGGGTCAGCTTGTGGTATGTGCTCTCTGACCCCATGACCCCCACATATATAATATAAGTCTTATAAATTCATATCGCCCACATTGATACTAGATCTCCCTTATACACATCTCACATCTGGCCACGCGCACTGCACGTACACGCTTTAGCTGAGTTCCGTTGAAAGCAATTCGTGCTTTTAATTGTATAACAAGCTAGATGTGTTTCTTAAATGATCTTGCGTTACATCATTAGTCATAGTTTAATATTGTTTTGCTGGTGTGTAAATGAAGCTAGTATACCAAAGGAAACACATTCCTTTTACAGCTTCGTGTCGCTTTAATTACACTTTATGGTCAAAGCAGTAGTTAAACGCAATCATAATTCACAGGGGTTTATTGAACTATTTCAAATTACCACTAATAACATTAAGGATTTAAAGAAATTTGTATGAAAAGTGATTGTAGACAGCAGAGTAGCCAGACGATCTTGCGGAAACAAGCCTGTTCTTGAATGCTTGCCTGTCTGCGCGCTCGCATGGATATCGGAATCATTACAAAAGGCAGGGCTCCACCAGACCGCATGTTTTTTGCGGCCAGTATGCGATTTGATAGTTGTTGTCATATATTAGGCTAATTATTATAAAGAACCTATGTTGCACAGCCTACCAATGCTCTCCTCTGACTAGTTCGATTTTTTATTATTCGGACTGAGAACGCACCGCAGATTGAAACCGCAACGACCGCAGAGGAAAAACACGTTAGTGGAGTCAAGCTATTAATGTGACAAAATAGATATGTTCTCTAATATAACGCGAATTACCTCCCCCGCTCTGTCTCCCAAAATAAATAAATTGTAAAATCCTTCAAATATAGAGAGATATTAGGCATCCGCCTATTTTTGTTCTGCTCACAAGCAAATGTCATTGTGCTCTTATTGAGTGCTCCCTCTACTCGTTGCAGGAAGAAAAACAGTTTTTGTTGACAAGGATATTCCATCACGACAGACAAAACTATCAGTCATCATTAGCAAATGTGTAGTATTCTGAAATCTAGGTTTATTTGAATTATACATAGAATATATTTAAAAACATCGAAGGGACCAACAACAATATGGTTCGATGATGTCCCTGTTATTGGCCTCACATTAACGGCACAAGGCAAACATTTTATAAAGACAGACTGCAACGCATCTGCAAATTATCTGTTAAATACGATACAAAAATATACCATCAGAGAGCATTATTGCCCATGTTCTACCATAAACACCTGTCTGACCAAACTACCAGCCTTCTACGCATGTTCAGACAAGCAGGAAGTTGATTTGCTATCCCAACATGCAACTCTATGTTCCTCCCCTAGCGTCTATCTCACACATTAATGATGATCGATCACCTGGCGGGCGAAAAGCGCACTAGGGGTTCCCGGGCTCACCGCTAGGTGACCGGGCACCGTCAGCGCAAGGCAAGAGGCGGACATTTCTATTTCCAGATGTTTTCAATAGGTGGCGACATACAAGCATAGAAACAGTTCTGAACAATTAAGGGATGCCATTTCTCACCGGTCATACCTGTCACCCCTCTCTTTCCGCTACTTCATCTCTGAGTCGTTCCTCATGAGAGGATCCCCATGCAAACGTCCAATCCGTCAATGTTGAATGAGATAAACGAGGAATTGCCTGGTATTTTTCTGTGTTCTGACGACCAGTTTTACACATGCGATGGCCTTTGGTGGAAAATATATGGAGGAAAAAACGACATTCTACCATAAAATAAGAGAATAAAATACATGATTTCTTGCGCTCGTAAACATCCTTCACAGAGGCTTTTTTTTAATCTATTCCCTTTCTCTCACGTATACTTTTCTCGCTCTAAAGGTTGTGGATGCATGAGGAATGTTGATGAAAATTTATTGTAAAATAAATAGCTGACACTCGTGTTTGATACACTGTCTTTGAGAAAAAAGACTTTTTTCTTCATGTATGAAACTCTGAATTCAGAGAACCAATCTATTTGTTTGCGTATTATTCTGCAATTTTGTTAATTTGCAAATAGTTAGTTACTCCAAGAAATATTTGTCACGTAAAATTACTTAGAACTTTATGTCACAATCGGATTAAAAACCATCCAATGCATTCACAACCAGTGGAACATATTGCTTTGTTACGTAATGTTACGTAATGCGTTGGTCCCCCTGGTAGCCACCTAGTGGCCAGTGGGCAAGGTAGCAGGGCACAGCTGCCTATGCAAATTAGGGAGGCATTGTTGGGACAGTGTCCATGGTTAAAAATAAACAGTAGTGCGTGAGTCCCCAACAGGACTACATGTGTGAAACATAGCTCTGTGTTATTCTTTATTAATTAGCATCCAAGTGATAATTGGGTATCAATTATCACTAAGTAAATATCGATCATCATCAACCACAACATTTGGACTATCAATTAGCATGTAAGTGCTAATTGATTATTAATTAGTGTGCACTGGAACCTTTAAGATATATCCATACCTCAACTTAAGGATCACTTCAAGACATCATCCCCATATTCATACAGATCCATACTTATCCATACTTAGCTTTATTCTTGGATACACAGCCAACGCCTTATCATCCCTCTCCTACCTAAAAAAAAGGCCTTACCTTACCATGCAGACCTTTTTTTATCTCGCCTAAACAGCAAATTTTGACTAAAGAAAATTAATTAAGCAGGAACATGTCAACTAACCCCTTAGAAAGTAAATTTCCCTTCTTTAAAGCAATTATTAATATCAAATAACCTTTTTTCTGTTCCTGGAAGGTCGTTTTGAACCGGAACCACGCCTATTTTCTTTGGCCTAAGGATGGGGATTTGTAAAACATTCTGTAAACTGAAATAACATAGTGTAAAGACCTTCTTGGAAGATGTAATGTCTCTCTCAAAACATTTCAAGCTGTATGAATTGGCATTAATTGTTCTGCAAGCAGCATTAGCATTCAATGTAGTGAATTGTTCTAAAAGCATTTATATTAGGTAAGGTTACAATGGAAAAACAATATTTTACAATAATTAACATCAAGATGCGATTTAGTCCATCATACATTGTAAGAGACATGTGCCGTGAAGCATGTAAATCCCCCATCACTTTTCATATGTTATGTTATGGTGTTATAATAACATCAACTTTTTAAACCATGTACGACTTTTGAGTCGTGGGCTTATCCTACAGCTGATATTCTCGTCAAATCTTCGCGTTGTATAGAGATTTTTGTGCTATTTCTTATTTTTTCATTTTTTAAACATGTTACTTGTTTTCTTTTCGATATTTCATTGAACATAGGCAGCGTATGAAATTATACGTCCATGGAGGACAATACGTCTTTACATTTGAACTTTTGGTATATTTAATAAATGTCTTGCCTTGAAATGAATTTTTAAAAAAACAACAAAAAAAAGAATTTGCCTTTATCATTATGACCTTCCCAAAATATTGAATGAACTATTTTATTGAGCATTGAGAGTGTCTTAAATGCGCAAAGGCTCGAAAATACACCGACATTATGCGCCTCAACCAATATTGTCCGTATCACAACCCGTCTCGGCTGTGAAGTATTCAGATCGACTTTTGTAACTTCACCCAGGTACCACTTTTTTCCATATGCTAAAATGTCGGTCCTGGTGAAAAACTGAATTCATAAGGATACATGAGTCTGAATTTAGAATCATTTAGAAGCTCATCTTTCTCTCTATTTTTACTTGTTAATTCAAATAACACATGGTTTCAAAACCCAAAATTGTTCATACTTGTGAAATTCAAACCATCTGTTATTGAGTAATATAAGGCTTCTTTATACACACATGACAATGGGATTAGACTCTAAACCCTTTTCTTCTTAATAATGAAATCATGCCCTTTAATCATAATAATGTAATATTTTTTTGGGTAATCTTGTCTTCAATACTAAATTGCGATAGTCATTTAGATATTGTTTTCCTTTTGTCTCAAATTTAATAATTGATGGTACGTTGCTTTTCGAATCATAGATCACAAGTTTGAAAGTTCCTAGCTATATCGATATCGATAAAATAATGGCCACATTTATTAAGGAAATCCTTCCATTTAAAGGTACACAACTTTAATTCTATTATATAAAAATCAATCATATAATTGTGTACAGATTTTGATTTACCCAATCTAGGTCCAAACCCTCAGATCAGATAAGAATGGTATGTCAGCCTACTTCGCTAATCGGTATCCCTGCCTAGAACTCGGCGTTTTGATGGGAATATTATGGAAAGCGGGATGAATATAATGAAAATTGCGCATGCGCAAAAAGCAGCGACCCTTTTTATTGCAACATTACCATAATCGACGGGAACTCACCCGACTTTCACGGCAAGGTAGCCGCCTTTTTCGCACAGACGGCCGCAATTTTCGGTAGTCTAGCCGTCGATTTCGGTAGTCTAGCCGTTGATTTCGGAACTCGTACCGCTTTCGTTGCAATGGCGGCCGCTTTTGTCGCCGACAATGGTGGCTGAAATATGCTTAAATACATGTTTATTTCTCTGCTCTAAATTCGCCGAAATAATGTCTAAAATTATGTCCGAATACTTATGCTCGTTACTCAAAAACTATTTAAGCCTTTTACACAATTTAAATTGTATTAGATACCCCAACCCAACATAATATGTTGGGTTGGGGTATCTATTTGACTTCCCTAATTTTATATGATTATTGCGCAATTATTTGTATCTCTATTTCCAATCGTTGATAAAGTAGCTATGAAATATACTCTATAGGATAAGCTATTCACCGAAATAATGTCTAAAATTATGTCCGAATACTTATGCTCATTACTCAAAAACTATTTAAGCTTTTTACACAATTCAAATTGTATTAAATACCCCGACATATCTATTTGACTGTCCTAATACCATTTGATGATTGAGTCATTAATTCTACCTCTATTTCCAATGGTTGCAATTAGTATTTCTCAAATGTTCAACTGTAAAGACCAGACTGCCTGTCTGTCTCTTTCTCTGTGTCTGTATGTCTGTCTGTCTGTCTCTCTCTCTACTCTGTCTTTCAATGACTCTTTCTTTCTCTCTGTGTGTCTCTGTGTGTCTCTGTCTCTTTCTTTCTCTGTCTCTCTCTTTCTATGTCTCTCTCTCTTTAGGGGGGGGGGGCGCAAATGCAAAAAACAAAACAGCTTCAGCTTCTTATAACACTAAATTATAAATGTATGTAGACATATGCATATTTATGTCCTGTATATGCCCTATTTATGCCCCCAGGTGTTAGCTAACACCAGGTGTTAGCTTATGGACACTACCGCTAAAACGGTGATAGTCACCCGTGTCAGTGTCTCCTCCAGGAATTACGGCCGACAATTGCGGCCGACAATTACGACCGCCAAGTACGGCCGCCAAGTACGGCCGACAATTGCGGCCACTCTATATATCTCTGATTGGCCTGGCTCATCTAACTCCAACGTTTTCTCCCCCTCTCTCTTCTCTCCTCTCTCCCTCCCTCTCTCCCCACCCCAACCCAACCTCTCCCCCCTCTCTCCCTCCCTTCCTTCCTTCCTCTCTCTATCCTTGTGTATGTATATGTGCATGTGTATACAGGTATGTATACATCTACATACATATTATGCCTACATGCATGGATTTATGTACGTCTATGCACATATATATATATACATACATTATACATGTATACATACATATGTATACATATCATGTATATATTATATATGCATACATTTTATATGTATTGTATGCATACTGTATACATGCATATTTATACAATATATACATATGGATACATACATACATACCTATATACTTATATACAAGTATAAATACATGTATGCATAAATATGTATAGATATACACATGTATGCATATAATTATATGTTTGTGTATATATGTACGCATCATGCCATGTCATATATGCATATGCATGTGTGTATATATATGCAGACGTACATACATGTATACATATGCCTGTGTATACATCCATGTGCCCTATATGTATAGATATAGATATAGATGCAGGCTTGCTGCTACAATTGGCCGCTAAAATCGGCCGAGGAATTCGGCCATTAGAATCGGCCGCACAATGTCCTGCTGTATGTCCCCCTGCACTTCCCCCTGTACCTCCTCTTGTAGATCCCCTTGTATGTCCTCCTGTACCTCCCCCTGTAAGTCCCACTGTATATCCTCCTGTACTTCCCCCTGTAAATGCCCCATAATTCCTC
Source organism: Sthenelais limicola (assembly GCA_942159475.1). Lineage (NCBI taxonomy): Eukaryota > Metazoa > Annelida > Polychaeta > Phyllodocida > Sigalionidae > Sthenelais > Sthenelais limicola. The sequence continues at coordinate 76,622,674 of OW804096.1, read as the reverse complement.
CTGTTCATCTCCCTGCACTTCCTCCTGTACATCCCCCATACTTCCTCCTGTACATCCGTCTGTACCTCCTCCTGCAGGAAGTACAGATGGGTGCATAGGGGGAGGTACAGCTAGGAGGAGGTACAGGGGGATGCACATTCCTGTCACATTATTCTATCATGTAATACCTTCCAGTACCTCCTCCAGAACCTCCTCCATTGACCTCTTCCAGTACCTCCTCCAGTAACCTCCTCCAATACCTCCTCCAGTTCCCTCCTCCAGTAACCTCCTCCAGTACCCTCCTCCAGTACCCTCCTCCAGTAACCTCCTCCAGTACCCTCCTCCAGTAACCTCCTCCAGTAACCTCCTCCAGTACCCTCCTCCAGTACCCTTCTCCAGTACCCTTCTCCAGTACCCTCCTCCAGTAACCTCCTCCAGTACCCTCCTCCAAGAACCTCCTCCTGTAATCTCCTCCAGTAACCTCCTCCTGTAACCTCCTCCAGTACCTCCTCCAGTATCTTCTCCAGTAGCCTCCTCCAGTACCCTCCTCCAGTACCCTCCTCCAGTACCTTCCTTCAGTACCCTCCTGCAGTAACCTCCTCCACTTATCTCCTGCAGTAACCTCCTGCAGTTACCTCTTGCAGTAACATCCTCCAGTACCCCCCACATTTAGTCCAATCTGCTAAAATGTGTCATGAATAATTTTGGAAAAGTGTGGTTACTCCAGGGCTGGGAATGCCATTAAAACATGCACTATCCACCATATGTTCCAGTGCTCACCAAAAATAATGATAAACTAATAACACTGGTGTCTATTGAGCCTCCATTCAATCCTATACAAACAAAAAATAGTGATGTGAGAATTAACATATAATTCAATGGGAGTTCCATTCAGCCCTATGCAAACTAAAAATTGTGCAGTGAGAATTAACATAGGATTGAATGGGAATCCCATAGAAACCTATGCAAACTAAAAATTGTGCAGTAAGAATTAACATAGGATTCAATTGGAGTTCCATTCAAACCTATGTTAACTATCTTTTGTGCATAATAAATCTGACGGTGGTATTATCATTGTTTTTCACAATTAATGCTACTCCAGGGCCTTCTGCAGTATATCCTCCAGTAACAATTCTAGTACCCCCTCCTCCAGTATCTCCTCCAGTACTTCATCCAGCTTTTCCTACAGTATATCCTCCAGGAGGAGGTACACGGGGGTGTACAGGAGGATGTACAGGAGGAGGTACAGGGGGTGTACAGGAGGATTTACAGGTGTATGTACAGGAGGACGTACAGGAGGAGATACAGGGGTATGCACAGGTTGGTGGTACAGGGGTATGTACAGGAGGAGGTACAGGTTGGTGGTACAGGGATATGTACAGGAGGAGGTACAGGGGGTGTACAGGAGGAGGTACAGGTTGTATAGGAGGAGGTACAGCAGTATGTACAGGAGGAGGTACATGGGGGTGGACAGGAGGAGATACAGGGGTATGGACAGGGGTGTGTACAGGAGGATTTACAGGTGTATGTACAGGAGGACGTACAGGAGGAGATACAGGGGGTGTACAGGAGGAGGTACAGGAGGAGGTACAGGGGGTATACAGGAGGAGGTACAGGGGGTGTACAGGAGGACGTACAGGAGGAGGTACAGGGGTATGTACAGGAGGATGTACAGGTTGGAGGTACAGGAGTATGTACAGGAGGAGGTACAGGGGAATGTCCAGGAGGAGGCACAGGGGGTGTATGTGAACGTAAAAAATTACGTTTCATTATATTGTACATGTTACATGAGTCAGATTTTCAGAAAATGTACAATTGGCAGCTGTACACATTTAGTAAATTCTGCTAAATTAGGCTGCAATTTGGTCAATCAATACAAGATAAATTCGAGTATACATTTTCTGAAAATCTGACCCACATACCCCTCCTTCCCCATACCCTACCCCCCTTCATCTCCAGGCCCATTTGATGGCCGCATTTGACGCAAAAGACGGGCGTCGGTGTGTCATGCGCCGATTTTGGTCACACATGCGCCGATTTCGGTCACACATGCGCCAATTTCGGTCACACATGCGTGTTTAACGCTTAGTCACCCGTTTTTTTCGGCCGCATTCCTCGCGACCGAAATTACCGGCCGAAAAAAGCGCAGCGCGTATTTGGCGCACCCGCTTTAGTCGGAGGATCCCGTATGTATCGGCCGATATTGAAGGATGCGAAAAGTACGCTCCCCATTGAATTACTATTGAGCCGCTTTTTGCGCATGCGCAATTTTCGGTTATATGCATTCCGCTTTCCATAGTATATAATGACGTTTTGCGGTCTTAATGATGGAATTATTATGGCACTTTACGTTTTGAGGCGAGAGGCTTTCCCTTCGCTGGAAGGGACTTTCTCAACTTTTAGCCTAGACTGTACTGAAAACTTATCATTATGGGGGACATATGGGTAGTCAAAGAGAATAAAAGAAAAACAATCAAAATGAGATTAGGCGAGTTTAGATTTCTGACCGCCAGAGAGAATAGAAAAAATCCAATCGGAATTTTTATCAACATTTTTCAAATGTAATAATTAGTTCCTATCGACTTTCTCAAATATAAAAATGTATCCCTAATTTTAGGATGGCGTCAGTGTGGTAAGGAAGAATAACGTCAATGTGGTAAGGAAGAATAACGACAACAGATAATATATTTAATATCTTTATTCACCATTCATTTAAAACGATGATTAGTTGCAAATTTTAATAAGTCTTTTTTTAAAACACCAGTCACCATCTGTTAAGTTTGCATTGCAATTAGTTTCTCCTATTCGCGAATAGGATCTGTCGCAATGTATAGCATTACCGTAATGTTAAATTCTGGCCTACGTAATTATTGGTAATGAAATTATTTTAACCGTAGCAATATTTAAAAAGATATAAAAGAATAGAATTAAATTAAACACATGTTCAAGAAATGAGAAACTGTACTTTTCGAAAACGCTAAGTTAGCATGAAAAACAACAAATGAAAGAAATATAATATTCTATGAAACTATCAACTACATAATAAAAAGAGGAATTAGCTTCTACGTTCCGTCATACATTCCAAATTAAACAAAGATAAATATTTTTCATTATTCTTAGGTTTCTACAAATCGTAAAAATTCATGGCCAAATATCATTCGCCAATACATTCACATTTACAAGCATACAGCCAAAGGAAACATGCAAGTCTGAAGGTTGATCAAGAGAGTAAACTCATGAACTGCAACTGAGGGGGAAGTGAATATACATAATAAATGAAGGTGGATTGGGATTAGGTTCTAAAAGGTGCCGATAATCCCAATGCAGTCGCAATTACATTGGTATATCATTTTAATCTAAGCACAGAGACTCTTCTATAAAATGTATGCATGTTGTTGTTGTTGTTTATCTATGCACAGTTATAGGAAATACGATCACATTTCGTAGAAAAGTGGAATTTTAAATTGCGTCAAGTTATGATTTGGTTTGTTCCGTACAAATAGATGTGACCTGCTTTAATATACAGTTCCTCATTTCCTCTTTCACTCATGTTGGCCTCATAATATCGTTTTCTAACAACACTTATCATCAAATATCAAATCCCTGATTTTTGCGATGTAGTTTTATGCTCTTTCATCCTGCACGCTATGAACTCAACTGTCACCTATTCATACAATTGGTAATTTTTAAGGCAATCTACTCATAATGGGTCACGCAATCGATACGTTTGGTTCCGTTACACACTGATGATATTTTAACATGACTAATGATTTTAATTTTAAGTAATGTTAGATCATGTATATACCATGTATTACTGTACTAGGTAAGCTTGGCAAGAAGTAAAGTTCCGATGCAGCTATATCAATAACTCCAATGAATCATATATGTACAATGATGATAGATAGAATAACAAATTTATATAATAATAAATGCAGTGGGCACAGGACACTGGTTAAGCTGCAACAATGGGCCGACAAAAATCGTTTTTAAAACCGTAACCAACCTTGACACATTAGTATTGAATAAAACTAGAGAAAACGAGAGTGAAAAGTGGGACACATGATAGATCTTCTATGACTTTAACAAACGCAGTATAAGTTTTACCGAGGGAATGTTTGCTATCTGCTAATTGATGTAGCCGTTTTGTTAGACCTACAGTAACCCAATGTCTCACAAATTGTCAATAATTACCAAATCGTATTCATATAGCTCTACTATTTTAAACAAAAACCATATGCTAGAAACATTGGAAAATGTATCAATATACTTTTAGTCAACGACTTACCGGTATGGTATAATGTTATAACGGACTGGAAAAAGTATAACGGACTGTTTTGTGGTATTCTGGCTGTTTCCAACCATTTAGGATCAACCAGAAATCCATAACAAGGAATTTAGTGTTGACTAAATGAAATAGATCCCTCGCTCCTTACAGCCTCCAGCTGTTGTGTTGGGTGTCGGGCACTTTATATCATGCAACAGCCTTGGGATTACAGTCGCTCATGATCTATTTCTTTAACATTGATACTCAGCACGCACTGAGAATTATTGTATAACTTTGTGCAAAATGTCGTGGCTGAATAAAAATCTTAAAAACAAAGGTGGTACAATATTCCGCCACTAGAGCTTTAAGAATGTAAACCCATCAATACCTAAATATGTTGGTGACCTTGAAATAATCATTAATACTAATACAGGAACTTTAAGAAGGTGCCAATAATAATGTTTACATACATACAATACATAAATTTATATTGGTGGCCTTGAACTAATCATTAATATCAATTATCCTTGAATAAGGGCAACATAATTAAACAGATTCATGCAACATTTATAAGGAGCTGAATATATATATGCGAAGGAAAGCTGGCAGTTCACTCAATTTGTCTTTCAGTCCTTCAAAATTACTCTACTCGGTTCTTCCCCATGCCATTGAAAGCTGAAATGGGGATTATCAAAAGAAAGGAAGTCTCTGCTACATTTTAAGATACATTTGAAAATATAATCATTTATTAAATTTAGATTATATAAAAGATAGAATACACGGGGTTAATAATAGATGTATGTTAACTATGTGAGCACTGGGCTGTTTCAGGATCTAATGAGTCTAGTCGCGACATAGTTTGGTCAATGTCTCCTTCCATTATCTTTAGCTCATTTTGTAATTTATCCATTTCGGCTTTCTGCACTTCAAAGTCAGCTAGCAGAACTGTAACCAAAAAAAAGAACATGTTATATACCTAAATATGTATTGGTCATGGTTGAAGGGAAACGATATTCCGTGATTGCATTGAAAATGTAGCTGTACAAATTAGGAGTCGGGGTGGGGGCGGAGAAATTACAATATACTTTTCTGAGCAACTGGAATGTGGGACTGGGTGTCATATTTATAAATACAGATTATCTGGAATTTATTTCACATCTACTACTTTCACATAGCTTCGCCTTGGGATTATAGACCAAACGCCCTATGTGCACAGACGGTGGCTAAGGTGTTCCAGGGGTGTTCCATGGGTGTGGATAACTAGGCTCCAGCTACAGGTAGCCGCGCGTCCACACCTGTGGACACCCCTCTTACCTTTTGAGACTGGATAAGCAAGGTTGTCCATTGGACGCTTCATGTAGCCACCTTATTTTCATTTGAGGAAAAAGACAGTATAACTACTGATAATGTACACTCAATTGACACTGATAAGAAGAACATATGTAATTGGTGTTGCTGAGGTTGCGACCACCATGATTTTATTATTATATTTTACATAAAGGATTATCAAACAGTTTGGAGCCAATAGACGCTACATGAAGCTTGCATGGGGCGGCTCCATAAACTCACCAACGGCCAGCTTTTATAACTCATATCAACCTTATAATTAAATTCTTCACCTCTACCTCAACCTCCCCCTGCGTCAAACTTCAATATAAAAGGTCTACTTTTGTGAAATGGTAGCGGAAAATCTTTGTTCTAAGTCATATTTCTTACAGGTATTCATCTATACAAGTCTACTTAATTTCATGTAATTCATCCTTTGGCGAAATAATGTCTCAACATCAATGCTCATTTCTCTACGACTATTAAAACTGTTTTTCCTAGGAACCCAAATCACCTGTATTCCATGACTACCAACTCTCTGTGATAATTATAGTTAGATTATTTGTGCATAAAGTATTGTCAAAAAGGTTTAGGATGACAGATACAGTGATTACATAAAAATGATTATATGAAGCGTCCCAATACAGACTTCACAAAGCCTGCTAATACAGGCTAACTGTACACACATTTGGCACCGGAAATAATTAGTCATGTGACCATAACGTATATTTTCAAACATCACCATAAAAACGGATCCTGTTGATGATGGACAAGGCTACACATAAATAGAGAATCTACTATTCCTGTATGGTGAGTATCATCCTAATTTCTAAATAACTAGTTTCCCTAGAGATGTGGAGAGTGAATGAGCTCAAAGTGTGCATGGTCTCCGGTATAGAATTATAGCAATAGGCTGTGTTACCCTGCGTGTGAATTAAAGGTTCCAATCGCCACCCAAACTTGCTATAGATGCAGAGCTATATAATTGGATGTATAACTCTGCAGATAAGTGGCAATAGAGTATTACACATTGAGTCCCGTCAACAGGTTGTTTACCCCATATACTGCGAATGTGCAGGGGAATATTACACGCAAAATGGCTTTCACAAACAATCGTTCACACTGATTGCGATTAGGCCGGTTGGCTTGACTTTGTCTTTAGCCACTGTTTATTATGTTCATGAACCACAGACCCAGTCATTCTGATAGGTGTTCTTCAGTGGAGATAGATAATACATGTATATCTACGAAGAATGGACACAAACAGAAATTCCTAGTGTATGAGTGCAATCCCGGAATTGAGTGTTGATTTCATGTGCCACTCTCTAAGCTAAGGTGTAATAACTAGTCAGTCATTCTTACCAACGTAGCACTAAACCTACCTCAGAATAGAGTAATGATCCATACACCACCTGTCCCCGTAGTATGGTGGGCCTATATTCCCTTGTCACCTTTGTACAGTTTGTTGTAACCCATTCCAAGTTAATGGAAGAAATGCAATGGTGTTCTTTGCACACAAATGAATCATTGAATGGCAAAGATAATCCTAGACGGTGAAGAAAGGTGCGTCCATATACTGCAGTAGGTTTTCTTTAGCTTTTTAAACTCCGCCTCCTGTTTTCGCTTTCACGTTCTAAGGTGTCAAAAAGATACCAGACTCCCCCCCCCCCCCATCCCCTAGCATGCCTCAATGGTTGAGCGAAAGTGTCAGTATAGGTGTTGAGTACACCATGCTGTATAGCTGTGAGAACCTATTAGATTTATATGTTAGTTCATTCTATACAAAATTATTATTTTATAACAGATACATATCCTGCGATTCCTGTAGATGGGGAGAAATGGTACTCGTGAATACAATTCAAGTTACCATATAATATTATACATGTATACTGTGAATGTGCTACATTTGATTGTAAAATCTAAACTGTGAATAGGTGGATATGATACCATTCATTATACCATTTTAATTTAAGAACGAACCAAGTCCAGGAGGCTCTAAATCAAATGATCATATATGATTAAAATGGGTCGTAAATTGATGGATAAAGGGTATAGGTATTAGCTTGTCCATGTGTTGATAGATGTGTGCGACTTGTTTATATAAATGTGTTATAATCAAATATTGATATCATCATATTGCAGAGGTCTTCAAGAGGTATTACCCAGTGCAGAGACCGAGTCCAAGCAATACAGAAGAACAATAGAAGTGAGATTTTTGGAAATAGCATTACCCAGTGCAGAGATAGAGTCGACGCCATATCAAGTAATACAGAAGCATAATCAGAGCACCAAAAATACTCATTGATCTTGTATCTTGTTCTCAGTATTATTAATATCATGTTTTAGGTTATTCCTGATAGAGTGAGATATATTAAATTGAGATGGTTTCAGATTATAAAGGTATCATTTGTCCCAGCCACTCTGGTTTCTTTTAATACCAGAAGACAACTCAGTACTGTTGGATATATATGGTATTATTGCATTATCGGTATATTTATTACATTCATGTCTCAACACGATTCTTTTAATGTTTACATATGGTTTACATGTATATATTGTATATTGAATTCAAAGGCAATAAAGAGCAATATAGAATATTATTTCTGTGTTATCTGTTTTCTTCATCGTATCATTTACTTGCCAGTACAAGTCGTTACATATTTTAAATGGCATATGAGGCAGAGAAAGGGAAAATACCTAGTCCCCACCCCGAAACCTAAGTAAATCTAGCTATAAATACCCCCACAGAAGCTTTATGGAGTGTTCAAAAGACAACTTATGCACAGCACCCATGGACGGCTACCTATAGCGTCCACGGACAGCTACATGTAACCATCCGTGGACGGCTACATATAGCGTCCTTAGGCAGCTACATGTAGCGTCCGTGGACGGCTATGGTAACACACCTGTAGCTGCGCAACTGGTTACGTTTGGCCAGGGTGAAAGATGGCCGTGGTAGGCTACAGTAAGCCTCCTTTGGTAAGCTTCTGAGTGGCTTGTGCACATAGGGCGGTGCACCAGCAGCCCCTCAATATGAAATGAATTTATAGGCGAATCTACTCACCATCTACATCACTGGATCCACTGACTAGGCCTAGTTCATCTAGTAGATCATCTACATCCACCTTGATCTCCTTTAGGCCTGCCAGGTTAGTGGTAAACTTTCCCTCCAGAGCTTCTGTCTGACCTGACACATTCTGCAGGTTTCTGATGTTCTTCACATGGTCCTGTGCAAATAAAGGTCGAAAAGAGTAAAAATGTGGAGCTATGACAATTAATTAGAATCTATCACTTGTAGCAAAGTGTATATTGTAATTAATACATTTATTGTAAGCATAAGCATGTCTGTATACACTGTATGTCTGTATTTGTGTTCTGCCCATTCCATGCTCAGACAAACAAAAAATTCTGAACCGCAGGTTCCTATACTTCAATTTAAGTTTATGATTAGATGAACTATGTACCGTAATCATAATATGCCATGCTAATACTCAAGGTTTAAAGAACATTAACACCAAAGTAAAAGCCCTGGGATGTCAGGCTACTGTGTACCTACCGAAGCCACAAGGGTTATTTTGGTCTGCGCCGCCACTGCTGCAGTCTTGGTGTCGTTGGCGCGTATCTGCTTGTCTTGGAAGCACTTGTACGTCTCTGTGATCTCCAAAGCGGCGGAGGACACGTTCCTTGCAACTTCCCCAGCCAGCTGCATGGCAAGCCCTGCCTTCATCTGCACCTACATATTCAATTCAATTCAATTCAAGAATTCTTTTATTGCAACAGATGGTTTTTTACAGTGAGGTTATCCAACATTCTAAACTTATTAAATATTCAACATATGATATATGTTAAAGTATTTATAAGCGATATGCTTAGTGGTGAGGAGATGTATTCAGCTCTATATAGTTTTCCTTTCGTGTTCGCTCATGATTTGTTAGAAAATAACTTGCAATTGCTTTGTTTAGTTTGGAAAGTGATATTTTGCCGATATTGATGAAGATTCATGCATTGCAATTGAATGGAGACCCAACTACCGTTAACTGTCTATTAGGTTAGAGAATATTGATCAGCTCTGACACATTATAGTAATGCATTCTATCCAGATGTGACATGTTTGAGAACAAATATAATATAACCAAACTAGATATAGGGCCTACATACCGTTACCATTAATATTATTGATGTTATGTATAGACGCATACTAGACATACACTTGTAAATATATACCTGAATTGTGGTCTCTGTAATGGTCTTGTTGAACAAGGACATCGTAGTCAGATGTTCCGTTGTCGTTGCTCTCTCTATGCTCGCTACCTCCAGGTGATGCTGGATCTGCCTCACCAACTCCTCCGTCTGGTAAGCTGAATCCCTGTATAAACATATTAAACATTTCAACTTTGAAGCTGCTCTCTCAGCTATTATGACAAACCAATTCTTTGTCAAATTCACTCATCATTATGATTTATAGGACTGGATTTATCAATATTCTGCTGCTGGTATATATGTTTATACAAGAATTTGAAGTCTAATCACCGAGAGAAAACTGCCCGGCCGGTGAGTGATAATAAGTGAAGTGATCGCATGAAAGAATTCCTCCAAATACAAATGAGGACGGTTTAGAAGCCCTTTAGCAAAAACAACTGAACAAAATCCTCCAAAACGTTGGTCAAATGACTTTTAGATGGTTTGGAAAAGAATGGGACAAGAATGCTTCCGTATGTTATAGCTCCGGGGATATGATGGTTTGAGAATACAAATGGTTGTCATGTTGGAGAGCGCCAAATTAATAAATTGGTTATTGTTAGATTCGAATTGTTTCTGAAGATATGAGCACTAGATTTTGTTATTATATCCACCTCAATTGAATAAAAAGCTCAAGGGCACCACAGATATGACAAATTGAACGTTATGGTTCAGGCCTTTGTTCATGAATTGAATTAAACGGTTTTCAAATTTCTTATAGATTTTTCTTTTACATGGTGACCAATGACAGTTTTTATGGTAAAGGGTAGGCCTAAGTATTGATTCTAGGCTCGCATAATGCCACATGGACCGGTGTAACTAAAATAATGTTTTATGTGATTGATGTAAGTTTTAATTTTTTGGATGTTTTTAATATAATGGGCGAATATATTGAGTTTCTATCCCAAATAATTAGGTATGTTTTGATTATGGAAGAAATCTGTCATTAGGAGTAAACAGAAAATTTGGTCATTGGTTGCCTTTCACATGCGTGTGTCATATGTATAACATTTTAATACTTTGTCTACGAACTAACCACCGTTTCTGAATATTTAGTATTTTGTTCGACATAGAATCTTCTGTTATTGGATACCAGTAGAATATTTGAACAGGGAAGTAACAATTATGCCTCCCTGGTATGAAAACGACCGTGAATTTAGGTTTGCATACCAATCGATTGATTCGTATGTACACAGATCGCAGCCCTGAATGTAGTTTGAAATCACCAATATTAATTGATTGATTGATGGACTTTTTTTTATCGATCATGGAGATCGTGTTATCACATTCATAAAATTGTATAGGTAGGCCCCTGACGTTAGCTACGGAGATCCATCATACAATTAAGTAAAGATGTATCTACATCCTAAAAAAAGCTACCAATATAATTGGTTGCATCAGGATTGGTTGTTCTAAGTGGGAAACAACCAATATAATATTATTAGTTAACTCCCAGCTAACCACGAAGAGATTAGCTGTGGTTAACGGAGACCCGACACCACGTGCTGCTGACCACGCGCATACCTCCACCGCACCCTCATCGGGTCACTTCTGCTCTGGCCACCGAAGTGAAAACATAGCGATCCACCTCCCACCCCTCCTCCTATCTCTATCGTAGTATCTTATAGGGGTCTGGGCAGGCTATGTTTATAAACTATCTTATTCACGGACTGGTTATCAAATCAACAGACTCACATTAAGCAAGTTAAACCTTCGAACAATGGTTTTTGTGTTAACTCTAACTTTCAGCAAAATGTCTGTATTGCTTTATCATGTTCTATTCACAGGTCATTATCCTTCACTACATGTTACAATTGTATTGTTTATGTAATCTTTAACATCGGATACCTCATGTACTCCACTGCTTTATTATGTTAGATAGTTGAGTTGAAATAAACAACTCCAAACCCCACTGTCGTGTCTGTTAAGTACTGACCAACGCCTTTGTTAGTTAGTTACCAATCACATTGGTACATTGGTCCACCAATTATATTGGTTAATGTTGACGATATTAGTTAAGTACTGACCAAACACATTGGTTGTTTTCGCAAACTTCAGCCTGATTTTTCACCTAAAGCTACCTATGGCAGAAAGTGTTAGGGGAACAATTATTTATCTATAGGGCTGGTTATGAAGATAACATAGTTTTCAGTCGCCCAAAAGTGTCTGGATTTAGGCAATCGATTTTCTTCCTGCACACAATGAGAAAGATCATCCCAACCCGGACCACTTAATTTGTGAACCTCAAATATCTGCGCTCTATTCCTGTGAGCAGCGCGCCTCGACTTACGTGGCCGTGGCGGTGACGTTGATAGCTGCGTGCGCTGTCTGTAGTGTCCGCTCGGAGCGCTCCATCAGCTGCTGTACCTCCTCGCTGGAGACGGCCGTGCTCTCTATCCGGTCCGTCACCGCCTGGAGCTCCGCCAGGGAGCGGAGGAAGGTGATGTCTATGCTGAGGGCTTGTTGGTCCAGGTAGAACGCCTCCTGAGTCAGGTTTGTCATTACTTCAAGGCCTTGGACGACTTCTAGCAAGGCTACCGTCAGGTTCCCTCTCGTATTACTCGCCTCATTCTGAAATATTGGACGATACCATTGCACTTTGTTAAACGAATGGGCATTTATGAATATATATTATATATCCTGTTAGTGGATTTGACAAACTACAATGGAAACGATGATCCCAATAAGCATAAATAGATTATATTCCAGTAAAAAAGATGTTGATGATACAACAAACAACATTCCATTGTATAAGGTGTGGTATAGATCTATAATCTGTTGTTCAAAGGCTTTACCCTCACATTATATACGCTAGTTATTTTATAACATAAGACAACCCCTTCAATTTACCAGTAGCAGGTCCACAACTAATTTCAAGTCGTCTGCCGCGATTTTGGCGCGCGTGGCGTTCACCATTGTCGTCTGCGCTTCGCGGAAACTATTGAACATTTGCGTCAATTTGGCGTCCACTGCGTTCCGTGCAGAGTCTATCGTCACATTGGCTTCCGTCACCTTTATATAGGAATCCTCAACAACCTGCGAATTAGTATCATCATTATTATGAAGGTGTCACGATATCTCTCACAGTGTATATAATATATGTATGTAGGCTACTGTCTACAATTTGAACAAGTAACATAATCTACTTCTGGAAATGGCAGCCATATTTCTTCCATGGGGTTCCTACTAAGCTAATTAAACGAGGAATAATGACATAGTATAACAATCAGGCTAGTTACAGAATAATAGCACTTATCTTTCTGATGTGCAGTGACTAGTATTGACCAATCTATGTGGGTAATAACAATTATGGTATATGATTAAGACCAGTTTCTTTCAGTCCCGAATTGCCCTCCTCTTATTAGATTAACCCCTCTAATGAGACCACCTCGCTAGGAGACCACAAATCGTTCAGTCCCAAGGGTGGTCTCAATAGAGAGGTTCTACTGTATTTCAATCTTACAATATTAATATTGGTGAAAGAATATATATATATATATATGTGTGACCATTAGTAATACCTGTGCCGCATTGCTAATGAGATCAGGGAAATTCTGCATGAGCGCCTCTTGTTGTTGTAAAGCAATGGAGTTATTTACGTCCTCAGAGAAGAACTTTCCAGCCAGTACAAGATCTGCCGCTTCAGCCATGGCCTGAGCATCTTCTAACTGTGACATAGCTTGAGCAACTCGCTGGACAAACACCTGCATGCAAGAACAGAGATTGTGAGGTAATTATTTTCGCGCTGTATTTATTTTTCGCGATTTTCGCGATACATATGTGCACGAATTTAAAGTGCCCGCGAATAGCGGGATTGTTGGTGCGCGAATTTACGTCCTCGCGAAAATTTGCGAAGGAGGCCAATGCACAAAAATTTAGCAGCGCGAAATCAAATACGTTTACAGTATGTATTTGAGACACCGGGAAGAATAATTTGACAGCCGAACAGTTTTTGACAGCCGAACAGCCTTGCCAAATGATTATAGGGAATAGTAAATTGTAAAATCGGGTGTTATAACTCAAATATACTTGAATTTGATTCCAAATCGAATTCGCTAGAAAGATTATTCATAGCTTATCATGTTCACAGAATAACACATGGTACGGTTTTAAATAATATCGTTTAGTATTCCGTACCTGGACACTGCCATTTGACAACCTGACAGCTTCAGTCATATTTTGTATATTATCCCAGGATGCGTTTGCCCTTATATAAAGGTCGGTGTGGAGTTCACCGACCTCAATAACCAGGTGGGAAATCTGAGTGATAGTTGTTGTAGAGGAAGCACCAACTGTCACTGTTCCATCAAAGGTTTGTAGCTTCATTAGATTGCCTTCTGTTACGTCTAGGATATCCTCGAGGTATTTTATGTCATCCATTAATTCAGTTACATTCGATAGGAGCTGAAATAAGGGAAATAATTATTAAATAATATTACTATCAAAGTATTGCAGTAATACAATCCAGAGTCCGCTTCTTTCATACTGATTAAGATACAAGCCAGGATGATTTAGAAGGTTTAATATTTACCATTTAAATAACACGATGGCACTTTGATAGGAAAATAAAACAACTATATCTATATGTATATGATTTTTGGACGAGGTTGTGAACAGGCATCAATCTACTTTTGTGAGCAATTATAACAAGATTTATTATGTACCACAAATCTCTCTAGCAACTCATCCTTTCTAGGGTGCAGCCAATATTGACCAGGATTAAAAATCATATCACTACTTAAGTGTTAACCGGAAGGGTTTCTATCAACATAAGCACAACACACGCATACGGAATAAACAGAAGTCACTCCTCCCTGATAGGACAATGACCCGGACTCTTTTAATTGTATAGATGCTTTGGCAACGCTTAATTGGCATATGCATTGTCCTGGTGTAACATTGTGGTTGGAAGTAAATAGTAAGCCCTTGTATTAAGTGGTATTATATTCATAATTGACATGAACGTTCCTCAATGCAAAAGAGATCTATGTTATCTATTTCCATATAACGAGCAAATAGCAGTGAATTTAACAACGAGAACAATTATATATGCGTTGCCATCGCGACATACAAACAATCCGGTGTCAAATATTGTGTCTTATCAGTAAAGGAAATTCTATCGACTTATATTTTGGGCGAAAACCCCACTACACACTATTCTACAACTATGTTACAAACCTCCATGCCAAAGACCTAGATGAAATGCAAACATATTTATTCATCATAGAATTAATAAGATGATGATATATGACAACTTCACACGACGATAATATGAACCTTAACACTAAACAGACCATACACATGTATAAACGTGACAATAGTAGGACATGTGCGGGACGTTTAGGGATATTAGAAACAGATGTATCAAGCGACATATCATAACATACCAGGGCAATATTGTAACTATTTTTATCTGAAGGTGTGACAGGACAGAGAGCTTTCAAATTCCATTTTAATAAAGTCCATGTCTCTATCCACATACATAACAATAGCATGTACCATTATTTGGTCATTTTCACCGTTGGGGAAAATTCGATATACCTTTGGTATAATGCTTTAACATTTTGGAAACCACATTTGATGCATCTGGGAAGAATATTATGAAATTATATAAAACGAAATTCAAATATTAATGAAGCAATGGTTCATATTTTCCATATCTAATTTGATACTATTTTTGCTTAATTTTACAATATATAGGCCTATGCATTGATGTATTTCATGATTCCAATAGAATACATTGGTGTAGGTCAAACATCATCGTTTGGGGTACTTTCATTACAGTGAGGTGAACAATTTTAAAAAGAACAAAATGTAAATATTTATTATTTTGAAATGAAAACACCGTGGTGCTAAACATTTAAAACCCCAAAACCTAAATCTCATCTTAAAAGACATGAGAAAGATGAGGAAAATGGTCTGATGTATGGAGTTTGCCGCGGTTCGCGACACATATCTTCTATTATTTTCTCAACATGTAAGTTAGATTAATAATAATTGTTGTATATTACACATGTCGTGAGCCCTATCATCTACTACAATATGATTGTTGTGTTATGGGAGTAAATAGTGTAAACTGTTGTGTAAACTGTTCAAGGTATTTAACAAAAATACTAGTTTAATTTTCGGCAGCATAATAATGGAAATGATCAAGGAAATTGTATTTCCCGACATGAAGATATGGTCATATGATATAAACATTTTAAGTTTGAAAGAAAAACAAAGATATACACATGTTTATCTAAAATCATTTCTTATTAACAAAATAGGTATCCTCAGCTATATGTGGAATTGTGTTTCCGGAAAATTTCATCTTTGCCGAATTTCTGTCAAATTCTCCTCAACGGTAGAAATGAGGAGGAGGAGCATATAGCTAGATATCCAACCAACGTCCACATTCAAAAGAATTTCTCATACAATATTGTGTTGCTTGTTGATTTAGAGCCAACTAATTATTTATTTCAAACAAATTTCAAATAATTTTGTATGTAAGAAATAATATGCTATGCTGATTCTTCCTTTTTATTCTTACTAAGTAATGCCTTCAAATAAATGACGAAGAACATATTCGGCCATCGATAAAAAAAACCCATAACAGATAGGAATTCCAAAACAAATGTTTACTTTCTAAGAAACGAAACATTAAAAGGTTTGAAGCTGATCTCTCTTCTCGTACGTTAACCTTTGGTGATTTTTCACTTATCTCTGGTACTGTTTTGTACGTGAGAGCCATTATACACCAGGCCATCCATTTCCACAGCTGTCAAAACAGTGGTAATGCCACATTTATCTTAATAAGTTTCTCTATCTGCCAGGTCATATCGCTGTATGACGTCATCTCTACTCACATTTTCATATCTCAGCTGGATGTCCATCAGTGACGTCACCAATATTTGTGTGGTATTTATTGAGTCCTCCACCAGGGATAAATTGGCGCTGAGGTTGCCCATGATAGGTAGTAGTTGTTCCGTAGTCATGTTTCCTGAAGACAGAGGAATTAATTATTACAAACATTTCTGTACAAATCCAATAACAATGGTTTTGATGGCAATTTTATTTAATTTATCTAATAGTAGTAATATTGCATGAAGTACAAAAAATAATGATCTTTTCAAGGTTCAAACTGATTTGAATGACTTTACATATAGCACCCACAACAAAGATAAAATTACAATTAATTAATGTACACATGGCTATATAAGGGATTGAGGTAAACATCACGGAAACAGAATGTAGGTGTTATAAACGAGCTATTGTTGTGTGACCAACGCCCCTATATGTTTCCTTCAGAGATTTAATACATCATCAGGTTCTACAATTTAGAAAACGTATGCTACAATAATGTTTATATGGTTCATCTATTCATCTTACCATAGTGGTTCCATATATGCAGAGCTTCGATATAGGAGTCGTTAGCCGCTTCACCCACCGTGTCAATCTTCACTGCCCAGTTGTCGAAACACTCTCCACACAACTCACAGTTAGGATAGGCTCCTGCGAAATATGACGCAATGAATTAAACTTAATTGAAACTTTAGTTTAGTACCCTTTTATAACCTGAATTCTTTAAAGATTATAAACTATCATTTATTATGTCAACTTGTATTTTGCTCTGCATGTTTCGAGCTTTGGATCTTAAGTAAAGCCTGGCCCACATAGGCAACGTAAGTTTTCCGCGCGCAGAAAATTGCGTAAGTGTACGTTTACGCTTGGACCAAGCGAAAATATCAAAAGCGGCAATTTTTCCGCAGGCGTTCACATTACGCGTCCTGTCTGGGTCATGCTTAACAAGGGTGGACTATATATTTTTGAAAAGAATAAAACATGAGGTGACATACCAATCAAAGTTGAACAAATGTCCACTTTTGATTGAGGATCTTAATTAATTCACGAACACCAAATTATACATGTTTCAAAGGCATCTGAATCAGGAAGCACATTTAAGATTGAGAGCTTTGAAGATGCCTGTTGGAAGCTATGATATGGAGTTTTGAATGAAGCGCCTAAGTGCTCAAGGCTTTCATTATTGTCCCTAAATGCAACGTTAGGAAGCAACAGAGGTGGCAGACATATTATAAGGCAGAGGCAGAGATAGTATAAGGTAGAGAAGGAGACAGAAGGACAGTGATAGATGCGTTAGAACATTTTAATATCTTTGTGAGTGCGGTGAGCGAAGGCAGTACATGCCAAGAATCTTAGTATAGAAAGACGGAGTGATAGGACTACCATTTCGTTTACAGTATTCTCGCCCAATGCATGCATATATTTATTGTTTTTATTCTAAATGTTAAGAATTGTAACATAATTAGTACAAGGATGGGCTCTTCTTCTCTTCTATCTACCTCGCCATCTAGTATCTAACCTCTAAAAGTTATACATCCAGTCACATTTATTTGTTGAGGGGGCAATACCCAGGTTGGGTCCACACAATAGCCATATTAATATTCCATATGAGACCAATTGATATAGTCATTGAACGATTTTTTTCTTCGGATCAAGCTGGAATATAATTTAAAAGATAAGCTTCAAGCGTTTAGATTGAGATAACAAGTAGCATCTTTTGTCTTTTTTCTTGTTGGTAATATTAGTACCCTAGTACTATTCACAATCACCACTAATCTAATTTGTCTAATTAAGGAAATAAGGTGACTTAGTGGTACGCAAGGAAACACCTCAGGTGAGTATGAAACACTGACTCTAGATTTGTTGAAATGGATAGACCAATTTTCCCGGGAAATAATTATTCCAAGGACAAGGTCATAATGAAAGATAGATTCTTACCGACATATATGCCTTGGACATATATGTATTCCGCTGCAACGCAAATATTAATGATAAGATTTATCAGAGAAGAAAGAAGAAACAATAGGTTAAACTGATTAGAATTAAATCTGAATGAGAATATTATAGTATGGTAACGTATTATATATGCAATCGGGATACCTGTAGTCCGACGTAGAACTATGCTGCCACGCAGTGGAAAGTTTTCACAACTTAAACGTTTATGATTGTATAGAGCATTACCAATAGCTTTCTCATGTTCAGCTTGATTTATGATCATTTTCATAAATGTATGAAGTGATGAAGGTTTGCAATTAACGAATGTGTTACGTCAAGCTTTTCACCTAGCACACCGGTGTCATATCGAAAAATGGCCCCGCTATAAAGTGACCCCCGGTCAAAACCCGACCCGGGGGTCCAAAACGACCCATCTATTAGAAAAAGTGACCCTTGAAGACATTCATGTAGAGGTATGAAGATACAATTTTTACCCAATGTCTATGGCTAACACTTCTCTACCCATACTTGTTTAGCGTCAACACTATTAAATATATTCTATAGAAACCCACCTCGTCGATTACTAGACATGTTATTGTCCCTACCAACGGTATTTCTAGGGGAGACATCACCCTAAAAAAGTCCTGACTAATCTTCGATGGGGTGGGTCATTTTTCGATTGCCAAAAATTGATCCCTGGGTCACTTTTTGATGGGGGTCAATTTTCGATCTGACCGCGGCGCATCCCATAATGCATTTTTTGGATATATTTAGGAGAGTCGGCACTTTAAATTGTATGTCAAACATATGATAGGTCCCATGTATCATGCTACTTTGCTTCTGCGAATAAGGGTACAGTATCATATTTACAAATGTACTAGAACCATTTCAATGTAGCTTCAAATCATTTCAAAATGTTTAGTTTCGCGTTGATTTAATCTATTTATATTTTACCATGGCAGCTTTTGGGTTTTAGACGATGACATGTTTATTTGGCAAGTGTATTGGATGCCAATCTCGATTTAAATTAAAAGTGTAATTTTAAAAATATTATAGGGCCTAATTATACACGAATAATAAACAGAGAAAAGAGGGAACTAAAGAAATGCGAAGCAAATCCTCACCTTTGGTTCCCTTGGCGCAGTAATCGCATGTTCTGCCTATAATTGCATCTTTATTACAGTGACATTGTCCCGTGATCAGATCACAGATACCAAACGCTTCCCCTGTAGTATTCAGAGAGCCAGCCTCCGTGCATTGACAAGCTGCAAATAAATAATTTATCCTCGAAATATATTCGCTTGGTAAAGAACGGAGTGAAAGCATGATGTGGATCCTGATGTTATTGTGCGAAGACAGCGAAGACATAAATATTTTATTCTACACTCTATTTACAAATATAATATTTTATCCAACCAACACTATCTATACACAATCTATATTGGGATTCCTGTGCCTTACTCCAGTTACCCATCATATATAATAAATACACATGTTGACCTTAAACCCAACTGTAACATAAATAGAATTTATTATTCATCAGCTTGGAAATCTTATCGCGTTTCGGAGAATTTTCCGTTATGTCATGAGAAAAATCCCCAAACTGGTTGCTAGATTTCAGCCGTTAATAAAGGAATCGGTCGTTAATAATAATAAGAATGATATATTCATAGCCATTGATAAGTTTCATTAATTAAACGCTGATCGTGTTAAGGTAGACATTTATAGAACGTAACTAGCACAATATATATATAGCAGTAGCTCTTTTTGGTGAACTTACGATCACATCCAGTTCGTGCGTTGATATTCCAGTAGGTGTCCTCACAGACGTCGCAGCGTCGGCCTATGAGGTGTGTATTGCACACGCACTGCCCCGAAACCTACAGGGGAAATATTTGAAAATTACATTTATTCATAGTTCAAGTATTATTTGTAATAGTCATTATAATGTAATTGTTGAGAACTCTCGTGGTTTAACATTTTATGTTTATATTTTCATATTTCATGTAGACATTCTCTCTCAGCTTAGCACACCTGTCTATCTTTAATGGTAACAGCCGAAATAACTGTGTATTAGGCAAAAAAAAATATAGGTGTGTTTCCGATTTATCTGGCTGAAAACTAGGTAGGGGGTGGTAACTTTTTTTTTTTTTTTTTTTTTTTTTTTTCATTAGGAAACCACCTCCCAGGCACTGAAAAAAATGTCTAATTTAAAACAATAGTTGTTTTAAACAAGGGAAATGTGCTTTTTGACAGTTTCAGGTTAGGAAAACCTGTTTTCCTGCTTTTATTGTCAAAAAATCCAAAAAAAGTAAAGTATGGTATCAAAAAAATCTGGTATGGTCAAAAAGTTTTTAGGTAGGGGAAGGTTTTTCTAGGTAGGGGGGTAAATCGGAAACACACCTATTTTTTTTCTTGGCCTTATCAGAAGCCTGTTTTGACCAATTTGCCAACCCCTCAACCATATAATGTAACCTTTCTGACAAATAAAGTATGTTTCAATTCAAAGCATTATCAATCAAATTAGTGATGACTTACCACATCACATTGAGTGTCCATAGAGCCAATAGGGTGGCAGTCACAGTCATGACAGCCCTCTCCTGAGCTGTAGTTGTAAGAGTTGGGTCCGCACTCAGAGCAGCTGAAACCAACCACGTTAGGTTTACACTCACACTGCCCTGTTCTGTGATCACAGTCTCCTGTTGCTCCCGGCAGCCCACAGTCGCATTCTAGAGAATATTTATTTTTCCTTAAAATACATTTTCTGTGGGTAACAGTTTTTTTTTGGTTTTTGGTTGCTCCATGATTGTATTGTAGGCCGATACATAGAGAGTATATCATTTAAATTTAGTTAATGGATTTTCTGTATTTTGATGGCAACGCATGAGAATATCTGCTCAGCGGAAATGCGTATTTTCATTATTTCATGTAAATTAAAATGTAAATGTAATTCAGCCAATACAACTTTTCAGCAAGAACTGCCGATATAAGATGACTGTTAGTGGTACCGATAGTGGTAAGCAATAAACATTCACCATTAATGAATCGAATTGTCCCCACTAAAGTTTATTTGGCTCTACCTACATTTTTCTTTACCAAAACAGTTAATTGAAGCAGTAACGCACATCTCTTAACAAAGAAAACAACTTAAAAATTACATTTGATTTTACGTAATTTTGTTCATGACATAAGTATGCTTTGTAAAGTATGGCAATAAGTCTGTGAAGGCAACGCGATAAAACATCAACATGGTTGACATGTGTGTTTTTTTATTTTCTATTAAAAATCTTATTATCTAAAGTGGGGTAGCGGTTGCTAATAAAGATCATATAATTGATATTAGGTCTTTTATTACATACGTATGTGATTACACAGGGCATGATTCGGGGGTGCCATTAGAAATCTCGTATCACATACGTATGTGATTCGGGTTGTCATGGAAGCACGTGACCCAAATAACGTAACATCATTGGTTTATGACGTCGCGCTTCTTAGCGGCAGAAGCGTAGCGCTGCCTTGCATGTTTCGTAATTTGTCAAGAAAAACAGTCATATAAGGTAAATATAACAAATGAATCGATATATCAGTATGAAATAAATACCTAATAGCCCTCTGTCGATGTCAAATCGATCTCGACGTCGGGTCAAAGCGCACTCCACCCCTTCGGGGTGTCGTGCGCTTTGACCCTCCGTCTCGATCGATTTGACATCGACATCGGGCTATTCGGTATAAGTATTAATTATTTATATTACTACACATGATAGAATGGTACTCGTTGCCTGTAATATTGGGAATTTAACAATTACAGGCGTCTCATACCATGCTCCCCTATGTATATATGCTCGTATGTATACATAAATGTACACTACACACATGCATGTATACATGACATGTGTATACATACAGAGATGAACTAGTCTTTGAATACATGAAAAAAACAAATATCAGCTATGTTAGTTTCATCTAAACTCAATTGAGGGATATACAATGTGCAATATATTTGGTTCATAGCATCTTCGATTCCTACTGCATGAAACAATGCTGAACTAAAAGCTGATTGTGCACTATATTTAGTTTTGTCCGAAACCCATATCATTTTCAAGAGCAAGGTCAACCTTCAACCAAATACCTACCTACCTATACCTACATATGTGTACATATGTATGTACACATGTATACATGCATACATACATACGTATATACATACGCACGTACATACATACATACATACATACATACATACATGTGTATCCCAAACGAAGATATAGATATAATAGATAACAGTTTATTTTGACATATAATTTACATAGTTACCGTGGGGGTAATGAAATAGGGGTTTCATTATCCCCAGTGGCTTGTGACAATAGTTGTACAATATAATATATAATGTACACATCCTCTCTTAAAGGCCTCATTCTTGCATCTATGAGGCCATTAAGCTCCTGCTGGCAAGTGAAACATATAATTTTTTGCTAAGTTCTTAGTGTAGGATAGAGGACGAGACACTGTTTTCTTCGTTAGGGTAAGAAGTATTGAACTTACTTTCACAGGAATTTGTCATGGCGTTACCAAAGAATGTCTGTGAGCATATATCGCACTCTTTGCCTGCGGTGTTGTTTCGGCAGTCTATACAGAATCCTGACGTAGTGTTACACGTGTCCGCCCGCCCGTTACATTCACACGGCACGCAACTGCCCTGGTTGTTCTGTTCAAGTTGATATATATTATATTTATGTATACAATTATTGTTGATATATATATCATATATTTCTGTTTGAATAATAAAAGGTAGTCCTACTTCAAGTGGCTGGCTCACTGTCTAAATACATGGCACGTATCAAATGTCGAATATGACGTAGCATAAACAATGACAAGAAAAACAGCTACAGAAAATGTAATTTTATTGAATGTTCAAAAAGAAATATCATTATTGTTTTTGTGCTTAATTTTTAATATTTTTACTTGGCGATTCAACATGCAAGCATCCATTTTTAAAAGTCGAAGTTCTTTTCTTTATATACACCTACATGGATTTAAAACTCGTAGTCACGTATTTAAATGTTCTTAAGTATTTCCAAGATCATGAGGTTACATTTAGTTTTGTGTTATTCATGTAGTCACAAAATCTGAAAGAACGTACCAGTACTTGTAGAACCTTCTGTTGAGACGTTTTGTTACATGTTATGATATAAATCTTTGTCCTAGCTGCCATTTGAGCATAAAAAAACTTCACCGGATCGGTCGCATCGGTCGCATGGTTCGCAGTTCAGTTATCAATATTATATTTTAACTTATAATTTTATTTTATAAAGAAATGTAATGTGTACTTACTGCGGGATCTGTGGGCGTGCCATACCAGTGCTCGATACACACGTCACACATGTCCCCTCCATGGCCTTTACTACAGTTGTGACACATGGGCGTACCCTGAGGTCCCAATTCACACGTACTGGCGAATACATTTATGGCCCCAGCTATTACATCACCAGGGCACGTGCACGCACTACATGCATCTGTGGTAAGAAATAATTATTGACTCTAATAGCAATAATCCAAAGGGAAAACTGTACATGTCACGAATTGTTGGGTCAAGATATAAGCTTTCCTTCTCGAGTAATACTTAGGATAGGACTACTGTAGCCCGATCAGAAAATGCCAATGATAGGCAAAACCGTGTACACATCGTAAACATGGGTCTATGACAGTATTCTATTCTGTGAGTCCAATAGCCATTTTCTGTAAGTATAATAGCTCTATGCTTCCCTTACTTTCAATAAGAACCTGAACATCTTCCTCCACCTCCAACTATACCTGGCAATAACATAAATTTCGTATGTTTTATTCCCATGAAAATCCTGTTTTCTTAAGGCATCCACCTGGGTCTTACCTGGGTTGCCGCGTGTGGGATCACCATTGTAACCAGGCATGCAAAGTTCACAGGTCCTGCCCTCTGTGTTGTGTAAACAAGTGCATTCTCCTGTTTCAGGGTCACATGGTACATCCGGGGCCTCATGCCCATGGCAATTACAGGGTACACAGTCAATGTATGGCCCGCCACCTGGTGTCAGACGGGTGTATCCTGGGGCACATTGCTCACACTCTTCACCCTGCGATAGAATGATGATATTTTATCAATTAACTTTTGGGTAACAATAAAGAGTTCTTCCTCTGAGGACATCAATATTACCGGCTTTTTCTTTAAGAATCTACAACAATGAAGTGGTAATTCCCTAAAGATAAACGCCCTTAAACATTGGGATGATCTTATATTTCCCAGAAAAGGTCCACTTAAAGGTAATTGGTATATCATTAGGTTACGGTGTGGGTTTGAAAAGTTCTGTTAAAACGGCCACTTTATATGTACTACTTATTAGTCATCGGGTAGCGACGTGTGAGTAGTATATAGGAATGAGCCAAAGTATCAGGAGTTCAATCTTGAACGTGACACACTGCCATGGTCATAAACTAATGCATGGCAACCTCGTTGCTTCAATCACATCCTAAAGGGTCAAAAGAAATTAACGATACTCATGGCCTGTTTGTCTAGTTGTATTGGAAAATTAAGCAAAACTCTTAATTAAGGTTCAATGGATGAATCGATGTTGATAGAATTATGCATATGGTGTACAATAGCCGTACACAGCTTAGGTAATTAATGATCGGTCAAATTGAAGATCCAATTAAAGAATTGGCAACACATGGGGATTGGAATATGGAAATAAGATACTTACAATGTACGGTTTGGGGCAGGTACAATTCTCTACGTTATTAACAGAGATACCAGAAGTGTCGTCCTTCACAGCATATGTTAGCAGGGCAGAATATAGGGCTACCTCGGCACCCGTCACCTGTAGATAACCAGCATGTCATGTTAATCGGGATTGGTCTAAGAGTTCGTTCATACTCCTGAGTTTGGGATGGATGGCTATCGGGATCCCAAGAGTGTCCTACCTCAACATTTTAGAGCCTTTGAAACAATTTAAATGATTTATGCCATGCGTTTTTGCCTAGGTGGAAATAATTATATAGAACCAATTATTAAGCGTCCTGATATGGTTGAGTGTGTTCATCCATAATGATCTGGGAGGTAAATTACAGCTTATGATAGATTCTGATGATACGTCAGATGATTATAATTATGTTTTCAAATTTCACTTAACCTTATGCGATAAAGGAACGTCAGTTTAGCTGTATATACGGTATATAGGCTACCTTAAGGGCGTTACCAGAATACCAATTATTATCACAACTTATTGTGTATCAGCTGTTAATAATAGAAACTATTTAAAGAAACACTTCTCACATTAGAATATTTAGCCCTGATTTTGATGGCGGAGAGTTCAGCCAACATCTGTATCATCTGCACATAGGTGGGGTTAGGGCCGTCCGTGGTATCCACATGCCACGCCTCTGTGTTCATTTGGTACTAAAACAAAATTATCATCGTTGAACCTGACACACATAGTACAAATCAGCCTAGATTCTAAGAATTCACAGGTGTTCTCTAGCCTCATGCTCTTATCAGTGTTTTGGAAGGAACGTTAGGTTCATCAACGTCTCTTCTCTCCAGTTTATTTAATTTCGATAAACATTCAATATATATTCGAACAATAGGAAATTTGTAACAAAACATATTGGCTCGAATTGGTATAATTACTCTAAACAAATTAATTTATGGTTGAGATGGATTAGTGATATATTAGTTCAGAGCATAATATTATCTATTATATAATAATCTTGTGCCCCGATACCCCCATATTAATGTTAACTCACGCTATACTCAGTTGTGTTGATCGCTGGAACGTCCGGTAGCGCTACGACCAGTTTAAACGTGAGATGCTCACTTTCCATTATGACGTCACCGGACGTCCTGTCGACGAGAATGTTGTCAACGGTGACGTTAGGATCGGCCGGGGGAGGGACGTACATGGACAGGGTGAAGGTGAAATGGTGCATATAGGCAGAACGTTTGTTACCAACGTAACTCTCCATCGCCAGGAAGAATAAATTATCGCGAGCCATGTTCTCCTCATTGTTTACTATCTGCATTACAAACCTGGGGAGAAAAGATTGCACAACACTTCAACGATAGGCTAAATATTCAAAGGTATGTTATGGTATATATCAGACAAGAATTAAAACAACAGGGCTTCGGGTACGAAGAATTATCATCCCGAATTTCTGATACCAACACGAAATTAATAGAGCTGACATATATTATGTTAACGTTATAGATTTTAACTTCAAAGACAAGAAAAGTAAAATTTGGATAAAAAAAACTTGTTCAAACATTAGGTTAGTTACAGTTTCAACCCCATTTTCTACACAGTTTAATTTTTCTCTTATACTTTGAGATTTGTACCTTCATTGCTCAATTGCTTGGTATAATTGTACATTATCTTACAATGCATGTCATAGGGAGAAAATAAAGGGCGTCCTCTATACTCTATAACTCCGTTGAATACGGAAACAAATACAAAAAGAGTATGGAATTATTTCAGGGACAAATAGTAGAAAATAGTATCCTTGAGAAGAGAGTGGAAGACAAGCTGTTTGATGTAAACCAGAAACACTTGGTAAAATAAAGTGACAGGCACTCACTGTCCATCATTTCCAATGATCTTGGTGGGATGTTGTACTGTCACGGCGTCCCCCTGATCGTCCACTCCCAGCCAGGGTCCTTCTATGGCTGTTGCACTGTTTAACAGTGACCAATCATTGGAGGCGTTAGTTAGGAACCAACCAGAAGCGCTCTGACAAGTGGTAGAATGACCAGAACAGTAACATTGCAGGCAGCCTGATGGGCTCCAGTCTCCAAGAGCGAAGTATCCTGTCGGGTCGAGGAAGAAGAACAGATCATTCAAACGATTCGTGATATCGAAATTCCCTTTCAAAGCGGGTGTCCATATTACTCAGGTATTTAGAAACTAGAAAGATGTTTTGAACCAATAACCATTTGATATGCTAACGGCAGGGCTCTATCAGACCGCATGCTTATTGCGGCTAATATGCGGTATTATAGTTATTGCCATCTATTAATTATTATAAAGATCCCGTAGATAATGCTCCACCCATCAGGACTCTCCTCAGACCAGTACCATTTATTATAATATTCGGAGTGAGAATGCACTGCAGAATACAACCGCAACCATCACAGAGGGGAAAACGTCAGTGGAGTCAAGCCTTCAGCTATAGATATATATGCTATTCGGTAATATTGGCTATTCTCATGAAAATCAGTAGTCATGATATCGCTTAAAACTTGTTCAGCTTAAACATATACAGTAGGTATGGCAATGTCTGAAGTATAGAGCACCAGCATTGTATTTTCATTCTTAATTCTTGAATAAGTGTATTGAAAGGGTAAACAACCCATACCCATTTCAAATCACAGAGGAAAGGTTTTAGCCACGATAGAGCGCTGTCCCATACCCAAGTGGACAGAAAAGTAACTCATTTTCCTCTTGATTGACCAATCACCACCCTGTATCATCCAGTGACCATACCTTATATAGATAAAGTGACCTAGGACTCGGCCGACTCCAGATGCCTAATGGCACTGTTGGACCCGATTTTAACCTTCACATCCATTGTGACCAAATATGTTTTAATATACGGATTGCATAGTTAGGGATACGTTTTGTAGTTTAAGATGCACCAGACTCTAGAAGTTTGAATAGAAATTCCGTTACTCGTGAATCCATCCCAGTATACAGTGAGAAGTGTCACCTTAATTAAATGCACCAACCTGCAGAACACTGGTCACATTTGTCCCCAATAGCGAGCGTCTTACACGTGCATACACCTGAAACCTTGTCACACAAGTGGGAGGTACTGCCTCCATCGTCACAACCACATGCTGTACATCCCTCACCTTTAAAACAATTGGAAGAAATAATTATAATGTTTGAGGCGATTTCTCCGAATAAATAAGGACCCCTGCGAGTTCCTTGTATTTGACGCGTTAACTATTAATGTGTGTAAAGAGTCTCGTTTCCAATGTTTTTGTCCTATGTGAGTAGTAGATTTTCAAATTCACTTTCACTTGTTTATTTCCTCTGGTGCTAATGGGGTTTCAGAATTGTTCATTTTGTTGATATCTAGTCGGATAAGAGGTAAGGTCAATCTTGATATTTAGTTGACAGTCATTGATTTATACTATTCTCCAGTTTTTAAGAGTTTTCATTTTTGAACGCTTATTAAAGTCGTTAACTCATATGAGGACTTATAGAACATTTCAGTGATTATACACATGTTGAACTACCTATTTTTACGATCATTTCTTCTGTATTTAAATATTGACAAACGCGTCTCAATGTTCCGTACTGTCTGTACTGACTGAATGGTTTACATGCTATGCAATTTCTGTCGGTACAGACAGACATACACAAGCTGTACATATATTTAATTAAAAAATGCAAGATTATATGATATTTACAAAAAGAAACTGTTCGCGGAGAATAAGATATGTCTATTTGATTTTTTAAGCGACATCAATTTCAAGCTTCAGGTTCTAAAAGATAGCGCTAAATGTTATGCCTCATATAACAAAGATTTCAGTTTGTGGACGCCTTTCCTCCAGGTCCTGTTAACCATAAACTAGTAAATTGATTCGTTTTGATATTATCATGTATTATTACTAATTATTATTTACTAATTTTCAGATCGTTTCACAATGCAGAACATGTGTATTTTTCGAGGTGTAATGTTCTGGGATACATCATTGTCAGCAATAGAAATAAAGACCCGGCGTAGGGGGAAACCCTATTAAATATAGGGTTAACCTGTACGCGTTTCGTCAATGTCAGGCTGGTGTCTTCATCAGGGGTATACTAATTATGGTTCCCTATTCCCTTATAGTGGCATGTACAACCACGAGTAGTTATTTAGTGAGCCCCACGATTCTAAAATACGGGGCCTGCGCTTAAACGTGTGACTTCAAACTACTATAACAACTTGTACTGGTGGAATGTATCTGTAATGAACTTAGGGAAGAGTGGACACCGGAATAATAAATGTCCGATCCTGCTATATACAAAAGGCTAATGACAATGTTGCCAACCTTGATTAAAGAAAATGTTTAAAAACCTAGTCATGTTGTTAAGATCACCCCGCGGGGTGATATAAAAGCGAATAAAAGTGATATATTGTGATTAAAAAAGGTCCTTACTAGTGAGTTGGTAGAAACCATCGAGGCAGTTGTCACAGTTGAGACCCCCTACTCCGGGCTTACAATGACACTGACCACTGTCCAGACAGGAGTTGTTGTAGGAATAGTCCATGTTGCAACTACACTTCTCGCAACCACCGCCTGTAACAAGCATATTGGCATTAACAAAATTTATTTCGTGGCAAAATGGAATTAAACATAAGTTTAAATACAGTGACAAACGATAACAGCAACAGGCATCAAATCACAAATTTCTACAGATAGGACATCATTTCTCCAAGGAGGAATAATGGTTAGATTGAGGAACTGATATCCTGATATCCTGATATCCTGATATCCAAAGTTCCCTTCAGAGCGCAGTCTCTGATGGGAATCCTAATACACCCAGGTCAGCTGTTCTTCGAGAAAGATTCCTTCGAATTATACAGGTCATGACAATGTGTTAGATGTACTTACCTGTATATCGGCCGAAGTATTCAGGTAAACACTGATCACATTTGATGCCCTCCACATTTTCCTTGCACTCACATATCCCTGTATCATTACATGCTGTGCGTACAGAACCGTGAGGGTCGCAGTTACAGGCTAGAAAAAAACATTAATGGGAATATCATTAATTTCGATATAATTATTGTGTTATGAAATCTTGAATTAAATGTGTAGCTCATATGTTTGTTTGTATTTGCAGGAGTATATAAAAGAAATGGTTGTAATAAGACAAAGTTCAGTAAAATATAGAAATGTCGGTCGTGACTTGGACATATACCAGGAACAGACACAGAGAATGAAGTATGTGAACTTGTTCTATATGAGGGTAACAAATCATGTCTTATCAGTGATCAATGCTTACCAGCCCTTGACTGTGTACCATCTCATCATGCTGGTCATCATATATTCACCCCACAATCCTGTTTAAAGTTCTAGTTCCACTTATCTAAGAAATGCTACACCTCTTTTTACTGTGTGAAAGAATTTATAAATGTAGACTCAAGAATGTTCTACTATTTGCTATATCCGTCTGTTTATCTATTAATTTTTTCATCCTTATTTCCCTTTCATATAAAATCCAAAAAAGGTCGGTGTCGAATTGAGATTCTTTTTGTGGAAAATACACATATATATAATTATATGTTAATTGTATCTTGGACATTATTCTGTTAATGAAGAAATAAAGTTCATCGACTCCACTGAAAACGAACGGTACATATTTGCAATAGCCTGAACACAGGATAACTCCTAGCGCTGTGTATACATAGTCCTATCAATAAAAAGAAAAGAAAAGAAAATTGGTGGACTTACGTGTGCACCCTTGGCCGGAGCTGAAGCCATAATGGTCGACTTCACACTGACGACAGTCTAGTAGACTGACACCCGGCTTGCACGGACACTGTCCCCCCATAGGTTCACACATACTGCTGTTGCTCCCAGTCATATCGCACTGGCATCCTGTAAAACGGTGAATAAGCGATAATATAAATTTATAGTCAAGTCTGTGGCAGCAATTTTGATCCAATAAATGAATAGTTACTTGTTATTGGTATTGAATCGTTTGATATGCAATGATTAATATCTTTTTGATGTTTTTGATTAATTGATTTGATCAATGCTCTTTGACCACTAGCTCCATTCACGGCAACTATTATTGTGTATTTAATTTATACAACTGTTACTGGTTGAACTCTATATCTGGCCTTCCGATACTTCAGGGGCAGTGAATTACTATCGTTTTGTCGGGCATCGGGGCCGAATAAAAAATAGTTATGTTGATCTCACTTACCTATAGCTCCTTGGTATATATAAGCCATGACAGAATATTCGGGTTGAGCACAGCTAAAGTTAGCCCTCTGAGCCAAATCAAGAGGTACGGTGGCTCGATAGCAGTCTTGCATTAGTTGTCTCATCTCTGGTGATACACTGGCAAAGAAGGGCATGTCTAGCAAGGATGGCAGCATCACAACCTGCAATTATCAGGAATATATAATATTCTTTTATTGCAGCAACAACTATTTTGTGCATTTGCAATATTTTCAGTCTGTGGTGATTATATATCATTATATCAAACCTTAATGAAATAATTTCTAGAAAACTTTTGTATAGATTATTCAAGTCAATCAAGGAAGAGATAGTGACAACAAATGAAATTATTGCTACTCTGTACTCAACACCACATGTATCAAGTATGATTAATTGATATTAAGAAAACAATTTATTTTATTTAATGAATTCCTTCAGTATGTACATCGCCGAAATAATGAAATTACATCAGACCTTGGATCAAACTGTGATTTTAATGGGTAGCTTTCAATACCAATTTGTAAATCATAAAGTAGACGTATTGGCAATCAATCAAAGTATGCAAGATTATGGGAAAACTATTATCTTACTGAGTCTAGGTGGAGTTCCTCATTCCTCGGGTCAGCGTTCCCCAACTCTACCCGCAGCTCATACTCCATTCCTGCCTTTAAACACAGTGTTCCGAAATCTGCTCCTCCTACAAATTATGAAATCAGTTTTTTATTGTTATTATTATTCAGGTATCAGTATTTTTGTAAGTTATTATGTGAGTTCATTACCGAAAACCAGTAAAAGCTTAATATTGACATAACTTATAATATGGAGTTATGTGGAATCATATATCGCACACTGGGAATTGTAAAAGAAATCTATAATATACTAGGAATTCTAATTAAACTAAAATGTACTCATTAAACATGAATCAAACTGGTAATGGAGAAAGTAACCCTTCATAAGCAAAGGTTTCAAACATTTGAATCTAAGATTGAATTGAAGAACAAAACACTATCGTAAAAATGTCACAATCGTGTCTGAATGTTATTAATCAGTTGTTGCTATTTAAACTAGTATTTATATCGTTAAAAAACCCCAACACATTAATTCAACATTAAGCTGTAGAACAAAACAATATCATATCCACTAAACTGTTATGGCGGCTCTAGCCACGTCTTAGAATGCCTCACCTCGGAGTGAGGCAGGTTCCAGGGTCATCTCAAGCTGCTGTAGGTCGCCCGTGTTAACAGTAGTTGTACCACACGTGTAGTCTGTGGCCTCGCCGCCTCTCTCTCCCACTTTAGCTCGCATACTGATGTGAGAGTTAATCCATATCGCTGCAGTCTGTAGACAATATGACAGAAAGTAGTAAAATGATCTAAAACCACCAGCGTGGTACATATATGAATTGCCAAGCACGATGCAGTGAGACTGACCCAAATAGGATCTAATCTGAAACAACCACTGTGGTACATAAATAGAACCTGATGAGAATGAGGTATGAGGGACACTATTGCCCACGAGCCAATAGGCGAGTGTGGTTACGAAAAAACAAAACATTGAGGACAGTGCAATAGTGTCCCAAGTTCCACATTCAAATTTAGGTTTTATATTTACTCCCACGTTGCTATGTATAAGTATTATTTTATTTTACCGGTTTACTTTATATGGCTATGTGTACGGGGGGGATGGCAATGTCATACCACACGCGTAGGATTGGCGCAAATTACCACACTACTCTCGCCCATACAAATATCATGTGGTACATACACCAACATGGATAGGAATTATTATGTGCGATGCTTGATGTGAGAGCGGCCCACATTATAATCTACGCCTACTTAGCATATATTTACGACATAGCAGAAAGTTGCCATACATTACAAACTCAAACTCTAAATTCGCAATAAATTCCATCCACTTTTCAGAAATATATTTCAAAATAAACAATTTCTTTATTTCATTAGCATATCATATGTTCGTTCGTTGATGTGCGTCGGTGTATTTATTATTTGTATCCATATTAGGTGAGCCTATCAGTTAATTATAATCAATTATATGTCTAAATGCAACTACATATTAGTTCTGTATCTTCTGTAATCAAAAAATAAATATGTACATATCATTAAACTTAGAAGACGTATGAATAACATTGATGTATAAAAAGGATATATCATAGGGTACTGACCTCATATCTGAGCACAACATGATAACTGAATGTCAGTGGTACAGACACAATGAATGTTAGTGAAGCTGACTCATGGAGAGCCACAAACCCTCGTCCAGATACTGTCGAATCATTCTGCCCATGGCCGGGTCTCTCCAACACCGAATACTCAGCCTATCAAAGTATAGATGATTAATGTATTAACATCAAAGAATATGTAAATAATCTGTCAATTAGTTTATAGTTTTCTTTGCAAATCTATTACTTTAAAAAATCGCAACTTTCTCAGTTTCTGGGTATGAAAGAGGCATATTATATATGGTTACTTATAATATATTAATTCTAATTCTAATACTTATTTTTTTTAACAAATTTTATTGACGGAATTTTCACATAGTGATATATCTCATTCACATATAATCCATTAATTCTAATTCTAAGTTGAGAAAATCGTCTCAGTGGATACGGGGCTTTATATTAAGTATTTCCATGGGGTTCCATGGGGTACCAAGTAAAGTTGGGGTTTGAATTGTATTGAAGTATAAATTATATCAACAAATACTTTGTGTAAATACTGTACATAAAATCTATATAATACTGTACATAAAACGATAAAATCAATGTAATTTTTTTTCTCTGCAAATGGGTAAAACCACTAAGGGGAAATTTATTTGAAACCGATAAAATCAATGTATCCAATAATTCTCAACTAAGGACCTTTGATGATTATTGGCTGCTCTGTTTTCAGTGGGCACTTGAGTACATAATGAGCTGATCAATCCTCAATTTGATTTTCTATTGTATTATGACAATCATTCATATATACTAATGAAAAGCTGCCCTTCTTAACGGAGAAGAGTGGTGGTGAGGGGGGATCCTCTTTATGCATGGTGTTCAGAAAGCTTTCTCCTTCAATGTACATCACTAGTTGCATTACAATAACACTTACTGTGATATTTGGGATAAATTCTGCCTCAAACGTAAGATGGTCCAAAGCAGGTACATAGAACTCCTCAAGTGGGTTCATACAGCTGCGGCCCTCTAAGTTTTCTCTGCAGGGGCATATTCCAGTATTTACAGGACAGGTGGTGTTAAGGGAACCTCCGGGGTCGCACCCACAGCTCTCACACCCATCCATATCAAATAGGCTCAATCCATAATACCCAGGCTACGGATGTAAATGATAATATTAACCGATTGGAAATTGTTATAAGGTACTATGGTGTCAAAACATGATATTTATAGCTGTAAATTACTCTTTGATGATCCCAAAAGCATGTATGTACGTATATTTTAGTTTTTCAAAATTCGATTTTCCTCTGTGAATGCGATTATCATTCTGATTTCTGTCTCAGACATTAACGATTTAAAAAAAAACACCAACAATATAAAATACATGACCATAGGATGTCCAGTACACATTTAATTCTTAAATTACAAGGAATCCTTTTTTGAGACTAAACATGCTTCTGTGACCAAAGATATGAGTCTACCGATGACATGGGTTTTATCTATTTATTTTCATTTTGAAAGCATTTATTTCAATCCTTAGATTGCAGTAATATTATTTATAATAAAAATGGATTCTTTATATTGCATTCCTGGAGCATTTCTTTCTCGTTTCGTATATGGTGATACTTTGGATGTTATTTAAATGGCTACATACGTTATTTTACTCATAGCAGCCTGATTCTCATTGTTTAACCACACTGCCTGTACTCACCTTACATTCACTACACCGGTATCCCTGTGTGTTGGCTTTGCATATACAGTGTCCCTCTTCTTTATCGCACAGATGTGTATTGTTGTACGTGCCACTGAGCTCACAGTCACAAGCTGCAATGTTTTATATTGTATTGTTAGTTCTAACATGCTCTACTGATGTAACATCATCAATTTGTGTTGGTCATATGGACCCGATAATAAACGTAGGGATAGGGAAGTATACATTGCTATTGATTCATTGATCATTCATTGACCATCAGGTGGTATTTCCCCAGCTTATTGAGGTTTCCAAACCCACCTGTGTAATAACTTCTGGATATAAATCCATTATACAGGTACAGTTATTACTGATATCGTTATTACTGCTATCGGTGCGATCAAAATGTACAGACTCAGATAAATAATAATGATTAAATATGTTTACAATGAGTTTCTTGCTAAATGTAAACCACACTGTTTTGTAGTACAATATGTAAAATGAATAATGTTTCATATTTCCAGTTTAGGTATTAAGTATTGATTAGATAAATTGAAAGTGCAAATCATATTAATGATATTAATCTAAATAATTCCTGGTCAGTATAAATTACTTACTGATGCAACCATTGGGATTGGAGGCGGTGAGGTTCCAGAATTCATCCTTACACACACTACAGTCTCTCCCTGTAACGTGAGTCTTACATAAGCAGTCCCCCGTATCGTTCTGACAAGTGAAGCCACCCAAGGCGTCAGACCCATCCAGACTACAATTACACGCTGCAACGGAACATGAAAAAGATATTAACTTGTTGACCAATAATCGATAATTATTAGACTGTGTAAGACTGAGACTTTTTCATTCATGAATCTATGGTGGACATTTGGGAAGAGATGCATTCTGTGATAAGGCGGCTTTTTATGTGGCTTAGGAAAACTTTTTTTAAAAAAAACAGTATAAGGCTGTAACCTGATTGTAATAATTAGGTTGTAGGAAGATATAAAAGATATAAAATTACTTTTAGGATCTGCCTAGAAAGATACAACCTGATTGTAGGCCTAATAATAAGTGTTAAGTTCGTAAGATAGTGTCTCTACTGATATAATGTAAGCTTTTCAAAGCAACCTGAAACTATTGCGAAAAAAGCGATAGTATTCTCCAATAAAACCCTAAAAAAACTAAAAATATTTTTTACCTCTGCCCTTATGGGACCAGTTAAATTGTTCCCATAAGGAAAATTGATATGGAATAAGCATGATGGAAGAATTATTTAAAAACAAATCTTTTTAGTACTTACGTATACAATATTTGTTGCAGTGGTAAGCTGAAATTGTGATACAGATTCGTGTCAATATTTGATTGCAACGGGATATACATGTATTGTATCTTTGACAAGACGATGGTCATTTCGGTATCAATTTAATGCAATTAAACCTTCAATTTCCTCTAGCTGCTTTTATATACGTCACATCATGTGGATTGTATGCGATGTATTTTTTGTTAACGTAAACGTGGTTGTATTCCATAAAGATTGTTGCGTTTTTATAATCGTGCGTTTTTTATCAGGATGAAATGATAATGGTCAAAATACTCACTAATATAGTCTGTTCCATTGAATCCTACAAAACAAAACACGCAAAATTAATTCTGGGTGATTTATAAGATATTTGTTTAGTATTTCGTATCAACAGGGTTAATCAAGGAATCGATGCATTTTTATCAAGAAATTAGAGATCATTAATATGTGGACAAGTTTAACAGAAACTCCAAGAGCTTAGAGAAATTTAAAAATACGGTTTTTTAAAAAAGTTTAAATCTAATCAGGCTCCACATGGTGTTAAAATACTCTAAATAAAATGTGCGTAAAACACGTAAGAAAGAAGTCCCATAGAGCTTCTACCTACGAGATCGCGAGTAGTATATGTAAAGTGGACATTGTGTAAGGTATCACACAACCTTAATTTTCTTTTTCACAAATGAAGATTATAACCCTACGTTTTCTATACATAGGGATATATATATAGATAAAACACAATATTGATAAATGAGATTCACATCGCCTCGTGCCATACCTCTCAATTTGTCTAAACAGGGTCATCAATTAAAATGTCTCCAATATTCCTTATTTAGAAGATTTTAAAATGATTTTATAATTATGTTCCCACTCTCTAAGCACTCTGGAAAGGTTGTTCCACCTCCAACCAGTTGATGTTAAGTTTGACCTGCTGGTACATTCTATTTTTGTATCTGTTAATTCCTCTAATGTTTTCATTATCCCCCATAATGTCCAAACCTGCGTGTTTTTCCTTAAATCTACCATTTCTCATGATTAGACATGGGTTTCTTATACTTATTTTATACAGGTCTAATTGGTAGGAAATTCGTTCTTCTATGTAGTTCTACATTAGTTGTATCCCAGCTTCAGATTCATGATATACAGTATAGTTTTGTATTTATGATATACAGTATAGTTTTGTATCTATGATACAGTATAGTTTTGTATTATGATATACAATATAGTTTTGTATTTATGATATACAGTATAGTTTTGTATTTTTGTACACCTTTCTCCGATTCCACATAATTCTTTATCAGAATATTGTATTATGTTCTATTCTTGTACTGTGTCCTTTGATCCATTTCCTCAATTCTCATTCTTTTTATCTATCACAATTCCAAGATAGTTAAACGTGCTAACAGTTTCGATCACATTTCCTAATATTTAGTAATCAGTCATTGTAGCATTCGATCTACGATTGGATCAATATGCTTTGATCCTTTTGAAAGTAAAGGACCTTTTTAAATCAAAACTTGATTTTAAAAAACGGGGACCGATTAATTTGCGATTGGCTTCATATTTGGAAACAATGACATTCAACCCGATGTGCGAAATTGGAAAATATATTTTCGCGCAATATTGGAGCTAGGGTCGCGCAAAATTTTATAATCGAGGAGTATGCGTACGTACCTCTGACATTTGACAGTAGACTTTCACAAAACTACTTTCAATCGGCTTAACTCATTTTAACACAACCCATATCTGGACGACATTGGATCTAACATAAGATGGTTGCATATGTTGTTCACCAGTCGATACCTTGACGTTTATAATGACACATCTGCCAAATGTTGCTTTATTGCAAACCGGTTATAATAGCCTACCAAGAAGGATATATAACCAAGTAAAATACCAACGGGTGAACCATGTTCAGGGAAATGTACAGCTGTCAATCTATTGCCATTGATCTCCCCTGTTTACATATGGCGGTTTCGCTCCCCTGGGACGGAGAACACGGCACACTTGTTATGGGATGATGAGAGTGGAAGGTGGTTTTTGTCATTATACACAATGGACCTCTGTTTAGAATCAATATTGTGATCGATGTTTCATGGCTTTAGGGAAAGTTATTGAAATGTACTATTGTTTTTGTGTGCTAGTATTTCTGTCATTGCTGATTGCATTTCTGTGTAGGTATTTGGTATTATTATGCATGATTGCATGATTGATATATCTGAATGAAATCATGTTTCAGTGACGTTTGTAAGGAAAGACATAGAATAAGGGTATGACCGAAACATCCAATACTTATTAGACTATTGACAAGGTGAATTTGAAGGTTTTATGCAGGGACTGCTATAAGCTAGAGCTTTCTAACAACCTTTTAACAGCAGTGCAATAACATTATGTCAATTTGATTTGTATCTCAGCATACATTATCGAAAGTTACCCAGCACAGTATGTGCACATGTGCATATTAAATTAATGCCATGACATTCCTGCACATGATGCCTATACACATCGTAGGCATGAGCCTTCAAAATAATTATTGGTTTCCAAAACTTGCATCCATGACGTACACTTTTTACAACGTCTAGTAAAAAAATATCTGAAAGCCTTTTCTTCGGAATACATTCAAATATATTTTAATTTCCCGAGAATATGGAAAAAGTTTAAAGACAAACCAGATTATTTTATCACCCTTGCATGAACCGATATATGTTCAATAATGTGCACGTGTGTAACACAAATACCATCCCCATGACCTCATTGCATAAGTGGGCTATATCATCCATAAAATATATATTCACATGTCTAGACATGATATATATTGTTTTAAGTTTTTCATACTTTACCGTGGCACATGATACATCAACATTTAGCTTGAGGTGTATGATTAACTTGGCAGTAACTCTCGTTGTTCTTCATACATCTATAGAGAAAGACTATAGTATGAATCTACCTCTTTTCTTTCACCCTATTCATTAACAAGTCAAGCCCTGTTTCACTAGATTAACTTATGAGCTATATATATATATGTATACAGCACAAGTCTGTTCATAGTCATGAACAATGCAAGACATCCCAGAATCATTCCCACAGAGGGACAATACAGCTTTCCATCTCAAATGTGTGTTCATAAAGGGGTAAGTCATTGCCTCCCAGTGTCTTGGAGTTGTCCTGACAAGAAATCAAAGACACCGTAATGGAGCACAAATTTGTATCCCATATCACGTTTTTATGAGCAGGTGCATAC
Source organism: Sthenelais limicola (assembly GCA_942159475.1). Taxonomy (NCBI): domain Eukaryota; kingdom Metazoa; phylum Annelida; class Polychaeta; order Phyllodocida; family Sigalionidae; genus Sthenelais; species Sthenelais limicola. The sequence continues at coordinate 76,582,726 of OW804096.1, read as the reverse complement.
CATGTTAATCAATAATTATTAGTGATTTAATAGCATAATCCTATAGCTTGTATGTTGATTATGATCATGTTACGAGCCTTTGAGAAGGTTAGACTTTGTTATGAGAAAGTTTGGACAACAGGCTGGTTGTGTCTGACAGCATGTGGTACAATCCATGTGGTAATGTGTTATTACCACATGATTTTCACCCTTCATTTCCTCCTTTGATATTAATATCGTGGTCGATATCATCGTGACCCTTGTAAAATCTTTTCTATGCAACCTCACGCTATCATGTTCGCGATAAATTATTATGACTCGTTAATATACGAAGATCACACGGGGCAATGTATGTAAAGGGTGAGTCAGCCAAAGGTGTGTACATATAACCAGCTGTGTATTTGAACTGTTATTTTTTTAGTGCACCGCCCGTAAACATGACTTGTTTTATTTGTTTGCATATAGCTTCATATGGGTGAGAAAAAACTATACTAAACGTACGGAATGCAGGAGCCATGGGGTTCTGCAAACATTTGAGGAACAGGCAAACTTACTTGGGTTAGAATTGGGGATGCCTTAACCATGCTGTTTGATTTCCGAAAGCAACATATGGTACACATGATAATGATATTAGGTGAGGAAGAATTTAACATGGAATAACATAAATATCCTCAGCAGATTCCATCAACATGTGAGAACATTACAAGTAGTTAGACTATCGTAAAATGCCCCATGTTCTTTTCTGGGTGGCTTTAATGTGTACTTAGCCATTGGTAACCCGGAATTAATATTGATCATTATGAGTCGAGCAGCAGATTATAAAAAATTGTCAGCTTAGAGAAAAAGGCTTTGATTTGAAATATTGTTATCCTTTGAAATAAATAACAGTGATAAGTTATAAGGATGTGTTCCAGATCATATCAATGCACTCATTTCACGTGGGTATATTACTGAATGCATTGTTTGAATCCCTTCTAAAGATGCATTGTCAGCTGTTATGATTAACACAATCTTAAGACCTTTTCATTGTTTGACCTATAGGACTGAAGTTATTTATATGTTGATGTTTGAAGTCGAATCGGTCGAAAGAAAAGAGCGCCGGTGAGCGATAGTAAGTGAACCGACCGCAGATACTATTTCGGCGGCCTACAGTCATAATTATAAATGCAGACGTTTATGAAGCGAATTAGCTGGGAATGCAGCTTTGTATTTTTGTATTTAAGATTTTGTTATTCAGTCAAAAGCATTGTGTACAAGTACATTATTCTCAGAATTTGCTGATTTCCTAATATTTCCATCATTTTTACAATTCTCAAAATTTTAGTGACGATCTTGTTCACATAAATAATAATAATATTATAACATATGATTGTATATAAACAATGTAAAAACAATAAGCAGATACAATAGATGTATAAAAACAAACACCAGCGCGTTGTTCAACATCATGACAATCAATAAATTTTTGTTTTAAAATAATTTCTATCATTTTCAACATATTCCAAATAATGTATTGACACGAGCAGAGAATTCCATTTTTTCGTACCAACATGTATACTGCTCAAAAGGTCATTGGATCTGGGATCACCCAGATATTTCCACTTGCCTTGAATGATTCCAAACAGATCTTTTTTATATTGTTCGAAAGGGAATTTTTATCTTCCATTCTTCCATTCTTCTAATATTAACCGATACCCGAAAATACCCGAAATAAATTAACAAGAACCTAATGGAACAACAGATTCAAAGTTTGAAATTTCAGGATGACTAAACTACTGTGTCAATATATAATCGATTCCCTGTCATCTCTTCTTTTAGATGAATGAAACATGTTTCTATGTTCAATGGACACATTTCTAGATGATATCATCACGATGAGTAAGGTTCATAACAGCACAAAACATCAACATTCATGATGAGCTGACCACACCCATAGTGTAGTACAGGGGTTGGATATGGACGCTAAATTTATACGCCACGCTCCAAGTGGACACATATGTTCGTTACCATAGTAACATTGACTGACCATTGACGCACAATTGATCATTACACATCGTAGGGATTGGGACAGTGATGGGACATAAAGCAGCTTAACTTGTCCTTTTCTGAGTTATGTGATCTTCAGAAAGGCATTGGAGCAATATTATAACGTAGAAATCGTGACTCACTTCGATTATAGCCTGAAAGCTTCCAAGCGGTTTTCAATTTTTCTGTTTTCAACATGCGTTTTTGCCGCATGATTCCGGACTTTCCGGTTTATCATATAAATCATATAAATATCTATAACATATTGGTTGCTATAGGAACACCTTCTTCTGTAACGGTTCGCAAGGACCGACTCATTGTAGAGTTGCCCAAGATGGGAGAACTATAGGGAATTGTTTCAACTGGAGGTATACAATTCTACTCTCAATCTACTCCTATAGTGAAGGCACCTGCAAGATATTCCTGAATAGAATAAACAGGTCACTATGCAAATCAAGCAAGACCCCAAATAAATGCAATAAAGACCCAGGAGGTGCAACTGTCTGCCACCTCAAATGCTAAGCTAAACATTTAAAATTGATGGAATTGACATTGAATAGGTCGACAGATTAACCTATGGTAATCAACTCGAAGGATTCCACTGAAAAAGCTATTAAGATCAAAATATATAACAGCAATGTTAAATCGGTCTTGCTGCATGGAAGCGAATGTTGCAGAGTCACCAGAACTGACCAGGGTGAGGTGTCTAGCTTTCGCCACAGTTGCCTTTGAAAAATATATTATACATATATATAATATATATATAATATCATGCGGAATATTCTGCCATACAAAATCTCCCAGAACACCACAGAGTCCTCCTGTATTACACAGAGAAGACGTTGGAGATGGCTGTGAGATGATTTAAGAAGGCCAGGGTTAACCATCATTAACACAGCCCTGAGATGGACACCACAGGGCAGAAGGTCAAAAACCACCCGAAGAATAACTGTGGAGAAAGAGCAGAGGGAAATAGGTATGACCTGGGGTGACGCAGAAAACAAGTCCGAGACGATCACTTGTGAAGAACTTATCCTCGCTCCACTTGGAATTAAGGATGAATGAATAGGATGGGATACTATCTATGGGTAGTAACATTCTACATAATTTAATGATGTCTTTATCCAAAGTGTTCTCAAAGTCGAATGTTCTTCCTCATACTGGTGTTTTCTATTGTTTTTTGCACGAAGACCATTCTAAGCCACCATTCCCACATTGACAATTTGTGTTGCCAGGAGACATCATATGAAAAGCAATTCCAGTAAACTACTAGTCTTTTCTGGGAGAACAATATAGACAATGTATATAAATGGAATTGGATAGGATGAAATTACAGTCATGAAATTATAGCTATTTGTTTTATATTCAATCTGACCATCTGTTGTGTGGACAGTAACATTGCAGCTTTGGTATATATACACATTCCACATATGAATGATTTTACAAAGGGATGAATTGTTTCTAAATAATAACTTGCATTGGTTCTTTGATATCATATTATGTATTTTTCATTATTGGTGATAACAAGTGAGATGTGAGATTGAATAAAGGATTACCCCAACAACTTTAATTTTGTACGTTACAACCGTTCTGGCGAATACGTTATATATAAGCAATTTATCACTCAAAATACCGAACACCATAAATATGTCGGTCGGCAAAATGACTGTTATTGTCGGATGAACCCTATACTCTGGAGAAATCTCCGTGCAGAATGCGCTATCAAGATACTACAATATATCTAGATATCATTGTGTGTACTAATCAGAGCTGTTAATGAATAACACGGTGTCACACACTTAGACTTTATATAAATCTATAATTAACAGTAAGCTTAGCTAGTATAGCGTACCTGTGCATTGTTCTGTGGGAGATATGAGGGTGATGTTTTCTGGATTGATGTAAAAATGGTCATCGCAGAATTGGCACTTGTCTCCTGTGGTATGTTCAGTACAGTTATCACATATTCCGTATCCTTTATCCTCTGCATAGTGGCAAGATACTGCATGATCTCTGCATCCACAATCTGAAACGAAAGGGTTATGAATATGAAAATACGGCATTAGAATAAAGGAAAATCTCGGCGATTTCGAACGAGTGCTTGACAATTAACTACCCCACATCTACCCAACTTTCATTTTTTAGGTACTTTTGAGATAATAAGGACGCCTGGGGTTGATATGAATATGCACAACAGTAAATGAGTATTGCTATTAAAGCTGCATTCTCAGCTATTACGACAACAAATCTTGTCAAATTTACTCATAATTAGTACGACTTATATGACTGAATTTATCAATATTCTGCAGCTGCTATATTTCTATACAAGAATTTGGAGTCGAATCGGCCGAGAGGAAAGGCCATCGGTGAGCGATAATAAGTGAAGATTAAATGAACAAAAATGAGGTAATAGTTGTGGTCACAGTTGTTGACCGAGGTTATCTGAAAGTGCAGCTCTAATTTTGCGATGGAATGGTGGTTAGTAACATACCTTCACAAGCATGGGATTGCTGCAAGTAGCCAGCTCTCCAGGGTTTGTTGTTGTAGAGAGGCAGACAGCGTTCACAATTGTCTCCCTCTGTGTTGTGATGGCAAACACAGATTGCACTATTCTGTGGAAGGAACATAATATATTATCATTCTGAGAAAATCGATTCCATACCTACAGAATAATCGGCCAAATACTCTTCTCTTAAGTACGATATCTTCTTGCTATCAGATGCAAAGGACCGACCATTGGAAACACTACTGATTAGAGGCTATCTTTAGAAATATATGAAAGGCTGTATCGGTCCTATTTTGTGAACTTATTATTTATTCCTAACAAGGGTACTCAACAGATCATAATATATAGACACCCTAAACAATTGTAAAATACAATTATATTGATGCTAACTATAACCAAGGTCAAGCAGCCAGGGTTAAGATAAACGATGATAATTGAAGCGGAAATTGGCAGAACTCTTATCAGGGCATCTAGGAGAGTATCGTGGCCCCAGATAGCTGATAGGTCTATCGTCACAATTTGATGGGAATGAGTAGAAGTCTTGGGCTATTTACGTTCATAAATATGGAATGTTTTTGTACGTTGACATTGCCCACCATCCTGCCGACTGTCCCGCCCTCCTCCCGTGGCTAGTGCGTTTAAAATCGTTTCGTTTTTGTGTTAAATTCGTGCGGGAATCATCACCGATATGCGATGGTTCCTGCACAGTTCTATGTGTGGTGGAATCCCCGCTGCTATGACGTCATTACATGGGCCTCGTTCTGGAGAGGGTTCCTCTGGGGAATCCCCGTGACTATGACGTCATTACCCGGGCCTCGTGTTAGACGAAGCTCAACGTTAGTCAAGCCACCGATGTCGGATTTCGAATCTTATGCATAGGCATAGGCGTAAGCATGTAATGCTGGAACTGCGTAATTATATGAGTAAGAGCTTAAAATCTTGGGTGAAATGTCTCTTATAATCAATAAGCTTGAGACTGGGACAGGTTTGAAGTGTGTGTACATATGGGAACGTAGGGATTTTTGGAAATTATTTGCAGATTTCCCCAATAGTGTTGGCCCGATGAGCTTGGGTCAAAGCTGAGGTGTTTTATGCATGGCATGGCCACTTGGTGACTTCTCGTCTAGATGATCAAGTTAAATGCATCCCACACTTCTGTTGACCAGTATCAAATTGAAATGACCAGTATCGTTCAAAATGCCATACCTGGGCATCTATTTCTGGCTACATCAGGAAATATGAATTACAAATATTTTTTCATTACAAAGATCCTGAGGAAGATATGGAAGAACATAACATGACATTAAATATACTTACATCACCTGTGCACACAGAAGCATGACCAAAACAGGCACATTGTCCATCAACCTCCAGGTCTCCTATAGCATAATAAGAACTTAACGGTTCAGTGCCTGATGGCTGCACTAAAGATAGGCGTATGGCAGAAGCTAGGTAATGTCGTTGTACTCTGTCCGATGTCTGAAACTCCCTATTGTAGTCGCTGCTGGGATTGAATATCACCTGGGAATGAGGGTTAAATGAATCAAATTATTAACATACATAATTTAGGTTAATCGTTAATACATTGTAAATGTAGTGTCTGAGATATAAATTATCCACAATATACCTTGGTCGTCAATACTTCTAGTTCAGAGTAAATGTGAGGTTCTAGCCACCGAAACCACTGGCACTGGTGACTTTTCGGCTTAGTTAGTAAATTTCGTGCCACGTAGATAATAGTGACATCTTAGCACTTCTCACCTTAGCATTCAAATCAAGGTCAAATAACATTGAAAAGTAATATCATTTTACTAATTAATCAACCTCAGGAAAAGCACTGAGTTGCCATTTTATTTTTAAGATTTTTATTGCAGGAATGTATAAACAGCTTATAATCTAAATAAAATAAAAATATGAACATTATGAGTATGACGACAACCGTCTCTATATCATTACAAAACAATTTGAATCATTGCAGGATTTAGAAAAGAGGACACAATGTTTTTTCCTTTCTGTATCCTCTCCATTGCATGTAATAATATTTGGTGTCTCGTTATCAATTTACATTTTGCAATTTCATAATATTATCGAGAGGGAGATTCAGAGATAATACACATATCCAGAAGTTAAAGATCAGAAGGTGAAAATCATACTATTTAAACTTTGGGCCTACTGACCAAGGCCATAATATTGTTTACAAATACCATAATATTGTTTACAAATTGTTTACAAAGACAAATTGTTCACAAAGACAAGCTTAGAAATTGTTTACAAAGACAAAGAATATTTTTTTATTTAAAAAAATAAATATTGGTATTGGTCAGACATTTAACAAATTATCAAAATACACATAACCAACCCTAGTGATTGTTTTCGTGCGTTGCCATATCATGACCGAAAATTACAAACAAGATTCCTTATATCATATACCGCTCTATCATTTCCCCGATCAAATTACATGCAAACCCTAATCACAATCACATACAAGTCCTGCAATATGATGTTGATATAAAAATGTTTATAATTGCATACATCACGTATGAATTGTTCGTTATTAAAATGCTTCGGAGAGCAAGTTTAGATGTTATCTCCTCAATTAGGAGATGTCAATGCAGGAGGAGCATACTATACGTTTTCTACAACCCTTTTCAAGAACACTTTGCTTCATTAAAAACTTGATGAACTCCGAACACTCGAATAGGGTTTGTGGAAGGACTTTAGAATTCAGATTTCAGATTTCGCTTCTGACTAGGTTGCAAGCGAGAGTCCAAGTGGCGTGTATTGGAGACTTGTCAGGCAGTTCAATTATAAGTCGTGAAGGTGGCACCACCCATTCAATGCCCTATAATGCCACGTCATTATGAGCCTCATTAAATGAGGAGGCGAAGAGTAAATTAAAAATACATTTTGTTTATTATTTTGGGTAAAAGGTTATAAAGGTCCAGCGATGAACATTTTCATTTGTTGAATAAAATAAATGTTGTAGTATATCACATAAATATCACATTGTCTGTTGAAATTGCTGGGTAATAAATAGTTGAGTATTAAAAGAAATAACCAAGGGGATTCGCTATGCGATTCTCTTTAGGGCGTGATGAACAGAAGTTCTTGTGGAGGAGAAGGGGCGTATATACGACGCCACCGCATCGGACGCCCACATGCCATGTGTTTTCACATCTTGGAGTGACGCTCTGGCAGTGTTGTAAGCGTATGACGCCGACCCTCGGCGAAGGCTATGTAGGGAGAAGAGGCGTGAATCAAGGTGGGAGGCTTTGAGAAGCAGCTTCCATTGAGTCACGATATAGTTGACGGTCATGTGTCGGGCGTTAGGGAATTGTAGTAACGGGGAGCTCAGGTCTCTAGGTGGTGACTGTTTGTCAAGTCGTAAGAGGGCTCTGTGGAGGCAGAACATTGGGTCATCTGTCGTCGGGACAAACAAAACAGTGGCCTGACGCGATCTCCCCGGGTGAGATGTCTAGTGGCGTCAAAGGAGGCACCAGATCTGGGGGCTAAGTTGCTCTGACACAACATTCCCATATACATAACTAGTATGGCGACTCTAATGTGTGTAGGGAAGTCGAGCAGGTGGATATTCATTAATATTTTCTTCAATAGCTGTGGGGTGACAGGAAGCTTAGGCTGGGGGACATGTCTGAGTGTCAGTTGCAGGCCCCTTACCTTATGGCGTAGGCGACCCGCGGATGGTAAAGAGATGCCGAGGCATATCCCGTCAGCTTGAAGAACATCCTGACGCCTGTAAGAATGTTTATAATAGTAGCAGGGACTTTTGTATACTTAGCTAGGTATTCGATGAACCAGCATATTAGCTTGGGGAAAGGTTGCTTGAAATCATGGCCCACAGCTTTGCAGAATGCGATATACTTCCTGACGGCCGCGTGCCTATTTGCGACAGTCCCCGGGCGATGTGCTTGGCGTTGTCTGGCCTGAGCAGCTTCCACGAGGTGCCTAGGTTGCCTGCCTAATAGAACATATGAATGTTGAACATATTATCACGAGCACAGGAAATATAAATGTCATTTTCTTTAGCAATGTCTCTAGCTTTGATTAATTCTTCAGAAGAGAGAGCTGCCCGAGAGAGTGCGTCAGCTATCACCATTTGTACGCCCGGGACGTGGACAAACTCATATTGGACTTGAAATTTCATGGAATGATACCAGAGTGCCCTGGCGCAAGCACCTAGAGTCGGGTCTCTAGCTCTACCATCTCTATAGGCAAACACCGTCGCAGTATTGTCACAGTGAATCCTTATTATGCCCCCGACCTAGATCTCGTAAAGAAGCGGGCAGCTGCCAGGCAATTGATTGCCTCCAAGTGGTTGATAGATTTTTCAGACAACATTTCAGGTGTGAATGTGTACATATAGGCATGGTGACCGTTGGTGGCACCTCCTCCCTTGAGGCAAGCGTCGGCCCATATGTTTTCCACGACTTGTTGATGCGGAATTATCGCCTTTCCGTTGAAAGCTTCTGTATATTTTAGAAACCACTTCAAGTCAGACTTTATGTAAGGGGAGATGGTGACCTTCTCTCCTGCGGCTGCACGGAGGCCAGCCAAAAGTCGTTGCATGAAAAGGCATGCAGGTGCAATAATTTTGGCGACGTGTGCAATCTTACCCACCAGTGATTGCATGGCGCTTGTTGTTATTTGGTGTTGACGCAGTGTATTTGCCAAGCAGGAACTTGTTTCTGCAAGTTTAGGTAGAGGTATTGAGAGGCGATTTTCTTGAGTGTCGATGTGCCACCTGATAGCGTGGCTGGGGCCCTGAAGCTTTTTGCGTGCAACTTGTAGTCACTATCCGAAGCTGACTCCTCCGAACTGTCTGCGGGCTGGCGTGATCTATATGAGTTGGCCGGGTGACGGCTGCGTAGAGGCGGGCTGTCACTACAGTCACAATGTTTCTTCTTCCTCCGTCCGTGATGGTGAAGGTGGCTTTCTCGTGTATATTGCCGTTCCCGGGGCCGTTTGAAAGTCACTATGGTATCGTCCGAGTCAGTAGATTGAGATTGTTCAAAGTCAAGTTGGGAAGCCTCCCTTCTCGATCTTTTGGGCGTGCGATGCACTTGCTGAGCTGGGGGAGGTGACTGTCGCTGCCTCGTGTAGCTGTCACGATGACTGACACTCGCTGACGCAGTCTGAATGGCTGTCGTACAGATCTGTTGTAGCATATCTGACATTTGTTGCATCGGGTTGGCACACACTATGGGGGCGGTGTTTGGCCTTCCACGCCTATTGGGGGTAACAATAGTCTTTCGTTTTGCTCGTAAACCACGTCTGGGCAATACTTTGTTGGGCGTCTGAGGCGGTCCATCATCTTCACCGCCGGCAGAGTCCCGTAAAGCATGCTCGTCAGCGGTTTCCGACTCCACCATATTGGCGTGCTCGGCCCGCTCCTCTGGCATGAAATCTTGCTCCTCGTAAGTTTCCTCCTCGTCTTTCTGGTGGTCAACTATTATCTGTGTTTGCTGAAGGAGCCTCTCCTCCTCCTGTTTCTTGAGTTTCTCTGCCTTTTTGGCGGCTTTTGAGGTAGTCGACCCTTTGGGAGGCATAGCGAAAGGTTAGCAGTACAAGGATTTCGCTTCTGACTAGGTTGCAAGCGAGAGTCCAAGTGGCGTGTATTGGAGACTTGTCAGGCAGTTCAATTATAAGTGGTGAAGGTGGCGCCACCCATTCAATGCCCTATAATGCCACGTCATTATGAGCCTAATTGCATACATCACGTATGAATTGTTTGTTATTAAAATGCTTCGGAGAGCAAGTTTAGATGTTATCTCCTCAATTAGGAGATGTCAATGCAGGAGGAGCATACTATACGTTTTCTACAACCCTTTTCAAGAACACTTTGCTTCATTAAAAACTCGATGAACTCCGAACACTCGAATAGGGTTTGTGGAAGGACTTTAGAATTTTAGATACACCTAGAGTTTGGAGGGGGTGGGGACATCTCAGACAAAAAACGCTTTATTTCCTAGCGTGCATGCACATAAATGATAATTATGACTTAACGCTGCGATGTCATTCATTCTTTACTGAAGTCAGTGCCAGTACTATAATGACCTACTTTAGAGGGGAACATAATCAGTCATAGTCTGGTTGTTACAGAGGTGCTCCTCTCACTGGACCGTAACACAGAGAGTAGGTAAATAGGGTGGAGGGCAGGGGTTATCATAAACTAACTTTTAGTGAGTCATTAATTGCATTGTGTTGGGGGAAAATCTATTAAGATTCTACTCAGTTCTATTCTTGACTGGTTTGGTATCAGTTCATGGTTGATCCGGAACGTGATGATATGACCTGCGAATGTGATGTATATAATTATGTAGAACAACAGATGTCCCCTAGAAACACAGTATCTAGCATGTGTGGGGAGGAGGTATCAGTTAAGTAATATGCTTGCAATAATGTTTGAGTAGTCTATCTGAAGATTTAACTCCTAAACTCATCAACTTTAATTTAATGCTAATTTTATTTTTATTTGTCACTATAATTATTATGTAAACGTATCCGTATCTGTTTTGTTAATTACATCCCATTTTTATGCATACAAAATAATTGTGATATGGATCATTTTGCTTGATATGTTACGTTACGTTTGTCCCGCCATGAACCACTTTCTTTTTTTTAATATTGTATGTCAGAGATACGGATACGTGTACGTATAGGTTAGACTTGCTGAACCTCCCTAATACCCCTGGTAATCGTCTTATTGAAGTTTATCCTCCAAAACCATATAAGATATGGATTTAAATCATCGCATCTATAATTATATATGGGTGTACGGTTGCATCTTTTTGAGAACACGAAAGAAGATCGAGATGATCAGAAAAAGAAGATTCTCGTCATTGTCCGATGCATTTCTCTGTACCTGGCTTAACTTGTGTGGGTTTGTTATAAATACCTCATGAGTTAAGTTAGGACGAAAACCTCTTTTATTTTTATCATATTATTCTAAATATTTATTCAAATGTCTTTTTTCACTTAAACAACTGCTAATGCTTGTTTATTTGTTATATTTTACGTTTTACATATCGTCAAGTATAAATACCCATGTTAGGAGAACGATTTTTGGTGACCTTTTATATTTCCTTCTGTATACTGGTAACTTAGTCAGTGTGAAATCTAAGGTTCAAGTGTGAAATCTAAGGTTCAATTGAGAATAACAATGTCCCATTTTGTTATGATATTCTTTGAAAATAAAATGAATACAAAAACAAATAAAATGGCGTTTTACCTCCTGCCGTCCGTATCCCCAACCGGTAAGTGGTACACTTCCGGCGTAGTACCGATTCTGGCACACAGGCGTCAGGGCGTCGTAATCTGGCCCACTACCATCCATTGGCTGGTAGGGCACGGAGCTAAAATAGAAGAGACATCTATCGGAATAGTACCTCCAAGGTTCCCACTCTGCTCCGGGGGTCGCCTGTCTCTCTAACACCAATGCACGGGGTCTCATATCTGAATCTGATGTTTGTGAATCTATGTGAGGAGAAATAAAAATGACCCTTATATATCTGATGAGAAATCCTTCGGTCATGTTAAATATCACATATTCCTGGCTGGGGCTATCGCCTATGAAGGCCACAGTATTCTTCGATTGCCAATATGTGTTCAATTTAGGATTTTCAAATTGATAATCTAGGACCTGTTCGTTTTGATGGTCGTACATGTACTCCTTAGGATGGAGGTCGGTAGCATTGCAATAGTAATCCTGGAAATCGGAAGTTGTGGCCGATTTCCGGTAGACTGTCGTGGTGCCTTCCGGCGTCCCACATGTTGTTGATGTTTCCACTGTTCTCTTAAGATAATTGGAGTTTAATAGATTAGTAGAAACAGGGTGGCAATCAGTGGTTGGAGAGCAGGCTGTTTCTGAGACATCAGTTATTTGACTGAACGCTATTGTAAATGATTGGAAGACCATTATTGCTGCAAGAAGGAATGTTAGATATGTTACGCTACTGCTACTATTTCTATAACTAACGCTATGTCTTAATTGTTTGCTACGGCTAATATAGTCTTTATCCAACTTTTTGGCACTTTTTGTTGGATTACAGCTGCTGTTCCACAGTTCCATATTTGCTACTGACTGTACATTTGGCAAGTAATTGTTGTTTCGCAAGTCTAACTTATTGGTATTGTTTTCTTCCCTCCGATTTGATATGTCCTCAAAGGAAAGGTTTTTACTAAAGTTGGGGCAAATATGATCAGAATGCTGGGGTGGTTTTATATATGTTTTATATATTATTCCTCCACCTTTCCAATCCCATTGCGTTAGGCCCTTAAGGCTTCCTTGATTAATTTCCTGTACTCGGAGAGGTGATGAGGGAGGTGTACATAAGTGCACTTGTGTAGAATATTCTGGACGTTGCTTCCTGACATAACACGTGAAGGCTGAAGTGTTGGCCCCTCCCAGGTTGGGCATAATGGTATCCTCACTGTCCATTGTAATGCCTTGGTTATTACCTACAAAGAAATGAAATCTTTTTATTCTTAAACCATAGGAAAATAGCAAGGAATGGGACATTCATTTCACCAATGCCTCTATTTGATGTAAATAAACAGACCTGAGCATAGATGCAGTAATTAAGCACGAGGGTTATGTTTGATTTATATATGAATTGTGAGAATTTGTAGTATTGGTATCTAATGATTGTAGAGATAGTATTACGATATGGGATACGATTTGGTCGGAGGAATCATTTACATAATTATTATGATTATGCGTAATATGAGATTGAAATCAGATGTATGCCACGTCAGGAAGTTTAGTTTCGGGGCATGCATCCTAAGAATCTACTGTATTGAACATTAGTGATGTTTTCTTATGATGGTTTTTAGTCATAAAATCAAAGAAAAGTGTTTCTGTAAACGATGACTAGAACAATGACCAAATATAAGTGAAGTGATCTATTTAAAACTTCACCTTATAGGTTGTATATCGTAAGTTAACAATGAACAAAGATTTTTGTATTATATAGTGTTAATTGTTGAATTGTATAATAATGGTTATTATATCCTGTACAAGACAGCTGTATAAGCAATTGAAGTAACGAGTGCCGTAAACGCAAATCTCAGTTTCGTAATACATTTACCTGAATAAACAGTTTCAAATAAAAAAATATCATCCACTACATGTATTAGTGGCCACGGATACAACTATACCTGGGGATATTCCTATAGATTAATAATTCCTCCAAGTTCCCTTTGAGGATGCATATAGCCAGCTACGTATACCCTTGATTTAGTAGGCCTATATGTGACGCGTTTCAGGAAAGTGAGTCACAAGTCGCAAAATTGATATTTTTCTTCGACTTGTGACTCATTTTCCTGGAACACATCACATATCTATAGTATACGCAAGAAAGCATGGTTTGCCTAGCGCCACAATAACAGGGTGACTAGGCATTCCAGCTGTGCCCACCTCACCTATTGTCCATCTATCGGTCCTACCTATGTCAGCAGCTGTACTGACAACAGCCTACAGAGCTATCACCCATAGGCCACACCAAATAGATTTTGCTTGCAAATTTCCTATTGTTTAATACTGAGAATTGCAACAAGGCTAGATAAATGTGTTTTGTTTTTCTCTGCATTGTAGGAAAGTTGGACAAGTAATCCTACAATTAACAGGGATTTTGTTTAAAAGCGGTAAAGCATTGGAGAAAGAATAGAAAATGTATTGCATTCTGTTAAACTAATCTCATCGGTCAGGTCAACGGACTACTGGGAAGATTATTCAAATCATCTCTTGTTTCTCTACTCTATACAAGTTATACAACTATTGTATAGAAAGAGGCTGTGATGGTATCAATATAGTTGGAACATGTGTAAATTTACTCATGCGTTGTCGGGTGGTATGTTTTATGATGACTGTATACATATACATATATGTATGTATTATATAGGGGACACATAGTTCTCCCGTCTGTTCGCCTTCTGAACCTCCAGCAAATGGTTTTCCACAAACCGCTTCACACATGCAAAAGAATAATGTACAATCACAATACCTCTCCAATTTGAGAGTTAATTATTCTATAATTATATTGGGAAGGTACAATGCGTCTCAATTTTAGTACATCTCAGTCCTATCATCCTTCAGTTATACAGAAAACCTTCAACCTATGCTACTCGGACATTCAACGTTCAACTTTGAACTCTAAAGTGCCTTTCTACCTCTTTTTCTGTCTCCCCCCCCCCCTTCTTCTCTATCTCTATTTCCTGGGTAAGATCATAAACTGCCGCCCTCTCAGCTCTCCCGCCCTTGATATAACATTCAATGTGTTGATAAGGGCATAAAGCAACCAATCTTACTCACTCACCCATGCGTAGGCTCAGAGCCTTTCAGATGAGATAAGATCGGTATAAGAGTGGCTTTATCAGGCCTGGGATATGCCCACCACTGCTGTGCTAATGTGATTTCAATGGGTCAGTTTCCCTTAGTTTGAAGGGATCTGATAGACTCTGAGCCTAGACTGGAACGCCCTGATAGAACTCACATGCGCTATATAGCGACTATCGTATTTCACCGAAAAACGCCGGGTCCCCATCAAGAGTCTGTCCCGAAAAACCGCCGGGTCTTATGATTCTGATACTGATTATTGTTATGATTGCCTGAATAACGCCTGAATAAATTCTATGAATGAAAATGCTAAAGATATGAAATAAGCGCAAATGATTGTGATAATATCACACATCCACTAAATGGCAAATTCCAGTGTTCTCTCGCCAATACCTCTCTGCGTATAATGAAGAGGATGACTCTCATAATAATACAAATGACATAATTATTATTATCAAAATGTATTTTTGAATGTGCATTTATTCCTGTATTGCAATGAGCGCCGGGCATTTTTTCCGTGAAATAATATTCCTTATATTATTATACCAAGGTCATACATGAACTAAAGTATGTGAGGCAAAGATATGAGTTGATTTCGCATAAATAAACCAATGCAGGAAAAAGGTTAATCATAAACCTCAATTATATGCATTATGAGCTTATAAGGGATAATGACGTCGTGTCGTAATAAAACATAAGTCATTTTAAAATAGAATAACAATGATTAGGTATTCTATCCTGAAACATTCATGTCCGGGTTGTGATCTTTAAATAGCATAACTGCATTTTAATTAATAACTAACGTTATAGTTCACAAGGGACCAACCTCAAAATGTCCCACTTACTGGATCATTGCAATCAGCTAATCTAATATGGATATAACCATTTTCGCCACGCGCACTCCAGCAATCAGACTCACATATTATATTCACCGTTATTTGTGTGAGATTATCAATATTAAGATACCTATGAACTATTGAGAACTGACACCAATATTTTTGTATCTTTTTAACGATTTTTTTCTCTCTCAACGAGTGCCTGAAGTGGTAGAATCTGTTCAGTAAGTTAGAGTACATGGTTACAAACCGCGCGCGAAAGTTAATACCATGTGAATATTTCATTCGCGATTCAAGTAGTGATCAAGCAGGTCACGGTTGAGTGATCACCCATTAGGTTGGTGAATACATGCAAGGCCGAGTTGGCACGAAATAAACACTATCCATACTTGAAACTAAAATACTCACACGTGGATATCTGAACGCAGGCACCAATAAAGCGACGACATAATATGTACAACATTTTATTCTCTAAATACACCGCGTTGAGTGTCTGAATTGGAAAGCCAGAGATTTGTGGTGTTTGTCGAGGACAGGCGTATAATAGCCTTTGAAAGCGTGCTTGACACATCTGTTGCGTTAACCCAATGGGGAGACTTGAGCTTGCACTTGGCCGAACGAAGCAGAAATCTTCGTTGATGAACCATTTGCAATGCACTAAATACCATGACGACGAACGCTGTCATTATTTACGTTTGGCAGATTGATATAAAGTTCTGATGCCAATAGCTCTTACCTTTTATCGTGAGTTGTTGTAAATGTCCAGGGTGGTTTCATCTCAATGATCTAGGTACGCCTACGAGGAGGAGGAGGAGGAGGAGTTCCCCCTTGGTTGAACGTGCTCATACTGACATCATACGTGGTGATTTCTGGGTGTAAACAGCTGCTGTTTCCCCACCCACCCACACCTTCTGCATCCATCTGATGCTCTGACCTCGGATCATCCCACTGTGTTTTGCGGGTTGCAATTTTAAGCACAACGAACAATTTTATCCACAATGACACAGGTATATAATAAAGATGTGTGGGTGGTTGCATACATGTGCATGTAATGCTTAAAACATATATTGAATTTTTATTCTGCTTATAATTCAGTTACAGACCTACTTGGTAGGTCATCCGACAATCCCAGAAGTTGTTACTAACCTTCAGTATTCCACCCTGCCACTTAACAGTTTGTACTAACGGTACGTAGTACCACTAACATTATTTATGTATTGTACATTTATATGTATAAATACATACAAGTGCAATCCGAGTTTGCAGCATCTGCTGACCAATGACGAACATCTGCCTTTGATGCAGCTGCTGCAACTGGTTGTTCATCAGTCACGCATGACCGACCTAAAACGCACGCGTAGCTTTCAGGTTCAGTTCGCGCTATAGAACTTCGTTACAAAGTTTGATTGTAGAAATAAGAATTAAGCTTATCTAAGTTTGTCCTACCTACATGGCATACTTTCCAAGATCAATAGTACATTTCGAAGCTTACATTTGAAATAATATACTGTTTTAACCTTAAACAAATATATAGTGTTTATGGATCCATATGCTATAGAAAAGAGAAACATCAATGTTACCAAGGAGGACCTATTTCGCTGTGTGGCCCCATAACGAATGCTGCGATAGTTCAATGCCAGGGGACCATTTTTTGTATGCAATTCATAATTTCATTGCAGTGCATTGCCTCAGGCAACTTGATTGAAATTTGATTTTTATATTCAGGGCATGAGATTTTGAAACCCTTGGCTTGTTTATTTCAGGATTAATGACCTTAATTGTGTTTACAGCAAGTATTTGTGCGTTGTTGTTTTTGTGATTGTCTGAAAGGCCATATGAGTAAAGGGTTTTTAAATAAAAAAAAGTAACTGCATTGACAGCTTATCTAATCAAACTGGATATGTGAATTTTCATTATTTACTCTACATGTACATATGTTATCCTCAACAACTCAATATTTCTTTTGATTGATTGTCTGTTTGTTATCCGTATGCCATCTTCTGATCGAGGAAATAATGGAACATTTAGTTGTCTAGTTCATGAATGAATGAAATAGTGGGACATTCAGTTGTCTAGTTTGTGAATAAAGGAAATAATAGGCCATTCTGTTGTCTAGTTCATGAATGAAATTTTTTTTTTTTAAATATTTTTATTGGCCTTAAATTTAACATCACATCACTAATGGGACATTCTGTTGTCTAGTCTGTGAATGAATGGGACATTCAGTTGTCTAGTTTGTGAATGAAGGAAATATGTGTATTATTTTCTTCATATCATAAATGAGTGACGCTAGGCTTTGAATGATGTCATTTTTAATATTTAAATAGCAGGGCAAATGTACTTCACAAATATGCTTCCAATCGTCATGTTTCGGGCAATTTACATTATTATTTCCCCCAAGAGTCCTATAATAAAGTAGTTTGCCCGTGGAAAGGTGTACACGTATGTAGCTTAAACGGGGCATGGGGGATCGGGATCATGGCCGCACGTCTTTGTCCCCTGGTTCCACCAAGTGCCCGGAGCACAGATCATTTCATATCCAACATTAGAATCCAGATCGCATTGGCAATAGCGGTGGCAGTCTCCTGGGAATGGATAGTAGTCACTACCTCCCTGACACTCTTGTGTGCAGACTGGAATAGGAAAACAAATAGTGTTCTATTACAATGAAATAATTATGATAAGACCTATACCTTAATGTTAGTTTTCGGGGGTCTGGACAAACCGCACAGTGTCTCTTTGAAATTGAATTCTAGCAGGGGTACACGGCGAAACGTTCTTTTCCCTGATCAGGTGGAGGTTTTAAACCATGTTACCTGCAGTATACATATGTGTGAGCCACAATTAATGGCTTTAGCCATCAGAACTAACTCGTCTCCCTCAACTATCAAGAGACTAAAACTAAAATTGCTCACTCTGTGCTGGAGTTAGGGTTGTTGTGGTTGTAGCTTTTGTTGTTGTGGTCGTAGGCTGTCCAGTTGTTGTGGATCTGGTAGTGGTAGTTGCTGTTGTTGCTGTTGTTGCTGTGTTTGCTTTTGTTGTTTGTGTAGATGTTGTTTGTTTAGTTGTAGTTGCAGTTGTTGATGGCGCGTCTGTTGTTGACCTCTCCCATGGAAGCGGCCTATGAAGTTAAAGGAAGATAATCAAAGCAGAAAATGTTTAGTAATTTTGAAACTGGATACTGAAATTGTTAAGATTTAATTGTTAAAAAAGGAGTCGTTGGGGCTTCACCGAACTTGAATAATCCAAACTCCGAGGAAATGAAGGTTTTATACCTAATATTACTATATACATAGGTGAGTCTCACAATATAACTGCAATACTGGTATCTCAAAATGACTGCACCATTTGCTATATGTCAAAATAATTGTTTTGAGTCAAGAATCTACAAAACTATAAAAACTGTCATAAAATCCATAAGTGAGTACGTACTCCATGTCTTTGCAGTCATCACCAGACAGCGCGGTGTTAATGCATTTTAATAGAGGATATTTCTCATTGTTGGTATTGGGACAGAATCCCCCACTGAAGTCATCAAGGGACAACGACCAGATCATAACTCCTCCCAGGTTCTTGTATTTAGCAAATTCCACCTGTAACGAAATAGTTGAATTTTGTTGGGGTTTTTATTCAGGTTTCGGTCTATGTACATCAGTTGAATCGTTTTCAAGTTTCACGAGCTGCTCCACAGATCACCAAGATGGTGGTCTTCCCAACGATCCTATAGCTACTATAGCTACACAAAGATATACAGCTCCCTGGCCAACTGTGTGACGTTCCGCACACAGCGCCCCCTAGAGGAATCCGTGGCATGGTGCCGTGGCTGCCGTGGCCCACCCATAGGCCTGGCCTACAGTAGGCGAGTTTCTGCAGCTTCCTATCCCTTTTTAATGCTTATTTCTTGCTTGATTACATTCAAAATTAAGATATTCCAAGAATAGTACCCTCCCGTCCTAAGAAAGCTTCATTGGGATTGGGATGGCATCTAGAAATAAAGATACACATTTCAGAACTTGTGTATCTCTGATCAAGTAGTTGGTGAAAATCACAACCATAGAACTAGCTTCCTATGGTAGGTCCCATCTAGGCCCTAGCCTATGACAAGCTATGTCGCTCTCCCAGCACTCCCAGCTTGGGAGAAGTCTGGGGTGATATTCTGTCTAGGTCCCAGTCATTGTAAGTTGCAATATTGAATCATCATCAAAACATAAATGTTTGTAATTATTATATAACATTGCATCAATATATCTTGACTACTAGGCCCTAGGTCTAGCACTATCATTCGAAATACAGTAGGCCTATATGAGTAAATAATTCTAAGTCGGGGGCAAATATTTCTATTCCTACACCTATGCTTCAAATACCCATAATAGTTTCCTTATTATTTTGCCTCATTTCGTTGGTATGATCTACAGACCAAGCAAAGGACTATGTGGACTAAAGGCCGGGAGTCACAGCATGGCCAGGCGGATAAAATCATAACAATGCAGCCTCAAAGCAGGAGTTTAGGAAGACGTTTAATTCACGCATGTCACTTCTCCAACCTCATTGAGTATTCTCTAATGAAATGATTTAAATTTTAATTACCAATCTCTTGAAACACAGACCAACGCAATTCATTAGAAAAAAACACCTAAAATCCGACCTGATTGTAGACTATGCAGCATGGCCACCATTTGTTTTGCATAAAGGTCTGCATAAATATGGTCACAGCTTTATAATTACACTCCAATTAGCTTATTCAAATCGGCAAATTCATTGGAAATGTATTAGGCAAGTGATATAGGTGGAAAAACTCAAGTTTTATTCTTGGTAATCCATGAATATAGACGATCACTGCCCAGTGGCTGCCGAGTCACCATAGACAGCAATGCTAATGCAAGCACCCTGCCACGGACTCTCATAGGAGGCGCTAGTGTCGCGGCTGTTGGCGCCGTCACGCTCCCGCCTATGGCGCACGGCGTGAGTTACATATCTTTGTGTAGCTATAGGATCGTTGTAGCTATAGGATCGTTGGTCTTCCCCCGGGCCCTGAGCCGGAGAGACAAGTTACTTGTACAATAATGCTTATGGCGCTGCCTAGTATAAGGCGTATCAACGGGTATCTTGGGACATTTTGCCATTTGTTTGGGGCACCAGTACTACCGGGCGACTGTAGTTGTAATTCTACGTCACTGGAGGCGGGCATTTCGAAAAATTTGACGGGCTTGATATATAAAAATTCCATCTTGGGAATCATTTTGTCTACCTAATAAGTTGGTGTGAATGTTTTCCCAGTGATTAAGTTGCTTTAAAAAGGATGACGTTCATTTATAATATTTCCCGATCATATAAAGACAGGCTAGTCATAGGCTATAGCATTGTTATAACCACCCCAGCATCCATATGCGACGGCAGACGCTGTCTGGTGTCAGTAAATGACACAATCTGGGACAAGTGAATGTATGAATGGTTATATTCTCAGTGCAAAAGAGTAGCCTTCACCCTGTGTAAAAAGTAATCGAACAGCTCAATAGACCTAGTATTTCCTTTATAGATCTAATATTAAAAGCCAGATTATTACACAAATACATCGCAAAAGGATTCATTCCAAGGTGCTTGGCCGATGTGTAACAAAATTCGATGATAATCGTTGTTTTATTCTCTCTGGTTTAATCCAATTGATAGAAAATAGGTTATAGTTAGTGCACCACATTCAGGATTTGAATTTCACATTCACAATCATACCTAACATCATATACCTTGATGCTAATGAGATCCATTGTCGTCGATTATTCAATTGAATATTTTTATAAAAGCGTGGGGTCAAGCTTCAAAGTAGTAATACGTTTGTAAAAGTTTTGGTAATTTAGATAACCTTTTAGACTACAATAATTTCAATTGTGTGTACCTTCATCTGAAGACTGTTGGTGGTCTCATAGCCAACCCACGGGATACCATTTGTGGTATCGTAGGCGAAGGCTGCTTTGTGATCAGGGTGCCATTCACGCTTCAGGTCAGCCTCACAAATCTAAATTGATCAAAGGAAAATAAAATTTGGAAAAAAGGAAAAAGCGACAGCAGCTGAATTCAGGGATTCAAAAGTTCAGGAAATAGCGGTATTAAATGTTCTGAAATATGACTGAAATCTTCAAAACAGTAGAATAAAAACCTTGAGATACATGGATCTGTATATATGATATATATGTTTTGTTCTCTGGATAATGTGCATTTTCTCGTATTTCTTTTCTTTTCATTATACAAAATCCCACAAGAATATATGGAAGGAGCGTTGTTGAATTCATGCACACTTTATTTCTTTCTTTTGGGAGCGTTTGTAACTTTTAAAATGATGTCATACGTTTAAATGGTCAATAATGAATTGAGACAACGTTCTCCTTTCCCTATAATAATAGAGTGTAAGCTCCAATCATTGCTTATTGCCTGTATTTATCTCAAATGTATTATATTTTCATTTCATTACCTCAAAGAAGCTATAAAAGCCAAGTTCACGTGAGTACTTTCCTCCAGGTCCCGTTCCACTGACGTCAGCACCGACGTGGTTGACGTTGGGGTCAGTGAGGTTGAATGTACGTCCATACAGGGAAAGGCCCATTAAAAGTTTCTCTGCGGGTACGCCATGACTCAACCATTTGTTGATTCCCCATTTCTATAGAAAATTGGACGATGTTTAATCTAATTTTCATTTATATCATCACGATCAGACACTCGATTTTGCCCTAAACCTTAATATGATTATTAATTTTCTTTTCTTTCTGTGGTTTAGCATGCACCAAATAGAAGAAAACACCTTTCAACAGTCGTACAGCTTAAGTAACATTTACTCCGTCTACCTATTATTATTAATATGAGCTTTATTTGGGATCAGGGTAAGGGAGTTATAGGCCCGAATAAAATGGGATTTATTAAATTCAAAGAATGTCATGAAACAACGTACAACATTAAGTGTCTCTCTCCATGTACCGATTTCCTCAGGTCTGGGATCCAATGGAGCGTTGATTCCTGTGATATTGTCCCAGCCACCGTTTAAGTCGTAGGTCATTACTGAGATTAAATCAAAGGCTCTGCAGACCAAAAGTATTTCGAAATGCTTTAATTTAATGGTCCCATAGCTCACCCCGGCCATTGCGTTACCATGCAGTGTTAATAGTATCAATATACATGCATGTTAGATATGGCTGCAAAATGAAATTCAAATTCTGAATAGACCCGACGTGGACTTGAGGCCCATTCACATTACTACGGCCGATCCTTGCCGGCCGATCCTTGCCGGCTGTAATAATTTAACATTGTGTATTTTGCCGTGCGGCAGCCGTACACCAATCGGCCGTTGTAATGTGAAAGCGTCTTAACTGTAATCTATAATTTTTTTCAATTTCTACCCTGGGAAAACAGAATGTCCTTCCGTGGTTGGAAACATGTCATCCATTGCTTGCAAATAGATGCACTCGCACGCCTGTAAACCCTCAAGCCGATATAATTATATATACCGGGTCAACTGTACATATTTAGCCATAACGTCTTAGCTTAAAACAGCTTCATAAAGTGAAAAAAATGACACGTACGGGTGGATCTCCTCTATCTGATAACCGGGGATATATTGCGCTCCCGCAGCGACTGCAGTTGTAAGCAGTAGAGGTGTTTTGCCAGATGATATGGCTTCCTCGTCAAAGGCGATACGAAACTCCTGCAATGATGATTGCGACAATACAACGTTAATTTACAGAAAAATTAAGCAAATCTTGCAACACTGGAAAGAGTGTCCTTTAACCAAGTAACTAATAAACTTGAAAACTTTGGTTATATCATTCTTTGATTATATCTAATATATTCTTTAGTCATTTGTGATGGTTCTCTAGTGATGGATCGTATATGAGATACACTTAGATATATATATGTTGAGAACATAATACAGCCCAGTCCAGAAAGCCACATTCCTCGAACGTTGCAGCTCACCGCGTACAGCGATAGTCTTAACCACAAGGCTAAGACTAAGGCTAAAAGTGTTAATGGGAATCACCTGACCCCTAAAAGTTAGGAGGTCATTAGGGCTTTCTACTACTGACTGTATAAGACATGTACCTGAGAACTGGTATTTATCTAATGGCTTTCCCGGCCCTGACTTAGGCGTTCTAATGGGATTCTAATGACAAATTTTGGAGCGAGAGGATTTCCCTCCGTTTGGAGGGACTGTCTCAACTATGAGCCTTGACAGCATTTCGGGCCTGCTAGTGCACCGTTTGTGTATAATCCCTTGGCTTCGTCACAGGATAATACACTTCAATATAGTCCGGTATTTAATTTTCTCATTTACCTTACAAAGATCAGTATACAGAGGAATGTCTTCTTCCACACTTCCACGGAATCCTGGGTATTCAAAGTCAAGATCAAATCCGTCAAAAGTTCTCTGAAAAAGAAACCCAATTAGATTTTCCGTATATACAATGACACTTGAATTTCTCAACCCTAAAACACCAAATCATCAACTTCCGACATCAGGAGATATTAAAGTGCTTTTTGAAACCTGTGTTCAGTATACAATTTGAACAGGATTTTCTGATGTCGCTATACAGGTAATGCCTGGTAATTACAAAAAAGGCCCTACCGTTCTGACAAAGGTAATCGCAGACTGGATGAATTGTTGCCTTGTCTCATAAGTTTTCAACGTTTTCGACAGTTCGAAAGCCTCGGCGTTCCATCCTCCAATGGCGAGGAGAATTTTGATGCTAGGATGCGAATTCCTTATCTTCAGGATACGATGGAACCTAAGGAAACAATTTTAATTGATATTCAATATAGTATAGTTCCTTTCTTCAACGTCGGATTTAATTATGTGTTGTTAAGTATATTTTTCTTCATTCTTATTTCCCTTTCATATAAATTCCAAAAGAGGTTGGTGTCGAATTGAGATACTGTTGCATCAAAGTACATTATGTTAGATGTGTCTTGGACATTATTTTGTTAATGAAAAAATAAAGGGAGTCTATTGACTCCAGTGAAAACGACGAAGATATGTTTAGTTTAAGGGTATTGCATACCCTAAAGGGCATAGTCCACTATGCTGATTCTCATGTGGTCGTCACAGAATTTAGTGCAAAAGAGTCCTCTGCAGCGCAAAATCGCATGAGAATCGGCTTAGTGACATTTATAATGCAAGGGTATCGCTTGCAATCGCGTCTTCTTTTGATATTTTTTTACTTTGAATGATGGAGATAATGCTTGGTTTAAAATGGGAAATCCTGTATGTGGGTCAGATTTTCAAAAAATGTGCAATCGGTAGATCTACAAATGTAGTAAATTCTGCTATATTAGACTGAATATGGTCAATATTAGTTAGTTATGTCTGAGTATATTTTGTATTGCCTTGATTTAAACAAGCTGTTCGATTATGTTAACTGACTTTCTGTCTTACATTTGGGTTATTTGAGAGAATTGGTGAAGGCGAATTGTACATTATCTGGCGATTTCACGCGTTTAGAGGTAGGGGTTTTCTTATTGTATATTTGTATGAATATAAAAAGAATGGTCCGGGGTATATATGTAACCAGTCCTTTAACTTTGTAGTGCGTATATTAGTGGATTTTCTCTTTTACATTAAAAATACATTTCATGACATCTCATGAAAGGTCACTAATGACATGCTAGCGTACAGACTATGGAGATAAATGTAGATTTAAACTATCTTGTATTGATTTTCTATTATCTTTTTTCTATTATTATTAGTGTCATGATTTCTGTACTTTTATATTGTACTTTCGCCTGTGTAATCAATATGGTAATGTGTTATGTTTTCGCAGAATAAACAAATTAAACAACAAAACTAGACTCACTGTCCCTCAGACCAGGTTGTGTTGTCGTCATTCCACTCATAGGGCAAGACCTCGTGGTCGACCAGTTTGGAGAAGGCGTACACGATATGGGTGCACTGCGATCCGTCGATATCCTCCGGCCAGAACGTGCCCGGTTCGGGGCGGTATTGTGCCCAGTTAGTGAAGTAACACAGGGTTTTGTAATTATGACCTGGAATATTATAGGGTCCCTCCGTTAATTATTCAACCAACAAGATTTCCTTCTCTTTAATTACATTTAATATCAACACTTCACCTGGCCCCTCTTGTCATAATTATAAGCTAAGGAAAGTAAGTGTCTTATTGCAATTCCTTTCCCTGTAGGGAGGGAACATTTCCTTCCTACGTGTGCAATTCCCAGCTGGTAGGAATAGCCTATACACTCGTTAGGCGAAGGAAGGGGGAAAAGTGTAGTCCTGAATTCCCACAGACAATTCCTTCCTTAGCTTATGCAACATGCCCGATAACACTTCACCTGATGAAGGACATGAAAGTCCTGTACAGTAAATAACAACAAGACCGAATCTAGTATGTTTCTCCATGATATCATCACCTGAACTCCTGCCTTAGCATTAATATATTTTGCGGTGACGTTTACGTAAGCATTGTCGCCCGTGCCCTGTTTCATGAGTTTGTCTCAGAGGCGTGGCGAGCGGTCTTATCCCATGAGAAAGTGATATTTCTTTTGATTATTTGTTAATAATGTTGACATCTAATTAGTATCGATAGTTGCAACTTACCTCTCGTGCTAGGCGCCGCCTCCACATAACAGAGGCCTATGGCCAGAAGTACCAGCAGCTTAATCATGATGACTGCAGAGGAAATAATATTCAGCAAATTATTATACAATGATTGATTAATAATAGTAATTAAACTGAAAGTAAACTGATGCGGGAAGTAAAAGAATTGCCTGTAAGTTCGACATTAATTTTCTTAAATCATTTGTGTGTTCCCCATGTTTTCGATGATATAACTGAGCATTAATTTGGGATAGAGGGGTATCAAAGTAGGTTTTTAGCGTACCAGTCTATTCCGAACCATTGGATTGTGTACGCTATTAACAACCATAGCTATATCCTACTGGCTTAGCCTAACAATGGATTCCTCAGATAACATAATGGTAAAATATCGAGGATAAAATGTTACAGAACTTACTTCTCTTTGAATAAGTAAGGAGTCCTCCCCTTCGCTACCGTGTTGCCCTGCCTTGAGACTGGTGAAGACGGTAAGGCACCTCACAACTTTTATACCATACCTTTCCAATCACATGAGAACCAACACGTGGTCACAGACATAATTAAACTCACTAATATAAGATTAAATCAAATGTTGAAACTGATAAGCCTATAGTGCGGGGGCCTAAAATGAAGATATCAGAGGAAATTTGGAACTTTTGGTTTTGTTGATTTTTGCACTTTTACACTTCCTTCCGGTTGTGTTTAGTGCAGATATTATCATAAGAACGCTAGTTATCTTTGGGCAATTCTTAAATTCCAGTTTTTCCAGAATTTTGAATATCAATATTGTCTCTGCCTATAGAGCTGTTAAAGCTGCAATCTTAGTTAACGTCGCTCAAAAACTGAACATTTTCTACTTCTTGTTCCATTCTTTTCCAACCCATCTAAAAGTCATTAGACCAAAATCTTGGAGGATTGTGTCCTGTTGCTTTCGTTAAAGGGCTTCTAAAACGCCCTTATTTGTAGGCCTATTTGGAGGACCCGCCCGATTCCATTCATGCGATGACTTCACTTATTATCGCTCACCGGCGTCAGTTTTCTCTCGGTGTTCAAATTCAAATTCATGTATAGTAAGCATATACCAGCAGCAGAACATTGATAAATCCAGTTGTATACGTCATAATATGAGTGACTTCGATCAGATTTGTTTTGTTGTAATAGCTGAACAGGGCAAAAGATGTCTTTTCCTGGTTTCATTTCAACATTATTAGCATATATGGAAATTTTCTATCGCTATATCATTACGAGCACCCAGAAAGAACTCTCAATTACAGATAGACCATCAAATGTCCATACGTTTGTAAGAATGAACAGAATAGGACTCTCATAATTGTATTTGTTTTATTCTAACGATATTTGACATTTCTATAGTTCTTGAAAGAAAGACTTCCACCTTTTAAGTCTTGTATGTATAACATATAGATCTTAGCGCTATCAACATCGATATGGTAAAGGTGTTGTCAGGGACAAACGGGCATGGGTGTTTCTGTCTACGCACGATATTACACTATAGAGAGAGATGGCTGAAATCATTAGTCAGTGTAGGGGTCCAACAGTGGTAAGTCAAAACTGCCGGAGTCTTCGCAGGGCACTAGAGGAGGTCCATACTGAATACTTAGGTAACAACCTACATGTGTTAGCTATGAATGAAACTTGGCTAGACCAATGGGATAATGATGTCCATCTTGCTCACCCCAACTATAAATTGTGTAGGCTTGATAGAGAAAGCGGTGTAAATAAGAGGGGTGGTGGACTGGTGCTGTATATACGCAAAGATGTGAGGTACGACTTGTTGAGGTATGAGGGTTTGAATGCAATGAACGAATCTATTGAATGTCAATGTGCTGAGATCAAAGTAGGAATGTTCGGGAAGTTTGTACTGGTGAATGTATACCGCCCACCTGCAAATAATCCCACTATCTTTTTTGAGCACCTTGAACATGTATTAAGAACCCTGACTTCTCATAAGAAGAAAATCCTAGTTTGCGGCGATCTGAATATAGATCTTTTGAACGATACCAGGAACAGAAATAGAACCAGATTATTGAATGTGATGAGAAATTTTTCCATGGCGTGTAAAATTGACTCTCCTACGCGTGTTACCATGACAAGTTCTACATGTATTGATGTTGTTTTCTCTAATGTACCAACTGTCTCAGGGAGAGTGCTTGAAACCAATATCTCGGACCATTATGCTGTGTTATCTGAATTTGGGTCAAAACGTACACGTCTTCTTGACAGAAAATACAAATGGGTTAGAACAGGTTTAAGACACAAAATTGAGACGTTCAAAGAGAAATTTGTAGACAAGTTGGAAGGTGTTGAGTTAGATATTGACAACTGTGACATAGACCACGCATGGTCAAGATTTTTCCAAGGCGTGATTGATTGTAGTAACTCCACTTTCAAATACAAACGAATCAGAATTAGACACTCTCACCAAGAATATATGGATGATGAGGTACAGGAGAAACTTGTTTTACAGGAGAAAAATGCATTTATACTTGCTAAGACTTCCAATCTGAGAGTTGACTGGATAGCAGCAAAAGTAAAACGTGCAGAGCTAAAGCGTTTGATTACTGAAATGAAAAAATGCTTCTTGACAAATAAAATCAATGCCTTAAGCAACTCCCCGAAAAAATTCTGGTCGGCCCTGAAGGAAATTTACGACCCGAAACGTGTAGATTCAAATGTCTCTTTAGACACTTTTAATTCTCCCGAAAGGTTTGAAAACAGGTCTAGATGCTATAAACTATGCGAATAGTTTTTTCGCGCAAATTGGATTAAACAATCTTGCCATTGCACCGAACCCTGCGGTTGCAAACAATAATGTTGTTTTCGATATTGAACCAAATGTGACTGATCATGAGGTTGAAAATGTGGTAAAGAAGTTAGACGTCAATAAGAGCTCTGGTTTTGTAGAACTTGACTCCAGGTTGTTGAAGACTGCTCTTAGTGTATGTGTTCCTTTTTTCACTACTTTTCTGAATATCATCATAGCAAGGGGTATCCTTCCTTCTACCTGGAAAAACGCTCTGGTTGTGTTGATTCCTAAAAAGGGTGACACCAAAGATGTTAATAATTGGAGAGCTATTACGCTGGTGCCCATGACAAGTAAGGTTCTAGAAAAACTGATCTATGACAAAGTGTATGAATTTCTAGAGGAATCCAATTTTTTCTACCAAAATCAGTATGGTTTTCGTAAAGGTATGTCCACTTCTGACGCGCTGTTTGATGTACAGGAAACTATCATAGAGAATTTGGAGGTAAAGAAAAATGTGGTGGCCATATATTTTGATATATGTAAAGCGTTCAACTCGGTGAACCACGTGTTGCTACTAGACAAATTGAGAGCTATTGGTTTACGGCCAATTTTGATTGCTTTGATTGAGAATTTCTTACACGATCGTAAACAATTTGTCAACAGTGGTAACCTGAACTCAAACATGATGGGGGTCAACAGTGGAGTCCCTCAGGGCTCCCTGTTGGGCCCTTTATTGTTTAATATATTCATTAACGATCTTGGTTCTGTGAATTTCCTGGGGAAAATCTTTCTCTTTGCGGATGATGCAGTCGTTCTGTTGCAAGGAGACAATATTGAACCGTTGCATAGGGACGCTCAGTCATCAATAAACAAATATCTGGAATGGTGCCAAACAAACAAATTACAAGCAAATGCAAATAAAACCTTCTATCAAATTTTCGGAAACCAAAGATTGGCAAAGAATTTTCAAGACCTAAATTGCCTAGGTAAAATCCTAGTGCGAGTGCGGAATTTTAAATACCTGGGCACGGTTATCACAGACGACTTATCGACAAAGTCCCACCTAGAAAACCAAATAAACTCGGCTAATTGGAAAATTGCTGACCTCAGGAGACGAAGGAAATACATGACCCCAGACATATGCGCTAGGCTGGTCAAAACGTATATCCTACCGATCCTTGAATTTGCCAACTTTCAACTCCTTAGTGCAGGAAAATGTCTAAAAAAAAGAATCCAACGAGTATGGCAGAAAGCTCTTCGTCTTGCTTATGGTGGCGAAACAACAAATGCGGAGTTAGTAGAGTTATCAGAAATTCTGCCCCTCGAAAAGAGATCGGAAATTGCCGCGTTAAAACTCCTTTTCGACAGAATAGACAGATATGAAATTCTGGAAAACGACCTGTTCCCTCTTAGAAATAGAGAACCAGGCATGATTAAAATTACACGAGCTAAGAAAAACTGCATGAGAGGTAGTGTTTCATATAAGAGCAAGATACTATGGAACAAACTACCAATGCCTTTAAGACTGCAAAGGGACAAGACCACCTTTGTCAGAGAGTTGAAAATTGATATGTGGAGAAAGTATAACGAAGGATTGTAAATAATGTAGGTAATTACCTGCTTCTATACTATGACCTATACTAATGTGATGTTTTGTGAGCCATGTAATGTAGTTTAACTTGATACTGTGACAACAGTCAGCATGATTCCAAAGGGATAACTACTAAGATACGAGTAGTTTAGTTTGAATACTAGTGTCTATGATATGATTTTGTACTAGTATCCCAAGGGATGCCACGTGCTTTGCTTTTGTGCGTATCGATGTATTCAATGTAATATTGTTCTTCTAAGTTGATATACCCTGAATGATAACGTGCTTTGTAATAGTAATGTTCATATTAGTATTTTCGAACGTAGTAATGAGAGTGTTCTTATGGTGTAACGAGTAATTTTACTAGGCAACGTGTGTGAACATCCATGGTGGATTTCGCGTCTTTTCTTTTCTATATAAAATTAAATATTCTATTGGCCTTGAATTGAATAATAATAATAAAAAAAAATCTTGTAGCACCTTAACTTAAATTTGATGTCCCTTATAGAAAGGAATATAATTTTTCGTTGACCCATTTTTATTCAGTTTATTTTTGTTTCTTGCCTTTAACCATGTCTCCAAGTATCGTTTAATATGCGTACATAGTTCTTGCACAACAGGATACATAGGATCAAGATTAAAAGCCATAACACAATCTTGTCGATAGTTCTCCATCTTTCCATCCACTAATATTAACTCAACATGCTCTCGTTTCTCTAGTTATATGATTGCATCGGTCTGGTTCATATTTACTTAGATGCCATTTTATCATAGAGCGATTCCTCGTCAATCCGTAAGCCCCATATCCATTACCACGGCCGCCTTATAAGTACGATGGGTGTACTAGTTATGTACGATGGGTGTACGAGCGATGTACGACGTTAAAGATAGCTTGTGACTAAAAGTTCGCATTGAAAAATATCAATATTTCGACCTGTGACTCATTTTTCTATAACACATCACATTTTTCTTTTCGTATACGCGCCTTAATAACACATTATTG
This sequence comes from Sthenelais limicola, assembly GCA_942159475.1. NCBI lineage: Eukaryota > Metazoa > Annelida > Polychaeta > Phyllodocida > Sigalionidae > Sthenelais > Sthenelais limicola. Next base: position 76,551,083 of record OW804096.1, on the reverse strand, counting down.
TAATGCAAAACAATGGTAGTGTTCCTATCAGAGATTTGAATAGTGGGTGTGTTACACATCTGGTATTTTCAATTTATTTTATTTACTGATCACCACGAAGCTTGAACTCCGACAACAGATACAAATTATATATATGGTTATTGAAAATGATAATTTTTTATCTTACTCATTTGAATACTGCAGTAACCGACGACTGAAATATAAATCATTTTTTGTATGGAATGACCAAGAAACCTCAATTAAAACTTCAGGAGTCAATCAATACAAGCTTTTTGTTTTTCCTATGTCATTGACCTTTATTCCAACAATCAATTCTCATCTAGACAATTGGTTTCTAAATATAACTCTTAGATAATGGCCGATATTTAGCATGGCGGGGCTGAAAATGTGTTTTAATAGATTTTATTTTCTGATCAGAAACATCAATTTATTGGAGCTGTATTGGAAGATGAGTTTAAAACCGACGGTAAACTTCCAAACGCACATAAAGACCTATATATATGTAACTGCGCTGCTTAATTTGTTATGGAGAATATTTTTTACTAGATAGTACCTATAACTCTTTATATCGCAGATATGTATATCTTTGACGTAGGCGTAGTATCATCGCTGAAAGTGCACTTCCGATTAAAAACATTCCCCGTTAAAACCCTGAGTGATTTGATAAAAGGCAAACAGCAGTAAAAATATAAGATTTTGTGTATAATATTATACTGGTTCTCAATATATATATCATCACATCACTCCATCTCCTCACCTCTCACTCTTTTGTTCTATATTTATGATAATTATACAGGTATAGCAGCACAGATGTGTCCCATAGCCACTATTACGACCTACCATCAAGCTCACTAAATCTCATCAACGTTTATCATATATTAGTATCTATAGATAAGTCCTTGAAGTAGGCGTCTCTTATTTATTGTATGACAAAAACGTCAGGTCGGTATAGAAAACATCTAATTGAGGGATGCCGATATATATTGCAACTTATTGTAAAAACTTAGGATTTAAATTCAGAATTACACTCACGAAGGCCCTCAGTATTGACAGATGTAACATTGTCTTCTTGTCATTATTCACTGACGTCACTGGGGGTTCATTTAGGGATTCAGCTGGCAGGTTCCAGATATATCCCCCTTTCACATTGTATATAGCCTCTTCTAATTTAAAGGGACTCATATATACCCTATATTTCAATATCGATTATTGACATTCCCTATTCGATAAGTTGACATTATCTCTACGACACAAGAAATTGCATGTCATACTCTTATTACGTTTGTTCTCAATGAATAACTTATCCTTGGTATGTAAAATTTAAAATCAAAACACCCAATCTATCACATTGCTATGCTATTCAAAGGAATATTCCATGGTTTTGACTAAATGTGTCTACCTTAGACTTGTGTTGTGTACACATTGATAACGTCTCGCTATTATTAGATTCATTTTTGTAATTATAATTGTGGTATATTTGCGAATATTCAGAACATACTAGGGCATATTTTCCTCAACCATAATATTTCCATTTATATTATATTCATAAGATTGACTTCAAATGAAATATAGACAGCATCTCTAATTTAACCAAGGTCAACTAAATCAGGACTAAATCAGAATCGTGTAATCAGAATCCAAATAGGTAATCAAATTGTTGAAAGTTGTTTGTTGATCAGATCGGATTGCCTCCAAAGAATGTTGATAGTGAAGTACACATCATTGCTTCCAAACGGTACTATTTGTGTTCGACCACTATATCTACAAAGGTATAAAATAAGTCACCATCACTTCAAGGGGAAAAGATATTGGATTGGTATTTGGTACTAGTGCACTGGTTCTTGCATGGAAGGACTCGGTCCCAATCTTTTCAATCTCTTAACCTGCTGTACCAATCTTAACCTTGCAAACAGTCCTATAATTATATTTTATTATACGCGCATTCTATATGAGACATGCTATAAGTGGGGTGCTATAAAAATATTCATATAGGACGTGTCCTATATGAAATTTAGTTGTCTAAAAATAGCTCTGTTGTTATGCTTCGCGGAGCTTTGGCTCTCCGCGGAGCATGTAAACAAATCCCCGCGATCGGTAATCCACCCGTGATTCTGGTACTATTATTATAGAAATATATGATAAAAACCATGTCATTAAATAGAGCATTAAATTCTCTATCCAATGATATAAATTTTATTAATGTAGCTAAAGAAATGGCCACAATATGAACGTTTTAAGTTAACAATATAAATAGGCCTATACTAACGAAGCTGCCAGCGGGGCTGTCAGTGGGGCTGTCAGCGGGGCAGCGGGGCTCTCTGTGCTTCTTTAATATTTTTTCAGTGATATTTGATGACATATGATCAAATTTTATGCACATATAATAAATATAGAATGGAACTCGCCGGCAACAGCCACATCTACATTTTGAAAGTAATGGTATAATTTGTCTATATTTTCTAAATTCACTCATTCTATTTTAAATTTGATTACTTGAAAGAGACTAATTGCATTATGAACGAACTTTTAAGCACACACGAATTTACATTAAATCTTACATTTATTAAGTTTGTTTCGATATGCTGGGGGGTGTTTCGGTTTGATATAGCACAGTTTCGTGGGTAAAGTAACAGATCGTTTCCTGTTAACATATTTTTCACAGGCTTCAAGCTCCACTGCGTGCGAGAGCATTTTTCTTGGTTCTAATTACGTTATCTTTCTGATTGACTCTACTGGCTGAAAAGTTGATTGTAGGTCTATTGATTATATGATTACCTTCTTCAAAACTATTTGTTTGTCATGAGACGGGAAGTACGCCGGGTGATGGCTTTTATTGGATCGTGTTTGTTTAAAGAAAGATATCCGTCGGGTTATACTTCTTTCTGTTAATTTACGTTGTATGTATGTACCAATTGTATTTCCTTATTTCACATATTATATATATTCCAGGAAAAAGGGACAAAGTGAATAGTTCAAAATTCTTCATAAACCTTCTGCGAAAAACGCAGGTCTTCCAGGTCTCCCTGTGTAAACTTGATGATTTTTATTTTACACTGTAAGGATGGAAATCTCATCATGTGTAATTGTTGTTAAAAGTTGTTGACATGCTATGTTGATATAGCCCAAATCTTGTGTATCTATCTTTTTAATTTTCATAAATTATCTCGATGTAATTAAATAGTAAAATCAGCTTCATCCGAAAACAATGTACATCTGCATAATATCAAGCTAAATAAAAACTTTAAAATACAAAATACGTGGTCATAGATATATTGAATGTAAGTTTTGGACTGTCTATTTAATTACCGGTCTGATGAAGAATGTTTTGTCAATAGTTTGATTTCTTTAAGTGGAGGTGTTTCTTTGTAGGCCTATTAAGCAGATAATTAATCTTGTATTGCGTGGTATAGCTTGTCGGTAAGGAATCGTATAGGGACCGGTGGCGTTGGTGTGACTTGTGCCAGCGGAAACACATGTTCTATTGTTTTAAGTTCCTTGTCGAAATGTTGCTCAATTGTTTCAGGGACGCATTTCAGTATTGTGCCATCACAGACCAGTAAAGCGACTAATGGTACAAGCATATAGAGATCTTGGCATTTCGAGTTTCAATTTACATTTGAACTTTCGAAATAGGTAATCCTCATCACAAATAGATTGTCTTCCAAGATCAACTGAAGAAGTGGCTAAAAGTTAATTTTCTTACATTTGTTTTACCACGAGACCTTGTAAAGTGGGTTATCTGTATACGTATCTGCCGCACGACTCCCCGGCTTATCAACCAGGGACCTCTAATATTTTGATTTCAACTCAGTAGATTTTCACACACTTGTAATGCGCCGAATCCGAGTCCGCAAACCAACAGGTATACAAGAAAGCTAAGGTTTTACTGAAATCAGAACAAGGTAGAAGAAAACAACATAAGAAAGACATGTATGAACAAGTGATCCTTCAGTGGAGATATACATCATTCCTACCACGTCCCGATGGATCCATAACCAAGCCTACCAGGACCCCATCAGATCCAACCTTGGTGGGGCCTGTTGTATAAGCTAAGTAAACTTGGATGGGAAATTCCTATGATATGAAGAGAAAACGTATTGTGTGTATAGGCTATTCCCTCTCTAAACATTCCTTACCAGATGCGAAGCGAGGAGAAACAGCTGCTCACAATTCCTACAACCAAAAGGGTCAGTTTCTATTCACGTCTGTGGGTAACAGCGGGAATACATGGAATTTAATTCCATAAGCATGTCGACCTTTTTGTCACATTAATTTTATAATTTCTGTATCCTTGGTGATGAATAAACAATTTTCTAATCTAATCTAAATTGTAATCCATTTTTGGTGACCTACATCGCATTTAAAGGTATATGTAAGAAAGAATTGTCTATTATTTCCCGTACTTTGTCACTTCAAATTGTGAGGTATGTCATATAGTTGTATTCAAACCCAAGAAATGAGTGTTTGTTGTGTCCCTATTTAGCCTACCTTCTACCTTGCAGACCCTCACTTTTACAGCAGGGAATATTCCTTCCAGCATGGAAGTTTTTCTTTCCTACATGCATGTGGAGGAAAACAAATCTGTTTCTTAGATTAAATACAACAGGGCGGCTGTGATTCGACTTGGAGTCTTGTTGTTAACATTACCCTAATTGTTATTCTATATTGTTAATCGTGGTGGTGATGCTGGAGATGGTGGTAGTTTGCGAGGGGTGGCGGGGAGCAGTGGGTTGGGGTTGGGGGTATATTTTAAAGCTGCACTGCAGTTACCATCAGTCAAAAACTACAGACTACAGATTTTCTACTTTTTCCCGTTCCTTCCCAATCTCTCTAAAAGTTATTTGACCAAACCTTTGGAGGTTTTTTGTCCGTTTGTTTTTGGTGAAGGGTTTCATAAAAGTTCGGAAACACGCCAATTAAAAGCCTTTCCTGCGCTGCCATCTCTTATTATCGCCCGTTTTCCCTCAGCCGAGTTACACTTCATATTCTTGTATACATTTTAAGTCCGGTATAGTCATTAAATAATTCCGGACCATTGTGGCGCGAGGCGGGACCCTCTTCTCACTCAACGTCAGGATACTATTAAGTCTCTTTTATGATTGTCTATTCACTCTAATTAATGGGGTGTTTTTTTCATATAATTTGTAGGTGCGCACTAGCCGCATGTGCTAAGTCATTACTCCTTTGGGGTTATTGAAAAGTAGTATATTTAAATCGACCTGGCTCGCAGTAATCAACATCAAGAATAAGTGATGCAAGTTGTTTCTATTTTATTTGCATTCACATTCCAATTAAACCATAGAGAAGTACAAAATATTAGTGAATATAGAAGGCACCCTCATAGAATTATAACAGCTGTCGAAAAGGATACATTTGCAATTAGTACATGTCTATAGCACAGAATATTTCAAAGAAGTGTGTAGTCGCAATAATCAAATAAAAAAGAAATAATATAGCAGCAATGTTTTAAATCTTAATTAAACTATTATGTAATTTAAAGTTTATATAAATTAACAATGCAGTCACTATAGGAAGAACCTAGATAGCATGCAGGTATGTATAGAGGGTCGTTGAAAGTTAATGCTTTATATCACTTCTCCTGCCGATTTCACTCAGCTAAACAGTCTGTGGTGTAGCTCCTCTGACATATATATTTTGCGTGGGTGGAGATCCCAGCAAGTTGTCCATTTCTTGTTGATCCTGTCACACTGTTGGTAGATAAGTCCGTTGTCCATTATTCTCACGTAGAGCACATGTGAATGAGCCTGCTCATCAGATGTGACCACCTCCACCACCTTTGTCCTAGACCGAGGAAAGGAATTGTTATACTAATTTAGATCATATATTTACTCAATCAAATAATTATCAAATAATTATCATATCAAAATCGAGGTTATCCGTATTTACTAGGAAAATAAGTTCCTTTTTATTACATTTGTAAGAAGGTTTCCTATTGGTTAGACGCATATATTTATAGCTGATTGGCTAGTTGAATCGGAAATGAGGGTCTGCTATGGAACGAAAATTAGCAATGATAGGCGATACATTATTGTTGTATAGAAATAATTTGATAAATCAACACATTTCTCCTGAACTGTTACCACTACCGATCTGCCAAATTGACACCAAACACCAACATGGTCTTCTGTATACTTATACAATCTTTAAAACCTACGCACCTGTCTTTTTTCATCTCCAGAAGTTCTTCCCAGTCTAAACTAAACTCGTGGCGGTGAGGTAGGACCGCCCCATCGTTCATGGAAGTATCGAGGATAAACTCTAGCATCTCCACTTCATCCTGCTTATTCTCATCAAGTCCAGCAAATATGAAGTCATACTTCTTTGGTTGGAGGACAATATCCTGTATATCATATATCATTTATTTTCATATTTTGATTCTGACATGCGTTATAAATTTGTGACAGTCTCTGCGATTTCCTGTCTTACTGCCCTGTCAGTATATATACCATGCAATTATAATGTGTTGTGAAGTATTATAACATTTAGATATTAGATATAGGTGGGTCACTTTTGAAATGTTCACATAACTATATGTATGACCTTCTAACTGCCTGATTTGATCTTTCATAGGAAAACGCGAGTATCCGATATGCGATCCTAGTAGCGATTTCATGATAATCAATTAAAAAGATTTCATAAATAATGACATTTTTTTTTATTATTTTCCACTAGATATAAAAGCGTTGGCCTTTAAGTGAGTCATACACTCAATAGTATTTATGAGTTATTTCATTTAGGCCATCTGAATGGATTGCACCCTGAGAATGGTAGCCAGGTCAAATCATGACTGTCGCATTCCCTTGGAGTATCTGTTTCTAAACTTATCCTGTGTAAATACCTTGCGAAAACACACTACTTTGCATTAGAGAGTCGAGGAAAGATTGACATGAGGTGTATTATAAACTAATATAATATACAAACACACACACCTTGAGTGCCTCCAATTCCTTCCATTCTGGACTGCCCTCAGTGTGTATTGGCATGATGGGATACCTTGTCCTCAGCTTACCCTCCATACCCGCTATCTGGGGTAGCTGTATCCTGATACCAGATGCCACCACCTATCAATCAAACATAAAGCAAATAGTTATTGAGGTATTGAATTTTGTATTTTTTGTGTCAACATATTATCTTCTTAAACAATGAAAATGCTTATTGAAAATTTTCTACTGTTTCTACTGTTAAAAATCAATACATTTGACCACATGATTTATTTGGTTAAGATGGATGAATGAGGAGAACGCCATTTTAGCACTTCTAAGGAAATATTTCTTCTTCAACAAATAGATCCCACTTGAGATCCTGAACGCAATAGAAATAATTCATCGCTTTCACCTAAGCCACATTGTGACGAAATAAACGGTAGGATACAATTTCTGAAGCATTCAAATCATAGTATAAATGCGAGCCTAAGGGAAAATGCAATGAAATGCAGAATAGTATATCAATGATTAGGACTATACGGCGTCCTAATGGGATAATACAGACATGTTGCGGTCCGAATGGAATTATAATGGCACTTTCCGGTTCGGAATGAAAGGCTTTTCCTCAGTTTGAAGGGACTCTTTCAACTTTGAGCCTAGACTGACAGACAGAACAATCACCTGTCTGGGAGTTCCATTACTGTCCTTTATCCAAAGGATATCATTGGAAGTATCAGCCTGGTCCTCCCCACTATCGGGATCCACAAAGAAGTCCCTGGGTGTACGATAGTAAAGGGTGTTCACTGTAGCATTGAGGGCTGTGGCACTGCTTTTGCCATCAATTCCAGGCGCGTACAGAACATCTCTCTTCACTTTACCCTGTATAGTAAGTAAGTTATGCTGTTAATGGAATAATAACTATTTTCCTCTTCCAACCTGATAATGGACGATCAAGTTAAGACTAATTCTGGCGGGTACTTCATTGAATTAAGCGGATGTAATCTTGTTCTACATACAATGGCATATATATACTCTCATATGTGAATCTATTTTGTTGGTTCATATTATCTTTTAGAATGAATTGTTGGATAAATGTATGAGGTTCTTTTAATCTAAATCAGAGTGCTGTGCCATAAAAATAGCCACAACCTACCTTGTATTCAATGCCATAAGGGTCCCAGTTGTGTAATGGAGTGAGGTATATGATCTCTAGTGGTATGGCATATGTCCACCTCTGTCTGTGTCTCCTGCAAACTTCATCCACACAGTTCTCTGCCTAGAGATTTAAGAGATAACGAATACAAATATCAGACTGCACTACCTGAAAAAACATCGACAATTACTTCCAGAAGTGGAAAATGATCGTTCCAAAGCGGACCCCAACCTACGATTTCCAATGCACTACAGAATGTCATCTTGTCCCATACAATTTTGCATAGCGTGTGTGTGTGTAATGGGGGTTAAATCTTATCTTATGTACTACAAAAAAATACATTCTTGACTTTGATTATGTTTGGGATATGCTGGAAGACCTGAAATTTACTTTTTCAGATCTTTGCCTTCTTGTTGTACAATGCTTTGAATTAAGGTAGAAATGAATAATATAATAAATTGAATTGAGTTATAATCAATTGGATGGTTTACATAATGTACAGAATATGTTGGATATAATTATATGGTAATTGCCTGGTTCAATAGGCACATAACTATAAGTTAATGCAAGTTACACCTGCCTCTATCGGAGCCACCTTGGACTGTGTTGTGAGAGCCATGAAAGCATTTTCATCTGCAAAGCCTCTGCTCTGAGTTTGCGCCCCCATTGCGTCTCTCGACCCTCTGAACCAGCGGTTGTAGTAGCCTGCATTCAGCTTCTCTTGGTTAAAGTTCTATCACAAAATATATGACAAAATAATATTGAATTTGTTTGAGGAAACATACACTTGACAGTACATTATGCCATTGGGGCTGTGGTGCAAGCTGAAGTTGAAGCAAGTTGAAGTGAAGAGATGATTCTGAGACTAAATTGGCTTTTGTCTTTTGTCTGATGTTTTGTGACATCAAATACGACTGAAGTGATTGTGTTGATTATATCCATGCAAAACTATGCAATACGCTGTGAAAGGGGTATTATGGGAATAATGTTGTATTAATATCACATGTCACCGTTTTATGGTGACTACCGGTATGCTTTCTTTAGAAATAAATTCAATTATTCCTTTGAATATTGGAACATTTTACCGGAGCACATTTGGGGTCAAGGGAAATTTTTCTTTTTAAAATGAGAACAATAATTACCAGAGCACCCATGGTGTCCAGACCTACGTCCTCTAGGTATACATTGTAGCCATCTTTACCAGGTATTTCCCCCATCAGTTTATCCATGAACTCATTCTTCATCATGCGGGCCTTCCACCTGTCCTTATCAACTGGTGCCACCTAAGGCGGGAAAATGCAATCGTTGCTCTAACTAAATATGGGATTGTTGCTCTAATTAAATATGGGATTGTTGCTCTAATTAAATTTGGGATTATTGCTCTAATCAAATATGGAGTTGTTGCTCTAATTAAATGTAGAATTGTTGCTCTAATTAGATATGGAGTTGTTGCTCCAATTAAATATGGAGTTGTTGCTCTAATTGATTATGGAGATGTTGCTCTCATTTAATATATTATATTAAACTGATTAAATATGGAATTATATAAACGCGGACTTATATAGAAGCCTATTATATAAAGGTCGCCTTTTTATAAAAAATTATGGCACAAATAATATTTTGCATGTATTTTCATTATTATTGAAACATTAGAAGGAAGCTTATGTACAACAAGTAGATCTATCAGAAATATTCAATAGCCCTAAATCCATCCTGAGAAGCCTTTTTAAATGATACGCAGCGTTCGCACGAACTGTCCTTCACAAAGGGGGTGAAGTACAATAATTATTGGTTGCATTGGATCAAAGATGGGATTTGGATTGTGAGTCATTTGACCGTCCACTATTATATACAAATGTATATATATTCGCTGATATGTATATATATATGTATATATATATATATTATATATATATATATATTAAAAAAAACTCGTTCTCACCTTGAATCTTGCACCCCTTGACTGCCTATGCTCAGATAGATTCCTGCTATATGCCATCCTCACGTGTAGATCATCTACTACATACATGCGGTTAAGAGGTAAGTCTTTTTTCATAGGGTGACAGATTATCCTGTAGTTCCACTGCGCCAACTGAGGAATACCGTCCTCTACCTTCATAATAGTGGTCGGTAGGTAAGCGTAGTTCTCATTGATATTTTTTCTACCTGAGTAGGATGAGAACCTGATCTGTGGGGTAATAAGGTTCAAGTAATATCAAGTTGTTCAAGTAATATCAACTCACCGATGCATTTATGAATTAGACTTCTGACTTTATATTCAAACATGTTTTGAAAATAATGTTAAAAACGAAGTGGGTATGGTTAGCATGAGAAACGCTCGAAAGACCGATGCGTTGACCGGTTTTCAGTAGATAGGGAAACATTTTTATTTTAAAAAAAAAGGTAGTCAGTACTAATGTTGCATTATGATTATCTTTATTTCCGATCAAATAGAGTAGATAAACTAATGACAAACGGCTCATAGGAAGGATATATTGTTTAGCCTGTTGTATAATCTAAGGGAAGGAACATTGTGTGGGCAGGGGGGGATTCCTACACTTTTTCCCCTTCCTTCGGTGGGTAGGAATACAGATTGCTACCCAACATAGTGTTATTAGGCTATTCATAGCAGCTGGGAATTTCACATAGGAAGGAGTTCCTTCCTTCCGAAATGTGAAGGAATTCCCACCAAAATAATATCATTTTCTTAGCTTTGACAACAGGCCCCTGGTTCATGATCTAGAATTATTTAAAGTATTGTTATTGTCCAAAACTGGTACCTTTTCTTACCAAACATGAAGTGTACTCATTTAAATCTATAATTATAAGTTATTTGTAAAAATCATATTCATTATCTAATTATATTTGTTTGATATACTGAAATGGCAAATTGAGTTACCTTTTCCTGAAGATCAAACCATGACTTGGCATCCAGTGAGTGTCTGTCACTGTCAAAGGATTCGTCTAATGATTCCTGATCTGACACAGTCCAAGCGGCCTCCAGGTAACAAAGGATAGGCTTGAAGTAAGGTCTGTAGTCTCTCACTGAGTAGTCCTGGTCCGCCCAGGCTCTGAACCATTCTCGCATTTCCCTCACCTAGAATTACGATTTTTAATGATGAATTTTCAATATAATGGGCGTTTCTATAGTTGGGTCATGGGCTCTCAGTACAAAATATGATATATCATGATGTATCTTTGCAAAGGTCTACTTGAAACCTGGAAAAGTCATCCTCCCAAGCAAGTCAAGGCAGCAAAGTTCGAAACGAGAGTCGGCCTTCTGTCGGAGGATGAGAACAGTGTGACAACCACTCACCAGGTGGTGCTACTGTCAGAGTCAGTTCGAAATAGAGCTAAGTGTAGGGAGACCGATAATAAAGTAGTAAGAACAACCTTTGTTTGAGTCACTCGTTCTTGACATTCGCTCCTTCATTTATTGGATTTTATCCTTGATATTTAGCAACTAATCTCACTCACTCTTGTCCGGAGATCTGCTTGTCCAGATATTATATACAATAAATATACTTATTAAGGTTATGCATATGGCCAGATGCGAGATCTGAGCCGTCGCTAGAACCACGATTCCTGTACTACTATATACTCGCCATCATTGAAACATTACCCACATTTAAACCCTAGTCTGAAGTCCGGATTCTATGAGAGATGGGAATGCCCAGAGACCAGTCGATAACCCTCCTCTAGAGAGGGATCCTCCGAAAACGGCCCAGAGACAGTCCACGAAAGCGGGGCAAACGCCGTATGCAATACATTTATGTAAAATATGAGTAGTCCTTTAAATATTTAATAATCTTCAATATATAAATGTCCATTCGCAATGTTTACGAATATATTATATATTGTAGTATATATTATATAACATTATCAAGAATTCATTACCAGGGGAAATGGTTACATTTAAAAAAAAAATAAAACTAAAGAATTCTGAATATCTCCTTACTTGTTCCTCTACTGTTCCTGTAACACTCGGGGGGACAGCGGGGTATGGTACATCCACCACCTCGTCATAGGAAATGGAGCCATTTGGGCGAGTTGTGGCTGGCATCACGAGCTTGTAGTCATTATGCCTTGTCCTGAACTCCACCCCATTCATAACCACTATAAGTTCACCAAGCCCTGATGTACGGATATTGTTAGCATGGTCATGGATAGCGGCTAGGCGAGAGCCAGAGAAGGAGTTGGAGTAATACGACTTTGGTCCTGTGACAATAAATGTTAGAAAAGGTTATTAGAATTAATATATAGCTTCGTAGAATTAATATATACAGCAATGGAATTTTGCTGCAAGAAAAACATTAAATTAAATGCCATGGCTTGACGAACATGTTGATCTGTATATGTTTATCAAAAGAAAACAACGAAATTGGCAATATTTTTTAATTCGTTTTTATTCAGGATACGAGCTTATTATATACAATCAATGTTACAATGTTTGGTTTTCAAAAACCAGCTCCTCAGAGTAGGTCACCATTGCGGTGGTCTTCTCCTGAGCCCTGGATCGAGCAATACCTGATTAAAATTTTAAAATACTGAATTGAACAATGGCATGGGACTGTGTATTGTTGTCTGAATATTGAAGAATATATCCAGATTTATCCAATATGTAGTAGGCCCTAATTCGTACACAATACATTATGCAGTGGAATGTCCCACACTTCATCATAATATAACGATCGAATTGGAATCTTGTAGGCCTCAAACATCTTTCTGGTGAGTTTGAATAGTAATAAAAAAAAATTAGTATAGCGGATTTTGAACAAAAGATGAGGAATACTGATACTTACCATGTTGGTCTAGTCTGACTTGTTTCAGACCGGAACTCCCATCAGACCTCACTCTCTCCTCAACAAACAACTGCTGCAGCATCACCTGGCGGGATAGGTCTTTAACTACATTCTCCAAACGCTGCATCCGAGACTTCTCTGACGACTGATCCAGATCCCCAGTAGAACGAGAAGCCAGGCAGAACAGAGTTCCGAGAAGGAGGAGGAGACCTCCTACTGAACCCATTCTACAGTAACAAATAGTTATTTACATTGTTTGCCTTTGGATTCATATTGAATGTATCATCTATAGGGAATTTCGATCAAAATCATCTTCTATGCTCACGTAAATACATGTATACATGTATTTTTAATGTTATAATCTGGAATTAAAATCTGGAGTACTATTCTACTGCCAAGTACATGCAATGTGTTTCCCGTAACGGAGAAAGGTGGAGCAATCAATGAATTTAATTCCAATTAACATTGAAAACGATGATAAATAGCAGATAATGGTACGAGCCGACAGTAATCGAAAATTGTATTGGACCAGGTGCTTAATGGAGATCCGAAAACGTTTGTCTGAGTTATTAATTTCATCATTAGCCTACATAGAACTATGAAATTAACAACTTAAACAAGCGCCTTCTGATCTCCACGAAGGACATCAGCAAACTGCCGATGTAACTTTAGAGCTATTCTTAGACAACAAACGTACATTTTTATCATACACGTAGGCCAACGATAAAAATATGTGTATTGCACCCCAATTATTGCACCCTCAAGAGGAATGCACCTACAATACTATTTGAATGAACCTTTATCAAGACAACACATTTTACCTGGAATCCTGTAGGCCTACTTGGATTGGATAATTTGGGAAGGAATTAAAGATATGAATGAATAAATAAATAAATCACTGTAAGAGACAAGGGGCTTACAAACCTCCCACTTATCGGAGAAATGCCCCCTTAAAGCAGACAAAGGATTTTCAAATCAAATAAAAAAAAGTTATCAATATTCTTTTTAACATATCTATATAAGTATAGGCATTATATGCTTAAACTTAGTATTTCCCATACTATAAAAACTAACTTAGTTCCCATGTTTAGTTTGATAAACATGAAGAGACAATTTAACAATATATATGCAAAGCTGATATCTGAAAAAAGCAAGACTATAGCGACTGGTTGTCCCGCTTTGAAAATAAAACAGTAACGTTAGCGTCTGATTGCAAGGAACCGAGAAACAGTCCAATCCGGTAGGTAGCGACAATATACTCTCTGATATAAATATGTATTATAATATATCCCATATAATCAAAAGACAAATCAAAATAGTGGTAGGGACAGTGCAAAATCGCCTACTCCTCAGACTGCCTACCTTAATTGTTTTCCTTGTCACAGCCTTACAGGGATGGTGTGAGGAGCGATGTGCGGACTTTCCTTTTGGCTTCTCTTGAATGCGTTCCTCTGGAATCCTTATGGGAATTATTTCCACCTCTGCCTCCCTTTTACTTATATATAGGAGATGGGTCGATGGATGCGCAGATTTCTGAGAACTGCATTGATGCCTGTTGATACACATATATCCCCTTCGAATCTCTTGCCCACCGCTTATTATTCCATGCAAGGGAACCCCCACTGGCATTATTATAAGGGATTTGACATAGACTTCACCTCTACCCAGAATCGCTTCGGTCTCTGTTGTAACAGAACACATGATGAACTATGATTTTGTGGAAATGAAAAATGCACGTAGTGTAAATAATCTAGAGGTAGTGTATATATTTGGAGGTGCGATATAATTATTTAGGCTTCCTTGACATACTTATGAAATTAAATTCCGAATTAAGTTCGGACAACCCATATCAATGCTCTTAACTACATTTTATTATTTATATCGATGGAAAAAGACAGAAAAATGGAATTCCTATTCCCCATATTGTATTTCGATGTGTTGTATAATTTCTGCCACCTAAAACGCCATTAGAAATTCACCCCGATCTTGGGTGGCCCGGAATAGTTTGTATTCCTTGAACATGAAGGACTGCTTGGCGTCAGACCTGATCATGGAACAAAGGTGAGAATATCCACATTGGTGTGTACATGACCTGCATGGGTGCACTGGGGTGTCCTTCACCCTTTCACTGTCCAATCTGTATGGAGTTAGTTACTTGAGACAGAAAGTCAACTGCACTACTGTGTAGTAAATCCCACTAACACCCCACCATAATCGCGATATCCGTTTTTCCCAGATTACTTCCAATACCAAGGTGAAATACGCCTAACCTGGTAACCATGCAATATAGTGAAGGGTTAATGCTATTACCGGTATAGTTCCTAATTTCTTTAGCCCGGGCGATCGCAAGAAACGCAGAAAGTACTTATAGGAAAAATATTCGGCTGTTACCGGATGTTTAAACGGATATATACCATGCATTTATAAAAAAATATATATGTAAGAAAAAGAATAAAAGAGCGAATAATATTTTAAATTATAAATGATAGAGTCACTGCATAATTGTCCTTGAACAATAAACTTAGATAGGCCTACATCTAAAATATGATTCATGTTTCTCGTTAAAATCAAATCTAGTAATTATGAAATAAAACAATTTGTAGATGTGTTGTTTCCGAGCGGATTCGCTTATCTAATTATATTTCTAATGGCCTTGTATGGGGTTTAATAGTGCGATCATCAAGGTGGAAAGGATTATCCAATTTCTCGTCCAAACACCCGGCACTGTTACAACTTTGGTATTATTTTGTTTAACTGTTATACAGAACGATAATAGGTAGCCGAGACATTAGGCTCCTAACCTGTACGACCATTGAATCCTTTTCTAACATTGGTATTACACCAACTAGAAAATTATTTTTAATATAATGTTAACGGAAGGATTATTATGCTTGATGTCTGTCGT
The DNA here is from genome assembly GCA_942159475.1 of Sthenelais limicola. Lineage (NCBI taxonomy): Eukaryota > Metazoa > Annelida > Polychaeta > Phyllodocida > Sigalionidae > Sthenelais > Sthenelais limicola. Next base: position 76,535,279 of record OW804096.1, on the reverse strand, counting down.
GGCAAATGGTCCCAAGAAATAGCGTTTGTGGAATTTTGAACACAGATTATACTCAGAATGAGAGACTTTTGAATAGTACACCATATTCATCATCAAAAGAGATCTAAATATATACCAACAAAAGAAACAGGACAGATAAGTTGACGATTATTATGTTGCCTTTCAATTTCCAACATTTCATGCAATATCCACAGCCGACCCCTCGGCGCCTATATTTGGGCGGGAGCAGACCCGTGGCCTGGACCACGCCCCTTTCCCCATCATCCAATCAGAGCAGAGCTCGCTCGCTATTATGACGCGCCAGTCACGTGAGTCAACAATAGCACGTTCCAGTTTACTTCTCAACTGTTCGCAGCAACGATCGGACGTGTATAGACTCAAAATTTTTTGTTTGAGTTGGACATTGTGTCAAGATGAATCCAAAGGGAAGTAAAGCGTGTGTGAAGTGCAACACTATCCATAAGCCTCCGGTTGGAGATGAGTGCCAGAATGCTAAAGCAGAGACTGATACGGTGAATACTCGCATTGATGGCTTGGAAGCGTTGGTGCGCGGCCTTGCCTCCACGATTGAGAAGAAGTTTGCTGATATGCAAGTTCCTACGGGTCCGGTGGCCTCTACTTCACAAGAAAGCAATGATACGGTGACTTTTAATCCAAGAAGTGCCAGTGTGGAGAGTTCGATATACGCGGTGGGCGGTTCTTCAGCTAGGTCTACGCGCGGCAGGTCAAGGTCTCGTTCTCGGCCACGCCCCTTTGATCAGAAGAAGGAGCTCGATAAAGGTGAATCTATTGAGTCCATAGAGAAATTGCTCCTGTTGAGTTTGAAATTGGTTGCCAAACTAGTAGATGATGAGAGGCCTCTGGAGGAAATTGGAGGGGTCATTAACCATTGCATAACTGTTTGTGAGAAATCCGCTTCCCAGGTCTACGCCCTGAAAGCTAGCATAACGTATGACCAAGCTGTCAGATCCCGCGCGAACAAGGCGGGGCTTGCAGCCTTCGCGGACGTCAGACAAGAAGAAATCCTGAGATGCTACTCTTATGAGAACTCCCGTAAGGCAACTACAGTGAAGCCAGCTAGTTCTAAGGCGAAGAAGGACAAGATTTGCTTCAAGTTTAACAACCCCGGTGGATGTTCTAAGTCAGCAGCTTCTTGCGAATTTCCGCATAGGTGTTCGGCTTGCGGCTCGTCCGAGCATGGAGCTAAGTCGTGTACTGTGAAATCTAAATAGGATGAGGCTAGTGAGAGGGAAAAGGAGTCTAAGGTTGGTCAATGTGTGGAAAATGATTTCATATTGCCTGTCATCGATTGTGCTAATATTGTTGATGATAAATTTGACTCGGTGAACCTTATTCTAAATGACCCGGATGTTGATTTCTGTGGCCATGGTGACCCGGAAGTGGTCTCGTCTGCACAAACTGTCATGGCGGCCACGGTGGATCCTCGGCATTCGAACTCAACTTTGACAAGTGAATTTTTCCCCCTCTCGCTTTCATCTCGCCTCCAACTTGTTTCAAACCAAGATGAAGGTATTTATAATGATATTCGTAATATTATTGCGGATTTTGGTGACAATGGTACCGATGTGGACAATGATATAATGCTTTTTCATGCTCCAGCTTCTCCTAAGGGGCGAGTAGTAGACATTTTCGCTTTGTGTGCTCGTGGTGAATGTGAATGTAAACATAAACTAGGTGGTGTATGTACTCAGCTTAAACCCTGCAGCTTAAACCCTGCAGATTTGCATATCTTCTCTTTGGCCTTGATAATAGTGCTATTAATGTTTATCTTGATGTTTTTCACGGTATTGTTGATGGTTTTGATGTGGTCGACCAAGAGGTTGAACCTTATGCATGCGATAATTATAAATCTATTCTCGAACCAGCTGTCAGAAGTAAAATGGATGATATTGTTCTGAAAGAGCTTAATGAAGGTTTTATCTCTCGTAGTGATATTTTACCAACCTGTATTCACTCTCTAGGGGCTGTCCCTAAGTCGGATGGGGGTATTAGACCCATCACTGATTGTAGTAGACCTATTGGAAACTCTGTAAACGACCATTGTGCCTCGTTGGTTCGTGAATTTTCTTATAACTCTATTGACGATGCTGTTAATCTTGTTAATCCTGGCAGTGTTATGGCCGTTGTCGATATTAAATCGGCCTACAGAGCCGTCCCTATTAACCCTGACCACCGTCGTTTTTGTGGCTTCAGATGGGAAACTGATGGTAAAGAGCATATGTATGTCAATAATAGACTCTGCTTTGGCCTTCGAACAGGCCCTTGCATTTTTAATCATATTTCTGACTTTTTCGCCACTTGCATTCGTGAATATTTCAACTGTCATGTTGTTAATTTTTTGGATGATTTCTTTGTGTGCAATGATATTTATGAAATGTGTAGGATGAACCAAAATGCGGTGCTTGCATGTCTACGGTTTATGGGGTTCCATGTGGCGTGGAAAAAAGTGTCTGCTCCCTCAACGAACTGTGTGTACCTTGGATTCAACCTCGACTCTTCAAATATGATTATTTCCCTTCCCCCTGGAAAAGTGGAGAAGTTGGCAAGGCTGATAGATGAGGTGAAGTGCTTGAAATATATCTCCAAGAAACAGTTGGAACGTTTCTGTGGTTACATCTCACACTGCTCTGCTGTATTTAAAGGTGGCAGGACCTTCTGCCGTTGTTTCTTCGACTTATATAAAGTCATGCTTGCTAAGAAGGTTACCAGGATTAATCTCTCTGAAGATGCTATGTTAGACTTGAAATGGTGGGACTCGTTCTCCAGGGTATATTCAACGGTGTGGGAGTGCTCAAGCACCAGGAGTATCACTTGCCTATGGTGTCGGATGCATCATCCAGGGGCTTTGCAGCCTTTCTTGGAAATGATTGGTTGGCTGGCACTTGGAGAGACTATGTTATACCCACGAAAATGCTTCTTGATGACCATATTTGTCCAACGCCAGCTGAGGAAGAACTGGCCAGTAATATTAACATTCAGGAGCTATATCCCATTGTGGCTGGGGTAAGGCGTTGGGCCAGTGAGTTAAAAGACAAGGCTCTTGTGTGCTTCATAGATAATACTCAAGTGATCGCCATGCTAAAAAATGGGAGCAGTTCGAGCAAACAGTGCATGCAATGGTTGTATGAACTCTATTGGATGTGTTTCATATTTAATATTGCATTAATTCCTAAATACATTAACACTCATAACAATGTAGTGGCGGATGCTTTGTCTCGCCTTCCTTACCTTGGGCTAGATGCGCCTGTGCCTGATATCTTGAATGCAGCTGGACTGTGTTGTATTAACTCTTATGAATTTATATGCTGCAGGCCTGAGTATGTGGATGAAAAAAGTGGACATGTTGAAGGATCTATCTCTGGCACCATCGACCAGGCGACAGAGGGAGAGACAGTGGAATATGTTTAACTGTTTCTTGAATGATAACTCCTCTACACTGATTCCCATGGATGTCTCCAAATTGTCAGCCTTCGCTGGCTACTTATCTTCGTTTATGAAGCATAATTCGATATGTACTTATTTATCTGGTGTGATCTCGTATGCCCGGAGCAAGGACATTGATTGTCCTTCCCTATCTCACCCATCTATCAAAGCTGTGCTTAAAGGTGTGAGGAAACTGCCAGGTATGTCCGCTTCGCCTGCCTTACCCATGACTCTAGGAATACTCTCTAAGATGTATTTTCACTTGGATACCCGTGAAAATTTAAATTTACTGTGTTGGACAGCTTACTTGTTCATGTTTAGATCACTTCTGAGAGTCAGTCATGTTGTGTGCTCACCCCATACTATTCGTCGTGGTGATGTGTGCATCTCTGATGATTTGCTGACTGTGACAATCAGTTCGTCGAAAACTTACTTCATTTATCTCAAGCCCATTGCTATCAAGTCCTTATGCCCTGTGCATTGGGTGAAGAAGCTGTTGAATCAACCCCTTCCCAGCTCTCGCCCCCTGTTCTCCTGTGCAGATATTCCAGTCTTTTCCTATGAAAAGATTTCATCTAACTTGTCATTATTATTATCAGCTGCTGATGTGGGCCCTGGATACTCCACCCATTCATTTCGTCGAGGAGGGGCATCCTTCTTGTCGTCACTAGGTATCTCCCTCCAGGAAATCAAATTGAAAGGACATTGGAGGTCTTCTATCGTGGAATCTTATGTGATTCCCTCTCCCAGAGACCATATTAAGTGTGAGGACTGTGTCGTCGCTGCCATGAAAAAATTCTCTTCTTCCTAGGTTTGGCTTTTGCTGAGTAATAAACCTCGCCTTGCTTGGTTTCCGGCCAACCTTGTGTCTTCGTTCATTCATCATATATATAATCAATTGCAGCGTACGACCAAATATCCACAGCCGACCCCTCGGCGCCTATATTTGGGCAGGAGCAGGACCACGCCCCTTTCCAGCTTACTTGTTCATGTTTAGATCACTTCTGAGAGTCAGTCATGTTGTGTGCTCACCCCATACTATTCGTCGTGGTGATGTGTGCATCTCTGATGATTTGCTGACTGTGACAATCAGTTCGTCGAAAACTTACTTCATTTATCTCAAGCCCATTGCTATCAAGTCCTTATGCCCTGTGCATTGGGTGAAGAAGCTGTTGAATCAACCCCTTCCCAGCTCTCGCCCCCTGTTCTCCTGTGCAGATATTCCAGTCTTTTCCTATGAAAAGATTTCATCTAACTTGTCATTATTATTATCAGCTGCTGATGTGGGCCCTGGATACTCCACCCATTCATTTCGTCGAGGAGGGGCATCCTTCTTGTCGTCACTAGGTATCTCCCTCCAGGAAATCAAATTGAAAGGACATTGGAGGTCTTCTATCGTGGAATCTTATGTGATTCCCTCTCCCAGAGACCATATTAAGTGTGAGGACTGTGTCGTCGCTGCCATGAAAAAATTCTCTTCTTCCTAGGTTTGGCTTTTGCTGAGTAATAAACCTCGCCTTGCTTGGTTTCCGGCCAACCTTGTGTCTTCGTTCATTCATCATATATATAATCAATTGCAGCGTACGACCAAATATCCACAGCCGACCCCTCGGCGCCTATATTTGGGCAGGAGCAGGACCACGCCCCTTTCCCCATCATCCAATCAGAGCAGAGCTCGCTCGCTATTATGACGCGCCAGTCACATGGGTCAACAATAGCACGTTCCAGTTTACTTCTCAACTGTTCGCAGCAACGATCGGACGTGTATAGACTCAAAAAATTTTTCTTTTCTATGTTGTATCTGTATTTGCTGAGTAATAAACCTCGCCTTGCTTGGTTTCCGGCCAACCTTGTGTCTTCGTTCATTCATCATATATATAATCAATTGCAGCGTACGACCAAATATCCTATTGTTATCATTTCTCCTGGGTATGGAGTGCCAGTGGTCTTTAGAATTTAGGGAGTCTGCTGGTGAGCATCCCAGTAAGTGACTAATCTTATAATTTATTTTGCATGGCAAACAATTAGTATTTTCTCTCTAAAAATGATTTTAAATATCAGACAATTATTTCTCCTCTACTTGACTTCGGCAAAGTATTGCCTGGTGAGGACGCGATCGGTTTTGTCGTAAATCATTAAAGTAGTCGTATACCTCAGTTGAAATTTAACCTCAGAGGTCTATATATATACCTTTATCAGAAATTTAAACAAGGAGGTATATTATATATCTTTATATACCTTAATTTGGAATTTGACCAGGGAAGTATATATACCTCCCTGATTTCATAAATCTCCTTCCTATTATTGAGTATAAGTAGGCTAAGCTCGGCTTTCCCCTCTTAGCCATTTTAATAAATCAAACGTAGCCATCCTTAACATCAACAATGTGGTGAATGTTAGCATAAAGTATGCAATCAGAAACCATTGATTTCCCATCACGCTATGGTGCTATGTTGTGGCAGCCGTATTCATGTTCTATAGATCGTAGTGGCAAGTGTGTCAGTCCTGGCAAAGAGGGGTTTCATCTGTTCCGCAATAGAAGCAGTTTTGCAAATATAATTTCATGGTATACTCAGGTATACTATAACAGAGGAGCTCATGGAAAATGATAATGCCATATCCATATAGATGATAAATTAGCTTATAGGTATCAAGTGGCAAATCAAGATGAAATTGGGAGTTCTTCGGTTGGTAACCTAAACCTTGCATGGGAATTGGAATTGAATTGGAATTGGTATCATTACTATTATTACCACCCTGATCACCACACATTTCTGTCCCGGTTGAAAACCCTGATGCAAAACTAAATTTAACACGGAGGGTTATTTACTAAGGGTTTTATTTATTAGTTAGGCTTATGGCAATTCTGTTGTAATTGTCCTCTGGTGAAGATATTTGCTCTGCAGTCCGAACTATAGGATAGAAAACTGTAGATGCGTCTGTTGCTAAGAGCGAAGAGAAACATGACTGCTGGAGCAGAACCTGAGGTAAACACGGCCGAGTTACTCATTGACCAGGAACAATTGAAAGGTGAGTGACTCTTACAGGTTGCAAGAATATTCCTGTATGTCTCGGTGGTACCTTTTAGTTGTTGTGCTTTGTAATAGGTGTCATGGGCAGTGGAATCTAAGGCACTGTTGTAAAGACACAAGGGTGTGTTTTGAGCTTCCAACCAATGCTCCGTTATACTGGATCAGCTGTCTGAGATTCGTGTTTCTGGATGTGCAGAATAACGTACAGGAACGACTGATCACCTGCATAAGGAGGCAAAGGGTACACTCTAAACAGACAATTCTTGACGAAATAATCTGCAAAATTCCGCTCTTATAGATGAACCTCAGAGCAGCGGTTTGTATTGGGTTCTTCCAGGGATTTCTCACATTCTGGTGATCCACAAATAAAGACAACTTAGGATATTTGTAATCCACTTAGGAAATTGGTAATCCATTCATTTTAGATTTTTCATGAAGTTTTAAAGAATATAGTTGAACAGTAACTGAGTAAGGAGGAAACGGGGACTAAATATGTAAATCGGACCAGCTTGAAACGAATCAAATGCCCGTTCACTCACATATATTATAACTATTGTTACCTATGCTGGCTCGTTTATACTATTATTATATAATATAATATAATATAATATAATATAATATAATATAATATAATATATATCATATATGCAGGTGAACGAGTTTCCTGTGCTCCATGTGGAAGAGGTACTTTACAGACAGAACCTACTTTCAATATTTTTTTTCTCTTAAACTTCGTTTACATAGATAAACTACAGAATATTCCTCTCGTATAAATGTGGTAACATCAATCTGTCAGCATCACTTCCATGTATGTGTACATGACTTATAAATAATCATATCACTGCCACTGCTTGATCGACCGGTTGGCCAGATCATGTATTGAGTCAGCAACATGATATCGACTTCGAGTAGATAGATTTTCCATTTATCGTGTTTGAATCACTTCAATCAGTATATAGCATACATATCTCTATTGTGTCGAGAGTAGACCCCATAGGTTTTGTCAGAAAATCATTTAGATTAGAAACACTTTAGGGGTATAAGGAAGCAGGTATTGCTTACCAAGAATTCTTTTGTACTTCCCTTCACAATAGAGGAGGGGATTTACACACACAGTGTGTACTATTGATTACAATTGTTTCCATGAAAGAATGCATACAATGGAGTAATTTCAATCGTCGCGGCGCTTTTCAAGGTCTTAGCCATGCTTAAACAGGAATAACCCAGGATTAGGAAGCAACCAAAGAGACGTGATAAAATCTATCTCTTTTATCATACTCCATTTTCCATGAATTGTTTATTCGCGTAAAGAAAAATAAATGGTTATCTCTTTTATAACGAAGTGGATCTTTTAAAAACTCATGTAGCCTACGCCTGTATTCTCTGTTTGACACGCAAAGGATCGCGATAGTTCGGGGAAATACGAGATTACTATCAAACCAATTACTATTCCAGGCGTCGAAGTTTAGAAAGTTCTCGATTATCATGGGAGGAAATTGTTCCTCTTCCACAACCGGTTCAGACCCAAACAAGGAACAACAACATCAACACCAAAACCAACATGAAAATGAACAAAAACAGACAATTCAAGAAACAGAAAAATCGCCGGATAATAAATCCACTAATGATGGTATGAGGTCGGTGTCACATTACAAATGTCGTAATGGGCTATACGCAGGAGTTGCTGACGTCAGACGCTGTGACGTACCAGATGACAAGGTTGCGTGGAACGTGACATTTGAGGGATATCAACCAATAGAATTCTTTGCAGTACAGCCGGTACCAATACCAGAAGATGAAGACATTAGGTGAGCTATTGTACATTGGTGTGTGTATGTGATAAAGCATTAGATTAGTGTGATAACGGCAAGATAAAGAAATAATCTATCCCCTACGTTGGTGAAGTCACAAGAAAATGCACAATTCGCTTCCAACAATCTTCTCAGATAACCCAGATTAATTAAGACAAAAATATAAGTCCAAAATACAATTCAACATGTCAGATGTTATTATTCAATGCAATATCGACTTATATACTCAAATATTCGTAGTATTTATCATTTTTCGGCTCATTCATTTGAACAACGATAATTAATATGTATGAACATTGTTTTTCATTTTAGGAAAGTAAAAGTAGACGTATGTTGGAATGCAATAGATGGCAAGGTGAACAGGAGGAGTCACCAAGGGGACTATGAAATACACGACAGTGTTCCCAGGTAGGCTACGAATTCATTTTAATTGTAATAATTGCCAGTTCTACATTTGCGGGGCTATACAAACCTCACACATCGACATAGTATTTGTAAGCCTAGAGCGGGGATTGATTCAGTCCCATAACTGGGAAAACTATGCTATACCTTAGAACGGAAAAAAAGATGATCTATGTCAGTATAACTATTGGAGATCGCCTCTTGTTAAAGTCAATGGTATGTAAACTTGATGTTGTCTTCGTCTTATGTCCTTTGGTTAATATAATGCTAAGTCAGAGGCTTGAACCAAAGCCAGGACAAAACAGGGAGTTGGGGGAGGATCGAAGTATTTCTTTTCCTGGACTGCTGGTTCTGAACTAATAGCTACTAATTCTATGAATCTTTGTGCAATTTCAGAAACCCTGTGGGTAGAACCGGTATCATAGGTCGAGGAAAACTCGCAAGATGGGGTCCCAATCACGCAGCAGATCCCGTGGTTACTCGCTGGAAAAGAGACAACGAGGGAGGCAAAGTGATGGGCGAGAAAACGGGCAAACCTATCTTACAGTTCATCACCATACAGAGAGGGGACACCAAAGACTGGGCGATTCCAGGTGTAAGTTTCCAATACCAAAACTAATTTAATCTATACATATATATATATATGTACAGCATTAACTCCTCTGTAGAAACCAATTGAGACTTTGCGGAGACGTTATGAGCTCTATGTGCATGAATACACACTTTTTATTCAATATCATCTCATCTAAAAGCACCGGTTTATCGTATCGTAGTTTGATGTGATGAAACGATACAATATGTGGTGTCATGGTTATAATTATTTAAATGTTTTGTACTTTTAGTTGCAACATTATGATTCCCCAAATCCTCGAGCTGGAATTTTGAACTCGCTTATGGGAGTAATATGAAAGTGATTAAAAATACTGAAATAATCAGAATTAAAACTATATTGCAGGGTTTCGTTGACGATGGGGAGGAGGTGAATAAAGCACTGAAAAGGGAGTTTTGCGAGGAGGCTATGGATAGCACTCAGCTGACTGAGGAAGAGAAAGCAAATATCGTGGAAAAATTGGACAGGCTCTTCTCTAATGGCACCGAAGTAATATAACCAATTCAATTTAGTTTTATAAAATAGTTGAACCAATAATACTTAGTCAGATTTTTTTTTAAAAATTAGTCAGATGTATTTTTGAAAATCATTATTATAAAGCTTTTTTCTCAATTTTACATGATTGAATAGAGATCAAAGGGATTAATTATTGCTGTCATTTTGTGTTTACTTTAGAAAGAATACATTTTATTAAATCCCAAAAGCCATTACCTAAATAATATAAATTGTACATTGTGAAATCCCATGCATCCGTTTTTTCGATAGCTCTTTTTTGAACAAATTTTATTGAGACCAGTTTCATGGTACATGTGTTCTCATGGAGCTCAAGTGAAAAATGTGTACAGAGTCAATTATATAATGAAAATAGTTATTTTAAGTGGTTAATCAATAGCGTCAAGGTTTGTAATTTTAACTTTTCTTATTTCGAGATAGAACTAGCTATCTATATAATATACAAAAGCATAAAAGCACAAAAGCATAATATCAAAAGCAACTTTTGGTACAGAATATATAACATCCAATGGACATTAAACAATGGTAGTAATGAGTTTACTCCCTTACAGATTTATAAAGGTTATGTGGATGATCCAAGAAACACAGATAACAGCTGGATGGAAACTGTGGTGCTTAACTTTCATGATGACGACGCTAGCTTGGTCGACAAGCTCAACCTTAAAGCTGGTAAGTAACACAGATTGCTACCCCCGGTCCTGTATAGTTACCTAGGGCTAGGCCTTACACTCAAAGCTGCATTCTCAGCTATTACGACAAAGCACATCTTTCCAAATTACACATATTATAACTTATAGGACTGAATTTATCAATAATCTGCTGCTGTTCTTATTAGTCCGGCAGATGAGGCGCTATTTTTGGCTGTACCTTTAAAATTGAGTTCTAACAAGATTTTATTGGTGATTTTTGGAAATTAAGGTATGCTGAATCTGAATCTGGCCATATTTGACCTGGCAAAATTGAGGAATTTTTTTTACCAGGGGTCAAAAGTCAAGGTCACCAAAAATACTGAAATATTGAAAAAATAGACATTGTTGGCTGGTATTTTTTCAAAATAATGGCTAGAATTTTCTAATTTGGCAGGTTGGACAGTCTTCCATAGCCCATTCAGTAAATACAAAATTTGTGACCTTGGTCAAGGTCAAGGTCATTTATTTCAAGGTCAAATGCTGAAAAATGGCCTTTTTGTGCTACTGGTGTTCAAAATAGGATTAAATTCAGAATAAATTGTGCATACAATGGAGGAAGTTATATCGTAGATAACCTTTTGTTACCAAAAAGCTATTTGATAGGAGAAATATGGGATAATTAGGCAAATTCCTGGTTAAGCAAATATTTTGGTGGACATTTTGAAGTCAAAATGGGTGCCAGGTGTGTAACAAAGCAGTTTATCCAAAGCTATCATCTCGGGACAACTTCCTTAGCAACAAAGAACATGGCCATCTGCTTATTTGAGGTAGTTTTTTTATTACTTTAAGGCATGTATTTCACCACTGTTGATCATAAACAGCGTGGTGACCATGAAGTGTTCATGAGTCTGTGGAATACTAGAACACAGACATTCAAGGTTATATTTGGCTTCAATATTGAGGTTTTGTTTATGAATATGCCCTCTGATTACATGAAAATAATTATGTTGGGAGGGGTGCTGCCAACCAATTGAGTTTCAAGTAGACTTCAGTCCTTCTTCAGGGCCAGTCCAGTGTTGACTGAGCCAGACAGATCTGGGCCCCTATTTATACTCATGCTAAGCATTCTGGGATATGGTAACTAGGTAAAGTTAGCCTGACAATGGACTGAGTTAGTTGTGGTACTTTCTTACAATTTTTGTTTCATGATTTAGTTTGGTATTTTGGGTTACTTTATACAATTTTTGGCCTTTTATGGGATTTAGAAATTATAATAATATTGTTTTCTTATTTTTGCCTATTCTTTGTGTTAATTTCTTAAAAAAAGAGTTTCTTTAGAGTCTGGAATGTGGGATTTCGATTGTGGGGACTTGGTGGTTAATTGGATAGTCGAATAGGTAACAATAACTGCCCACACATACATATATGATTACTCATTTTAATGTGTAATCCAATGGTTATTTACATTCCAATACATGTTGTTGCACTGTTTCGTTTATACTACGTTGTTATAATTTGATTAGATGGAAAGTTCTTCATCATATAGTCTGGTGAGTATACTGAAATCCACCGCTAGATTAGAGTCTACCGTATTCAAAAGTTGGGTCACTGCAGCGAGGAAAGGGTTTCTCTGCCTTGTATATCGATGGGTGCAATGTGAGTTGTTTCCTCATTCGTATAGTTTTCATATGGTCCAAATCGCTGGTGTTGGTGGTTGTGGGTGTCGGTGAGTCATTGTTACTCTCATCGGAGGATGGTGAAGGTTTTTCATCCAGGCAATTGGTGCTATTCGAGCTGGAAGTGGAGTCACTCCCTGAGCTACTCGAGCTTGATACACTCAAATCAAATGCAGAATTGTTCATGGAACTACTGGGGCTGCTGTCATAGTCTACAAGAGTGTTGGTTGGTGCACTTACTGATGTTGGTGGGGCGACTGCTTCTGTCGTTTGTTTGCTGAGCATGTGTTCTAGCTGGGTTTTTGCTCCTGTCAGGTTTGCCAATGATTTGTTAGCTTCCTTGCTCTGTAGGGCTGATAGATTATTTATGGGGGTGACTGCTGGATTAATATAATTACTATCGTTTGAGTTTGGGTCATTGTAAACAATGATTTCACTGATGAGCTATACTGTTGACAAGCTAATTTTCATCAAGTTACAAGCTGTCCTTTATATAAACAAGTAGAATTTAGTCAGGCTCACTATGTAATTTCGTTGGCTTTTTTTTGAGATTTGCAAAACTATACATTTTTGGAAACATCTAAACGTCAGCAATGCAAAAATCGATGTTGCCATTTGCACCAGAGTGTTTTTTTGTGAATTATCGATGTTTTTGTAAAAAAAAAGTGAAAAATATGATTTTTAATTGATAAAAAATTCTAAATCATTTGGAGACTAGCAAAACTATACATTTTTGGAAACTACAGAATGTCAGCAGTCATAAAATGAATGATGTGACTTGCACCAAAGCTCATTTTAGGAATTATCGATGTTTTTGTAAAAAAAAAGTGAAAAATATTATTTTTAATCAATAAAAAATTCTATATCTGGGTACAAAACTAATATTTTCATAGAACTTGGACTTTATAATGCAATTTATAATGGCATGGTGGACTGAATTATACATTTACGTGTTGTGAGATATAACGGTCAAATGGGGTCAACAAGTAAGGATTACTAAAGTACCATAATTGTTAAAAACTATAATAAATTTGCCAATTATTAGCATTGTTGTCAAAGAAAATTAACACTACATATTATAGCTGGGGAGGAATTTCAACGAATCGTGCAAATGGTGATACCTTCTTGAAATTTGGCATGGTGTTAGAATAGGCTATGAGATTTTCAAAAACTATCTGCTACAAGTTGGCGGACACCCCTGGTGGCCGGTAGCTGCAAAATTCAAAATGGCCGCCACCAATTTTAAATACGCCATATCTCAGCTTCTGCTGACTGCATCTTCAAGTGTAATACCTCTTTTTTTATGTTTATGAGTATGGAGAATCCATTTCTGAAGTTATTTTTGGGTTTCAAGGTCATTTCAAGGTCAAAATTCAAATTTGCCTGCCGCTGTGAAAAAAAAGGACATATTTCAGCTCCTGTAAACACCATATATCCATGTATGATACTAGGTTTTCTATGTTTTAGAGTATGCAGAGTCTATTTCTGAAGTCATTTTCCTCTGTCAAGGTCATTTTCAAGGTCAAAATTCAACATGACGGCAAATGATAGATGACAAGGTCATATCTCTGCTCCTATCATTGTGAGGCAGCTTAAGGCCATATTTGAGACAGAAGTGGACATTTAAAATATGAATGCCAAATTTTGCTTACATGCTACACACAGCCTTAGCTTTTTATTGTTCATAGGAACTTCTTCCTTCTGATTCTTTATGGCGGCCATCTTGGATTTTCCCTGACGCCATCATGAAAAAACCTATATCTACCAATATCTCAGCTTCTAAGACACTTAGGATCACAATCTTGGTGTCTAAACATACATTTGCAGGGTCAAGGAATACAATTATACCATTCAGAAAAGCACCAGATAGTTTTTATGAACACCAAAATTGAATGCAACAATATAATTATGACTATCAGGCCCTACTTTAGCCCTGTAGTAGACCTTAGAAATCCATTTCCAAGGTCAAAACAACTTTTTGATATTTTGAATTTAAGAGCTTCTTCCTGGATTCAAATTCCATGGCCTAATTGCCCAAGCTTTATTTCCCCTCCCACCCAGTGCATACCAAATGGGAGGCTCGCCATGTGTATAGCTGTCTATAGTCATAAGCATGTAAAAGCATGTAAACTGTAAAAGTGTAGGGATTCATATCCAGTTAGCACATTGGATGTAATGCTATATAGGACATGACGCAAACAACAACAGCTTTAGGTCAACAACAGCTTTAGATGCTATCTATTGTATTTGACCATTTTTTCTCTATATCTAGATCTATGTTCATGCAAATGTAAACCCAAACAAAAAACTACCTTTGTGCAAGATTGATAGTATAGGCATTATCATGCTTGATCACATCACTCAAGATTATTGCAGCAGCCACCCTGACATGTGCACAATGCTGTACACCGCAATTTAAAACATTTACACCTCCCTTTGCATGCTTTCATGCAGGTGCAGTGAAGCATAAGTGCACAGGATGTGCTAGCATCTGCCAAGTCTGTCCAATATGGGGCCCATGTCTTCAGGTGCCCATTCCATTCCCGACCATATTGTGCAGGATCTGGCAGATACAATTGCTTCTTCAAAGCTTGGTGCCAAATGAAAACTGACACAAGGATTGTTCTTTTCACATGCTGGTACAAGGCTGCTTTTGTTGGTGGGATACTTTCTAGAGACCTAAGTCTATGAGTGAACATGAGACATCGTGCTTCATTGACAGTTGCACAGAAGCCGTTCTTACTATACATGAGCACTGTAAATTGCTCAAGGTGCTGCATGTGGCAAGAATTCTCTATCAGTTCTTGTGGATTATCAATTAGGCTGATCATAGTTTCAGTTACTTCTGGGAAGTTCATCCAAGCTTTCCAGCCTGATTTCTTCCCAATGCCTAGCATGCTGGATGTCATGTCACAACCTGTAAAGGCATGGAAGAATGGTAGAGCCTTGCACTTATCAGGTCCAAGCAGCAAATAGAGTTCATGAACTGGAACATCTGTGTATGCTTTGCCACTTCCAAAACCAATCCACAACTCATTAAGCCCCAGACTTTGTAATTCTGCAAAAAAGTGAACAGACAATACAATAACATCAGAGTCAACTGTTGGGAGGAAAGCATTTTTATGACCATGAAGGACAGCATGGTGCAGGTGTAGCATCATATGAGTGTCTGCTTCCTCATGGTCAGATGGAGCGATGTCACATGAGTTTAACATCTTGTTGGACATCACAACTTCACCTTTTGTTGTAAATAGAGAGTACTCAGATGTTGAGGTAACATTTATCAGCTCATCGGATAGAAATCCGAACAATTCCTCTTTGTTCTCACAGACTTTCAGAAATTGCTGCCAATCTTTTCCTTTGGGGATGGGGACCATTTCGGAAACTCGCATCAGTCGAGCAGCTGTTCCACCAAGATGTTTCACTCTTGTTTGATTCTTTAAACTATCCTGAGGCTAACAGGCTAATCCCAGACTGCATCAATTCTTGTGGTACATGAGTTCATTTGGCTTTCCATGAATGGCAGGAGGTGGATTGCAGCATATTCACCAAACACATTTGCTCGCTGTGGTTTTATGATATGAACTACAGCAGGAATATCTAAGATGACAACGGAAGCATTTTTGACACTTGGATTTCTACTGTGTGCAGGCATACCTGGCAAGCAGCCAAGAATCTGTGATTTACTTCCAGCTCGCAACTTGCCTTTATTGGATAAAGAAGGTGGTTCTCTTGCATTTTCATGCATGAAAAAATTATCCATGTTTGATTCAGGGCAAGCTTGAAGAGAAACAAACATTTGTGTTACAACTACTGCAGAAGCTTTAATTGAGGTGAGTTTGTCTGTGCCTTTTTTCAAATTCACTGCAGGTCGCTGGAGGAATGTATAAAGATTTGCCTTTGGGATGACATCAGACAGTGGTGTTGTACAATCCTCAATCTGCTCCTTTACAAACTTGAATACATTGCTTTTCCAAGTGTTGGCAACTCTACACTTGCTAACCTCAGGGTCCATATATTCACCTGTGTCCAGTGTCACCAGGTGATTGCTTGTCTCTCCATAAGGGTTGACAATTATCCCCTGATCCACAAGCTCAAGAAGAGAGTTAAGGTTAAGGAATCTTTGCTGCTCCGCTACAGAGCTTTCTGGGTGTTCAATGCCATTTGATTGTATCATATTGATGCTTGAATATTCAAACTCTTCAATCATTCGAAGAACTTCTGGCTTTGAAAGCTCAATGATGATTTTTTCTTCTGTTTGGCCATAAAGACCTTTGGGACCACTGTCTTCTTTAAGCAGCTTAATGCTGTGTTCTTAACTTTGGTCAAGGCCCATGAGTCTAAATTCCTTTTCACTTCGCTGGACCACAAAGTGACCCTTCATGAAGTTGGCATGGCGATGAGGAAGCTGATTCATGTCCCTTAGAAATACTGGAGCCCACCTAGAATAATTTGTGCCCTAGAGCAAAGAAGTATGGACAGAAATCATCAATAGCAGCCAGTGTTCCAAGCCAGTTGCCGAGCCGCTGGTTATGAACAAAACAGCAGCTTGTCAAAAGAAATTCCCACACTACTTTTCCCCAATAGCATGCTGTTGGAGATTCAGAAAGAAGTTTGTCCTCCCACATTTCAAATGAATCAAGAGGTGCAGGTTGTTCACAGTACTTATCATAGGCCTGTTTTCTCAGTATTTCAAGCCAGGCCAAGGTGAGAAGATATGCTTGGCATGTTCTTTTAACATGTTTTCCACCAAGCAGAGATGCTGCCATCCCAGGTGTAAATAATTTTTGCTAGGTGAAACATTCTCTCCCAGCCTGAACCACCCATCAACTTGCCTCCGGCTTCTTGTGTGCACATTTCTAGGTGGAGAAAACCAATCATGCAGACCATTTGTTGCTCACCAAGCTCATCTGCAAAAAGTAACTGACATCTTTTCTGTCGAGCATACAAGGGGCAGTCACCTTCAATAACAGGTATTTGGCCAGGATTTACATAAGAAATAGCTTTTTTGGCAACAAGCATGGCATGTCTCTGCATACTCAGTGTGTCTGCCTTTTCTTCACTGAATACAGGGAACACTCCAATAACTGCACGGGGCTTGACATCTTCCTTTTCCTGGCACTTTGAAAAGAAACCTGAAAAGGTAACAGGTACCTCATCCAACTGCCACTTGTTATCAACCTTATCCTTTTTGCTAATGCCCAAGACATGGTTCAACCATGCTCCCTCCTCTATACCCACACATGCATTTCTAGCTGGCTGCCCACCAACTTCTGGAATAGATTCAAGATCTCCCCCAATGTCTTCAACAAAAGGGACCACCACAAATTCATCAGGTAGTTCAATAGGAGTGTCTTCTGAAAGATCCAAAGCCAGTAGTAGAGGATCAGTACCTGTATTGTCCATCTGCAGATGACCAATCAATGTGATAGATGTGCCATGCATAACTGTTCTACCAGAGACATCAATATTGTCAGTAGTCACTGTCGAGAAAATGCCCCGTTTGCAGTTGGTTGGCACTACAACACCCTCATCTTTGAACCTCTTTGACACTGCATGTGCAAGGGTTCTCCTTATATCCATAATGCGACCATAGGAAACACTAAGTCCTAGTTGATGAAACTCTCTGATAAGATTTTTCAAATGATCATGAGCATGTAACTTCAAGCCCATATACAGAGGCACTGGTGTTTCCCTATCACGCACCTGATATAGGTTCTGAGCATTGGTATTGTATTTTGTTGCATTACTTATTAACCCATTGAGGACGGGGGCAGTTTACACATATTTTGTCTGGCTGACGGGGGCCCTTTTCCCCATTTTTGGGCTTCAGGACGGGTGTTTAACATGCGATTTAGGGTTTAAAAACACTTTAAGAATATTTTCTTCAAATAATATGTGTCATATGTACATGGTTTAATAGGTGTAAAGAGTTATTGATCATATTTTTTCATAATTTCTAGAATTTGGTCTTTTACGTACAAGTGGGTCACATGGTGCTGCTGTAGTTTTAGTCTCATTTGACTTTTTTGATTTGGCAGCTTGTGCTTCATTTGCTAGTTTGCAGTAGCACGTTTTGTGATAGAACAAATCCCCAGCAGTAGCATCAAATGCTGCATTGACACGGGCATAGACAACCCAGTTTTGAGCATCCTTTGCCATCTCTTTCAGGCTATTACCATGAGACATAGCTTTGCTGATTGGCTCTATGCTGTCCTCATACAGGTGGCAGTAAACACACTGTGGTCGTGTTCTATCACAATTTGCTTCAAAACTTCTCCGAGTCCTTTTTGGGCTACATTTGGAAAAAGAATTTGAAGAAGCTTCCATCTCATCCTTTGCCCTTTTTTTCAATTTCCGCTCTACAATGTGTGTACGTATATTGTCACGACATGTCTTATGATACACTGCCTTGTTGTTCTGCAGTGATTTGGAAATACATTCTTCTTCCTCTCCTATAAGACACTGCTGTGTCATACCATATGGGAGCATCACATTATTAGAAAGAAAATGAGTAAGGTCCTTTTCAATTGTTTCGTAAGTTTGATAGTAAGACACCTTTGTATATGGACACAGCAACTTCTTAGATGTTTCTGAGTGACAAAAACAACAAAGTGCCCAATCAGTTTTCAACCTCCCCTGTAAAGGATTATCCCCCATTTTTTAAGTCACCTGCCTGCCACAGAATAGGTGTGACTTTTTTATTGAAACCTTGCATACAACACTACTTAACTTAGCAATGTTCACAGTTCAAAACCTAAGAAGTGGAAAATTAATTTTGAGACAATAGATAAAAATATTTTTTTGTGAGATACAATATTACAATGACATGAACATTTGGCTTAATTACCTAATTAAATATTAAATATATATCTGACAATGATAATCAGCAAATTGTCATTGACTTTACAATTTGTTACTGAAGAGAGTATGCTCTATATGTCTTGGTTATATGATTGAAAATTGAAAGAGCAAATTGCAGAATACACTATAACTGACACATTCTGGGTGAATAGTCCTCTGAATGAGAATTTCTAATTAATAGAACATATGATATCTAATTCAGAATACTGTCTTGTAGTTTGAAAGATTCACCAAATTGAAATTTATTGAGATATTAGGTAATGATAACTGCTCAAGTCAAAACAGAGGATAACCAAATATTATTAATCATGTAAACTCTCAAGATAGGGAGCTGAGAGGGAGGCAGTTTATGATCATACCCAGGAAATAGAGATAGAGAAGGGAGACTCCAGATAGGGACTGGTAAAATTTTATTAAATCTGAGAGGATTAAGATCATCTGATACCAGGTTCTACATTTTTTATTTAAAAAAAAACCTCCCAAAAGTACTAAAATATATTGAGGTATGATTTATCATGTCAGACAATTCCAAATAAGTAATGTGTAAGATGTCATAAGTTGAGAAGGGAATTTTGATTGAGAGTTATAGGCCTGTATGTCCGATTTTCACAACTGGTAGTCATTTGGGTTTTTTGAGCAATAACAGGGTAAAAATTAGGACAGATTTAAAAGTAAAGAGACTGGCTGGGTAAAACGTCTCAAAATCTATCTTTGGAACCAAACTTTCATTGTAGTCCAGGAAATCTGTGTTTTGACCCAAAACAAATTGCAAAAGAATTTATTTTTGTGGGATCCTCTTCCTCAAACATACCCTTTTAATGTGTCAAAAGTTTACCAAAGTTTGCAGCGGGGAAAGTTCCTAAAATCGCCACTAGGGGACCCAACTTTCACATTTACTTTTATCGCTCAATAAACATATTTTCTGCAGCTTAACTAACATTAAACCAATAAAACTAGACAAGATTTCCTATTTCTTGAGCTATAGAGCATGCATATCTACCGATAATCAATAAAGTTTTAGCAATTTTAATATTTGCATAAAATCGTTAATTAGGTCACAGCTATCTTAAATGATCTACATTCACGGTAGCGAACAGGTAAAGAGCTTCGCTCATATGAAATTGATTAAAACCTGTAACATGGTCTTTCATATAAGATGCAGCACATAGTTCTCATATTTATATGTATTTTTTTATGATTTTATTTATGATATAATGTGTAATACATTTTTTGTAGTTAGTAGTTTTGTAGTAGTTAGTCTCAAAATCGTAGAAAAATTGACATAAAAAAAAGGCAAGAGTATAGGATCATATTACACTAAATATTGTTATCATAATATATCTAATTACTATCGAAATCTGAAGGAATAGACCAGCTTTTGAAAGTGAAAAAAGAGAATGATTAAAATAAACCTACTTTGACCTTGCAAGTGAATTGGAAGGTAAAAATTTCTTCAAAGGGGAAATCGGCCATGGAATTTTAATCCAGGACTCAAAGAATCTCTCTAAATTAAAAAATCAAAAAGTTACTTTTGCCCTTGAAAATGGATGTCTGAGCTCCAGGGCTTGAGTAGGGCCTGATAGACATTTTGTCGCTTACAATTTTGGTGTTCATAAAAACTGTCTGGTGCTTTTCTGAATGGTATAATTGTATTCCTTGACCCTGAAAATGTATGTTTAGTCACCAAGATTGTGATCCTAAGTGTCTTAGAAGCTGAGATATTGGTAGATATAGGTTTTTTCATGATGGCGTCAGGGAAAATCCAAGATGGCCGCCATAAAGAATCAGAAGGAAGAAGTTCCTATGAACAATAAAAAGCTAAGGCTGTGTGTAGCATGTAAGCAAAATTTGGCATTCATATTTTAAACGTCCACTTCTGTCTCAAATATGGCCTTAAGCTGCCTCACAATGATAGGAGCAGAGATATGACCTTGTCTTCTATCATTTGCCGTCATGTTGAATTTTGACCTTGAAAATGACCTTGACAGAGGAAAATGACTTCAGAAATAGACTCTGCATACTCTAAAACATAGAAAACCTAGTATCGTACATGAATATGGTGTTTACAGGAGCTGAAATATGTCTTTTTTTTCACAGTGGCAGGCAAATTTGAATTTTGACCTTGAAATGACCTTGAAACCCAAAAATAACTTCAGAAATGGATTCTCCATACTCATAAACATAAAAAAAGAGGTATTACACTTGAAGATGCAGTCAGCAGAAGCTGAGATACGGCGTATTTAAAATTGGTGGCGGCCATTTTGAATTTTGCAGCTACCGGCCACCAGGGGTGTCCGCCAACTTGTAGCAGATAGTTTTTGAAAATCTCATAGCCTATTCTAACACCATGCCAAATTTCAAGAAGGTATCACCATTTGCACGATTCGTCACAAAATTGAGGAATTCCTCCCCAGCTATTACAGAAAAATATACAAATAAGACCACCTACTAGGTTTCCATGCATAAATAGTCTGCCTTTAATTTCTGCTGGGTTTTAAATATCAGCCTCATCCCCATCCTCCTCATCACTGTCATCTGATAGCATGATGTCCTGAGAGTCCTCATCATTTCGGCAGTCAATGCTGTACTGACAGAGGTCTGTGCATGGCAGTTCCTTTGCTTTACATGAACATCTGCCTGAAGAACAGTCTCTCTTACATTGGCATTGCTCATCTTCCTCCTTGTAGTAGCCATTATTTAGTGGATCTTCCCCCACACTCTTGCCTGGATGAGGGCTCTAAGGACATGCTGCTTAAGAGCACCAAGTGGAGGTGGAAGTTTTTCACTTTCTGCCATATGCTTGCAGAAAAGGTGCCATCGCAGTTCTGGGATGCTCGTGATCTGAATGCACATACAAATTGAGCAAATTGCTTTGCCAATCCGAGAGAACCTCCCTGTGTTGTCTGAACCTGTGAAAGCATGGAACACTGGCAAAGCCTTTGCCCTTTCCACACCAAGACATGTCCATATTGGCTTTATTTCCAAAACCCCAGATGACAATGAAATGAATGTATTTCGCAGCAAGAGGTCATAAGTTGCTATAACTAATATCAATACATCTGTGTCTGGAGAGAAGAATGTCAGCTGTGTGTCAGGTGGGTTTCTCTGAGATGCCAACACTGCCTGTTGGATCAACAATGTGTCTGCCTCTTCATGGTTGTTGTCTTCAAAATGTAATGGACGATTGCTTTTAGTACATCCTGAGGCAGAAACAGTTACTAGTTTGGGTGAGTCTTTGTTGGTAGCAAGATATACAGAAAGGTCAGCCTTTGTTTGGTCATGAGAAAGGAAGCGACTCATTAGGATGTTTTTTATGCTTGTATCATCTTTTACTTGATACTGGATTGGATCCTTTCCCTGTCTTCTTTTTGCTCTTGTGGCACTCTTTAGAGAATCAGTCCTGTAGGTGTCAAATACCAGAATGATCTCATCACAATCTCTTGTCAGAGACATGAGTTGGTCATTGAACCATTCACTGAGGTCTTTTACTGTCACCACTGTTGCTGGCTTCTTAGTTAGCTTCTGGACAACTACCATACCATCCACCAGAGCAATCTTGCAACTTGGATGCCCATCTTCTGTAGGGATTGCACCCAGAGATTCTGTGGTTGCAGGACAGTCCAGGAGGAATCCAAAATTTTGTGATGATGCTGGATGGGAGCTATCTGCACTGTCAGCTTTTCCAGTGCATGGATCAACTTGGACTTGTCAGTACAAGGTAACATTGCTCCATCAGGGGAAAAGAGTGCCCTTGGGGTCAAAGTGAATTCATAGTTTCCTATAGCATGCTTTTGGTTGATTTCCCGGTTGGATCTTGCTAGGACCATCAACCTGCCATAAAGAACTTTGGTCTCCTTCAAATCCACCATGGTGTTTCTGATCTTCAGTGCAGATTTTTTGTTGCCAGACATAAACATTTTGTTGTTCTCTTTTTTCACTGGTGCCCAGAGGCTGACATCTCCATTAATTCTCTCTGACACAAAATCCTCATACAATTTCTGCCCAGTGTCATCCATATTCAAAATGTGTGGGACAAACTCCTCTGGAATGTATGCATGCGTGATGATGTTGTGAAGCTTGTCACTGTCAGTGGCTAATGGGTTGCCATGATTTAGTATTGCAACCTTTAATTTGTTGACTGTGTCATGATCCTTTTTGATCTTACTAGGTGTAAGGTCATGATGTTCTGTGCACTTCCAAGCTTCTACACCAAATTGACTTTTAAAGTATCTTGAGAGGCAGGACAGTTCTGGGGGAGCCATGAAGAATCTCAAAATGCCAACCAGTCCAGAGCGAATCATTAGCTTGTTCAGATATTGACATGCATGATCTGCACCAATAGACACAAATGGAATGTCACTCTTGGTTACTGAAAGGTTGCCTCCTTGTAGTTCCCTCCAAGTGTCAGGGTGATTGGTTCTCAAGTCCCACATATCTGCAATGTATCTGGGCCAGAGTCGCTTGTACTTGATCCGATCCATTCCAAAGAAGAGCTTGTTTAATGCTTCTCCAGCTTGGAGATGGAGTACCAAGAAGGCATTCCGAGATGCTGCCACAAAATACAGGATTGTCTCCTTGATGTAGGTAGTTCCTAATGGACTTGAACATGGGATTTTCAGATTTAGAGCAGTTTCAGCTAGTTTCAGTACTTATAACTTGCACTGACTCAGACAGGTCAACAGGAAGTAATGTAATTAATTAGATTATGGAAAGCCTTTTGACACAAAACTCGTTTACTAATGACAATTTTCATGTTTTATTTCATCAGAAATTTGATGTCTGGGATTTCATAACTATGTAAGATCCAACTTGATATCAAGTTTGATGAATCAAAACAATGATCCAATATCATTTTAATATGATTTTAGACCTTTTTGGGAGCTTTTTGAACTCTGGTGACCTTTTTTGACATAGAGGAGGTATATAGACAAGTAATTCTAGGATAATAGTGTAGTGAACCTCCGGATATCTCGATTACCAATCCGGGGCTGTAGGCTCTCCTACAGGTAGTTTATCAGTAAATGGTGACACTAGTTATCCATCCCGCGATAACCTTCGTGCTATTACTTAGACAACCCAGGTTCGATCTTACTCTCAACTAAGGGAAAGTAAAACATGGACAACGATCTCTGTTTCCGTAGCTTTATTTCCCCCACAGTGCGATCACAAGGTACATGGTCAGCCGGGCTAACCAAGACATCTGACGGAAAGGATTTCCGGAGTAGTCACAAATACAATCCGTACAATAACAAGGTGTGTACAAGTAAATGGCAAGATGTTCTTCGTACAGGAATAAGTGATACAGGAGATACACAATACATCACAATTATGCAATACAGTACGTATTCTGGTAAATGCAGGTAGATGAAAGGTAATCTGTAACTAGGGTAAAGCTGACATTTCATTCACAGTAAAAAAGGAACAGATCCGAAAGGCTTGAAAGGTTGAGCGAGCGGAGCTCCAACCTTGACCGACCCAGTTATATAAGAGTTAAAACAACAGCAAGCTATACTAGACTTGCGCTGATCCTCATATCCACTACAATAGTATATTAGACAGGTTGCTGACCATTTAAAACGTTTAATTCTGTTGCATGTTTTTTTTAAAAATCATATTTTTCCCCCTTTTTTTTCTTTTTTTTTTTTTCTTTTTTTTACAAAAACATCAATTATTCTTAAAATAGGCTTCAGCACAAATGACATCATCAATTTTCTGATTGCTGAGGTTCTGACGTTTCCAAAAATGCATGGTTTTACTAATCTCAGTGATTTAGAATTTTTTTTCAATTAAAAATTACATTTTTCACTTTTTTTACAAAAACATTAATAATTCTCAAAATAAGACCTTGGCACAAATGGCACCCATTTTCTGATTGCTGACGTTCTGACGTTTCCAAAAATGTATGGTTTTACTAATCTCGTGAGTGATTTAGAATTTTTTTTCAATTAAAAATCATATTTTTCACTTTTTTTTACAAAAACATTAATAATTCGCAAAATAAGACTTTGGCGCAAATGGCAACATCCATTTTCTGATTGCTGACGTTCTGATGTTTCCAAAAATATATAGTTTTCAAATAATCTATAATAAATTTCAATAATCTCAAATAAACGCCAACGAAATACTGAACATAGTGAACCTGACTAATTGCTGGGTTTCTGTTTTGAATACTTCCAGATGCTAAATACCAGACATTGATGTAGCCACTTATTTTTAATTTTCGACATGAAGAGTGGGGCCTAATCATAGATTAGTTTAAGAGTATGCATGGCAAGCATTTGTTTGTAGAATCTTCAGTGTAGACAAAAATTCATCCCAGTCGCTATGTCTCTCCTTTACCATCCCTGTTAACATTGTAGTCAACGTTCTGTTATATCTCTCGATCTGCCCATTTGCAATGGGATGATATGCACACCTCTTTGAATAAATTTGACTCAAAGTTTCTCCCTTGGTCTGAGTGCCACATGAGCGGGATGCCATATCTGCACACTACCTCAGCCACCAAAATATCTGCCACCGTCTTGGCAATAAAGTCAGGTATTCCAAAGCACTCTGTCCATTTTGTGAACAGATCTCCAATCACAAGGACATATCGATTACCAGCATCAGACTTGGGAAATAGCCCTGTGATGTCCATTGCAATCTCTTCCCACGCTCCTTTAAGTGGTCTCTCTCCCAGGTGGGTCCTTTTCTGCCAAAGAGGGGGTCCTTTGTCTGCTGATGAACAACACACATGGAGATGAAAGTAGTTGCATCTTTGGTCATTGTCAGCCAATAACATGATCGTTTGAGTTTACTGATAGTCTTGTCCCTCCCCAAATGACCACCCATCGGTCCAGCATGTACCATCTTGAGATGTTCCTTCCTGGCTAATTGGGGTACATACACTCTCCAATCTCTGCCACAAGCTGGCATCCACCTCCATATCCCAGCAAATTATGCTCAATAGCTAGAGATCCAAAATCATTTTTCAACCACAGCCAGTCGCTGTCTGGTACTCGCTCATTGGCTCCAGGTGCTTCACCATCTTGCAGGGCCTTCTTAAATAGCACATACAGAGGGGCATTCTCCTGACTCTCTTTCACCGCTACCAGACCCCCATCCCAGGTAATTGTTCTAATGGAAGCGGGCTCGATCTCACCTTTCTCCTCTGGGTCAATTCTATGATACTGACCACAAGGGATGTGTGAAATACCATCGGCATTCTGATTTTTTTTCCTGCTCGGTGTTTTACCTTGAAGGTGTATGTGGCCAGCTCTTCCACCCAGCGAGCAAGTTGACAATCCGGTTCCTTGATGTCCAGCAGCCACTTTAAAGCACTCTGGTCAATTCTAACCATAAAATTTCCGCCAATGAGGTAGGAGCGATACTTCCTCACTCCATAAAAGATTGGGAGCAACTCCTTCCGAGTTACACAATAATTTCTCTCCGCTTTATTCAGCGTGTGTCCCGCATATCCTAGTACCCTTTCACATCTATCTATCACCTGTGAGAGGACACAGCCAATTACCAGGGCACTGGCATCCGTATCAAGGACCATCTGGGCTGTTGGATCCTGAAAAACCAAGCACAGGGGCTGTGCACAGTAGATTCCAGATTGCATCCATCAACTGGGTACAAGCCTCATCCCACACATAGGGTACATCCTTCTTTGTCAGCTTGAACATAGGAGCGGCTATGATAGGAGCGGCTATCAAAGAGAAATCTTTGAGAAACGCTCTGTAGTATGAGCAGAAGCCCAAGAAGCTTCTGAGTTGCTCTTTACTGGAGGGGTAAGGCCATGTTCTATTTCAATCTTGGCCAGGTCAGTGGCTACACCGTCCCCTGACACAATGTGCCCAAGGAAAGCCACAGAGGCCTGAAAAAGCTGACACTTGGTAGGCTTGACCACCCACTCTCATCCTTTCAAACATCCTTGCTAGTCTATCAGCACATTCCTCCATGGTCCGGCCGTGTACTATTACGTCATCCAGGTAGACAAGACACTGCTCCCCGACCAAGCCTACCAGAACTGTCTCCATCAATCCTTCAAAGGTGGAAGGAGCGTTTACTAAGCCAAAAAGCATAACGTTGAACTGGTACAGGCCCCAGTGTGTGCAAAAGGCCGTTTTCTCTATACTACTCACATCCATCTCCACTTGCCAATACCCCCTCAACCCAGATCAAGTGGGCAAAACACGCTGGCCCCTCTCAGAAGGTTGAGAGTATCATCCTAGGCAGGGGATAAGCATCCTTCTTTGTGACTTAATCACAGTAATCTACGCAAAATCTCCAGCCCCCATCCTTCTTTTTTACAGACACAACAGGGCTGGCCCAGGGACCGCTTCCACGTTCAATCACTCCTCCTTCCATTTTGCACAATTCTTCTTCCACAATCTGTCACCTGTGAATGGGCACACATCTTGGCCGACTTTTAATTGGGTGGCTAGTACCAGTATCGATGTGGTGTTTAGCCATCCCAGTTCTACCTAGAGGCTCTCCGTTTCTATGGAACAAACTCTGGAACTCCTCATACAAATTCTGTATCTTGTCCTCATGACCTTGAGTCATACATCTATTGGTCTGGCCCCACAGGTCGCTGATCATGGCCTTTCTCGTGTCCTGCTGATCCTGTAGGGTGTTGCAAGTGGGGAGGGGGGAAGAATTAACTTCTGCCCCACTCCATGCCACCACTTTCACATCTTGGGGTATGCGAGCATCTAGCAGACCTCGGTTGAGAATTTTTGCTATACCCTCTCTCCCAGTGGGCCAATGTACTGACCTTGTTATTCTAACTTTTGGCACAAGTCCTTCATCTTCCATAATGAGGTTCCGAGCTCCTTCCTCAATCAGAGGATCTTGTGGTTCCACTCCACCAACAGCATGGGAAGGGTTCCATGTGATATTCATCTTGTGATACTACCCACCATTATCATCGTCTGAGAAGCAGCATAAGCATACCCACATGGTAACTTCGGCCAGTTCCACTCTCCATCACCCTCATCGCTGGTTTCAGATGAAACCTGACTGCCTATCTCCTGCAGGGACTGCTGTCCCTGCCCTCCCACCACTGGATATCCTTCCAGGGGTGTTTCTCCCGTCCCCTCTAGGAACTCCTGAATATCAGTTCCTTCTGCATACGCCAAGGTGTGGTATCGTTCACCTGTTTCCTTCAGTAGCCATCGACCGCTACTACCTGTTTCTCCAAAACATGGTTCATCCACCTCCTCCTCCGGGGGTCCTCGACCACACACATTCCAACCAGAATGTTGCTTGTCCACCTCCTCCTCCAGGGGTCCTCGATCACACACATTCCAACCAGAATGTTGCTCATCCACCTCCTCCAGGGGTCCTCGATCAGACATGTCCTGCCCATCACCTCCATTATCCCAGGTGATGCTCATCCAGGCCTGACTTCCGTTTTTCACTGCTCCATGTTGTGTGGTGCAGACATCACCAAGACGTCGCCCAGGTATGACTACCTCTGGCATATACATCCACACTGTTCCAGTATCTGTGTCTACCAGAGACCTTCTAGCTCTGATGATATCCATTCCTAGAATACCCCCTTCTTCTAATTTTGCTACTACTACTTTCATTCTAATTAAGATCGGTCCGAAGTCTGCTTCTGTATCAGTTTCACCCAGCATATGTCCACCAGTGTTCCCCCAGCACCTGTGATTCTTATTCATGAGTGCCTTAATGGAGGGGGATCATCCATCCGTTCCCAGGTCCACTTGCTCAATATCGTTGTACAAGCACCTGTATCTATTAGCAACTGAATGACCACCCCATTGTCTTTCCATCAACCACCACTCCTGCTGTAGAAGGATCCCATCTGCCATATATGGCCATCCATCCTTCCCCATTACCGGTGACTTGCTGGACAGTATCCCGGTGGCTTACTGCCCACTGTTTTTTCCCTGTCCTCTCTGTGTGTGATCATTGGGATGGTTTGGACACTCTTGTCTGAAATGTCCATAATCACCACATAGGAAACATCCTCACTGTCTAGGTGTGTAAGAGTTGCTCGTCTGATCACTGCTACGAGGACTGGTCTCAAGCTTATCTAACCTAGACAATATTTTCTCCAGGATCTGCTTCAATTGGGACTCAATAACAGGTGGGGATTCTTCCACTGCTGTCAGCCTAAGATGACCTTGGGCACTTGAGGGGCCAGGTCGGTCGCACACTGCATGATGGAACGCTTCTCCATCTAATGCAGCCCCTCTAGCCTCTGCAAATGATCTAGGCCCGGCCTGGACAATCCATTGTCTCAACTTCTCATCCCTCAGGGCTCCAATCAATGCATCTTGGCTGAGATCATCCCTTACTTCCCAATCAACCCTAGGGTAAGCCAGTCTCATCATTCTCTAAAGGTCATCCACCAGGTCGTTGACTCCTTCATCTTTACCTTGCTTTCTCAATCAAAGTTGCATCCTATACAGAGATAGCTGATCTGCAGGCTGGTAGCACTTCTCCAGCTCTTGAACAAGTTGGAGAAAGCTATCCCTGTCATCGATATTGACTCCAGTATAGCCAGCACAGACCCATCTATACTAGCCCCCAGGTACAGCGCGCATTCCCTATTCGACCAGTCATTGAGGTCTGCTACAACTCTGAAGTGATTTAAAGAATTGTTCAGTGATGTTGATCCATCATGACCTTGGCGCTGTCTTGACCTTCCTTCCCTGCCGTTGCAATCTTGGATAGTCCCCAGGGTTGGCTTGTTTGCGCCCACTTCCAGCTATGGCTGATCATCTTCTTCCTCAACTCCCAAGTTCACTCTTTCGCTATGCGCCCTGTCTTGTCTGGTGCCTCTCCAGCCTACGAGGGGCCTTGCTTCCACATCCGCACCTCATACCATGTTGACCTGTCTGTCTGCTGGGACCCTATCCATCCTCCAGCTTTCTCTCAGTCTCCATGGAGGGTGACAATGCCAGAGGGCTTGTGTCTGTATCTGAGCGACTAGTTCTTCCTTCAATACGATCCCCACAGCTGCCACCAATGTTGGAGTGGGAATTAATGTTATTAGTTATTTGACCGCTAGGAGGAAGAGGGGGAGATGATAGAGTTAGGCTCAATTACATAGTCCATTCCAATGGTCAGCTATCAGGTGTAGCGCGGCAGCTAGCACAGAAGAGGGACTTAGCGATATAAGTAACTTAAGTAGGAAAGGTACTCGTGACCTTGGGGTTCAGACGGCTCGGCCCGCGCTCGATCTAGTCAGACATCAGAGGAGATGAATATGGTTTGCAGCAAGGCTATATTCTCCACACACAGGCTCACATCATCATCCAAGGAATAGTCAACAGGGAGTGACAATTTTACCCGGCCCACACTGGGCGTTATATACAGCATAAGCAATAAAATAGACATAAAGTGGGAAAGGGTGTTGACAGGTTAAGTTATCCCACCCGTCCCAAGCATCATCAGACGAGAGGTGTGGATAGATTTATGTACAGGGATGTGTGGACTGAGTGACTTCTAAGAACCCAGGTCACAGAGGTCATTCTAACAAGGGAGACTCGTCTGCTCCTGTGACAATATTTATGTATAATTCTCTGTAAGTATTTTCCTATTTCATATGAGAAATGGGATTTCATCTTGTCTCATGTAAACAAGAAATAAAAGTGACCCTGACCTTTTACTTTTTGTAGTTGAATTACTAAGTATGTTTGACCAGGTTTATCATTTTTTTCAATAGAATAAGGCAACTAAATGTGTATTCTAGGACCTCAGTCTATGATTGTCCCAGCTAAAATACCGAGATGAGATAAACTCCCCACTAATTGCGAAAATACAACATGTCAATGTTCATTATTGTCCCATGGGGTGGTATTACATTTGACCTTTGCCCTTCATATAATATAAGTTATTCTGGAATTTCCTGTCATGATTTGCTCAGTTAAAATGAAGTAATATTTTCCTGATATGCTAGGAAAGGTCAAATATATGCATTTTATTTAAAAAATGCCCCAAACAGGAGCTGTAACCAGACACTAGTGCACTAAAAAGGCAAAATTCTCATCATTTGACCTTGAAATATATGTTCTTGACCTTGATCAAAGTCACTAAACTATCAATAATATATGTATTCATATAGGTTTACCTACCTGCCAGATCTAAACTGCATGAGTAAAATCCCCAGCAATTACGACACAAAAATATGTGATTTTTAATTATTTTTCCACAGGTGGTATGATATTTGACCTTGGACCTCCTTCACAAAATCTAGGGTATTGTTGGATATCCTGCCATAATTTACTTGACTAAAATGAAGTAATATGTTCCCCATCATTTGGAATTTAATTTAGGAAATGTAATTAATTTAGGAAATATCCCATACATGATGTAGAACCAGTGGAGTCAGGTGGGAACTGCAGGTACTAAGACTGCTAGCTGTAGTTCCAGCCCTTGACGGTCGGCACCCCCGCTTCTTCCTTGGAAGAAGTCAGAATGACTCTATTTACAATTTCGCACGGTGCACAGACTACTAGTGTCCAACGATATATACTCTTATTCCATGTGGTTACTTCTCTGCCTGCATTCAATAATTTCCCCGCTGAGAATGTTTATTAATGCATGGAATACTTAGTTTAGGCCTATACCTACAACCTAGCGTACTTACATTGTCGATTCAGGCACTCACACTTCCACAATCCATTTTCGTTTCAACCTCCACACTCAACCCACACAGCTACATCCACGCCATTGACCATTTCGATCCCTTGTTCCATTCCGTACGAGCCGGAAGTCATGTTCACTCTAATCAACGTAACCGGCAAATGGGATTCGAAATGGATAGCGCTGTTTATTGACTGAATAAACAGCGCCGAGGCCCGGGTGGGACGTGGGGTGAAGCGACGGGTGGGTGGAGGGTAATTCGTCGGAAATTTAAAATAAAAACAATCTAAAAGCGTTGAAATATAACCCATTTACTTCCTACAAATAAATACCTTGTGCGGATACTTTCTGGTCATCAGGTTTCAGGTCAGAGCCATTGCCTTGTATGCTCTGGAAATTATATCCCACAGAACCAGTCTTAAGACTATTTTCTTGCTCAAATCGATCTTAGCCTCTCTAATTCATTCAAAAATTAAAAGGAAATAAACATGATGAGCTGAATCTGTTAGTTTTGAAGGGAAAACTACGCCAGAGATGGGGAAGTATTAGGCAAATAGAAATAAGAAATGACCACACAACTAGGTAATGTAAAAAAGCCTCCTGCTGTGGGAATGGAACCATCAACCTCCTGGTTGAATGGACATACATGTCAATGCTAGTGAGTCTGTGATTCATCATAGCAGCCTGAAAGCTCATGAGGGGAGTTAGGCACTGGTGTGGTGGTGGAGTCTGGTGTGAACTGCAGGTAATAAGACTTCTAGCTATAGTTCCAGCCCTTGTCATCGGGTGTCAGGTCAGAGCCATTGCCTTGTATGCTCTGGAAATTATATCCCACAGAACCAGTGTTAAGACTATTTTCTTGCTCAAATCGATCTTAGCCTCTCTAATTCATTCAAAAATTAAAAGGAAATAAACATGATGAGCTGAATCTGTTAGTTTTAAAGGGAAAACAACGCCACAGATGGGGAAGTATTAGGCAAATAGAAATAAGAAATGACCACACAACTAGGTAATGTAAAAAAACCTCCTGCTGTGGGAATGGAACCATCAACCTACTGTGTTGGAGTCAGAGGCCTTACCCCTAGACCAGAGGATCCTGGTTGAATGGACATACATGTCAATGCTAGTGAGTCTGTGATTCACCATACCAGCCTGAAAGCTCATGAGGGGAGCTAGGCACTGGTGTGGTGGTGGAGTCTGGTGTGAACTGCAGGTAATAAGACTTCTAGCTATAGTTCCAGCCCTTGTCATCGGGTGTCAGGTCAGAGCCATTGCCTTGTATGCTCTGGAAATTATATCCCACAGAACCAGTCTTAAGACTATTTTCTTGCTCAAATCGATCTCATCCTCTCTAATTCATTCAAAAATTAAAAGGAAATTAACATGAAGAGCTGAATGTGTTATTTTAAAAGAAAACTGAGCCCCAGATGTGGAAACATTAGGCAAATAGAAATAATAAATGACCACACAACTAGGTAATGTAGAAAAGCCTCCTGCCTTCATCACCATTCCCCTCATCATTCTTCTATCTTTTTCCATGGCAACATTTAAAAGGAAATAAACATGAAGAGCTGAATGTGTAAGTTTAAAAGGAAAAATGAGCCGTGGATGTTGAAACATTAGGGACATAAAAATAAGAAATGACCTGAGCCATTGCCTTGTATGCTCTGGGAATTATATCCCACAGAACCAGTGTTAAGACTATTTTCTTGCTCAAATCGATCTTAGCCTCTCTAATTCATTCAAAAATTAAAAGGAAATAAACATGATGAGCTGAATCTGTTAGTTTTAAAGGGAAAACTACGCCAGAGATGGGGAAGTATTAGGCAAATAGAAATAAGAAATGACCACACAACTAGGTAATGTAAAAAAGCCTCCTGCTGTGGGAATGGAACCATCAACCTACTGTGTTGGAGTCAGAGGCCTTACCCCTAGACCAGAGGATCCTGGTTGAATGGACATACATGTCAATGCTAGTGAGTCTGTGATTCACCATACCAGCCTGAAAGCTCATGAGGGGAGCTAGGCACTTGTGTGGTGGTGGAGTCTGGTGTGAACTGCAGGTAATAAGACTTCTAGCTATAGTTCCAGCCCTTGTCATCGGGTGTCAGGTCAGAGCCATTGCCTTGTATGCTCTGGAAATTATATTCCACAGAACCAGTCTTAAGACTATTTTCTTGCTCAAATCGATCTTAGCCTCTCTAATTCATTCAAAAATTAAAAGGAAATAAACATGATGAGCTGAATCTGTTAGTTTTAAAGGGAAAACAACGCCACAGATGGGGAAGTATTAGGCAAATAGAAATAAGAAATGACCACACAACTAGGTAATGTAAAAAAGCCTCCTGCTGTGGGAATGGAACCATCAACCTACTGTGTTGGAGTCAGAGGCCTTACCCCTAGACCAGAGGATCCTGGTTGAATGGACATACATGTCAATGCTAGTGAGTCTGTGATTCACCATACCAGCCTGAAAGCTCATGAGGGGAGCTAGGCACTGGTGTGGTGGTGGAGTCTGGTGTGAACTGCAGGTAATAAGACTTCTAGCTATAGTTCCAGCCCTTGTCATCGGGTGTCAGGTCAGAGCCATTGCCTTGTATGCTCTGGAAATTATATCCCACAGAACCAGTCTTAAGACTATTTTCTTGCTCAAATCGATCTTAGCCTCTCTAATTCATTCAAAAATTAAAAGGAAATTAACATGAAGAGCTGAATGTGTTATTTTAAAAGAAAACTGAGCCCCAGATGTGGAAACATTAGGCAAATAGAAATAATAAATGACCTCTCAACTAGGTAATGTAAAAAAGCCTCCTGCCTTCATCACCATTCCCCTCATCATTCTTCTATCTTTTTCCATGGCAACAATTAAAAGGAAATAAACATGAAGAGCTGAATGTGTAAGTTTAAAAGGAAAAATGAGCCGTGGATGTTGAAACATTAGGGACATAAAAATAAGAAATGACCTGAGCCATTGCCTTGTATGCTCTGGAAATTATATCCCACAGAACCAGTCTTAAGACTATTTTCTTGCTCAAATCGATCTTAGCCTCTCTAATTCATTCAAAAATTAAAAGGAAATAAACATGATGAGCTGAATCTGTTAGTTGTAAAGGGAAAACTACGCCACAGATGGGGAAGTATTAGGCAAATAGAAATAAGAAATGACCACACAACTAGGTAATGTAAAAAAGCCTCCTGCTGTGGGAATGGAACCATCAACCTACTGTGTTGGAGTCAGAGGCCTTACCCCTAGACCAGAGGATCCTGGTTGAATGGACATACATGTCAATGTTAGTGAGTCTGTGATTCACCATACCAGCCTGAAAGCTCATGAGGGGAGCTAGGCACTGGTGTGGTGGTGGAGTCTGGTGTGAACTGCAGGTAATAAGACTTCTAGCTATAGTTCCAGCCCTTGTCATCGGGTGTCAGGTCAGAGCCATTGCCTTGTATGCTCTGGAAATTATATCCCACAGAACCAGTCTTAAGACTATTTTCTTGCTCAAATCGATCTTAGCCTCTCTAATTCATTCAAAAATTAAAAGGAAATAAACATGATGAGCTGAATCTGTTAGTTTTAAAGGGAAAACAACGCCACAGATGGGGAAGTATTAGGCAAATAGAAATAAGAAATGACCACACAACTAGGTAATGTAAAAAAGCCTCCTGCTGTGGGAATGGAACCATCAACCTACTGTGTTGGAGTCAGAGGCCTTACCCCTAGACCAGAGGATCCTGGTTGAATGGACATACATGTCAATGCTAGTGAGTCTGTGATTCACCATACCAGCCTGAAAGCTCATGAGGGGAGCTAGGCACTGGTGTGGTGGTGGAGTCTGGTGTGAACTGCAGGTAATAAGACTTCTAGCTATAGTTCCAGCCCTTGTCATCGGGTGTCAGGTCAGAGCCATTGCCTTGTATGCTCTGGAAATTATATCCCACAGAACCAGTCTTAAGACTATTTTCTTGCTCAAATCGATCTTAGCCTCTCTAATTCATTCAAAAATTAAAAGGAAATAAACATGATGAGCTGAATCTGTTAGTTTTAAAGGGAAAACTACGCCAGAGATGGGGAAGTATTAGGCAAATAGAAATAAGAAATGACCACACAACTAGGTAATGTAAAAAAGCCTCCTGCTGTGGGAATGGAACCATCAACCTACTGTGTTGGAGTCAGAGGCCTTACCCCTAGACCAGAGGATCCTGGTTGAATGGACATACATGTCAATGCTAGTGAGTCTGTGATTCACCATACCAGCCTGAAAACTCATGAGGGGAGGTAGGCACTGGTGTGGTGGTGGAGTCTGGTGTGAACTGCAGGTACTAAGACTTCTAGCTATAGTTCCAGCCCTTGTCATCGTGGTGTCAGGTCAGAGCCATTGCCTTGTATGCTCTGGAAATTATATCCCACAGAACCAGTCTTAAGACTATTTTCTTGCTCAAATCGATCTCAGCCTCGACCACCTGCCTTTACCACCATTCCCCTCATCATTCTTCTATCATTTTCCATTGCAACAATTAAAAGGAAATAAACATGATGAGCTGAATCTGTTAGTTTAAAAGGAAAACTGAGCCACAGATGTGGAAAGCTTGAAACAAATGACCTTGACGACCTTGGCCAAGGTCACCAACATTTTATTCCCTGAAGTGGCAATGAAAGACTGACCAACCTGCCAAATTAGAACATTCTAGCCATTATTTTGAAAAACTACCAGCCAACAATGTCTAAATTTTTCAATATTTCAGTATTTTTGGTGACCTTGACCTTTGACCCCTGGTAAAAAAATCCTCAATTTTGCGAGGTCAAATATTGCCAGATTCAGATTTGGCATACCTTAATTTCCAAGAATCAGCAATAAAATCTTGTTAGAACTCAATTTTAACGTTCCGCCCCTCATCTGCCGGACTATGACCCCCGTATAACTGGGGAGGATTATAGAATATTGTGAAAAGTATATATGTTTATACATGAATTTGAAGTTGAATTAGGCTTATCTTTTGTATTGTATATTGTTTATTTCTGGATTAAGTACAATATTATTTATAATAACATGATGATGGAAAAGGGTGATCCTCTTCTATATTGCCATTATGCATTCTCATCTATTACGACAAAGCACATCTTGCCAAATTACACATATTATAACTGAATGACTGAATTTATCAATAATCTGCTGCTGTTCTTATGTTTATACATGAATTTGAAGTTGAATTAGGCTTATCTTTTATATTGTATATTGTTTATTTTTGGATTGAGTACAATATTATTTATAATAACATGATGATGGAAAAGGGTGATCCTCTTCTATATTGCCATTATGAGGGTACACAGTTGACATATGTGCCAAAAAATGGCAAATTTAATCTTGTATGTTCAACATGGCCTCCAATGCTGCAGAACCATTTATAATTACCTGAGAGAAATGGTCATGGAAACAGTTGAAATCGGGATCTTCATGACATTTTAGATGTGGTTACCCTGGAAATAGCTGTTAATATAAAATAAAATTCTTGTAATAGTGCATGTGACATTTCAAATACAGATAGCCCTGAATCTTTGCTTTTATTTGATATATCATGTATTATTCTATCTTGAAAACTCTTAAAGTTATCACAAATCATATAAAATAAGTTGAGGCAACTTTAAGTCTTAACCTAGCACGCACGAAATGGGATCAACTACTTGGTCAACAAAGTGAGGTTCCTTATGTTAATGATAAAGATAAGTTCACATGTGGGGGCCAGGGTTTGTATGGTTTTGAGGTCGAAACTCTGCATTTCTGGGTCTGAGTGATAGGGCTCTTTTGAATAACCATCTCGTACAAAGATAAAGGTAGGTTTTCCCATTTCCTAGGTCGGTACAATGATATATTTTTGTATTTGCAGGGGATGACGCTATCGGCGTACAGTGGCAGGATATGTCCTCTACATTGGAATTATATGCAAGTCACGCAGCATTCATACAACAAGTAGCCCAACAACGCAACTGTGATTGGTAGCCAGATACTTGTACCTAATCTCACACAATGTTGTGTATTTTCTCTGTTTATTGTATAATGTTATTTTTCAAAATGAGTATCTCTATTATATATTAAACATTGATTTATTCTATAAATTTGTTCATTGGGGTTTTCTGCTGCACATGGGACAATATAGTACCCATGTGCAGTCCACTAGAACAAAATTGTTTCATATAATATAACCTGTTTCATTATTTCTTCATTTCTTCCTATTTGAATATTGTGAGCTATATTTAATATGTGAGCTATATCTAAACGCAATTTACTTTTTTTAATCAATTCAAACATTTTGAGAAGGGATTATTATAATGGATTGGAATCGTATCTGTGGGTAAATAATTAAGAGTGTGTCTGGAGAGTGAGTTCGAAATGCCTCCCTGTAAATGGGGGGTTTTTCCAACCATTTTTATTGACCACAAATTTTAAACAAATTAGTTTTCATACGTTGCCGTACAACTACAAAACAGAGCAATCTAGATGAAGTTACGAAGATGTAATCTACTTGACACTCTTTAACCAAGAGTAAGCCGAAATCTAGGCACGTTTCACATCAACCACTCCTTCTCCTATCAATTACCACAGTCTGATTGATTTCTGAATATTTCTAACATTGAACCGCCAAAATCTGAAAGTGGAGGATAACAAATAAAAATACTAATCTCCTGATAACGTCATATCACTGGCTGCGAGTACAATAATTATTACTTGGCAATTCAGTGAAGGTTTCACAAGGTATTATAATCTATATTCAACCTAGTGTAGCAAATTATTTCATGTCCGCATGTGTTATTCTCTAGGGAATGATTTTCCTTGTCCCCTTTTCTATCGATTATCTGACAGCAACAAATGATAGGATAACACTCTTCCTTTCGGTGTAGTCATGATATTTAAAGGAAGATGACGCCACTGCAATGGGATGAAGAAGGCTACGAGTATTGCTAGGTGATTTCACTGGCAGTGTAGAGATAATATGTGGCACGGACCATACGAAATAGAGATACAAACTGAATACATACATTATTCAATTATTCGCGATTACAAAGTACTAGCTAAAGGTAACATATTTTACAGAGAATGAGTCAATTCTAATAGCAGCATACATATATATACATGTAATATGAAGGAAATACAAAAAAACGTTGAAGAAGGAAACAATCACTTTTCAAGTGTGCATGGGCTAGGAAATGACCTATGATCCTACTCTGAGAGAACAATGCCTATTCTACTCTGAGAGAACAATTCCTAAGCTTCTGTACACTTTGTAAATATTAGTACAACCGTTGTATGGAACATGGGAAATCATCTTAAAGCTCATTGTATTCAGTTGGTGAAATACATTGGAATATGATCATATCCTAAATTTCCCCTATTATTTATAATTAATTTTGTCATTCGATTTAGTGACGTTGACTTTGCCTAGCTCATCCCCATTGCAACCGTATAACTGCCTCCTTATATGGAAACTACAATCAAAAGTAGAGAGAATCCATATATAATTCACTAAGTTATTGTTACAAAGGGATTTTTCCTATTACACATGAATTTTAGTAAAATGTCAAACGGACACTTTTTAGAATGGGAGAGTGGTTGAGCTCAAGTATATAAGAGGGAAAGGTCTTCTCAATTACGTAACCGTATCCATATGCTAGGTCGCATTCTTATGTATAAAAACTAAATTGTGAGATCAAACAGTTTGCTTTATATGTTAGGTACGTTTTGCCCTTCATGTTTTGCTGAACCTCTTTCTTCCTTTTTATTCGATGAGATTGCATATAATGTAAAAGCAAGAGTTCTGCAGTTGCCGATCTTATTTTGGTTGTCGATGCAAAGACGATGCAGTTAGCATAACCCTCCTCATCGTCACCAATTCCATTGTCTATGTATCCTGTAACCATCAACATGATTTTGTCAACAGTGCATGGCCATACCGTTTTAACAATTTGTGAAAGGCCCGCCTCTGGTTACACTACCTTTTTTTTTGACAATTACAAATAGAGAATGTAAGCCTAAATAAAACCCATATGTGTATAAATGAGGTTCGAGAAACCTGATAGAGAAATGTGAAATACTATGCTGTAAATCACCTCTCTTAAAAAATGATTTAAGGTTTTTGTCTATTCAATTCTTCATATCCATTAGCCCGTCCAATTAATTGTTGCAGGAGTCCACATACATACAGGGGAATTTAAACCACCATGATAGCGCATATATCTGTTGATTACTGTAGCAAATTTTAAAAAAAGAAAAAAAAGAGATCACACGTCACATAGTAATGCTAAAATAAAAAGTCATGCATTAATAGTGTGAAACATGTACATGCACAGCTTCTAGTCTCAGTCTTTAAATGTGTTGAGTAGAGATAGTATTATATTTAATGCATATGTTGGGTGAAGGTAGGCGGAATATAATAAATAAGATGACGAGGGGAGTGGCCTGAAACCAAGCAGAGCTGGGTTTTATTCAGCAAATACATAAATATCAATAAAGACAAAATTTGAAATATCCGTCCGCTCAGTGCGGATCTGAATGAATGAATGTTCCAATGTTTATGTTCGCCGAGCTACGTCATAGCGTGGCTAGGTAACCGCCCCTTGGTCACCCAAATATGGGCACCGATGAATCGGTTGTGTATATGTTGGGTGAAGGTAGGCGGAATATAATAAATAAGATGACGAGGGGAGTGGCCTGAAACCAAGCAGAGCTGGGTTTTATTCAGCAAAAGGCCAAACCAGAAGA
Organism: Sthenelais limicola; assembly: GCA_942159475.1. Lineage (NCBI taxonomy): Eukaryota > Metazoa > Annelida > Polychaeta > Phyllodocida > Sigalionidae > Sthenelais > Sthenelais limicola. Next base: position 76,494,939 of record OW804096.1, on the reverse strand, counting down.
CATCAGATAGAAAGGCTGTCCAGCGCCTTCCCCACCACATTCTCACACATTAACTGATCCTGAGGAGAAGGTATAATGTAAGATGACACAATAGAGGATCTCCAATTACCTCTAACCTTGATATTGTCTAGTGATATGCCTAAGGAAGACATATAAGAAGCTCCACCACGACAAAATGAATGGGAAGTGAAGTTACTCTTCAATCCAGCAGCAGTTGACAAGGCAGACAACCTATTTGTGAGTTGATCATAGCCTAGAGTTCCACAGGATAGGCAGGAGAAGAGTGGAGCAGAAGAAGGAAGATCCTGGCCTAGCAGCTTATGAATCCAATACACTGGACACAGGGATTTGTTCCTAATTTTCCTAATTATTATAGAAAAAGGAGTAGAAGAAGTCTTAGAAGTACCAACATGTACGACTAAACCTCCAGATACAAGGGAAATGTTTTTACGGAGCAGCATGTGGGGGGAGTTAACCACATGTCCAACCCTTAATAATGATCTGAATAAAAACACAAAGGCAGACCAACACATCAGGTCCAAGTCATCTTGCAAGTCCAAGTCGGAATGGTTGTCGTGGTAGAAGTGTGTCTAAGCTAGGGCCCAGCTAGACACACTTCTACCACGACAACCATTCCGTCTTGACTCTAATTTTTGGCTAAGAGTTCTACTCCAAGTCTTGGACTTCTACCATATTCCTCTAAGGAAGCTGAGAACTAAATTATAGATTAATCTCTTGAACATAGAGAATAACAACTGGTGGAGAACGCCTTAGAAGGTCCAAAGGGTGCCAGCTTAAAAGACAGTATTTCTGCCTACAGAAGGACAGACAGCTGTCAGGAAGACCATATGGCAGACAGAACTGGCAAGAGACTGACTTTTGACTATGAAAGGTAGGTGCAAGATTTGTTTGTACAAGGTAGTCACTGAGATAGGACTTACAAATGTATAGACAGGGCGTGTGGACAATACCACATCACAATTCCCCATCATCAACCCATGCAACTGAAAGGAGAGAAAGATTCGGCAACTAGTAAACAACTGTGGAACAACCTCCCCCAACAACTACGTATGGAGGAAGACAGAAATACTTTTATAACGGGAATAATAAAAAAAAAAAACTATTGGGAAAATTACATTGAAGATAATCCGGGGGGAATTGGCCCCTGAACTCCTCCGTACGATGTTTCTGTTGGGTCAGGTGAACTATGCTCAAAACCCTTCTATGCTATTATAGCGTATAAATAATGACAGGGTATCAACACTGTTGAACGGGAGGCCCCCCCCTCCAAAATTGTGAAATACTTGAAAATTCATGATGTTCTTGATTTTTTACTTTGATTTTTATGTTTTATGTTGAATGAATTTATGAGGCTTGTATAAGCCCTGAAAATGCAGTTTTGCTTATAACCATATAAATGATGAAAGATGCGTGTTAACCTTAAGTCTGCAAATGCTAAGTCAAAGTATTGTATTATTAAATTTTCAATTACTTAAGAAAACATACAGCTATGTAAATGTATGTGAATGATACAGCCAATCCAACCAATTTGAAGTCCAGTGGTATTTAACCATAACCAAATATTGGACGAAGATCTCATAACCTATTACTATGAGTGCATTGATGTTTGAATGAATGATGTATGTTAAAAAGAACAGGAATGTAAATCCTTAGTACATTGAAGATCGATATAACAATACTATTAAATTGTTTTAAGGGGGCAAGGTAAGGGTGCTGCATGTATTTTTAGGGCTGGGAAGGGACGGGGGGGTTATGTCTTAACATAACGAGATTGATTCATTAAGAAGTTGAAGTTTAATATTAGTGTATACATAATACTGGACAGTCGACATATCTGCTGTCATGAACATTGTCTATTGATGTACAATTAACAACGAATTGTTGGGCCAAGTCCCATTATAAGGTTAAATTTACAGTTTAAAACACGAGATGTAATAACCTCACAATTTAAGAACTCTAGGAAAAATCGATACTAGACCGAATATTGAAAAGTATTGTAATGTAATAATTTGTAACAAAGTGAATGAATGATTGTGTGTATTATATTCAGTTAGGGCGGTCGTGGAAGAACTGCAAGGGGGCAGAGGACAAAAACCTTTTCCTTATTTATGTGATATTGTAACTGTTTATCATGAATGAATAAAAGCATTATATATATATATAAACACAAAAATGTGATGCTCTTACCTCACCAGAAAATAAATTTAGTGTGAAGATAACTTGATCAAGTTGATGCTGCATGCCTGTTTGATTCCTGTCTGCTAGTAGGAGGTATCACAGGCAAATCAAACATGCATGCTAGACGTATATATGAGTAATTCTCCCAATCGGGCAGCATTTGATTTCGGAAGGCCATTTTTTTAGAAAAAATAAATTTCGTTGGATCTCTTCAATCTTTGGTGTACATATAGCAGGGAATGTCAGCATAATACGGGTGAAGTTTGGGAAGGCTGGGACCAATCTTTCGATCCTAAACCTATGATTCAGATACCTATATTTTCCCTATCATTTTGCCTTATTTCAGCCTCATTATGCCCGATTAATCAAATGATTTAGTGTAAAACTGGGATATATTACTCACTAATTCGTCTAGCAAAATTAAATGAAAAGTCAAAGCTAGAGAATGGATGTTGTTTGTTGGCAAACAAAGGCCTAATTCTAACCAGATGTTTGATTTGATTTCGTAAAATTATTCCTTCTATTACTATAAAATTATTGTGTTGGAACAGGAGGATCTCATTGTTTTGTAATAATTATGGTGTAACGGCGACGCTATATGGCGTAACGGCGACATTGCAATAAATGCTCACTTCAATTTAACTACATCTGCATTCATTCATATTTATGTTTTTACCAAATGCAGGCAGACCTAAATCATTATTAGGAATGGCAAAATTACATGGAAATATTTTTTGAAAAAATATATTGGAGATATATTACATGTCGTAATGCGACATTAAATATTCCCATAACAGTTCAAGGAATTCTATGTGAGGTATTACAAAGGTTCAGGGATGTTGTGGGCTAATAGCTTTTGTTTTTATCTAAATATACATACTTATACATCTTCCCCACACAACAAACTAAATGCAGTTTGATATATTTAGTTACTCTTGTGGTATTTTATTGTTTTGAAGTCAATGTATGTCATAACGGCGACACAAATATTCCCAAACAATATTTTCCAATTCTAGATCAGTTCAAATGCATGATTACATGAATATTTGTTTTTTCGTAATGATGAACGTCTGTGCATGTGTGGAAACCATTTTTCATCAGCAGAAGTAATATATTTTCTAAATTAGCCTGTGTGTTATATTCAAATTCCATAGTTATTATTTATTTTCTAGCCTAAAAAGGCACTTTTATCCCAATAGTGACCAAGATTTTGTCATAAGAACTTTGAAAGTATGGTTCCCACACTCTAATTTTGGCCAAGGAATTCAAATAAAATGGTTATAATCATGTGTGATCATCCTAAATAGAGGTTGTAGATACCCTAGGCTGGAAAACCAAATGCTGCCCGATTGGGAGAATTACTCTTATACGTATAGCTGCATGCACACACATATCCTGTTTTGTGAGTGCAAGGTATGGTTTACCTCGCGTGAACGACGGAAACTGAGGTAGCTCTCTTGAGGGTCTTAATTGTGGTTCCTCAAAGGTCCTGGGACTGTGGCCAAAGGTCCTGGGACTGTGGCCCATTCTTGTCTGCCCAGTCTTGTCATGGGACGAGCCAGCTCATGTTTTGATCCGGTTCACCCAGGAAAAGAGAAAAACGTGGTTGGAGCGCTGCTCCTTTTTTTTCCTTCTTTTTCAGGAAATCCTCTTTTTTTACAACCCCATCCCTTGGATCAAGTTGTATAAAGTACCAAAGAACATTCACGAACAATCGGATTTCGGATATTCACAAAGGATAAAGAAATACGGACATTTACATTCCTCCACCATCTCACGGAGACCCGGAGGAAGAAGGAGCTCATTATCACTCAAAACCTATGAACACACAAACTTAACTTTTTGAGTCTCTCAGCAGAGCAGCTCGAAGGTGACCAAAATCATCTCACATCGATTTAAAAATCAAAGGAAGTTACAGTGCCAGTAGGACTCAATTCAGGATATAAACCGCATCTGAAGGATCAAAATTACTTCACCCTGGAGGAACACCACCCCACCCGCCATCTTGAACCATCGGATAGTTAAGTCCGAGCATGCAGAAACCGCACCACAAACATTTGGTAATTAATCTCAACTGACATCTCCACCAAACTATCGGTCAAGAATCTCCACATATAGGATCAAACGATATAATCTGTCGGATGATCACAAGGTAAAGAATACACATCCCCCAAGAACAAACCGCATCAAACTTTTATTAAAATTTCCCGCGGTATCTACCGGAAGAAATCATATTACAAGCCATACTCAAAAGGGAGGAAAGCGGGAGTCGGTGACACCCAATCCACTCGCATGTGTTAAATAACAAGGATGAACCAAGGGTGACAAATCACAAATGTACCATAAAGAATGTAATTAATAATCGATTCACACTCAGTTCAATATAAAAAATAGGAGCATAAGCTTTGGCCGCCACTCGAAAGATCGAGACAGGCAACGCCGGAAGTAAACACCAACCCTACTAACGGAAGTAACGAAAATGGTAAAAGCTCGAGTGTAATACCAGTTTCATCGCTCCTTCCACTACCAATAACAAAGGCATAGGATCATAGGAAGCACGGGACGGATACACCTGTATTCTTCCGCATGTGAATAATGTCAATCTTAGATAGGTATATCAGCCTCCAAAGTCAATAATCATAGTGTACAGGGACAAAATAAAAAGCAGAAAACAGGTTAGACTTTAAAATCCTCGCATCTAAGTTCACAATTTACCTAAAGTTCGCAAACCGGGAGAGGTCTGACGCCATATTGGCGGAAGCGTGAAAAAAGGCAAAACGGAAAAATCCCACCCAGGAAGCTATGTGAACGTCCGAAGTACAACTTAACGGGCGACGTAGCACAAATGATGAAAGAAATAACAGACACCAATCAAAAAAGCTTCGATCAATTATTTGAGGCTATTAAGGATATGGAAATAGTAAAGGAGGTCATAAACGAACACTCCCAAGACATCTACGATACCAACCAAACTCTGGATCTAGTTGTTGAAGACAACTTAGCCAGAGGCAGGGATTGGGACGAAATGAAAAAGGATATAAGGGAAGCTAAGGAAGATGTTAAAATTTTGAAGCAACAACGAGCATCCCACAGGGATACTGAATATCTTGAGAGAAAGAGGCAAGACGAGTTGAGGGACGAACAATTCGTTAGAGACGAGCTAGAAAGATTAGACAAGAACATTCTAATCGTAGGAGTGAAAGCGACGGAGCACGAAACAAATGCCGAGGTCACCAATATAGCTAACAACTTGGTACAAAACCTACTGATGCTCCATAACATCAAAATAAAGAGAGCGTACAGAGTAAACAAGGTCAGAGGCAGCCACATCAAAATGGAATTCTTTTCCACTCAAGATGCGACCAGCACGTACGATGCAAGACTCAAAGTAAAGCAACACGAAGATGACCCCGCAGTAGGAAAGTTGTTTATCAAGAAGGACATACCTCTTTTTCTTAGACAAAGAAACGCTAGGGCATCCAAAATAGCTAAAGCAGCAGTACATTTGGGATATCCTGACGCGAAGGTAGCAAGAGGAAGTGTCTTCCTTAATAGGTGGTATAGGCACAACGAGCTCTCGGCAGTGCCGACCCCCCTTCTCTTATCACAACTAACAAAAGCTGAAAATGAGAAAGTCTTCGTCTTCTACACCGAAGAAAATCCATTATCAAACCACCACTTTTCCCCATTCACCCTGGAAAGCCACGCATTTGATAATGTAGAGCAATATCTTTTCTACAAACGCGCAAAGATAGGGCAGGATCCTGAAAAAGCGAAGATGGCATTAACAACGTACAACCGAAAGGATGCAAAATCCAACATGGCATCAGTACTCAACTTCAAAGATGAATGGATAAAACATCGCCCAGAGTTCATCCTGTCTGCTCTGAGAGCTAAGGTCAGAGACAACGACACTATAGAGGACTACCTGGTCTACACGGGCAGCAAAAAGATTGGCGAAGCCTCCCCTAGGGATAAGGTGTGGGGCATAGGAATCTCAATGGACGACCCAAACGCTCTCGACGACACCCTATGGCCCCCCAAAGGCAATCTACTAGGAACATCCTGGATGGAGGTGAGAGAGGAAATCAGAGTGAGAAGACTGAGAGAAATGCAAGAAGCTATGGATTGCCAGGAGGAAAAAGAGGAGGGATAAATTAAGTGCAATGATCCAGTGTTAGCGTACAAGATCGAGTCTCACAATCTCTTAAAATGGAGCAAAATACCAGCAACAAATCGACCCTAAGTGTAATCTCTTTTAATGTCAAAGGCCTAGCTGGAGATATAAAGAGAAGAGCCATTTTCGACAAGTTTAAAAGTGAAAATAATTTGATCCTAGCAGTGCAGGAATCCCACTCAACAACGCAGAGGGAATATATGTGGGGCCTACAGTGGCCAGGGAAAATTCTTTTTTCCCATGGTACTAGTGCCGCTAGAGGTACCATGTTTCTAATAGCCAAAAATATTCAAAATAATATTATAAAACATAGTGAAGACGCAGAAGGAAGATGGCAATATATAATCATAAAAATAGGTCAAACTAAAACAGCCATATTTAACATATACGCCCATACAGCAAACAACCCGAAGGGACAAGCACAAACTCTTGAACAAGCCACGGCCTGTGTCAAGGACTTGGATGTGGACAACCTCGTCATAGCTGGAGACTTCAACACTGACATTTCATATAAACCACCACAAAAGACCAGCGTCCAACTTAAAGACTTCATTAACGATACAGACTTGTGTGACATCATTGATGTAAAAAATGGTGGTACCCCACCGAAAACATGGTCTAACACCACACAAGATTCAAGAATAGACTATATTCTCCTGTCAAATAATATTGTAAATTTGGTAACAAAACATAAATGTGAGTCACATCCGTTGTCTGATCATAAGTTAGTTCGGGTAGAGCTACAACTTTTCTCTGAAAAACGTGGTAAAAGCTTCTGGAAATTTAACTCAAAACTTCTCGAAGATGAAAGTTTCATATCTGAGGTCGAAACATTAGCGTTTCGCACAAATGAAGAAAACTTATCTCCCATTCTTGTATGGGAAATGTTTAAAATGAAAGTGAGGCAGACCGCGATCAGAATTAGTTGTAGCACCGCCAGGGCAAAGAAAGCGGACATTGAAAGTAAAAGGAAAAGACTGGATTATATTGACAAGATAGTTACACTCTCTGAAACAGAAAGAGAAGAAAAAAGTAAACTATTAGATTTCTTTGAAAAAGTAGAGTTAAATAACGCTAGGGGCGCCCTAGTCAGATCGAGAGCCAAGTGGGCAATGGAGGGTGAGAAACCCACCAAGTACTTTTGTTCCCTAGAAAAATATCACGCAGAAAAGAAAACAATCAATCAATTAGAAAAAAATGGTCAACTAATATCGGGGAAAGATGAAATATTAAAGGAAGGAAAAGAGTTCTATCATAAACTATACGATGAATTTAATTCCGACCACCAGTCGGCCGAAGTGTTTCTAAAAAATGAAAGCAAATATCTCTTGGACGAGGTCGATAATGATATTATCTCTTGTCCTTTTGAATATCACAAAATTACGAAGGTGGTAAAAAACTTAAAAAACAATAAGTCCCCAGGGTGCGACAGTTTAACCTCAGAATTTTATGTTTTCTTTTGGTACGCCATTAATCGTATTTTTATGTCTATGATGGAATATTGTTTGGAGACTGGGAAAATCTCAGAAACCCAAAATAGGGGAATAATCAGTGTCTTGCCCAAGAAGGATCAGGATTTAAACTTAATTCGAAATTGGAGGCCCATCACCCTCCTAAATGTCGATTTTAAGATAATGTCAAAAGCCATCTCTACTCGCATTGAATTCTATCTACATGATATCATTAGCGAAGACCAATTTGGATTCGTTAAAAAAAGATATATCGGAACAGCTATTAGAAAAATCGACGACACTATATCATACTTAGAAAAACATAACGAGAAGGGCCTGGTGGTCTCTTTCGACTTCACCAAGGCTTACGATTCCGTGAGCTGGTCCTTCTTGGACAAGGCACTGATGTCATTTAACATATGTGAGAAATACAGGTCTTGGATTAAAGTTTTGTTAGAAACCTCCCAAGCAACCTTTAGCAACAATGGATTTATATCCGATTGGTTCAACATTAAAAGAGGCGTCAAACAAGGGGATCCTATCTCCTCCACATTGTTCACAATTGTCGTAGAAAAACTTGCCCAATGTATCAAAAATAAAGAAAACATCAAAGGTATAAAATTCGGAGAAACTGAAACAAAAATTGTTCAATTCGCAGATGATTTGACTGTTACTTTAAGCGACGAGTTCTCCTTAGTTCAAACTGTAAGGTTGCTGGATAAATTCTACCTAGCCTCAGGTCTTAAACTAAATCCCAATAAAACCAAAGGGTTCAACATAGGAGGTAATACTCTAACAAATAGAGAAATCCTTCAATTCTGTTGGGAAGACAGGATGAAGGTTCTAGGCGTAACACTATTTTACCCTAGAAACAAAAAACTTCTCACAAAGACCAACATAAATGATCTAATATTGAAGATGAAAAATGTCCTAAACGATTGGAATAAGCGACCTCTTACCTTAAAAGGTAGAGTCCTAGTTGTGAATGTTTTCGTCCTCCCGCTGTTTCAGCACACCTTAGCCTGTGTAAATATCTCTAAAGACTGGAAAAAAAAAATAGACGACATCATAAACAAATTCATATGGAAAAGCCCATCAAATAAAATTAGTGAGGACTTCCTAGTTCAGAACACTGAAAATGGCGGACTTAAACTTAGAAACATTAAGGAAGTAATAGAGACAAATAGAATCAAATGGATTCAAAGATTTTTGGAAGAAAAAAACAGAGGCCATATGGCTGCTGTTGAGACAGAGTGTGGACGAAACATAGAAAGTATATTCCTCTCTAGAAGTAAACCATGAAGTCACCTTAATGAGTTTTACGGAGATCTCTTTACTATATGGGACAAGTATTATTATAAACACAAACCCATAAACGCGGCACAGATAAGAAAAGAGAGACTGTGGTATAACAGACTTATAAAACATAAAGGTCAAATGTTCTTATACCCCTCTTGGGAGGAAAAAGGAATATCAGTAGTAGGAGATATAATTAACCCAAATGGATCGCTGATGTCCTTACTTGACCTAAAGAAAGAGTACAATGTAGACTCTCTGATTGTAACTAAAAATGATCTTGTAAAAGCCATCCCCAAAGAATGGTGGTGCATCTTAAAACAAGAGAAGAATCTCCCAGATGATGACTCAATTAGCATAAACATAGGTAGTAGTCTAGTAGATGTAACAAAAGCGAATGCAAAACCTATCTACAGTGCATTAGTTTCTAAAAGAAAACCAAAATATTCAAAAATTCACAAATGGATCGAAATTTTGTCCTTAAATGAACAACAAGCGAAAGAGGTAAACTGGGGAAAAATTTCTTAAGACCCTATAAAACTACATGTGAAACTAAACTCCAGGCCTTTCAATACAAAGTCCTACATAGAATAATAACATGTAACGAGGTTCTAAAAATTTACCAGATCATAGACTCCCCAGTATGTTCATACTGCAAAAGCAGAGATAACATTACCCATTTCCTAGTCAAGTGCAGCGAAACGAAGAAACTATGGAGAGAAGTCCTAACTTTAGTTACCTCAATGGGGCATCTAAATTCCTCCAGGAACGATAACCCTTTCTTTGAGACAAAAAATGGCAGAATAATCTTTGAAACTAGTGATATTATCTTCGGAATACCCATACACAACATAAGCTCTAAAATAATGAACTGGATAATCCTAAACACCAAGTTCTTCATATACAAACAAAAACTCTTTCATGAAGGAAACATCTCCCTAAAACACTTGGTCGCTGAGCTAGAAAGTAAATGTACTACAGTACTATATCAAAATAAGGTAAAAAATCTGCAAAGAAAAGAAAGCAGAGCGTGGAAAAATTTCCACACAGACCTTAAAAGTCTGAAAGTGTAGTATCAAACTCCTTACACATCAAAAGAGGGAAAAAAATAATAATAAAAAAAAAAAAAAAATCATGTCCAAAGGTATGCTTCCATGCCATAACACCAAACCAGATGAGAAGAGGGTACGTTGTAAAATCGTGTTACCGACCCAGAGAGAAGAAGATGATCATTTGTTGACAGGCTGAATAAAAGTTGTTTTTTTAAAAAAAAAAATGTTTTGATCTAAAATGAGAAACCGATGGTATGGTATCCAAAATATAGCAATACTGAAGACCATTACGAATTAATCTGTCACAATTGGTATTGCGCGTCTGAGCTGCCAATAGTCTAAAGAGAGACGACTGCATGATACTGAGGAATTTTATACAATTTAATCTGGATTTTAAAAATCAATAGAAATTATATGAAAGACTTTGAGTCGATAGACATTATATTCCCCCTTCAGTTTGAAAGACATTTAGCCGGCCCGCTTGAACCGATTCTATGGTAATGACGCAAACTCAGTTGCTTGACCAATCAGATGCATTCATTCTTCAGGGCTTTGCCTGACGTCTTAGGCCAATTCACCTCAAGCGGCTCATCCTCTCATTGTATTTTGTATAAAGTAGAGATATTCTTGGCTGAGAAATCTAGAGAATTCTTATCGGGATACCCAAAGTTCACAACAGCAAATTACATCTTCTCTATCGTGGGAATTTTGAAATGGGAGTTAATATATATTAACTCTATATTTATACTCTACTTAATATATATTAACTCTAAACAACAATTCACACCTTAATAGACTTTTGTCAAGGGATCCTTAGCCATATTAATGCTCATCAAACCAGAAATCCTTTGTATGTCAGGTAAAGCTGGGCCCACACATTCAAGACCTCAGAGCCGAATTGGGCCTTAAGACAATTCGTACGAATTCAAAATCATTCTAAGACCTGCTTGAGTTTGGTAATGTGTTGGCTTCAAAATCATTCTAAGACCTGCTTGAGTTTGGTAATGTGTTGGCTTTCTTACGAAGAACAACAAATCGTGGGTTCTTACAACAATTCGTTCTTAAGAACACTTTCTAATTCTTACGAATTAGGGTAAATTCCCACGTTATATTAAGACAAATATTTTTTTCGTAGACCACTCTACGACAATTCTTATGGCCCTTAAAACAATCGAATAGATCTGAATGTCTTACGAGATTCTATGATTTGACCTAAAAAGTTAGTAACTCTGACAGGCAAGTTACTTTGAAAGACTGTAACTTAACTAAATTTTGGAGTAACAAAAATAATTTCTCTTTTACAATGCTCATTTCTCTTTCTGTACATCCTCGACAATTTAATTTTTGTACATGTGATGTGTCACGGGAAAATGAGTCACCCTTAAAAAGAGTGCTAAGACAATTCGTATAGTGATGCAATTTGGGAATGTCTGGGCCATGTGTGGGCCACGAAAAACTAACACAAATTTGTACGAATTGGCCAATTTGTTAAGAATTCATCCACAACTTGTAGTGAGTTTTGGAGTTCGTACATATTGTTAGTTTTTGAATGTGTGGGCCCGGCTCAGGCTGCACTAAGTTTACGTTCCTTGTATAATGCTCAGAACCAGAACCAGTAATCTTTAGCTTAGGACACCCATATAAGCAGGAGAAGAATATGAATATTGTGGGCATTGGAAGGGCTGGCCTTGGTGACTTGTAGGTCGAGGACCATAGCGTTGGCACATGGAATATTATAGGATGAGTCACTTGACCATAATATTATGGTTCCAAAGTAGTATAATAATGAAGAACATAGAGTAAAGACTCGAAATAAATATTAGCACAAATTCTCATCTTTCTTTAATTAGCTGGCCCTGCACATACATTCATACCTATTGAGTACAGAGTGAATTGTACAATATTATATTTTATATACACCAATGTCCAGTTATAGGCTATATATATGTCCCTGGGGTAACGTAACAACTATAGGAATCTAACATTAATGCAAGTCGGTAATCAGTAAATTTTGTCAGTAAATTTCCTTTTAACTTGTCCCTGTCATAATATAGTATGCAGACAATTGTTAAGAAATATCCTTGTCCAGAGTAAAAATCATTGGACCTTGCCACTCCACTACAGAACCAGCAACAACGACAGATATAAAAGTCCCACCCCAATGGAATTGTCGATGTTTTAACACAAAAAATCCATCTTGCAGTACATATGAATGAGTTCAGTAACACTCCCAAAACAACACCAGTATGCACGAGGGACCCTACATAATTGTATAATTTCCCCTTCATATAGCCTAAAACAACTTTGTGATTGTTTATACGCAATATTTATCGTAGTACCATACCAGGAGCGAGGGTGTGCAAGACCCTTGCTAACCTAGAGTCATAAACTACAATCAATTCTATCTGCCTAACCCAGATACATAGACAAATCAATATAATACACCAACCCGTCTTCCTCCCAGCTTGTGGTTTTTCTCGAAGGTAGTTGTCTTTATTGCTAAAGGTTTGTCTTTGGCTTGAAGGTTTGGCCATAAATAATTTTAAGCAAATTTAAACGTCCCCCCCCCCCCGTCGACTCAAATGAACCGATATACCCACATTCATACTACCAACAGCTAACATGTGTTATCACGAGATTCCAAGGACAAGATACCATTGGACAAGTTCCATTCTATATTTATTATATATGGGCATAGAATGTGATTAAATATCATCAGATATCACTGAAAAGGTATGAAACAAGTATCAGAGACAGTCCAAGCACCCCAACTATGTCTTTGTAGTCTATGCCTATGAATTTGTTGATGTGCTTCGCGGAGAGCCAAGGCCCTTGTCTAGTCGTTAATTTCATAGCTTGCCTACATAGAACTATGAACCTAACAACTTAAACAAGGCCCTTTGGATCTCTGCGAAGCATGTCAACAAATCCATAGGCATAGTCCTACAGTGCGGAGGTAAAGTTAGAGCTATTTTTAGACAACTTTTTAGACAACTTTTATCGTACACATACGATGAAAATATTTGTATTGCTCCCCACTTATTGCACTTCTCAAGAGGGATGTAGGTATAATGATATAGCGTATGGGCAGGTGGGATAGGAAGAACGTCTTGCGATGATTGTAAGCCTTTTAAACCTGCAATCTCTCTTTTCAAGATGCTCAGTCTCGTCGCCCCACGGTGCTCTGCGCCACAGGTACTGGTTGTGAGCATCACCGCCATAGAAGATCAGCCATTATCACCTAGACCAGTGTTAGCAATGGGCATAGAGCATGCCTCAAGACACCTTTCCCCGGGAGGATACACTAGATAAGGTCACTCGCCACGAGCTCAACTCCGACCATGCCTTGGTCTTTAGCTTCCATTATTATATATGTAATGCCATGCTTTTATTCTACTTTTTATATCCTACTTACACTCGTTATATATATGTACAAATGTACGCGCACGTTGCGCATTTGTATGCGCAAATACTGTCTCCATATATTGCCCACAAGGTGGCTTGTAAGTTCAAGTAGACTGCATTTTATTTACCCTACTTCTTTATACCTTTATATATCTCTACACACCTTTTATCTTGTGCGATTCCTTTTACCTTATGTCATATACTATATTGAACATTAAAACAGAGTAACTACAAGTTTGACTTGTTCTTGTTGTTTTTACTTTTCCCCCAACGATTACCAAAGGTCATTACATATAGATAGGATATAAAAGCCATTTTCATGATAAAAGCCACAGCGTTTGTCATTTTCTTCGAGTTCAGCCTCTGAGATTCAAGGCCATCCTGCATGACACTTGTTCAAACTGAAATACTAGAACAGATTATGAACCCTACATAACATATGCCTTTTTGTTTTAAGGTCAAAGATATATCCCCTGTTTTCTATGGTGCCCTTCAACCCAATATCAACTACTTGCATATGATATATAACACATAAAAGATCACATATCCATAGACCAAAGTCAATACCAAGTACTTTTGATACCATGATGTATTCCACGTATCAAATTTATCTCGAGATATTAGAAAACATTCTTAAGTCACCTTACGAGAAAATGATCTGAAACAAATCCATGCAACCTCCATTTTAACCAGTGCCGGACATCTAGATTATGCATTATAGAACTTTTATGTGACCATCTATCACCATAGAGAACATGCCCCATGGCAGTGTCATAACACGTCCCAGCAAGTCTTAAATAAAGCTTAATACAGAGGGGCACCCTGCCTTTACGTCCTTTAGGGCTCCTTATAGGATATCCCAGGAGCGTGCAAAAGGAAGTTTTGGATGCTTTACATGAATCTAAAGCTCTATACCATTAAGGCAGTGATGTGGGATGTTGGAGTCAGAATAGTATATAGTATGCAGACAATAATGATGGAACCATTACCAGATTTTAATCTCCGTGAAAACTAGATTATATCTTTTTTGCTATGATTTCTTTATTCATTTCATTTGTATTTGACCAACCATACAAAATATTTCAATATGACAAGGAACAAAAGTTGACGTCCGTTTCGCTTTAATATACATATATATATATAACTATAGGTTATAAGAATACTTGTAAACAATATATATAGTAGACCTAGAAGAAACAGATTGCCTATAGATTTATAGATAGATAGATAAACGGTTTATTTTGTCTTTGGGGTGTAGAGTCAATCCTACCATGTCATTGGCTCTAATCGGAAGCATTTGAAGTTTTGTACAATATACTTTTATGTATACATTTTAGTGAATACAAACAGTTGTAGCGCATACGTCAAAGGTAATACTATAGGTTTGCCCATAACTACAGAACAATAACAGCAGCTGTTTCTGAGCGAGCAAATGTCATCTCACACCTTCTCAATATGGTTGTCTGGCAGCCTTGAATACAATTCAAACCTTTTATCCACTAGAGATCCGCTAGAGAGTAATACAATTCTTACTGCAACACATTCGATAGGGAAACCTCTTCCAAAAAACTCATCCTCATAATGTATCATTTTGTATGCATATTAGTGAATGCTTTACTCGTGTACCTGCTCGATATTATTTTGAAAATATTTACAACTTGGTTGGTATATAGTTGCAAGTATTCCATGAACTTAATTCTATATAAACATTAAATCTTGTCTAATGCCTTGTTGATACATAATTTGTCATACGGTATTCTCCTATATCAATACACGGCACATTGCGATATAATTTAATGGCATCCTTTAATAGAAGAATTGACCATGAACCGCACAAAATGTGTCAATGCCTTGCAAGGTGTGAATTAATAAATGTCACAAACAAGATAATATCTGAGATAAAAGCACAATAAATCAAGGAGAGTGGCAAATGTTGCTTAGATGGATGATAAAACATTACTATTTTCACCGTTCCATGTGATGTCGCACAAGAGTTTTCTCAACTGGATGTTTTCTGCACCGTATTTGGGTTGTTTACATTTCAGTTACCGTATCTGGTTAATCCCCCACCCACCCCCACCCCACTCTCCCAACACCCACACACCCCCCACACCACCACCACACACATACATGCGCACACACACAAATATCATAAACACACAAAAATCATCAATTAAATAGGGTTGGAGTAGGGCCTTTAAACTGAAGAACCTTGATGTTTGATTTAGAGCAAATTACGCGGAATTTGCAACAGTTGGATCACCTTGGTAGTGCATATTAACATCAGACAGAAATATTGTAAAAGATATCTAGATTTCCTTAAGGTTCAAAGGCAGAGACCTATTGGAATAGAAAGCTTCGACGGGGCGTTCGTCTATCCTTGAAGTGCTTTAAGCACTACATGGTTTGTGAACGCAACCAAAAGCACAAGCAACACTATAGGACAGAGAGATGAGCGAGTAGTACATGGAAGGGGGGACGGCAGGAGGAGGTTCGGGAGGAGCAGTAGCAGAGAGAAGCATGGGTTCGGTCTCCTAAAAACTGCCAAATCAGAGTTGCCATGGATACGCAATAACACCTAGAGGTATACTTCTATCACCAACACCAACACCAGGAATTATCATTGTGATATGTATACATAAGGACACTCACCCTTTATATGATTACGTAACGGTACAAAACCGGAAAAGGTAGACGTGAGTCCTGAAGGGCTGCATTTAATGGCTCTGGATGTAGAGGCTGCATTTAAAGACACTTGTGATATTTTCTAAGCCGTTATAACAATGTTATGGTAGATAAACATCATACCCTAGGTGCAGAAAGAGTAGTATCACTGGAGAAATATTGGATAGCCTACAGGAGGGCGTTATGATGAAGACTACCCTCCCTATACGGTATATCTCCTCCTGGGAGCCCTATACATGATCTGGATATACTTTACCCCGCTTAAATCTCCATCATATCACACTCATCTCAGCATGGTAGGCAACGGGATTACCCCTCAATGCAGCTATACCAACCACGCATTTCATGGCAGGACCTAACCTTTGCATAATACCCGCATGCCAATATTAGATTGAGGAAACCGTCACCTTTTACTCATAGGGAAATTGCGGATGCCCTATCAGATAGATTCAAGGGGATGATAACCCGAGGGATTGTACTTTTGAAATGAAAGCATGCATTTATAGCCAATCTGTATAACGACTTTCGCTTTATTTTATTACTAATTAATACCTGGACAATTCCGAAGCTTGTCAAAGAAAGATGTGGGTAGATATGAAAAGTGACCTCCTCCGATTGTGAATAATGCATACTGACCACAATATCGGAGTGTTAACTTGTATGAATTGGTGTAGTAAGGATTGGGCAGTAAGGTAGAAAGAGGGGGAATAATAAGGATCTCCCTTAAGACATTACCCCTCTAAGGTATACCTAGCTATAGTAAAAGGAGTAAGAGAAAATACGGGTATAGTGCTCTAGTATGTACGGATCGATAGCTCATTCTAACATTGATTTTCATATTTAATATCACAAAAGGATGAATAGCATCGCATACATTCTTTAAAATGGTCCAGCATGAACATTATGCGCAATTGTTACAACTGATATGGGGAAACGTGGAAACTTACTGACCGAGACAATTTGATAACATCGACGATAGGATCTTTAGATAAGAATTGTTCAGATGAAGCAATATTCAAGCTATGGTTTATGCCAAAAATATAATGAAACATACGACGTTTATCGGAAAATAACAATCGTGCATGAGGATACACTTTAAAAGGTTCCCCCTATAACGTTCACATATATGATCAGTTTCGAGTGTATTTTGGTTCCGCCTAGGTGATATATGTGGATATTCTTTCAGTCATGGGCTAGTTAATGCCAATGGCAATATCACTGATATTGAATAATTCAATATGACTAATATAAGGAGAATGGACACCTTGGAATAATTGTGTTTGGATACGTAATTACGTGGCAACATGCATGGGTCAAAGGTAAGACTGATAATATTCATAATATTCCATTTTGAAGCGGCAAAATCTATCTCAAATCGTTCATAAATAAATTGCTGCTGCGCGATTGCTATTTGCCCCCCCCCCCCCCCACACACACACGCATCTCCATGTATTCTTATTGGATATCAATTCAGTCATGCATATTAATACAAGACGAAATGAAAGTTCTAATAAACCCTACTCACAAAATGAACATCATATATGTTTATTGTAAGGGCGGTGACCTATAGTTGGGTCATTGATTAATTAGCTGCAGGGTATCTTCCCACAGATCTTCTAATTAGTGATGTAACGGTTGAGCCACAGTGACTTATGGTATCACCGATATTGTAACTCGATTGATGATAATGGGGTGGAGGTCAGATTAAAGAAGTCAAGATGTAGACGTTCCCGCTTCTTTTATTGTATTAATCTTTATTTCCAAGTCTTTACATCATATGTCTTTTGCTAACTATTAGTTGGAAAAGGAGGTAGTCTGTGATGTAGCAATTCTTGGTTCTTGAATGTTTATTCCCACAGGTATCAGGTCAAACAGAATAAATGTGAGCAAGACATATGTAAGTGAGAGAGCAAGTCATGGTATCTCGAGCAGCACCCTATTTATCCTAGATCCTACTCCACTAAAGCAAGGGATCAACTACTGGTCAGTTATGTCAATCATCCTGACAGTCCGTCACGTCGACAGGATCAAAACAGACATCCACTTGCAGTCAAAGGAGATAGAGAGCATTTATACTAGGGCCTGTGTTTCTTCCCTTGTACACTATATAACAATATAATAAAGGGGGGTCTCCACGGGTTGCGGTAAGCTCTGCGGTAAGCTCTGCGGTAAACTCTGCGGTAAGCTTTGCGATGTTGTTGTGACGGTTTTGTAGGTGGAGAGGAGTGGCGAGGTAGCCAGTGAACCATGTAGCGAGGACCTCGTCACTCCTGTCCACCTACAAACCATCACAACGCCATCGCAAGGCTTACCGCAGAGCTTACCGCAGCCAGTGGAGACCACCTTTTAGTTATTCAGATATTATATGAAGTATCATATAATACATAATTAATATATTATATACCAAATGATATGGGAGTGGTAGGCAACGATTAGGCAGTGATTAATTTAATTACACACATCCTCGTGGGTTCTGTTCATAGAAGTGAAGGGACTATATCTGGCACTAATGTAGCGAGATGATTTTCCTTGATGGCTTTTGAATTGAATATTACTTCAGGGGTGAAAAGGGAGGAGACCATTTCCTTTTGAAGGGCTACCAACCTGGATTCTGGGATTCGGGTGATTTTACATGCGATCCAATTTTATTTTCATAGACACCCTAAACAGACGACCAATGTTCAACACTACCATTTTAGTAATCTAAATGAGTATAGCCTACAATATACATC
Source organism: Sthenelais limicola (assembly GCA_942159475.1). NCBI lineage: Eukaryota > Metazoa > Annelida > Polychaeta > Phyllodocida > Sigalionidae > Sthenelais > Sthenelais limicola. The sequence continues at coordinate 76,475,942 of OW804096.1, read as the reverse complement.
AAATACATCAGGTGAATGCTCAGGCGATTTAATTGTATTAAACTAAACGAGGCATACATATTTTATATTTGGCTAGGCTCGGCCCATATACAAAGCAAAAGAACGTGAGAAAATTATCTGATACTACGGTAATATTATTAATTAGTGTACAGCATGAATGTTGTATTTTTTTTCGGATTTGCCTTTTGGTCGGAAAAAAATACATTTCATAATTTAAAGATAATTTAATCCGCACTTGATGACAAGCCTTTTTCTGTTTTTGTTTTTTTTAAATTCCGGTTATAAATTATATTACAGTGACATCAATCTCGCCCATTAGAGGTGGTTTTCGACATGCCCTAAAAAGCTTTACACAATATATTTAGGTGGGGTGACAGAGATATTAGGTATAATTCAATTAACATTAATATTACTCAATACAACTCGTCAGACAAAATTGATGTTTGCAAGGTATTGGGAATGAAATGATTATGATTAGTGATAGTTCCAGGCTTTTTAATACTGACCAAGGAATTTGCCTACACAAAGTTTACACGTAATTTCATGTGCATTTGCCCGAAATTCCGTAGGGGAATATATTGGCAGAGATAACTTTGTTTCCTCAAGTATCCCTGCCTTTATTTTATGGGAACACAAATATTACAGTACACCCACATACAACAACTATTAATGGTATCATTTGAGTTTCATTGACTAAAAATTGTGTAACTTGGAGTAATCTAAATAATACGCTGGCAGTGATCTATGAGAAATACTGAAAGTGTGAATGGATTATTAGAGGAATACAATTAAAGTGTAACAAGCATGTATTTGCATGGGAGAATTAGCGATGAAATTTGCCCACGCCCTCTACCTGTCATTTAATCGCTGCACTTAATAATACATTATTTTGATTTCCTGAAAGACCCAACCAATCTGTTGAGTATCTAACATGCATGCACCATAGCATCAAGACGTACAGCCTTTGATCAAGTTATTTTATTTTATTTTTATTTTTTATTTTGTTAGAAACGGGGACTTTTAACGAACCGTTTCAATTTACAAACATTATATATGGGGGAGGCACACTGCTCGTCGAAACGTCGGAAAGCACAAGATACAAATATACCGCCACATAATAAACACAGCAACACTTCTGAATTTATGGGTTGCGGCGTCATTCATTTAACTTCCTAAATGGGGATTATAAATGTGCTGGGCATGATGGCTCTGGGCGGAAATGAAAGTCGAATATGAGTCAGAGTCTGAGTCTTTAGAAAACACTTACAATGCATTCAATAAATACACCTGGTGATGTTACCCTATATAGCTCTTAAAAATTAAAGAGTGAAAGTTATAAAGCAAGCTGGAATATATGGCATGATTTAATCATCTCCATACGTACTGAATAAACTGTGTTAGCTTTTTAAAGTAGGCACCGTGTATGAGCAACCACCCATTGCGATAAATCACGACCGGAAGTCAAAATTGCGCACGCGCGTGCTTCAGCCAATAGGAGGTAGTTATGATGTAGTGCTGTATAGGCACCTAATATGAGGGGTGTACATTAAGGGAGCAAACAATGGTGTGCATTGCTAACACTAAGACTGGCGTAATGGATGTTAGGACGGTAGATAAAGATTTATTGTTTCATGCCTAACCTTGTTGTATAGATATTATAGACAGAAATGGGCAGAAGCGTCGGCAGAAAGATGAGTATACATACGAAGAGTGGATGGTTTTACGACCATTTGAACCTTCAAGACAGACTGTTGAAGGGAAAACACTGCGGAAAAGAGCGATATAAACTTGTGTAAATAACGATGTTTTGAAAGGATGCATGTAAAGTGTTATGTTTCAATGAGAAATGGTGAGTACGCTTTCAATCTCCACTGAAGAATTACACAAATCTAATCACAAGCAGGATCTACATTTTTCTCATCGATTTCCTACAATTAATGTATACCAGTCCCGCTACGGAATATTAAAAGCTAGAAAACATTTTGTATGGAAATGGGATAAACATAGAAATACAAAGATGACAATACAGAAGAGTTATCGCTGTTATATATAAGTTATAACTAGCTTATTGTTTTACCATAACTTGTGTAAAGTGGGATGGCGTGCAGCGTCGCATCACATGCAAGTAAAACTGAGAGGTAATTTCAAGGCTCTAACACCTAGTCAATTCCTGAGGACGGGGTACTCTGGTCAGTTGATAGCTTATGGGTCTTCCTTTGTATTGATATACACAGTACAGGGTTTAGTCCACTAAGCCGATTCTTCTGCGGTTTTGCGCCGCAGAGGACTCTTTTACACTAACTTCTGTGAGAATCGCATGACAAACGGCTTAGTGGACTAGGCCCTTTAGTCTTTAAGAAATAATGCATGATTGAGATGGAAATAGGCGAGAAAACGCTGTGGTGAGCATGGCTGCATTAATTTATATACTCAGCATGCAATTTAGAAAGATTACAATACAATATTCTGCTAATTAATGCCTTTGCTCCCCTAACCTGGACTTTAACCACAGGAACCTATCTGCAGGGAGCACCGTTGCTAAACGGTAGTAACAAATAGGTTTTTGATTTAACCGCAATTCCCTGAGCAATCCCATGCCTTGTTTTTTATAGACCTGCCTCCAGTTCCCAATCCATATTACCCTCTGCGGGAAGCGAAGTTTTAACCATAATGTATACCTAGTGGGCAAAGGTCCATCCAACGTCTATCTAGTCAATAAAAGTAGTTCAGTTTTAGAAAATGATTATTCAAATGAGATAAAATACCAATACCAATAATTATTAAGAATTGTAAGGTTCAGATTCCATGATGATCCTGGCTTATCGAGCGTTGAATACAACAGATGAGAGGGGCTTTGGACACTCGAGTGGATAATTATGTCAGCTATGTCAGATAATTTCTTTTCCATTTTTGTTTCACCTATACTGAAAGAAATATTCATGCCTTGTAGTGCTGATTCTCTACTCACATGGTTCCCCGGGGCTATTTAATGAGTAAATTATTATGATATAATTATGTAGGCCTATATTTATCAATAAATTATTATAATACAATTGAAGTGTCCATAGCTAATGGAAAATTCAAAAGATTGTGTCGCATTAATCCACAATTTGATTGCAAATATACAAATTAAACCTTGTCTTCCGACGCACGATCCAAAGTGGATTGTCCTGTATTGATTTTAGCAGACGACGATTTCCCGGGAGTGATTAGAAATGTCTGCCCGAGGAATGAAATACAATATTTATTACAAGCGTCGAATGATAAATCTTCCGCTTAGAAAATGTGTATTGTTGGCAAAGCGGTTTAATCTCTTTGAAATAGGAAACTTTCGTTCCAGTCATTTTGAGCGCACATTTTCAATGGAGTTTCGTAATATAAATCCTGTTAAAAATTCTCGAGAAAACATTCTTCCTAGCAATCATCGGGAACTTCGTCCCTATATTGATTGAAACATAACTTTGTACTTATTGCCAACTGCGCAAACAATATCCACACATTTAGGTTGAAATACTTGTTGACATCACCTCAAACATACACTAATACAAATCATCCTTGAACGCAGTAGTAGATTACTATTTACGTAGTCTCTACGGGATAAAATATTCGTAAATGGATTAGGTCTCCATGGAAATTTAGTATTGATTTTCGTTCCTATTCAAATATCATATTTATAACCGGTTCTGTGTCTTGACAGGTCCCGTGGGTTGCAATAAAATATTTGTAACGAGATGCCACAACTGTTTTTTTGTTACAGAACTCATGCATCAGGATTAAAATAGTATCGGGATAGACTGAAATTTGCATTCCAAAATGGGGTCTTAAAATGCAGTAAGCTTAAATTCGGGCTATTCTATGATAGTATCAATGCGTCCCATGCCACAAGCAACCGTTGCATGTGTATTCAGATAAACTTATCGTTTCAAGAAAGAAACATCATCAATTAAGAGAGAATGGATGTCTTTCTTAAAATGAAAGATATCTTTGAAACATCTTTATGTGTTTGTATGATTTGCAAGCTGCCTCATGTTCTACATGTGTAGTACAACAGTTTTCACAGCATCTTGGCGATCACGCGATTCCTTTCTGTAGCTTATACAACAGCCTCCTGGCAGACCTGTCTGACTTCGACCTATGGTCTTACCTGAATATCATAGGTGTCCCATAGACATTATATAGATACTCAGGGGAGTGAGCAACGCCTCCTTTAAAATACCAGGGGCCCGTTGCATAAGTAATTCTTACTTAGGATTTCCGCCCTTGGCTCCTTTTCCTGCAAAGCTACTGGTAAGAAATTTTTAGGGGAGGAATTTACTATCCGTACAATGATAATTTTTATTCCTACACTAGAATTTCCTACGTAGGATGTACCAAGGAAAAATAGCTTAGCAAGGAACATTTCAAGTAAGGATTTCTTATGCAACGGGCCCGTCGCTGCTCCTATTAAATCTAAATCTATAATTATACAGAAATATACACAGGTCGTCGGTTCAATTCGCGCATTTTTGTTTATATATCGAGGATCCTTAAAATATTGTTAATAGAAACCCCATCTCAGGGGTAGAGACAAAGGACTATGATAACAGATATGTGAGCTGATGGAAATTAGCATTTTCAATTAATAACTCCTAATTAAGTAATTATGCAAGGAACACCATGTTCCTTAGTTTGGGCCCATTTTGCATGATGTCTAAATAGGCAAATTCCCACAGCACAGTGCTTCTGAGGGAATTTCCTACGTTCAGAGATAGTAGAAATTCTCTAAAACCAGATCAGTTTTTCGGTCAACCAGTGAGCCTGAATTGTAATCTACATCTTGTTTGAACGTATGAAAAGGTTATCCATTATTTTATTCACGTTATCATTCAAATTATGAGAAACGCACGTGGTAGGTATACTTGTCTTAAGACATACGAAATGACTGATGTGCCACCTTATTAACCTCCTTCCTTGCAAACCGATGATGTCTTAGCAAGAAATATTCCTCCCAGTAAGGAATGACACGTAGGAAGGATCCTTTGTCTTTCCTATAGATGAAGGAATTCCCCCCAAAACACACCCTTGTTATGCTATGCATTTGAAATATGGCCCTCTGGACACTAAATGCCCCTTTAGAATGAATAGTCATTTGAATTTTTAAATGGGACATCTCTCCCTTCTCCTCATCATTGAGCAGTTCTAAGGTATTAAAGTGGTAACAGGGAAACTCCCCACAATATAGCAATTGCTAGCAGTACGTTTGAGGAGAACCTGGGATATAATAGCTGAGCCAGTGGCAGCTGGAAATGAAAAAATGCTTTATGCATTTTTGTTTTCACCATAGCTTCGACTAGATAATTTTCAAAGCTCATGCACTCCATGCAACGTCCGTGACGAGGAGAAAGTCAAGGCACAGATCAAATTCCTGTAAAGAGGAAAAAATAGTCAAACGCTTCTTGTCGCAAGTCGATACAATCACCACGTGAGACAACATAAAATTCAGATTAGAAGAATTAGTTCCAAAGGAAGGGTGCAAACTGGAATTGCTTTTATTGAACAGAAATATTTTGTTGGTCTTTGATTAAAGCTAGCTGCATGCCCAGCTTCTATATTAAAGCCCATCAAATATCTCTTGCCTCAACACTTTCATTACAATTAATCCTCACAATTGATTATATTATTCTGAGATAGCGAATTCATTTTAAGATTTTCAATACATGCATCCCCCTAAGGCCACATTTGGGCGCCGACTAGCCCATATATAAAATTCCTTTACACAACAAGATCGAATAGAGAAGTGATTGGAAAGAGTAAAAACAGTTTTGTCAAGTTGATAATTATATATAATAGAGTATAATAAAGATAGATTGTTGGAATTGATGGAGGTATTCATGGGAATAGCGTTATAACTATACAGACATCTGCAATTGGATTTTTAGCACTATATCAAGAATAACAGAAACCATTTCTTGATATTTAATCTGCCTGCCTTTCTGATTGGTTGGTATAACTCTGGAACAAAATGCAGAAAACATTGTTTTTCTGAATGATGTAGGCTGAAAATCTAGCTGTAATGGTGGACTTGCATTGGCAGAGGTACAGAGCACAACAGTAAATTACGTGAAACAATTTGATTGAGTTTGAGTGTAACTATTGTTACAATGCCATTACAATCAGCAAAGGAGTGTTAGGAATATACTGTGGGCATGTTGGCCATAATGTTCTCGAAGGCACAATGTTCCCTTTCTACAAAATTAATAAGTGTCAATACTACTTAAGCCACAAATGTGTTGTGCATTGCAAAATGGAAAATTTGTACTATGGCTGACATGTTCGAAATGGATTTATAGCAACTGGACATAGCAGGTTGTATTGATGTTGACTGATAATATTTTTAATATTGGGTACTAATGTTTGTTTCTATCTTAGTGTTTGTTCTATACCACTACATCACGTTTTATTGTGTCAGATTGGATAGTGATTTCCAAACTTAACTAGAAAAATGTGACACGGGTCGCAGTTGTATGGAATTTGGTAGACCTATAAGCTAAGACACTATACTGTAAACGTATTTATTTTTGCGCAGATAGGTTTTCGTGCACAAGGTACTTTGACACCTGTTCGCGCGGATTTAAATTCGCGCAGCAAGGAAGTCTCATACCTTGTTAATGCAATACTTATAAATACCTTTCGCGCAGGGTTTATTTTCGCGCACAAATGTGGGTGCTCGAAAATAGCGAAAATAAATACTGCGCGAACATTAATACGTTTACAGTACTTCCTAGAAACTCAATGGGGATGACCAAGGGTTTATTTGATAGATCAATGATCTAGTACGGGTTTACTTCACTTTACTTTACTGTTGATATTGGATTACCATCGTAATGACTTTGACAAAGAATGTTCCCAAACATGTGAAATGAAATTGATAACTTAAAATCCTCTGCGTTTACCATGCGCAGCTGATACTGCAAGTACATTTTTACCATGTTCTGTTCCTACACTAATTAACATTTGAGTCAAGATGGGATGAAGCCTCCTAACCACTAGTACTGTTCTATAATTTCCTACTTCATCATTTTTCTCTGCACTTTATGCTTTCGATTGGTAATCAGGGATATCCGGGAACAAGTCTTCCCATGGGCTACATTATTGATTATATAATGCTGAAACACATCTGTCCCTTCATAAAATAACAAACGCAGTGTTTGTTGACGATTGAAACAATACATCTATGTTACAGAATATATAACAATGACGAAGGAAGTACTGGTGGTTTAATATACGGTAGACTTTGGGGGATAAATTACAAAGAGAATAGAATCAGATAAAATCTTGAATTGTACCTTGAGATTTCATTTCTAATCGGAGTTATACATTAAACATTAGTAGGTACATCGACCCGACTGAGGTCCTTTTATCTGTAGAGGAGTGAAATGAATGTGCCAACCAATTGTTCATACTTTCTCTGGTCTAATGAATACTTTCCATTAGGACACAAGTATGGATTACTATGATTAGAAGAGTCACTTCATGGAACGCTTGCTAGATTAGAGGCCGGAGTAGCTTCGATGGGCCTCTTAAACCTTCCAACGTACATGGGGTAGATTCAACTTAGGTCCTATGTTACCCCCATTGAAAAAAATTGATTCTATAAATTATGTGCCATGTTATCACAGGTAATACTTCAAGACATATTTCATATACTGTACATGTGTCATTCATTGATGCTTTATGAATTCCTTTATATGGCAGAGGAAAATGATCAATAAAATCAATAGAAGTTACAACGTTCATTGAAAAATCAACAAGATTATTAGATCGAGAAAATCCCATTGCAATTTGTGATTGTAGAATCAGTAAAAGTTATGATAATTTTTTTATTAAAGATTGCTTGATAATTGTTCAAAGAAACAGAGTGTGTGTGTGTGGGGGGGGGTAATTTGAACCTAAGTAAGGCCATTTGAACCTAAGGTCCTAATTACCGAGGTGGTATACTAGAATGGGGGGTAACTTAAAACTGTTACACTGGGGTACAAACTAATTTGAACTTTGTGTGCCTCCTGCGGTAGGATTTTGTCTACTAATTCTTATGAAACATTAGGATCTATTTTTTGCAAATCGATCTTTATTGCTGAGATTTTACATAGTTATCTACAGATTTACATCGTCTATGCATGAAGGCCTTCACTTGAAGGACTAACCAGTTAATCATTCTGAATTTTGGAGTAAATTATGGAGAATCCTGTTTGTAGAAATATTAAACTTCATACTTGGTCAGTGGTTTTACTGACATTTTCGTTGTTATGACATTTTTCTTTTTTTTGTATCTTCTGTTATACTTTGATGGGTCCCATCGTATACGACTTTCTTTAACAAGAATATAAGAGTTCAAAGTTCTAAAATGTTAGTTTCAATCCTTATTTGTGTTAAAAATTGCATTGTTGATGGAAATGAGAGATTAATCACGGTACATGCACTGAAACTGAACCGAAGATGCATTGTAAATTGATGCAATGCAAAAATGTAAATCTTCAGATTTTACATACCTTACATATGGCATTCGTCTATAGAGTTGAGGATATAGGCTAGATGCGGTGGGGGAGATGCAGAAAGTCTGGACTTTGCGTGTTCCATTGTCAGCAATGACAGCCTGCGGCAATGTTGCGGGCAAACTGATACTTGTACAGTCTATGTTTCCCCTTGGGTATATCCATACTTAATAGCTATAGGCAGCAGCCCTTTCCACTCTAATTACACCTCTGTACTGGAGAGAGGAGCATTTTAAGGATGGGCAAACGTTCAATGGAAAAGTGAAACATCATTGACAACTAGGTGAGCTGTTGATTGATTGGTAGTAAATTCTAGAATCTAGATGAAACACGATTCCTACCTTCCATCTGTGAATTGGTATACATGGATAAGTTATTGTCAGTAATTTAAAAAGAATCAAAATGACCATAGAACCTAAACTATGATTGTATTATTTGTTACACCAGATGTATCACATGTTGAATAGTCACACATTTGTGTCAAAGCAATCCCTCCCAATTCAAGTCCCATCAATTGTGCCGTGAGGACCGTTTTATTCATATTTCCAAAAGGGAATAATGGATTTTTTATTTTGAACTTAGGAGTGTTAGCCCAATCATGCAATTTCTGAAACATTTGATATTTTTTTTCATATTCGTCATACTCAGTGCAATAGCTAAATCAATATTTCACTGCATACATAGAAAGTAAAGACGATATTTTAAGCTGGTTCGCATTGTACCTAGGAAATGGAAACTGAATAGTCAAAACCGAAATGTCAATTCGGCAATTGAAGACACTAATTGCAGAGTTCCACAAGGATCAATACTTGCTCCAATACTGACGCATACAGATGCTAACGATTTGAAGAATATGGAAAAGCAAACTCACTTATCAATCGATGACTTCATAGACAGCTGCACTTGTTGCCAGGGTATGATGTTAACACTTTGGCTCTATCAATCCAATTATCGAAATAAAATAAATAATAGGATAAGGTTGGTCCTAGTATCATTACAACTAGGAATTATTTTTAACATGTTTTATTCAAGATTTAGTGACAATATTCGACACTCTCACTCTCACTGGTTTTCGTTGTGCCCTGACGCTGATCATAATTATATCGAGGTATTTATTTCTAGAGATTCATTTTTAACTTTAAATGTACTGGGGGAGATGCAGAAAGTTCTGAAAATTTAGAAAAATACTAATAAAATAATTTATTTAAAGAAAAATAGACAAAACACTTATGAAAATTATACAACATCCCACAATGGATGTTTATAGGTGAGTGATGGGTGAAAAAATGAGATGAGATGAGTGGTGAAGTGTGGTAAAATTCAAGAATGTTGCATAGATACTAGGACAAAAGATCTAACAGGAGAAAATGAATTGTGAAAACTAGGCTTAAGATATTGCTGATATTATCTGCTACATCATCATCAAGGTTATATTTATGAGGTGTCATATTACACCACACTGTTTTGCGAAAGCCCCGTTGCTGACCGGCAGGGGTGGCGGCACCCGCGGCCGCCGCTCCCTCGGCGGCCGGGAACCGCAGTCCCGTAGGCGCACGAACCCCCTCACGGCGGCCAACGGCAGGTGGGACGTTGGCCGACGCAAGGGGTGGCGTTGCATGGCGGCCCATACAATGTTAGCTAACATTCATGGACATGTTGGGCACCTTTATGGCATACGTTTGGCAACTGATATATTAGCGTTAGGCTACTGAATGTTAATGTTGGGCAACGGGAATATTGAATTTTGGGGGGCTTTGGAGCGCTATATATAGGATTGGATTTTACTTCTTTCTAGGGTTCACTTATGCTACATAAAAGCAGAGTAAAGACAAGACAACAGTTCTTTTTCTTCATTTTTTTTAATTCATCTTTGTATTCACATCAAATCAATGGCTATTCATTCGATTGGACCCCTACTTCACCAATGGCTTTCCAGGACCTGGAAAATCATACTTATTGGTAATCTGAGCATATTTAATGACATTAAAGAAGCAAATGATAGCAGTGAGCCCATATAATGATTATATAGGTTTTTCGCTCCATCTAAGCAACATATACATGCGATAGGACCCCTACTGCACCAATGGCTATTCCAGGACCTGGTATGAGAGGGAGTGAGCGTGAGACAATGTTTACATAACAACAATAATTATATTACATTTACTATACCATTACCAACTTAATTTGCTCTATTTCTTTCACTTTACTACATTATAGTGGTAATTACAATACTAATGAGTATCATCTCGACAACATCAAGCGATGCAAGTATTAATGATATGTAATAGAGGAACATAGGGCTTAATCTGATATATGCAGCAGCACGTCTCTCAAACACATCAGAGTTACAATACAAAGCAATAATACCATATCTAATGCACAAATGCATAACACATTTAATTTTTCTGCCAACCAAAAATGCATCATTGTAAAAACACTCACTAAACGTGGGTCAGAGCTGACACTGTCCCAAAAGTATAAAGATATTACTTCAAATCTATAAACATTGTCAGAACAGTAATGCATGCATTCATACAGACACTAACATAATGTTCGGTAATATTACATAATATGCCCCAACCTAATTATAATTATATCAAATATTAATTTGCACTCATCTTTTATTAAAATTTTGTCATAATATCCAAAATGGCTCATTATGCTAATGTTCAATCTATGTATGTCTACCATTCAGGATCCGTCACTAGGTTACCAAATACTCTTATAATTACAGACTATGTACATACTACGAATCATGTACAAGGACATGAAATGCTACTCGAAACACAAATCACAAGAAATCACATAAATTATTGTTTCATTCGAAATAAAAACCTTATGGAGCACACCCTGTACAGTATTTAGTGTATAATATCAACTTGAAACCATTATTTCAATTTTTTACACATGACAATATTGTCAGATCTCATGGCCACCTAGGGCTATACTTACATCACAAACCAAAGACAAAATACTTCACATGAGGTGAACAATAATCATTACATAATAATTTAGCCTTATTTTACATGAGGTGGCGGCTGGAAGACCTGGATTTTATCCACAAGCCCTGTCACCTATTTGTCAATCTTTCATACTTGTACCTGTATAACCTGAGACAAATAAAGTATTTTTCAATTCAATTCATTATGACTCACATGAATTTACAGCCCCTTGAATAATGGATTCTGATCTGACATCCAGTTGAATAATAGTATCAATCAAAAAACTACTAATTAACAAAAAAATGAATAGAATATAATTCCATTTCGAAATAAAAACAACATGGGGCAGAACTTGTGGCCTTCCTCCTTTGCCATGAAATCCCCCATTGTCTCTCCACATTCCATATTCACGGGTGGTACTGCTAGCTCCACTCTCTGGTTTGGGCTCATCTCTTTGGTGTCTTACGGCTATGATCGGCCCAATACTCTCTCTGAAAAATGATAGATACAAACGCATTTATAAAAAGCATAGAGGATTTAATCAAACAGTGTGATGCCATGATTCATTCCTGTTAAAATGGACCAAGTAGGCCTACGGTGTAAAATAAAATTTTATAATATTCTGTTTAAACATCTGATACTCATACATGTAAAATACCTAATTATAAGTTCTATATCGATTGCTCCTTCTCTCTCTGTCTCTCTCTACTTTCTACCAAGCAGGGGTCAGTCCGTATTATATGTCAATGGAGTGCAATTTATAATTAATTATATTTTGTATGTTTAATTAGACAAGGCAAGAACATTAGAAAGACGTATGAACGACTATATTTTACCTCCTTCAAGAGATTCCCAACTTAACTTGACCAATATATTATTTGTTTTCTCACGTATGGTATGCGAGGTGAAGGTGGCAGAAGCATTTCTCACACCTGTGTGATTTGTCGCTCACTGCAACACCATAGGCATAGTATACAAAAAGAAATGCTAGCCTATCATTCACTATTATCATTTCTATCCCCTGCCGATCTGTTTGCATTTAGATATCATTTGAGTATTTCCGACAATTAGTGACCCATAACTAAACAGTTCCTTTGTCTGAGAAATATCATATACCTATATTATAGCAAAACCCAATAAATGAACCCTATGAAATATTTTAGAATCTGAATGTAGGCCTAACGGCTCTGACTAACATAACACAAGTCCAGGAGGCAGAACATGCTTAATATCGGTGTAATTTGAACACATAGGATGATTTAACTTACCTGATGTTCTCCGTTACACAGTGGGCAACTCCATTGTACTTTTGTAGAGGTAGAAAGGTAAAATACGGGTGGGAATGTAAACAATCATTCCAAACAAACACTTCGAACCATCCGCCATTTTGTCTCGTGTTTTTTACGCATGCGCAGTGCAGAACAGCTAATTGATGTACAGGTGGAGGGTAACAAAACTTGACCACCGTTCGCGTTGTCCGCCACTCATGTCCGCTGCCGACCCTACCTCAGAGGGGGCCAAGGGGAGCATATCCAAAGTTACCTGGTCTCACCCCCGACGGACAATAGTCACAAAAGTCTCTGGTTGTTTCTAGCTGGATTTACGTCTATCGTAAGAAATGTCTGCCCTACCTCACTTCTCTTCTCCCGTCCTCTCTCACTCTCCCTTTCTTCTCCATGAGACCCCTGAGAATGATAATTCTTCATTTGTACATGCAAGCTCAACATTATTACTATTAGTAAGCACTGTAGTTAATTCCCCTAAAATATTCCTTCAATTAATGTAGGAGATTTACGTAATGTGTGTAGAGACCACGATCTGGGTGAATGAGAGGCAGCATCTTCTAGCGTGGGAAACTGATTTGGAATAATCTTCCTTTTAATCTAAGAGATGGAGTTGGGAGAAATACAATGAGAATCAGGAGAGGAGACGGGACATATAGGTTCTGCTGTGAAATTTTATGGGAATGATTTCTGTTTCATATGTTAAATGAAGAAATGATCACACACATCCTTATGAAGTAGGGACTTTTTGTGATAAATCATGACATAAAAGCTAAGTAAATGTATAACTATAATTATAATGTTTAGAAGGATAAGAACGTATAAGTGGTAATATATGTTGATGCATTAGAAGTAGTTGGAATCTAAGTTTACTTGATATGGCCAAGAAATAAATGAGAATTGAAATCAGCAAGATTTACTAAAACATAACAAACAGGATCTCCGACTCATTAATATTTAGAGTAATCATTGATATATCAATACCTCACAGTCTGTAATATCTTGCTCATTCTGAAACAACGGGAGGGACCTAGTGATATTTCTGTGTGCCAACAATAACTTAGGAATGCGAATACACTATCCTAGTATAGCCGCACATTTAAGTTTTAACACCTGTCAATGCTCCTTTTCTCTCGCCCATACCCATAGGGGAGGGGTATCATTTTCACAAGTTTGAAAGCTAATAAGGCAAAACTAAAACAGAGGTTATAGTGTATTCAGAAATTGCCACGAATGTTATAATAATATGGGTTTTATCTAGAAAAGAAAATGTTGATAAGCAATAATTAAGCAATAATGGTTTGAGAGGGGTACAGGGTACTTTTGAAGGAAGTTAATTGTATTGGTCAATTGGCCCATGATTGGGCATGAAGACAGTAAAGCTAGTAGGCCGAATCATTGTTTTTTATCATAATAAATAATAGATAGGGACATTACAAAACTGTAATGAGGTTCAATAAAGAAAGATGAACCCACTTAACAATGTTAGTCAATAAAAGGTGGGGATTTTAGTATGTCACATTCTGTTCCGCACTCATGTAAGCTTCAGACAGCTAAATAAGATATATCATATTGTTTCTCTTGATCATTTGGATGGTAACCAAACGACCTGATCCTTGATGAAAAAATTGTAACCTGGACTTAACAGTATTGAAGATGATATGTATTGGAAACTGTCTAGAACAGGGTTGGCTGTATTGGCAGGGTTCCTCTAACCAAAGCACGGCGCCGCGCTGACAATTTGACCAAAAAAAATATTTAAAAAAAAGTTTTAGCCAGGAGCCTGAGATTGATATTCTGAATATAATTCATGCTACCCTATACAATTTTCTCTTAATCCATTGCATTAAATCCTTTTTCGATGAAGATATCTATGTATTAAGCAATTAATAATTGAATAGTTCCAATAATATGAATAGTTCCAATAGATTCTTGTCTCAAATGCACCGGCCTGCACCACAATCAATTATGTTTTCAAAAAATAATCAAACTATTAATCATCATGATTAATAGTTGGATGTTTTCCTGGGGGGAGAACCCCCCTCCCCCCCATACCCATCGCAAAAGGGCTGGGTTGCCGACTTGTGCCACTCTGAGAAAAAAATCCTGGTTAGAACCCTGTATTGGGATCGACTGTTTAATAATCTATAGAATAAAATAGGCTCGCCAAAATATTTTGTTAACATAAGGAATTAATGAATATGTTCTATTTTTTTCGAAAAGAATTCATATAAATTACATTTTCTATAATATATCAATACAACCAAGTCAACGATGTAGGAGACATTAGAAGCTAACTTATTGAACACAACAATTTTTGAGTTAGGCCCTGGTTATATTATGAAAAAACATCAAATGAATAACCATTGGGAAATTTAGAACTAACATCACTCAGTAGGGCCGGTGGGTGCCGTTGTGCCGTTGCGGACCGGTGGGTGGCGTTAGCTAACAGAGGGGTCTGTGGTGCCACGTTCACCTGGAAGTTGCTGAAGGCACCAGGGAAGGTTGGCAACGGTCCGGCAATACAGTGCACTCACTCATCCGCATATACATCATGTTTACACCCACCATTATTCACTTAGCTTAGTTCTCAACACCAATATTTTCATCTCTTAGATAATCTAAAATTTGTTAAAGAAATTTAGATTTCTATGTAAATACAGGATTAAGTACATATATACTAATACATTTTTTTGCAATATGACAGACGTGGCATTATGAAAGCAAGATGAATTTTGAAAATATGCCACGAAGAAAGCCACGTCTCACCAATATACATACTAATACGTCAAGAGTCTCAGGGCACAATGAAAAACGCCTTTTGTAGCAGGATTACTATCGGAAACATTTCCTGAATAATAAAGTGTTAAACAAATGAGTAACATAAAGCATGAATTATTTGATTATCGTGTTAAACGAATTATATGATGTCTTATCAAATGGAGGTCTATCATAAATTTATACATCTCTCTCACATGGCATGCACATCTTAGAATTTTCCGCTGAAGACCTGGACAAAGCAATATCACTTTGGTTGCCATTTATGTCAATGACAATAGAAGTTATCCTTGCGGAAATAATGTATTATCTATGTCTCATTGAAAAGATGGAGTTCAACCATATAATGTTGGAGGTATATATATGCCAGAATCAATTGGCATGGGCAACCGGCCTCCATATCAAAGTACAAGTTACATATATATGAGCTGTTGAGCTGCCCCACAGCCGGAAGAGGACAGAACTCTGCTCAGAATAGACCAGTTAGTGTTGGATCTTGCAGAAACAGGATAGCAACCAAAAGTATCATTCTAATCTAGTATATTATTGGTATGTTAAGCTTTACCACATAACTTGACAGTGCCTCTTCTTGGTGTTCCTTTACATTATTTGTCATGTATAGTAGTATACTACTATCTATTTTAATATTTTCTTCTCTTGCGAGGGATGCGAGATGAGGTATTTTCGCTAAGTCCGCCCTCGATACTAATGTTATGACTATGGTGAAATGGTTACTACAAATATATAACTAGTATGACTTATTTTCGTCTAAGCTAAGGCACTACTTAAATACATATCATATATATGCAGTGGCTCAGTAAATGGCATGACCAAAGTTGGCCTGGCTATTATAAGAACACATTATAGGAGGTTGGAGGGAATGAAGTCTTTTGCAGACATCTCTCCTCGCCTTACACCCTCTTTCCTTGAAGCAGCACAGAGCATCCACGTCTGGCTATTGCAGTCTGAGTAGGAAGGAAATGCCCACTTGCAGTGAATGGTGAAGGGAGGAGAAAGTGGGCAGAGAGTGTGTGTGAAGTGCAGTTATAAGTTGTTTGACTTCTATTTTCGCTCTTTTGCATCTAAATGCCACCGAATTATACAGAGTTGACTAGTGTGAGCAAAGTTCGCACTATCGTAGACCAAATTTAAATTCTATGATCCATTTGTCCCTAATAAATTATGGTTCGTATTTACCCCCACCTTTATTACTGGGCGATATCACTTACATTAATGTTATCCAAACAAAAGATGTTCTTACAGAATTGATTTAGGGTACCCATTTGAGTAATATCAAAAGTCACCTCAACTCTATATAACCACCTAGTCCCCAGGACCTACCGCGCCCTTTACTTCCATCTGAGCAAATATGACTAGCTTGCCTGTGGGCAGATTAAAAAGAAATACAGTACACATCAATAATAGACCATTTTACTGAGTAGTATAATAGTCTTTTTATTTCCATTTTTTCAAATGCAAAGTTATGGAAAATGATTAATTCACGTTGGTTCATCAGAGGGAATATGTTCATCCTTCAGGTTATGCTTATCTGTCAAGATAACCAGAAGAACAAATAGGCGATCCGAGGGCTCAGGTCTTTCAACGCATGCCTCCTTTGAAACCTAGTATTTCTATATAAGACCTATATATAAGATATATTGTGTAGAAAAGGATTAGCTCTACATAGGAGAGAGACGGGAATTCAAATTTGCCTTCCGATGGCCTGGTATCCAATATGCAAACATCAATATTAATAAATGAAATGCTTCTAGACAGGCTAAGAAAGGACGGAGCAATGTGCCAATGCAATCGCCTCTTCTTCCATATGCACTGTCAACACACTACTACTTCAACTAAACCATGATAGCAAAATTCTCTTGGTCGACTAGAGGGTAACACAATATTCTGAATTTCAGGGTGGATGTACTTGTTCAAATCCTACCATTAAATCAGAGAATAATAATGAGTCCTTCTACTAGAAAGGATCTTAGCAATCACGAGGAGTAAAGAGTAAAAATATTGAACCAATATTATCGTTACTGGATGTATTGGTGGTAAACATGTGGCACAAAAGAGAACCAGTTCTTATTTCTATCAATGTTTGCCTGATTTGGTCACCAATTCATTGCATCAATCCTGCTTTTCCTCATCTCTCGATAATCTGGCTGATCCCAACCAATTTCCATTTCGAGAGTAATAATCTGAATGATGAGGGGACACAAAAGTCTCTCCTATCTCTGGCTGAAATATGAGGGGAGAAAGGCTTTGTCACAATGGCTGGTGACCAATGAATCGTCAGGAAAGCCCAATATACTGTTCTGTGATCGTAAAGCAGAAAAGAAACCAAGACTAGAATGCCAAATGTCCTCAGGCTGTTATATATATTTCAACTTATGGATAGAATTTGTTGGATTAAAATAGACTCCAATAATGGACTCATCTCCGCCATTGTTTTAGACGAAAATCGATTATAACTTATATTGACAGGAGCAGCGATAGACCTAAATCTTAAGAACATATGATGTCAAAAAGGATTTATTTCTTACATGCTGAGGAAACAGAACACAGACTCGTACAGGACAGTTTACATGTATTGCACTATATATAATTTTCGGAAAATAGCCAGAAATAAGAGATTAAATTAGGGTTTGCCCTTGACAGAGGAATAATCATGATCATCAGATTAAAGAGCCCTGCATCTATGGACAAGAACCTGTTATAGCCAGAAGCAATTAACCGTCATGGTTGCCCAGCGAAAGGCTAAAGCCAGATATGATCAAGCAGAGCAAAATCAATATAGATTTAGATCCTCTTCCTCAAGGCTGAAATCGACCATGCAAGTTCCATCTTAAGGTTAAATCTGCTGCAGGTAAAACATGGCGAACAATTGATCTTGAGTTGTAAGTATTGTTTTGGTAAGATCGTCTAAATATCTGGCAAGGTCTATCTTAGTAGCTTAGTAATAATTATAGATCGTAGCAGGACATCGTGTGCCTTGATAAAGATTCCCAATTATTGGCAGCTAGAAGTCAATGAACAGGTATTCACGATGGGTCAATATATTTGACTTATATTTGTCAATAGTGTTGATTTCTAGAGAACAATAAGGCAGGATCTTTGAAGCAGCATGTACCTTATAGTTACCTCTGACTGTAATATTCCTTGTTAGTGAAGGAATATAGGCTTTTTGTAAGGAGGGAATATATTAAAGCTGCATTATGACAACTAAATTCTTACCAAATTTAACCAGTATTTTAACTTATGAGACTGTATTTTCAATATTCTGCTGCTGTTATATGTCTATATTAGAATTGGAAGTCGAATTGGCCAAGAGAGCGATGATAATTGTAATAATTGCAGGAAAGGACTCCGGCAGGTCCTCCAAATACAAATGAGGACGTTTTAAAGCCCTGTAGCAAAAACAACTGGACAAAATCCTCCAATGTTTGCTCACAATTAATGACTTTAGATAGATGGGTTGGAAAAGAATGGAACAAATGTAGAAAATATTTACTTTTTTACCGACGGTAGGTAATAATGCAGCTTTAATCATTGCTAGGAAGGTGCTAGGAATTTTCCTTCGGTTCTCCTATTTATTGACAAGGAAGTTTTGTAGGGAAGTTCTTAATGACCCATAACTGGACATTTGGGATCCACTTAAGATTAGTTACATCTCTTAGCTTAATTAGCAGCTGGTAAGGAAATGATGAGGGAAGTATAAGTATGACATACATACAAGGCATTTTTCATACAGTATAATTTACTCGGGAAACATATAATCTTGCTTACAACTAATCTTATGAAATGGGTCCCTGGATAAAATAAGCTGATTGAACTGAATTACTTGTACCATTAATCCATGGAGCAATGCTAAGGAAACATTAAAATGCAGCATCTTAGTTTTATTCAGTTTATGAAAAAAATATAATATTCTTTATCTGCATGTAACATTGCATACATATCCTTAAGTCTATTGACGTTGAAATATCCTACTCAAATTGTTGCAATATTACTGCGGCAGTATGAGATATTAGGTAATGAGAAAATGTGGCTTGTAGATTAATTTTGATTTTAATGAGAAAATGACATCCATTCACTAAGTCCTGAAATAGGGTATTAGTCTGCCTTAATTTGATAGCCAGACAGTGTGATGGGTGGATGGGTGGAGGGTTGTTGGATTCAGAAATAGGCAGAGGAAAAAGGCATTGTATGGGAGGGGAAACCAGACCAAGATGGATACAATAATGCATATTACATTGGTGCCATTTGTATCTCAGTTAAGTGGGAGCAAGTAATAATTTACTGTTAACACTTATAAATACTGGTTCGGTTTACTGTTAACTGTTATACCAGTTTACTGTTAACCGTCACACCAGTTTACTGTTAACAGTAGCAGTTCTCCATTGTTGGCCTTCTGGCAGTGGTGAGAACCATCTGCGATTATGGTGTGCAACACTTTTCGGTAATCAGTTTGCACGATCCATGTTAACTGAATGATATCTTTCATGTGATAGCTACACACCTGGGACTCTTTTCCCATGATCTGTGTACAATTTTGGAGCACGATTTGTGTATTGGCTCTTAAATTTCTGTAATATTTCTGTAAACAATGGAAGTGTGTGTGTGTGTGGGGGGGGGGGGGGGAGTTTAAAGCAAGGAAATACATTATGTGCATGTACATATATGTAAAATAGGAATATATGTATGTATAGGATCTGTGTTTCCAATAGCACCCTCACTACTTCACCATACATCCAAGCTGATATACCATACATGAATTGGTATTGAATCAGGTAAAGGGTGACAACAAGGATGGCCAACTAAATATAATGTTAATCCAAATAGATATAGGGTCAGCAGTCAAAGTACCTCCCCCCGCCACACACACACACCTTGTATTGGCTTGGCTTCGATGTAGTCACCTGGGCTTCCCTCAAAACCCTAGTAGCTTCAACGTTCTTCTGCCTAGCAGTGCCGCTTTATAGCTCATACCGTGGGGTGGGTCGCTTGTTGACCTTACCAAATTGATCCACTAAATTTCTGTGTGTCTCTGTTAATCAGAACTTGAAAGGGTATAGACCGAAATAATATTCACAAATGTTAACCAAGTAGGTTGATCTCAAACTATTTATCATAACAAAACAAATTTCATGGATTGGTATGTGGTAACAAGCACTTGATTTTGTACGGGGGTGATAGCAAAGGACATCTGAATCATCTCATCCGTGTCAGAAAATCTGAATGATAGGAATTACACCACACATGTGTTACTGAGGGATTTGAGCTCTCTATGCGCCTTCAGGTTCTATTAGCATGGGGGTAATTTGAACCATGGCTCTTGCAGACAGGCTTGCCACCAGTCTTAAATCAGTTGATAGTTCTTCTTCCATGGAGCTAAATGCGGTCATTGCACAATCCCTTCTCAATGTCCAGCTCAAGTCTCGTCTCGTACGAGAGTGTTATTTTGTGAATCTCCAAGCACAGTCTACCATCTCCATCACCCACGTGACTCATCAGACGATCCCAGCAGATACTATGTGTCACGCATGTGCACTCATCCACTTCCTGATGTCTCTGATTGGCTGGAAATATGGTCGATAAAAGAGGAAGGTAGCGATCACCGTTGGTCAGTAAATAGATGGGATCAGGCAGTTTACCTTTCTCCCCTCCAGTGAGCCCTTTCATTTCTTTTTCTCTGCCCGATACACTTGTGAAGAAGTGACCTCCATTACTGAAGCTTTTGTTTTGATTGGTTTGATCACAACTGAAACAATCATGCAGTGGGGAAGTATGGAGACCTATATATGCTACTACTGGACATGCCTGGTATGAAGAATTAACTTTGAGTCTTGTCGACTATTATCAGGAAGATATGGACAGATTCAACAACATAAATCACAACATAATATTATGATATGTTAATAACTAACAAATTGCCCTATTCCATCCCAGATCCTCCTCCCTTCTCCTCCCTAAGTCTCCCCAGCTAGATAAATATCTTCTCTTCTTGACAAAACGTTCACTTTAAAGTAAATATTCGTCTCTCAGTACCACCTTTGATTGCTTGACCGCTCTACACCCTCTCCAGCGTTTCCCTTTCAAACCGAACAATTCCTACTCGTCCCTTTATTTCATCCCTCACCCAAATCCCCACCTTCCCTTGGGTCCTTATCAATAAGGTTCTGTCACCAGCCCACCCTCTGTCTTATTCAGAAGATAGTCAATATAGAGATTCTGCCGAGTCAGTCCAGTCTTCATCTTTATTTACAAAAGCCAATATATCACCAACACGCTTAGGGAATGTGTAGTCGAGGCATGACAAAGTAGTAAACTTGAATAGAAAAAACACCGATTTGGTTCCCCTGCAAAATATGATATATTTTTGATCTTCGACCGTCCAGGGGATTGTCATAATATATATATATAATATCAACACCAGTGAACATTGAATGTTATAAACAGTATCAACAAACCTAGAGGGTTGTTGAAACTGTAGAAATAGTATTATTCATTCATTTACAGTCAAGTTACAGTCTTTACATAATATATATATATATGAGTGAACCCAGGTTGATTCTATCAGATAGAACTAGGCACCTGAGGGTCACGATTTTGGTATTTTATGTTTATATGATGTATTATTTAAGCTCCATAGCAAACATGCCAAAATATATGATATAGGCGTTGACGTCGGCTATACTTAGAAATAAATCCGAAGAAATTCTTCTCATAACTATCACGTGCTTAAAACCATCCAAAGCCACTCAAATCATTTAGATATAATGATGGTATATGTCTGGCATTTTCACACAATGTGCTCAGCATTATTTCCTGTTGTCTTTTTAAGACATTAAATAGATTTTTTTAGAATCTTGTCCTGAAGAACATCATGCTTCAAAGAGGTAAACAAAAGTTTGCTGCCGCTTGAACTTCATAGCCCAATATGTCATGTTCATCATGCCCTTCCTTCACCAAATGGAACCCTTTTGTTACCATCCAACCATACATTATTCCATTGTTCATACATTCTATCCAATTCTATGGCGAAATCAAAATACTTTTATCAATATACAATTCCTCACGATCTGTAACAATTCATATATTCAACTTAAATTATTCTAACGAACTTTTTTTTAAAATCATTTCAATCCCACCTTCATCATTTGTCGACCCCAGGATATTCAGTAAAACTTTCTTGGAATACCGATATATTATATACGTATACACCCTGTCCAGCCTCTGAAGAACCTAAACCCCAATGCTAGCCTATACTGGTACTCTTTGAAGTCTAGGTTCTACAGAGGCTGGACAGAGTGTAGCCTCCGTCATATGCTGAGAAATGTATATCTTTTTAGGGTCCATATTGAGCAGATATCTTTGTCCTGAATTATATGCACTGTCCTGCATGGATGCACCTGCATCAAGATCACTAAAAGGTCTAAAAGGAAACCAACACAATGTCATATAGTAATTACCAAACCGTGGACGGGAATATTTTCTTGGTTTGGTTTATGACAGAATACTGTCTATATTCTAGCAGGGGTAGGACCTATCACAAAGCAGATGGAAAGATTAGCAGATGTTAAGCAGATGGATCACCAACTGCCAACGTTATCGACAACTTCCCTCCAACCCTACCACAACCCCTCTCAGACACTGCTTCACAGGAGGGCAGGCGAGAGAACATCCCTCAAAGCACTTTCTCTGATCTCCTGGCCGCGAGTGGAAACAGATGAAATAGAGGTTATGGTCTTGATTCAGAATTGAAGTGGTCAAACGGGAGGGAGGTTGGTTGCGTCTACAGATTCTACCTTTAGAATATGATCATGATTTTGGATTTAAGGCTCACGTTATTAATGTCTTATTTTATTAAAATGGGTAAATAGAAATGATGTTCAAAATGCCGCTATAATAGCCTAATTCATGGGATTATGAATAACTATCGCTGGCCTTAGGCCTTTTTAAACAGAAAATCGAACACCTAATATACTGTATCCTCCTTTACATTTATTTTTCAGAAATATTTAGAGTGAGCCTGAATGCAAGAAACAACATATTGTAATACAATAATACGGTTGTTTGTGTTCAATAAATTAAATGTATCGCTTCATGCATGCAATATTTCATATTTGCTAACTACATGCAGTTTTGGGGTTGATAAGCTTAGATAAAGCACATGAATAGAAAAGCCAGAAGCAGTCATATGAGATACAACATGTTTATAATATAACATTAACGGTGTCTCCTCCAGGTGAAGAGCAGAGTTCCACCTATAGCTGGATCTGGCTCTTAGCTGTGGCTCTGGTAGTGCTTGGGTAACACCACTGCACCCTCTGTAGAGACGGACTTTATAGTTCATAATTAGACAGAACTGAATGAGAGGTTAGAACTACAAGTGTGATTCAATGACTCAAGTTGACACATTGGGCCTGTTGTATAAATTGCGATAGCCGTTCGTAAATGCTTCGTAGTGCATTGCAAGTCCAATCTGCTTGTATAAGCTCAAGAAATCGTATGTCCTTCACAGCCATATTGTACTATCTTCAACGTAAGTGTGTTTTGGCTTGCATAAGAAAATCGGCCTCATATCTTTTTCGCAAATACCGGCTAAAACCTGCGATCACCCTGAAGGGCATCGTTTCTACTTCGCAGGCGATGTGAAGTAAAAATGAAGTGTAATTTATTGGTCAAAACTTTAAACAAGCAAATCAAACATTATCTCTGAATACTTTAAATCTCCCCTGTATCAATGATCCCTCCCCCTCTCTCTCCTTTCCCCTTTCCTATGATCTCTTCCTCCTCGTTCTCCCCTCTCCTCTCTCTCTCTGCCTCCCTCTACTTCTCTCTCCCCCTCTGTCTATCTCCCCCCCTCCTTGGAACATGATCTATCTCTCTACCTTGCTCTATCTCCCCTCCCCCATCTCTCTCCCGCCCTCCCCACACTCTTTTTTTTTTTTAAACAGAAATTTTATTCAGGCTTGTATTACAGTTTTGATGCCCTCACCTCAGAGGTGATGTTCTTTAGCACCCTGATTATATTTCAGCATTTCGAGGGTAGCAGTGTATATACATAATCAGTGAATAAATACAATTTTTTAGTTTTATATAAACCTCATGCCATTATAATATAAATGACTTGTTATAAGCCGTTTTTATCTATTGTTTATCAGAACATTTAAAGAAACAAAGATGAGAGATGGATGGAGGATGAAATGAGATGTTTTACGAAATAATGTGATGTAAGGAGTTCCCGACTAGTGTGTATCATTTCATATGTCGAGATGAGATGGGTGAATCATATAAATCAATAAATGTGACATTCGTGCTTGTTGCATCATATATATACAAACAGAGTTAATTAATCATTATATTTAACTTATTCTATACAATTCAATATATTACATTATATCCCTTTGATAGGGTGTATTCTGTACATAAGTGGGTTGAAGGAGTAGGCATGCAGAGGCAGGGGTGGGGGGTAGTAGTGGGAGGGGGAGAACGAAAGCAATAAGAGGAGCGACAGGAAAACTCAAAAATAATTTCTGGCGAAGTCATCAAGAAACTGATTTAAAGATAGAGTGTATATGTAAGCGTGTGTGTGTGGGGGGGGGGGGGGGGGGGAGAGTATGGCTGTATCATCAAGTACAATAGTCCTTAATACTTCTTTTCAAATTATTTTTAAATGCAAGTTCATCACCTAGAAGCCTTAGTTCTGGACTAAGACTATTCCAAGCCTTTACTATGTTGTTTCTTAACGATTTTTCATCCTTACTGTTTTTTGGGTTAAAATTTCCCAATATTGGTGCATTTGCTTGCCTAGTCATTCTAGTAGGGAGGATAACATTTCCCTTTATATATATTTCCTTATGTCCTATAATACAGTGGTTATACATCATTCTTTCCTTTATACACATTACTTTTGTGGTAGTAAGTAAATCCGCATTACTAGTTCTGTAATCACAGCTCAATGCAATTCGTAAAATTCTATTTTGGATTTTTTGTAATTTATCTAAATCTTTGTTTGTCAAAGGACATAAACTAAATAAGCTGTAATCAAACAGAGATAGTAGTTTGGATTTTGCAATTAATATTGCAGTTGCCTTGGTCAGATTACATCTATTTTTTCTAAAAGTATAAATTTTCTCATTAATCTGTCTAACAACATTATTGTATTGTTGTTTCATCAATAGTCTATTGTCTATTGTCACTCCGAGATAAGTATATGTCCCAACAACTTCAAGTTTTTCGCCTCCTAATTTGACATTTACATCCAGTCTATTATTATACATTTGCTTACTCAATCCAATTACCATCAATTTTGTTTTTTTACTATTAACTAATAATCTATTTCCTAAACTCCATTCATAGAAGAGGCTCATGTCATGGTTTAAAGCAATTTCACATTCTTCAAGACTATCACCTGTATAATAAAATACCGTATCATCGGCGTATTGTAAGTATTTCGATTTCAGTTTTAAATGTTTTAAGTCGTTAGCATAGATCAAGTACATGATTGGTCCTAGTATTGACCCTTGGGGTACACTGGAAGATAGACCATTTAGTTTCACTTTCTGTGATCTATTGGTTAAATAGGATTCAAACCAGGAAAGAAGTGATGGGGCGACACCTAGATCTCTCAATTTGTTCAACATTAATGCAGGCACTACAGAGTTAAAAGCTTTACTAAAATCGACATAGCAGGCAATAGTAATTTTCTTATGATTGTTTGATAAATTTAGATCACTAATTAATTCAACTAAGGCATCAGTAGTAGATTTTCCTTTTTGATATCCTTTCTGCTGATCACTTAATATCCCTTTGTATTTCAGAAAGTCCATTAATTGTTCCACTACTATTTTTTCTAATAATTTTCCTCCTATGTGTGTTAGTGATATTGGCCTTGTGTCGTTAACAATTTTCGGATTATTTACCTTGGGAATTGGTACCACGTTAGCACATTTCCATTGAACCGGGAAAATACCAGCCTTTAATGATGCATTATATAATACTGCTATTTGCTCAATCATCATCTTAAAACAATCCTTATATATTCTGCTAGTAATCAAATCACATCCAGAACTTTTTTTAACATCAATATTACTAATTAATCTTACAATATCGCTTCTATCTACTGTTATACTCTCTAGGTCTCCACCAAAACTTTCATCAAATCTTTTAGTAGGATGCGTACCGATTTTTTCATTAATTTTATCCCCTATTTCACAATAGTGTTCATTTAAAGCGTTAACCATTTCCTGACCATAGACCACTTTATCAGCTACTTTGATATTATTTATAGTATTTACCGACCCAGTATCAATTTCTTTTATAACTTTCCAAAATTTGGTGGTATCTTTCTTATGAATTGTCAACAAGTTCTTATAATAATTTGATTTTGCCCTTTTTGTTTCATTATTACACAAACTCTTTGCATTTCTTGCAGCTATGATATCATTACCGTCTTTCGTTCGATTCGCTTTCTTATATAATTTTTCCCTATTTCTATTCAATTCGGTCAATTCAGCTGTATACCAGGCTGGTTTTGATCGTCTTAATTTAAACTTCTTCCACGGTGCTATTTCATTGGCAATGTTTAAAATGTTTTTATAAATGATATCCCACAATTTGTTCGGATCATCATTACTATGATATTCTGTCCAGTCAATCTGGTCTATCTTTTCTCTCAGAATTTCATCAGAATAATTTTTGAAACATCTACCTGTAATACTTACTTTAGGTTGTGCCATTACATTTCTTTTCATTATTATATAAGTTGGCTGGTGGTCAGATAAGGAATAATTTAGTACGCCCGCTGTCACTTCTATTGTACTTCTTACTAAGAAATGATCAATAATCGAGTCTTTGAGGAGTCCATATCTAGTTATATTATTTATATGACTGGTAAAGTTTTTTGACAAAATAAACTGTTGCAAGGCTCTATTCTTGTTATCGTCAACCAGGGTGTCAATATTAAAATCTCCCGTTACAATGACATTTTCATTTGCTCTACTCACACACCGATTCAGTATATCATCTAAGTCGTTAAAGAAGGAGTTAATATTGCCAGACGGTGGGCGATATGCCGATATTATTTTATAAGCAGGATTGTTTGGTTTCCATACCTTAAGAGCCATTATTTCACTTTCTCCATTTGAGCATCTCCATTCTAAGTTATCATCTACACAAAAACAGTTCCTAATATAACAGCATATCCCACCGCCTCTCGAACCAGTGGTTCTATCCAACCTATAAATCGTATACCCAGGACTAGCAATTAACCCATCATCTACTTCTTTTTTCAGCCAGCTTTCCGTAAATATAAATATATCAATATTTTCACTCAACATTTCATTTCTTATGGTATCAATTTTTGGTAGTATAGATCTTATATTGTAATTGACAATTTTTAAACCTCTTCTTTTAGCAAGAGTGGCCCAGTCTTTAATCTCCGGTATATTATTCATTAGAGTTATATTTCTTCATTTTATATCTTATACTCAGTGTCCACTTAGCTTTTAATATCCTTCTATCTAGCTCCTTTCTGACATACATGTAGCCATTCATAGTGAATTCCAACCCAGGTCGTACAACGACTTCTGGGCGCTCAATACAGTTTCGAGAAATCAGTAGGAGCAATGTTCTTATAAAATACATTGAAGGTAGAAGAATTGCCTTACCAATTGTCTCCAATTGATACGAGTCATTGATGTATTGTGTACTTCTGCATTTGCTGAGTTGTCCCTTGTTAAATACGCACAATATAATATCCTTATGGTATGGTTGCCTCTCCCACCTCTCCCAGGCCGTGCAACGGCTTCTGAGAGAAGGTGAGATCAACGTCCAACACCTTTCGTTATTATATAACTGAACACTGAATAGTCCATTAATTGATATTCTTGGATCGTTCTCTATAATTACACGATAGTTTGGTCGCCTCTCCCACCTCCCCCAGGCCGTACAACGGCTTCTGGGGGAAGGCAAGTTTGGCAATTCAAACAAGCGGATTTGCATCAAATTGAACGATTTGTGTAGCCCAGTGATTCTTTACGATTTCGTCACAGTGTATACCATCTTGAAGTCGTCTTAAATAGTGTCTCCACTTATTTTTGGCCTTGTGGTGAACTTTATCAATGAGATGTACGTGTTTGACTCCTCTTTGTCGATTGACATTCTTTAGATACAAATTTATATCGACAATTGCATCATTAACACCATGCTGCAGTGTAGAATACCCATCCAGGCCATTGGCTCTATTAATATCCAGTCCAACCAGGCCTCCAAGCGAAACTATGCATCTGCTTGTTACAACTGATAATCTTTCCAGGACGTTATCGTATAATTTAATCATATGTGTGACAATTGCTTCTTTCTCATTTCGTACTAAAGAGATTTCCTTTGTATGTCGATCTTTTATGCTCAGATCGCATATACCTCCACACAACAATAAATTATCAGGTTTATATTTCTCTTCCAACTCCAGTGCTCTGTCCGTTAGGAAGGATAACTTTCCTCCTGGGTATATGAAGACCCAGATGTTATTGTTACCAATTCGTCCCTCTATGCTTCTCCCCCGAGAATCGGTGATCACGATCGTCCGAACCATATTTCTACAATGAGACGGTGGTCTAGGTTTCAAATTCAAATTCAAATTCAGGGCGAACATATGTCTATCTCTTAAATATGCCATCTGTTTGTTGACGATCGGTTTCACTAGTATATGATTGTTGATTTCCATAGTACTGCTGGGCCATGAAATCTCTCAGTACCGCCTCCATTTCGGCTGGACTAGGTTGGCATGTATTTACTCGTTTGCTAGGGCTATCAATTTGTTCCCCACTTAACAATCGTTTCTGTCTGGTTGATGGACTAGGGTTGGGAGAGCATGAAACATACGGATCACCCAGCCTTTCCAATTGTCGCTGTTGATATCTGTGTGATTGGCCCCTGGATGCCTTCCATTTCCCTCTATTATTACCTCCTTTCAGGCTTGCTGCATATGTAGTTCTTCTACTTGGGGTAGGTGGAGGTTTGAAATAGTCGTTTCCAAGTGGAGGCATGCGGTTTGACGATTCAGATTGTTGATTACAGTCCATATCCTCGCAATCATTTAGATCATTTGATATACCGAGCATTTGAGAGTAATTGTTCCTACTGCTATTGTGACCACCTCTCGCTGAACGCGGTAACCAGCCTTGCCTCCCCTTTCCTCTACCAGCATATGATTCACTCTGATCATCCTTGGGGATTTTCGCTCGTGGTGATTTGCTCATTGAAGGTGGAACAATAATTCCCTTCTCATCTTTGGGCTCAATTGGTTTTCTGTCGTCCCATTTCAATTCACCACTTGCAAAGCTTCTGTAATCTTCGAGCATTCGCCCAACTAAATTACATCCGTTGTGTTGCCCTGCAATGGTCTTTTTTGACTTTAGAGTAGACCCACAGGCCCAAAACTCGCAATTCGTTGCTTCTATTAAAGGTTTCTTTTCCGTATCCAGCAATTCCCTCCTCATGCCCGGATTTTGGTTGAATTTACATTCTATCAATACACGCATTACCCTTATCTTGATGGCATCCCATTCATCATCATTTTTTGCTGAATAGGAATATCTCTTGCAGGCACGTGCATCTTTGCATAGAAAGATATCTTTTGCTACATCAGGGCGACCGAGAGAGATAGCACGAGCATATTGATAGGCTTGTTCGATGGATGCAAATTCCATATCATTAACTCGTAGACGACACGGGTAAAAATTACTCAACACACTGTGTTCCGAACTAAAGTAAATGCTTCCGTTGATCTCTTTAGTTTTAGCGTCAGATAAGCGTGAGCCCTTATCCAAATCCTCCAATTGGTCATAACGATGACTGATACCGTCGACGGTAATTCTGTCTTTATACAATCCATCTACCTTCTTAGTACCTTGTTCATTGATGTGCGCTCGTACTGTGGACAGCATTTCTTTTCTTTCTTTTATTGTGGTTGGTAAATCAGCGTTGATATATACTTTATCGAACCATTTGGAGTTTTTCAACTGTGATCTATTGTAATATACCGTGTCTCTAGCTTCTTTCGATACAAATTGTATGCGCACTAATCTCTGTCCATTCTGGTAGGTTTTCAATCTCTCTGTTACCATTAGATCTTCTTTCGTAAATTCTGAATCTATGACCCTACATACATTGACACAGGTGGCTAGCAAGTCTTCGTTGCACCTATATTCCAATCCAGACAATATGACATTCATTTTTCTTCTTTCAATTTCACATTCAAAGAGGGTCTCTTCTAGATTCCTATAGTTTCTCTTCAAATGTAAGTTCTCTAGACGGATTTCATTCATGATCATACTATTTTCATGCTCTCTCCTTACCATTTCATCCATTTTCTTTTTCATTATTTCCTGGTTTGCCTGGGTGTACTCGAGCGATTGTTTCAGGTCATCTACCGTGCATGGATTAGTAGTAATCCCGTAGGCGCCCTTTTCTGCAAACGTATTGTCTATTGGTTGGCTATAGGTGCATAGTCGCGTTTTACATACCGCACTGTCCCCTTCTATTGGGTTGAACAAAGCCCTTTGTTTGTCGTGCGTGAGAAAGCCTCTGTCATGTAATTCCGTATCCGAAATGTCACTGATTCCATCCATTTTTTCGCACAAAATGTCCTCAAAGTCGTGTAATCTCTTATTAAATTCACTTATCACCCATCTCACTCGTATCGCTATCGTGTTATCAAGTCCTTGGTGATTTTATGGAATGGTAAGTCCTTGAAAAACGGTAGCAATCGGTGTTTTTGTGGGAGCGTCGTATGACACGTCCAAACCTCTCGAATGCTGCTCTCTCTGCTCTCTCTGCTTTTACCAGTCTCTGTCTCTCACTCTCTCTCCCTCCCCTCTCTTGCAAGAGAGGGTGGGGGAGGGGGCAGAGAGAGTGAAGTACTGGAGGAGGTACTGGAGAGAGCTATGGGTGAGTATTGGAGGAGGTTACTGGAGCAGGGTATGGGAGGTTACTGAAGGAGTTACTGGAGAGGGGTACAGGGGGTTACTGGAAATGGGATCTCAGCCCCCCCCCCCCCGATCTCAGCCCTCCCCCCCCCTGCGTCTTACACACTAACTGAACCCTTTAGGCCCAGATCCACAAAGTTTAGTTTTGTATTTTTTCTGATGACAAAACATTGGATATTCTGTGGATTTAAATCAATATCTATAGCATTTGAACGTTATCCACGCCTTTTCATTTATTTCTAAAAAAACAAATAGGAATCATGCTACTATATACGTAATGATGGATGTGCCTTGCTGCTAGCTCTGTTCAGTGATTTTTGTATTCATGCACGCTTTTGGCGGTGGGGCCTGAGGCCCCATTAGTATCTAGCAAAGTGGTAGCAGCTCTGAGGGTGGGTGGGGTACATCCTCCTACAACCCCTCCAGTACGTCCCCCTGTACCCCCTCCTGTACCTCCTCCTGTATGCCCCCTGTATCTCCTCCATTACCCCTCCTGTACATCCTCCTACAACCCCTCCAGTACGTCCCCCTGTACCCCCTCCTGTACCTCCTCCTGTATGCCCCCTGTATTTCCTCCATTACTCCCTCCTTTACGTCCCCCTAAAACCCTCCTGTATGCCCCCTGTATTTCCTCCATTACCCTCTCCTTTACGTCCCCCTGTACTCCTCCTGTATGCCCTCTGTACCCCCTCCTGTATCTCCCCCTGTATACCCTGTATCTCCTCCTGTATGGTCCCCTGTATCTCCTCCATTACCCCCTCCTTTGCGTCCCTCTAAACACTTCCTGTATGCCCGCTGTATCCCCTCCTGTAACCCCTCCTGTACCTCCTCCTGTATGCTCTCTATATGTCCTCCATTATGCCCTCCTGCACCTCCTCCTGTACATCCCCATGTATGTCCTTCTGTATGCCCCTTCTATATCCTCCATTATCCCCATCTGTACGTCCCCCTCTATGTCCCTCTGTATGTTACACTGTACCTCCTCTTGTACATTCCCCTGTACCCCATCCTGTACATCCCCCTGTACGTTTTCCTGTACCTACTCCTGTATACAAAGAAATGATTAGTACTGTTCTAAAGTATGCACCCAATGCATCATCATCTCCCCACCTCCCATTCAAACACACACAAATGGGTACAGATCGACCACTATAATTCAAATGAACGCCGATGCCTTGTCTGCTCCTTGACAACATCAACACCTTTGGTAGATAACTGTTGTGTATTTGGGGGAATCCCCGCAGCTATGACGTCATTATGTAATGTGGAAATAAAAAAATAGATGCCGCCTGTAGTTACTTCTGCTAGATGCGAAGAGATGCGAAATAATTGTGAAATAATGCGATGAAGATACAAATCTCCTGCGATGAAGTTTATACAAGTGGTGTATCGTATGTCTCTCGCAGTTCATATGCCCATCGTTTCTCCCATAGATGCAAGCACTTGCGAAGCACTTACAACTGTGATACGATGCGTTTCTTATACAACAGGCCCTATATTTCATATCCAACAAGCGGCCGCAGGTCATGCGTTGGATGCGAAATAAAGTGTTAACAATAGTCATTGAATTACACAAGTAGTTCTTAACCTCAAACTTACAGTTCTTTCTTTATACTACGACTTGGAAATACTACGACTTGGAATCCCGAGTCACGGCTAACAATGCTCATCTGTGATTGGTCAATATTGCTGTCATTGATGACGTCAGACCAATTGATGACGTCAATGCTTCTGTATTACAGCATACAGAAATGAACAAACTATTAAATGGGTGTATTCTTCCCGCTCAAAGTGAATAACCCATTCAGTCGTAGTATAATAATTAATTCATAACAATTAATTCATTTGGAAATTGCATATTCATCAATTGCATATATATTGATTCCTCAGTCTGCATCTCCTGCCTCTCTATAACTTTCTCTAAAAACCCAGCAAGACACAGTTGGTGCCAATGTAACTAGTAGGCATTCACATGGGACTGCAAAGTGCTTCTGTGGAGTGCCTGAGATGGTAGAAGCAGGTAATAAAACAAAGCATGTAATAGGGGCACGTAATGAGAGCTAGCCAATCTCTCCTACTGAGGATCACCATAGCTTGTGTCCGTCTGTGGCCAGGCCCTCACATGGAACAACAATAGGTTTACAAACTGTTCAACTTGGAAGGGGGAAGTGGGGAAGAGTAAGGGCATACAACACGAAATGTCATTCAGAGGATGTGAGTTCAATTCCCACCTGGAACCACTCTGTCCTTATTTTTGCCATTCATTAGACATCGTTGTTGATATATTCATGAACTATTCCTGAGAATGTAGATCAAAATGTATTGCCTATAGCCTTTTTAATATCCAATACCCATGCAGCCACTATTAAACGGGTATTACTACCATAACAAAAATCGAGACTATCAACGGCTCTGCATTAGAAAAACCTAAACCTAAACAATATTGCGCCAGATTCAATTGTAAATGTTTGTATTGTCAAACTTGCGCTATGTTGTGGAAAAGGAGGGATCCATGTCAGGATACGACCGCAATCGTGTTGTCACTCAAGTATGTATTCTTTATCTTACCCTCCGCTACATTCACTCGCATGATTCTATGGAAAGCGGAATACATATAACCGAAAATGGCGCATGCGCAAAAAGCGGCTCAATAGTAATTGAATGGGGAGCGTACTTTTCGCATCCGTCAATATCGGCCGATACATACGGGTTCCTCCGACTAAAACGGGTGCGCCAAATGCGCCCTGCGTTTTTTTCGGCCGGTAATTTCGGCCGCGAGGAATGCGGCCGAAAAAAAACGGGTGACTAAGCGTTAAAAGCGCGATGTGTGACCGAAATTGGCGCATGTGTGACCGAAATTGGCGCATGACACACCGATATTTTCGCCCGTCTTTTGCGTCAAATGCGCATCTTTTGCGTCAAATGCGGCCGTCAAATGGGCCCGGAGATGAATTGTTAGATTGATATATGAGTATTCATCGTCTATGGTGCCATTGTTCATGAGAGCAGTATACATGCCAGTATGCTTGTGTTCTACCCATAGTATGATGAGATCTCCTGTACTTGCATCCACATCATAGCCTGGTGCTACGTTAGAGGGTAGGCCAGTGGACACTGTCCATTCAGCAACCTTGTATGCATCACCAGGGACAGGATCTCTAGGTAAATATGTAGTGTTGTACCAAGTAAGACTCTGTCCATTGTTTCCATGTTTATTTGTTAGGGCAGCATTTTCCCGAGTGACAGCTGTAATACTATCCCAATCTGAGATGAGAACAAAAGCTAACATCAACACATACTTCAACTGAGGTTTTCCCTGGCCCTCCAAGCTCCTTCACAAATCCAAAGGAAACTGATTTACCAGGCATTGCCATTGTCGAATTTCAATCTGTCATCAAATCAGATTTAATGTAATCCAATCATATTTCTTTTGAATTTATTTATAAAGTTAAAGTCCCTGTATCATAATCATAATTTTAAATCTGTATTTCACATGTAATTGTGTCCTTATGTAAATAATGGGCAAGATATAACAGGGTCAGATTTTCAGAAAATGTACAATTGGCAGCTGTACACATTTAGTAAATTCTGCTAAATTTGGCTGAAAAACGAAGAATACTGGGAATATGTCTGAGTATATTTTGTATCACATTGATTTAAAGTATCTGTTTTGTTATGTTAAACTGCATTTTGAAGCTTAATGAGTGTTATTTGAGTGGATTGTTGAAGGTGAATTGTACATATTCAGAGAATCTGACCCATATATCATATATGACGTATCCATGGGTGCAGAGGCGGGGGGCGGGGGGGGGGGGGGCGTCATCATGTAAGAATATCAATATAAATGTTTATCATACAATTCTATACAATACATACAATTGGTGAATATTCATGTAGAGTAGTTGAGCGATTGTTCCTCGGATTGTTTTCATATATTTAAGCAATTGTAAACCATGTATTGGTCTAAAACTTATCACCCATGTGTTGCCCCTAATAACCCGCTAATATCAAAGATGGGGCAATGGGCCAGCATACATTTTAAGGGAGGATTTCCGAGCATTCTTTCCATTTAAAATTAAAATATTTCCCGTTTTTGGCATTACCTGGTAGGTTCAGGCCTAGGTTATAGGCCTAGATCTATTAACAAATCATCTCAAATATTAACATAGAATGTAATGAGAGCCGTGTCTAGGAGGCTGTATACGATGCCCACCAGTTTTTACCGACCTGAGTATCTCTCGAGAGGCCGCTAGACCTCGAGAGAGATACTCAGGTCGGTAAAAACGAGTGGGCATCGTATACAGCCTCCTAGACACGGCTCGAGTTACATTCTATTTTTATATCATGATCTCATATTTAGAAAAAAGTCAGAAACGATCTCTTTATTTACCTACTTCGTACAACGATCCGCCATGTTGAGTGACAACTCTCGAAGCGTATGACGTGACGAATGTGCGTGACGTCACGCGCAGTGCAACGTCGCGGTTCATTTTTTACTAGGGGGAGTCATGGAAAAACAATGCCCGCGTGTTGAGGTGTAAATTACGCAATCCACCTTGTGTGAAGGAGGTGTTTAGAGGTCAGATATGTTTAATGAATAACAATATAAATCATTTAAGTGTTATTTCACTATAGAATATTAACAAAATTTACTGTTGTATATCAGATCAAATTTCACCTGGTCCTCCCCTAGCTAGTACAGTACATCGGGCATTGACCAATAGGAAGCCTCTAAATGAATACGCCTAAATTCATGCGTGGTGCATCAGCGTCGTTATACGATGGTCGGATTTCACTCTGTTCCAGGGTGTACAACCCCCGATCATGATTTAACATATATACATGAACCATGTTACCCCTCTTAAGCATAGATTTGTTATGCTTCAGTGGAAACTTTCACCTCATTCATCCCTTTTCTTCTAATTAATTACTGGTACTGGAGGAGGTTACTGGAGACGTTAATGGAGGAGGTTACTGGGGGAGTTCATTGGAGGAGTTAATGGAAGAGGTTAATGGAGGAGGTTACTGGAGGGGTTACTGGAGGGGTTTACTGGAGGGGTTTACTGGAGGGGTTACTGGAGGAGGTATTGGAGGAAGGTTAATGGAGGAGGTTACTGGAGGGGGTTACTGGAGTAGGTTACTGGAGGAGGTTACTGGAGGGGTTACTAAAGGAGCCTACTGGAGGAGGTTACTGGAGGAGCCTACTGGTGGAGGTTAAATTCTCCAGTACCTCTGCCAGTAACCTCCTCCAGTAATCTCCTCCAGTACCTCCTTCAGGAACCTGCTCCACATACCTCCTCCAGTAATCATCTCCAGTAGTGCCTCCTCTAATAACCTCCTCCAGTAACCTTCTCCAGTACCTCTGCCAGTAACCTCCTCCAGTAATCTCCTCCAGTACCTCCTCCAGTAACCTCCTCTAATAACCTCCTCCAGTAACCTTCTCCAGTACCTCCTCCAGTACCTCCTCCAGTAACCTCTTCCAGTAACCTCCAGTAATCTCCTCCAGTACCTCCTCCAGTAACCTCCTCCAGTAACCTCCTCCAGTACCTCCTCCAGTAACCTCCTCCAGGAACCAGCTCCACATACCTCCTCCAGTAATCTCCTCCAGCAGTGCCTCCTCTAATAACCTCCTCCAGTAACCTTCTCCAGTACCTCCTCCAGTACCTCCTCCAGTAACCTCCTCCAGTAACCTCCAGTAATCTCCGCCAGTACTTCCTCCACTTACAACCTGCAGTAACCTCCTCCAGTACATCCTCTCATTTAGTCCAATCTGCTAAAATGTGTCTTGAATAATGTTGGAAAATTGTGGTTACTCCAGGGCTGGGCAAGCCATTAAAACATGCACTATCCCCCATATGTTCCAGTGCTCCCCCCAAATAGTGATACACTAATAACACTGGTTATGATAAAAGGGGAAATAGAGATAAAGTAATGGTAGAAGTAATGGGAGGTAGTGTAGGTAAGTGTAGGTATAAAGTAAGTGTAGGTTGGAGTTGTATAGAGCCCTTGAGAAGGGCAGGAAAAGGCGATAATAGGGAATGTTGATAATTTTAAAGAATTTTTAATGGAAAATGGTAGAGGGGTAAATAAGAATTCTAATGGGAGTGAAAATTTAATAAGGAAAATTAATAGTTTAGAAGTTATGAGGGTTGAAAGATGAGAAGATTGTATGGTAGGGATATTGTGGTAAGGTGAGCGATAATAGGGAATGTTGATAATTTTAAAGAATTTTTAATGGAAAATGGTAGAGGGGTAAATAAGAATTCTAATGGGAGTGAAAATTTAATAAGGAAAATTAATAGTTTAGAAGTTATGAGGGTTGAAAGATGAGAAGATTGTATGGTAGGGATATAGTGGTAAGGTGAGCGATAATAGGGAGGGTTGATAATTTTAAAGAATTTTTAATGGAAAATGGTAGAGGGGTAAATAAGAATTCTAATGAGAGTGAAAATTTAATAAGGAAAATTAATAGTTTAGAAGTTATGAGGGTTGAAAGATGAGAAGATTGTATGGTAGGGATATAGTGGTAAGGTGAGCGATAATAGGGAGGGTTGATAATTTTAAAGAATTTTTAATGGAAAATGGTAGAGGGGTAAATAAGAATTCTAATGAGAGTGAAAATTTAATAAGGAAAATTAATAGTTTAGAAGTTATGAGGGTTGAAAGATGAGAAGATTGTATGGTAGGGATATAGTGGTAAGGGTTGTATGGGCAGTTAGTATGGGTAGCAAGGCCGTAAGCAAATGTCCTACCTCACAGGTGTCCAATCTCCCAGTGCCAAATGAGTGAATGAATGAATGAATGATCTGACCCACCTCACACCATGATTAATGTGAAATTGATACACCCCTAGAATCATTGCAATGTGTTCAACAGCAGCACTGGCAAGGCGAATTGTACATTTTCTGAAATCTGACCCATGTGTTACAGGAAAATGAGTCACAGTCTCCACCACTCTAATGTGCTGAATTAACCTCTTAATATGCTGAAAACTGCTGCACTCTGAAGTCTCCTACATGCCAATAAATTATTCAATAAATTATACCCTGCTCCCTCACACCCTTATTCCTCATACCCTGCTCCCTCACACCCTCACACCCTTCTCCCTCACACCCACTTCCCTCATACCCTCCGCCCTTATACCCTCCTCCCTCACACCCTTCTCCCTCACACCCACTTCCGTCATACCCTCTGCCCTTATACCCTCCTCTCTCATACCCTCCGCCCTTATACCCTCCTCCCTCACACCCTTCTCCCTCATACCCACCTCCCTCATACCCCCCACCCTCATACCCCCCGCCCTCACACCCTTCTCCCTCATACCCTCCGCCCTTATACCCTCCTCCCTCACACCCTCCTCCCTCAAACCCGCCTCCCTCACACCCACATCCCTTGTACCCTCCTTCCTCAGTCCCTCTCTCAGACCCTCCTCCCTCGGGCCCACCTCCCTCAGACCCTCCCTCAATCCCTCCTCCCACACACCCTCCTCCCTCAGATTGGCCCCCTCAGACCACAGATTGGCCACCTCCTCCCTCAGTCACCCTTTCCTCAGACCCTCCCTCAGACCCTCTGCCCTCAAACCTTACAGATTTGATTAAGTCAGATTCTAAGCTGAATTTAATTCTGTTCATGGCCGCCAATTACGGCCGACAATTGCGGCTGACAATTGCGGCCGCTCTATATGGGTCAGATTTTCAGAAAATGTACAATTGGCCATGTCATATGCATATATATGCATGTGTAATGCCGTAGCTTATTCTCACTTTTTATACTACTTACAATTGTTTTAAAATGGATTGTATAGAGCGCGCATGCTGCGCATCCATTTATCGCGCCTTGCGCATGTTATCCCGTGTTGTATAATTGTGATTGTGGCCACGAGATGGCAGTATAAGCTAGTCAACTTCATTATATTCTCCTTTGCTTCTTTGTACTTCTTATTATTTAATTATAACACCTTTTCTTATACGTGATACTATTGTACCTGGTTCGGACCTTCATTATGGAATAAATTAGAGTAATTACAATATAGCTTATGCCTTGTTATCTTTATTTCTCCTCCCCTGTGCACACCGAGGGTCATTACACATGTGTGTATATATGGTTCAGATTTTCAGAAAACGTACAATTAGCAGCTCTACACATTAACGAAATTCTCCTAAATTAGGCTGAAAAATCATAAATACTAGGTATATCTAAGTATATTTGGTATCACATTGATTTAAAGTATCAGTTCTGTTATGTTAAATTGCATTTTGAAGCTTATTTTTGCCTTAAATATGGTTTATTTGAGAGGATTGGTGAAGGCAAATTGTACATTTTCTGAAAATCTGACCCATATATGCAGACATACGTACATGTATACATATGCCCGTGTATACATCCATGTGCTCATGTATATATGTATAGATATACATATAGATGCATGCTTGCTGCTACAATTGGCCGCTAAAATCGGCCGGGGAATTCGGCCATTAAAATCGGTCGCACAATTCGGCAGCTAAAATCGGCCGCGGAATTTGGTATTAAATTGTATTAAAAAAGTGTTGAAAAAGTCTAGAAATTCTGACGCACTAATACGCTTTGCCAGTGAATTTTTGGGAATGATTTGGAGGGAGAAACCTCCTCCAGTAATCTCCAGTACCTCCTTCAGTAACCTGCTCCAGTAACCTGTTCCAGTAACCTGCTCCAGTAACCTCCTATACCCCTTTTCGTTACCTGCTCCAGTAACCTGCTCCAGTAACCTGCTCCAGTAACCTCCTCCAGTAACCTTCTCCAGTAACCTCCTTCAGTACCTCCCCCAGTAACCTCCTCTTATCCCTTCTCCAGTCCCTCCTCCAGTAACCTACTCCAGTAACCTACTCCAGTACCTCCTCCAGTAACCTCCTCCAGTACCCTGCTCCAATTCCTCCTCCCATACCTCCTCCCATAACCTCCACCAATAACCACCTCCAGAGCCTCCTCCAGTAACCTACTGCAGTAACCTACTCCAGTACCTCTTCCAGTAACCTCCTACAGTAACCTGCTCCAGTACCTGCTTCTGTAACTTTCTCCAGTAACCTCCTCCAATTCCTCCTCCCATACCTCCTCCAATATCCTCCTCCAGTAAACTCCTCCTGTAACCTCCTCCAGTACCATGCAGTAATGAGATGAAAGAGTGATAGATGAGGTGAAAATTTCCGCCTAAACGGATCCAATCTATGCTTAACGAGGGGTAAGATGGTTCATGTATATATGTATGTATATATACTAAAATTGATGACTGTGGGTTGAATATATCCATGCATATCTGAAATTATACTAATAAGTATAATTAATTATCAGTCACTATATTTTAGATCCAGTATTAGTAAATCATTTTTATTGATTAAATTACGTATGATTACTCCTATATCATTAGCATATATACTGAATAAAAAAAGAAATTGGTCAATTGGGCCCAAGACATTGGATATGACTATAACTAGTATCACATATTAGCCAAGCATCGTTCTCCAGACTCTACCAAACTCTCCACGAATGTAACATACCTGATAAAATGCAAAATGACGCATCACATATAGGTCCATTGACGTGCATGCAAGTGCAGCCTTTATAAAGTAAATAGAATGCACTAAATATGACTTGGGACACGACCACAAGTTTGGAGAAATCAATAGAGTATTACATTACATCATTACATGAATGTCAGGTACGTTTGAAAAAATCAATCTTGAATCAAAATATTAACTTAAATAAATGTCCGTCCCAAAATAGTGAGGGACTTTTTGCGGCCGCATATTTCGGCCGCCATTGTCGGCGACGAAAGCGGCCGCCATTGCGACGAAAGCGGTACGAGTTCCGAAATCGACGGCTAGAAATACCGAAAATTGCGGCCGTTTGTGCGCAAAAAGCGGCTAGCTTGCCGTGAAAGTCGGGTGACTTCCCGTCGATTACGGTAATGTTGCGATAAAAACGGTTGCCGCCTTTTGCGCATGCGCAATTTTCGGTCATATGCATCCCGCTTTCCATATGATTCACATTTGATCTGCACTGAGCGGTACAAGGGATGTGGGGAAACTCCGAGCAAATAACAAGGTGTTTAAAATATTCTCGAATAAGCTGACATTAAAATTCAGTGAGATAGTTCAGACAGTGCATAGAGGCTCTGGGTAATACTAACTCTAAAATGGTTACAGTAGACATGTGAATAGCTTCTATTAATGGAAAATTGGACATAAAGTATAATAATAAGTCGCATAGATAACATTTATAATCAATATGCTGCATTTTCTGCAGAAAGACTGATTGGTATTTTAAAGCTTTTATTTTAAAATTATGAAAATATCTTATACTTGAATGCATCGAGTGGTTGAATTAACGTATCAGACACACAAGGAGTGACACTTGGAGTGTGAATAAGGAGACACACTTGGAGTGTATATGTACACATTTCTAGAACTTTTTTATGATTTAGTTTCTTGCTGATCTACAGTGGCAATCTAGATCAAATGGGATTAATAGTGCAATTAGTTGGGTTCTTCATATATGTATCTAGCCAGTGTTATCCTCACATTTTCGATTCCAAAAGTATTAAGAAGATGATAGAGATTCAGATTGAAAAAAGTGAGATTTCGGCGGATCCTCTAAATACATATTTGGGGCGATAATGCAATTTTAAACCAAGAAGAACAGGTCAGAATCCTTTAATACTCTCTCTGTATAACCTTTCGGTGGGTCGGTAATGAATAGAGCACTAAATATCACATTAAACTTTCATTTTTCTTGCGGACATTAGCTGAGAATGCAGCTTTGATAGAAGCATTTCATGTGTTGCTATATGGTCTCGAATTAGTTCGACTAAGATATCAATCATATTAAAGCACAATATCTCTGTGGCTCAACTGTGCAGTCTCTCCAACCTATAGATATGCAGATCCCTGAACCCTCTGAACCGGCTCCTGCAATGTCCCTTGATAATTGTGAGTTAAGAGAAATATCAACAGAAATGGAATGGAAGCAATGAAGACAGGTCTTTTATTGACCTAACAGATGGCTGTTCAAGTTCTAAGCGAAACAAATGTGAAAACTTTTTAATCGCCCCGTTCTGTTTTTGAAGAATCAATAATTGTCTGTATGACTATTTATAGATAGATCTACAATCAGAATGAGTTATAATTTAATGGCACTTTCCAAACGGTACGACACTCATGAAAGAAATTACAATTTCCAAACCATTAGATATGTTGTGGTTTTCACAATCCAGGAATGCTGCTGTGGCAAATTAAAAGCTTACAAACAGAGAATTGATTTCCCTCCCCACAGCTCCATCTTTTCTTCTGCCCTCACTGCACTGAGTGATCACTGTAGGCCCACAAAGAGCAAGTCCCATTAACCGTTTTCCACCCAGGTCGACAGTAATAATGGTGTTTAATTCATATCAAGGCTTCACAAGGCAGTGGAAGGGACAATGAACATTACTCAATCATCTTCTTTGCCATAGCCTCTGAAGGATGCAGGTCTGCGGCATTGATGTCTGAAATCTGCACTTTATCTTACCCAGGACCGGCAATTTCTCCAACATTGCACTTTTTGTATATTCTGCCCCTTAAAATTGTCCATTCTGTACTTACTTATTACCTACTTTCCTACATGCTTTCCCGATACCCAACACTTAACCTTACCCTTCACTGGTCCTGGACTCACCCTCATCATCATTCTGGATACATACTTATCCTATACTTGTCCTATTAACCATGCATGCACCCAACAAGACATATCCTATGAGGTGGAAGCACTTTTTTACAGGTATAGGACATAGGGTGGAAAGTGTTGTAGTTCCCATCAGAATAATAGTATAGATTTGTGGCAGCTTAGTTCTTGTTTTAAACCTGTCCTCCTTGACCGCCTGTGTGACAACAATAACATGTATCACCTTCTCTATTGGCATATTCTACAACTAATTCGGATAAACTGCCTTCTCTGCAACCAGTATAAATGTGATATCTATAATATATGTGTGGGCTAGACCCTGGCGTCGTGACCAAAGGGGATGGGGATACCCCAACACGGCCACAGACGATCACAACTTTTATCGGGGGTAGTTGTTTCAATTTAAATTCCATCCAATTGTACGCCTATACGCGAAATCGA
Source organism: Sthenelais limicola (assembly GCA_942159475.1). Classification (NCBI taxonomy): domain Eukaryota; kingdom Metazoa; phylum Annelida; class Polychaeta; order Phyllodocida; family Sigalionidae; genus Sthenelais; species Sthenelais limicola. The sequence continues at coordinate 76,432,278 of OW804096.1, read as the reverse complement.
TATTTAGATAGGCGACTGGGTTTGACTTTGAAGGCACGAAAAGCTGGTTCATACATGGACCTCACGTTACAATTCCCGCACATTTCCAATTTATCGGCATTTTGAACAACGCATTGTTCACTGCATATTATGAATAGGTACCCCATGAATCTCAATACGTAACATTCAGTTCTGGGGTACCTGTATGGTAATGGTGGTATAGGCATTTTAGGGTCGATATGAAATGATAGAAAATTAGCACATGATAATGAAGATCCATCGTATCGGTAAAAACACCTTAACACCACAACAGGGCAGTTGTACCACAGTGATTACATATGAACGAAAGGGGAATATAGTTTGTATACATCAGTACTCCCAGTTGCGTACCCAAAAATACCTCGCATTCAAGTATTAACTATGCATGGGAATTAAGGATCTGTCTCTGAATGTTTTTACTGCTAATACATGTGATGGATGTCGTTTTGTCCAACACAACAACTAAGATATTACCTCAAAAAATGCCTTAGAAACCTATTGGTTTTTGCTTTGACTTTAGTACCCTCTCCATGTAATAAAAACAATAAACTGATTATCTAGAGATTACGATTAAGCTATGCAGATCTACATGATGCTTAAGATTCAACAACACTGGTATCAATCAAAATGTTCATTAGAATAGATAATCTTATCCATTAACTTTGACTTCCCTGGTCGGTACTTACCATAGGGCCCATTGCACGATAAGATCGTGTCATAAATGTATCTTACTAGCCTCTTAAATTTACGATTGCGAATGCTTTAAGATGCGAGGGTTGGTGCATTGAGGTTTGCCTTCATGAAATGGTATATTAATCAGATCCAAAATGCAACTGCTGTTGTGTCGGTTCTGCAAGTCCATCTCTGCATGAGCCACGGGATTCCATTAGAAACTGATAAAACACAATTGTATTCTTATGTTCATACTCAATATTTTATACACCCTAATACACAAATCAATATCTTTGAATAGGCGTCCATTAGATGCGAAGATTGAAAATCAAATTAAAATCAGACAGAACAAAATTAAAGTACGAGGGGAAATGCTTCTCAAACTATTAACGCTCTCTCTTAAAAAGTCCATCAGAATAAGCGATCAAAGACCAACGGTTAAAGGCAATTTTCCCATTCTGTGAGTCTTCTTTCAGTTTCGTTCCAGGTCTATAATCACATTATAAATAGTTCTGTATCAAAGGGGTTTCATTCATCAATAAAAAGAACTTATTCAGTTTGAATCCTATGGTAATTGAATTTGCACTCGACAAAAGAGACATCGTTTCTCATTTCATTCTCGTTAAAATATTTTGGTTCGTTTAAAAATAATTTGAGTACTTCATTTTTTATCAATAGTAGCAGTCTTCTAAAATACTGAACACAGGCTTAGTGAAGAGCAAACAGGACATTAACTGGTAGAATAAAGAGTATCTAATGAGACGTACAATCACAGTCATGATTGCTCCTTCATGTTGATTATTCTAGGCCTAAACTATTTGGCTCAGTCTCTTGGGATTTGTTTTTTTCCCACTTTTCATAGAAGAAATACAACAAAAATCATTTGAAGGCCTTTACTTTCGGCTTTAGCATATTTAATAGTGATACAAAAGACCTAATTGTTCATCATGAACGTTCTCATGTGTTGCCTTAAAATTATTACATACAACTATTCCAAATTTGAAGACGTGGATCGCGAACATGAAGTCTTGAATGTTTGGCCTCTCCAACAGAGAAGAGACAAAAACATCTTAGATATTTCATTTTATTTGGCTCAAAATCAAGCCAATCATGACACTAAAAAGTTACCAACTCATAGCCATGCAAAGGAAAGGAGGAATCTCGCTGTCATGCCATCAAAACTGAATAAAGTCATTGACTCCGCTGTTTATAAATGTTGAATTCGATGGAACTCATTGAAACCTGATGCTCATGTTATTGATAATCCTACTGTATTTAAAAAGTATACTCATAAGCTTCTTGCCCCATTTTAACACCATTATTACTGAATACCTTGCTGCTTTATATCAATCTCAATTTTGCACTGTCTGTCCTGTTCCGAATAACCGGTTTTGTGTACTTCACTCTACATTTCATCTGACGCATATTTTATATTTTATATTATATATACTTCTTCAAAATGTGTAATTATGATGCACAGTCCTTATTGCTTTATAACATGTTGAAACTGCTACCCAGTAACACTCTATTAGTCATACGTATTTCACAGCTAGTACTCTTCATCCATTGTTGTTACATTGTAATTATTCACCTCATAAAAATTTCCAACTACTGTTAGTTCTAAGTCTTCTATTTTTAACTTTTGTAACTAATCAATTTATTGTAACGAATCAATTCAAGACTCTGAAAGGAGGTATTCATAGGAAGACCTGTCTGTCAAGCCAGAACTGACCGACCTGATTGTAATAACAGCAATAATATATCTGCAATAAAAGAATTTTTGAATTGAATTGAATCCTTATAAATCTACTCGCTCTACAATTATGTATAATACAATCATGGGAACAAATCTGAGCAAACTAATGTCTCACTCTTATAAAAAGATAAATCTCATCCTCTCCCCGACATATGTTGCATTCTAGCTACAATACTCTTGTAACGTGTTATCCACAAAAGGACTGGACACATGCAAGTTATAAGTTATAAGTTTTTAAAATATATCATCTATACGCCGGAATGTGGTCGATAGGCAATACGGTATCACATACCTTCTTTATTTCATTGAAGACCATAGACAATTTACAAATTATTCAGATAAAAATACAATTTGGCTGTTGCCAGTAGTACTCATGCGTCGCCTCGATCTTACAAGTATTACATTCATAAATTCTCTAACACACCACACACACCTTTTCAATCCATAATTGCACAAAGTAAGAACATTTACATATATATTTAAAAACATCTAGATTCTTCATATATGAAATCTATCCTTCTTTCTGATAACAATCTTTTAACATGATTTTAAAAATGGCAAATTTTTCTTTTTATCTAATGCATTCGGAGAGTGCGTTCCTAATTCTTAATCCATTATAAAAACATTTCCCTAATTTTTCACATTTTTGTCCATAATATCTTAGAACATAAATTCTGATTCCATCATAAATTCGAACATCGATTTTTCCTTTTTGTTAATAAGAGCATTATATATGTATCTCTCTCCGGCATTGGTATTTAAGCTTCCACAGTTACTGACATTACTTCCACAGTGGTCAGTGAGTATATAAAACCGTGTCTGTGTCACAATTCTCATTCTCCCAGGGTACAGTTTCATGCAGTTCCGTACTCGAGTTCTCATCTAAGCGCTACACTTGAGTGTGTGACACTAGCCTTTCCTGTGACAACGCCTATTGTTGAGTATAAACTGTCAGCACATGCCAATGTGTATACAGAATGTTGCCTAGCTCTTAAGGTTAACACTAGCGCAATCTTTACTGCTATATTCTACCACTCCGATGTGTCATTGTGAAGGAAGGGCAAGGGCAGTGGGGAGTCTTCCTGGAGAGAAAACATCCGCTTCAACGTCAACAAATAATTTATATTATGTTCAAATGACCTTTCCTCCTAATGAAACCTGTCGTTTCTGTTCTTACCATATTCAAAGAGTCATTAACACCTGTTACCTTTTATGTCTTCAATTAGGGCAGGACGCTTGGATTATGTTAAAACATTTTCTTGTTCTTAAGCTTCTCCTGAACAAACTGAAATAAAGTGGTACTGTATCATCATCGACTTGTTCTATAAATGCATCCATTTTGTAAAATTATTTAATTCTTTTATACCTATCACAAATCCAATATCTTTAACATTACTTAGCATTATTTTATGAGATATAATTATACATTATCACAGTACGGGCAAAGTATGTGTAGTATTCCTGAAGCCCCTTAGCCCTATCATTATTAATATTATAATTATCAATATTATTTGCTATAATTCAAAAGTAATGGCCCTATTAATTGGTACTTAATGGAACCTTACATTTCGTGAGTTTGACCCATTTAGATGAGGGGAAAATTAGTTTAACTCTCCATTCAGGGCGCCACTGTCAGCCTATACATCATAATGTGGCTAAATCTTTAAATGAACATGGATCCATAGCGTTTGTTACTCCAAAAGTGATCATTTACCTGTTTAGTGACCCTTTAATGTGTAACCTAGGTTCCTTACACATGTGTACATATATGCTACAATCAATTGCTATATATTTGCTACAATAAATTGCTACATTCTCAACCTATTATATATAACATGGAAGCATGTTTGTTTCTGCTAAAAATACAAATCGCATTTTTTCATGCAGCTATTCACCCTTCTTGTGTATTTTCCTTGATTAAAATTCTTTTTGTATCATAAATGTATAATATAATGCCATGCCTTAAGCAATCAGGCAACCTTTGAGAACATCAACGCTCGTCGCTGAAATGTATTTTTGTTGTCCCTAATAAACATAATTAAAAATCACAAAATCACAAATCACTTCCCAAAACCAATGCACCAAAAGTACCAAGAAACAAACCCTCACAACAGTCGGCCCTTTTATCTCATTCCTTCCTGAAATTCCCTATTCTGCCCCGCAAGGTGAAGCTTTAGTATGCAGGTAAGCATCATGGGGAGCCTCTGGGGATCAATCAGAGTGTGGTAATGTGGAATAGGAGGCTGGGATAGCGCAAATGGAGAAGGGATCCAGGGGAGGAAGGATGGGTGTACTAAAATAGCTATTCGATGGTTATTTTGGTGTCCGCTTTCCTAACCAGGCCTGTCCTATGTATCATAATTATTGGTGAAGCGGTTAGTGGGCTGGCTAAATTCTCTTCTACCAAAGGGTGACAGCTCACAATACAGACCTCGCTCTATAGAGCTATGCAATGCATCACCCCTCCTAATGGGAATCTTTTAATATTAGGAGGAGGACTTAAAGACTCTTACTCCCTTTTCCTACATAATTCTATTGTGGCTTCCTGTTTCTACTATGGCCAGACGGCTGTCTGTATGCTAATGTTTCAACGGGCATATTTTTATTCTGTAAGTTACATTACAATTTACAGACGCTCTTCTCAGTGAATACAGATGTTGATGGTATTGATAATCACATTGATGCTATTTAGCACTTGAAATATTGTATATATGTCGATTAAGCTAACAAATTAAAAATTAGGTATTATAGCATAGCATAGCATTATTCATCAATTTTAATAAGAATTAAGAGGAGGTTACATAAAGAATGTAACATAATGATAATAATATAATATCAGCCTGTCTTAAGTATAGAAAAGGGGAAGAAGGAAGGAAAAGATATAGGTTTTTAATTTTTAAAAAGTTGTGGTTTGGGTTCTGGGTGTTACTGTTAACTAGTATGGCAACTACTGTTACCCATGCACGCAACATTCTCTCTGCCAAAGAAACAAGAAGATGGCTGTGTGGATAAATCCAATAGAATGCCTCTCTTTCCGGGGCTGACTTCTTATAAATCTCTTATATTCGCAGGTTGATTCATAGTCTCTATAGAGCACTCCCTGGGGAACTGAATACTGGAATAATGTCACAGCACACATCAGCCCAACAGCAACAAAAATACAAGCAATATATTAGAACCAGAACCAGACCCAGAACTTAGATGACAGAAGCTGGGGGTTGAGATTGCTGTTTGTTTATTAGAGGTCCGGCGTTTCGGTACAAGATCGTCCACTCTTGTTGCCAATGGTTACAGTAAACAATATGCATGCTTCCCTGGAAAATTATATAGATATATTAGATATTCGGTCTATCCAGCTTTGCTACTTTTCAACCTATTGTGGACCATTTAAAAAGTAAGCCGTTCTGCGCCTTATAGCGACAAGAGAAACTTAACAGCCAAGGTGTACAACGCGTACGGTAGCTGAACATATCCAAGTGAAGAAGCCCTTTTCATTAGATTATTTCTAAATGTCAGTCCCTGTTAGACTCTCATTACTTTCATACAAGTCCCACATGAACACAATTGAACACAGCACTTGATTGTACGAATAAAATCAAGGGGAGGAAAACAAAGAATGCTGATTGTACCAAACTGAAAGGAATCCCAGGTCCCAGGTCCCATGTTCCAGGTCAGCCCTCGGTAGATGAGCCCGATGAGGACATGGGGGTCAGTATTACCTATTATCCTTCAAAGGTGTGATTACGAAAAGGTAGTTTACTAAATTTAGGATCAATGGTTATGTGGAGGGCCAGGATTTTGGCAGGTGGCTATACATGTTGATACTAGATGAGCAAACCATGATGGTACATAAATAATATACTGGTACTATGTGTTTGAAATATTGTTATGGTAGAATACTAAAGATAATCTGTTACTGGTTATATATATGTTTTTGTTCAGAGCACACATCAAGTAGTGGAATGATTTACTGTTATTTACCAAAAGCTTAACTTTATTTTTAATGTAACAGAAACAGAGATGGTTTGTTATTACGGCTATTTTCAATCCTTCTCAGATTTGGTATTCTGTAATTCTCGAACGAGCACATACTGGATATAACCAGAGTCATATATGTATATCCTAAATATATGTATATCACGATAAGGGCCCAGTCCACCAAGCCGATTCTCATGCGATTTCGCACCGCAGAGGACTCTCTGAGAATCGGTTTAGTGGACTAGGCCCTTTATTTAGTGCGTTTACCGGTCTCAAGGCTAGTATAACCACCTTTATAACTTCTATTTCAGGCCTACAGTGCATAATTCAAACAATGCATTAACAGCTATTAAACATTATTACACCCCTGTGCTGTTGCTTCCTATACCTTCAGCATTGTATGTCACACTTGGTCAAAGTGGTGCATAACATGTGAGTTATGTCACCCTGGGGACATACAACAAGTAGGTCCGCCCAAAACGTAAATTACTTCTTTTATTTAATTATTTATATTTTTTATTTATTAATGGGGTGTAATAAATATGGAACAAAGCTCGGGTGAAGCCTGTACACTTGTTAGTGACCTTGGGAGCACAGAAGATCTCCGGCTAATGCCCTCTAACTTCCCGCGCTCCCTCGGTCAATAACAAGTGTACAGACTTCCCCCTTGCTAGGTTCCATCTATTTACTCTCTTATGTTGATAACTGCTTAGTTATACTTCCCAGCTGCCGAGGGGGACAAGCATTCACACTATTATTCGCAGAGTTGCGACACTCGTGGCTGTGTACAAAAAGTCCTTTACTGTACTGATTTGAAACTTTCAATAAGGCTTGCTTCTGACTCGGGTGAGGTTAACGGTTACTTCCAAATATTTGTTTCAAGGAAAGTGAACCATCTCTGCGAGGGAAGGGGAGGCTAAGGAGGGGGAAGGGGTTTCTACGTGGCTCACCTTCTTGCGCCATCTCAGAAAAATACTTTTCACAATATTCTATACTCCTCCCCAGTTATACGGGGGTCATCTATAGTAGCTTATTAGTTATGTTAATCCTCCTGACCAATAAAAAATAGATACGAAGAAGCGCATGTTAAACATAATTATGGTATAACATGGAATCCACCAGACCATGGGGGAGTCTCCTGGTGTAGTAGTGACGAAAGGATAAGTTATAAGACTGGAAGGACATAGCAAATTTAGACTATCCTCTCAAGGGCAATGTGACTGGTATACAATCTCTTTTCGAATGTTGGGAATTGTTCTCTATAGAAAGACAGCAGTATTCATCTCCACAAAGCTCATCTGACTGATCCCTCAACCAAGGACCATGTATATGCGAACACACTTGTAGATTGGAACCTCTCTTGGGCCCAACAATTCATTGTGGTATCTATCATCAAGCCTTTAGAAATCAAGCTCTCTATGTCCTTGAAAATATATGCTAAACAACTCTTTTTAGCAATATTTTACATAACGCCTGAGGAAACCAAGCAACAAGTAATAAGCTAGACCCAGGGGATATAGTAGTTTCGTGGGTGTAAGATGTCATCTGCCCAACTCTACATTGGACATCGATAGTGGAGGTTGGGGGCGTGGGGGTCCATACAGTTATTGTTTGGTATGTATTGTGCGAATTCTACAGACTGGAGGAAAGGAGTCCGGAGGAAGGGTGATACCACGTGGGGATTGATGAGCATCTGGTTGGCATAGAGATAGCTGGAGGAGGGGCTAGATTAGGAGTTGAATGAGAATTTGATATGAGGTGGAATAATATGAAGATATTGGTAAGTCGATTTTAGATCGGGAGAAGGTGTGATACTAGTGGATTAGTGGGGATTGGGGGAGTGAATGGAGTGAGACTTAGGACTATTAGGTGTGGAGGAGGGAGGAGGCATTTTATGTTAGTATAGAGGGTGCAAAATTGGTATTAGGTGTGGTGATGGATGACTATAGAGCGTGTTCTCATATCCCTTCCTAATGAATCTTTTTATCTGGAAGAATAAATGATAGAAAACATGAACTTATGAAAATATGAAAATCCATTACATTTAATGCGTTTTGATGTCAAAGATGTCACCACAGTTGGAAAGAGAGGGGGAAATTATATTCTATGTGTGCGGCTGAAATATATAATTAGGATACTTCTTGCGTAGTCTTACTGTGTAGGTTTATTTATATAGATGTAGAGCCATATCAAATGCCAACTTTTCCTATACTACTTAAACCGGGTCACTACAGATGGCATAAATTCTCTAAGTGTCTATTTGTATATAAATCAATCTAAAGGACCGGAATACTTCATTCTGAGTAATCCTTTACCGTAAAACTATCGTGGCGCCAATACACGCTACTAATGGTTAATGAAATGTCTAAAGAAAACTTGGACACAAGTACTTGGAATAACTGGATAGCTTGATATATAGGTCTTATGCGTCAGATATATATATAGCCGTCCGAACTTCTGTAACAGCAATCGACGGATTGACCCTTTTTCTCAATTTTTCAGTTCTCACTAATCCATCACACACGTGCTCCCTGTCAGAATCAATACCTGTAGGGTGCAGTATAACTGTCGCCGGAGAGATGCACAGTCTATAGGCTCAGAGTTGAGAGTCCCTCCAAACTGAGGGATGGCCTCTTGCTCCAAACCACAAAATGCCATTAGAATCTCGTAGTGCAGTAGGCGTCCAATCTCTGACATGCCATTCTCATCTGATCTTAGAGGATGTGACCCTATAGACTGTGCACTTTCCCTTTGAAAATCTCACAACACTATATTTCCTGCAAATATAAGAGCGGGCGAACAACTTCCTTCCTGCCCGGTGTTAGGACTACATTTAAAGGAAGCATCCTCCCAAAAGTAGGGCGAGATTCTTCAAATCTAGACTGACTGAGAAAGTGAAAAGAGGGCCGGCCTGCTGTAGGGAGCATGCGAGGAAGGTAGGCCTACGCATGCAAAGAGTATCTCATGGAATAGGAGTTAGGTCTTGTTGAATAACCTACTCTGAGAAATATAACAGGTGGATTCATCGTGTGGTTAAACTGACCACGGAGATTTTTAATCAAAATGTATGGAATTATGATATGGTAATTGAACCAAAGCAGACCATAATATGTTGCTATAGCTATTATGAGAAAAAAGGTTGATTAAGATGGGTGAATTCTTCGATGGCTCTATAGTGTTATGTCAATAGCTAAATTCATGATAATTTGGTGTGAAGGGGTGATGAAAAATGAATACATGTATGGAAAAATGTTCGCAATCATAAGATGCACAACGTAGATTAAAGTTACTCTTTTGTATTACATAGCCTACGCATTGCTCTGAAAACAACGTCTAGAGTGAGTTACGCATATCGCGTATTTCACTAGGGAGTTATCTGGAGTTGTCATGGCAACCAATCTGCTTTGTTCCGGTCCCCACCCCGATGTCTTATTTAAGTTATTGGAGACGTCTATACCCTCTAAATAGAAAGTCGAAGATAGGTATTATTGGAGAAAGTTTTACCTTTATAAACTTAAATTATATGGCTTTATTCTGTTATTTTTCAAAAGGCTACACTTTTAGTAAGGTTTTAGATATTGGACACATCATGGACTAGCCTTGTAATTCTATGTAATTTCTACCGTACGGAATATGAAAACCTATAGCCTCAGTTAGTTTCTACATTAACTTTTGGGGTGCATGCATTAGGCTCATAATGACGTGGCATTATAGGGCATTGAATGGGTGGCGCCACCTTCACGACTTAGAACTGAACTCTGGCCCAAGTCTGTCATACACGCCACTTGGACTCTCGCTCGCAACCTAGTCAGAAGCGAAATCCTTGTAGAAATAACCTCCGCTATGCCTCCCAAAGGGACCACTACCTCAAAAGCCGCTAAAAAGGCAGAAAAACTCAAGAAACAGGAGGAGGAGAGGCTCCTTCAGCAAACCCAGATAATAGTTGACCGCCAGAAAGACGAGGAGGAAACTTACGAGGAGGAAGATTTCACGCCGGAGGAGAGGGCCGAGCACACCAATATGGCGGAAGCATGCTTTGCGGGATTCTGCCGGCGGGGAAGATGATGGACCGCCTCAGACGCCCAACAAAGTATTGCCCAGACGTGGTTTACGAGCCAAACGAAAGACTATTGTTACTCCGAAAAGGCGTGGAAGGCCAAAGAACACCCCTATAGTGTGTGCCAACCCGATACAGCAAATGTCAGATATGCTACAACAGATCTGTACGACAGCCATTCAGACTGCGTCAGCGAGTGTCAGTCATCGTGACAGCTACACGAGGCAGCGACAGTCACCGCCTCCTTCTCAGCAAGTACATCGCACGCCTAAAAGATCAAGGGGGGATGTTTCCCAACTTGACTTTGAACAATCTCAATCTGCTGACTCGGACGATACCATAGTGACTTTTAAACAGCCCCGGGAAAGGCAATACACACGAGATAGCCACCGTCACCATTACGGACGGAGGAAGAAGAAACATTGTGACTGTAGTGACAGCCCGCCCCTACACAGCCGTCACCCGGCCAACTCATACAGATCACGCCAGCCCGCTGACAGTTCGGAGGAGTCAGCTTCGGATAGTGACTCTCTCCCCTCGCCCAGACGCTTGACCGCCAGACATCGTTCTTCGAAGGTAGTTAAGCGAGCCCTGGACGCACAGTACAGGTCTACAGGGAGACGAGGTAGGACTGAAATTTTTAGTGCGCCTGAGACTTCTCTACTGCCAGATATGGCGGCATGTATTAAGAAACAGAAGAGAGAGTTGTCCCTTGCAGAATATACCTGCGGCTTTGCACGCATGACCATGAATAGTGTTAAATACGGGTCGACATCGTGGTTCATGCTTCACCATCTCGCCACCCTTGCTGAGGATACAGCTCTCCGCACCTGGGATTTGGCGCATGCATGGTCCCAAGCGTGCCTGGATCTTATTCTGGAGGAACAAAATGAATGGTCGCACACCGACGTATTCAATGACTATCGTGTAAAAATGGCCTGGGATACGCAGGGAACAAGAAGTGTGGATAATACGAAAACAAGCAGGCAGGCAATTTGTAGGGACTTTAGTTTTGACAACTGTGAACACAAGAACAGCCACACGGATGGCAATACAAAGTTTCTACATGTGTGCGGCTATTGTTATTTTGCAATGAAAGAGAGAGAGAACGCACACGCCATCAAGGACTGCCAAAACAAAAGAACCGCGCAAGCCAATCTACATAGCGGCGACGGCGCTGGCCGAAGGAATAACCAACAATTCCAAAAGAAACCAGCACCTCAGGCTTCAAAAAACTCTTAAACTCCTGTTCCATCATACAATCTCAAACGATCGGTGAGTTGACCAACTTTCAAGACAATCTAAAATGTGCAAATAACTCTGAAACTAATGAATATGTCGGCGTCAAAACATATGTGCCACGCCCCATCCAAGATGGCGGCGCCCATACTAGCGAGAGCGGTCAAGCTAACATGGCAGCCGCTTCTCGTGTGAAATCTCGTGTCCCACACGATTCTCGCAACGAACGAGAACACATCCAAAATGGCCGACATAAACACGAACACTCCGACAGAAGCTATTCTGCCGCAGACAAATCTATCTCTAGAGTTAATATTAACAAAGTTGGATCGATTCAAACTATTGAAAATGTGAACAGGAGAAACAGTGAAACAATGGACGGTGCAATGTGTATATCTAATGACAATTTTGTACAATTCCAGGCAGAAACTCACGCCCACGACCGAGAATTTGACATCCAAACACAATCGAGTGACGGCGAACAAGCCACAAGAGAGGTGCCAACCTTCCTTTGAAACATTCAATACCCACACTACGAACAGGTGTTTAATGAACAGGAACTAGTGACAAATGATCTAGACGTCTGTGAGTATGAATTACCTGAAAATTCCTCCAACAAATGTGATAGTGACAGTCCACAGAACATTGCCTTTAACGCATATACAAACTGGCCGTACCCTGATCTATATATGGAATCTAAAATGGCTGACATTTATGAAAAGGTAAAAATCTGCAATGTTCCCAACTATAAAGGTGCACAAATCCCGCTTGAGTCGACGCTAAATATTGAAAAATGGACAGACATAGCCTCGGGACATAAAGGCGACAAAATGGTGTTGGAAGGCGTCACTTTTGGTTTTCCGATGCAATATGTCGGCGGGCCTCGCTACTATGCACAGTCAGTAGTGAATCATCCGTCAGCTCAGCAACATATGGCGCATGTTCGAGATTATGTAAAAGAGGAGATGGAACATAACGCCATATCCGGACCGTACAAACGGCCTCCTTTCACGCCCTGGTTAAACGTGAGTCCACTTATGACCCGTCCAAAATCTGATACAACCTCGAGGAGGATTATAGTAGACTACTCCTTCCCGGAAGGGGGCGTCAACGCCCAAATATACAAAAATCGATACAATTCTGCCCCAGCATATCACCAACTGCCCACTATAAACTGTGCAGTCGAGATTATTCGGAAAATGGGCGTGGCTCCAGCAATGGCTGTCATCGACTTGAGTCGCGCATATAGACACTTTCCTCTCTGCCCGCTAGACTGGCCGCTGACGGCAATCATGGTAGATAACGCCTATTACATCGATAAGGTGCTCCCTTTTGGAGCTCGAAGTTCTGCCTTTGTGATGCAGTCTGTGGCGGAGTTCATAGTGCATGCTTTGCAGAAGAAAGGTGTCACAGCAAAACAATATTTGAACGATTTACTTATAATCGGTGAATCTGTCGAGGTAGTAAAATGTCAAATGCAATTAACAATTGAACTCTTTACAGATCTGGGACTACAAGTCGCACGCAAAAAATTGCAAGGCCCTAGCCACGCAGTAAGGTGGCTGGGAATTGACATCGCTACTCAAGAAAATCGTCTCTCAATACCTCTACCTAAACTTGCAGAAACAAGTTCCTGCTTGGCCAACACTCTGCATCAACACCAAATAACAACAAGCGCCATGCAATCACTGGTGGGTAAGATTGCACACGTCACCAAAATTATTGCCCCTGCACGCCTTTTCATGCAACGACTTCTGGCTGGCCTCCGTGCAGCCGCAGGAGAGAGGGTCACCATCTCCTCTTACATAAAATCTGATCTGAAGTGGTTTCTAAAATATACTGAAGCTTTCAACGGAAAGGCGATAATTCCGCATCATCAAGTAGTGGAACACATATGGGCCGACGCTTGTCTCAAGGGAGGAGGTGCCACTAACGGTCACCACGCCTATATGTACACATTCACGCCGGAAATGTTGTCTGAAAAATCTATCAACCACTTGGAGGCAATCAATTGCCTGGCTGCTGCCCGCTTCTTTACCAGGTCTAGCCACGCCGGGGGCATAATAAGGATTCATTGTGACAATACTGCGGCGGTGTTCGCCTATAGAGACGGTAGAGCTAGAGACCCGACCCTGGGTGCTTGCGCCAGGGCGCTCTGGTATCATTCGATGAAATTTCAAGTCCAATACAAGTTTGTTCACGTCCCGGGCGTACAAATGGTGATAGCTGACGCACTCTCTCGGGCAGCTCTCTCTTCTGAAGAATTAATCAAAGCTAGAGACATTGCTAAAGAAAATGACATTTATATTTCCTGTGCTCGTGATAATATGTTCAACATTCATATGTTCTATTAGGCAGGTAACCTAGGCACCTCGTGGAAGCTGCTCAGGCCAGACAACGCCAAGCACATCGCCCGGGGACTGTCGCAAATAGGCACGCGGCCGTCAGGAAGTATATCGCATTCTGCAAAGCTGTGGGCCATGATTTCAAGCAACCTTTCCCTGAACTAATATGCTGGTTCATCGAATACCTAGCTAAGTATGCAAAAGTTCCTGCCACTATTATAAACACTCTTACAGGCGTCAGGACTTTCTTTAAGCTGACGGGGTATGCCTCGGCCTCTCTCTACCATCCGTGGGTCGCCTACGCCATAAGGGGCCTGCAACTGACGCTCAGACATGTCCCCCAGCCGAAGCTTCCTGTCACGCCACAGATATTGAAGAAATTGTTAATGAATATACACCTCCTCGACTTCCCTACACACATCAGAGTGGCCATACTAGTGATGTATATGGGCATGTTGCGTCAGAGCAACCTCGCCCCCAGAACTGGCGCCTCCTTTGACGCCACTAGACATCTGACGCGGGGAGATTTCAGAATTGCATCGGATGGCTCATATATCTCCGTCAAGTGGTCCAAATCAATGCAGTCATCGCGTCAGGCCACTGTCTTGTTTGTCCTGACGACAGATGATCCAGTGTTCTGCCTCCGCAGAGCCCTCCTACGCCTCGACAAACAGTCACCTCCTAGAGATTTGAGCTCTCCCCTGCTGCAATTCCCTAATGCCCGACACATGACCGTCAACTATATCGTGACTCAATGGAAGGTGCTTCTCAAAGCCTCGCACCTTGACTCACGCCTCTTCTCCCTACATAGCCTTCGCCGGGGGTCAGTGTCATATGCGTACAACACTGCCGGAGCGTCACTCCAAGATGTTAAAACTCATGGGACGTGGGCGTCCGATGCGGTGGCGTCATATATACGTCCCTTCTCTTCCACAAGAACCTCTGTTCATCACGCCCTAAAGAGAATCGCATAGCGAATCCCCTTGGTTATTTCTTTTAATACTACTGTTTATTACCCAGCAATTTCAACAGACAATGTGATATTTATGTGATACATCTCACCATTTATTTTTATTCAACAAATGAAAATGTTCATCGCTGGACCTTTATACCATTTTACCCAAAATAATAAACAAAATGTATTTTAATTTACTCTTCGCCTCCTCATTTAATGAGGCTCATAATGACGTGGCATTATAGGGCATTGAATGGGTGGTGCCACTTTCACGACTCAGAACTGAACTCTGGCCCAAGTCAGTCATACACGCCACTTGGACTCTCGCTCGCAACCTAGTCAGAAGCGAAATCGCCCACCCTCCGCCCTAAATCTTTTACCAAAAGACTTCACAAAAACTATCCCACGAAGGGTTATTTCTTTTAATACTACTATTTATTACCCAGCAATTTCAACAGACAATGTGATATTTATGTGATACATCTCACCATTTATTTTTATTCAACAAATGAAAATGTTCATCGCTGGACCTTTATACCCTTTTACCCAAAATAATAAACAAAATGTATTTTAATTTACTCTTCGCCTCCTCATTTAATGACACAGATTTATTGTAACCCCTCTTTGTAACAGGTAATAGAATATGGGCATGTTTTATGTATTTTTAGAAATAAAGAATTATTAGTAATCTGACTAATAGCATTATGAAGTTCCAATATATCTGCATACATATTCACATGTTTGATGTGAAGATGATTTAATGCTATCCATGTATACATATTCTATTCAGAAAAACATTCTTAAACATTTATACTCGAGTCTAGAAATGTAGGAAAAGAGGAGCGAGAGAGACACACACACACAGGCAGGGAGAGACACAGAGAGACCTATCTAAAATGGTGGTTAAAGGAAAGCTACTAAGGTTTGTCCCAGAGATAGATATGTAACAATAGCAGGTCTACCCATATATGCATTAGTCCACGTCTTTTGTATTAATATGGACAATATTCACCCCATGACCCTGTACGAACATGCGCAAAAGGCTTTGCAGCTATTTGCCAACAGCCTATTCACCCTGGGTTCATTCATTAGGGTGAGAGGGCAACCGAGGGCTGTGGACGGCATATTTAGCAGTTTAATCACATTAAAGCTTGCCTCGGATATCTCGAGCGTATATATGTATGTGGACCAACGTTCCTATGAACGATACCCAACATACAATTCGTACTCATGGTGAATCTCAACCAGTTGTCTGGGCCCTGCAGGCTTTGTAAAGGAACGTTTCTAAATAGATCTATTATCAGAAGAGGCTGGGAAGAATTTTGATTTGTGTTTCGTTTTTTTTTTACATTTTTTACCAGGACTAGACTAGGACTCGTTTACAAGCATGCCATTTATTTTACAACAGATGCCAAAGCAAAACATCCGATCAAGTAAAGACTCCTGGTGATTTTGTTGGGTTTTAATAAATAAATATGGTTAAAAAAGTATTAAAGGTCATCACCCCCCATACCGAAAGAATAAAGAGATCATGTCTGTATACCGCCCCTATGCTGTGGAACTCTGAAAATAACACCTTCTATGAAGGTCAACAGGTAGATGACCTGGTAAACTTCAGACTGTATCTGAAACGCTCCTTTATGCCACGAGAGTAGACGAAAGTAATCTTACCAAAATATATCATGATTTATAGAGAAACTATTGTATATATCTCTGTGTCACACTGTGTGTGACTATATGTATGTATATCTATATTTATCACAGACATAGACAACTAACTCAGGTATGTAAGACTTGTAAACTGTAATGAGAGTAAAGAAAGGATAGAAATTTTGTATTTAACAACAAGTGCAAAATGATTATTGGGAATGATTGTACCCATAACACCACCGAGATGAAACTATGTAAAAGTAGAGGCTATACTGTAGCCGATAAACAAAAAAAGAGTATAAGGTGCTGATACATAATCATATTGCTATACTCATGTAAAAACTTGTATCATGTAGTTCCATGTTAGTGTTAGGGGGATCTAGTAGTCAGTAGTCAGTAGATATAACAATAAAAGTAAGAATAACTCTGGGTTTCTTGGAAGAACTGTGAGGGCACAGAAAGAATACTGTCCATTTTCCTGTCTAATGTAATTGTCTATTGAGGAAATAAAAGCATTTATATATATATATAAAACCCTTACCCTACACAAACTAGTCGAAATTGATTTACCAAAGCCCTTAACAGTTCTGAGACTAAGTTAGAAAGTTAGAGAACCTCACACACATCAATTTATTCTAGATTACTGTGACCTCCAAGTGGCGCACTTTAACTAGGTTTGGATACAGGCCTATCAGCATATTGATATGAAACAATGTATCTAGAATGAGATACGTCGCATTTACCATTGAGTGATATACGCAACCTCAGCACCTAAACCAATTTCGCTATGTCATGACACTAAAATCATAAATGGGAGATATATCATTCATTTTTGAGTGCTATATTTTCATAGATCTCCTTTATCTTCCGACTAGTAACATTTCCTGTAATACGTATTGGTTATTCTACCATTCGAATTCGCAGTAACGTTCTGATATTGATTAAATACTTTCATATTTTATCGGAAATACTCTCATGGTGCTAACCTGTCAGTGGACAATGAGACAATTTCATATAATAATACAATATTTGACATGCCTCTCACAAACCTGATGACTCAGCACATTTCCTGTAATTG
This sequence comes from Sthenelais limicola, assembly GCA_942159475.1. NCBI lineage: Eukaryota > Metazoa > Annelida > Polychaeta > Phyllodocida > Sigalionidae > Sthenelais > Sthenelais limicola. The sequence goes on along the minus strand of OW804096.1, from coordinate 76,414,530 downwards.
GCAACATTTCTCTCTCCTTGAGGAGCTTTGGCCTTAACTTCCGGTGAGTGCCTCTCGTGGTAATTATAATTAGGGTGAAGCAGCGTTACATTTGACCTCAATGTCTCCACATTTGACCTCAATGTGAAATCAATATGGGGAGGTACCGTACTGCCACTTGATAATGGACCATTTTGTCTCAATCTTTCGTTCTTGTTCTGAAATTGATTTCACTGAGGTAATTTCTATGATAAACGTTAATCAATATCTTGTTTTGTGTCATCGTTCTTCACTTGCTTTTTCAGGTGTGCAATCTATACTACAATGTCAGGAACTACTCCGAACTATAGGGATTTTTATTGATTGGATAAACTCATATAATATTATATATCACCATACTCAGATCATCGATACAGGTATGGATATTCGCCTATGTGCTCAGGAGACTGCGTTGCAAACCAACCAAGATATACTGTGGCTTAAGGAAAGAATCTGGACTAAAATTATTTGTTATGATACCATTATGTGTCCAATCCTCTAAAATAATAACTTTTACCTGGGCAGATGTTGCTAAAGTATGAGTGAGCATATTTTCGTAAGCTATCGATTAATATAGATCGCATTTCTGGCATATTTTGTGAATATTTATTTGTTAGTTAAAGCATTGTTAGACGAGCTCCGAGACTGTCCAAGTGATGGGCTGAATATGGGACAATTAAGACCAAAGATGTGGACAAGGGAGGGTCGGACAAACATAGCTTCCAGTGGGCCAAATAAAAGGTGTTTTTAATATGAAACAACGTATAGGGTAAGATATGTCACGCATGTGTATATCTGTATATCACTGAGCGATAAAGACCGCCACCTGAACCAAAATGTTTCTTTTTCGATTAGTTAAGGTATAATACTATATAAATCTGACCATTTTCACCAATTGATCAACAATTACTCCTGAGGGTAGGGGTGTTTAATATCTCAAAAGATATTCATTATTTTATTTCAAAAACTTTCTTTTTCGATTAGTAAAGGTATAATACTATATAAATCTGACCATTTTCACCAATTGATCAACAATTACTCCTGAGGGTAGGGGTTTTTAATATCTCAAAAATATTCATTATTTTATTTAAAAAACTTCATAAATGAATTTATCGTGCTGAACAATCTGGGAGCCTCATTTTCGTACCATTCATACACGGACAAACATAAATGGCCAGAAAAGGCGCTTTTTAGGGAAAGAAATCGCTGTTTAGGCATGACGATCACTGTCAAAGGGCAAAATAAAAACAGGTTTTCCCTCTTTGAACTACACAATATCCATGTCGTTATTTAAAGAATAAAAAGGCTCCGCATGATAATATATATTTCCTTTGCTAAAAGGACGATTTAATTACATATCATAGATCACAGTTTTCTTTACATATTTAATTATTTAACATAATCATGAGAGCTCGTGTATTAGGTTTCAAGAAGTGCTAAACAGAAGGCAATGTGAATCTAATATTCAATGAGCTTCAGAGCTACGCCCTTGATGCCACTTGAGTAGAAATGGGCATAAAATGATTCTATGTTCTGTAAATGTGGAAAAAAAACATGTGATTATAATAAGAATGTAAGAGATTAATAATAATATTACAATGATATGTACACAGTCCCACACGTCCACCATGCATAGATTAAGACTTCTGGGAACATGTTATGCATACATCATACTATATATAGGCCTATAGTTATATTTATTACATGTGCATGCTATATGAGAGGTGCTATAAGTGGGGTGCTATACAAATTTCATATAGGATGCGTCATTTAAAAATGTAGTTGTCTAAAAATAGCTCTGTTGATATGCTTCGCAGAACTTTGGCTCTCCGCGAAGCATGTAAACAAATCCCCGCGATCGGTAATCCACCCGTGATTCTGGTACTATGATTATAGAAATACATAATAAAAACCATATCATTAAATAGAGTATTAAATTCTCTATCAAATGATATAAGTTTCATTAATGTAGCTCAAGAAATGGCCACAATATGAACGTTTTAATTCAACAATATAAGTAGGCCTACTAACGAGGCTGTCAGCGGGGCAGCGGGGCTCTCTGTGCTTCTTTAATATTTTTTCAGTGATATCTGATGACATATGATCAAATTTTATGCACATATAATAAATATAGAATAGAACTCGCCGGCATTAACCGAAAATGTATTGGACTTGATTCGTCCACATAAGCACTCTGCCTACAGCATCGTGCTTATGTGGACGAATCTCGTCCAATAAATTATTGCCGGCTCGTCCCATTCTCTCTCTATATATATGCATACAATTTACAGCTTATCCAGACCTGTACTCTATCTCAGTATTTACTGCCATTTGTTTTTATTTCACAATTGACGGCCCAATACTAATCTCATTCATCTCATTTAAATGTCCGAGCCAGATGTGATTGGATAAATGGGGAACTTTTTACTCTGATGAAACAGAGAGACAAGTACTTCCAATTAGCAAAAAAGTATAAATCTGCTGATCTCTTTGACCAAGCAAAGAGTTTAAGAAGACAAACTAACAAACTAGCGAAATCGCTCAAAAATAATCACATTAAACAAACACTTGAACATTGTGCCGACGACCCACACAAATTCTGGGAAAAAGTGAAACCCCTCATAAACCCTGAAAAAGTAAAAACACATGAGCAAGTAAAATTAACCCAAAATGATGAATATATTGATGAGAATGAGGTACCCGACTGCTTTAATACCTACTTTGCCTCAATAGGCACAAAACTGGCAGATCAAATACCTCCACTCGCTCAAACTGAGCGAACTCTCTATGAAGCAAATCAAGCACGTGAAAGAACATATCCACCTTTCCATTTCGGTCAAATAAATACCGAAACCCTAAGGAAGACGATTAGTAGTTTATCCCAACACAAGTCGTCGGGATTAGTAAACTTAAGTGCTGACCTTCTGAAGAAAATACTACTTTGCCTCATAGATCAATTCAAATTTTTGCTAGAATTATCACTTGCTACCGGAGAAATACCAACTAAGTGGAAGTCAGGTAAGGTGACCCCTTTGTTCAAGGCTGGCTCGGACACAGATCCTGGAAACTACCGCCCCATCTCTAGTATATGTATCCCAGCAAAGATCCTTGAAAAAACCGTCCAACTACAATTAATATCGCACTTGGAGACAAATAATATTCTTTTCAATGGACAGTTTGGATTTAGATCTGGATACTCGACTAATGATGCGGTTGTGGCATATTTAAATCAGGTCTATAAAGCTATAAACGAGAAGGAATATTGCCGTGCGGTCTACTTGGATTTCAGGAAGGCCTTTGACACCGTCGATCACACCATCTTACTCAACAAACTTGAGAAAGTGGGATTAAAAGAACGTGAACTTGATTGGTTTAAAAATTATCTCAGCGACAGACAACAACAGGTAGTAATTAATAACAAAATTTCAAACCCAAAATTCATCACTTGCGGTGTACCTCAAGGCACCACACTCGGCCCAATTCTTTTTTCAATCTACATTAACGACCTTCCTTTACAAGTGCTTAAATCGAACCCCCAGATGTTCGCTGATGATACGATTATTTGCAAATCAGGTAAAGATATTGGAACGGTCACAAAAGACCTTCAATCTGACCTTGATAATATAACCAACTGGTGCAAAGAAAACAAGATCTCACTAAATGAAAACAAATCAAAAGCGATGACGTTCTTGCCGAGGCCTTCCCTGAGATCCAAGTGGAAAGCTGATTCTCATACTTTCAATCTCCAACTAGGTGTCAACCAATTAGAAGATGTGGATGAATATAAATACTTGGGAACTATCGTTGACAGTTCCCTCTCATTCTCAAAACACCTGAACTCAATAAAAAAGAAAATATCATACAAGTTATGGTTGTTCAGACACCTGAGAAGTAGACTGAATAGGTACCTGAGTGCTCAGGTCTACAAAACCACAATATTGCCCCTCATTGACCAATCAGACATTTTTTACGATTCAGCCCCACGCTCAAACTTAAAATTCTTACAAACATTTCAAAACAAAGCCCTCCGAATCATCACAAAAACCAATCGCTTTCAAGACGTAGACCAGTACCACGCCCAATTCAGTCTGCTTCCTTTGAAACAGAGAAGAAGGCTACATATATTGCAACAAGCAAATAGATTAAAAACCCATCCAGAGTATTTAGACCTTCGCCAATTCCAAACGCGCCAGTTCCAACAGGGAAAAATACTATTTAAATGTCCTCTTCCGAGGCTGGAGTTAATTCGTAAATCACTGTATTATAAAATACCCTTTTATTGGAACAAGTTGGAGGCCAACCAGCAGCAAATTGAAACGCACAAAAATTTCGCAAAAAATGTCAGAACCAATACTATTTGGCTTGATGACCTCTATCTATACTAGACTACCCTGACAGGCCCCAAACTAACTTCCAGTAGGGGTATTGTGTGTCCACCTCTCAAACCCTCAATTGTTCCTCAACAGCTTCACTTATCTATTGTATGTCGAGCTTTCTGCTCTATTTGGACAAGTTCCATAATGATAATTGTTTATTAATAGCTTATATATGTATGTGTACACACATATATATATATATATACATATCTCTACACAAATCCTATGATTGTGTAATTAAAATGTACTATTTAAATACCATCATAGGTTATTATCTATTGAGTAAACCTCATACATTACTGTATAATTGTTACTATACTGACCATCTTGCTACGGAAAATCAGAAAATTTACTGACACCAGAATATATAGAGGCGGCCATTAGATCGTTGACCTAATGGTCGATTGTTACCTCTATATACTTGTACCAATGTGTCCAGTAGGGCGTGAGATCCTCCCAATAGGGAGATTGACCCACTGACCATGTCCCCCTCGTCATAATAAAAGTAACAACAACAACAACAAATCTCATGAACTGCTGCATAGCCCAGACGACCGAAGGAATGATTTTGTCGTCAGAACAGATAATATGAGTCCTTCAGCATGTGAATTGCTACTCCTCACCATCCTCACGCAAGTAGCCCCCCCCCCCTCACACACACACACTCCATCAGTACCATGAATGGTTCTATAAATCCCACCCCACCATTCTAGCCTTGTACCATCCCTCACCAAACCTGAGCCCCACCCCTATAGCCTCTATCTTCTATACTTCCATTCAACTTTGTATCCTATAACAGCCGATGCTCCAGTAAGTCCCCTCTATGTCTATTGATTTTCGACATGACAGCTCTTTTATGTGCATGAACTAGCAGACAATGTGTCCTACATCTGGACATCTTCCTCCATCTAGCCTTCAAGCCTTCTCGCAAACCCTACCTTGTGATGCGATACCCTAAATTGTAGGAAACGCTGTACACATGCAAGGGTGTTCATCCAACGGCTGTGGATTTTAGTTAGAACTCTCGTCGAGGATATTATCGGTCACCATTAATTTGATTTCATATCCTTTAAATACAATTTTAATTCCTTACATAGTACCCCCTTTCCCTCCTTCCCCCCCCCCCTTCCCCCTCCTTCCCCCCTGTCGAATTAAATGCATCTTCGTAAAATTCACAAGTCTGTTATTACTTAAATGAATTCTAAAAGGGCACCAACTGTTCTTCCCAATGACACAAATGCATTATCTTTTGTATTGTATTTATCATGGTCTTATTTATCCCATCTAATTTTATTGATTGATTGATTGATTGATTGGACTTATATTTCGATAGTAATCGCTATAGGCCTGGATCTCCGGCATCAGGGAGGTTTCCAAACAGGCCTTTGTTTCTTACAGCTCATAGTAGGTAACAATATCACTTCCGTCAATGACTGGAAGTGACCACCTACCATTTATGATATGTTTTTTGTATCAATTCAGTTGTATATTGTATTGTGGCACACTTTTACAGTTTTGTTCTCTGATTGAATTAGGATAATTACATTTGCCTCTATTAATCTATAAATTTGTCACCTAACCAAATAAGATGTTTCTTAGCATAGTTCTTGAACATTTTGGATTCCACAATTTGATGGGCCACCGTCTGCTGCTTATTTCATGTAAATGGGATTTTGTTTAGGATGGATCTTCTAATTTGTTCATTTTGGGGGGTTTGATGTTTCATAATTTTTCTTCCTTCTACAAAATTTTGGGTTACTATTGCTCTTGTATCTATGTACTTTGGTAGTTGTATCAGACGGTGACCCATCTGGAGCAGGTGAACTCTTCTTCGGTGTTTTAAAGGGAGCAGGTTTAGGACCTCATGCAATTCCTTCACACTTGATCTAGGTGGCAATCCATATATTATTCTTAGGATTTTATTTTGTATAATCTGGAGCCGGTGGACACTGTTTGCACCATGTGCATCATAGAAGATATCCGCCATGTCTACCAGTGGCAGCACCATGACTTTATAAATCAAGAGTAAAGTTTTCCTATTAAATTTGCCTCTAAGTTTATATAGTTGCCATGATTTATAATTCATCATTTTTGTAATTTTTTGTGTCATGGTTTTGAACTTCAGATCTGTATCTATTTCTACTCCTAAATATTTGTATGTTTTTGCCTCTCCTAGAGTCTGGGTACCCAGTGTTAGTGTGTTTGTGTGTGTGCTTTATAAAGCTGCACTCTCCGCTGACATCGGTCAAAAACTAAAGATGTTCTTCTTTTTGGTCCATTCTTTTCCGACCTATCTCAAAGTCATTTGACCAAAATTTGGGAGGATTTTGCCTGGTTGCTTTTGATTTTAGTTTTGCTTTGCAATAACGTCACCTATATCGCTCACCGGCAGTCATTTTCTCAGGGCTGATCAAACTTCAAATTCATGTACAAACATATGAAAGTAGCAGACTATTAATAAATTCAGACCAATAACTCAAAATATGAGTAAATGTGGTAAGATTTGTTTTGTCGTAATCAACTGCATGAGAATGCAGCTTTAATATGGAATATCTGTGGAGTGTATCATACGTTACCTGGCAGATTTATATTATCATTAACCATCCCATCTAGTCAAGATGCGTCGAAAAAACTGTCAGAACAGAGCGAAGCTAATTATTGACTATCAGGACCGGCGCTCAATAACCTGCATCTTACGGTCCAGTGCTTTTAGTTAATGGCTCCCTCAATGACTCACTTTTTTGAAGAATTTTCTCATTGTCGAAACTTTCTAACCAATCCCGGAAGCTGGCGACCATTATTTACTACAAAATACTTAAGGTAAAGTTTTTGATTTGAGCAATAATTAAAAAGTTCTTGCAAACCACACATTTGAAGCAAGGGGAGTTTAAAATGGCTGCCAAATCAAAAACTTGATGGAACAGTGGAACAGCCAAAGTCACTGACACTCTCAGCCAATCAGATCCAATCCCGTGACCACTGGCACGCCTACTGCCCATAACAATGAAGTCATAGCGGCAGACTGGGGAACCCCTCATCTTTCATCAGAAAAACAACTAAGGAATGTCGTTCTCATATTGAAGGTAGAAACTACAGGATTATCCATTTAAAAAGTTAATGATATATAGAATCTAATCCTAAAATCTAAATGTCTGCAGTCGTTTAATAGAGGAACCAAAAGACTGACTGCAGACCTCGCAGAGTCTCACAGCAAAATGCTTGACAACTCTTGTACTGAACAGCTAGACAAAGTTTAGTAGCCGGGAATCTCCTGGCTTGTTTGCGATGATCCTTAATTTTTAGATGTCAACTTAAATATAAGAACAATATTAGGCATACAGATAGATCCAGTGAAATTTAACCAATTTACTGCCCCCCAAATAAATATCTCTTGCAGCGGTTAACTTTCTGGATTCTATATAATGGCAGATGATGATGGGTAGTTTCTAAGAATCAAGCATACCCTATGCGCACTGTGAATCTGCCTGACAGCTTTTCAGGCCTCTGTAAACTGTATGCCTGAGTGCGACCCGCAAAAGAAAAGCAGTCCATTCACTGGTCAAGCATCAAGCTGGCCTAAGGTGCGGCACTGTGTGGCATAGTGCTTGACAGGAACACACTCATAGAGCTACATACCCGCCGCCGCTTTTGTCGGAACCTTACGATAACGGCCCCTGGTAAGAGGAGGGGTGAGCGCTGAGGGTAGGGGTAGGGGTAGGGGAAGGGGTAACTATGTAGCTCTATGCAAACACTCAGTCTCTGTAGGGAACCCCCAAGGGAACCATACATTTATTATATTGTACTCTTACAAACTCGCAATATAATCATGCAAGTACTATATCTAGTTTAGATGAATTGTTAATGAAGGAAGGTAGTAACTGCTTGATTAATTAGTCAACTAGTAGCCTATATTATTTATTCAATGACATATATATGTGCTCAGTGCATTCATATCAGTGCTTCAGAACGCACAACAAATCCACACTCAGTCACATTACCTGACACTTCCCTCACCTATAGCTGGCATTTCACACTCACCTGTCGCTCATTACACCCACCTCACCCTCCCTGTATTCATAAACCCCATTGTGCTAAACCAAACAGTGTCAATTGTGCATTTTTAGCACTAGAGGGCGCTACAGGCAAGCCGGTCATTTTTACTAATTCTTCTTTATCAAAAGCATAACCCATGTATTATTTTGATATAATATGCACTATTGGAATTAACCATTATATATGTTGAATTGTTTTCGGTGATATTCTTCTATATTGTGTCTGTGTAATCAGTTGTGGGCAATTGTAGAGGATTTATAATCAAAACACCCCCAATCATTTACATATGTATATACCCAGTGGGTCTACCAACTCCACAACCCTCAACCTACACCACACAAAGGGAGAATGATAGACACCTACACTCATGTGGACACTGTGTGTGTTAAAATGATGAATGAATGAATGTCTTTCTAAGGATGCTCTATCAGTGGTTATTGTCAATTGTTGGGTTCCTCAGCTAATTGGATAATCGTTTCATCTGAATGTTCAATAAAACTATTCATAACTTAATGAAAATTTACCCTCAAACAAGCTAAATATCATGCACTTAAATGAGTACTTTGATGCCTTATAATATACTGTATTGAATAAGAATGCTATATATAGCTTGATGGCACACATTGTACTTATTAGTACTGTGTTTTGAGGCGCTACACAGTAGTGCCTCCTGACCCGCTACACTGCTGCCTGTGAAACAGTGCGACAAGTAGTAATCAAAATAACTTGTGAGGAGGTGTGTTTTGACGCACAACAGGTTGTGCATTAAAATCCGGCGCCCCAGTGCAAATGTGTCCATCGGGTACATGTAATAGTTTCATTCATATATTGTACCATGTGTTTTGTCTAGGTACAATGATTTACTGCCTGTCCACAACTAACATTAAGGAATGTAAGAATTTGAAAGACAGAAGGGATAAGACATTAATTCAATATTACATTAAATGTAGCCTAACATATCAGAATAAAATCCAGACCAACGCAACGGTTCCTGTTCACGTTGGGTCTACCTCAGTGTTCTGTTTTATTTGATGAACAACAGCATAAAGTTATGAAAACTATGTCCGCAATATGTATAAACCAAAGTCAAAATATGGCGTCAGAGCTATGATACTTTCATTTATTAATAAACAAAATTGCCTACACCCTCTTTCCACGCGGAAGACTTAAATAGCATGTGCATATTACGTGGAAATCCAAATTTAACAATAACACAAATTGAAGCTGTCAATTACCTGTCAAGCTGTCATACTTGTAACACATCACGAGTTAGTGACAGGATGTATCTGTAAGGGCCAGGGAATGAGCAATAATATGTAGCCCTGCAAGTTCCTGTTCTTTCTGTCGCAGATGTGCAATAGACTGTTCAAATGATGACGGGTATAAACGTTCTTATTTTTCGACTTTGCATTTGCATTTGCTGCCAGATTCAATGAACCGAGAGGCGAGAGGCCCAATCCAAGCACAATGATTGAGGATAACATAATATATATAGCCGTCTTTAAAAGTGATATTATCGTTTGCAATACAAGAAGCGAAAATCTAAGTGAAATAAATTAAAATGTATAAGCCCTACAGGGTAGGGGCATCAACAATTGTTAAAAGTTTGAATTATTACCATTCCAATGTGATAAATCATGTGTTTCACTATTGCACTTCAGCCTCCAACAGCTGATGCACAGTATACTGGTGATACATACGAACACACCACATCCAAAGTGTCACAGACATGGGTATATCTATCGGTCCCTCTCCCTCTCCTATAACCATTAGTAACCATTCTCTCTCACACACGTCTATATCATGTACACCACCCCACACAAGCAACACTCCATACATAACCCAGATTAACCCACATTTGTGCTTGGAACACCGATCCTATTCACACCTTGATGACTGGAGGATCAGCATACCCATACATCAACCCACCATAAAGTGTTTGTATTATAAAAGATTGGTGTGTATAAATGGTGTCTGGGATTACTCAGCGGATTAAAGGATTAAAGGACGTATGAATAACCAATTAGTGCATGGGAAATGTGTTTCCAGGGACGCAAAATTTGTAGACAGACCTTTTGCTTGCATGATAATCAAATAAGTTAGTATGCAAAAACTTGTATTTAGCTCGACTGGCTTCTCGCTTGCAGTCCTAAACCTGCAACCACGCGCTCAAACTTCAGCTCAATGCAAGACAAAAATCCCTTTAGAATAGTTTTGGCGAGATTCTCTGAAAATATGGCATGCTACCACGGCTTACGTTCTTCAATATCTCACTTAGAATAACATTATTTGGGCTTCAAAACAAACCACGGCCGGCCATTTCTTGTCCAGTCAGGTACTAGAACTGTGTACTACAGTAGTGTAGCTGAGCGCTATAGCGCTGCGCTAAAATCAGGTACCACCGACCTAATTATCTTACCTCTGGTGAAAGAATGAACTGCGTGCAACCAACACCACCTCTAATGGGTGCAGGTCGTTATCGCAACTACACCCCTTATCTTCAATTACTGTTGCATACTTATTGTAATGGCTCATAATTGTCTACCTTTGGCACACAGTATACCTTAGATATGGAGACTTTCACTCCTTGTATCATCGATAATGGCAACAACACTATCGCAACCATCTAACAGCTACAGGTGCTACAATCAGCTCTGTCTTTTGGGGTTAGCAAGGGGTTTGTCCCAACTAGCAGGGACTCTTCTAGTCCACTATCTCGCCAAAATAGTTCTACAAATCCAAATTCAGAAGTTATTGGCACATCCTTTAGGTCGTAAACAAATATATTCTTCTGTTGGATTTACCACCAGTGAATCGTTATTCTTAGGGAAAGTAATTTTACATGATCATAATGGTTTATGACTGTGGGATTCTGGGATTCTGAATAGCCACCCAACCCAGTGCATGTATGATTTGTCATTTCTCATATTCTCTGTTCTTTCATAGCCCGCAATGCTAAGTCTATGGGGATTGTTTACTTTGGGTCCAAACTGACATGGCACTTACGCGCCCTATGACCCTTCCACAATACCCATCACCGTAGACACAGTGTCATGCAGTGGCCCGTCATTTTTGGCAGTGAGTGAGGCATACATCGACGAGGAGCTGTGGGGGAGAACGTTGTGTAGATGTATGCAGAGTAACCACTCAGAATAGCCACCACGGAAGGTCCAAGCTAACCTATGAACATATACAGTGGGATGATAGTTGAACTGTCAATAAAATATCAACATGCAATGGAGGCTCTTAAGTTATATTTGCTGCGAAATGATCGGGTGGACAACCTGTGAGGAGGTGGGGTAATTGAATCTGATCTCTTCTATGTATAGAAGGCCCAGGGTCTTGCGGGAGAAATAGGCCTACAAATGGTGAAAGAGACACAACGTACCCTGAATAACTTGAATAGAACTTTAGATTTACACGTTTTTAATCGGCAATATATATATATATATAAAATATGTGCACAATATGCACATGACCTAAGAGAAGCCATACACAATGCTGTGGGTTGGATGGTGCGTCCAGATAGCAACAGATCTAATAGTTTGGGACATCATACGCATGAGGCAGATCAGTGATAGGGTAATGGCCTCCCCTCCCCCTGGGTGCATTGAGGTTGATGGAGAGACCCATAAAAGTTATGACATGTCCCATTGCATACAAATCTACCTCAATGATATCTGTATACTCCCCGGGTGATTCTTTGCTATGAACATTCGTCTCTTGTTACGTCAATATTCGGTTTTGACCCTCCCCTTGACACCAACCCTTTCACTCTTGGAAATAGTATTTCATGATTTGTTTATATTATCTCACAAAAGCATGAAATCTATTCTGCAACCAGAACACTATCTAATTCCCAGGAATTCCATTTTGGGGAGGGATACAAGACAATAGTAAGTGTCATGCTGGCGTAACATAGGGAAAAATAATCAGGATGCTTCTCATGGGTCTTAGCCCAGATCATGAATAGGAGTCTCTTTACATACAGGTTTAGCTTGGTATTGTTCATTTATGACCGGGGGCGAACCCTTCCAGCATCTCTACATCATACTTATGTTCCAGAGCGACATCACTAAAGTATTTTTATCAGTACAAGAATAATCTTCAATACAGAGCAATGCAACCCTATTTGGTAGAACTTCAAGTGGCAATTGAATACTATCACATCACCGGGCAAGTAATAACCCACATGAACACTTTCTATCTCAAGATTATCTATTCCCTAAATCTGTTAATCTTGATATTTATTATAGTGCATTGTGATGGTCAACCTACACAAATATGTCAGATTCACCGATCACCAATCGGGTTTTACATGTAAGCTTTATTATACATACATTTCATTTCATTTCATCTTGAGAACTCCACCCATTTAACAAGATTTGCATGATATTTCACCCAAACTGGTGGGAAATCAGATGATGCCAGAAAAGATCCAAATCAATGATTGCTGTACATATACGTCAATCGTATGATCCAACTTCCCGATCTATTATCCATGATTTAACAACCCTCGGAAATCTATCTAAAAAACAACAACAAACAATCGTCCACAATTTGAGCCTAATGACTTTCAGATGGGTAGGAAAAGGTTGGAGAAAAAAGTAGAAAACCTTTAGATTTAAGCTGTTAACTAAAAATGCACCTTTAATATTATTACCTTCCTCCAGTCACTCGACATTAATCATCTCTTTCTATGGAAATATATTTGCTTAAAAGATAATGTAGACAGTTTTGTTCCTAATACCTTCTACGTGAATCATATATGTAGCTAGCTTAGGAAGTATGGTCACTCAGCTTCGTAGAGGTATCTTTATATTCTCATTGTGTCGAAAGTAAATGAGATTGCTATTATAATATGGGGAGGTGTAAATGATCGAGACTGTGATGGTAGGGGGATGAATAAAGCATTATACAGTCTCCAGACATGACTATTTCTCGTATATTACACTTGTAAAAGCTTCCCCAACATCTAATGTGACACCAAGCCCCTTAATGTATACATATATTATTCTCCATAGCTCTAGATCTACTTTGTTAAGAGCGTTGTTATGAAATCATACATTTCATTGAAACTAACCAGGGATATAGTAATTATATAACCTTGCATATACACAAAGGGGAGTTAATCATACACCTAAGCCACTCACATACATTATTCAACTTATCATACAGTACTAATCTTAATGTTGATATGTTAATTTGAGTATTTGTCTTTAAACTTTTATTTAAATAAGACAAGGTACATCTTTGTGCTGAAAGCACATTTTTTCACCTGCTGCCCTTTACAGTTTACATCTATACAACGTTGTCCTATATATGCCATTGTGATATATGAGTGTAGATCTGTTTACATATAGCAGTAGTAACAACTATATATTTATATATAACAATGCATGTAGTAACAGTTATGTCGGCATGTCTTTTTTTATGACGCCATCATTTTTAGGTTGGGATTAGTGGCAGTGGCAGGTCGATGTAATGAGTTATGTTTTATGTTATTTTACTATTTGTAGCGAATATAGCACCATGAACCAGTGTACGGCATTGTACCTTAAAGTGACAGAGTAACGCTCGACTTAATTACTTGATAGAGTTTTGAACATAACTCTGGACAAGACGTGTTAGGTAATGGATTGTAGACATGTCTGATTGTTCAGTTCTATGAAAATAAACAAGTAACTACATTGTAAAACAGGTCCAACATCAAGTCACGATTTTGTTTTTACCCTGCAGCGAACTTTTGTATTCTATGTTGTGTATTTCATTCTTTTCTTTTAATATTTGGCCACATGAAAACTACAGAAAAATGTACTTCACAACCTGTACTGTTTGTTGTAAAGAGTGATATTGTAGTTAAATGTTAAACTCAAGAAGTACTGTTATTGTACGCTTCTTCTATCAATTGATCTAGATGTTTCTATATCTTTTCATGTCAAATGAAACGCTATTACGGAATTTTGGCAATAAAATTTGTTAAAAAAAAAAACAAAAAAATAAATATAGTGCGTATGGTGGAAGATGCGAAATAGATGTATCTAAAAATTATATGAAATCGCTTGGCAACTCATGAAAAAAAAATCATATATGTGGTTATGCGTATTTTTGCAATTGTATTAAAAGATGTGGCCAATAAAAACATTTTAAAAAAATGAGATATTTTTGCAGTTACCATATTGGTCATTGTTTTGCGTCGTACCTATCACTCTGGTATTATCAGGCTTTCTGATACGATCTCGTACATCATTCATGTGGCTTTGTACTTCAAACATTTTCTTTTCAAATCTAGGGAGTATGTTCCTTACTCAGTATATATTTTGTTGAGATGGTGTGTTGTGGCCTGATACTTTCCATTATTCCCATTTAAAGGACAACTGTGTCATTTATATAATATAATATTATATAAAGATTTTTATTCTAAAGATTTTCATTCAAGTTGATCAGTACAGTTACATGAAATGGACAGGAGCCTCTGCGAACAGATCTTCCTGGCCAGCCCATTTAAAGGTCGGCCGGTTATCTTTTCCTTAAAAATAAACTGGGTTGTAGTATCTAGCCTATACCGTAGATATTTTCTTGCATACTTTCTGTAATATATTTATTTCATTCCGATACTGAATAGAGAAAACATTGTAAACATTGTTTCCCATGTACCATCAATTATATTGAGACCTCTTTGAAATTGCAATGTATAAAAAAACAGGGGAGGTATATTCACAAGACATCACATTAGAATGCGCCATTAATGCATTGGTAATATTAAACCCTGTTTGTTACATACAGTACAAATAGGAGTTACATTCATTTTAAACACTGTTTTATGCTTTGACCAGAACATAAATCCTAAAGTCTAGTACAAGGGGAATATCTTGAATAATGCCATATAAAGACCTCCACAATGAACCATGTCATAACAACTTCTCCTACTTATTCATATTTCAATAATGAAGGTAGTGCCCTGACAAATAACCCAACAGTGATTAATACATGAAGGCTAATTCCTTCAATACTAAAGGAGAGCTAACATATCAGAGACGTAAATGAATATAACCGATTCTTTTTCCCAAATAAGATATTGTAAAATAGGTCAGTGAGTTGAACCACTGCGAGGGATGATATTGGTACAGCTACGACGCTCATGACCGTTCTGTATATTATGATAAAAGATCGATGAGCTACTTTCATTATTTACAAGGGCTTTTATGTAATACTGTTTTGTGCAAACGGTAGCCTCCAAGATCTGACTCATGCTTTGTTTGGAATCACCGCCAACTGCGTTCCTGCAATGGCTTTATTAATGTATCAAACTGCTGTTGAAAGGAAACAATCCCTGTTTTCCACAATTGTATAACATGTAATGAGTTTCTGAGAAATGTGACCATTGTCAAGACTAGTGAGAGGTGCAGTTCCTGCAAGTCTAATGATGATGTTGCCCATCTTTTCATTTCCTGTAAGAAGACAAGAGAATTAAGGGTCAACCTTCTCAGCTGGATACACTCGGTTGGGTTCTTTAATTTAGACAGCAACGACAAAGAGATTTTCAAGAAAAAAGATGAAAATAGTCATTGACCCAGTGAAAATTTTCTAATTTAGACAACACCGATTCTAAGATTGTAAATTGGCTGGTCCTACAGACCAAGGCTAACATACACAGACAAAAATTGCTTAATAAGGGAGAATTCTCTTTTACTACAATTATGTACGAATTGAAATTTAGATGTGAGATCTGTATAAAAGGCATGGCTATCTATTGGTGTAAAAGAGACGCATCTCTTCCCTGGAGGAGAGTTCACGAGGAAACATGCGAAACCATCATTGTCTAAAACGCTGAATTTTTACTATTCTTCACTTCTGTTCTCCAAACCGGTGCCTTGTATATTTTCCTTCTCTCCGGTACCCCTTTTATATTAAAAAAAGGGAACAAAGCGCCACATTACGATGTCCTTTCTTCACCAAAGAACGAGTATTAATTGTCGTAGCATTGTAAGAGCCACGAAGGCAGGCTATTTTGAATAAAAGGTGTTTTTTTAAAAAACAAAAAAACAAACAATCCCTGAAGCGAAATCATAAGTGCTTGCAAAAGAGTGAAAACAACTAAATATAAGGAAAATGTGCGTGGGTTCGAATAAATAGAAAATTTTAAAAAAGCGAAATAGATTGGAAAATATTGTAAAACAATTTTCATTTTCAATATTCGTTATTTTGTGAACAGACTATGAGGATTCTGCGGGTAGATAGTGTTCCCCTGATATAACCTTGAACCGGGAGCGTGTGAGGCAAATGTGGGAGCGTCCTGGGAAGGGTTTATAGGAAGATATACTGGAGGAGGGAGAACTGTAGATAAGCTTCGTAAATTAGATATTGATAAAATGAGAGCTCAGACCACACCTAGGAGGAGGTAACTCATGCATGGGCGAGGATGGGAGCGCGTGAAGATGTGAAGAATGAGGAGGACGTAAAGAGCACAGATTGAATGTTTGTGGACGCAACCAATCTATACAACAATATCATTGGTTCACGTTATATTATGTAAGAATGAAAATACCCCGACAGGGTAATTAAATACCATGAATAAAACCATTATGACGTTTTATATACCTATACCGTCATTGTGATTAATAATTGCCTTTTTACGGGTTTGGCCCTAACAATAGCCTCACAAAATAATACATTAGGCAAGAAGGAAATAACCAATTATGACCTTGACCTTCGACCTCAAAAAAAAATAGCTGCGATCATATCTATCCCATTCACTCCTGTCGCCACAAGTGTCTCTCCATCGCGATACCCTCTCATCCCCCTCCTCTTCATCCCTTGTTTCCCTTAGCTCCGCTTGCCAGGTTCATTAACCTTACCTATCTCGTTTTCATACCATCGGGGAAATATTTCTGGCTATACGACTCTACCGCAGCAAATACTCATAGGCAATAAATGCCCAACAGAGATCCTTCATCCATTGTTAATGGGGGCTTTGGAACATGACGTCTCTATCAATGTGCACTCTCCATATATCATCGGTGTAGCTATGATATCATATCGTCACAGTATTATGTTCTTGCAACCATGCATACGTGAGGCAGTGGTGCTTGCATTCCTATATAATTATGTATTTATCCGATTCTAAGTGTAAATACTTCGGTAATCAGATACATATTTGAATTAATTTAGTTAAAATGAAGTAGAATGCTTTTTGATGTGCATACATACTCGATTACATTTAAACCTTTCTAATTGCTCAATCTTTTACAATTCCGATCATCTCTAGAAATGAGTGCATTGTAATGCCATGATTTGTTTTGTTGTAATAGCTGAGAATGCAGCTTTAATTAAAGCAATAATTATAATAGTTTATGATTCATTGACCTCCTGGTCTTTATGTCTCATTTAACGTCTAAACAAACATATCAATGGTTGAAAATGAATTTGATGTTACTATACCAATTAAAGAGTGACTCATAGAAAGGACCCAAAATAAGCCCTGTTAAACGAATATTACTTAGACATGAACCAGCCATTACTCCATAATGTTAAATCGTCCAAATATATATAGGAGAAATTGAGAACTTCTCTGGTATTAGCATTTAGTATGAGAGAAGGCCAATAGTATCTAAAGGTTGGGTGGGGTGAATGGGGAATTGGGGTGGGGAGTTTCCTAAGTTGGTAGAATTGAAAAAGGGAGGAGTTATACTTCATATTACATGAACCTGAACATACAACATTGCATGTCAATACGTATAATTAATAATATAATGACCGATAGTGAGGGGCTGCTGGTGCACTGTTTGGTGTATAATCCTGAGTAGAAACTACATTTTAGTCTCTGCTGAACGTGGGTATAGACCGGTAAAGGCAGAGACTAAAAGATGATAATGATATGATTAATTAAGAGGAATGTTAGTAATAAACATATGCATCCTAGATGTGACCACAGATCGGGGTGAACCTATATATGGAAGACGATCGCTTTCTTTTCTTGCGGTTAATCTTGCAGTAAGCATGAGTGTGGTTATAATAGCTAGTGGTTTTGTCGGGTGAAAATGAATATGGGTGTAGTATGATTGCGCAATAGATCTTCTAAGACACTACATTGACGCCAAATATTTAAATAATCTGACCAATATTATTCAAACCTAGTCCCGCTGTTTCTCCACTGTAACTCCGAGGCGCCTGAAGGAAACATCTTTCTCCTAAAACGTACCTTTGTCATTCATCTCGGACGGAGTTTCATCGTCTACATAATCCCATAAAGCATTTCAGTTAAATCTTCTATCAAGGAAAACCACAAGTTGTCTCATTCCATTTTTACTAACGGTAATACAAGTGTCTGCACATCTAAATATGCAATTTAGCCATTTATTTTTATTAACGATGAGCTGTAAGGATATAATAATACCTTATGGCGAGCTATCAGTAAATAATGGAAATTGTGGCCTTATGGCTCGCCATATACCTAGGGTCTTATAGTGTTGGTATATGATATTAAATATGATAGCAGGACATAGCTGAGATGTTTGCAGCTGAGGCATTCACATACACCCTGAGGCAAACGCCACTTCCATATACACCACTCTTTCCACATGGCAATGAATAAAAAGTTTATCAATGCAGACAAGAATAGATTTATAAACTGATCGGCATGTACCAGGATGATTCATACATATTCTAGTGGCTTTAACTTGGTCAAAAATTTCACCGAATGGCATGATCAGGTTTTATTCACGGTAGTAACCAAATACCAAAAGGTAATGTGATTTAAAATGATCAAACATCAGATGGCGCCACGTGTTAGAAAGTCATAACCAAGTCACTAAATTTGTTTTCTTTTACTAAAGTTACTTCCAACATTTTGCACTGTCGTTATTTCCAACAATTTGCACTGTCGTTAATAAAAAGTTGTATTTAATGACTGGGCTAGTATAGGACATTGAATAACATTCTAATGCATCTATATTTAAAGAAAATAATTGCACTCTAATTTACCAATAACATTCTATCCCAACAATTACCATATATGTCTAAACAGCCACATATATGTATATAAAGGACGTCAGAGGCAAAATGTTCCATGCCAATATAATGAACAAGTTGTATTTTGTATTAGGTCTTCGCCAGGATAGTTCGTCAGTAGTTTCTAAAAGTCTTGGTATTAATCGCTTAAGACGGTCATAAAGTAGACACAATTCTAAAATATGTCCATGGATCCCGGTCACAAGAGCCTCACAATAGACCTCACTCGGCGCACATCTGTTTATGACCCATCACGAGCAAGTTGTCTGAGAGTGCCCTATGGTAGGCACCACCCCTAAATATTAGTTGAACGGTCAAGGGGCTATAATCACTTTAGGAGACTAAAGTGATTAATAACCTCCATTGAGTGCCTGCTGGTATATTGTTGGTGCATAAGCCCTTCGCAAATATGCACCAGACAGTGCACCAACAGCCCCTCAATGGAGATAATTAATTGTCACATACAATCAGATAGGACGGATTCTAGCTGTTATTAAAAATGAGTCTATTTCATTGATTTTGTCGAATATTGTCAAATAACCTATATGAAATCAGAGATGGATGTTTAATATGCTGAGCCAAGGAATAACCTTTGGGGTCTTTCATATTGCAGTTATATCTGTCACAGTTTTATGTGACAATGAAAATGACAATAATGGGATTTGGCATGGTTTTAAATCCATGCCGTACATGCCTAGGTAAATGTCTCATTTTTCTCTACCTTCTCAAAGAAATACCGCTTCACATATTTCCTGTATTAAATATCATTATAAATAAGTTACTCGTTCTGGGATTTTTCTGCTTGCGTGCATAATGGCACAAACTGACGAATTCAAGGAGATATGATGATCCATCAATATAGGGAATCCATGGATCATTTGTCCAGCCTGTATACTTAGTAGGTAACTTACGGGATCATATAATATGTCATTTGTGGGATCATATATGACTATAAGTAATGATTATATAAAAGCTGTTTCTTATTTATTTACAAAATGCATTTAAGAGATTTTCAACAGTTGTATTGGTTATTCCATTCAAAGAGGTTCAGTTCGAGCTCAACTGACATAATATTATTTCTTGTTTAAGGAGACTTACTGGTTCCGAGGAACTCGGAGCATTATTGAGCGATTAGTCCCTGAAGTTGTAGGGGGGGGGGGGGGGGTTCGTTGTCTGTTTGCTTAGGGACCCCACCGAAGCGATAATCTACGCTCACACAACTTTACCCAAAATCCCCAAAATTCGTGACTAACACAATTTAGCAGGCGGCATGTCTCATCAGAATATACCAAAAAGATTATAAATTTGGGGTTTAGTTGCAAACTGGGTTTCCCCAAAATATATATCCTTAAGGATGGTCTAGCAGGGCTTAAACTCCAGGGGGACAGACCTGATATTAATATCTTAGACTGATTACGATTTCCATATTTATGGCATCAGTAGTAATTATACTCGTTGTCCTCACTAAGCATTTAGTATATATATACAGTGAGTTCGCACCCTTGGTACCGACTCCGTCTTAATGTGCTCACGGGGGGTTGATGGGGTGTTTACGGTACCTCTCCTTGGTCAGATGGCCTTTCTGACACTTCACACCAGGGAGGCGGTACCATGGAGCGGCTCACTGTATAGGTTGGCAGGAGGAAGAGTGCTAGAGTGGTCGGAACAAGGGTTCTCAGTTACTACAGAGCGTTATGTGTAAACAGTGTCCTTTTGGGATGTATATTTTGAACAGTACTATAGCTTACTCTGTGTACTCTCCGTATACTAATTAAAGAGTCCTTGGAAAAGGGACATTCAATGCTTATTTTTTTGGCTCCAAATTGATTACAAATGACAGGAAACCCCAAAGGAGCAAAGTTAAAACTAGATTCCCGATATGGCGTATATAATATAATTATATCCTAATGGTCAATTAAGTTTTTAACTGTTGGAATTGTAGTTTGTTGCCGCTAATATGCAACAAGCATTTGGCCGTGAACCATTTATTAGTCACACTGGAAATTTAACAGAATCATATATATATATATTTGTAAATGTAATTTAGGATTTACATTTGTGTGGTTTATCTTTCAAAGGTGATAAAATAAAAACTATCGGGTCATGCTAGGGCCTTATAAACAACACGTACTGTCTTGGGGACGAAGGATATAGTAGCAAAGAGCTTAGAGCTTATAGTCTACAGCTTGTCTTCTCTTTTCCATTTTCCTCAATATGTCCAAGAACCCCTTTACAACGGAATCGTTCCCACCACACGATTACCATCTATAGAACACATCAGTGAGTAGGGGCATCGATGAGAGGGGGCGCTTCTGCCCCCTTCTTACTCCACGGTCACTCAGTCATGAGACGTCAACTCACGTATCAGTGACATACTGCCACTCTACTGCCACAAAACATTGGATTATTGCTTATTATCTCTACACTACCGCTGCAGATGAGTGAGCGAATCATTGGCTTTATAGTGCATCAAGTGTCAGGATTAGATATAGTACCACGGAGGTATTTATTACCCATACATCAAGTAGGTTAGCTTCGATTTGCTTCTTTTCCTTTCAGGGAACATTTTAGAGGGCTATTGGGGTGGCGTGGTCAGGGTTTCGCATCGGCGCCCTCCAACCACCTGACTTGACCAGGGTCAGGCTGCATCCAAGGGCTAGTACAGTTATCTAGCTGCCTTATCTATAAGGGTTTTTCATTGTGTGTCACAAGTTATTTGACATGAATATCAATGCAACGTAGCAAGTTTTCCATTACATGTGTTTCGCTGCATTGAGAAACTAGTAAGTTTGTTTTTAGTTCTGTGAGTTACCGTAATTCTCCTATCAAGCTCTATCAGTCTTATACATATGTGCCGTGTTACAGGGAAATGAGTCACAATGTCTTTGTGAGAATGTTTTCAGTTTTGGGGTGATTAGCGCTTCTTGTGGTATGAATACATGCACCAAATTTCAGGACAGTGTAGTTGATAAATCCCTGCGTCATTCTAAGGCCATTCTATAGAGTATATTTAGCCACTTTACTAGTAAATGTCCACCCAAATATATTGCAAATTTATATTTCAAAAATAAAAATATAAAACTTGAAATATAGACATATTTATTAGATGTCCTACTGTTTACTATCATTGGAATCGGCTTGATCTCATCTGTTCAAATGTGATGATATCTCAAAAAGAATTGGCGACTTGTGACTCATAGTCCTAAAATACATCACATACGTATTGTACTAGACAGAGCATCATCCCCAACTACTCCCAAGGGAGGGGGGGGGTGAGGCCGATTACATAGAACCTTATACTCCATGCGTCAGTAATTGCCATTTACGATTAACCATATTGAGGTTTGTACTTAAATTGTTATCAACCTTTTCTGTTTAATTGATAATACCTATGTTCATGTTTGAGAGGGATAGGTACTGAATGAACTGGGTACCTTGCAACAAGCGGCTGAATACATCCCCCATATTGTATGTCCATGGAATCGGTTGGAAAGGCCAAAAACAACGTATAACAATAGCTATCATTTTATTAACACATGGAACACACGTATAAAATGGAAGTTCCTAGAACAATATTGAGTATAATTGCTGGGAATTTAGATCACAAGTTTCTTTGTGTCGGGGACATGCTTTTATATCAAAAGGAAAATTATCTCATGATAAACCATTATTGATTTTTTTTATATTATTACCAGACGAAGCAATACGCTGGAACAATAAAAGTTCACGAATCAACTCACTGCTAAATGATGAGTCGATTCGTTCAACCATTGTTCATTATGAAATCTGTCTAATTGGTCTCAGCAAACAACCATACATATAAATAAATCTTAATGGCATTACATTCCATCGCCTAGTAGAGAATGCCTCTTTGATTGAACTCGTTTTAGATGTATAAAAACATCATCATATCATATTCCTATCAGATACATACATGTATTATTTATCATATAAGGGTGCCAGCATAAACCCTACAGACTCATCCATCAATCTACTGGAAACATAGACAGTAGCACCTTGTGTATGAGAATATGATTCACTGTGAAGGGGAATTCCAGCAAAGACAATATTAAAAAAAATTAGTATTAAATAGCCTGAAAATGTGTTAAAGATTACATTAGACACAAACAATACTAAAGAACCGATGGTTTTGGGGATGGCTCGGAGTTAAAAAGCCACTACACTAGCTGCACGTTGCGAAATGCCATTATAATATTACGACGCCTACTCCATGGCCAAGAAAGTCATTAGCGCAGTAGGTTCCGATAAGAATATTAGTCAGTGAAGTACAGAGCACCAACATTGTGCTTTCATTGAGTGGATAATTCTTCATTAGGGCCACAACAACATGCACCCTATTGCTCCCATGGATAAAACTGGTTCCGGGCCTGCCTCGGGAGGATGGCCCATACCCAGAAAGGTATCTATAACCTCTTTCTCTAAGTTATAACCTTAGAGCTAATATACTACTAAGGTATAACTGATTTAATCATGATTGGCCATCACCACCCTGTATCTTCAAGTCACCTCATTCCGAAATGGCCCAGTGGTTACGTCACACCAGATGGTAGCCACCGGTAGCCAACTGTCACTCATGTCATCGATGACGTCATGACCATGGATTTTTCTAGGGGGGACAAACACAAAAATAGGTGTTTTTCCGGCTCACTCCACCCACTTCCCCTATACCTGGAAAAACCTTGCCCTACCTAAAGATTATATCTGATCCTGCCTATCAATATGAACATCAATATGAACAAAATATGCTACATTTTTTAAAAACCCAAACGAGTTTATTAAACTCGTTTGGGTTTTTAAAAATGTAGCATATTTGACTCGGGAGTTATTAAAGCTTACAGGAGCACAAATCTTCTAAGCAGAAACCCTTTATAAAGTATACGTATATTTCACTTGTTTACAACGATCCCCGGCAACGATCCCCCCTAGATCCTAATTGTCAGCTGATCTGAGCAGGAAACATATCTTTTTTGTCCTAATATTAGGTTATATCCGCAGCGTACTGGTACAATGTAATAGATCTAGGGTTATCATTAAATTTCATTCGCAGTTGTTAGATGAAAACCCTGTGATCAGAGATCAGGGAAACAATCCCACGTGATTCTTGTTGTTTCCGGCTGGGTGCCAATTATTTACTCACTCGCCTCAAATATTTCTGTGCTTTACTGCTCTCCCACAAAGGAGTGGAACTAGGGCAAAGGGTTTCAGGGGTCACGCCACAAAGTATCGAATATCTCCAATCACATTCACACTTGTGGTTCAGTCAGCTTTTTTAATGTGTGTGTTTATTTAACATTACTGACTTTTAATGGACCGGTAATTCTACAAGTTTAGCTCTGTTGTTTCTGTATAAGTCTTCTTGTAGGTATGTGCCTGTTCAATTACATACAGATTTAATAAAAGATAGGTCCATGTTATCTGTTCGATTAAAATAAATCAATTGAGTTCCTCTCTCAGTGGCCACTGGAAAGGTTTCAATATTTTCTCCACCATATGCCAAAATATATATTTCTCACTTCTGGCAATGTCAGACGTTGCTGAAAGGTGTTCCTCAATAGAATGAAATAGAGACCTTTTCTAGCGTGGGAATGGGATGAATTAATGTACCTGGGAGATGTCAAGGTCAATTGAAGGTCGGTAAAGGTCAGGTGTTCTCTGTGCAGCATGGTAATCGTCGGGATGTTTAGAGTGTTCCAGGTTCCTTTGGATTTTTGTTACCAAGAATCACTCTCTGCTTTGGGAAATGACTTAACCGCTTCTCTTATCAGAAAGGGAAATCGCACCATCCTTTACAGTCCAGTTTATCTACATATTGTTTAAATCGTATCAACATACATTTGGATTTTCTTGTTGACAAGCAAGGCACGAACGAGTTCAATATTATTCCAAATTCCTTTGAAACTACTGGATACAGAATTTATTTTGCCCGTATTGGTGGTACTGGTAGTTTGTATTATTAAGGTAAATAAAACGAAAAAGCAACATAATTACTATTATCTCGACTTCACGGTCCATCATATTCCGGCTCAGGTGGAGCTATAGACTTCGAATATTTTATTTTTAAATTGAAATCAAGAGTATAATATATGAAAATACAGAAAATAAATTGCGCGACGTACTTTCCCCAACAAATCAAATCAAGGGAACAATCAATCCCACCTCAGCGTGAAAGAAACTTTTACACTGCAGTATTCCTTTGAAACTACTGAATCAAAATGTATTATGCCTATATTGGTAATAGTTTGTTAGGGCTATATTTCATAATGGGATTCACTATATTAGGTCGTATATTACTCAAAGGGAAATCTTTATTCTGTTGAAGGTGTTGGTATATTTACTCTGAGATATGTACATACCACCTGTATACCTCAGACCTCATGGTTCACAAACATTAATTTGCTTTACAGTTATCTATATCCTTAAAGTCATACAATTGTAGGAATGCAACTTGTTGTACCTTGGTGAAATAACCCATACATCATTAATTCGAATTACGTGGGGAAGATCTAAATTTTTTTTTGTATATAGAGTACTTGTCTAATTAACAAGTTAACACAAGAGAGTATATCTCTGAGATGAAAGGACGTTTTCTCAACAACGTTTTCTCAACAAAAAAAACACTACCAGAATTTTTGTTGGGGTTCTTTTATTTGTGCGACATGCATACACTGTGGTAAGAGTTCACGCATTTCCCTAGTGAAAGTACGCGAAAGGCGGGTCAACTTGTTGCACGCTCATAGCGCTTGTCTATATTGGCTTTTCGCGTACTGGGTAATGACATCACAACGCGATCGCAGCGCCCCGTCATGCTGTGGTGATTATTTTCACTACAACCAGTAGTCCCAGAGCAGGGGGGGGGGGGAGGGAGTGTACTAGCCCATGAAAACACTGCTTAACTATTTATTTGGTTATTCATTCATCAACTTTGGGAAGTATTATTCCCTTGAAAATCATCATTTTGATTCATCATTTCTTTTGATGTATTTCTTCCTTGTACCAGCTTCTGTAAAGAGAAAATCACAGATATATATCAAATATTGTTACATATCCAACATGCAAACCAGAAACTGGACAATAATGAACACCCATTTACCCCGACATAAACAACTATATATCTCTGCCACTTTAGACTCACCAATCTGACACTTATACTCATAAGTACAGAGCGTTCTGGCCGCACTAATTATTAAATGTTAGCGCGAGGCTCAGATCAAACCATGCATATATTATACATGGCTAGAATCAGCATTACGTTCTCTTTCAAATGATGTATAATATGTCATATGTGCGATACACTAACACAGCTTATTCAGGGGTTTACTCCAGGGTGTTTGGCAACGCTCTGCACATTTTGTCACGGCCGTCACTTACTCACTCACTTGCAATGATCCTTTATTCATCTAAATATAAAAACAATAATGAATGACACAAAACTGAAACAAAGTTGAACACGGATTATTCATGAGAAGTGATACTAAAGATATTAGTGGCCAATTCCACCAATTTGACAACATTTGGCCCCCAACCGTGGAAAGGGGTAAAATGGGCTTATCAATTATGGGCTTATATTTTTTTTTTTTATTTCAAAATCCCATTTTGGAGGGAAAAATCGTTTTTTTAACAGCCATTAGTCCGTGGAATTGCTAAATTTCTAAATAATCTTCAAAATTGAACATTTATTTTTATATGTTGTGATAGTAGGTTACGTGAATATGATCTGTGTGAAAAAAAAATGTGAAAAAAATATTTTTTGGCCAAAAGTCATCAAAAATCAACAAAAAAAATTGTGGGTACCCCCCCATGTCGTCTTCGTCACGCAGTGTGCCTAAGGTGGAATAAATAAATAAAAAAAAAAAAAAATGTCATATTTTGATGAATAATGATAGAGTGCATCGGATTATATAGGTATAGAACATCAAATGTATTGATTTTAGTTTTTCTTGAATCAAAGCAGAGAAATAACATGGCAGCAAAAGGGGGTGGGTACCCTAGCTCATGTCGTCTTCGTCACACCTATTTTAGGGGTTTTTAGAGCCTTTCAAGGCATAAATTTAATAATGAACTTTAAATTTGACATTTATTATTAACTTTGCTTAATACCAATCTATGTAGACTGAACTTAAGAATTTCCGAGTCATTTTTAAATGATTTTCATGGGAAAATGCTTAAAAAATCTTCGTCACGCTTTTGTCGTCTTCGTCACGTCGTCTACGTCACGTCTGCCGTCACAAAATGTCAGAAATGGTATCCCTCACATATATATAATATCAGAATCTTTATGTTTAAAATTTTTGCCTCTAAATACTTAAACAGGACAGGGACAATCAATTCAAGTATTCAAGTCAACTTAAAAAAGTAAACAAGGGTAATAAATGTTATATATATTCTAAATATAATGAGTTATATAATGTGTATACATGTGTAGTGGGTCTGGTTATATTACCAATATTCTATTCTATTGTATGGTGGTGCTGTCCGCTGTGGGTTAGTACACCTTAACTACCCCAGTGGGCAGTACCAGTGAACATGTCCACTCATCAGTATATGTGTGGGGACTTTTACCATTATATTGGTTGTTATGCTCTTTTAAGCTTACCTTGTGTTCATAACCTTTCTACCAATGTATTTCTATGTGATATTTATATCCACGGACGTCAGTCCGAGAGTCTTCAGTAACGTAGTGCCTGAGTGCATCTTACCTTTATTATCTACATAGGTATAGGTATAGGCCTATGGTCTTCTCACACCAGTTTTGTATGAGTCGAGAATAAGGGAGAACCCCAGCTCGAGTTGTGTGAGTCAGGACAAGTGTGTCCCAAGTGATTGAATAAAGTCCGTAGAAAGGTTAAGCCTTGTTCTGTCTTTATTTAACGTGCAAGCGGATCGGATCCGAAGATCACTACACATGCATAATAATGTGGGCAGAGGGTCAATGACCTGTCACCCTTGCCGCTGCCATTATCATTACCATTACTGAATGGTTATTTGGCTGTAACTTTTCTTCTAGTTTGAATATTTTCACCAAATAAAAGGTGTTATGATCCTTATGTCGAGACCTATCAAGTACAAAATAGTGCAATACATTATGTGCATATTTGTTTTATCTATTTTTAATTTAAATCCTCATTTATGTAGAAATATGTACCATTATTCGGAATGCTATTTTTAGCATTTTTACATATTTGGGATCTATTTTTTACCCCCCCTGTAAAAAAAATTACTAATAATCAGAATGGTTCCAAACTTGACAGTTTAATGTGCATATATATGAGGTTGATAGAAAATAACAAATCAACTGATGAAAGTAAAAATTATTTTTTGGTATTCTGGGGGTGTCTAGGAGCCCAAATGTTGTCAAATTGGTGGAAATGGCCTAGTACTGTTTGCTGGTCATTTCAATGAGATGAGGTACAGTTTTAACTAATCATTTATGAATATAATTACTATCACCAGAGCTTTTACTTTCACTGAGAAAAACCAGCATAAAGGAGCGCTGCTTCCATGCATTTCAATGCTATGAGGTATGATAAGCATGTACATATCTGACAAATGCAAGACATCAATATTTAATTCATTTAACTTTATCTTTCAAAGGGGTATATTTCAAGCATGAGTACATATCACAGGAGAAGACCAGCCAACGCTCCAAAATTGAAACAATACATTGGGTAATTCAGATAGAAAACTGTTTCATAACATCGTCTCTCTAGGCCAGGACAGTCAACTAGAACACCTGACTATACTTGACTGCTTTTGTTCTATGTTTAGCTCCATGACCTATAGACTTAGACTTAGCTTTACCTTAGTGTATACTAGTACCACCTGGTAGTATAGTGGCTGGGCTGGGTTTCCAATGACCAGCGCTTCATGAATAAAGCCCTGGTCATAAACCATGACCATGACTGCCCCCGCTATTTTTGCACGCCGATTGACGGAGGTTGAAGGTGTAAATGCTGGTAATTTTCGCGCACCTGACAATGCTATTATGATCGTCCATGTCGCGCAAATTCACCCACACTCACCCATGTGTCACAAATAGCTATAAATATACTTACATCCCACAAACCCTGGCTTCCTCATAGCCGTTTCTCGCTCTTGTTCTATGAGATGAAACTAAAATGGAATTGAACAAGAATTATTGATGATAAATAATAGAGAAGATGTCCCAGACCTGTCAATCAAGCAAGGAGCTTTCCTGTAGAATCTTCTTAAACTAAAACGAAATTGAATGCGGATTATTGATGAGAAATGGGTCATGAAATGGGTCAAATAGTTCATGAATTAGAGTGAAATAAAAGAGATGCATGAATCATAATTACCTGGGATACCCAGTGGTCGGCGAAGTAATGAGAGTGTATATAAGCAGCAGGTTCAGGTTGTATGGTAAAGGGTTGGTAGGTATATAAATAGAATATAGCTGCCGCCGCCGCCACTGCTGCCACCAATCCCACCCCCCCTCCCCCCCTTCGTCACCCTTGAGTGACCACCACGCCTAGCTTTCTGGGGCGCGTGGGTGTACGCGAACAGACATGTAGCACAGCGCGGTCTATCGCATGAAAACACACTTATTTATAAAAGTGTATCCTATGCCTTGTATAACCTTGTATTTTAGTTTTTGATGAATACCTCACAATCAATATTGTTGTTTCTTCATGGCAGTACAGGCACCCGGCTTATAAACGGGGCCCGGCTTATATTAACGTAAGGACGTGCTGAACTGCCCCCCCCCCTCCCCCCCCCCCCGGCTTATAAACGGGGTGGGCTAATACACGGGGTCCGGCTTATACACGGGTATACGGTAATAACACCCATAGCGTGCCGTAGCATGGCAGTGGTTTTACCTAATTATGTGAGAAATAACTTCTAGGGGAAAATGATAAACATATGAACGCAACAAGTTGTTTCTCTCCACTTGACCCTCCTGCTGTGTCATGGGCTGTTTCCCGTCCATTATGGAAATGCCATGTTGAAAGGTGGGCGGAGTTTATGGATAGCTTCATAGGCCCCCCAGGCCCTGTCCAGCTGCCATTGGCTGACAACCTGGAATCTGGAAAAAAATAGAAATAATGAGCAGCTCGAAGATATCTGAAATGTACATCCATCATATTATGTTGATATTGACAACATACTTTACCCTCTAAACTCTGAGTTGATACTAAACTATTGAGCCTGTGCTAAAGCTTCTTGAAATATTATTAGGTTATATTCGATTTTAACCATGGTGGGTTTGAAGGAATATGTATATCGGAAGTGCATGAATAGTAACGTTAATATTCCTATATTATAATTATGGGGCAGAGGTACTTTTAACGTTCTGCCTTGAAAAGAAATTTGTACTGGGACTAACTATAATCAGTTCTAAGCGCGAGTGTTTGTTATTGTTCCTCAGTAATTTTATATGCGTTCATTATATTTGGATTTACTTTGGAGTAAATGGAAATTACTCCCAGGATTTACCGTTACTGAAAACACACATGTATACACCTTTAGAATCATTAGCATTGATTCATACTATTTGTCTACAATAGAGATGACTGACATGTGTATCTGAAATATGATATATGAATTGTTATGGTTATAGTGTTCATGAGCAAAGGACCACCACTATGACATTGTGTTCAATCCTCCCGAGGCCAATGTTGGTACATGTATAACCATACAGTGGAACCTCTCTATTGAGACCACCCTTGGGACTGCACGATTTGTGGGCTCATAGCGAGGTGGTCTCGTTAGAGTGGCTAATCTAATAAGAGGAAAGCAATTCGGGACTGAGAGAAACTGGTCTTAAAGAGGGGTGGTCTCTGTAGAGAGGTGGTCTTTATATGAAGTCCCTCTGTATAGGCCTCTTCGCCGAGATGGGGACAAACAAAATCCAAACTGATATACCAGTCTAGACTCAAGGGAACGCCTCTCGCTATCATAAATCTCGGTATTAATTATTTTTCTCCGGCCTGCTGCACTCTGATATATATGTTACCCTATATACTATTATACCCTATGATACAGATGCACTCTTTTAATAGATGTCACATTGTCATTGCTGATAAATAAAATTTGAAAGTGGGATGTCCCTATTTGTTTCTGAATACAGTTGTAACCTGCCTCCATTTTGCTGGATCTCCCAAATTGTCCCAAAGTTAGTTTTAGTCCCATTTTAGATGTAAATAATAATGGCATAAATAATAATTATTGTAATGTATTTGTTGCGCATATGTCACAAAATAGATGTGGTGTGCGCAGCTATTGGACACTTGTTGTGAATAACTGATTTGTTTATCATTACAGGCCTATGCTTAGAGTATTGTATATTTTTGTATTTAAACAGTTTTATAAATCATACTTGATTTCTTGTGTGAAAGCATTTATCCGGCTATTTGGGAGGTTTACCAGCCTTCTCTACTTTCTCACAGGCTTGTAGCAGCAAACAATACCACTTCCGTCAATGATTGGAAGTGGCTTGCTACTATGTCAAAGTTTTGAGATTCTATTACACTGGTTTGCTTATTTGAAAAATATCGGCGTGCAGTACATATTTTGAGATCTCGTTCACTCTCAGAAGTTTTGAGTCACTATATATATAGCCAATGGTTTTTCAGTCTACTTTGGCTGTCAATCAATAAAGCGTTCGTCTGTCCCGATATAATCACATTTTGCTTTAGTCTTAAAGAGGGTTGGATCTACTATTTTGTGGGCCACCGTCTAGAGCCTATACATAGTATTCACTGACGTCACGGCGCTCGCCGCGGCTTGCCATAATGTGGGTCATCTTTAGCTGGACATGAGTGCTCCAAGCCCCAAAAATGCTGTTTTTCGGCAGTTTTCACCTCCGAAAGTTCTAGAGAATGTTATATAAAGTATGCTGATAGGTTATATGGTCATTTTTTAGTGTGTCATGATGGAATAATGAGTATAATTGCCATTAGCAAACATTCGAAACGGGAAATCCTGTCTCCCGCTATCTATGCAGCCACACAGTATGGCTGCCAGTGAGGATAGCCGCTGACTGGGGTGACGTCATGTGAATACTATGTATTCCAGGAGTATGGTATTCTGTGGAGACTGGACTTCTAGCGACCTCAGTGGCGGCACCTATGTTGCCGTCTCGGGAACTCTCCTGACATTTGGGGCAGTCGCACCTACCGTTCCTGGTTGGGGCAACATAGGAGAGAGCTTGCCGGCATATTGCATCTAACTTTTTAAAAACACATGTGACGAACAATTCCAGTCCCGCCATCCGCTTACCCCTCCTCTAATACTACTGCTATTATAAGGCCGACGTCCGCACACTTTTAGAACAAACGATTTCGGCCACTTTTCACCACTACGCATGGGTTGGCCCTACTCATATCACTAGCAAAGTTCAACCCCTCTGCTACTACCAATTCCGTAGCTCAGTGGCTAGAGCATCGAACTGCAGACGAGAAGGTTGGGGGCTCGCACCTCCCCTGGTCCTGCCAGCTTTTTTTTTCATCCTATACTTGGTTGGCTGTGTAGTGCTGTCAATACACGGCCGGGACGGGACGGAGGCGGGGACGGAGGGTGGCTTTTGCACTGGGTGCTGGGGGACGGGGAAGGCTGGCGATTTGAAAAACAAAATATCCATAATAATGTTTCACTGTGTGCTAAGAAAAACGGCCTAAATATATCTAAATTACATTCGCAGAGCGCCGACTAGCAGCCGCCTACTCTTCTGGATTTTCTAATTTGTTCTGTTTTGAGGATTATTTGCTTTATTACTTTTTTTCCTTGGGTGAAGTTTCTAGTATTTATACTCTGTAAGTCTAGATACCTTGGATTTAGGGCCAGACGGTGACCCGCTTGGGGTATGTGAGTAAAGTAGACTTTTACTCTATTTTTTACAACTCAGCTTAAATACACGGGCTTGCTTTTAAAAGACACCGTGTACATGCTTGAATTCTGCCCCCAATAGTATGTCCCATCCATAGCATAATCTACCTCTCTGATTTCATGCGTAAGGGCGACTTTGCAGTTTCCATTTCTGTTGAAAGCAGTGTGACCGGGGTAAACCTCCTATTGCACTAGCCATAAACAGTCAGACAGGCTGACTGGTCGACGCAGATATCTTATGGGAAAGGCAAGGTTATATATGTATCCATAACTATATATAGACAGACATTGGGTCTAGTGGAGTTCGATTATCATTGGGTCTAATCAAATGTGAACTTGGTTATGCTTACTTTATCAGTGGCCAATCGTAGGGGAGTCAGAGCTAGTCAGACGACGATAATAGAATGGGATACTGGATCCAGAGCAGGCAAAGGGTGCATGTTAGTTGAGGGACACGAGGCGAGTGTGGGGTGAGCGACCGCTTGATGAATTTCAGAACTCAGTTATTGTTGTTATGAATTGGGCAATTGTGGCTAATGAATTAGCTGTTACGTGTTGGGGTGTGCGTGAAAGGGTGAGGAGTGGACAAGACGGAGTGGAGAGAGGGACAGTCGAAGATTGAAAAAAGGACACCAGTGATTGGGGATTTACAATTGCCCTGATATGAACACACTGCTGAAGATGACCGGAAGTTTATTTTAAACTGCTAGTAAAGGCTTGACCTGCGTGTCCTGGAATTCTCTGGTCCGATGGGTTACTACCTCTCTTCCCTGGATTAAATGGATATCGCTGCCAAACATGGTCATGGATATCATTCGGTAACCACCCCGATAGCCATGGAATTATTTATCTTATTACAATGGCGACTAGAGAATGCACAGGTAACTTTCATGACCTTTTGGGGGTATTTCACAGTATTATTTCAATAAGCCGTTGGTGGGTTCACTTATGGTAGATGATTAACCAAATTCTTCTAGCGATCGTATCTATCTGAAGGTGTACATTTAATTCAACATCCCTGTGTAAGAGTTTTACCTCAGAGTTCTTTTTCATTCATTTCCACTGCGGTTTTACTTACAGTATGTATACATGCATTGTTTTTATGCGCTTGTCAGTTGCAACCGTGACCCAACACCCACCCACCCTTACTCGCAGGGGTGATGGGGTATTGATATAATATAAGGAATTTTGTTAAAGAAAAATCACAATTAGGTCTGCCCCGTGGGATCTAGAATCTATATTTTATGCGATGGGTGGCGGTGCTGGCGGGAGGTGGTGGGGGGGGGGGGGGAGGGGGAGGGGGAGGGACATTGTAAATTTCATAATTTCCACCCAATGCTCCAGGACATTCCCCATCAGGGTGGGGTGGGGGGATTGACAAAATGCTTTATAGAGGGTTAAGGAGACTACATAATTATAGCGCATTATTTACAACTTTCTGTCATAAATCTTAGAAACATGTCTGATTTATGGTGTGAGTAGTATATATCCTAATTTCCCTGAGTCAGGATATGTTAATAACATCGTTATTCACTTCTGCAAATATAAAAAAGGGAATACAATCTTGATTCGCGGGATATATAAAGGTTCTCATTAATACACATGTGTTTAAATGGATTCTTTGTTTACTATATCAAGAGTGGTCACTCCCCCAGTCCGTCCTGTCTGGTCACCGTTGAGCATATTCGTTATGAATCTACTATTGATTGGATTTGAAGCCAACAGAAGTGCCAATCACCTAACAATTTAAACATAGTGTTTTGTATGTAGGTGATCTAATAATGTAGTATGTAGCCTTTCTTATTGTGTCATTGTCGTGTTATGTCACGCACTATGGCTTTGGAATTCCAAAATATTGCATATTTCTCAAGTCAAACCTCGTGTTCAAGGCCATACTTTTATATTTACATGGCAATGGTATAAAAGTCTTAACCAATGTCTATATTACATTGTCAAATGTTATGAATGACAAATTATATGACTTGTAGTGGAGATATATTTTATATTCTTTCTTGCGTGTTCTTGTAATTACATACATACAAGTAAAGTCTCCTGCTTTATTATAGATTATATGTGCACTAAGTAGGGACTACAACTTAAAATTTGATTGATGAAAATTGTGATAGCTATTATTTATAGTTTTTTTTTATTACATATCATATATATCAAATATAAGCTAAGATTAAGGGTTATCTAACTGCCATATGCACAATTACAGAAATCCCTTCTTATATTACACTTATAATAGGCTAATTGACTGTCGAATCAAGTTTGAAATAAACAAAGTCTCCTCCATTATCGGGCTTTCCTTCATGACAATAAATGCTGATTTATTTATAAAAAAAATACCACGATCTTGGCTTTATCGACGAAATAATTATGTTTAAGATTGTGGACTATAGTCCAAACGAAACGTATTTTAGAAACATCTAGCGGGAGAACAGGAAAATGGAATTATAGAGGATCGTGGATACTTGTCTTGTAGTGCCATCTGTAGCCATATAAAATAGATGTCAGGAATGTGGATGAATGGTGTTTAGAATGCAGTCGTTGTTGCCAACAAGATAATGCAATGTATCAAATAGAAATCAAATACCAAACAGAAGAAGCGAAAATAAATGTCCCTGCTACATTTATCTTACTTTCATAATTGTGATAGGCAATGTTGGATCGGTTGATAAATCAAGAAATAATCGAAATTCCATTCGTCAGCTCTTCTGGCATAACGCACTATACTATACAGGATAATACTATAATTATATAACCCCTATTCGTGCGAGAACATGACATCAGCCTAATTTCCTTGAAGTGTTCATCTATCTTCTTCGGAAGTATTCTATAAAAAAATTTTTTATAGGAAGGGACCCTTATAATGAAATGAGAGGCAAGTTAGAGAATTCGAAGGGAGAGTTGAAATATGTTTTGAAGATCGCTACTGTTAAGCTTAGAATATTCAGGTTCCAAACGCAAGTGTCAAGCAAAAGACTCGAGGGAATGGGACGGTGACTTAGAAAAAAACTAAAACCAAAGTCAGAAAATACCTTGCTGTCAATTGTAGTTACCCGTGACAATTCTAACTATCCTTGGTAGCCCTCACACTCAGTCAAACATAGTTTAAAAGAACAGTATTTCTCGAAGTGGGTCAGAAAACAGTTGTCATCTTGTCTTTAAAATGTTTTAGTTGTTGCATTGTCAACAGCTGCAATATTATTTCTTTTCCTGTCAACGTGGTGTACATGTTAGAAACATAACATAATGGGAAGGGAGATATAACAGCACATTGTTTCTTAAAAGACTTTTTCTTTAAAAGACATTTTTAAAAAAAGATTCCTGTACATCCGACAAGGACTTAATTTCTGATGGTTTATCTACCATCAGAATTTATCTACCCACATTGTTTATTGCACCCTGTCTAGGGATTCATAACTTTGGTTAGAATAGATTGTTGTTAATGTATTCTTTTAAATATAATATAAAGCTATTATGAATCCTCTCAATGCCACACGCATGTTCTCCTCATATATACCATTGAATCCATGCAGTGTCTCTTTCCTATTTCATTTGATCATCCTTTTGCGGCCGTCGCGTCGCGGGACAGTGTAAATTGTCAGTTTCTCTGTTTCCCCATTTACCTTGCTCTTTTCTTATTTCCTACCATCGCCTTATTGTTTTTCTCATTACCTTTAATTCTACTCTTTATTTGTTGCTTATCTCCTTCACTGCACCTCCCACCTCCCATTGTCTCACCCTATCACCTCGTTCGCTTTCTGTCACAGAACCACCGGAGTGTGTGGTGCTTGGAATAAAAAATATGTTTGAGTGTGCATGTAGAAAGAGTATTGTATTTAATTGTTATTTGCGCTTGTCACAAAGGTTCATCCTAAGTATCTTAAGATTCATGATAGTACATCTTTATTGTAAAATATATTTGTACATCAGATTATTTCCTCTTGTATCAATTTAAATCCCAACGTACCTCAGAGCTCAAAGTAAAAGAAACAAGCCTTTAATGCAGTTCTGTCCCTTAATTTACCCCACATAGACAAATACAACAAACGCCTGTACGTTTCCCCCCACATATTTCGACATGATGAATCTTAGGGTATCATACAAAGAGAAAAGGAAATTCCTTTTATTCCTTTTATATATTTCCTCTTGTATCAATTTAAATCCCAACGTACCTCAGAGCTCAAAGTAAAAGAAACAAGCCTTTAATGCAGTTCTGTCCCTTAATTTACCCCACATAGACAAATACAACAAACGCCTGTACGTTTCCCCCCACATATTTCGACATGATGAATCTTAGGGTATCATACAAAGAGAAAAGGAAATTCCTTTTATTCTCGTTGGTGTGTATATAAGCAGAATACGGCATTCTTTTTATAGGTGCAAATACAATAGTCGGTATGTATGGAGAAAACCACTAGGTGCACAGGGCATGAGGGGGTATCACTGGTGTCCTTGGTTCTCCAGTGCCTTATCAGGGGTAATTAGACTTAATTTAGTGGTTACCCCGCCCCCTTCACTGGGTAGCACAACACAGTGGAACTCAGATCTGGAGGAGTGACCACTCTGTTTCTTTTACTCTGTGGCATACATAGACATATAATAAAATACAAAGTAGATACAATCAGTAATAGCATGGGATGCTCCTTTAGGGGGAAGGACAATATGTCACGCCAGGAAATAGGAAAGGATTAAGAAGTACATTTATCTAAGAAGTACATTTATTATATTTTATGATATTATACCGGTATAATGTTATGGTGATCATTTTGCAAACCCCTTATAGATGTTTGGGGAGGTCC
This sequence comes from Sthenelais limicola, assembly GCA_942159475.1. Lineage (NCBI taxonomy): Eukaryota > Metazoa > Annelida > Polychaeta > Phyllodocida > Sigalionidae > Sthenelais > Sthenelais limicola. The sequence goes on along the minus strand of OW804096.1, from coordinate 76,376,399 downwards.
TGGATTATCACTCGCCTAGACTTGTTTTATCAGTACCAGCTAGGAGCCGTCAGTCCTCTCAGAGGAAATGTAACATGAGATCTCGTGTCTCGAGAGATCTGATGAGATCCCCCGTCTCCCCGCCCCCCTCGCAGGTCACACCGTAAAAAATTATCGAAAATACACTCAGTGGCGCTACATACATTGTAGTCATAAATACATGTCATGCCAATTGTTTTCACTCTCCGAACACTAGCCTACATGCTTTGGTATTGTTAATGTTAAGTTTCGCCCACTAGAGATCGGAGCGCATTTTAGTTACCACAACTTACTTATTTTCACCGTGTGTCGTATAGTTATGTTAATATGTATCTTGTGTACGCATGTTCAATTTGTTATGGTAACTTGGTAACTTGTAAAGATATATTTCTTCACGTTATTGTAGTAAAAAAAAATGTTATTTCTACTATGTAATCACACACGGTGGCACAGAACAGAGAGTAATTATTGTATTTCTTTAAAATTTTACTCGGGGAATTGATCCCTTCTAAAAGGCATAGGTCTGTTTTCCCAATGAATTTTCTATGCAAAGAGTAAGATGCGGCAGAGTAACTCTAAGGCCGCATTTAGTCCGTGAATCCCTATCAAAGATTTAAGTTCAAAGCGATCACAGTTCTGATATTGTAAATAAAATCGCCTCCAAGGGCCTTCACCGAAATAAATGTTTTGATTATGATAAGTCGGATCCTCGAGGTTCTCATTCCAAATGCATAGCATAAGGAAGTCCAAAGGCGATCATAAGTTGTTCATAATTTTTGCGCTACTATTAGTCAAACAAATCTGTCTGTTGCTGTAATGGAATGAATGCGAATATCTTGTTAAGATGGAGATTACAATTTGTTATATTTATCTCTATCTAGCCTATGTTATATGCCTCGACCCCAGCTCCGGGGATGATACGCTGTCTAATTTATCTCATTTTTGTATTACGCTATATGCAACTAATTCCTGCTGACTTAAGTATTGAAGTATTTCCCAGGGTTTTTCCCGACAGCTACTCAGAAATAATTTCTCTTGGGCATAGAAAGGCATAGAAATTGATGTCACATCGCCTTTGGATATTTGCCTTTTGTTTTTATTCGTATTATTTGTTTTAAAAAAACAGTTTTATTCATCTTGGTTATGTTTCATATTTTATGCTCTTATGGCACCGCGCAAATGAATCATACCGTCTTAAATGCAAGCCTCCAATCATTAAGAATATTCTTCACCAGTCCCTATAGTTCACTCACCAGTATGTATATCTGTGTATTTCCAGGTCCCAGTTGCATTGTGGTCGTTGTGGTGGACACACAGGCGGCCTTTCCTGGTACTAACTGACACCACGCCATCTGTGAACAACTCATCAAACTAGTACAACAGACCAACCTGCTCCCATCTGCTCATTGAGGCTCGCCCTCAAGAGGACCATACTCCCTGGGGGCTAGCCCTTCGTCTACCACTCATTCACTGACCACAACGCCCCTGCCTGCTGCTGACCACAAGTGATCCTTATTTCCTGCGGTGGCCAAAAGGTGTCATTTCCAACTTAATGCCCCCTTGTGTCTGTAGCGCAAACATTTTAGGGAGCAGTTCCAATTTTGCGGATTCCCGCGAGACCAAAGATATTTATTCTAACATTCACATTTGGAATAGGATTTATTCCTGTGTTGGTGTAAAATAAAAAGTTGTTTTGAATAGGAGTAGAGACTGTTCGGTGTGTGAAGGATATCCCGAACTTAAAAAGGCGCTCTTTATATTGGGATGACTAAGGGATCAAGAATTCCTTCTACACAGTTGAGGATAACCAACAAAGCAGACCAGAGTTCCGATAAGTCGCTTCAAAGTAGCAATTCTACAGACGTCAAACCGAAGGTCAAACAGAAGGTCGTAACAACTTCGGATGTAAAATTGAAGGTCATTAAAAAAAGTGCCCTTCGACAACCTAGCAACTGTGGTATAGGGAAACTCCAAAGTGCTGTGTCCAAAAGCACAGAGATCCAAGATGTAAAGAAAGAATCTAAAGGTGTTGTATGCATTACCGAATCCAAGGTTAAATCGTTATCACCTCTACTACAGCAATCAGCTACCACTAGCCGTGGGTCATCTATCCCAGGTCCTACTAAGGGCCTAAGCCCTGTGAAGGCCAGTAAACCCGGGACCTGGGCCAGTAAAATACTCCAACCTAAACACAGCAATGTAGAGGTGCCAGAAAGGGTGGGGAAGGAAGAAGGACGAGTGAACCCTGACCCTATTAGTTTAGGCTTTGTTCCAAGTGGGCAGCACCAGAAGGGGGTTTCCAAAAAGGGGCGTATTGCTATTTCTTCTAATGGCAATGGCCTATCTAGAACTCTGATATCCTACAAGTCCTCCCTTGATAAGATAGATAACTTAGAGGAGCGGGAGAAAGGGGATAGAGAGGAAACTGAGAAAGAGAAAGGGGAGGAGACAAAGAGGACGTTTAGTGAGTTATCTGCTGAAACAAAATCTAGCCAAGAAAGTCTGCCACCAAGTGAGAAAATGGGGAGACCGAAAGACCTCCCCGGTGGCGGAGGTGCCAATGAGAATGGAGCAACGTCACATGACGTTAAATCTAAGAACACGAAGCCCACGTCTCGTCTGCTGGCCATGAAAAACCGACTGAGACAGGCACAGAAAAAGAAAGACGACAAAGAAACTTCTAAAAACAAGGATCATGTGATCAACGATCCACCGATCACCATCAAGGAACTGACCAGTAGTCCGACTGATCACCGCTTGGGGCGGTTGCCAAGGTCACAGACGCTGGACGCCGGAAGTATGCTGATGGGAAACGGAAGTTTCCCTCTGCAGGAAGGGGAACGAGTGGTGAACAAATTACCTAGGTCACACACTATAAACACCACTATGACTCGTGAGGATGATCATAAATGGGCATCATCCAACAGCTCAGACAATTTGTTCAATTATCAACGCCGCCACTCGCGTGATGGCGCTACAAGCAGTGTGCCTTTAACTAGCAATATTGGTGGCGCTAAAAGCGCTTCTAGTAACGACCTGTATGGGACTGTGCGAGCAACGCGCATGCCCCTGTCTACTTCACAAGGACAAGGAATCCTTCAGCAACAACCTTTACCCCCACCCCCTGCTCACAGTCACCTGCCTGACATACGTGATGTCACTTCCGCCATGGGAGTAGATGGCCAAAGTAAAGCTCAGCGACCACAGAATCTACTTCCGGGAGGTTACAATGAAATGCCAGTGGATGTTGAAATGGTCCACCCCAACCCCCGGGCATCTAGGGTCGTCATAGGAGGGGGTTGCAACGGGATGATGTCAGGGGGAGGAGCAGGGGGAGGTAGTGCTGGGGGAGGAGGAGGGCATACGATGAGGAGGAGTCAAACCACTCAAGGATATCCCCACCTGGAGCAGATACCTGAGAGCGAACAGCTCTGTTACCATGGCGACCGACAGGTCCGAAGTGGATCTACCGATAGGTTGCTGGATGAACGGAGGAGGGCGTTCCGGGAACAGGGTGATAATAAAGGTAATTAATATTCATTTTTTCCCCTCAAAACTCATTCAACTCCCATATATCATTTAGATTCCGCCCATTCAAATTCGAATAGCATTCCCATCTGTCAGAAACGTTCCTCTAATATTAATATTAGGTGATGTTCTCAAGGCGTATCTGCCCCTTTGGCTTGATGGAGTTGCTACTTTTCGTTGTCGCCGCCATAAGCCCTTAAAATGTAGTACATACATCCTTAATTAATGAATTCACTAAATATGTTAATTTTGACAAATCTGGCTGTAATAAATATTAGCAGTACAGTTGTCTATTTCTGACAACCATCATTCGAATTGCGGACAGTCGACGCTCAAAGATAGGAATTGCATAAAATGCATTTTTGCATTCTGTCATAAAGTATCACGGAACTTAGTAGAATAGTATCTTAAATAAATGAAAATATAATATTGAAATGATGTATGATGATGTTATCATCCCCCAAGATAGGCGACCAGAGTACAATGTCATGTTGTCCCTCAGCCTATATATCAATTGGCATATCAAACTAGTGATGCTAATATATATGATGTGTTTCAGGAAAATGAGTCGCAAGTGGCAAAATAGATATTGTTTCATTCACAAGATGTCTTTGTGGGAATGCTTTCATTTTTGGGGTCCTTAAAAGATTTCTGTAGCATGAATACATGTTCTGAATCTCAAGACCGTGTATTAAATATATTCATGCATTCCGAAGGTCATCTTATAGAGTATATTTAGCTACTTTAGTAGTTAGTGTCCACTCAGAAATTTTGCAAACTTTTTTTTTCAAAACTAAAGATATCAAACATAAAATATAAAAATATTTATAAGATGTCCTAATGCTTACTTGTATCGGCTTGATATATCTTTTCAAATAGGATATTTCAAAATCCATTTTTTGCTACTTGTCACTCATTCTCCTGTAACACATCACATATCATAGATTTATCTTTAACATTTTTAACAATTAAAATCAAAGACTTACGCCAGGCTGATGTAATGATAATTAAAATATATTTTGCCATCTCCATTGTGACCATGTGTTGTAATTAGGTAGACTTGCACAAGTCTTTGATTTTGTTTTGTCAGAAAAAAGAAAGAAATATAATGTTATGGTCATGACAAACAACTGCAGGCTTAAGGACGAGGGCTAGTCTAGTAATTAGGCAAGGAATACATAATCTATATGAAGAATGCTTTCTCTAAGACGAAATAACACTGGACCATATTCAGTCTATAGGCTATAGTCTATAGGAGTTGTGAGAGTCCCGCGTCTAACCGCAAACTGAGGGAAAGCTTCTCGCTTCTAACCGCAAAATGCCATTATAATCCCAATGGGACACATGTATACTCCAGAGTTGGGAAATACATTATTATATTATAATACAGTTTCTGATCCTTGAGATGAGATTAGGTACCAACATCAGAGTATTAGTATATTAGCTCCTCACTGATATTAAAAATTAAATCTTAGAATAAAAAGAGATTTACTCTAAGTTAATTAATATTGTATCCAGTCGCCTTTAGGCCGATTCCCATTATGATACGTGGACGGTATGTTTTAACTATGCATATGAACTATATTTTTGTTATAAAACCTCGAAATATTAATATTTGGGCGCCGGGACGCATGGGCCTGTGATTATATTAAGTCTGTCGTGATGCTTGATAGAAGGGACGGTTTTTGCCCCAAGTGGAAGACAAACTCACGATCTCCCTATAAATCCATTTCTGGTGCTCTAGTCTTAGTCGAGCTACTGCTTTTGATGGCCAATGCTATAACTTTAAATTACTCTTTGTTCCCTTTTGGGCGATATATACTTTTACTTATGATAAGAACCTTTACTTCTATGGGCCAAACATGACTTTTTTACCATTTAAAAAATGAGTTATTTGGGATAACTTGTAGTTTGAAAATGAGAATGGCTCACATGAACTCTATTTAAATCTGAATATTTTGTATATAAATTTGATTCAGCTTACATTGAACAGATAAATGTCCTATTTTCAGTAGTCCTGACCCCAAAATATTTATTATATTGTAAAATCCTAGCCTTGACATTGCAAAGTCAAAGGATTTATTCTTACGGGTCTCATTCAGACTTACAGCTGCGTTCTCACCTAATATAATGACCAACGTATCTTGCCAATTAAATTTACTCCAATGATGACTTCTAGGTTTGAATTCATAAATATTGTGCTGCTGTTATACGTATGTACAAGAAATTGAAGTCGAATCGGCTGAGGGGAAACAGCCGCCAGTGGAAAGGATTTCGGCGGGTCCCCGAACATAAATGTGAACTTTTATAAAGTCCTGTAGCAAAAAGAACCGGACAAATTCCTCCATGATTTCGGTCAAATTACTTTTAGACGGGCTGGGAAAGAACGCAACAAAAAGTAAAGAAATCTTTAAAGTGACAATCCTGATTGATACATGTTCTGTTGCTGCCTTTATCATAATGCGAGTAGCGTGGCATAGAAAAATTACTGACCCTGTACCCATTTATCAATTTAATCAGAGGAATAGTTTTATTTGCCTAAAATAATAATTAAACTCTTTATTACTAAAGCATTAGCAGTCACATCTGGCACCCACTTATTTCCATCTTTCAGAAACATCGGTTGTTGTAAGGTTTCGTATTACTGTGAGCATATCATTATTTTTAAACATTATTAAACAAAAAAAGACTAAGATAAAATTCATATGTCATCTTCAAAAAAGCGCCACAGGCTTAGTCTCAGAGTTGGTGTGTTCCCAACTTTCATGAAGATTTGTTCAAGATGTATAATTTAACGTCTCAAAAGGAATAAAATGTTCTGAATTTTGAAGATCATTTGATATCCTTCAAACCCAAAAGTGGACAGTTCATTAGAATCGCCCATAATGTGTGTGTGCATGATTTACCACCTATAGTTTAGCGCTCCTTTCCTTTAGAGGGAAGTGGGAAGGGGTAGATGGAAGGGGAGGGAGGGCCATATATCCATTGGTCATTTAGGCGTCATTTTATTATTTTAAGTGCCATTAAAGGTCGCCTACTTGATATGTGCTATCCTGATCTGGCTTAGAGGAGAGAGGATTAAATCTAACACAGGAGGAACTTCCCCCCCCCCCCCCAATTGGGTCGAGGGGGGTGAACCCAGCTGTTTTTTATGGGGATGTGAACTGATTAAGAGGGATTAATGGAATATGCCTTCTTCCACACCTCGACATCAGAGAGATATCCCCGCTCTATAATTACCCTGCCATAAACTATATACTAATCCTTCAGACAAAGTCTTCCCCCTCCTTTCTCGTCTTCAGCACCGGCCTCTCATTCCTAGCTCCCAAGCTCCCAAGCTCCCTAGCTCAAAAAGGACCGTATCATACAGATGTCAGCAAGAAAACGATTCATTACCTTACTCAATTAACAAATGAACTCTCACATTCCGCTTCATCGACTCCCTCACCCAGACTGCCTAAAACTAGCATAGACAAAAATAAAATGCAATAAAATAAAAGGAGCAGGGGGAGACACGGGCCTTCCCTATTTGCTAACCGCAAAACTCCATCAATATTAATACATCAATTTTGGTCATTTTTGTTCCTATCAGTTGACAGGAAAAACTGAAGGGCTTGAGCAGTAGCCCCATGTCTGTATCTATCTACATTACTTCTCCTCCCAAAGTTTTCTCTTCATCGACCTTCTCTCTAAGTGTCCCTCACATCTTTGCCGCTTCCCCTCGGTCATACCTCTCCATCACTACAAGGGGGAGTGTGTGTGGTCAGATGCCTGGCATACTTCACCCTCTTGGCCAAGGAGGTATATTAAATGGCATAATTAATAATTATTATATGGACAGTTCCTAAGGGTATCCTCTTTTTTTTTTTTTTTTTTTTTTTTTTTTTTACAAACTTTATTCAATATGTCAACAAATAACCGTCTCCTCTAGGGGTAGATCACATCTAGGTTACATCTTACCCTCTCTCCTTGTCTTGTGTACGTTCATATGGTTTATTTCACCTCTGGAATGGAGTGTCCATAGACTTTGTATAGACTCGCTATATTCTAGTGAGCGGGAAGAAATATGTTTCATTCCTCCCTAGGGAAGAAACAGATGACCCAGTTTATCCTTCTGCGTTTTCATTGGCTATTCTGAAAGTAGGGCAGGGTTGTCATGGCATCGTCATGGCATCGTCACGACGGCCGTCATAAACTCAAGCGCCACTGGAACAATGCCACGCCCTCGATGTGTTTCTCTCGCAGCAAGTTACCATTATTAAAAGCAATCTAATATGTTTAAAATCGTTTGGCAGAGGTCAAATAAATCTCGAACTAACCTTAGTGATGTATTTCCGATCGTTCTTCACCTTGTTTCCGGTGGGGGGGAATCCCTCGGTGCTACGCTACACTCCGCACCTTGGGATCCCCCCCGCCTCCAACTCGGTGAAGAACGATCGGAAATACATCACTGCGGTCAGTTCTACCTATTTATTACCTTCAACTCATTTTTCCTTAGCGGGAATACTGTTTTCTGATTTCAGCTCATGTATTTTGATTTGAAACCTTTTATGACTGAACCCGTTTCGTCAGCACAGAAAAAAAAATATGGCAAGCCATACAACTGATTACAATGATCTCAAATTAAATTACACTTTTTGGTATTTATTTCTACCATTCACACACTTCACATAAATCTGCACATACTTTTCCCCAATCATCTTGGACTTCTTTTCTCACCTTTAGACATCTGTTTTGAAAAATACACAGGCTGTCGCCCAATACTATCCCTTCTTTAATAACTAAAACATTACTACCGGTATTAATTCTACCCTTTCGTTCATAACCAAATTTCACTAAGGGTATCCTCTTACCCAAACAGCAAACAAAAAGGGTATCCTCTTACCCAAACAGCAAACAAAAAGCGTTGTCTTCGGATGCATCTTTGATGGTAATATCTGTATGAAACGTAGAATTATTGTCTAAACCAGTTGCATTTTCCCTGCATTGGCAATAACGATACTGACTTCATAATCGTTAGCTTTCCTGACCTGAGAAAATAAACAATTATATACATAACCAGCCTTGTATAGACCATTGCACAGATGATAATATGTCTTCCCTCTGTCAGGTTCTATTATCTATCGTGATAATGTCTGGAAATGATTTCTCACAATTTATGCTATTTGGGGAATTTGATGTAAACTTCTCCCAACTTCCCAAGGCACCCAAACCCCACTGTCCTCACTCATACACATTCACACGCCTAATTAATCATGGGAGTACAGATACTCAGTTAAGTTTCGGAGGAAAATATAGTCACAGGTCTATCAGTCACCTTAAACTGCATAATTATGTTTCCTGGGGTGTTTAAATCCGGGGTTTGTGGGGTTTAAATGCTTGGACACTACAGACATCTGCGCCATGTGTTAGGTGTCTAGGAAGATCACACGGTGGCGCCACGTGCACTTACAAACTCTCGTGAGTTCAGTGAGATGAGGACTTGATGTGATGAAAGCTTAATGGGTAGCCACGTGACCTTTCACCGCGTGACCAGGGTGTAATATATGGTACCAGGCCAGCACGATGGGAAGGGTCAAGAATGACTGAAAATACTTTGTTTGGAGTTAATCCTATCTTAAACTAAATTTGCTTTGGAAATTGGCAAATGCTGCCATTGACAAAATCCTTTTGGGTTTTATTAAGTTGACCTTGCATGATTATGCCACGTTTTTTTCAAATTATTGCTTTTCGTATGCTGACCTAATGACGAAAGAATTCATTTCTACAGTCCAAATCATTCCCCCTCTTGTACTACAACAGGACGTTAAACGACTATATCATAATTGCACCTACAGCTACACATTCATAGAGGTATGTGAAAGAGTGAGTTCCCGCTATTCAGATTCAATGTTGAGGATAGCAAGGTAACAGTGGGTTATATGCATCGTAGAAAGGTTGGTATCAGATTGCCTGTACAATATGCTTTTGGACATAATATATGGACCAAGGGTATGAGAAAGATAAACAAGTGTCAAACCAGACGGTTGCCCTCTTGTATTCCTAACGTGGATATTTGACTGATCTAGATGCATCTTGGGCTAAATAAATCATCCTGTATTGATTAGATTTTCTTGTATAGAACTGGACTTAAAGTTTACCATATGTATACATGTATATGAGTTCATAGGCGTGGGTTCTCATTAGCCTGGATAACTCTGCTCGGCCTCTTCTCAATTTCACCTATTTCATTTCAACTCGGCTGGCTCAACACGTCTGTGCTGATATAGAAGCTTCAATTACTCTTCCTTATTGAAAACATATATCCTCTTTATCTCTATCTAAACACGCTGGCGTTATCTATATAGCCAATTATAAGATGGATGAACCTCAAAGGGGATCATTATCACTGGTTGAAAATCGTTTTAACAAAATGTTATATTGCTGAAATCCTGGACCAGGTCTCCAGCAATATAACATTTTATCACTCTATGTAATTTAGTCCTGTCTTTAATTATCAATTCGATTATATTTGGCTGCAGTGGTCCATCCTTGGTGGTCCCTCCTTGCACGCAATGAGAAATCAGCGATAGCAAGTACTGTCTTCTTGTGTTTACGGATGGTACTTGTGGAATGAAGTGACTGTGCGTCCCCCTAGTGTAAACAGCTGAAACTATGTGCTCTGGTTCCCTCAGGCCAGTGATTGAGATGTTTACTGAGATGCGAGTCGGTTGGGAGGGTGCTAGGTTAAGGTCATTGGTGTAGAAGATGAATAAAAGCAAATTAAGACACAAAAACCAACCAGACGCCTGACATAAATTTGTGGCGACAATCTAATTATTCATTTTGTAGTCTTTTCTCTAAGCTGGGATTTCATTCGTGTTTGAGCGGTTTGTTAGCAGGTCTAGTTCAGTCCATCCATCTGTTCTTCCAGTATAGTGCCCGGGGGAAGGAGGTGAAATTGCAGCCGTGCCAGAGTTCGAACCCATGACATTCTTCTGCCACTGTGCGCACCCAGCAATTTAGACCCACTGGATTCTCATAAATTGGTTTAGTGTAGTTTTTATTTCCGTATATATGTTCTTCCCACCGCTCTAAATTCTTAGTTACCCATATCGTATAATACGATTACATTTAAATGACCGCGTCTCCCCACCCTGTTGGCTTTACATTGAGGGTTCCTAGGGCACAGTCCAGTGACCTAGAGTGACCGTTGGTTCTCTAAACACCCAGTCCAATATATTTATATACTTCGACTCTAATACTAGTCTAGCAGTAAGCAAATATGTAGTTGTACGAATAGCCATGTGGGTGACCTAGGGTTGCTTGGACAACAGATCTTTAAAGTTTTTTTTATTAAATAACACAATCACAGTTTTACACTAAATTGGCAGTGTTATGAAAAGGTTGTCATTAAATAATACCAGGAGAGAAATATCTTGAGAAAAAAACGATCACTATTTAATCAGGGTACCGGTGCTGCGTTTAACTGGGTTCCTTTTTAATTGCAATGGGCAGTTAAATGTGTTTAAGTATAATGTACCATTGTGATTCTACATTTGTGAATAAAATCGTCGTCGTGACCACCACTTTCGCACATCGTCTGAGTGGTAGCGCAGTGGTAGTGGTAGTGGTAGTGGTGGCAGTGGTGCTGGTGCTGGTCATGCTACGTCACGGTTGGTTGGCCAGCTGAGTGGGAGCTTAAGTGTTAGTGGTGGTAGTGGTGGCAGTGGTCGTCACCAGTGGTGACAGTGGGTGTATGTACTAATGTAGGTATGAATGTACATGTACATGCAAACATAGTTACACCTTACAACTACAATCTGAGCAGCTATTATTATTGTGGTGACCTAGTATGTAGTATGGTTACAATCATTTAAACATGAGAAGTTTGCATCTGTTTTAATAACAAATGTATAATTTGAATGATTTTTTTTCTAAACATATGCTGTTTTAAGGTATGTATGTATGTAACAGTATGTATGTATGTAACAGTATGTATGTAACAGTGTGTATGTAACAGTGTGTATGTAACAGTGTGTATGTAACAGTGTGTATGTAACAGTGTGTATGTAACAGTGTGTATGTAACAGTGTGTATGTAACAGTGTGTATGTAACAGTGTGTATGTAACAGTGTGTATGTAACAGTGTGTATGTAACAGTGTGTATGTAACAGTGTGTATGTAACAGTGTGTATGTAACAGTGTGTATGTAACAGTGTGTATGTAACAGTATGTATGTAACAGTATGTATGTAACAGTGTTGCACTCTAGAGTGCTGCGCAGCACAGTGTTGCACTCTAGAGTGCTGCGCAGCACAGTGTTGCACTCTAATGTGCTGCGCAGCACAGTGCAGCACTCTAATGTGCTGCGCAGCACAGTGCTGCACTCTAATGTGCTGCGCAGCACAGTGCAGCACTCTAATGTGCTGCGCAGCACAGTGCTGCACTCTAGAGTGCTGCGCAGCACAGTGCTGCACTCTAGAGTGCTGCGCAGCACAGTGCTGCACTCTAGAGTGCTGCGCAGCACAGTGCTGCACTCTAATGTGCTGCGCAGCACAGTGCTGAACTCTAATGTGCTGCGCAGCACAGTGCTGAACTCTAATGTGCTGCGCAGCACAGTGCAGCACTCTAATGTGCTGCGCAGCACAGTGCTCCCTCCAGGACATCAAAGATACATCATTCATGGCACTTATGAATATATGACGTAACAAATTCGCCAATACTTTTGTATGTCAAAAGTTCTATGAGTAGAAGCATATCCTTGTTTCAGGATCTGTGAGTTTTGTGTTTTCATATATAGTCCCATGACTTATAATTATACATGTATGTATGTATGTATGTATGTGTACATGTACTTATTTATGTATACATGTAGCCCATTGCAATTCTATATGACGTTAGTCATAGCCGTGCATCTTGTTTAGTTTGTTTTAGACACATTAATAAAACTGACTGATCACACATACTCATAACCGTATCTCTTGCTACTTGTCACCATAGAATGATTGTTGTATATAAAAAAAGTATATACATTCTTACTAAGTATATTATATTCTTACAAAGTATATAATTCTTACAAAGTCTTATTATGATCAATAACTATTGGTCAACCCATCAAGCCAGTGTTTATTATGTTTCAAAATCAGCTTTAAGTAATTCAATGGCGAGACATTTTAATTCATATCTAGTCCATTCCATAATAAAGGTGATAAATGGGGATCCCGATTCTTTTCCCTTCTCTTCACTCAAATTACATTTGTTGTAAATAAAAAAGGCTAAAGAATCATGACATTGGTCTAAATTCTCCTTTGTAATTTAGTAAGCAATAATTTGGCGAACTTGGGAAATTGGTGCGACAAGGAAAGTCTTTTAGGACACAAGAAAGCTTTCGAGGTGCATACATGTACAGGTGTATTGCTGGGCGTTTTAAGACTCATGTCGTTCGTTGATATAGCTCTAGACGGCAGCACTTGCCACTTAGGCTCGGAGCCGACTAAAATATATATGAACATCATTCAGATTCAGTTTGTGGAATTGTATGGGGATTTCGATTTCGATAGAGCTATAGATTCCCAGATGTTTTGAAAATTAAAGAGCTGAAATTGTTTTATTTTGATTTCAATTGTAGGTCTTCAAAATCTGACTCATGTGTCATTACTTTTCTCCATGTCCACCCCATTCTATTGCTGTACATATTATATATCTGATATAACACCTCTAAGTCTTGTTTTGTTTTGTTCCCGCATCTTATTGTTTCCCTCCCTGATCCCCGCGTCATCATCCCCATTCGCATCTCTCAAGTTCCCTTATACGTCGACTACTCCCTCCCATTCTAAGTTTCTCAGTTTGAAAGCTACATGTGGATGGCCAAGATTATACAAAAGATAGTTCTCTTCATCTCGCTGGCTGTCCTCGTGTAAATGCTGCTGAATCCCATTCCTATCTATTTCTCTCTCTCGTCCTTTGATCCTCTCACACAATTTCCTCTCAACTATTCCAGGCTTTGTGTCTAGGAACGTCCCGAATTATATATTGATCCCATGCTGCCATTTCAAATCCACTGCAAATCATCCAATTTTATATTTGCAAGAAGTAATATGAGAACAAAAAGCAAGATAACGTCTATCTCTGAGCCTGTGCATGTACTCTTTTATTGAGTGCCGTCATTGTGGAATACACTTGCTAGTTGTATTCACTATTATATGTATTCACTAGTATACGTTATATTGTCCTGTATATATGGATACCAGTTATATTTTAAATCTACATAGCTAGGACAATTTGTAGCATCAAACGTACCTGGGAAATGAAGGGTTCCTGGTCCTGGTTCTTTTATTAGCCTTTTTGGTAAAATAAAAATCACCAAGAGTAATTAGGCAAGGTGATTTTCTTAGGTGGGGTAGATTTCTCTAGGTAAGCGGGGGAGGGTTAATCGAAAAACACACCTATTATTTGGGCCTTAGCTTTCGTTGAGATAGCGCCAATGATTGAAGGGGTGGGGGGACGGGGGACAAGAATAAGTGGTAAAATACTTGTCCACTATAAGGATCAGAGGGTAGTCTAGCGATATGAAGGTAAAATAAGTCTTAAGATCTGAAGAAAGGGCAAAACTGTAGTTACGGGTGTTAATTCTCTGAAGGCCAGATTTGGAATGACAATGACAATGACCGGCACAACGGCCCCCTTTTATATACTACTCACACCGACGCGCATTTTGGTGACGCTTATCCTCAGCAGCTTCCAGCGGCGTTTTTTGCGACGCCTGGAACCATACGTCATCCTTCAGAGGCGCCATCCGTCTCAGCACCCGCGCTGACATTGGCAAATGTTTCTTTTCTATTGATTCATCTTACCTTAGCTCTTTATAATAACGCGTCATGTAAGAGTAATATCCACCTCATTCCTCGTGCTAAATCAATCCTAAATCAATCAATGTTAGTACCCAACCGTGTGATGTATGGCTTATTATGTGACACACTTATCGGCTCCTATGACAAATACAAATCTATTAAAACAAATTCGACATCTTAATATATTTTCCTGTCGGCCTTCCAACAACTCTCTATATATTATATTATATATATAGGTTCGAAGTTTGACAGGGAGAAAAACTAATGATTGATGACTCGACAATTTCTACATTTAAGTGCGGAGCTACATTTTAGTGCCGTCTCTCAGCATATATCGATCCTTATCTTGAGGGGTGGTCGGTGATATGTATAGAACTCAGTTTTTGTGTGTCTTTTGCATGGAAGGCTGGACTTTCTATAGGTCTATTTGTCCTCTCCTCATTAATTTTATACTATACGACCAATGCCATTATCATAGGTATTTTCTTACTTTGGCTGAATATATGATTGATCGAAACATATTAATTGGATATGGATTAGGGTATTTGGGAAGAAGGGGACTATCGCTGAAATGTGTAGATTTTAAACAAAATGAATGCTTCACCATTAATAACATGAAAGTGTCTTCACTCCTTAACACCTGAACCAAGATTCCATCGTTATTTGATTATTAGATAATATCAAGGGGCTTTCTTCACTTTTAAATAATTGAATAATAGTCGGACTGGATTCCATATAATTATTTCTGCAGAACCTACATAACTCATTGGTTTCATTGGACCTCCAACATCAGAGTCTTCCTCATTCATTGGCGCACATGCATGAGGCAGGAAATGAGCGCCATATTACATTCAATCAAACCTGGTGACCTTGACAATGCACAAGGTTATCCAAGCACTTCCCGCGTTGTGATTGGATTAGCCTAGGCTCTCCCCCACGCGCCATCTACTGGCGAGTCATGGAGCTTATCTACAACGAGTTATGCGTGATGTCTATTGGGCGGGCCAATCAGAGAGGGCTAAATGTCGCCTATGTAGGGACAAAGGCAAGAAGCGTTTTGTCAGCCAGATGGTACATATAAACTGTGTGTATATTGCCTACATGTCCGAAATGATGCCATTTATATAAAGACCCGGAAGGGCCTTGTCCACTATGTAGTCGGGTAGAGAAGAGGGCGAAATTTGCCTAACATACAAAAGTTGTGATATAGTTTTTTTCTCACTGGATTCTTAATATATGGGTGTTGGCCAATGATTTTCAGGTGGATGGCGCATTGCCACCCTTTAGCATTTTGAGAAATCCAAGATGGCTGCCAAGATGGCCGCCAAAGTAAAAAAGTGCTCATAACTAAACAAGTTGTGGTCCGAATCTTTAATGTTGCACCATTTTGATATGGTTTTTGGGGTCAAGGAATCCATTAAAATAGTTTTCAAGGGTGTCAGATCAGTTGTCATGGATATACGGTTACCATGGTTATTCAAATCTTTCAAGAATTGAGGTTTCTTGGGGAATTTCACATGTTTATCAACCCAACATCACATTGATTTCATTCCAGCAATGCAAATATATCTTAAGATACATTTCATAGGCATCAGATGTGTTGTCAAGGGCACATGGTGGCCATAGTTACTAAATGCATGCAAGACATTCATTAGGGCCAATGGAAAAATTGCTCATAACCTAGGAAGTTGTGGTCCAAATTCTTAATGTTGCACCATTTTGTTATGGTTTTGGGGGTCAAGGAATCCATTAAAATAGTTTTCAAGTGTGTCAGATTGGTTGCCATGGAGATACAATTACCATGGTTATTCAAAACTTTGATGAAATTAAGATATCTTGGGGAATTTCACACTTTTATCAACCCAACATCATATTGGTTCCAATCAAGTCATGCAAACACAATTTAATATGTATTTCATAGGCATCAGATAGGTTGCCATGGGAATATGGTTGCCATAGTTACTAAATACTTGCAACACAATCATTAGGGCCAATGCAAAAATGACCATAACTTAGCAAGTTGTGTTCCGAAATCTTAATATTGCACCATTTTGCTATGGATTCCGGGGCCAAGGAATCCATTAGAATAGCTTTCAAGGGTGTCAGATTGGTTGTCAGGGAGATATGGTTACCATGGTTATCCAAAACTTGGTAAATCCCACACATTTATCAAACTTATACAACACATCAGGATCAATCATATCATCAAGGAAAACTGTTTCTATATTTCTCAATGGTATCAGATGGATAATATTTATAGTTGAATCAAAGGGTTTCAAGAGAAAAGCATCATTTTAGTGATATAACCATTCCAGTTCTTATTTGTTATGCGGTCAGTTTGAAAAAGTAAACCTCCTTAGATTACTGGTGAAAAATCATAGGAAGTTCAATGTTAAACCAAAGGAGGACAATGAGAATTAAGTAATAATGTCACAAAGTAATGAGTGAAGGGGCCATATTTATTTAGTAGTAAAAGTAAATAAACTAATTTAGTTTCTAGTTTCAAGTAAAAATCAGGTAAGCAGCATTACATTGGTGTTATTCTGGCAAAATATAAAACAATGAAAAATAACAAATAAACATTGATTCTACATCCCTCCTGACATTTGGATTATTGCAATCTATCCCCACTTGCACTCACCTCATTTTATGACTCTCATCATGGATACATCAGGGACAATAACGGTATGTTCTGGCAGAGAATGAGGTAGCAACTTCTTGATCCTGATTCCAAACATGGTGTAATCAACCGCTTGTGGGTTTGGATTTATGGTGCTATGCCATACAACAACACAACACAACACATTCTACCTGAATCCAGGATCTCGTAATGTCATCAACTGAGGGAGCTCTATCAAATTCATCATTTTGGTTTTCCACATACACCATCTGGCAGCATTCATTGTGTCACTGGCTGATTGACCATAGCAAGTCATAAGGAAGTTTGACAACTTCATCAATTCCCCAGCTTGCCAAATTTGACAGCAGATAGAGACCACCTTGCAGCAACTTGAGCATATGGCCAATGATGTAGGCCAATGGTTATAGGGCCAATTACTTGTGACACCAAGCAGACAATACCTCTTGGTTCAAATATTAAAGAAGGGCAATGAGTGACCTCATCCCACATAGTTAATCATTTTATTACAACAGTCACACTTCCAGAGATGTCTAAAGGGTTTTTACTGGAGCCATGTACACATCCCAAACTTTCAACGCAGTTTACTTTTGCCTAAAATGAGGTTACCTGGGTGTTGATCTCTCTCAAATATTTTTCTCAATGGAGGTGGATGTAAATCTATTTAATAATGAATTCTTAACAATACAAAATAAAGGTAGTAATGTTGATGGCATACATATTTTCAATGTACCATATTCTGCTTGCTCGTCAATCTGACAATTGTTCTGCAGCAATGTAAAGACATATATGAGAAACACTGGATTAACAAACAGTCAGCCAACATCCTGGATCTTTTGGAGGTTATCCATGCTCCTAGCATTGCAAGATGTTATTGCAGGGTGGAGAATTTCCTCAGCTAGAAGTCAAGAGTGCTTTCACATTTTGTGGATATTTATTTCATGCCAACATGTGTTCAACCCCTCAAAAAAACTGCACTTGATATTTCTAAGAGGCCTGACCCTTCCACTAAAATACCAGCCCACATATGACATATGAGATGCATGCCACCCATTGTTAAAATTAAATGAGAAAATGCATCATTGGTCCATTTCACCTCAAGGACAACTTTATACAGCTGTTGATCCACAGTGTATAATATAACATACTCTTAATTCACAGACTGTGAAGATTTTCTTTTCAATTAACAGTAATGTTGCTATAGTTTTTTTAATGTGATGGAGGGTGGTCAATTAGAGTGAGATGCACTACGTTTGTCTTAGGCTTTACATTCACTCCTTCTTCTCTTGCATGGGTTGTTAGGTACCCATCAAAGCATCCATCAAGCATTTAAGCAGTACTCCTCAGTGGATACAATTTTTAAAAGATGTGGAAGTCTATTGCTGACCTTTTGATGGGAAGATTCCTGAGTGGCAAAGTATATAGCTTTCAAGCCAAGATTTGGTACAATAGGTGTCAACAGTTTTGGATCAAAACTATTGGCTTTTTTAACCATAGCTCAAGATTCTGAGTTAATGCCTTGTTTTATCATATCTTTGTGTGCGGCAACAGCAACAAACCTCTTGAACTTCAGTAGCTTATCATATGTAGGCATGACAAATGTTCTACAGAAGGGTTGAGCTCATAAGCCATTTCCTTTGTAAGTCTTGACATGGTAGCATGGTGGCTTACTCAGGTATTCATGAGTCTGAGTGAACTTGGGGTTGGGGCTGGGGTTGGTGACTCGGCATGTGCTAACATAAGATGGCAAGCAGATTACTTTCCAGTACAGTCATATTTATTCCATAGAAAATCCAAGAGTACCTCATGCAAAAAAGGGTCAGCCAGAAGTGACAACTTTTGCTGGGACACTGGGTGCCCTATATACAGGAAAGATCATATAAACTGACAATAAAACCTACATAAACCATCACACAGGTAATGACAGGTACATCCCTGCCTGTTGATGGGCAAAATCAGAGACCGCCAAGAACCAGCATTAGGGTTTCACCCTGGAGGATATGTAGGATGGACCGTCAATGGTCCCCTCAACCCATCCCACCCCTAACCGCCAACAATAGATGATGTATTCCAGCAACTGCATTCATTCATTGGGGTTGATTCTCACAGTTATGGTTAACGAATGTGGTGTGCAAATTTAACACCAGTAATAACTGTCGCCCCCACCACTAGCCAGAAGCTGTGAAGAAAGCTTCTGGTTACAGAGCTAAAACTAAACATTAGTTTGAAAAATGGATTGAAAAATGGATTCCTTGGCCCAGAAAACCAGAGCAAAATGGTGCAATATTAAGATTTCGGAACACAACTTGCTAAGTTATGGTCATTTTTGCATTGGCCCTAATGATTGTGTTGCAAGTATTTAGTAACTATGGCAACCATATTCCCATGACAACCTATCTGATGCCTATGAAATACATCTTAAATTGTGTTTGCATGACTTGATTGGAACCAATGTGATGTTGGGTTGATAATAGTGTGAAATTCCCCAAGATATCTTAATTTCATCAAAGTTTTGAATAACCATGGTAACCATATCTCCATGACAACCAATCTGACTCACTTGAAAACTATTTTAATGGATTCCTTGACCCAAAAAACCGTAGCAAAGTGGTGCAACATTAAGAATTTGGACCACAACTTCCTAGGTTATGAGCAATTTTTCCATTGGCCCTAATGAATGTCTTGCATGCATTTAGTAACTACGGCAACCATGTGCTCTTGACAACACATCTGATGCCTATGAAATGTATCTTAAGATATGTTTGCATTGCTGGAATGAAATCATTGTGATGTTGGGTTGATAAACATGTGAAATTCCCCAAGAAACCTCAATTCTTGAAAGATTTGAATAACCATGGTAACCGTATCTCCATGGCAACTGATCTGACACCCTTGAAAACTATTTTAATGGATTCCTTGAACCCCAAAACCATATCAAAATGGTGCAACATTAAAGATTCGGGCCACAACTCTTTTAGTTATGAGCACTTTTTTACTTTGGCGGCCATCTTGGCGGCCATCTTGGATTTCTCAAAATGCTAAAGGGTGGCAATGCGCCATCCACCTGAAAATCATTGGCCAACACCCATATATTAAGAATCCAGTGAGAAAAAAACTATATCACAACTTTTGTATGTTAGCCATTCTGGCTGCCCGACTAATGGCCGATTCTCATGCGATTCTCTCGGAATTTAGTGGTAAAGGGTCCTCTGCGACGCAAAATCGCATGATAATCGGCTTTGTGGACTAGGGCTGTGTGCTGCATTGTACATACATGCATGCACCTGATCCACCAGATAAATTTAATTCACCAAGGTTTTATTTGTTTAGCTTCCAGAAAATATAATAAAAAGATTAATTAAATCAAAATAAAAGGTAATACATTTGACAGTGATATGTAAATGAATCATGATATTAGTCTTTGTACCATTTTATCCAACCTTTTTGAGGTAAACGTCTCCTTTCAAATACAAATTGAAAAATTAGGGATACAGTCTAGGCTCAGAGGCTCTTAGATCAGATAAGAATGACCTGTATGTTAGTGATTGGACACCTACTGCGCCGATGGCCTTCCTGGCCTGGGAGTAGGCATCCTAATGAGATTTTAATGGCATTTTGCGGTTGTTAGAGAGGCTTTCCATCAGTTTGGAGGGACGCTGTCAACTCTGGGCCTAGACTGGAAATTCCTTAAGGACACTGCACGGAATTACCCCATGTTGGACAGTGAATTGCGACAAAATAAGTTGTACATTTATACATCCCTTTTACATCGCTTGTGTAGCAATTGTAATCTGATTTCAGATAGCATAACATTTATAAACGACCTATCGATCACTCAATAAACTGGAGCTCATATTTCACTTAATTAAATTTTAATATTAAAAAATATTGGGCGGTACAAGACGCGTAAGATGAGGTGTTTAGACAGTAAACGGATCGCGCCCACCAACCATGCATTGCCTAAAGAGTTTTAAGGCTTTCGGCAATTAAGATGACATTATATTATGAATGACAAATTTTGATGGTATTAGTTCGAACGGTAACACTAGTACCACCCAGGGAGATAAAAATAGATTTGTCTTTTATACCACCCAGGGAAATAAAAATAGATTTGTCTTTTATAGGCTGTATATTCAGATTGTGAGACCGATCCTTGGATTTTGCTTTTCTATTCATATCTACATCGTATTATTGTATTACTTGTGTGACATGTGTCACGAAAATAACAGAAGAACATATAGTGTTATGGTTATGATATCAATTCCATACCCCAAATGCTAAATGCTCGTATTCTCAACCTATGCTCACATTGATTCTCTAGTTGAATATAAATGGGGTCGGGGCGATCCCCACACAAGCTGGCTTGGCCAATGTTGCTTTGATTTGTTAAGGATTGGGTATGGGCGGGGTTATTGGGTAGTGGGATTTGTAGGGTTCTGTAGTTCTGCTTATAAGGGGTCATAGACGTGCTCATTGCAGTGGTTCCCCTATACAATGGGCTAAAGAGAGCATCTGATAACCGGTTTAGCACAAGGGGGCGTAGGTAATCAAGCATGAAACAGGGTGCATGCGTTGGGCGATGTAGGAGGAAATACTGATAGAAATCTATACGTCAATCTATCACGCTAAGCACGCGATGGTGGCGCCATGTGTCAGGACAGGCAATCAAAAGTGTACCAAACAGTAAGAGGAAGCGAGGGAAGTGATCTTTTATTCAGGCTTTGGATAATCGCAGATTGAGAATATTGGTTGGGGTGGGGTGGGGAACTGGCAGTTGGAAGAATGGAGGGTGAGTTGGAAAATGTTGCTAAGATGTCATGGGGGACATGGGGATGGGACGGACAGTAAAGATGAGACCTGAAAAGGATCGATGACTGATTTAAATTTTCAATAGCTGCCTTTTCCCATGATAGCCGTGACTTCTTTAAGAATGAGCGCGTCAGGTGCTGGCTATACCTGTGCCATTAATATCCGATTTCCCACCACTAGATGTTTCTCATATACCTGATGGATTTTACCCTCGTTAGCACTTTATTAACTTCCTCTAATCATATCTAACTTCACTTTAGTTTGCAATGGCATGCTTAATATTTTCAGTGATGTGGGTATTAACCTTTTTAATTGCTCTAAAAAAGAGGTTTTAAGTAAGTAATTTATTTTCTGGGTGAATTCTGACTTAAATTATTGGAATGGGGACTTACCATGGATCCACTAAAATAACTTAAACATTTAAAAAATAGAAGAATTTGAATAGAACTTATTTTACTAAAGATGAAGTTCCAATAATTATTGTCTCCTATTGATCAGGATTTTCTATTGATAACCCTTTAGTATGTCAAGGACTATGATGGCTCAAGTTCACAATGTTCATGTAGTTATAACCTTAAACTAATTTAATACTTCTCCTTTTAAAATCAACACACGGAACAGGGCACACTGTAGGCTAGCTGACAGTGGTTTTCCCTTTAAATCTGTTATTAATCAACTTTTACTCCTGTATCAGAGAGCTGAGATATATAGAGATATATATTCTGCAGGTCCCACATCTAATTTGACTGGTGTCTGGGCACCTCTGGTACCTGGATGATAATAGGATAAAAGAAGGTCTCAGGTGGTCTGACCTTGCTGCTGATGCCTCTAGAAATAGACGCTAGGAGCCAGCACCTTGTCCGGAAGTCACACATTCAACTGATGGAGATAAAGAAAAGGTCACAAATTGTAACCTTTCTGTCTAATATAGGTGGACTTCTTAGAGTGGAGTCCAATTTTCCACTCCTCATCTTATTTGTCATTTCAGACCAGGGAGGTAGATATATATAAGTGCTATACCTCCCTGTTCAGACCGTGTATGAAAACATTATAATGTAGTACTACGATGCATAAAAAGGAATTCTGTCTAGCTATAATATTTTTGTATGTTATTAGTTACTCTGATTTAGGGACACGGTATCACATTGAAGACGACCATACATATATATGTAGATGACGCATGAGCCATGACGCAACTAACCTGTACCAAAAATTAAATCATCTATACCATAGAGAAAAACAAAATTTAAAAAATTTGATGATAATCTATAATTGCCATACGTTTACATCTGGTGGAGAGAGGGAGGGAGGGAGGAACCAGTGGGATGTGCTCCGCGCATGCTCGGCAGTTATTTCCGTGCACAGAGAAGTTCATAGAAACCACCACCATTTTCCAGTCTCAAAGTAATATCTGAAGTCAGACATGTTCCCATTATGAATCCAGCTAGTCGCTGTATTTTTCCTGTAACTTTCTTCATAGAAACAGATGAGCTCCTCTGAATTGACCTGGTGTCACAAATGACTTTCTCATTTGCCAGCGTCAGGCAAGCCGGAATACACCCGACGTTTCGTTGTAGTTCCATATCCCTAACTTATGTCATTCAAAGTGGGATGAGTAATTCCTTATACCAAATATGTGGAGTCGGGTAGCATAGGATAAGGTCAATGTATGCAGGAGTTAGGACAAAAGGCTAAAGATTTAAATGGCGATAAAATTAAATGTGGAGGAGGACTTGGTGTTCCGATATTGTGCTACACAGTCTAACGTAGGGAGTACTTCTTTTATTCTGTATTCATACACGGTAAGAAGTTTGTCTGCTTAGCTATACCTGCCGGTGTACTACTTTTATCACAGGAACAAAATTGCTAGTCCTAGCTAATTCCAAAAATAATTGTCATCATTTTTCCTTTCTTTTTTTCAGGTAAGGACAACTTATGTTTAACATCTCTACAAATAAGGTAGGGGCAACATTTTATTCAATTCTACATTTTATTCATTTTTACTCTATTTCCTGAGTTATACAGAGTCAGAGTAAAGCTATACTCTTACCATAGCGAGCCAGAAAAAGTGTATGCAGTCCTTGCTCTATCCTTGATTTCACTGCCGATTTCGGCCATTTCAGAAGCACATGACTGAGTGGACTGACGGGTCTAACAACAACTATGTGTGGCATCAGTGAGGCCTCCGACGATGTATAGTTCAGGTAATCTAAGCCCTCACACACATGAGGGGGGGTTCAAGCTTGATTACGTAAACCTAATAGCTTTAACACAATCAAATTTAATTTCAAGAAAGTATAACTTTCAAAATAAATATAGTCCTTTTAGTTCCCAATTTTCATTAATCATGAACAATTGAACAATAATATTATTTCCTAAGTTATGTTGAGTCAGAGATAGACTATCATCGTTGATCAGGGATGACAACCAAATCTAAACTTTATGTGAAAGTTGGTAGCAGTCTAGATCAGCAGTTTCGATCGTATATATAGGCTATTTTATAGTATGCTGAAAGCCGGAAGTCTAACTTGAGAATCATTACTAAAATAAATTCCACACAAATATAACTCAAATTTGATATAAGGAAAACACCCCCCAACAATGAAAAAGTAATGATATTGAAATAATTTTGCCAGTACGTTTTTAAGAGTTCAAGAGATTTGTTGCTGAAATCTTCTTAGTAACCTTATAGGCTTGTTTTTAAACGGAAAACATAAATGCATATCACGTCATCTGAACCAAGCAAAGTAACGCTATATCTAATTTACCCATGTATATATCAATTTCCACGCCTTCTCATATCGTTCATTAGCTGAAGGCTTCTTCTCCTGCCTGACCGGATAAAACGGCCCAAGTAACATTGACTGGTGGAGTTTGCCATCTCTTCCTATTATCGTCCAGATAGTTTATGTATGCCATCATGTGCGGGATGTCCGTGAGTCAAGGGCAGGGTTCCAGATCGCGGGTGGATCGTGGTATCAGGCTGTACATCCAGGAGTACTGTTTAATGGAGAATGATCAATGTATTTATGTGAACCTCAATGTATTTATATAAACCTCCAGGCCTGGCATACAGAGTACAAACTCCTCTTGTCTAAAAACATTGGTTACAACAAAGGATTGGTCACAGGGAATTAAGGTATGGCATTTACTTAGGACGAATATAAGGGAAGGGTTATTTAGATGAAATTACCGTACATGGACGAGTTGTGTTTAACTCATATTAAAAGTCCTTGTTCTTGATTTCAAATTATTTAGAGCGATATGAATGATTGGTGGTCGGGGTGGGGGGAGTGAATCATGATTGACAGTCCATGTTTGTGTGAGTGGGATGGTGCTATGGGTTTGTGTGTGACGGAGAGAGATAGAGAAATCTTAAAAGCCAGACTATGGAGGCGGACAGATAAAAGGGAAATACATTTGAACACGGAAAATATAGGTACTGAATTAAGGAGAACCAGGTTCAGAGAGAAAGAAGGGGTCAGGAAAAGGAGGGAGATCGCATGTGCAGGGCTGTGGGATATCAAATCTGACGATGAGGAAAAGCTAGTATTTCTTGTTTCATAATTGAAGAGAATGAATGTAGTCCTGGCGTGCTTGTGAGTGATATACACTCAGTGAAGCCGTTTGGGGACCATGGGAATTGGAGAGATATGATCGCCTGTGCCGAACGTCATGGCACCTGACTGACTGAATATGAGCAAAGGACAGAGAAATGGAGGGCTTGTTAAAGCTCTAATATACATGATTCATAACGTTCAATAACAGATCCCCTTGAGTAATTGCTTGCAAATGCTAGTGATACAAGAGGGAAGAGAAGAAGAAGGGAATTGTACAATCCGTGTATTACACCTGATATTTAAAAAAGTAAATTTTAATAACTTCGTCTGATTTTCCTCATAACAATTACTTCCTCTGATTCTGAAACCACGAATTTGTAATACAATTCCAAATTCCGCATGCTGAAAGCTAGGCAAAGAGAGTACGCGTTGAATGATACTCAACATGGCACTATTAAGTGAGGCCTATACTATACCAACTGGCAGAGATGGATTGGATGTTCTTGAAAATAAACAATGCCACTTTATATCCTTTTATAGGTGATCAATCATTAGTCTATCGGGTACGGGGTGAGGATGTTGAATCTAACATGCAAAATACAAATAATGATTCTCTAAATAATGCATAAGGCTTCGGGTTGGCCTCTTTCATCCAGTATTTTCCATATCGGCACAGGGAGTGATAGGTGTAGGAAAATGTTAAGATGTAATCTAGCTTTTTCATTGACATCATGTTAAATACATGTTTACGATGGATCGCAGAGGCTGTATAATCTGTAGTCGGTGTAGTCTGAAAATACCCTTTTGTAAACGAGACATTGTAGAAACAATAGATATAGGGTTACTTTGATTTTTATGGGAAAATGGGACATATTATTTCACATTCTGAAATGATGACATATGCCACTAACCACAGAATCGTCCCTCATCGATTATCATTTCGTCTTAATCATTGATTCGTGTACAATACAGTTAGATTTAGCAAGGATTTCTATAGGCATATCTCGATCATAGGAATGATTGGAATATTCATTATGTTTCAGTACAAAATTGTTCGGTTACTTCTGATCAGTGTCAATCATGGTCCATAAATGATTTTATTATAGATTTTTTAAATTATTCCTATACGCTATGAAGATGAATATCATGGTATGATCTCAGTAATATACAGACATTTATTTATTTGAAAAAAAACAACGTTGATAGTGACCCATGCGAAACAGCTGACTACTAGCAATTATGCATTCTTTTTGAAGTGTTAAATTGTCTGTGAGTCTTCAAATTCACCCTTTTCACTCTTTGATGAACAGCTAGTGGGCTTGCCGTCCTTATGACCTCTAGCATGACCCGATATTATTGATTTTTGGCTTTGCCATAAGTCGGGCAAACGAGGGTTTCTATTAATGAAATGTAGCCTCTCAGCTCTGAGGTATCCATCATTCCATGTCATAGTCCATGCTAGCTTAGGCGGACTTTTCTTTCATTTGTGCTGTGTCTCCATGGATGCTGCGCTTTGGAAAACTACATGAAGTTAAGGGTCGTCTGATAGTGTTTGTGTACATCGTAAAATGTATTTCAGATCATAATGTTTATTTCATCTTATTGTTCCATAGAAGAAACTTTGTTATTGAGTAGTTTTCTATCTAAAAGATCGAGTCGATATATGATCTTAGATATTGTAAATCATTTATACTTTAGAAGAAAATTCAATCATGTGCTATACCTGCAGCACCAATTTGCTTCAAATATTACCTATTGTTTGTGAAATGTCATATACATACATACTCATCCATATGGGATCTTACATATTTGCCAGCCATTGGATGGCACGTGCGAAACAACTTAAGATAGTGTTTATAGCATCCAATACACACTTAGTACCAAGGGTCCGGTCTTTCTGAGGTGTTAGCATTTAAGTTTCATTGTAACATTAAATACATTGGCACCTTGAGGTGATGTCGCATGGGATATTCCAATGAATAGCATTCTACCACAGTTGTTTGGAATCTGGCTGCAGTCACGTTACTGACCTTTTCCTTATTGCTGGCCTACTATGGGTAACAGGCGGGACCTTACATGGGTGAGGGGGCGGGGGGTGAGGGGTAAGTGGTGATTGTAGTGGGTTCAGGTGTGATATGGTCACAGTTCTCCTTCTAATCGATTTTGCAGCAATCTGTTCGTTAGACCTTATGTTTGGCCCCATTTATGTTGTGAGGATGCCATAACGAATAAAGAATGTACGGAATATAGATGAGCCGGTGAGGGGGCGTTAGGGGGAGAAATAAGCAAAGGCGATGACTGAAATAAAACGAGTCAAGAGGAGGAGGAATAGAAACGAGGGAAAATATATCCGGAAGGACTGGGATAGCACTATTTGTGAATAGTTTCCGAAAAGAATAATTAGAAAGATAAGTTAGGAATCGGAAAGTGCATGTAGGGCATCGATATTTTCTAAATACGAGAAAAGAAAACATTTGGGATAAACCCCCATAGAGTGATTAACTAATCTGTAATTTTCTTAACTATTTCTTGGATCTCAAGAAAATAAGGATAACTGTCTAAATTGAGTCCAAATAAGATTATAAAAAGGAGTAAAAAATAGTAATTGGATGTTCATTAATATAGTATTTGACTTTTAAAGGGAATGTTATCAGGACCTCGTGATATAGATTTCCTTATTGATGGAATGGATTGCAACCTAGTTTCCTGGACAAAAAACCTATATGCAGGTGGTAATGCTCTGTTGTGTATTCCATATAGACCTTTTACCATTCTTCCTTTACCGGCATATAATCAATTTATAAAGCTTTTACACTGAAGGTATAGAACATATACCAACATTGTCTATAGATTATTTATATCCGACTTCCACCCAATTCAACCTATAGATTGCTTTCACAAAAAGTGGTCCCTGAAAAAACTAGTCTGGATTATGTACTCCGCAAGTGTATAGAATCAACCGGTATAGAATTCTCTACCCGTTGCTGATACCAAGGGTTTGCTTTTTCCTTGACGCTCTTCGATTATAATTTCACTGGTTCTTTCTTGATTGATTCTGCCTAAGATTTCCTCTATAACTAATCTATATTATTTTATGTAAAATATAATGTATCTATTTTGCAATCCTATATCGGCTAGGTTCCAAATCTTTTCATTGAAGTGATCCCATGTTTTCCCACGATCCTGTATAGTTATACATTACATTGTAATTACCAAGAAACCTGGCATTATAATCGTTTTTAAAAGGACAGACCTTTAACGTTCGTCAACATCTCATTTACAACTTTGTAACTCAAACTACATTTCAATTCCATAAGCAGTAACCGTATCCCGGAACCGTAAACATCTATCTTTACTGCCTAGAAGTGCACCTAATATCGTTTAATGTAAAATAAACACAATTAGTTGAGGACTATAGGCGCCACTGTAGAACCTTCTGATATGTTGAAATGACATGAACTTCCAACATAGGCCCTATATAGGTGAGCTACACAAGGGACAGCATTTTCACATGATGTGATATATCTCATTCGTCAAATAAACAATTTATAAATAAAACAATACTTCTTTAAAACAGCGTTTTTAAACGACGATTCAGGGATAATTTTAAAAGGGGAGGGGCGAAAATAGGGAAAATATGCACTCATCACTGTACAGAAATATGTCTATTGTACAATTTAAGGTCAGTCATTGCTAACTTTGCTCCCATTTATAACTCGCATCCATTTTCATTTTGACCTATATCGCTTTCATCTTTTGTGATTATACCAGTGTCCAGTTCCATTCAAACTCTGCAACCTTCAAACCTTCTGTTGCGTTTAATTTCTATTTTTGTAATTTCTACTTTAATCTGGTTCTGTGTGCATACTATCTGATATAAATCTATTGACAACATGGATTTGATAATAATACTAATTGATGATTATCTTTGGACAATAACTCATCCAAATTCTGCAACCTTCAAATCTGTGGCGTTTAATTTCTATTTTTGTAATTAAATTTTCTACTCTTATCTGGTTCTGCGTGCATACTGTATGATATAAATCACTTTATGATATAAATTCCCTTGTCCAACTTGCCTGCTTGAAGTAATAACCTTTGTTTTCATCAAACGAAATGTCTCTATCCCATTGCTATCATTATCACATATAATATTATATTGTATTTTAGATTAAGTAGGGTGAAATATGTATAATGACTTCAAAGCCTCACTAATTTCACGCATCTCAATACATTACGAAAGATGATTTTTCTTAAAAATGATATCATAAGGACATAGTACTCAAGGCAAATGGTGTTGATTATGAATTCAGAATCTCGGACTCGTAGCTTTTATACGACATTGATGAAGATGAAATTATAGATTCATGAAAATAGCTTGTTATGTCTTGAGGACCTGCGCTATATGGCAAGTGACAAGACTGCTTGCAATATCTAATTATAGTAACATTGACCGTATGTTGCCATGGTAATGTCTCTATATGGGAGCTGAAAGTTTTATCGATCTTTCATTATCTAACGCCTATGCTACTTTCCCCTTGAAGCGGTAAGAAAGTAGCATGTTCCCTTCACATGACATAAGATCACATTGCATCATGGGAAGGCAGTGTTGATTTAAGGGAAGAGGACGGTCAATAACTGCTTGGGCACGTTCGTTTTCTTACTTAAAATTTGCAGAATTAATTATCATTTTATTCCTGATATTATATGGACCACGTATAACTATACATACAGAGGATGTTGACTGGCAAAAGACTAATTCTTTCCATTTCTTTTCCAATTTGTAATCATTCATTTGATGTTGTGACTAAAGTTAGTCATACACTTCAGCCTACCAACTAGTAATCCTTGATTACCTTTACCATGTTATTTCAAAGTGCCTTTAATCAAACTTTAAAAAATGCTTGCTATTCGGGGATCCGCCACGTAATGGGGATAGGTTGGTTAATGAGTTTCCACGAGTTCCCACTACATCTAACGATTGCGAACGGCCTCTTTACGAATATTAAACATCATATTATTGGATCAACAACAAGCAACCCAACCTCATGCCCGGATTGTGTAACACCACTGAGTGTTATGAGCCTAGTTTGTGATACCCTGCCTCTCCCCACGTCTGTGTATACTATGGCTCTTCACATGGCTGTTTTTTTCTAAAAAAATCATTCAGCGTTCAACATTATGTAACGAGTACACTATTCTCAGAAGTAGCTTTTTGTTTACATCAAGAGAGAGGAAAGTATTTGTATATCTAACTCATACATACATACATGTATACATACATACATACATACATACATACATACATACATACATACATACATGAATAATATAGTGTAATAGAAGCTAGTACCATCTCACAGAAGTCTGCGAATAAGTTCTCTTCGTAATAAAATATCACCACCGGCCGCGGTGCATACATCATGATAATCATATATATGAATTGTCAGAAACATCGGGTAACACAAATTACGATAGACACAATTAAATCGTACAACACATAATATATCAGGTTATAAGAATCGTAGTGAACATATAATAATATAGATATAATAAACATCCAAAACACTGAAGCAAGATGTTCTTCTATTGTACGATGGATCACTGCCATACAACCTAAGAGGTGTGTATATGATAATGAAACTCCTCACTGACTGAAAGTTGTACATTGCTAATCAGGCATGTGCTGTCCGATTTGCCATTTGTCGTCTTTCCCATAGTGACAACCTACGAGAACAACCTAAAATGCAGCCTTTTCCATCGACAGCATCCAGGCCTGACACAAAATCGCTAGCTCCATCGATTGGTAGAAATTAAGAAATCATTTATTCATTTTGTCTTACTCCAGTGTGCTGACCCTTTAGAATGACCTCCCCCACGGACGCCCTGCCCCCACTAGACTCCTGGGTTGTCAGCAATCATTAATGCTTCCATTTGTTACTCATCGTGACGTGATGTTGGTGTTGGATATTTTGGGTTTCTGGTTGAGACCTGAGACCTAAAATAGATTCATTCAAATGATGATGTCGTGGTTCGAGAGGGAATGGTGAGCTAACGGAGGAATGCCATTAATAACGGATGAGATGTAGTATTGATGTAACTAAATATGACATTCCTTTGGGAAGAAATTATGCATGTAAGTCGGAACTTGAAGTTATATTGAACGAACCTATGTAATTTTTTTATAACATTTGATTAAATTAGCTTTCATATTAAGGGATTGTATTCTATTTTTGGCCATTTTCCTATCATAATGCCCTTCACTATAAGACATGTTAAATCAGCTGCCATGATGAGCGAGTTCGGGGTTGTTAATAAAAGACCCCATTCATTGATATGAGAGAGACATGTATTGCCTGTATACACGCTAGACCCTGTCACACACAACCACACATGCGTCGTAATAACAATCATAATAGTTATATTAAATATCGTATGTTTTTGTTGCAAATGTATTAGTAGTATGTGGTATATTTGAGGTATGTGCAGTGTGTGTATGTTCTTATCTTCTGTGCCAAGCCAATAATACACTTAACATATTTTGACTTCGGAATGGTACGATAGCAAGCAAACTCGTTTCAAATAAACACTAGTATTCGTGCAAATGCTCCGACCACTAAATAATCCATTCCAAAATCTGAGAAACGCTTATGAAACAAATCAAGGTTTTCATTATTAAAACCAAAATAAGTGGTAAAATAATATTCAAAGTTAAAAGAAAGTGGGAGATGGCATTGAAAAACTGAAAAAATATTTAAGTTGCCGGTCGGCGGAACGCGGTAAAGTTTTTCCAATTAAGCAGAAACACGGAATTCTAATCAATACTGAACGCCAATTACTGGCAAACAGGCGCCAAGGAATACTTTTATATTTATTATTTTAGCAATTTAATGCTTTTGAGATGTGCTCGCCTTTCTTTTCCTTTGTCACAACGATCCAGAGATTATGTTCGTTGTCGGGACCACACACTATTGATGTTCCTGTCGAAACTAATACAAAAGTTACTGAGAGAAGCGAAACGTTTCCGGTTATCCAGTGTCCCGACTCGCCTCTTTTACTACTGTTTAACCTCTTCCATATATAACCTCTTGATACTATTCACAGCATTTTGAGAAAATCTATTTGTTCCAAGCCGATTACAAAACTACCTAGAAATGGTAATAGTCCATTCTTACCTACTCGGCTTTTAGAACTGGACAAGAAATCCGGTGTATTAACCAGACTACCATTAGTGGTTGACTATCCTTGGAATTAACGGAAGGCCAGCATATGCTGTGGCTCTGCTTGGAAGCCCTTGACCAATTTCTGACCAATCTTCTGGAGAGATTTAATGCTCCTCTGATTGCCCTCTAGTAGGTAGACCAAACATAAAATTGGGTACATCCCTACATCAGTCAAAAGACAGAAACTAGATGTCACTAGCAATGTCTTCTTTACCTATCCCTTTGCCAATTACATTGCTATATATTGCAACTGTGTCTCCCATTTGCCTATTATCTTGAGTTGTTGCTGGAGAGACAGTTTAACTCTGGCTGGTCGATGCGTCTGGATGGACGCTCACCTGGTAAAAATGTAAATTTGCCCTTCTTGGTGATGGACGTCATCTTGCTACGAGCCTGTTCTGGGAATTGAATGGAGATGGTCAGTCTTGGCAGCATTGGCAAGGCCTGCGTCCCCAAATTTAGTTGTCATATTACAGTGTCCCTCTCGTATGGAATCATTAGTTCTACTTTACCCATAGAGCTGGTCTCGGTAGTTGCTGCATTTGGCAAGTCGCATTGGAATTATGGTATACTCACAGAGAGAACACATATATATGCAGTACACGATTCTTCCAATGAACATTTGTACTGTGCTATACCAAATTCATAATATTATTATTATGATTTCAATTCCTTTTGTCATAACTCTCTGTGATATTCTAAATATGTGCTGTATCCAATTATAATCTTTGCTGCAGGTTGATCATATTAGGTACCTGTTTAATTATAATGAGTACAATAAATAATACATGAAAATAATGTGTCCGCACGATCGGTCATTTTTATCCTAGCACATGATGCAGTTACTTTTTCGGAGATAGACGAAGATGCAATGATACGGCAAAACATTCTCTATTATACTTGTAATACGGTGGCCTTTCCATCTCCCTTGCATGGAAGAATTCATTTGAAGCAATTCATCTTCAAAAGAATCCATCTTTGAGATGGGAATATGGAAGCTCCCAGAATGATAAGTAAATGATCTGGATGGCCCTTAGGGATCTCGCTCTGTCTGCGCTTTACTAAGGACAGATAGCTTTGAAGTTGATTCAATAAAATTGGGAGGTCAGGATAGCTGGCTCGTGCTCTAACATGGCCTTAGTATTTGATATTAAGCCTGATTAAATGTAATTATGTTGATAATTAATACCTTCCTTCTCAAATATACCTATACATAAGCGATGGTCCGTCAAAATATACATCATACTTAGTGTTAGAGATCACCCATGGGTGCTGAAATTGAGCCCCTACTGCCTCTGCAGATTTGGACTCCCGTGTCCACGCTTTTTAACATAATTTTACATTTGCTATACATTTGGCGACCTAGTCTTGCATGACATGACACACTAAAAACTGGAAAAGTCATGGAAATCCGAGAGTGGAAACCTTGCAGCGGCTATGGTTATAAGACCCTTTGGGAGTTTAGCAGGTGATAAAAAATTATTTGATGCTATTCATCAATTTACTTTCTTCTTATGTTTTCATATAAGGCTCATGTGGCTCTTTCAGACGAGTCTCCTTTCCCAAATATATATTTCCATATTCTATAAGTTTTGTTTAGGCTTGATTGAATGTTTAAAATACAGACATTAAATGAAAAAGAACATACAATGCCATTTTGATTTTGCCAGCAATCAAATAATGAACTGCAACAAGATTGACTGCAATTGACTGTAAAAAAACGTCTGTCAATATCAAGTCCCTTACAAACGGGAGGATTGTATGGGGACCCAAAGCGTTAATCAGATTGAGTTCTGAAAGTGCTCTTCTTTTAGTAAACACTTCTTCTTAACAAAAACTAGAAATCATGAGTCGTTCTTCAATTTCATCCTTTATCCAATTGAAATGGAGTAATGCTTTAATACCCTCAGTCGAGTGAAAGTTTTCTATAATGTTTATGTATTGTTTTCTTACTGAGAGGAAATATTATCTATTCATTATATATGTACCCTAATCTACCTTGATTTGTCTTTACAATCTTGATTTGCAACTTTTGATGCAATTAAATAAACTATTAATAGGGATACGTGTTGCGTTGCCCGACTAAACTATTATCATGCAAGAGCAGAAGTAAAATGCTATGTATCCCCATCCAATGTTAAGGTATTACCGTTACTGAGCATCACCAGTATAAAAGTTTGGCATTCCTGTGGTGATTCTTTAAAAAAAAATCAAATTCTGTATTAAGGCTTGGTTAATAGTTACATCAGATTCATATAAATACATCTTAAACTTAACCACGGCTCACCTTTTCGAATACTACGTATTCCCTCCTGTTAGCGCGAATTATTTTAATGACCCGCCTATATATTGTATTCAATTCTAGAACTTATTTATCGGCATGTGTCCCGTTGGCCTTACTGCAAACTTTATGATCTGCGGAAACACATTTTAGGGTCCCCTCGCAAATATTTAGGCCGCGCAAATTTGGCGCTATACTCATACATAGGCCCTATATATTTATACAAGTTGATATACTACTGTTGTGTGCATCTCCCCAATACACAAATACACCCTCATCATATATATTCATGGGGCAACATTACAGGCAGTAACACAATTGCCCTTGTACTAAAAGTGTTCATTCCCACGTATGGGGACTATTATAGGTGTTACGGTAGTGGTGCCTAATACCCTGCTTCAATAGCTGCTTCCCTTCCCTACTCACAGCCACACGTCCTCCTACTCCTCCTCCTCCCCCTCCGCCGCCTGTTCCTCCTGTAGGCTGCTGGAGCTGCCCCAGTTCTTCTACAGGGCTCCCTATAGCAACATCTGCAGCTACTACAGGAGTAACAATCTTCGTCCATCCAGCCATCCTTCCAAGCATCAGCCAACCACAGGTTCTCTGTATAGAGTATCCAGAGTCTCTCCACACCCTTTCTCCACTCTACACGATAACCTCTCTCTGTCTCTTTCCCCTTGTACTGGGGACCATAGAACCTGGAGAACTGTACCTTCCTCCGCGTGCCAAGGCGACCTTTAAGGCACAAACAGAGAAATAAGATAACTTCAGTTGGAAGGGAAATAATGTTGTTTACTTCTTGGATACTAGTTACAATTATGTGATAGATTGTTTTCACGAAATGAGTAACAATATATTATTGATCATCGTTTTATCAGTTAGGACGGGTTTTTAAAAACCAGAGGAATGTGTTATCTTACATTGCTAAAAGGCAGTTTGACTTGTCAGAAGGTTATCATGAGAGTTTATGCCTGATCTTTTGAACCTTGGAATAGAATGCTCATTGTATGCGGGATATTGGAACTTCTTTCTTCAGGGATATAGCATGACAGAGCATAACATCTGCACCAATTTATACATCACACCTGGGACTGTGAAACTTAAAGTGGAATATTAGTGGTGAACCTTGGAATTGAATCTAAAGTGGAGTATTTTATTACAACTTGACCGATAATTCCGTTTACACTTTCTCTTCTTCCGCATCATCAACATTGGAGTAATTGATGACCACGACCTCCCTATTGATTTGTAGGACTAAATTCTAACCAATGCTTGGTTAAGCTTCACATACAGACCTTTTGCGCTGCATGGATTTTAACAGGCTTTTATATCTAGAGCGGATCTATTGTGCTTTTCTGCTACAGGAAACACTGTGAATTCCTAGGATTTGAAGCCGAGGATTGTACGAAGTTTCATGGTACCTACAGGCACAGTTCGTTGAAATTTGCTGTTAGGCCATGTTATCTATCAACCAAATAATATATGATGCCATTTATTATATATTGCAAGAATGTTCTTTACCTCTGTCTGATCCTTTCACAATTCTATTGTAGCACTCCCGTTAGACACACACAAACAACTTTTTGAGCACCACTCCTCCTCTTCCTCTTCCTCCTACTTTACCCTCTACCACTTCTTTTTACCTTCTCCCCCTCCATGACCACTCTACTGTGACAATCCACGTTTCCCTCTCCATCGGCGTGTGTGGTTACTATGGTTACATACACCATGGCTGGATAATGTTATAGAGTCATCCCTGCTAGTACTCATATCCCTGCCTATGCCCCTACAGATGCAATACCAGTATGGATCATTATGACTTCCAATTATTAGGTCATGCCATGGAGGAGAAGTAGAGTGATTAGATTATGTCATGTTACAGAGGCTTCCTACCTCCACTTGATAAGCATAAATCCTGGTTTCTTTGGTTAGATTACTATGGTTAGAACGGTGCCATAACATCTTACATCCAATTTTACCTCTTTATTTCATGTACTAAGTCATCAATAGTGAAAGACTCATTCACTGGTGATGTCAACGGTATTAAGGTAGGATTTAGTACATTAATTACGATCATATCCTAGATTAATGACTAGGATTTACTGTATTGAGATTGTTTTATTCCAATTCTGCTGTGAGAGCATGTCCCTTGTAGTCTCCTATTTGCTCCCCCTTATTAGTTAATAATGACAACTATGTATACATCCTTGGCTATATAATAATGGGAAACATTTTAAAATATCCTATTCAGTATCTATACTGTATTTGCCTGTGAATGACCTGCCCTATGCTCCACTGTGCTACTATTCCTCTAGGAATTTATTACATCAGACACGAACAGTGGTCATCTGATTTTGTCGATGGATTTGAATTTTTATGAATTTTGTGCCATGTTGAATTCTAACCGAACTAGACGTATAGTATCCCCACACTGGCATAGACACATTATAAACTGGTATGCGTTGTGCAACAATGATCGGCGTGCTGACACGGGGTTATGCAAGAAATACAAGGGTATATAATGTATTCTCCTAACAGTTGAAGACGCCGTTTTGTGTGTGGTAATCACTCGTCACGGTGTTCGAATAGTATATAGAAGGAATTAGATCAGTTCTGAACGGTGTTACATTTTGAAAATTGCGAGATTTTGCTCGTGAAATCTGCGAACATTTCGGGGAAAATGTTTTATTACCTAAACGTTCTTATTTGTCACACATGCGAGGCTATAGATCTATAATTTCCCACGGTTATAAGTTATTTTGATTTGTGGATTAATTCGTCTTCGAAACAAGTTATTATTTGTAACAATTGCATAAATCCTTACATTGGACGTATTTGCCACCTCGCATTAGCTCAATCAAATAGAAGGAATCAGAACATGAATACATTTGTACATGTGTGAACCTTTTCTGTGAAAGCGTGGCAGCCAATAGAGGCAGCCAATAGAGGCAGTCACTGGTCGTTTCATCCCCGACTGAAGTTTATCTAGATATACACCATCATTCCATTGACTATGCTGTTTCTAGTCTTTGAAAACAAGAATCAACCCCTAGCGTATTGGTTTATGGAATATTCTTACATGATAAGCAGCTGTAATACCATGCATGATTCGTTGGGATGATTCCCTAGCCTTTGGGGGCAGTCCGAGCAATGATTTCAAGTTATTTGGTAATGTTTCATTGTTCCAATATCTTCTATGAGGAGTTATAACTATAAAGAAAGTTCTGAGGAACATATATTATTATTACATTGTATTGTGATTATAGCTAGGTGGATATGTAACTATGCGGTGCTATGGCTTGTGACAAAGGGCCCACACACAGCCGATTTGCCCCCGATTTGGGACTTCCGATGGGTCCTATGATTTCATTTCCAATCCTGGTTTGTGTTATTTCAAAAACATAAACCAGGATTGGAAATGAAATTATAGAAGTCATCGGGAGACCCAAATCGGGCGGCAATCGGGGGACAAATCGGCTGTGTTTGGACGATTGTTTGTTGATTTCTAAGATACCATCGGTTGTATAAGGTTTGGTACATGATGGTTAAACGGTTTATTTCCACCCAATAGATGATACAGTACAATATTTGATGGACCTGTCCCAATCTTGTTAGCATTTTCATTGTTTAATGAAATATTTAACATGAGCGTATGCTATAAGGACGTATAGTAAATTGTTATATATATATATATATATATATATATATATATATATATATATATATATATATATATATATATTATATATATATATATATATAGCAATTTACTATACGTCCTTATAAAGAAATCAAGGATAGGTGTAGGGGCTGTTTGATTATTCGCTACTCATGAAATTGCTATATAACCCTTTGAAAGTATCAACTAGGCCCGTCGTTAACATGTGTTAAGTCATTCTCCTTCGTGTCCCTTCACTTCTTAAAAATTAGACAATTGTTCCATGATTCATTCTAAAGATCAATAGCATTTACGAAAGGCCTGTGCTGTAATATAATAACACCATTCCGGGAGAGGTGCTTCGAGACTTGAATCCGATTATGGTGGTTCGCTCGATGCGATTCTGTAGACATCATAAATAGATAGATTGATAGAGAAAGATTGCACCAATGCATTATCTCACCTTCCGGAGGCGCAGTGACAAATCTAACTTTATTAGGCAAATTGTGGAACTAGTTCCCTCAAAACAATACCTAATAACCAACAACATCTCCAATCACTAAGTGTGTTAGTTCTCAATCAATAATAGGTGGTAGCGATTCGAAAAATGAATAAATTGTTGAAATCGTAGAATAGTATTCGTTGGAATTGGGCTTTTGTGTTACATCATTCATCCTTTATCCTTCGTCTGGTTTGCCAATGTGTACATGAAAACTATGGCAACACGCGCCTGGCTGGACTATAGACAAATCAATTCAAAAGTTTCCTTTTTATGATACATAATTTTTTGTAGCATATCTAATAGTCAAATAACTTTTCAAACCCTGAATCCTGCTCCCAAATAATCTCATTCAGAAAAAGAGAGAAAACACCAAACCCAGGGAATGCTTTGATTACAGTCAGTCGATTCATCAATGTAGATACAATAGGTACACCCACTTTATGCTTGGGTTGCATTTTATTCAGGCTCGTCGCTAGGAATAAGGCCTTGCCATGTCATGTGTATGTGTGAGGATCATAGGGCGTTTAAAGGCAAACGCTACTATTCACTGCCACGCCCCCCTTTTCCATATACCAAATACATGTATACGGGCATTTTACGTACTATTGCTTTAGCACTGCAGTCTATGAGGAAACGGCCCATTTTTTCATGTTTTATAGAATAAAACAAACAATTAATGGCTACTCTTACTGTCCCAAAACTTTCTACACATATAGTGCAGGTTATATACTACATATTAAAAGGAAAAAAAACATATGTCATCGAGTTAGATTTTTTTTTATAGCTGTCTGAAATAGACATGTTTGGGGAACTGAGCTAACTGTGGGTACCCTCAGTTGTACCCATTTAGTATGCAAGTCTATTGGGAAGTGCTGCATTTTTCTTTCACGGTTTTGGGAATAAAACAAAAATGAAAACTCCTAATGTCCCAAAATTTTCTACACATATAGTGCAGGTAATATCCTACACATATATAGGGAAAAAAATGTATGTCATCACACTAAAAAAATAATTGTAGCTGTTTGTAATAGACATGTTTAGGAAACATAGAACACATTGAAACAGCAGATTTTATGGTTGTCATGCCATGTTTCAAAGCCCCATAATTCAGAAACTAGCACGGTGACCCATTATTTTTTTTCCAGTTTTATGAACACACATACTTCAAGAACCATATACTAAAGAATCAGAAAAATGACATTTAATTTCGATGCGAGAGAAAAAAAATGTTTTTATTAAATTAGTGAAAAAAAAGTGGGTTTTTTCGAGTTTTTAATTTAAAATTTGCATTTCATATTTTTTGTTTTCAGAATAAAAATAACCATGCATTCTATAAAAAAGAGGCATAGAATTATTGGCAAAATAATACTTTCTCTAAAACTGTTAACCTTACTTAAATTGAGGGAATATAAATAGCAAATATGAACTATGAAGTCGAGGTACTCCAAAATGAGCCCCCCTTTTGATCCTCATTGGTTCTTTTGAGATACCAACTTTTGAAGCACTCTAATTAAAAATTGAGCACGGTGACCCATTGATTTTTTTCCATCTTTATGACCAGAAACACTTCAAGAATCAAATTTCAAAGTTTCAGAAAAATGACATTTATTTTCATTTTCCACTAGATAGTAGCGTTTGCCTTTAATTGGCAAAAGCACATGATAAGGACACGTGATAAGTACTCACATAAGTCAATAACTATTTCTCCCTGCCACAACACAATGTCCGACATGTTTTACAGTATTGTTCTACGACCAATACTGACACTATTTACTGCCTGCATGAATATCGCCACGTTCAGGGAGGTGACTGCGCCGACGAATGGCTCAGATCCCCTAAAAATGTACAATTGCCCGTTCTACATATACATTTAGTAAATTCTGCTTAATTAGTCTGAAAAATTGTAAATACTAGGTATGGCTGATTACATTTTGTATTACGGTGCCCCAAGAGCTTTGTTTGGTTCGGTTGAACTGTATTTTGAGATAGTTTTCGTCTTAAATTTGGGTTATTTGTGATGAATTGTTTAAAGCGAATTTTTTGATGATTTCACCCATATAGCACTTGTATGTTAGCTATGGCAGTAACCTTCCCGTCACGTTATTAAACATTAAGGTGACGCCGTGTTGAATCCATATTTGGAGCGGTCTGAAGAACAAACCTGTTTATATATTTTTTTAAACAAAACCTTTAATCAAGATCAACACATGCGTGTGTTTTATCATAACATACATGTAAACATGTGATTGTCCAATACTACATATTCATACCAAGAGTTGGTGCTGTTCTCTGGGATTTATGTATGATATATTTACCGGATATATGAAATATTTAAATGTCGACCTCGTAAATATAATCAAGATATTCTTATTCTGAGGAGCACATACAAAGTGGTCTTTCAAGAATGACCTTGGAATCTAAATAATTGACAGATGGGATTATTGTTGATAATAGGGCATTTGCTGCAATACTTTGTTCTTTTTACAACTTCCTGGATAGAGAGCTCAACCACTTTTACCACTAACACCTATATCCAGGGGAGAAAGGCGGTAGTTGTGTTGGTAAAAGGTTTTGTGTCCGCAGAGTTTTTATGATCTGCATCCATGCTATTTGCTAACCCAGAAGTCTAGACGCCCAATCTATTTGACCTACCTGTAGTGGACCATATTACATAACTGCTACTGGGTTGTTGGGAGTGCAGCCACAATG
This sequence comes from Sthenelais limicola, assembly GCA_942159475.1. NCBI lineage: Eukaryota > Metazoa > Annelida > Polychaeta > Phyllodocida > Sigalionidae > Sthenelais > Sthenelais limicola. The sequence continues at coordinate 76,334,642 of OW804096.1, read as the reverse complement.
CTCTACGTACACAGGCCTTGAGACCTAAGACAGACTAAAGGGTCTTGTCCACTAAGCCGATTCTCATGCGATTCTTACATAATTTAGTGGAAAAGAGTCCTGCGGCGCAAAATCGCATGAGAATCGGCTTGGTGGACTAGGGCCTTAACTTTGATCTTTTGGGTTTCCACACCTTTATTATACACATTTTATATGAAACAACGTATAGATCTAGGGTGGGATACGTTGCATACATTAGTGGTATACGCACCCCCACCAGCTGAGTCGCTTAGAATATACACGCTTCCTCAACCAACTCGTTAGTTAACGTGTACATGTAAATGGAATAGTATTGGTTACTCGCTTGCTTTGTGTGTCCCTCTGGGGAAATATCCTGTGGTGGAAGTTGCTTTCTCTGTAATTGTAATTGTCTTTTTCCTATTTCTTTTGTAAACGGTGTTGACCAATTACTTTCACTATGAGTTACATCCACTATTAAATATGGTCCTGGTTATGACCATAAAGTGCCTGTCTGTCTTTTTTCTCTGCCTCTCTCTCCCTTTTTCTCTATCTCTATTTCCTGGGTATGATCATAAACTGCCTCCCTCTCAGCTCTCCCATCCTTGATATAACCATATTAAATGTGTTGATAAGGGCGTAAAGCAACCTATCTCACTCACTCACTCCACTATTAAATGATGTAACCATTCATTTTGTCTGGCCAAAAACTCTTAGGCTAATAAAGATTTTATAAAGCCTCGAAAGGTCAGAATTTCCTATGTGTGGTTCAGAACCTTATACACACCTCCCGCCCTGGTCTAAACGGAAAGTAATCTTTTGATGCTGAAATAAAAAGGTCTACAGAACGGGAGGGAGCTGCTCACGCGTCCCTAGGCTGTCAAACTAAAACCGGAAGTCCCCTTGGTTAACTCTTGTCCTTGTCTCTAACATAAAGCTATTCCAGTGGAAGCGAAGAGGACGTCGGACCTTGGCCACGATCACCGGAGGGGTCACGAAGGGTCAGGTTAAATTAGGGTCAGGTTAGTTTAACTAACTAAACCGTGGCTTTAGCTCAATTTCCTGGGGTGCAAAACCACCCTTCAGAATTTCTTGTGCAGGTTCATCAAAAGTTCCAATGACTGGTTGATCGGCAAACGGCAAAATGGGTCTCCCTAACAGGCCTAATTTAAATGCACGTGTATCATTTTTCATAGTTTATTCTATAAAAGATCCTGAAGGCCAGTCTCAGTTAAGTCTTGTATTTGGTGTCTCTAAGTTTCTGTAGATAGGAATATGTTGTCCTTATATCATTTTTGGAATCCTGAAGTCATGAGCTTTGTTTGTACCATTTATAATCATGTTATAATCAAATACTTTTAATTTTTCCCGTGTAAAATATGTGTTTCTCTTTATTTCAACAGAGGAATGAGTTTTCGTATACTAAAATATTCTAGTTAATTCCTCTCCTTTGATATTATTTCCATATTATTAGCAGTGTATAATGAATGTAGAGTGGCAATATAGAGATTATGGTTATACGTCTTAATTATAAATTTAGATCAATTTCTACACGTTACCGAATTCTGTTCCTGCCACTACCCAACATGAGATCTGACACGCTATCGCATAGATTTATCACTAGAACTAGAACTTAGCTCCTGGTAGATGGTCTGTTTCAGGCAATCTTCCTTTTATTTTATGGATTCTGTCAGACGTGTAGAACAGATGCTACCTTCTGCCACTGTCTCCGCTCTGCTAATGAGCTTTTGCAGTGTAATTATTATTCTTACATTGTCTATTAATTAACTGAAAACACTTTTCCCCAAAACTATAAATGTAGATTAACGGTACTCAAAAGAAAAGTTAGGTTTTGTAAATGTGAAGAGGTGTGTTAAAGACATTTTTCAAGTATAAATTCCAGTTTGGGGCTAAATTTGGAAAACTTCCACAGAACCTTCCCGATGCAAATTAGGCATTGCGTTAAGTGCATCTGATTGGTTCCCCTCTTACATGTATCCTATAAAGTTACCGGGGGCTTGCTCAAATCTGTGGCCTGTAATTAATATTGTCTCTGGCATGGGATGTATCAGCAGTCCCCAGGCTCGGAGCTACAGTCAGAGTGGTTTTTAGACGTTCGTTGTCCAAACACTCCTTGTGTGCGCTGAGTACTCCCCCGTTTCAGCTCTTGCCTATTAGACAAAACTTGAAGCTCCGAGGTTGGATCACTTGGGAGAAGGGCCTCAGATCTCCTCTTGTGTCCCTGTCAATGCTAGACATTGCATGCCAAGTAAGGGACTACACTAAACAGTCCTTCCCTTAGGTCAGTAACCAAACACAATGCTATAGCTTCGGGAGTCGACAAGTCTTTGTCAAAACAGAAATCATGTGTACGATTGTAAGTAGTATAAGAAAGAACGCCCATGTTTCAGGTAGTAAGTGAGTGATAGCGGTTTGACGCCTTGCCGACAACTCACTCACTCACTCACTCACTCCAACTCAATAAATGAATCAATCAATCATCCAATAAATCATCCAACCAATCACTCCCTGAAACATAGACATTTCTTTTTATACTACTTACAGAATATTTATGTTTCAGGTATAAGGGTATGGTCATCAACTTTTACTGCATAAAAAGTGGTTCAGATATGGTCGGGGGTTAATTGCAGTGATAATATCAGTTGCGGCTAACAGGGGACAGGAGCCAATTAGGAGAACTGTAATTCTCTACCATCATTTCTGATAACACTCAAGCAATATGATCACCATTTGATGAGCACTGTATTTTGATGCATAGAAGAGAAATGCTAATTTGAATTGATTTGATTGTATGGAGATGAGATTTTATTTATGTAACAACGGTTAATTGAAGGTAGTTGGAAGTATTTTGTAATTACGTAATGTAAGGACGTTCGTAAAGTATGTAAAATGTAATCTTGGAATTTATGGTAGAAGAGATTTGAAAGTTTGATGGCAACGCATGAAAATAACTACAATAGCGAGTTATGCGTATTTGCTTAAATATATGGGATTTAAAATGTCTGGCCAATAAAAATATTTAAAAAACAAACAAAAACCATTTTACAATAGGCATGAAATACTGGTACCACCCTGTGAGGTTATGATAATATCCTATATTATAGTCCACATGTAATACCACACTTAGATTTGTTTTGTATAGGCGGTACGGCTCGTTATCTCTCATATCTGCTCTGGTGATGGCTCCTTTTTAATATCTACCAGAAGTTAACAAATATTTGCAAATAAAGATTAACGTCCTGGGACCAGATCACCCAATTCAGTTAGACTAATTTGCTAGTTCTAGCGATTAATCGAGCAGATAAATCATTATTTATCATTTCCTTCTAATTTGCGTAAACCTCCTGCCGAAAACGAAAAGCAGTACCTGCGACTGTAAAAATATTTCTAACGGCGATGGGTGAATTACAATTAATTCGTTTTCTGTTTGTCTATGTCTGCTTTCCTCCCTCATCCTCCGGTATCAATTACATTGAGATGCTTCAGGCTTTCTTATGCTGGATTTGAGATAGACGAATCGCCAGTCAATAAAAACGCCAGCAGTTGGATGGAATGCAAATGTGATGTTTTGGAAATGTTTTATGTTTGGATTTTGATATCCATGCTTTATCGAATGAGAAACTGTAAGCTCTCTTGAGTTCTCTCGGGATTTATATTTAAGCTTGGTGAAGAGATGAGGAAGAATTAAAGCGATATCAATTCGGCAGTTCAAATCTATTTGAAATCGTTGCTCACTGATATCACCAATTGCACTCATAGATTGCGGGGCGGCCCTAAGGATTACAGCTATACAGCTCGACCTAGAAAGAAACAATGGAACATGAAATATAATTTGCTGGATATGATTTGCAATTTCAAGGCTGAATTCCATCAATTGTAAATTTCCATTTCGTGGACATTCTGATCTTTTTAGGTTAGCTACAATTACATGCAAGTCCCATGCACGTGATTGCACTCTTTCTCACGGTGATGTGAGAGGAGGTGGCCGGTTTTGCATTGCTTCTACGACACTTTGTCCTACCCCAATGGCTAGTGAAGTACAGACCTGTGTGTGTGGTATGTATGGGGATAGAGTAGGGAAGTTCCACCGAGGCTAGATAAAAAATATTCATAATCCTTTAAATTCCATGTTCTTGTGAAACTACGGTATTTCACTCTACTTGCTACACTTAAATACATTTTTATCACCCATCGCACTATTCCTGATTTATGATATCAAGTTCCACAATTTCACAGTATTTCCCAAAGATCAGGATCATAACTATACCACAAAGGTCAAACAAAGTCGTCCGTAATAAATTAGTTCCAGTAATCCTTTTATTGATTGCTATTTTGAAAGATTCAATTTCGATATGATTCATTTTATCTAATGGAAAACTATTTCATTGTATCATGCATCTAGGATAGTATGTACGGTATGAATGATCTATCCTTCTTCTGTTTATCCCGTCGTTTAGTCTCGATGTATTACTACCTACTGCTTTTTGGAGCAGCTATGTTTTCCATACCAAAGTGAAAATCTGATACATTAGATTGAGAGGTAATACATTTGCCTTTGTATTACATCGAAAGTTAGTACCATTTGTAGGCAATTGGTTCTCAAGTCTACTCTCAACTTTTGTAAATTTGTTTAGAGTTTATGTAATCGATTGTAGTCCTTTTGTAGAAGCAGGTTATTTTGTAGCTATCAAGAGTGGTGGTATAACCCATAAACAAGAAGGATAGGGACTTGATGTTTAGTTGTGGTTTTAGTTTCATAAATTGTCTTATATTCTACTCAGTAGAGGTTCTAATATGTGTAGTCCAAATTCCCCGCATTGAAATAGTGCTATCATTGGTCATTCAAGTATGGTTTTATACACCCAATTCTCCTAATCTCATATAATGGTAATAAAAACATTTGTGCATGATAGTGGCACATCCAAGGTTATCCCTTGCTATTTAAAGGGAAAGTCTTCATCGATTTGTTGGTTTATCTGTCTGAACATATCTTACCCTTCATAGATTGACACTTTGTTGTTTGGATATCAAATTACACAAACATCTGATAACACGATAATGTTGCTTTGAAAAATGAAATTATAGTCTATCATTTTAGAGAAATCCATGGCTGAATTGTTGAAATTTAAAATGGCAACCAGGTGTCACGCTGATCGTGATCATTTTTTAAATATTTGATTTTTTAAACCTTTTTTCCATGTCTCCATACTAAATGGTTAAAACCTATTTCCGAAAACTTTACTTTCATTGAGATACATTTTGTAAACTGAACTAAAGTCTTGTGCATAGCTGCTTAGTTAGCGGCTTAGGCTATCAGACAGTTCTGCTCTACTATAAATTGGAAAGGAATGGCCCTATCTATTCAAAGGAAATCAGAACGGTCCTTCAACAGAGAAAAACTATTGGGAATTATAGGAGATAGGCGGGTTTAAGTTAAATACTCTCCACAATTGAAATCCTATCAATCACCCAACCAGACTGTCCGCTACTGTCAAAGAGAAGGACCATTCAGTGCATCAGTCTGATCACGTGGCCTAGGATAGATCAGGACGGGAAATGACGTGGTATCTCGTGGTTGTCAGGGAAACGCGCATCTTCAGTGTGTATACAAACGCTAGTGACTTTGAATGTGGGCGGCTATGATAATGACTCAGCGATTTAGCAGACCTATTGACATGACTCCATCTACCGTGGCTTTTCGCTGAGGTCCTTTGGCCCTAGCCGTTCTGTATCAGTGTCTCGGCTGATCTTTTGTCGTTCTTTTCTTTGAGACTATATTATATTGATCTCTTTGTTCCTCGGTCATTGTCCCTTGCTACATATTTAACCCTCATATTTATTGGAAGGCGAACCATTGGTTTGGATCATCTTTTGTAATTAATGTGATGTATCCAATTCTGATCTAGACGCAAAAGTGCAGTACTAGCTTACTTCCCTTTTTGATGTTCCATCATGCAGTTTCTTAGACACCATAAGAAGGATTCAAATTTAACCGTACTGTAAATACACTTATTTTTCTAATCATTAAAACAAGCTTAATGGCTAAAGTATAAATTATATATACTCAATTCCTCAATACAGGATTTATGATACAGAAATAATATGTTATTCAGGCCGTATCTCCATATAGCAACAGATCAATAACACTCCAAGACGTTGAGTTTTGAAGAGTTAGACTGATATGATATATTCATATACTTCGCCCTCCCTCATAACTAATCTATCAAGCCTTTCAGTCCCACTTCGAAACTGCCACTATATGAAACACGAATCGGTTTTAACCAGAGTAATACAAGAGTAACTGGAGAAAAAACACTTTTACACATTTAATGGCAGACATTCACACGAATATACTACTGAATCATATCTTCCAAATGAATATGATATAGAATAAATTCACCAGGTTAGTGCTTACAAGACTGTATATGTTAGAATTTAATGTTGTTAAAATGTGTTGCCCTGCTCTATAAATGTATTGAGCTTGTCTAATGGCTTGCCCTTCACCTTTCTACATTATCGTCCACTAGGACTTGTTATGATATGAGTACCTGTTCATTCCTATACAGCATCACTACATTAGAGAGAGCATTGTATTTCCAGACAGTATAGGTTGCCTCCCCTTCCATGACTTATATTTTAGGGATGGATTCAGGAATGAAGGTAGAGAGATGTTTGGGGGTTAGTTATGTGCTGAAAGTTCTATAAAGAATGTAACTTGTTCTTTAGGTCTTTGTTAGGTGGCTCAAGCGATTAACCTTTCAGTTTTCTATTTAAGTGTTGGGTTTAACAGAGTCGTTTGGTTTTACGGATACAGACATTATTCAGCTCCGCCCGCACCACCCAATGCAGCCACCGAATTTGAACGCAGGGATTTTTGTGTTTAGCAGATCTCCTGAATTTAGACAGTGACATTACTTTATACAATACCGATGCGTTTCATATTTGCGCTCATTATGACCTAAACGCTAATTATCACAGAGAATGTAAACTAGATGGTAGTATACCATCCAGACAGTACAGAACAATTATAACAAGAACCTATTCTTTTAACACCACGTAATGTCTAGTCTGGATGCTGGTTGAGGCATAGATCTGTTGATATGACTGATGGAATAAATATGAGATGCGTGATATACAGAGGTGACATATAGATGTATGTAGAACAGCAGCAGGAGGTACCGGGTATATAGATTTATAGCTAGTGGTCGGGGGATGTCTGAGATATATGAATGGCTTTAGCTGGATATACAGAACAAATACTGGCTACATGGCGCACCGGTCAGATATTGGCGTCATAGAGGAAGTAAAGGGAAAGGTGAAATATTCTAGAAAGGGATGTTTAAACAAGGAAATGGGGAAGAGGAAGAGAGAAAATGGGTGGTCAACAGTGATGCAGCAGGGGCTCTGTTAAAAGGTGGGATAATGGAGGTAGGGATGCAGAAACCAGTGGATATAAAGATAAAGAGAGTGGGAGACAGATAGACAGACAGACAAAGATAGAAGATAGAAAGGGGAGGCGAGGTTAGCTATAGGAGACAGGACGTGTATTTTCAACAAATTGCAAAAGACGATAAAAGATACCACGATGCTTTAGCCTTTGATGATATCCTTCAGTGTTCTACTACTTCTACCTAGTGATTTGTGTTTTCGTTGATAGATAACGATTGATTCTGAAGCAATACTCCACAATAATACACAGGGTAAAGTCAGTAATGCAAAGGATGCAGGGGAACCAAACAAACCAAGGGAAGAGACGTGTGAGTAATAGGGAGCTTTACATGAGGGACAGTGAGCTTAGGAAATAAATAGATGGTGAAATATAAAAATATACATTAACAAGTGATCTGAGGCACAAAGCATCAGTCTAATAAGAGATCCATCATGTCATTGGAAGAATATGATATTCCCTCTTTTCTCTCACTTAGATTTCCCCATACTGTATCTTATTGAGTCCCCAATTCCTTGGCTCCTTTGTACTATATATCAATGTATAACATTGTATAATGACAGCATCTTATCATCCATCCCACATCTTCTCCCATATCAATATCTACTTCAATATGGCAGCCACCGCCACCTCACATTAAATAGCTTTCACAACATCCAGTCCGCATCGGGGATCCATCGCTCAAGGAAGGCGTCTAATTTTCTGTTTTTATTTGTCACTTGAGAGACATACTACAATCTACAACCATCTATAGAAAGATATTTTAATGTTTGTTGTTTTATAACACCTATCGAAAATTTCTAATAATGAGGGTATTAATTAAAGAAGAACGGTGCATTACCAGGCCTGTACCTTATTTGCTCTACGTGGCTTTTCATAGGTTTGGCATAGGTTTTCATCGGATTTGCCCTGTTTTTTTGTCAGGGCCACAAGTGTCCAGCCAGCCCTGGAAGGCATGCATTTAAAACTTGTATACATCATTGGGTATCATTGAATTATGCCCTGAGGTATTGCCTTAATTGATCTACTAAGATTTCTTACGTGTATCCCTCTTCCCTTGCCCCACCCCCCATCCCCACACACTCACTTTAATCAAAAGCGGGGAAGAGTTGAACAATCGCAGCGATCGATGCGTTCCCATCATAGTAGTGACCAACTTTTCTGTATTTGACCAACGTTGGACATACTTCTGTTTTCTTTGATTTATTTTTTGTATCATCCATTCATCTATGTATTTATATAGTTAACATGAAGATATCTGCGAATTCCCTAGCAATTATAACCTCATTCTGTATTGTATTTTGAATAGCCTTAATAGTTCAGGGCACGGCGAAAAAACACTACTTGAAAGTGAGAGTGCTATGATGTAACCTGTCTAAATAAAGATTCTTGTTGAGAAAAATAAAGTTAGGCGAAAGCTTTACAATAGGGAGATTTAGCAACCCCAACGCACCAACACAAATTAACGCATCCACTAACTATTTGTACATTACTACCGCTGTGGGGATATCTCGAGAGGCGCTAGGCCGAGGGCATCTGCATTGCAGACCTCTCGAGATATCCCCACAACGGTGATAATGTACCAATAGTTAGGGGCCTTACGTTATTTCTTAAATCTGGCTTTATATAGGCTAGGCCTACTCATATTATCAATCGACAAGCATAGTGGCGTGTGTAAGCGTATTACCCTTTCTGATTGTATGAAAGATATTGATAACTGCTTTGCCGCATGCGTTCTTTTAAAATGCCTCTACTTGGAGCACAGACCTATAGAAGGAAAACAGATAAAATCACTGCTGGAATTTAATAGAAGTGAGACGCTGGTTGAGGCTATTGACGGAGTGTGTTCTCCTCAGCTTTCACTTTCATTTTGACAAGAACTGCGTCTCAGTGAGTTGGACCTTTACCAATAATACTAATGGAACACCGCCATGGCTTCCTCTTTATTAGTGGATTTAAGGGGTGGCAAGGTATAGCCCCTGTGAATCCTGCTAACCCCTGCCACATAACATGCATAACACCGCATTGTTATGTGGTTATTTACCGAGAGTTAGGACATCCATGGCATGGCCTGCACTGTATCTTAGTGCTAATACCCAACTGAAACAACGAGGGAGGCTACATTGGTACGGGTCATGTCTTCATTTATATACTTTAAGATATTTTTCAATATAATTCTACTAGTGGTAATATCCATGAAGATGTGTATTGCACTGTATCTAATCATTTAGCCTATAACATTGCATTGCTTTTTAGAGAAAGTCATAGAGAGTGAGAAGTGAATTGAGGAATCAATTTTATATGCATGGCCATTGATAAAAACAGAATATAAGTTCCAAATAAATAGTTATAGAGGATGGTGCACCAGATACAGATAAAACCACAACTATTAATTAATATAATATAAAATAATAAATATATAATTGGCGAATCCACCCCAAATGTACCCTAAATATTTATTTTGATATATTCTGTATAATCTGTCTATGAATCTATGGGAGTTATCACAGAATATATGCTATCACTTGTGTCCTCAACACAATTAATTGTTGCAGGTAGGTTGTGTAGGAATGTTAGACAAGGTGTAAGGAGTACATAGCTATATTAGCCTTCTTATATTTTCCTCTCCAAAAAGGTAACAGCGGGAAAACATGGAATTTCTCATTCCATAAGCTAGTCGACCCTTTTGTCACACTTGTTTCTGTAATTGTATAACTCAGTGATGAATAAACAATTTTCTAATCTAATCTAATCTAGATAGTGGGTTTTCATTGAGAGTAGGGTTGTGAATAGGTTTGAAGACGTTTAGGGAATATAATCTATATTGAGCGAGAGTTAGAAAATCCATGTTCTGAAATTTTAGTATAATGATTCGTTAGGTGGTTCAGGTCATAAACTGAAAAGATAATCAGGGTCAACGTTCTAGTTTCTAAGGTATGGCACTGTAAAGTGGGGACTATTAAACTAAGTAAGAGCCTAGAAAAAAACATGAATCTCAAACTTTAAGCAGTTTATATTGCAATATTCATATTCGTGATAGGAACATTTTGAAAACCTACCATGTTGCCGTGCGTGACGAATTATTTGAATCATCTTTTCCGTAAGAATCTGTTCACTTTCATGTGCGTCTATTGCGTGTAGTATGTGGGAAGTGTGGTTCGAATCAGGACATCAGACTTCATTCTGACAGGACATGTAATAGTTATGTCATATTTGGAGTGTTTTAGTGGAGTGGCCTGAAATTACAACACGTTTTTTTATCAAGGGTTTGTGGCTAAATCAGAAACGAATATTATAAGGAAAGTGTATATCATTTTTAACCATGTAAACACCATTAGTGATTACTTTTGGGAACCAACTTAATAAGTTGTTCCTTCCTCTTATGATGTGGATTGACTGGATTGATAGTGAGTCTGTATTCCTTATAGTGTCTATGGATAAAGTCTAATAGTGTCTATGGATAAAGTCCCCCATTTATAATTGTAATATTGAAGTGAAGCTCATCAGGTAGGAAACAACATAATATCTTTTATTATTAGAACTAATTCTGCACCGGGATTTGGTATTGATTCATTTAACAATATTTTTAACACTGGAAAGGATGGTATAGATAATTTATTTATAGATTTGGCTGCCAATGGATATTGGTGTCATCCAACACCGACAGTTGGCGCTGTGCAGGAGAGTTGTTGCGTCTGTCTAAGTGTAGAATTTGCTTTGTTAACCCTTCGTAGACACCTAACTTACGTTTCCATTGCTCTACCCAATCTCATATATTTTACCTAATATATTCGAATGGGTGACGTTCATCGTTTTATTGCTCTATTATGAGTAACTGATCATCTAGGAACAAATGTGTTATTTTTCCCATAGGGAGGAAATGGATGCAGTTCAAAATGTCCAAATGCTTTTAAAGAGTTAATTTTAGTTGCTCCTCTGTCTGTGCGACCCGCATGCGTAGTCAGTCTAGTGTAAAACGTCCGGAATGCCACACCATGAACGCAATATGGAAATTAGACAATTAGAAAAGGGAGCATCCATTTTGTATATAGGGAGTTACTGACGGTTTAACATAACCTTTGAAACCAGTGCTTAAAATGCAGCAAAGAAATATATATTAATCGTACCCTTAGAATTATGTAATGCACTCTCTATCTTGGAAATATTAAATATCTTATTTCACTTCTTTTATATCCGTCTATTACAAATATACTAGATTTGAATATAGTATATGCTCCTTAGAGACGAATCAAAATATATGTGTCATAATTATTAGAAAATTTGTCACTTGGAAAGGCTTTTATTACAGAAATACACTGGTTGCATTTTATTTTCCATAAATAAATATTATACTCATGTTGTTTTTTTGTTTTTTTAAAAAAGAAATTCAGATTTATTAACAGCTCTAAGTTGTTCCTCTTCTCAGGCTGTTAATATAAGAAGCTGACTCTATAGGACTATATAGATGTACGTAGTAATTGTTATGTTGGCCTTATGTTTTTACTTGTTCATCACAAAATAAGGGAAACATTATGTATCCATGGAAATAGATTGTACGTTCCACCTCTTTTTCAAATCTCCAGATTACGCCACTTCCCCTATGTTAAAGGTTTTATCGGAATAACCCAGTAATTTAACCTGAAAACATATAACATGGAGTAGTCCATCTATCCATATATAATAACTACTACACGGTTTACTGACTTATGTATTCATCCCCACTGGCACTTTCTTGTGTATCTCTTCATTGATTCATTTCCCTATACTACTTAACTGGTTTGTTAAGGTTCGCTTTTAGCATTCTGCGAAACAGCTTCAATTATCGCCAAAAGCTATATCAGGCAGGCAATTTCAAATGTGAACATGACATTATAATTATATAATAAATTATTATGATAACGATGTTATCGATTTATTAAGGCACGAATATTCCAATTGTCATAATTGAATTATACATTATGCAATATGCGTTCGGGGCGCTTTTACTGTGTAAGCACACATCTTAAAGATTTCACTGTGCCAGTTGAGCTTCAATTGTGTCTAGATAACATTACAACGTAAAGTCCAAATACAGAGGCGTGATTGCTTTTCGAATTAACTGCATCTACCCAACATATTTCTGCGATGTTAATGAAATATTGCCTTTCTTCCGGATCTCCCTGTCCCTGAAATGTAATAATGACCTTTCCCTATGGATATTAACTGCAGGAACGACGTATGATGAATACCCAACCTGTAAATGATATTCCCAATATTGATGCCATTGTCCACACCACACCCGGCCTGTCAATCACACTAGTGCAAACCAATACGCCCCGCCCTATTTGGATCCCATGGCCCATTTCGGCCATTCTCTGAATTAGTAGAAATACCAAGGGACTCACTCTCGTCCCTCAAGGCTACCGTCAGCTTTCGTTTAGTCTAACCTGCCCGCGGAAATGGTCAGAGAAGCAATGTCAAGGTTTCTACTTTAAGGGTGAAAGGTCAACACTAAGGAGATTGGCTCCGGGTGGATTGTGGGTCTCTACAGCCACTTCCGGTTGAGAAAGCCCCCTCTTGTGTCGGGGCTGCGCATCAGTTGATGGTTTGAGGGGCTAGCAAGTGATTCATGGGATATGGGACATATGGGTGCTGGTTCTCCGGAAGTAAATCACATCCTGGTAAGCGAAAATAGAAGAAAATGTGATTCTGGATTGCCAAGTTCTGATCAGCTTGTAACATTGCCGGAGAGAAAGGGGAGCATTAGGGCTATTTGAGTAGACTCCATTATCTCTTACCTGTCTTGGGACTTTGCTTTGTGACCCTTGCTGCGACCTATAAATCTCCACCATTGGAATTTAGATCTTGGATGTAACCTGTTCTTATATAATTGACTAGAACAAACTTGGACTAGAGGAGGTTAAAATAGTAAATTATCACCCTTCCATTCGGGCTCGATGAGAATACATTCTGTCATTAAACGCTGGGGATTAATGACTGCCTCTCTTGATCAAGAAAGTAAGTTGGTAAATGAAAACCTGAAACAGACATCGAACATCCCCTACACTTTTAATTTGACCAAAGTCATGGCCGTTTTCACAATCTTATTCATTTTTTTTTTTCAGTCACAGTCTCTGAAGTTTTTAAAACGATTTTTGGATATTGATATTAAGTTTTTTAAGCTGGTTAATCAGAGGGTTTTTTGTCTGGTTCAGCCATTTTTCATGACACTGGTTACAATGTTGCAGTTGGGTGTAGGAGAATGTGTATGGATTATATCAAGCCACATCAGCCGATATGTAGCTCTATACAATCATACTACTACAAAATAATGTCAATGGTTATGCTTTAGCTTAGTTAGAGAGAAAGAAACTGGAATTTCAATATATTACATTGTTATACAATTCAATTTTAGTCAGGCTTATATCGAGCCACGTCAGATAACATGTAGATATTTATATAAACTTGGTCATGTATTAACTTTCAGAGTTTAACGTAAAGACTATAATGGGATATAATTATACATGAGTTGGTAAAGAGAGAGAGTTTACAGATTGATGAATGTAGGATGACAAATGCTCAAGTGCCATGTACTTACTATATTGGTACAATAATTATTTACTCTTTCAACAAATTTAAGACCAGGAGGTTGTTACACAGTTTGATTTGAAACCTTCCTCTGTCCAAATATTTCGTAATTTAGGGTGAAGTTGATTCCAGGTAGTTACTGTTTTGATGTAAAGTTCAGTAAGCCGCTTGTGCTCTAGTGGATTTTATTGTATAGGGTCTAGAGAGTAATCTTTTGTATCATGTAATACATAAGTGGGAAGTTTTCCTCTCATTTGGAAAGGGTAATTGTGGACACTCGGGGTTGTTCGCAGACATAACCTCGGAACTGGTTAGTGCCAACACCTAATTGAAGAAGCACAAGGAGGAAGTATTCTGTCGTATCTTAGGCTCTTCTATGTTAAAACAAGGTATGTCCAACGTGGATTCCATATTCTCCCCTTATTTCCCTATGAATACATCCTTTCTCAAGAGGCCGATTCATAAATCAGCCAGACAGCTCCGTGAATTTTGTTTTTTCTTTAAACAAAGCTCCGCGCATGTCTAAGTTATTGTTTAGGGTGGGTAGTTCTAAGTGAGCATGTAGCTAGAGGCGGAATGAAGGTTCGTTCTCCTTTCCTACAGTTAATTACAGTTCTACTGCGGGTGTTGCATCATTGGAGCATAGCATGTTAAGTATCAACCTCCTCCCACTCACTTCTTCTAAAACAATACATCATAACACCTTGGCTTGCTCTTTTACTCCTATATTCTGTTTTCTACTCATTGCCTCTCACATGTTCGGACTCAGCACAGATAGCCTGATCATTAAAACACACAGAAAGTTCAAGAGAATGTGATGATATAGGACGTCCGATAAGTAACATGTCTTAGTCTGTGAGCATGTTTGAAGGACATGATTGTTATCGGCCATACTTAGTGCAGAAAATATCACTAAACTATATTAAACATCCTAGGTCAGTTTCGACAAATCTTTACCTTTGACACATTTCCTTTATATGAGATATAATAGGAGACTTTAATTTATGTTATTAACTTACCATATAATGTTTTAATATGATTTCTACATCTACTTCCAAATGTAATAGAATATCAGGTATAATTAAGAAAATTAATCCTCTATCGATACATTATCCTGACTTAAGTATTAATCAAAAGAAATTACTAGCATAGGGAAGTGAATCTAGGAAGAGGATCACGAGAAAATGCCAGTGGGGGTGAACTCATGTCAGTCAACGGTGTAGAAGTAATATAAAGACTACCGGTACTTATATGCTAGAAACATGCCTTACACAATTTATGAATATTAAAGTAGTTGTGGCGGGGAAAACGATAGCATCACTCACGGTAACCTGCATAACGCATGATAACATTAATCAAGTATAAATTGTTGCTTAAAACATTCCAGATATGACATAAGTATTACATGTCCTGTCTGAATGAAGTCTGATGTCCTGATTCGAACCACACTTCCCATATACTACTACTGTTCGAAATACACGCACACGAAAGTGTACAGATTCTTACGGGAAAGATAATCCAAATAATTCGTCACGCACGGCAACAGTAACGCATGCATCTCAGTGAAGTAGAATGCCATTGCATAATTCCTACACAGCCAATGGCTGGACATTAATCCGGCCCTGTCCATGGTAGTTCTTGGATGCAGTACAGTACTGCATTCTTCATCTCTCTGTTAGTCTAGCTAAAGTTGGTCTTATCAGTTGCGTTCCTGGTTACCAAATGGTATTTGTAAGATAAGATCATGTGTTTCAATGAAATCTCTTCTGGACGTTTTAATGTTAAAGTGGTTTTAATGTTAAAGTGGTTTTAATGTCACAGTTCTGGCCTTCATTCACGAGTAATATAATTTCTACTCAATTTTCTGGTATCTGGTACTTCTTTATATGAAAACTATGTAATCCATAGTATATAAGGTATTTGGTCATATAGTGAGTATTCATATCGGCTGGGAGAAAATCCAAAGTGCCAGTTGGGTTGGTATCTGGAGTTATGTAACCCCAGGTCAGGGGTCTAAGATGTGGTCACTGAGCCAATGGAAATTAGTTTCTTTCCTGTCCACTTGGGGCATAGGGGCAGCACCTTATGGTGGCTAAACCCTTTCCTCTGGGATTTGAAATGAGTAGAGACATCATACCCATTCATTACACATATTCACTAATCATTGAATGAAAACACAATGTTGGTACTCAATACTTCAAATACTGCTAGACCTATCATATATGATTACACTGAAAAAGTTTCACGTGATTTCATGCTACTCATTTAACTATCTTAGCCACTTTAATGGTCACCAGGTTATTAATTTATCGATCATGCATGGTGTCCAATATATTATATGCAGTGTTGTATGGAAAACCCCTATAGCTTATAAGACTCAATCACCTCCAGTATCAATGATTGACAGTATGCGATGTTTTGCACCTGTCTATTGTAGTGATTAACTGTGGGAAGTTAAACGGTGACATTCCCAGCATAATGAGGGAAGTTACATGTGTGATCTGGCGTTGTTATAGATGGTTTATGATAGTCGTAGGCACTAGGCGCCAACCAGTTCATGGCATGTCATGACGAGGAAACTAAACGCTTTGTGATTTTGTTATCTGTGGACAATGTTGATGTGCTTACCGTGGTAACCCTCATGCTAGGATAAATTGAACGGAATTCCAGATCCAGTCTGACGATAGTTCAAGTATTTGGGCAGACCTTTGCACCGATTTCATCTGTCCTCATTTGATTCATTTATACTGAAATATAACCCCGTCTATCCATTCAGCCCAAATTCACTCCGAATCTACCGACGAGCTCATTCTAATAGTGCCACTTTGGCACATAAAAAAGCCATGAAGGTAAATGGGAAGAAACATAGTGTGTGCCTGCCTCCTTTAGTTCCAACCCTATTACTTTTGTTTTTGTGTCGTCTTTCCTTCCAATTATTCCATGTCCTCGATTGTTTTGTTTTGTCTTTTTAGATTTCCATTCGTTTCTCTTCCAATTGACCATTATGCGTATAGCTGTACCTTGCAGCGAGTTGTTATAAGTCATAATACATGGCTATTAAATTGTTATATAAACAGTAGTTACCTTAGATTTGGTACGACTCGTGCTATGGATGTGAGGTCCTATAAATCATGCGTTCTCGTTCTTTGGAATGCTGCAGATTTCAAAATATGATATCTGGAACTTTGGGGTTTAACTTTTCCTGGTATATAGTATTGCAATTTATCAGTCTGATATATGTACATGTGTGTCTTCCATCATGGTCTAAAGGTACTATCCTGAGCGTTTTAATGTTAGGTGATGACCAAGGAAGGAACATGAAGGAAGATAATATTGATACAAAATTTTAGATCCCTTATGGTAATAAATACATGGAAATATTATCTTAATTCCTAGATGCCATGTTGTATTATCACCGTAAGTTTGTTCATGGGAAGTATATTTTACGTATTTCTTCTAGTATGACAGATATATTCGTTTGAGACAAATATATACCATCTGCGAAGCTTGTGCAAGTGTGTATGCATTTTTGAAAGCCCGTTATACATCTTCTCGATAGTTCCCCACACTTCCCGATAGGTCTTGATACTTACTAACACTATTATGAATCATAGGGAAATTTTCAAAACCTGATTGATTTCTTTTCTGATGCTCCCGATAGTGTCGGGAACTTTCTAGAAGTATCACCAAGGGCAGAATCAGGAGCGTTGTATAACGATATCACGGGAGGTATTAGTGAGATATCTTGACCCCAATAATTTGGACTATTTATTCATGCATTCCAGCCAGATTTAACAGGAGCTAGATACAAAGGAATATAAATCATCCCGACCTTGCTACTTGCCCTGTGTCAGAAGATCTTCCTATGCAAGGATTTATTTCCCTACATATATTATATCCTATACATAGAGCAGGATCTAGCGAGACGTTGTTCTCCATCTCAGGTTATACTGCAGCTTCAGATATTGCACTTGGACACTATTTCACCTGTTATTAATGAGGCATTTGACATTACAATTGCGTAAATAGATGGTATAGTGGAATTTCATTTACATCACTATTCTTCATACCATACCACCAGGATTTTGTCACATATAGTGCATGTCGAGAAGAAAATTGATGAGTACAGGGGATATATAATGACTGCATGCCTGCGATAAGAATCGTCTGAGAACATCAAGGAATAGCAACGGTCATCGACAGTATTTCAGGACATCTATCACCAATCAACAGCTATCGATATTGGGCATCGGAACATTTATCACTCACAAGGATATTTAACACTTCCATGCAAACCACAACAGTAACTTTTACATATGAATGGATTACAGGCATGCGGTGGACCAATGTCATACCTGTGGAGCCTACTCTACGCCCCTCTTTTAGGGGGCATGTTTGAGTATCATATCTGAGACCGAAATAATTATGGTTCACCGACCGCTAGTGTTAAATTATGATTGTGGGTAATCAATGTAACAGGAAACTATGCCACACGTTAAAGTGTGGACAGTCTCGGAACCTATATTGAAATGGTCATCGGAAGTGTTATTACATTGCGGCCTGTCCATTTGAAACTCTTCAACTCAATGTTTAGGATTGATGCACCTATAAAGCAGTATCTTCTATGGGTGGGATTCCTATAAACCTAAATGTCAGGGCTCTTAGCGCTCACGGACGAAACCTCATTCTTGCAAGACATTGATGCTGGATCAGTGTTATGATTGTACTAAAGAATTCATATGCCAGCAGTAGAAGCAAGATTATTTACTTTATATACATAATTTTGCGCGATGTCTATGGAATGATATGGACATTCTATAGGATGTATTTGCATATTGCTTTATAAATAGGATGCTCCCTCTTTTTCTTCCGCCAAGCAAATAATCCCTACAGAAGACAAATGACTTACAATAGGAATGGTCGCAATTCCTAGACAGACGCGATCCTCCTATATGCCTTAGTTTGCCCGAGTAAGTGAAATAGTGCTACTAATTCAGTCAATCCCCGGTCTTCTCCAGACCAGCCATACAAATAATATAAGCTTGGGATTCAATAGCACAAACGGCGTTTGGAAAATCTATATTGCTGTGTTGGGGCTCCCTTTAGTACTGCCTCCTTCAGAGAAGACCATACCGCATGCCCGAGGGCATGGGGTATGCTGACTGTACAGGCCCTTCAGGAGAAAAGGATAGGGCACCTAAGTCTCTCTGTGATATATCCCACAGGAGGTGAAAAGGATAACTAACGAATTTGGTGTTTTGATTCATTTCACATGCATCAACCCGAGCAGTGGATCAAAATTGCACGAACGAAAGGATATATATCATTATGTCTGTGCGTGCTTCGCGTGTAGAACTATGAAAGACACACTATTTGTTACTTGGACCAAGGCTTCAAGACAGATGTAAACTAACCTTCAGAGAATTTAATTTGACAAAAATGCTTTGTATTGTTCCTTCCCTTTTAATAATAAAAAAAGTAGGTTTCCTGTGATGTATCACGTTTTGATCAGCTGCGGTATATAGTATGCCAGATGATATGCAAGTAATAAGAGCTGTATTCGGATGTGGCTCCGGTTGATATTAAATTATACATGCAGGATGTATATATAAAAGCAGGCTCTCTGTATAAAATACTGTCATACAGACCATGGAGAAACTCTTCAATGCTACTCCTTGTGTGTCCATATATGTGTCGGTATGAAGCTTCTTGATTCTTTTGAATTGACACTACCGTTGATTACGATTTGCTTCAGACCTATGAACTGGGAAAGATTATGTCTGTATCAAGTACACTTTGGAATTAATGGCAATGCTAGGGTTACATACATAGTCTACAACACAGGTAGTCAGTTCCCTGTTATGATATAAACCTTTTACTACACGAGATGGCTTTGAATATCAATGGATGGCGGGTAATACCTTTGTTTTTAGTGTAACTATACTAAAACTTATGCCTAGTTAATAGCAATGGCACGAAGTAAAATTGAGACGCCTGTCAAATTAAGATGCCTGCCATCTCTTTTTATACATGAGAGGAAGTGATCTCACCTAGTTCCGGTGTAAGGTGCGATATCAAGTCTCTAGAAGTTAACCTAGCAAGTAACAACACTTTTGCATGCGTTGTATCTTAATTCAATATAAATGGTATTGTGCCTTTCCAGCAACCATGCAATAAAAGCTATATGGCATGTAAAATCATGGTATCCTGCCATCGATAGTGGTGTCCTACCCAAATGGGAGAATGCATTGCAAGATGTTGTATTGTGAGATTGAATTCTGGCGCATACTCCGTCTGATCTACCACATTCAGCCTCATTGAACTTGACCATAAACGCATTTAGCATGCTTATTTATCATAAACTTCCTGCTGCAGAAAACGTGCCAGACCATTTATATCAACTTCTCCAAGCAAACACCACGCAGACCTCAGACACATACATCCCAGTTGTAGGTTGGCTGGCCACTAACCCAAAACAGACAGCAATACATCAATCCACTGAGACACCACGACAAAAAACAGAAATTTCTTCTATAGGAAACTTGTTAGAATATGCATGTTGCTGTATTTACCAACACACTCTACCCTGCCCTTGTATTTTTCACGTATGGATATATCTATATTTGGCTGCATACACATCCCTGTTATCAAAGCACAATAGGTGACGTAAGGAAAATATTTTGGAATACGTTTCCCTTGAGGTATTCAAGTGGATCCATAATTTGAATGTTAACCTCGGCGCCATAATCATGAAAACGATTGTGTTGGGGGACCTATGATAGAAAACATCTGTTGTATATTCATATTATTTTATGGAAAAAAACGAGATATCTAAAGCACCGTTAAAAGCAAGGAGAGAGCGTGATTTCTCTTGATTAACAACATACATTTACACCAGTCAGTGTCAGAGACAATTCTTGCCATGGTTACAGGAGTTGCCATTGTTCAGCAAAATGAGGCTTTGACGTAGGTGATGACGCAGCTTCCGGTCTTATCCTGCTTCTATCACATTATCGCCCTCTGAAGCATGGATTAAGGATTATTGGATTATAGGATTAAAACCTCCTCTCCATTGTGTATGTGTCTGCTGGGTGTTGTAGTGCAGACCTGTTTTAAGCACTTGTGTAGTGGATACAGGATATAAGTGACGATGGGTACGGTTAAGCAGTGGCTTGCGGATGTTTGCAGCTGGCTTGCAGTTGAGGACCCTACTGATGAATGTGAGTTTTAATCTTCTTTTAATATTGAGAGAATAATTCATTCAATACTTTATCTTCATGGGAAACATAATCACAGTACACATACGTATGGGGTTGCGGGATGACTTCACTCATATAAATTCCCTCATGAATCATCTGGGAGCAACCATGAAACAAATTAAATAGATCAGGTTTGTAAATAAGTAAAAACAAAAACAAATTAATATAAAAGAATAACTACGATCAATGCAAAACCTTATACCAGCTGGTGGAGCGGTAATTCAAGTTTACTGGTTGATGAACAGATTATTCATAAGTTAATAGAATTAATGGAATTGGGAAGAGCCCGGACACAAGAGCTCTACCCTATTGGTCGATGTAATTATTGAATATGACAGTAGCCCAGCCAGATATATAGAATCCCATTTCCCCTGTGTATGTCATGTTTTATAGCAGTATTTCTACTGTGAAATTGATTTGGTTAGGTCCATATCATTCAAAGGATACTTTTATTTGGAGAAGAACTAACAATTAATGACGTTTAAACAGCAAAGACATTTCAAAATATATTATATAACATTTCCTTTTTTCTTTGCAATGAAGACAGTTGCATTTTTCCTAATCAACTGGTTTAGCTTGGATATGAGGTTAAGAGCTAAAAAGATACATGGTACTATTTCAGACGAGTCAATAGAGCTGGTCAGATATTAGCCATTAACGACGACCGTTGCTCGATATTCGCCTGTCAGTCTCAATTTCATCTGTGAAGTTAAAGGTTTCCGTGTTAGTACAGGAAGCACGAGTAGCTGTATGGTTGCATGCTGCTGTCCTTATTCGTCCGGTGTGAGATATCTATGTATTTATATCTCAACATATAACCATGGTATGTGTTAGTTATAACTCTGGACCGGAAGATCATGTCTAACTGTCATGTGACGACTACTGTACTACTATCACATCACCGCCAGCCCCCACCAATTTCAAATGCAATTCCCCGCCCGGCCGTAGAGCTAACATGATCGAGAATTGTATGTATAAACATACAAGTAAAAACACAATGTTTTCTTTCACTTGCACAGTTGCATTTCTTTAGTATTTTATTTTATCTCAACTTCAGCCCATTCGGCAGTTCTTTAACTAGGGCCTGGGAACGAGTTCCGAACTGATATTCCCTCACTAAACTATTGAGGAATTCGGTGAAGTTTTTCAAGCTTTTTAATGGACAATGGTTTGCCATTCCGACACATATTCTTAATAGGAATGAACGCAATATTGTTACAGTATGTTGGATTAGCGTGGCAAGTGTGATCAGCCGTGTTTCTAGTAATAGGGAGGTTCAGCAAGTCTAAACATATCTGTCTCTCTGATATACAAACATACGTTAAAATGAAGAAAGTGGTTGAGCAAAACATGTCTGGAAAACGTAACATAACATATGAAGCAAAACCTTTCATCTTACAATTTATTTTTTATACAGAAAAATGCGACGTAATTCACAGAATTGATATACGGATACGGTTACGTAATTGAGATAGGCTTGCTTGCGGTAGCTCCCTATTGGGACATATTCATTCAGTTGCGTTAACGAGACCATCGAACACACGTCAAATACTTCAAGAAAACTAAAAAAATTCTCTAGTATTCCTTCCTGATCCGATTTATGTTGTGTCTCTAAAGATGTATCAAATATAACAAAATTACTATTTTCCTATCCCTTCTGCTCTTTACCTCTCTGAGGACCAGGTAACATCACCGATTTACCGATTTTAACCCACTGGAATTCTTCCATCCTGGACATTACTTCGCGAGGACATCTACCATCCAGGCCATTCGACCGCCTAGGACATTTACCCGCCTTATATAGAGTTTGTAAGGGGAATTTGTCCCTAACTAATGGACTTTTTATGTATGACCTTTTGAGCTATTATTGGCATGAAGAGAATGGTGAAATAATAATAGAAGACATTCGTTTCTGAGGAATATAAGGGCCTCCCTCTCTACTGAGCACGAGAAGTTTGAATTTGTCTATTTAACCACAGCCTGAGGATGAACAGTTATGGCAGAACCCCACCGTTACTCACACTTTGAGGGCCGGTCCTCAAAAGACCAACCCCTTTTCACTTTCATTTTAATCAGTTATCCTATATTTCCCTCATTCACTATTCCCCCTGGGAGGGTCCACTTACATGCATATATTCACCCGTCCCATGCAAAGCTTCACCCTTTTACCTCAATACCAATTATTGATTCTCTACAAAAATCGATTTTCTGCCCAAGGGAGATGTAAGAACTAGAGGTTTACATGGAAATCTACCCCTCTCTATCTTCAAGTTGGGACCATTTACAAAAGGATTTGCTTACATTGATGCAGCTAATTCAAACCTCTTGTAAAGGATATCCTATGCAATTAGATTAATTTTCTTCTATTTTGAGTTTAAAGTTCAGTTCGTGACATCCGATTATTCCAATGGGTAATGGTGTATTATTCTGTGTCAGAAGAAATAAGGATATAAACACAGATGTTAGAAAAGAGAGGCGTATTAAATATTACGTATTAAGGCGCTAATTCCTTTGCAAAAAGTATACAATTTTAATATACCGTAAATGCTTGCCCCATAAATAGTCTATTCCCATGCACTCACATTTTAAACACATTTAATGAGAATCAAAATAATCAGAATAATCCGATGGCAGTCTCCCCAACACGTGAAAGATAGCCCGTGTTTTAAACACCCCGGCAGACCTTGGTTATTGAGGCATAAATTACCATTGATTTTCCGTCGAGTCCAGTTAAACAAGCGGCTGCTATATTAATGATCTCCTTTTGTTACTATTTCTATCCGTGTATTTTTCCAGGTACCCCTTAGAGAGGACGGTAATTGATTTTGTGTTGGTTGGGGTAATATTTGACAATAGAAGTGATTTAGGTCTTGTAATCTTATTGGGATAAGAACAAAAGCTCACGAAGGCTTATTGAGGGATGTAGTTGAAGATTTTGACTGGCAGCGGAAACGGAAGTGGTGACCCAGATATTAATTTTGAAGATGGTAGCAAATTGTTTTGGGATTTGAACTGGGTGAATAGACGGGTACTATGATTTGTGATGAAAATGTTTTTCCCTTGAGTCCAATGCCTATGAATAAATTAACTATGTGGGGTTTGCATGGAGACTATTAAGGGTAAAGGTACTGAAGCAACTAATTGATGGGTATTAGT
Source organism: Sthenelais limicola (assembly GCA_942159475.1). Taxonomy (NCBI): domain Eukaryota; kingdom Metazoa; phylum Annelida; class Polychaeta; order Phyllodocida; family Sigalionidae; genus Sthenelais; species Sthenelais limicola. Next base: position 76,310,195 of record OW804096.1, on the reverse strand, counting down.
TTCTCATATATCAGTGCTCAGGATGCTCCAGTCTCCAGACTAACTAGTGTTCATGGTTCCTCATCTCGATATTGAGGGTAACGTTGTTATATATTGCAGCGATGAACGTGGCTTTTTATCATGCTTCAGTGTGAAAAGGATTTATAACTCCTTTTCATATGTAGCATTAGTGTCTGTGCCATTTTCTACAATCTAAATAAACGATTTGTATATTCGCCGATGATTTCTCTGTGTGTTCTGTAATCATCGTCCTGTATTATTGTACGTATGGATATGTTGATCATGTTTTTCATGTCATTCTTATCATAATTATGTTTGTATATTGAATTTCAGGTGAGTGAACTGCTTTCCTTATTATGGATATTGTGAGTATGGATTTTCTTCGTCCTCCTGAGATCTAACCGTTGATGGGCGTATTAATTAATTAGTAGTATTAGAAATATGTGGTAGGTGATTGATTTATTTTCTTAATTCATGAATGAAAATAATCTAGCAAGCCGCTTATGAATTCTGAACTAACTCTGATCCTGTTAAGAACATTGATCGAAAAAGAATATAAACTCCAAAGGGACGTAATAAATTGAAATTAATCTTAACTATTCTGGAAATACTGTTTGTAGATATTTCTGGCTTTCATCAGTATTCACTATTAAAAGTTCTCAAAATTCAAATCTATATTTATAAGAATGTTTCATTAGCGGATCGATCTCATTAGAACTAAATTATTTTAGCTTATAGGATAAAGATGATTCATTCGACGATTCTGGAGACTACATAGAGTGAATAAAAACATCCATCTGGGTCGGTTTATATGACACTGCTTGTAGAAGTTGATACAGGCATTGAAACATTTTCCTAATGGCAAGACTAGCACTGAATGGCAAACAGGGCACGTTCAGTATGTACAACTTATGACTGAAATGGAGGATATATATTGAACTAATATACTGACATTTAAGATTTTAACTAGCATCCACACCTGTCTAATGCGGCACTTATAGAATCAAATATGCTATTGTATATTTCATTTCGTACCACCACTAATAAAACCAGATTCAATAGGTCAACATGTCGATACATCAAATGTGTTGTGTCATTCATATTGATACATTCACTCAATACATTTTTAGTTTTATTACGGTATATAGCTCAACGAGGGAATAATAGTTAGTATGCCAAAAGACATATCCTTTCTAATTAGATTTCGTCTTAGGCCTTCCACATATAGTGCAGCGCAGAACTTTACACTGAGAAGTGGACATGGTCCAACCTAATCAACATAAAACGGTGCGTGAACACAAGAGTACAAGAGAAGCAATTAATAGCTGGGGAAATAAGAATAACAGGTGAAATACAATAAGCTGCAAATAAAAGAGGCTAAACCTTATACAGTCTGGTCCTATTCATTTAGGTAAAAGGCATGTAATAATATAGTAGGTGAAAGTAACGGATAGATATAAGATTATTCTATGAAGCGCCATTGAAGTAAGTCAAGACTAGAGAGACATAACAATAGCTCAAGGTCGAGTAAAAGATTTTTAGTTGAGACTCAGATCCACCCACCACAGTACCTTTTCCTACTGAACGTGAAAAAGACCGTTTGAATTTTGCCTGACTTTTACAAATGCCCTATAAGGGTTGTGTAGATAGTGCAGATAATGAAGAGAGAAGAGGGGCAGACAGGGGACATCGTTAGTAGAGGCAGGAAGAGATGGGGAAGAAGAAGACAATAGTGGAGGAGATGGTGGCAGGGGTGCAGCAGATGAGGGGAAAACATGGATCCATCAAATTGCTAACAATTTCCTCTCATTGGAAAGGTCCCTAACGAATTAGAAACGGACACTTAATATTAAAACACTTTATTATATGAGTTTCACTATATGTATACTTACCATGATTTGACTTTTTCCTGATTTTGGTAAAAGAGATACTTTTTTGGAAACATTAAGATTATGATTGGAATTCAATTAACCTTCCAACATAAAGGGTTAACACACTAATAGAACTATATTTTGGGGGTCTCTAGTAGGAATAACATTCTTACTTCTTACAAATATCAATAGGGCTTTGAATTGCTTTTACTGTCGTTGTTTACAAGTAGTGATAGTAGTTCAATAATACATTGCACTGTATTTGATTTCTTTTTGTTCCTTTACACATCACAATTAGTCATTATGACTCTCTTAAATCTATGATGCTTAGTTAACTAAAAAAAAAAGCCACGTTGAAAAGAATGTGGGCATTTTTAGTAGAATTACCAGGCCATGAGGGATTACTCTTTTTTTATGCTGCGAAGGTCATTAAAGTTTCCAGTGAACCCGGTTGAACAGTTTCAATGGATTGAACACCCAGAAACATCGATTGCATTTTTAAGCTATGACAATAGTAAAACCAGCAGGAACCCACTTAATATTGAGAGAGATAAGAAAGAAAAAAACATTGCACCCAATTCAGCGCCGGAGTTGGAGAACAGGAGTGAATTTAAGGGAATAAAAAGTTGCATGTGGTGTGGCGATAATGAGGTGTTTGCCACGGTGTCGGCGGGTAAGCTTATATGTCTTGTTGCAATGTTGGAGTGCAGTCATTAATTTTTGATGAGTCACGGTTGATAAGCGCAGCCGGGTTGATACTATTTTCTCCCATTATAAACTACCGGTATAGGGGGCCATGCTGTGTGTCTTGGATGGGGAAGGATTGATGGGAAAGAGGCGTGTGGGGTCGGGGTCCTGAAAAGCGAAGGATTGTAAGGGAATATAATAATATGATAACATCTCAAACTGGTAGATTTCATTTTGAAAAGGGCAGGGGTTAGTTCTGGTCCTGCATTCAGGAGCAGATCTCTATCAATCCCCATTTTACTCATCGAAAAACAGATACAGATATTTTTTTATTCATTCATTTTTTGTTTTATTTATTTTTTTTTTGTGTGGGGGGGGGGGGGGGCATTTACTAGGAGAAAGGATGTAAACCCTTATTAATCTCATCACCCTTTATTTAAACCTATCCCCTTTTGCGATTCCGCTAATAGTCACATCACACCCCTCCCCACACACTCCCAACGTAAAATTCCTATCCTCTCCAAACGGTTTGCCACAAAATAGATTGTTCCCAAATGAAATGTGATAATATGATGGATGATATCAAAGTGCACTGGTGACATTTTATATCATATTTTCTAAATCAGGGTACTTATCTCACCACAGCTTGCACAATTAGACTGTCGGCTAACTGATTGAACGCTTGATTTATAACCTAGCGCGAAAGATTGTAAAAGTTATGTCCTTAATATTGTATACTTTGCTCAATGAATCTGCAGTATTAGGCCTAATATAAATTGATGACCTTGTTCAATGACATAATATATTATATATATATCGATGTTTTAAAATGTATGTGTGATGTCCTTCATTTCGCATATTCATATCTCAAGCTCTTTCTGGGCCGAGGCCTATACATAATTTTTACATGACAAGCATTGCACAGAATCTACTAAAGGATTAGTTAATGACCAACAGTGTAGTGAGGGGCTGCTGATTCACTGTTTGGCGTAAATCTTGAGGTGAAGCACAATGTACCAGCAGGTCTGAAAGGGTTACTAATCATTTTAGCCTCTGCCTGAGGTGGTTATAGTCCCGAGACAAGTGATTAAAGCCTGTTATCAAATAGTTTAGGTTCAGAGCCCACAGAGTCCCTTCAAACTGAGGGAAGGCCTCTCGCTCTTAACTGCAAAATCCAATTTGATGGCTTAAGCTGCCTCTACATCACTCCCGATAGTGTATCACCAACAGTTGGCGATACTTTTATCGGGCAACTGTCAGGAGTAATGTTGACACTTTCGAGACGGTTCCAGATGGCCTCCCAACACAACTACCGGCAACTGTCGGAGACAGTTGCCGATGATTTCAAACATGTTTAAATTTCCATGTGCATCCCCAACAGTGTTGACGATTGTAGTCGCCAATGTATAGACGCGTTGCTGAATCTCAGGACAGATGGTGACGATACTTGGTTGCATCACTACTATCTTAGAGTAATCCTCTAAGCTACTATCAGGAACTTTTGTCAACATTTGCTATCGCAAGTATTGGGATACAGAGTCAGGACTGATGTAGAGACAGCTTTACTCCTGACATTCCGAGCTTATCTGCCAGGCCCTAATACCCCTTTCACACTATACCCAGAAAGCGCTTTGGGGGTGTAGTGTGAATAGAACCGACTTGTAGAAAGCACTTCCAAACCGACTCAGAAGCGAATCCTGTAATTCACCTCAGGTAGGTGAATTATATAAACCACTTCGCTTCGCTTCGCTTTCTCAGTGCTAATTCTGCTAGTGTGAATGGAACCAAAGCGAAGCAAAGTGGTTACTGACGTCATTGATCAGATGTGATGCTTATAAACACATGGGAAAGACTACGGTGACTTGCCTGCAGTCTGAATAGAACCGACGTAGTGAAAGCGCTTCGAAGCGGTTCTGCTGTGGTATGAATGGTGCGCATTATAGAAACCAGTTCGCAATGATTCGCTTCGGTTGTGTAGTGTGAAACGGGTATAAGCCTAGCCTGCAAAGTCGAGCTGGAAATACAGAACGGTGCATACCTGAGCAACACATGGGTGAAACCAAGATTAATTACCCAATGCCACTCCAGTGAAATGAAGCCACTTTCAAGTACATACAATAGCAAAGTGGCTTCATTTCACTGAAGATTATATCATCCACTTTGTCGTAGTGAGTCAATTGACTATGATCCCTGCCGATTGGCAGGCAGCAGGTGCACTAATGCTTGGTCAGAGTGGGTTTTAAGCTGGGTGAGGTTTTTCTTAAAGAAAGTATATTCGGAAAGGAGAGAAAAACTCCCTAAAGGCGGAAGGCCTCCAGATAGTGAGAGAGAACTGGACTGCAATAAACCCGTACATGTATACATATTCTTTTCCGATTTTTTTTGGCCAATGTAAGAATACTAACATAGATAGCTTGTTCGCATGAAATAACAATCAAATCGTTAGTTATTCATGACAGGCATTTGCACCTGTCAGTCCTCTCATTCGTCATAATATTTTGAGAAAAGAAAATCAAGCCTTTATATGCGGAGTATCTTATTCGAATAATCTGGTCATAATCTTATAGTTTCGATCAACCCGAGAATTATATGACCAAGGAAAAATAATGGACAGCAAGTTTTCTTGTACATGTATGTGGATGAATTTTGTGCGTAAGGATCCATGTGTGAGACTTACTACTGACCATAATAATGAATGCGAGAAAATGGCAAAAATTCACAGAAATAACTCGCTCTTTGTTGTTAAAGTTGTTCTTAAAGTGACACTTCTCGCTGTTCTTAGCTAGATTATCAAGTAACGGAATTTCTACTTCCTTTTCTAGTATTTGGTGCACCTTACCCTACCTAACTAACTCCTGTGGATGTCAAAACTATAAAATTCATATTATATCAGATATTTGGTAAAATAGTGAGCAAAATCGTTTTTGCACGCCATGCAGAAATTTCAAAATGGCAGTTGGGTTGACATCTGGAATTATGTAACCCCCAGGTCAGCGCTGGTCAATACAATGGACGTTAGTTTCTTTCCTGTCCACTTGGGCCAATTCTGGCAGTACCTTCTGGTCTCAAGGCCATTTCCTCATGGATTTGAAATGGGTTAAATTTAGGTTCTGACCCATTTATTACACATTCACTAATCATTGAATTAAAACGCAATGCTGGTACTCAATAATTCAGATATTGTTATACCTATCATATATGATTACACTGATAAAGTTTCACAAGATTTCATGACTACTCATTTTAACTATCTTAACCACTTTAAATGTACATTTCCTAAGGATTTATATTCTTATTATCTGAAAATCTCATTTTCACATTAGTGCCTACAGGTCTGCCGTATATCGACTATTGAACTTTACTTTATCTCATTGGAATATTATGGTTTCCATTTGTCTAGTTATAAGATATAATTGTGACATTCCAAATGTAATATAAACATGGTGACTTCTTTTACGATAATGATCTATAGAGTGAGCGATAACACGACTCAGATATGCTTATTATTGGCCAATTACTGTCTATAGATCAGTTGACTCATTGGTATTCATAGCCTTTAGAGCAATCTTATGCTCTTCGGTTTACCAGCTTGTCAGGAAGCACTCCTCTCCGACACCCATGCTCAGCGAAAACCCCGAAAATGTTCACCTATTATAGTCCTCTCTCTCACCTTCCATCATCATCCTCCTTTTCCTCCTCCTCCTCCTCCTCCTCCTCTTCCTCTTCCTTTCTATAGTGGTTTCCATTCGCCTTCGCCCGGTCGGTGATGGATTATGAACGAACGCCATTATTTTCTCTCTGCATGTATTCATAATTATTATATTCACATGTTCAAAGATTTAAATTCTGGAAGGTATTCAATATTGTTTATTTATTACATGAAAAGGAGACTTTCAATAAGAAATGTTGGGAGGGGTGCTACGCCAACCGATTGAGTTTCAAGTAGATGCGTTGTATTACTTGTTTGAAATAAGAGGGCTGTTGGGTTGAAAATTGCACTTTTTATTTGGACCTTAACTGGTCAATAAGAAATATGTGTGCAAAATACCTACCTGGGGTGAAAACCACCCTTAAATAAGTATCCTCGTCATTATCATAATTTTACATTGGTCACAATTGGACACCCACCATTCATCATGTGTTCATCTCTATTTAGAGATTCTCTTTACATCCAACTCCAAGTCTTTCTCTGATCGATCCATCTTCCCCTTCCACAATATATTATCTGCTACGCACCACGAGACGTATATATCGGGTGCTTTTGGTTTCAACAAGCATTGATTGTAGTTCTTTGATCATTAGATGTCAGTGATCACCGATAACTCACGTTTACAAGCCGATTGTGCCTTTAAATGTCCCGAATGAAACCGATCGTAGCTAGCCATGTCACGTGCCATTTACAATAAAAGCTGAGAGAATCCCCGCCAGAAGCCCGCCTCTGAGTTTAAATTGGCTGTTTTCGGAAACTTGTGGCAATTACTGTTTGCTTGTACCAGAAACTAGAACCGATTGTTTCAGATCAATAAAGGTGTCTAGGGGTTTTCTGTAGTTAGGACGTTGCAGTCATTACTAAGTCTACCAGGAAGGAAATATTTAGTGAAAATGCTTCTGTGCCGGTGGGGTTCATCGAAAGACTACGTATGTATCACTGAACATATATAATCCTGGTTTCATACCTCTAGAACTTTTTATTTGCTACTAAATATTCAGAGTAGTGAGATTGTCTCACCATATTCGACATATTGTTTATAATTTTTTGAAATGAACATGAAGATTCAGCCACAACCTGGATAAACGAATCTGCATATATTCATGACGTTTTGTCCAACAGAAGTCAGGTATTTCCACAGATAGGGAGAGACTGCGAAGCAGACCGACAGTTTAATGTGAAACAGTTCAAACAGAGGGATGATAATGGTTGCAGACGACATTTTGTAACAAGTCCCCATGGTCATTCAGGTCTCAGCCTCCCAGACCTCTAAGTATGATGGCCACTGGCTTTTTTCAGTGCGAGACACCTATAGTGCATCCGCGTGTCATATGTAATGACAATCCCTGTTATTCTAACTTGCCTGGGCCAGGTCGAATTTTCTCTGTAGACCTTTGGACGGGACTGTGCTCCTCGAATCAAGTCTGTCCTTATTTTCGGTATTTCATTTTCACTGTGTACGACGTACGTCGCTCAAGTATTTCCCTATATATAATATAGATCAATACGTCTATGCTAGGGGCATATGATAAGTAGTGAATGGAACTAGGTACTAGCAATCTCGTCCAATAAACATTCAATTACTAGCACCTCGTTCCATTCTCTCTATGTAAGGTTTTAATTTTTCAATATTTGTGTATTCTAAGTTTGAAAGATTGTGTGTATATTTAGAGAATTTAGGATTGTAATTCTTGTAAGTTCAAATATATGGTTTAAAATGAAAACAGCTGGCAACCAATATTACCGTATTTTGTATCTTAATACATATAAATTCTTTGTGGCCTTAATGAAATTAAAAAAAGTAATTTCCCTCTTCTGGTGTTCCCGCTTGTGAAATTCATTTAGACAATGGCTACTATTTCACGGTTACTACTCTAGATTGGATGGTTCATTCGAATTTGTAATTCTACCCCTAATGTATGGTCCATCGGTCGCCTTATTAAGTCATGTGGTCAATTAGTATGTGCAATCTACATCCATTATTACATTACCCATATTTATTTAATGTGGGGTTTCTCTCGATCATAGTGAACGAAACGGTATCATATTCCCTTCGAAATTCACCTTAGATTAAACATGCATGTAAAAATATGTATACATGTATAATCACGTAGTCATGAATGTATGAGTGTATCATTTATGTAACATATACATGCATCAATATTTTGACATGGACGCACGTTCTCAGTTTCCCCCATCTGTACATCTGCCCCCTACTGGTGTGTATACAAATCTCCTATCCCTAGGGTATTTCCAGCCACTGGACACCTGACCCTATTCAAACACTAGCTTTCTGGGCTCCAGCCTATTTATAGAGTGTGTTTCATGTCCAGTTCCACTACTCATCTCACATGTTAGTTTTTGTTTGGATTCGATGGGTTTATCTACGTAAGTTAAGGCCTAGTTAATTTTGGCGTTATTTTTGTCTCAATTAATTGACTTATGTTGAAATAAATTCGGTCGTGTACCTCACCTTAGCATAACTCACACCTACATCACTGTTACACCACACTTAATTGTATTAGTATAACAAAAAGGTGGGATCTGTGGGCCAGTATATCCCTCCCAGCCCAACCCCTTGTCTGCGATCCATTCTTAACTGGAATTGTTCTTATCGCCAGGCACAGGTTCCTAGAAGTAATGACCAAATATATTTCGATCTTAGTTCTGCTTTAAGCAACTTTTTTTTTTACATGGATTATCGTTGATTTTTTTTCAGGGCAGTACCCCCCCCCCCCCCCTCAACAAACACACACACCATCACCACCACCTATAGCCCTATCCACTGAGATATCTGGAATACGCTGTGGTGAATGCCATAGGGGATACCTAGGGCCATCATCCCATTCCAGGAGTACAATTTAGATTGCCAGACGTATGGCTCCCTACTCCTACAGTGTGATCTAATTTTAATGTCTGAACACCCAACCGTCAAAAGTCGTCTGCTCGTCTTCAACTCATACAAACCGGGATCTTATATTATTTTTCTTTTTATATTCCTAACTGGACGCACTGGTCTGACTTTGCCTGTTCTGGAGAGTAGCTTTCAGCTGCTGTTACTTTGATAACATTTCTGATCTTACATTTCTACTTCGAGACTAACAACACTGGGCGTGTTTGTTTCTTTCATCTGTGCTGCTTCATTTAACTTGACTTAATCATTACATGGCGGAAGTAACGGATAGGACGTTCCATTCGTGAAGCAAAATATTCTTTCATTAGCCGGATTCTACTCTTTAGTTTCCCTGAAACTTTCGAGACGTCGTCCTTCTTTGGCTGGTCTTTTGTGTGGATATTACAATTGCCATTATAGTGACGTTTGAATTAGCCTGATGTCTCTGGATAGTTGGCTCCCTTATAAAGCTTGCAGATAAACCTACGAAGTATAAAGTAGCGTTGTGCATTGTGGTACTGTATCTGAATATTAAAAGTGGCGAGAGATACCCGTGCTTCACCCAACATAGCACTTGACAAAGACAACAAACATTAAAAACCCTGTCTACTTGGGTGGCAGATACTTCGATATTTAAACCCATAAAATAGGAGATTTCTTATCTATAGGATCTCAATCCATTTCCCGTTTGTGTCAACTGGAATAGCTGCTTTATAACGGATTCGTGTTATCCATAGCAACCTTCTCTGCTAACTAAAGTATTGCAAACCATGAGATATCATAAAACGCATATTGACACCATTATAACATTGAGGATCGTATTTCAAGTTACGTACGGGTATGTGAATATCCCTATATGGAACATATGGGCTTTCTTTTTCTGATGATAAATAGATCTATTTCTGGATTTCACTGACCTGCACGGAAAAGGGAAATATCAATATTGCCCTACGTGTAGGAATATAGCTGCAGAGATATCTAAAAAACTTAGTTGGAATAATTCACCCAAAACGGAAGTAGGACGAGGACTTGGGAGTATGTTGTCGGTTTGTTTTATTGGGGGTCCGACGTTTCGGGCGACATTTGCCCTTTATCAAGGAGGTGGTATCTAAAATCTAAAAAACGTTTGCCATGCACTGTGTTGCCTCTCTATAACATCAGAAGGAGATGAAGTGTGAGAAGATTTAGCGACATTCAGTCTACAACTTTCTCCTGACTTGTATGATATTTATTTCTCACACGCATCGTTCGTTGTGCCTGTGGTAACGTGTGTGTTTTTAACTACATACACTGTCCACTGCTATGGCATCCGAGAGGAAATTGACCAGAGGTGAAACTTGGTCAGGCAGAAGTAAACTTTCCCGCCCAAAAGAGTGTACTATGTCGTCTCCCGATGTAAGACGTCACAAGGGTCGATCAAGGTCTTACTCGTCCATGATACTACGTCATGGCGTCGCTGCTGAGACTAATTGGAAATGGATCCGCAGCAGCTCTCTGGAGGGTGAGATGTCTCATTTTTTAAAGTCTGTATGATCGAGTGTACACTTTCTTTTGGAATTTCTAGGAATATTGGGTTACGTACGGTTCACCATTTAGGACGGAATGATGTGTCCATACATGGGTCAAACAATGAACATAAATAGCGACATTCCCCTACAACAGGCAATAATAAATATTCACGTGTACACACGTGTCTATTTATACGTACATATCAAATTATTTATATTAGATCGTTTTAGGCAACTTTTGGTCCTTTGCCGGTGCCAAATATAAACACACAATTGTCACAAAAAGTATATCAGTCTGCTTGGTGTATTTGGTCTTATTTTCTTAGAAACGTGATATATATTCATACTCTTGGACATTAACCTTATATTTGGGCGTAAATTTCCTATGATGACAATATTTTTATTTGACAAATCAACATACAACCGATCTGTTGGAAGAAAGAAATTTGATGAAATAAAATGTATATATATTTGTGTTATACGTAGTGTAACACAAATTGATAAGGAGATGTAGCGTAGAGTATCGTAGCGTAGTTTATTGCGTACTGATCTTTAGTGAAGTGTGAGGGGTCACAACCCCTCATTATATGCAACGGGTGCACGGTCAGACAGGACAGGTGCACCCTGATTGGACGGTGAAGTGACCATAAGGTATAACATTTTTATAATGTACATAATCGCCTAATGTTTGGATATCTTGAATTGTCATAATAGTTCGTTTAGCCAGCTTCTTGAACCTGCGCAAAATCACTCTTTCTGGTCTGGTTGATTTCGATCCATTCGAGGAAGGAATGTAATAGCCATGTGAAAATATTTGTGATATCTAGCTAAAGCAAATTTACATTGATATAAGTATCGATTTACTGTTGCTTAATCTTATTTTATCACTCAAACATCGCCATATATTTCTTGGATTTCTAACGAATTGATTGACAGCTCTACCAAAATTAAACGTGTTTGTTACCTTTTATATAAATATATAATCTAAAAATGGCGATATTGTTTAGAGACACAAGGCCCACTATTGATGAAGGCGACAATTTTCTTTGGTCCTCAAAAACAAACTACCGTAGAATCATCCTCCTACCCTCGCCCCCCCCCCCCACCCCACCCCGCGCTCCTATAATATACTCCTATCCTCCTCCTCCCCTCCCTCCTTCTCCTCCTCCACCCTCTATCTCCCCCTCCTTCCCCTCTTCGTCCCTGCATGCGTCTCCTCCACCTCCTCCGCTTCTCTACCTTTCCCCCCTCCTCCTCTCCTCTTTCTCCTCCCATCCTCTTCTTCCTTCTCCGCCTCCCCCTCCCCGTCCCAGCATCAACAAGTGAAACAGAAACATACGCTGAGGACACACCAAATCCACATCTCGCGTCCCTTGCTCAGCTACGCCCCCTTATTCATAACAAACATACCAACAGGTAACACTTATATCGGAATGCACCAGGTCTACCAAGTATTCACATTGTGGCATATATATATGAGCATATGATACTCGGGGAGGGAAAACCTATATAAAGATAGGTCCTTTGCTTAGGCTAACCATGGCCTATAAGTTATTATATTGATGCATTATATTACCTACAGTGGTACCTAGGGCACCTGCTCCCGTCCGCTTATAGTTCGCCCACAGAGCAACACATTCTCGCGTGATCACCTCATTTTAGTCACAAATTATGTTACATTTCTTTGGGTGAGGTGAGCTTAACCATCTTTACATCCCAGCAACTGACACATACATTCATTATTCTACCCACTGAAAATATCATATACATCCTAAATGTGTAGCTTCCATTATTATTCCTCCTAGTCTTGTGAGAAGGATGTGAGATTTCGTAAATGGCAAGACCCTGCCGACGTTGACGTCGACCAAGTCATTTCCCACAAAATTAGAATGTGTGACGCCACGGTGAAATATATAAATATTTGCTCAGATGTATGACATCCTTGTAGTGTGGCAAAAAATAATGACTTAATTAACATCAAGGTCAATTAAATACAACCACGTTACAACGCATACGCGGGAATTAATTAGATTGTTTTGATGGTTGTTCAATGATGGGACTTCAATCTTCCTCATCGGACCTGATTAATTTAATCACATGGCACTAGGCGTCACTTTATTGTGTTCTATGATCGAGCTACCGAGCGGAGGCTTGTCTGAAGAATCTTTGGAAGAACAGAGTTTTTAATTCACTTTCCATGATATTGTTTTTCTTGGTTGTTCCATTGATTGCAATATTGGCCTTACCATCCATCAGCATTGGCCTTCCCTTTTCCCTTTGTAATTGCATATAATGCTCCGTTAGAACCTATTGTACAAACAAGTTTGGAATGTCCACCAATGACCGTGCTTGGACACATACTGTGATTCACCCTTTCCGTCAATATGCATGTATACGATTAAGCCTTAATCAAGGCTAATTAATGGATAGTGTTGGTTTATTTCTCACGAATGCATTTAACCTGCTTGAGCCCCATTTCTAGAGATACTTGTGTTGGGGTTATAACTATACTTGACACATGATCACAGAGGTATAGTGTGAAAGGTCACACCAGCGTTTGGACATGTTGTGACGAGTTGGATGCATGTTGGTTTGGCATATATAGTCTCGTTGGTCTGGCAAAGGAGATCTACACAACGGGACTGTGTCTTTGTCAAATAATTAAGTTCAACAAGGATTCACTGTATATGGGTGAAGTCGCCAGAAGATGTACTATAGACAGCTCTGCACATGTAGTTGATTAAGATAAATTAAGCTGGAAAAGATGAATAGTTGGTATATCTGAATAATAGTTGGTATGGCTTTCATTTAAGCAATGTATTTGAAGTGTGTTTTGAACCTCATTTTTCTCTTAAATTTGTGTTAATTGTGAGAATTGATGACGGCAAATTGTCTGTTTTCGGGTGATCTGACCCAACTATGGAGATGCTTCTTCAATTATAATGAGGAGGGTCTTTGAGCTTTCATTTTCCACTAATTCGCTTAAAGTATCCCGGTACTTTCGGGTACAGAGAGGGGTGCGTTATCATGGTATTGTTTTAGCGACTTAGAGGATGCATATGTGTCCTGAGAACCTATATAAAAGCAATCGGAAACACAAACCTTGTAGTCTACTGAACAATAAAATGAATAAACATTTTTTTAGGGAAAGGTTAGTGTTGTTGGTAGGCCTACAACCACCGCAGAAAAGTTCTGCCAGAGTCATATATCAAATTAAGGGCGGATAATTGGAACGCCGTTTCTCTTTAATATTTTTAACCATTGGTATTTTACTTAATAATAATAATTTAGAATTTGTATTCAACAAATCCCCTATAAATGTCAGTTGAGTTACAAACAAGCAATGCACAGTATAAGAGTCCCTATGGTCAACATACCAGGCAGAAGATGATCCTCCCGGAGAATAGCTCATATATAATATATATACTAGCCATTATATTATACCTATCTTATCTCATCTAATATGCTCTGAGCCTAGACTGTTTTATCACTGTGGATTAATTTGTGTCCAGATGATATAGACTCCAGTCATCGTTTGCTATCCAGGTTAGGAAAAATAATTTAGGACTTATATAATTGAAACTTAATTGTTCTAAACTATTGGGGACCCGTAGTTTCGTGTGTGTGTGATCGGAGGGGGGGGGGGGGCTATTGGTGGCTGGGGATTGCCAGCGATGTTTACTAATAAACTATCGAAACGTCATTTTCCATGAGTATCATATCGACTTGATTGAGGAAATATAAAATACTGTCGCCGGAAGGTCTTGTCGATATGGTAGGTTTCCTGCCAATTATTTGTGATTAATTATAAATAGATTATCCTCCTGTGATGCTAGGCGTTAATATTATAATTAGGAACACCTCACACCATCATTATCTATAGACCCTTGCCTTATGTAGGCGACGTTGAACCTAATAAGGTCAATCACGCCCCAGAGTACTCTGAGCTCATGCCACATTTATGGTTATTGCAATATTTACAAATTATTGTTCTATTTTTATGACCTGCGTGAAGTGCCAACTATGTATTGTCGAAGTAAAGATCTGGTACAAATATTGTGACTCAGTCGAACATCATTGTATATTCTGTTTAGATCCCACCAATGGGTCGATTCTCGTCGATTCAACATGCATCATACAACAAAGATCCTGCATGATCAGAGTGGAGATCTGTAGAGGTCAGATGCTTCATTGTCCAGTATTGAGGTCATATGGCTGACTCCGAAGCTCACTTCGTAGCACCACATGTCATCATTGGTCGCACTTTCACAGACATTGGGGAGGAGATAAGCTAATTAATCACAGCATTCTGCTCCATTGCTGCGATTGCATTTACTAAGTGAGTTTTCGGGAGAAAAAGTTGTGTAACACCTTAGAGTAAAGTGACACCTTCTTGGGTCATTAGCGCATACTTTCAGAAAGGCCTGTAGTACTCTGTCCCTAGTATCTAATTAAAAAGGAGGATATAATTCATGGTAGAAAGATTGACGTCTAAGCATGGCATATGATTTATCAAATATAAGGACAGACAAAAAAGGGAGAGTGATAATATATTTAATGACTTTGAGAGCTACTGTGTATTTTGTTGTACCATTCCTCAGCGACTTATTGCCCTCGGTCAGTCAGTGACATCTTAAGAGTTATTTCATTTTCGCTGAGGTATTATACTTACTTTCAGATTCAGTGAACATTCCCTTCGTCCGTGTCCGCTGGAAAAAAACTTCTATTTGGTGTAAAACCATCTACTATAGAGTTAATTTATGAATAATACATCTAAGTTAGTGCGATTAGAGAGTCTCGGTGGCAAGTGTCACTAAAACCAGTGGCAGAATGCGTTTAGAGGAAGCATTATTTGTCTATAGAGATAAGAACGCTGAAAGGTTTTTCCATAATTAGGCAGGCCTCCGATCACCTGAGGTCTCTTGTCTCTAACAACTGATAGTTTTTTTCAACCAGCGAGTAGAGAATCTATTAGACCTCAAGCTCTTGTGCAATTCATGGTTATACATTACATGAAACAATCCTGTTAAGGATATTTAACTGAAGGAACCAAAGAAGAAACAATGCCTTTATTGTTACGTATAACATAAAGAACCACTTCAAAAATTACACCAGACACTTACCATATTATTCGCCAGGCCCACCACATTGATTTAACCCCTCTACCCCACCCTCAAATATGACCTTTGCGTGACCCCTGCCGCTGCCTTGGGCGCGGAACTCGTGTCAGTGGAAACCCTTGGGGTGGGGTGGGGTGGGGCATGGAGGTTGGGGGGTTACTCGCTTTCAGGCTTCGCCCTTCCTAAAGAATAGGATATTGTAACTCAGTTACCGTTTTCCCAAGAATATACGGATTAGTTTCATGATCTTGGACATCCCTTTCTAATAATATACCACATTGTCACATAGTCTAACTCTCTATGAGCTAGTCTACCATAGGTGTTTAACTGGCCGGTAAAATTGTAATATATTAAACCCAAATGACATTTATGATTATTATATCGTAAAGCTAATTACTATTGACCGCTCTTTCAAATATGCAACACTTGTTCCAGCAAACTTTGCCCTTATAAAAAGCCGAGAGAATTGTACAACTGTTTCCCAATGACTTGAATTTACAATAGAATATTTTTGTACATGTGCGTTTTTTACCACACCCCGCCACTTTCCATTGTTAGTGATCCCCCCGTCCCTCGGGCCGTCAGCCAGCGTGACGAGAGTGTGTAGTGACTGACACGAGGTTGAAAACAACACAAGGTGGTAGTACTCCCAGCCACAACCACAACTCCTGGCAATGATACCACCAGCCATCCGTTACCATAACAACCACCATGGAGGACTCTCACTGACACCAGTGATAGGTTCCAATTTGGGAGTACTGCCCATTCCTATTTAGGAATAATCTGTGGATTTTTTAATTGTTGGTGTAAAATGTTAACGACCTGAATGTGTCTGTGTAGGAAAGGCTTTCCCGCCGCTTGCTTCCCTTTATTACCCGATGGTATAGAAGAAGGGCATCAAGGTGACTACAGGATTATACCTTTACCGGAGGGTTAGCTCTAGGAGTTCCAGCCCTCCCTCATCGTCACATCTGTCCACATGGATGCTCGTCATTCTCTTGGATTACCTGAGTGAAAGAAGGGATTTGATGGTGGCTATTGTCATTAGGTATACTCAGTCTCCCCGCTGCCAACGTATTGGGAAGGATTATACTGAACAAAAAGGCCTAGGAACTTATATGTGCTGGGGAGGGTGATGATGAAGCGGTGATTAAGTCTCCGTCCAGCTGTTCTCTGTATTCCCCATCCTATCTCCAGACAAGACCGCTGACTTGTCTCTCTCTGGGACAAGGCAGCCAGCCAGCTATTATGATTACTTGGAAAATAGCTGGCAATTAAGGAAAATTGTGATATTACGATTGTCGATATAACCATCATTTTCAAACTTCATTCAAAGATATACCATTGTTAAGGATACAAATTAACACATACATGACGAGAGTTGCACTTCACGTACGATGTGAATGAATGTATTGTTGTATGACTCATTTGTTCGAAATAGGAATCCACTCTTAGCGTCAATATATTATATATTTCTATGTACTCTAAATATAAAATACGGCAAAATATGGCAAGTTTTTCTGTTGGCTTTTGGATCAAGTTCATTGCTATAAGCAAAGGAACCTAGAAAATAGGGTTACAACCTGCTAAAATCATGTACGTCAGAGTGGAGGTATGTGAAATCTTGTTTACCCTAAACTTCCAAAACCTGACATCAGGTGACATGACTCATACTACTACTAGTCTCCGAGGGAAAAAGTTTGAAGCTGGCTCAAAATGAAATAAGACAACAATAATTTTGAGAAAGAACTGGTCTTGTATATCCATCACCTTTCATCCACTTTTGTCTGAGACTTGTTGAGTTGCAGAAGCATTGGTCCTATAAGGAATGCTACTGTTCTTCTACGAAGTGTGTAAAAAGTTAACTGCACACCACACAAGAAATGCAACCCCCTGATGAGGTCGGGTGACTTCATTTGGGGAGCACCTGCTCTTGATGTTAAAAAGTAACGGACAAAAAAGGAAGAAAGAAAATACAAAGGAGAATTTATGGGTGACATTTGTTATGACGTTTCCTCGGCTTTTCACCGAAGGAATGTCCTTTAGCCAAGATTCGTGCGGAAATGGATGCGTTCAGAAATCAAAAGAGGACTTTTACAACGTGCACTTTGGAATGTTTGGTAAAGTATAATAGTTTGGTTGGGAAAGGTGTACCCGAACATAAACATAGGTTCGCTGCTCTGGATCAGTCACATTGGCACCAGATTTGAACCCATAACCTGTCAGTTGAGTAAACATACTTCTGCAATAAGGAACCCTTGTTCGGCTCTCCATGCAAGACATATTTCTGATTGTCATAACACCCCAATATGCTACGTATACGGCAATGACATTTATAATCCAGAAACTTAAAAAACGTAGGACCCGCTTGCCTGCTTCTCTACTGAAAAACCTTACACGTCTGTGAACGTTGCCAAACGCTTAGGAATTTTGGAGTTAGCTCAACGTCTCTGTTTTCATCATAATAAATGATTATTATGCATAATTATAAGTGACTCATCAAAATAATCGGAGCTTCCAACCATTACGAGAAACTATCACGTATGGATGAATTCCAATTTCATTACTCGTGGAATTGTAGTCTTGGAATATTTCATCTGCGATTCTCATCTGTGCAGTGGATTTAATCAATGATAGGAATTTCGATAAAGCCAAAACGGTTACCATGTTCGGTTGATATGTATACAAAGTATATATGATAATGAAATGAATACGTACTCATCTGTTCGATATGAAACCAAATGTTTCTCCCAAATATGAGTGAGTCATTGCTCACTTTTATCCACATGCCTGTAATTAGTGTGGTTAATTTATGACAGTATTTAACCCTTCGTTCCAGGGATTCTAAAAAATATGATTCATTCTCTGCGTTATGGGATTAACCCTTCCTTGACGGATCATGTTGTGATTTAATGGATACTCTTGTGGTGATGATGTTCGGTGATTGATGTCTTTATAGTCATTCCGAATTAAGTTGAGTCATGGCTATACACTGTGGTCTCTTTGACATGCAAAACAACTGTTAAAAAGAAGGCATTTCCTGGGAAGTGCCGATTTCTTACGGTCAGTGATTCGTGCATCGGGGAAATGACTTGAGGCGATGCTGTGGTATACCACTATTTTTTCTCTGAGCTCTGAGAAGGTATACTATTGCATTTCGGCATTGTTAAATTGTGGTAACCCAGTGTTGTGTATTGGGTATGAACAGCTACTCTAGTTCAGCACCGATTCAAATAGTCTTGAGGGTAAATAGTTGACCATTGTTGACAGTAAAATCTATACAGGTTATGAAGGTGGTTGCGTTACAGGCTCGAGGCTTATGAGACAATCTGTAGAACTAAATACCATTTATGCATTGGTGCTAAAGGCGTGTGAACACACTATTCCTTCTCACATCTCTACCAGCTGGTCCTCAGCAGCCGACCTTGACCTATCGCAGGTCAAGGTCAAGTCCACGGTTCACTGAACCTCAGTGCACCCCATCATTGTTATTGCTTAACTACAAACCTCGACGGCGTTTATTTTTCTTATTTCGCTTTTTCAACCAATCAAACTGTTTTAAGTCACGCCATGTGAAACAAATGGCAGCTAATGAATGCATTGAAGACAAAGTACACATGTCATCACGACACACAGTAGTTGATATTGACATGATTTCTTTGGTTTGAATTGGCAACGAATCGTACCTGTTTATATGACTTGCTATTAAATTCAGTGGATGCCACATGGGATGCCTAGACTATATATAATAATGGAACATAGGAAGATTCCATAGGTATATTCATATGCATTGAAATATAACTGTGTCCATAAATATGTGGCCTGTAGGTTGAGCCGGTTCGGATACCTAATCAGGTATGTGGACGTCACCTGGGTGCTATTTATGAATCTATACTCTGTTATCTACTGTTGAGAAGATTATATACATATGAGTTATTTCTTTTATCATATTTGGTAAAAATACGATTCATGTTCTCCTTTTAAAATCAATTGGGACGTGCTCATCTCACTGTATCAATTCTGTGGGATATATATTGCCAACAAGATGTCTTATCAGTCTGATCTTGTTTACTGTCAGATTAGAGAATAACACTCTCAAACGCACTCAAAATATATGTATACGTTCTCTCCTCACTCATTCACCTTTAATTAGTCAACAGGGCTGCTATCTCTGATACCTGGTCTATGTGTAGATTTAATTCGATGAAACTGGTGCTGACCTATGTTTGTACCAGGATATCTTGAGTGTATAGGACGTTGCCACATTAGACATATCTGTCTGAATTAAATGATTATACCAATACTATAGGCATTTGTTATTTAGCAAACAAATATAGGCCTATTTATGACTGGTTAAAGCCTTTCCAGTCAATTGTTGCTCTAAGTTAAAGGCTGGTAGTGATCTGAGCAACATGTATAATAATCATGAAGGCAGATATTGGATTTAAATATTTCACTATATATACACTACAGTACTTCATCCACAACTAAGGAATGCAACAGGAACATTGTATGACAAAGTCTCCACAAAGGAAACAAATAATAATTTAAGTACCAATTAAGAATGAATATGTCAGTGCTAACAACACCCTCAAGGAGGAGAACTCAACAGGAATAATAAAATCAATATTATTAAGGAACCTTCAAGGCACCGTCTCAAAATGCCTGGAAATAGGAGCTATGTTCGGAGGACCATGAGTAGCCTTTGCCCTCGGGCCGACCGAGGTTCAGTTGAACGGGCTCAGAGGCCGGGCGACCGGCGAAGTTTATGCAGTGACCGGCCTGGAGACATTACACAACCCCGAGGGGACAATGCCAATCTGGAAACCATGGGAACCAACAAACCTTCTCGCAATGGCAGAGGAGGTGGTAGAAATGGTGTGAGAGGAGAGATAAATGGTAAAGAAAGAGGAGAGAGTGGAGGAGGAGAGGAAGGGGCGGGTGGCAGACAGACTCCCATATCATATAGTGTGGGAACCGCTTCACCTAATTGGGAAATTTTGTGGTCATTGTACCAAGACAGAAGACGCAGAGGTAAGTTCTTTTAAAGTTAAACTGTATAAAAAAGTTAGGAATATTGGAGAGGTGAATGTTAAAGTTAAGACTTAGAGTAATGGACAATATTTTACATGCATTCTAAGGTTAGAGGCGTTTCCACGCATATATTATATGCATTAGCAATGATACCCGCTCTTTTAAAATATAAACCCAATGGTATATGTACCGGTATGGTGAGGCTCTAAGAATGAGGAAAGATTGTAATTCAAAGTCTTGTCTCACGAGACTTATAAAAGCTGAACGACCTGTGAATCTTACTCATATTACAGAGTATGTTAGTGTTTCGTATCCACAAGTTCCATTAATTATTTCAATTTTACAGCAAGTACCTTAGCTTTTTATATCAGTGCAAAGATTGAAGAGAGGTGTAAGATTCGGGGTCAGATTATTGCTTATTGTTTATTCGGTGTCGGCTTAATTTATACTCTATGTAGGGTATGGATGAGAGAGGTTGTTGTCATACTTCTATGCTGTCGAAATCCTTGTCTGCTATTTCTGCTAGACTAAACATGTCTAAATGTGTGTACTCAAATGACATCCAATTTAAGTTGAGACATACATTTAATATTTATTTACGTGTAAAAACCTGCTGTATGTTTATACTGTACATATGGAATCTCTCCCTATATTACTTGGAAATTCCAATAACTTCTTCCACTTTCTGTCCCCGATGAACAATGGATCCTGGGACCTCTGTAGACAGTGCTAAGTATTCATTGAGGACGCGCATATGTCATGGGGCATCATGCATGGGGACAGTATTTTGCTTCAGCATCCCTCGGTGGCAGGAGAGATGGTTGAGTGAGGAACAGGGGAAAGCTGATGAATCTAAGATGGTTTAAAATGTAACAAGTGCCTTCGGCACTTGGATTGTAGAGGCAGTTGTGTTTCAACTTCTTATAGGAACCCAACAATTTACTGGACGTTTATTTTAATTTGGAGATATTAATTTGATTGCCAAAAATGGCTAAAATCACAGGGGGGCCTACGTTGGGGTAGTAGACCTAAGGTGTAGGAGGGATAGAGAGAGTTAGGGACAGAGAGAGGGGGGGGGGGGGGAGAAGAGAGGGAGAGGAGAGATGAGAATGACTGATATAAGAGGGTTTCATGGGAAAAAAAATTGCACCCCCCCCCCACACACACCTATACATCTATCAAATTTTCTTCTCCTCCCCCTCCCCAACTACCTCCCTTGCTCTTCCTCCCCTTTCATTCCCCCTCCTTTTTTTGCCAAACATCTGGTCTTTATTCAATGTATCAACAAATATCTCTTCTCTCTAGGTGTATACCAATTATACATTACACCTTTAGGGGTCATTCAAAAATTACGTAACGCTTTTTTGCCTCAAAATTTACCCCCCCTGCATTATGCCCTGCAATGTTATAGTATTGGACCGTCTGACACCCCCCCCCCCCCCACGAGCATCACATAATTTTTGAATGACCCCTTATTCCCCCTCCTTAATAATAATGAGTAATGTGTGGACAGGTACATTCTGTCTTTAAAAAAATCGTTAAAAAAAGTTAGTCGTAAAAAAAGTTGGTTGAGAAAATAGGTGGTTGGAAAAAAAGTTGGTTGGAAAAAAATTGGGTCGAAAAAAAAGTTGGTTGGAAAAATAGTTGGTCGGGAAAAAAATTGGTCGTAATAATGTTGGGTCGGAAAAAAAGTTGGTCGGAAAAAAAAGTTGGTTTGAAAAATAGTTGGTCGGAAAAAAAAGTTGGTTCGAAAAAAAAGTTGGTCGGAAAAATAGGTGGTTGTAAAAATAGTTGGTCGAAAAAAAGGTGGTCGTAAAAAAGTCTCCCTCCCTTTTATCCCCCCCCCTCCTTCACCCCCCCCCCCCACACACACACACCCATACCTCTTCTTCCTCCTGCACTCCTCATCCTCCTCCCCTTGATATATAACCATTATTAAATGTGTTGATAAGCGTGTTAAGCAACCGATGTTATACTCACTCCTCCCCTCACTCTGGCCTGCCCCAGGAGGGGATTGAGGTGGGGCAGGAGTAGGAAGAGAGATGGAGGAGGCGGAGGGGGAGGGAGAGGGGGAGGAGGAGTAGGAGGAAGAGGGAGGAGGGGGAGGAGAAGGAGGGGAGGAGGGGGAGGGGGGGGGGGGGTTGTGCCCTCCCCCAGGAGAAGGTTGAGGTGGGGCAGGAGTAGGAAGAGAGATGAGGAGGAGGAGGAGGAGGGGGGAGAGAGAGAGAGAGAGAGATAGAGATAGAGATAGATAGATTGGAATCATTAATCCAGGATCATTGGAAATGCTTGGACAGACTCTTTACCTGCCCATTTAAGACCCTTTTTTTTATATCCATATTTAAGACCCTTTTTATTCATTTTCCAAGTCCCTTTTTTAGGTTTTCAAGGACATGCGAAGTTCCCCCTAAAAGACACCACGAAAATGGGAAAGAACTTGTGTGTCATTATGTGTAGGGAGTGTGGGCACAGTGAGTGCACACAAAATGCGTGTGACTTGGGAGGCCTACTGTGGGGAAAGCATGCTGTGGTGGTTGGTAAATGCTAGATGGATTGACCACTGTGGTGTGACCAGCAAGGCATGACGTGACGTAATGGGACAGAGTTCTTTCCCTGCCTGCACTGGCTCGCTCTTTTGACCACTCTCTCGTGCTCTCTGACGTAGTTTGACCCTCCTCAGTTCTCTCACTGACAGCTTGGTTGTGTTACGTAACACATGCATGCCTTACCCGGGGACCCGTCTCTGTCTCTTGAGTTCGACGGGTTCCCTGTTTCTGTTGCCTCTGGGAGCACAGGGTTCACCGAGCCGTAACAAATCTCGCATGCTGCAAGTTTCCTAGAGTAGCCAAAACTCGACGAAAGGAAGATTTCATTGTATAGGCTACTACGATATAATATTTTCGGTAGTTTGTGACCTTGTCTTTGCGTGATGGCAGCATACAGGAACTGATACACCATGGCTTCTCAGGTTGACATTAATTGTGTCATTTGTTGACATATTTGTCGTTAGTTATTTCACGTTCTTGAGAAAAGGGTCCATATTTTGTGAGTAGTCGTGAACTACCCCTATTTAAGACACCAATGTACTTCATTTCGAAACTAGGAATTATGAAACGAAATACGATTTGTTTGAGACTGCAATTTAAAAGGTAATGTACAACATTGCCATTCTACCTATCTGATTAGGCCGTGTCGGGGTGGGGGTGGGGTGGGGAGAGTGATTATCCTCTATAGCCAGAGCTATTCGGCGCTATATAGATTTGAAGTGGTCAATGCTGTCCTATTTAGCTGCTTTATGTTTTCAATTAAGGAAAAAACATACCATGAAAAGCGATTGTACTAATTGTGTTTCTCTAAAAAGCTCGTGTTATCTTTGAAGCGTACCCCAGCATCCGCCAGATTATTTGCTGTAATTGCTCTAGAGAATTGCACGATTGTATAAAGAACACCATTCGTAGAAATGTTGATATGATCCTTGCCCACTTGCCCGATGCAATCTTTCCTTCTGCATGTAGCTCCTGTGTGTCATCCAATCTTTTGAATTGATAAGCTTAACGACTCGATCAGGCTTCCCTGGAACTCGGACGAAAGATGACTCATAATATCGATGATTCTGCCAATACTCGTCGTTGGTTCTGAAATGCATGTTTATCACCGTCCAGCACACATGTCTTGTTGAGGGTGATGCTCAATTCCTGGATCAATATGGGAATGAACCTCAAAATGATTAATACGTCATTTGATATTTACCTTACCGGACTCTTTGAGACTTGTACACATCCTGAAGTCAAATATGTGTAATCAAATGATTTGATCTTAAGTTTATACTACTGCCGTCTAGTGAAGATAAGCAGGATTAAGTGAGATGTAACATGTACATTCTCAGACAACACTTCAGAGTGCCTTGGGCTGAATATTGGCCTCCCCTCGTGATGTGACTTTCCTAATTGTCCTCCTCTTGTAGCCACATGTTCCAGGTACATGCCACTTATTATCCTATCAAATTGTCGCCCATAATATTATCATATTAGATCAATTTTCAAAAATCATGTCAAAATTAAATTTTATGTAGGTAATTTCCCCAAATTGTCGTCACCATATATATAATTAGATCTATAGGGCGGGGTTTTGCCCTAACCTTACTCCCCGATTCGTCCCCGACATGTTCCTAAGATTCCATTTATTCGTTTCTGGTCTAGCACCCCGTTATGCTTTAGTAAGGGTGGTGTGATTGGGCTTTAATGTTGTTGTGAAGTGACAGTGAGCATCTTCTTTCCTGACTTTTAGAGTACAGTACATTATATAAAAGGCTCTGAAAATCTCATCTCGATCTATCGTTACTAGCCTCAATGAACCGAATGATCACGTTGTCAGCAAACAACGAAAAAGGCAATGAGATATTAATTATTTCGATCAAGATCTGGACAGGAGGACGAAGTAATATTATATTGGGTTCATTATCAAATTAATGAAACATTCATTCTGATACCTGAAATTCCTCTCTATACTTGTTATGCTGTAGAGATTAATCTTAGGATAATAGAACCCTGTGTATTGAAAAATTAAAGAGACAAGAATATTGGGTATTACTAGGATTATCATGGGCTGCTCTTTACATTCAGTGATGACCTAATAAATAGGTGAGACATGATTAAATAATACAGATAACGTGGAGGAGACGTTTGGCGAAACAGAACTATTTATGTTCTAGCACCATAACCATAGACGTACAAGTTAAAAGATCTCAACACCAAGCGTGGAACAGTCTGTTTAGGCCAGCGGTTGCTATGCAAAGTTGCATCAGGGCGAGCCTGTGATTGGTTTACCGTCAGATGACCATAACAAACATGTTTACAAACATTAGCACGTGGTGGGTGCCTTGTTTCCTGCTATATTTACGCAATTTCTTTGCGTTCCACTAACGAGTATATATAGAGTCGGTTCCACGAAGCAACTAAAGGATTAGTAACCGATATTGAGGGGCTGCTGGCGCACAATGGGATGCACAATCCCGAGGTGAAGCACTCACTAACCAGCAGGCCAGAAATGGAGGCTATTAAACATTTTAATCTCTGCCCTAAGGTGGTTATAGCCGCAAACCTTTCAAGAAAGTACTAATAATGAGATTATCAAAATTCTTACAAACATTGCTGATTTGTAAAATTGATTATCAATAATTTATTATCACTGACTAGGCTGCCGAAACCTGAGTCTGATGAATGTAGCCCTAACTGTATGCCAACTGATCCAAACGGCGGATTAAGGATCTACTGACCTGACGACGGTTTCAGTGGCCTGACCTATAATAGGATCAAATGCATCAGGCCAGGTAGAATAGAGTGAGTCTATTAGGTTTAAGTTGTTGTGATGTTGTTCCCTTGACTTCAGACGCCACTTTCATTTGGGTCGGATTGGGTGGAATGCTTCTGTCTAGGTAAAACATTGAAGGATAGCTACTTCTTTATCGTGTGCCCCTCTCCTTACTCTATCGGAGAGTACTGTCTTCCTATAGCAACTTACCCCCTGACCAATGGGCAGTCGGCACTACAGGGCCTAGTCTACATATACCCCTTTCACACTACACAACCGAAGCGAAGCGTAGCGAATCGTTGCGAACTGGTTTATATGATGCGCCCCATTCAGACTGCAGCAGAGAAGCGCTTCAAGGCGCCTTCACTACGTCGGTTCTATTCAGACTAGAGGCCCCGACGCTGTACTCTTTCCTCACAACGCAGCTGATTGATGACGTCAGAAACCACTTCGCTTCACTTCGGTTCCATTCACACTACCAGAATTAGCATTGAGAAAGCGAAGCGAAGCGAAGTGGTTTATATAATTCACCTCAAGTAGGTGGATTGTGTAAACCACTTCACTTCACTTTGGATTCGGTTTGGAAGCGCTTTAGATTGCAGTGTGAATAGAACCGACCTCAAGGAAGCGCTTCAAGGCGCTTCGAAGCACTTTGAAAGGTGTAGTGTGAAAGGGGTATTAGCCGATTCTCATGCGATTCTCACAGAATTTAGTGGAAAAGCGTCCTCTGCGGCGCAAAATCTCACGAGAATCGGCTTAGTGGACTAGGCCCTTAATTCATTATCACTGACGCCAGTCAACTTCATAATGATTATGAAGTTGACTGGCATCAGTGGTGGTTGAGGTGAACATAGGAGCATAGCTAAGGTAACGGCTGCAAGAGCTGGATCTTATCCAGAAGCCTGCTTACCCATTCCGAATTCGTCATCCTCTCTACCTGTAAAACTTGGCAAATAAAATATATTCCAATCCAATCCATGAAGTAACATTACAAATCAAAATTAAATTGGTATCATAGGTTAATCCCTTATGAATGACACACGGAGTTATACAAGTAGCATGAACATCGCTTCGTCTATAAGAACTGGGTTGATTAAATAGCAGAGTAAAACGCTGAGATTAAATCATATGTTGCTGCCAGTATTAATTTGGTAAACTAGTTCAGAACAAGTTTGTGTCTATTTTAGCCTATGTAATGTTAGTCCACGTGTAGAAGGTGTGCGAAAGAGAAGTGACAGGAGAGCAAGAGATCAGGAAGACATACCGACATAGAACCACTTTGGCAAGATTTGTGAGTCTAGACCGTTCGAGGCATGCCAAAACCTCCCATATACCTACTGCCTCCACTGAACCTGCAGGTTGGCAGCGTTCATTCATCCTCCCTAGGCTGGCCCTCTAATCTCTATTCCGCAAGGAGTTCCTCCATACTAGAGTAGACAGCAACGGAACGGATACAAATTGCATATATGGGAGGATGCGTTCATTGAGAGAGTCAACTGCATAATTAGGTCAATCGCACGTTCCTTCTTTATGCAAATAATTATGTCAGCTTTTAGAAGAAAGAATGCACCATTGCTGCTCATTTCAGGAAGAGGCTAATCTTCTATTCTGTTTTTGTGAGAATATGTAGAATAATAATTATGATAAATGCAATTTGCTAGTCCTCAGAAATAACTGTGTGACTCTAGCCCCTAGGAGTTCCATTAAGATGTATCTTCGTTCAAGCTTGAGTAATAAACTAAAATAAAATCCTGCAGCATTATCTAGGGCTAGGGGCATATTAAATGGAAGTATTATGGTTACCCTGCATTGACTTTCTACTTAATTCATGTATTATTTTTTTTAATGGACGCCAGCCAAGCCCTTCTTCACTATCATACATGCATTCTTAGGAAAAGATGTCTGCATGTTAATCTACCATGTAGATCAATTGGGTAATTTGATAACTAAGTCTTTCGTGTATTTATGATTATTAATCTAATTAAATGTTCCACATCTTATGTAAACTTACGCAGGTCTCGGTCCGGGCGTTCGTTAGGACTACAGCATTCCCAAGATGATGTAATCTAAGATGTAATGATGTTTATCCTGAGATGTTGACTAGGTTGCTGATTACACGTATGGATAGGCTGCAGGTGATTAACCTAATGACCATCCGTCTTATCCGGATTAACACCAGCTACTCTGATCAAACTAGAAATCTGATATCCACTGGCCCAGTGTAGTTGCCTTTGCTGATTCCCATCAACGCAATTAAGTGATATGATGTGATATGATAGAAATTAGGTGTGACTGGGGAGTGACAGAACATCACTATTAATTTCTGTTTGTCACACGTAATATGAATGGAATGTCAGAATCTAAAATATCATTGTTACAATGGTAGGGATTCTGTTGTGATGATTATCATATGTTCATGGATATATAGAAGTAGAGTTATATGACAAAATCAGCTCTTGGGTTGAGGATACATGTAGTCTGTCCAGAGGGATTCGTTTTAGCGATAATATTATTGAGTTTCTGTTCATTAGGAATGGAGTAATAAAATAATGGCAAAGAGTGGCACCAATAACACTTAATATAATACAATATGATGCTAGATTGCTCAGATCTTAACAACGATATCATTGGATTAATTTATGCCTTAGAATATATTTTAGACTACACTATACTATATACAGTTACTAATGAATGTATCTATTAGTGGCTTCAATACTGCCAGGTACTCGCACACACTGCCATGTCATATGACATAAGTATACGGCTTATATTCATATGTCTGTCTATTAAAACATTACTCCTAAATATCTAAGTAATATTTAATTAGATTTAAACCTATGTTAGGCATCTCTGTAAGAATGTCATTTTTCACCTTGGAAAGTGAAATTGAGTTGGAACCCAACCATTGAACTCCCCAACTTATAGTACGTACCTGTTACTGCCACCTCCCTTGTGTTCTCTCCATCTACTAGGACCTTTTGACCTTTGCTGACCCCAGGTGTCATAGACAATGGCTATGGGAGGGATGTGACAGACAGTTGACAGTAAAGTGACCCTGGGTGACAGAAAGATAAGGCTGACCTTGTTTATTTGGGGTCAAAGGTCATATATATTTGTGGTGTCTCAAGGCCATGCTGACCTTTCTTATTTCAGTTTTGTGTATGGATGTAAGATGTACAGATCTAAATATTTATAGGGTAACATCTGAAAATCATGTAAATTGCCAACGATTTACTTACCCTGCCAACGGTTAACCTTTCTACGATCCCTATAGAACTACATATCGTTCAACGGCATATTCTCGCTTAATTATCAGTTGTTGCGATGGAATATTATATCGTGTGTTGTTAGCCTTTGCTTTGATATTCAAGATGGATTGGTTTTGAGATATCGGCAGTCTAGGTTCACAGCCTCTTAGATCAGATAGAATTGGTATGTCAGGGATTGGGCTCCGACTCTTCTAATGACCTTCCTGGCCCTGGATTAGGCGTCCCATATTGGGATTCCTAAGATATTTGGTGATTTCGAGCGAGAGGCTTTCCCTTGGTTTGGAGGGACTGTCTCAACTCTGACCCTAATGTTTGTATTCTGTGTTTCTTAATGCTGCTTGTAAATAATCGATACATCAATTAACACAAACTGATTGTTGAAGGCTCTGAGGGTAGGTTTATAGAGCAGCCGGCCAACCATACGAAGAAACTTTATGCTAGGAAATATTTTAGGAAGTAAAATATGTTATTACCATTCTGGTCAGACCAATCGCAGACTTGGAATAGCTAGGAAAGCCTTACGCTCCAGTGATGCACATATTTCTAATCATTATATAGTTGATATCGCAAAGAATTAAGAAAAAACCGTTAGTGTCCGACCATGTCAGAAAGAAAAAATACGCCGATGATAAAATACCCGTAAACAGTCAATTCGATAGTGAGTGAGGGTGATATCAATATCGTTATGATCTTTGGAGAATCTCGTCTCATCGGTGTCCATGGTTGGCATGCGATGTTCAATTAATATTACGATCAATGCATTCCAGTCAACGGTGAATTTAACAGTCCATACAACAAACGCCGTTCATACTTGTAACGTCCAATATTGACTTTTAGAGATGTCACTGATCATGTTAGTCATGTTAGAAGTGTTTGCCATACCTTGGATAACGTTCTGATCAAAATCGGAATGGGCCTTTACTTTGTACCTCAATTAGTGGCATATACTCGAGCCGTTGTATACACTGAGGCCCTATCAGAATTACTTTGGATTATTAGATATGAGGTGATGTGACTCAATATACAATTCATGATTGAATCATGTATACTCATAAGTTGATAATCAGAATGCGGCATAGCACCCTGTATCATATCTTTAGTTAATCCGATGAATACTATCAAAATCGTTCTGAATGAAGTGGATTATTTATTTTCCTATTGGATTATTTGTATAACGTATTCTGTATTTCATCCAGATAAACCTAATCTGCACTCCCCGCAAATTTGGTTATTGTTTGGTTATAAAACATGATAGTGATCCTTGTGTATTATTTATGTGTATATATTCAGAAGTATGCTGATGTACGGTGGCCATCACTCGAAACACAAATTTTTTGTCAATTTATTACCAGTATTCTTTACTTGTAGTCATGTTAGAAGTGTTTGCCATACCTTGGATAACGTTCTGATCAAAATCGGAATGTGTGACTAATCCAATATCGAATGTTTCATCGTCTCATATCCCCCTCAATTTTCTTTCACTGCCTCTCCCATCTTTCTTCTAAGATCCTTCACTCATATCATCAATTCAATGACTTCTATCTAAGAACAACTGACAATTTCTTCTTGTTTTCTTCAGTTGTCCAAGGTGGCGGGAAGTCTGGCGGTCTGCGCGTCACCAACCCGGCTGATGTTGCTAGGCAACAGCCCCGGAGTTACTCGCGAGAAACTCAGAAGGGGGCACCACGGCGGCATACGGTGACCATCAGTGGCATGGACCTAGAGGCGACACCTAGGAACGAGGTAAGGGACTATTCGATTCAGCCGTCAGCTTAGTAATACACCTAGCTACACCTATACCAATCTGTATTTAATTCTAGTATTCACCAGAACATCTGGGACCCCCTTTTCAATAATTTTGGCATCATTCTAAATGGCCCAGGAATGTGATATTCCTGTGACACTCTCTGTGGTTCTTGTTTGTGGGATGAGTGGATGGTGGAGATGTGGCCAGATCTAGAAAATGTCTGCTATTCAGGTTTGTTCATTGTTGTGGTTTTCAAAAAAACGCTTTTGACATTTTCTCAACGGTGCTCGCCTGCTTATGATGGGAGAAA
Organism: Sthenelais limicola; assembly: GCA_942159475.1. NCBI lineage: Eukaryota > Metazoa > Annelida > Polychaeta > Phyllodocida > Sigalionidae > Sthenelais > Sthenelais limicola. The sequence goes on along the minus strand of OW804096.1, from coordinate 76,278,737 downwards.
AAGGGAACAGCGAGATGACCGCTTCGGATAGAAATAAATAATGTCTCATGTCTGGGGATTGGGTGGGATAGGCCTTGGTATTTCTGTAGGATAAGCTCTTTCTTAGACATAGTACCCATCTCTACTATCCCAGGTATACATATAGAGCTTATATATGTATGTAAGGAAAGCTTGGTAATATTGCTAGTTAAGCTTGTGTCTGAGATGTATAGCCGAATAGATTGATATGATAAATTAATACACTACTTGTTTCTTCAGTCCAAGCCGTAGTGACTCTGATATTATAGATTTCCTTTACTTTCATTTATAAACAAATAATTACACAAAAGACTTACACAAATCTAGGGTTTCGAAAAGCCTCACCATACTTTTTCAGAGTAAACCATTTCGATGGTATTCGATGTTTTCGACGTTAAGACACAATAAACCCAATTCAGATTATCATTTTGGATTTTAGCCTCGTCTCTCACATGCAGATGGATAAGGTCAATTATATTGTAAATAAGAATGGTCTTTAAAAAATATAAAATGATAGACTACTCTTAAACTAAGGAAGAGGTTCTGTTTTTGTTATTGCATGTCTTAATATAATGTTGATTCAATTCACTTTATATTTAGGTATGATTTCTATCTGATACATGTAATTTTTTACCGGAAAAATGGAGTGACAGTCATAAGTCGCAAAATAGATATTTATCAATGGACTTTATTCTAAAGATCTCTCTTTTTTAGGAACTTTCTCATTTTTGGGGTATACCTAGCGCTTTACGTTATATGAATACATATACACAATTTCAAGACATATTAAATATTATTCAAGATAATGTTAAATGTTTGCATTTCTAATGTCACCCTACTGAATATATTTAGCTACTTTACTAGTGATTGTCAACCCAGAAGTATTGCAAACTTATGTATCGAACATAACATATAGAAATACTTTTTAAATTTCCTAAATGTTAACATCTCTTAAATCCACGTTATCCCACCTTTTCAAATAATATTATGATGGTATCTCAAAATCCATCTTTTCCCAACTGATGACTCATTTGTCTGTGGCACATCACAAATAGACTCGTATACGTTAGTTATCGCTAGTGTCATTTTTACACTGTATGCCGCAGCAATTTGTCTTGTATAAGCGCAGTTGGGTTTCTTCCCGTCATGTCCCGTGTATGTCGAGTCATTGGGGATGAGGCACCAAAATACTTTCACCCATTAATGATTGAGGACCATGTCCATATCCCGAAGCAAACCAAGCAGCATCCTCGAGTATTCCCATAAGATCTGGACAAAAAATAGGGCGAGGCAAAGTCTAGCGATGTATTTTAAAGGCCATATACCCCCGAGACAGGTGGGGTGGTATGCGTTGAATTAAATCGCATTTCCTGATTATTTGTTTTCATAAGAGGACACGAGGGGTGTGAGGTGACTGAAATCGGCCTGTAAAAGTTGTTTAGAGTTCGAACCTAGAGTAGACGATTATTAAATTTCGTTTTCAATTGATTTAGAGAACGGACTAGCTCAAGAGGTGAAAAAGAGAGCAGTGACATCACGCATTATAATATCAACTATACTGAGTCTACTTTGAAAATAGTCAATGCTGGTTTGTCCGCGCATAGGCTAGACGATTTGGCGTCAAAAGTGGCCATATTTATGGCCTATATAGGTCATACCGCTTAAGATTTTAACCACGCCCCCTTTATCTAGAACTGCCAGCTTTATACTCGACTCTGCATCGATCGTCTGAAACTGCTACTTCCCGGCATCCCATCGCCAGAAACAATGTCTCCAGGCCTAGGGGAAACATATACACGGAGATTACATCCAATACTACATGGTCTTTTAGGTATCAGAACTGAGTAATAAGCGATTCCCTGACCCCTATGCTAAAGCATGAACAGATATTTTACCCTGCGTACGGCCGCATGGCATCTTCGGTAACACTCGGCATCGCATCTTCGGTATGCTCCGGGGAAAAAATCGACCAATCACAGGGCGCGTTACATCAACCTTCAGCTAGGCTCTCAGCCAATGGGATCACCCCTTCCAAACGTTACTCGGCGTCCCATGTAGACGGCCATGGGGCCGGCAACATGGGTGATGTGCTGTGGTGGTGGGTGGCGGTCGGCGGTCGGCGAAGCCTTTTAAAATAGCCTAAACTTTCATTATCCGCCAAACACTATAATATCCTAGTTCATTTAAGATTTCTTAGTTGTGACAATAGTCTATCCTGGTGCCACTCACCATCTGGATATTGGCATCTACCATGATTGATATTACACTCACATACACACTTATATACCATATTATGTACAGCTTATGGAACGAAGTGTCAGTAATCGAATATTTAAAACGAGACTGGAGGGATTGAGTTCAATAAAATTATTGTAGTAGAGTAACCGAATCCCAGTCACTATTTATTTAGAGGTATGCGATCTCTGTATAATTGGGAAATGCTCACAATTATATTATCCAACTTTGAGAGAGTTGGAGAGAGTTGAGCTGTGGTCTTAATTTCGCTCTGTTAATTGATTCAAAATAGTGGCAGCGCAATGGACCTATACGTCTCGATATTTTTTTTACCCGTGTAAATCATGCTAACAGGGGATTAAGTAGATGTATTATAAAACATTTATCCATGGGGAATCTTTTAAGAATGCATCAGCGAACGTAGGCTTAGTACCGAGCAATTAAAACATGAGATTCTAATATTACAACCATACCTGGAACATCCTTGCCAGATATATAGGGTTGGAATATTCGACAGATTCAATGAGTTTATTGTCGGAAATATTTTATTTTATGTGGGGTAGGTCATGTGTACCCGCGAATATCTATATCTATTTTATCAATAGATGCTAACATGCGCTGATTGGTTGCACGGAATGTACTCTCATACAAGAGCCTCACTATTATAATGATGGTTAAAATGTATGTATACATACATACATGTCTGAAACGCCTTGCTTAGGATACGCGAGAGCACTAAAGGGTTCCTTTGTACCTTTGTGATGTCTGTATATTGGGGAAACTATAAAGTCCTCTTAGGGGATTTGGGTACATCGTCCTTTACATCTCTTGTTCCCGCATTTTCCTCTGTTGCCTCTCTTATCCCGATTGGACTTGTGTGACATTATCTATATAGTTGAATATTTTGTTTGAATCCTTTTGGTTCCATTATAATTTCGACTATGTTGTCAAAACTCATTTTTTATTGTAGATCCCCCTCTCCCTCTCTTTAAAGTCGCCCTACCTCACCCTTAAAGCTTCAGAAATGTACTTCCCCTCCCCTCTCTCCTTGTCTCTGTTCCTATTGAGGTTTGATAAGACTTTCATTTATGTAAAGCCTTTCTTCTTCAAAGATAAAGATCAATCCTTGCCCTGAGGAATATACAAGTGAGAGGGTGAATAAAAAGAGGCGTGTTAAGGAGGCACAAGAACATACAGACACTTTTAGTCTAGATACAGCAATATAGATCTTGCTTCTTTGCGCGCTAGATAAGGTGGTCACTATCTTCATTGGGGATGGCATACATCATTTGCTCTGGTTAAAACCACTGAAATGTATTCATTATCCATATAGTTTACCCGCTAGGATATACTAAGAAAAAAGGGATAACGTTTATGTTAAAATAATGTATTTTTGTTTTAATCCATTAGAACGGTATCCAGATTTCAAGTTGTGTATTAAACTATGTTCAAACCTTTGCACTGATTCAATGTGTCTGCCATCAATTGGGATTTTAAAGTAAAATAAAGTAAGGAGTAAAATCTACATCATTGAATGAGGAATATATATTAAAAGTTATGTTAGAGATAATGATACATTTGTAAACCATGATATCAGGCTACTCTGAGAATATTTATGCTAGATGTATAAAAATGTTTAATAGTCCTGAATAAAATATTTATAAAATCAAAATCTGTATATATCCGGAGAACTACACTAATGTATGTACAAGATGGCAGTTCAGGCTATACTTGTATGTACTTTTTGTTCTAATGATTGCGAATGTGATTCAGGGCTATGAACTTCACAAGGAAAGCAATGCTAAATCATCAAGCGAAAAGAATTTGCGCATGAAACACTTTGCCATCCTATATTTTTTTCGGGATGATGTATATAAATTGCCTCTCCATATATATATCCCTCTCTCCCCATTTCTCTCCCACTCTCTCTTTCAGGCCCCCACCCCCCTTCAGCTCTCTCTCTGTCTCCGTTTTGGCCTCTACTTTTAGAGGGAAAGGATTAAGCTACTACCCATGCTTTAGTGTCATTCAGGCACTCCCATAATTTATGATAATTATTCTAGATGTCTGAACTGTTCGTACCATTTTAAGTTTATCATCCTGACATTACCCACTCTACTTACATATATATCGTCTGCAACAACAATGTTGTCCAGTGAATATTTCAGAACAGAACTTACATGATGATAGAATGTCGATATGGCTCTAACCTGAATAAAAATGATTTAAAAGTTTTTTAAAAAAAATTGTACAAATGGATTAGAAGTCGTAGGAAGTCATTATCGTGAATTTGTTTAACGCTCGAGATTACTGTTGGTTTTCTTACCATGTATAATTTTCAGTCCGTCCTATTCACTTACAAAGACAATTATTTAGGTATTTATAACCAGAAATATCTCATCACGCTTTCCACTGTTCCGTCTAGGCTCAAAGTTGAGAAAGTCCCTTCAAACTGAGGGAAAGTATCTCGCTCCAAACCGCAAAATGCCACTATAATCCCACTAGGACCGCAAAATATCATTACAATCCCATTTTCCTATCACCGACATACCATTCTTATCTGATCTGAGAAGCTTTGAGCCTAGACTGTATTGATTTCAAATGAAGCACAAAATGACATTACCCTAATTACCCAAGTGCCTTCAAAATTGTATAGTCTGGTCCTCATATATTCCTTAATACTCCATACCTATCGTGAGAGGCCAGCCCATACTGTCTGCCATTATAGGTATCCCATAATGCCATATGGATGACCACAATTTGTAGGTAGGAGAAGCTAAACGCTCATTGGCATGTCTGGAGCTGGTGTAGCTGAACTCGTTACTGTGGTAACCCAATAAATGGATCAGAGAGAAATCAATATGTGTCTAACTCCCCAAGAAGCCAGCCGAGAGAGGAGCCATATATTTGTATACTTTAGCTGGATATATAGATCTCGTCTGTGTTTTTTTACATTATAATTTTAGGGGGCCGTTCCTATATCAGCTCTTATAGTTGGTCAACTTCAAGCGTCTGCCTACTTGCTATTATTTTCTGTTCTCTGATTGATACATGTAGGCCCTACAGGTTGCTATATTCTCCTTTCAATCTGATCTATAATCTCCTGGTTTTTCTCTAACCACGTTCTTCGTTTGTATACCTATTTGTACCTATTTTCCTAGTTGACCTCCGCATCTTGTCTGGTATTTTCCAAACGATGTCTGTGGCTTGGTCCCACTGGCTCGATGAATTTCATACTCCAATTGATAAGTCTGTATAAAATATTCTTCGGGCTCATTCAACAAAACTTAATCTTTTTCTTATATTCTTCCTCCTTGTTGTGTTGGTGGAATAATCGCCCTCCTTCTAGCCATTTGGTATAACGACCCATGAATGTAATACCGATCGGATTCTAGTCATATTGAACTGTCACTTTAAGCTACATTTCCCAAAATTGCCACCGGAAACTGTAAAATTTAAAAAGAAAGAGGACATTTCGAAAAAAGGTCATGGAAGGTATATTATGTAAAACATGGAAAGAACAATTTTTCGTCATGGGCAGTTCCATTCTACTGCACTGAGGCTCAAAGAAAGAATTGAAAAATAATTGTTTATCGATTCATCTGGACAGCTAAGCAAGCATTATGTAGACGATCTTCGGTTGTGTTCTCGCTCAGGTGTTATGACAGCCAATAAATATTCATATTAATTATCATTTCCTGTCCACATAACAGTGAAATATGTCAGCAGTACTAACACTAGCGATGTATACATTCGTTTCCTTTCGCCGTACAAATATCTGACCGAAGGAAATATTAGAGAAATATGTATTTGGTTTGTATGTTATAAATCGATGGAAAAGTTATATTAAATCCAGTTGCTGTTATTGGGGATCGAGAGAGACGTAAAAATGTTTCAAGATCTTGCGCAAGAGGCTCCCCATTGTTGATAGGAAACTCACATCCATAACTAATGTAATTGTCAAAGGTACAAACTATTCTTTAAAATTTCCCTTCAGGTTTTACAATCATGAGGTCAAGGGGACATCCATTAATAGGATATCCGTTAATGGAAAATTGTTATTATAGAAATAAGATAAGATACTTCAAAATATTATGTACGTGTAACACGTCTTTCTCGGATGTCAGTTAAGGAAAACAAGTGTTAGGGCAAAGACAAACGAATGTGGAAATTATTTTAATAAGACAAATTCATAAACATAGAGGTCGTTTCAATCTTTATTTTTTTCTAGGGTTTTCCTTTCACCGTACACCCTAGATAATAGGTATAATCTATGGTTGCGAACTTCTGAGACATTTGAGTCACACCGCTAATTTGAATAAAAGGTTTTTACAAAATATAACTAAGTCGATCTGTGGCTAGAATGAAAAAGGGGGAGAGTGGTATGAAAAAAGTGGAAGTAAAAGTTATAAAAATATCAAGAAGCTGGACCTCTGGACCGAATTGATGCCATACTCCCCCAATGACCTTTCAACTACCGGAATTATTAATACATATGTCCTCGATGCCCCCGTAAATATTTAAGGTGTACGGAAGCTATCACTTTCTGTCCTTCTATTGAGTATGGATACTTTTCTCCGGTACGCAATTTTCTATGTGCGATCTATACCTGTTCTCTTTCATCTGCATCTCCTATTCATGCTTGGTGCATCTGGTGTATCCCATAGTTGTTGCCCCTTCTTCCACCCACCCATAAGCAAAATATATCATGTGACCGGGTTTCACCCCCATATCTACACTGATAGTCTGTAATCTAACCTTCGCTCATAAAAACCCAATATCCTAGTAATTCCTAGGGGATAAACCAAAACAAATGCTTACATGTCAAAGATTGAGAAAATATCCCAGAAGATTTTAAAACAATGGTTAAGTGTTATATGTAGGATTACTCCGCAATATACAGTTTAAGGATACCAAAGATTGGAAATGTAATAACGTATTCCATCCACACTGCTCTCAGTGTTGACAGAATCAATACAACATCAAATAATGACTTAATCAGGTTCTTCTATTAGTTTAGGCGCCATGATTGTTTCCCATATATTCCAGAGGTTCCTCCTGGATTTGTTATTGGGGTCTGGTAGACTATTTTAAATGGAAGGGACGCTGGTTGTTACTCTTGATTTCATTTGCGACAAAGCCAATCATTGCTGTCCCTCTGGCCCTCAATCACTGGCTGGTCACACGGTCTCAAGATATTCACTTATCTTCACTTGTAGGTATAATAGACATACAGATATTGACACATGTGGTGGAATTCCAACGAAGTGACTACGTCTGTGACCCTTTGGTGTTTCACGTTCTACCATATTGCTTGTTTTAGAGTTTCTTTGGAGAAAAGGGCTTAATATGGCATACCAAATAGCTGAGGATGAAGCAGTGCTAGTCTTTCTTTAGCGTGAAGTACTGCTTGCCTATATCAGTCTATGTTGCCCTCTGACTGCGGATATTCCTTTTCTTAATTTGTCGACTTACTTCAATGTATTTTTTACAATCCATTCTGTACCATAACGTCATCGTATCCATGCCCCACTACAGGAACAGTGACCATGTCCAGGGATAGCACATTATTGGACTTAACAACTTGTCTGTTCTTTTCCCAAGATATCTTAATAGGATTGGATTGTAATATCCCATACTTACGAGAAAGGGTTATGTTTTGATGTAAATTGTCACCGGTGTTATACTTTTAGGATACATAGTGGTTAATACATAGGAAGATATGGGGCGAAACCTGACCATATGATATGTTTTGCATATGGGTGGGTGTAAAGTGGGGTGGGGGGTCATGGCTAGTTCTTTCGCAGTATTATACCGTTCTCTAGACATAGTCTAACGCTGTGGTTGAAATGATGTGTTGATATCACTGCCTGCTCCTGAGAATGAACTTAGCATGGGAATTACATTTCAGTATAACTATACCGTTGTTATACTAGTATTTATGCTTGGTAGCTTTCCCCTGCAACCTCCATCTACTAGTGCTGGTATCTCCTGCTGCTCCCCCTCCACCACCTCCTCCTGTATGCTGGAGGACCGCTCGTAGGCAGGTATAAAGGGAGGGATTTGGATCCGCTGTGTTATCTCTGGTTGGAAGGACACCACTCAGTGGTGGGCATCGGTAGATCCCTTATCTCTGGATCTCTGCTATCACAAGGGTTAATGATTGTCATTCTGCTTTCTCATCTAATTGGTCCGCGGATTGTTGTGAATTTAATTAGGATAAAGGTACTGCTGTAAATTAAGGATCTAGGTTCAAGGTCTAGGCACAGATCCCTTTCCCCCATCCAATATACTTGGGTATATCAGATACCTGGGATTAAGCATCTTAAATCTTACTACGAACTTGGACATGGATTTGGATATTTGCCGTAGGATTATCCAGGAGGAATATGATATGAATTCACGCGTCTGTTTTTGCTGAGTTTGACGCAGACTAGGGGGTTATATCCTGGTGCAGTTATGTATGTATAGGAACTCGATGGAACATCATGCAACGAGATAACTGTACCAAAGAGGTGGAGAGGTAGCATGTTGTAAATTGGTGAACTTGAATATAGGCTCACGGGACACCACGCAATTATAGATGAGGTCATCCAAACCCTCCGTAAAGGTGAAATTTTAAGTATTAATAATTGCCCAATGAAAAGATATTGGTCTGTCTGATGACCATGATATCAATGCCTATCCATATCTAATTGGACAATAATAAAAACCCAGAAGTGTTGGGAAAATGCGGATAAATATGTTATGTAATTTTCTCTTAGGAATCACAAATGTGTCTAAATGTATTTATTGTGCGTCCAATCGATGAAACATCGGATCTGTATCCATTTAATTTGAGATGGTGCATACGGCGAGGACTTTCATGATTTGAATTAGAGTAGCGTAAGAGTAGTGTTACTTTTCTCCGATTCGAAATAATGTAGTATATTGAAATGGTAGTAGGGCACCTATGAGGCTAGTAGAATATACAGTAAGCTGTGAGAGCTGTTTATTGTGAAACGCCATGCTACAAAAGAAGCTATTTGATGATAAAATATAATATATCATACATGACATGTATCAATGCCCTCAAGATTAACTTCAAGGACTGTACTACAAAAGTCGAATTTGCAGCGATGTAGATTTAGATCTTTATAGATTAGGCCTAAGCTTACACCTGAAGATATTGGATCAGGCCTGGAAGTATTGAATAGCATCACCTCCAGAAGACAGACAATACCCCCTGATGATGGACTCTACACAATAGGTAATAAATACCGTATGGGACAAAAATATGCAATGTCAGCTAACATCACCGATCAATTACTTTAATTAACCGTCGATATTATTTGTTTGCATGGATGAAGGTCTCTACAGGAAGTATCATCAGTGTCCATTTATGGCCAAACAGATTGGTTCAGAGCCTATTGTTATACAGCGCTCAATCGAATAACTACGTTCAATTTTCCTATTTGATATGGCCATTTACAGGCTGTCAAACATGTGGTATGCTTTCCACCTTCGAAAATAAATTATTGTTATGGTCCCCATGTGCATTACTTTGGGGATAGCATATATAAGGATAAGCAATACAATAGTATATTACCTTTATTGGTCATAGGCGCCAAATTAAACCGTGATTTTACAATAGAGGTTTGTATTCTTAGAACTATGTCATCAATTAATACATGGCTTAGAAATTAACAGACGGGCGAATCAAATGGATCATACATTTGTATTTAAAACAATAATGTGCATTACTTTGGGTAATAGCCTGTAAGGATAACATATATACATACATGTACTACATTTATTGGTCTCAGACACCAGATTAAACTGTAATTTTACAATATAGAGGTTTGTATACCCACTTCTATGTCATCGATGGATACATGGCTTGAACATCAAAAACGAACGAATCAAATTGATCATATATTCGCATGCTCCACAAACAATAAGCATTGGTTGTTCCATATCTTCTGCAAGAGCCCTTATAGAAGTACGGGGTCGTTTCTGGATCCTTGTTCCGCCGCCGCCACCGCCACCTTGTCCAGCGGATCCATTATGAACAGAGCTCACACAATCGATGGATGGAAGAATGAGGGCAGAGAGATTGCGAGGCCGAGGAGGAGAGGCTGGCTGAGATGTAACTACAGATAGACCTGTATGAGGCTTTCTGACATTTTCAAGAAAAATGTATGATGAATAATAGGTAACTGAATGAAGGATAGAGGATAGAGACCTGTACACATTAAAGTACATGGCAATAGTTGACCTCGGTATACTGAAGTGTGGATTGTGGGCGGATCCGATGTAATTTCGTATCATTGTTTCTATAGATTGCAGTATACTAGTTCAAGAGCTAAATCAAAAAGGAAATAGTGTGACATTTGTCCATATAAGGGCTCCCTGCATACATATTCTCCCGACTACATAATACCGTAAATGCGAAAGCTTTTCTTGTAAAAAGAAAATCCACCGATTTCTTAATGATGTGGAAATAAAAGCGTTATTGGTTACATTCAAGCAATAAAACCCCTCTAGGATTACTTAGTGTAGATCAGTGACGGGATCCCACACAAAAGAATGGTGGTGGGATCCACTTGGATTACTACCCTCCTGGTGAGCTATGATCCGTGATCAATGTGTGGGAGATTTGTACAAGGGAAGGGCAGTAGGAAGGGTTATGGGAGGAGCTGCTCAGTGATTGATGGTCTTAGATTGCCTATTGAGCCACTCTTGTTCAAGATTCTTATGAGTTATCTGCCTTTCTTACATACTATGGACGAATTTAGGAATGGCTCTTGGAAGATTACTGCTGTAGATAGTAATGCACCCAGACGCTCGTGGAAATAAACCGAATACCCTGAGCTGTAACAAACGTGTTAGATATGATTCACAGTGTCTGGTTGTCAGAGACATCATCAGCAGTATTTACTCGTGGTCATAATTAACGTAGACACGTTGCCTGTCTATATATGCGGGAAATATTGAGCCATGATCTCTTCCTTCTAAGATCGTCATTTCGCAATACCACTGGTTTTATTGGCTGCTGGGTAGACAAACGGTTCATAGCGGACTAAGTATAAGAGCACTCTGCTTAAAAACATTGCACCTGTATAGTTATAGGCTGTTTACACCTTGAGCAAGTTGAGGACAACGTAATATGACATCTAAACTTCACTTGGTTCTTCGAATCGAGCAATGAGCTCTAAACAGAAGTTTCAAGACACATTTAAGATATACATCTTTAGACTCGCTAATGCCGACGCAATAGGAAAATAAAGTATAAATTTGTGGAAAGAAGGATATTAAGTAAACATTGGCCGTATCATCTCCCTGTGAACTCTGAAATAGAGTCAGTTAGGAAGAATACGAACCACCTGATAAAAAGACAAACTGAGGGAAATCTATTAGGATAACCGCGCAGATATTGAACAACTAATACACCATATATATACTGCTGGTATCAAGTTGGAGATCGGGATTTAGAGGTGATACTGGTCTGAGGCCTGGATTTCGTCTCTACACGTCGAAGTACCCCTTGTGACCAGCAATAGCCAATCAGCTGTATAGGATGAAAAAGGAAGGAAATGTAGGTATAAGTGCTGCTCTATTGTCGTGTTCCCTGTCTCATCCACCATTCCATTGTCTGATCAATTCTTTTCCACTTGAAGGTGTTGAATATTGTGATGAAAATACTTTAAGCATTCAGGTTAAACTATAATAACTATATTAAACATGGCTTTTACAAGTGTTCTTTATTGATATGGGTATCGATGAGCCTAATTGACCTCCAGTTTGGCTGATTTTAAAGATTTTTCTCTAACAAAGATGATGGATGGGGGTGGGGTGAGCAATAGAAATGGAAATGGTACACCCACAAATCAAGGATAAGTAACATAAAACTAGCAATTTCTTGTTCCTAGCAAAAAAACCAACCCATTACTGATGATGTCATAATCCACAGACCACAAAAAAGTTGATATCACCCCGCCCCCCCCCCCCCCCTCGCACTGATGTCAATATACCCTGAAGAAGGAGTAATGTAAACTCCGAAACGTCGGTATCCTATTGAATAAGCCATCCTAAAGCATATAATATTATCCCCCACTTGTCTTTATTACAGCTTTGGTGTTTTTCATTATAACTTTGAATACTACCTAGCATTCCCTCTTGCCTCACAATCACCTAACTAAATCCCGTAATGCGATCGTACGTAGGCGTAGATATAGGATATATCAGTATACAGAAAAGGAAACTTGTATGAAGCAAAGTAAGGGAACTGTATTGTGTATTGGATCAACTATGTAATGGTAGAAACCAGCTATACATAATCAAGAAATCAGAATCAGAAATTGACCTATTTCCTTTTTTGTAACAACATGAATGGAAATATAACTACTATAGGGGCTATATGGCACATGTATTTCATATATAACACATATATAATTTAATACACAGACAGCTTTACGTGAATAAATTATTGTAACAAAATAGCGGCCATATGATAATACCTTACTACAAACAAACGGCATCTGAGTTACACCTTGTGATACATAAACATTTTTCAAAATATCTCATGGGAATATTATATCACATCTGTGTGCTAAGGTGTCTAAAATCAGAAACACATTAAACATCCGCAGGAACCGAAATTGAAGCTCTTGAGATGAAACACTTACCCCTACAAAGGTTGCCCCTAAGATGAGTGCGCGGGAATATTAATCATTAATGTCATTATGACACTGGGAGTGAACTAATTGCTACTACGAGGAAACATTATGAGAAAGGAATCGACCTGGATCTCTTCATTTGAATTCATTAGGTGACCCGCTGACTTAACAGGACCGGATCAAAGAATATTGTTTGGAAGCGTAAGTCTACATGACAAATAACAATTTCAGAATGTTCCCGCTGCACTCTCACGGGATTTCCAACTGAGTAAACAGACATTCGTACACCAGTTTGTACTTACCCTACTGCTCAGATAAGAACTGCTTTGACCAGATTCGGGAGTATAGCGGACTGCTGAGGCATTCCTCTAGTATACCACCTGCGGTGGAGATCAAAAGAAACAGATTCATCAATCTATTTTGTTGGCCTAATGCATGGGCTGTTCTGGCCAATAGGTGCGGCGCTCCACTCTTCTGATCTTGCACATACTACACTAGGCCAAGAAACAAAACTTGTGGCAAAAAAGCGCAGACATTTATACAATTAAAAAAACTGAAAAATCTTCCCAAAGTAGTTCTAAATGGATTAGAAGCCTTGGTTACCCTTCAGGTTTGGAGACTTCAAACACTTACCTTCCGGGCAACCTTAATCTGCGTTACTCTATCACGATTGCAATTTGCAGCTGAATCAAAGAGTTTTGGAACATCAAGACATTGAGATGTTAAGGGTCCTTTTCACTCTATGACACAAACTGAAAAGAGGTGGCAAGGCTTGGTAGACTCGCTGACTCAGGGGCAGGTATATTGGAGAACTTGTGTGTAGTGTCACTGGAAGGAGTGAAATGGGTAGCTGTGGAGAGGGACCATTGGCCATAGAGGTACTGGGGCAATGGACTCGGTTGACGGGAAACACCCATATAATGTGTCCCTCTCCAAGTCCCCTTAATAAAAGCAACTCATTCAGCTTTGATTTAAGCTAGAGTTTACTAATCCAATATTAATGAACTATCTCCTGAATGTTGTAATAGCGGAACTCCACTATAGGTAAAAAACGGCGCCAACAGGCAAAAATTCGTCGCCGACATTTCGGAAAATTCGACATGACTAAAAATTCTAGTGGATGAGGGGGTAAAATAGGTTGTTGGCAACACATTTATTTGTTGCCAACAATTGCAAAATATCTAACTTGATTAGATATTTCATCGCAAAAAATTCGTCGCAGCCGTTTTTGCCTGTTGGCGCCGTTTTTTACCTATAGTGGAGTTCCGCTATAAGGCTAGACTAGTCTGTAATAGCGGAACTCCACTATAGGTAAAAAAACGGTGCCAACAGGCAAAATTTGTCGCCGACATTTCGGAAAATTCGACATGACTGAAAATTCTAGTGCATGAGGGGGTAAAATAGGTTGTTGGCAACACATTCATTTGTTGCCAACAATTGCACAATATCTGAACTTGATTAGATATTTCGTCGCAAAAAATTCGTCGCAGCCGTTTTTGACTGTTGGCGCCGATTTTTACCTATAGTGGAGTTCCGCTATCAGCCAGATTTCCATATTCCCATTATGGTGATAGTATAGTTTTACTGGAGTCATAAACGGGGTTTTCATTAATTGTTTTCCAGGGGCACTTCCCATGGTTGGTATTTTAAAGTTTTCCAAACCTAGATTAAAACCGTTATTTGAATTACAAAACAATGTTAATTGATAATGTATAATATCCAAAAAATGACATGCCACATTGGTCCTACATTGATTCCATGCAGTTTCTCCTCTACCCCCTCCAACCCCTATCCTGAAGATGTACCGAATACCTCTATCAAGAACCTACACCAGAGAAATTAACCAACTAATTTGGATAGAATAAGCAGGCAGCAGGCAGAACGTCGAACAAATGATGCTGTGACATTTCTGTACTGCTCTATAAAAGAAAAGAAAAGAAGTAGAAAAAAGGTGAAGTTCTAGACTTGCGATAGAGAGATGTTGATTAAAATTCATTGAGGCTGGGTCAGCAGTAAGTCGTTTGGTGATGATAAAGACAAAAACAACCTGCCAATTATATTCTTGTTTATATCCTCCTAGCTATTTGGTGTTGGAAAACACTGAGTGAGGTGTAGCTAGGTGTGTATCACTACAAGGAGTGTTATCAGGTGGGATGCA
The DNA here is from genome assembly GCA_942159475.1 of Sthenelais limicola. Classification (NCBI taxonomy): domain Eukaryota; kingdom Metazoa; phylum Annelida; class Polychaeta; order Phyllodocida; family Sigalionidae; genus Sthenelais; species Sthenelais limicola. The sequence continues at coordinate 76,263,668 of OW804096.1, read as the reverse complement.
GGCATGGATGGACGCGGCAAATTACATTTCAAGAAAATGTCAAAGGACAATTTGTCAATATCTAGTTTGGCTTGTCCCTGTGACCCATGGTTACTAGTGGGATGGCCTCTCCTGAGCTCACCTCTATCCTTCCAACCGCACCCACACCAACTGAGACAGATCTAAACATTTTAGAGGTCCATAATTATATGAACCGAGCTCTCCTTTCTCTGATATAACCAATCTAAGATGGTGGAGTGTGGTACCTCACAGTGACAAAAGGTTATACTAAAATGAACTACATCATGAAATACAGTAAATTATTCTTTCTGACAATTGAATTCATATTATATGTAAGGATACTTCTAAGTGACCAATTGACTTTCATCTCAAAATTCTTGTAGAACCAGACACGCGACTCCTCTCCTCATTCCACTCTAACCATTTCTGCCTGTTTCCGCTACATCAGTTTCCATCTACCCTTCTCTCCCGGTTGCCCTCTTATCTCTATACTCTGGGTTACTAGCTTTTGCCCTGACTATATTTCTCATGTATACTTGGATCCCCACCTTCGCCCCCCCCCCCCACACACACACACACGCTTTTCCCACTCGGCAAAAAACATATCTCAACTACCTTCTTCCCTTCTTTTTTTGTATCCCTGTTTTACCCATTTCTTTTTCTAATCCCCCTGCCACCCCAACTTTTACCTTCAATTTCCTCTCTCACCCTAACTACCAGAACACCCTACTCCATGACAACAATAATGGACTTCTTGTCTCGCCGCCAAATGCAGGTATAATTAAGGCAGCAACCACCAGATGGAAGTGATGTATACTGGTTAGTTCTGACCACTGGTCAATACCAGCGTCTGTTGCATGTCTCTGCCTCATGTACAATTCATAAGTCGGGGTGCAGAAGTTCTGGATGGGGGATGGGAGGGGCGATGAGAGATGTTGGACATATTGTTGAACTGGTCGCATATAATTGCATTGAAATCCTGTGGCACGAGCAGTTCTTTTAAACCGTCTCCCACAGGGTGTGCGTATATTAACTCGGCGAGGAGTAGAGACCCTGCCTAGGGAGGATGGGGTATATAGTTATACAATTTAATGGTATTTTATGATTTGAGATTAGATCTGTAATGTTTCCGCAAGTGATAATTTGACTGGGGTCGAAATGTTGAGTAAATAAGATTCCTCAAATGTCAGTGCAGTGCATGAATGTCTTAAAAGTTTTTAGAAAATGTGTGACATTTTGTCGGCTACAATTTAAATTGTTCACGAAAGTAGTAAATATTTTTTAATTAAAGATTTAAGGGCGCCCTCGTTGATTTCTTTTCCAAATAATGCAAGCAAATAACTCGACTCGTTGTGTATGCATACTGTCTGCACAATGTTAGATTTTTTCAATTTCGGATCTTATCATTCACCTTTTAAGATGTATGCATTCCCATGTGCCACATTCAAAAGAAGTATTGCTTTGACAATTGTACCGGCAGTTGTATTTTCGTGTCATATATCTGATTGTGGGGGAAACGCCGCAGTTAAAAGACACTTTACGTAAATTGGATGGCCTTAACTTGCTGATTTTTTTAAAAGAAGATTATAGAAAAGGAGGAGATGTGGACTGAGGAAGAGATGTGGACTGAGTAATCAGTACCGTATTACATGCATGTATACGCTTACCTCATCAATATCTTCAAAATATTAGTACTTAGCCTCAACATGATTGTCCCCCCCCCTCACCCCCACCCATCCAATCGTGCCAAGTACCTATAATCTGAAACATACCGAATCCTTTCATGTCTCTCTCTGCTATATGCTATCTAAGTGCTTAGTGCATGATGTTTGTTGAAATCGAGGCATGCATTGCGTTTTAGATCTTAAAAAAACCTTTAAATTTTAACAAACAAAGGCATCACTGGCATCAAAGTTCTCTATTTGTACCGTGAGACCATGTAATTAGTGCAACTTTTAAACGACCTACTGATGACTTAGCGCTGATAAAATATATTTCTTTAATAAATATTATTTGAGTTCGATTCCAATACATTGATATTGTCATGAAGCTGGATTTGAAGGTATTACATTCCATGTTTTCCCACTTCTCAAAATTGACTTCGTTCCAATTGGATTAGAATGCGGAATGGATCTTATATCTTTATCCGAAACATAATCGTTTTAGATTGGTTGAAGGCCAACAAATGCGTTGTGAACTTGTTTAATATCAGCAGAATTATGCATGAATTATGCAGAAGAATGTTACAAACTGTCACTGACATTGCCCACTACCGTAAAGAGCTTGTTTATACTAGAACTACAATACTATGGAGAGCGTAATTAAAACATACCGGCCGACTTTCTACCCCCGAGCCAAACAATTTATTTTATTCAGATGATCATGGGTGTAGCTAGGCTAATTTGCTCATTAAAAACCAATCGATGTACTATTTTATGATACAGGAACCCCACCAGTCACTGGGAATACATGTGGTGATAACCATTCAATTGTTACCCGTTGTGCATAATTCATCGTTCCATGTTTATTAGTGTATAGATGGGTTTTAATCTTATCTTTCGTGGTATCCATCCTTTTTTGATGATAGGTAGCTGATTGCAATGTCTTTCCTGGGGTAGGTGTTATGTGGACCTATATTTATGAATCATCTAGCTATATTTATTGAACATTGTACATTCATATACCCACCTCATTCGCAGGTGCATATATAGTATCGCAACAGAATATCGGACGGAAGAAGACACTCCTGTCCACTGAACTATGCCTTGAAACGCTGGAATCTAATTACATATACTCAATTAACATTGAAACTTAACTTCTTTTCCTTTTCGAATATATTTCTAATCTTCACTATATATTCCAGAGCCAGAAAATAGAGAAGGAGAGGAAGGCATTCCTCGAGCATCTTGCCCGCAAATTCCCTGAGCATGCCCACACAATCAAGTCTACACACCACGTCAATGGACGACTGGTGAGTATACGCCGTTTACTGTGACCATACCATTTCCTTTCCAGTAGCGATGCTTATTTTGATGGTGTCATTGGGGCGTGCTATCAGGCAGGGAATTAACGTACAGGGTCCTTCCTATCCAGTAGCACTTCGCATCGAGACAGCTGCATAAATTTACGGAAAACTCCAAAATCGTAATACTATCTTCATAAACTACCCGCCAATTCAGACTGGACCTGTTTTCTTGACAAAATTGATATTATTGCTAAACACCTGTACAAAGAGACTTCAGCCTACACTTTGGAACAAATGAACAGGTTGTATATTTTCTTAAATGCACATGAGTGGTGTATAATAATTGAGAGTCCGAAAATGGCTTCTTCTAACAAGTGGTTATGTGGCTACGTTAGATATTTTAATGTTGACAGAAAGACAGTGGCTTCACACCAGAAACGCGTCGCTCACATTCTAAATACATTGTATCCTTGTTAAGAACGCAGGTTATGGATTTGTTGTAGTCTCTATACCACCTGCCTTACTCATTCAAGTATCATTATGATTTTCCTAACATTATAGGAACGCATTTACAGCTATATTGTATTTAAAAAATGTATTTTATTCATACCGTCTCAGGAATACTGCTAAGACTCTAAATAAGTTATAGGATTTATGGTAGGATAGTCTAATAGCGTTACCCAATATAGAGTCAGTCGGATATCCTCACTTTTGAAATAGTAACCTTTTCTTTTATGTATGAAGTTTATCCATCATTTGGAATCAAGATTTATATTTTGTTATCTTGTTACAATGGGCAATATTCCACATGATTAAAGTTCATTAACACATCTCCACGGGTTGGATATCATGTCTCTTTTCACCACCCGAAAAATCATTGGAAAAAAAATAATATTCTGATTTTAACGAGACTAGATTCTCTCTACCATCAAATACTCAGTTCTCTCATTGTGTGAATATCTCCACCCCCTTCCACTTCTGCACCTTTGTCATACCCTCGCCTTTAGGAGGTTGATGATGTCTAATACTCCTGGTATGAATAGAGCTTGATGAAATCAGTCAGATGACAAGGATTATTCAGTATTTATAGCGCCATTAACATGTGGTAAACACTCCCTTCTTCTCCTTCCAGTAAAGGTAAACTCTCAGACGAATGCTGCATATTGGCTAATGATGCTATGGTTATATATGACTCTTGTTGGGACCATATTTCGACATACCTTATTGTCCTCTATTGGGATTCCAAGGTCAAGGTATTTTAGATCATGTCTTGTAATTCCACCAGCTCATTGCATGATATTCTGCAATGTATTCCCTCATGGGTATAGGCATTTCTATGGAACAGCCCCTGAAACATGTGTCCCATTGATTCTATCCCTTTCCACTACATTCCAATATAAGTTTTTTAAGTCTGCATCACCTTTTACGTAGCTAACCACATATATAATCCTACAATCCCTTTCTCGAAGCGTGAGTTGTTGCCTATGCAAATCCAGCCTTTTAACTCGAATGAAGCTGACCTCGATGTTTATAAATAGCTCCAGGATTGTGCTTCTGATCAGTTATACCCCTCTCACTTCTTTGTATTGTGTCTTATGATCTTCGACATAAAACGTGGCCCCGAATGCAGGTTTCCTCATTTAATTGTTTTTCCCTTTTTATCATTACCTGTTGCTTCGTCCTCAGGATAAAGAATGCCGGAGAATCGTCAAACCCATTTGCTGTGGAAGAGAATTGCTGATGTTAGGCGGTTTGAAATGCGAATAAGTGAAAGAAGTGGAAGAATGCGAGAATGTGTCTCTATGTGAGACATGTGAGAAAGAGACTTAGTCTAAAGTTGTGTACAAGGAGATAAGAGTGAGCTAAGAAAAGAAGAAACATGTGGAGAGAATACACACACCGAGATTAGAAATGATTGAAAATGATGATTGGGGGACGAAGGGGACATCCTTGGAAACGAAACTATACGATAACGAGGTAAAATCAAGAGTGAAGGAGGCAATGAAGAAAATAACCACCCCAAGTTGAAAGAACGGAATTGGGGAATCAGAAAGTGGACGGGGTTATTGAGATGGGGGCAGATGAGATGAGATTGAGACTAGGAACGCCCCCTCCCCACCAGTTATTTCTGTGCTAGGGCAGCCTGTGAGGTGCTGACATTTAGCACTAGCACGTGTTGGCCTGCTTAAAGCATGCTAATCAACAGCGCATGCGCAGCAAAATGCGTCGTTTTCTAGGTGATAACAGGTGTCTCACATAGTTGGGGACAACTTCATTAATGATTCAATTTATTCAGTTGAACGGGAGGTGGCAGATTTAATTCTGCTTTGATTAAGGTAAAGCTGGGATAAAGGATTGAAATCAAAGACTATCCTTTATGGATTTGTGATATTTATAGCTTCCCAACTGAGCTGTAAATAGGTGTCATGGCTTGTAGCTGTAGGTATACATTGAATTGTGATTTGTTGTCATGGTATGTACATGTATAACAACTCTTACAATACTCCGTACTGCAGCTGTGTCAATAAAAAGTTCATGTCAAATTCAGTTGCCAATGCTTGTGAGTTAATAGTTTCTGACCACCACCTCAGTATGAAATGACCTAAAACCTTATTCTCGTAACATATTCTCGAATTGATTTAGAATATAAGTTCATAAGGGCAAGAAGCAACTAGTCTACATGGATGGTGTGTAATACTGTAGGTCGTGATCCTACCTGCTACATTCTTTGACATAATCGGTATTCAGTCATTTCACCATACATGAGGGTGGTCAAAGGATATTTGCATGAAACCTGTTGAATAGTCAGGCATTCAGGATTTGGGGCCTGAGGTACCTAATATCTTTGTAGCAAGTGGTATATTTTAGTGTTACTTCGCAAAGGCTTGCTGCACTGAAGTCATTAAGGTATTGTAGCTTTAATATACTGGTGTCAAATTCTTCTTCTTTAATTGTACAGCTAGTGGCCATTATGTTCCCAAAATGCAAGTTGTAAATTGTCGTTGAAACATACCCCAACATAGTCGTTGGCCCAGGATGATATTACTATCTGAACAATCCTGTACAAACTAGTGATGCGATTAATTGCTACTTCAAGCTCATTTAACCTTAAAATATTCCCAATGACACATGTATGTCTGGAGGAATGCGATTCCAGAGTTTCAAACTTTCTCATTAGGCTTCTGGTTGCTTTTAATTCCAAATTAATGTCACCTTTCTGTACTCTCTCTCTCTCCCAGTCCTGTTCTAACCTTAATTTGCATTTTTCAAATGCTTATTAAATTCGGAGAATTATTGCAAAAAAGCTTAAACTGAAATCCTCTTTTTGCGATAGGATTGACCACAATGGCTAAGCAAAAAGTAGCCAAATGTTGCGATGCCTAATGCTGTCTCGGCATAATATCACGTGACATGTTTTTTTGTCTCTCAGCATGCCCCTCTCGGGAAGTCCCAGCCAGGTTTAAGAGCTGTTGATGAAACTGGTCTAAGAGTCACGTGGACCTTGCTTTTGGTGTTAGGGATGCCATCTGGTGTTTGTTCTTGGCATTAATGAAAAATTAAAACAATGCAAGAAAGAAAAGAAGGAGATGACTGGAGGAGGAGGTGGTGGCGGAGGCGGATGGTAGAGGTAGGGAAGTTTTAGTGGTCAGGGGGACGCGGAGGTAGGATGATGATATCACCTAGAGACGCCTAACAACAAGCACTCCAGGTGGTAGTCATGGTGACCAGGTGATCTTTACAGGAGGAGGAGGAGGAGGAGGAGGGGTAAGAGGACATGAAGGGAGGGGGTAAAACCAAGATGGGGTAAACTATATAGTGACTTCCTCTAGTCACTGGAAAACTACCCTATTGGTACCTAGGGGGTATATGTACTGGGGGACATGAGGCCCTGAAGGAATTTCGTCCTTTACAACACTGGAGGATGGACTCTGGACATCATCTCTACTCCTGGGACGTCTAGTATAACCCTACTTACATGAAAAAGTAGTGAGGACAATCCAATCCAACATAGAATTGCTTGAGACGCTCAAACAAAGTATCCGAAGGATTTAATATCTATAAGTATCACAAGATTTCTACATCGATATAGATGCCCCTTCTTAAATCTAAGTGTACACAGGCATTCTGGATCATGTTTCCCAAATGATTGTGCCATAGAAGCAGAAGTGGGAGAGGAATGGTGTTTTGTTGTTGATATTCTAAGAGGAACAAGATCACCAGAGACATAATACTCTAGATCTAATTGCTGACCTTTAAGTTAAGTTATCGCTGACCGAGGTGTCTCGGTAAAAGGAGAGAGGCGGGGGAGAACCTGAAGTTATTTTCAGCCGACTTAAAATAAATGCCTGCCATAGTTTTTGATAAATTGTCAACATCTAGATTAACGCAATCCTTCGAGAATTATATTCCTTTTGCTCATTGTTGTACCCACCATTGTACTGACTGAAATGGCATTGATGATGTTTCTCAATCCTTTTTATTGAGGCCTTGGAGGTAATGAGAATATTAACTATGCGTTAGGAACAGTTAACAAGGGATTACTCTCCTCACGTCATATCAGACATATACGAATATATGTATATTATACTATAGAAACAAACTATATCCTACATACAACTGAACCTGCAAGGAAGGTAGAGGATTTCACTCAAAGGATTTTGATCATCCTCTAATTAATTGGTCAAATATAGAGTCACACTGGACCAATTATACTAACTTGTGCTGCCTTCTACATAGTGGAGGGTATCCAACCATCTCGAGATAATTTCGTGTACTAGATAAGGACCGATTACTTACACCCTATGTCGTGTAAAGGAGATATTCAGTTGGCTTATATATATCTACCTAATAGAATTGGTTGTTGCAAACAGTTTGCCAGAAAGATAAACATTGGTGACCTGATGGATTTTAAAATGCTAGTTTCTGCATGATAACGATTAGCAAAGGATGGTCTACAATCTTGTCTACTGAAGTGAATATAGATATTTTGATAATAGCAATAGCTATATACTTTATAAATAAGCTTGCCTTATTATACCATCCTGAAATGATTGATATATCTTCTCTACATTTATACAACTATAGCTATTTATGCTCCGAACTTTTCGCTACATGAATGGTGGAATATGACTTGTACTGTGTCTAGAAAAGGTACAGAAGAATAATCTGCGGAAAGTACCAAACAGGTATTGTTCTCCCCTTTGACACCCTGCCTCAGGGCACTGACCGTGTATCTAGACATGATGTAAATAATGTTTTACACCTTCACGGAGTACAACCAGACCAACACCTACTGGTATTCATTTGGAGGCAGTTACTTAGCCTGATATTATTTTGGCAATCTACCTCCCAGGATATGCAACTTTTTGTGGAATACTTGCAGCATTAAGATTGAAAAAAGGACCTCTTAGGCAATGATTAACTTTGTTGACGATATTTTGCAATGTTTTGAAAAATATCGGAAAGGAACATAAATCTAAGACGTCCAGGCTGTTCCAAAATTGGCACTGGTTTACAATCAATCCATTGTCAACATCAAGGTATGGTGGATCATGCCATGTTGGTTAGAAATAATGATATATAATATAGGGAACCTTCCGATTTCATGCTAAAGGCCTGTGGTAAATCTCATTTGGATCCATCATCACTGACACAGCAATCTATGTGCCTACCTTGTTGGTCACACTATGCAATTGACGATAGGTTTCTGCCGAGGAACGGCAATCTTTTTACTATGTATGACTGAACAATTCATCGTCCGCACACCTACTTAATACTGACCAATAAGAACAATAATAGTGGCCTAAAGGGTGCGTGAGCCTTGCATGTCAAGGAAGAACAAACCTTCACTACCTCTACCATTTTACCATCCAATGTTCCAAACCATAATAGACCTGCAAAGCCAACCAACTTAAGATCTTTCATTAACAATTTATCCAATATTGGTGTCCTGAGTTTCCCTAATTTTGTTTGGTCACGAGAGCGGCCAACAATTGATTCTATTCGAGTCAAGTCGGAGTTATGTCCAACCTCGTGGGACGGATGCTCACAGAACTTTTAGATGCGGGTTTCTTGTTGGCATGCCAGTGAGAAAGGGTAATATAAGAGAAGATAGCTGCAACGACGCCCAGAGACATCCCCCCTGGCAATAGAGCATATATATTGATACAGGATAGATAAATCGACTTCTTTTGTTTACAGCTATGTATCACATTCTGGATTAACGCCATCTGAAGCTCACTAAAAGTCTTTTCCACAAAGCACTCTTCCACAAAGCACTCTTTATACTCCAGGAATCATTCCTTCGTCTCACAGATGATGAATTGTAAATCCATTGAAGTCAAGTGATTGGGTCTTGATATTAGCTTATCAATTATCCTGACCTGCTTTGCCATTTTAATGACTTTAAAAAAAACGTTGATAGCTGCCATAGGATCTGTTCACACCAGTGCACTAATCGAGGGATTCTCTAACAAAGGTTTCCAATGAACTTCATCAGTGCCTTCTATTTCAAGTGGATCCTTTATCATTATCATTATTGGTCCACTCATCTTATTCAAGAACTGGTGGAACCGTTAAGTTAATCACCAGGTATGCATTTTGGCACTGCCGTGTCTACAGTGCGATATCGAAGCAGCCGTTCATAAAGGACTTTTCTTTACCATTTAGTAGTCCGAGAGATTGGTAATTTGGATATGGAGTATTGACTTCATGGCCATATGGTGCCTTCGATAGGGAAATACATAAGTATCTCACTGAGCCCTTTTGACTCAAGAGATCGTACTGCAACCAACAACATATTCCAATATTGTCCATTGGCAGTTCTTTTAAAATGACTTTAGCTTTCACAACATTACCTTTTTATTGTGTTGTATTGAGTTATTTCGATGCACTGGACGGATTCGTCACAAGTATGATTTGATAAAAGTGAGCCACTCAAAAATATTGTCAAAGGCTAAAGGCCACCATTTTGTGTTTGGATAGCTTGCCTACTCGAAACTGTGTATGACTATTCGATATATCTACATTGCCACGTGTTGTTATAACAAAGCAAAGTGAAATGAAAACGGAGAAACCCCAGGCTCTACTCTAGCTGGAATATAGGAAATATATCAAGGCCTGTACTCTTTCGGACCATATAAATTTGTCAGGCATTGTATTACACAAACTATATTACAAGTTTGATGTTTAACTTTGTGATAGTTTCTTCAAGCACTGATGCAAAACCTCCCGGTTATAAGAGGGTCTAAAAAGTCTGCATTGATTTCTGCACTCTGAACAAGGATTGAGGAAATATATTTTACGTCGGAGGCCAAAGAACCCCCACCCCACTTTTTTTTTAATTAAAAAGGTTTTATAATACTTCGAAGGAATTCCTCTCTGGTGAATGGTCTCTCTGTTTTGTACCTGGAGCATTGTCAACATAACATGGTGCAAGTCTATAGGGTAGTCTACGCTATCCCCAGGAGTCAAACCAAAAAGCCTTCCTCCACCAAGAAGATGCCTCGGTTCTCCCGCGCTGACAAATCCCTGAGCTGGGACCAGCTGGAGAATGAGTGTAGCTATGGGGGACATAAGCAACACCACAACAGACGTCAGTCACGCTCCAGTTCTCACAGAAGGTCCTCCAGCTATGGTGGTGAATGTCATACCAAGAAGTTGTTTGGAGTCAACCAACACCAGCAAAGGTCACTCAGCGCAGATAGAGACAGAAGGTCACCAAGTCCTAGTAATGATTCAAAGAGAACATTCCGACCGATACCGATAAACCCAGAACGGCAGCCAAACCAGCCGCGACACAAACTAAGGTCTCGATCAGCTAGCCCTTGCAGTCGACAGAGCAACCGGAGACCAGTCTGTCATGGGGCCTGCCATAGAAGAACACCCAGTGGTGGCAATGACCAGTATATGTCTCCGAGAGATGCTAATCTTTACACTCAAACTCTGCCTGCTTCGTACAGCTCCCATTCCCACTGCAGGGCCCCAACTTCTCCTGGTGACAGTCACTGTGACCATGGTTACACCAGCAGCAGTCAAGGTCACCGGCGATCAGCCAGCACAGATGCAGGTTATTATGGAAGAAAACCAGCTTTTAACACAGATCTAAACTCTTGTAGCTCAAGCAGTGATGGCAAGGAATCAGTTGGTTCAGTTGAAGGTGGAGTGAGCGGCAGCAGTTCTGGTGTGGCTGTTGGAGGAAGACGCTGGTCTGATGCTGGGTTAGGCAGGGTCTATTTTGATGGTTATGACAAGATCTACTACTACAACAGTGAAGAGAATATCAGCAATACTTCACCTGAATCCCCAGGCTGTGGCTATGAACACCAGGAGAGGTCCAGCAAATTTGAAGATGACCTCTACTACTCCTCCACCCCATCTAAATCCTCAGGTGGTAGCCCTAAGAGGGAACATTTCCTTAAGCTCGCCCCAGGGACAATTATCCAGCCGATTATCAGTGGGGTTCAGTTGGAGCCCCCAGAGTGTGGACGTAGAAGGATCTTTCGCGGGGAGGTCCCAGACATCTATGTGACCTCCCCAACCACTGGTAGACGTAAAATCTTCCTAGATGATGACTCCTACCAGTTCAGTCATCTTCGTGGATCTCCTTTTGCCCCTCCGCAGAAGTCGACGTCTCAGTGGCGGGGTAGTCAGACACATGCATGGGACCGCCTGTCTCAGCATCCTCCTCCCCCATATGGAAGGCCATCCAATATAGATGAAGCGCAGAGGTACTACAGTGAAGAGGAACTTGTTACCCATGCTTACATGATAAGCCCTGGTAAGAAACATACAACTTTTGACAGCGAACCAAGTTCACCAAGACGCACTGTGTCCGAGGACTCCATCGAATATGATATATCCCCCTCCTCCAAGAGGAAACGTGTTTACTTTGATGAGACTGAGACAGTTTATGATATTGATGATGAAGTTATTGTGTTGGAAACTTCAGAGAATATGCACAAACCGACCATTAAATTATGCAAGAAACCACAGGGCATCCTGCGAAAGACGAGCAAGTATGCCCCAAGGACTGAAGACGATATGGAGGATGACGATGACATCGAAGAAGAGAGGGATGAAAGCGGGGAGGAGGAAGGGATGAATGAGGATGATGAAGAGGAGTCAAAGGATGGGGAGGAGGAGATGGAGGGTATAGAGAAGGATATATATAAGTCGCCATCTAAGGAGGGTCAGGCGAAAGCATGTGTGAGTCGCGGTGTAGGGAATGACGATGAGGATGAGGAAGATGACATTCTCTATGGTCCAGAGTCTGATATAGACATGGTTAGGGTGGAGCTTGAATTACTGGAGGAGGAGAGAAAGGTAAATATCTTTTCATAAAGTTTATTAGGTCGTTAATACTTCTTAAAATATCATTTTCGTACCTGTGTTTAGTTGTTTGCATATGTTTTGACTCGGGAATAGGAGACATTGCAGTGTTATTTTCCTATTTTCGTTTAAGGTTTCCTAGGAACCAATAAAACAACCCAACGCAATGTCCCATGTTATGTTATTCCCTTCTTCTGGATAGAATGTACACCCTCTGAATTTCCTAGCCATTCTTCACCTTTTTGGCGCGTGAATGTTTATTCTTTTGAAATTGTAACATAATATATTGCTCCTTGTGATTGAATAGAATATTTCCTTTTACCACCACGTGTATCCATCAACACTATTTTTCCAGATATTGTTGGTGTATATATATATATTGCAGAGATGCTTTGTTGTTGTTGTTGCTGTAAATCTATAGTCTAGTCAACAATTGGGATATCTGTTCTATCATTAAAATTAGAGCATCACTTTATCGCACATCAAAGTATGCCTTTCCTCTAACGCCTCTCTCTCTCTCTCTCTCTCTCATAATATAGTCTTTTCTTTTGCTCGTAATTAAATGCTTTGTCGTATAGCACAGAAGATATACATGCCCATTTTCTATCTGCTTTCGTTCCGCCTTGTAATGATTACTCTCCAATTGAGATTACTCTCCAATTGAGTGTGAATTGAATGGTCTTCAGGTGGCAACAATACGTTGAACTCGTCGTATGATTATAAGTGATATGTTATGTTAAATATACCCCCTTAACCCGTAGATCGCGGGGGAGGGGGGGGGGGGGGTGATCCGCATCATGCTTTGTGCATATTCAATAGTGTCCGACTTGACCATTTCTACCTAGACTAAAATGTGTGTAAAGATATATTTAGATGCCCTATATCCCTCTCCATTGTCCAATCGATTCTTGATACACAACATGTATGCTATAATGACCAAATGCACTTTCCACTTAGTTCCATAATGCATTAATGCTAATTTATTTCATGCATTCTAATAATCGAGTTATCAACTCATGAATTGCTGTCGAGAAGGGGAATTGCAAATCTCTGTACCACCGCTTCTTCCCCTGTACATGTATCTATCTAGCAGTATAAACGTTATCCCCATTTGTGTCAATATATCATACCTACTGTCGTGACAAACAAAATGTTATTCTTGGCCCCCTCTCAATAATCCTGTCCACCTCTCCCACTAGTCGCTAGTTCATTGCTTTAACGCTAGGCGGCGACTTTAGCGGGAGGGAGCTGCTCTCTGGACTACATGTATGTGTTTTTGTGGCTCATGGAGACACGAGGCACGGGTAATTTCAAGGAAGTCTTGTTTGAGAGGTTGCAATTCTAATTTGTTAATTTTTCCTTTTTTTATTGCCATGTTTGACGGAGCTTCAGTTACCTCAGCCTCAACCTAATTGCCTTTCACGTAGCTGTAGTTTAAATTGTCTTTCATATGGTCTACGGTTACATTGCCCCCTAAGGTTTTGTATTTGATTGCCTTCTACGAGCATTGTTAACTACCTTGGATTCGAATAAGTCTGGCACAGTGCGTTAAAAATCACCGCCTTGAAAATCAAGTATAATCCCAAAGGTTTTCTATTCAAGAAGTAAAAGAAACGAATCGTCCAGGGTATAATTACACAGCATATTATGTGGAATGATATGTTGTGTTATAAGTTGCTATTAGCACGTGCTATACGCAAAGTGTAAAGCAGGTTGTTCGCCTAGAACAATAATGAAAGGAGTGTGACAATACGCACGGTGAAGATGCTGTTTTTGTGCAGTGATTCAGAGACAGCGAACGAGAGACAGACAGACAGAGGCAGAGAGACAGACAAACAGATTATGTGGGGTTTGAATTTAGGTCGCGTTAGTACATGTACCCAGGGCCACCTTTCTGGTCTCTAAAAGCTGGAGGTTTAATGGTCAGTTCTCATGAAAGTGTTCTAAAGCATGCCTAGTGCTGGCCATTATGGCGTGAAGGCGATTCGCCCTCTACCTCACCCTACCAATGTTCCCGGTCTCTATTGGTAATCAACCATAACAACTGTACTGACCCAAATGTTACAGATGCTTGGTCTGGGTCAGTGAGATAGTGGAAAAGCCTCATCTGCGACTCTCCCAAAGATAGAGTCGCTGATAAAATCGCGACTGAGCATTTATTGTTCTGAGATAAATTGACTGCTATATCTAGGTTCAGGCCATACAATTCACAAAGATGTAATTGCCTCTGGAAATTGAATATTAATACAAATATGCTTAGACTAGTTTAATTCATGGAAAATTGATGAAAGTACATTTCTTCATGGATAAAATTAAGATATTCGTACTAAACACGAGCGGTAACAGTTACAATAATTACATGCGTATTACGATACAACTATTAGCATGGTTTATGATTTCAAGTTCATCCCAATGTATTTAAAATTCATGTAGGTCCTTTCCCTTCAGGATCGTTTACAGTTAAGTAGAAAAATATGCGAAAGTTCTACTCCTCGTATTTCATCATTAAATAAAAAAAACTGCTTATGATATCAGTATCCTGTAGTAATCATTCATTGTTAGAATGTGAGAATTATTCTTTATGATCTGCAAAGTTGACTTCTTTTTCGAAACTTCTCAGATCAAAGATCGATAAAGGGTGTTTTTAATTAAGGATTCTTCTGGTTGAAACTGCCCCACCCCCTCCAGTGAAGGAAACCCAAACATGAAAGTTCAACCCGATGAAAGAGAACTAATTGATGAGGCATTGGATCTAGGTCAACAATTGGTGTCACACCGCACGGGTTCTTGAGCAGTCCACTTGACCCTTTTCTCCGCCTGGTTCTCCCGCCATTTGAAGGCGATGGTTAATTGGATATTACAACGCCAGGCGTGACTCAAATTGTCAAAGAACGTTGGCAGCATTGTTATGCCCCCATTATGCTCTTAGTGTGTCGCATGACCACCAAAGGCATCATTTGATGATTGGTTTGCGAGACAAAGGCGTGGGAGCAGCTTAGTATAGAGAGGAGGGTATTGAGATATACGTAGTTATATGGCACTCCATCCATACTACCTTATATAAGGGATCTTCACTTCTAGAGATTTTAATTATTGTTATAACATAGATGGTTTAAATATTTTGTTAATAGATAATATATACATGGGGATAAAACGAATATTAATAAATATCAAAGATTATGGAATGCTTTTACTGATTCCATCAAAGCCATACATGAAAAAGACGTTACTCAGGAGAACGCTTATGAAGTCCGTTGTAAATCAAATTAATTGAGAATAAAGACATATATATGGGATCACATCGCAAGTGTTATATCTGATAAATGTTTCTTTCTTCTGACATTAGTCCTTGTATATATTGTACTTTTCGAGACGATTCAGTTACCAAGTTGAATGTGGAACGGACAATTGGCATACATACGGCCAGTGGTGTCGGTGATGAGGGTTTTCTTTATAAAAAGAAACCTAAAAAGACAGTCTATCAGTTTTAGTAAACGCACTCATATATACACATGTATATGCTCAGAATGTAGAATACTGCCCTCCTATTCAGCCTTCTATCCTTATAGGAATATACAGCACTAATTAGTAGTATGATCATTGTTGTGTCAACTACAGCAGTCTTCACAGAGCCTGCGATATGCAATAGCGAATTCTGGAGAGCCTGTCCAACATTCGTAACTGCCTCCTTATTATTCTACCATCCCTTATCTTCCTGTTGTACCACAACATCTTCCCCACTAACGCTATGAGCATGTATGCCAATTATTGTGGCCTATATCATTTGCATAAACTTATCGTGGTGACATACATAATAAATAGGATGTGACACCTGATAAATTAAGAGATGACTTCCATACAGTATTCCGCAGTATCATGTAGGATACACCCTCGGAATACGTTTGGCACGTGTAGGGAATTGGTAGGACTGGTGTACTAATGTAATGGCTGGTGTGCATGAACACTTTGTGTGTAGACTGTCTTCTAAAAGTAAAGCGTTCGTAGCTGTATTGTGTATTGCAAGGGGATTTTGCGAAGATCGTTTATTAATGATTTAGGAGGTGGCTGTACGAGGAAACACATACATGTACACGTCTGTATAAAAAACAATTGCACCACATATTGCAAACTTTTCATTGCCAGGGCTAGCAAGAGGGAAACGATCAGAGAATAAAAGCATAACAGGCTGCACGAACCAGAGTAAAGATTAAAGAACATGACTGAGAGTCGGGCACAGGGAGGTAGAATATGTAAGACGATGAAAAAGCTTTAAACGAGAAGAAAGAAATGAATAAAGCTTTGACATAAAGCAAGCTCTTGTCATTGAATAAAATCGTTGTGTAAAAAAAAAAAAAAAAAAAAGCTCTTGTCACTTGACAAACTTTTAGCAAACGGTCAGACAACCATTTTAGAGATGGGAAACAGCCATATAACAAACATGTTACACATCGTATATAATTATATGTCTCTATTATATATATATAACGACTCGATCTAAATCTAATTAATGATCCCTGCAAATATTGCCCGGCTGATCTAGCAGAATTACAATATTTTCGCAGGGTAAACGGGAAATAGTTAGTGGTTATCTACTCATATTCTTGCAAGAATTTTATTACACTAAAACATAGGATGTATGTATTATGCTGACGCCATACATTTATCAAAAACAAGATACTGTCGGAATATATGTCAACAACTTAAGGATGTCCTAGACATTGAGCAGCGTCTACAGTTATACCTGGTACGGCTTGCCCTGCAGATGAATGTATGAGTGGGCGAGATTTGGGCTGTGAAGACTCAGAGGAGGATGGGAGGGGGGGGGGGGCAGTATTAATTTTCCATTCTTCCATCTGCCCATCTTAACTTAAACTGATTTCCTGACTTGAAGGAACATATACTGGGGATTTGTTCACTGTTCTTGAAAAAATGTAAATACACCAGAGAACATGGAGACCTCCCTTAGTCGGAGAACCGTCCTCTGTCAGCGAGAAAATTAGATAATAAAAGTTTCTAATCTAATCTAATCTAATTCGCATGAACAGAATTGTACCTTCCAAGTAAGTTTCGTATGTATTGATTATCTACGATAAAAAAATTCAGATTATCCTCAAGAAATCAATGTTTAAAAGTCAGATTATCCTCACGATAGTCTTTCCTCTCGGTCTGATTTTCCCGGAACTGACATTGAGAGGGCAATTGATGGAAATACTATTACGAAAGACCATGCGTCCATTGGCCATATCCTGTTTAATCGGAACCTGATGGATGAATGAAGCTGAAGATATAACAAGGAAATAGAACACGAGCGCTGTACGGCCGAGGATGTTGTGTGTTATAATGTGCCTGACGCCAAGGTTGGAGGGCACATTATATCAGACACATCAGGTTAGGGATGTATGGAGCGAGGGCTCTATTTCGTTTAGTCATCACCAAATTCTCTGTTATGGTTTTCTAGCTGGTGCTAACTAGTGTGAAACAACCATAATACCGTCCGATGTACTTGTATTCGTCTGCCATAACTTCATATATATTGGTTCGAAAAACGGTCCAATGGTTGACTAATATTTTATAAATGTGAGAATGAAGAGGTGCTTAAGCGTACATGTGTCTACAACTCTTGCACTAACAGATTGTTCATACAACTGTTTTTCCTGTTTGCCATCGTTCCCTGCTGAACATGGACGATATTACTCGATTACCCGTGTTATAAACATCCCATCCCTGAATAGTTGAGGTGACTGGAGCCTATTCAGCCTTCTCCATAACTGTGCGTGTAGTTAGGGAGTATGGAGGGTGTAGGAAGTGTGTTAATGTAACCTCAGGCTATGGTGTGTGTTCCTCCATGGTGGAGGTAGTAGTTGGTGTTTGGCAGGCTTCTGTGCCACCCTGATTCTGTTCCCTTTATCTATACTCCCGGGGTAATATTGCCCACTCTCAGGCAGTATAACGTGACCAGAAAACCGCCATCTGTGTGCCACATTCAATGTGTCATTATTCACCAAGTGGGATCCTGGTCTTTACATAATTATCTAACTTACCTTTTCCTTATATTGTATGCTTTGTAAGATTTGTGCAATACTATACCTTTAGTTTGTAAAATACATATCTTGATTATGATACAAAAGGCCTTTTTTGCGTCAAAATGGTATACGAACTACCATCTATAGACATGCTATCCACTCACCATGTCTGTCCCAGTGACAGGCGTCCATTTCGATGTACTACTATGGCCGTCTATGTACACTGGTGATGTTTCCCGATCCTATCCCCAAATTGTATCTACTACTTCCATTTAGTCCTTATTTCTAAGAAAGTGGGATTATATCATGAGACGCACCATGAATTGTACATTTGTAATCAACCCTCTCAATGTATCTGGGACAAATAGTTCATTCTGAGTAGGGCTCAGCCTCTTTTTTGGTAGGACTGAGCCTTTTTTATTTATCTCATAAAATGTGTACTCACTGGTTCTTTAAAAAAAATCTTACATACATGCCGGTTCAACTTACAACTTTCAGCATCTGAATAAATCCCTTGCTCATGCATCTCGTCAATCGTAAACTTTTGATGGGCAATTTATCTTGCGACTGGGTTCCCTATGTATTTATGTATGAGATGATCTGTCCCATCCCCGAATAGGATTTCAAGAGATTGGGACTCACAAAAGGTCTGATCTTGCTGAGGGTGGGTAAGATCTCGGTATAGCCGGGACCGCCTGAAATTGAGAGTAGTTGGTGGGGGATAAGGATAGTGGAGGGGAGGATTTGCACCAGGTGGTCAAGTTGAATGGAAATAGGCAAAGAGTGCAGAAGAAAGGGAAGCAAGAAGAGGGAATTGGGGATGCTGGAGGTGGAAAGGACGCTAACCATAGGTCAAAGTTGGCCTGTGTACAGATTCTGAAAATGTTTAGCAAAATGCCCTTTTCAAGTTTAACACTATCGACAGGAAACCGCCTTCCTGTTTCTAATTGCATATCTTTAAGCGTGGATCCTCCATTTGTCAATGAATAAAGATTATTCAAAGGTTAACTTGACATAAAGATTTCAGTTCGAATTTCAGAAATCATAATCGAGCATAAACGATATTATGACCTTTATGAATTGTATTTGAAAGAATTGTAAAATTGAACTTTTCAATACTATTCAACGGAATTATCCTTCGAAAGTTTACGGCCATATAAACAACCCACCGTTGACTCTGATCTTATGTATTAGGTTATTTCCTGATTGTCACAGAACCTTGTCATATGCCATTTGCGATTAATTGCATAGTGTATGCATCATAACTGAACGAATAAGAGGAATTATGGGACCATGATATCTCCATAAATTAGCGTTTTTTTGGGTTTAAAATGTCCCTATTTACTTGTGAAAATTGGATGATCCTCACTAGTGTTAATTACACATTATCAAACTTGATCTTCCCAAAGGAGAAAATCACTTCTAAATTACTATTAGTTTATTCAAACGAAGGCCAAGGTCATGTTTAACCAGTTGCCATGGCAATAACGTAATCACGTGACAGGACAATGGGATCCGGTCCCAGAAGGTGTTCTACTATGGCCATCTCCATTGCAGCCTCGGTCTCAGTTCTTCAGTAACAAGGTCACTTACAAGGTCAATAATACTTGGCCCAAGGTCACGAGGTCTCGTGAGTCAGACCACGTGATTTGACTAGATGTGGGGTGTGAGTCAGGGGCACGGTGAATGGTTGGTGTTACTGTTATGTTCCATTAGCCTTTAGTAAACCTAATTGGGTGGACCTTGTTAGATTTGAATGTATAGAAACCTGAATAGTTAACTTACACTAGTCATTGTCCATACCTTAAATGAAAGGTTGTGAATCGTGTCCTTAGCTCTTAGTCTACTTTTTGAATTTATTTATAATGTGGACCTCTTATCAGATAATACGAGAAAGGTTTTGATATCACTTGGATTTAATGAAAGTCTGTGTATGTATGATAGATGTTAAATGGTATACATGTTATATCATTAATACCGTTTTGTTGGGAGAAACTAATAGTAATGCGCAAGAAGTGTAGATCATAAAATAGGATGGCCGTCCTGATTATGGACATGGATGACGCTATATGGTTTGGTATCTTATCTTCCCTTTTCTTCCGTTGGCAAATCAGCTTACAATCATCAGATCATTTCATATAGCTGACTGATGGCTTGCCTATATGAACACATTATTCAGAATGCGCAATTTCTGTTGGATCTAATTTCTCATAAGTATGTGTATGCATGTAATATGCATGGTTTACATGTAATACATGATTAGATATACATGATCAAGTTGAATCACAACCAGCATGTGACTGTTCAATGTGGCATGCGGAGTCAAGTGATTAATCAATAGAATAGTATACTCCCAAGTACCATTCCGTTATTGGTCAATATCATCAGTTTTCCCATCGGGCAGTGAACCTTTTCAAGTTATTTCTGGACGTATTTATTGCCTATTCATATTCTGCTGTCATGTTTTAACATGGCAGTCACACCCTCCAGTAATAGCACCAGCTTGTAGTCTGGCGCGAATGAACACCCCGGTACATGGAGAGTGTCAGTAGGACATGGTAGATGATACACTTTCATTTAGCCTGGGGCCATCCCGCCCCTAGCCTACCCCGCAATACAACAGTTAGGTCTGAATAGAATAATATCCGTATACATACAGCCTTAACACCACCAGTAGCCACACAGAAAGTGTGTAGGGGCGGGGGACGGTTGGGGGGTTGGCCAGAAACAAATTTGTGGAATGGACCAGCTAGTCAGGCAATCCTACTATGTACATGAAGGTCCTCATTTAAATGGTAAAACTGTAGAGTTTTGTGGTACAAACTTCGCTTTACAGTGCGAATGCAATCAGCCAGTTCGTAAACTTTATCTTTCGGATGGTTTTATCGATTTAGACAAGAGGTATGTGGGGTGTAATGAACCCAAAACAATCTTTGATCTTTAATATCTGGCCTGACTTCAGAATCTGTAATATATATAATCCCTTAGCATAACTGAATTTCCTAGCATTAGTTATGCTAAGAAAACTTTATCACGTGATATATGGTAGGAAGTTTTCTCCGCCATCGAATGTCCTGTTTCAGGATAACCCGAACAAACCAATCTCTTACATTTAAAAGGGTAAGGATGACACAGCCACTAAAATATCGTTTATAATCCCTTTCGTAGTATAACAATCTATAGACACCCATGCAGGATAGGGGAAGAGAGGAGAGAGACTAGATGGGGGAGAGGAGAGTGAGGGCGAGAGGGGGAGACGTAGGTGGTATGGCCTGCTATCCCTGCAGATAAGCAAATCTGTGTCCATTACTATTCATTGATTGGATCTGGGGGCTGCAATGTATGTCAGGGCCACTAGAGGCCGCCGATAGGCCAACACAACTGCTATATTATCAATGGGTGTAGTGTATAGAAAGCCCAGGAGAGGGAGTGTAAGAGACCAAGGTTAGATTGGATGAGGATGTGGGGATGGATGTCTGTATTGTGAATTATTTTTATGGCTTTTAATAACAATTCCTGGACTTTTTCCATCGCTCTGGTGGTGCCACCGGCTCGACTTGACTGTGGGCTTTTGGTGGGAAAGCAACAGTGGTCTAATATTGTCGGACATCCTGACCGTATTTCCTCTCGGTCTTATTTATCCCGTAGAAAATAAAAAATGCAACCTGCGCAGAATTCACAGACGTGTCACGCAGGACAGGGCCTATAATATTGCTGTATCGTAGAACTAGAAATTGGCTTGGTTTTTTAAATAGAAATTGATACCGATGCGAATTCATGAAATGTGTACTCTAAAGACTGCATGGGGAAAATCTAAAATCAAGTTCTCACTGTTATTCACTTGGTTGAATGGATTAAGATTTATTTTTGTCATAATAAGGGAGCTCTACCAATTACGTAGATTACATAGATGATGCTACATTTTTTGTACATCATTTATTTCTGAATTTACACATCTCACATAGTGGTCGTCTTATCAATAACTACATCGGAGATGTTTTCACTAAAACTTGTTGCTTTTCTCATTCAGTCGTTTCTTTTAGACTTCTGTTTATATACATTTCTTTTGGTTGGAGCCTTTCTCTCTCTTCTTCTTTTTTCTTACGAAAAACAATGATGCTACATTTTCCTTGAGGGGGACCCTCTTTTCTTGCAGCATTGTTGATAGTGTTTATGCGACCAGAGCCAGCGATAATGGAATATGAAATGGTCTTTAAAACTTACCGTTATAAAGGACATACCCAGTACTTTTTCCTCAGCTTAGCGCTGGACGAACTGCAACAATTCCGCTTTTCCTAGGAAAAGAGGCAAAAATGCCTCCTATAGACCCCAAAACCCGTTGCAACCTCCGTAATCGTTTTGCGCTTAGCATCTACTGATTCGTATCCTTATTGGCTCGTTCTCCTTATTTTTCCCGGTCACAAACATTTTCAGTTATTGAAATCGTCGTAGATACCATTTCTGTACACTTCAGTTTACTGCAATTTTGTAATCTGTTCTCAACACTTACACAGTCGGTAATAATCCATTGGGTGTTTTAAGGTAGGCATAAAATCGGCGCCATCGTTCACGGCATGTTCGACGCATTTTAGTTCTGAGACAAGCCGCTCTGGCGCTACCGTACGTCCGTGTTTACATGAACCTGCATGCAGGCACATATGTCCCATACACACGACGCCAGTGGCGGTGTGTGTATGGGATACGAGGGGCAGCCGGGGGGTGGGGTGGTGGGAAGCATTGAAAATGAGAAAAAGATTCCATACTTATATAATACAAGTACATAGCCTAAGACACCACAACCAAATTAATCTCGCGGTAATACTCTGGACTATACAGGTACTTTTGACTACCCTCTATAGTAGGGCCTAGCACAGCTTTTGTGCTCCCCATACACTGTTAGTCTTAGTCGAGGCGGCAGTGTCCATAACATGTAGTGACCATAGCATGATAAGTTTGAATTTTTTCGAGATTTCGTTTTTTAAACAAAATGGTCAAGGACTTGCACAGGTCTAGACCTGTACCTGTACTAGCGATCTTTGGTATTCCCCTCACCACATTATGGGTGTCCTCCCCACCCCAACCCCCTCACACCACACTAGATTCTATTCATCATTCTATTCTACTGAGTTTCCATGACTCCCGATGAATCCTTGTGTAGATAGCAGCTTTGGTCAACTTGTGTAACCATGGTAACCCCTCTTATCTCAGGAGACTTTCCATAGCTATTCTACCGGAAGTAATGGTCAAATCATTTCAACCTCCTCTCCGCGGAGAATGCCATCGCCTTCTACTGTAACCGGAAATAGCTGAGTAGAATTTTCGCTGACTCATGAGCCAGTGGATTGTGGGTTGAAGGATTGTGGATTTGGTAGTTTGGGTGTTAGGTAACCATAGCAACCGTGATAAGGATTTAGATGTGTTGTCATGGAGTGTGTACATGGAGAATGAAAGCGAGACTGGACCTCAGGTGGCTCTCCCTCTTGACCTGTCCTTAACTTTACACTCTAGTTCTCTTACTTGTCACTGGACCAGTTTGACAGCAGTGCCCTCTACGTGTATATCCGGTCGGACAATAAGGCTTTAAGGAAGGGCACGAGAGAGGCTAGAAATTGGGAGTGTGGACATAAACCAATAGTCTGTGGTTAGATCTCAGAGAGAAGGTACAGGGGAAAGAGATGGATGGATAGATAAATTGATAGATAGATTCATTAACACAAGTAAAAGAAGATAGGCTTACTACTTATAAACCTTCTTGTTCGTAAATTTATTTAGAATTTTGCTTATAAAAACATTAAGTTCAATATGTCATTTACTTCATAGGAACCTCCAAAACAAAGCGAATATGTCACTGGTTCACTTCCTCAGAATAATAAAGTTTAAAATTATATCACTGCTGGTCGCTTTTTTTTTTACAAATTTATATTGATAGCTTGAGATTTATTCCTGATACTGTAATGGAAGTTGCCATCCAATAATTGCCACCGAATTGAATTACTTGAAACAGCTATAGCTTTGTCATGAACCGATGAAAATAGTTTGTTAAGTAATTGGGGTGGAACCGGTTAGCCAGCAACTCTCCCTCCATTATTAAACACTTCCATAGACTAGAATCATTCATCCCTTTTAAACCATTAGGGAATTGGTTTTTGATTAGTTCGTTCCTACTCATTCAGACAGGCCATTTTTCATGCATATATTTTGTTATTCACTTTGTTTACTAAATGTAGATTTGTATTCAAATACCAATATTCTGCTTTTGATGACGTAAACCCACTAAACCTCTGTATAATGTTAAATTGCTTCAAATGAAAGTGTAAAATAATATCCATATCCCTTTATGCTCCTTGTGTTGTGTACATGCATTTTCTTTCACGTAGTATAGTTCTTTATTTCGTAAACATCTCATGAATATTTAAATAGCCTAGGTCTAGGTGCAAGGCCCGAATCCTATGACGTAATGGCTCAGCTTTAACTTGTGGCCGCCAGGGGTTAGGATTTACCACCAGGTGGTGCTGCGTTAAGGAGTCGATTTAGCGAGGAAAAGCATAACTAATCCCATATGCCTTACACTCTCCCTAATCCATACTGGGCCGCTGGCCAGCAATGGTGAAATATCATTTACAGACCGTATTAACGCACAGAAACAGTGCTATTTAGTATGGATTGGATATGGATTGTGGCCTATAAATTTATGATATCATTTCTGCCTGTTGTTTTGCTGAAATTGTTTGGTGTCGGTCGGTATAAGCCAGACATTATCGTATCCTGTCCGAGATGATCGTATCGTGTCCGAGATACACTATTAATTGCCATGCTGGATCAACGGAAATTTCTTTCTATATATCTGTTATTTCTAATTGTAAAGTAAATCGTTTATTAGTGTGAATACGGTAGTAGATCAAAGCACTTATCATGCATTATAACTAATCCCTCTGTTCAACATTAATGTAGAAACCCACAGGCCAATTGCCTATCATAATTATGTTTTTTTCTGTGAGATTCTGACTGTCATTGGATAAATTCGGAATACTTCATATATATGCTACCCTAAGAGAATATGAGCCATGATTAGCTTTGGGTCCACGCCTTACCACACGGTGGTGGTGAAGATGAGGAAAAAGGTGAGGGGTTCTTCTTTAGTGTTTTTAGTAATCAAGTTCATTTCACTCTACATAACTACTATCCATGCTAGTCAGTTAGCTTTTGAGGTCGTGTCCTCTCAAATACTTTAAGTGTTATTTGGTAATGCTTTTAAATACCCAATTCTACTAGATATTGCTTTATATAAGGCTCCATTGGAATCCAGTATTTGTTGTGCATCAAATATAACTTTTAACCGAGAATTTTCTCAAAATTACCTTGCTTTATTTGGACCGATCAGTTTGAAATATATCACAGTAAACTGATTTGATATCCTCTGCTGCATATTGTTGTTACACTGTACCCTTACTTCAGTCCTAATGTAGCATATGAAATGGGAATGCTTAGGTTAAAGTACATTTAAAGTTATATGTCGTGTCGTAGGTGACATAGCTCTTGGAACATAGTCGGCCGTTATGACAGTTCTTGCGTGTCAAATTTGGCATATTACTAGATGACCAACTCAGAGTTGAGGGTTTAAAATGTAATGAGTTAAATTCGAATATATTCTTGTCGATGTATTTCCTCATTTTTATCCTTTCACTTATTCATCGAGATAAGTGGACACAGCGCAATCCTTTATTTTTTTACTCTTTAATTATATCTCATTATCATGTTCCCATCTTCATGCCTACCATTCATTTGCTTGGAAAACCTATCCTACTATACCCACACGTTCCCTCTTTCAAATCTAACAAGATATATGTATAAGGAATACAGGAAACCAGCCTGGGTGCCTAAAGTTAAAGAAAAACTTGCTTGTCAGCAACAATCAGCTTGGCAGTGGTAGGGATGATGGAGCGGATGCTTTGGGAGCAGTCTGGTATTTTCCAGTCTCATTAGTTCGCCCCCAGTGACATGGGCTGAGCCTATGGCTTCACTTTATCATTAAAGTCGTATGTGGTATAGGCCAAGTCTATGACACGGCTTAAATATTAAAAGCATACCTATGTGACCTGCCTTAATAAGGAATTATCGCTCCTCCAAGGTAGCTCGCATAATTGTTTGCTTGATGAAAAGTATTCAAAGTCGCAGTTTTTGGAAACTGATTTCTAATTATAATTCATGATATTTATCATTATATATGTTGTTTTACATGGCTAATGGTGACTTGTATGGGTTCTCTAATGATTATGCAGGGTGCCAATCCTGGTCAGGTAGTATGTACTTCTGCGTAGGATGAATTATATCATAAGGCTTTGTGTGTAGGGTTCCTGATCGTATTCAGTGTTGCTACGCAGTTGTTTGATAGCCCCCCCCCCCTCATTGCATCTCTCTTGCCTCCTCTCCCTCCATTCCCACTCTCACCACTTTAATTTCTGAATCTACTCTTACATATGTACTGCTGCAAACGATATATTATATTCCCTCTATATATGTAACGCCAGTATGCAATCTCCGTTGCATCCAAGATGTTTTTATGGATAATTCAGAATAAAGGTAAAATATATAAATCTTGCTTAATCGCAGATAAACTTCATTACTTGGCCCATCTCCCTGTCACCTAAACAAGAAGGAAAGAGATAAAGTAGAGAAGAGGAGAGATTAGGGATTAGCGGCTGTTGGATGGGTCTGTGAGGGTAGGTGAGTTTAGTTGTGTTAGTGGCCCCCATAGCCCGTCTGTCTCCATCAACTGTAGCCATAGCATCCAGTCAATGTGAGGCTTTATTAGCGCCATGCGTGGGGGTGGGTGGAAGGGGATTAAGGAACTTCCTTCTTTTCTCCCGTTTCTCCAAGTCCCAGTATGTCTCTTTCTCCGGTGCTTAATTATTATAAATCGCCCCTGCTTCATGTGTAGTCTATCTAAAGTCTAAATGTGTACATTTGTTCTGTTTTTTTTATCTGGAGCTGATGCTTAGCCATTTTCCTGCATTATGTTAACTCATTCCATTTTAAATCATTTATGGTAATGGTTGGTGGCGTGACTATTAGATGTAATTTTAAAAATTCTATGATAATAATACTTCAGCGGAACTCATTGTCAAATACTTCCGAATAATCTCTGCTGTATGCACTCATAATATCAGCACAGTTCCAACGTGAGGTATAAATAAAAAGGTATTGGAATATTCCGGAAAAAAGGATTTATTGAGGAGAAAGATTACAGCGTAATTATAGTGGAACTCCGCTAGAGGAAAAAACGGCGGCAACAAATTTTGTTGTTGCCCACTTACATCAGTTCATTTCATGCTTGCAATGAAAACGCAAATGGAGGAGTGTCAGATGTGTTGCCACATTCTCTGGAAACTGTTGTTTCTGTATGGATATTTGTTTCAAACATGAAATGAACTGTTGTTAGTCGGCAACAAGAAAATTTGTTGCCACCGTTTTTCCTCTAGTGGAGTTCCGCTATAAGACCGTAGAGTAAATAAGACTGAAGTCAAATAATTGGTTGTATCGACCGAGCTTTATTTATTAAAATGTAAGAACTTTAAGCCATATATATTATGATATCTTTATGTTATGTTTAATTCTTCATTTAATTCTAAATGAGGGACTGCTTTCATTTCATTCTAGTGGTAAAGAAGAGGCTGTATTGGATAACATACAGTGATAAGAGAGATAACGTTCACCTACACAACATTATTTAAGTAGTAATGACGTTATTTAAAGGCAAACGCTACTATCTAGTGGAAAATGAAAATAAATGTCATTTTTTTAAAACTTTGGTATTTGATTCTTGAAGTGTTTCTGGTCATAAAGATGGAAAAAAATCAATGGGTCGCCGTGCTCATTTTTGAATTACAGTGCTTCAAAATTTGGTATCTCAAAACAAACAATGAGGACCAAAAGGGGGGCTCATTTTGCAGTACCTCGACTTCATAGTTCATATTTACTATTTATATTCACTCAATGTACGTACAATTTACAGTTTTGGAGAGAGTATTATTTGGCCAATAATTCTATGTCTCTTTTTTATAGAGTGCATTGTTGTTTTTATTCTGAAAACAAAAAATACCTGATGCAAATTTTAAAATAAAAACTCAAAAAAACCCCACTATTTTTCACTATTTTTATAAAAACAATTTTATTTTTCTTCCCATCGAAAATAAATGTCATTTTTCTGATACTTTAGTATATGATTCTTGAAGTATGTGTGATCATAAAACTGAAAAAAAAATAATGGGTCGCCGTGCTAGTTTCAGAATTATGGGGCTGGGAAACATGGCTGACAACCCAAAAATCTGCTACTTTCAAAGTGGTCTATATTTCCTAAACATATCTATTTCAGACAGCTACAATTATTTTTTTAAAGTGATGACATACATTTTTTTCCCTATATATATTTAGAATATTACCTGCACTATATGTGTAGAAAATTTTGGGACATTAGGAATTTCCGTTTTTGTTTTATTCCCCAAACCGTGAAAGAAAAATGCAGCATTTCCCAATAGACTTGCATACTAAATGGGTACAACTGAGAGTACCCACAGCTACCTCTGTTGCCCAAACATGTCTATTTCAGACAGCTACAACTATTTTTTCAACGCGATGACATATATTTTTTTTCCTCTTTATATGTAGTATGTAACCCACACTACATGTGTAGAAAATTTTGGAACAATAGGAGTAGCCATTAATGGTTTGTTTTTTATTATAAAACATGAAAAAATGTGGCGTTTCTCCATAGACTGCAATGCTAAAGGAATAGTACGTCAACTGCCCGTATATTTGGTATATGGTAAAGGGGGGCGTGGCAGTGAATAGTAGCGTTTGCCTTTAAAAGCCGTACATGAAGGCAAATTGAAATCGCATTTAATACAGTTTTGATACTAGAAGACGCGATATTCTGATAATGAACCATACTGTCCAATAACCTTAACTTATATACGGTTTTCTCTCTTTAAATGTGACCAGTCATATTTTGTCATAATTTTGAGTGGTTTCAGGATCTTTCACAATCGTACATTGTGATGGCCACCTAACAGTACTATTGTAGTCAGGTATGACTGTCCAGGTGCAGAATGAAAAGCCATTATTTCTATTGATTTTCATAGTTATAGGCTATACATACATGTATACATACTGTTTTGGAGTCATTGTATGAATTTCTGTAACAAATGTGATTGAATGGCTTCATTAATCATATAATTAATTTATTATGACAATGATTTCTCTTGTATAACGTATCATATGTTCATGTAAACTCCAATAATATAGTCAGTCGTAGCATAGAGGCTGAGGCCTGATGGGACATGTGTTTGTGGTATGGATTTGTGGGATGTAATATATCCATATTTGGCACTGAGCCCCGGCAATAACTTTGCTCCAGATTATAGCCCGTGTTTTGACAACTGATTGGATAGCTCACCTAACTTATACAAATTTCTGTTCAGATTCTGATTTTGTTTTATTTTCCTCCCTTTAATGAATATTTTAAAATTACATTTTAGGCTTTATTTAAATTAATTAAAAGATATATAAATTTATATTGATGATATTATGGAATGTAAATGGGAACTGCCTATTTATTATGTTGTTGCATATAACCCGATCAGAGCTTTTCCTCTTTATGGGAATCTTTATTTTTATAATGCAACTACCTTGAACCTTATGTGAAATGAAATCATTTTATAGCTCTACTATAGCCCGTACCTTTTATTTTTGCAGTAGTCATGGCAACTGTTGTGAAAGATATTCCCAAAACAGCAAAAAAATAAGAGAACGTATATTTCTAAAATCCAAAGTGTGCCTTTATTCATACCGTACATATTTGGTATGACCAGACATCATTCTCATCTCCATCTAGGCTATCCAAATATCACAGTCAATGTTTCTTCTGATATCGTGATACATAAAAATACAGCACCAATATTGATCTTGCGTTGGAATACTCGTTACAGAATATAATGACAGTATAGCAGACTGGCAAATATAGGCGATAGTTATGTAGAACTACCAAATTATGGGAAATAGCTTCCATTAAGAAAATATCTAATGACATTTTTTTTCTTTGCTTGTAGACCGATCTATGAATTCGTAACATTATTGTTCTACAACAGATGTTAAATTCCATACAAATGATGGTCCATATCCCACGTTTGCATGTGTAATATATGATATATGAATATATAGACGTGGGAATTAACATAGGCTTTTCAGTAGACAAGGCCTTTTCTTGTCCTTCTTCTTCCATACCCGGTCACACGCTGTCTGTTCATTCGATATCAGTTATCAACAAAAACCAAAAAAGTAATACAGGATGTACACTCAAAGGATGCCGAGTTTTCATCGCACGAAAATCCCCTAAATGTCCTATTGCCAATATTTAATTCATCAAATTTGTTGTACCATCTTTGTTGTTCCTGACTTCTATTTCATCATCTATAGTTTGTTCCACACTGCCTAATGGCTTGGAGCTATTAATCTCCTTCTTTCCCCTTTATTTCTTTACCATCATCCTGCCAACGTATGGCCATCTATTGTATCCAGAATGGACAGAACTCATCACATTTCCTATTCCTTACAAGGGTGTGTGGGGAGTGGCTGTCTGATGAAAAAGGTGCTATGTATCTCCGATTGTGTTTGCAGAGGCTGATTAACCGTTACAACGGCGTTGTGTGTTGGTATAGAATGTCAACACAAGTGAGATGATATGTGTCTACGATTGTCCCTCGGGGTCCCGGCGTTCGTTACAATACCCTTGCCCCCTTTGAGTATGCTACAAGTTCGTCATTTTTTAACTGGGTTATTACTTTTTATAATTTGATAACCAGTATTCTACCAACCAATTACTTGGGTAATATGATCTCAGTCTGTTATTGTATATATAGTAGAAAGGAGAGAGAGAGAGAGAGAGAGAGAGAGAGAGAGGGATAGAAAGACAGAGAAGAGAAGAGAAAAAAAGAAAGAAGGAAGACTATATAGAAAGGAAGAGAAATAAAATGATATAGTATGATCTCAGCCATCAAGTTCGGAATTCATTAGAATGGTTATAAATGAATCTTAGGTAGATTAACAAACAGACTGTTCCCATAGTCCATGCGGGAAGATGTCAGAGATCATTTGCCTGCTTCAGGCAGTTTGCTCGGTCCAAATATGGTCGTAATAATTGCAGTAGGTCGAACATAGCTATAACGCCACTAGTAATTCTATAATAATTTCACTTCGATTTCCCTATCAAGTATGTTCTAATCTTTCTGGGGGCCATAAACAATTTAAATAATTTTCAATGTGCATCTATATTCACAGCTTCAATCACACCACGTATTCATCCCCTGATCCCTTGATCCCATCTATCGCCCGTTCACCTGGTTGTTACCATGACGCCCAAAAATCAGCTTGCAATAACAAGCTCGGGCGTTCTCTCTCTCAATCACCTGAGTCTTAGCTCGTTTCTATGGTACCTATTCTATACGTGTTTTGATGAGACTAGCCTATCAGTGGAAGTAGCAGCTGTGGTTTCCATGGTGATTCCATACCCACCAGGAAGCCCATATTTCACAATTACACCTCAGTACCCCCCCCCCCTTCCAAACCCCCACTGCTTCCCCCTCCCCGCCCCCCCCCCCCCCCTTTCCTCCATCTCTGATGGCAGATTGTTACTGACCTTCTCGCACCTTCTCCTGTTTGCACCATATAATATACTAAATGTGGGATATGTCGATCAGGCCATAATGGTATATCTGCAATGGAAAATAGTCTTTTGTGTGATATTAGGGTCAGTTGACGAAATCCTTGGTATCAAGAAGAAATGAGCTCAAATAACATTAAATTTTATTTCAAAAAAGATCAAATAAAGTAATGAAGTAGGTGGATTTTCTTTTTGGAATTTGGCAGTTTGGAATGGATCAGGGAAAAAAGGATAGGGAAATCAAGAAGTACGACCATGAGGCTCTTCAAATTTCTAGTAGAAAATATGTCTAACCTTCTGCTAGATGTAATTGTAATCTGAAATCGAAGGAATTAGTTGCAATGTCAGACAGCTCGCATATCCTCGTATTGTATTTGATGCGTGGAAGATGGTGCTTGTGGCAAACTTTCTATCACCAGTCATGGTTTAGACCCCTACTGGAATATGTTGATAAAGAAATTACCTTAATGGTTATAATTATTGGTGGCTGCTGTCACTCTGCCCACAAACCCCTGCTGTATTTGTTGACAGAGTGGTGTCAACACTGTGGTATGGGCGTCATGTTTAATGAAGCATGCCCTGTCACCCACTGTCCAGTAAACCACCAACAGCTGACCACATCCCGACCAGCCCGGTAGATATATATCGCACATGAAATATATGCTCTTGGTCTCAAATGCTTTATCAATCCTCTAAAAGGATCACCCATTCCTTTCAGACACTTCTGAATGGGTTGACATCTTTGTGACTGGTTATGAAGATGTTAACACTGTTACTTTTAGGGCTAACACTAATTGCATTTATGGTCACATATGCAAAACTTACATTTAGTAAAGTTAATATTTTAAAAAGATTTCTCTTGGAACAGCTTCCACGTAATGCATTACGCATTGATGCATGTTAATAATAATAATTATGGCATGATGACCATATGAAATTAAAATCAACATCTCTGGTCAGGTTGTGTGTGGAATTTAGGTGTTGGTGTTGCATCTTGAACCATTTTTGGGTCAGATTTTCAGAAAATGTACAATTGGCAGCTCTGCACATTTAGGAAATTCTCCTAAATTAGGCTGAAAAATGAAGAATATTGGGTTTATCGGAATATATTCGATATTGCATTGATTTAAAGCATCAGTTCTGTTATGTTAAACTGCATTTTGAAGCTGTTTTTTGGCTTTAATGTGAGCTATTTGAGAGGATTGGTGAAGAGGAATTGTACATTTTCTGAAAATCTGACCCTTATATGACCTGTATAGTAGTGCCAGTACACGGTTCGATGATTTCCCCAATGTCAATGACCAGACCTGTACCTAGCAACATCTGCTTACTGTATTTTACCTCCAAACCCGCCTGGGGTGTGAATAAGCGAGAATAATGACAAACGGGTATATATTTACCTCTCCACACCAGCAATGTGTTTACGATGCCACAATCCACATTTTTATTTTACCGATCGTGGAGAAGGCCTTAACTTTCTGTTTTAATTAAAGGTTCTGATAGAATCAAATCCTTTTGGTATTTGCAATACCATATAACTTATGCCTTTAATAATGTGCACACCTTGGACGTAACAATATGTATAATCTCTGGTTGAACGTATTCTGTGGTATGCGGTGCGTATTCTGTGGAGTACATTCCGTATTTTTTCTATTTATTGTGACTATCTCAAATCCCCTATCTATCGAGATTCTGTTCACCGTCAATTGGATTTTTCAATCTGTAATTTCCCCATTCTCCTGCCCACACCTGGCCCCAGCTTCGTGCTGATGACAGACTTGTAGACAGGGTTCCTGTATGGTTACCTCAGGGAGATGCTCACAGTGGGCGTGGTAGAATGACTGCCGGTGTCAAAGGTCTCTTGTTATGACCTTTACAGGTGAATATTAGTGAAGGAAAGCTATAATTTATAACCATGGGTCGAGTGGCCTAGATACCAGTTTATTCAACCTTTTTGAATAGATACTGCGCGAGGGATTGTGTTACACTGGAGCTCGCAAACGCTCTCAGGTGAAATTTGCTGGCATCGAGTGGAGTATAGCTTTGCCAGGGAAATTTGTATTCGACAGTATCCACACACTAACTAATTCAATCAAATCCCTTGTCATTTTCTTGAGTTATGATACCCCTTTATAATACCCCTATATGTCTACGCGAGATGGTAATACGATTAGGTTTGAAAAGGGCTTGGTTCAACGAGATGGGATCCACTGGTTTTAGAAGGATAACACTCTTTGAGGTAAATGTGGCATTTAGAAGAATACTATAGCTATTCTTTCAAGAGCTATAATTAAGAAGTTAAAATCTAACTGAATCACACATTAAGTTATATTAGGACGTATACAAGAAGCCCATTTAAAGCCCTTAATTAACATCGATTAAAAAAACTAAACATTTTCTACTTTTTATTCCGTAATTTTTTCTACACTTCTAAAAGTTATTTGACTAATTTCAACATCACAACAGCCAAAAAGCTGTTGCTTTTACTTAAGGACTTTATAAAAGACCACATTTCTATTTTGCATGGCCCACCGAAATTATCCGCGCTCGTTTTCCCCAGGCGATTTGATTTCAAATTCTTGTACTTACATATAGTAGTAACAAAATATTGATCACGTCAGTCTCAGTGGGCAAACAATTTGTAAATTTAATAAGATCGTTTTTGTCGCATCTGTCGATAGAAGTTTTATGGGGGGACCAGGAAGATCTGTTCGCAAAGGCTCCAGTCCATTTCATGTAACTGTACTGATCAACTTGAATACAAATCTTTATATATACTTCCCTCTAAATTACCCCTTCCCGGGCCGCTCCCCGACGAAACTTCAGGTCATCAAGTTCATTGGTTATTTGTGTGTTCAGAACTAATAATTCCTTTATTCAATCAAATTTACTAGCTAGATTTATTTGAATCAATAAATGGATGAATGAGTCCCGCTCTTCACGGAAAATATTCTTTATGTGAAAAGGTCGTGCCAAAGCACATCTCACATGTGTCTCTGACAGTTGGTTCTATAGATATTCCTAAACATCAAACCACTATCATTCACTCACTCCTGTACGTTTCCATGCTGTGTGAACTAAGGACATTGCAGTAGCCCCTGTCTTTAATATTGACCCATCGGGTAAATGTCCTCTTTGTCAACAGAAGTCCCAGGGTCATTGAGTGCGAATAGAGTACAATCATGAGAGCACCAGGGAGGTATCTTAGTACATGTACATGTGGGGTCCTGGAGTACACAATCATAATGTTTAATGATTATTGATTGATTCTATTTGGAATTTTAAGAAACAAAAAGATGTCCTTTGACTTTAAGGGTGTCCTTTGCCACATCTCGATATATAAGATTGCCAATGTTTCCTTATAATGGCAGCTCTCTTCAACTGGGATTTCACGCTTCATAATTTAGCAAATGTTCCTGAGTAATTATTTTTATTCCATGATTTTGGCGTCAGCATGAAGTATAATCGATATACTTCACGCTCATGGCCTGTGAATATCCTATATATTCTATTCATGTTTGGGAAATATCGAAAAAGTGGCTGACAAAAGTGGTGGAAATGATACCGAGTAGAGAAATATGGGCGTGGAATATAGTTCAAAATAAAAAATAGAAGTCATAATTCCCCCCCATAAAATCAAAGAGTATTATAAAAGCAAGCTAGCCATATTGTGAAGTATTGTGTGGACAATTTATGCACCTCGTATGCACTCACTGGGCTTACTCTGAGCGTTTAGTCCACCTTGTACTTCACACACTATTGTACTTTTACTCTACTATATCCTTTCCATTCGTGGGCTACTTCCCACTCTTTGTCACCTTTTCCCCCTCTCCAAAGCTCTTTCTTTCTGTATGACGATAGTTTACATTGCTATTCTACACACGTTTATAGATTTTATTTTCCTTGTCCTTCAGTTCTTTCCTATTCATTTTAACTAGGCGCCGATTCGCCGCAAAAAGAAATAATATTAATTGTAAACAGAGACATATTATACTTAAATTGTTCTATTATGTATCCACGTATCTGACGAATGCCCAACGAATCTTGATGTTGAACCACGATGTGAATGCATCATTAAATACCACTCACCTTTCATTATGGGTATTTTTACGTCATGGGTGCATTTATCTTGATTTAATATAGCGTAGTTGATCCATTTCCATAACCTTCTACTGTTTCTCCACTACCTTCTCCTCACCATCACACTGGACAGACGGTCACAATCAGATCATTCACTGTGTATGCGTTCTCTATGAATATAGAGAAGTCTTTAATGGGGTCAGTGAGTACATTAGCAACCGCTAGGAACCTGGGGGCAGTATGGGGGCTATTGTTGTATGCTATTAATAGCCTCTATTGGTCATTCTCCCACCCACTAGATGGTGCTTTGTGTCATCTCACTCTAAATGACACTTCAGTCTTGGCACTTTCCTCGTTGAAACCCTTCCTAACTGAATGACCGTTCAGTGCTTGATTATAATTCCGATTTTCGGAAAGATATACAGGCAACCGCGTTTAATTTAAGTAAATAGTTAAAACACATCAATATTACTTTGTTTATCCATCTTAGTGCTGTCATTTCTGGGTGCTCATGACCTGTAACAAGTGAAGCTGATTCAGACACCGAAAACTGTATAATGGTCCTTTAATTTATGGAGAGGTGATGATTGCAGGACACGAGAACGTGGACGATACTTACATATTGATTATTAGAGCTTATATTAATGGTATGCAAATTACAATGATTTTGTCGAACCCCGGCAGTTTCTAAGCAGGAGCCCATAAAGGTTGTATACTGCTGTTATTTCTGGTAGTTAACGTTTTCTTGCGGACAACTACCCTTTTTCAATTATTATCCCATGTTTTTGTATGGAATGACATGGATATACGTTGCCTTCTAAAACAATTTTGATAAAGTGTCAGAAAGAATAGTATATAATCTATTGGCTATACTCCACTTATGCCTTATATATGAGTGGCCACTTACTCAAATAGTGGTCACTTTAGTATAACTTGCAGGGTAAGTGGTTAAGCTATTAAAATGATTTAGGCCTATATATAAAAAGAAATAGTTATAAATAAAACAACAAAGCCAATTTGAATAAAACTATATTCGTAGGGGCAGACCCTTCGCAAGTTATGCTTAAAATACCTTATAAATCTGCAATATAAATTATTC
Organism: Sthenelais limicola; assembly: GCA_942159475.1. Taxonomy (NCBI): domain Eukaryota; kingdom Metazoa; phylum Annelida; class Polychaeta; order Phyllodocida; family Sigalionidae; genus Sthenelais; species Sthenelais limicola. Next base: position 76,226,457 of record OW804096.1, on the reverse strand, counting down.
TCCATGGGATGGAAACATGTACATTTTAAAAAGGAAAATGCGCATGATGCAGGACAGAATTCTTAACACAAATATCAATTTTTCAATTTTTATTCCCGCTCCCTAACAGATTACGATTAATGATGAATGGTTCACTGATGATTAGAGTAAAAAGAACTAGCTCTAATTAGTAATAATTATTGTTAATTAGTGTGAGGTCGGTAATGAGATTCATGTCTAGTGTTAATTATGATAGAGATGTTTTGCTAGCTGACATCGAGCGACCCTACCATCTGCCTCTAGTTTTATTCTATTCTTTCTAGTTTTTATTGTTGTTAAATCGTAGGAAAACTTTGAGGTAAAGCGCATACGAAATATAATTTTCGTGGGGTTCAAACTTTAGTTTAGAATAAAAATAAAATTATTCGCATTTTCTTAATAAAACGAACTGACATCAGAGTTGGAACGTGCATGTATACATTGCTCCTTGATGTAGGTTTACTACCGATTTAAAAAGAAATTAGTGGCAATTGTTTTTTCTACAGTGTGGATCAAACATTATTGGGCAGAATGTTATATACATGTATTTATGTAGTTGTTCTTAGATATACTATAGTCCATTGTTTACCCAAAAGCAAGGTGAAATTTTTAAGTGTTTTTCTTAGACACCCAAAAGGACACTCAGCTATGAATGAATTATTTTGACTGGACCCAACATTCCCGTCAGCTAGATAGATGTAGGCCAGGGCTAGTATTGGTTTCATTTAATTGCAATATTTGAGTGAGCCGTTACATAATACTGTCAATACAAGAGTAGCTATATGTGTCTCCCAAGTGTTGCTTATGGGATTTTGAAGATGAGCCTTCAGCTTGGGTGGAGTGACATCACCAGCTGGGTCGACCACTTGTAATCAGTCAATCAAAGCTCATTTAAAGCTGAGGGAACATTGCATCGCAGTCACCCCAGCATAGCATAACAAAACGATTGTTGATAATTAGTTTAAAGGGGAGAATTATCTCGTTATAATATCAACTAATAACTAATTTCCGAATCCATAGTGTCGAGCAAATGAAGACATATAATACTAATTTCGTGATGTATTGGTCCCACCACGAAATCAAAAACGATATTAAAGCTTAAAGCAACTTTGCCCAACGCCGCCTTATATTTAGATGCCAATACGGCGTAGCATGAATCACGATCGAACTCTGAACCTTGGAATGGTAAGCTTAGAAGCACAGGCCGTTGCCCTTCCAAGAAAAATGCTCGGCGCTGAAGGTATTGACTTCTAGATGTTAGAAACTAACTTCTACATGCCACGGTGCTGTCTGAGAGAGTACCGAGTGTTTTATGCAGATTTCCTCGTTACCATGCCAACACTCCACCTTAGTGTCAATATTGTAAATTGATGTATCGGGAAGAGATCTAGGCCTAGATGTATGTTTTTCTCCTTGGGATTGCGTATATTATAACACCCATATCGCTTTTCATGTTTGATGTAATGTATATGTGCACATACTTTCTTTAATCGTTTTCAATTATACAATTTTTATTAATTTTAATATTTGCAATGACATTGCTGTGATACTGGTTATAGCCATTATGCAATGTATGAATATCCATTGGTTTATGTAAGTGCCATGCTAATGATTGTTTTCTTTCTTTTCAGGTAAGTTCAACTTTGTCCATCTTGCCGCTGAAAAAGGTAATCAAAGATAATGATTCCTCTGCATGGTGATGCATCCACCATACGCATTCATACGCACCTGCATGTTAGGTGGGAAAACTTGATACAAGATATTATTTTGCAGGATTATAATTGAGTAGATAGTATGTGTATCAGTCTAGAGAGTGCATGTTATGGTAATTATGAATCACATCAGGGAATACCCACCAATGCTACCGATACTACCTTTGGTTTTTTAGTTAAAGGTATGATATCTCAGAATCTTATATGTTTATAATGCTGTGGATCGGCTTGACTCACGCCTTTTGTGAATTCTCCTTTTTTTTAATTCGATTTTCCCCATGTACCCCACTATTTAGAATGTTTATACAGCAAGTGAATACATCAAATCATTTCACGAGTAGTCAAGTACAATGAAGATATATAGTATTTCCTTAAATCAGTTTTTACCTAGACATGGGCTCACGGTATATATTCATTGCTGAATTCCACGGTTTTTTGTCCACTGCTGTGTCTAACTACTGACTCATTCAAATATAACTGCATCTGATCCACCTCCCTCAACTCCTCCCACCCCCCTCTTTACACAAACCACACACACAAATCCAGACCTCTATGTATTCCTCTCTTGGCCTTTCTTGTAGACCTTTTATTTTCATTCACTAATGTAGTCATGTGTTAAACCAAACTGGACGTGTGTGTTATCGGGCTCTTGTGTCGCCTTATTCATTTGTAATCTGGTGTATGGTCATATTGTAAATAGACTTGCCAAGCTATTTGGTGATGTCCATTTATTCAAGGTGAAGTTAAAGGCATTTCATCAGTGTCAGAAAAGTAACTCAACATAATATCATCTTCACCGAGGTTTAAAATGCCCATATCACACAATTACTATATTATACTTCATTAATGCACTATACTATGCTTTCATGACCCAAATATTATACTTCTTAAATTATCCTCATGTCTTTGGCAATCATAATTGTATTATCATTATTATCACAATAAAACAACTCATAGAAACAGATGTGTTTAAGGCTTTAGGACGATATTTTTATGCTGGAATAGACATGAATGAATACAAAATAGCCTTAATACAAGTCTACTAATTGCAGGACAGGTGGGCTACTACAGACTGGCAGTGCCTGAGGGGCTGCTTGTGGTCTTATGCTACCAAAGTGTAACACCTGAGCTCTGCGGGGGATCCTATACCCATTGCCTCTCACCTTTCTAATCCCTCTCTGCGGGTAATCATTGACTTAATCTAAACAGCTCCTCAGTGCTAACTAATACATTGGCGACTATCCCTTTTAGGCACGGAGTACAGCCGGTACAAAGGATACTAAAGTCTTATTGTATCGGGATATCAATTTTAATTAGTAAGCATGTACACAAGGACTTGCTCTTTCATTCACATAGGTTATCATGGAATACAATTGTCTGTTCTGCCAAGAACTATATCAAATGTTCAATATTGATGGTGCAATTACTTACTTTCTGGTGATGGACCATTTGGCGAGGTGGAGCTGCAGTGGGTGGGTGGGTAGTAGAGGGGAGGGCGGGACTAGTAAATTGTATCCAACGTGCAGTCCATCCTGAAAGTAATGATTTCAATCACACCACAATTAATTCGTCAGCTAACCTTTGCTGCACTATTAAAAATGAACTAAAAAATCTGTATGAAGGGTGTGAGCCTTCCTCTTGACCAAAACCTTAGTTCACTGTGTTGCGTACGCGATTGTGTATTGCACACATGTCCCCAAGTTCAATCTGGAAGTACTCTTTCCTTATAACATCATGCATTTGGGGACCAATAGAATGCCGTGGAAAATACTGCGTTACCTCAGTTTTTTTATGCGCGTGTGTTACACACACAACGCATGACCTCTTATACGTGATCAGGATCGATCCTTCGCTTTGTGTCTGTACTTGTGTAATTTTTCCCAATATCACCTTTTGCTTCGACCATGAAGTTATCATGCTTGTAGTTTAAGTATAGGAAAAGATGGAATTGATGAATCAATAGCACACGATTAATTTAAATTGGATATACTGCATTGTCCATGGATGTATTGAATAATAACGTATACAATTAGCTAGTGACTTGCATTTTTGGTATCTAACATTAACTACATTAACCTGAGATTTTCTGCCATTTCAAGGCTGCTGAAGAAGACCTGTTTGGGAAAAAGACCAATGCTTATTTACGTAACCTGTATATACCACCAGACAAGTGTTGATTGCAAAATATTCCAGTTGATAATAAAAATAATGATAATCGATCATTCTATACTGCAGCTGCGCTAAAACATACTTACACATTACTTGACAACAAACTATTATCAATGTCACTCTCATCATTAAAAACCGAAGGTCTCTCTGCTTGTAAAAAGAAAACATGTCGATGATTGCATCGGACAGGTTAGGTAATATTTCCTGCATTAAATGTATCGTTATAAGGCTGCATTATATGTTGTGAAATGAGAGCTCTCAATAGATATTCAGAAATATAGGATGTGTATATATTAGAAACATCCTTAAATCGCATGAATCCCTTATTCCCTCTCTAGCTTCTGCATCTCTGTACATTGTCCTCCTCCAACATTGACCCTGACCCACACATTAAACATTCCCGCCCACCCTTGCTACCTATGCTACATGTCTCCCTCGTCCAGGGTACTCGTCACTGGAAGGTCCTCCAGGCCCCCAAATATCTCCATGTTCCCCATCCCCCTACTACTCACTCTATCCTTGATCCTTTTCCCCATTCACTGTTTTCCATTCTCGTCTCCCTATTCCTACCACCCCCGTTCCTCATTACTATTTGCATTTGGAGAGTAGCTATTTTCTGTAGTTTCAACTATTTGTATGAATCTGACATTAACAAGCTGGGTGCAAAAATCTAGCCCCATTACCTTTCACGTCGGGGTTGAGCAGTGGTCTCTACAAGGGTCCTATTATAGCCAGCTCCTAGCATGTTTAATGTCCCCACATTATGTCATTCCTCTAGACCCGTCCCCCTCCCCCCTTTTCTCTTGCCCTTCCCTGATTACTCTAATCATTAACCACTACTCCTCCACCATACACCCCCTTTCCACCCCCTTCCATACCCCAGTTCACCGGAGAATGATAAATTGGGTCACAATCAAAGAAGTGCTCGCAGCTAGGCAGTCCAGGGAGGGACCCCGCCTCAGCCTTTCCTTCATGACGAGAACGAATATCAATTAGACGGGGTGACTCTGAGCCAGTTCATCATCGAGGCACCTCCACGCACACACTCCCCATGATCCAATCCCTCTCCTCTACGTCCCACTCTTCCCCCTGGGTTTGGTTATACTTATAGACCATTACAACGGGATATGTGACCATGTCAAACATAGTATCCGTTACTATGTCAGTGAGGAGGCTCTATAAGTGCAGAAGCTTGTAATATATAGCCCATGGACACCTATCAACTTCTGATGCTGTCGCTAGGCTCACCCAGAAACCGATGCTTCACGTATTATAATGGATAGATAAGTAATGACTGTATAATGCACTTGTCAATTGCAACCCCCACCCCCCCACCCCCGGGTAGGTAGGGGAATGTCCTTGGCCTTTTGGGAAATTTGAGGAAATCCCCGACCCCCCAGGGCAAGAAATTCTTGTAAATCCCCGACCCCCCTGGGGCACATTTTTCGGTGGACATTTTTTTTTGGACAAAAACTATCGTTTCAAAAAGATAAATGCTTTACTATCATGGCTATGATTTTGATAGAAAAGAAAACACTTTGAATAACAACTCGGGAGACAGTCTTAGTGTTGAGGTACAAATGCATGGTAGCACTATACCTCTTTAAGAGATAATTGAAATTTTAAGAAGATAATAATTCAATGTGTACACCATAATAAGATAAGGATTTGTATATAATCACACATTTTTTGTCTTTGTGACAGTGTTTCAGATATTGTATATGCTGTGGATATGTATTTTATTTATTCATATATATTACAGGTATATATGAATAAATATAGATATGGTCTATTCTACCATTGCGAAGAATTTACCATAATGAGTGATATCTTTGGAAATGATTCGTTTATGATGTTCTAACCATCAGAAATGGTTTCTGTTGTGCAAATGAAGCAATCAATACTATCCCCCCCTCCCGCCCCTCTTATACATATACATGTATATACAATGAATATTTAGAAAATTAGAGCAAGGTAATCATTTTGTTCACCCCATTTGTCTTAAAAGAATAAAGTATGAATGTAATGAAGGTTCATTTAATTGTCTAGCGCTAGTTTAATGTAATTTCTACATTGGTATTCTTATGATGGCATGAGTATAAATTCATTAATTCATATATTGTATTCTGGCTATGTGTCAAAATGTATTGGTGTAGGTTTTATATGCTAAATTGATAATAATAGTTGGTATCGATATTACTCCTGTCATGAATGAGCCCTACCACAAACTGCAATATGATATTTGTATTATAGATAATTGCTTTGCTATGTAGAAATGAAGCAAAAGTCGCTATTCACGATTTTGTCACCATTCAACATATTTTTAATGTGTTTTATAGAAAATTCACCATATAGTGGAAAAAATTGGTGAAATTAGATTTTGTGACATTTTTGTGAATTTTGGTAAATTCTTTCCAGCTGGGTTATGGCCTATCTCCATTATTTCAAATCTGATGGTATCGCAAAATCCATCTTTTGTGACTTATGACTCATCTTCCTGTGACACATCACATTACAAAAAATATAAAATGTTTGGCATGTGCAGAGGGAGAATGGGCAGGCTTTTACTCGGCAGCTCAGGCTCTGCTTAGTTCAGCCATTCAGCTATTGTCTACATAGCATATGTCAAGCATAGTTCAGGTTTGATGATGGCCCAACACCACTAAAACCTTGTCATGTTCAAGGTGGACACTTTTGGTGTATGTATAGGGGGAGGCTCTGCTTAGTTCAGCCATTCATGCAGCTATTGTCTACATAGCATTATCAGGTCTAGTTCAAGTGTGATGACGACCCCACACCACTAAAACCTTGTCATGTTCAAGGTTGACACTTTTGGTGTATATATAGGGGGAGGCTTGTAACTTTAGACCATACTGGCTAGCCAAGCCCATGCCAACTGAAAATCACCAAAACTCTCTTGGGAACAGAGGTTTATCTAGGGATAGGTCCAAGACACTGTATTTGCCCCCCACTCACTTGGGAAAAGATAGCAACACCTCTGCTGTAGAGTGGGCACTGGCAGACATTCCCCCACCCTCCAGTTGATACTGCTGTAAACTAAGGGAAATCTCCGCCTGGGTGGGGGAATGTTTTCTCAGACATTCCCCTACCATTCCCCTACGTACCCGGGGGTGGGGGGGTGGGGGTTTCAATTGACAAGTGCATAACAATGTATTATTGATTATTTCTGGTATCATTATAGTGTACCGTTTTAGGAATAGGCATTTTTTTTTAATATTCCAAGCAAGCGCATGTTAAATTCCTCGCAGTTCGAGTTCTTTCTAATTGAAACCATGGTCACAATGGTCAATTTTATTTATTTAAACTTCATTATGTGTTTCCGATCTGTATGGGAGACTAGATCTAGGTTAAAGTGACACCACATTTTACCAATAGTATAGATCTTTGTCTGCAGGTGGTTACTGCAGCAGTGTTACACGAAGAGTGCACGCCCATATTATATATTATATATCTTGTAATCAAAATCAGTGTGCAATTATTAATTCAACCAAGTAAGATTATGGTGTGACTATTAATTCTATATGAGTACCCTAGAAGAGAAGTGAGGTCGAAAGCTCGTAAAATAACTCACAACTAAAATATAGGGCTTTTCCTTCCTCAACTGTAACTTATTAACATCATACCGGGACTCTCGTTATAGGATATTACTCCTACCTCGCTGCATAATGTTATATGAGAGGCAATTTGCTATTGGCAAATAGCTGGACAATTGTAATGATGCACGAGCATATTATATCTCGTTCTCTGGATATGCAATAATCGGCAAATCCTGCAAGTGTGTAATTCCTTTACATTGTCGAGGGAAATGATGTCTGTAGATATGATCTTCCCATCTAATCTATTATCCCTTAGAAACTGCATTCGTTTCTAGCCAACCCTAGTTTGGGTTGATAATCTGACATTCCTATTTTACCTCAGACGACCGCCAAGCAGACCGAAACATTTGAAAAGAATCTCACCATGAGAGCGGTGTTTGTGTCAGGTTCTAACATTTTAATTACTTTGAATTGTTTCTGCCATCTTATCTGGAAAACTTGAACGATTGAACATCCTCTCACCACTACATTGTATATATGGGTAAGAGGGATACATTTGCATCTATACACTTCTAAATGAGTGACGTATGTAAATGCCTATTGATCAATTATTCACTTCCAGACACTTATTTACTTGACCAACTCTCCTTGGATTGCTGCTCCGTTATTTCATTTATCAATGGTAATGTTCCATATGTCGAATTTCTCACGATGTATTTCACCTTCCCATAGAACAATATAAGTATTATCATCATAGATATTATGTTTTCATATTGTATTGGTGGTGGTGTCAGGGGAATTAATAACAAAACTAAGTTATGAAAATAAAGTTCTCCACTAAGACTTTAGTTTTGGTAAAGATTTGTTTGTTTTGCAAGGAACTTCTGTCATATTCCATAATTGTTATCAGGAAACGCGGAAACGCGAAACTCGCCAATTAATCTTGCGTGTTTCCTGCATTTGGATATCAGATTAGAAAGAACCTTGATAGAGTGCCCTCGAAGTAAAGTTTCGGAAGGACAGATGACAGTAATTTGGATTTTCTGTGTGCGAATATGACTATTCCAATCTGGATGTACATATTCCGTGCCTGTTCACACTTCTCCTTTCTTTCCGATCTAATATTTCCATTTGACCTGATACCATTAGTTCTCTTTCTTTTGCATTATCTGATCAGCGCATCTCCCCTTTTACATATATATTCAGCGTCTATGTCATTGGTAATCTGCTTCTCTTCACCTCCCTGGGTCTTCTAGTGCCCCCTTTTCCCACCCGTTTCTGACGTTTCATGTACCATTCCCTTTTCATGTCTTTGGTTCTAACTTCAATACAGCCCTTCCCGTGTCTTTACCCATTCTCTCTTCCACGTCCAGCTCCTTTTGCTGCAAACCTCTGAGTGCTGCTTTCTCCGTGCTGCATCACCGCCTCTCCTTCTCCTTCTCCAATGCCTGCCTCTGCCGCCCCTCGCCAGCCTGCCTGCCAGCGAGCTCTCCCTCCTCTCACAGTGAGAGAAAGCATTGCTCAACACAAGCATGGGGAAGCTGCTGCCGGAGAGAGCATACAACTGGAGCGCAGCAGCAAAATAATACTACTAGCTCACACAATGTGACTCCCCCAGCTCCAACACGGCATTAAGCAAGGGTAAACCCTTATAGTTACGGTCAAACTATTCGTCACTACTTATATCATACGATGGATTCCATGTACAGACACCCTAGCTAGCTAACACTAGCGGAGTGTTAACCCATTGGATTATATTCATCATACATTGGATACATTAGAACCACCGTGCCTGCCTGTGCTGGAGAAAGTGGTTCGTGCTGGTGGTGGTGGATGGTGGTGGTGGATGTGGTGGTGCAGCATTCATTGAATGGTGGAGGCTTGTGTATATGCCATTATTTCGTATTACTCCGAAGCATACTTCTCTTCTTCTCCTCAATTCATTCATATTCTCCCCTGCCTTCTCATGCTGTCCTTTTGGTTTCATCATACACTTGCCAGCATTGGTATGTCAGTGAGTAAGGAAGAGACTGACGAATGAATATTGACAATATTGAGAAGCTGCAACGTTAGTCAATGCATAACCTACACCCCTCATCCACCCTTCCATCCATCCGTCTATCCACCCTTCCATCCTCTGACATTTAAATGGCATATAACTGCTTGAAGTAAACTTATCAGTGACAACTACTGTGGATTCTTTGCCCTAATGTAATTTGGACTGAATCTCCTATTGACCCAAGGAGTAGATGCCTGATGTGAAGAAACATTGCCCTCATATTCCCTGGACGAGATTTTGTTGTGGAGGTAGCTTTCAATATTACATACAGATTAATGTATACGTTAGTTAACGTAAGTAACGTGGCTATTGTTGAGTTCCAAACATTGTACTCGTGCCACAGTAGGGTCCTAAGTGTGGCAAGTCTCCCTTGACAATACCCTGTATTAACAATCACGGATATTTTAACATTGCCTGTGGTACTTGTATATACATGCTGCCGGGCCTCGTGAGCATATGAAGGGTTGCTATTGTAGCGAGCCCCTTTCTTCATGTAATGATTTCAAAAGCTGCATCTAGCCTTTTGCAAAGACCTCTTGGATATATGCTTCTTGCAATTGAATCATTCTCAATTTGAAAATTGCAATGCATTGTTACAAGCTGTACATGAGATTGAAGCAGAATTACTTGAGAGTGGCTATGTATGCGTGGTAAAATACGGATATGCCATTTTCATACATTACACATACTATTGGACATTTAGGGTCACAATATCAATAAGTGTAGACAGTGTTCTATACCAAAGCACTTGGGGTAATACATTTAAATCGAATGTGTCCTAGGAACTAAAAACAAAAACTGGAAGGTCTGAATGTTTACACTGTTGGATTTGTTTGATGGCATCAGTCTGCGGAGGAAAAAGAAGTGAGTAAAAGCTACTGCACTGAGATAAATACGAAATTTCTCCCTATCCCATCTTTCGAGGAGAGAATAATTCATAAAAGAAATACATTTACGGAACAGGGAGCAGACAGGAACACCAAGGAAACGAGAGTATAATCTAGAGGAAACTCATCTGTAATACTGATAGGAGAAGAGGAACGATGTCAGAAGGCCAGTGCCAATTCATGGATGTACGTCGTCGATTAGATGATATTTGCTGATTTACAAATATTGAATCTCCGCCGTGATTACTACTACGTACCATCGTACTCCCCAACTACCGTTCCTACTGTTACAATTATTCTAGCCCTGGACACTTCGCCTCCACTCCCTGCTTCCCTGCTCAGCGCCACCGAATCCATCAGATCCCTCCTCCTCTCTGCCAAGCCAGCACCGCTCCTCTTCCTCATTCAACATCCTATTCCATGTACCAGAAGACCCGGCCTGGCAGGGAATATTGAAAATAATAAAAATAATAAAAAAGAGGAATGCTCGCTACATCCAACCCAGTAAAGTAGATTTAGGGAGGAAGGAGAAAAACATAAGAAAAGCTGCAGTTTGAAGCGTCTGAATATTACTATCCCTCTTTTCCAATCCTTTAATAGGGGATTAAATAACGATATTACCGCCTTACAGTTCCCCCAATTCCCCCAGATGCATGCAAGTGCGAGACATTCATCCCAGAGAAGGATTGCAATGTTTTAAGGGACCTGGACATTTTAGCATTCAGAGAAAGGAATCTTCTGTTGAGCCACACCACTTATTCTAAAATCTCGAAAGTCACTCAGACTGCCTTGGGCTGACCACACAGATTGGTGCCATGTTCATTAGCATTGGTAATGAATCTCCCTCTCTGTCGTATCCCAAGCGTCTCCCATAGATAAAATCCAACATATGGCTGCATCCTATCTGAAGTATTCCTCCTTGATCTGAATCGCCTAACCGACATGGATACATTGCGGTTTATTTAACAGCTACACAGCAAAGACAGTTTCAATTTTTTAAGTTGCGAGACCTTACTGATATTAGGAGTGCAAGACCTTCCCTTTGATTCTAGATCCTGGTCTGAGAGAAGGTTTCAACATATTCCCCGAAACTAAATAAGACGCAGCATGTATCTATAGATTGAATTAATTTAAAAGTTGTTGGAACACATTGAACAGAGAATATTGTGTGTGGCGGTGGTACTATTAGTTAACAAACTGCCTCTCCCTGCCATACGGAACCATTACATATTGAGAGACGTCGGATACCAGCGTCCCATGCCACCCTGGAGGAACTAATTCTACTGCTGGTGCTGGTGATGCTCTTGGAGTGCACTGGATACCTTCATACCATTACACACCCAACCCTCCAGTAGGTCATCCTCTTAGAACTACTCTTCCACCAATACCGCCACCAAAGATTGCCTCTCTTGCAAAAGCTCTACTGGTATCTTTTGCCCGCCCACATCAAGCAGTTGATCACTCGATGGCAGGAAAGAGTAATTGGAGATGCACGGTGCAATACATTTTCTGTAATAAACACAGCAGTGGTTTGATTACTTAATAAACATTATCTGATGTTTTGGCTCTGCATCTCCCTCTTGGGTCTGCACCTCTGCGACTCTTATTGTTTTAGGGGATCTCTTGCTATATTAGTCCATTTTTTGTAATTACTATTGCTAATACTAAGCTCCAGATGAAAGACTTAACGTTGATTAAAGCAACTTGAAATGCACTGCATACTGTAGTAAAACCTGAAATTCATGGACCTAATGATAATACCATCTCTCAGCAATTATAAAACATCACTGCATACAAGACAGGAACGAACCTTGAGCCGACAGCCCATCAGATTAATACTTCTATATTGGTACATGAACAAGTCTTTCATAGGGGTGGACGACTTCTCGAATGTGCACTAACAGATTCTAGATATAACACTCAGGAGCTTGTGAGGTGTGATAGTTTCCTTAGTTTGTAACCGGGGTGGCTGTATCATTGGTTTTTTCTATGCACAGCTGTGTTTAGCTGTATGGATTGGCTCTTTGTGTCCTGCGTAAATCTGTATTGACAGAAGCTATTGCATCTTTCATTGAACCCGTTACCGCCTGTGGAAGCCTGTAACATTCATTCACCATCGTATCTCTAGACTCTTGCCTCACCGCCCACGTCTCTCCCCTTTGCGATTATTATATTTTAGTTGTTACTCAGAGAGGATTACCATCATCAGTTAACCCAGGGGGTAATATGCCAGAGATTAGAAAGGGTATTTTGATACCGACTGGAGCCCGAGCTATTGTGTCTGCCATCACTTGTTATTAGAAGTCAGAAACGCTCACTGACTTCCCTTCCCAAGTGATGATGCAAAAGGTGTAAAACGACGTTGGAATAAATGTTCATTGATTGGAAATTCAAATATTGATGGAGAAGGTGGCTCGATGTCTGTGATTGAAGCAGTGGAAATTAAAATAAAAATATTATAACAGTACATATTAAAGGGAAGCTGATGTCACCTAGTGCAAGCCTTTCATCCTGAGTTAAGTAGGATTTCAACATTTCTGGATAGAAGCGTCTGTATTTCAAGAGATTACTTCGACGATACCCGTAATCTGCATGCAGTTCCACTTTGCATAGGTCCCCTTGGAAGTGGCACTGTAGTATACATATATTTTACTCTATTAAAGCTATTGAAAAGATTTCTATGTGATCTAGTGAGGGACCTTGCTTTGCTTGCTTCTCATATGAGATTGGGGAATTTGTAGCTGCAGGAATTGAGATTGAGGAAGAGACTAGGATCTCAGCCTTCTCAGGTAAAGTATCTGCATTGACACGAGAGCATTAGGCTTATGTATGCCTCAGTAGTCCCTACATAGTAGTCCTAGTACATTCACTCGTCATAACAGGGAGGTGCAGCTCCCTGCCCTTAACTCCCATCTGAGCAGCTCTTCAACATATAAAAAATACCAACCCCGCCTCGCTAGAGAAATCAATGAAGAAAATCAGCACTCACACCATCAAAGGGCTAATATACAGCACACTGAGGAGAGACCTCTGTATATTGAGTATAAAGGGTTTCCTCTTACATTCATCCCAAAATAAGAACCCTGGTGCATATTGTTGATCCTAGCTAAACAGAGTAGCTCGATATTATAGACACCTTGCCGATGATCAATGAAAAAGTGCTAATACTTGCATTGATTTGGGAAATGAGAAACAACTGCACAAGGTCTTATATGTATCTCTAAACCTATGTCTTAGGGAGAGGAATTCAGGCAGAGGAATCAAGGAATCTACACTGTGGTATACTAAGCGTGTCTCTCATTGATTAGATTCTGAATAATTGGTTTGGCGGCCAACTGGTATTCCTCTCATCTCAACCCACCATAACTTATTTGTGTATCGACTGGTTTCCTTGGTCTCTACAGACCTTCATAACTTGTCTGTATCAATGCAATTCCCAGACATTACATCTATACAGTATAAATACGTCATGATGGATTTATAAAGAAGGCGAACTGGAAATTAGTGATCCATGTCAGTCCATAGTCCATATTCCATAGTCCTTAACTCAGTACCAATATTCTTACATGCAACTGAAACCCTTTTTCTAACGAAGGGAAGGAAGGCGACCAACAGTATATCGAGAGAATCTTATTTCCATTGATTGAATTCCAAGACGGGCCCATTCTCTAGATCTATAGCTTCTGGATTATATCTTTGTATGTTTCTGAATACAGGGAAGTTGTCATATAGGACGGAGTGAGTGATTTATTGGTCGCTTGGATCTATTGAAAGTGGCTTGACTGCCCTCGGGCTGTAGGAACTAACAGACTTACGCGAGGAACATAGACTGGCATATAAATTGGCTACTATTAAATATACTGTTTATATGCAAGTAGTGGCACCTAGGCCCCTATGCAACAAGGAACTTCTGTCACCTAAACACTAGCTGGCAAACTGTATAATTGACAGCCATTCGTTATGTGCAAATGCTTGAAGCCTGGAGGTCCTGTTCTAAAATACACAGATCAACGGAAATCGATATTAATGGTACATGATAAGTATATCGAACATTAGATTATCTAACTGATGTCTAAATTAGATTATCCTCAAAGATAACAAGCAGTATTGTTGTGATGTTTGGTGTGTGTAAATTGAACGAAAACTATAGATCTTTACCAAGATGAGATTTCCTTGCCTTTTACGTACATTTGCTACTTATTAATCTTCATCTTCTACTTCGCCTCTACTACCTCTATTTATGGTAAATACTGCTGATATGCTCATCACAGTACTTGAACAATAGCTAGGCATTTTCCCATACGGATGCTGATAATACATGAGTGAAAATAAGGGATTGTCCCTTCTGATAGACAGTGTTGATTTTGAAGTGAGACTCGGTTAGATGTATCCACCTTACAGACATCTGAAGTAATTTTCTCTGCGCAGAGAGGATTATAAACCCCTAAATCAGCAAGGCTTCCCCTGCCGCTAAGAAGGTTTCACCAGCTGCTCCTGCTATTCGAACAACAAGCACAATGCCACTCAAAAAGTCCAAAGACAAGAAGGAGAAGGAGGGAAAGACGAAGGACAAAGGGAAAGACAAAAAGGATCAAAAGAAAGATGGAAAGAAGGGCGATAAATGCAGTAGTAAAAGTAAAGGACAGCAGCCAACTGCTCAGCAATTGGCTCAGATGCAGATGGAGCGAGAAGCTCGGCAACGCGTCCACTCTGAGCCACCACCTGATGTCACCTTACAGATGCAGAAAGTTCGCGTCCTTCCTGCCATCCCTCCCGAATGTACTTGTGGGCGACATGACACCCACCAACATCAACGACAGAGTCGCTCAGCTCCTCCTCCACGGGATATTCGTTCTTCTGGAGGAGGCAATCAGGTACCCGCCACCCAGCCCAGGACGAGCCAGTCAGATGGCACCTATGCAACTATGCAGGATGTTCGGCGGGCACAACAACAACAAGGTGGTGTCAGTTATGCCACTGTACAGCAGGTACGTGGTAGTGGAACCTACGCCACAGTCCAAGAGGTACGGGGATCCCAGGGGGTTGGTACGTATGCATCCGTCAGTGAAGCTAGGACAGGTAGTAGTACATATGCTAGTGTGAAAGATGTAAAGTCGTCAATGGCCAACCCTACGTATACAACCGTTCAGGAGTCCAGAACCTCTAAGGACAGTGACTACGGGACTGTCAAGGCAAGGACAGCTCACGATCATTATGCTACAGTACAAAGCCTAAGATCGGGCTATGTTAGTGAACCCCTTTATTCCACAGTGCAACACAAGCCAAGTCAGCATTCAGACAATTATGCTACTGTCAAGGAAGCTAAAGCCGCTTCCACTTCTGCCACTACGAAAAATGAGAATTATGTTACAATGCAACAAGCACGTGCCAATTTAGCCAACACAACGTATGCTTCAGCTCAGCAGGTGCGTGCAGCTAAGGGTGCCAAACAGGCACAGACACAACAGAACCAATCCGAGACTCAGGGATCTACAGGAAGTGGAGTTTCACCTACATCCGGTTCTCAGGCTAAATCTGAGAATGGGAAATCAGGAAATGGAAATGGCCGCGGACCACCCACACTACAACCACTCTCTCAGGTAAGCGTTCCACACCTATTATGCCAGACCATTTGATAAAAGTGCAGGTGTTGTTTTATCACCACATATCAGGGCACCTACTTGTTGTCTGATATTTCTGCGCCCATATCTATTATTGAATGGCATGTATTATATACTGGTGTTCTAGTAACTAGAAAAAAAATGATGAAAATTGCAGAACCTCATTCTAAAAGTTAGTTATATTCGGCAGTAACCCCTTCAACCCCGGCCTCCCCAGGCGAATTTGGCGGTAACTTTCCTACAAATAATATGCATTATCTGAAAAAATCCCTACAATTTAACACTTTCTTTCACCATAAGATATATGCTACCTTGAAGCACTTCCCATAGAGATCCCGAATTTGAAATGGCTATGTACTAAATATCGGTTACCATGGCATTAGAATAATTAGTTTAATTTTAGTTTCATACAGAGATTCTTTAACATCTGATTTAAATAATCTCGGATCTAGATAGGTCATGTCACTCGGAAGATTTTGATACAAAACAATTTTTTTTATTGATTGATTCATTCTGGTCATCATTGTAATGAATTGAAGAAATGACAAACTATGGTATACTGATGGGAAGAGCAATGCATGAAAGATCCCCGCCGTCCCAAAGGCAAGGCGTCATGCAGTGTGGCATTCTAATATTGCATATGACACATGCATGGACATTGTAAAAGTAACATTATAGGTGAGTGAGTGACATTGGTTGCTTTACGCCCTTATCAACACATTTAATATGGTTATATCAAGGGCGGGAGAGCTGAGAGGGAGGCAGTTTATGATCATACCCAGGAAATAGAGATAGAGAGGAAGGGAGAGAGACAGAAAAAAGTAACATTATATATATAGCGTTCGTTCATGTATTGGATTCTGCAGAAAGGCAGACAGAAGTTCAGTCAGACGATGAGAGCTTAGCGTGATCTATACAAATGCAGAAATAGTCAAGGCAAGAATGTGAAAGGGAAAGAATACTGTCGGAGTGAGGAGTGAGTTGGGAAAAGAATAAGAAAGGGAGGAGAAAGGCCAGAGAAGCACGGTGGTGTGCCAAAGAGCTAAATACTGGCCGATCCTATCCCCGGGCAATATGATTAAGGATGAATGTTTCAAGGAGTCAATACCCTCATTCTGGGCATGGCAGTGGGAGATGCAACGGAGGCGATGCCTTACACCAGGTCGATCGAAACAATTACACGAGGAGGGCCCCTGGCAGGAACTACTGGGAGGTCAGACGCTCTTGCTTGTAAATCTCTTCTAATGGTTCCGGGTACCCCTCTCTAGACCTTGCTACGCCTATTGCTATGCATGTACACTTTCCTTTCTCATACTTAACTTTCCTTATGAGTATCTGGTAAATGGACATCCAAAATAAACTTGGTGCGCCTCCCTTACCCACCATGACTGAGATCTACGCAGCTTTTAGTTGTGTGATTCTTATGTTTATAGCGTCTGGGGATGAGCACCAAGGTATAGAGCTATCTATGTTACTACCTTTTTTTTAACCTTTACTTAAATAATATGAATTAAGAAGAGTAAGCTGGAACTGGGCTTTCATAATCCTCACCTAAATCTAGGTATATTTTTGTACATCATTACCTTGAGATGCCATTCCCCCTTATTCCGCAGTATACTTATTCCTTTTTGCCCCGTCTCCAGGGCCCTATAGCCTCAGGCTAGCGTTACCCGTCCACCATAGTCCACATTCATCCCCGTTACTCACCTAGTCCTCCGTTATTTTCCCCTCCGTGTTTTGAATACCTACTCACCCTGCTTTACTATAGTCTTTTTATGCGTCAATCTAAAGAACGCCTCACCGCGGTTAAAACAATTCAACCTTGGTTGTATGGAATTATTTCCGGAGATGTAACCATATCAATTAATCACTGAGTATGTCTTTCCACACCTATCAGTACTTTGATATACTTCGATCCGATGATCTACCTGGCATTTGGTGGGTTCCGTACATTTTCCCTCGTGTATCTTAAACTTTTCTACCGAGTCAGAATTGGACTTGAAGTCAAATAATTTCATAGATTGGTCATTGCAACTGACTGAAATATGGGTGTTCTTACACCTAGATGTCTTCTATAAGATATAATATGTTTACAATATATTGTGTGATCTTTTAATTACAATGAATTAAAATTAAACGATATATAATTAAATGATTCCATATGATCACAAAATTATACATTGGTAGTTTGGATCCCCATATTCTTATCGGAATTAATCAGTATTATTCAAATCTTACTTTACAATACCCCCGCATATGTATTATGAGATATTGAATTGAGCCCTGCTCCAATTCCACATGTGAATATTAAGATTTTATCGGATATTTAATGCTCACGTTTCAAGAAGATTTGTTTATCGTAATTGGAAATCTTATCTGTGTTCACAGAAGCGTGGTTTATCAGTAGATTACAGCTCTCTCATGGGCATTCTGATGATTCTTAAGTATATAGCTTCTGTTCATCCAGGTCTTGTTTTTCCCCGATTGCTGCAATATATGCTTGCTTGCTTCGTTCCCCCGCTGCTTCTCTTCTGTCCTCTGGCGATGGCCATAATTTGCTGCAGGAACAACCTCAGATTAAAGGTCTTCAACTCTAAAAAGGTGAAACGTACAAGAGTGTGGTGATTGGACACCAATTTAGGGAACTTCGTTTTTCGAAGTTACTAGTGAGATTACATCTGTGTCGACAAAATATGAAAGTATTTAGCATTGCTAGTTCGAATAATCAGGAAAAGGGTGAAAAGGAAAGAATTCATTATTCACCCTCTCCCATTGGAGTAGCTAAATTCACATTCGTCCATTCAATTGCATAGGTTGCTCCATAATGCATTTCTAAGGTACCCGATACATACAGTTTGAGTCCTATAGCTCAGGGCTATCTGTGGACCAGGCGCCATACCTTATCCCCCATCTCCACAAGACCTGAGGGCCTGTTAGACCTTCTTTGGGTACGGTACCAGGCTTTTATTTTAGACGTTTTGCTACGGCCCGTGTTACAGTTCAGTCACTCTGCTGCATGAACTATGTTAGAGAAGGGAATACGTAACATTAGCTGACTGGAATATACCTGCTTAATTTGGGGCAATGTAAATAGGTACTCAAATTGAGACTGGGATAGTCCCAGTTTATTACTCTAGAACGGAATATATGTTTGCTAAATAATGGCGAATTTTCAGGGTTTTGCTCTTTGCTGGGTGTGGAAAGCTTAAATCCCAGTGATTTTGGGAAGCTTAAATGCCAGTGATTGAATCCTATGAAGGTATGTAGGCATGTTCCACATGTGCCACATTTTCCATTTATCTAGTGCCACATGTGGGATGGATCAGGGGCTAGTTTGCCTAGGTTCCCACACCTACACCTTCCTTCCCTCACCTCTTGCCTTCCTTTCTCTCCTGCCTCAAAGGGAGGTGATAATATTTGTTAAATGGGTCAAGGCGGGCGTAAATTCATTTCCCCACATAAAAGGCTCCTCACTTCAAAGTGGCCTTTGGCTAGATTGAGCAGATGAGGCTCGGTGGTACGGTGGGGAAGACTTGATTGTTGTACAATGGTCTGATTGTTTCTGTGGGTAAAGAGAGATGGGAGAAGTAGGAGAGCGGGAGGGTTGGGGCATGGGGTGGGGGTAGGGTTGGGTGGGGTGGGGTTGTGGGAATGTGATACATGTGACGCAGGATATCATGAGTTGTAATTATTTCATGCGGATGTGGAGGCAACATGATTGTCAATTGTTCGCTGTGGCACGAGGGTATAGTGAAATACCGTACTTGCATTGGATTTTTAACTTCTATACTGTAGTTCTATTTCGGAAGATATAAACAAATGTATGTGTTTATCATGGTTTAGATTTTTTTCTTCAAATATCTTGTGAAAATAATGCAATGTGAATTAATAAAATTCAGAAATAATGAACTGGATGGCGTGCTGTGTAACATATATATGGGCAATTGATATTGAGTCAGTGTGAGTTATATTATTGTGTATATTATCTAGGGGAAGCTGCATGGCAGCGGATTGGAGAGAAATTATGAAATATAAGGCTCATATTTAAGGCCTGTCCTGAACAACCAGAAGTACATGTAGCTTTGAATTATTCCATAGAACTCTAGTCTATGATTTATTCTTCCAAAACACTTGACCGAACAGTCAGACAACGGAAAAGAAAGAGTTTAGGGGTGAAGGGCCTCTTGTGGATCTATAATCTTTTGGGAATCAAGTGAAGGGGACTAGAAGGGATCATGATATCTGATTGGTATAAATCTACGCCTTTAATGATTTAAAAAGGAACATTTTAAAGCCACTTATGTGTACACGCATTACACACATGTGTACATGTATTCGGGTATACGCATGTGACGATTTTGATGTACGTGACGTATTTCATCCTAGTAAGTAGGCCGTTGTATACTATGATTCGAACCCATATCCAAGCTTTCAGTGTTCCTCACAGTAACCACGACACTTATAATATATATATGTAGGACCAAGTACGATGAATAATGGAAGAGGGGTTCTTATACAGCTTGCATTCCCACTCTAAATATATAGCTTCAATGTGGGTTACGTTATCTAATGCACATACGTATAACTATACATGTTGACGTGACATGTTAGTGGAAGCGGAGTAGGAGACCCGCTACGGCAGAGGATGAAATCAATGGGACGAGTGTTGGCATGATGGAGGAGGAGGAGGAGAGGTATTGCTGAGAAATTGAGAAAATTTAAAGTAAGAAGTAACGAGCATAGTAGATTGTAGCTATACACATGACGGGCCTTTGGTAACCCAGTCGGTGTGCACTGGGTGGAGGGCAAATGATGTTTTGGGTATGTCGCTTCGGGATTCGAATCCAGGACTCTAGTCCAGGAACCTTTCGGTTCTCCCCGTGCCTTTCATCGTAGATTCTAGCAACACATTGTGACTGTGGATGCAGATCTATATCCTACGGTTGATCAGCCTGGGGCAATGCCTGTAGTTCCCTGTGCCTCCCGTAGTCCAATCTCAGTACTTAGTAGCCCGTTGCATAAACGTCTGCATAGTCTTACTTATGCAACGGGTATATCAGTGGTGTGTAGCTGCTGTGCACGTCCAGATCAGTCCGCCTGAAGGAGCTCGATAACTAGATTAAAGGTCTGTAAATAAGTAGTTCCAATATTTATTAAGGATATCTTATTCCTAATTTCTGAAGATGGAATGACCTCTTCAACAAGGTGTCCTGTTATACTAACGTATCATTTTAGGGCTGCCTACTTGACTATTGTTATGGTAAGTAGTGTATGCAAATGTTCATTAGTTTCGGGTGAATACCACTTCCAGATGGTTCGATACATGCACTTGAGAATTAATATTTTATTAATATGGGTATAGCCCCATAAAGTATTGTCGACGTGGGATGTTATGAGTTAAATGTCAACACATCCTACGTCACATAATGCAAAATACTGGAATTATTTGAACGGCCAGGCAGTGCATATATCTTAGTTACTAGTATGGGATTCACGAATTTGTCTTTGTCTTCTAGTCTATAGTTTTGCATTTTATATCTTTATCTTTGTCTCACTAAACCCTCCAGTTTCACTCTAATGATCGAGATATATTTTAGTTTGGCTTCCTACGGTTTAGATTTGGTTAATCCAGAAGTTAATCCTCAACTGAGGCAAAAATGGTACCCAAACATTATCCTAAATAGAATTTTGCGATTTGTAATGATTCTGTTGACCTTCCCACCATTTTTCACTTTTGGTCAGGATAATTATATGATATTACTTAGGGATGTACTAGGATTAGGATTGGTATACTATGGTCATTCCGAGTGGGAGTGAAGTCTTAACTTGTTGGTTCTCCACTTAATATTTTCATTAATTTAGTGATTAATAATAATCCCACGACGACAATATTAATCAGGTTTGACCTGGCATATATCTGTACTTATTCCCTCTGACCTCTTGTTGACCTTTGAACTGTCCTCATAGTCATGTAACATTACACGCATACTTAACTATCCGAGAGGTTGCCATGGAAACATGCTGGTCACAGGAGACGTTAGTGAATTAGTTATACCACCTGCCCTGAGGTACAGGTGCTGCCCCTAGGGACATGTGTCTTAATCAGGTATCTCAGAATTCTTGACGTCTTTAATAAGCTCGGTCGGACTTGTTCTATACGTGTAGCGTTTTCTAGTATATCTGTGGGGTTAAGAAGTAACTGACCGAAACACTAGTCCTGAATTACGCCTTATTCTATATCCCTATTGCTAGTTAAAATATTGTTTTCTGAATAAATGAATAACTATTCCATTAGATTCTTGAATGGTCTTCTTAAAAGAAGACAAAATCCCTTCATCAGGTTATCGAGTGCTATGAATATATACCTTATTAGTTCATACTTAGAGTTTCCATGTAAATATCTTTAATAGCTAAGCCCTTTAGAGAAATCTTATAAATAACAAGAGGGGACGAAAAGTAAAAACTGGATCGACCAATATTTTCATGGAAGGTCTATCCAGTTTTTGTTAACGAAAATTCGAATATACATGCTTAAGTATGTCTATACGTTATAGTTTATATTATAGCCTAAAGTATCCTTCTTTGGTTATCTTGTCACAAATCTGAGAGGTAGAATGGTACCTACTCCTGATGCAGTACTGGCCAGGTCAATGCATAATAAAGGTATATGTCAATACCATTTATTGATTAACTCTTATCTCCACTCAAGCGTCACGCTGCTGACTACCTATCCACGTTTACAAGTCTATCAGGGTGTAACACGATTACAAAGGCAGTCCTGTCTGAGTAATCCGCCCACAGAAATAGTCTTGTTACTACGGTTTTGGTCATGTGTAAATATATATAACTATCGAATTGTACCTATTGTAAATGTATAGAGTCATATTCAGTTCGGCCATTTGCTGTGATTGAATCCAGTCAAGCCTTTTTAGTTGGTGTATGATGTGAGGTTTCTTAGAAATATATCAAAACTTTCCTTAGTGTTTTATAAGCTTAAGCTAATACAGATAACAACTCTATTCATATCAATTGTCGATGGTTTCTATTCAGTCTCATATTCTTTCAAGGCGTGTATGCTCTATGGGTAATGCAAGCCCAAGTTCCATATCTGGACAGAGGCCTTACATTGAATCAATAAAGGTACACACTAGTTACGGAGGCTAACCCACGACAGTCAGAAAAGGCTATTTGAATTGGCTGTCTGCTGATGTGAGGTTCATGAGGTAGCTTAGGGCTTATCTCTTGAGTCCACACTCTCTTCTTACTCTCCAGAACTTGATGCAACCATTTCCTTCATTACTTACTTCACCGTGTCTATAATCCCTACTCTACCTGTTCACTGTACTTCTGTTCTTGGCATTATCGGCCCCTGCCCTTTTCCTCCTCCTTCCTACCACCTCATTAAACTCTTCTCTTCTCCATGAACCCTTTCACGGAAATAAGCTCTAAGTGGATGTTCCGCGGACAGAAGTGAACCCTCAGCCAACCAACCAATCAAAAAATCTATATGTATACATGCACATGTATTATAACAGCCATCATATGACCCCCTCTCCCTCCTGCCCACCTTCATCTTTTTCTCTTTTGTTGTTTCTTCCTTCCTTCTTCTTCTTTTTCTTCTTCTCTTCTGTACTGTTCATAAATATGTCATTTGTATTACCTCTCACTAATATATTGATATATATTTATAGCAATAAAATGGAGTATACGCATATTTCCTTTCACCATGCGTCTCATTTGTGTGCCTTCCCACCTTGATACTTAAATATAAATATTTGTTCTACTCTAAAACTTCATCTTATTGGTTCTTTCTGTTTTCTGTAGGTGAGTGACGTTTTCATAACTGTACTCTAGTGGACATGGTCAGGTTTGTACCAAAGCGCGGGTCAATGTAGTTTTCACCCTGTCTACCGTATTTGAGCTAATCTGAGGTCTAATGATCTCTAAGACTTATTGGTCAAATCGTAATATTAAGGCTCTTTTTAATTATAAAGTCTAATATGAAGAATCCCATTAGAATATTAGTGTCATAAAGGGTAAGATGAGTTTCCCTATCGACAATCGTATTTGATATGTGCAGTCACATTACTATAAATAGCATATATATATGAAGAACAGATGGATTCTCTTCCTCCAACCCGAGTATATATAGAAGTTTTGCGAACTGTCTAGTACATTCCATCCATCTGTGGATTATAGTGTAACCTCTGTGTTTTAACCCACTGAATCCAAGACCCCAACCAACCCGGCTCAGCCCATGATATAATATTATCTATATAGTATATGGGCTTCACAAGTTTAACTCTACGGGGCCCGTTGCCCCTTCCCTTTTCCATATTTTGATATCTCCCCGGAACTACTGTTTATGTGTATATAAATTCAGGAGGGCGTGGCGGGGGGGGGGGGGGGGGACTGCGTGATGACTTGAAAATTGACAGGCATAATGTCTGTGCTGCAGCTAGCCAAGGTTGAGTGAAGTGTGAGAGAGGGGCAAGGGATATGAAATAAAATGGGGACAAGGAAGACACACCGATATTTACCATTGTAGGCTGCGATGCATTTTGTATCCAAGATAAAACATGTTTCCTGTGTTCTGCGCTCGTGACGTTTTCCGCAGTCATCAGATGTTTCTATCCGCCCGCGTCCCAAGAAACTGTCTTCAAAATTGCATTGAGATGTGAATAACGTGCTTGAAATACATTCCATAGTGCCTTTAAGAATCTAGTCATGGAGCCTCTAGCCAAAATATATACCTGCTCCTTGCAAGACTCACTGATGTTGTACATAAGACTTATGGTATGGCATGCCAACATGACATCAGGTAAATATTAAGCAGGGATAAAGCATAAGGCTGACACTAAGGAGGCTTTACCTGGATATATATGGGCAGGGTATGGGTTCCATTTGTCAGTCCCTGGTATGAGAGTGTCTAAAAGAGGTCTTAGTTAGATGGTTTTAAGGGTGGTTGTAATGCATGTCAGGCAGAAATCTACATATCTACATATCTTGAGGAAATGAATAATAAGAAGGTGTAGATGGAAAGTGAAGAGAAGCAGAAGAAAAGGACCATGCGTGCTGGTGGAAGAGGTAAAAGGCCAAGAAGAGAAGTGGAACAGACGGTAGAATATTTCCGTATGGACAGTAAGTGGGAAGGGTAGCAGGAGCACGGTTTATAAATATTGCAAAGGTTAGGAAAGTGAAGAGAAAATGTAAGAAGTTGGAGGAATAAAGTAAGAACTTGAATTAGTTAGTGATATTCTATTAGGTATCAAGATGTCTACTCCATGGGAATCGAGGAAACGATCTTATGGTTAAAATTAATGTTGGGATCAGAGGATGCAGTCCTCTAGGTTGGGACATACATAGATGGATGATAATAGTTAGTAGTCGTGCTACAGATTTGGTATTTAGAAACACTCTTGAAACTTGTGACTTCATAGAGCTCAGTATTTGGACCTAACAGACTCAATTTATAATAATAATTCATCAGCCAACATCAATACTTCACAAGATGTCCCCTGAGACGATCAGGCTCAAAATAAAGTCTCTGCCTATGGTTGTACATAAATGCAATATCACGGCGTACATGATCACTCTCATATATTAATGACTATCAGTATTGTTAGTAATGTGTAGTTCTTTGGCAATTAGCACTTCCGCCTCCCTCCTTATCTCACATGTCCCCTCGCCCTGCCCCTCTTTCCAACGTCCTTGTTTTCTCCTAGCCCATTACGTCGTTTCTTCTCCCTCCCTCCTCATTGCCTTACTCTCCCCTTAATGTATACACCTCAGTCTTAACATCACTTTTCATTCATTCGCCTATCAATAAGCCCTTATTATCGACATCCCTTTCCACCCCCTTTTCCTTCGTATTGTTCAACCTCACTGACGTCCTACGTTGTTTCTGGTCCATGGTTTCCTCCTTCATTCGACATCTTCTCGCCCACCTCTCCTCTGTTCCTCAATGTCGCCTGCCCTTTATCTCTCCCCATATTCTAGACTAACTTATCGCTAGAGTGCAGAGTCACTTTAACTCACACGCCTGTGAAGTTTCCTCATTGGAGAACTAGCTGTCATGACATGTTTTTATAATACGGTATCAAACAGTTTCCCCTAGGGGTTTTCACAGCTTTTTGGTGCACCAGAATATTCAGGATTAATGTCAAGGATCTTCGAAGATAATATGGACATGACCATATTGCGGGATCGGTAAAAATCTTGGTGGTAATAGTGAAATTTGGGAGAAGCAGTCAGAAATGGCTGGCGGCAGAACAATCTGGGCATTGTCAGATATACAGTAATGGTAATCTCTTAACTAAAGTAATTTGTCTTTTATTCACAGTCTTTGAGGTGCATCCTCTACACCCTTGGTGGATGTCACAAGCCATGGTTACATGTACCATTTCTTTTATCTGCATGCGTAATTATAAGTGGGTGATACTCCAAACCAAATTTGATTAGTGATAATTGCGACAATCAAATATTCCACCAATCACTGTATAAATATACAAGCACAACGGGCCAGTGGGGTTCAAAGCAAGCTAGGTATAGTATTACTTATATAATGATACCTAGCTTGAGGGGATGTGTAGACACTGATGAAAGATGCTTTAGCTTGTAAGGAACCTTTAGTGTGTAAGAGATAAAAGTCGCTGCATCATTGGGTTGCTACGTATAGGATGAGTTAAGGCATCAAATATATAAAATGCACAGGTTGGTGGCCATGGTTACATGTACCTTTTCTTTTATCTGCATGCGTAATTATAAGTGGGTGATACTCCAAACCAAATTTAATTAGTGATAATTGCGACAATCAAATATTCCACCAATCACTGTATAAATATACAAGCACAACGGGCCAGTGGGGTTCAAAGCAAGCTAGGTATAGTATTACTTATATAATGATACCTAGCTTGAGGGGATGTGTAGACACTGATGAAAGATGCTTTAGCTTGTAAGGAACCTTTAGTGTGTAAGAGATAAAAGTCGCTGCATCATTGGGTTGCTACGTATAGGATGAGTTAAGGCATCAAATATATAAAATGCACGGGTTGGTGTACCAGACAGGGATGTGTAGATAGTTTAATTCTCCTGGACAGAATGTCTATTTGCAGGATGAAAACCTGGTACATTGTGAAGATGTTATACTAAGTATTAACCTACATCATCCTCACTCGATCTAAGGGCCACCATTTTATCCTTCCCATGCTTGTAAATCTAATGGAGAGAGAGACAGAGACAGAGCAAGGGGGGGGGGGGGGGGTTGCAGACATTGACAGAGCAATCAGATATTCCTTTAAATTACATAACCCTATCAGCAAAGGGAGAGTTGTATTATCTAGGATATGTTATCAATCATCAAAACACTCGAATTGTTAGAGACTGTTAATATTTCCTTAGTGTATACGGTCCCTCAGAATACAGACTTTACTACAAATTTGTCTGTTCCGTTAATTTTCAATTACTTAGTTTGGCATAGTCTAAGAGAGAGATATGTCTAGTGTATGCTTTGCAATGCTAAATGCTCTGTTACGATGAGTATTATCCTTAAATGTAATCATAATGGTTAATAATGCTCATGCAGATCACTGATGAGGCTTAGATAGAGGCCTTGTTTAGGCCAGCGAAATACGCCCTTTCCTGCTCTCTGACAACCATGGTACCATGGGTTAAAGTTTGAAAGTATTCCCGACAACCCAACCCCATCACATGAGGGCCAGATGAGTCAGCCTTTTTCCATACCGGAGACAGTGTCCGGGTTTCTCGGAAAATGGCATTTCTCTGATGCGTATGTGCTTATTCTTAATTTATTTTTTTATCTAGGATATTCATACTGCTTACCATCAAGAAACGACAGGAGTATTACAATAGAGCATACATGGATACAGTACCAAATTGAATACAGACTGATTACCTATTCCGGGAGACGTTCGTAATGATGTTTTTGCCAGAGGTCTTTTGTATATGGAGTATTTGTCCTCGAATAATTTAATTATCAATGTAATATTGGGTTGGCCTGTATAGGTCTCTCGAATATGGTGGGCATGAGGAGTACATCGCTTTAGCTAAAAATAAATATTGATTGTATACTGCAAGCTATTCGGGGCATCCTTCATGTATCAACTTAAGTACCCATCACTCAAGTATATATAATATACCGCTGAGACTCCCCAGTCACTATACATTCTGTTGCATAGATGTCTCTCCTTCCCGTTCCTTGCCATGAGTTCTTCCCTGGTGATGCATGACATTGTGTTGTGCATCACCAATCTGTTGACAATACAATGAATGCCGACCCTTCCATCCATACACGAGAGGTTCATTCCCATCAATGACACTAGAAACATTTATATGCTATAATTTATTCATGATGACTGTGTGTGACTGACTGTTCAAACATTGGGGAAGCTCAATTTGTGAAAATGTTTGAGGAGGATGAATAAACAGTCTTCAATTCTATTCCCGCTGGTCTTCTATGGAAACATGGCAATAATAACTTATATAGTTTCGAATTGAAAAGTAACGTTGAACCAAATGAAATCCAGGCAAGTCCACTCACTTATGTACACTGCTATGGGAGTTTAGTGGCTTGGCATGGTAGTTCATATAATTACACTGCTTTAAATATGGATGAAATGAACACTAAGATGTAGAGGATAACCCCCTGGTTGGGCTATCACATGAAATATGTACGATTCCTCTATACAATACCCTCGCACGGGATCCACCCTACACCATTCATTATTCGATGGCGTATTGCTCCCTGTTTTATTATCTTTGATTTGTTATCTCTACTCGCCCTGATCATATGTTTATATTATTATTATTTCTATTGCCTCATCGGGTAATTGATGACTCGCGTCGAAGTATTTAGATGTACATTTAGGCCCCCCACCCCAGGACTTCAATTCCACTGTAGACAATTCAATTCAAATTCTGGTGTGCTGTTGTTCAATCGATTGCAGATGGTTGGTCGAGTTAGAATTAAAATAACCCAATTTTGAATAGATTTACAGTTTTATTCATTGAAACATATGTCGTCTTTGAATATTGGAAATCCTTCTCCCTAGATTTATATGCTTCTTGATAATTAGACAGTGACAGCGTTTTGCTTGCAAGTTCACGCGAGATATTGACTGAGAATGACTCTCTTTATCGACATTGAGATAATTATCAAATTGATTGATTTGAGCTGTGCTTTGCCATAGCAATCAATGGCATCATTCATGTCATGTAAGACATTTAGTGCTCCCTTGAGGCCATTTACTATGGCATGAACAATCAAATATTTTGGCATTAGTTCTTTGTTCTGCATGGGAGTTGTGTAGGCGCATCCTACTAATCACTCTAACCTATAATGCGCTTGGTTGTGGTCAGACTGCTTTTACTTTGGCTGAGATTTCGCCTAAATTCGAATGATTATGTTTGTTATGAACTAAAGAGGAAAATTTACATTGATTGCAAATGTGACTACAAACATTATGATCTTTATTCTGGTATATAACATTGCCAGTCCAGGGCTCGGACATAGAATGTTACAAATGTAATATAATGACATGCCAATCCAGAGCAGTGACGTGTTTCGATTATGTTCAGGTTGGGTATTGAGGGGTCATTGTTAATGTGTGTACCTAGATAGTTGATGCTGCTGTAGTATGCCTAGTACATTGATTTGTTACATGCCTTATTGAGATACCTGACATAACGCACCAGTGTATGTGAGTAGTACTATAAGTTGCGAGTATGCAGCGGGGATTAAGGGGTGAATACCAAGTGATGTGGTTTGTTTACAATGTGTGTACATTTGTTGTAGCACACCAACCAGACTAAACTGTTCTCAGGATGATATAATGATGCACATTAATGGTTTGTGTCAAAGGATATAATTATTACGCTTACCATCTCTCATTTCTTTCATTTTCTTCTTGCATATTCTCATCAAATGGGATCCAGTGAAATTCAGCTCTCTCTCTCTGTCTATCACTCTCTCTCTGAGTCTCTTGCTCGCTGGCTCTCGCTCGCTCTCGCTCTCTCCATCTCTCCCATCATACGTGTACACAGACATTACGTGTACACTGTCATCCAACCCCCTCCCTCGCTCGAACCCTCGATCATCCCCCACTTTCCAACATGTCATAGCTTCCCCCAGTTCGCCCCTGGTCTAGAATGCACTGCAGCCTACACTTCCCTTCGCGCGTGCGTACTCAATGACCCCCTCTTCCTTTGACCGCCATCAGCGTTCCTCGACCGAGGTGACTCCCTATTGATGCATTACCGAGCTATTAATCATCGTGACAGATTAATTTTCAGTGAGGGAGGAGAATGGGGATAGCCCAGGGAGGGTCAGCATTAGAATAACCAAACTTCCATTTTTAGTTCAAACCTCTCTTTTACTCTAAGTTCAAACATAGTGTGAATGAATGAATGAACGAATGGATATATCCTTTATCGTAGTCATAATTTGTTCAAAGGTGGGTGTACTATTGGGATAGTTCTAACGTCTGCTAGTACATGTTCGATTGCATCCTAATTTCTTGAAAGGGATTACAGTATGAGCTCTGTCATTAAACTATAAAGTCCTCATCAGGAATGTATCTTTGCAAGGCTCATGATTTGGACACGTTTATACCATTACTTGGTAGCTATAGGTTTTAATAATAGAGTTTTTATAAACAGCACTTCTTGTAATTCATATCATGAATGAAATACTTTTCAAGCCAAACCAAATCACTAGCTATGTGCACGCAAACATTGTAACGCGTATTTTGATAGCGTATCCGAAATTTTCCGCTAAATTTCCGCCAACTGCCTCGTGTTATGATTGAGTTTTATCATTCAGGCCTGGGCACCCCCCGAACGCACGGATTTCATCAAACCCAAACATGGGGTCAAACTTTGGTTGGGGTGGGTGGGTGGTGGGTGACCCCCCGGGGTGCCCAGAATTAGGCCATCCCCATGGGATGCACCAGACACCCGCCTGCACTGCACTATTGTTACTGTGGCATTACGAGTAATCCAGTAGCTAGCAGACTGGATACAGGCCGTTACAGTCTTCTATCTCAAATTCTCTTTAAAGCTCCACTCATCGGTCAACAACGGGAAATTTCTACTTTTCCCCCATTCCTTTTCAACCCATCTAAAAGTCATTTGACCAACATTTTGGAGGATTTTATCTGGTTGCTTTTGCTATAGGGTTTCTAAAACATCCTCATTTGTATTTGGAGGGTCCGCCCGAATCCTTTTTACCGCTCACCGGCGGCCGTTTTCTCTCGGCATATTCCACTTCAAATTCTTCTATAGACATACAATAGCAGTAGAATATTAATGAATCCAGTCCTATAATTTATAATATGAGTTAATCTTTTAAGATTTGTTTTGTTATAATAGCTGAGAATATAGCTTTAGGGCCATCCTAGATGTCCAGCACATTCTTTCTCTTTTTCATTGGTTTTCTCTTTTACTTTCTATTCATTTTCTTCATCAACCGTTTTCCTATCTATTTCATCGTTGATTTACATTAATTCTCGGACAGCTGGAATTGCTTGGGATAATGTTTGCTTGAAAAGGTTTATTCTCTGGTTACAGGTCTAAAACCAGATGGACCAACAAAAAACCCGATCTATTTCTCCTGGCGTGGGCCAACTACAATTTGCCTCATTCCAACCCCAAGTCTGTCCATTAATCAAACACGTGACTGAACATAAACCTGTTTCTTATTACTCCATGT
Source organism: Sthenelais limicola (assembly GCA_942159475.1). Lineage (NCBI taxonomy): Eukaryota > Metazoa > Annelida > Polychaeta > Phyllodocida > Sigalionidae > Sthenelais > Sthenelais limicola. The sequence continues at coordinate 76,194,707 of OW804096.1, read as the reverse complement.
AAATTTATATTCAAGAATAATTGTATTTGTTTCAAGAACAGACTTAGTCTCATGTGCCATTTCTTCAGCCTTGAGCACGGAAACTTCCGATTTATCCAATGACATTATCGTAAATCTTCATACATAAGTGCATCATAATTACCTGTGTTTCTTCCTTCGTATATTAATTAGGGAGGCACGCAGTCCCATTTTGTAAACAAAAAATGAATTTCCAATTATGGAGACTCTAAATCTCTGATATGCATAAACCCATTCCATTGTCATCGCGCACAATTCATTTTTATCGCCATTTTATGTTCATGAGTGAAAGAGGACAATGCAATTTGGCGGTGTCACAAAAATGTGCACTGGTTTTAAGGATGTACAGAATATTTCTCAGATTTGAGTATTAAGGCTGTACTGTAGGTTTTAGATCCATAGTGCTCTAAATAGCGAGCGGGTGCATCCATTTCATCGCACTCCCACCCCCACCCACCTACACACACCCTTCTCACATCTCGCATCCTTCCCCTTTATGATGTGCACGTGCCAAACCACCTCCCAAATCCTTGAAGCTGGCCCAAAATGACGCGCATCTGTGCTGTAATCCCAAGAGGGAATTCCTACAGATTTATGGCCCTTTTGGGGGTGAGTTTTTGTGTTTGAAAATGTATTCGCATTTTTTAGTTCTTGCCTGTTGATATGAGCCGATGCATTGTCCCCATCGTCTTTGCCTGTCCATGTAAGCCTACAAGCTGATCTCCTATAATATAACTCATTTACTTAATGATAACATTTTGATGACTTGGAGTCTTTGGCTGCCTTTCTCGGCCCCATATATAGAAGTAATAATAAATAACTTGCCATTTTGGCCTTCTATCGTGACCCCAAATAGAAGTTTAGAATGTAAAATTAGGCCCTTTGTCTCCCTTAGTTAAACATGTCTATCAAAATTTGCAGTGCATATTTGCAGTGTATTTCCATTGTCATTAGCTCTGATTTTAGCGTTTAAACCACAACGCCCTCTTACCCTTCCTATCCCTTACCCTATCCCGTCCTTTCCTTCTGTACTGGGGTGCCCATCTACTTCCCTTTCTGCTCTACCGTCGTTCATCTAGGCTCACCACCTTGACCCAATTCTACATGACCCCTCCTGGCGATGCTGGGTCATGTAGACATGATTGATGACGTCATTAACATAAAGTGTCGCTTGCCACTTGATTTTGTTTACATCCGGCGCACTGCAAACACGCCCTTTGGGATTCCATTAAACTAATTCATGAATCTATAATTAGAATGAAAGGTGCATTCCGCTGGGTGCGCACTAACGTTTGTATGTCATGATACATTGCCAGGGATTAGATAAATAGCCTCAGCAGGTTCTGTTTCCGCCCTGGAGTGTGCCCCTGTTTGATTTTGGCGAAGAGTGGATAAGAACCATTCGTTTGAGTTTATTTTTGTTCGCCAACCCTTGATGGAGCCTATCTGTCATTATCATAGCCTGCACCTAAATTCCTGGATATTCTAATATTACGAACTATTTGATATCAGTATTCTTAACATAGTACCTAGAACTAGAACTAGAAGTGACCTTCAAGCTCCAAGGACGATACCAATGCACACACGATCAGAAACTTTAGCCTTTATCATGAAATTATTAAAGTAGTAATGCATAGTCCTTTTTTATGTTTTAAGCTTACATCCTTGTTTCAGAATGTTTTTAAATGGACTCTCCAAATACCAAACTGCTGGACTTATGGTTCTGGTGTCATTCGACTATAAATAGCATATATATACAAATTACTTGGGTATGTAAAAGCTGATAGGTTTAACTCCGAGCCCCAGTTGAGTGAGTAAGTAAAGCTCAAACAACAGTAACAACAACTATAGATGATCTTAATTGCCTCTCTTAGCAAACAGGCGACAAGGTCACCTCCGAATCATGGTCATACCAGATAGACGAGGCACCACTACTAAGACAGTGAAACATAAAGCCAAAATAGGCTGAACCATCGGTCCACGACAAATATGCTAAAGCCTCAATAAAATGAACTGCCACCATGGAGTAGAAACATTGGTACGATCGAAACAACCAGATTAGGGCAGATGCCCGATGCTCTCTCTGTATAACTCGCAGCTATTTGAATTCTCCCCATCTACCTCTAACAATTACATAGAACTAATCCACCAAGTGTTAATATTTGCCTATTTGTTTCTACTGTTTCACGCCCCTCCCTTTGAGAGGAGGGTTCTACTGTGACATTAATGCTAAATGTTGTAAGCTCCTAGCTCTCGTTGTGTAAATCCCTCAGCTATCGCCGATTTTCCTCCTAGTTACCTTAGCTCCGTCTACGGACCTTCTAGACTGTCTGTAATGCAATTAGTCCAACCATAGACGGGTACACTGTGTCGTAAAAAGGTGTATGGCGCTATGCCTAATTTTGTAGATTCGCGGAGATCTTCCAATGAATAGCATGCCAACTCCATCCAATAGACATTTTGCTTTCTACTGCAAACCGAGGCAATGAATTAATAACTGGATGTGAAGACTCCAATAATGAAGGTTTATCGGCCATTGCGCATACACAAAGCGTGGGTTTATTGGACTGATATTTCGCCTTATTAAAGAGGAGGGCATGGAATTTGTGTAATTTCTATCGCGTTTATAACAATTGCCAAGAGGTAAGAGACATTGAGATGGTAAGAGCTTGGAAAATGTCAGGGAATGAGTGGTATGGAAAGGAGGATTGTGTGAAGGGGGCCTGCCGAAGTTAGAAAACAACGTTTTATACGTTCGTATTTCACGCAAGATTAAACTACGGGACCACCTATTTAGCTAATGTTATTCTGCCATATTATTACATAACCCTACCATTATTCTCTCTTTCATTTCCGTGCTCTAATACTTACCTCGCTTAATATTCGGCCACGAGAGTTGTGATTTGTAATGGATTGTATAACTCGGTATACATGCGTTTAAGCCATTTGATACCATCGATCTATAGCTCTGCTTTACGTGAAGCGATCACACGTGAAAACGTTATTAATTTGTACCAGTTTTGTACCACTATTACAGGTTCTGTTAACTGGCACCAACTGAGCCTTAAAGCTGTGTAATAATTTATACCGGTACGTAGTCACAGTTCATTGTAAGTTGAATCAAATCCTATCCAATCGAATCATGTGAAGGCAAAAAAACCATGTAAAACCATGTAGATTCGAGTGAGGAACATCCGCCCAATTCCATATACTACTCACAGCTGTTTGATTTATCAGTCGGAAATACGGCCGAACCCAGTGGTGAGGTATCGTATACGTGAACTTGAAGTGGGATATAATAGTTATGTTCGTTACTAAAATGTATTCGTTTACCTAAATCTGTCCGTTCTATTGTAAGCATAAAATGCCTCGTAATAACTATAGACAGTACATTTTGTTTCATACATAAAATAAGGCATTGCAACGCATTGGTTCCTTCTATACTTGCCTCATAAGTGCTAAACATACCCTGGAAATCAAGCTCTGTCGATATAGCTATAAATAAGCTAGACTTAATATCCATACATTCTCCTGTGGCCAATACGGGGGATGGCAGTTGTAAAGAAAAGTTGTGGAATATACACGGAAAGAAAGAAAGAATAGCTAGATTAAGTACAAAGGGTGTACGCAATTGCTACGTAACATTACGTAACCAGGGTATTTCAATGTAATGAAAGAGAGGAGAAGAGAAATAATAAAATTCTTGGACTGAAAGGGTATACCGAAAGAAAATGGAAGAAAATAAATGGGAAATAAAGTAGGGAAGACTCGAACAGATCGTAGTTGAGGTGTGTACAAGTGTTATCTATAGGGGGTGTCATTAACAGACTATACGACCTCCGAAGCTTTTAGGAAAAGATATGCAAGAGGAGAACGCTAGCCGTATCGTATTGAGCGTGCAGCATATTAGATGTTCATGCCATTATCTGTCTGTGTGTCTAGACCCGACTGTACCACCTAATTCATGACTCATGACTCATAACTGTGGAGACCGACGTTGAAATCCAAATCTATACATGTAATGTGTATGCGTGGGTCATATTGAGGAAAGTAACTGTAGTCCCTGTACTCTGATGCTAGTGTGGGTATGTCTATCACCTGAAGTATATACTTGCTTTCGCCTTCTGTCATTGTCCTATAAGGATGTCTATTGTTATGTATGTTACATTTTGGCATGAATGTCAATCATTTGCGATTGGTAAACTGGTTTTTATAGCGATTAATCATTTAGACAGGCACATTTGTCTGGAGTACATGGGTTACGGCAGGAGTTTTATCCTACACTCTGTCCAGCCTCTGTAGAACCTAAACTTCAAAGAGTACCGGTATAGGCTAGCATTGGGGTTTAGGTTCTTCAGAGGCTGGACAGGGTGTATACCATGTAGCCTTTGAAATATCCAGCCTTACTAGTAATATTCATCATTAAGTTAACTTCCAGTTAAGTGTCGTTAATTAATTAAAATGATAAACTATCGATATAACCCCCCATACTAGTGCCCCGTGGTCACAACGAACCGTTTACAGTTGGCAGCCGAGTCAGCCCCCACCCGACCCCGCAACCCATCTGTTTATCCCTTGCTTTAATAATGAGGCCAACAAAAAATCAACATGACGAATAGGCCTACCTGTGTGCGATCTATAGCTAAAAACTCACTGTTTCTATGGTAACGGATCTCTATTAATATTTCACATTAGCGGGAAGTCAGGTATTCATATCATGCAGGGTACAGTTTTTGTATGCAGTGTGGAAGCATTGAAATAGATATACGCTGTACGGTGCCCAACTATAATATATAGAGTTGTTCTCCTGCCTTGTCTTTTGTCTCCTTGTTAGTCCTATAGAGCCAGATTTGATAAGATTCTGTGCCAATCCTCACCAAATACCATATCAAGTAAACAGGGCGCCTTGACCTATAGGGGGTGTCATTGTTATTTGGGGGAGCATAGTGTCTAATTGGCTTTTTAGATACTTGTATATTACTGTCGTCATAGCAGTCAGAATGGTTGATATATTCCCTTATGGAGGAATTCTGTCCATAGTTCATAGTTCTAAGGAATGAATGATATGAGTATTAATGAGTCTCCATTTGTGATAAGTCCATAGTTCTAAGAATTTTGTGATATTAGTACTAATGAGGTTAACATTGCAGGTAATAAGAATGACGTGTGGAGACTTAGGATTCCAGTTAAAAAGTGCTTTTATTCCAAAATAGCCCTGCCTACACCATGGGGGCGGGGTACCAAATGCTTACGAATTGTTATGTAATAGCGTAGCACTTCTGGCTGGCATGCCTGACATAACAATTCCATAAGAAAGGATCTAAGCTGAATGAGTAGTATATGGAAAATATCCATTGAATCGGGTGGAACATATAGCCACAATCTACATACTAAATTAAGGGCTTGATCTTTTAAACAACTTTAAAACGTAGGCACCCACCACAGACGGCTGATCCTAAATTGGCGAATGGAATATTTGGGAACATATGTGGGTCAATTTATCATTTATGGGTAGAAAGTTTTAAAACTCAGTAAAGTTATTTATTACAGGGGGATACACAACCCCCTTAAAGCAGTCATTTTGATTGAATAAAATGTTTTCTAAATCTAAAACATTCGAACTCAAAACTGCATTCAATACTAGTTTGACGATGCACAATGACGAGACAGAGGTCACATGAAATCGCTCTGGTCTATTGGTGTGTATTAACCTTTTTGTGCTCTCCGATTACATTCATGCTGCTTATGTATTTTGTCAAGAAAATATCGATTTCAATATTGGATAATTTGTCTTAACACCATGTCCTATGGGGGTAATTGTGCTAATCACGCGTAACCATGCGCCCCTTTATCGCCCGTTGAGACGCGAATACTATTTGAGGCCTAGAAACCACGTAAAACCTCGTGCCACTACGTGTTACGACATGAGAACAAGGCACACGTGGGCGATAATACGAGTGGAGCAAGCCGGAACAAGCACCAATCGCTGCTAGATCAAAAACTGCACCTGGCAATCTGCCCAAAATAAGAAATGGCTTTGTGGAATGCCGCCACTGAATACAGAATTCTGCCATTCTACAAATCTGGGTCAACTGATAATCGTGGTGGTTAAGTGGGGTTCCGATTCTCTTTGCTGAGTCTGTCTCTTCCCTTTCTTTCTGTATCTTCATTCTGTCCTTCTCTCTTCCTTCCTTCCTTCTTTCAAATAGTTAGTGAAGCAACGTTATTACTTTTTCCATTCCCCGCTTCTTATTTTCTTGAACTTTCTTCATTCTATCCCCGTCTAATTTCAGTTCTGGTACTGGCCTTTGGGTAAAAACCGACTGATTATTTATAACTGTCATATATTATAAAAAGCGATCAGAAAATGGATATTATTACATTTAAAGTCAATAGTGCCTCCATCGACCTCTTCAACCCTGTCATCTAAACTCCATTAAAACCTCCACATGAAAAGTAAATCCATGATTAGCAGTATTGAGAAGGTCGAATAGTTCACTGGTTAACAGTGCAATGGTAATACATGGCGCGAGTTAAGGTAGTATAGAGCAGGATCAAGGGGTGACATGGGATGGGGCTAAACTTTTGACCCCTCTTTTACTGGTTGGATTAGTTCTGGTGGAGAGGAGGAAGGAAAGAGATCAATGTAAATAGGAGAGGTCTGGACATAGAGGTCTGTTTAACTTTGGCTAAAAATCACCCTGACGAGCTAATACTTAATTGCTTTTGGATTTCCGTTTTTGACATTTCCGAAAGGATTTCAGCCAGGATATTTAGGGCTAGAAACGAGCAATCATTAACGGAAATTGTATTATAATTAGCATTTCAATCAGCCAATTAAGCAATACTTTACGACTCCTATATTGTTTTAGTGTACTTCAATACGATTGTGTGTGCATTGGGGATATTTTATCTAGCTACAGGGTGTCATGGGGCCTCAAAATGTGGGAGTATTACTAGATTTGGCTCTGATCAATAAACACCGATTGCTGTCCTGGGTATTGACCTTGTATTCCCCCTCACTGCTCCTGATCAAGAGTGGGAGGATGCAATGACAGGGATCCCCATGGGTAGGCAGTTTGTCCAAGTAAATTGGTCGACGGGGTAATATGACCCCTTCTATTGACTTGCCAAGGGCCTTTCAATTTGAGCCAAATAGTATTTAGGTAATGGACATGTTCATTATCAACAAAAAATGAAAAATAAAATAAAACAGGCCGTCCAACCATTGGGACTACTTTCCCCTACTTTGAAATTATTTAGATAAAATGAAGTAAATGATTGTTAAATTGCGAGAATCATTTAAGCATAGAATAGTGTAGATATTCATATATGTTTTTTCCTATTGCTTATCTACTTGCTCTCTACTCGAAGATGAGTTTAAAGTACAACAGGAACGACTGGAATGCAGTAGTCTGACTGCAATGCTATAGGAACCACGACCTTTGAAAACATGATAAATGTTTCAGGTTATGTAGTATCCTAGGAGTCAAGGATAGACCTCCAGAGTCTGGGAAATAGGAAATGCCACAAATTGTCTCTGCACCGCACAGCTCGGGGAGGCATTGACCCTAGGTTAGGGTCACTCAAGGAACTTCTCCAGCTTCCATATACTATGCCTATAGATGTCCACTTTGTCCACTGGTTTTGGCAAGAACCTGCTCTCTCCTCTATTATCTTTGGATGATATGTTTTAATGTAGTCATACAAAATATCAGTATCAGTAAATTCCAATAACTTTGGTGAGACATTTCCAAACGACAGCATCTTGTGTGTTTGGGTACAGGGACATATAGGAGGGAAGGCAAGGGACGCTTGATTATAGGGCCAGTCAGCATACTATATAGAGGTCAGTCACTGGACAAGTTGGAGGAGTAGTTGCAGAGGCCGAGAGAGGTTTCCTCCACTTGTTCACGAGCTGCAAATAATTGTAAAGCGAGCCTTTGTAATTCATTTCTCTGCTCAACAGTGAATGGCGATCTAGTGGTGATCTCGTGAGTTTAAACGTCTTTAAAGCTGCATTCTCAGCTATTATGTGTATATATATGTTTATACAAGAATTTAAATGTAAATCCGCCGAGAGGAAACAGCCGCCGGTGAGCGATAATAAGTGAAGTCATGGCAGGAAGGGATTCCGGGTCTTCCAAATACAAATGAGGACTTTTTAGAAGCCTCTAGCAAAAACAAACAGATACAAAGTTTTGCTCAAATGACTTTTAGATGGTTTAGAAAAAAATGGAACAAAGAGTAGAAAATGTTCAGTTCTTGACCGATGTTAACGTGAAGCTTTAAGTGAACTGTGCTTTGTGATTGGCGGTTAAATTGTGGCAAAATCAAAACATTTTCATGTTTAGCCAGTGCTAGCGAGTTGCGAGGCTGTTGCGACTACTAGCGAGTGGATCATTCATGTTTGTCCATGCTCGCCCATGATAGATACATGGGATTGCTTGCTGCTAGTAGTGAGCCAGTGGAGGAATCCTCTAAGGGGCATTGCAAAACCCCCTATTGAATATTGATGCTTCAGAATCCTGGCAAAATTGAATGATTATAGTGGATGCCCATACTTGTTGGAAATTCCACAAAATTAGGTTTCATTTCAGAACAAGTCCCTCTAAACAGTAGTCAAGTGTTTCACCAGGCGCGGTTAGTTAGGAGAGAAATTGGAAGAGCTGGTATACAGCAAGAATCCTGATACAAGTCGAGGAGAGGGGATTCCCCTGGCGTGATTTAGTAGACTTGTTAACCATGATAGATATACCTTCCTACCTGGTACAAAACCTAGTATGGATGGGGAAATGTTTTCATGGAGGACAGACCAGGATTGATTATCAATTATATTGTTTATTAGAATTGAGAGATGAACGCATTTTTATGCTATTTTCAGCATTGCCAATTATTTTGTAATTGATCTTTGTCTTATTTTAGTTTTTAATTATAATGAATTTGGTTGCAGAGTTTTGCTTTATATTATGCTGAGCAGCAAATTCACCGATAATCCGGTGTGCTAACTATAAATCTATTTTGGTATTTTGCAAAAGGCTTGGAGTATGATGAGATGCAATGTATACGTGATTGTCGTGCAGATGAAGGATGTAAAATGATCCCGCACGTTAACATTTTAGTAGCCTGCGAAAGGCAAGGGTTGTTAGGGTTTCATGAGATTGAAGTAGTATTAAAAAAGAGATTTCACAGGATTAGAAATAGATTAAACATGAATAATTCATCAAGGCTAGTCAACCATATAGGCTATATGATTTTAATCAGTCTTGGACAAGTATAGTGAGTATTCATGTCATTAACCCATATAAAAAGCGTAATATATTGCCACCATGGACTATGAGGTCTTCGACTTTTAACCACCCCCTACCACCCTTGAGAACCACACTTCAAACGATGCCTAATGTTTAGTAAGTTAATTACCATCTATCATTGTCAGTGATCATTCTATTGTTATCCAACTCATAAATGGGGGAAAGTAATTTAATCTTATCAATTATAGTCATAGAAACACTTCAAAAGTTTTTTTGTTCTCATAATCAGAGGCGGAGGAGTATTGAGTAATTGAGCATGTACATGTATTAATGTGATTTTGCCATGGGCATATAGGAAATGTTAGCATGTCATGACCGAGACTATGACATTGATGAGTGTCCTGGGTATTACTCTAATTTGTCCCGCATGACATTTCGACCACAGTATGACCTTGGGTCGGGTGATTATTTAGTATTTATGTGTTGTTATTTATCCGGGTCAAATCATGGAACTTTATCCTCAAGTATTTCCCCATACCCTAAATCATACATACTGTTCCGCTTCAATGTAGTAATTTCTCTGCAAGATATGTTCCACATTAGTATATTTTGACTAAAATATAAACATGTCGCAGATTTCTCAGAAAGACAAGTCTACTTTACGAGATCTCTAGAGTAAAGTTTTCAGGGCCACTACTCAGGCACACATGTACAATTATCTACATGTATCTTGCATGTTCGTCTCCAAGCACTTGCCAACTGTGGTTTTTCATTCACAGGTACTTATGTTATCATGCATGATATCAAAAGAAAGAATGCGTATTGTAAGAAAGAGATTATTTCATCGACAGAGCAAAAGAAGTGTTATTACCTAGGCCGTTTACAACGACAACAGGAAATAAACTATCGATCTTACAACAGCAGATGTGTTATTTACACCTTTCTAAAAATAAACCGGCTGGAGGGCACAAACCCCTTTTGAGACTGACTTCCCCTGACTATTGTTCTTTTGCAAGGTCCTCCGAGGTGTTGTTACACGTTATAACCTAGGATAACTTCTTCTCATATAGTCTGAGAATGATTTTACTTTTGATGAGACATTGCTATTCCCAATTAAACCTTAAATTTAACATAGATAGTTATAAAGACGTTCGAGAAAACACAGAAATACAAACAGTTACCATAATCATTAGTCAAAACATTGGTAGCCAGGCACTTTTTGAAATAGAGAGAAAAATGCTATTTATATAAAACAGGTAAATTGCAAAGAAAAACGCTATGTGCAGACCAATACCATATATACACGTTTGTCAACTCGTTAAATTTAAGTTATAATGACACAAGGCATTGCATACAGACATTGTATTACTGTTCTTCAATGAACATTACCAAGCAGTTTGTATGATTTAGCTTAGAGATACCGGGTGCCTAAATACCAGGTCACATGTTGCTGAGGGCATCGCGTTTTGACCCCTCGCTACCTGGCGCAGACATACATGCTGCGTGAGTCATCATATTCTATATGGCGACACTGATGGGTTCATTGCTTCTACCCGAGTGTTTACGGGATTAATACCTAGAGATGAGCCTTTTCGGGGGATATCTTTTTTGCAATAGGTATCCTCCTACGGAACTGTCTATTGGTTCATTTTCCTAAACATAGTTTTGGGCCATGAATTCCAACCGGTTTGGCATAAGGTTCTAAAAACATAAATATCCATTATATCGATTGTGTATTTATGTGGAAAACAGCTGTCGTTCCCATGATAAAAACAAACTCGTAACTAGATCTAGTATATAGTGCCAGAATCATTTTCTCATATTCTAAATTTCTAAATATCTGGGGTTGTATTCGGTAATATGATGTTTTATCGATGAATATCATTATCATTTACATATTCTATGTAAGTATCTGCCAAAAGGTAGACCTCCAACTGGTGCCCGTGTGCAAAGCATATAGAATATTATAAAACCAGTTATAGAAGTTGTACTTTCCAATATTTATGTGAACGTGATAGGCATACGCCTAGATGGTATGTAGGACGATTTGTTTTGGTTGAAAAACCGAAGTTATACATTCAAGACCTTTCGAGTAGCTTTTCCCCCATCCATATTGCCGACTATATATTTCAGTACTTTTGCGTCTCCCTAACCCCTCCAGCTGATGAGTGGAGGAGTTCACCTGTGTTGACCTTTGACCCCGAATTCACCACCCGCAATTGCCTTAGGGGGTGCTTATTCAAGTGGCTCTCCACCTGCTGGAAGTCTCGCTAACTATCCCACCTATTTACCTCTTCATTCCAATAATATTCCTACACATTTTCTTTCAAAACATCTTGGACCAAAGACACATTCAGTCGGATGTCTGCACTACCTCACTAATATTTTCCTATATTCTCGCCCAATATTATACAAAAAAAGTGTTAACCACTTCATTTCTTAAAGACATGCCCCCGTCAGAGGGCAATCCTGCAAGTACCTTGACACATGGTAATACTCATTTTTGATATTTTCTTCATAACATATGTGGTAATGATACATTTTAACGTTGGTAATGCGAGAAGCATTCTGGCATCAAATGGAGGCATTCTCCTATTCCAGCTGCCATTGCTATTCAGCGACTCTATTTATTACACCAATTCTAAGTCAGGTAGAATAAACAAAATGTATTAATTTGTTGAATGTTGTTCTTTTGAGTGAGGCCATTTTATGTTTCATGGCGGGTAGCTGGTGTGTGGTTAAGATCTGTTTTTATTGGATGATTATTTAACTTGTGTGCTAGTAGGGTAAGGGTCAGGGAATTGTTTATCTGGTACAACTGAAGGGGAGTCTGTGTCTGTTGGGTGGGGGGGGGGGGGAGCTCTGAGCGAGATCGAAGGATTGTAGTAAGTGTGGGGTGTTGGAGCCTACTTGATCAGAATAGCCACTTATAACTTGGAGGGTTCTAGGTTTCAATCCGAGATTTCTGCGTTTCCCAATTTAATTACGTTGCCTAAACTCACCACTATGATAGCTTTAGAACTAGATCTGACCTTACTCTCTCCGTTGGATCTATTTGAGTTTTATCCCCGAGATATTCTGACTTTTTAAACAGTCTATTAACTCATGCAAGACCAATATGATATTTTACACGACTCCTTACCTGATGAAGGGCAATACGCCCGAAAGCTCGTAAAAAAATCAACACCCAAATATCTCTTTGTATCAATGCTTAAATATTTCCAATTTTACCAATGCTTAAAATTAGGTATCACCTGACATATGGGCCTGCTTATCTCAACCACCTCCACTTTCAATATATACTTGTTTGATACCAATCTTGCTGTCTCTAATCCTTTTCCTATTCTGGGATGTCATTTTTCGATGCCCCTTAAGATAGGTAGGTACCCACCTTAATTCGTATAATTTAGACGCTCCGCCCCACCACTGTGAAATGATCGTACGACCTAGAAGGACAGGCCTGGGGTAGCAGTTACCCTAAAGACTCAGGCTATTCCACACACAGAGGGTAATTCTTTCTCACAGCGCTTCCACCATACTCGTTGTAAACATAGTGAATGCAACACGAATAATTCTGAATCACAACATAATCAAACGTGGAGTTTACATACATATATATTCCTATCTTTCATATTATGTTGAGAAAACAGGATTAGTAGATCTTCATGGGTAAACATTCAGGATATACTGGAAATACTACATGGGATTCTATTCTGGAGATTTATCATTTTCGCCATTCATAAATAACAGAGTATGATTGTCTGGAAATACCATTTTATATATTCCTTCTGTTTCTCTCGGATTGCACTAGGAAATATGAATTATCCTCCGTCTGAACAAATTATTACCTCTTGGAAATTCTGCGAAAGCAGATTGAGAAAGTCTCATCATTTGTTTGACCTTTTTCATTCTAAAGTCAGGATGTTGATGAAGATGAATTTTAGTTGATGGTCTCCGGAAGAAGTGACTGATGCATCATTGAAGTTCATTTATTTTGTATTAACAATGGAGGATGTTGCAATGAGTCTCGGCCCTGTATTTGTCCATGCTGCTTTCATATAGCTCGTGATTATATAATTCTTAAAGACATTAACTAGAATTTAGTTTTAAACTGTTTATGTGAATGGTTTCCATGTCGACTAAAATGGGAAAATGAAACGTGTGTGTTCTCTAGGACATTATCAGCTACCCAATATTATGCAACAGTTGATTGAGTGAACTGATTTTATAATCATGTTCATTTGACATATAGGGGCGGATGCTGAACTATAAGCAGGGTATTCTTCCGGTTCTAGTGGATCGAATCTATTAACACTATTCAGTGATTGACAAAGATTTCTATTGCATAGTGATCACAATGTCAGCGATTCTCGCATACAGTTCATATACATGTATTGGTTACTGGTATCTGATTACGATATGATTGCAGCGGCACTAACTGATCTAAAGATAAATTATGGTATGACTGCGAAAGGATTGATGTCCGAGATCGAAATGCAGATTATTAATCCTTTTAATCTCTGCCTAAGGTTGTTATAGCCCCAATACTTTCAAGGCATTGTGTTAATGTGTATAGCTTGCATGATATAGAAAGTGCGTGCTTGGGTGGGAGCTTCCAATTTTTTAAAGTTGAGGTAAATATATATATTGCCTTAGGTCAACGCTTGATTTCTTCATTTTCGACTCGATCATAGTGGATCTGTGTACCACATTCGATAGTCTTTCCTTTGCGCTTAATGATACATAGCCCTTCTCAGAATTTCGTTATCATGATTTATTAAATATCCATACCTGGCATCCCCCATACGTTTATTTTGTTCGTATATCTTGAACTGTCTTAGTGTCCATACTTGAATTGTAGACTGGTCACTTGACAGACTGAAATCCAATCCTCGTGTCTCAATTACCCATATTTCTGTCATTTTGTTGTCTATTCCTTAAGCCAATTGAAAAGGATTTAAAGAGTTTTCAAGAGGCCCGTTTCTCCGGTCACTGCCCCTTTAGTGTGACTAGTTGCCATGACAATGGCGTAATTGGATGGTGTCTGGGTTTCTTGTGAATTGTTTAAACTGCTTAACCGGCCAGTCTCTTGAACCAATTGACGCTTTTTTCTTTGAAATAACGATTGTATGCGCATTCCAACTTAAACCCTAAGAACTAACCTTAAGGACTCGCGTTTCGGCATGGAATGAGTTATGGTAGAATTTGGGTGCAATACCACTCCAAATCCATATTTTCACCTTCAATGTCCTTCTGTGTCACAAAGGAGTTGGTGTGCCATTGCTCCTGCACATTTTATACCTTCTAATTCTTAATTGGCTTGTTCAATTATAGGAGTATATTCATAAACTTTAAATGCGGACTCGAACTTATGATGTTAATATATTATCTATGACAGCAGAATTAGATAATGTTCTAAAGTAAATTGCGAATATGATCGAAAGTAAATTCATGGTTTGCTATTCAAATTGATCGATCTACCACATACGTGTATAACATTTGAACTGCACTTGTCTATTAGGGAATACAAGAAGGTGGTGTGAACACTATCAGATTGGTAAAAGAGAGACCTTAACGGACATTACTTATCTCTTACTCTCGTGTCATGGGTATGAAATGTGAGTGTGTTTGTGTTACCAACCTGTCGCCTAAGTGCTTACTATCACTGATGACTCTAACTCTCAACACTATTTGCATCAATCAGTTTTGCATTATGCTACATTGAAATTTACTTAATAACTGTATCCAACACTTGACTTCTGATATACACATCTAAAACCTAATTATCTGTTTAAGTGCTTAGACAATATAAGTAAACGAATTAGGGAATAGAGAGGGGTCCCAGTTCCGTCTGAATATAATTATGGCATAAGGCCATGTCACTTGAAATAATGTGAATGACTATGCACTATGTTATAGAATTCTCGTGCTGCATTTACACCGGTCAATGATGCAATCAAAATTTTCTGACATTCGAAAATTAAATCCAGGTTTATTAGTTCCCATTAGATGAAATCTAAGATACCCATCCACCTGAAACAAAGGGACTAATTAAAATAAATGTTAGTGTGAACGTTTTGGAGGTAGGGTATGACTGGAATTACTGGATGTACAGTAATATAGTCCAGGTGCTTTGCATATTATTAATATTGACCCAGTGAAAAAGATACTTAATCTGCTAAGCTTAATATAGCCAGTTTATCTCTCTTATCTCCATATCCAGTCATACAACAGTATTAAGTGTATTATCCAGGCTCATGCCGTCCTCCTGATATATCAATATAATTATTCTCACACAAAAGTTAATTTTTACCACTTTGTTACGAAAATACATCGAATTCAAACGTACGATGCTATACATATTGCAGCATTCAACTTACATCTGCCTTTGAAAAATAAGTTGGAGTTTAAGCAATATTGAAGCTCTGTATTTTCTCTTTAAATTGCCCAAAATAAAAGACGGGCAAAATATTCATGAACATGCGTATGGTTTAGTGGGCCTGCAATATCAGGGCCTCTAAATCAAAAGGAGAGGCTACCGGTGTATCCTTGTCATACACTTTCTCAAGCTGTGTTCTTTTAATACTGAAGAGCCATAACTTTATAGGACAACGACCCTTGATCTTGGATATCTACTACCTAGGATTCTATTTCCATGACGTGTCATATGGGGATTAATGAATATTTATTCTCCGAATGAGAACAAACCATTAAGATACCATGGGATTTGCACTGTATTCAATGAGTACTATCGTCTGACCAATGGACAGGTGAACTAGGAAGCACTTGGATACAAAGACGGACGATAATATATACTTCTCACAGAGTGTGAGTAGTTAGGAAATAAAATAATGTCTGCAATAATAATGATATGACTGATGTATATTGATATCATGTTGATAAAGGACAGTTGCTTCACCCTGAACTTTTAATCAGACATACGCCCTAGACCTGCTAGGAGATAAGGATATACCGGTACCTCAACATATGTTTCATTATATTTTTCTCATTGGAAACGCTCTTGCTTGGAAAGTATGTACTCAAGGATACACCTGTGAAGAAAATGCAGGCTTGAATGAATCAAATTCACAATGATTGGAATAATCTGCAATATATCGGAAGAGGTTAGACATGAATCATGAACTTCTTTAGGAAGAAAGGAAAGTCTGTGAACAAGGTATGATATAACTATGTGAAGCATGTATACATACATACGGTAGACATAATTGCGAGAATGGTTTTAATTAAGGTTTAGCGTCATCCTGTATATCCACACGAGGTCAGTTTCTCTCATTTTCACTCATTGCTGCCCCTCATTACCATCTCCTCCCTCTACTCATGTCTACTATCTCACCATTTCCTGGTTCACCATCTCCTGGTCCCCTTTTCTTCCGCATCGCCTCCGCTTCGTCCCCTCTCTTCCGCATGCGTCCTTCCTTCAGTACAGCTAAAGTTCTATTCTATACGGTACCACTGTCCAGTTGTGTATTCTTCTTTGATATCTTGATCTTAGAACTAACGCCACCTCACAACAGTTTATTAATATTAACAACAGACATTTTCGAAAATGTAATAGATATACAGAAATTATTTATCAATAACTTGAGTGACAGTCACATGTATACATATCTCTGCGTGGTCCTGCCTTTGAACAGTCGATCATCATAATTAAAGTATTATATTTTACTTAATTCAACTACTACTACTCGCTACTTTACTCTGCCATCGATTATTCTGAATGTATTAAACTATGACCAGCACTGCTATATCGCATAAATAGATATGTGCAAACTTCTGCACGATTTTATAGCGAAAACAATTTGTCCTTGAGGGACAATCCGTCAATCAATTTAATGTTTGATCCTAAAACGTCCCATGTGTTTGTCATATAATCTTCAATGCACATCTACAGTACTTTTTTGTAAATCATGTTAGGTAGACAACAAAAGGTAGTTTGTTAGATATGGATTACCCAGAGTAGGTGGACTTATATGGGGCAATAGGTCAGTATAGGACAACATACTACCTCTTGCATTTAATATGCACATGAAACACAAAAACATGATATATGTTTTTATCTGACAGGTATAAATCAGCGACCAGGTCCTTGACTCTCTCTAATCCCCTTCAGCGCCTCTCGATCTTCGTGTCAATCATTATCTCTCTGCACTTGATAGACGTGGATATTCCCCTAGTGATACTATTTATTTTCCATTTTGTGAAAAACATCCCCTTATTTTTTAACCTTGCATAATATTTAATTCTTTGTACATGCTGAGTGGCTGTATAAAGGGCCTAGTCCACTAAGCCGTTTCTCACAGGATCTAGTGGAAAAGAGTCCTGTGCGGTGCAAAATTGCATGAGAATCGGCTTAGTGGACTAGGCCCTTAAGGAGTATGTCGTTGTTAAGTTTGTATAATACAACCCGTAATATCATATTTTATAAACCTAAAATGTTGTAAACTTGTTCGCATGTATCATGTTCTCATGTACTGAAATGATTAGTAAGAATATCGTATTGGTATACACACATATCAGTTCATTCAATGTGTTTTTAAGCACTATGCTTCTATTGCCGCGTGACATATAATGATAATAATAATAACTTAGACCTGTCATATGATTAGGTGTCCTCACGAGCGAGATGTTATAAATAGAAAGGTGCATGATGTCATTGCAATGCTAGCAGGAAATATTACCTGTGTTCCTATCTGTTAGAAAACATCAGAAAGTCTAATTTTCACCCAATTGCACTGATTGTTTGACGATCAAATTCATAATTGCTACATACCGTACAATCGCTTATTCAATTATAGGTCAATCGGATTATTTTTAGTAATCATAATGAGCTAAACATTGCAATTACAATCTCGCTGTTTTCCCACTAAGGGGAAGTCACTAAAATATAAACTTTGAAGTCGAATCACATCAATTAAATCTTCATAGCCGTACCCGCCACCAGTTCCTTCAGATTTAGTTTAGTGGTTCGTTTGACGTCCACCATTATTTGCCTTGACGTTACGTATTGAAATTGTACTTATAGGTGACAATAATGTGCTATATTTATTAGTTGGAAATTGCCCAAAGAATCTTTTGTGTTTAATTTTCAAAATAAATCCCTTCCTTTATAATTTTTTTGAGTGATAAATGGCCACGAGTCATATCGACCATAATGGAAAGTGCATCCATGTCCTCTAAGGTCTGCTTTGAGGGGTTGCTGGAGCACTGTTGGAGGCATAATCCCGAGGCGATTGTATCAGTTTTTATACAAAAACTTCAAAGAAAAATGTACTTCATGGTAGGCAATTACCTCTAACTATAGCATTAATTTGGAGTAATACATCATTAAGATTTGTGTAAGAGTTGTCTTCGATGGTGTTTTCCCTGGACATGACCTGCTTCTGTCTGTTTACAGTAAGGGATGTGGCTATTTATTTTTGGTTTGGATGTTTGTGAATTATAAATATCCTCCGTTCCCTCGAGTATAACACATTATATATACTAGTAAACAATCTCGGCCCTATTTTGCTGACAGGAAACCAACCCCTTGTAGTCATATATAGACCCTAGCTACTGCTATTTAATCTCACTATGACCATATACTAGGGCATGGTTGCCATGGTAACCGCAGAGATTACTGCACGTATTATTACACGTATATGTATATTACATCTCAGCCCAATCCCCATTCTTCTTACCATGTCCTCCATCAGTCTGCTTAGGATTCCCCTTGGCTTTAAACATAAATCTCAGTAAATGACATATAATGCGTTATAAGTGTCAATTGTTGTAATGTGTCGTATTTGTATGTAGAATGAACTATTTTCAATCAATGCTGGCATTTGCTATGAGTAAAACACTTTACGGAATGAATTGTGTATAAAGAAAATGCCATTCTCCCCTATAGATCAATCACTGTCACCGTCAAGTTGTCATTGGCCGAAACAAATTCACCCTTAATTTACTACTGGGAAAAGTGCCTGTCACTCTTAAGTTGACGTGAATGTCGCATCGCTAGACCCCCGTACCTCTGGAGATATAATTATATGTTTACTAAAAGTGTTACATACGAATTTCTATGTATATGTTTACATGTTACCTCATACAGAAGTGTGTGTGACCATGTAACCACGTGTTATACAACTGGTCGCCTTTTGAAGATTTACGGAAATCGATAGTTTAGACCACTGCATTGATCATTCCCAGCTGCTTCTCACTTAGAATTGTTTGGTATCAATTTTTACATAATATATGATCACTTTGTCCGGAATATAACTCTTTGTAAATTGCTCGAATGGTCACCTTTATTTTCTTTTCATATAGCATATAGATAAATATCTGAATTATCACTTTCATAGAATAAATGACGTATTGACTTATCACGTTCCTTCGCGACTGGAAGGCCAATAGCAATCGTTGCATGGAGAGGCAATAATTCACCCAACGACTTGTTATATCTAATATGGCTGTTCTGTTTTGTGACACCGTTTAAGAGAGATATTGGCGATTAAAAGAAGATTGAGCTTCAAATAGATTCCCAGCGTCATTTGTCGGATGACACTCGACTGTCGGAAAGTACTGTTAACTATACCTTGTATTCTAACCACCCTACCCTGACCACCTAATTTCCCCAAGCAACAATGCCCTCAACATGATGACACATCCCTCGGACATTCCATGCCAAATCTGCCATTCGTTCTCATTAGTAATAACGTATAATGCACGAAATCACGCTAGGACCACGATTACTTATCTCCTGACGTGGTGAGTTACAGTTGTGGTATTGATGGACCAATCAAAAAACAAGACAAATTAATGGCCCGATCACGTGACGTTGACTTCCTATCACGTGATACAATTAATGATAAGACATAGGGTATTACTTAGGCTTGCAAAATGGCCCCAGGGAATGTTCACCACTCATGACAATGTACTTAGTATACGGATACCTGAATCAATTGTATGGCTGTAGGACGAACGATATTATGGTTAGAGAATGACATATTTTAGATGGACTAAACAAGTGAATTGAAATATAAAGACTAAACTGTAGTACAGCTGATGTGAGACTTAAATGCAATTGCTTTAAACGTAAACAAAAACACCATAAACCCCCCAACAAAATTCGTTCAGATAATAAAGGCGAGATAATGTTATGGTGTTTGGGAAGGGAGAGAAGACTATAGCCGAGGGGAAAAGAGGGGTATATATAGAACGAGAGATAGATAGATTATGAGAGTTTGTAATGTTTCATTATGCCTATAAAACACTAACTAAAAGAAACCGTCTGCTTGGGTATCTTTCCTATGTTAGATATTATAGATCTTTGTTCGTTTCATCAAAATTGACAATTTCATTTTTGTCTTTTTCAGGTATGTACACCACATTGAGTTGATCATACTGTTCAGGTAATGTAAGGCTGCTCATAAATGTTTAAATGTGCTCACAAAACGTAACGTTAAACAGAAAGGTATTGTCTCACAACAGATATAATATAGGTAATTTTTGTTCTTGCATCTTGTATTGTTTTAATATTAGTTCTTTACTAATTTCACATAAAAATTATACAATCGCTAGCTGTTTGTGCCATAGGAGTCATCGAGTTATACCATCGAGAATAAAATAAGATACCTTCGTTTTTCAGTTAAGTGGAAAACAATCACATACATCCCGCTTGATATTTTTTTAAAATACCACCCGGTACATGCTAATTAATGTTCGATATATATCTGGAAGACTGGGACCAAATCTTAGATAAGAATATATTACAGACGATCAATTATAACCATCATGTCCAAGTCATGCTGAACCCTCTTGTATTGTGAGGACCATAATGGGTTTAACTACTCTAGTATCACACCGCTAGTGTTACAGTACATCTACAGGTATAAAGCTCAATACTGCGAGCTTAGAATTTAAAAAAGTTGCTTCTCTGTCTGCCGAATTAAAATTTTGTATATTTGCCCAGAGGGCCTAAGTGATGGGGGGAGGGGGGGGGGGGAGGAAGCATCGTCAAGGAATGTGGCACCGTACTAATTGGCAGTCATGCTCGCAGCTAATGATACTCACTGAATCTTCCCTCGCAAGTTCCATCTCCCTTATTCTTCAACCGACATTGGTCCGTTAGACCCGTCCAGTTAACTTCGAATTCTCAAAAGATGTGAGCATGAACACGACGATTGTGTCAATATGCAGTAAAGAGGGCTAACTCGTGATGTTTGGCCTGAACCAGAGGTCCTTGAATTTCAATGGAGTACTACGGCTATCAATTTAGTAAAAGGAAAAAAAGACTCACCTTGTAAAAAATCGCTATGCTTTTCTGAATACACTAACCTCTGTTTAGGGTTTCGCTCTAGCTTTCAAAAGTGTCAAAACGATGCCACACCCCACTAGGTATGAAATGAAATGAGCTGTCTAATGTGCGACATTTCTGCTGCACTAGTGTAGTGGATTCGCAGGGGCCTGGCTTTTGGCACCCAAGAAGTTGGCCACATACTGTATCTAAATATTTTCATTCAGCCAAACATTATGCATTTAAAGTCAAACGAAGCGATAGAGATATTAGAAAAACAACAAAGTAATAGATACTAGTTGAGATTAGCTACTTTCTAGCACATCTATTATATACATAGAATAAAAACATTTCTCGTTGCATTCATTGCAATGGCATTCTCTTATTCATGATAGTCCAAGGAAATAAGCAAAATATTGTTCAAACAAGCTACCTTACAATCAGGAAAAAGATATAAACCACGTCTATCACCCAGCAAGGGCACAAATCAGGATTTATGTCATTTCTGGCCCCGACTGTGACCTGAGACTGAGACAAATATCTGATGACATCCCGTATTAAAAATATATTAGGCTTGACCTAAGAGTTTTAAATGATACTTAAGACAACTGCTGAAAGTAGGAAGCTATAGAGGCCAAGATTTATGCGTGTAGTGAAACATTACCCATCACTATTCCAGGTTTTTATCTGTAATGTACCAACAAAAGTCATGATTTAAAAGTATCAGAACCAATTATATATAAACACATTTCTAGGTGCACTGAACTATATCCCAGTTTCTTTAAAGATATCGATCAAATCAATAAATGACCAAATAAGAGATCGCTCTTCTTTAGTTTAGCTTTGGAATCGAATGAAATGAAGCCAATCTTCCGGTCTCCTGTCCATTCGAAGGCTATTTAAGCTTAATACATCGGTGTGTTTTATTGTCCCGCCCCCTTGGACATTGCGGGCGATAGAGGGACATACACATACACATCTTTCTCCATTTTATATATAGATCTAATATTCTTGCACTGAGCTGTCCACATAATATGAAATCTAACGCTTTTCTATTACGTACATGAACTGATCATCAGTTTTACCTAACGATGCCAACGTTTCCTGGGCACATTAATTTACCTAATGAGCATATGTTGCCCAATAATAACCATTTCCTTATTGTATAACCTGAAGATGTATATATATATACCTGCATACGTAACATATAATTATGTCTGTTTCCCCTTTTCTGCAACGCGAATAAAAAATAAACTGATGGGATTGTTCTAAATACCAAATTGACACTTTATTATACCATTCTATACCAATTGATATCAGTAGTAGTATTTGTCACAAGGTAACATATTCTAAAAGATCCAATCCTATAAATAATCCATCGATTACATAGCCTCTAATCATGACTCTTGAATTTTTTTCTGTTTTTTATTGTGTGTGTGGCTAATTTGTAGTTTGGACTCAAGGTCTAAGCCATTTCAATCAATAACTATAAATAATCAATCTTCATTGATTTACAGAATCTGATTTATTAGCATGTTGGCCGAGAATAATTACTAATATCTGTATGGATCATGGGGATATTTAGACCAGGTTTTAAAAGTGTCCATGCAAACTGGAATGACGGTAGTTTATTAGCGTTAGCTTTTACATCTAGATACGATTTGAAAATACATCTATTACTGACAAACGTGGCCCCCGACTGTTTGAGCCACTTGTTCGCCCCCTTTTCCCTTTTCCTGCCTTTCCTATTCTATTCCTTAACCTAGAGAAAAGTTTCGGACGTTTACCTATTGGCATAATATTTCAGATTATAACTCAAGAGTGTTTCCTATTTCTGTTTTCGGCACAATGGGTCACATCAGAGAAACTCATTAGGGCAATCATCACCTGACTAAGAACTTTACCCCTTATCAGATCAGAGGCCGGCCCTTTACCCCTTATCCGATCAGAGACAGGCCAGACCAGGCCAGACAGGCCAGCAAGCCCAGGGCCAGCTCAGCTCAGGTGGTGTTTCCCCAGTCTAACCACAAAGTCATAAACTCCAGATGTCCACAGTCCAGATGTCAAACTTTGTAAATTAAAGGATGTACAAAAATAAGTCATGTGTAAATATATTCTCCTTAACATAAGAAAACTTTTGGTCTTTATTCCATAATTCTATCTTGTTTAGAAGCCAAGATAATATTTTATACATTAAACCCATGTGATGTGGTCCCACTGTGGAGGAAGGAGACCAACCCTAACCTTGCACTCATCTGACCTTGCACCCTCCAACCCTCCATCCCTCCTCCCCCTCCTCCATCCCTCCTCCTCCATCCCTCCTCCTCCTCCATCCCTCCTCCTCCTCCATCCCTCCTCCTCCTCCATCCCTCCTCCTCCTCCATCCCTCCTCCTCCTCCATCCCTTCTCCTCATCCTCCTCCTCCTCCATCCCTCTTCCTCCTCCACCGCAAATGTCATTAAAATCCCATTAGGACGGAATTTTTGTTTTCATCTACATTGTCTAGGGCCTTGCTCCCAACTGCAAAATGCCATTGAAATGCTCCAAACCTCAAATTTATGTCATTAAAATCCCATTAGGACGAATTTATTTTTTTCCCATCTACATTGTCTAGGGTCTTGCTCCCAACCACAAAATGCCATTGAAATGCTCCAAACCGCAAATGTCATTAAAATCCCATTAGGACAGAATTTTTTTTTATCATTTTTTCCCCATCTGCCTTCTCTAGGGTCTTGCTCCTAACCTCAAAATGCCATTGACTTTTTGATTGACAATTCTGATTTTTCGATTGACTATTTCGACTTTCTGATTGACTGTTCTGACTTAATGATTGGCTATTCTGACTTAACGATTGACTTTTTGATTGACTATTTCGACATTATGATTGACTTTTCTGACTTTACGATTGACTATTTTGACTTTTCAATCGCCTATTTTGACTTTTCAATTCACTATTTCTGACTTTTTGTTTGACTATTTCGAATTACAATGATTAAAATGACTTGTTGATTGACTATTTTGACTTTTTGATTGACTATTTTGACTTTTTTTTTGACTATTTTGACTTTTCGGTTGACTATTCTGACTTTCGATTGACATTTTTATTGACTTTTCTGATTGACTTTTCTGACTTTTTGATTGACTATTTCGACTTTCTGATTGACTTTTCTGACTTTCTGATTGACTTTTCTAACTTTCTGATTGACTTTGATTGACTATTTCGACTTTCTGATTGACTATTCTGACTTAACGAATGACATTTCTGACTTTTTGATTGACTTTCTGATTGACTATTCTATATATGCCCACATTTAAACGCCACAAGGATATATCATGAGTGAAATCGAAATATAACTTAATGTAATTGTACTTAGTTTCATTACCAAGTAATATAATAATACTTAGGATATATCATGAATGAAATCGAAATATAACTTAATGTAATTGTACTTAGTTTCATGTCCAAGTAATAGAATAATACTTAATTTTCACTGGTCAAATCAATAAGGCCACCAAAAATAGGTGTGTTTCCGATTACCCCCACCACCAACCCCCTACATAGAAAAACATTCCCCTCCCTGCCTTTTTTTGGCCTAAATTGAAAACATATCCCTCTTTACCAATGTATAAACACCCAACCTATTAGCTAACGTTGTGTTGGTAAAAAAATCCAACACTCCGTCAGCCTCATTCCTCTCTTGTTATACAGCTGTATTGACTCTCATTTTGTTTGCGCATATCAGTTCGAGTGGCGAAAGGTATACAACGTAGCCGTTATCAACAGTTATTTTTGTTAGCATGGGAAAACAAACCGACACTCCAGTACCAGCAAAATTGTTATCGCTTACTACCAGGAGGTGTCCTCTGCTCTGTGAAATGGCGATGAATCGCCAGCCAGGAGGAGATGTGAGAATAAAAACTCATCAGAGCAATATAGTGATTTATATTGGTGGTGACTAATTAGACTCGCGTCGAATACTGTCGCTGAGTGTCGCAGTACCACATCTTAATATGTGCCAAGAAGAGTCAAGAGGTGACAGGCCGTTTAATGTCCCCCATTTCCATATACTACTTACTCCATAGCTATACACTATCTTCGTCGAGGTCGGCGTTACTATGCAGCCACATTGGGACTAGGGCTTCGTTCCAAACTTAAAAGGGAGCAAGTGTAGTAGCCTTGTCGGTCACTTGGGTTGGGGTGACAAGGGTAGTTAGAGAAGGCAGCCCTCATCCTGGGACGCCAGTATTTTCTACTAGTGCCAGGGGTCACTATATATGATATCTCCCTATATGCTATGCATGCTTCCATCTTTAAGGGAAATGCGTTAAGTGACTGATATAATATCGGTGATAGGTGATCGTCCAGTATGAAATATGCGGACCGCCCTGCTTTCTTTTGATGTTGATCTATCTTGGTAGGGGAATGCAAATCTCTGCTGACATCGCTCCTGAGTAGAGGTGGTATGCATGACATCACTTCCCGGCGCTTGATTTTCGGATGGATATATATATGCCATCAGCTCATCTGAAATAAAATGTAGATCCATGACAATGCTTTCAGAGGACCTCGCATAGGAACATGCATGGTGGTGGTATAGTCACGAATTCAGAGCACTGTGCGAGAACACCTCTTCAATGCTGGTTGTCATACATTCTATTGTGAGAACGCCATATCCGTAGCATCTATGTATCGAGTATCGTTCTTTCTATTGAATTACTACGTTTGGTAGAAGCTGTACGGACCTCGGACTTCAGCCTCGTTGCCTCGTTGCATACAGCTTGTATTCTGCAGTCTAGGCTTACAGCCTCTCAGATCAGATAAGCGTGGAATGCCAGTGATTGGACGCCAACTGCGCTAATTACTTTCCCGGCCCTGCACTAAGATAAAAAATAATTTTGCCAATTTTTATTCAGGTAGTTAGGCCTATACATATCGATCAAAAACACTCTCATTCAATGAATGGTTTTGGTCGTGTCCTGACAATCTTGCTTGTGGAAACAGTCGTACATGGATAGAATACATGCAAGGTTATTTAATTTATATAATATCAAATTAAACATTTACAACATATTTAATACAATAGTTCCGTATGAATGATGTTACAAATGATGAGATGAGATGATACAGCACTTTACTCTTTGATTTTTATTAGCCACATTTGTGGGTGGGTGAATGGGTGACCGCTTAGATAATCCTAATGAGATTCTAATGACATTTTGCGGTTTGGAGGAATCTCAGCACTCAGCCTAGACTGTGCACATACTGTCAGTCTCATACTAGACACCGTGGTTTATCTTGCCATGTATAAAACTTTTATTCCACAATTGTCCCATTATTTCATCAAATTCTTTAGTGGGAACTAGGTTTACCTAGTTTGTGCAACATAGGTTCTTTATAATAACTAATAAATGACAATAACTATAAAACCGCATATTAGCCGCAATTAGCAGGCGGCTTGGTGGAGCCCTGCCTTTAATGCTTGTGCAGTTCATATATAGAGTCAGCTATCTTATCTTATAACAGTCTGGCAGGGGAGCAACCTAAAGCTGTTAATTAATATATATCAGATACAAAAATCCCACTATACTGTACACGTTTTCAGAATCGATATACTGTCCGCTCACAGCCTAGATATCGAATAAAGAGGAAGAACATGCAGTTAGTGAGAAATAACTACTTATCACTTTCATCAGACAACCATGAAGTTACGTATTGCCAGACCAGGCCTTTACCACTGTGTTGTAGGGGAATTAAGAATGTTAGGCAGTGTGTAGATCCCTTAAATATACGTATTAGGATAGATGTGATCAGTCTTATAATTTGTCTGGACCCATGTGTTACGTGCTTTACACGAGCCTAAACTCACGCCGCCGCATACATGTGCACGCCATCGACGCACTGGCACTTCCCTCTGGCGAGATAGGCATAAATCATTCGAAACAGGAAAAGATCATAAAACCCCCTCTCAATGACCTCTTGGTTCTGCATGGTTATCCAACAATAACCACTATGACGGCGGTCTCTCAACGGGAATGATCTGGACATGCCGAAATGTCATATTGGCTGTTCGGCCACCTGAATGCATTTACCAAATGCCTCAATTATCCCTCAGCCAGAATGATTCAGTAAATGGAGCATGTGACTTCACACTAGGATATCCAGACTACATTATTATGTTACGTGGACACACACGTCTGTCTGGTAGGCAGTAATTGTTCGCCATATTTCAAACTTCATATTTTCTATAGAGGAAAGACTCGAAAAACACTAATCCATTACGTAAAGTTTATTAGGTACAAGGCGGGCAATGATGTGTTGTTTGCATATTGTTACATTCCACATAGGCCCTATTGAATAGAGGTTAACTAATGAGGATCGATATATACATATAAGGAGTTGCAGCAATACACGTATGCCATATTTCATAAAGTACTGATATTATCAGCCATCATGTGAGTCAACAGATTTGCGTCTTAAAGAAAGCAGATTTAGTTACTGCCATAGACGGTCCTTGGGCTATAACCACCTTAATTAGACACTTAAAAGATTAATAACGGCGATTCCAGGCATACTAGTGCACCCAATAACCTCAAGTCCTGAGGCAAAGCTATTGGAAATATCAACCAGCTGCCCTCAAGTCTGGTGACTGGTGAGTCTTGTCCGGTGGTGCTATCTCCAATGACACCAGCAGCCCCCAACCCTCCCTTGTGTACAAGATTTGTACATAATCCCTCGGCTTCGCCTCTGGATTAAGCACCAAACAGTGCACCATCAGCCCTTCAAAGCCCATAATTAATCCTTCAATAACTAGTAATACAATAGTTTTATTATATCACTAGTTTAGAAATCATCTTTTAACATTAAAGAATAGGAACTTCTTTATTTTATTTCTGTTATATCGGAGCAAATTTATATATCATTGACAAGTTTAACATGATCTAAGAAGCAAATAGTTCATTGCCGTACCCGAGGGAGAAACATATGGAACGCCTTAAAAACATTGTTTATGAGTAGTTTTGGATATAGAACATATTAACATTCAAGAATTAGGGACACGCTAGAGTAGGATTTATCATGATTTTAAAAAAAACATTGTTCAGTTGCTAACTTACTTCCCAAAATGATGCACTTCCGGTCATACGCAGTGAATCTTTGAATTAATTGAATGTTGTTTGACGCGTGAGAAACGTGTTGCCGTTTCCAGTTTATTTCGCCGATGAAATCTAACAATTCTGGTTTCTTCTCTTTCCATTTGTGCTTGTCCTGTTCATGTCTAACATTCCCCCGACATGCCCTACTATTTATGCTTTTTGCCTATATATTTACTCCAATTTTTATCCCTATTTGTCTTCTTATTTTCCCTCCACCCTATCCCTTTTCCTCTCCTTTGTCTGACGTGCTTCATGTTCGATCATCAGCATTCACAATGGGCGGAGTATGAGGTAATGTAACTCTCGGACATCTTTTATTTATTCTTATTCCTTTTTTCTCACAAATTAAAGAATATTTCCATTCTAATTTTTATCCTAGGAGATCACAACACCCAGTGATACTTCTGTGGATAAAAAAAATGAGAGATTCCATGCATTTATGTTAATTAGTTCTTGATATTTTCATTATCCTTTTCTTCATATAATGTTCCGGCCCCCCGTCATATTACACTGATATAGTTCAATTCAGTTATCCTTTGTAATTCACCGTACATTGGTTTTGTGACAAATTTTATTTCAATTTATAAAAAAAAGAAGAAGAAAGTCATGTAAAATCAATAATTATTGAGCTGTCAGGTAGCGTCTTTGACATATTAACATTCTTGTAAAACAAATCTTTTTTTTATTGTAGCAAATTTGTTCACTATCTATTGTCTTTTCATAGGGCATCCCTCGTCATATTGACTATTTTTTATTCATAAATTTTCTAAATACAGTACAGTCTCTCCGCCCTTCCCCACCCTCCTGTATTTGAGCATGCTTCTCCTTCACTGCCATTTTTCATCCTTCCTGTTGCCATTCTGCCCCAAAATCTTTTCCATCTCCCGCCTTCTTTCACAACCTCCTTCTACTCCGAACCATCATACTTCACCTTTCACTTATTTCCATTCCCATTCTCCAATTTCTATATTGCTTGTCACTGTCCTTTACGCCTTTAAATGTTTAATTTGATATATTTCATAATAATTCATATTCATAAGATATCCTAGTTAGTTGTTCCCGTATTTCTGAATTAAATATTGTACTGTGGTACCGGTAATCTGAATGGCAGAACGGAAGTATGCCCCATGCATGTAATTTCCTTTTACACTCACCTAGCTAGACACACCTAGCTATATGTGATGGCTAATGCCAGAATGTATTACTGGATGTACATCTGGGTAATCTACGCCGTAAACTAGATGCAGTGATGCCATTTCTCTTTTCGGGAGTCTAAAGCCAATTAACATTACTTTTGTAATGTTTATACATAAATGCCCACACAGTTGTCCATTGCCCATGACCAAAAGGGAGCAATAACATGACATGAATACAAGTAGCCATATGCTGACACACCTTATTATACAGTTATATCCAATTCTCTGATTAGATTCTTACGGCATAGTTATTCTTGCTATGAGCCAAAGTCTCCTATGATCTTCCTCCATCCTCCCCCATTCTCATCCTATTTTGCGTCTTCTATTTCCCTTCATGATTTCCCCAACCTGTCTTATCTCATTGACAAATATATATGCCTGTTTACATTAGCACATTCCTCCCTAACCATGTCGGTCACGTTAATATTCACTGCACAATATCACTTTAAATAACAAAAAAAATATCTTTCTTCTGTTTACGGCCACCCACTCTCGCCCTTATGGGGCTCCGTTATGAGAAGTCGTCCCCTATATAATATCTTTTTATATGCAACTTCTTTAACCTTGTTCGGTTTAGCATGAAGGTGGAGAGATTGTATGCGTTTGGGTGGATCGTGGAGGCGTCGTGTCCTTTCTTGTCAACTACTATACATACAGCTGTTGCCATAGCAACAAGCACTTTCCCTGGAATTTCTGCATAGATAGCATGTTCGGATGAGGGTCCCCCAGAAAACTTAGACTTGTCAAAGCCTTCCAAAAAATATTAATGGATGCATTATATATGTGATTACATCTATATATGTAATTATAGATACATTTTAGAGAAAATTAATATTCAAAGTTGGAGTCAGTTATGATGTATGAACTATTGATACCTTGAGTATCCAGTATATATTTTCTTAAACGAAAGACGCGTGGCCCTAGAACAGAACGATTGTTTAAATCTTGTGTGTAGCCCAATATTGTGATGGACCTTGTAAATTTTAGGGTCTCTCAGAATAGCGCCTCAGGTGCTGCTATTTTAGACTGTATTAGCTTTTTCTACTAATCGACTCACTTTTGTATACAGTAAATCAGGATTTCTCTGAGAATACCATCCTCGATGTAATCTAATTCCTGAATAAAGAAATCTAAACTCTCACACTCTCATATATATAACAATACTTTTATTTCTGTAAAGACAATATTATACAGCAAATTCAATGCAGAAAAGGAACAAGTGTTCTGTTTAGATAGGTCCTTTAAACAGTCCGTGTTGGAAAGAAAGGTTCAACCATTGATGAGGTACAACTATGAGTAAAGTTAAACTCTAATAAAGATTAGAATAATCTAATATTTGAATCCAACTATTAAAATCTTAATTTGCTATTGCATGGCAAGTTTAGAAGTTCGGATTATGGTTTGGGTGTCACATCTGCGCACTATGAAAAATTCGAACAAGATAAATTGCCTTTTCATTTGCATTTTTGTCATTGATATTTTACCTGGTTTACATAGTTATTGCCTGTGGGTCCGTCACAACCTTTGTAATTTAATTAACATACTTTGTTTAATCCGTTTACTCATGAGGGGTGATGAATGAGTCTGAGTCATGGTGCATTTCGGAAGTCTAGGATCATAGGATAGGTGCAGTCTAGGCTCAGAGTTGAGATGAATCCCTCCAAACTGAGGGAAAGCCTCTCGCTTCGAACCGCAAATTAATATTACAATCCAATTAGGACGCCTACCCCAGGGCAAGGAATGCTATTAACGCAGTAGGCGTCTAATCACTAATATACCATTTTTATATTATCTGAGAGGCTCTTGGTCTAGATTGGATGTGGGGTTTCGATGTTGTGATACTATAGAACTTTGTCTCTTTATTATTGTGCGTTGGTCTTCGCTCGATCATTGTCTATTTTACGTGAATTATTTGTATGGCATTTGACCACTAGCCCAGGTAACGTTACATTCTGAAAAACTGGCCATATATAACAAAATGTCGCCTACGGTTAGTTTATGCTACCTCTTAAAAGCCGCTCAAACGCATCTTATTATAGATCCCCCTTCTGTATAGATCACTCACTTCCCTGACTTTCCCTTGAAAATGCCATGCAGGTAAATAACAACCGTCTGATCTCATTGATCCTGTTTCAAGATAATCACAGTTAGTGTTAGTGTGAAATACCCGTTATTCCATGATTACGCCGTGAGCGCACAGTATATCCCTACGGATATATGTATGCGATATACTGTTCACTGACGAGATAAAACGAAATAAATTGGGCCAATGGCCATAGTGTGGAACATCGGTTCAGAATGGCGTCAGAATACTCCTAGTTTGAAAGGGGGAAACACTGAATGCTTATGTTGATTCTGAATAGTTTTCGCGCCCCTTCTCCTTCAAATAATTAGTCACGATGCTTAATTTGTTCTACTCTATAATGGTTGGAGGTAAGAATTAGGGGATACTTTGAGGTTCAAATGGAAATAAAATTGGTATTTTTCCGGGAAACGGCATGAAAAATATGGATGAAATATGGGCAGGGAAGTGGTCGGTATAGGTCCAAAGGAAAAAATCTAAAATGTGTCTTCTTTTCATGAAATCATGCAATAAAGGAAAGATAACCATAGTGTGAAGTAAAATAAGACTAATATGGTTTCAATGATTTGGGGGCACTGCGAGTACATGTACACATGCATGGTTTAACCTGATAGACAAGAGTTAGCTGGACTATATTATATTAACATTTTCCCCCTGTCTTTTGTATACAATATTTTCTGTCGTTAGTTGTAGAGCGAATGGGTAAACCTGTCAACGCATTGTTGTTCTTCCCAGGTGTGTTTCCAAGTATATGTACACAAACATACAAAGTTTGATGACATTCATCCCCGGATTCGGAAATAATATTATTAATAAGAAGGACTTGATCTGTAACTGACAGCAGTTACATGAAGACCACTGCATGTATGTTATTATCATGTTGGGTTCCTTTCACTCTAAGCTTATTAAATAATCATTTCTGTATACGTGTACATGTGTTAATTAAGGAACTATTCTAATAAACGCAGACTCATCAATCTAATATAATCATCATTGTTTTGTTTTTTTAAAAAAAGTCTTGTCTCTTTGTCCTTCATATATCATATCCTAGTTTCCAGCTGGGACCAAAAGGCACCTTGCGGGTGGTATAATATGGTATAATATATTAATGTATTATCCTTCGAGACGTTGTTACAAAACGAGTACAGAAGTGGTTGCAAATGAGTTTGCCCTTTCGTGGAAGGTCCTTTCTCATCCGTAAATGCCACTAATTTGCAATTGTGCTATCTGTGTGTCGTTCATTTTATAGATTTTATAGATTTCATAATTTTCTGTTTTCATTTCACAGCGACGAGCTGAGGAGCAGAAGAAGTCCGTTGGCCAGCAGCACGGAATCCCCGCGGAGGTGGGGGAGGGATCGGAGGACGAGATGATGGGGGAAGGGGGCTTCCTGCGAGGGGGTAGACTCAGGTCTAGTTTGCCCGTCGTAAGAAGTCCTAACAAAACCCTTGAGAAACCATTAGGTATGTACCATTTTTTTTCTACAGATATTGACTGTTACTGCAGTTACAAGTCTTGAAAAGCTTTGCAATCCTTATCTCGAACCTGCGTTTTTCGGGCAATAATGCAGAACATGCATCTGGATGAAATATCCACATATCGTATGTATATAATTATCACAGATTCCCTGGCCTATGACTATGCGGCATATTGGCAAAGGACTGGATAGGACTGATAACTTGATACTTAGAATAAAAGGATGTTTCAGGTGATTTCTCCGAATGCGAGTTGGTTTTAAGTTGAAGTTTATTATTAGATATAGGGTTAATCTTAGGCATTTCGGCGATGTCAGGTTGCTGCCTTCACCAGGGGTGTGAGTGTACTCTTACCTTGACTTAAATCTTAAATACGTTCCCACGGCGATGACAACACGTTTAGTTAATGAGACTTGGTTCAAGTCTCTGTGGATTCAGGCTGTGGTTGTATGTTTTATAGCTTTAATAGTAAGAAGTGTAATCTATATGCATGAGACGTGGGCCTGGCGCTACAACTTGCATTTTAATAAGTCTTAACATTGGCTCTCCGCCCTAGCGTGTGCGGACTTTGTGATACTGTGTTGATATAGGCCTATATATATATTCAATAAAAGCCTGCTGTCCTTTCCTCTCAGGCTCTGTCACATTGTGCTGTTCTCTCCTGTCACATTAAGCTGTCCTTTCCTCTCAGGCTCTGTCACATTATGCTGCCCTTTCCTCTGTCACATTGGGCTGCCCTTTCCTCTCAGGCTCTGTCACATTTTACTGCCATTTCCTCTGTCACATTATGCTGTCCTTTCCTCTGAGGCTTTGTCACATCGTACTGCTCTTTACCTCTGTCACATTGTGCTTTCCTTTCCTCTGTCACATTGTGCAGTCCTTTCCCATAACCATCATTTTTGTTATTTATATAGTCCTCATATATCGCCAACTCTCATGTTTTGTATCAGACCCGCATTTTTCTATTGTTTTCCTTCCCCTACCCTTTCACATTACAATGTCCTTGGGTTGTACATGCCTGTTTCTCGTTTTCACTCTTCTTCCTCTTTGCAATCTTCCTCTTTATAATTCTAATTCTAATTCTCTTCTCCAACTCTCTCTCGCTCCCCCCCCCCCCTCTCTCTCTCTCTCTCTCTCTCTCTTTCTCGCTCTTCTCACAGCCTTTTGCTCTAGAATATTATTCCCTGTTCTTATCTCTTCCTTATGCTACCACATTCTCTTGTACATAGGTTAACGCACAGATACATAACATTCTTCCTTGATTTCAATTTCATACGCCTAGAATATTTTCTTCTTTCTCCTTGCGACAGCAAAAATGGTTCTAATGTCCTTTTAATTGTACTCCTATTTCACTAACTCCAGTCGGTATCCATGGAAATGAGCAATTAGCTTGACAGCCGATCATAAAGTGCCAGTGCTTACTGCTTGGCGAGAGTGTCACTATAATCTCAGCGGATGTTTTAATGGCGCCATTTTCCCACTTTCTGTTTCGGCTGCGGTATTTGGTCAGATCATCAAATACCTTTTATGCATGAGCGAAGACGAGTATATGAATAACCAAATATAGAATCAGTTTTGTAGTGAACGAAGCCTTGTGTCAAGCATTGAATGATCTGCGTTAGCATTCCCTTTGTATTCTGCTGTCATTTAAGGCTTCAGGGGTGTCTTATAAAGATAGAAAGTAACGATAAGATAAAATGTATTGTCGTAATATACAAATAAATTGATTATTGTAAAAGCGTGGATGGTAAAATAAGTATTGTCTACCGGCCATAGACTAGTTAAGATAATTTAGATGTTTTCGAATATTTCCAAGGTTCTTTGTCATGTGAGATGTAAACGCCTCAAAATTACACACAACTAATTATGTACCATTCTAAATTACCAGATAATCGGATGCTTAATTTATTTGAAAATCTAAATTGTATTCATGTCATGGCGTTCTTGCTTCTACTATTACCATTACCAAAATCTTTTTCATGCAAACAGATATCATATCGCTTTTTTTTTAGAGAGAGGAGTCCATACTGACCTGACAATATATACTTTGTCTTGTCAAGGGACTTTGTGGGATTGAAAAGGGAAATCCAGTTATTTAGGATGAATAAATGCGAGGGTCCTTGGAGGAGAAGGGTAGGGTAAATGTCAGCTGCGCTGTTTTCTGTGACCTTGTCTCCTCGGTGGATAAAACTGTGCCCCCTAGCAGGACTTTTTGGTATTAGTCCAAAGCTTGTTAATCCATGCTGACAAGGTGCTGCCCCCTGAGGAACCAGGACTGTGCCTAGTTCGTGCAGTTCCCGCTAGTCGAAGTATAGGATATTACAGAGGAGACTAGCCATTGGGAATCTAGTATTCATGGAGCCGCACGTTTTTCTTCCAGGATAGACTCTCGGGCTGCCTTCATGACGTTACAGCTAGTCTCAGTATCTCGGGTAACTATGAAGATAGTATAGAGGAAGCTCTTGTGACATATTGTCACATAAATCTAGAGATGCTTAGAGATATACAGGGTTACTTTTCAAAGTCATCTTATCCATATGACTTCAGACTTATTTTAATTAAATCTAGCCTTATCATTAGATAATAATGACGAGAAGGATAGGACTACCTACCCCATGATGCCTGGAAACATCAACATTGCCGAAGTAGATATCACCACAGCTTGCATATTTAGAACTGAGTGTTAGGAGGGTATTATCACTTATTAGTTTTGGACGAATTGGGGCTATAGTCACAGCTAGTTACTCACTGAAGCTACACATTATAGGATTTTAGAGGGTTGAGATCTCCCCAAAATATACTGAACAGATTAATCATCATGAATTAATGACCTCTATTTCGGACGGAATTGGACATAGTTCCGTGCCAGAGTGAAATTGCGCTAGGAGTTATTTTTCATGCACACCACAGTGCTCAAACAGAAGGAAATTCCCTGGTGTTTCCCGACCTAGATGCGTCCACGACAAAGATAAGAGAGTAGAAAGAGAGGAGAGAATAGGTGTATGTGTGTGTGTGTGGGGGGGGGGGTGTAGAGATAGAAGAGTATAAAAGGAGGACACAAAGAGAAGAGAGAAGAACAAGGGGACAAGGAGAGGAGAATAAAGACCGAGAGTAGAATGAGGAGATAAGAAAGGGGAGGGAGAGAGAGGAGCGGCCAACGATGAGAGAGAAGATAGAGGAGAGAGAGAGAGGGGAGAGAAAGAGGAGATTTTGGGAAGAGACCCCCCCCCCCCCTCTATAGGAGTAGGCTTTGAATGCGCCTTTGATATTGGAATCTCATGGATATTCATGTGATATTATATGGATCTTTGTAATTCAAATTGGAGCCATTACTCCCATGCGAATGAGACAAAATAGAATTCAGTGGACATTTGAGGAGAGGTAGTAAAGGGGTGTGGTTGGTCAACATGCAATTTAGCAGAGGTCGGTAGAGTGAAAACAATGCTCCAGCATGGAATATTCACATCCAATTTTTCCCTCTGCGAAATAAATGCTGCCTAGACTTTTGTATTCCAGAATGAAATATCATCGGATAGGATAGAATAGAATGGGGTTTCCGGTAACCCAGAAGCAGTTGTAATCAGAATTCAAGATAGAAAATCAAGCATCAATTAACAGTACGGCTTAAATATAATATCCTTAATATCCAGGAATTTAAACTGAGTTCCTCTCTACACCTGCAATTCAGATCATCATTTTTTTGCACCGAGAACCAAATGATGGGTCGTGAGGTTTGGTTATTACATTCGCTGCAAAGTTTAACCATTGACAGTGGTAGAACGAAATAGAACACATATCTTACAGGCACATATCAGCTAGGGTGGGAACTTAGCAATATACTGTAGGCTGTCACTGGAGGTGGAACTAGTCCCCAAAAATCATGATAAACGATCAAATTGATATTGCGTTGACCATTGGCAGTGGTAGAACGAAATTGAACGAGTATTCTACAGGCATTTATCAGATAGATACATGGTGAGAGCTTAGCAAAATACTGTATGCGCTCACGTAGGTTGAACTAGTCCCTAAAATTTACGATAAACTATACAACTGATATTTTATTTAAAGATTTTATTCATACGCATCTCAAGACATGGTTCACAATGAAAACAGTCGAGAACGGGTAACACGAGTACATTTGTGGCATTCTACCTGCTGCTGCACTCTACAGTTTAACAGTTAAAAAACCAACTAAACACATACAATAAGTAATCAGACATATGACAATACAGGTTAGCAACAATTAGCGTTCAACCAAAGATAATACAACCCTCAGTTGTATTTTCTTTGGTTCAACTGTTCAATGCCCAAAATGCTATTCCTTTTTTTAAAAAAATGGGACAGGAGAATACAACCAATGTCATGTAATAAGCTAACTTATAGTTAGCCTTAAAATTAATCGTTTGCACTATTCCCACAAAACTCATGGAAAGAGTAAATAACTCATATCTAGTAAAACTGTAATGTAATGCAAATGAAGCTGCCTTTATTGGCAATTTTCACTGCACACATGTGTACAAGTCCCTCTCTACTTTTATATTCCCTCTTTTGTATTTTATTGGCTTCATCCTCGTTCGTGCATGCGCAATCATGTTTTACCCCGTCCCTTTGGGGTCCATGTTGATCATGTGACCACACTGTAATATACTTTGATGGGAAGCTTGTAAAATCTTAATGCAGTATAAAAAGTTGTGGGTGGCACAGGGTTCACATTTAAGTAGCTTGAGGATGGGTGACCATGTACTTAATTACTTGTTCCTAGATAATTAGGCTGTTTTATCAAATGTTAATTATCTCTCAGTAAAATGTCGATCTATCGCTGATCAGGTACATAGTTAACATTTATTATTAAGCCTTTATGAAAATAGTGCAATAGCTTTTTATAAATATCCCTTCGGTTCAGTCTTGTTTTCGTATCAGTCTCGCATACCATGCATTGACTTTTTTATCGAGAGGATCTTGACGAGAGGCGACCAAAAACCGCCTTGAGAAAGGCGGTGCGCAGCAGGCATATTTCAAATCCTTCTGTCGCCCCGGGCCTTCACAGCCATGGCTCAATACCATCCACATCTCAACCTGGCCCCGTCGTTTTCCTAGTAAACATACCGATAGCCGACATCCTTACCCAGAAATCGCAACGATAGGATGTCCTCTGCAAGTTTTGTCCGAAGAAATAATCAATCTACGCTGTAAAATAGATTTTCGATATTTCTATACTAATCCTATGGGGATGCGTTGGGACTGCCGACCGCCATTTGCGCCACCCCGTTGGAGCCCTAAGGGCACCCAGGCCAGGCCTAGCCAGTGAGCCAGTGAGCGTGCTCCCCACACACACCACCGTGTGTGCGGGGAGGACGGGGCAGGAGAGAGGGGGGGGGGGGCGGGGGATCATTCAACAATCTGTAAGGTAAACGTCAGTTACAAGCACCTCATTTATCACAGGAAAAAACATATTATGGGCAGTTTGATACTTCTGGATAAACTGTTTCCTCTGGGCCCATAGCTATAATCAGCAAAATATATCCTTAATCATCCTGTTCGATGTAGAATGACAATTATTCTTGCTCGCCTCGGACTTCCTCGTTTGTGTATGATTTTGACATGCTATTGTTGCTGGACTTGAACGATAGATTGTTGAATGAAGATGGTCTTTAAGAGAATGTGAAGAACATTGTCTTTATTCATTGTGTAACCTATTGGAACTTGGATTATTCTAGTCTTCAGGGAAATAAAGGGGACCTACATGGCTCCACTGAAACTGAAATAAGTCCGACATGGGCGCACAATGTAACTATTATCTACAGTGCTGCCCGCTGGTGGATTTACAAGAAACAGAGCGGATGTAAAATGAGTTGCTAGCCGTATCCATGGTGACATGAACGCGACAGGTGTTGCCATGGAGCCTTAGGTTACTCGTGAAGGGGTGTCTGGAGGAAACTGAAGATGTTGAGGTAAAGGAAGGAGATAAGGGATAGATTATTTGTTATGTGGAAAATCGGAGAATGACATGAATTTTGAAATGCATGTACATAACAATTCACAATGATTCCCTCATGGAGAGATCTTTCAGACTGTTCTGCGAAGCCCTCCCCTCGATACTGTCAGCATAAAGGAGTTGAAACTTTATTATTTCAGTTTTATTTGTCTTTATTAGATTTGTATTTTGCTCTAATTACTGCTTAGCGAAGAGGTGTGTTTATTAGTCTCTTACATATTATGCCCTGCAGCCACTTGCTCCCATGTACACATCCTTGCGGAGTTATTTAAGCCAACAATCTGAACAGTAATGAGTGGTTCTCTCCGGCGTACGTAAACTGCAGATAATCCTCCAGTATCCCCAGATTAGCTTAATGTGTCTCTCTTAGGCCCACCCGCTGATGGGGGTTGGTAATAGTAGAGGCTGTATATACATGTATATTATCTAAGAGTAAAACAGACTCTTTTACTCTAGGCTATTGATGCAGGTTCTACAGGTTCATTAAAGTTTTAAACTGCATTAGGAGTAATTATATATGTGTTCATGGTTTGCATGTCCCCCATTTCCCAATATTTTGGTATATAGTCTTAAATATGTATGTTTCTTTGCAAACGGCCATCAACCTTTCCCTCACCTTTAGCGTCCACTCCCTCTGCCTAGCAACTGAGCATACTTTTGTCCAATTTTTCATTCTCTTCCCTGTTTTATGACCATCCTATGCGGTATCAAATATCCCCCAACTCATCTCATTTCCCTTTCCAAGAGGGGGTCTCTGACCCTGTCTGCCCCCTCTCGCCCATCACCCCCTCGTTATCCCACCAACAGTCGCGTGCATGTGCGCGTGGAAGTCACGTGAGTGTTTGGGTAGACGCTGAATGGAAATGAACATGTAAATAGAAGAAGGGGTTATCGCTTACACGCGTTCCTAGAACCCGAAATAGACACATATCTATATACACCTCGTTCTTACTGTGTGACCAAAACACATACAATTTGTCTCTCAGTTAACATTAGCACAATGTGCCGTCCGAACTTCTATTTCATATTGCCATAGAATAGCTGTGCATGCATACAGATAGGATGTCGTATATTGGGTCAGGAATTAATGATCGGCATTCTATTGTGATTTCCCTATCGTAATTGGAAGGTAGATAGGACATATAGACGTGGACTTTCCCTTTCAACACTTTCACTAATAGTGAAACTCCATATAAGTGTCGATTTTCGATATCTCCGAGTGTTTTCTTCGTTTTTGTGACCAATACCTTCATTTGCCTAATGAGATCTATAGTGCTAGCCCTTGCGATGGCTTCCATTTCTTGCTCACCTCTTAAAAGCAAGACAGACCCGGCAAATAAGTTTTTAGATCAGGTTTTCATTTAATGGGCCACTTTTTATGGTGAAACTAGGATGTGATTACAGTTTGCTATTCAACACAAACATCTTCGCGATATTCATTTCCAGGTCTTGAGGCAATTTAAATAATTAATTGGGAAAAGATTAAAATTTACAAACTTTAGAGGGTGGAGACTATTTGAGAGGCCAATGCATGAATGTAATATTCATTCACTTTATACGAGTAGGTGTATGCTACTGCCCGGAGGGGGAGATCAGGGATGGAGAGTGAGGAAAAAATTGTAACGTGTATTATTATTACATGTAATCAGAAGGTGCAATAAAGATTACTGCATGAAGTTGGGTCTAAGAAACATGCGAATTGCGTCATGTCATAAAACACAAAATAGCATCTGCACACTTTTAATTTGTAATTACTTAGGTGCTAGGGGAGAACACCAGGGATTCGAATGCACAATATTCCCGGGACTCTGGGTCCCAAACCAGCGCTTTATAGGTCGCTCGGCTACCCTGAATAATCCCAAATAATCTTTTATTCCCAGATTCTCGACGACAAAAACTACTTTTCATTAACGTGAGGACCCTAGGAGATCTGCCATTTTAGAGTTAACAATAGATTCAGTCTTCACGTGGTCTGTCATTGGGACATGTATACATACGTGCATGTCCATGATAATAGCTACCCGTGCATATTTCTTCTTCCTCTATGTTTCTACCATGCATTGCAATGAAAAGGAAATACTGGGGTATGTCACATTCAGAGGCAAAGATAATAGATCGTAACTGTATGAAACATCTTGCATCAGCATGGTGTTACGGCAGATATCCTAATTCTATATTTTACCATATCGTTTCCTTGGGGAAAAACTATCAATTATATTTCACCCGCTGTGTACTCAGTTATTTTCGGTGGAAGTTTCATATTTGTATTGTTTTTGCCAATATGTTGTTACCCATCCGAGTTCACCTTTCACCCAGACCAACATACATTCGACCGTTTTTTTTTATATAAAAAGGTTTCTCCTTGGATGGCATTCCTGGGTTCTATACGTTAGTATATTGACTCGACTGCTTGCTGAAATTCAACTGGATTCAATCTAGATTAA
Source organism: Sthenelais limicola (assembly GCA_942159475.1). Taxonomy (NCBI): domain Eukaryota; kingdom Metazoa; phylum Annelida; class Polychaeta; order Phyllodocida; family Sigalionidae; genus Sthenelais; species Sthenelais limicola. Next base: position 76,152,801 of record OW804096.1, on the reverse strand, counting down.
ACTTGTTAAGCTTCAGAGTGAATAAAAAGCTGGGAATTCTCAATTGGCTGAGCAGAAAATGTAGTCAAGGTTTCAGCGAAACCACGTGGCTGCTTTCCCTTTCTTCCGCTGCGTCCCCCTGTTCATGGTTACCCCAGTTACCGCCATGAAAACTGTTCTGCATCACCCTAGTAACGGCTGAGGAGAGTATTGTTGTGACTAGCGACTGGTTATCTTTGGTTGAGAGCTTAATGGTGATTTCATGGAGTAAGATTATTGAAGGAGCAGGAGAAAAAGAAAACTTACAGTGTTGCAAGAGTGATGCGAGACAGAAGGGTGAAACATGCGGGAAACTTAATGGATGAATTGATTAGGAGATATGGGGAACGAAAAAAAAGTAACAAGGGCAATCAATATGAATAATAAGTAAAATAGGATAAATGGGGCATTGAAAGGAGTCCGAAACACACACAGTATAGACACCGACAGGACAAAAACAGTGTATGGCTGTATCATGTATGAGCATGGGGTGAGGAGATGTCTAGAGTTGTGATGACAGGGCTAGGAGAAGTACCCAGAAGTGTCTACCGAGCAGAGAAGAGAATATTATAGTAAAGTCGTGAGAGAACTAGTTCAAAATTTTCAATAATTGGATTAAGGAGGCCCAGCTGAGTGACGCCTTCAAACGAGCAGGGGAAAGATCATAGTGTGAGGGGAAGTAAAAACTCACCTTCTGCCTCTCTCTCTCTTCACAAGTATATATATATATATATAAATACATAACGATATAGCCTGAGCTCGCCCAAGACCATACACTAAGCCCCTCCTACGTTTGCACCTCCTCCAGTACCTCCAGCCACAAAGTATCCAAGTAACCATGGGGAGATTATGCTGGAGGAAGTAGCATCTTCAGACTTCTTATCTCATGCTTATCATTCACAAACGGAGTACGATACTTCATAAGGCTGGTGATTGATTCATTATTATAGCAAGAAATATATCTCCGCTATGCAACTACAGGGAAACACTAGAGCAAATGTGCTGGTTTCCATAGAAACATCTTGTTATACTGCTAAAGGTTGCTATGGAAACACATGTTCTCCGCCTATACAGATTTCCAGGAGCTCTGAAGGATGTAAAACTGCCGTTTGGAATAAGTTTTAAGTAGTTCTCAAGGCTAGACTTCTTCATAAGAATTTACAAATGTGAAGGATACAGTTGGAATCTAGAGTAATTGTTCAAAAGAAGTTATTGCACTGCTAAGGCACGGAAACTGTGTTGGAATAGTGGAGGAAAAGGAGCACATACAGTTCCCCTTGTTGTCATTTGTTTCCATTTGTGATAACATGAAGCATGATTTGCTTTAAATCCAATAACTCTTGTTTTACTGAATCTGAATATAATATAATGTTTACGGGGAAATTTGGTGGATAAATACATGGTTACATCTCATATTATATATTTTAATTATTGACAGCTACGCTTATACAATGCAAAGTATCCAAGTTACTTGAATGCAACAATGCAAATGCTTTTGTTAAATGCCGAGGATATATATTCGAAGGATGCGATTAATTAATGATTCTAAAGTATAGTTAATCTCCGAAATACATGGGTTCCCAGGAGAAAGGTGAGATATGTTGGTAGCACCTTGATGACTAAGACTAAGACGCTTAAGAGAAAGACAGACAGAAAGAGCGATGGACAGTTCATCAATGGTTTAATAGATGTCAGTAAACATTCCACATGGAAGTGTGACTTATCTCCGAATGTTATTCAGCATATCATGAGGGGAAAATATTTATATCTTCCATCATTACTGCTACCGGCACTATCAAATGCCTAAAGCTCAGCATTAGCTAGTAACAGGATTATACTGGTGGACGAAAGGATGTGTTTGTTGGGATGCTGTTGTGGTGGCTGTGGGAAGAGTGATAGTGAGGATGAGCCAGGATTACCTGATGATAAGCCCAGCAAACGCAGAGGTAAATGATCCCCCATGTTTACAAATAATTGCATGGCTTCTGATATAGTATTAGTGAGTCTCATTAAAGGTTTCTACTGCTATCGGCATTGTATAGTGCCTAGGTTCATTATAATGTCATTATCGGAGTAATTAAATTTACCCTAAGGATAATCACAGAGTAACACAGGTACTTTCAACATGTTTCATTTCAACCAAGGAAGTCATTTTATATTTCGAGCATCTGTACATCTAGATGTAGGATGTTCAGTTTCATATGATTGTCAGCATCAGGAACGAAGAACTGGCGAAGGGAAAAAAGTTACTCTAATTAAGGTCAAACTTAGTATTATTACAACAGCAACTTGTGTTTCATGACATATACGAATTATTTACATATTTCTGTGTCACTTCTACTTCTGACAGAACGAAAGATGCTTGATCAACACCTATTTATTCACTAGAATTTACTAAAAAAAAATAAGAAGAATATCCTTTAATTTAAAAAAAAAAACACTTCTCCGTTGTTTCACAAAGCTAGTATAGGACACAAATAAATTACTGCGGTTGTTATTTCTTTCTGTTTCCTTTGCCTTCACCCGATGACCTAGGTCTAGACCTCCCATTAGTACATCTGTCGGCGTGGTAAACATAAACATCCCATTGCTAACATTTCTTGAGCTCTCGTATAGTAGGGTATATTTATGATAAAAATAATTTCGCTTTAATATCAAGGCGTTTAGTGTATTACGCGGTGAGTGAGGTAGCAGTTTTGGCAGTATTCACTTGAGAAATAGTAATGATCATCGAAGATTAATAGTAATGATAATCGAAGACGGACAGGAAAAATAACCACCTGAGCTGGGCTTAGGTTGTCCAGTACTTTGAACACAAATGTACTATATGAGATAATGGACTAAACTGGTAAATAAGACAATAGATTTAAGAGCCCCATAGTGAGCCAAACTGAACTAATATTAACGCTTTTAAACCTGTATATACTACAAAAGTAATATACCTACTCATACCTGTACTTATTCGGATCTTCCATGGTACATAAATAGTGTGATATTATTGTATTCTTTATTTGCCAATTCAACGTCGGACAAAAATGTAATATGTCGGAATAGAATCCAGCTAGGTCTTCCGATGTGCGCCCAATATCATAAATCAAGATGTATGTTTCATATCATATACAAGTATAGAGTTGATATATATTAATAATATAAATAGACCTTTACTCCATCCTATATTAACTACCACACATCGAAGTACAAAACGACAACCCACGCTGATGTTCTTATGTGAATAACTCGTGCCCTTTATTGTAGTTGCTCACGCTTTTCCCGAATGTTTGAGGCATATGATTTATTACTGTCTATGCATGCTATGTGCTAAGCTTCAGGGCAAACCACTTTATTATTTCTCCTACATAGAGCAACTGGGTTACCCATTACCCCTTCACAAAGACGCCCTCCTTCATTGGAATGCCTGTCCCTCTGTCTTGTCTTCCAACTTGGTTTCTAAATCTAAGATTATTCAGAATTTGTCCACACTCTTCCTCCTCTCACTACTAATAGTACTATATCCTTACGCCGTTTGATCAGTATGAACCATAGTCACCTTCGTCTCACCCCAGTTCCCAGAGTTTTTATTTCCATTGCCTTTTATCCTTCTTGTGTTTCACTTTTTCCGTAAGCCACAGTCTCCCTTCCTTGCATACCACCTCCTCCTGGGTATGACCTTTCTCCTGGAGGAACAAAAAGCTTGTATCAAGCAGAGCCGTCCCATCATTTCTTGGCCATGTGATGTCCGCGCCTACATCACTATCACTATTTTCTGGTGGTGCGCAAGTGAACCTGGCCCGAATCTATATTTATTCTACTACATCTGATTTAGTTTGTTCTTTTTTCTTAACCGTCGTCTATAGATACTTAAATATATGTACATGCTGTACTTGCAAACCTGCTAATGTTTTGACCTTGCTTTGCCATTATCTGTGAGATATAAAAACAGATACAACTCAAAATTAAAAATTAATTAGCAGGATGTATATATCTACAAAAGGTCGTCAGATAATTTACTGTGAGTTTTATCTGGTACCTAGAGCTGCATTAGTTTCTGAGTCATTTAGGCCTGATAACAGGTTTAATGTGTAACCCACCTTATGTACCAAATCTAGCAGGTACCAAAATCCCCAACCTGGACTCTCTTCGCTCACCACTTTCCCTACTTTATTTCATTAATGATATAGTCATGGGAGGCAACCCAGTATTTGCTTTGGTTAACGTAGCAAACACTTACAGATTGTAATGGATAGATATGTGGTTACTCAATTCCAATTAAATGGTAGGAGGTCATGTCTCTTCATCACTGACCAGAATGTCATCGTTACATGTCCCTTATATCGCGCCAAGAATTATGTAACTTAGCAATGTGAAAATGAAGAGAGAAAGGTTAAAGAAGTGGGACAGAGGTATGAAGAAGTATTGAATGAGTACAAATATCCATAAGGACGAACGAAAGAATGCAGGTGCTCCTGGTAATGTGAAAGAGATATAAACAAATCATATTGTGAGTAAATATTGTGAATATACCTTAGGTAAAACAATGCCCCTCTCTCTCGTCTAGAGTATGTGTGTCCATATTACTTTCTCCAAACCCTTCATTAGTCACATAGTTGACATTGTAAGAATATTGCTTGGTCCTTGTTTTTTGTTACAAGAGGGGGCTTGCAGTAACATACATGCATGTTACTCTTGTAACAACTAGATCGTTGCTTATGGGATGGAATGCACTGGAAATCCAGTTTAATCGGTTACCTTCGTTGTAAAACCAATTAACCAATATTCCTTTTATCTATCTATTGCTATATATATCCATCCATCTATCTATTTATCTATGTCTATCCTCTAGAGAAATTTAAATCATTATTTTTTTATTTTTTTTTATTCAATTCAAGGCCAATAGAATATTTAATTTTATATAGAAAAGATATATATAGAAATTATCCACATTGAAGATGAATACAACTATAAGAAACTTGTTTCGGATAGGTGGCTGTACCTTTGGGCTTAAGAGAAAGGTGTTGAAACCACTATAAAAGTTGTTTGACAAATTACGTGAAGAGAACATTTGCTGCCAGCTCGTCCCCTCTTCTACCTTTAATTTAGCTTGATGTCTGTCTAGTCATTGGGCTTAGGTCTGCTCCTCTGACACTCACTACCCGTGCTACTGTACCCACGTGGTTCCCCGTACGTAGCCATCTGATGGTGTAACCTTGAGTCACTCCATGGAGGGACTCTGCTGGAACACTTGGGATATGTAGCCCGAGGAAGCATGAGGACGAGGGGAAGGGCAAAGGAATAGGTGGCAAATTCAGTAAGAGAGGATATATGCCAACATTCTATCAGCCTTTATGATAATGTATATTATATACATATAAAATATGAAATTATTCTATTATCACCTTAAAAAGGCAACAAGGCAAGTTCTTGATTCACATCAGGAGGAAACAGAGGACTCTCTAAATATATTTTCCGGGTTGTCAATACAGGAGTAGTATATTGCAATAGACCTGGAATCATTCTTAATATACGGATTAGGACCAATATGCTGGGCAAAAGTTCTAGAATCTTGATGAGGAAAACGTATGACTCCCTGGATTATATATTTCTTTTCATGGGAGATGCTGTATGGATTTTACCGCTCACAAATCATATTTTTGTTTCTCTGCCACCCACGCCCTCTGTGCCCCTAATAAGATTGAAGAGGTCCTCCCTAGGCCTATGGTCGTCAAAATAGAAGAAAAACAGTGATTTATTGTTTTACGCAATGAATATTATTTTTACTTTCATGGGCTAATTGGGGAATTGGGAACAGTATGGAAAAGTTTCTTTCTAGTATTCCTGACCAGACTGCTTGCTGAAAAGTCTAAAATTACTACCCGCCATAATTGTTGTTATAGGATTTCATTTTCGTTTGATTTGTTCTTTCCTCAAAGAATACATACGGTACATGAACATGTTGATTTTCATTACTATTATTTCAGTATGTGTAATTAAGGTATCGCTTGCTCATACGCAATGAAGACGGTAGAACTTATTTCCAATTTGAATCACTAGATTCTTCAATCATTCTCGGAAACTATCTAACTTGAAAACATATGGACGGTGTCAAAAGTATCTCTTACAAAGTTCTTACTTTTGACGTTATTGCATTGACCGTGTAATTCTGGCCCTAGGCAAGCCGGCAACTCTTACTCCTATTTCTTGTAATACTCCCTCCCTGGCCGTGATAACGTGTATCTTTGTTTATACTCTTTATAAACTCTCATTCATTTTCAACTCATCTACTCATTAACACTGAGTGATCTGTCCCCACTTCATGAGATAACTGTCGCTTTTATGTTAGCCCTACCTTCATGGTTTTGATGCAAACAATGTATAACCATACCATTTGATTGCCATTACGATTTTCATGACCTAAGGAATTGTAATACAAAAATATTGATCTATGATCGAGGTAATTCGTAAAAGAAAGCACCCGAATTGCTAATGCCATGCAGGTCGTACTACGTCACCGCTATTGAAGATAAAAGGTCCTTAAATTTGAATATTGCTCATCTAGGAATATTTTATAATGTAAACATAAAAATGGTTCATGAAACATATAACATTCATATCATAGTTAAGCATAATAGTAATATTTGAGAATATTGTGATTCAGAAAGCCTATGAACTAAGTGTTTTATCGATGAAATTGAGAATCTATGGCTCATAGTGTCTAAACCACTGACCTAATAACCCATCTAAAATGTACTTGTATTCCAGTACTATTAATCTTGTAAGGAAATCGACCTTAGTATAGATGGGTGACCATCATGACCCTAAAGGTTACACCGTCCGGTCTTCGGTACGCGCACTATAGACGAAATAATTAGGAACAAACTCGATACCTGTGACTACAGGTAATTTAGGACAGGACCCACTCTGTCCCCCTTACCTGTATAGGTTAATGTTACGTCTGTATGTATTTATATACAAACTCACGAGTTCTATGTTACACTACTGAGACTACACTATAGGACTGCACATTATACTGATGTTATCAGTGGTGTATTTATCGTATTCAATCTCTTACAAAATTACATTATCAATTAATTTCGCTGACATAATTTTACTATTTTATGTTCTGTGCATTCCTAATTGAAACATGTTAGGATAGATAACACTGCTTAGCTGCCTAGGAAAATTCAAGATGCAACAAATTGCACTTTTAATCCTTTTTACGAGAACTTACCACTGTACAAAAATAATGAAGATTTCGAGAAAAAGCCCAAATATGGAAAAAGATAGGGAAGTTTCTCTTTCTTTCTCAGTAAGCCATTCCCCATTGGCAAGAATTAAAAAAGACAGAATTAAGAAAAATGTTCTTTGGTCGATTTAGCTGGAAATGCAGCTTTATATTAACCTCTTTCTATTTTCTCAAGAGTATCGAATTAACTTGAACCGGTTGTTCCCTTGAGCATCATTTATGCACGTTATCAGTAAAACAGAACTCTATTACACCCCAGGAGCATATTGACATTCGTATATCTATAGATTCAGGTGTATCCACTGAGATAAACAAAAGCATTTATTACCAGATATCTAGGTTTGTGTATACTCTATGCACCTTCTTGTACTCTCGGGTATAACCTTGTTTATCGACATGTGATCGAAGGGTGAAGAAGGTGTCAGATATCGTTCCATTACTTACGACTTTCTAGCTATAGTACCTACTCATCCTCCTTTTCATATTCTTCCTTTTCATATAATATTTTGACTGATCTTTTATAGTTACGGACATGTACCAATATTATCTTCATGCAGGAGAACATTTTATATATGTTGCCATACAATCTCCCATGTAGTGACAATTAAATGTACAGTTTCATGCAGTGAGGCGAATTGCGCTATGATAAATTTGTTGTGAACAATGCATGGAACAGATTTATGGAATGGCCGACTAAATGACTTAATAAACCAGGATGTAATTAGAATAATTCCACGATGTTCTTCTTGTAGTTCATAAACACATGTTTCTTTTTATGATGATGACAGACAAATATTTATAAGAATTAGAAAACACAGTTCAGGCACACCACAGTCTGAACATTATAATATCCGATCCTCTGCAATATAGGATTACCCCTATGGCATGGAGGTTATGAGGTTTCCACTTGGCCTTAGTCTAAACACGTGTGACTATAGCGGACGGTAGAACTTCTGAAGAAGCAATAGTAGTAGTAGGAGCTGGAGCAGGAGTGGTGGTAACTACAACTGACTCTATACATGTATGGGGTCTGGAGCAAAGCAGAGTTTATTGTGAGCACTTTAGCAATATGGAGGGGGTACATTTGTCTGTCTTACAAGTACCCTTATTTATACCTTACCTGTGCTAAATTAACAATAGATAATCACATGTAGGAAGGCCAATCTGTGTATAGAAATGGTATCATTCAAAGGTCACAACGCGCTTCCTATTGTTGACCACCTTTCATGCAGGATTAGTTACTGTTTGTTACAATACTTACAATAGTAAATCAACCCACAACTGTGTGTAGGATGTCTGAAGCTGAGCTCTTACTTGTTATCAGTGAATTGACATTTGATTGTCTTACTGACCTTTGATGAGCTTCCATTTTAGTCATCTCTCTGAGTCCCATTGTTAACTTAACCAGGTAGGCACTCGTAATGACTTAGTGGCGAGTTACTAGTTTATCCTTATTACCACCAGACACCTCCTCCGGGACTCCTCTTCTCACTCCTCCCGCCCCTCTCTCCAGGTGCCCCCGTTCCCTCATTCTATGTAGTGTATACAAGTACGTGTAGGTGGGGAAGGGTGGAGGGATACCACTGTGGGGGCAGGAGGGAAGCACGTGTAGTCTGTTGCTCACACCTGTCCCTGCTAGACGCTGAGTGGAAGTTAAATCTCCTCACAAATTAGTTTACCTGGGAGTCAGTAGGGGGATGTGTCTGGGACCCCGGGTGAAGTACTAAAGAGGAACCCAGGAGGTGCACGAAAGGAGCAAGAGGAGAAAAGGATAGTCGGAGACGAAAAGGGGGTGGAGAGATGTGGAACGATATGGAAAGATATCTACAAAATTACTTGGAATTGGAAGAAAGAATTGGAGAACAATAGGAAGGAAGAAGAAAGGGAGTACTAAACAGATTTTACTGACTGAGGGAAAGCTGAAAGGGCCAAATCGAGAGACGAATACTGTGGTTAATTGCAAGTCCTGAGAGATAATGAAATATGAAAGATGATCGATCGACCATGTGATAGTATTGCCTCAAAGTGTCGAATATGAATAAGGCTTTAACCATAACTGGCGTATACATACTGATAGGTTCAGAGTATAGGCATGTTGTAGTTGATTAAATAGTGTTCTGATTTCATCTGCGGTCATCAGGCCCCTCTAGTGACAATCCTCAATATCTATCATAATCAGTACAAATGCTGCAGTTTGGACAATCGTTGGAGTGTTCCATGGCGTGGAGCTATTCACACTTACTGCTGAAGTGTGCATGCTTACTGCTGGGGTGAAATTGTTTAACAATAGGATATACAGCGCGCATGTGATGCCTTTCTACTAATGGGCTCTTGGATTACCTAACCTCACCCCAGTTGGCCTCTGGTCTCAAAATACAAAATATTTTGGTTAGCGCGGGAAGTCTGATGTGCGCGCGTGTATGTATATATAAATGTGTGTGGGCCTAAACTTTCGTCGGAGGCTTTGTATTGCGAATTATGGATTGTTGCTTTTGTGGGCTTTTTAGTCAGGAGAAATACACGATACGGTACATTTAATATTCCTGATATTTAACTTCATTGCATGTTGTTTATTCCATATTTTGTAATTAAATACAACTAAGTATGTTAGAAATAAACTAGGGAAGCTCTTATAGAGTAAGGGCAGCTGAAGTGATATGCATCCCGGTCCATGGTCGACAGAGTCAGCTTTCACTCCCTATCTTTGAAGCCATCATTGCTGAAGGAACATGCGGACAGCATCTGTATACTTGTGTGTATACCCATATAATGGGGGCAATTTTACGGCCAATGTCCGCCTCTGTTGTCATGGAAACACGAGGACTATGGGGCCAAGCACCATACCAGACATATATCCGCCATTTTGTAGATATCCCGAATGGCATGTGTATCTCTATCTACTTCGTTTTATGTCATCAACCTTAGAAAGGTGTATGCATCTGTTCATACCATCCCTGGTCGTATGTTGTAGTCGGTACTTTAGAATCACCGATGCCTAGATGGACCTTGGGATTTTTTGCTTGGACCGAACCACAAAGTTTATTCCGACAGCATTAAATTTCCGAATTATTGTCTGTAACTTGTCTGTTTCATGTAGATAAGAACGCGCGGTCCTACAGTTCATTGTACAACTGGATTCAACACATGGGGTAATTCTAACCCCCTTTTCCAGAGCTTGTTACGAGAAAGGGAATACATAAATGATTACTTTAAAATACTTTCGGTGAACAATGGCCAATATGACTTCCCCTGAATTAGCCACCTATGACATCACACAAGGAAACCTCAGTGAGAATATGGATTAGGAGCAGGATTTTCCATCAGTGAGCTCTTGGAATGCGGCTTCAAGGACAATGCCATTGGACAAATGACAAATGTCCCCTGTATTAAGTAGGAGCACTGTTGAGAGACATAACACTCATTACCGACGGAACGAGTCATTCACCTGAATGAGAGCAGTGTTCCGACGGCGAAGGAAATCTTAAATGACCATTCTGGCAACCTGGTACATGGTGACTACGGTCCATTAGTGACGGGACAACTTTATTAGACAATCTGGCGCCTGATCTTACCTGCAGACATGTCAGCTTGATAACAGTCTACTTATATAATAAAGGACATTATAATTATACTGTGGACAGTATGCATCGTTTTATAGTCAAGTCAAAGGGGAAAACGTCTAACCTTTTATGTTGGAGGATGGATACCTCAACGGGTTTCGTTGTTTTAACCAAAAGCAATGGGGAGACATGAATAATATGATATGAAGAACTCTATAATATAGACCTGTATATACTATGTTCTTGTTCCGGATGAACAAATCTCTTGCCTTGGGAGGCACTGGTCCAGAAGTCTAGAAGATGTCCCAATTCGTTGGCAATCGGGTCTATATTCACTCATAAACACATGTGTATGTATACATGTATGTACATAGAGATTGAACTTCTCCTACCCTGAACCAGGACTGACTACTTTTTATACGATGCGCATATGGTGGAACAGAAACCATTTTAATATAAGATCAAATACCCGATGGACATGAACTTGAATTAATATTTTCTAAAAGAATCCTACAGAATGGGACGCAACAGGAGACACTCTTGGTTTGGATGTGCATCCAGTCACAGAGGTTAGTAATACAAATTACCCGAAATTCCCGAACCATGCTGTATATATTTTGCTGCAAGTGGTATCATCGTTATGAAAACATTCTATGCCGTGTCCTGTATTTTATTTGTTTCTGTAGAGGGCATAATTATGTCTGTTATTTATTTATCGATGGAAAAATAGGAATACAGAACGTGTTGGTCAGACAGCTCCCACCCCGTGTTTAAAATGATGTCTATAATATGGGATCGGTCCTTACTCTCTGCGTCTCTTTCTTTTGAAGTTACAACTTGAGGTTCCATAATTACCAACATTGTAAGAGTTGTAGCGGATTGAGGGGCCCTGTATCGTGGCTACACGAATCTTCTTGCTTGTATTGCTTATTTGCTATAATTATCATTTCTCCTCGTGCTTTGTACAAATCCGTTAAGCTTGCCCGAGATGTATCTAATGAAACCTGAATAGGAAAAATGCACGAGTCCACAGAGTTTACCAACAAAATAACGTCTAGTTTCAAGGGAACTGCTATGCACTGCATGAAGTAGACCCCATACTTCCTAGACGATTGTGACTCAAGCAACTGTTGATAACAAGCATTGATTGCAATCCCTTCTAACCTAAACATTTACCCGCTAGATACTGGGCGGATTCAACAGTACTTGATTAAAAAGTAATTGTGTTTATCATTCTTCAGTTTAATATGTTAATTAAAAATATCAACAGGTTAGGTTGAGTAAGTTACTGTTGCTTTAAAAATAGATCATTAATTAATGTTATCACTTGCCTCAGACAAACGAGCCTAGACCCTTTCCTTCTCTGAACGCCTGCCAATGCTATTATTTCAACGCTAATTAACAGACAAAATGGTAGTTTAGCTTCTGCATATTGCAGGCACGGTTTCCTATACATCATTAATTCTGCTTTCCCATTCTACTCTTCGGTCCACAACCTCCCAAGTTGTACACTGCTTAAAACTGCAGTTTCGTTATCACACTGGCTATATAATTCTCATTTTCCTCAGTCGTCTCTCCAATCGACGCTAATGTTATAGGGGAACATTAATTCATCCCTTCTCCCTCTTGCTCCATCCTACAAATAGCACTCCCGAATCTGCTGGTTGTAACTCACCCATCATCTCACAGGGTGTGTGACAGCCGGCGTGGCGCCGACTTGTGTGAGGAGTGCGTACTATAGTTGGCGGCGGGTGCAGGGGATGATGGATTGTTGGGTTCCTGGAGGAAGATTACTCGCAGATGTGTTATTATAGTATTTAGATACTACACCCACCCAAGATCATAAATAATGTTGTCGAGGCTCCCCTATATTTCGTTATACCCTGGTAGAGGTGTTGCAACTAGTATCTACTGCTGTTCTAAGTAAAATCTACTCTAAAACTACTACTGGTAGTTACTACGGTGTTTTTGTTCCAAGGAAAGGGTGGGTAGAAACATATTGAACCCATTGTGTTCCCTTGTAGTGCACATTTTAAACAAACCTTGTGATACATGATAGATAGATCTAGTACCTCAAAATATCATATTTCGTTTTGAAAATCAGTTTCTCACATTTGATTGTCATCAGAAATTGTATGATAAAAAACGAACAAAAAACATTAGAAGGACATCGTTTCATTGAATCGTGGGAATTTATTAGATTAAAAAGGTGGGGGAAATAATCCAGAACAAATATTTTGTGTTGCTGCTTTGTGGTTTGTTCATTTGAGTTCCGATGTTTCGGGCCCATTACCTTTTCTATCAGGGAGGATATTAGATTATTCACATGTTTATATTGCCCAATATCGCCTTGTCTTACTATATCCTCTATTGCCATAGGAGACACATCAGTAGGCCTACACGAACATCCCATGCTTTACGTTCTCGTGCATGGTTTAGTCACAATGTGTGTCAGTGGTTGTACAACTTTCATGCAGTGAGTGATGCTGCACCATGCACGGAACGTACACATAATGATTTCTTGCTATGCTAATTTTTTGGAACCCAATAATTCAGCATGATCTTAAACCCAACAGGACGCTCAACATCTTCTCAATTGGTATTTTTCAGGTCTGGTGTTCCTGATACACCGTAACGAGACAAAACGTGCTCTTCTACCTAATGAGGTAACGTCCATAGATACGGTGCGTGCTCTCTTTGTACGTTCCTTCCCCGAGTCTCTGTCCATGGTCTACTTTGAGTCTCCTGCGAGGAAGATTTACGTCTTAGACCAGGCCACGAACGTCTACTACGAGCTAGAAGATCTCAAGTAAGTTTTATATATCTCTCAGTTTCGTTACCTTTCTCCCACAGATACGGTTTTACATGTCTGGAAAATCATATTGTCCTCTTTTGTTCTTGTAAGTCATATTCAACTGTCAATAAGTTACAGACCAGCAGCTGTTGACATTATCCCTGGATCCCCGTATCCCAGACACCAGTAAACAGCTTTGTGCTGTCAAGAGAAACATCAGCAAGAAAACTGTGGGGTATTGGTTACACAATGTTCCACCATCCTCAGTTGCATGGTTGCACACATAGGGTTGGCATCATCTTAACTTCCTAACAATAAGAGTCGCATGTTTTTTATCCTGTCTATATGAATACAGACAGGATAAAATATTTATGTTTCATATAGTTTATTAGGGATAGGGCTTTGGGTTATATAAGAGGTAGATTAACTCAGCATCCCACATAAACATATTATAGAATATAACTAAAACATTGTAGTCATGAAAAGGTGATGTAATATCGATTTCTGGAATTCATGTTTCAAATTACTAAGAGACAGGCTGTCACAGCGGCTACCTTGACATTCGCTTGTGTGCCACCAGCTTGCTGCACTGAAGCCTCGAACATTAGGATCTGAAATGGGACTGGGGTTTAAATCCACCTTTTAATGAGCAAATAAAAAAACTGCCAACGCAGTCAAGTCAGCTCTGATTAAGTTACTAAAAAATCGCAGAATTCACTGGCACAAAAAGCAAAAATAGATGTCTATGTGTTTGCCATATTACCCATACTGGAGTTTGGTGATACAATTTATGGTTCAGGACCAAAATCGGCATTACAAAAACTGCAAGTACAAATATATACGGCCTTGAGTGTCATTTGCAGAAAGACAAACTAAACGTAGTCATGTCTCTGGGGAACACACTCTCTCAGACATTCCGCTTTTAGAACAGAATTAATATTCTCCCCACTTTCCACTCTACATCCATATCCATATCCATTCATGTCCAACCATACACCCGTCCTTCACCCTTTCATATCCCATGAGCCCGGCAAGAACACCTGACCAACGGAGTGTCTCCTTTTATCTAACCACATGCCTGACTAAAGCGTACGACTGTTGAGTTATTTGATTGGTCGCGACCGGAGCTCTTTATATGAGGTTGGGTGCTGTATGTTCATGATGCTTGATATCTTCCTTTCATCTAATATTGCCCATCTCCCTTTCTGATTAGACGCTTGTGCCAATAGTATCTATACAGAATACTGTCGACATTGAGATTCAGTAGGTCTACCAGTCAGTACAGCAAGTTCAACTAGCTGTTCACCTACTCAGATTGGGCCATATATATGTGAATATTTATATATGCCACCTTTCCGCTTATTGTTGAATATATTCATTAATGGATAAACCCTTAAGGTCAAGCTATTCCCACAGAGGGCGACCTTAAGCGAGCTGAATTGGATCACTGGCTATTTATGAACGTGCTCTACATAATATATTAAAGTATGATCAGTACATTCTTATTGGCTATAATTTACTACATTACATTAGGGGTGACCCTAGGATGAATTAGATCGCTATAATATTCGCTAAAGGTACACCGAATGAGGAAGTGGATACATTCATGATCATATCATGATGTACACGGGAAGGTTCCTTCGGTTCATTTAATGTGGCGTTATGGAATAGTTGCTATAGATTTAATTCACATTTTAAAATGATATAGTTTCTAAACATTCTTATTCTGATTGTCATTTTGCAATAATCCGAGCTATTCTCTGGTTCTCACGCCAATAATGGTTCATGTTTCCCGGAGAAAGCTTCCTTCGTACTAAAAATTAGGTGAACGGGATCATGATATATTTTGAGTTTTTGTCTGCAGAAGTGATATTTAAAGTTATAGTGCCCTAGTGAAGATTAATGGCTTCCACGTCCAGGGAAAATGCTGAGTCATGTTGTCACGCATCTATTGATCATTCACCTGACGTCACATGGCGTTCAACCGAAGTCACTGCATTGTGGACTACAAAAGGTCACTTGTTTTCCCATATCCTTTACACGCGCTTTCTTTCAAGGTCTCAACATACTCCTCGGACCTCAAAATATTTCTTCTTTGCTATTTAGTACTACTGGAAGTTGTCAGTCATGTCGAAATTTCACTAGTACAACTCTAAACTAGCAGCTTATCAGGTTGTCCCCTAAACCGTTTTAAACGTTTACCAGAGACCCATTCCTCCATTTAAATGTGTGATCACCATTTCTTAATAGTATGATATGTAGAATGTTTCCATTTCCTGGGGAGGATATAGCCCCAATGTGCATCTATTATACATCAAATTCAATCAATATTAGTTGATCTGAAATAGCTTTTTCGTAGGTTACATGCGCATATTTGGTTGTGAGGTCTGTTTCTGCCTTCTTTGAATTCCCATTCTCTAACATTTTCTTCCTCCTGTCTCCGGCATTGTGGCTGTCCTTCAATACTCCATCCGGCCCTTTATTTTTGACCTGCACATTTACTAGCCGTTTATACATATATTATGTCTTTGTGTCAGTCCTTGTTACTGAGCCTCTCCGTTCTTGTTTCTGCCCCTATCTCTGTCTCTTCTCAAAAACTTGACAGGTAGTCAGATTGTATGCAGGATTGTGTGCCGACTGATGAAGCATCACCTTTCGGTCTTCCCATTATGGTGGTACTTGACTTTTCACAAAGGAATCTGCCTCATATTGCCTGACTTTCTCCACTCCTGTCACGCCAAAGTGCTAGCATTTAAGAAATGTTGTGTCACTTCACTCCAGCAGTACATATGCGCTTTGACGTGAGTTCTTTCTACATCTTTCAGCGAGATGGTTGCGATGTGAGACAATACATTTCGGCGTTCAAAAATATTAGGTTTGTTCGCTTCTAAAAAGATCTTTCATTTTTACCTGTTCGAGTATTTCTGCTGGTTCTGTTTCTTTGTCACAATGCTCGCCTGTCAGGTTCAATGCCCTTAGTATCCATCCATCCTGAATTTCTATTTCCGTTGGCAACCTTCCTTCTGCTAGCCAAACAAAGTAAACTCAAAGCAGAGGATATATCATATAACAGAGGGAGATAATAGGACAAAATGTGCGGCCATGAGTCAAGGTCTAATGACATAGATGTGTCACTTTGTAGCTTTGATGTCTTTCACTAGACCAACATCCACATCTTTCATGTACCATCTGTGGTGGACACATAATAGTTCAGCAGATATGTGAATAAAATTGTGCATTTCTTTTTTTTTATCAAAGCATAAAACTTGGCAGAGTTATAGGCTTTGGCCCTAATATCAATTTCAGACATGGCGCCAAGCCGAAATATTACAACCCTGGCGGCCACTATTCTGGCAATGGTGAAGCCTAACCCAGAAATCGCAATCAAATTGAGCAAATTGAGTTATTGAAGATAGCCGCCACTGAACAGAACAACGCAAAATCAGTGAATATCTCTGCTCCTAGTAATGCTAGAATTATATTCTAGATATCTACGTGCATATGTTTTATGCCTAGGAATTCAGTGAAGACATTAGATAACTCATTGAACTAATATTTCCTAGTGAGAATTTCATTCTAATATGAAATAATTCAAGATGGCCGCACCAACGAGCCCTGCAGATCTGTATATCGGCATATATCTGCTCCTGGTGCTAGATATACGTGGATCCTAGGAAGTCGATGCAGTAATTAAACAAGTCATTGGACCAATATTTCGAGATGAACACCCTCACACTTTTACACACCCTTTTCTAAATTACAATTATCCTCCAACTGTCATAACAGTAGTCCACAGAATATGACGAAAGGGATTCATCCCATATATATATATTCACTCCGTGAACATACTATTCTTAATACGGTATAATCAGAGTCCTATAATAATGTTATTATATGCCTCTGGTGTAAACAACCATTGATATGATGCCACACCTGCATTCCTACATCACGTCACATATGCCAACTATTCTTAACTAACGGGTATACATACGGGTGTAGTATGCAGAATATCACATTCTGAATTATCTAACTTAAAATATAACAGTCTCACTGAGGAATTCGAAATATCAACATATTCTCTGTAACTATTCCTCGCCAATGGAAGCCACTTGGCTAGGGGCTTTCTCATTAGGGACATTTCTTTTAATTTTCACGTCCAGCTGTGTGAAAGATGTTACCCTTATCATGTTCCTGTGTGGGTGTACTTTATTATAGGTACATACTCTCCATTAGTTCAAGGCAGATTTTCGGTGTGTGCACCCTCCATATTAATGAATGAAAGCTATTACCGTAGAAGCAAAGAGCGTGAATCTCTTTGCTAGAAGGTATAGTCCATATAGGGTTATTCAGTCCCCTTTGAAAGGGTAGTGGTGTAGGTAATTACATGGCTGATTTGCCTTGTTATCAATGTAAGGTCTTCATTAGATTGGTTTTAAATGAGCTTACGAAGGGCACCCAAGGCCCGAGACGTTGGAAAATAAAGAAAACTTCTAATAAAAACCTGCGGTGTGGATATTTACGGTGTTCCTCCCACCTCTCACAATAATATATGTAAAATTATACATGAGCAAAAATAAGTAAAAGACTGGTAGTATATAATCCTGCTGTCGCAACTCGTTCATAGATCACTTGTGTAAAATAAAACGATGGCTGTTGAGTTACAATCACTCCCTTTCTACAACATTTATCTTTCAACCACCGGCGTTTCATTTCTACCCCTTTCATTTTTAAGCACGATCTTTTGCACCAATTTCAATGTTTAATGGAGACGGGGGCAAGCCGTCTGTTGAGAAGAATAGAAGAGGACCCTGGTCCTCTCTTTTTTCCTGAATATTATCATTTTTAATGTGCTCATTTTGGTCCATAAATCCAAAGAAAATCCTCACCCTGGGACGTCACTGGTGTCTGGTTGGGGACCAAAATGGGTTGAAATGGATTGGATGGTTTTAATTATAAATCAATCTTTGAACTAGGAATGTTGTGGGATGAAGGATTAATATTACTTTGGTGTTGGCTAGGTGACAGGATGGCGTAGTATCGATTATCGTGGCAACGCTTTTATGACATTCGTTGTAATTGTTTGAAGGCGGTAGATCTATGGGAGGATGAGGATGTCAAAATAATGGTGATTTCCGTTATGATAAAGGTTTTTAAACATGGCATTTTGCATTGAACGTGTATTTTTATGGTGAGAATGCATGGTTCACCTCCCAATATGTCAAAGTATACTTGGAATTGTTTCGAACCACAACACAATTATAAATGATATAATAACTACTGATAACCCTTTTCTACTTATGGATTAAACATTTTGTTTCGGACTTCGAATTAATCTTTGAATCACCAATTCTAGCATCAGGTTTGTTGTGTGATATATACCATAGTTCCTCTGTTCATTCAACATGTCAATTGAGAATATCGGCGAGGCATATGTCCTCTAAAAATATGCCGCCCTTCTATGCTAAAAATATTAATCACGCCTTACCTCCAGTCTGTATGGAATAAGAGATTTAATTAAAGGATTATCATTGCATCTTCATTAGTTACCCTATGATTCCTATAACATATACCGTCATCTGTCAAAATGCATTAGTTCTATTGTCTCATTTGGATATAATAAATGAAATATGTGTTCCATAGCTCATTAAAGGACTCATGTGAGTTTAATGAGTATTAGCTTGAACATTAGCCAGGAACGTATTCAAATAGAATGTTTTGTTTGTTTGTAATTAGGTTTATGCAGTCATAAGCATTATATCGTTAAAGGACGCCCTTCTCAGCCTTGCCTCACAACAAGTCTATAAGCAATCAGTTTTAGGCATCTGACTGGTAAATACATGTTTGGTATATTAACGTACAGATATTGGGGTCAACTAACTGTTTTAAGTCCTTAATCTCCCGTCATAGGATCATTCCATATACATCTATATTCGTCTTCATCTATATATAACAATAAATCAGTAGACTGCAGACGCAGTAGGAATATTTCCGAAGAAATCATTTGCATAGTTTGCTATTTTGGATCCATGGTATTGACATCTCTTTATCAGGATCGGGCAGGTCGACCGTCGTTACACTGACAGCTAGACCATAGTAACACGGAGTATAGTAGTATACGGAAATGCGCCTTCATTGCAGGTTGTTTTCTGTCTAGCCATAGGATGTACTTTGGTTTTTAAATGCTATTTAGGAGGTCACTTGGGGGTACAAAGTGTGATTCGTGATTCGAAAGTCACCACGATTAAAATAAGTTAATTATTTGTTTACTTCAGTATGTGGTCACACATTCTCATGTAAAATCAGAACCCTGTTCTCTAGTTCTAGCGTTCTCTGTAACTGTAACTGAGTGGTCCAGCTGCAGTCTTTTCCTTCATTCATTTGACTAATTTAAGATTATATTGAATACTTTCACTGCGTAGTTAGTTCATATCCTGCCTTCCTTATCGCATATGGTTATAAGGTTTCATGAGAGTTGATAACCGAGGAAATAGCATTCTAAAAATTACGGCCCCATTTGAGACAGAATCTCTGCAATAGCAAATACCCCTTAATTAATTGGTTCTATATTACTTACTCATGTGTGTATATCAGCTTGTAGTGTCACAACTGAAAACCTATCCATCGGCTACAATAACACAATCTTCATTTCTCAGAAAAAAGTGTCATAAACACACTAATTCCCAGCTCTCCTAAAGCTCTGAAACTAGTTACTGGCTTGTATCGCTCATATCTACCCAAACACAAGAGGACTCATTTCCGTTTGCAGTTTTTCTGCTTATAGGCTTGGATAAAAGGTCTTCCGGTTCTTTTTAAAGGAGGTTAACGTGTCCGGAACCAGGAGGGTCTTCAATAGCATAGATAATATCTACCAAATTGGATAGGTAGACGAAACATTATGTTTGGAAGAATCTAATATGAATGTCCGAAGGATAATTTAGGATGTTCCTTGGGTTTCTTTTCCCTTGTGATTTGTGATACATATTAACTTAGTTCATTCTCTATATTAAAATATATTGGTCTAGTACCCTAGATATGGCCACTGTGCATGCATAGTTCTCAAATATGAAACGCGTATTCACGAGCGTAATATACATGTGTACTCTGTGAGCAGGATTTTGATACTTTCAATATCGAGTAAAATGTCTATATTTCATTGGGCCTAACAATCTGTCGGTCTACTGTATTTTAGAATCTGAGGGAAGAGACGATACAACATGACCATGTATGTAGAACTGTGTATACGATCTATATTTTCACCAAATTGGCCCTGATTCTCCAAGTGATAGATATTATGCCAAACTAGACGCTAATATGAATGTATTGAGGAGGGTGTCGGTGTATGAAGGCATGTGGAATGTGTACAGCAACTGGTTTATGATACATTCAGCACGTTTCCACTCCACGAAGACACCCCAGGGCATATCTATGTGTATATAAAATTATATCTCTATTCATCGTACACCCAAATATATCAACACAGTCACACCATCCATAGATCTTGTGTACCCTGACCCCCTCCCTCCAACTCTCCAGCCCTTCGCCCTAATGACCGTGTCTGGTTTTGTGTGGGGAAAAAGTTGGATAACCATATTGTACAATTTTACTGTTTCGGAAGTACTGGATCGATCAATTCAAGAATTTGCCCTCAATATTAATGACTAAGCCCTGTTATCGAGGCTTTCATCGTGATAACTAGTTTCATCATGCCTTGTAACTGCTTGAAACACTTGGACCTTTACGAGTTAGTCGATGGTGTTATAATAGTATATAATGTACGTAAGGCACATACTTGTAGGGTATAGAGTCAGGGAACATTTTGTGAAATGTAAACAGACTTTGGTATCGATCCCGGTTCCTCGTGTGTTAACATGCAAAGTCAGCCGGGGTCATTATCCTCCATTACCTCAGGTGTTTAGTATCAAAAGTCCCACCAGAGGCACTCGTGCATGATTGTGCCTGTGTATACTACCAATAAGACCACGATGATTGGGTCAATATTTCCTATTTTCTGTTTTCACATTTTCCCCATGCTCAGGCAATCTCCCTTCCTACACAGTATCCTGATTTGGCACTAAATATTTGCCTGGCTTTGGCCACTGGGGTTTTCATCACCCTCCTACCCCTCCCACCCCCCTCCTCTCAGTAACCCCCAGTGCTCCTCCATCAATAGTAACTACTTTCAACTCTTCCGTTTTCTTCATACCATCGCCATACCATTTTCCATCACCTCTTTACTGGCTTTTCCCTTTCCCCATTCCCCGGTCTCATTCCCTCTTTTCATTTTCCCTCAACACCCACTCTCTCTCGCTCATGATGTCCCATCTGGATGCCACGAGCCACTATCGACCAATAGCTCCTATTCCTCCCGCCACGTCCTCTCACGATAAGCTAAATTTGAATTTCCTAAATTGAAACGCCATGAGTCATCCGATTAGTCTCAGAATTCTCTTTGCGTTCTATCGGCGCCTCTCATCACCCTGTGGAATTCTCCTTAAGTGGAGTGCTGTAAATCTGGCGTGGAGTCGCTCACTGTGTTTTGTTGGTGAGTGTGAATATTGGGGGCCATGATAAGGCATTCAGGAGTTGCACTTCCTGTGTTGGACCTGTTATTGACTAGCATTATTCCACCGAATTTTAATTAATGTATCAACCACTGTCGTATATTATAATTATGTGAGTATTTGCGAGCTGTGTCAATCTCGTTATTTCCCTCTTTTCCGGTTTGATTATATGAATTACACTTGCTGGCTTGCTGGTCGTATAACAAGTTCCTAAACAAAGGAAGTTCAATACATCGTATGGACATTACTTATTTCCTTTAGTAATTACCCCACATTTAACATCTACTCGTATCTACATGGAAATAAATAAGACATTCCCAATGTAGAATTAGTCATATCCGATACATGTATGGTGACCTCGCAATATACCAGCATTTTTATCTCTAAGTATTGGGAAGACCAGAACGTAAATCCCGGCGCAATCACTAAAATTGATAATGGCGCTCCCTATTTGAATATTTCTGATAACATTCGACTAAAATTAGATTAAAAATATTTGTAATATGTGGCGCAGGAAAGAAACATTTGCATTTCATCCTCGTTATCTCATCTCAGTCAGTGATCACACTCTGCATCTCCCTCTGGATAAGCTAATGTGTGTTTATTTGGTTTAGGTTGCGTTTCCATAAAGGCCATTTCCCTTCTCCCTCCCTCGCTTCTCCCCCATTTCCTGAAAGTCCCAACTGCTTCCTTTCCTATCTTTTCACCCTTTCTCCTCCCATTTCTCAATTTTCATTAAGTTTCGATTTGCTCCGTGGCTCCCGTTCTTCCCTGATAATTTGTCTCAATCTGTGCTGCTTGGCATTTTGTTTAATCTTTAACCCCATACCTGGGACGTCTACCAATCTTCTACCATTTCCCTTGCTACCATTCTTCTTCTTCTTCTTCCCTTCCTCTTCTTCTTCTTTTTCTTCTTCTTTTTCTTCCCTTCCTCTTCTTGTTCTTCTTCTCCTCCTCCTCCTCCTATTTCTTGTTCTTCTTGTTCTTACTCTCCTCCTTCCCACCCTTTCCTAAGCCCTATCTTCTCCCCTTCTCAGATACCAGCCCTACTCCTTCTGGCGTCCCTGCTGCGCCCACACTGGCGCCAGCCATCCCCTCCTCCTGCTTCGCGTCCTCTCCAGTGCCTACCACCAACAGGAGGACGCTGCCAAGAGTAGTAGTACATGGAGGCGGACCAGGAGGAACAGAAGACCTTGGTAGAAAATCTCCAACATTCACTTCCCCCACCACCACCAACCACCACCACCACTTCTGTCTACCATCAGCGAAACACAGCGTCCCTACCAACATTCGAGGTCTAGTAGCAGTTGTACTAGCGTCGGGTGGTGTGTCTCCATGGATATATAGACACGGAGAGGAAGAATGAGTGGGATCCTGGAGGCAAGATAAGGACAGCCTAGTATCTGTCATTGGTCGTGATTGATGCTGGGGCCTGTGTATATATATTATATAGACACACACAGAGAAGGATCTCACATCTACATTTTCGTCACAGGCTATATTTAAGGAATACTCACCGAGGACAGGAGACAGCTGGGACAGATCATCTATGGCAGGATTTGGGGGCTATATATATATATATATATAGCTTGGACAGAACTATAGAGATGAGAATAGAGAAGAGAAGGGGAATGCAAAGTGGCATAAACCAAGAATATTATACAAAGCCACGGGATCGAATATATCGGAACATTAGCTGTAAGATGTGAACTGGTACTGAAAATCGTATACATGTGAGCAATTAGTCTAGTGGGGTATCACCGGGTTTCTCTATTACCAGTCAGGTTAACTATATTTTTGGATATGACTTTCCTTGAGTTGCCTTTATCGAATTTTAGGTACATTTAATGATAACCTAATCACACAATCTCTCCAAAGGTATATATTGCTGTCCCATGTTATATAATAACCTGTCTACATTTCCCTACTGCCCCTGCCCCCACCCCTACCCTCCTCCCCTATTAGTGCTGCCTTTTTTTGCTACAATATCCACAGCAATCAACGATGTAACAACTGATCCTAAGCTTCCGTTAGATTGAGACTTCCCCCTAATTAGATCCCACCGCTAATGATGAAACTGTGAATACATTTGAGTTGGAGAGGATGTATCGGGATTAATACTTAAATTAACCATCTGTTTCGATTGATATATCGCCGAGGGTGATTAGCAGTGCGTCGCTTCTGTACATAAAAACATTCAAGTTAACAATATCCTATAGAATTTAATACAGATTTATGGCTAGATTCTTTATAAGAAGAGTGGTATTTCCCTTAGGCTCAATGATTGAGATGTCTTACCTCAGATATGTTAACGTTTTAGTGGCCACCGGTGTACTCTTACTTTAACGTTACTTAAGAAGCCCGATTGCCCTTATAATACGTGAGGGTGAGCTTGGTTGCATGGAGCCCAAAGTCTCTAACGGGAAGCTTTCTGGTTTTGTCCAGTCGATGGAATAAAAACAGGATAACAGGAAATAAGTAAAACAAAGAAGCATTCGTTTAAGCCAGTGTTATAGATATAATTGCCAGAACACTTGTGAGAAGAAGACTCTTTATGTATTTGTAAGAATGCTGTGCTCCTGATCGCCATATACTTAGCAAGACCAATGCGTGACGACGCTCTTGGACGGATATGATTGCGCCTTTCACGTACTGACCTTTACAGGGTTTATACAAAACTATTTGTGCGGATAAACCAGGATATCGTGGAACAGACCTTAAGTGGATAATCAACTACGAACATGGGGGAGGTTAATAGGTTATTTGTTTACAAGACAAGGCCAGGCAGAGACCCATGCATGCTGCCTAAAATTGCCTACTACCGAAGGTAATACAAATACTAATGATAATTCCATAGACTAGCTACCTTTATTGCTATTAGGTCGTTACCAAACAAACCCAGCTACTACGACGGAGCCAGAATCTCATAGAGGGCGAAGGTTTATCTATTCAAGTGAAAATATCATGCGATATACAATCTGAAATGAACCAATACACAAACATATTGTATCTTAATACAATGCCATATGATCTGTGGCACAGGTGCGACATCCATCCATATATGCATACAGAAACATGTCTTATTATACAGACCATGTATGTCCTTATACTCGTTCTTGTGCCTTAATGTTTTGATGGTAAGCGGCCTAAAACTCTGTCGGCGAATTTGTTCATTTGTTCATTTACATTTTCAAAGGGGTATGCAATCCTTCCTCACATAAGTGTCAATTTTCATTTCATTAATCACGAAAATGCTGAATAAGAAGGGTTGGGGAGATTGGCATCTAGAATAAGCGGAGTATATTTTCATTGCACCACTCACTAATTTAACATTTTAGTTGATTTCGTCAAGTAACATCTTTAAGAAAGAAATAGTAAGTGAAATATCGAATCTTGCTATTCCTGGAATATTAAAAAGGATAGTGTGTTACCTTCTGTATCTATTCAATAACAGTCTTATCCATGTGTTTGTAAACTATATGCATGTTATAATCTGGACTTTCGTGTAAGACGTTTGTACCACTCGCGGGAGACATGATTTATTACATTATCGATTATATAAATATTGGGGTCGGTAGGCCTACCTGGAATTTGTACGGTTGTCAGAACAACTGATGGATCAGTGACTCTACCTTCTTCCCATTGCCTTAACTCCTGGTTCTTAGCTGTATTTGGTTCTTACCTTTCTCGGGTGTCGTAAACAGTATTTATGTCATCATTACTGTCAAACATATATCGTCCGGGGTTAAACGCCCTTTTTTGTTCCTGTGTCTTGTTGATGTCTCAGGAACTGTTTACAACACACCTGCCTTCCTGGAAACATTTCTCACAAAATCGTGTTACTCTATTGTCCCATCTTATTTATCCACAGCTATTAATTTATTCTTCACGTCCTCAATTCGATAGCGCATTTGACAGTGGTTCCCTTTTTATTGCAAGTTACCTAGTTCAGAAGAAATATTATTGGAAGGGAGTTGGTATGCATAAAGTGTCTTCTATAATATATCTTTTTAAATATTTGTAATATTTTATATAGTACAACTGCTGCTGTTTCTATTTACAATTTATCTGCAGATAAAGATTTAATTAAAGCCCCAAATTTATCGTTCTTGCTGATATACATACTTGAAGGGGGTGGGATCCTCCTTCGTGTTCAAACTCCTAACCCCGCTTGGTCTTTGACAGCCGCAATGTGTTGGCGATTCCCCTACCCCTTTCAAAAGGTTTCCATAGCAACGCCTTTATGTTTCTCAATCAGGTAATGGAGTCTAATCCAACCAATTTAAGGCCACTTTTAATCTTGCAATTTCGTACTTTTTCCTTCCAATTCCCACTTCATCTTATTTTCATTCTGCGATGATGGACTCGAATTGGAGGGAAATGAATGGGGATATTTAGTCACAATGAACTCGCCAGGTTTACACAGAAAGGTATAAATGGTTGAGCGTGTAATTGAGGTGCCTGTAATTATCTTTGGAATTTCTGGTCGTATTTTTGTTTTTCTAAGTGCTATAAGCGATCCTGGTGTATGACGTCATTTCAGTATCGCGGACTGCATCTAGAGGTCTGTGAGGCAAAGTAGAGCAGTTCTATTTTCTCTAAACTTTCAAATCACTACAGAACTTACTTCATACAAGGAACATCAATATTCCAAAGCTACAAAATATCAACTCATATATATTTTTCTCATTTTCAAATTAATTTGAGCTTTTTCATTTATCACAATGAACTATACAAAGATTATTTGACATGCTGCACACCGCCTTAGTCACAATTGGCCTTATTTTGTGCCATTACTTGGATCATTATCAGGAAGGGATTGATTTGAATTATGGCTGGAATTATCCCTTTACATCTGCAGTGATATCGCACATGATGTCTGACTTTGATGACTTTAATTGTTGGGGACTAATACCTTATCGACTGCCACACTAACTTGTTCAGTGGGTAATGATGACGGGACCCTCTTTCAAAACACCCAAGATCACAGCCGTTAAATATCCATGCGATTTTACAGTGGTGAAATATCGCATTTCCTAGCGAATGTTGTACTGATATTAGGATCAATCCTGTGATTTCAAGGGTTTGCCTTACAGTAAGCTGGTGTACATTTCCTATTTCCTTATACATACCGTCTTAAATCATTTTGTATTTAGTATTTTATACAGCAAACATCCTTACATCAGCCATCCCCATAGTAAACAGTTTAGGTTTTTATTTGAAATGTATATTGATATTCCCCTTCCTCCCTCTGCCTATACATTACAATTTTCCTCATACATATAGTGATATATATAGTGTGACAGTACATATTATATATTACATGTATTCCCTAACTACGTCTTACAAACAACAAGTAAGTCCGCTAGACTGGTGATTCAGCCAGCAGCCACTAGGATGCTTGCTACCCAGTCTTTCCCCATAGCTTCTCTTAGAATTAAGCTAATCTAAATCATATCAAGACCCTCTGCAGATTCTATTTTCTTCCACTCCCCTCGCGAGAATCCGGCGTCGTCCCGATAACTCTCTGTTTTATCCCTTTGCCTTACTGTAATGCAGCAGGCGCCTAGTTTCATCAACTCATAAACATACATTTTCGTCTGGTTACCTACACCGATGCCTGACTAGCCGTGAAGAAATCAATAAAACTTAAACAAAAAGAAAAGAATCCTGGTCACCTTAGCTTGGACCTTGTTCAGTTTAGGCACGTGTCTTTTTACCAACTCTGCTTGTCTGGCAAATGATAACTTTTTTCACCTTTTTTTGTTTTACTGATATATTGATATTCTACTTAACCAGCTTCGGGCAAACAAGACCTTGCTCTCACTCTATTGGCTAGCAACCTGGGTCACGTGATATCTATGGTCGGGTGGTGCTGTCTAGATGCGTTTATCACACATTCTCGACTCAGACCGATGTTTTTCCATATTTTGGCGTAGAATATTTTTAAATCAGGTTAGGCTCCAATGATGGACAATGGGATTGAGGTTAATACGTTAGTCACTTCTCCCTTGCTTCTGTTCTTCCTCTCCCATTCCCCGATGGAATGTGATGTCGTTCTCCATTTGATGGCAATGGAGGAGTTGGGGGATAATGCACACACTTTTAGAACTCGATACCATGCTTAATTGCACATTGTGGGTGCCCTTATCCATTCTACACTGTAGCCCAGGAAAAGAACCACTTGCAGGATCCCCATGGGACTATCCGTACAACTGAATAACTACGCTATATAGGGAATCAAGCTATAAAGGACATAATATATCCCTTTGCAGTGCGATGTTCTATGTCATTCCCTGCACTAGTCTATCTCTAATCAACTTATAGATCTATATTTAATTAGTGACCATTATTTCTGCCTTTCTCTACTCAATCGCTCCTCTGAATCGCTCTTTGATGTCTAATGGATTTGGCTGACTGTGGGTACTCTCTCTTACGTCGGTGCTTTAGTCATTTCTAGCAGCTAATAGATATATTGATTCTCAGTCTGTCGTAAAGGCAAGACCTCAATACGGCTTATATATTTGATTAAAATAGGGACGGGATTCTCCTCTGTGGAATAGTAATGATCAAGGACATCTTGCATCCAAGTGTCGCACTGACTGGGAAAAAAACTGCTATTTGTTTGCCTGAATAAATCATGTTCAAATCGAGGAATAGAATTGGATAACATTATTAGCTCGAAGATATGAGAGCTTCTTATAGGCACTCTGAAATAAGGGAAGTCAAGTCATTTCTTCGGCAGATCGGGTTGCTAATTGACATTCCTGTAGATAAGAGACCCCCCTATTTATATGGGCATGAATTGTCCTATAATCCTATAAATTTCCATGCAGTAAATATCGCCAAAGCGCCACCTTTTGGTCTAATTTTCGAAAATTTAAATTAATTTTTTCCTTTTCAAAATTAAAAGTGTTGTTCCTCCAAAAGGGCACTTTCTTTGATGTATTATATATCTCAATCTAAGATGGAATGTTGATAATGCCCACCCTTGCCCTCGCCGCTTGACCGCCCTCACCTAATTAAGTGATAACAGCCAGACAGATAACAGCCAGACAGTTGACACCATCTGTTGTCACCCTATCTTTCCTCCACTGCCCATCGATGAGATAAGGCCTCCTCTAATGAGTTTACATGTCAGCCTGTAGCCTACTTCACTTTAGAAGATTTTTTGTTTGTGAAATATACATTCTGAATT
This sequence comes from Sthenelais limicola, assembly GCA_942159475.1. NCBI lineage: Eukaryota > Metazoa > Annelida > Polychaeta > Phyllodocida > Sigalionidae > Sthenelais > Sthenelais limicola. Next base: position 76,123,430 of record OW804096.1, on the reverse strand, counting down.
ATGTTTAAGCATATTCTGACAGACGTTAGAATCATTTTGATATTAATTTCTTCAATGTGGGATTTATAGAAGAAAAATAGTCTGAAAGTCATCAAGGAACAGAAACACTCATCTTCCTACAAAAAAAATGGGTTTTATGCACAATATCTCCCCCATATGACACCTCAGGCAGGCCAGAATATCACAACAGGCAAGTGGGCACGCCCCCTCGCATGTTGCCATTTGAGATTCAGCAACAAAAAATAATTTTTTCCCAGTTACCAAATTGCCAAGGTTTGGCAGAAGTTTGCAGCAAGTTAGCAGCAAACAATGCCATGTGACCAAGCTGCAAAAGGTTTGCAGTGTTTGGCAACTAAAAGATTTCCAGAAAATAAATAAATAAAAAAAATAATGTCCCAAATCGCTCAGAAACAGAGCGTTTTCTTCTGAACTGGGAATAAAAAATAAGAAATAAAAAGATTTGAGTTGCTGTTTCTCCAGGCAGTGCCTAAAGCATCACATTATTGCTAGACGTAGTGACATACAAGAAGAAATTTGGTCTTTGTTAGATCTTTGTGTGATATTTATAAGCCAAGATAATGTTTTATACATTAACCCTTCTGATATATGGGTCAGACTTTCAGAAAATGTACAATTGGCAGCTGTACACATTAAGTGAATTCCGTTAGGGGGGGCTGTAAAGCAGTGCGGGCCAAATTTCCCATCTTCGAGCTCATTTTCGCCCATGAGGCGAAAATCCGAAGCTATTAAACTTATACTTGTATTTTGAGTTTGATGTTTATGTTGTTTAAGCCCGTAGGACGAAATGTCCGTTAATGCTATCCTCTCCAGTACATGCAGTTGAAATTCATACTAAAACTTTTAAAAGAAGTGTATAACACATAGTGCATGCGTAGTTTTAAACATTGAGAATGACTTGCGTTGGTCGCACTGGAGCCCTAGTAGCTCTCATGGTAGAGCAACAGTCATGTAACAGGGAGGTCGCGGGTTCGATCCCCGCCCGGGTCAGGCAAGTCTTTTTACTTGGGGCCTCTTCAATTGGTGTCTGTTCACTTCAATTGGTGTGTCTGTGTCCAGTTCAAAATGTTCCACCTGTTCATAGAATAAAAATGGAGAAATTGGAAGACATGCCATATGAGATTCAATAGAAATAGTAAAAATCCATGACGACGCCCCCCCCCCCCCCATCCACCTTGCTGTAGACAACGATGCAAACAAGAGACTAGGTGATTTTTGGCTACGAGGGGGAGGGAGAAACATTGGTTGGGACAGGCTCTTTTTTTTTCTTTTTTTTATAAAATAATGATCCACTACCGGGACCACAGTGCTTAGTGAGGGGTCGAATGTGCTGGGCGCGCGGGGTAATCTGGGAAGACTTCCGTTACCATGGGAACTGATTCATCATTATTGCCAAGCAATGTTGGGATGAGGAACGGGTCGGGTTGAGCTGAGGGGCAAGGACGAGAAGTGTTGGTACTGGAAGTAGTAGAGCAATAAGGCAAAACTTTTTTGTCCAGAGCGCAGTGCATTGGGTATGAAATCAAGTTTGACTCAGAACAATCTCCTAATTTTGGTTTTGACTTGTAATGAAATTAAGATTATCTGCACTGATCATATTAATTTTAGTCAACCTGTGTAAAATGTCTACTTTTACTAACATTGTAAACAGCATGTTCAAGCATGCTGTGTCTGGGGGAAGATTAAGGAAATCTTCGATCACTCCCTGTATATAGCGATATGTATTTAATACATTCTTCTGAGCCTGGAAGACTTTTAATCTTTCAGATATCCCATGCTGACACGTCGTTCTATATATATGCATGACACTGATTAGTAGGCACGTGTTCTAATTATTGTAGTCCTCTACAACACATAAGGAGATGAAGTAATATATATGAGAAGAAAGCTTTACTATATTTTGGGGGGAATCTGTGGACGACCTCTCCACAGATAAATGAAGTACAGGATTACGTAGCATATTACCGCCTAATGCATGACAGTTTGGATACTTATAGGTGAGATTTAGTGGGAGAATTACTTGGTGGAATGTCAGGGCCAAATGTAATGTGAATATGGTGAGAGGATTACGCGATGACCAGATCTCCCCACAGCTAGTAATTTAGGAGAAATGGAGGAAAGATGGTGGATCTTCTGGCTGATTATGCTGAGAAGATACAACGGTATAGTGAGTGTAGAGTTACCCGATGTGCCCGGTCTTTACGAAGCGAAAGGGGGGGGGGGGGTTTACCTGGTTGAAATCTCATTTATAAGACGTTGCTAATATGTGTAATTTCAGAATAGATTCTTCTACATATTTCCATATAATATACCATCTTTGATAAGATACACATCGCTGCGAGAAACAAATGAGTCAGGATGGAAAACCATTTCTCTATATTAATTTTTCGATAATGGGCATAATGAACGTTTTATATAATTATAAGAAGACATTTTTCGGTATTAAATAGATATTTCACCTTAATCAGTCTTCCCAAATACTTGCTAGCTAAACCATTATTGCAGCTTATTTGCTTGTTCATTGATAGGCTGCTATTGAGCCATGTTCCTAATGACTTTAACTCCTGAACATACTCCAGGTTCACTCCGTTCATAGAAACGTTTGAGAGATTCCTTATAAACACATTGTATTTCTAAAAAGTGTTGGGGTAATATATCCTATTTGAAACATAATCTCATAATCATCGCGTAATGACACTCTAATACGCAATTATAATTAGACCATGGTTACATGATTTCATATATATATATATAATACCTGTGAAAAATATTCACTTCCAATAATTGGACCTCCAATCAAGTTGGCCTATGTGCAACCAGCCCACCACATTACCCCTTTGGAACATAGAATTTGAGACAGCATAAGAAATGGTCGCGGCACTGATATTTGTGAGGGAAAGTGGCTTGAGTGCCTGCGAGAAGGTCACAGGAAAGGCAGAAGGGTGTCATATCGCTGTCCTGAGTTCCTGACCTCTGGACTGAGTCAATAGCTGCTCCTCCGGTTAGGAGCTGCTCACTAAAATCAATCTATCGACCAGAGAACTGGCCACCAGGAGGCGCTATGGTAATTGTGGGGGAGGGAGGGAGGTATAAATGGAGGCTGGGAAATGATCCTTTGGAGAGGGATAAGAAGAGAGAGGGGCAAGGAAAACTGAAGAAACGTTGAAGAGAAAGGAAGTTGGAAGAGGAGAGTGGATATTTGTTAATATTCGGATAGCGATGGGGCGGGATGGAAGAAAGAGGGTGTTTGGAGGGGAGTGTAGGAGAGATGGAGGTGTTTTAATATTGGCAGGTATAGAAGAGGATTTGGATAAGAGGAAAGAGAAGGTTGGAAGTATTGGGGAGAAGAGGTTGGCCATGTAGGAGGGATTTCTGACCAAAGTATAGATTATTAAGAAGACAACGCTGCTGAGCAGACTGGAGATGAGTATAACCCAACAATTTTCAGGGAGAGGTATCAAGGAAGGATACTTCGGTTAAAAAAGCATTAAAGCTTTTCAGTTATTTCAGGACAACCGATAGTAGTGTTGGTCAAATTAGAAAACAAATGCTATGGTATTAATTGGGAGAAGGGATAGGGAAGGGAGGGAATGGATACAATGCTAATGATTGTAGAATTGTATGGCGAGTGGACGTTTACTACTAAGCACAATGGTGACATCACATTCATAATGAGGGTTAGCTCACACGTTCTTGCAGTTACATAATTTGCTCTTTACTGACTATGAAAACAATATGACATACAAAAATGTTGCAGCCGTTTCAGTTATTCTGATTATACAGCTGCAACCTATTGAGTAGTAGGCCTATACTTTCCAGATAAATGTAGTTACATGTAGGACTACATTGATTCTTTATATTATGGCTAATCATAAGACTATTATCTGATGACCTTAAATTTTATTTCTAATTCTGTCATGAATGTCTATTATTTCTAAATTTATTTTTCTCTATGGTATATCACCAGGTAGAAGGACACAAATCTGTCATGAATATATTTAATATTGTTACCACCTTTTGTCAAAGTAAACAGCAGTCAATTTAGATATATATCATCCAGGAAACATTCATGTTTAATCTGGTATATATACAATCATTGATATTGAATGTTGAGAAAATGAAGGGTGGCACCAATTTGTTTGAACCCGATGGGTTCTCAATTTCTCATTTACTTGCATTCTTCTTTGCAGAGATGTGAAGGATCGAGCGGTCCTCAAGATCTATGAGACGGAAGCTCCGTCTGTTCGCAGTCCGTCCCGCAGCCCTAAAACAGTACGCGCTACCAGCGTGTACTACGCAGGTGCGTCACAAGATGGCTCTGGACCTCACTCCCCCGCTCACCACACCGCGGCGCAACCTTCTCCCAGGAATTTCGATCAAGTAAGACATAACTTAATGTTTTGGTTTTTTTAATTAAAAAAATGAGTAAAGTAGAGACAGCTCAATTCAGGACAAACCTTGGGAGTGAGTTTTAGTTGCATTTTAATGAGCGACCCTAGACGCGTTTCGCCGTGTCCTTCTTCAGAGGGTATGCTTTTAGAGTCTGATCAGTTCGAAAATTGTTGAAACATTGCACACGGAGAATACCATTGATGGAACACAAACCAGAACCCACACATTGTTATTAGCTTTTATGAAGCGGTATGATTGTCAAAATAGTTACAAACCAAGAGCAATATTGTATTAGCCCAACTAGGATTTCTATACAACCCAGACCCTCTAGGTTTTATTTTTTTTTATCCAGAATCAGCCTTCCCGCTTTAGCCGTCCCAACCTGGCAATCTATCCAAGAATAATTACATTGAGGTATGCTGGAGCCGAAGGCATGCATGAGATAAGATAAGGGTTATCCGCCATACAGAGAATAATGACCGGCAGAGGAAGCGAGATCCCTCCAGCTCAGGTTTCCCTCGCCTCAGAGTAGAATTTCCTTGACTCTGATCCCTCACATAATATAATATTAGATAAGATCCTCCTCTTTGGTGGAAGAAGTAAAAAAAGAATATCTTCAAAAAGCACTCAGTTTATGACTGTCAACTACATATTGAGATACAACATCTCGTATAGACCGATCGAGTCAATATTTTGCCGATCTATAATGGCTCTTCAAAGTGTTTGTTCACAAATTAAGATCAGTATGTTGTGGTCGTACGAAACTGAAGCTGCATTTCGCAGAATGTATAAAAATACTTATATTATAAGTATTTTTATTTCTCTTTTTATACAGTTTCATTAAAAATTGAGAGGAAAGGGTCCTTAAGTCAACACCGTTGTTCTTCCCAGAAGGCCGTGGCATATTGATACATTAGCACTGTCTTTTATGGGCCATAACAATTGAAATATTAATCATCCGTGCCCCAAACACTGCCAGAAGTTAAGAATATTTTGACGCCACGCTGAACAGATTTAAATGGTTATAACCCATTGGTATAAGATAAATGTTAGCAAATATTGAATCAAATCAAATGTAAAAATGTAAGTCCCATCCCATCGGCCTCCCAACACCCCAGATATAGGACAATCCAGCCTGCTCTCCTAGCTTTACTATTGATTTCTGCATCATTTCCCGCACCAGTGAGTATTGAGCCACGTTTTCCCCATAAGATGTTTTAGGGACAAGCCCATCTGTATTTTCAGCTTGAAAAATCAATGGAATGAAGCTGGATACATGTAGGTGGGAACAATGGAGCCACGTGTTCTTCCCAGTTCCACTTTCCCCTTAGCCTGGCTTCTAACATTGTAGGCACGATCAGCTATGCAGCGCCCCCGACCGTCTTTGTTCCAGTAAGCTTTTGAGATAGTTTAAGGTTTTATATGACTTTAATCGTTTGAAGATTTGGGAAATCTTCTATTAACAAAGTCTTGTAGGGTACATAGTGTACATACCCACTGGATTCATTTTTAGAGACGGTCAAAGGAAATTGTATATTAATACATTGTATGCCAAATCCCTTTAATGTTCAGTGAATTGGTTTAGTGAATTAATCAATATGATGAAGACAAGACGGTTTACCAGATTCTGTCAGGAATTACCACTTTAAGGAGAGATGTGTAACATTTGAGAGACTCCACGGTAAAGGCAGTGCTGACTGTGCACATGGTTGATACCTGGGGCACATGGCATTGCTATCTGGATTGCCAGAAGACATTGCAAAGATCGTTCAGGCCCTAGAAATGACTTGAACTAATGATGTCTGCTGGACCTTGTAGTGGGATCTGGTTCTAATTGTTGGGTATGACTGTAGAGGTTAGTAGGAGATGCTTGATGGATGAAGAGTTTACTCTTTAGCATCCATTCCTAATCGAATTCCCTTGAAAACTTGGGTTGAACTTGGGCCCTCTGACCATGTATATTGTATCATGTCTTTCATAAAATATTGCAACAGGATTTGCAAACGTTTTCATTTGCATTTGTTTCTGTCCTAATTTCCGAAACTATCGAGATTCTGAATAGAGTATACACAGTTCCCATCTTGTTTGCATCGAGCCTTTGGCTAATCTACCCCAAAGCCTCCTTCCCTTTACCAGAAGTGATTAGATGCTTTTATCCTTCCTCCAGGGGTCCGCTTCACCTTCCATAATACGGACCCATATCCTTATCACCTCATTTCAATGTCATTCATTTATTCGTGACATAAATCTTGGTATGGGTAATATATTAATATAATCGAACTGTACAAAGTTCGCCTTGTCTTCACTGGTCTACAATTTGTCCTTGGTATCAAATGCACAAACGCCGAAACGGTCTCTTTATTTGAATATCATTGAAAATGACATAATGAAGGATTTAAAGATACATTTAGATGAATCTGATAGATGATTGGACTTAATTGGAAACATTAGCTTGGAATGGAAGCTGTACTTTGGAGAGGAAGAAGTGAAGGCGCGAACCTGTTGTAAAGGAAGGTTATTGTTATATCTTGTTGTTTGGTATTGCCTCCTGGGATGTATCACATACATGGATATATTATGGGCTCTCCCACGGTTCACTATAAAGCTCGCATTCCAAAATGATCTTGATGTTTAGGGAAAATCGTGTACTAATATGCTGTAGGCCTATGGATGTACAACACATGTGTATTAACTATCTTTAAAATTAGTCTAAATGATTGCTATCGAAAAAGGCTTAATAATCTAATACAAGACTTGTATATCGAGGATAGTTTGATATTTGGCATTGAACATTCGGATTTTGCACGTCGCCAATCATATATATATAGTTGTTTTCTATACTATTATTCCCCCCTGTCCCTTTTGCCCTTCTCTTCTAAACCACAAACGTCCTTTACTAGTCTATAGCCATTTCCCCCTCATCTCAAAACACTCTCTGACCTGACCCTTAGTTCATATCTCAGTTCTGTTGTCATTCTCACTAAAGCCCCGTTATCTCTCACTTGCCCCCGTCAGTCCTCACACAACTTTCTCCAACTGTAGCCATTCAGAATATTCCCCCTTTTAGCTGCCTCCTCCTATATAAGAATTAGTTATGCTGTTTGAGCACAGAGGGCATAGCGACTTTATTCTTCCTGTCTAATGCAGGATGATTGATCTGCTTTCAGGTATAGCCACACAGATTTCCAATATTTCACCCTTTCTGGTCTCCGCATTTATGGGGGCGGAATTTTCTCCCGTGTCCAGACTCTTGCCAATGTATGCAAGGGTCAGTGAATACTGTTCTCTATTATGGGAAACAGAACTTAAAATGAAGAAGAGGCGTAGTTCATAGTCTGTGGAGACAATGCTTAGACTATTATTGGTTTCACACACATGAATGACCGCCAAAGTAAATATTGTTTGTTTGTTTGAAATAGCTTTTATTCAAGCTCGAGCAATTCAACGTTACAATAAAAAGAGATTCTTTTAACAAATAACACATGTATCTGATAATATTCATCATCTGAAACTTAGTATTGTAATATTTGTATACTTCTAGGGCTTTAATATTTTGCACCTACCTTGATATTTTTTAGCCATATAGTTTGTCTAGTGAGTAGGTGGAATGGATTTTATTTGTGTAAATTGATCAAGTGAAGTGATTTAAAAAGTCTAAGTAGAGGACCAGATGTAAGTGTAAGGCCATTATCAATAGACAGAGAATCAAGCCAGAGCAATGCAATACATTTTTAGGAGGGAATGACCAGGCAAAAAACGGAGAAGAAGTTGGAGTCTTAGTTTAGAAGAGGGGAAATACAATGACGTGAAGACAAGCCGAACATCATGCAGGTTGTGATATCTATAGAAAGAAATAGATAAAGCCAGTTCGAAGAGAGGGAATGGAGAGTTTAGATGCTGGGTATAAATGGTGGCCATTATGTTTACGACTGTTGCCTGTGTCGGCTCCATTTAAGTGAGAGTGTATGCTCAGTGGTTTGTGACCAGAAGCCTTCTCTCATACGCTGCAAGCATTTAAAGCTGCTCCCACATATACTCTGCACTATTGAGTACTGTGGAGGAGAATAATGGTATTTCTTTGCTGGGGGGGGGGGGGCGAAGTACCGTATGTGGGATGTGAAAATGTGCCATATTAAAAGATGTACATGCAAATCTCTCTTGAGGACATACGTTCTTATATTTCAGTTATAAAAAATCATCTTGATAATGACATCAAGAAAACACCTCATCTTTGAGAATATTATCAGTATATTGCAGTTTATTATCCAAAATATCAATACTCAGTAAATGGACCTTCTTAGATTATGGATTAGTTTCACCCGCATACAATCAAGGACAGCTTTCCCCTTTCTCTACAATTGTATTATCCGATCCTCTTTTCGGAATCTAACATTTTTAGTTACCCCCCCCCCCCCCCGCATATTTCTTTTAGTATTCTCTCATTCTCTATAACCACCCCTTTTCCACATAGCATGGGCCCGCTCAAGGGCTACACAATATATATTCGCTCCACAACCGATGTTGCTAAAAAGGCCTCTTTCTGGTAGTTTGGCGAACGTAGAGAAAGTAACGCTACTGCCTTAACATATAAGTTTGTCGTCTCTGCCCGCCTTCTGGATGCGGATGGTGGAACTAATAGATAATTTTATGCGTTGCTGCTACACATGTAAACCTTATGGAAGGGATCATTAAATGATTCCTGAATGACACGATGGACCCGGTATTGCCGACTTAATATCCCCTTCCCCTAAAAAAAAGTCACTAAACATTTTATATTAGTGATTTGTTTTTGTGATAAATTATAATTTAATGATGTTTCTTGGCCGAATCTGTCACATTTCTTATTTGTGATAAATTATGATTAAGTGATGTTTCAGCATGTGGGATTTTCTTTTCTAAAGAAGGCTTGTCGAAATCGTACACAGTTTTTATCGAAATTATCCCTTGCAAAGTCCCTTATAGATAGTTTCATGACAGTGTGTGTATAGGAATGCTAAATTTTAAAACGGATTTCTATAATCGGACATAGCATACTGCCACATGCCATACAATACTTTCTGAAAACATCGGGCACAACTTATTGAATGAAACTTGCTCTGGATTAAATTTATGATTGAACAGAGTTATTATCTAAAAACGTATTTAGATATGGCCAGCTCGTTGATTGGATAGTGGGTGACGTATCTGGCGTTCCTGTGAGGTCCGGCTTATCGTCTGCCCACATCCTGCCGTAAACAAAAGTTACCACAGTCTCCATGGACACCATCAATCAGACTAACCATTTGTCGTCTGCGTTGGAAAAAAGCGCGAAATCTATTTTTTTCCAACGTCCACTGAACCGGAAAAGGCAGGAAATAATCTGACTCTCAGGCCGTTCTCGGTAATGTCTCTCCGGCTATTGGTGAAAAAAGTGGACTATCGTTCTGGTGGGTTACCTCTTCTGGACAATTATGAAACGAGATAAATAAAAAGTAGCGATTTATACGGCCAGAAACACTGGCCGACATTTGGACATTATCTATACTTATTATTCCGGTATTTGAGACGTTACTATGTATCCCAACAATCCGGACTATCCAAATTAAGTCAAATGTCCATTTGCTATTTTTAACATTTGGAAATGAACGGCGAAAATATTCACACCTGTCGTCCCAAAATTATTTTCTTTTCCAGTATCTCCGACATTCTCATCGAAACTGTAAGAAAGGACCGATAATTCATATTATTTCGAGGGGAGGATATTAGACTACCATTACGTTAGACTTATAAATATTCCTCCACGAGAGTTACAACAACGCTACTCAAGTCTCAAGAAACTTTGGGACTCTCCGCGTGCGTTTGTTTACTACCCATATATGGCAAGGCGTGTGATGCGTGACCCATATATGCTTTTGGTGAAAACTTGCGAGGTAGCACCGGCTGGCCGAATGAAGCCACACGCAGTGGGCGGGGCTTAGCAGGCTTCTACCAATCAAGTAATTACTTTTATTAGTGAGTTTTTAGTACAGACAGTCCACTACTACCTTTATTGACTTAGGACAACCAATTTAAGGTTAGGTTTAGGGTTATTTTAAGTATTGATCATTGTTCGATGACATTTTCTAAGATTGTGACAGCACCACTGTAGCCCCGCCTCCCGGCTACAACAGCCAATCAGAGATGCGAAGTCACAGAAGCCACTCTCAGTCAGCCGGTGCTACCTCGCAAGTTCTCCCTCCTTGCCCCATATATGGCATGCGCCATCCATATATGGGCAATGACGTAGTGTATGCGCATGCGCGATTCTCAGTTGGTGATTCTCAGTTGGCAAAAATTTAAACGAGTTTCTGAGCGATTCGAAGTCTATTTCAGAATAATTCTTGCATATAACGTGAACTATATGCTAAACTTAAACCTTTCTACTGTTATATTCAGTCGATGGTGAATAATCAGCCTATTTCAGAGCATTTTAGCCTCCGCGTTCGGCCGGCAATACAAAAACAAGATGGCGGCCACAGTCCAGCCAAGAAAATAAAACTGCTTTCTGAGCACTTTGAATGATTTTACACTATAATCCTGGCATATGAGGTTGAAAACAAGGTTAGATTAGACGTTCAGTCATTTATATTCAGTCGATGGTTAATCATTATGGCTTCCTTGTCATATATTGTTTTTCTTATTATCGTTGCTATAAGCGATCGGCGTGCTAAGCCTCACAAGGCCCCTTGTGTACATGACCAGAAAATAAAACTGCTTTCTGAGCGCTTTGAATGATTTTACACAATAATCCTGGCATATGAGGTTGAAAACAAGGTTAGATTAGACGTTCAGTCATTTATATTCAGTCGATGGTTAATTATTACGGCTTTCGTAGTATCCCCGAGCATAGGCCGGGGCTCTAATGACACGGTGGACATAAGGATCCGCCAGCACAAAGGTCCATCGTGCCGGCGAGAAGGCCCGCCACAGCGTGTACAGCGACAAACTCCGGCAACACAATCGCTCACCGTAGGTAGTCACGCACATGCGCATGAGGCGGCAGAAAGCATGGCTTCCGACGAGGTGGAGGCAGTTAAATCGGGATATTTCCCGGGATATTTGCACCATAGGAATATCGCCACACGTTAATATGTTCATAAACTATTGTTGGGATAGTATTTGAAGTCGACATGACTGATTTACGCAGATTATATGGATATTATTGTGTCAGCGACCAGAAACAGATTGGAAACATGATCGGAAACGGGTTCGCTCGAAGAATGTGCGATCGGTGAAATCGTAAATACTAATAAAAAGGTTGGTTAGATTTAATTCGATATGCTTCATTTCTTTCGATTTCCAAGCCTATGTCAGTTCTGTTTGCCTCGAGAACGCCTGTACATATAATCATTACGCATTCTTAAGCTGGTAGAACTGACAGCAACAGGCTTGTGTGTGTGCGTGGCTTCAAATCAACTACGTAATTGAACATCAACATGTTAAAAAATGAACAAATATGGTTGGAATCTTGAGAAATCTGTTAATATATAGGCTAGTATCACTCAATATAAACTCTTATGAGCCTCGTTGAATGATATGTCATGTTGATTTGTTTATACATGAACTTAGAATCTGTAATATTGTGTAATTATTGCAAGGTTGGATGGGTTCGATTCACATAGGCCTAGGCTATAGGCTAGCGACGAACATCATGGCTGACAGGCTGTCATTACATTTTTCAAAATTATTTATTTCTATATTATAACCTTGATATTATTGTTCAGGAACTAGTCAGTACGATACACAAGTATATTGAGATTGTTTGTCTGAAATATCAAGAGTCAAAAATGTTTTTCTCTTTGAAAAATTTCGTTCAAAAGTTTGGTAGAATTTGATAACATCTGTTAAAAATAATCCTGATCAGCTGTTAATAGCAGTAGGTCATCAAAATTATTCACAGATTCCAGACACAGTGCAGGGGGGGGATGTTTAAAATGGCTTCCATACGATATTGGATCTTATGTACTGTTTATGAGAATATTATAGTATTTACTTTAATGTTGTCACATTTATATAGCCCAAAGAAAGAAAATAAGGTTTGGTCAGCAAGGATATATTATTATTCGGGAACTAGTTCAAGCCTTAGAATGAAATTATTATTTTAGTATTTTCCATTGATTTCATGATTCTAGACCTAGTTGATCAACTATTTCAACTTTTCGATCAACTATTTCAACTTTTCGATCGACTTTTCAATTGAGTTTCTGACTTTACGATTGACTATTCTGACTTTACGATTGACTATTCTGACTTAACGATCGACTATTCTGAATAACAATTCCGACTATACGATTGACTTTTTGATTGACCATTTTGACTTTTCGATTGACCATTCTCACTTTTCGATTGACCATTCTCACTTTTCGGTTGACTTTTCTGACTTAACAATTGACTTTTTGATTGACTATTTTGACTTTACGATTGACTATTTGACTTTTCGATTGACTTTTCTGACTGTATGATTGACTTTATGGTTGACTATTTTGACCTTTCGATTGACTTTTCTGACTTTATGATTGACTATTCTGACTTTACAATTGACTATTGTGACTTTACCATCGACTATTCTGACTTAACGATCTACTATATGATTGACTATTTTGACTTAACTGTTGACTATTTGACTTTCGATTGACTTTTCTGACTGTATGATTGACTTTATGGTTGATTATTTTGACTTTTCGATTGACTTTTCTGACTTTATGATTTGACTTTTTGATTGACAATTCTGACTTTTTGATTGACTATTTCTAAAAGTCAACCATAAAGTCAGAAAAGTCAAATAGTCAATCGGAAAGTCAAAATAGTCAATCATAAAGTCAGAAAAGTCAATCAGTGAGCAAGAGATAGGGACTGGGACCGAGACTTGGACTGGGACTGGGACTGGGACTTGGACCAGTCGAAATAGTCAGTCGAAAAGTCAATTGTTAAGTCAAAATAGTCAATCTTAAGTCCATAAAGTCAATCAGAAAGTTCGAAAAGTAAATCAGAAAGTCAAAATATCAATCGAAAAGTCAGAAAAGTCAATCAAAAAGTCAAAATAGTTAATCAAAAAGTAAGAATAGTCAATAGAAAAGTCAGTCAGATAGTCGAAATAGTCAATCAAAAGTCAAAATAGTCAATCTAAAGTCAAAAAGTCAGAAAAGTCTATCAAAAAGTCAGAAACGTCAATCACCTTCTCATAGAAATAATATAATTAATGCAGCTCATGAGTAATTAGTTCAAACTGCAACAGATAATATACTTCTAAAATGAAGGAATGCTAAATGATAAATCTGTTTATTGATTCATTTATCCATCACTTCAAATCTCTCACGACCTTCTCATAGGAATAATATTTCATGATATCAAGAGTAATTAGAGACAACAGATAATATTCCTCTAAGCCAACTGATCCACCACAACTGTTAGACTGTTAGACTGTATCCGACCCGCTGGGGCCGAGAGGTCCTTTAAAAGACTGTTAAAATTACGACTATTATCTTGTTGCTAACATACCATACGGACTCCTTTCTTAAATAGTCTATAATGGCTTATTCTGGTCGTGAGTAGTTCAATGCAAAAGGAGTTGGTGTCAGGTTAGAAGTAGGTAATGAGTTTTAGATCACTTTCGGGTAATTATTATCAACTTTCACTTCGCATTTGTCATTATTTGCTTTAATGGTACAGAGTACCGCTACCTGCTGCTTTCCTGCTCCCTCTGCACTCAGAATAAACGGTGACACAACTGGTATTGGCATGCTATTTTTATTGAGCAGCCATCGTCTTCTTGCGCTCCTTGAAATGTCTGAGCCCTCTCTGTCTTTCTGCATCCTGTTCCTCCTCGCCGTCTCCCTCGCCAACTCCCATACCTGTCGACCCTTCCATTCTCTGTTCCCATGACCACTCACCCTCTCCGTCTTCTTCTGGTGCCCTCTCTGCATCACCACTCTATCCCACCTTTCTCACAAGCTGCTAAATTTCCCCTACCCACCACCCTTCCTCAATAGGGATAGAAGGCGCAATAGAAGTTTTATGAATTGGGATGTTGCTAAACTTGCCAACCGATCATCCGGGGTAGTGATTCCATGTAGGCAACACAGCTTCGTGTGCCCCCCAATTACACACTCTCTCTCCCCCTGGTGTAATTAAACTTGCCCGCCATGATTGATGACGTCAGTAAACAGCGGACGACACATCACTGCTGGCAGGAATGACGCATCTGGCTTTAAAATTCAAGGGGTAGCAAGAATACTGGGAGAGAGATTTAAGAGAGGGAGAGGGAGAGAGAGAATTTAAAGAGAGAGAGAGAGAGAGAGAGAGAGAGAGAGAAAGAGAGAGGGAGAGGAGGGGGGGGGGGGGGAGTATGGTATGGTATGGACAAACATTGAACAGATCATCAAGGGAGAAAGGGATTACATTCACCCCATTACCTCAGAAATAATATGAGTGCCCGCTACTGTTTGACAAAGAGTTAAATCAAGACTTCCCTGCATTCCGGCCCAGTCTCCTGACGATGAGCGAATGTCGTAACGTATGGATTTGACTGAAATCACTCTTGTCCTTTAGTGTCAAGTCGCCATTGTGTACTGCATTTTGTAGTGTAACGTTGGAAGCTTGGCGGCTGTGTTGTTTAAGTTTTATCAGGCGTTCGGGAGGCATTCATCAGGGGGGCGCTTTTAGTTAAAAACGTGTAAGCGCCCTCAAGGGATGAAGGTCCCACCATACTGAATACAGGATGGTTATAAACGTCTTGAGTGTCCCACGCTTGGGGTGTGTGTTTAGTGTGTGTATTGGTGAGAGGAAGAAATGGAAAATGTTGGGAGAGTGATATAATAGAAGAGAGACGGGACGCGAGGAAAGGACTGGGAACCTAGAAGAAACACTGGTTCTTTATCTGTGAAATCCTGCAAAATCCTAGATTAGAAGGTTACATATTTAATTTATTAGTCTATCAGTCACATCGTTGTTTTCGCTTACACCAATCTCCAGAGTTCCACTTAAATGTATTATGGCACAATTGACCATACAGTGGTATAATCCTTTTTTGTACTACTTGATTAATTTGATTATAAACTGTTTATTCCTTTTAAGTTCTGCTTCATAAACTTACCTCGCTTAATCATGTCTTAGAATTGTAATAGCCCAGACGGCAGGTAATTGAATAAAGTCTGTCGCAAAAACAAAAAAAAATGATTATAAGAACGATTGTCGCTTTGATATTTTATATATTCAAAACACACTTCACGAATTATGAATTATGTCACTTGGAAGCTAAACTAAACGATAGGTATGTTCCTTCAGTGTATGTACGCCTAAACTCTGCCGCTAAAGATTAAACTTCGAAATCTATAAGGTGTATATACATTTCGAATTGATACTCTGAGGTGTGTGTATATTGTAATATTAGCACTATGGAAATAAAAGTAACGTACCGCCAGTCATTATAGCGGCTCATGAATATTCATCCACTTGACTGAACACAGAAGATAACCTCATAGGGCAACTCACTTACCCAGCATACACTTTGTGAGCCCTGATTGGATAAACCAGCATGAGTACATGGCTCTTTATAACACTCATTGTGGCCTGTTTCCTATCTATTTGACAAGCATTATTCATGCTCAGCCGCTTTAACCATGCTTTGATGTTCTAGCATTGAAGCCCATGGAAAGGGGATAGAGAAATTAACCCGTAAAGGTTGTATATACTTAAGACGAAGTGTCCTAATTTACTTTACAATGTGAGGTGACGGTGGAGGATATTATTGCATGGATGAAAAGATGAGTAGACATGTTACATGTTATGCTGGAAGAATGATATGAGGTGTAAGTAAAATGCATTTAGTGATAACCATCACTTTACAATGTTCCCCTTCAGTTGTCATCTACCCTTCAAAGACAAAATGGGGATCTACTTTTAAATGAATACATCTCTTTTAATAGCAATTAATAAACAATCCGTCATGTAATTGATCATGATGATAAAACGTGTGTAGTGTAAGTGTCTTAGCAATCTATATATAAACGAAGCTAAGCAACAAGACCCTGTACAGGGCCATTTTATATAAGACACACTCAAAGGAGGAGAAGAAAGTTGGTGCACCCTATATACTTACTGTTGGCATGCACCCACACCTCACCTTCAAAAGCCCTTTCTTGCCTTGATGAATCAAGGATCTTACTTACACTTCACTCCTCTCATATTATCTGCCATGCGCAGCCATTTACAGTATGCTATAACTATTGCTCTTGTATTGTGAACTATAAGGGATCCATTTCTCTCACTATAGTTACTTGGGTACCAAGGTCGGGGCTAAGTTGGTAAGACCAACTCTCAGTTGCTCTACGAATCATCCTATAAAGATGCTGATAGCTCGATCCAAAAGATTGCAACTGCCATGGTGAAAAAGTGAAACCGGTGCAAAGCAAATGGGGCATCCTCAAAATTACCCAACCCTAAAGCGGCGCCGAATAGCGCCTACATAACTTAGATAGTACCATATTTCAAGGTTCTTGACGATTCTTACCTGTCGTTGATTTTTATGATCTATAGCCGAAAGTGTATCCCATATCAAAGGCAGATAGTTTGTGTGCCATGACATCGGCCAGCATTGCCTTCTGTTCTCCTGATTAAATTACACGCTGTGGGAAAGGTGTTGCTACTTCAATGGTAATCGATTCCTCTCTGTTAAATATATCTTTTTCTTCTCTACATGCCTGACTAGCAATGTGCAATAAGTACCCTGAAGAAGCATAATATATATAATATATATATATATATATATATATATATATATATATATATATATATATATATATATATATATATATATATATATATATCCATAGGCAGGACATTAAGAGCATATCATTCACGTATGCTGTCCATTATAATATTATGATTTAATATTGTCTAAGGACTACAGACGAAAACATGAACAATCTTCTTCACAGATATATGTACCCTTCATTTGATTTTGAATAAAAATGTTTCCAAACCACAAACCAAACATATAATATGATCTTTTTTTTATTATTAAAATTTTGTATTTATTGGCAGTAGTAAAAAATACATGGCATCGTCGATTGACTTTCTTCCCGACACCTGCCTACCTGATCTTGTCGACATTAAAATGCAATCACAGTTGAAAGTTATACTAACTGTAATTGAAATCATATGACTGGCATGAACGAAAATCGCAATTCAACCAATACACACAAAGCATTATTAATTAACATTAATCATGAAATATTCTGATTTTGTGTTGTTTTTGTTTTTTTTCAGAGCAAAGCAGCATCCTTACCGGCCCAAACGAACTTTATATATCAGCAAGAGATGGCGCAATATGGGACGACCTCGCAGTACGCGGGAACCATGCCTTCGAGCGGTGCGCAACCTTTGTCCCCTTCCCATCAGATGTTTATTAACAAGGTCCCCTCTAACCAAAGCTCTCCCTCTCGGACCCATCCTATGTCTCAGAGTGAGTAAATTAGCTCCAAAGAAGCTACCTATAAGATTGGTCGATAGATTTAGTTAATAATTCGGTTGAGGGTCTCTAGACTTAAGTGCAAATGATATTCTTGTCAATACCAAAGTTATATCAGATAGAAAGATTCTGGATGTAAATGAACCAAACTTAGTTTTAAGGGCTTAACCGAATATCTAGGGTGGTGGTCGTAGTAGGAAATGGTAGCAAGATTCCTCTTTGCGGCTCGGTTAATGACACTGTTAAAAAACTAAATATACAGGTATCCACTTATTTATAATGAATCCAGAATAATCTAGAATTAAGATTAGAATTATTAAAAGAACAAAATGGTTAATGGGATTTCATTATAATGAAATGTACGTTATGTACTACGTTACATTTTTGTTAATATTCATATTAATTTGGTTGAGTCGCAGGAATAGATTGAGCTGAAATTCATCAAACAAATTCATCAAAAAGAGCAGGTGATCATCGTAAAGATAGCAAGTGATAGGACACATACATCATTCCCGGATAATTCTCATAATCTGAAATAAAGGAAAATAATAATTCAATCATTTCCATGTTTACGTTCTAGGAATGATAAAGAATAAAGGAGAAGAGTTTAGGAAAGTTGTTGCATAGGGAAGATGAGAATTCCGATAGAAAATATGGAGAAACTCTGAAACATATGAGAGGTGTCCATTTCCTCTTATACTCTAAATCTCTTTTGCTATCTTTCAAAGCTATATCTTTCAAACTTTACTAAACTTTCGTCCCAAATAAATTAGATATACTAACGTGTAACCAATATAGCTACATTCTAATCTTTACTGCATAAAGAGCACTTGCTTCAAAGTTTAGGATTAATCGTCTTTGCACCTGAAACGCCAAATCCACATAATTTAAGATATTTGACCCATACATAATATAACATAATATAGTATTCAATTATTAGCGGAGCTTTTTAACTCTTGGTTAAACCCCCAAATGTACCTCTATTGGTTATATGTATACAGTAAACTTGGCCATTTTTGGTCAAAATTTGATATTTCGCCACTACCTCCACTATGCCTCGACCCATTGTTTTAATATTTGGCCTACTCCTAGAAAATTAACTTTCTTAGGGTATGGTCGGAGAAAAATTTTGAATTTATTTCTTTAAATAGGATTTATCTAATGTCGGAAAATAGTGGCGGTCAGGGTTGATCTTTTGCCCTCTCAAAGGGGTTAATTGGCGTGTAATTGCTTGGGCTGATAACTATACTAAGATAGCCTGGCCTGGCCTGACTAAGATGGCCCAGCCAGCCTGTGTGGTGCCTGGAGCCTGGACACTGTGGCAGCCCCTATAGGTACCTCTATAATTGATAACATATGATGCACTTGCACCTCCACTCCACTGGCTAGACTAATCATGATGGCCTTATCTAATCAGGGTTGATACATTTGAATCCACTAATGCGAATTCTTGTTCTAATTTCCACTAAAAATACAGTTTACATTTTATAAGAATGGCATGTGTGAGTGAAAAAGAAGAAAGTTGCAGTTTGAATGGTAATTCTACACCTATTATTAACGATTTGGCTGTGTTTAAAGTAAAATGAAAAAGAGGACATGTGGACATGTTGGGCCAGAGGATCTTTCATTTCTTCCACATTATTTATTCATATCAACTTAAACCAATTGTACATGCATTTCATCCCATGTCTTGATGTTACAGAAAAACATAAGGTCAGCTGTACATTTTTCAAATGGTTACCATTAAAGAATGAACCTCTTCGTTGAACCACTAGCAAATGTATTTTCCCTTGAGTATCAGGAGATTATCATGCATTATTTATTCTTAAAAATAAATAAAAAATTAACAGGTACCCGCCCCCCCTCTCCCTCTCTCTCTCCCTCTCTCTCTCCCTCTCTCTCTCCCTCCCCCCTCTCCCTCTCCCTTTCTCTCTCTCCCACTCCTTCCCTCTCTCTCCCTCTCTCCCTTTCTCTCTCCCTCTCTCTCGCTCTCTCTCCCTCTCTCTCTCCCCCCCTCTCTCTCTCTCTCCCTTTCTCTCACCCTCTCTCTCCTCTCCCTTTCTCTCTCCCACTCCTTCCCTCTCTCCCTCCCCCTCCCTTTCTCTCTCTCTCCCTCTCTCTCTCCTCCCTCTCTCTCCCCCTCTCTCTCTCCCTCTCCTCTCTCTCCCTCCCTCTCCCCCCTCTCTCTCTCCTCTCCCTTCCTCCCTCTCTCCCCCCTCTCTCTGTCTGTCTCCCTCCCTCCCTCTCTCTCCCCCCTCTCTCTCCCTCTCTCCCCCTCTCTCTCTGTCTGTCTCTCCCTCTCTCCCCCTCTGTCTCCCCCCTCTCTCTCTTTCCCTCTCCTCTCTCTCTCCCTCCCTCTCTCTCCTCTCCCTCCCTCTCTCCCCTCTCTCTCTATGTCTGTCTCCCTCTCTCTCTCCTCCCTCTCTGTCCCCCTCTCTGTCTCTCCCTCCCTCTCTCTCTCCCCCCTGTCTCTCTCCCTCTCCTCTCTCTCTCTCCCTCTCTCTCTTTCTCTTTTATGTTACCAATCTAGTAATAGTAATGAAGGTCCCCCCCCACACACACACCACCTGCCCCTCCCCTCCCAGTCTAGTAGGGTATGACTGGGCCAGGTGTTATGAATTAATTGATTCAGTGTTCATTAATGTGCCTGCGAATTCTGGGAGTGGAGAGGAGGAGATGGTGGTGGGTGGTGTTTGTGGTGGAGGCACTCCTCAGCACTTACACCATATCATACTGATAGAGTCCAGCTATTTTGGCATCCTCTCTCCAACCCCTCTCCCTCTCCCTCTCAGCAGGGACAACAAATATCAATATTCATAATCAACAGTCTTTAGACAGTCCCTACCCCCTAAATAAGCTCCGCCCCTGTGACTATTTTGATGGTCGCAGGTCCCATGACCTCTTGTTAGAATGAGTTTTATTGGTGGAAATTAAATCAAAAGGACTAATATAAAATTTGTAAGGTATATGCATAAAAAAGTAGACAAATGTAAATCTAAACGATTATGTGGATTTTGCCAAAAGACTATTCATAATCCAATTGTACCCGTAGCAATGGCGTAAAAATTGCAAGACCTGAATGTGTATAGCTTTCCCAAAATACTGCATACTTCTGAAACTGTCTTCACTATAGTTTATCATTTGTGTGTGCACACTACATATCCGACTTCAATTGAAATTCCGTTCCTTTGTGTTTAATCTTAAGATGACTTGACACCTAAAAGGCCACCGAACAAGTTTTCATTTAGTACGTATCTCTGTGAGTGGTGAATGGATCGACTTGTTCGGTGCAGTTTAATATTTTCTTTTCATCTAACATCCTACATCCTTGGAAAATGCAAAGGGCAATTTATACTTGCATAAAACTTTAAAATGAATGACCCTAGGGAAATTCATATTAAGAACATGACTATAACATCCCACTAAATACACAAAAACTACATTCCTGTTATTTACACCAACCCAAATTTCAATTGGATTCTCTTTCATTCGTCATTAATTCGGGCAATCATTTTTTATTCATTCACGCCACCAAAAGCTCAAGTTCTTTTTTATTATCAGTATGTCGAAGAAAGATTCTGATTCAGCTCTTAAACGGGAGTTTCGAAATTAAGGGCCTCTACACATTTTGTCCTCCTCCTCTCTTTAAAATTTCGCCTATTCTCGCTGCAACCTTGTCTTTCAAAAATGTCATTTGTGTTGTGTCACCCTATATTCTCTTAGATTCACCTACCCATCATGCCTACGTCATCAACCGTGACGTCATATATCCCCCACCAGGGTCACCATCTCGGGGTGGCCCTCTGGCGGCCGCTGCGCACAGTGAGTAACAGACGCCATGACTCAGCAGATCTTCATAATAAAATGCTGAATTTTTTCATCATCATTAAGTACTCTCTATTTTTCTTTTTTTAACTAATTTTGTTAAGATCTTCAAAGCCGGGTGATTTGTCATGAGATATATCTTTCTTCGCTTCCATTTTCCTCAAACCTCACACAAATGTGTAGTTGTTAAGGTTTGTTGTTATTTCCAGCCCTATAGTAGTACTAAACTCTTTAGCAACAATTGACTATATAATGAAATTGCTATTTAAAAAAGGATAAGCACGTCCTTGCTTAGATAGCTATATATGTTTGACCAGTGTCAGCATTCTCGCTATTTTAATTTTACATTACACTATGAACTAGATTTCGGGCTATGTTAGCTCGTTCATCTGAACACCAGATAAATGATACACAATCATTATCTATATTATTTTATTCTCGACGAAATTTGGATTGATCAAACATTTTATCAATTTTGTTCATATCTAACTCTAATCTACATTTTGAAATAATTTTGAAATTACCCAAGCTTTGAAGATTAAGTTTCTCTATATGTTAAGTAGATGTACGGTTTAGCAGGATTAGCTGTGGTATTAGGTGCTGTATGTCTGCGTTTCTGTCATGTGCGTCAGCATAAGTCATATCTAATGAGATACAATACTTAAAGTGGTTTT
Organism: Sthenelais limicola; assembly: GCA_942159475.1. Taxonomy (NCBI): domain Eukaryota; kingdom Metazoa; phylum Annelida; class Polychaeta; order Phyllodocida; family Sigalionidae; genus Sthenelais; species Sthenelais limicola. The sequence continues at coordinate 76,101,035 of OW804096.1, read as the reverse complement.
CTTAATCAGGCGCAAACATTGTTATTTCGCAGCTATGTGGTAGTGAAAATGACCCATGGGTTCCTCAAAACGTAGACAATAACCTTCTGAAATTCCCTACACCGAAAGCCAATAGATTGACTTGCACAAAACAAATTCCATTTGGTGCTACTGACTGAAAAAGATGCATGAAAAAAATGGATATCATTTTGATTTTGATTTTCCGCTGATGTTGGCACAATTTTGAATTTGGTACTTTAAATGTCAATTCAGATTTTTAATCCCCATTTCAGACCTTAAGTGGAATACTCCCCATGTCCACTTCTAATACGATGATCCAATGAATTTATTCTGGTTGTTTGACAACTTTATTGGTATTGAAACGAAGCAAATAATTAAGAAGCCTGCTGAAGCCATCCCAGTGGATGGAAGCTTTTCCCTTTGCCACTTCTCCTCACAGTTTTCCGTACGAAAGAGATTGTAATGCGCTAAGTATCTCTTGAGTCTGAAAGTAGGCCTACACTACTAGGATGAGCCCAGAGAATTAAGATTCGATCGAAGTTTTTTGTTTCATTAATTCTTAATCGGTTCTTGTTGCGTGTGTATATTACATCTGATATCTTATTACAGCTTATCAACAATATTGTGCTTTTTGAAAACCCCTATAAGTTATAATGACGTGATAGAGCCGGTGGTGATGGTGGTGTTGTAATGGCATTTATATATCAGTGACTATGAGAGATGATGACGGATGATGGTGATGATGGAGAATTCTGCTAATAATCTCCGCCCTCTATTCAGGAGACCAACTGAATGTTTTCCTGGTGCACCCCTACCCCTACCCCCCCTCCCTCAACCCTCAACACTTTATTTCACCATTTATCCATTTAATGCTACCTTACATTTGACCTTAGTTCTTTTACCTGTCTATGGTCTGTTTCCTTCATTGCTTCTTTCCATATGTAAATACGATAACTTCATGTTTCCTTTGTCCCTTTACCCATAATCATGGCGTGTTGCTGCTATTTTGATCATGATTCTTATCGGCCATTCCAACACATTTCAAGCATTTTCATTTCAAATTCCAATAATTCGGACGCATATATCTTTTCATTTTATTTACTCGGTGTGTTTGAGTCTAGTCTGTCTGAATGGCCAAATATATTATATATACTCATGTCCTCGTTGTAAGATTTCTCAAATAGAGGATCAACCCTTATCCGAAGTGCAAATCTTTTCTGTTTCGCACCTTATCAAAACCAGTTTTATTTTGTATAGTCTCAAAATCGTCCTCTGTCGATTATAACCACCTTCACTATGTCCTTCCTATAAATCACGTTAACTGATTGTCGACAAATTCGTTTTGTCGCTAAAATCTTCACATTGCGAAAAGTTTTCTTTCGTCATGGCACTCTTTATCTTGACTTATAATTTGAGTTCACCTGCTGATATACGCCTATAGTTAATATTTTCTACCAAATGTTTTTTTTGTATACGTACACAAAATATACACAGAAAAATTTCGACAAAGACTCTGACATTTGTAATCGAATAGACTGAATGATTCTGAATGGAAATCTCACGGAGTAGATACTACTTTTGGATAGGGAGAAATTTATAGACTTTGGGTGGGTGGTGATATTGGGCTTACATATCGAAAAGTACAGCAGTATTACTATTGGACCAATCAGCAGGGTTCGACTACACTCAGTCCCACTTTCTACGCAAGCAAAATGTAATTGTAAATGTAGATCTATGTATATTTAGCTAACACTAATTGTATGCATGGCATTCACGAACCCAATCGCTAATTTTGGCCTTCTGTGAAATTAGCTTTGGACTGCATTTAGGGGGTTTCTCCTTTTGTACACATGCAACTAAAATAGTATGGATGAAATCCCATGTTTAATATGATATGATATTGTTTCCTTTCAGTGGGAATCATCCCCAACCAGCGGCACTCGGTTGCGTACATACCGGATGGAGGGGCAGGATTCCCTCCAGACTCGCGACTACCACAAAGCCGTAGTTACCACGACTACTACGAGGGGTCGTCCCGGTCAGGAAGCGCTACTCCAACCGCAAGTGATCAAGAAACTTCGTAAGAATTTAAGGATTTTATTCTTTGGTTAATGCTACCGAATCAAATGGGTCATATTTGGTTACAAATGTTTCCCCTAAATGGTCTGAATAGATCTAAAGTAAACTTTTGGGGGGTTTTATTATGAATTTGTTGGAATATAATGTGTCCTTTGCCATACAATCCATGTGATAAAATAATGTGACCAGAATTTAAAAACTCACTGGGTTAATTCCCTATATATATATAGCTGGTCTTCTAGAACATGTCACATAACTAATTCCTTAGTCGGTAAGTTCAAACTCACCCAGTTGTCTATGAACAGAACGTCCTCCCTTCTTCAAAATTATTTCTGTTTAAATAAAGATCGCCTCAATATTGGAACTACATAATTCAAAATCTAGTACTTAAGTTTTATAATGTATCACAATGCTTTTACACTTAATCATTGAAATATATAGTTTGTTATTCCCTGAATGCAGGAACCGTATGGATAAAATGGAAGCACAGTTGGCGAACCTTGCAGCATGGGTACAGACTGCTGTGGTACAGAGGGAACCGGGAGGAAGTCGGCCGGGCAGTGCTAGAAGTAACGCCAGCCTTACTTCAGATACATCAGCCAAAAGCAGTTAGTATTCGCTGACATTATCCGTATTGTAAATCAACTATATCTTTAAGTTGTTTATTTATTTGATATGCCTACTCCCTATGTGGCATCCTCCTCCCTCTCTCAATATCATGGAAGTGATAAAGATTTACATCATCTTCAAGAGGAGGGCAATAATCATATGTGAATTGAAGAAGGGTTTCGATGTTTTCTAGCAATCACCTATCAAAATTAAAACCCGATTATAATATTCATTTTGTAGAAGTGCTATTTAATTCAAGTAATTACGGGCCTGGTTGTGTGAGAGAGAGTTGGAGATGCAAGAGTTAGTCTATATATTTGATACGTTTTGCCATCGGTGCCTTTGTGGTCACGTTTTCCTTCGAAGAAGTGTATTTTAAAGCATTTTAGCATTTCCCTCACTTTGTGAATTGTGAAATTCCCGTTTGAATTGAGCATTTATAATGTAGGGATACAGTGATCAAAGTCTCTTTGCAAGGTTTTCTTTGCATTCTTTTTGCTCATTTCGTATTGACCATTTAGATTTTGACTTTTGTTGTGATGATGATCTTACTTTCTTTAAAAATATATTTTACATAAGCATGTGATCATTTTACATTATACATCTTGAGCTAAACTGAAGGTTTGTAAGTTTTCGTCAGGATAGGCCAGTTGCCTTAATCACTTCATCTTAATTCTCTTAATTACTGACGAAATGTTCACAAAATCGGGAAGATTACCAAGCTCTCGTCGTTTGTGTCGTGAACAGATGCAAATTGGAATGAGCCATTTATTTTTACCATCTCTAAACAATTTCATTTTACCTGATTAACTAACAATTTACCCGACGAAGGGCAAGTTGCTTGTGGATAATAAAAGACCTACCGGTATAAAAACGAACATTCTTCCTCCACTAACTGAAAATTCAAATTGGCCCTCGTTTAGTATCTCTGAATATGGCCAAGTAATAAGGGCCGCTGGTGAACAGGAATGAACGCCCATATTATAGCGACGTGTTCCAAGTACCCCAGATGTTTTCACTATTATCAGATATTTTGAATTGTTTCACTTGAGAATAATATTGATTATTTCCAGTATTTCATCCACTGTATCCAGGGGTTAATTCATGTAAAGTTTTTTTTAAACAGCTGCGATGTTCAAGAGCGGTAATAGAACGTTAGATGAAAAAGTTACATTTCTCACGATGGCTTTATTTGCGTGGTATTATTTTTCCATTGCCTCCGTCGATATATGGCAAAAACATAGCATAAACAATTTTACAGGGCCATATATATATAGTTATCAAAGTAGGAAGTTTAGTTTAAACGAATTTTAATCGATGCCACCCCTTGTCAACAATTTGGTGTCTGATGTCTAATTGTTACTCGCTACCAACATATATCACATTACCTAATAGATCCCAGATGAACTGATTTTGTTAAACTATTATTTTAATTACTATTTTCTTGTCAATTATTCAGATGAATATGATTTCATGGTGTATTATTAATAGATTGTATGTGAAAGAGTGAAACATGTAATTGAAGTTGATTTGAATTTAAACCTGTTACATTAATTCGTTTTAGTTCTTAACGTGGTAAATACTTCGATAATTCGTTGTTGGTTAGAGACAAATTCTTGATTGTAGATAATATATATTTGCAATGTATATTTACATTTGCTACAGTCCATTTGGAAGTACCCGCTCCTCCCTCGTTTGTGCAACCAGGTATATACTGTATAAGTAACCGTTGAAATGCTTTCAGAAAAGAAAATGAACTAAACATCGCCTCTCCCTACCCTGCAGCCTTCGCCTTCCCTTAGTCTCATATATTATATAGCAACAGTTTTATGCTTAATTTTCTCATTTGAACATTCATCAGAGGTGACTTCAAACTTGTTTTGCAAATGAGTCGTCTTGGACGTGCAAGAGTAGCTGAGCTTTGCTAAGTAATTTTGAAGTCACCCAACCCCCTTTCCCGACCCACAGAGTTGCCACTATTATTTATTCAATCCTTAATTCAGTTCAAGTATTGATTTTGATAATATCGGGCTTGACTGATCATGACTCGGAGGCTTGACTGATAGGAAGAATGCTACTCCGATACAACTTTAGAGACATTTTCTATTGTTCTGAGGGCAGTTACCATATCTGCCATGTCCTACATTGGTTTCGCACCCAAGTTTCTTTCTGTGTTTTGGGGTATAAGTAACAGTACTTAGAAGCAGGTCATTGCTTTCTTTTGGATGCTAAATAACAAGTTGGTGAAGCAATCCACATCATGATGTGGTACTGGTACTTCTCAATAGATAGCCCCCAAATTCTGACGTTGTTAGTTTCTATTTCAGGGTATCAACTATAAAGATTAGATGGGACCCCCTTCCCCCTTGTTACACACCAGGCATGTTCCAGGAGAATAGATTGCAATAGTGTAATAATAGGGAAATAGTATAAAACTGAAGTGGCAGCTCTAATACCGACGTGGCCCGTCCTTTCGTAGAGAAAAGGTCCCTGCTGTTTAGCCTTATAACTTGCAGACACTTCTACTCTGTTGTGTTGCCATACATGAACCTCTCCCTATTCACAATAATACAATATCATTTGGGAAAGTCAGAACGTTTAAATTAAACGTATATGACGCAAAGAATCAGTGCGAAGCACGGTATTATTGTGTGAAAAGTATTTCAGTGATAATTCCAATAATTGGAAGGACGCCTGTGTGAGCCTATACAAATATTTTGAAATCTATAATCATAATTTCATATAAAAGCCTAATTTTCTTCAGACGATTCAATCAATTATTATTTAATACTTATTCTGACATGGATGGCAAACATGTTATTGTCTGCATTTTAAATAATGCTCTTTAGCAAAATGGAATCCAGTCAGAAATGGCCCAAGCTTTAGTATGCACCCATATGAATAAAAAGAAACCCATTGTATATATTGATCTAATGTGGGTGCCATTTTTCTCCACGTAAATCAGGGCTAGCACGTATGAAGACAACTTGCAGTGATTGCATAGCATCCTTGGAAAGGCTGCAGGGTTCTCGAGGTATATTGCATATTAAAATGTGTGTAGTTTCCATAAATTCAGGCCAAAGCATGGCGGGCAATTTTATGCATAATTATTGAAATTTAATCCTATTGTTTTCTAACTCCTTTACAATGAAATCCTTAAACTGTTCAAATGTCAAACGACTTCATCGGGCATGGTTGAGTAAAAGTTACTAATCCATTTTCAATAACGTTCACACTAGGATATTATTTTGATAAAATTAAGAAATATATACCCAGGGAATTACAACTTGAACTAACAAACGTTATTTAGTCTTTCGGTGTTTCCAAGGACAGAGGAGGTATTAAATAAGATGCTCTTAAGCCTGACAGATTGATGGGTTCCCCAAATAAGCTATAATCTAGATGAAAGTATGTGAGATCTCTAATTATTGATAAGATATTTACTGGCCTGTATACGTGAGTTCTTGTGTTTTCTCCTCGAAACACTCAAAAAAATCTTTACTCTTTCATTAGATTTCACCATAACAGGCGAGTGCACCGATTTAAATTTAACTGTTCTTTAGGTTGTCTCGTTAGATAAGGTGGGAATCCATACTATAGAGGTTTTAGGGAATGAAGATGGGAATACAATGCATTTCTGTAATATGTTTCTATATTAAGTTATTTTGTTAAAATCCGACTGTATGTTTCTGAGAGGTATTATATGTATAACAGGGGAGACTTATTAATAATTTATGATTTAGTGTTCAAATGATTAATTGCTGGCTCGAACAAAACCATCAATAACCATCTTTTATAAGATGGTTATTGAGCTTCTTAGCTATTGTAGGTCATTTTTCTTAAGACATATTATTTCGAATCGGCTATAAATATAATTTATATTATTTTATTTAACTTGTGCCTAGTATAGGAAGCGTGGAATAGTTAGTTATCACTATGATGATTTATGTCACCGATTCGCTCTGTTCACATTTTATTCTGATGTCCAGTTGATAACGGTCTGACCACACTTTTAGTTGGCTCCTTTCCGATGCTTAAACGTCTCAGATCTAGGTTAATATACCTGAATTCCCACTGATTATTATTGGCGTGCACTATGACATGTGAACTGAACGAATTACAAAGTGCCACCCTTCAGTTCTAGATACATAGATGCATATCAACCATGAAAACAGGCTGTACCCGCGGAGTAGTCAGTTATTGCGTTTCTACCAAAAAATAATTGCTCACATCGTTTGGGGCCTTGGTGTTGCTCAATAATTTTGATTAAAAAACACAAACTTTTCTGACTATCAAATCATTGTCGCAGACATTCAAATACATCCATAGGCATACTATTTTTTTTAAATCTCTACCTTAGTAATTTGTTTTGTAAGACTGGACCTTTTTAAACCATATTTCAAGAGAAATAATGAAATCATAAACTTTGTGGACTTTACTTAGGCCGCATGCAGCTTCTTTGGCTGCCCCCTTTGAAGGCCATTAACTGTAGCTGCCGTTTGTTTCAGAGAGTGAGAATGCCACACCCGTCCAGTCTCCTTCTACGCCCCCTATCACAGGTTTGGGAACTACCACCACAGCATGTATTCAGTCCCCCTCTAGTGGAGGAAAAGGCATCTACATCCTCCTCCTCTCCTCTTTTATCATTCGTTGTGTTGTTGTGTGCTGCCTTCAATCATCATGTTATTGCTCAATAAATTTGGTGTTTTCTCGCAGTTTTTGCCCCCTGTTCGGCTGCTAAGTTGCCTTCTTCCTATTTGTCCTACTTTTCTAGCCGTCACATGATGTAGTCACATGATCGCTCGCCGCCCGCAAGTGTCCATCAAGCATTCCACACCTCCCCATTGTTTAATGCAAAGCATTCTGGAAATGTTCACCCCTCAAGTCTAGCCAATTTTATATGAGTTATCCAATGCGCAAATTTTGTTTTCTTTCATTATATTCCATTATCATTTAATTCGTAATGTCACATTCTCGATGTTGGTAATCGTTCCTTTGAAAATATGTAAAACTTGGTACTTATGTCTGCCAATTTTAGAATATAAGTATATAGCTACTGAGTGTTCCTTCTGGCTTAGGAAAACTATTTTTCGCTTTGTTTCCGCGGGACTCCCAGCATTGACTAATGTTTCGGGGTAAATGATAGCCTGAATTATGAATTCTATCAATGTTAAGGGCAACGAATTATGGGCTTGACGTGATGCAATGGATAACTAGTTTGATGCTAGAATAGCAGTCCTTCAACCAAGATTTATTTGGCGCTCATTAAATGTTGCATGAACGTTATCATGACACTCCCAAATTTTACCATGATTTTATTATGCTGAGTACATAGAAGTCTCTCGATATTTTTTAAGTGATTATTTTGACTTGAGGAGTTAATACTTTCAGAAGAATAGTCTTGCTATTCCGATTTAACATGTCACATTATGACATTGTAAATCAGATCATGCTGATTTCACACGATAGTTTTTTTTTATCTAAAGAAGTACAAGGTCAGAGTCAAGAGGAGTATGATTATATCTTTTAGGCTAAATATAAGTTGATATATAAGGCCTATGGACTTCTTGGGTGTAAAAGGTCAATATGGTTCCGCACCAACCCTCATCTAAAACAAATGCCTCTTGACTTTACTGTCCGAACAATGCATTGTCCCAAAAGTGGCAATCAAATAATTAATTGCGTGACGTGGTTGCATGGAAGCAATATATACCTTGGTGTTCTTTTATGGTTTTCTTGCAGCCCACTACATTTTAAAATGCATGTCCCCACCACAATATTTCGATGCCTCTGAGTACCTACATAATTTCAGTAAGTTAAAGAAAGAAAGAGAGCGTGTGTTCTTTCTGTGTAGCATAATTATACTTGGCATCTGGCATCCCCATGACATCTTCCAACTGATATTAAAGTTGTCATAGAATAGGTTAGCTAACTAACATCGCTGATCGATTTGGTCTTTATTTCCCTGTGTAACTTTGCTAATATCTGAGACATAGTTGAGGTATTGGAATGTAATGCAACAGATAGGTACATACTGAAAAGCAAGTCTAGGAAGTGTTTATCAGAAACCAGTGGAGATGAATTATAGATCTTACATTTCAAAATGCGCATGAATGTGTTGTTGATTATATGAGTGATTTAACCTTATAATGAATGTCTGTCAAAAGCAGATGCCAAATAATTCTGGTCCTGCACTAAAGTAAGTTCAATTCAAAATAGTTAGATCACATTATGTTTTGGGTAAATTTGGTAATTTGGAGTTTATATCTAAAAGATTCCAAAATCAAAATCACTTAAAACCAGTAATACTGAAACTGACGCACAACTCCCTAGTGTATGTTCAAATGAAGCTTTTTGACTCTGCAGGCAGAACAATTCCAGAAACTGCTTTTATAAATGGTTGCAATGTAGGCAACCAAGACAACGTATAAGGATAAACGCATATCAGTGACCCAAGGAATATGAATATGTTGATGTTAATCTAATATCGATGATTGATCAGGTTTAACATTGTCATGAAAGTATCGATTTCTGAGTCTTTGATGTTTTAGCTTGGCTTGGGTTTTCTACTAACACAATATAAGGTTGTTCTTTTTCGTAACATCGTCAAGGATAGGTAACTGTTTATAACTTAAAGATAGATCTCTAGTATTAAATCAAATCTGATATTGCTTTTTTTGACCTTTGTGGATAATAGTTTCTGTAAATATCATTTCTGATGGCTATCTATATAACTAAGCTTTTTCATTTCATGTTCATTTTTCACCACAGTAACCTCACAAACAATCTGACCGATCAATCAGGATTTCGCCCAACAATTTTTATAAGATTTTCTTTGACCAAAAGTTAGTGGCGCGTTCATTTTAAGCAGATTATCATGTATTGTGATTCTGGAAGTAATGCTCCGAGAACATGACTTATATTTTATTTTTTCATGGTATCCTTAACCATTTCCTCGGTTAGCCTTTAGACGACGAAGAATGACTAAAGCCCATTTGGCGAATGAAACCCTGTATAAGATTCCCTAGCTGAGATGGCTGTCCAGACTGATTTTAACATGTCTACTGAATTGATAATATGAATGACTGGACCTCCAGTATCTCCCCGTAGCATGACATAGACATGATTGAACAAGGAAATTAAATATTCTACCAACATGGCCGACTCTATGGGATGTGCATTGCTGCTGTATCGTGTCCAAAGATATTGGGGAATTAAATAATTGTTTACTTTCTTGATACTGCTTCCCTATGGAATGTAGGCTTAATATAAATGAAGGTTATGAATTTATTATTCTTTATTTTAAAAGAGCTTGAGATATACGTTTCGATCTCAATAAATACATCAGTTGTGCGTGCACACCCCCTATAATACAAGCCAGTTGAACAGTCTGCTCTGGGTGAATATCACATAACCATCTAACACAACGGTGGTCAATCCCAGGCCTGCCCTTTGCATTCTACTTCCCTATTATCAACCAGCCGATGAGACATCTTTTTATGTGGATTCATTGCATTGAATTATGTGTACCCGGTGCGGTACATATATAATTCACTCAGATATAATGAATTGTTAATTAATGTACCAAAGCCGTAAACTTCCCTCAAGAATCAGTTTAATAATTTTAAAGAAAAGTCATGGTAGAAATTCTTAATGATATCTACTGAAGAATACTGAAGAATAACTTGGATCAATATTATAATAGTCATTGCTCGGCACACCAGTTTTACTGTATAGCTTATGTGATAAGGAAAGTTGATGAAATAGTTTTATTTATAAGATGATCTTGTATGACATTTTTCAGGTCTGTCTGATGTTTCGTCTGCGACGCCAACACCACAGCCGGTCATGACTGCTGAAATGCAGAATACTATCCGAGCACTGAACAGTCGTGCTAAGGAATTGAAGGCAGAATTGCGCCATCTGAGGCGAATGCAGTTGGCGAACGCAGAATCTATGCGGGAAACTTTCCATCAGACATTCCTCAAAATTAAAGTAAGTGTACCACTAAAATATTTATTTTTTCCTCGTGGGTTGCAAGTCGAATACGTAGGCCATACTGTAGAAGCCCGAATTTTGACGATACACACTAAATTAAATGACGGTGGTTGACCAGAATTAATGTTATCAAATGAATAATTATAAAAAAAATCTATAACTATCCATTTATAACTCACTATGAACATCATGACTCTAGACCAGATTACAACCTTTGTACAGCATCTCCGTGTCCTCTAAACCAATTTCGATTAATATCTAATAATGACTCATTGGGTTTTTTCCAGGAGGTACTGTCGACGGTCCCAGGGGCACAAGATGTTCCAGTCCGTGCTCACAGAGCACGAGTGGATATCAATGTCAAGAATTACAATGACGATACTAAAAAAGTGGAACAAGATCTTGTGTAAGCTTTCCTGTGATCTTCTAATGATTTTCTTGTTTGGTTAAATAAACACACGGTCCTTTTATATTTAAAACATGGTGGGCGGTTATTATGCTTTTCCTTTGAAATATACAGGAAAAATATCAATTGTCTGAGAGAGTAAGATTAAATAGGCCTACTGTATAATTAATTTTTTGTTTATGTACGGCAATGAAGATAATTAATAGAGCCTATTTTATGCATCAAAAGGAATGGTCGCATCAGTTTCAGAAGATTATTTTCTCATTGTTTCCATCTTGCTCACAATTAAGCCTCTAATTGTAGAGAGTGCTACACGCAATTTAGGCGTATGTCTTTCTCAAAATATTTTAAGAAAGACATATTTATTTCAAGCCTTCAATCTGCCTCTCATACCCGAAAAAGTATTCCAGTAATGTATTAGGTTCGGGCTTGAGGAACGATTCATATATGGGCTTATTACGGTGGGCGAGAATGGTACATCGCGGCCCGTTCCGTTCAGCTCCTTTCCGTCCCGTCCCATGCCCGCCCGGAAAAAAAATAAAAATGGATGTCGTCATACATTTACTATAGAAATATTCATGACGGGGCCATGGCGGGACGGGACGGCCTCCTAAAGTTTGGCGACAATTACCGTTCCGTGCCGAACCGCTAACAAGTCCCGTCCCGTCCCGTCCCGCACATTACATTTTTTCACGGGAAAATTTCCAAAAAGTACGGGTAACGGTGGGGGACGGGGCGGGGCGGGACAGGGGCGGGGCGGGGCGGGACGGGACGAAACAGAACGGAACGGAACGGAAACCAGGTCGCCAAGGCCCAGTCAACTCTAACTGATATGTATCCAAATGTATGTACATATATATGGGTTAGATTTTCAGAAAATGTACCATTCAACTTTGCCAATCTTCTCAAATAACACAAATTTCAAATGAAAATAAAGTTCAAAATACAGTTCAACCTAGCCAAACAGATTGCTAGAATCAATGCAATGCCGAATATTCTCGAGTTTACCTAGTATTGTCCAAATTGGAGCCTAATTTAGCAAAATTTACTAAATGTGTACAGCTGCCAAATGTACATTTTCTGGAAATCTGACCCATATATGTATATGTATATATATGTATGTATGTATGTGTATACACATTATGCATATATTTTATATGTATACATTATATATGCATACATTGTATATGTATTGTATATGTATATACATGCATACATAATATTAGAATGTCTATCCTTGAAGATTTTGCCTCTAAATATTAAACAGAACAGGAACATTAAATACAAGTATTCAAATCAACATAAAAAGGTAAACAAGGGTAATAAATGATATATACAACTAAATATAATGAGACTAAAAAGTGTTATCACCCTTATGTAGAGACCTATCAAGTTCAAAATAGTTCAATACATTATGTGCATATATGTTTTATTTATTTCTAATCTAAATTCTCATTTATGTAGAAATATGAACCATTATTCGACATGCTATTTTTGGCATTTTTTTCATATTCGGGACCTATTTTTCGACCCCCCTGTAAAAAAATAACTAATAATCAGAATGGTTCCATACTTGGTAGTTCAATGCACATATATATAAGGTTGATAAAAAATCAAAAATCAACTGATTAATGTAAAAATTATTTTTGGGTACCCAGGGGGGGGGGGGGTCTAGGGGCCCAAATGTTGTTAAATTGGTGGAATTGGTCATACATAAGTATGTACATCTATACATAATGTATGTATGTATATATGTATGTATGTGTGCATAGATATACATCTATGCATATATATGTGTACATAAATTCATGCGTGTATGCATAATATGTATGCAGATGTATACAGGGTGAGTGAGATTGGTTGTTTTACGCCCTTATCAACACATTTAAGATGGTTATATCAAGGGCGGGAGAGCTGAGAGGAAGGCAGTTTTTGATCATACCCAGGAAATAGAGATAGAGAAGAAGGGAGATGGAGACAGAGAAAAAGAGACAGCAGGGCACTTTAAGGTCTTACCCAGGACCAATGTATGCACAAATACACAAGGATAGAGAGAGGAAGGGAGGGAGGGCGAGAAAGGGGGGAGAGGTTGGGGGGGGGGAGAGAAGGAGGGAGAGAGGAGAGAAGAGAAAGTCCAGTCAGACATATATAGAGCGGCCCCAAATTGTCGGCCATATCTTGTACCATGGGAGTATTTGAATCCAATGTAGTATTAACTAAAGGAGTATTGAGTATAGGCATATATCTATATACTATATAGTATAATTTGTAATAGTCTGTGTGGCCCGTTCCGTCCCGTCCCGTCCCGTCCCGTCCCGCCCCCGCCCGCTCCCGCCCCGCTCCCTCCCGTCACCCGTGCCGAACCCGTACCGAAGAAGTAGTGTTCGTATGTACCATTCTCGTCCACCGTAGCTTATATATTTCAGATATCATCCCTGTATTACGTATTAGAAATGTGTAAAAAGCGGGAAAAAAGTTTCTATTTTACAATAAAAAAGTGTTTCTATTTTACAGTGACCTAGAAGCAGCTGTAGAAGAGTTAAGGAGTGATGTGTTGAACAAAAAGTGCAGGGTACAGAACACGGAGGTTGAGAGTATGGCCCTGGCCCTGAGCAACATTAGCAAGGCTCTGGCTGACCTCAAAGGTGAGACCATTACCCTTGGTTTGAACTCTTGTTCCTTTCTGATACCTCTAAATTTTGGCCGAAAATCATCGTCGATTAGCTCGCCTGATATTTCTGCATGTAAGAATTCAGATGGGACGAGAGATACCATGTAGAATATTTAGGATGAATATCCTTGTTCAAATTGAAACCTTTATCTGCCATGTTTGAGGCTCAGATTTGTAACTAGACAGATCAATATTGAACAATATTGCATGTTCTCAATCACATTATACTCGTTCGCCTGGAGCTTTCGTAAAGGTATATAAAGTGTCGCGAATGTATATTGTATTTGCATGAAAATGTTATTAGAATGTTCAATTTCTTTGTCTATTCTTTCTATAAGAATAGTAGGCCTACTGTCTAAATTTTAGTGTAGTCTTATCAAATCATTATCTTAGTGAATAGTCTAGTACTATGCAAATTGTTTTATATTTATTTTGCAGCACTATAGGAAATGAATTGTCAAAGTTTAAAATTAATTTGGGAGTCTGCCACGTTCAGATACCAGCTGATTTAGACTTTTAGATTTACATGTTTATTACATAGTAGTAAAACGTGCAGAGGTTTGTCAACATTTGGAATGGTTGAACATATTTATTTTTACTTGTGGACTGCGCTTATAATACTAGATATGTACACAAGCGCATTTATGTTTAGATGAATGCAATAGAAAGTAAAAAGAAATACCTTGATGTTAATGGTTTGCATTTGTCAGGCCTGGGTTCCCTTTCCTCGAAAGTATTGATCAAAATCTGAGCTCTAAGACTTACTTCTTCTAATCTTTCTCTCTCTTTCCAGGGAAGTATCCCTTGCTCACTGAACAGATGAAGTCAGTCATGGCTGGAGAAATGGAAGTGGTTGTCAAAGAGGAAAAGTGAGTCATTTCTCGATCCTTGTCTCTTTGGTCTTTGACTAAGCTCCTCCTAACGTTCCATGCCCTCTCACCTGTGTTCAATATGGCAAATGTTGGAAGCTGAAGTTCATGCACCGAGATTTTCTGATGAATTGCCTATTTTCATTGTCTTGATGGTCATCACAATTCGTTGTTTCATACTAGTTCACTCGTAGGCAACTCTGCTGGCTATGAACAAGCTCTGATTCTGTCCCTAATTCTCTTCCATCTAAATATATGGAGACACAATTATAATGTGAGCATAGTGTAATTTAACTGTAATCATAAAGAAAAAAAATGCCGTTATCACTTTTCCTCTGGCTTTCCACAGCTAATATGTTAGTCAATGTCTCGGGTAGTGGATAATCCATGCACACTGCCCATGGTTCAATTATAAGAAAGGAACTAAACTGGCATTTATTGTAAAACAAAGCCCGCCTTTATTATACGAGATTGGGCTGTGCGTTCGGTCGATAAGAATATTGCATCCTTTGGATGTTGCCATTTCTATTGCAATTTCATTGAAAATCTCAGCTGAACTTAAGTGATGACTGAAACATATAATGTTAATTACTTCTGCAAACCCCCACATTTTTGTTATAAATGTGTGCAATTTTGCCAAGGAATTAGCATAAGGAAGCAATGACGCCACTTTCTAAAATGATAACCATATAGATTTGTTTATCACTACCTATATAAAATGTGACATCGATAAAAGACCGTGCTTATTGCTTTCTTATATAAATTCCTATGCAAAATGATGTGTTAGGTTGGTCCCATAAAGTGTGATAAAAACTAGTAACATCAAATAAAGAAAATGTACTGAAATAAATGTGCATGGCTACTGATCAATATGAAATTCATAATCGGGTTAATATTGGGAGATAAACCTCAGATTAGCTCGTAATATTCATTAGGAAGAACTTGTGTATAACGTGGGGAAACACTAAATTGAATATGCTGAAACAATGCTTTCATATCTCACCTTATGGGACTCGTCTGCTGTTGTGTCTTTTTCAAAATGAATATATATGATTGATCCATTGATATTGTCACTATCGTAACTTTTGTCACGTAAACTAAGTGATAGTAACCTCTCCTTCACATCCCACTCGTGTTATACATACATACTTGTGACCTCTTAATCATTTTTGCCTTTGGTTGATATTCTCATGTATTATGCTTTATTTCCATTTAATCTTTATTCACATCGGTTTGGATTGTATCATTTAAAACAACAAGCTAAACATTCTCTTCTGTAATGTAGTATTTGCGTAATACTTTGCTTTTTCTCGTCTTAACACCCACTCCTGCACCTAAACTATGCTCAACAAGGGTTAATTAACTTCAAAAACTCTTTTGTAGTGTGTCATGACTTGCCGTGGCTTATTTCCACTATCTCCAAAAACTTTGTCCAATGTCACTATTTTCGACAAGCTCATGCTATGCAAAAGAATTTTTGAAGTGACCCTAAATGTCAGAAAAAACATCTCCAAAAGATGTTAACAATTTCGAGTGGTTTCCAAAGTAATAGTTCTGAGAGAAGAGGTCCACATGGGAAGAGATAGTAGATCCTAAACCGAACTCTACTAAGCTAGCTGATGCTAATTATACTATTAATAGGTTCATACAATTAGAGGGACAGAGACTTGATACCGCCTTGCGGAGGTGCAAGAAACTAACGGGTACATTGTATACCCTTAAGAGGTGAGAACAACTTAGGCTGGAAAATGAATGCATTTGGTTGGAATCCCAGAATGGTGATGGCTTTTAGGATCACTTGATCATTCAATAAGATAAGAATAATCGAAGTAAGTTTTGATTAATAACATTATTCAAGTACACTAAGATCAATGAATGGCAATACTATAATACTTTAGAGATTAAATAAAAGGCTTTCCCGCGATCACATTCTATCCCAATTTTCTCTGCGAACCTTTCTTTTGCATGTAGCTTTGTATTTATTCAAGTTTTGTGTTTCATCCGTACTTTTTCAAGGCAGATAGGTATAAATAAATTTCTATGTTCAATAAAGCTGTCATTTATTGAATGATTTTTATCAATATACATACGATCTAGCATGTCAAATATTATTCAAATGTTGCCGGATATTATTTACATGTCATTATATATATATATATATATATATGCACATGGAATTGCACCTCGAATTTAGGTATAATTGAAGTTTAATTGTTCCTAGCACTTCGGATGTTTCATCACTTTTAGGGGAACAATGTTTTATAATAACTTTGATTCGTCTTTGTCCGTCTTTTGATCTTTCGCCCTCACTTTCAGTCAAATCTGGACGTTTCCATAAACCTCCCATCACTGGGTTTATCAAATGAGTATTCTGTATACGGAAATAAGTTTTGGTCTGCCATTCCTTTTCTAATACAATGGCTAAGTTTAGAAGTGTTCAAGACTAGAAGCATTTCTTAAGTAAATATTTACCTTTTCAGTATGGGAGGGGATTGAGTAAGATTGCTAAAAACTTTAAAAAAAACGTTCGTGTTTAGACATCCTTTCTAAACATGATATCACTCAGATGATAATTATTGTTAATTACCCGGCCAAAAAGGCTAAAAAGTCCAAAATTGTGCTGCATTGTTCTCATGAAATTCCCTAGCTACAATCATGTTATTATAGAAGTATTGCGCCATTTTGGTCCAGAATGCCGTTGCTTTCTTCCTTTTGAAGTCTTTCTGTAATGAACAATAAAATAAAATGCAGGAAGTAATAAAGTATTTCATGGATTTAAATTTTCAATATCTTTCGCTTCTGGCATGTTCCTCTTTCGCTTGTGTATACATATTAAGCCCAGTACTAAATATTGGTATGCATTGGTCTTGTAGGTTAGCCACAGTTCAGGATGAGAAGAAGAGCCCCCAGCCGATAAACATGCCAGTAGTCACTCAGCCGGCCTCATCAGACAAGAGGAACCTGTTGGAGAACATCCAGGCTATGATACCCGACCATCAGGCAAGGGTTCAGAGTCTAGAGGTAATTTTAAGGGTTTTCTTTAAGTATAAACAGAAGTCAGTGAATTTATGTGTGGTCTTTTTGTATGACGAGGAATCTTATATCTATAGATGTTTCATATCAAATCAAATATTCTTCATTGCCTGATATTATGACAATGGCTAATTACATCTGTACCAAAGACATAAGGTGAAGCTAATGTTCTGGCTTTTATATTTCGGCATTAATGCAAAGCCTGATTGAACATTCATTAAAACCCCTTTTATTATGTATGTTGAGTTTTTCCATGTATAATAGCCAACTTAATTATTCGATGATTACAGACTGCAGAGTCCAATAGAGAAAGAAAGAAGAGGCTGGTTTCCAACACAGAGACACTCAGGTTTGAGAAGTCCCTAGAACTGGCTCAGCGACAGCTGCGTGAGACGAAAAACATGGAGTATGTTCAACAACGGCAAGAAAAACTGCTTAATGGTCTAAAACAAGAGTTAGTTTCAGAGAGCAAGGAACCGCTTATACCCCTAACTGATACGACAAAGAGACTTAGTAGTGCTGGTAACGGTATACCAGAAATGAAAGAAGATTCCAAAAAAGAGAAGTCTCCAACAGAGACAGAGGCAAAGCAGAGAACGCCAAGTCCGGCGGAAAAGGACCAGAACCAGCAGAATGGAAGCAAACACAGTCCAGTGACATCACAGAATCCACCTCAAAAGCCGCCAAGGACTTTGTTGCATGATTCTTCTAATAATGTCAAGGCGAATGTAAGTGCAAGCAGTCAAGGTAGTCAACATGAGGGTCAGGTGTCTATGAAGAGCACGGCTAACATAGCTGTATCTAGTGAGGGTAGTCATTATGCAGTGAGTCCAGCAGTGACTCTGCAGCCATCTACTACTGTGGTGTCGGGCAGCCCAGGACTGACATCGTTCAACATGAGTACACCAGGCCCTGTCTTCACCCCGCCACACCGGGGGTCAGAGATTGGTGGCACTGGAAAACCCCCTATGCCAGCCCCAACTTGTACCTCCACCCCTGTTAGCAATGCTCCACCCACGAAAAACGTCACCTTTAGTCCTTCAGTAACTGAGATTGTGGATACCAGTCCAGATCAGAAGAATAAAAAAGTACCACCACCACCACCCCCTAGACGTAGCAGCCGCAGCTCATTGCGCGTGCAGTCCCCGCAAGGTACTCCTGTACGGAGAGGTGTATCTCCTCCTGCTTATGAAAACATAGAGAATTTTCCCACCAAGCAAGAGCCAGGTGAGAATGGGGCAACTGGAGGACCTCCTCCACCAGGGATGGTCATGACTCAGAATGGACAGGTACCACGACCCCAGAGCAGACCTAGGCCTATGAACAAGTTCCAGCAGGAACTGGCTGAAGGCATCTATGCTAACCTCAATCGGCCTGATCTTCAGGGTCAACATGTGAATGCTGCGAAGATCCTCCACGATTCTAATATCAAAGAGGAATCCTTACTCCGGGTCGAACTGGCAGGAAGCAGTGACAATGAGAGCACAGCCAGTAGTATAGATTCTCAATCGGGCACCGTCAAGCGAAACCCCAAAGCTAACAAAGATGGTGTCCAAATGAGGGAAGGTAAAAAGACCCCACCTCCTCCTCCTGTTCGACGCAGCAGTCACTTGTCCAAGGCTCCGGATGTCGAAACCGTCAAAGAGGAAAGCGAACGTCCAAAATCGGTGCACGAAATTCAACAGCAGTTCATACAAATGGAGCAACAGCACATGAAGAACATGGGTCAGCAACCGGCACAAGCCCCCAGTGGCAGACCCTCTGTACCACAGGCAAACAACCCCGCTGCCAACACCAATGGTAATGGCAATGCTGTCGTATGGCAGAAGCAGGGCGGCCAACAGCAGCAGGGTGCTGTCAATGGTACAGGAACCAAGACACCACTTCCCAACCAAAACCAAAATGCTTCTCCTCCACAGACCCAGACACCCACCACCAACGGTGATGCTCATTCGGACTCGGATAGCTCGCTGTCCGTTCAGAGCATTGTCACTAAGTTCAGTACCACTCAGACTTTGAATTCTCAAACATCGAAAGTCGTGATCCAACGATCGTCTGTAAAGAAATGTGAGGAGACAGAAATCTTTTAGAATGAACCCCCTAATTATACATAGGAAAACAAAAAGATCCCAATGTATTTGGTCTGGTTGTTAGATGTTGTTTTGTAGGGAAGAATGTATTCGAATAGGGAAAAAAGCCAACCCACCATATTTACTCTTCATCTTACAGTAGTTACAGTGAGTTATAACTGTTTTCCTTGTATGGAAGTAAATCAAACAGGACCTCCTATAGAACTCAGTGTACTCAGATTATGGACCCTGACCCTCCAAGACAACTAACCTCTGTTACATCGTTCAATGGATGTCTGTGACATCAGTGATGGCTGCTTTTGTGGCAGGTTTTTGATCTCGAACCTTGTAAAAGTCTCAGCAGGGAGTCGGGCAGGGAGTGACGTAAAGGTGTATTCCCGCACTTCAAAGAAGTCCTTTTTCTAAACACCCTATAACTATTTTTTACTGATAGACTCCACTTACACCTTACTGTGAGCCCCCGTCCCTGCTGTGGTCAACAGAAGGAATTACTCACTGCTTAATATTATATCGTACCTTACGATTGCTAGGGAAACATTTGTATGACCTGATCTGCAACCAACCAGTATTAATACACCTCACTAACTCAATTATTATCTTAATAATCAGGCTATCGACTTATGCTATAACGATCGAAAAAGGAGATTGAGATTTGTCATGAAATTAGATGCAGTACCTTTGTCTCGCGTCTAGGAATATATATATAATATATAGGAGGTTTAGGTTCATCCTTTAACACTTGATGGTTGCCTATCAGGTTGATTTGTCCATATCCCTGATGTAACATCCCACGGTAGATTTCATGCCATATTTCCCTTAGTGACATTTGAGCTATCTTTTCTCTTCATTGTGTAATAGAAGAAATTAGCTGCATCTTTAGTGATAGCAGAAATAAACCAACATTTAGGAAGAGAACTGAAATTGATATCAGCATTTTTCTAACTCCAATATTAATATGGTTTTATAGTTGCCTCTCATTGTAAGTGTGTGAGTAATGATATAATACAGTTGTGATTCATTACGAAAATTGAGGGAAACTTTAAGTCTTTTTCAGAATGTGGCTAGATTTATAAACAGTGTTTTATGTATAGATATAAACAAAATGATTGCATTACAATCATTAGTACTATTGCTATTTCTACTGAGCTGTGGTGCAGCATTGTTCAATGGAAAGAGAAAGAAACTGGAAAGTTTTGTCATTGTAAGATTTATTATCTATGATCAA
Source organism: Sthenelais limicola (assembly GCA_942159475.1). Classification (NCBI taxonomy): domain Eukaryota; kingdom Metazoa; phylum Annelida; class Polychaeta; order Phyllodocida; family Sigalionidae; genus Sthenelais; species Sthenelais limicola. Next base: position 76,080,055 of record OW804096.1, on the reverse strand, counting down.
GAATCTAAGATGCTGGTGAGTAAATATAAACAAATGGATATAAGTAAATGGTCAGCATTCTCTACTCTTGCATTTCAGTTGGGCAGAAAACAACTTAGTGATATTTACTCACCAAGCAAATGAAGAGAGAATTACTGAGCCCTGCTCTCCACTAAATACGTCTGATTATTGTCACTATCATGTTACACACATATTTAAAGATTTTCTCCCCTGTTTCCTACCACTAAAATCAGAGTAGTTCTTGGCCCTTTTCTGGTGTGACACTAATACTAATATTACGCCCACGACCCAGTTATAAATGTCGTGATGGCGATCTCTTAAACGTTTATGTCTGCCTCTGTGTACGTTTGATTGCATTACTCCCAACGTGGGGGGACGGAACCAGTGATTAGGTGTTCTGTGGCTTAATTTGTTCAGATGAAAGTTGTACGAATTATCTCGATTATCAAACCAACCGAGTATTTTCCAATTTGTTTCGTTATTAATAATCGTTTCATTCTTTACACCTTCTCTGCAAATGCCATGTAACAATTCTCTGCATCTGAGGCAGAATTATGTGGCTAAAAAGGGGTATACTTCATTGCATTCTACAATATTGTACTCTCTATTCTACTGTACATTCTTTGTTGATGGCATTTATTAATATAAATATCCTAAGAAGTGTGGCCTGAGGTTTCTCTTGCATTTTCGCAACATTTCGCCATCGGCAAAATGACCACGGTAACGATGACGTCTTGCTTCGTTTGATCTGTTCAACGTTTTGTTCCACCTAAAAATGATGTCAACATAAATGCCGCAGTTAGTTACACCTCTGTGATCCTAATAGTTGGAAGTAATGATTATTGATAACGACTTGTATTGTAGTTGTTTTGGGTGTTTATTATTAAAATTATGTATGTTCACCCGCTATACACCTGGCTATACAAACCCGCTCTTGTTGGTACACTCTTATCAATTATTCTTCTATACCCAATGCATGAATTATTAACTATACCTTCACAAGGGTTCACGTTGTGAGCAGTATGGACAAAATGTCAAAGTATGTCAGGCTGTTAAGGCATTCTATTGTGAACAAACTATTTTATAAGGGAAAACGCGATATGATAAATGCATAGTTAGGGATAAGAAATATACATACATGTGTGTTCAGATTAATTCATTTGTAGAAGTCTAAGTATCCAGAATAAGATTGCATATTCATAATTGCCTTTTAATTGCTTGCTGCTGTGTTTGCGTGCTTTGTAGGTGCATGTGAAAGAAGTATGTAATTGGTCCAAAAAGTTGTAATCATTCTTACACACTCTATTAATAGCAAGTAAGTTGAATGGTTACTAAATGATTCATGTTCGAAAAGAAATGAATATGAACCAGGTGTAACAGTTTCAGTCTGGGAAAGTGAGGAGAACTCTATTAATTATGTGTGATTGCACACAAATATCTAGTTGGTTTGTTCAGAGAGATACCGTAACATTGCTGATATGATAAGCCTCATACTCTTTATTCGTTTTTTTTTGAAATTGGAAAACGGGGGAAATAGTGTACATAAAGATTTAGGTGTGATGTAACAATAGCTTTTTATTTGCTGCCTTTTTATCATCACAAACTAGATAGAAATATATGATATCCAAACGCTTGCAAAGCTCATTTTCCTATAGAAATGTCACTTTTATATTTCATAGCGGACTTAAGCCTGGGTAGAAGCAAAAATATAAGGACATCTGAACTGTAACAGTGATTAGATTATGTTACCTTGACTGTGGCATTATGATAAATAAGAGCCGTGGGGAAAGAATCAGTTATGTATATGTAAAATATCCCAACAAGGAATACTTTGTGTGAATAAATTGTGATTATAATGAGTCGGTGGCGATATTCCACGACGTCTGATACACAAAGACCTGGCAGTCTCAATGGTGAATAGTCTCCCAATTTGGGGGATGGTGAATAACTGTTTTACAGTAAGGTGTAGCATACTTATTGTATACATGTACCCTGTTGTCATCCCTCTCGCCAATTTGAGGATCTTCCTGGTCAAAAATAGCATTATGCATTTTATACCACATAAAGAATAACATCCATAGATTTCCATGGGTGGACCGGGATAATGACACGGACAAAATAGTACGTTCAGTCCCTTTTTTGGGTCAAAATTACAGTGTATTTCGTATTTTGAATGAAAGTAAAGGCTTCCCTTGAGGGATGGCATTTTGAGGGTACGATTATAATCATAGGCATGGAATGACAATTGGTAACTTATCATTTTAAGGAGTTTACAGACTGCCGATCATGTACCATTATTTGTAAGTAGATTTATTCGTAGAATGTTAAATGTTTAATAAGTGTGTTATTAAAAGTTACCTAATGATTATTCATTTGTCATAGCGTTTGTTTCTTGTTTATTTAGACATCACAATATATGGTAATGAGCCTTATAAGTGGAGAAAATGAAGGAAAATACGTTCAATAAGAATCTTGTCACAGGTTCCCTATATTAATGCCTTGTTATGTAAAAGTTTGACTAAAATGCACAAATAACTTTTTAAATACCAACAACTGCCTAGTCAATGCACAAACCGATGGCTTTGTGATGATGTCATAAATATTTGTTACACACATCCTAGTGATGTCCTTCAGAACTTGCGTACTAATAATGGGCCAGACATAACTTGTGGTGACGTTAGCAGAAGTTGGGTGTTTGTCTTGTGTTGCGTGGATGCATTTGGGATAAGCTGTGCGCTCTGATACATGTGTACAACTACCCGTTTATACCCAATTATTACCGTTACGTCTAGTCTCTACTTGGTTCATATAACAATGTATGATAATTATGATAATACTTATAGTAATAAAAAGTATGAAATCTACCAACTCGCTGGAACCGTTCAATGAATCTGGACTTCTGTGTTGTTATTCTGTCTATGTATTTAAATGACAATTCTAGATTATTCGAATTACCTTAATAAAGATAGCCCTCATCGTCGCCTCATGAGAGTGGCTGAAGTATAATCTAGACACACTAAAACCAGCCCAAGCCGTGTGAACTAATACAAATCCATAATATTTAGTCAGAAACTACGGCCTACATCATGAGATCCGATAAATGCTCTTTTGAAACCCGGAGAATGTCCTATACATCAATATTGACTGAGTCATGTTTTGATCATTTTTCTGGTTAATCAACTAGCTTTAAACAACTTCTCACTTGATAAAACTGATCGGCTGAAATTTCATCAATCAACGTATACTCTATATTGTCTCTAGATTAATGGACGAGTTTTACAATATTTCTATATAATGTCGGAAGAATTCACGATGTTCAGACATATCTATCAAAGTAAATCGGAATACAGTATCAGGTTTGAGTTACGTTACGTCTGACAAATGCATTTTAATTGAATGAAAATCGCTATTTTCGGCATCAGAATTACCTCTCACCTTGATCCTTACAAAATATCACTTGAACCATTAGAAAAATGTTTTAGTAATGACTTAAGTATATTGCGCAGGTTCAGCTTTTTATAGAAAGAGTAAGTGAAATATCGCACTCAAATAGAACGACAGTATATATAGGGAGGTAAATGTAACAAAATATGAATTCTGAGTTAATTTGCCCTGTAAGTCTTTACCGTTCTCAAATTATACAATTATAATTATTCAAATGTGAATACAAATGCGTATTTCCCCATGCTTTGATACACATGATATTAGATTGAAAGGAAAAAAAGCTAAACGCGTACATAAAGGGTTGGAATATACAATTTGGAATTTGGAATATAAAGTTTGAAATTTGCTAATTTTCGACAGATGATTTGTCCATTTTCCTTCTAAATACTGCCTTATATAATAAATTATCATGTCATATGATCAACACAAATAAAACTCGAGTTTCTGCGAATAACACATGTTTTGACGGAGACAAATGAGACGCCACAATAAACTCCCCCACGATAAAATGACCCATGTCAACTTGGAGCTAGGTTCAATGCTTTATAGCAACGCTGCCAATCCCCGATCGGTTTACACAAAAAATGATTGCCTACATGATGGTGAGGAAATAATGGGCGAATAGTTAGCACTATTTACACGCACCCCGTGTATAAAGTATGCCCTGCTACTGACTCTAATCATTAAAACCAACATCGTACGTCTGAATGAGTGCCTTGTAGACCTTAAGTGTTGGTTTGATCTACGCATAATATTATATTTGATTTACCTGGGACAGAGTGTGGGTCCCTCCACGAAAATGTGCATAATTGGCATTTGCTCAACATGAAATCGAACCATGAAATAAGTTATTGTAGCCTATCATACATGCGCAATGTATGTGAAGGTGAAAACATCACCGATTATATTGGAGAAGTCACGCCCCTAACTACGCCGCCTAGGTAACCACGCCCCCCTTGGTCCCGCTTATGACGTCGCCCCTGTGTTTACCTGTGACGTCATGGTCCCAATGCTTCCATGCCCACCTTACCTTCCACTCTCAACCGCTTCTCCGCCCACGCCACACGCATAATTTTTTGCTGGCGTGATTTTGAGTCAAGATTCGACTTCAAATATGGGTAGATATTGCTTCAAGTAAGGGGTTCGGCGCATTTCTCGGCGCAGATTGGCTTGCAGGCGCCTGGGAAGCATGTGTAGTGCCTTGGTCAGATACGGATTGTTGTCATTTAATTGACGCCCCTAATGAGAATGTTCGTGTGGACAACATTAATGTGCAGGAGCTTTACCCGGTGCTGGTGGGCGTCAAACGCTGGAAAGACTTGTTGAGAGGTTCCCGAGTCCATTGCTTCATAGATAACACTCAAGTCGTGGCAATGTTAACTACGGGCGTGAGTTCTAATAAGACTTGCATGCAATGGTTATACGAACTGTATTGGATCACTTTCATCTACGATATTGAACTTCTTCCTCAATACATTAACACCAAGAATAATGTGGTGGCTGATTTTTTATCACGCCTTCCCTATATGAAAATGCCTTTTGACTTTACTATATTATCTCAAGCTGGACTGTGTTGTTTTACTGATAATCCTTGTCGTTATGATAGGCATGTCAGTGTGGATGAAGAGGGTCCACCAACTACAAGCATCTTCTGTGGCGCCGTCGACGCTGGAACAAAGAGAACGCCAGTGGCGTCTGTTTAGTAAATTTATATGTGATAACAACCTCCCGTCGTCCCCTATACAAGTCGACGTGGTGTGTATGTTTGCAGCTTTCCTCTCCACCTTCATGAAAGTTTCTTCTGTATCGACCTACCTTAGTGGCGTGGTGTTTGGCGCGCGACTACGCTTCATCGACTGCCCGCCTATGTCACACCCAGCGATCAAATCTGTACTGAAGGGTGTCAGCCGTCTACCAGGGGCGTCGCCAGTTCCTTCTGAAGCGCTATTGCCACGCCACCTTCTTCTGATGTCCCGTCAGGTTAACTACACTTCAGCGTCAGAGTCAAGATTGTGGACAATGATTATCTTCCTCTTCAGGACCTTGCTGAGAGTGGGCCATATAGTTCCCTCCCCCCACTCTCTTCTCCGTGAAAACGTCTCAGTGACTCCCTGGGGCGTGCTTGTCACGGTAAAATCTTCTAAGACTTCAGCATCTCCATTCACTATACCAGTGGTTTTGCTTAGTGACTGCGCCTTATGCGCGGTGTATTGGCTGAAAAAATGTGTTTTTGCTGAAAAATTATCTCCTTCAGCCTTATTATTCTCTTCTGCTGGGCGTGAATCTCCGTCCTACGACGACTTCAAAAAGTTTCTGCAAGCCCTTCTTCTACGTGCAGGCATATCAGGCGTGTTCAGCCCCCAATCGTTAAGGAGAGGTGGCGTCTATGGGCGTTAAGCTTTCTGACATTAAAGCCCGAGGTAATTGGCGTTCTTCATGTGTGGACTCTTACATCACGCCCGAGATGGACACAAAGCTTAAAGTGGATTCATTCATTGCTGAGCATCTCTCTTCTCACAAGTGACTTCGGTTTGGCCTCTTGTGGTGAAAATAAAACCTCCTGATGAAGGTTTCAAGGCCATTCCTCCGTTCTGTGCTTATTCCAGCGTAGTGCGGGCGTCCAAGCCATATATGTGAAGGTGAAAACATCACCGATTATATTGGAGAAGTCACGCCCCTAACTACGCCGCCTAGGTAACCACGCCCCCCTTGGTCCCGCTTATGACGTCGCCCCTGTGTTTACCTGTGACGTCATAGTCCCAATGCTTCCACGCCCACCTTACCTTCCACTCTCAACCGCTTCTCCGTCCACGCCACACATATAATTTTTTCTTTATATATGTATCTGTTTATGGTGAAAATAAAACCTCCTGATGAAGGTTTCAAGGCCATTCCTCCGTTCTGTGCTTATTCCAGCGTAGTGCGGGCGTCCAAGCCATATATATTTATATATATTGCATTTTTATTCAGAAACAAAATTAATAACATTCCGAAATTGGATACTACTCTCTGCCTGAGCAGGTCTTTCTGAGAGATCCATTTCCTACAAATATCTTGATCATATACAAAGTTTTGTTTTTTAGAAAAATACATACATATAGTGTAGGTCTATGCCAACTTGTCCACGTGAGAAGGAGGCCTATTATTATGTGATCTCAGACAGATCTAGTCTTCCTGTAGGATTACCCATCTACAAGAGACTATGGTTTTGAAACACACTTTTGGTGTAATCAAAACTGATTTCAAAATAGTAAGATATAATAAAACTCAACGAGAGATGGATATAGGGTGACGTATTCACACAACACGAGTGCATTGTTTTCCTGTCTTTCCCAAGTGGAAGATCGAGGAAAAGATGGGAAAACAACGCACTTGTAATTGTTTTGTTAATGCGTCATTCTATATCCATCTCGGGTAGAGTTCTATTTTCATGCCATGCTATATATTATCCTTATTTAATCATTATTTACCTTCAGTTAATGTCTCGCAACCCTCCGACTAGGCAAAGCAGCCGCCTACAACTTAGCGTCATGAAATGAGCGTCATAAAATGAGCGTCATTGCTTGGGCGCAACTAGATTTATGCAACCAATCAAAATAGCATGGGTGCCAATTGGGTACATTCGAAATCAGATTCCGCTAGTGAAATCTACCATTCATATGCCATGGGCTAATCTCTATATCTGTCCTTCTTATTGTGGATACACACAGCTATCGTGGTGTAATTTTCATTACTTGTTACAGAGTTGTACATTACAACTCTGCTTGTTATAACTGGAAATTAGCTAATTACTTGACTTGATCTTTAGTCACCTGCTTTAGACAATGCACAAGCCACAGAATAGCTATTCTGTGACCTGTGTATGGTCTAAAAGTTAAGGACGTATACATCTACTCTAGATCGTTGAAAGTCCTCGCATGTTTCTACTAATTGGACTGCATTTTGATTAGAGGAAGGTATAGCTGAATTGTTTGGATGTCGAATATACTTAGTGCCGCACTGGAGATTTTTAAATGTGAATAAAAGGTCGCTTGATGAATAGTGAGCTCTATCGGAATAACTTTCGGCATTAACGGCTCGATATATGGGTGAACTCGCCAGGAAATGTACAACTCGCCTTCACAAATCCTCTCAAATAATCCACATTTGAGACAATAGTGAGGTTCAAAATACAGTTCAACATAAACAAACATAGTGTTTGAATCAAGGCAATACCAAATTTACTCAGATATAACCAGTATTTATTATTTTTTATCTTAATTTAGCAGAATTAACTAAATGTGTAGAGTTATCGATTGTACATTTTTTGACGATCTGACCCATATACATGTTACTTATTTCACTTTTATAAAAACATCTTTTCCCATGGACTTCACTTTTATAACAATACCAAAGAGCTCAGATATAAGCTATGTGACAATACGCATGAAAGTCAACAAATGAACACTTTTCATTCTCCCGATGCAACATATAACAGGAACACTTGATGGAATTAAAGTTGTTCACATTTAAAGTGCAATGTAACAGGAAACATTTTAGAGATTTTGACATGGCTGTCAAATATAACGGCATTTTAAATTGAATAGCATTTCTATAGAATAGGCTAACATTTTATTTTGGATTGATGCAGTGTAAATGTTGATGCTTAAATCTCGCTCTCTCTCTCTCTCTCTCCCTCTCTCTCTCTCTTTCTCTCTCTCTCTGAATATATGCCATTGACACAATGTATCCTGGTAATATTTAACGTTATTTTTATCATATCTTTTAGTCTGGAATGATAACCCTCACTAATGTTGTTTCTCCAAAATGTAATAATCATTTTTATCATTCACCATGATTCATGGTTTACTATGATCATTGCGCATGACTATCATTAATCTGGAATTCTTTTCACCATTGTCTTGCCTCTGTTGTCGTTAATCTCGCACACATTTAACATTTCCAATGCGGAGAAAACATAATCAGAAAATGTACAACCGAAATTAATGATTTCTCGTACTTTTGATTTTGATGTTTATCTCGCCGAAAACACCAAACTATACATATTATAGTGTATAGTGAAATTATATTACCGAAATGCAAGAAACACATCATTGATATAATTGCACCCGAAAATAATAATTCACTCCCAGCTGTAGTAAGAAGGTCTCCATGTCTATGTATATAGTAAGAAATTGTGTGAAATGGAATGGGGAAGATAGAGAGGGAAGGGGGTGGGGGGAAGGATTGTTAATGCGCGATGTGTATAATTATATCGTACCTTCTCTGTTAGTTATCTTCTATTGCTAGTTATCTACCAACATTACCTGTCAATAGAAAATTGTACATGGTATACCATTTCGAAACACTGTGTGTGTGGATATTACTGTTTAAATGATAACTAAATATTCTTGAACAGCATTCTATAGGCATACAGATTATCAAGGGTAGAAGTTAGAGCTAGGGCTATTCTAGCACTCCCGTCCCAATATTCGACAATAATGGAATGAGAGTCCATAGGGTCCGCTTGATTCCTAATCAGCAGTCAATTCCTTCTTATTGGCAGGCGGCCACATCAATGAATACTAGTAGTCACCTATGGTGGTTATACAGGAGTCTAACAAAGTGCCCCTACCAAGTTAGTTAATCCTTCACTCGCCAGGGGTCTTATTATGACTGTTTACCTGGCGTTCTGGTGTTTCTATTGGGGGCTAAACTTCGCGTTAAGGGATCTCACATGATTTATGAAACGTTGGTTTGTTCAGGCCCGAGCTGAATTGAGCGATTCTATACTTACGCATGTCATTATACGCATATTTCAGGGTTGTTGCTTTTCCCCAAATGTGTTTGTTGTTTGCTTCATTGCAGATATATGTATATATAGCCTACACGCACTATGTATTTTAATATTAATATTGATTTTAATGATTGTTATAGATAGTTATTGGTCCGGCTCTTAAAGCTGTGGCAATGAAACTTAAATATATTTATTTCCATTGCATCTATTGCCACTGCTGCATCTATATCGGTTGTGGATCTGCATTCATTCTGTATATTGTCAAACAAATATATCCCAATGATGTTTATAAATCGTAGCTTGATAAAGCGTGAAGTAAATTAATATGCTACTGATATGAAAAGGAAATAAAATTCAAAAAAGAATCTAGTATTTTTAATCAGACACAAATATAATTCAACAATTAATTTTGAATAATTATGAAATGTGCCCCCTTTATGATAATTACTGTTTATGATAAGTTTTCTTGTACTGCTAGGGGTGGGCTGAACGCTCCATAATATTATTTAGTTGAACTGCTCTGACACGCTAGAATGATAATTAGACCGATGCATGAAACAATCACCCCCTAAAGAGGTTATAATGTAGCCACATAATCAGTGTTCAAACTTCTATAGGATTAGTAGAGAGAGTGTCAACCACTGGAGGTTTGGGGGTCTGGATTAACATAGTGTACGCCTTTTCACTGGGATTAACATGGTAAATATCATAGAACAACATTCGCGTACCTCAAACTTATAAGGGTCTTTCGCTGAAGTGGACTTCAGACTTTCAAATATCCACCAAGCACTGTCTTCTTTCAATTCCCAAAAGGCTGGGGATTTTCGAGCTGCGAAGACATTATTCGAGATATTGCTAGCACCAATATTATGTAACTACTACATTAACTTCCAATGGAAATTCTCCAGGGTAATTACATAAATCCCAACGTTTGAGCGCCATCGATGGACTGTTATTCTATTTACAAGAATGACATTGCATGGAATTCATAAGGCATTAGAAAGTAAGGATCTATTACAGTTATCTATTTGCATGTTTCACAATTGAAAGTGTAGTTTCAGAAGGTTACAACCAAATATTACTTTCAGGATTTCCAACGGAATACAAAATGATATTGGAATGAACGTATCGCTTCAGGACGTTATATATGTGACAGGAGTTCAAGAAATTTAACAATGTAAAATGCTTGGAACTCGACAAAGGCATTTTGTAGACATAATCTGTATTCCCTTCCAAGGATTGCGCATAGAGATTATTGGCCTCTACCTTTAGGTAATATATCTTTTTGATATACTACGTTATGCTAACTCATATATAGATGATCAACAGGGATAGTAGAAACCCTCGCACCTAAATAGTATGCACTCACAAAGTCTTGTATTGTATATATAAAAAAAAACTTCTTGTATATTTGTGGTTATTTTCGCGAAACCTGCATCCACTTAAGGCAAGGATGATATGTAATTTCATAACACAGATCAAGTGTTTCATCAATAACCAAAGGTCCAGCCTTAATAATAATATAATGTATATGTTCTAAACAAATAATAAGATGAAGTTAACGGGACCAAGCGTATACAATAAAATACCACTTTGGTAATCTTTGGGTTTTTTGTGAACATTGAGTAATTTCTATATTCATTCTTAATTGTTGCTACGATGAACCTTCACGTAGGTTGAAAAAGAAATCATGTACTCCAACAAATATGATAGATTATAAATTTCTCCTTATATTGGAAAGAAAACATTAACTATATTCTTTCTATTTTCAGCCCTCCGGGACCTGCACTAATGACAACGCAGGTGATAAGCGTTCAAAACACCGCAACAATCACGCACACATTTTGAGCGCAAAGGAATATCAAAGCGATCTAAGGGCTTTTAGGAATGTTGTCTCCTGAGAATAAACACTCGAAAGAGACAATTCAACTGCATATATACGTGCCTTATCATTGCGAACTATGGATTATTCAAAACAATCATTAAACATATTGAGCATTTCTTGAGACCCCCTACCATGGATTATATTGGTTCACACGGGGGGTAAAATCCCTGACCTTTGACTCAGATTTGATCGGTGTGCACGATTATTTTGTGTGAAAAGTGGGATTAAAGGAACAGTCTGCCCAAAATGATTGGAGGAAAACAGGAAAGCATGTGTTTGGATTTAGTGGCTATACAAAAAGCCCAATCATCACGTCTGTCACTGGATATTAAATGAGGTATAATGAGCCAAGCTTGGGGAGGCTAACAAGTATACCCAGCAGAAAGGTACCTATATATTCTACACGATACACAACGGAGAGATTGCTCATTGCCTTGAAGGAGAGCTTCAAATTTTGAAATTTTGTAATTAAGGTATAGTTTCGATTTCGGCATCTGGTAGATACCCTTTTTTACGTTTTCTCAATGGATTATTTTATCGGAAAACAAAATGACGACAAAAGCTTTAGACAGAGCCATTTTGTACGGGTATTATGGCAAGCAGCAGATTTTCTTTATTGGAATTTTGGATAGTCTCGTTTACATAATATTATTATGTTAATACCCATTTAGGCTTCTTTATATAGTGAAACACCATATTCCAATTATCAATAATCATTCTGATATTTATAACCGACTAACAAGAGGAACTGAACCACAAGCGCCTCCCCCAACCTGTTTCGAGGCAGCACGCCTCCATGGAAGTAGATTGTCTAGGGGTTGTTAGATTAGTTGGTCTTTACATGCAAAGCCCAAGGTGGCATTAAGACGGATATATACCAGGGGCCTGTATACAATACATACATGTTCAGATTTAGCACATGTTTTTGAGTTTACTACTTGCTGGATATACAGAGGAAATTGGTTACTACGGTGTACCCTCACGTAGTACCTAGAAATTGCTAGACGGATTGGGGTATTATCATAAAACTACTATTTGAGATTCAAGAAGCCTGACAGAAATCTATATTTTCTTCACAAATGACATTTCTGTTGACGACCCAGATAAAGGTAAATACCGGTGTTGGCAGAGCAGTGACAGTAGTTATGGAATCAGCTACAAAATGCTCATGGAGAAATGATTTTGTGAAGCTGGAGTGAATCTAAGGCATTTCTGAATACAGATATGATATGATACAACGACATAATATGTACATGGTTGCTATTAACTTGTACATGCATCACACTAAATTCCAATCGAAGGTGTTCATATGATTTTTCGTTTCAAATCACTCGTCGACTTGTAATATAGGGGGATTTCTGACAAGGTTCCCAGCGACATGGAGAACCTTGGATATATTGGAATGTAAATGATAATATAGACTCAAATGATAAGGATATGTATCGTCGAAGACGTGCAAGATTCTTGCTTTATAAGATTCAACTATCTTATCTCTATAACCTATGTGCTTACGTCAATTAAGATATTTCTCTGCTGTATAGATTTCATCCAGCGCCTCAAACCCTGTCCTATTTAGAAAAAGGTATCCAAAACTCAATTAACCCAACGTGTACAGGATGTCAATAGAATATTTATCTTTACATGCATAGGTATAGCTCTACAACAGGACACAATTGAATACATCTACGACTGAAATTAATTGAAAACAAATAATAATTGACTGGGAACTGTGCGCTTTAAAAAAAAGAGGAATAACCGAGGATGGTATGCCCAGGGACCGAAGCCAGAGCAGAGAGATAGGATTCACAACGACTATTCTTCTGGAAGCAATGACAAACAATTCAAATCCGGAGATCTGACATACATCACGTCCCTATTGAATTGTGATCAGTCTTCATAGACAACTAACGCCAAGTCAAAATATATTGCAGAAATATAGTTCCTCTGCGTGGTCCGTGATATATTTTGCGTACAAGGTGGAATAACTTACCGACAAAGCCCCATATCGCACATTGGAAATTCATAATAAGTAACCATTCCAATATTTTAACTTGAAGTTAATCAGGATGCAATAAAGGATACAAGACATTATCTAACTACATTATTTACTAGGCCTACTTACTACAGTCCCAGGATAAAAGACATGCTTATGTTGGATGGATACTTGATAGAATCAAACGCATTATCCTATATTTTTTTCGATACAACGACAGAGTATGTGCATGATTGCTATTAACTTGAATGGATCATACTTTGCTCCACTACTTTACAAATGCCAGCCCATCTTGTTCATAATATCTGGTTCAGTGATTCCAATAACTTGATTCCGAGGAGACCGCTACGTTTAATGGTGATATAATTGAAATGCACTCATAGAGATGACAGAATGAGAGGCGCATGGTAATCTTTCATCAATTGTGAGAAAGAGTAGCTATCTCAATTCAAATATTAGCCTACTATTATTATATCGACAAAGGTACCTAGTGGCGGGAGAATAATAATTCCGTAGGTCAGGTTTATGCCACTTTAACACCAAAGAATGAATCAATAGGATTCGGTTTACAAATATATATATTCTAGTGGGATAGACTTGTGATTGGTTCAACGAGCATTGATATGCTCGTTGATTGGGTCCACAATATACAGTCAAATAGAAAGCGATTCAAGCATCCAGAATTATTATCTTTCTATTTATTACATATTATATACACATATATAGTTTGGCTAGAATAAAAAGCCAACATGGCGGGCTATAACCCAAAGTATCCAGAAGATATGTACAACAGAGAACACAAGTTGTTATTCTTCCGCTATTCCCTAGCTGTTGAGAGAGCCCTGGATAATTACAATGAGATAGTCCATGGAACATTCAGGGAGAATCCTAGATGGCCTTGTGGAATAGAGGTGAAAAAACTTCCAGCAATTGTCTCCTACCTACCAACTGCGACGAGGAGGAAGGTACAGAATGTGGGAGGAGGGCCTCTGAGAGAAAGAACAAGAACAGGAAGTTTGAGTTCGGAAATCGGTGAGTATTATATTGGCGATGGGTGTGAAGATATGGAGGAAATACCGAAAAGAAGGCTAGAAACACCTTTCGCTGGCCAGAAGTTTACAACACAATTGAGTGATATCAAAGAAAATGTAGAGGTGGATGTGTCAAAAGCAGGACCTGCAATGGGGAAAAGGGCATCGATAAGTAACCAGTCAGGATATAATAAATCTAAAAATGCACAGACTGAAAACTCAAATAAAAACAATAAATTGGAGAAAGGTACACTTGGGAGGAGGTTGTCAATGACCTCCTCCCTACCTCCAATATCAAAGACAAATTTGTTATCGCCAAGAGTAAGTCCGACATCCAAAAAGAAGAGCAATTCTCCTCTCAGGAAGTCGTTACCCGAAAATGGTTCCAATAGAGAAGTCATGTATAACGTCACCAGCAGGAGTTTGCATAATCTGACATCTCCTGGGAAACATGAAAACAAACAGCGATGGGCTGAAAATGTGAGGAGGTCTAATTTTGACAATAAAAGATTGCCTAAGTTAAAGAGTGTAAACAAAAAGCCAAAGCAAATGACATTAGACGAGGATGAAGGCCCCAGGGAACCTTCCTTGATAGTCAGGGATGGTTCTTTGATACTGAAAGAGGTCCGCCCGGAGTGGTAGTCACAAACGTTGAGGTCTTTAATTATTGTGTATTATATCAATAGATAATATGAATTCGATAGCGATTTACATGCAAGGATTGCAACGATGAGCTATATCAGACATGTAAACGTTTACACGTTTACGAAGCATTAAGACTTCTGCAAATGGTGAGGAGATCTGTGTATAATATATCTATTTATAAGTCTCTGTCAGAAGAAATATTGTAATTAGGTTACTTGTCATGTCGTCTTCACCATTTAGACAACATCATTTACGTAGCAAATCTTTTCGCCTTTCATTCATTCTTGATCACATCAATATAACCATTATCACAATGCAAAATAAAATGTAACTTTGCAAAAGTCAACGAATATGTTTGGCTTTTACTTTCTTCCTGAGTGACGAGCGTTGTAAGTTAAACCACTATATATATAAAAAAAATGTTCAGAATTTTCGGACAGAAAGGAAAATCATGATATATTATATATCGGTGCAATCTATAACTTGAGTCGGTACTTTCTATGTTAATTCCTCTGTTTCTTGTGAAATAATCCGACGAAGGTGCCTTGCATATTTAAATTTAAACAATATGTTAAATATATTTTGTCCACGTAATTGGAAAATAACTCTTTTCTAATATGCCTCTTTATTTTTCGCCATAATGCAAATGCAACATTCTGTAGGATGTAGTTATGTTGTTATAGAGAAAATACCTTTTATCCTCAACCAGGATACGGCGTTAATCAACGAAAGATCTGTTATCATTAAAGCGATATTCACTGGCACCCGGTGGAAAACTGACAGAGCCATGACAACTGAGAACTGAGGTGCGACACTACCTACGAATATTTTAATATTATTATTTACTCTAGACCCTCTCTCTAAGTTGGCAAGACAACGCAAACAAAGAGGCTGGAGAACGCCAACATAGAAATAAATGGTTTCCCTCAGTGCCATTGTTTTTAATGGATTTCCTGTCTGCATAACTAAAACCTGAATATCCTCATCAGGAAAAAGAATTGAGGAAAAAGAATTGAGGTAGATCTGATATGCTTGTTGAGAAAGTGTAGCCGAAAGTGTTTGCTGATAGATGTAATTTCTTGTACAGTCTAGATTTTGGAGAATACCTCACACGAAGTAGGAAATGGCAAGTTCAATTACTCTAAATAAGTAATGATAAGTAAATAATTCTTTTCTAAAATCTTGCACAGGAGCTTGGGAGTTGAGTCTATTTCACTCAATTGTGCCATACCTACAAATAAGGAATGGTTTGGGAAAACTATGGAACCCCACCCCACCTTTTCTACTTTGATTAAAACCACCAGACAAAGCAGGATTAGGAAGAGGAGAGGGAGAGGAAAGGAACCTTTATAAAATCTCCTCCATAAGTTTTATTTCTTAAATATTGCTAAAAGGTGATGCATATCCCATTATTGAATACCTAACAATGGTATGCTTGCCTTGGTAAACTTGATAACCAACTGGTGACTGTAGCGAAATGCGCTTTGGTTATGCATACAGTCAGATATATAGCGTGGGATGGGTTTTATACCCTTTTTAAAAATCCTTGAGAATTAACAGGTTTTCTTTGTTTACAAGATTTAAGATAGATATCAGGAGTCACAATGTTGTCTAAGTTTCAAGTGATTAGGATTTCGTTATCACTAAATTAGAATTTAGAAACTCAAGGTAGAATATTTTCCTAAGATGGCCATTTTTCGGTATTTTATTCAAGAATAAAAAACCACCATGCCTGCATATATACATCAAAATTTGAATTTATTTCCACAATTCGATAGAAAATACAGTGCTTGTCATTCATGGGTTTTTACCCATCTATGTTGAAATTGATTAAGAGTTTTATCGCATTGTATATATAATTGGGTCTAAATTTATCCTAAATTATGTGCTTTAGTTTACAGAAATATGAAATATTTTGTGATTCCGAAAATATAGTTTGTGACGTAAGACAACAAGGGGGCTTGAGCCCTTAAGTGACCCATTGAAAAGTGCAGTTTAAGTGAAAAACGTGGGCCTTTATAAATGTGATTCTAAAAACTGTCATGTTAATCCTTACAACTCTCGCTTTTCGATTAAACTGCCATTTTCAGTGAAAAATAGTCAACTTTGTGACATTTCGGCTTTCAATTCTTCACAATGCCATTTCCACCATTATGAGGGTACAAAGTTAACATAATATGTGCCAAAAATTGGAAAATTTAATTTTTATGCTCAACACGGCCCCAAAGCTGCAGAACTATTTAACTCAGAGAAATTGCCATGAAAACAGTGGAAAGTCGGACTGAAATTTTAGATGTGGTTACCATGGAAACAGTTGTTAATAACTCAAAGAATTCTTGTAATTGTGCATCTGAAAGTTCCAAACGCAGATAGCCTGAATCTTGACATATCTATAAGATACTCTTAATAAGTTAAGGCAACTTTAAGTTTTAGAGTCCCTAATTTAGCAAACATGACGATAATCATTTATATATATTCGTTAAACGATATTCAAAGACCAGCCCTCATAATCAGTAACAATAGATGTTTTCACACATATATATATAGCATTGAAAGGGCTTGCATTAATCTTTAGAATACCATCAAAATAAAATACCTAAAATTCAAGTTCTTCTCTATAAATCTTTAAAATATCTTGGATAGGCTATATGTATATAATATTATGTCTGGTAGATATTTAGTCCAGAGAAACATCAATAGGGATTGCATTAGCTCTTCAGATATTGTGCTGTAATTATGAGTACACAAAGGGTGACACGTGGAGGCATTCCCTACCAGGAGGGACCACAGACCTGACATCGAAATATTATCCTAAATAAAACACATAGGTTTTATAGAATTAACAGGCTCAGATTCAAGGCAAAGAAAATCGCAAATTATATAAAGCATAAAATGAATTTACTACATTAATTCAGAAAAATGTAGTGTCATCATTCAAATATCTGCGATCGACTAATGTCTGTGCGAATCGAATCAAGCAAATTCCCCTTATTTTAAAGGTCATCACACAGAGCAAAACGTTGGTCAATTGAAATAAAACTTTTAAAAACTAACCACTATGGCTTGGTTTGTCTCGGCTATTTTACATATTTAACCAAGTAAATATCTATAAATAAATCTAGGTCAGTAGTAATTCTTGCTTGACATGGATATCAGGAGCATCATTAAACGTTCGTGACCATCAATTATGTCAGGAATATAGCTCCACAAGAAGGGGCGACAAGAGGGTGGATCAGCCATACACACTAGACTCAGAGTTGGGAGAGGCCCTTGGAACTGAGAGAAAGCCTCAAAACCGCAAAATGCCATTAGAATCACATTAGCACGCCCACTCCAGGGTCGGCAGTAGGTGTCCAATCACGGATGGACCATTCTCATGTGATATGAGAGGCTGTGAGCCTAAACTGGATACGGATCATGGTGAGTCTAAAAGGAACTTTCACATGCAACTGCTAAGCTAATCAATAGCTTATCAAATAGTTGGGAATATTTATAAAGTGACATACTGCCCGAAAGATCGAAAATGTGATTGCATGGATGACTTATCTCGATAACTAACACGAATATGTGAGAGTTACCTGTTAAGATTACTCACATTAATATTACTCGTTCACCAAGTTTATCACTGTAAACACAATTGCAACCAAACACCTGTAATAAAATTGAACTATTTTATATACATACCTGTTGCAACAACTGTGGCCAGCCCGTCTGTCTATATTATGCTAGATAGTAATCCAAGAAGAGAAATGAATCCAAAAGTCTACTTATACCTGGCATACATTGTGAAACAAAATCGTCTTCGAAGGTTTATTAAACTTGTCTGACGACCAGTGAGGAAGGCCATCACACAGTCCTTCTAAAAGCTTTATTTGATTTAGCATTCCTTAAAATAGCTTTCTTGAAACTTGAAACTTTTTCCATAATTTCACTAAGGGGATAAGGTACATAATTATCATATTGTATTGCTCCAAGCGCAAAAATTGATAGAATATATTTTTCCAGGTATTCGTAACACAATTATAAGAAGGTAAGTAAACAAACAAGGTCTTAGTGTTCAGTTTACATATAAGTACTTGTATATTTTCCAGTACAATGTCGTGACTGAGCATGACCGTTATAAGTTTTGTTGTAACTGTTATCATTTGCCACACATGCCAAGTACTTACACCGAACCTAAGATTATTATCTTAACCAAAGAGTTCAGTCTTTAAATAGAAGAACTGCGGTATCAAGGGTAGCCATTTCTTTTGTCGTCACCATGGCAAACATTCGCGTTGTTATGCTTTTTCTAGCTGCATCCATTACAGGACAATCGTTTGCAGCCAAGTTGCCTTATATCATCAATGGAGATGACGTCACAGACGCAACCCGTTGGCCATGGCAAGGGTCACTAAGATTCCATGGTTCCCATTCGTGTGGATGCGCATTGCTGAGCGACCAGTGGGCACTGACAGCAGCTCATTGTCTCGGGGCACCTCCGTATGAATCTTTATTTATATATTGTAAATGTGACTAAATGTTAGTTAGGTTGTGTTTAGATATTAGATATTTAGTATTGTTCTTTGTTTTATATATACCTGCTGCAACAGCTATGGCCAACCATGGGAGATGGATCATTTGTCAGGTCATTTGTAATGAAATCCCAGCAACCGAGGAATTTTTGTCATCTCTTTATATATAAAATTAATCCATTTACCAAAGCAATCTTCGATTTTTTTATCCCTTTATGTTTCCCCCGAAATGACAATTATGCATCATCAGGCAGGTGTTTTCATTGACTCCAAAAAGAATTCTTTTGACTATCAGATAAATATTGCATCGAAATCTCGTAATAACTATCCAATACCATAACTGTAAATTTTCACAGCTGCTGCGGTAAATATCAAATATCAACTCATTACTTATCTATATAGGTCTTCTGCGTTATCTCTCCGAGCAGAATTTCAATGTAACTCGTTGTGTTACATTGAAATACATAGTTAATAAATGTGTAACATCAAGTAAACATCAAATCATACATTTAAATATGCGCTTCATTCATGACTACCAAAATTTGACTACTTATTTCTTCCAGCATAGCTTATGAAGTCTACTTTGGCAGTGTGAATAGGAAAGAGGGAGGACAAACCGCATATCTAGACAAACAAATTGTTGTACGTATATATCTACTACAAAAAAATTATCAAAGAAATATTCTATACATGTAGGCCTACATACCGTACATGTATACATTCATATATGTACACATACCAAAATCACTGAAATCATTCAAAACACACACAAAAACCTACAAGATTGATATCCAAAACAGTTTAGAGATGAACTAGTGTTTGGATAAACCCAAATAAAAACAATGTGTTAGTTCCTAGTAAAAAAAAATTTCCTCCCAGTCTGAATAAAACCATAAAGGTTGGAAGATTTTGAAAACTAAAATATGTTAGTTCCTTCTAAACTCAATTGAAGGGCATGCAATGTACAATATCAATATTTGATTTCTACTGCATGAAACAATGCTGAGCTGCAGGCTGATTGTGCAGTATATTTAGTTTTGTCAGGAAAAACCCTACCCACTTTCTAGAGCAGAATCGACCTTCGAACGAAGAACTTCTCAAAATCGGTTCTCCGATTAAATAAAACCAAATGTATAACGTCAACATCCCCAAAGAAATAATGAGTTAGAACCTCTGTAACCTCTATACTTGATACTTTATCTACAGGCATCAAGCCACGATTCCCACTACCTCATCTCAATTGGGATGTACCCGGGGTTTGAAACTAGAAGAGTAGTCCCAGTGTTTTATTATCGTATAACGGCAAATTAGTAGTTTAAATTCTTGATTTCAATCGGACAGCATGAAGATTTTGGAGGAGGAGAAGGCAAGTGGCCGAATGATATTGGATTAATCAAATTTGAGTCTCCCTTAACGTTGGGGGACAAGGTGAAACCAGTTACCCTCACGACGGTAGATCACACTGGCAATACTGATTGCTACATCACAGGCTGGGGATTCACAACCAGTAAGTGTTACATCTAATACCATTGATTTATAATTCATGTTCCAGACAAACGATTTAAACTAAATTCAAATTCAGTACCCTCGTTACGTGGGAATTCCTGTTTGCATAGGTAAGGATAAATGTAGATGGGAAATTTTATTTCCGAGAGCATAATTTTGAATAATTATCATGGATATTTTGAAATTAATTTTTGTTATTCTTACATCAGTTTCTCCATATTCAGAGCTAGATTTGCCTGATTTCTGAGTTACATCAGGAAGACACAAGCAATGTATAGCATTTATTGCATATTTAGTCCAAATATTTCTAATCAAATACAAAATACATTAATCATTATAGACTTTTTTTCTTTTAACAAAAATCATTATAGACTTAAGTAGCAAGAATTATTAATAATATACTCTCACTGTAGCTGGTGGAAGTGGTAGCCCCTCCGAGATTCTCCAGGAGGCGCAGATACCAGTAGAGAGCAATGAATCATGTGCCGGCACCTGGCCAGGAGATATAGGGCCTGGCCATGTCTGTGTGTGGGACCCACAAGGCAAGAAAACATCATGCAATGTTAGTATTGTTGTTTTATATTCATATTGTTGGCATTGGTGATGCATACTACTAGGTGTAAGCTGTAAGACCTGATCATATACCATAATTCATATTACCTCTTTTGTCAGATTCTAACGGCAACATCTGAGTATAAATCCTTCTCTTTTCTTGTTACTACTACAATTCCCCCTACTTTCGTATATTATCAACAAAGCTTTCCACATATCATACACACTCTCCTTCCCCTCAAACACATACGACCCATGCCTCCCTCTTCTTTCACTCGGTCCCACCCTCAATACTTAATAATTAGGGGCACCTATTTCGCCAACCCAATTTTAGGAGCTCGAGACCCATGATTAGCTAATCTGCATATTAATCTGCATATTAAGGTAAATGCGGCAAACTTTCAGGAAATGATAAATGAAACCTTTGCAATCAGTCCTCCACTGGCTATATCTTTTTAAAAGGTCTAACATGTTCCATTATTTGTTTCCTACCAATTGTATCGTTTGTCAAGTCTTCATATTGTACACTCTTTCACCTAACTATCATTAAATTGTATTTAACCTTCTTAATTGATTAAACCATTTGTTCAACACAATTAATGCAATGACTTTCTTTGACCGATTCATCTGCCAGGGAGATAGCGGAGGCCCGTTGGTGTGTAAGAGTGGCTCTAAGTACGAACTGGTGGGAGTGATGTCATGGAGCATATCTAGTTGCTATCCCCAGTTCTGGCCTGCTGTCTACACGCGAGTTTCATACTACAGCGAGTGGATAGCCACCAACATGGACTAGAGATTAAAAATAAACGCTGCAAAATCAAAAGCGAATAGATCGTTCTTGTCGTAATGCTGGTACACTCTAATAAATATGTTTACAGAGGTTGCATTAATGCAGTTCGAGCAAATGTAGGGAATGGGAAGCACGTTATCTTAGTACAGTCTATTTTGTTGTAGGAAATCAAATTGCATTGCAAGTGGACCACGATAATGAAGACATGTGTTATGTAGTAGGCCTAATCAACGATGTTCCAATTGAAGAATTAATAAAAATAACCCAAATTAAAATTGATGACTATCGGAATTTCCAATATTTCCCTCCTAGAGTTTGGTCGCAGCATTCTGAATGCAATCAAATCATTGACGTTATGATCTCTCAAAGTTCCTGCCCATCATAGTGTGTGAAAAGAATGTTTATCCCGAATAAAGCTTTTAAAGTGAATGTCTTAGAGTTTTTCCTACCGTTTCACTGTTAAGAATCCTATTTGTTTGGAAGAAATTGCAGGTAATCCTAAATGTTCTTCTCTGTACGTTAGGAGGTGCCGGTTCGAAAGTTCATGTTTTGTGTGCTATCGCAACCATTTCCTGAATGAACTTTGCTTCATTTTGATCGTTTCCAAAGGAACAAAAGATCTATTTTGGCATTTTATCAATTTTTGCCACTCATTAATTTCGTTTAGCATTTAAAACTGAATAAATGCGATTTTTGCACACAAATACATTTGTTGTTGTTGGTAATTAAAGTATTGCATAAACAGATGTCATTACTTGAGAGTGTCGAGGTTTACAATAGATCCCAAATGGGATTTCAGCGGACGCAGAAATGGAAAATCTGGAAGGAATTTCGTTCTAGGGCAAGAAGAGCTAGGAATTCAAAATCTGTTTATAAGGTTGTAAGTCTCAAATTGTAGGTAAGGTAAAGGTTTTAGGTGCAACTCTTAATGTTATGTTCGAAGTGTATCCATGGTCTGATTAGTACACGCGTGGTTTCATCTAATCGGTGTATATGCCAATGAGCAGATTTCATTTATAAACTGTTCAAGCCATGCTTAAATTGCTATCGATATCCACCCCTAGATATTTAAATAAGTTCACACAGCTCTTTACATGTAAAGACACATACATGTATTAGGATATCTTGAAATTCACTTAACATATCCACCAATTATGTGGAATTTAGCTTTTGATTTTTCTTTTTCAATATTATGTCCTCTATGTCCGTCTCCATTTCCCCTATATAGTTAGTACCAGCAGCCCGAACGCGCTAACGAAATTAAATTTGGTGGGATTGCATTGTAGGTTTTGCGATACAATCGTTCAACTTTAGTTGTCACATATCATTATCTATTTAGGTCAAGATTAGATGTTGAGTGTCCAATGTATTCAGATTTTCCCCACGTCCTTCTATAAACCTTCCATATATGAATAAATGAGTACGTACATGTATGCGTTATACCAAAGAAAGTCTTCATCAGGTTCTACATCACCCAAAAATACATTGATAGGTTATGAATTCTCCAACGGAGACAATATGAAATTGGGATACGCCTTAATTTTTATTATTGGGCCTTTTGGTAAGTATTATATATTGTTGTTTCTTCTGTTTCCCAGAGATCATTTCTTAATTGACTTGAATTATATCATTACTGTTTAAGTTGGGACACAGTTTTTCAACCTTCCAATTCCAACCTGATTAAATATTACCAAGTCGCTCCACTGACAGTATATTAAAAATAATAAGCTTCTTGTCGTATAAGATAATGGATTGTACAATAAAAGATCAGAAGCTGGAGCATTACACATTAAATTACATAAGAGAATCAAATCATATGGGTGGCAAATGTAGGACCAGTTACCATACCAGTTGGAAATGATATTGATTACGCACATATAATGGTGCGTAACATTGCGTAATATTTACGCAATAGCATTAATTAAATTGAAGAATTAAACAGTGATATTAGTGTGGTCTTAGTACCTCATAACCTTGCGTAATAATGACACAATTAAAATTATTCATTACGCAATTAAAATTTGAAACATAACAGTGGCTACAGTGCCCTGTAATGATACGTACTGAACGAGGTTAGTGCGCGGTGAATTTTGCGCCGCCCAGGCTCCCGCGCGGCCTCCCGCGCGGCCTCCCGCGCGGCAAAAGTAAGATGGCTGCCGTGGTGAGAGCAGTTGGCTCCTCAACCTCGGAGACCTTGTTCAGCTTTAGTGCTCGCGCGAGGGGCGTTCTGCCTATAGACGTGGACACAAATAAAGGTGTCTACTGTTTGATATGACTTGCTGGTCATATTAATTACATAACCTTACATGATCAGGTGTAATATTATGAAATATTGCGTGATAAAAAGGTGGAGAAGGGACATTAGACTGACATTAAAATACAGTTTTAGCTCAAATTCTGCTGAGCTGTAAATCCCGGGTGTCTACGAAACATACAACATGCATTGACATAAAAAGAGTAGAAATAATCGGTTAGCGATACAAACACAATATACATGATAATACGAAGTACAACCCATAATTATGAAATATAAATGTTGTAAAATATGCTGAAATAAGCTGATATTCTCCAGTCCGATCGTCTAATACCTTTGTATCTAACTGACAACACTAATATATAATGGCTTGACCTATTGGTGCCAATTTCGTATCCATGCACGGTTAAAATCAGGCAATGAAAAGGGAACTATGCAATGGTCTGTAATAAGTAATTATCTATTTTTCTAGTTGACCAAAAGTGTTATATTGGTTAAATTTAGAGGCACGAATTACAGGTTCATAGGCAATCCAAAATAATCAACTCGTTTTTCTTTTAGCTCAGACTGTGCTGAGTGAACACTTGCGAGTTTGTTACTTTACCAACTGGGCGCAGTACCGTCAAGGAACATGTAGGTTCACACCAGAAAACATAGACCCTCTGGTATGTACCCATATCATGTATTCATTCGCTGTGCTAGATAATCATCACGTGGTTACCACTGATCCCAAGGATGAAGAAATGTGAGTTGTAAAATTGGTTATTTTACCTTTTTGAAAATTATGAAATCTGTTGATTGCGAAAGAATTAAATTAACAATTGTTTCAAGTGTGTTCATGGGGTTAATTCATTCAGATCCATGATAGTGTTGTGATTATAGGTATGCCCAAATCATCAGCTTGAAAGAGATTAACCCTGATTTGAAGGTATTTCTGGCGATAGGAGGTTGGGGACATGGAGTGGAGGAGATGACAAAGACTCTAGCAACTAAAGAAAACAGAAAAATATTCATAGATGACTCCATCGTGTTCCTCAGAAAGGTAAGCAAGACCTATTCCCAGTCACCCAGAGTAATCACCAAGCAAAAATAAATAAAATGAAAATATTTTGTGTGGTCAAGAAATCTCAGTAAAGGTCAATCAATTTAAATAAAGGTCAAATAGTTGTCAAGAAAGGGTCTATATGTTTAGTTCCATGGTCGTAACAAAATCATGATTGCTATATGTACATACGTGTCATGAGAAATGCCCACTAATCCTCAAAATAACTGTAATGAACGCAGAGATAAAAATAATTGTCTGTATGGTTCTAATTAAATATGAAACTGAGCCAGTCGCTTCAAATTCCGTTTTCAGAGAGGTTTTGATGGGTTTGACATAGACTTCGAATACCCTGGAAATAGAGGAAGTCCACCCGAGGATAAGCAGAGGTTCACTGAATTACTCAAGGTAGGATGTTCACTGAATTACTCAAAGTAGGATGTTCTAAAGGTATGTACATGATTGTATTTGCAGCTCGTCTCTTGGACGATATGATAATTATAAAATTAAGAGTATAAATATGCGATTAAGATTAAAAGACAATGACCAAAACTGTGTATCATACGCAGTATGAACACTGAGTTTTAATCTTATTCTAAACTTCCACGTTTTGGGGTTTGGGAGTGGCAAATGGCCCAATTACGTCGGCATGAGGTACAGCCTCGGGCCTTGTGATTGGTGCCACCTAGTGGAATACCCCTCCAATATCCATACCTCTGCTCCTCACTAGCATACCTCTTCTGAGAATTGATATTCAGAAATAGAATTTACTTCTCCAAGCCTGCCTCATATTCTTCTGTGAGCGGGTGTTCACTGAAGATATAATATAATCATTTTGTTGCGGTCTGACCCAGATAATTGGAAATACCTTATGCAGCAGTTACTGAGACCCTCTTTACGAACCCTTCCAATCCTGATCTATCCAAATGTTTTGAGATTAGTACACATTCAATACTAAGTCTGTATGTCATTGTTCACCAATATAATATAATTAATATATATATACACATATAAATATTCCCATTTAGGAAATGTCCGTAGCATATATAAGGGAGGCAGTAGAGACTGGAAGGTCCAGGTTACACATGAGCGCAGCAGTTGGGGCAAGCAAAGAAGTTATAGACACTGCATATGAAGTCAATAAAATACACTTGTGAGTTATTTTTTTATTTCATTAAAGGCCAATACAGTATTATGTCATTGTCATTTATAGATTATTAAAGACCTTATACTTATCCGTTACATTTCCTCTGCCTGCTTATAAATACTCTGCAAGTTCTTTGGTCATGATGCTGCCAGTCAGGACTAAGGTGACAGTTAATGTGAGGAGACCTTAAAACACTTACTTTCGATTCATCCCTTGCTGAGGAAGCAGTTTAGCAACCAGCACTGTGTAGATCTACAGGCAAGAGAAGATTGACAGTATCTCTACCCTTATCAGGTACCTGGACTTTATCTCCCTCATGTCTTATGACTTCCATGAGAATAGAAAATTCAACTTTACCGGCTTCAATGCACCAATGTACCCTAGGCCAGATGAAGTGGCAACATGGCGGAAAACACTAAATGTGGTGAGTATAGTTCTGCATTATTATTAATATTCATATTACCATGCACCTTACCATGCACCATGTACATTAGTATATCAACGACTAATACGCTACTAATAACCCGGCACATGACCATGTACGTGGATCAGAGTAGCATAAGGAGCGCAAAATAGCGTGCTTTAGTACCATTTTGCCCGTCAGGGTCTTGAATTTTCTATCCATAGGTTGGTATAGGAGAAAAGTTTAGTTGAGTTTTAATGCGACTTGCATGAGCTGAGCTGCTTTTTATTCACTGATCTTTCCACAGGGTATTATATGCAATTCGATGCAAAAAAATGGGATGCGATACCCTGTTCTTTTCGATTTGAAATGTTTAATAAATGGTTTAATATGATGTAAACTGGCAATAATAAGCCAAACGTGTCTCTGCTGTGTGTTATATTCTCTACCAATGTTAACATACAAAACCGTCTAAAGTAAGCTGCCGACTAGTCTGTAGGGAGTGTCTTCTGAATTCTGGTGAGAAGTGGTCGTGTGGCTTCTAACACCTTCCCACTCACTGAGTGAAAGGCTAGCTTTTCTACCAGTGTGGATTCAATTGGCGGCGTGGGAGGAAAATGGTCTTTATTTGGAGATAATTTTGGACTGTTAGGGACTGACAAATGCTGGTCTCAACGTCCACAACGTAAAACGACCTTATTTGTATTTGGAGGATCCTTTGGAGGATACTTTTGTCGCACATCGGCGGCTGCTTTCGCTCGGCCGATTTGCCTCCAAATCCGTGTATAAACAGATAACAGCAGCAGAATATTGATAAATTGAATTGAATTGAATAAATTATGAATGAGTAAATTAGGTAAGTAGTCAGGTAGATTGGTGCAAGAATTGTTCAAATTGGTATTAAAGCATGAAATTTGGTACAGTGATAGATTTTGGTAAGCTGATTAATTTTGGATCCATTTTGACCCATTCTGAAAATTGTTTTCTTGGGTTCTGTTGCCATGGAAACATTTTTTCAGTGAGATTTTGGCCATTCCCTGGAAATACTGAAATCTAACAAATAATTTGAAATGGTATATGCACACAAAGTAGTCCATGGAATAGTTCTCTAATTTTTCTAACTATTCGGCGAATTATGTGGTTGCTAGGCTATGTATGGTTGCTAAGCAACTGATAATATACTGAAATTTCTCCAAAATGGTTCATTTTATGTATATTTTATGGGGTAAGGCAATTATTTATGTTCTAGAATGTAACATTTATTTAATGATAACATTTTCAGTGATATGCTTCAGCTTTTAGAATATCCAAGATGGCTGCCAAATGATCCCAAATGCTAAGATCCCAAATGGCTGATCAATGCCCCTTCATAGGCCAGCGGCCAAGGGCCAAAAAAGCCATTATTTAAGAAGTTACCCCTACCCACCGTATAACAAGCTAAATTTGAGGTATTTTGTGTAGAATTTCATGAATTTTCCGAATCTGAAGAAAAAAATTGCCCAAAACATTGTCAAAATGGCCTGTTTCCATGGAAACTAGTGATTTTTTTGTATTTTAGCAAAAAATAGGTTTTTATTGTCCCATTTCTACACTTTTATCAGTATTGTAACCAAACTTGAGAATAATACTGATGTATCTAAGGGTTATCATTTCCATTCGAATCAGTGACCTTGCTCAAGGTCAAGGTCACCAAATATGACCTTGAAATGTAAAAATAGCAAAATTCTGGGATGTGACATCCTATTTTCTCTTATAAAAATATGGCAATAGAAGAAAATGGTAACCTAATGCATAAAAATTATAACTGACATTAGGGGAAAGAAAAATAACCCATTTTTGGTATCATTGGAATGTCTGTTGCCATGGTAACCAAGCCTCACTTTTTATTCTATGCTAAATTTTGTGTACATCTAAATAACATACTGCAGTCTATATCTTTTGAACAATTTATTTCAAAGCTACACAATTTATACATGTGAAAGGGATCCAAGTGTACTTTCATAATATATCTTTTAATTGACCTTTGTCAAGGTCAAGGTCACCATTTTCAAGGTCAAACATCAAATTTTGGTTCAAATTTGAGTATTATGTATGTATCTTAGGAACTATTTATCACTGGCGTACACAATTTATGCATGTGATAGGACACTAACATCACTTCCATGAGACATCATATGAATGACCTTTGGTAAGGTCAAGGTCACCTAATCCAAGGTCAAACATAACATTTTTTCTTGATTTTAGATTCAGGTATTATGTATCTCTGGAATTATTTATCCCTAGGTTACCCAATATGAGCATCTGATAGGGTTCTGGGAGCACAGGCATTAGATGTCTTGTCAATGACCTATGTCATGGTCAAGGTCAACATTTCAAGGTCAAAGATCAAGTTTTGGTCCAAATTCTTGTATTAGGTAGGTTTCTCTGGAACTATTCTCCCTGGGGTACACAATTAAAATATGCGACAGGGCTCTAACAGCATTTTCATAAGACATGTTGTCAATAACCTTCATCAATGAAGGATAAGGTCACAATTACCCGAGCCACACACTAAGGAGTACGATGTGCATTGAGACCATCACCCAGTGCATCATCTCTGCATTCCCCTTTCTCAGCGCATTGACTGCACTTGTGATGCTGTGCCTCTGTGGGTGTGACTGCATTATAACCAGGAAGCCGTGTGATTCCTGACTGCACTTCCATACCTACCTAGTAGATATGTAGAACTGCAGCCAGGAATCACACGGCTTCCTGGTTATACTGCAGTCACTGAAACTTTTTTTCTGTGCATAATGATAATTTGTCATAATTTACATGATGTTTTTAATAAATTTTATTGCCAAGTTTTACATGTGTGATAATTCTCTTGGTAATCAGAATAAACCAATCTTGTGTGTCATTACCATGATTAACCTGTGGTGGTATATTAAAACCCCTGGTCCCTGTCAACAACAATGGAACATAACTAACATATACATGATAAGGTAATACATTGATTCTTAGGTTATTTCATTTGTTCCTAGATATTTCTCTAGGCTTACTATATTTCTCCTCTACATGGTTCAGAGTTTACATAAATGACTAGACCTGCCCCAACCCCTATGCCACCCCACTCCTTCCAACTAATACCATCCAACCTGGGACAGTCCCCACTACCCCTTAACCCCTGCACAAACAAACCATGCATTGTAGGGCGGAAGTAGAGGCAACACCCATCCATATATACAAGGCTTACAAACAAAGGATTCAAGGATTTGGGCGGGAATATTTGGCGTGGATACATCAGATGCCATCTTGCAGTCAGAGAGGGTAGGTGTCTATATGCTGCATGTATTGTATCTATTCCTAAAATATCACTTTCATGGTCGCACCATTTGATTGCTTCATAATACATAATCATTATTTATATTACAGGTCAAGATATGCCAACCAAACCAGACTCTCTCTGTTCAAACACCTGAAGAACTGAAAAGGTGAGCAAGTGGGAAGAGACAAACATTGGGGGAAATGTGTCATAGAAGTCGACAAACAAACAAGGGTATGGATGGAAATATAGTCAACAGCCAGACACTCCAATTACCACTGGAAACAAAGGATTCTTGAGTTAAGTCGGTATTAATATCCACCATGTTAATGTTAATCAATGTGCTATCATGAGATTTACCTGTATCACACTTAAGAATAATATATGATTTTCTTTCACATATTGTTAAAATTCAATACATCTTGTTACTTAACATTTTCAAATTTATATTCTTCCACAGAAGATCTATGAAGGACGTATATTAGGCTTAAAGGTCGTGCAAAGGTGTGGTACAGCCAGTATGCCTATGGCACTACAGCCATGCATGATTTTTAACAATTTGTGGAAGGATTTTGTCTTAATTTTGCCAAGGATGATCCCAGAAGAAAATGATGAACCAAAATGATGAACTGATGATTTTCTGAATAAATAATAGGTCATAAATAATAATGCTTAAATAATAAGCATAAATAAGAATTAATATTGTGGGTTGGCTACCTGCCCCCCGCCCCCTCCCCCCCCCCCCCCCCCGCCCCTGATTTAAGAGCAGTCCAACAGCAGCATATGTGTGACGTCTGTATAGTGTTATACTGCGATCAACGCATTCACATGTTGCCGTGGCGACCGCGGTGATGGCATCGCGTCACGACGAGTAACGCTTGCCGCTCTTTGCTGCCCGCGATGACTGCAGTAAATTTGTCGCGTTGCAAACTGCAGATTAAACAGCAGTTGGGTGTGTCGGGTATCAAGGACAAAGGTAAGATTTCTATCTGAATTTTTAATAATAATCCCTTATAATCCCTAATAATCATCTAACACACAAGAGCTGTGAATAGAAGATGTATTTAAGCCATGATAGGTGTGCGTATCCACAAAAAGAGGGCCAGTTTTGCCTATGGCATTTGCATGGATAGATTTCAGTAGAGGAATCAGCTTTTCAAATGCATTGAATTTACTTCACTAATTTGATTGGCTGCATGGATCTATTCAATGACAATCAATGACGCTCATTTTAATGACATAGTATAGCATAGGGTGATTCTATGAGTAAGGGGTGTCAAGTGAGTAAGTATGACTGCTAGGCGAGTCTTCACCTGTAAGCCTGTTGTGGCTTCAAACCTAGATCTTGGCTGGAGTATAACCAATATTGTGCATATATTACACTCAATTGAGTAACATCTGACACATTCTTTGACGCAAATTTTGCTCATTGACCAATATTACATCCTCTAGATGTTGCTCATTGACCATTGTTATACCCTCTATGCTGCTCCATGACCTCCATCATACCTTCAATGTTGCTCCATGATGATCTCTATACCTTTTATGCTGCTAAATAATGACCATTTTATTCCCTATAATGCTCCATGGCCCCCCTCATACCCTCTATATGGCTCCATGGCACCCATTATACCCTCTGTGCTGCTCCATGACCACCATTATGCCCTCTCTATGTTACTCCATAACACCCATTATACCCTCTATGTTATTCCATGACCACCATATATCCTCTATGTAGTGCTCCATGGCCCCCATCACATCCTCTAGAGGGCTCCATGCCCCAAATTATACCCTCCATGTTAGCACATGACCCCCTATTCATAACCCCTATGCTGCTCCATGACCCCCATTATACCTTCTATGTTATTCCATGACCCCTATTATACCTTTTATATTGCTCCATGACCCCTATCATACCCTCTACGATGTTCCATGACCCCATTATACCCTCTATAATGCTCCATGGCCCCCATTATACCCTCTAAGTTACCCTAAGTTACTCTATGACCCCAATGACACCCTCTATGCTGCTCTATGATCACCATTATACCCTCTATGCTGCTCCATGACCACCATTATACCCTCTATGCTGCTCCATATGACCACCATTATACCCTCTATGATGCTCCATGACCCCAATTATACCATCTATGCTGCTCCATGACCCCAATTATACCATCTCTGCTGCTCCATGACCACCATTATACCCTCTATGCTGCTCCATATGACCACCATCATACCCTCTAACTTACTCTATGACCCCAATGACACCCTCTATGCTGCTCCATGACCACCATTATACCCTCTATGCTGCTCCATGACCCCAATGACACCCTCTAGGCTGCTCCATGACTCCAATGACACCCTCTAGGCTGCTCCATGGCCCCCATCATACCCTCTAATTTACTCTATGACCCCAATGAGGCCCACTTCCTAGTTGTGTTGATGTTAGTTTGCAAGCTCATTTATTTTTCATATCAGTATGTACTTTAACCAATTCTGAACATTAGAATAGGTCTGAGAACCTGAAATTTGGTAAAGAGATACATTTTGATATGATGATTAATTTTTTATATTGACCCATTCTGAAAAGAATTATTCTCTTGGCTTCTGTTGCCATGGTATCATATTTCTAACTAAAATTTCATCAATTTTCCTGGAAAAACTGATTTCTAACAAATAATCATTATCAATATACTCAAATAAAGTAGTTATGCAGTAGTTCTATGAATTAGGTAACTATTTCAGACAATTCCATGCTTGCTAGGCTATTTATGGTTGCTAAGAAACTGAAAATATGCTGAAATTGATCCGAAATGACTTATTTTATGCATATTTTCTGGGTAAAATCTATTTTTTATGTACTAAAATTTAATATTTCTTTAATAATCACAATTTCAGTGATATGGATCAACATTTAGAATTTTCAAGATGGCGGCCAAATGGTTCTAAGATACAAAATGACTCATCAAAAGACCATTTTTGCCCATCCTAGACATGAGCATGTTCATACTACATAATTGTATGTAATTAACGACCAGGGGTTGAAACCACCTGGGGTTGAAACCACCTGGGGTTGAAACAACCTGGGGTTTAAACGACCTGGGGTTGAAAAGACCAGGGGTTAAAAAGACCAGGGGTTGAAAGTTCCAGGTGGGAAAAGACCAGGGGTTGAAAGTTCCAGAAACCCTTAAAAAGGACCTAAATGAAAGCATCTTACAGAGCATGCATATTTGATTTTATTTGCTTTTGTAAACATCAACCATATAACATTGTTCTTTAGGATGAGCCCACAAGAAGGAAGAAGTAAATATTGAAGCTGAAATTAAATGTTAGTCAATATAGAGTAAAGTTGGTGGGGAGTATGTTACTCCCGGGATCTAGCTGCACATGGTGGGTTCTCCGTGTCCAACAGGGCATAGCAGACCAGTTACAACAAAATAAGTCTAATTAGTTGTAGGCCTCTATAAGTGGTGAAATAAAAAGGCAGTGTCTGGTGTTACTAACAATGATTGATCTTTAGAAGGTACACCTAAAATGTATGTATTTGATGACCTACAGATTATAAATATTCTAACAATACTGATTAGTATACTCTGCATATTCAAGAAAGAGTCTGAAGCTAAACTTTCCTCTGTCTCCTCTCCCTCCCAATCAATAGTGCACTTTTGTCAGTCTGTCAGAACCTTCTAGAGGGTCATTTCCTTAAAATGTAGGTCTAGTTTCATTTCATTTCCATGCTATTTGAGCATGCCTCTGTCCTCATACTCTGTACACCTCCCTTATCTCCTCTGCCATCCTCTATGACCAACTACATCTGCTTTCTGTCAATATGTGTCTATCTGCTATATCTCTTATTTATTTTTCTTTCTCTCCCTCTCTATCAGCACTCCTCTCTCGCCTATAGATCGACTGCCATACCACTGGATCTATTTTAACTTTCCTACCTCAGTCTGTCTTCAAACCCCTCTAATCACTCATGCTCGGCACAATTTTCCATGCACACAATCTCTTCTAGTTATATAAGTTATATAAATGTTCTCAAAACAGCCCCAAATTTGGTATGTGGGTGGTCGTTAGGAATGCCTATGAAGACCCACTTTCAATTTTCTAATATTGTAGAGGAAAATATGATTTCTCAAAGTCATTATTTTTTGCTGAAACATCTTTTGGGACTATTTGTCACTCCAAGCAATGAACAAAAAATGAAAACAATTGTCCTGACCCCCCATCACAGTGCAATAAAGCATCAATCAATAGCTTAGCCAGGGCTAGATTCAGTATACTACTACCCTTGGTGCTGCCATCTGTACTATAGGATTGAGGCTTCCTCAATCTGTACCCTTGTCAATACCTTTTTGTGCATGCTGGAAAATGAACTCTTTTTATGTACAAACTGTTTATTGCAGTGCCTACAGTTATATCAGAATAACAATGTCAATTAAAATCATATAATAAATATCCCTGCAACAGAGATAAGTACATGTATGTCACTTCTTTGATTTGGAGAACTGCATGGTGTTCTGAAAAAAAAACAAGAGTACCTGCTGAGAATCGAACCCCGGCCTCTTGCTTGTGAAGCAGAAGCTCTGTACACTGACCCACCAAGCCACAGCTATAACTACCCAGTCTTGTAGGGCTTATAAGCTAGTGAACATAATGTTGCCTCCCAAAACATATGCTGACCCACATGGACAATATTAGATCCAGCTTCTTTTTCCAACACTTTGGTTCTTCTATTATATTCAAGAAGTTTTTGCACTATGTATTACACTTTAATGGAGTCAACTACCTTTAATAAGATGGGTGTTCTAGCTGTTAACAGGGGGATTGAAAATTTCTGCTTATAGAGGCTATAAAGAGGCACTGTGTTGTAGTTGTCTTCAGTGAGCCTAGATGGCAGCATGGCTGTTTTTGCTTGCACCATCTAGCTTCTATTACAGACACTACATATTAGAGATTCATATAGGCCTACAAAATTCACTTCTCCTGGGTGTTTTATAATATATTCAACATGTGATTTACTTGTAATATATGTTGCTATTAAATGCCTAACCTGTACCCAAATAATGGGTTGGCTATGACTCCTTACATAGTAATTACATGACTTTGAATGTTTTAACCCCCCTAAAATTGAAGTGAAAAATGTAAAGTTGCCAATTTCTGTCTGGCAATGTAATGGCATAAATGTAAAGAACACCTGAACAACTTTTCATGAGAATTTGAGGACATTTTTTTTCAAGACCATAATCACAGTCTTACCTTTGTCTTACTTCATTTTCCTGAAGTTATATAAAGGTTCTCGAAAAGGCCCCAAATTTGGTATGTGGGTGGTTGACAGGAATGCCTATGAAGACCCACCTTCAATTTTCTAATGTTGTAGAGGAAAATGGGATTTTTTTTGTATTTCTGGTTTTTTATCAAGGTACTCAAAAGTCATTATTTTTTGCTGAAATGTCTTGTTGGGACTATTTGTCACTCCAAGCAATGAACAAAAAATGAAAACAACTGTCCTGACCCCCCCATCACAGTGCAATAAAGTATCAATCAATACCTTAGCCAGGGCTACAACTATGATTCAGTATACTACTACCCTTGGTGCTGCCATCTGTACTATAGGATTGAGGCTTCCTCAATCTGTACCCTTGTCAATACCTTTTTGTGCATGCTGGAAAATGAACTCTTTTTATGTACAAACTGTTTATTGCAGTGCCTACAGTTACATCAAAATAACAATGTCAATTAAAATCATATAATAAATATCCCTGCAACAGAGATAAGTACATGTATATCACTTCTTTGATTGGGAGAACTGCATGGTGTTCTGAAAAAAAAACAAGAGTTCCTGCTGGGAATCGAACCCCGGCCTCTTGCTTGTGAAGCAGAAACTCTGTACACTGACCCACCAAGCCACAGCTATAACTACCCAGTCTTGTAGGGCTTATAAGTTAGTGAACATAATGTTGCCTCCCAAAACATATGCTGACCCACATGGACAATATTAGATCCAGCTTCTTTTTCCAACACTTTGGTTCTTCTATTATATTCAAGAAGTTTTTGCACTATGTATTACACTTTAATGGAGTCAACTACCTTTAATAAGATGGGTGTTCTAGCTGTTAACAGGGGGATTGAAAATTTCTGCTTATAGAGGCTATAAAGAGGCACTGTGTTGTAGTTGTCTTCAGTGAGCCTAGATGGCAGCATGGCTGTTTTTGCTTGCACCATCTAGCTTCTATTACAGACACTACATATTAGAGATTCATATAGGCCTACAAAATTCACTTCTCCTGGGTGTTTTATAATATATTCAACATGTGATTTACTTGTAATATATGTTGCTATTAAATGCCTAACCTGTACCCAAATAATGGGTTGGCTATGACTCCTTACATAGTAATTACATGACTTTGAATGTTTTAACCCCCCTAAAATTGAAGTGAAAAATGTCAAGTTGCCAATTTCTGTCTGGCAATGTAATGGCATAAATGTAAAGAACACCTGAACAACTTTTCATGAGAATTTGAGGACATTTTTTTTCAAGACCATAATCACAGTCTTACCTTTGTCTTACTTCATTTTCCTGAAGTTATATAAAGGTTCTCGAAAAGGCCCCAAATTTGGTATGTGGGTGGTTGACAGGAATGCCTATGAAGACCCACCTTCAATTTTCTAATGTTGTAGAGGAAAATGGGATTTTTTTTGTATTTCTGGTTTTTTATCAAGGTACTCAAAAGTCATTATTTTTTGCTGAAATGTCTTGTTGGGACTATTTGTCACTCCAAGCAATGAACAAAAAATGAAAACAACTGTCCTGACCCCCCCCATCACAGTGCAATAAAGTATCAATCAATACCTTAGCCAGGGCTACAACTATGATTCAGTATACTACTACCCTTGGTGCTGCCATCTGTACTATAGGATTGAGGCTTCCTCAATCTGTACCCTTGTCAATACCTTTTTGTGCATGCTGGAAAATGAACTCTTTTTATGTACAAACTGTTTATTGCAGTGCCTACAGTTACATCAGAATAACAATGTCAATTAAAATCATATAATAAATATCCCTGCAACAGAGATAAGTACATGTATATCACTTCTTTGATTGGGAGAACTGCATGGTGTTCTGAAAAAAAAACAAGAGTTCCTGCTGGGAATCGAACCCCGGCCTCTTGCTTGTGAAGCAGAAACTCTGTACACTGACCCACCAAGCCACAGCTATAACTACCCAGTCTTGTAGGGCTTATAAGCTAGTGAACATAATGTTGCCTCCCAAAACATATGCTGACCCACATGGACAATATTAGATCCAGCTTCTTTTTCCAACACTTTGGTTCTTCTATTATATTCAAGAAGTTTTTGCACTATGTATT
Source organism: Sthenelais limicola (assembly GCA_942159475.1). NCBI lineage: Eukaryota > Metazoa > Annelida > Polychaeta > Phyllodocida > Sigalionidae > Sthenelais > Sthenelais limicola. The sequence continues at coordinate 76,042,396 of OW804096.1, read as the reverse complement.
ACACTTTAATGGAGTCAACTACCTTTAATAAGATGGGTGTTCTAGCTGTTAACAGGGGGATTGAAAATTTCTGCTTATAGAGGCTATAAAGAGGCACTGTGTTGTAGTTGTCTTCAGTGAGCCTAGATGGCAGCATGGCTGTTTTTGCTTGCACCATCTAGCTTCTATTACAGACACTACATATTAGAGATTCATATAGGCCTACAAAATTCACTTCTCCTGGGTGTTTTATAATATATTCAACATGTGATTTACTTGTAATATATGTTGCTATTAAATGCCTAACCTGTACCCAAATAATGGGTTGGCTATGACTCCTTACATAGTAATTACATGACTTTGAATGTTTTAACCCCCCTAAAATTGAAGTGAAAAATGTAAAGTTGCCAATTTCTGTCTGGCAATGTAATGGCATAAATGTAAAGAACACCTGAACAACTTTTCATGAGAATTTGAGGACATTTTTTTTCAAGACCATAATCACAGTCTTACCTTTGTCTTACTTCATTTTCCTGAAGTTATATAAAGGTTCTCGAAAAGGCCCCAAATTTGGTATGTGGGTGGTTGACAGGAATGCCTATGAAGACCCACCTTCAATTTTCTAATGTTGTAGAGGAAAATGGGATTTTTTTTGTATTTCTGGTTTTTTATCAAGGTACTCAAAAGTCATTATTTTTTGCTGAAATGTCTTGTTGGGACTATTTGTCACTCCAAGCAATGAACAAAAAATGAAAACAACTGTCCTGACCCCCCCATCACAGTGCAATAAAGTATCAATCAATACCTTAGCCAGGGCTACAACTATGATTCAGTATACTACTACCCTTGGTGCTGCCATCTGTACTATAGGATTGAGGCTTCCTCAATCTGTACCCTTGTCAATACCTTTTTGTGCATGCTGGAAAATGAACTCTTTTTATGTACAAACTGTTTATTGCAGTGCCTACAGTTACATCAGAATAACAATGTCAATTAAAATCATATAATAAATATCCCTGCAACAGAGATAAGTACATGTATATCACTTCTTTGATTGGGAGAACTGCATGGTGTTCTGAAAAAAAAACAAGAGTTCCTGCTGGGAATCGAACCCCGGCCTCTTGCTTGTGAAGCAGAAACTCTGTACACTGACCCACCAAGCCACAGCTATAACTACCCAGTCTTGTAGGGCTTATAAGTTAGTGAACATAATGTTGCCTCCCAAAACATATGCTGACCCACATGGACAATATTAGATCCAGCTTCTTTTTCCAACACTTTGGTTCTTCTATTATATTCAAGAAGTTTTTGCACTATGTATTACACTTTAATGGAGTCAACTACCTTTAATAAGATGGGTGTTCTAGCTGTTAACAGGGGGATTGAAAATTTCTGCTTATAGAGGCTATAAAGAGGCACTGTGTTGTAGTTGTCTTCAGTGAGCCTAGATGGCAGCATGGCTGTTTTTGCTTGCACCATCTAGCTTCTATTACAGACACTACATATTAGAGATTCATATAGGCCTACAAAATTCACTTCTCCTGGGTGTTTTATAATATATTCAACATGTGATTTACTTGTAATATATGTTGCTATTAAATGCCTAACCTGTACCCAAATAATGGGTTGGCTATGACTCCTTACATAGTAATTACATGACTTTGAATGTTTTAACCCCCCTAAAATTGAAGTGAAAAATGTAAAGTTGCCAATTTCTGTCTGGCAATGTAATGGCATAAATGTAAAGAACACCTGAACAACTTTTCATGAGAATTTGAGGACATTTTTTTTCAAGACCATAATCACAGTCTTACCTTTGTCTTACTTCATTTTCCTGAAGTTATATAAAGGTTCTCGAAAAGGCCCCAAATTTGGTATGTGGGTGGTTGACAGGAATGCCTATGAAGACCCACCTTCAATTTTCTAATGTTGTAGAGGAAAATGGGATTTTTTTTGTATTTCTGGTTTTTTATCAAGGTACTCAAAAGTCATTATTTTTTGCTGAAATGTCTTGTTGGGACTATTTGTCACTCCAAGCAATGAACAAAAAATGAAAACAACTGTCCTGACCCCCCCATCACAGTGCAATAAAGTATCAATCAATACCTTAGCCAGGGCTACAACTATGATTCAGTATACTACTACCCTTGGTGCTGCCATCTGTACTATAGGATTGAGGCTTCCTCAATCTGTACCCTTGTCAATACCTTTTTGTGCATGCTGGAAAATGAACTCTTTTTATGTACAAACTGTTTATTGCAGTGCCTACAGTTACATCAGAATAACAATGTCAATTAAAATCATATAATAAATATCCCTGCAACAGAGATAAGTACATGTATATCACTTCTTTGATTGGGAGAACTGCATGGTGTTCTGAAAAAAAAACAAGAGTTCCTGCTGGGAATCGAACCCCGGCCTCTTGCTTGTGAAGCAGAAACTCTGTACACTGACCCACCAAGCCACAGCTATAACTACCCAGTCTTGTAGGGCTTATAAGTTAGTGAACATAATGTTGCCTCCCAAAACATATGCTGACCCACATGGACAATATTAGATCCAGCTTCTTTTTCCAACACTTTGGTTCTTCTATTATATTCAAGAAGTTTTTGCACTATGTATTACACTTTAATGGAGTCAACTACCTTTAATAAGATGGGTGTTCTAGCTGTTAACAGGGGGATTGAAAATTTCTGCTTATAGAGGCTATAAAGAGGCACTGTGTTGTAGTTGTCTTCAGTGAGCCTAGATGGCAGCATGGCTGTTTTTGCTTGCACCATCTAGCTTCTATTACAGACACTACATATTAGAGATTCATATAGGCCTACAAAATTCACTTCTCCTGGGTGTTTTATAATATATTCAACATGTGATTTACTTGTAATATATGTTGCTATTAAATGCCTAACCTGTACCCAAATAATGGGTTGGCTATGACTCCTTACATAGTAATTACATGACTTTGAATGTTTTAACCCCCCTAAAATTGAAGTGAAAAATGTAAAGTTGCCAATTTCTGTCTGGCAATGTAATGGCATAAATGTAAAGAACACCTGAACAACTTTTCATGAGAATTTGAGGACATTTTTTTTCAAGACCATAATCACAGTCTTACCTTTGTCTTACTTCATTTTCCTGAAGTTATATAAAGGTTCTCGAAAAGGCCCCAAATTTGGTATGTGGGTGGTTGACAGGAATGCCTATGAAGACCCACCTTCAATTTTCTAATGTTGTAGAGGAAAATGGGATTTTTTTTGTATTTCTGGTTTTTTATCAAGGTACTCAAAAGTCATTATTTTTTGCTGAAATGTCTTGTTGGGACTATTTGTCACTCCAAGCAATGAACAAAAAATGAAAACAACTGTCCTGACCCCCCCCATCACAGTGCAATAAAGTATCAATCAATACCTTAGCCAGGGCTACAACTATGATTCAGTATACTACTACCCTTGGTGCTGCCATCTGTACTATAGGATTGAGGCTTCCTCAATCTGTACCCTTGTCAATACCTTTTTGTGCATGCTGGAAAATGAACTCTTTTTATGTACAAACTGTTTATTGCAGTGCCTACAGTTACATCAGAATAACAATGTCAATTAAAATCATATAATAAATATCCCTGCAACAGAGATAAGTACATGTATATCACTTCTTTGATTGGGAGAACTGCATGGTGTTCTGAAAAAAAAACAAGAGTTCCTGCTGGGAATCGAACCCCGGCCTCTTGCTTGTGAAGCAGAAACTCTGTACACTGACCCACCAAGCCACAGCTATAACTACCCAGTCTTGTAGGGCTTATAAGCTAGTGAACATAATGTTGCCTCCCAAAACATATGCTGACCCACATGGACAATATTAGATCCAGCTTCTTTTTCCAACACTTTGGTTCTTCTATTATATTCAAGAAGTTTTTGCACTATGTATTACACTTTAATGGAGTCAACTACCTTTAATAAGATGGGTGTTCTAGCTGTTAACAGGGGGATTGAAAATTTCTGCTTATAGAGGCTATAAAGAGGCACTGTGTTGTAGTTGTCTTCAGTGAGCCTAGATGGCAGCATGGCTGTTTTTGCTTGCACCATCTAGCTTCTATTACAGACACTACATATTAGAGATTCATATAGGCCTACAAAATTCACTTCTCCTGGGTGTTTTATAATATATTCAACATGTGATTTACTTGTAATATATGTTGCTATTAAATGCCTAACCTGTACCCAAATAATGGGTTGGCTATGACTCCTTACATAGTAATTACATGACTTTGAATGTTTTAACCCCCCTAAAATTGAAGTGAAAAATGTAAAGTTGCCAATTTCTGTCTGGCAATGTAATGGCATAAATGTAAAGAACACCTGAACAACTTTTCATGAGAATTTGAGGACATTTTTTTTCAAGACCATAATCACAGTCTTACCTTTGTCTTACTTCATTTTCCTGAAGTTATATAAAGGTTCTCGAAAAGGCCCCAAATTTGGTATGTGGGTGGTTGACAGGAATGCCTATGAAGACCCACCTTCAATTTTCTAATGTTGTAGAGGAAAATTGGATTTTTTTTGTATTTCTGGTTTTTTATCAAGGTACTCAAAAGTCATTATTTTTTGCTGAAATGTCTTGTTGGGACTATTTGTCACTCCAAGCAATGAACAAAAAATGAAAACAACTGTCCTGACCCCCCCATCACAGTGCAATAAAGTATCAATCAATACCTTAGCCAGGGCTACAACTATGATTCAGTATACTACTACCCTTGGTGCTGCCATCTGTACTATAGGATTGAGGCTTCCTCAATCTGTACCCTTGTCAATACCTTTTTGTGCATGCTGGAAAATGAACTCTTTTTATGTACAAACTGTTTATTGCAGTGCCTACAGTTACATCAGAATAACAATGTCAATTAAAATCATATAATAAATATCCCTGCAACAGAGATAAGTACATGTATATCACTTCTTTGATTGGGAGAACTGCATGGTGTTCTGAAAAAAAAACAAGAGTTCCTGCTGGGAATCGAACCCCGGCCTCTTGCTTGTGAAGCAGAAACTCTGTACACTGACCCACCAAGCCACAGCTATAACTACCCAGTCTTGTAGGGCTTATAAGCTAGTGAACATAATGTTGCCTCCCAAAACATATGCTGACCCACATGGACAATATTAGATCCAGCTTCTTTTTCCAACACTTTGGTTTTTCTATTATATTCAAGAAGTTTTTGCACTATGTATTACACTTTAATGGAGTCAACTACCTTTAATAAGATGGGTGTTCTAGCTGTTAACAGGGGGATTGAAAATTTCTGCTTATAGAGGCTATAAAGAGGCACTGTGTTGTAGTTGTCTTCAGTGAGCCTAGATGGCAGCATGGCTGTTTTTGCTTGCACCATCTAGCTTCTATTACAGACACTACATATTAGAGATTCATATAGGCCTACAAAATTCACTTCTCCTGGGTGTTTTATAATATATTCAACATGTGATTTACTTGTAATATATGTTGCTATTAAATGCCTAACCTGTACCCAAATAATGGGTTGGCTATGACTCCTTACATAGTAATTACATGACTTTGAATGTTTTAACCCCCCTAAAATTGAAGTGAAAAATGTAAAGTTGCCAATTTCTGTCTGGCAATGTAATGGCATAAATGTAAAGAACACCTGAACAACTTTTCATGAGAATTTGAGGACATTTTTTTTCAAGACCATAATCACAGTCTTACCTTTGTCTTACTTCATTTTCCTGAAGTTATATAAAGGTTCTCGAAAAGGCCCCAAATTTGGTATGTGGGTGGTTGACAGGAATGCCTATGAAGACCCACCTTCAATTTTCTAATGTTGTAGAGGAAAATGGGATTTTTTTTGTATTTCTGGTTTTTTATCAAGGTACTCAAAAGTCATTATTTTTTGCTGAAATGTCTTGTTGGGACTATTTGTCACTCCAAGCAATGAACAAAAAATGAAAACAACTGTCCTGACCCCCCCATCACAGTGCAATAAAGTATCAATCAATACCTTAGCCAGGGCTACAACTATGATTCAGTATACTACTACCCTTGGTGCTGCCATCTGTACTATAGGATTGAGGCTTCCTCAATCTGTACCCTTGTCAATACCTTTTTGTGCATGCTGGAAAATGAACTCTTTTTATGTACAAACTGTTTATTGCAGTGCCTACAGTTACATCAGAATAACAATGTCAATTAAAATCATATAATAAATATCCCTGCAACAGAGATAAGTACATGTATATCACTTCTTTGATTGGGAGAACTGCATGGTGTTCTGAAAAAAAAACAAGAGTTCCTGCTGGGAATCGAACCCCGGCCTCTTGCTTGTGAAGCAGAAACTCTGTACACTGACCCACCAAGCCACAGCTATAACTACCCAGTCTTGTAGGGCTTATAAGTTAGTGAACATAATGTTGCCTCCCAAAACATATGCTGACCCACATGGACAATATTAGATCCAGCTTCTTTTTCCAACACTTTGGTTCTTCTATTATATTCAAGAAGTTTTTGCACTATGTATTACACTTTAATGGAGTCAACTACCTTTAATAAGATGGGTGTTCTAGCTGTTAACAGGGGGATTGAAAATTTCTGCTTATAGAGGCTATAAAGAGGCACTGTGTTGTAGTTGTCTTCAGTGAGCCTAGATGGCAGCATGGCTGTTTTTGCTTGCACCATCTAGCTTCTATTACAGACACTACATATTAGAGATTCATATAGGCCTACAAAATTCACTTCTCCTGGGTGTTTTATAATATATTCAACATGTGATTTACTTGTAATATATGTTGCTATTAAATGCCTAACCTGTACCCAAATAATGGGTTGGCTATGACTCCTTACATAGTAATTACATGACTTTGAATGTTTTAACCCCCCTAAAATTGAAGTGAAAAATGTAAAGTTGCCAATTTCTGTCTGGCAATGTAATGGCATAAATGTAAAGAACACCTGAACAACTTTTCATGAGAATTTGAGGACATTTTTTTTCAAGACCATAATCACAGTCTTACCTTTGTCTTACTTCATTTTCCTGAAGTTATATAAAGGTTCTCGAAAAGGCCCCAAATTTGGTATGTGGGTGGTTGACAGGAATGCCTATGAAGACCCACCTTCAATTTTCTAATGTTGTAGAGGAAAATGGGATTTTTTTTGTATTTCTGGTTTTTTATCAAGGTACTCAAAAGTCATTATTTTTTGCTGAAATGTCTTGTTGGGACTATTTGTCACTCCAAGCAATGAACAAAAAATGAAAACAACTGTCCTGACCCCCCCCATCACAGTGCAATAAAGTATCAATCAATACCTTAGCCAGGGCTACAACTATGATTCAGTATACTACTACCCTTGGTGCTGCCATCTGTACTATAGGATTGAGGCTTCCTCAATCTGTACCCTTGTCAATACCTTTTTGTGCATGCTGGAAAATGAACTCTTTTTATGTACAAACTGTTTATTGCAGTGCCTACAGTTACATCAGAATAACAATGTCAATTAAAATCATATAATAAATATCCCTGCAACAGAGATAAGTACATGTATATCACTTCTTTGATTGGGAGAACTGCATGGTGTTCTGAAAAAAAAACAAGAGTTCCTGCTGGGAATCGAACCCCGGCCTCTTGCTTGTGAAGCAGAAACTCTGTACACTGACCCACCAAGCCACAGCTATAACTACCCAGTCTTGTAGGGCTTATAAGCTAGTGAACATAATGTTGCCTCCCAAAACATATGCTGACCCACATGGACAATATTAGATCCAGCTTCTTTTTCCAACACTTTGGTTCTTCTATTATATTCAAGAAGTTTTTGCACTATGTATTACACTTTAATGGAGTCAACTACCTTTAATAAGATGGGTGTTCTAGCTGTTAACAGGGGGATTGAAAATTTCTGCTTATAGAGGCTATAAAGAGGCACTGTGTTGTAGTTGTCTTCAGTGAGCCTAGATGGCAGCATGGCTGTTTTTGCTTGCACCATCTAGCTTCTATTACAGACACTACATATTAGAGATTCATATAGGCCTACAAAATTCACTTCTCCTGGGTGTTTTATAATATATTCAACATGTGATTTACTTGTAATATATGTTGCTATTAAATGCCTAACCTGTACCCAAATAATGGGTTGGCTATGACTCCTTACATAGTAATTACATGACTTTGAATGTTTTAACCCCCCTAAAATTGAAGTGAAAAATGTAAAGTTGCCAATTTCTGTCTGGCAATGTAATGGCATAAATGTAAAGAACACCTGAACAACTTTTCATGAGAATTTGAGGACATTTTTTTTCAAGACCATAATCACAGTCTTACCTTTGTCTTACTTCATTTTCCTGAAGTTATATAAAGGTTCTCGAAAAGGCCCCAAATTTGGTATGTGGGTGGTTGACAGGAATGCCTATGAAGACCCACCTTCAATTTTCTAATGTTGTAGAGGAAAATGGGATTTTTTTTGTATTTCTGGTTTTTTATCAAGGTACTCAAAAGTCATTATTTTTTGCTGAAATGTCTTGTTGGGACTATTTGTCACTCCAAGCAATGAACAAAAAATGAAAACAACTGTCCTGACCCCCCCCCATCACAGTGCAATAAAGTATCAATCAATACCTTAGCCAGGGCTACAACTATGATTCAGTATACTACTACCCTTGGTGCTGCCATCTGTACTATAGGATTGAGGCTTCCTCAATCTGTACCCTTGTCAATACCTTTTTGTGCATGCTGGAAAATGAACTCTTTTTATGTACAAACTGTTTATTGCAGTGCCTACAGTTACATCAGAATAACAATGTCAATTAAAATCATATAATAAATATCCCTGCAACAGAGATAAGTACATGTATATCACTTCTTTGATTGGGAGAACTGCATGGTGTTCTGAAAAAAAAACAAGAGTTCCTGCTGGGAATCGAACCCCGGCCTCTTGCTTGTGAAGCAGAAACTCTGTACACTGACCCACCAAGCCACAGCTATAACTACCCAGTCTTGTAGGGCTTATAAGCTAGTGAACATAATGTTGCCTCCCAAAACATATGCTGACCCACATGGACAATATTAGATCCAGCTTCTTTTTCCAACACTTTGGTTCTTCTATTATATTCAAGAAGTTTTTGCACTATGTATTACACTTTAATGGAGTCAACTACCTTTAATAAGATGGGTGTTCTAGCTGTTAACAGGGGGATTGAAAATTTCTGCTTATAGAGGCTATAAAGAGGCACTGTGTTGTAGTTGTCTTCAGTGAGCCTAGATGGCAGCATGGCTGTTTTTGCTTGCACCATCTAGCTTCTATTACAGACACTACATATTAGAGATTCATATAGGCCTACAAAATTCACTTCTCCTGGGTGTTTTATAATATATTCAACATGTGATTTACTTGTAATATATGTTGCTATTAAATGCCTAACCTGTACCCAAATAATGGGTTGGCTATGACTCCTTACATAGTAATTACATGACTTTGAATGTTTTAACCCCCCTAAAATTGAAGTGAAAAATGTAAAGTTGCCAATTTCTGTCTGGCAATGTAATGGCATAAATGTAAAGAACACCTGAACAACTTTTCATGAGAATTTGAGGACATTTTTTTTCAAGACCATAATCACAGTCTTACCTTTGTCTTACTTCATTTTCCTGAAGTTATATAAAGGTTCTCGAAAAGGCCCCAAATTTGGTATGTGGGTGGTTGACAGGAATGCCTATGAAGACCCACCTTCAATTTTCTAATGTTGTAGAGGAAAATGGGATTTTTTTTGTATTTCTGGTTTTTTATCAAGGTACTCAAAAGTCATTATTTTTTGCTGAAATGTCTTGTTGGGACTATTTGTCACTCCAAGCAATGAACAAAAAATGAAAACAACTGTCCTGACCCCCCCATCACAGTGCAATAAAGTATCAATCAATACCTTAGCCAGGGCTACAACTATGATTCAGTATACTACTACCCTTGGTGCTGCCATCTGTACTATAGGATTGAGGCTTCCTCAATCTGTACCCTTGTCAATACCTTTTTGTGCATGCTGGAAAATGAACTCTTTTTATGTACAAACTGTTTATTGCAGTGCCTACAGTTACATCAGAATAACAATGTCAATTAAAATCATATAATAAATATCCCTGCAACAGAGATAAGTACATGTATATCACTTCTTTGATTGGGAGAACTGCATGGTGTTCTGAAAAAAAAACAAGAGTTCCTGCTGGGAATCGAACCCCGGCCTCTTGCTTGTGAAGCAGAAACTCTGTACACTGACCCACCAAGCCACAGCTATAACTACCCAGTCTTGTAGGGCTTATAAGCTAGTGAACATAATGTTGCCTCCCAAAACATATGCTGACCCACATGGACAATATTAGATCCAGCTTCTTTTTCCAACACTTTGGTTCTTCTATTATATTCAAGAAGTTTTTGCACTATGTATTACACTTTAATGGAGTCAACTACCTTTAATAAGATGGGTGTTCTAGCTGTTAACAGGGGGATTGAAAATTTCTGCTTATAGAGGCTATAAAGAGGCACTGTGTTGTAGTTGTCTTCAGTGAGCCTAGATGGCAGCATGGCTGTTTTTGCTTGCACCATCTAGCTTCTATTACAGACACTACATATTAGAGATTCATATAGGCCTACAAAATTCACTTCTCCTGGGTGTTTTATGATATATTCAACATGTGATTTACTTGTAATATATGTTGCTATTAAATGCCTAACCTGTACCCAAATAATGGGTTGGCTATGACTCCTTACATAGTAATTACATGACTTTGAATGTTTTAACCCCCCTAAAATTGAAGTGAAAAATGTAAAGTTGCCAATTTCTGTCTGGCAATGTAATGGCATAAATGTAAAGAACACCTGAACAACTTTTCATGAGAATTTGAGGACATTTTTTTTCAAGACCATAATCACAGTCTTACCTTTGTCTTACTTCATTTTCCTGAAGTTATATAAAGGTTCTCGAAAAGGCCCCAAATTTGGTATGTGGGTGGTTGACAGGAATGCCTATGAAGACCCACCTTCAATTTTCTAATGTTGTAGAGGAAAATGGGATTTTTTTTGTATTTCTGGTTTTTTATCAAGGTACTCAAAAGTCATTATTTTTTGCTGAAATGTCTTGTTGGGACTATTTGTCACTCCAAGCAATGAACAAAAAATGAAAACAACTGTCCTGACCCCCCCATCACAGTGCAATAAAGTATCAATCAATACCTTAGCCAGGGCTACAACTATGATTCAGTATACTACTACCCTTGGTGCTGCCATCTGTACTATAGGATTGAGGCTTCCTCAATCTGTACCCTTGTCAATACCTTTTTGTGCATGCTGGAAAATGAACTCTTTTTATGTACAAACTGTTTATTGCAGTGCCTACAGTTACATCAGAATAACAATGTCAATTAAAATCATATAATAAATATCCCTGCAACAGAGATAAGTACATGTATATCACTTCTTTGATTGGGAGAACTGCATGGTGTTCTGAAAAAAAAACAAGAGTTCCTGCTGGGAATCGAACCCCGGCCTCTTGCTTGTGAAGCAGAAACTCTGTACACTGACCCACCAAGCCACAGCTATAACTACCCAGTCTTGTAGGGCTTATAAGTTAGTGAACATAATGTTGCCTCCCAAAACATATGCTGACCCACATGGACAATATTAGATCCAGCTTCTTTTTCCAACACTTTGGTTCTTCTATTATATTCAAGAAGTTTTTGCACTATGTATTACACTTTAATGGAGTCAACTACCTTTAATAAGATGGGTGTTCTAGCTGTTAACAGGGGGATTGAAAATTTCTGCTTATAGAGGCTATAAAGAGGCACTGTGTTGTAGTTGTCTTCAGTGAGCCTAGATGGCAGCATGGCTGTTTTTGCTTGCACCATCTAGCTTCTATTACAGACACTACATATTAGAGATTCATATAGGCCTACAAAATTCACTTCTCCTGGGTGTTTTATAATATATTCAACATGTGATTTACTTGTAATATATGTTGCTATTAAATGCCTAACCTGTACCCAAATAATGGGTTGGCTATGACTCCTTACATAGTAATTACATGACTTTGAATGTTTTAACCCCCCTAAAATTGAAGTGAAAAATGTAAAGTTGCCAATTTCTGTCTGGCAATGTAATGGCATAAATGTAAAGAACACCTGAACAACTTTTCATGAGAATTTGAGGACATTTTTTTTCAAGACCATAATCACAGTCTTACCTTTGTCTTACTTCATTTTCCTGAAGTTATATAAAGGTTCTCGAAAAGGCCCCAAATTTGGTATGTGGGTGGTTGACAGGAATGCCTATGAAGACCCACCTTCAATTTTCTAATGTTGTAGAGGAAAATGGGATTTTTTTTGTATTTCTGGTTTTTTATCAAGGTACTCAAAAGTCATTATTTTTTGCTGAAATGTCTTGTTGGGACTATTTGTCACTCCAAGCAATGAACAAAAAATGAAAACAACTGTCCTGACCCCCCCCATCACAGTGCAATAAAGTATCAATCAATACCTTAGCCAGGGCTACAACTATGATTCAGTATACTACTACCCTTGGTGCTGCCATCTGTACTATAGGATTGAGGCTTCCTCAATCTGTACCCTTGTCAATACCTTTTTGTGCATGCTGGAAAATGAACTCTTTTTATGTACAAACTGTTTATTGCAGTGCCTACAGTTACATCAGAATAACAATGTCAATTAAAATCATATAATAAATATCCCTGCAACAGAGATAAGTACATGTATATCACTTCTTTGATTGGGAGAACTGCATGGTGTTCTGAAAAAAAACCAAGAGTTCCTGCTGGGAATCGAACCCCGGCCTCTTGCTTGTGAAGCAGAAACTCTGTACACTGACCCACCAAGCCACAGCTATAACTACCCAGTCTTGTAGGGCTTATAAGCTAGTGAACATAATGTTGCCTCCCAAAACATATGCTGACCCACATGGACAATATTAGATCCAGCTTCTTTTTCCAACACTTTGGTTCTTCTATTATATTCAAGAAGTTTTTGCACTATGTATTACACTTTAATGGAGTCAACTACCTTTAATAAGATGGGTGTTCTAGCTGTTAACAGGGGGATTGAAAATTTCTGCTTATAGAGGCTATAAAGAGGCACTGTGTTGTAGTTGTCTTCAGTGAGCCTAGATGGCAGCATGGCTGTTTTTGCTTGCACCATCTAGCTTCTATTACAGACACTACATATTAGAGATTCATATAGGCCTACAAAATTCACTTCTCCTGGGTGTTTTATAATATATTCAACATGTGATTTACTTGTAATATATGTTGCTATTAAATGCCTAACCTGTACCCAAATAATGGGTTGGCTATGACTCCTTACATAGTAATTACATGACTTTGAATGTTTTAACCCCCCTAAAATTGAAGTGAAAAATGTAAAGTTGCCAATTTCTGTCTGGCAATGTAATGGCATAAATGTAAAGAACACCTGAACAACTTTTCATGAGAATTTGAGGACATTTTTTTTCAAGACCATAATCACAGTCTTACCTTTGTCTTACTTCATTTTCCTGAAGTTATATAAAGGTTCTCGAAAAGGCCCCAAATTTGGTATGTGGGTGGTTGACAGGAATGCCTATGAAGACCCACCTTCAATTTTCTAATGTTGTAGAGGAAAATGGGATTTTTTTTGTATTTCTGGTTTTTTATCAAGGTACTCAAAAGTCATTATTTTTTGCTGAAATGTCTTGTTGGGACTATTTGTCACTCCAAGCAATGAACAAAAAATGAAAACAACTGTCCTGACCCCCCCCATCACAGTGCAATAAAGTATCAATCAATACCTTAGCCAGGGCTACAACTATGATTCAGTATACTACTACCCTTGGTGCTGCCATCTGTACTATAGGATTGAGGCTTCCTCAATCTGTACCCTTGTCAATACCTTTTTGTGCATGCTGGAAAATGAACTCTTTTTATGTACAAACTGTTTATTGCAGTGCCTACAGTTACATCAGAATAACAATGTCAATTAAAATCATATAATAAATATCCCTGCAACAGAGATAAGTACATGTATATCACTTCTTTGATTGGGAGAACTGCATGGTGTTCTGAAAAAAAAACAAGAGTTCCTGCTGGGAATCGAACCCCGGCCTCTTGCTTGTGAAGCAGAAACTCTGTACACTGACCCACCAAGCCACAGCTATAACTACCCAGTCTTGTAGGGCTTATAAGCTAGTGAACATAATGTTGCCTCCCAAAACATATGCTGACCCACATGGACAATATTAGATCCAGCTTCTTTTTCCAACACTTTGGTTCTTCTATTATATTCAAGAAGTTTTTGCACTATGTATTACACTTTAATGGAGTCAACTACCTTTAATAAGATGGGTGTTCTAGCTGTTAACAGGGGGATTGAAAATTTCTGCTTATAGAGGCTATAAAGAGGCACTGTGTTGTAGTTGTCTTCAGTGAGCCTAGATGGCAGCATGGCTGTTTTTGCTTGCACCATCTAGCTTCTATTACAGACACTACATATTAGAGATTCATATAGGCCTACAAAATTCACTTCTCCTGGGTGTTTTATAATATATTCAACATGTGATTTACTTGTAATATATGTTGCTATTAAATGCCTAACCTGTACCCAAATAATGGGTTGGCTATGACTCCTTACATAGTAATTACATGACTTTGAATGTTTTAACCCCCCTAAAATTGAAGTGAAAAATGTAAAGTTGCCAATTTCTGTCTGGCAATGTAATGGCATAAATGTAAAGAACACCTGAACAACTTTTCATGAGAATTTGAGGACATTTTTTTTCAAGACCATAATCACAGTCTTACCTTTGTCTTACTTCATTTTCCTGAAGTTATATAAAGGTTCTCGAAAAGGCCCCAAATTTGGTATGTGGGTGGTTGACAGGAATGCCTATGAAGACCCACCTTCAATTTTCTAATGTTGTAGAGGAAAATGGGATTTTTTTTGTATTTCTGGTTTTTTATCAAGGTACTCAAAAGTCATTATTTTTTGCTGAAATGTCTTGTTGGGACTATTTGTCACTCCAAGCAATGAACAAAAAATGAAAACAACTGTCCTGACCCCCCCATCACAGTGCAATAAAGTATCAATCAATACCTTAGCCAGGGCTACAACTATGATTCAGTATACTACTACCCTTGGTGCTGCCATCTGTACTATAGGATTGAGGCTTCCTCAATCTGTACCCTTGTCAATACCTTTTTGTGCATGCTGGAAAATGAACTCTTTTTATGTACAAACTGTTTATTGCAGTGCCTACAGTTACATCAGAATAACAATGTCAATTAAAATCATATAATAAATATCCCTGCAACAGAGATAAGTACATGTATATCACTTCTTTGATTGGGAGAACTGCATGGTGTTCTGAAAAAAAAACAAGAGTTCCTGCTGGGAATCGAACCCCGGCCTCTTGCTTGTGAAGCAGAAACTCTGTACACTGACCCACCAAGCCACAGCTATAACTACCCAGTCTTGTAGGGCTTATAAGTTAGTGAACATAATGTTGCCTCCCAAAACATATGCTGACCCACATGGACAATATTAGATCCAGCTTCTTTTTCCAACACTTTGGTTCTTCTATTATATTCAAGAAGTTTTTGCACTATGTATTACACTTTAATGGAGTCAACTACCTTTAATAAGATGGGTGTTCTAGCTGTTAACAGGGGGATTGAAAATTTCTGCTTATAGAGGCTATAAAGAGGCACTGTGTTGTAGTTGTCTTCAGTGAGCCTAGATGGCAGCATGGCTGTTTTTGCTTGCACCATCTAGCTTCTATTACAGACACTACATATTAGAGATTCATATAGGCCTACAAAATTCACTTCTCCTGGGTGTTTTATAATATATTCAACATGTGATTTACTTGTAATATATGTTGCTATTAAATGCCTAACCTGTACCCAAATAATGGGTTGGCTATGACTCCTTACATAGTAATTACATGACTTTGAATGTTTTAACCCCCCTAAAATTGAAGTGAAAAATGTAAAGTTGCCAATTTCTGTCTGGCAATGTAATGGCATAAATGTAAAGAACACCTGAACAACTTTTCATGAGAATTTGAGGACATTTTTTTTCAAGACCATAATCACAGTCTTACCTTTGTCTTACTTCATTTTCCTGAAGTTATATAAAGGTTCTCGAAAAGGCCCCAAATTTGGTATGTGGGTGGTTGACAGGAATGCCTATGAAGACCCACCTTCAATTTTCTAATGTTGTAGAGGAAAACAGGGATTTCTTGGCCCTCAAAGGGTCCTTACATTACTTTTAATAAGGAACATTGTAAGTATTATTCGCAATGCTGGAATATTAATATCAGTCACTCCTGTCCCGCTCTCCTACTTCATCTTCTTCCTCCTCGTCTTCTTCTTCCTCCTCGTCTTCTTCTTCCTCCTCGTCTTCTTCTCCCTCCTCCTCCTCCTCCTCCTCCTCCCCATCTTCTTCCTGCAATTGCTGTGTTGCACGCTGCGCATGTCGAGCGTCAAGTTCAGCACGTCGCGCAAGTGCAGTGTACGTGCACAAGGACACCATTTTATTGAGAATGGCAATTTCACACTTTGTAAAGACTCCGAAGATGCCCGACAGGATCTGCAGCCTCATGCCTATGTTGACGGATTCCCTTTCTTTGCTACTTTGCCATTTCTCACGGCCCGCAAGTATCGGGCTCGAGCATAGAGGAAGTTGCTATACAGCAACGCACTCTGGTCGTGCGTTCGTCGCCACTGGCGCTGGAAACGCAGCAAGGACCGAACGGCGTGACTTGGACCACGATAGTGTATTCCAGGAAAATAAGCCAACAAGTTAACAACTTGTTCCAAGGTCTTGTTATCAAGCCTGAATCGTCTCTTCGGGCATGAACAGGGTTCGAATGTCCCTATCCTTGAAACGCCCAGTATATATGTCTACCTGAGCGACGGATGACGTCACGGTGAGTCGTTCACTGGCCACTGATGTCCCGAATGAAAGCCACATCTGTGCTTTTGACTCCCGCCCTCGAAGCCACACCCCAGCCACACGCGTGCGACAGGGACTCCTCTGATGTCGGTTCCCCTTTGTGGTAGTCACTTTCAAAGTTTGTATTTTGTATTTAATTCAACGCCACGATATAGTTGCGTACTATTAAATGAAATTTTAGGGAAATAATTTTCTATAATTATAGACAATGCTGATCCCATTCCAACAGTAAGGTTTTTCCTACATAAGAAAAAATAGTTAAATAAGCAAAATCATTGCTTATACAACGGGCCCCTGGATTTGGAATGACAGTCTGAGCCAGAGAGCTGTGGCGACAAGGCGATGGAGTCAGTGGTTATTATTTGTATTATCACAAATGGAACCGCACAAAGATCGATGATAAATAAATGAGTACGGTAGTTTTTTTTAAACCCCTGAGTCTAGTATCCATAGGTCTAATAATACAGGATCATTATATTTCTTCTAAGCGCGGGAAAAAGCTTCGGGAAGGACGCAAAAGTGCAACGTTATTGCGTCTGCGAGTCGGGCCTGCAATTGCCGTTTGGTTATTGACAAACAAGTGAATTCATAAGTAACTTAGTTGTGCCATATCTCCCATATATCTCGAACTGAAATTATAGAACTAGCGGGAGAAACTTGTCCATTTGTTGATGTTCTACTCTATTATTAGATTTGGGTTATTTGAGAGGATTGGTGAAGGCGAATTGTACATTGAATTGCGAATTCTGGCGACTTCACCCACATAGAATTGTCCAAAGTTATTTTGACTGCTAGTTGTCCCCTACGACACTTGGCGTTTCCCGGCTACCACCTAATTACAGCTCTATACTCACATATTATATTCATCTTTTATGGTCGAATGGTGAGGCTGGAAAATCGCGATGAAAGTTAGGGCCCTGCACATGCAGGCAGTAAATATCAAATGAATATCAGGCACAAATATGTCCAACATCTTTCTATAATAACCAGTGACAGTTTGGATGTTAAGTTATTTATAAAGTGATTTGAAACTGATTCTCAATTAAGATGAAATGATAAGAAAATAACTCTCAACTCAATATCTATGCTAGGATTGGGCTGTAAATAGATGGTTGGAACTAGGATGCCCTGAAAACAAACTTATCATGGGGATACCTGCCTATGGACGTACATTCCGACTACAGGACCCCAATGACTACATGCCTGGGGCACCAACTACAACAACACCACCTACCGCCGGTACATGTACCGGGGAATCTGGCTTTCTCAGCTATTATGAGGTAGGGTTATTTTGCCAATACGTCTACATGCGGGATGTAAACTAAATCTAACTGCTCATTACCATTCTTCTAGTCTCCCAAGATACGCACCTGATAGGATAATAAAATTAAGATTTAAACCCTGACATACTCAGGCACAGCGACTTCTTTTTCTTTTATTAATTATAAGATTATATTTCTCAGTTATGCAACAACACTCAGCTGATGTATTCCTGGAGTGAAGAACAAGTTTGTCCATATGCATACAACTCTAGATCTGGTGATCCATGGGCCGGATATGACAACAGACGCAGCGTCCAGGAAAAAGTATGTAAACCGCAAGATGGCTTTACTTTTAGAAAAAAGAAGGAAATACCCTTCTAATAGTGTCATTCTAAATAATGTGCCTTTATTTGAATGTGCATGTAAACACGCATTCTTCTCTTCACAGGTCGACTACTTGATTCAGAAGAAACTAGGAGGCGCCATGGTTTGGTGCCTCGATTTGGATGATTTCGCAGGCTCTTCTTGTAACCAAGGACTCTACCCGCTGATTGGTTGCATCAAGACGAGGCTGAATGGAGGCTCATGTGTTTGAGAACTTTTGGGGATTTTGGCATAATAATATTTGCACTTTTACAGCTTGCATTAATCTTTAGAATAATAGGAAAATAAAATACCTAAAATTCCTGGGAAAGGGGCAAGGATATTTCTCTAAAGTGTTCATATTGAGCGCCAGCCATTGAAAAACAATCTACTTCACTCACAACTGCAGCATATTGCGCGGAGAACGTTTAATCCCGAGTTATTTAGGATACTATGTACTAGAATTATGTATAAATTTGTATTTAATTAATTTTATTCAGCTGAAACAGTATGTGGTACACATTATTCTCAGATAGAGCTGCACAAGTAATTAAATACAAAGTTGTATGTACGATCATAGACATAAGGTCTCACTATAGAATATATTCGATATAGCGACAGATAATGAATGACATAAATTCATTCACGATTATGTTGGGTTTGACAAAATGGTTCAATTGAAAAGAAATAGTACGGGTTAAAGACAGGTGCACACACATATAGGCAGGATTGAAAAGACATCAATGATATGTATAGATCTAGGTGCCTAAACATCACACAATCATGACATTCCAAAAAGTACATCTTTGTAAACCAAAAATTAAATAAAGATAAATATGTGATAATAATATTCAATTCAATTTAAATATGAAGATAAATATGTGAACAGGGGAACTAAAAGTCATTTCTAGTCTTCCTTTTGTGTGGGTCTTTTTGAGAAGATGCATACATAATGCCATCGCCGTGGAGCTTGACATAATCGCAGGACAACAGTTTCCCCCCCATAAATACATGGGAAAAGATTCAGCAAGCTCATCGATTCATTTAGTTCTTATTCACTGAGTTCACAGTAGTCGTAGACAAAGATCCACTCTAGCTATAATCCCATTATCTATGTATTCTCCTCCATAAGCTTTTGCAAAGTCATCATTTTGTCAGAAGTTAGGACCTCGGCCGATTATGGATAAAAGTATCAACCCCTCGGGCAGGCAAATAGGAATAACTCTATTTGTATCTGCCCGGCATCGTAAGGACGAACATGTATGATGGCTGCCGAGGTGAGTGCAGCTGCGGTTGCGTTATCCAACGGACGTAGAGACTACCTAAATAAAAGGCGTACACGAAAATAACGGTTGGAACGTAGGTAACACCTCATAATGAATACACCCGATTTTGTTGTAAATCTAAAGCAACGTAAAGTTGAATGACTGAACTTATTTTGAAGCAATGGCTTAAAAGTCTGGTGTCTAAAGTTAAGGCCAGGCGCGGCGGTACTGAACGGTGTCATTACAGCAGAGAATCGAAGCGAATTAACTTTAATAACTGACAAATGAGTCATAAGTCACAAAAATTGATATTTTTCAATTTTTTCCCTACGAGAACCCTTGCTCAGAATCTTTTCATTGTCTGTTTTAGTGCTGTCAGTAGCATGACTACATTTACCAAATTTCCAGATTGTATTGAATACATCTATTCATTTCTGAGGTTATCCTAAGGAGTATATTTAACTACGTCACTAGTGTTTAGCCATACAGAAGTATCGCTACCTTTTTTCATGTATAAACAATATAGAATAATTATTGGATGTCCATAAATATTTACCATCATCGGAATCCGCTTCATATTTTTTCAAATACGATCATATCTTAAAATTTATTTCTTTGCGACTTATGACTCATTTTCCTCTTTAACACATCACAATTCACAAATTAAACTAAGCATATTACTCAATGCATGTAATCTGACTAGATAGTTGTTAAGACTAAAACATAATAAAGTTAGTCGGTTGTGGGAAGATTTATATCTAGTATTTATTTTAGAAACATGACGCCTTGTTGGGCTTTTACATTCAACAGTGCAGCGAAAATGGCTCGAAAATGCCATTCGATAATTTTGAGATTCTCTATGGTAAGCACGTTCACCATGTTAACGTTATCTAAATAAAAGGATGTTCTCTATATTACATACCGTGCAATGGGTCATGGAAGTACTCAGCTCAATGATTTATAGTTACTGACTCTGGAACAAACCTAAGAGGGCCATAGCACACTTAAAGATAAGATCATATATGGAAACGCATGTGATAAACCATATTTCTATGTGCAAGTTGCACTTCTTGTATAGTTTGCAAGAGGGTCAGCCACTTAGGCAGGCCTTATTTTTATGATGTCTTTTTTATATTGTCAACAATAAAATGCTGGGGCACTTCTACGTGTACTTGAATTGTGGAACAAACAAAACCCTGATACTGTAACTTTTAGGTGCACGTATATATTGAATGTAGATTTGTTGTGTACAATTTCATTGCAAATATATATCATAACCATGTCGTTATAAATTGAACAATTCAAGACAATAGAGTACGATAAGTTCCAGTCTAGAAAAAAGATCGAAATTGCCAAGGGCAAAGGCTCATGTTATTTCACGAATCATTAATGTAAACATGATACACAGAGTCAAAACCCAACTCTATATCTATTTCTAAAATTATTATCTATTTGTTATTCATATTATATATAACATTACTCTAGATATATATTATATAATTACGCCAAAGAAATAATATTGCACAACATGATTAACATAGTTATTCTGACATGTTGCCTAGAGGACTTGCTGTATAACTGGACGACCCAAGTAAACCCATGTTAGATTGCAAAGGGGATTTACGGTAAGTGGTAATGAAGATATGTTATCTCTAATTATTATTCAACGTTTGGGCCGTTTTAGTACATTGTTTTCATTCCAAAATTCAATGGCATTATATGATAAATGGATGATACCACATGCGTTATGATGTGCTGGAAATGAAAAAAGAAGAGAATAACATGTATTCCTCATCCTATTGAGTTCTAGACAAAATGTTCCTTGGTTAATTCAACGCGATTGAATTTGCAATTTAAGGTCGTTGCTTTAAACTCGTTGGTTAAATAATGGAATCGGGAACGTGTAACCTATATTACAAAATCCCTGGGAAATCCAGTGGAAGCATGCCCTTCGGATAAGAATTATATTAGAAGGTTCTACAAGGTAGACCATTTTCATGGATAATTCTTTCCTTCTAGGAATATATAACCATTTATATATAGTTGTTTTTATTTCGTTTTTTTTTCCAAATTACAATATCAAGAAAATGGCATAAACTTTTTGCTCCCCGCAGTTCTTCCAAGATAACCATAACCAAATTATTATTACATCAATCATTAATGCACCAACGAGATGATGTTAAATTCCACGTGTTCATATCAACAATTACACATTTTACTTTCTCTTTCCACTTATCTATAGTTGGGGAAAATATGCATTGACTTAAACATCCATTACTTCGTTTTAGCTTCAATACTTTTCAATTCGTTTCACTTCAAACTCGTATTAATTAAACTAACCTTTTTGGCTACAAGTCTTACTTGCTTGAGTTTGTAAATATGGATGTAAATCTTTATGTAAATAGGAGTGCCATACAAGTTAATATTCCTTAATCTATATACCTTGTTACCTTAGTATATTTTATTTCAGTTTCATTTTAACCGTTGTGTTACTATATACAAAAAACAAAATATGATATTGGCCTTGAATGTAATTAAAAACATATAAAAATAATCCGCATGCAGCTGAGATGTGAGGCTACCATGACAAAAGAATACACATCGATGTATTTTCAGGGAAGCACATTTGGATTTTCTAATAATCATTTATCATTATAGAACATTGGACAGTAGAGATACATACATACATATTTGAAGTAACAGTCTAAATTGATACCAACTCGGGGACATTGTTTTCTCGTGGATTAATTTTGGACTAGTTGAGGGACTGGTATATTCTGGTGAGGCGCTTCTCCTCCCACCCACCATGAAACATGGGTGGGAGGCTTACACAAGCACCATATAAATAAAGCAGGACGATCTGAGGGATAGTCTGGTGGTCAGATCGTCCATTCACTGAGGAACAGCTTCACAGGTATGGTCCTTAATTAGACATGGAAAATAACTTTTCCAGATTTGATCCAAACATAAGACTTAATTGATTAAGACTGGGTGTTAAAGGCGAGTGAGACCATTGTCCAAAATTGTCCAATGGGGCAATAGGGCAATCCCAAATTTTGCTCATCTTATAACATTATTTCATTTCATCACATTATGGCATCACCTGAAGAAGGGCAAGTAGCCCGAAAGCTTGTGAGATAAAACGAAAAATAACCACACTTTTATTTATATTCCTGACGAAATACTTATGTTCACCCCTTCCCCACCGATGTATAGCGACGTCCTCCACCTCTTACATTATTTTCTTTCGTATACTATCAACTCTCATCGATACTTATTAATACAAGCCCTTTTGATATAAACATACAAGTATCGTCAGAAGAAATACTGTTTTGCCCCAAAAGCGAGACATGCTGATGCCACTTTTCGATAAAAAAAATAGCAGATAGGCCTGTCAACCATATACAATCCCCAATGAAATACAAGTGATTTATATGATTGGTCATATTCATTTGGTTCTGTTACATATGTGTAGCCACAGGCGGCTAACCAAATGGTGTAGTATAGCTCATAGTTGCCATCTTGCCTCTCACCTCTCGCATTTCACGTCTCGCCTCTCGCCCCTCACCTCTCGCCTCTCACCTTTTAAATATCGCCTAATATTGGGCGGACTGCTTATTAATATCATATTCATAAGGTAGGCCTTATAATGTTTGTTAGATGTTAAAGAACGGTGTATTTGTCTGGTAGCTTTCAATCTGTTAGTGGCTTGTGCGATTTTGGGGATAGGCGTTTTTTGAAATTCGACTTATTATCAATGCAAAGGCCTATGTATAATCATCGCAAAATGCGACAATGTTTTCACCTATTTTAAAAATGGGGTTTGGGGATGTCGACTTTTTTTCATATTAACCGAGATTTTATTCCATCTGCACCATGCACTAAGTGTTTTTATAACTTTATAAGCGTTTTGACTAGACACATCTGAGACAATTTAAGGTTGTGTCTTCAGCGAAAATCTGAATCTTAGCATACCTTAATATTGATAACTGCAAATCGTTTATAAAAGGAACAAGAACCAGTCTCAGTTAACACTTCACTTTTTTTATCTTTCTATTTTTTTCCAATTTGCGTTTCCAAGGGAAACAACGATTAAATGTAAAGGATGGTCAAGTCATAGTTATTGTCAGACAATTTTCTATTATCAAAATTTGGAATAATCAACACAAGTAATTTTCCATCAATTAGCACTCATCATAATTAACCCATGAGCTGACATGTATCAGACTTACCTCTATATTTTTAGCTTTGGAGATCAATATATTGTGTTAACACTTAAACATTGACTTTTACTACAGAGCACATGGACATTATAATTACAGACAAAGGGAGAAGACAATTGTGGTGGACATGTGAATGTACTATACCAACTGGACAGAACTTATCAGAAATCTCATTCCACTGAGTACTGTCCCTCGGCTCTTTTAAGTGTTCCTTTAAAGGCTAGGTTCCACTGGCCGCCTACTACTTCCGCTACTCTTCCTGTTTCTTTGCTCCCGCTTCTAAAGAAGCGGGAGCAAGCAGCTGAAGGTATATCGGAATGGGTGCTATTGCCCCGCTACTTCCATCGCTACTTCTAACGCTACTCAGAAATGTAAGCAGACAACATTTTATTTTCACATAGAAATGGACGCATTCAGTAGCGTGAGAAGTAGCGTAGAGTGATGTCATTGCCCCGCTTCCACCCCCACTATTTCCCACTACCTTCCACTACAAAGTAGTGGCCGCTTCAAATCAAACATGTTTGACAGAAGCGGGCCACTCTACGCTTTGAAAACGCTCCAAAAGAAGCGGGAAGTAGCATGGCTATGTAGTGGGGCCCAATAGCACCCATCCCCGTTACTCTCATGCTTCTGCTCCCACTTCTTTCATCAAGAAGCGGGAGCAGTAGCGGGAGCAGTAGCGGGAGCAGTAGCGGGAGCAGTAGCGAGAGCAGTAGCGGGAGCAGTGAAACCCAGCTTTAAGTCTTATGCAGACACTTTTAGCACCCTCACCCAATCCACACCCTCTCCCAGCCATGGGCGCCATGCCACTGATTCAATCACAAACAATTAAGGACTGCCACTGATATTATCACAACGTTCACACCGAGAGTGAGAATAGTGAGATACAAGATAAAATCAATGATTGGCAGGTATCTGTGAGACTATACAACTGAGTAAACAGCAGCATGTGTGATTTTCCTTAGTTATGAGGTTTCCCCATTTATGTGCACTGTTTGGTATCTGTCTGTGAGATAATTTGCAAACCATAATTAATTTACGTTCTGTATGTTAAAAGTAGATAATTTATTCATTCGATTTTTGTGGTCTACCATATTCAAATCCCATCCCAGGCATACTTACATGCAAGTGTACTGGAATAAATACACGAACAGTACTTAAGATCAATCAGTGATGATAGCAGATGATATTACAGCAGATCTATGATGACAGATGATAGACCATACTTTCCTATACTATGTTACCATAACATTTATCATTTGTAACATTGTGAAAACATTTTTCACCCAAGAATTTCTTAATAGATTAGATTTTCACAATGCATAAATTCTAGTCTAGGGCTGTTATTGTTATAAATGCACTTCAATACCTACCACCTTGAAACTCCTATACACCACAAGCAATAAATACTAACAACGTACCTCTGACTGCCCTTAACAGCACTCATATTCACAATTGACATGTATGATCTTTAGTTGAATAACAGCATCTGGGTTTCTCTGCCTTTCAGAAAATCGGTGAGCCTGGGTGAGGTCCAAAAATGGCTGCAGTAAGAAATGAGATCTTGGCAGGGGTCTATGCCGTCAAGGTGCTGGGGACCCCTGGAACCCTCATTGTTCATGGTACTGAAGCTGTAGCAGTGATGACAGACAAAAGATCTGATGTCCTCATAGCAGCCAGTCAGATGGGACAGGGTCGCGTTGTTGTATTCTCACACGATGCATACATCAATCTCTTCTTGGGACCTCCATCATCCAACCAGAAACTGGTCCAGAATGTCAAATCATGGGTGACATATAGAACTGGGGTGGAGGATGACGAAATCGAAAATGCTGATAATTATAATGAGTTTGATGACATTCCTCCATTTTGTAGGATCTTGGTATGGATAGGAATGAGGGAAAAATCACCAGCATTCTATCAGAAGATGAGGGCATGGATCAATAATGGCGGTGGTTTCATCTGTGGGGCAACTGGCTGGGGATATAAGTCCCTTTATCCTAACAAGAGCCTCAATGATTTACCCTTGACCAACATCATCAACTTCATAGGTGTCAGGAATACGGACCTGACCATGGGAGGCAGGGGCAACCTGGATGTATTTGATAATATGGCTGATAACGCTAATGTCAATGATGCCATCCGAGTAAGCATGGACAACCTCGGTAATCTGGCTAAATATGGGCGAAACATTTCAGGAGCAATCACCTATTGCAGTGACTCAGAACTGCAGAGGCTTCTGCCTTCAATCAGCCGAATTGTGGAAAGACATAGAGGATCGGTCAACTGCATCCCAAGAAAATCAGCTCCAGTGACTACAGGTGGTGGAAAAATTCTGGCTGCTCTGATAAACAAGATACTTATTAGGACAGGACAGTTTTCTGGGGATAAAGTCGCTCCAGGAACTGACGAATTTCCAGGGAACTTTTCCTCTCCACCACCCTTGACTAGCAGCTATGTGTCTGCTGAGTCCAAAGGCCATCCTACCAAGACCTTCCAAACAGGCTACTACCTCCCAGCTGGACAGGAGATCACTGTAGTCTGGGGCAGGATTCCTAGCAACAACTGGAGCATAGTGGTAGGAAGCCATAGTGATCAACTCTACAATGTTAATGGACCATTGAGAAGGTGGCCCCAGATTCAGATCATCAGGAGGCTAGAGAAAAGCCCATTAAAATTCAGAAGTCCGTTTGGCGGAGCCATTTACCTGAAGTCACCCCCAAACACATCTGAGTCCATCACTGTGTCCCTAGAGAATGTAGTGGCTACACCCACCTTCTCACCAGGCAAGGGATCTGACTGGAGAGCCCTCCAGAGTCTTCCAGGTCTCTGGGCTGATATCTCAGGGAAGAGGATGTCAATCACTCTACCATCAAGTTCCATTAGGACGCTATCTGACCCAACAAATACCATGGCCCTATGGGACAGGGTGGTCAGTGCACATTTAGACCTCAGAGGCACAGACCCTTACTCGGGGAGAGGCCAATGGGCGGTCACTGACGAGCAGCCATCAGTAGGTTACATGCATTCTGGCTATCCTGTGGTGACACAGATGGATGTTGCTGACCCTAAGAAAGTAAGCTCTTTTAAGGATTGTTTTGTGTATTCTTGTTTACAATCCCACATTACATTATGAAATAATATATAATAAAATAATCTAGATTTAAACATTAGTAGAAAATATACTGCATTTACAGAGAGGTATAGATAATACATTGAATATATGGGTCATACCTTAATAACGTCTTTATTGTTTTTATCTAGACAGGGGATGATGGATTCCTTCTGAATGGTACACTGCTTCGGACCAGGGGCATGTGGGGTATGTTCCACGAGATAGGTCACAACCTCCAAGATCCATCATGGACATTCAGGGGAACAACCGAAGTGACCTGCAATATATTCACTCTCCACGCAATGGAAGTTATAACTGGTCAGAAGCCGTGGACAGTTAGATGGCTGCGACAACAATTCGGGGCCATGAGAACGTATCTCCAAAATGGAGCAGATTTCAATCGATGGAGGGCACAACCTGGAGTTGCCTTGGCAATCTATGCCCAATTTGGTCGAGATTTTGGCTGGGGTCCTTACAAAGCTGTTTTCCGTGAATACAATAACCTTTCACCAAGGGAGAAACCTCAGAATGATGACCAGAAAATAGACCAGTGGATTCTGCGATTTTCCAACACCACACGACGCAACCTGTTGCCGATGTTTGAATTCTGGGGTTTTCCAATTCGGGATTATGTAAGAGAGAATTTGCGCGCTCTGTCTCCATATTTGCATTCTGATGAAACAACAAATACAATGGCACCAGGAAGGGCTGCAGCGATTCGTAGAAGATACGGTATGGGTGATGAACCCGATGTCGAGCTTGAGGAATCATCAGGTGACCAGTGTCTGTACGACCCTACGGAGGATGCAGAAGTAGAAGCAGAAAAGGCTGAGTGAAGATTGGATTTCATGATTTGCAACTCGGAATCGCATATTTGATGCAGCAATTTTTCTATAGGCAGGGCTCCACCAGACCCTATGCCTATATTGCGGCTAATATAAATAAATAGAATAAATAGCTGAATAAATAGAAACTATATTGCACAACCAATCAAGACTCTCCTCTGACTAGCTCCACATGTCATTATATTCAGAATGAGATTGCACTGCAGTGGAGTCAAGCCTTAAAGAAAGCGCTTTCATTGCCATCATCTCCTTTTCCTTTAGATATAGCTAGTTTGCAGGACCTTGACGCAATCATATTCAATGACATACTCAACACTAATTTCTGAATTACCCAAAGTATCCATGACGTACTTTACGTCCCCTCCCTTTTGATTGGTAGGAACCGCTCGGTTAATGATATATATTTTTTTTACTAATTTTATTGACTGAAGTTCCACAAATTTGCTGTAGTTCTCATATGATCACTCAATCCATGGGTTCTGCTCTACATTAACAGAGACTGAAAAGCTAGAATTAGCTCCTATGTTTACACAAGTTCAAATATACCGTTATTACTTGGACGAACAAGTTTATAGTTTCTACTAAGAAATGAGTAAGTATTATATCGTCCATAATTAGCCCATACTCAGTTCATACGCCTTAAAATGTATGAAGTTACATTTAGTGAAAAATAGGTAGGCCTACTTTATGGTTAACTTTAATAGATGGCAGATATTCTTAGTCTCCTTCTAAGCACCAAGATCACTTATAAGGGAGTGTTAACAATGATACAGCCTATGCCTCAGGCCATGCAGGTTAAAAAGTAATTTTCATCGGGGATACAATTCACCCTAGATTGGAGTTGAAAGACTATGATCTTTGAATTAAATTAGATCTGGGTAAGGGATGATATAATTAGCAATGACTTGAAATAGCTTAGATACGTATGTAAATCATTGATGAAAGATTATGATGCAATCTTGATGTAGAAAATGAATAAATGTTCCTGATGCAGTCAATGTGTCATTTGTTGAATCACTGTAAACAATATCAGCATAGCGTGAACTATGCTTAAGGGTCTAATAATTCATTATCCATAAGCCACTTATTTTGGGGGCTATAAAACGGGTCTCTACGATAATTAGTTACAATCCATTTACATACTAACAGACGATATACAATCTAGCAGACGTTTCAACCAAATATTACATTGCAATACCTTCTCTCATAGGGCGCTTCAATCTATCAACTTACTTATAATTTAATTACCTGTGTGGTCCATGAACACCCATGCCTCTTACATTTATTTCATGATCTATCCCCATACCCCCCCCCCCCTTTCTTTACATTAGTTATAAACATATCCATATCTAATACAGGAATAATGACCGACATTGACGGGCTGCTGGTGCACTGTTTGGTGCATACTCTCGAGGCGAAGCAGTGCACTAGCAGCCCCGAAATGGAGGCTATTAATCTTTTTAGGCTCTGCCTTAGGTGGTTATAAGCCACAAGACCATTTAAGGCAGTGACTAAGTGGAATCCAGCTCCCCATATACCATTAATTAAGATCAAACAACATAAAAGCGGCTTCCACCAAGCCGCGGGATTCTGAAAGTTAAATTAAAAGAAATATATTAAGGAGGTTGTGATTACATAATCTATCAAAATGGTCGGTGGATTACCTTTAATAGAGTGAGTAAAATGCGTTGTCGCCCTCTGGCGTGATAATATATCCCTCTCAGTTTCATTTATGGCGATCAATTGATAATTATACTACGTTTCAGAAAAATACCATTTTCCTCTTCCCACTAGATAGTCGTGTTTGCCTTTATGAAGAGCCGCTACATAATCATTAAATGTTGAAAATATTTAATTCGTTGCCTTCCAGGTGTTGATAGCAGGGGGCCTGGGGTGAGGTCAGTTGGTTATACTCTCCTTTGGTATTAAACTGTATTCAATGTCATTAAAGACATAAGACACAGGCAAGTAGTACATTGAATTGGGGGATGTTTACTGGGGTTTCATTCGAATGAATATCATAAGGTTAACGGGATAACCTGATAATTGGATTAAGGGATGCTTGATGTTAACGTATGTAGTTTTCAGCAATCGGGTACACCCGATAACTATGATATCTTTCAGGCGATAGATGTAATGGTAGCATAAATTATATAATTACAAGAGGAAAATCCAAATACGTGATATACCATATCTTTATTGAAAGGTATAAAACGAACATGAATACTATCAAGCACGATGGTTCATTTGCCATAAACTGTACAGCCATTATATAAAATACACCAACACATATAATACATATACCATAATAGCAAAATATTGAAGACTTCAACGTACAAATACTTCATGCTCATGAACATCTACTTCAAATCTTCGAGAAAGATACATGAATGTTTTCACAATCTGACATGAGCTTTACGAACTTACAACTGTGCATGTGTGCGAACAGTGTGAGAATATAATAACGTGTTCTTTAGCACATCCCCTGGTTATGGAATTAACGCAAAAGACACATTCAACAATGATCTAAATTGTTGGCAATATACAGCCGTGATGGCAGTTCTTGTGCACACAGAAATAATGATTGTTGGACGGATGTGTACGTTATCTAAAACACTAAAACATGAAATTCCCTTCGGTTGATTTACAATGACGAGTACCTAGTTGCTGGGCCACAGCTATATATATATCAGCTAGATTTCTTCGTACAGATTCAATTATTATTGGGATGGCGCTCCAGAGAAATAATGACGTCATGCCGAATACTTCTTAAACGCTTTGGTAAGAATATTCTGCAGTTACCTACAATCTTTCAGCGAAAGATGTATTCATTTTAAGCTACAGTACATTAGTTATTATAACTAGAGCATCGGTCGGGAGACGTGAAAATGAATCAGAGTTTGAGGTGACTTTTTTGTGGATAGAATGGATGGCAAGGATACTTCAAGTTTCATTCAGAAACCAGATTTCGGTATTCTCCTATGTGATATTTTATCGACTACTGATAAGTAGTGTTATGATACAAAATGAGATAAAAAAAACAATATTGGACATCAATGACTGTGTATATTATTAAAAATTCTTTACAGACTACAATTTTACCTTTCTCGTATTATAATCATCAACGCATTCAATGTTTTACAAAGGACCACCTCATACTTCTTTCATCGGGTACACACTTAACAGCTTTGAGGTAGCTATACTCTCCTACTTGATCATAATAATGGCTTAAACACATGCCTTTCTTAGGTGTACTCTCGATCAAACCTTCCTTATCGTATTCCCACATTTGATCCGCCAGCTTGTCATTGCAGGCTCTAAATCGGATCTCATCATCTGGGGTCATTTCAACACATTTTCCACTCCGAGAAATCCGACCCATGTTGTCATACTCAAAGAAAGTGTCTGGGTTGTATATATGTGGCTTACAATGATCCATTCTCATCCGCCCATGGTTTAAGAACTCCCGAAGGACACAATATCCAGTTTTGCTCCTAATCTGTCCAAAGTACCTCGCTCCTGATGGAGGCATAACAACCATTGGGGCCACTCGCTCCAGGTATTCTTTGAAACTACTACATTGGACCACCTTGTGCAGATATTGCTGTCTTGTTTTTAAAGCTTGTCTCGCACTGTCATTCGGGTCAAATAAATGTCCTTTCTGGTTATAGCTGAACCTCTTGAGGTCACCCATCCAGAGCTCGGCGATTCTTTGGTAGTTCACAGCGCTGTCGATGGGACGCGCCTTGAGCGCGTTGGTGACGGCCACTCTGGAACAAGTGTTGATCTGCACAGAGCCACCACACATCCATGCTCTGAACGAGAGCTCCAGATTTTCTCCTCCTCCTTGGCCGAGACCATCATCAAATGACCCGATACTGTCAAGGTATCTGTGGGTGGGAAATAAAATAAAGAACGCGTTAGTCTACTCATGTGAAATCAGCAAGACGTTACGATTAATTAATCACTGCCTTGAAAGTCGATATTTGGGATATAACCAGTACCATGGCAGAGATTAAAAGGATTAATTGACCTCCATTTCGGGTCTGGTGGTGCATGGGTTGTCCATCAAACAGTGCACCAACAGCCCCTCGATCAATGTCGGTCATTAATATTAAGGTTTACATGTATTATTTTTATTATCAATATTTTTATTTATGTACAACTGTGATACATGATTAAGTCTGTAGGTCATATAATAACTGCATCAATAAATATGGAACTGATATGGCAGTAGTTCAACCCTTATATGTGATGGGTTACAGGCAAATGAGTCACACGCTGCAAAGTGATTTATTCACAAGGCCAATTTATTGGAATATTCTGGTTTTCTGGACGGTTTAGTACTTTTTGGTCATATATAAATCTATGTACCAAATTTCGGGACATTGTATTAAATATATCTTTGCATTCTGAAGGTCATCCTATAGAGTATATTTAGTTATTTACTGGTAATTGCCCAACCAGAAATATTGCAAACTTTTTTTCAAACATAAATATATCAAACATAAAATATAGAAGCACTTTTTAGATGTCCCTAATGATTACCACCATTGGAATCGGTTTGAACTCATCTTTTCAAATATGATGATATCTCAAAATCCATATTTGGCAACTTGTGACTCATTTTCCTGAAACACATCACATGGTGATGTAGGGGGTGCCGCTGTAGGCTGGCTTCAGAATTATTCCTCAACTCAAGAATACTGCATGGATAAACACAACGATCTCACAAAACCAACCTTTTCTCCACAGCAAATGCGGAGCCGGTCATAACAGGGGTGTCAAGAATTTCATCTTCCTTCTTGGACTCATAGAACATAGTATCTAACGCCATGTTGAATACAGAGACAAGATTGGCGGGTGTCTTGAAATGTTTAAATCCAGAAAGGATGGAATCGGCATGGGGCACCACGAGTGATTTACGATTGTTCTGAACATGGTGAACCAAAGGTTGTAACCATCCTTCGGTTACAACTACATCGCTAGTCAGAAAGATGAGGACCGATCCGGTTGCGATTTTCGATGCTTTGAACCTTGACATGGCAGGACCATCGGAAGAATCGGATCTAAAGGCTTTGATTTTATGAAACTTTTGTTGAGAGAGATATTCCCCGGCATGCTTTTGAACGGACGCATCGCCAGAGCCATCGTCCAGAAGTACGATCTCCTCATAAAGGTTATCAGGGGTGAATCGTAGGAGGGACTCCAGGGTGAGGCGCAAATCGTAGAACTGATGCTCGTGGAAGTCTAGGATGATGGAAACTTTCTCTTTATTTATGTTGGGATAAGAGTGGCTCAGGCAGGACGGTGAGCGGGAATCAGGCAGGGAATCCAGGTGAACCTCTATGTCCATTTCATCTATGTGACGGAACCTAGAATAATCATTACAAAGAAATTAACACTCAGACAGGAACGGCGTGCGATTCTGTTTAAAATTATGGACGAGTTTGGATGATGTCCAGGGAGTGTTTAACGTAACTCTGATAAGAGTAATAACTACTGCATTTATCGAATGTATTATTTATATATATTATTGAGATTATATCTGACTATTTTTGCTATTCTGATTCTGCTGTGAGCTCCAACTAGTATATGACAGCAAGATATCATATGATATAACATAATGGAAGGTGTTAAACTAAATAAACCATAGGAGCTAGTGGAAGACCAACTATATAGGAACGTTCGTATAACAAAATAAAATTCTAATCATACTAGAAAAATATATTTCTTACATAAAGACTTCGTCGTCGCGGTAGGTCACAGTTCCCATGGGAGCAGTAGCCCATCTTAGTAAGATAATCACTATGGTTAAAACAAACAGAGGTATTGCCCATCTTGCAATCGCCTTTCGACCCAGGTAGAGGAACTGGATACGATTCCATAACGACGCCATCGCTGGGTTGCTCCCTTCGTCCAACATTGGCCAGCTGTAACAAGAACAACATTTGAAAAATATGCTAAAATCGATTCCCTGTAAATAATCCGAAATATCTTTTCTAAACTAAACATAAGCCGCCCATCGCTAGGAATAGTGCACAATAGCTAAGACAAGAATATCAACTAGTTTAGTTTGAATGTCTCTGGATGTGAAGCTTGTACAATCAGATCAAATAAAATTTTAATGAATATCCAGAATCTGACGATCAAAACATCAATTTAATTTAATATGTATACGTTATCCATGCAAAGGTATTGGATCTTTAAATGGATCAATATACACAATAAAGTAGCCAAGGTTTGAATTGGGAATAGTTGTGACAAAAGATATTAATCAGGGACATCAACGATATTTGACGATGAGATCAAAAGTAATGGGATTATCCTCCTCCTACAATTGCAACCAGACAATAAAGAGTAGAATATGTCTCCATAGTGACAGTAAACACAATCTTACATTCAATCTATGACAAGGTACACATATACACAGGTTGTGGTGTCATCAACTTATGTACATGTCACTTCCATATTGCCAAAATAAGATTCACTTTTAAACAAATATAAAATGATCATTATAAATGGTTATCGACCTGCTATTTGATTTTCTACCATTATAGACTCTCAGACGAGGAAGGGAAAATGAAATATGAATGAAGTATAATAACTAAGAGTTGATTATCATGCCGAACATGTAGGGGCCTAATCAATTACATCCATGATGTAGATGGTTAGCATCTATATATCGATACCGAAAATATTTAAATCCAGAACAGGTGTTCACACTTTTTGATTAGATATTATTTTGTATCGTTGTATTAGAATGTCATGAATCGCGTCGTGCGTGTCAATTGGTTATACCCGAAGTATGTTACTATATCTCATCTTTATACCTAAAAATACTGATTGTAATACTTATGTATTGATCTTGGTGTAATAATTATCTATGATCTGATATGATTTAGAACATCAATGCAATGTCTAAATTACTATATCTGTATTGTATTTCAAGTATTTCAGAATACTTGTAGGTTCCAGCTATTAACAATACACTGCTAATACTATCAGATATGTACCCATATATTAGTCCTAATAACGTTTATCAAATCAATAGTACCGTACTCAATTATGTTTTCCTTGTGAATGCACGTACCGGAAATTCACTCGATGTTTAAAGATAGATTATTGAAAATCTATGTAAAAATATTTTCCAAGTCGACTATTTCAAAGATATCAATATGCCCGATAGTTCATATTTGTACATATTTGTTTTGTGATGGCAATGTTTGGGGTTAGTCGGACGATGGCTGTCTAAGATTGATTACTTTTAATGATAAGGCACTTCAGCTGCTGGGAATAGCTTAGCGGTTTGTTGGTGGAACCTGCTTTCTCATTGTGTGCAGGGATTGTTTAGAGGAAACTGTCAATTTCAGGAAGGTGACCGTACCGCACAGCATATTGATGTGGTCACGCTTGACTGAACAACATGTGGGCAGGGATGAACTTAAAATACAATTCTGAATCTCCTCCTGTGGAAAGTATAGGAGACAAACGAATGAAATTAAGCATGAGAATCGGTAGGGATTATCGACCACCTATATGCATACACGACCTTTTTTCGTCAGTAAGAGAAAATAAAGGTAGCATAAATATTGGAATCTCGAGAAAAAAATGAGCTTGGCTAGATGCATCATCCACTCATGGATTTTTGGAGTTGCCCCTTTCTGGTAGGTGTCGATTGATTAATGCAAGGCGATGAATCAGACTATGATTTATTCAGCTTTTAGAGCAGACGAGTGAAGGGGAGGGTCTGGAAGATGGAGGAGGGGGATAGGAGAATTGTAGGTTCGATGGTGCTTGTGGTGATTCATCATGAACAATTTATCCCGAACTGATCAATACTTCCCGCATTAACATGTCAACCTTCGCTATAGGTAGTTCAACAAATACATTGTCAGAAACAACGAATATTGAGGCAGAGCTTTCTACGCTACTGACTGGGAAATGGTCTCAGGTGTGAAACAGCATATTATAACAATTTTGCTAAAATTAGACTTGTAGTTTATATCTGCACTTAATATATTGCAGCATTATATATTTTGTTTAACTTGAATTGATTGGTGGAAAATGAATAAACCCTCCATATTCAGGAGAAAGGTAACACAAACTATTTTAGAAGGAGCGGAACATCTTACTTTCAAACACAATTACTTCATATATGAACATGTATGATAGTTCTTATTGTCCCAAAGATAAAAGAAATCGATCATCCGCAGGATCTTAATTAGTCCACCTACACACCATGCCCATCATGCAGCTATATGGGATAGAGGTCTATACTGGCAACATGTGACCTCTCTATAAAGAGCAGGTGACATTGACAGCTCAAGCATGGAGCAACTCATATCTAACCGAGGCTTATCAAGAGCAGTTCTGTATTCATAAACTCCAGGACATATAAGAGTTGTTAATTAGATTACTCCATCCATCCAGGCATTAAAATGGATCATCCAGTTGGAACTATCTTGAGTTTTTCTGTTTTGGAAAGAATCGTTTTGATCAGAACCTGACTTAGTTGTTCAAAATAATCATTTGGTCCCTTTGATCCCAGCATTAAAATGCTGGATAGTTACCAATCTTAGCTAGATTGCTCTAAGCCAAATGGAACGGTGACTGCATGTGGTGACCATGAAGTATAGACTAACCAATGAAGCATGGACTAAAAGAGACTACATTTATCATTACACTTAAACTAGATAACAAAACATTCGTCCCTTCTCAGAGTGAGTTCATCAAATGCAATGGGTACAAAAAAAGGCTTTACAACAATTATGTTTATGTAAATATTTAACACACCTGGAGATGGGCACAGGAGAATCATGCGCATACATTTGAAGATTAAGGTAGGTCGACTCATTCCTTTATAACGGACGGGATCACTTATTCACATACATGTACGGCCGTATAGTGAGAAAAGAATATAAGAATACTCAATGGCCAAGTTTTGAACTTGGGCAAGTAATTTCAGCTTATATCAGAACCAATGAAAAAAGCGTCTCTGAAAAAGCAGTTTCGAGGTCATGGCAACTTTAAAATTCAAGTTGCACGGTTTGGTGGTCTTCATCAGCAATGTACAGCCAAGTATTATTCAAAGGAGATCGCCATTAAAACTTAATATGACACTCAGAAACAGGTTTCCAACCATAACATGTTATCATACAAGGGCAGGGGTACATGTCTTCTCGCAAGGTAACAGCTACTAACGGTAAATAGAGTATGAGGCATTACATTAATGTCTATTCTAAAGAGCAATGAGGCACCAAGGGTAAATACTAGCCAAGTTGAACGGAGGCTTTTGTATTCAATTTCTTGACACAATTTCAAAGTAATTTAAAAAACGCAAATCGCATAGCTCAATTTCCCCATTACTATTGAATCCATGGAAACCTTGGCATCATTCTCTATATTCTACTATAGATATAGTTAGGAGACGACAATAGTTGTTGGCACCATTTTAGGACGGTATTTAAACAAGTGGCAGATAAAAAAATGTTCTTTTGGATATGAAGAAGATCAAACGTTTAGGTAAACATAGATTTCCTCAAGATAGACTTCCTAACAAGGGTCACCCAGACCAAATCCCCTATTATCGATACTTCATTGAGTATTAAAAAAACGGTCATTATTATTATTTCATTCTTATTTCCTGTAAATCGCTGAAGTTCTCCTATCATTGTGAAGGGAAATACATGTACAGGAATGGATTTCTCTGTTTTGAATAAACAAACCATAACACGCGCTGTTTAAACAATAGTGATCACTTGATGGGTGACAACAAATCTTAAAGACTTTTTTTTCTAATTTATCACAAAGTAAGGACTTAAAGTTTACTTCATAACAAATAAGCATGTCGTGACTTCCAACGTGTGGGGGAGAGGCCACAAGAAACGTGACGGCGGAAATACTAAATAGCATGAAGTTCCTAACGCTTACATCCTGAATCTCACCCCTTTAATTGCATACTGGTCAATGTTAGTCCTTTAGAATACTCCAATTTACTTAGTTCTGTCGATATGAAATACTGACAAAGAATTAAGTATTATGCTGTTGTCAAATCAGCGCCTGCATACGTGAAACTTCTTTGTGTTATCCGGGCAATATGTTGCTCTGTCAATACTGTAATGAAACTATTTTAGTCGAATAGAAGGTGTAAAGTCAAGTTTTTAACATAATTGCTATTACCTGGCGTCTTTACTCTAAGCTGACACGTACACGTTTTAGCATCATGATACCAAAGTCGCCTTCGTATAGGCAAGCCTGATTTGGGTGTTTTGTCTATATTATGTTATATAGTATTAGCGAGTGTTTACAATATGTGATACTTTTATATGATCTCTACTGTCACAGAATCGTTTTAAGTACATTAGCTTTGCGAATGTACTTATGATGGCGAATGACGAGGAATGAGAGGATGATAGCAATGCTAATTATAATTACTAGCTCACACGGAGGGATGACATTATTTCTGTCACAGTTATTATAGAACAGGTGAAATAGATCGTGGTAGTAGGCAAGTAAGCATGTCTTAGTTATGAATTCCTAGATATCTATCAATTTACTAACTCATGTCTGTCTATTTTACTACCTCTCATTTTATTGTACTATGCACTATGTACATACATGTATATGATATGAGCAATTCTACCATCAGGTGCAGGTGTCATAGCGAAAAGTGACCCCGTCGACCCCGTCGGAAAGTGACCCATGGGTCTAATTTCGACGTCGAAAATCGACCCATGGGTCACTTTTCAGCAATCGAAAAGTGACCCACCCCATCGAAAATAACTCACCTATTTATAAAGAGATATAAAGACATAACTTTTTTTACCATATTGAGCGTTCATTTGTCAGTAATTATGGAGCTAGAACTGCTGATATAACAACATGGAATGTGATATAGCTCCAGAATATTGTCACGTGATATAGCTCCAGAATATTGTCGCACATGGTCCTATCACCCTAGGTGTGGTATATTGTTATAGATATAATCCTCTCACACACCAAACGTTCAGGTATATAGTAAGTATCCAGATTATTTCCATTAGATTTTAAACTATCAAGCGTCTATGTTAGATACGGTACAAGTTTATGGTAGAAATTATGTGGGCATTATAAAGGCAAAAACAGAGGGAATTCATATAATATTACAAATATTTGTTTGGCTCGAAATTGAAGGAAATAATATAAGTTATGACGGAATACTATTATACCAATGGTATGATGCAATGATATCATAGAAGTAGGGGGTCAATTTTCGATGGTATACATACAATATGATACCATATGTATACATCATGTATATGACAGAATATCATTGCAAGGAGGGTCAATTTTCGATGGTATATGTACCCCAAACTTACAGCCACACCAACACATATATACTTGTACCCACACCCGCACGCACACCTACATAAAATATCAGACATGGCAATAAATTATTTGAGAACTTTAAGTTTGAAAAGAAGAGGGTGTCAAGTTTCGATGGGGTGGGTCACTTTTCGATGGCCGAAAATCGACCCATGGGTCACTTTTCGATGGGGGTCACTTTTCGTAATGACACCGGCCCATTTCCCATTAGGGGGAACTTTGATAAACTAATACTTCACTAATCTCTGGAGCATTCAATAGATATTTTCCAGTTTTACAATACCCAGTGCTGACTCAAAGAATGGAAATTGACCCTGGTCAGATCCCCTATATTAATAATTATCAATAATTCCTTATTGATAACTACATGTATTATTAATTAATTATTAATGATAAGAGGTCTATCAATAATGAATTAAGAAGAAGAACTCTATTAATACTTAATG
Organism: Sthenelais limicola; assembly: GCA_942159475.1. Taxonomy (NCBI): domain Eukaryota; kingdom Metazoa; phylum Annelida; class Polychaeta; order Phyllodocida; family Sigalionidae; genus Sthenelais; species Sthenelais limicola. The sequence continues at coordinate 76,002,546 of OW804096.1, read as the reverse complement.
ATTGATGATTGACGTATTGGTAATTACTTTTTATTAATAATTACCTATTTTGTGGTATAATATTATATGTTAAATTGTCAGCTTGTTATAATTGTTCACGTGTGGACAATGTAGAGGATTGTACAGTTCAGCCAGCCCGAGGTCACAGGTCAGAAGAGTTTTATTCCTGTGATATACCGGTTCCCCTACCTTCTCACAACCCTCCCTGAATTCTCACCACTCTGTCCTTGTCTCTTTGATCCTTCTCCTCTCTACGAAGTCACACTGTCACCAATAAACATGCAATACAAATATAAATAGGAGAACCGTGAATGTCACAGGCAAGAGGAATCAGGGTCTATCTATGCCCCCCCCCCCCAACACACACACGTACACACACGTACACCTCTCTATTAAAGTCTAAGAGAAACTAACCTCCTTAAATACGATTCTGTCCGCATGAGCTAGGGTATAATATTCCGACTTATACAGTGTTCCCATCTCACGTAGCTTGGTTACATTCATGTCTATACACACAAAATCTATATATGAACATTTTCTGGAAAGTACTATTGTTGACTGCCATAGTCCAGGAGATCCAGGGGATCCATTCTTGCCTGCCCCCATCCTCTCTCCTGAAATACCCTCGTGTCACTGAGCAGCGAAACAGACCCATATTGTTTCTCAAGCTATTATCTCACTCTGGCCATTCTCTCTGTTTCTATAACGACTATAAACCATTCTACCTCTACGTACACTAACCGCGAGTTATGAAAATGACGATAGAATAAGGTTTTGACAAATAACACAGGGGCAACTTACCTGAGACTCCGTCCTGACCAGGTAGTCAGTGAGTGAGTGTAGGGGTGTTCGAGTAAAGGAGAGGGGGAGGGGGAGTCATGCATGCAGTGAGTAGTGGAGGTAAGTGGTAGTGGGTCAGGTAAACCACCTCCGTCCTACCTTTGCTTCAATACACATCGCCATACCATAACAAGGCACACACCTGAATGTACGGTTGGTAGAAAGTGTACCGGGGTGGGTGGGTGTTGGGAGGGGGACGGGGATCTTCATCTCCAATTTACACCTTCTTCTTCTTTGCAACTGTCAACTTAGTGGTGCAAAAATATCTTCGGAACCGAGGAGGTTTTTTTGTAGTGGCTCATTGCCTTTATTTGCCCTTACCTGAGAAGCGCTGAACAATCCTAACGACTCCCGTTCCCATACTATGCTCCCAATAACATGGCAGTGGGTACAATTTGCCAGCATGCATGAAAGAACTACAAATGCCACACTAGTTTTGTAGGTCTATAGATATCAGTAAGTCATGGCAAAATAGCAAAAACTAAACCGAAACTCAAGAGTTGGACTACAGTAAAAATAGAGGAACATGTCATTCGTTACTGCACCTAGCCATAGACTCAATATAGCATATAATGTATTTATAAACTCACTATAGCAGACTTGACGTGACACTGGGACAGTCCACATTGCAGAGCATTGACTTTTATTCTAATTTAAAAATTGCTTGAAGTAAGTGAGGGAGGTTTTCAAGCCATCTTTATAGCGGAATTACAGTAATATTTCAAGTAGTTGACAATTTCACTTCCGTCGATGACTGAAAGTGACCAACTACTATTCTTTCAGTTCTTTTAGTCTTAATTATAGTATATAACATGATATGGCGTTTGATAATAATACAGTTTTTTGTGTTAAACTCTGAGAAATTATAATTTTAATCATATAAGGATAGCATTGCACATAGTGCATTAACTATCCAGAATCAGGCAAAACAAAATACCCCGATCGAAAGACACAATAAGGCAGTAGCATATTATATGCACTATAAAAGGCAATATGGATTGAATGATGGTATACTTATTCAAACAGATATATTAGGGCCAACAATGCTGATATTATACACGAGGCCTGAAAAGAAATAACATGATTGCATGCTAACTGACTGCTAACTAACAGATCAAATCCTAAGACAAATCGAGCAAAAAGGTGTCCCAATAAAAAAATCTGGAAATTGATAATAGTTTCATATCATCTACAATTCCAAAATTAGCGTCTACTTTGATAATTTGGGGGTCCAATTTACCTTAGAAATATATATTTCAATTGTGAAATTTGCTCTACTTTGTTGGAGAGACAGATAGGTCAACACGCAGCGCTAAATAGCATGTTGCTCATATATATCGGCCATGGCACCATCTAATAGCCTAGTGGAGGATTGGGCAGGGTTTATGGGAGAGGGGAGGAGAGGGGTGAATGGTTGAGTGGTGGGGGAAATCAAGAAAGGTTCGGGTGGATACAGGTATGACCAATAGGGTGGTTCGGAAGTGGCTATATATACACATATTCTTCCATTTGTTCTGTTTCTGATGCTTCACTATTTTTAACTCTTTCTAAACGTATGCGTGCACGATCTATAAATAGACGAACGGGTATGGTTGAGGATTAGAGTTACTTTTGTATAATGCATTGTCATTGTAATTAAAATCTTATTGTAAACGAGAATTAATGGGTTTTCAGACGATCCCAGTCCACTATAAATGTTCTGGTTGAAACAAAGGTTGAAAGAAAAATAATAATAATACAATTTGGGATCACGCATACCATACGCATACAACATATGAAATCATGTGTTTAGTCCCCTGCAAGACAATTTTGATTTGCATGGTTTCTTTTACAACGATTTAGTCTCAAGGAACGCGCAATTAATATAATGACAAGTAATTGTTATTGTCTTGTGTGTAGGTTCGGTCTGGTAGGTAGTTTTTTGTTTATTCGTTCTACATGTTATACATGTGGCAACAGAGATCTACTGCTTACAAATAGGATCAATTAAAACATAGATCTATTTCCGGATCCGGATTTTCTAGATTTTACGCGCATGGTCTCCTTTAAGCAATTAAGGGGATCATCGTATGTCACTTCCAGCTTTTGCTTCAGAAACAAAACGATATTCATACAGAAATGAACGTAATATTTGGGAAAATGTATTAATGTCTAATATGACATTCTTTAAGGATTCAATAGGATTGACTAAAGGCCTCGTGTGCTGGGCGAAGGACTCACTGATAAGAAAACCATCGATATAGAGTTTCTTTTTCTCTGACATTTCTATTTCTGTGTGTTGTTCGTTCACATTTGTTCGGGAATTAGATTAGATCATTAACAGCGTGTTTGACAGGCGTAAAAGGCTATGGAATAGTCTACCTGCCGAGTTAAGAGCTGAAGAGAATAATGATATATTTATTAGAAATGTAAATGCAGAATGGACAAAAAGATTCCACGATATCTAATTCTTGAAAAACGTTAACTTAGTGTTTATTCGTTTTGGATTGCCCAAAATGTGTACAATTAGATGACATTTCCAGCGTGAACCATAAATAACATGAATTACTTAAATTACGAGCAGTTTACATAGATAAGGTATGGGATCCAAAGAAATATTTATTTTAGACTGTAAAGTCTGATTTTGACATAGTCGTAGGAATGAAATCTTGAAGTAGATGAATTATAATGTAGCGCATATAGTAACGGAAAATCCGTAGAGATGTACATGCAAGGAAATTATTGTAGTAATATTTTTTCTTTTATTAGTGTTCTAGTCGAATTTTGCTTCTTTTAATGTACTTTAATATATTATTTGCGTGTTGTTGATATCGTGAGACTGCAAGGTATTGGATATCATAATCATTAGGCAACGCTCGAAATACGTCGTTGAACGAAATTATTGCGTTTTTTTCTAACAATCAAATTGTAATTTAATGACTTGGCCTGTAAATGAAATAAAAAAACCGCATAAATTTACCTGAGCAATAATTTCTTATGGAACTGAGAACAACCTCACAGGTCAGTCCGTCTACCCCATGCTATTCTGACCCCTTGAGCCCCCCTCCCACCCCCTGTTATGAGCCTGGAACCATATTTAGCATGTGAATCTGGCGCATTGGAGGCAGTCAGGTGTGCATTTGTTGTAATCAGAGCGTGACGGCTGGCAGTCGGGGAGAGGAGGTATTGGCAGTAGTGGAGGGGAGGTGAAGGAGGAATTGGGGTCGAACATTGCATTTCGTCCGCTCTAGGGGGAGAGGTTGGAGTTTGGGGGCGGGCTTAAGGGGGGGGGGCAGGTTCGCGATTCCATTGAACTGCCACCTATACATTCACACCCTCGGCACCTGCGACCCCAACTGCAGTTACCAGCATTGTTGTTGTTGTTGGCACTGATGATTTTCTTTGAAATCTTGCTTAAAAATACTTTATATAACAAACTGAATCGATAGATCTCTTCCTTTTAGGTATGGCACCATTGTGATGGGTTCAAATAATGTACCAGGGTTGAAATTTACTTGTATTTTGTACTTGGAATAACATGCTGTATGACCCCAACTGATTTCCACTACGACCGTAACTGTATAATGCAGTTACGGGTATACCACTCAATGTTTTTCACCTACATTACACTGTAGTATAAGCCAGATACATGTATCTGATAACACTCAAACCTAAATGCAACTATAGTAAACACCCACAGAACATGACAGCTACTGAAAACGGCTTTTGTTAGGTAAAAATCAACATTGTTTGTTCTAATGGGAACCCACCTTCCGCCATTTTGAATGCTGGTAACTGCAGTTGAGGTCGTAGGTGACGAGGGTGTGACATTGGCATTGTTGGGGTCCTCGAACCTTCTGGAGTAGGACAATATTATGAATATAATAATCCGTATATCCCAATAGCTATAGATCTTCCCCAGGAGGCAATGGTGGTCCCATGCTTGCTCTAGATCTATATCAGCCGGTCTTTCGTCATCACTGAGTTCCACAATTTGATCTAGGAGAATCACTGATTTGGACGATCTTGATTTATTTGTGGGAACAAATACCACTATTGATTTTATCACGCAAAAACCGAAAATGTAAATGTGGACAACATTATTTTTTCCAGTCGTGACACCTCCCCCCCCCCCCCCCCCCCCCACACACACACACACTCGCCCGCCCTCCTTCCACAAGCGACAAATCACCTAGGTGTAGGGGGATGTAGAGTAGGTAGGTGGAGGAGGGTGCTTTCGTTGTCCCCCACCTGAGTAGTACGGCAATAGCCTCTAGCAGGCCGTGGTGGTGGTTTTGCAGTGGTGGTGGTGGTGGCTCGACCGTTCGACCGGCTGTCAGTCAAAGCGCATGCTTCCCACACATACCTACTACTACCTACCTACCTACCTACCTGCGACTGCCTCTCTCCAATACACAATTCATTATACTTTAACTTCAAAACAAATACTAAGCATAAGCCATACCCGGCATTATCCAACAAGTGCATGGGTCGACAGAAAACCAGCGTGTTGGTTGTGTCTTTCGACAGATTTAGGTTTTCGAATGGTTGGACATCGCATGTATTTCTGGGAATGAAATAGGACCGAGCAGCAGAAGTGACCAGAATTGTGAAGGAAGGTACTGTTGTTCCTGCTGTTTGTTGGGGGTGAGTACCGCTTGCTGGGTCTGTGACTTGGCAAGCAGGGACATTCAGAGTTATCCTGTATAACGTGGACTGTTGCAACTGTAAGTTAAGAATTCTATTCTAGCGAATTCTGGATTGACTTGGAAAATGCAATATCGTTATTGCCATTCATAGTGTCACTCAGGATTACGTAAAAGTGCTCATGGATTATAATAAACTCACATCCGTCTAGGATCTATGTCAAAGGCCTTGTTAAAAAAGAAGGACATATTTTACACTATTTCTCCTGCTACCATCCTGTGGACCCCTTTTCACGGTTTATACGCAGGACATTGTCATATAGCTTATAACTTAAGTGTAAGCTTCGAGACTGGTAAGAAGCAGCAGACTGGAAGAGAGAGAAAGAGGCTGGGGCAGTTCATTCGTACTTGTCAAACCGGTCTATGACAAAAGCTTTAAAGGTGAACCACTTGCATGAAGCTTCTGTTTCTCCTTCAATTATCGCCCAATTCATCAAAGCCATTTGTACATTACAACAAATTTGAAAAAAGTTGACAACTTTTTTGTAAACACTCAACCATGATTGGTGGAAGGGGACGAGGCATTTGCAGAGGTGGCCTCTTAACTGATGCTTTTTTACTGGCTGTTTTTCTGCTCCTGGCATTTGTCTTTATACAGAGGAGAGGTTATATGAGCAAATTGCATAACACGCTTGATCTCAGTAATAAAGATGGGTCAGGTCAAGAACAACAAGGTCAGCCGGGTCAAGATCAAGGAGCTGTAGCACCACAAAAAGGAGCAAAAACTCTAGAAATCGATGAAAGGATAAAGAAAATACCAGATGTGAGATCGATGGAATGTAAAGCTCATGCTTACCAAGTCGATCAGAAAGTCACAATTATAATTGTCTTTTTTGATTACCAGTTCTACGATTTGAAGACAGTGGTTGCCAGCATTCTCCACAATACCAACCATGAGTTAATCCAGGAGATTATTGTAGTTGATGATGGATCAACCCTAGATTACATAAAAGATGAATCCAAATCCTATGCTGAGAAAGTTAACATGATCAAATTGATTCGGATGTCAAATAGAGTTGGTATTGCAAAAGCCCGTATGCAAGCTATCCAAGAAAGCAAGACAGAAGGTCTTGTGTTTTTGGATACAAATGTCATTTGTACTGACGGATGGCTGCCACCATTGACCGAGCTCTTGAGGAACGAGCATAACTCCATCGCAGTGCCCCATTATGACAGCATCAACAACCCTATCAGCTATGAGTACCTCAGAACAGACTGGGAATTGCTCACCACCTTCTCCTGGTCCCTGACCATGAGAACATCCCATGACATCAACATCAATTCACAGAAGTTCGCTTTTTGGGTGAAATCGCCGGTTCTTAGAGGTAACGCATGGGCGATTCGTAAACAACTGTTAATTAGGCTTGGAGGTTTTGATCAGGTTATGAACGATATTGGAGCAGAGCACCTGGAGTTTTCCCTTCGAGGTTGGATGTGCGGGGCAACTATAAAGATCCTGCCTTGCTCCAGGGTTGGCGTTCTGAATCTGAAGGACCCCATCAAGATAACCATGCCAGAAAATGTAAGAAGGATCGTCCGTCTGTGGCTCCCAAGCCACAAAGATTTTGTCTATAGACACAATGGTGTAACAAAATACATGGACTCTGCAGAAGAAGCAGCTTTAAATGCTCGGCTAGCAGAACTCTCATCACTCAAATGCAATAACTTCGACTGGTATTTAAAGAACATAATTCCTGATATTTACACTCCATCTATTGATGCCATTGCATATGGATTGCTAAGATGCCGGAGCGGAACTTGCTCTAGAGTTGGGGAAGACAGACGTTTAGTCCTGGGCGCGTGCAAACCAGATATGTACCGACTTCATCCAAAGGATATGATTTTTGAGTACAGGAAAGGAGGCACTATTACCGTGAATGGACACTGCTTAGCAGTTACCCCTTCTGCCTATATAATGGTAGAAACCTGTGTCAATGGGGAGACAAAGCAACAATGGCAGTTCAAACCCAACGGCATACTTAAAAATGTATGGTCCGATTATTGCGGAATGCATGTAACTGATCCAGACAGGAAAGTACCTCCCGGTAGACAAATTGTAATGGTACAAGAGTGCACTGACAATACATCTGGAATGTTTGTGGAATTTGAGTTCATTCTACCATAGATTTTATAAGAATTGTTACAACTTTTATTACTATAAATGTGTTTAAAAAATGTTAAGTGAAGACACAGCGTCTGCGTGAACCAGTATGAGAGTTTGTGATGGATATTCTTGGAAATATATTCATTATTTCTAGATGATAAGCAAAAGAGGACCTGTGACTTATGAACTACTTCTACCCCTGAGCTATACTCCGTAGTTCCACTGGTATGAAGGAATTTATGTGTAAATGTCGGTGAATGTGCACTCGGCTTTAGTTATTCCTATTGTTGTGACTTTTCGTTTGGTAACAGTGACTTAATTACTTCTCGAAAGTATTGTCGACGTAATCTTCATGAACCATTAAGATATTTGTAGCCGCCCAAATACTTCTATTTAGAATAGCATAGTCTTCAAGTTAAACAGCTCATAACTATTAGATTCCAAAATTAACACTTTCCGAGATTGTATATGTATACATGGTATTAATAGGGACATATAGCTGGTGCCTTTGCAGGTCAATTACGTGATCATTAATTCTCAATGATATGATGGGGCTGGGTTTCGGCATATTGTCGAATTGGTGGCTATTGTAATGTTCGTCAATTTACTAGACATGTGAAATAGCATTACCGGGAAAAGGGTTATGTATAATGTACAGCTTGCATATCAGCGGCGGATTGACTGTCATGCCATTCAATTTAATATAAAATGACCTTAAATAAAGTACACACACATCGAGGTGAACGGCGGCTTTGAAATGAGTCCTATGGTTAATTATGATGTTTATTTTATATTCAACTGATTTGTATTGAAACTATAGATGAAAAGGTCTAACGACTTTACTAGATAGGCAGATTACGGAACAAGAGCGATTGACTTGACTTAATAACATCATACATGTACTTACATCATTCCAACTTTGATATTGATATACATGTTGATATCGAGTTACTATCATACAGTTATTGAGGCTATTATTACCAGAGAAGTGATGTAAAGTTTCGTTAATTTAGTAATATGATAAGGATACATTATATGGTATATATGCATGTATGGATGTAGGTGTCATTGAAATTGTTGGGCCACAGTACATCCCTTATTGTTACATATATATATTTTATCTGAAATATCCGAGGCCTGAACCTGACGTCTTATTTTCTGTAGCATATCTAGTTTCATATATTATGCCATGATCCTTATAAGGCGAAAACGAGTTCAAGTTCTATACTGTAAACGTATTAATGGTCGCGCAGTATTTATTTCAGCTATTTTAGCGCACTAACAATTGTGCCTGAATATAAATCCTGCGTGAAAGATATGACGCATGAAGCCTCATGGTGTGAGGCTTCTTTGCTGCGCGAATTTAAATCCACGCGAAAACGTGTTAAAGTACTTAGTGCGCGGAAATATATATCCACGTGAAAATAAATACGTTTACAGTATTAAAAAATGTGTAAGAAAATTGGATATATAGAAATGTCGAAGCTAAAATATCATTAAGACTTATGGTTGCCCGCATCACTCGTCCAACATATATTTTAGACTTATTCCTAACGACAAATAACAAATATCAACAATTTGGCGTAATATTGCTATGATTATATAATAAAGCACAAAGTAGGAAAACAAATTTAGTAAGACCTTTCTGACGCGATGACAAAACGAAAACCTCTTGCAAAGTGATCATCAAATTGCTGTCCATAAATTTCATGATCTCTTTCCATATTATAATCAAGTATAAAAAAAGTATAATGTTCTTTGTTTGAGAGGATAGACTCGCTCACTAACTCCTTTCACAATACTATTTATAACCACCCAAAAAAACCATATGCTGCCAACTCCCCTTCTCCCTTTGCTCAATGTTTTGTAATATTTCATGTGCTGGCAACTGCATGAGAGCTAGTACAATTTAAGTCGACATTATAATGTGTGTATGGGTATGTGTAAATATCTAACTTGTTAGTTGACCTCGTGTAAGTTTCCTCAGTATTGAGGAAATACTCGGATGAAATGAAATTCGCAAACAGAGATTGTATCGAATGTACTCTCGTTGGAAGATGACGGTGCACCAATTCTGATATTTTGCAGGATTAGTCTTTGCTTCACCGCATGAAAAAGGAGGAGTTCAATGTCACAAAATTTTAATGAAACGTCGGTTGTATAAGTGCATTATATTAACTCTTTCAAGATTTACCAACATGGTGCGGATGGAAAGATGTCCTGGGTTTTTCGATACTCAACATCAATATTTCATTTTATGTGACCCGCATGTAACAATGCAAACATTTAATTGCTTCTTGTTGTTGATAGATTACGTACAGAATTAAAAAGTAATTGGTGACCGATACCAGATAAAAAGAGGATTAAAGTCACCTGCATGAAGTTTCCTTTTTATAAAAGGGGTAATTTATGTGTAGATCTGTTAAATTGAGGGAGATGACACCAGTACTTAGATTCGTTTTCAAATTTTATGTCTCTTCTTGCTGGATCACTGATGAGAGAACGTAACCTTTCTTTGTTGTAGATCTGAAAAGTAAGACGTTGCAAATAAATCCATAAAATAAATAGAATGGTTACTATTTGTGTGTTGTACCGCTTGATTGAATACATGTATACACTTGAATACACGTATATAGGTAAGCCATGGCTCACATTCCACTGAGTCATTGAGCTGATATATCATGAGGTTTTTAAGTAATATACACAATAATGGTATATACACAAAACGACAAACATTATGACGTTTGACCTTTGGAAAAAAAATAACATTCATTCATTTTTATCCCACCTGCGTTTAAGGGCAAGGGGTTGAACTGGGACATGCCACGTTGTCGACCTCACAATTTTTAGTACAAAGCTTTCCCAAAGTTCACCTATTTACAGTTGCATATTCTCGGGGATAAAACCTCCACCGAAAAATCATTGAATCATGGAATGTCCATGTATATGTTAATTTTGTCAAAAGTATTTTAGCTTTAATTTCCATGACTTTCTTTCACAAAAAGAATTTTGATAGAAATAAATAATTCTTCCTGACAATTTCCTCATTGTAACTTTTGTTACTGAATTTAATAATCTTGAGGTTCTAACGGAAACCAGTGGAACATGCAGGTGTGGGGGAGAGTTTTAGCCTGCAGAACCAGAACCTGCAAACAACAACAAAACAACAACCAACTAATGATCGCAAAAAAAACCCTGCGAATGTTATTGTATAGATCTATATTTTCTCATTTATTTTCAACCGTACCTCGTACATGGACACGGACACACCTTTTTATATTTCCCTCTAATAATGAAATTTGGAGAGGTAATATTCTGTTCATGAAATAATCCAATAATAAGCAATATATCTTTTTAAGAAAAAAATAGATTCTTTTTTATCAATTAGATGTCGTACATGAACACATGATCCATACCAACTATAATACAAAATAGAAAGATGGCAGAGAATTGTTGAAAAAAATGGATATCTTATATATTATATTATATAAGTGGTGTACATAACTTTGTAGATTAGAATAGAAAGACGTGTATTTAAGTGCAACCTAAAAAAATATCCCATACACGATGCCAGTGGGGGTGAAGGTGTTAACATGGGAACAAGACATTTAGGGAATCCTGTTGGGAACTCACCCAGGGCAAGAAGGTGCAAAACATCATTGCAGAAATACCAGTGTAACAAGTACCAATGTAGTAACACTGTTTGTGTAAACACAACTTTCTCATCAGCTTTGAAAAGATCAACACATTCGAACCCACTCAAGCTATGTATACATACTGAAATGAATGCAAAGACAAAGGAATCATTGGAGGGTTCACCGTTCTACTCAAAAGAAACTTTGTCTAAATATGGCATGGAGTTCAAGTTAAACATTAGAAAGTCCACTGCACTATGTTACAGAAACACATTTGGCACTTTTATCAAAAAGGTAAAATGGCCCGCAATTATATTTCTCACTAACGTTTGAAATTCAAATGAATCGGCAGAGGCATCTTGCGTAGTATAGTTAAAAGACATTCAGTACATGAATTAGAAAATAAATAACTCTACTTATAGTTTCTAAAGGATAACCGTATATATAAAGATTGCTACCGTATATAAATTCTCTGCCATATTATAAGTACCTTACTATAGTTTGTAGGACCCGCTGAGACAAGCAATGTGTCATTGCAATGTTGTTCCTTGAACAAATAAATAAATAAATAAGCAAATAAATGTCTTTCAATACAAATACTGCCTGCACATAATTCCAGGTGCCACGTTGGCAGGAGATACTTCCATATATATGTACCCAAGTACGTGTACTGAGGTTCCACTCGGCTGATTCCCTATAGTAGCTATTTGACCTTATACCTAAACTGGGACAGTCATTATTATTATATTGGAGGTTTTATGACCAGAAGCATGTTGTACTTAGATGTTTAGTATCCTTATAAATCTCAATTCATTTGAGAAGGTGACACGTGTGGATTTTCGCATGTAAAGTATGGAAGTACCCCTTCTCTACGTATGCCTACAGTATACAGAGAGCCTATAGGATTGGGTTGGGTTGTCTGTTTTCATGATTGGTGCAATGTTAAATAACCAGTTTTGCATTTTTGGTCCAAATAAGAAACTGTTTTTCATCACAAGAAAGCATACCTACTCTTGCTTGGTACAAATATAAATCTATGCCTCGGTGCACCAGTCACCAAACAGGTTCCCTTTTAATAGGGCAGAATTATGTCGGCCGCCGACTTCGCTTTAGTCAAAGTTCAGAAGATGAAAAAAAAATAGACCTAAAGGCATCCTTCTCCTTCTGTCAGCTTCAGGGGTTATATTGAGTGAATGTCAAGTCTGAGTCGCAAATATGTTCCAACTCACAGATCCTATTACTGGTGACAAATATCATACAATATATAGGAAGACAGATGTATTCATTCCTCCATTGTTTATATCTGTCTTAAGATTGGTTCATGAAATCATAAGCTTCAACTACTTTTTGATAATAGAGGCGAAGTGTTAGAGGATGTAACTTATGGACGCATTATAAAAATGAAACGATATGAGAAGACTATATGGAGTACAAAATGCAATGTATGTAACACGTTAAAAAACACAAGACCCCCACTAAGCCGACTAACCGACGGATTTAGAAAAAAATACGTCAGTTCGCCAACCAATTGTATCCAAAATAGGCGAATTGTCCCGTCACATATACTGAACCGATTTCTGACCGATTTTCACCGAATTCGAAATCCGTCGGTCGGTAGGCTTACATATCTCGCGTCCTTTAGTGCAGTATTCTAATTTATATGAAAACCAGTTTCGATGGTTTTTCTATGAAAGTATTCTTCGGTATCAATGGCTGCGGGAAGTAATTTGAGCTGCATAATTATATCTGTCATTTCTCATTCTTTGGTGAATTGATATTTATGTTTGATAAAAAAAAATGCGAAAGTTATGCAGTCAGTTTCATTCGAGAAGATTAGTTTCCACAGATCTATGCGCCCAATTACACAGTGGCATGTATACTTTTTATTTTCGTCAAGCGATATGAATCGGACTGTCCCCTCCAATCCCCAAAGAATTAGATTAACGGTAGTGTAATTGGGACAATTCAAGCCTTGATTTATGTTTAGACATTTAATCTTTCCTCTTTTTTTAATGGATTTCTCGACCTAACTTACTGTTGAAGTTAGTTTACCATTATATTCAAGGGGAAGCAATATGAGCAACTGAAAAAAGCAACTGAAAAAAGCTCAAGGTTCCCTTTATATGCCCATTAACGTTTGGCAACTACTATATATTTTCCCGTGTGTGAAGAATAACACATGTACGATTCATATGGCTCGTATTCTCAAAGAATTGAATGAATTTGATAAGATTAGGCCAGGCAATTGCATGCGTTGGATTTTCTTGGCTAAAAGTTAATTGAGTGAGAGATGCAATTTCAGAGGATTTGAAAACGGTAAAAAGAAGTAAGCCTTTTCATTGCTCATTCGACCCCCTCACCAAAATGTGTGTCAGTTGCAGGTACAAGACAATTTCGGTTGAAAGATATAAGGAACCGTTCACTTCTTTTGGAGATTGATACCATTTTTGTATGGGTATACATAATATTATAATTATATTGGCCATCTGAATCCCTGTATGGTCATTATACACTGCATGTGAAACAACAAGGAGAATAAACACAGTCACTGATAATTTATAAGGCCTGTAATGAATAGAAATAATATTCTAGTATTAGGAGTAGGATAAGAACATTTTGGCAGCCTGTACAACAGCGTCATTTTGGATGACTGACCTTTATGGTTTTACATGGAAAAGCAGGTACCCATGGCCGGTGGAAATTTAGGTTATTTCTATCAAAAAGGAATCACTCAATACGGGTTTGAACGTGCTGGATATCTGCCCAGCTGGGATTGAAGTACCCAGATAAGTAACGAAGTGAAACGGTCGTCGCCCCTATATTACACGTGGCATGCCTATACCTTTGCTGTATGGAATCGTACAACCTGAATATATATACGATCTTGAAATGAGCGGGAATGCTCAAATTATATGTATATAGATAGGACGGAATCAAGCATCCTGAAATGAAATTGTCATTGGGGTAACACTGGGGCAAGTGAAAAACTCCGAAAAGGGGACTTGGTCTACCCAGTTTAAATAAAATTAATAATAATTCAAAAAATGATAGGAATATTGTGCAGTTTATATTTCAGTGAGGCTTCAATTTTTATATCATAATTTGTCTAATTTTGATCAATATGATTGATGAATCTTGTTAAGAATTGCGTCATGTGCCGCCTTAGCTAAATTGAATACAGGGCCAAAATGCAAATTAAATTATATGTAATATTATGCTTCATAATAGAGGTACGTCAAACTTCTCACAAACTCTATTCAACTCCATCAGCTCACATTGTCCCACTGACTTTGATACTAAGTTCCTCTCCCATTATAGAGGTATTTTGATTAAAGGGATATTTTATCATTTTCTTGAAATAATAAATCAGTTAACTGGACTATGGTGGTGTGGTGGAAATGCGGGTGTGGGTTGTGGTGTGGTGAAGGGGTAGGGGCGAGTAGGTATTATACTTATGGTGGTGATCGCCTAAAAGTTCAAATGTTGCAATTGGGAACCTCTTGTCTGAACTTCAGAGATGTAGGAATCCCCTGTCATTATAGTTCCTCGTCCTGAATTCGATTTTGGCCTAAATCAGAGTTCACATTAGTAATAAACCTCCCAGATTGATCCTCAGATCATAAACATGTCTTAATTCATCATTATACACCAGTTAATTAATTATCATGATGATAATACATGTGCATGCATAAAGATTGAAATCAGCTATCATATCACTGTGATAGCATAAATGTGTAATTGGTGCGCCGTCCTCCTGAAAATGGTTAAGACACGACTTGTAATGGAGACTTTCGCTCCACAAATCTCCGATTATTATAGCCCCTCATACAGTTCTCTTTATTCATGTATACGTGTTATATCCATTGACTATACCTATGTCTATATTTTCTAAATTTATGTCTAATTATGAATAATGTTAACCTAAGAAACCTTTTTTAAAATCATATGACGCAGAAAAGAGTACTTTACGCTTTATAGATTATAGGGCAGTCATTATGGTGAATCATGGCAGCAAAATTGATCCTGTATCCTAAATAAAATATCAAATAATACATAATTTCAGCTTCAGTATGCACCCTGTGGTAACCAGTGCCGCAATCCCATGCATATATACACACTGTATAGTATCCGAATTTCAGCGTTTATTTGAGATTATAAAAAAAACTGCGATTGTCTTGTGTATACATATAGACAAAGAGGCATAACGATAACGAGTGTAGAAGGAACGATAATAATGTCGGGAAAAGACAGTCGAGACAACTTAATATACAACATATAATTATTCTCGTGGTCTCAAGGCATGTTTATAATATATAATATGTTCGTGCAGACTATCCAAATCAGTTGTAACGTGACGCGTACATGTATCATGAGCGTGGACAGGATCGAGTGGTACCGAATGTCCACATGGACATTGGAAGCTCTACATTTTTTATTTTTTTTTATTATTATTTAAAAAAAAAAGGGTAATTCTCTAAATTAGGTCCATGATATGGACACTCATCAAAATTCTACCCTTTAATCCGGAATGTGTAAGTTATAATTTGGTATACTTACAATTTTAGAGCCAAACCTGGGATCTTTTATTTTTTTTTTAAATTGAAATTACTGATCTAACCATGGCAACCAACTAAGCATATTCCTATATTCCATTCTTTGGTAATGCCAGCACTCTGGCCATATTTTGGGCTATATTCGCCATTTAACTAGTATTCTAATTGAGTTTATAATTTTTTAATTTACTTTCACTTCTTCCTAGAGTCAATTATATCATGTCATCAATGGAATTCGGATATCAACCTTATCAAATAATCTGGGAGGTCTATCATTCTGATTATAGTCAAGATGTTTTCTGATCCCCAATGTCTATCAACACCATGCAGAAATTGGTCACTTTTTACCATTTCGACTCATAGCCTACAATTTGTATTCCTTGTGACGAAGTTGGAATCGCACATGTGATATATCAACAGATGTGGGAATTTGTTTACCACAACTTGAAGAGATAAAACTAGTTTTCATCAAGTTTTCAAGAAATGGGAGAGATTTGATTGACACAAGGTCCTTATTTTTTTTCACAATTTTAAGGTTTTCATCCAGAAACAGTTGCCATGGCAATACTTTGTGAGAAGTGACAATTGTAGCAAACTGTTCTCCACATTGTAAGCTCCGATATTATATATACATTTAAAGAACTCGTATAAAAAAATAACAAAAAAGCTATTATAGGGTTCAATTGGAGGGATGTCTGGAAGCATAATATCTATGAGCCTTATTTGGCGACTCGGGCTAAAACATCTTTTTTTTTTCTTTTTTTTAAATATTCATTTACAGGTCAAGTCATTAATAAATACTAGGTATATCTGCATATACATTTGGTAAAGCTTTGATTTAAATAATCTATTTTGTTATGTTGAACCGTATTTTAAACCGTTGAGCTGTCTTAAATTTGGCCTATTTGAGAGGATTGGTGAAGGCGAATTATACATTTTCTGACGATTTCACCCACTATACCCGTGGGATCATATGGACAAGAATCCACAAGATGAAACATTTTCCTGGGTCTGTGGGACTCAGATAATAATACAATTATTGTTAACCCATGGCAAAATAAAATGCCTCACTATTGTCCCTCGTCACGCACCTTGCTACATTCTTCATAACACAAAACAATCTATCTATGCAGTGGTCCGTTAAATATTGACTCTTTTTATAGGCTGCACATCATAATCCACCGTTGAACTAGCATTAGCGAATGTATGATAAGAAGAAACACTCTTTTGTACGATGTGCCTAGTGTTTACATTGGGTTTATTGATGGTGCATATAATGATGCTTGTTTCTTGCTTCCCCTCTAAACGTTCTTGAGTATTTCCATTGTTTCGCGCCTGGTTTTAACGTTGTTCAGCCCGGATAAGGGTGCAGCTAGTGTTTCATAAGTGTTGGTTAAACCATTTTGGGTTGGTCTACTGAGTGTTCTAGGACGCATACATATATGTGCCTCAAATCTGATAATTGTCTCATAGCATATAATTATATAACTATAACTTCCACGTATTTGAATAAAGTATGGAGCAACTGTCGCGGCAAATATTAACATTTGAACCATCTTACGAGCTAAAGTATGAGCAACAGTCGCAGTAAATGTTAACATCTAGCTACATCTAAACCATCTCATGAGCTAAAGTATGCGCAGCAGACGCGACAAATATTAATTAACATCTGAACCATCTCATGAGCGAGTATTACCAGTAGTATATTTGATTGTTTTCCTTCTAACCATATTTACAGTGGTACCTCAAGGATCCATCCTAGGACCTTTGATGTTCATTATATTCATTGATGACATTGCACAGCTTATTAATACGTACAGTCTTTCATTATATATGCGGATAACACCATTTTGTACACTCATGGGGTAAACATGGATGAATCCTATAGAAGAATGCAATCTGCAGTCAACGACCTCCACGGCTGGTGTAAGAACAATCTTTTTCTTGTAAACGCAGCAAAATCTAACACAATGTTTCACCAGGTCTAGGACTCGTAAAAAAGACTGCAGCAAGCAAATCCATTCAATTCAACAACAATACACTGAAACCTGTCCAACAATATGAATATCTAGGCTTTATTCTAGATGACGAATTAAATCTCAAAGCCCAAATCAACATATCAATGTAGCTGCAGCTGTAAGGATATTTAAAACAAAGCTACTCCCTTTCTTTGATTATGGTGATATATTAATACATAATACCAACCAACCACTGTTAGAAAAACTACAGAGATTACAAAACCGAGCACTCAAAATAGCTCTAAAACTTCCAAATGACACCAACAAATGAATTGCACAATAGAACAAAAATCCCACTCTTGATAAATCGCAGAAAAACTCATCTTAGAATACTTGCTTTTAAAAGATCAACAAATCCAAAATATGCCCAGCAACCAAATAGACAAACTTGGAATTTTGACGCTCCCATTTTAAAAATACCTCCTTTTTAGAACAAAAATTGTTCAAAACACCACAATATTTAAAGCTGCCCAGCTATTGAATGAATTAACTGCCAGACAGAGGAATATAGGGAACATCGAAGTGTTCAAAACAAATTTTTAAAAATTGGCTTAATACTTTATTTGTTCATATTCCATAAGGGTTATAATGATTATAGATCCATTACCTCATGAGTGAGTCATACATTTTATTTATACCTAGTCTTATTGTTACACTGGACAACCACCAACACTCGGCTGAAAGGGCAAGTGAACGATCCAACAGGTATAAATCTTTTCTTAAGACCTGTGTATGGACTATATAATATATATTATGTGTATATATATGTTTTATAGATATATTATCTCAAGAGTGAGACATTCCTGTCGTTTTCTTCTATCCTCATCTGTCATTTATACTTCATTTATTTGCATTCGGCTGTAATAGCCTGAGTGGCAAGTGTATTGATCCTTATTTCTAAGACTTTCCTTATGATTATATCAAGTTAATGACCGACCTCTGATACTCAATGTTTTTTTGTGATGCGGGACTTGAGGCAGATGAAAAACCCAATTTGGGGATCCTGTATCCCAAGTATATAAAATATATAAAAAATAATTCAGATCTTGTTACTTTGTTTGTTTCTACACCCAACCTCTTTTTTATTTCAGCATATTTTAGATAGATATTCCTGTAGCATGATAGATACATAATTACATTGACTTGGGCTGAGAGACAGGAAACCTAAAATAAAAGAACGAGTATTACCTTAATTGCGGTGGTTTAGCAGAAGAATAATTTCGTGACAAATTCAAATGTCTAGAATTTCAGTCTAGGCCCAGAACCTTTCAGATCAGATCAGATTGGCATGTCAGTGATACATTGGTGGGGTTCCCGGCCCTGGAGTAGGCGCCCTCATGAGATTCTAATGGGATTTGCAGTTTGGAACGAGAGATTTTCCCTCAGTTAAGAAAAGACTGAACTCTGAGCTTGCACAAACTGGATGACTGATGGACGACTATCAGCTATAAATTCATTTTGCATGCATGTCTACCTGACGGACTGCCCTCAAAGAGGCTATCTTTTCTGTCCTTTGTTTCTTTCTCTCGGATAATCGGCTGAGTGGGCATTGGGCGTTCGGCAAATGGTCAGAGGTAATAAATGTGCAATAGTCCTTCAGAAAGATACAGCTTCTTATTAATTAAGATGGATTTATGTGTGTGTGTGTGGGGGGGGGGGGGGGGTGACCACCACATTTTATCAAGAATATTTCGAACAATTGACCGACCGCTCTAAAATTGACCCCAACTTGAAGTATGTGTTTATCATTTCGGAATAAAAAGCTTCAGTAACACTGAGTCGAAGGTTAATGCTGTTATTCAAGGAATACAAAAGAAAAACTTGGTTGATGCGGTGGGTAGTTTGTAACCACTAGCACCACCACCTCATGCATCTGTCATCGTTATCTATAATGATAGCGCCATATGTGCGATTTAAATAAAAGGAATGGAAACGTATCGGGGATGGGGTCAGGATAAATTTAGAATGTATAGTTTATTGTGTTAGCACGGTAGATTGCCTGTAACGAAACACCTCTTCTTTATAAAGCTGCCATAGCAATACATCTGCATAATATAATATTATCATGTCTGCCCGTGCTTTCATCTAGTGGTTATTATCCACAACGTTCACTTTATGCTGAACTCTACCATCACCATCTCACACGCCATCTGGTGGAAATTAAAAACAATGAACGCAGTGGCCTCTTTCAATGGCGAATCTACCCACTAACTCGTTTTATTCCAAAATCAATGCAAAATGGTGGACGTAGAATTGGTAACATACTGATCATTTTTTAATCAAGATAATGGACAATAACATTTCAGATATGTTTATTCCAAAATAGCACCTCTTTCAATGGCGGATGAAGTCACTAACACTCTTTTTCCAAATAACGGTTGACCTTTTTTTAACCCAAGGTGGTGGACAGCATATCAATTCTTTTTATTCCGAAATCATGAACTTATAGATCTACATGGGTTCCTCTCCAAAACAATTACTCTACCGTTATTCATTCAAACAAACCCAAATCTGAGTGGACAATGTCCGAATCAAAGCGGTCAGTTATCTCAAACTTGAGTGGTAAAAAAAATCTAAATATCAAGTGGTCAAGTAAAGGTGAAACAGTGTCAAAAAAGATCATGGGTCATCCTGCACAATTTAGTTGCTGCATCCTTTTCCGGTTGCATAGTAAATAATACTGGAAATCAATGATGTATCTAGAATGAACAGTTTAAAATAATGACATGCAGACGTAGAACTCTCGTCATTTTGTATTGCTTGATATTCCTATTTGGTGTTGTATTGCTTGATGGTTCCTATGGGTGCCTGAGAAATGGAACCAAACGTTCTTTTATTGGTTGATGCTCCCATAGAAAACCGCCCTTCAAATGTATGCGCCTCATAATATGCGATACCTACATTGAAAAAAAAATACCCCACCTAAAGATTTAATTGTTTACCCAGCCCAATTTCTTTTTGATTTGTTTACCCTAAAAAGTTGATCGCACCCAGAAATTTATCTAAAATGGGGAAAGATACAAGCGGAAGGATATGAAAAGGACATCTTAAAAGACAATAATGAAAACTAGTAGATATTAGTACATAATGTACTACTGGCTAGTAGCTATAGTACTACCAGATACCCTATTATATAAGGAGATGGCTCACTCCCTGGGTCAAACCGGCGTGACCACAGCAGCTCTGGTAGCGGGAAGTAAGTTGGGAGCACATCATGGCACATCATGACACATGAGTTAATTATGCCAGAGAACCTATAATTATGGGGTCTCTGGTTATGCATAACATTACGCACTGCGGTCGCCATATGGCCACATTACTTTTCACAATATGGCAAAGAGATCTACAAAGTATGATGCTGGAGGAAATTCGTGTGCTGCAATTGGATGCAATAACACATTCTACAATGGAAAACGCTTGTCATTCTTCAGGTTTCCAGGACATAAGGATAAGCCAAGGTGAGTAATTGAAATAACAAAAGTTCCTTCATCAGGAGGAGGTTGCTATATGCAATGAAAATATTTCAACTTTTATTCTAACAAACATATCTATATTATATATTCATATGGGACAGGTCGCCAAGAATAGAACTGTACAATTCGTTCTGAATTCCATAAATGTGATGTGTCACAGGAAAACGAGTCTCAAATTGTAAAATTTGTATTTTTCAAAGTGATTCATTCACACAAACCCTTGGTCGGATTGTTTTCACCTTTGGAGCGTCTAGTACTCATAGTGGCATAAATAAATACCAAATATATGCTAAGGAGTATATTTAGCTAAGTTAATTATTAGTGGTTGGCCATAAACAATATTGCCAACTATTTTTTTCATGCATACACATTATATAGAAGTACTTATTAGAGTAGATTATACATTGGGTTATTTTTTATTATTTAATGTGAACGTATAGTACTCTATTTGTGAGCTAAATATCAGGTTTCTATGAATCCACTCATCCAGTTAACAAGACCAATATCGCACATTTGACAATTGTTATAACACCCCAGTTCGCTCATCCATACTATAGCCTATAGTATAGGGGTGTGTGGGTGTGGGTGGTAGGGGAGGTGGCATCTTTGTTTAACACCATATGGTCATGAAGTTGGTCCATGTGTTGATATATTTGAAATTAACATCTAGAAACCCTACAGGACAGGCCAAACATATTTTAGGTGTACTGGAATAATTCATAATATTAAGTAATTAGGGAAATATCTAAACAGACTAGGTCCAAACCCTCAGATCAGATAAGAATGGTATGTCAGTGATTAGACGCCTATTTCACTAATTGGTTTCTTGACCTAGGACTCGACGTTTTAATGGGAATATAATGACATTTTGCGGTCTTAATATATCTTGAGCGTTGATCATGGGAAAATAAAATATAAAATATTTCTTTTCTAGTTGAAAGAAGAAACAAAGTCGACAACATAGAGGAACCTGGGGAGATACCAGCGTGTTTGTCACCAATAGTACAAGTGGAAACACCCAGGAGGCCCCTAGAACAGTTTACACCTTGGAAGAAACATCTCCAAAGATCCGTGCAGAGACTTAGGACGGCCCACACACAACTCAAGAATAAGAAGGGAGAACCACAATTAAAGTCCACAGAGCAAATCAAAAGGACTGTAATTGAGCTGGATGGCATCTACAAAGCGACAGCGAAGTTCGTAGAAATTCAAATAAAATTGTCAAACTACTAAAAGAAGGGCTATAGATTGATGGTCAATGAATGATATGATGGTGGCATTGTCCATTTTCTTTTATCAGAGTCGAAAATGGTTATTCTAAGGTCTCAGGTAGCACACTACTAGCTTACATTCATGCTCACTGAACTCCCTCTGGTGTTTTATTACGTAACCATTGATTTCCACTGAATGCTGACAGAGCAGCCATTGCCGTTTAAGTCACTGCCTTAATCGGCCTTCATTGGAGTCGTCTCTCTCCTTTCTCATGAGTTAATGTCAGTGTTATTTATATATTGTAATACAACTCATTCTATCATTCATGAAACGAACCCTAATACTACCATAAATACTATCATAAATGCCAACTTATAATTCCAAACGAGTTATTCTGATTTTTAAAAAACGCCATAAAACCTGTTATCCACTTGTACGACAAAATGACCACCAACAAACTGGCCACAGGTGACCGACAATCGGTCACCTGCCATTGTCGGTGGGTGCCGTCGGTGACTGCTGTCGGTCGGTATTTACCTGTACGAAAAAAAGTGGCCTTTTGGTCACCGACAATCGGTCACCTAGGGGTGACTGATTCTATATTTTTTTGTTTTTAAAGGGTTTTTAGGCTACTACCTTATAAACGACCCAGGTTTATTATAATTTATACAACTGGTCCACCTTGTTAATATATATTTCTATCACCGATCATATTTGTTATAGCGGATTTGCCTGTATTTTGTATTTAAAGATTTGTATTCAGTCAAAAGCATTGTGTAACAGGTACATTATTCTCAGAATTTGCTGACTCTAATTTTAACAAGTATTTATACAAAATATTTTAGTGAAGATGTTGGTCACAAAAATTATTTATAAGTAAAGAGGGAAAATAAAAATAAAATATAATAGATCGATATTTAAAAGCCAACACCAGCGCGTTATTCAACATCATGACTGTCATATAAATATTTCATCTAATTCTTTCTGTATATATATCAAATAGTCCAAAAAATATGTATTCGCACGAGCAGACATTACACTATTTCTAAATTATATGCTCACAGTAACTTCCTGAAGATGTATATGCTCTATTCAAGGCCCTACCTCCCCCATCTCCTGACTCCCCAGTGTTGTGCTATATACAATAATAGCGCTGGTTAATGTTTTGTAGAGTATAAGCATGCATTATACAGGTTAACATCTTTTGAGATTAAAAGTTGAATGATAATAAAAAAGGGTCTGTTGGAAAAAAAAGGGATGAATTTAAGAAATGTTGTAACAAGAGAATTAATATTTGAGTAAAAGACTAACAAGAGAGAGAGAGAGGAATAAAAAGGACAAGTTATTCCAGTGTTAAAGGATAAGTTTGATCCTATTGTTGGATGCATATAGTTTAAATCGGGTGAATAGAAAGGTGTGACTCATCAAATGAGAAAATTGTGAATATAGTAAAGATTTATTTTTTTGATCGTTGAAATTTGTATTTCCTCTCGCTATTGACCCCACTGCTACTTATCAGTCCCAAGGGGGGAATAAGATAAAGCAGCAATAGCATATTGTGGCTGGCATCACGAGCAGTTTAATCTGTTTCAGAATGCAGTATATTAGAAGCGATCAGTAACACAGTGATCAGTCTGTCTATCCCTGAGGAGACCAAGCGAATGGCCTGCGGTCACCTCCCGCGTGGAGAGATGATGGTGGTCATGATGAGGTCAGTGTGTGGTCTATGTGACCCTACAACATAAGGGGGTGGCTGCTGGTTGCTTTAAAGCGGATTAAAACCTTCGATGTTAATCCCACCTTAAACAACAAGGCGCAGATGGGGTTTGAGATATTTATTTACCTCAGCTAAATAAAGGTACATCCAAGTAATCATTTGAAACAATTCAACGATTGGAGAAATACAATTGCAACAATTCGAGATATACAATTCAAGAATTAATCAGAATTAATCAAGAATACAAGTGAATAATATCAAGAGATGATTACCATTACAGATGTAATAATTGATAAGGAAATTTAATTGATGAGTCTTATAACGACAATGCCTTCATTGTCCACCCAGCTCCAGTAGTAGTAGTAGAAAGTTAGTTAGTAATACTATATTCGGCATATTTAATTAAAGAAATATTAAGTTAAATAAGTATGCTACAACGTGGTGTAACATACTGTATGATTGGGAGACTTTTGATGTCGAAATAGTCGAAATAATCACCAAAAAATACCAATAAATAATTATAAATCACTAGAAATGATACAGAATAAATGTACAAATTAATGTTAAACTATTCACCAAAATCAGGGACCCGCAAACCAGGCAAAAATCGAAATATTCAGTAAAAATGACTATAATTATACATAAATCGATAGAAATGAACAAAATAATATAAATTTAAAGGTACAAATGTACTCCAAATTATTCACATATGTCCACCGAAGGTATCCAAGGTCATAACGATAAAATAAAATTAAATTGGTAGGTGACCGACAATCGGTCACCCTCCCAACAATAATGTAAATTTACATTATTGTCGGGAGGGGGTCACGACAAGCCACCGACGAAATGCAGAGGGTGACCGATTGTTGGTCGCCCAGTATCCACTTGACCGATTGTCGGTGACCCCTAGTGACCGATTGTCGGTGACCGTTTGTCGTACAAGTGGATAACGGCCTTAAAAGTCCGAAAATTACCAGATCATAATTAAAAACTCTCTTTGACTCCGATGTCAACGCTAGCAGTTCCTTACTTGGGCGTACGGTTATTTTAGACAGTTGCTTTCTTTTGCTATGCCCGTCCCAAGAGGCATTTAATAATTATTAAATCAACACTCTCAGCTAACATCGGTCAAGAACTGAACGTTTTCTACTTTTGTTCCATTTTTCCCCCCAAACCACCTACAATTCATTTGACCAAAACTATGAAGGATTCTGTCCAGTTGTTTTTGTGACAGGGCTTCTAAAACGTCCCCATTTGTATTTGGAGGACCCGCCCTAATTCTTTCCTGTGACGATTGAACTTATTATCGCTCACCAGCGGCCGTATTTGCTCGGCTGATTTATACAAATTCATGTCCAAACATATAACACTAAATAACAGCAGCAGAATATTGACAAATTCAGTCTTATAAGTTATAATATGTGTAAATTTGGTAAGATTTACTTTGTCGTAATAGCTGAGAATGCAGCTTTAAAACAATATAAGCCTTCCTTAAAACTTTTGGCAATACATCCGAAGTGTTGATAGTAAGAAACCACAATATGCAGGCCTACACTGATGTCACCTTGAAGAGTTCAAGTGACTGTGGGCTGATAGTGGATGATCGATCTTAAACAAATTCTGATCCCACCGTGTACCTCCAGGTGACGCTACTGAAGTTACCCGAGGACGAAAGAACACAATTGATGTCGTCTTGGCGAGAATCTAATGATGCTGATGTTAGTCTTAGATGTGATTTAAAAAGCTATCCTAAACGTTTTGTCAGATAATATGTCGAAATAATAAAGTAAAGGGCACATGATATATGTAGGTCAAGACAATTTAATTCGACCGATGCTAGCAGGAACAATAGTTGCAAACAGCAATAATGCATGGTAGGGAAAATGGGACAACACAATTAAACGGTAAGTAGATGCGGCAGAGAATAAGTTGAGCTGTGTTCTATTCCTTGCGGTGGAAAATGTGAACTAATCCTAAAATATGAATGGCGAATCTGGGTAGAACACGTTCCTCCGGGGAAACGTTGACCTCGAGTTATTATATTGTATTTGACCAGAATATCTATCGAACATTTCCTTCTAGGCAGTAAGACCATCACATTTTTCTTATTCGTAATAAAGTAACATCTGGAAAACAAAAAGTTTCGACATGACAATTCAGTTCCATCATGATCAAAAGGGGTGATGATTCTCAATCAAAATAGTAAGAATTTAGAGTAGGAGTAACCCGACGACTTTCACCGTATATACACAAAGATTGCTCAAATTGAAAAATATCCCTGTGCAAGACCTTTTCCTCATTTCATTTGAATATTATGCTTTTAGCATTCCGGACTTAATTGAATACGAGGGTAATAAGCTAAAAGCTACCATTTTATATACAATGGTTTGCCACTTACTATCCACTTAACTCCATCCATCTTCCGTTGTGAGAGATGGTTATCAATTGATGACAGCTATTTTCTTAAATCATTTTTTTCATCTGCACTCAGGTCTACACACGATAGATCTATATTATAACAGCACAGCTACTGTGGGACGTTTTTCTTCAGATGTTTCAATTAATACACTTCGAGATATTGTATAGGTCTTGTAATTGGGGTCGTTGTCTGAAAGTGATATATACTAAAGTATACTAAGATATACTAAGGTGAACGCGGTAATACATGCACACGTATAGATGTATACATGTCCATATTATGCATACGTATATATAATAAATGCATGTGTATACATAATTGTTCTGGGATGAGCTTTCAGTCAGACTATTTCAGTTTTTTTGGATTGGCATGTATCCAAGAATATTAAAGGCAAGTGTTTGGCAAATTTAAATATTACTTTAGCCTTTAATGGAATAATAAAAACATATTTTATTTATTTCCATCCGTCATGATATAGTGAGCCTTTTGAAGATTCAAAATAGAAAACAATATCTCAGCATGCACACGACGTTTAGTGGGTATAAGTATATGAATGGCAGTTTATATAGAATGTTCTAGTGATCACTGAAGCTGAGTGGCCGCATTCTATTTCGCATTGGTCGGCATGTATGTGTGAAACAGATTGATATCTACAGCTATATTAGCACTTGACGCAATTCCCATATAGTGCGTGTTATATGTTGTATAAAATACAGTAATTAAACTGAGATAAAGTAAGTGCGACACGACGATGGCCGCTGCGATCCTATATAATAGTGGGTAATTGGTGAACATGGGGGAACAATTCAGTTTACAGGTTATCTGTCACACTATCTTTACAGTATCACTCCACAGATTGTCCATCTAAAATAATAAAGTGCTACGCAGAATACATGTTGGGTCTTTATCTACAATATTCTGAAATTTAAAAGTTATAAGGTTATATAATTTGTGACAAGGGACATTATTGGAACCGAAATTGATTTTCTTTGAAAATTGGATCTTTTATATATGTAGGCCTATAGATAATAGTTCCCCCTCTTAAAGTTTTCATGATTATTCTTGTTTTCATGTGCATATGCGATAACTGCTGAAAGCTTGAGATTCATACCTGTTTTCCCGGGTTCTCACGTTGTCTGCAGCTGATATATATATGTAAATTGTAAAGGTTTTGTAGGGGGTTATTGAAAGATGATAATCTGTGATCTTGCAGCTTTCACTGAGCGGTTTATTCATTGAGGGACATAACAGGTACCGGTATACAAAATGCACGGGGAGTTATTGCACCAAATGTAGCATGTCGTGACCGATTGCAAACCGTACAGAGTGCCATATTGTATTTATTGTATACAGATTCGTCCTGAATTTCACATTTTGTTATAGGATTTATCAATAAACTCAATCAATGAGTGCATTGTGTATTGAACACTGAGTCTGTTGTCCATTGTTTAGCTTTGCGTGATGTCATTTGTCATGACTATAGTTGTGGAGAGATCTGGAAGACTGGATGAACTCAAGTGTGCAGTAATTAAAGAAATAAAGGTCACGAATCGAGATTTTGTTGTTACTAAGGCTCTTCCTCTGCTTTTCTGAAGAGGTATACATCGAGGGATCAAGCTCATTCTAATAATGCTATAAATACGTATTTCACATACTCTGAGTATTATTCTCATTGTTCAATATATTCGAATCAATAAATCAGTAAAAATGTGTTTTTTATCAGAAGATATATATCAATATGGATATTCAGCATATCGGCTGGGTGTCCGGCGTTCCTTCTGCGAACATTCTAGAACCATCGGATGTAGGTACATGTATAGCATATCGAATTAAGAAACAATAAATCCAGAATCATTTAGATTAGCCATAATGAATAAACATATCAAGTATTAAGCATGATACCTAGTAAAACATGATTTAGAAAAATTATGATGACATAATTTTGTCATTGCTTAGACACTAGACGGTGGTTATAGGTATTTAATTTAGATGGTTTAATTGTAAGTGTTAAACCACTAGTACATTATTTAATTATAGCAAATGACCCGATGGAGAACCAGTTGTAGTTTTAGTTGTCAGAAAACCGGACTCACCCGTTCGGGTGTGCAGCACGTGTGACGTTCATGCCCCTTCAACCTGCTCGTTATATCACCAATACATTTATTCGGCTCATCATTTTGTACCTAAGCCTACTTACAATATTTAAACGGTAGACAATCAAGACTACATCAAATTCAAAATTGAAGCAGATATCATTTGATCAATTTTCATCATATTGAAATAGACAAGACATCATAAGGATAAACTATTAGTAGGCCTACTAGCGACATCAATCTTTTAGTCATATGCACAGTACGAACAGTGAGGATTTACTTGTACGACCTGGAAGTCGAATTACAATATACAGAATAAAATGTTGATATTCAGTTTCAGAATCTTGAGAATACCTGGAGCAAATGTTGAAATCCTTCGACATACCAATTATTTCTTATGCTAATTTGAGTATGTCTTTGCCATTATACTTAACTAATCATATATATTCATCAAGTAAACAGTGTTGTTATGCAATTTGAATAATTCTGTGTTTGATTGTTAGGCTTTAGCAAGGCGGCCTATTAAGTTTCGCATGCAAGAAGATGATGGATATAATTCAGTGAGATAAAAAAAAACAAAAGGCAGTCTGATCACTGTCATGGGAGGTACATACTTCCCACAAGTACAGCTATATATATGCTAATATACATCGCTGTTTAAACCCTGTAATGAAAGGTTTAAAGAGAAAGAAGTGGAACAATGCCAAAATTCTGTCCGAATGATTATAATAATCTCCCACGCTGAAATCTTAACGTTCTGTAGTAATCCCACCGATGAAAGGATAATTTTACGATCGGTGTCTCGATAAAAAATATTTCCTAACACCACAAGATTTAAATAGATATTTCGATATGAACATTTGTCTGTATATAGAAGTAGAAATTCTAATTAGGTAATAATTCGGACGAGTATAGATTATATTACAAGATAATTTCCTCTGAAGAAGAACAACCATGCACTCTCACTGACTTGCATTTTGGGGCAAGGCGGTAACGACAAAAACAATATCTGATTAAGCTGAATTGATTAAATCCGAAAATCATCTATTTACACAGGGATTGAGGTCCATCCAATTCAAGCTTCAGTAACTAGAGCTAGATACCTCTAGCTGTTTCCATGATAGGAATCCCACTTCATACACATACTTTTTGCAAAAGTGTTAATAGAATCCATTTCAAATTTCAGATATGATGAAAATTTTATGAGTTTTATTGTGTTTACAGAATATAATCTTGCAGATCTCATCTTGCAGGAGAGGTGTATAGCAATTGTGCACAGAAGCAGGGGGCACTGTATGCCTCTACACACTCAGTGACACTGGCTGCCATTAATTGCATGTTTATATCCAATGTGCAAGAACGCAGCACAATAAGAAGGCCATTTGGACAACCGCAGATCAAGACATAAAACCAAACATGTTGCCGTGTGCAGATATAGCTATTGTAACTGTAGTTGTGATTCACTCACCCTCACACACTCACACACCCACCCAATGTTGATGGTTATTATAAATCACCTTTATTTGACATGTCATGTAATGATCTTGAACCAGTGTGAAGCACTTAGGACGACTGAGTGAACCACCTGTCCCTGTACAAGTGTGCCACTATATAAGGCTGCTCATACAACATGCATGGATTGTGGGAGTTGGAATTAAATGATCCAAGGGATCGGATCAGTTGCATTGTCACCTCAAGAATACATCCTACATCACAGTTCCTGTGTCTGTTCTCTCTGCAACCATTGATCCCTAGTCTTGTTAAGCTAATGAAAAATGGCAGCAGCTTCAAACCAGTCATACCCCACCCCACCTTATGAAGATCCAGATTGCAATTTGCATGACCAACATCAGAGACAAGAGACTGGGCATGATAATCTATGTAACAATATAACTTATCATTAATCAACCCCCTGCCTCCGCGCGAATAGTTTATATTAGAAGGCAGGATTACATAATCAAGTTATGAGTATGGAAGATGGTGTAATTAACTACAGATACTTAATTAGAATAGAATTTAGCTTTGATTAAAACAAAGTGTTAAGAGGGGTAAGAGAAGCGTAGAAGAGCAGAGAAAAGGGAAAAGTAGAAGTACGCAATACTGTGTATCTTTGAGAGCCGTGAGCAGGAGGGGAGGTATGTGAGGAGAGGAAGTGGTGTAAGACTTTGTCCACTAGGGGTCAGCCTGATTTATTTCTGAATCTTTCTAACACTAAACCCCCGAATCTAATGGTAATTATTGCATTTAATTCGACAACAAAATTGGTACAAGTTTCGGGCAAAGGTTTAGACTCTCATGACTGATTTGGCATGAAGGATTCAATATGCTATATAATAGTGTAAGCACACCACTTCTACCTAGAGGACATATATATGGAATGTGTGGAACTCTTTCACTTTGTATGCATGCATACATGTGTGGTTTAGTTATGTGAAACTACGAGTATAGCCTGGGAAAAGATTCACAATAATTACACCTCTAGAATTCATGGGCTACATTGGGATGCCCAAAACAAATTAAGGGCCAAGTTTACATAGGTGTCATGGTTTACTGACGAACGTGAGAGTGATGCACATGTTTGTATCTGCTACTCAGGAGTCTGGACAACCTGCACTAAAGGAGACGCCAGATATTAAGAGGGTAGGACAGACAGAAGTTTCTGCCAAAATGTCTGGGGAGTTCCTGCAAAATATGCATTATCAAGCATACAGGTGTACGAGCGACATTGTTACCCAAACCACCGATTTCCTTTTTTATATAAATAGAACCTAACAATTTGCAATTGATAGGGAATTAAAAGACGGTAAAATATAACAAAATAAAACAATACACGTTACTTATGTTCATCTTGATTTTTTCCTGTACTTAATACTTTTTCGAGTAATCAATGATTTTGTGTATACAGTAAATCACGATTTTCCTTAAGTTTGAGGTTTTTTTATTCATAAGCTCTTGTAATAAATACAATATAATATATTTCTGACAACAGCATCACCGATGTAATGTATTTCCTGAATACAGAAATCTAAACTCTTCTAAACTCAATTATGGGGGTTTGCATTGACCAATGTAAGTTATATCAAGGAGGCATATGTAAGAATCAATCTAATTGATCACATAATTGGCAGAAATTATTTATTCGATCATCAAGACATGCTTTGTGCATCGAACTTGACATAGAAAGATGTGTGTCAAAGATTACATTATCCAGTTGAATGGGGAATCATAATCATGTGTTTGTCATAATTATTTTCCAATGGGTATACATTAAAGGGTGTAGATATATAACATGTTGCTCTGAGCATAAAGGAAATTTGAGACTGGTGGACATATCCAATTTCTGGGCACCAACAGTCTGAAGCCTAATGCTTCACAGAACTTGTTAGGAAATTGGGTGTCACCTAAAATACATTTTCCACGTGAGTTCTCTCGCCTAGGTTTTGTGTCTACAGTTGAAAGGAATACAGTCTATTGAAAGAAGAAGAATATAATGAAATGATTTTACGTAAGGAATGTAAGAAGTACTGAGAATATAAGCGAGAAAACTCTCATTGTGTCTGAGTGCATTAGTCTGCAAAATGAGGTAGACCGGCATTTATAATGAATCATCAATTATTGATGCTATATGCACGGATAAACAGGGTAATGTTGTACTTTGTGAACAATTATAATATGTTTGCTATATTAATTCCATCAGTCATATACCAGGCCCCAATAGGGATCGCATCAGAGATGTGTTGAAATAAAGTAGAACCAACCGCTTGCCTTTACCCGCTTCGAAATTTAATTAATTTTTAACGATATTAGCTATGATTACGGTGTACTAATTATATATCATCATGCCTCTAAATCTTTTAATGTGATTTACATTCACATCACAATCTCAATACAATCATAGTCTTAGCTTGGAGTATTAGTCTCTTAGTTAGAGGGGATTTCGTACTTCAGGATGCCATTTTTCAATAGATGCAGGTATACCCTGTAAGCAACGATTGTGGACGACTATAAGATAGTAAAGGAATACAAAATCTCATGTGATACCACCTCCGATGGTTTATATACATGCATTACAACTCATCTCATCTATTAGTGTTTATGCTATTTAATAATTGATCAGGGGAATTCCCCGAATCCTGGCAAGTCTTACTACTGTGGACCCTACCTGTCTTAGAGTGTGTGCTTTACCTTTTACGTAAGTGGTCCTATCTTTATGAGATATGCAGCATTATTTATGGAAACCACACTTCTACCGCATGGATTCCGTCTGCTATGCCGTGATTCAGTACTGTTACCATTGGTTACTATTGGTGTTATAGAACGTTGCCAATTTTGCATGTGACAGGATGTTCTTCATTTCCTGGAAAGCTGTTCTACCCACTGATATTCTTGCTTTTAGATATTTTTCCCATTTGTTAAGGGATGCATTGAAACAAAGTTTATGGGCCTAACTTAGTGTCTCGGGCTATTGTCACATTTTCATTGTTTTAAACTTGTCAATGGCAACCACGTCTTCTGTCGCCGGCAGGAGATGATCTCAGGAAAACAAGAGAGACTGCTAATTTTGCCTCAAGACAAACATTAAAAAACAGACTTTCCCTCCGTCAAACCGTTAACCCCCTGGCTTTCTTGACTCTTCAAGCAGACACATTAACCTGTATGACTATATGTGGTTGTTGAGCATATTGGAGTATGGTGTGCATTAATAAACAAGGACCATGATGCCCCCGCCCCCCACACACACACACTACCTAACCTATCTCAATATATACTTGAATTGTTCCAAATACATTCTACCTTGGGCAATTCATTATTCTTAAACTGTTCTTAAACTGTTCTTAATTCTTTTCTTTTATCGCTCATCTTCGTTCCTGTCACATGAGCCTCGGAATGTGTGAACTGATATATTATTTTTCCTCTCTACCCTTCGTCTACATTTTACACTCTCTCTGATTAAAATGTCTTAAAATTGTAAGAGCCCAGATGACAGGAAACTGAATAAAGTCATTTGCAAAAACAAAATAAGGACCATGGTGTTATATGAGAAACCTTTCCACTGGGTTTAATAATACCAGAGGAAGAGATATAACATTGAACCTCCAAGAGAGGGTGGGGAACTGTCGTAATGCATCATACTAGCAACATGTAAATGACCCTCAACACGCAGACTGCACATATTTTTGTCGATACTTATGATCACTTATCACAAGGATGTTAAAGTCACTAATACACCAATCCACCAACAATTTTTTTTTTTTTAAACATATTTTATTTCAGACAACAATTCCAATAAATTGGTACGTTTCATTCATCTGAAACCGTAATATGAGCAAAACAATATACAATTTAAACGATTACATTAATTGATTTTACTATTGACACAATATATGTTTTTGGTTTTTTCGCTGCGACTAAAACATAATACAACGAGCTATCCGTGAATAAAATCCTGACAATCAACTTTCCTTTACCAATTGGTTATAGTGGGCCATGCGTAGGATCATATATAACATACAATTTTCTTACCAATATCATAGTCATAGTTATTGTGAATCTTACAATGCATTCAGGGTTGCTTTGAGATACGCTTTAATACCAGTCCAATCACGAACTTTAACATCATTGGGGAGTTTGTTCCAAGTAGACGGCCCCAAATAGTGAGGTGATTTTAAAAACTTTTCATGATTCGCATTAGCACAGATGAGGTTTGGTCCTACTGCAAGTCTCGTCTGTCTGGGCATTATTTTTAGACAGTTAGGCTGTTGGACTTTATTATACATTAGCCCGAGAAGCGAAATCTTCCCTCTGGCCACAACCTCTGTTATGTTTAAATTATCCATGTGTGGTGTACCGACCTGCCCGCGTTTGCCTGATCCTATGGAATCTTTCCAGCTTAGATCATACAGAAGAGAAGAATACGTGGCAAGACAGCTGAATTTTAAATTTCAGTTTTATTTAGCTACATCTACAAGAGTGCCAAAGTCAAACATAGGGGATTTCTTTATGGCATGACGTAACATAGCCTGAGAACACAAAGATTGAGCACACGTTTTGAGCCAGCGGAATTGACTGGAGCATTTCGTTGCGTCTGATACAATGAATAATGTAAGGCAGCGAGGGACATTCACTCTGACCCCGACATGCTACTCGATTCTAGCCACCCTCTAGACAGGTTACCTGTATGTGTGGGAGGGGGAATACTACCAGTTGTTTATCGTTATCTATACTCATAGCTTATGCGAAGATGGCACACACATTAGAAATCAAACAGCTTTATTTCTTTTTCTTTTTTAAATCTGTTTTATTACGGAAATGTCAGACACTAATGAACTGTAGGGATACATCAAGATACACTATTCGTTAAATGTGAACATGTCGGTAGAGTTGGTGACCACACTCGAGTCACCGCGAGACTGTTGAAGATGAATATTTAAAATATTTTCTGAACGAATTCATTAATATAATTAATCAATAACATTAGAGCGCTGGGACTACATTCCCTCTAAAGAAGCAAAACTTCATGTACTTATCTTTGGTCAATTTAACATATTTGCATACATTTGTAGAGTACCCCCTCCATCCTACAATCGAAAGAGCTAGAAATCCACTTCTATAGTAGTCGCCAGTCACGATAATGCCTACACACCGTATCCCCCCCATTCATCGTTCACAGTAACAGAGGAGAGGCCATACAGGCGACAGGTGAACGAGGGGAGCAGGAAACCAAACAAACCAAATAAATACAATTTACAACTCTGGAAATACCATACCCAAATCAAATATTAAAGGACACCAGCTCGCGGCGCATACGATTAGTAAATATGACAACTTTGGAGACAATGTGGATGCTCGCATGATGTGGAAGTGGATACTATTTAAGTATTATTTTCGGAGCTGTGGTTTGCCTCCCCTATTTATGCGCGTGAGATCGTAGCGGAGAGGTGTGTGGGAACACTGTTTAACCGGTGAACACACCTGGCTATTGGGACAGAGGCAACACGATGGCACGGTGTGATAGGGGACTTGCCTGGATACAATTCTGGTTCTGAATGTCTGGACGACAGACGACAACTACAATTAAACATCCAACCTTGTATCAATGTTGGTGAATGTATGAATCCGTCCATCTTGACAAACAATAGAATTGTAGATACCTGCATTCATTGTTTGGTAAATCCCATGACAACTGGCAAGCGGAGCGGGGTATCTCGTGCAGTTGCCTGCTTGTCTTGGTATAGCTTAAAACGATTGTGCCAGTTCCAGTTATTAAAAAGTAGCCAAGGGACGATGAATATTGCTTCGTCGTGACAATTTTGTTTAATAATAAGGTCATATATATCAATTGGCGGAATTAGACTCTTTATATGGACCGATTGGAACGTCTCAAGCACGAACTGTTCACTTGCCAAGAACAGTCTCACAATCAACAAAGTTAGGCTGGCTAGACGTATCTTCATGAGGAAAAGGAGATATATCGGATAACAAGGAGGTAGATAATTGGAATAAAAGGGAAACGGAAGCAATGCGAAATGGTCAGCGCAGTACTTACAACGCTCCCAACCCTATACACAGGTAACTATTTATATCAGTTGTTCAAAACCTTTTTTCTATGTACACATCAGTGAAGACAGTACTAATTGGTCAATACAATCTCTCCCTTCAGGCTCCACAGGCTGTAATAATAATTTTAGTAGTTATTGATAAGTAGCCAATGGCTCATTTGGGATGGTTTAGGGGTATACATCAATGGAGGCAATGTGTCCCAGACAATAGTGTCATCATCAAAGGGTTCTCCTCAAGAAAGCAAGTATCCTTTGGGGGTTGGGTGGGGGTTGGGAGTCGGGGTTGGGGGTACAGTAGTGGGAATGGCTAGAAAGGCTATGGTAGGAAAGGGGCATGCAAATAACATTATACTACTATATAATTATATATTCGATTTATAATAACAGTCGAACATTAAACCTATCATTGGCATGCACTCGACTGGACCTTGCTTGTATATAATATTTACCTTTCAAAACTACCAAATGCGCCCACGAAACTTTCACCGTTTCTGTATAGCAGAACAAGAATCAGCTTTAAAAGAATTACTTTTAAAGCTTGTTAACAGTTATATCGCTTTACTGTTGGCTAGCAGTTCACTGTGGTTGGATGGTTTCTTCCCAGCATGTGCATAATTATGTAGTTGCGTTTCCCCCAGGAAACGAGCAGTGACACTCAATAATGAGACAGTTCACGTAAATGGAGGGGGGGGGGGACTTAGCTTTCTGGGTCTTTTTTAAAGAGAAGGTTATAGAGGGGCAGGAGAAGTGGACTGGGGAATCAGTATTCCATATATATGCATGGCCGTTGATAAAAACAGTATCTAAGTTCCAAATGAATTATAACTATGGAGGGGGATTACCAAATACAGAGGAAAACTAGTCCCTAAATCCACCTTAAATCATTTTGGATTACCCTATAACGTTATACCATTTGAGATGGATGGGCTAATGAGATTTATTGGAATCTAGCCCATAATGGATGCATTTTAGGTAGTATCTAGTTCAAAGCCCACATCAACATTCTTTCCTGGACATCTATCAATATCAGGGAACCCATGGTATCATTAATGTTGTCTGGCCAACACAGATAGCATCAATTTCAAGGTTTAATTTACTAAATACTCTCTACGTTATTTTTATTGTCGTAAATTATCATAAAGAGGTAAGCGGAATAAAGAAGGGTGATTTGAATTGGTCTAGGTTTTAGGAAGGTTAGATGAGGTGTTAGGAGTAAATAGATTAGGGTTATGGAGAGGTTAGAATAGGTATAGGGCAGTTAAGGCTCACAACCTCTCAGCTGAGATAAGAATGGCATGCCAGTGATTGGATGCCTACTGCGCTAATGACTTGACTGACCCTGGAGTCGGCGTCTTAATGTGATTATAATGGCATTTTGAAAACATTTACCATTCATAAGGGTGAGGTGTGTTGGGAAACCAAAATAGAAAGTTTACAATGTAGATTCACCTATGACGTTCGAGAATTCATACTACTTGTAAAGTAATATGCATACAACATGAAAACGGGGAAAGGGGGTCATCAACGATGACACAAAAAGCTCCACTTGGTTTTGAATGTCCCAGAAACTCCAATGCTAGGTCCTGAACCACTATAGTAATATTGTCACAAAATCAAATTTCTCAAAAGAATTGATCCCCTATCCCCTCCCTCATCCTATTTTCTTGAACAAAGGTGGAACGAAGGCAATATAATTGTCCTATAGTTCTAATCTAACAGCTTTGGCCAGGCACTGTAGATTCACATCATGCAAGGCAACTAGGAACCCTAGATGTGTTTGCGTGCCTCAAATGGAAGTTATACAAGTGGTTTTTTTTATAATACTAGATCTTAGACATGGAAACTCATATTTTCTTCTTATATTTTTTAAAAGGATTTTATTTATACTGGGTCACCCAGTCCCATATCAGGGTTTTTCCCTCGCCCCAGATTAACAACATATTCACAGTTATAATACAGACAATTGAGTAGAAGAGATTTCCAAGCCAATGTTGATCAGTATATTCTGAATTACAAGACTCCTAATAAAACAATGAACGAAGGAATAATGGCCGGACATGGTTGTATTACTGTGTGTTACTTTCCAAAAATGTTAGACCCTGCCCACACACAGCCGATTTGCCCCCCCCCCCCCCGATTGCCACCCGATTGGGGTCTTCCCTAGATTTCATTTCAAATCCTGGTTTATGTTTTTGAAATAACATAAACCAGGTTTGGTAATGAAAATCCCCCCCCCCCCACACACACACAGACATACTTACACACACCAGCAAAGAAAATTAGCTGAACACTAGGTATAACTGTATTTTTTGGAAACCATCCTTCAGAAAAATCTTGTAACAATAGTTGTTTTTAAAATGAGAAATAATACTTTGTAAGGGTTCTCTGTTAGGGAAAGCGTGTGTTCCTGCTTTAATTAGCAGGAAAATAAAAATAACTAAAATCCAAGGACAATTACTTTTTAGGTGGTGTGAGGCTTTTCTAGGTAAGGGGGTAAATTTGCTTGGCCTAAGTTGACTGACTCCTCACTCGTGTACCACCACCCAGCTACTCGCGCTCACAGATCCAGACATTGCCCCCATTGCATAACAATCTGCGAGCTCGTGGATTGATTCTACGACATATAGACAGCCATCTGGAATGACTGTATTGCATAACTTTCTACGACATCTTCTACGACATCGTACATCTCTTGGCATCCACGATCGATTTTCTATGCTGCGTCAATACTGACATGATAAATGTTTTGGATTATTTCTCACTCTAAAAATGGCCATAATGAGATCAAAAATCAAACATGAATACTTATGGTTATGGTTATTTATTTCATGGAAAAAATATTGACATCCATCATTTTGGTTAAAAGATAAACGATGCTATGTTCACTGCATGAATATTCTGCCTTGCATAACAAACATGCTCTGCGATGCACTGATATCACATTTACCCATCTTAAAATATATTAATATTGAGAAGATGTCAAATTTAGTTACCCAAATATGCC
The DNA here is from genome assembly GCA_942159475.1 of Sthenelais limicola. Lineage (NCBI taxonomy): Eukaryota > Metazoa > Annelida > Polychaeta > Phyllodocida > Sigalionidae > Sthenelais > Sthenelais limicola. Next base: position 75,963,234 of record OW804096.1, on the reverse strand, counting down.
AATATTCAATGTTAAATGATATTTTATGAATTTGATACATTGCACATTTATTTATTTTTTGTACTTCAAAATAGGTTTCGTAATTTTCTACCATATTTTTACTTAATTTTAGATGAAAGTAATAAAAGGCAGATTTTCTAAATTATAATAAATTACAATTATGGATGATGTTCTCCCATGCACCATTTCGGCGTTTAATGCCTCTATACCTTAAAATTATCATTTACAGTCATTTTTAAAGCCACGAGGAATCCTCTATTTTACGATTCATTATTATGCAATGCAGCTGTTGTATATTTTTACGATTCGCAAATAGACATCGTAGTCGTAGAAAAAAATGTCTACGATATCGCAGATGGACATTTGTTATGCAACGACCCCATAGTTAACTATAGCTGCATGGGGGAGCGGAATGACCTATCAGCCAATACTGCGTCTAATCAACGAGATTGTATTAACACATAATCTCGTTGGTGAGATGTATAGAAAAGGTATGTCGCAGTCATCTGTTATTTAATGTCAAAACTAATTATTCGTGAGGTGCACAAAGGCATAGGTGTGGTTTAAATACGTACACCTGTGTTCCCCACAGGCAACATCTGGTTGTATAAGTCAGAGTTTTAAATATGGTGCTTCTATATATGGTTCTATATGTATACATATATGTATGTATGTATGTATGTATGTATCAATTTTATTTCCATATAACAGTTACATTGACTTGGAAAATGGGGAGAAGCTACTACTTAGCCTTCTCTTTAACTATTATATATAGTGACCTTGGGGGACGGTGGGCAGGATTACAACCGGGCAAGAATCTTAGATAAGACCACATTGAAAAGCAATCTTTATATCGATTTAAACTGAGGCCCTCTATATGTGGTAAAATATACAATAAAGCAAGTCAGGGTCAATCTAATTATTTATGGACAACTGAACCATCAGTGCAGATACTTGTGTAAACGGAGATAACTATTGAGACTACCAGATTGCTAAGCACCGCCACCTTTCATCCAATCATTCCTGGCTATATTTTAGAGATCCTTTCTCTTGATCTCTCATCTGTCTGAGTCTACAGAATTTCTCAGAGGGTTGAGGATGGGATCCATGTGCAACCGTTTGCCTTGGATGATGAACGTCTGGTGTCTTCCTGAAAGCTTGGGATTTAATAAGATGATGTTAATTCATTTTTGAAACCCTTATATTAATCCGTCAGTCCTGTTTTCTATACACATAAATGCATGCTGATAATTCTTAAGATTCTTGTATCTAAACATATCATTTGATAATCCTGTCTATAATAATTATTAGTTGAACATCGAGTCGGAATTCTTGGTGGAATATGTTGGCAAAGTTCGGCACCTATAGTGAAGGTAAATTTAGTGTATACATAAATGCATAAATGCATCTGGTGCGGATCCAGAAATGTCTGTGATGTCAGGAAATTCTTGGAACTGGCCTTCATCTAACGACAGGTTGAGACTATGCCCAATGCCCAGTACTAAACAGGATGATCCTGTCTTATCAAAGCCTTTGTAGTAAAAGCATAAGTTGAGCGTATCGATTTCTTTGATACCTAAGCTTACATTTATTTGTCTACCCTTTGGGGAGGTCTATCTATATCCCCATTGCCCCCAACACTTTCAATGTTCTTCATACATGGGAAGAAGAGTGAAATTTAGATTATAATTAGAAGATCGTGAGATCAATGACTGGTGAATTTCTTAGCCCAAACAGGCCCCAGTTCGATGTATCCATCCATTGAGGACAGGAGATTATTGATTAAAATCGACTTTTTATTTTAATGATAAATACAATAATTCATTTTGAAGGTTCGTAGATAACAAGTTTTCAATATATATAAACTAAAGTGCATTCAAATTTCTTTCGGCATACACACCCTATATACCACTTTACTATTTGTGGGGTATTTAAAAAGTATAATCCAAAAAGTCCAGGGTCGCCAAACAATTATACTAAACATGAGTGTATACATAGAGTTTTACCTTTGCTTACACCCCTGTACACTTCAGTGTGTACTCAGAATCGGGTTGCAGGTTGGGGAACATATAGAAAGTGATGTTTGATGTAAAATGGTATAGAAATAGTGAAAAGATATCACATATATTTCATATCATAACATCATAGGAATTCATGTACTTATTATTCTTTACTTGTTACAATGGAGAGGAATAAATAGGAAAAGATTGTCTTCGCCGTATTTAGACTTTCTTTAGTAAGCTAAACAAAGAAGATGTCGACTGTCCGGTAACCCATGAAAGATTTTTAATTTTATGTCAGATCACTAAAAATCTTTCCTTTAATTATCATCGTGCTGCATCTATAAAAAATGGATTGGTCGGATAGACTGGCAATTTTACTACATGAAAAGACCCATAAAATCAAATGCAACCTAATATCTTCTTATATCTTCATGTCCAATAGCAAAGGAGGGATTTGGGGTTATATATAGTGGGTATCAATAATTTTCCAAAAGGGTACATGGTATTTGTACAACAGGGATAATAATCGGCAGATTTGATTGATAAAATCAATCAAATCAAACGGACAATAAAGGACAGGCCTACCTACATTTAAAACTCCCTAAACCCTTTAAATCTGATAGTCTCTCGTACAGAATATTCTGTCCTTCACCTCACCTCAACCATTGAATGCTAATATTGACTATACAAAGGTTCTCCCCACACAATTATCATACCAACAGTGAGTTAATCCAGCCACAAGGCATGACCACCAAGGCTTAGGGACTTTATGGGTTCTTTATTGAAAGCTTAGACTACTTGTCTATGCTATATATCATGCATGGTATGAATTACATGGGAGAACATTGTTAGATCCATGTTCCTTTATCGTGACAGATTTCTTGAATTGAATGAAGTTTTTCATGTTTGTCTATTCAATTCCCCTCCCCTAGAATGTTCTACATATTTCACATCAATGCATTCTTGATTTGTCTATGATCAATGCGGTGCTATCCTTAAGTTAGGACAAACTATTAAATTGTAACGCTACTTCAGTTTCTCACAGCTGTTCAAAGACCATACGATAAGCACAGGTCAGGAACTATCCATTGAATACAGGTGGGATCACATTAGACTTTATTTTACAGGAGGGAATTCGTCAGTGTGTCTCCAAATCCTTTCTCGGCTATATTATTCACTGCTTGCGACGTACGCTGGATTAAGCAAATGTGTTGTATCACCCATGCATTTTATAGATCTATTCATATAATAAACAATTTTTTGAAAAAATGATACCACAGTACCACATGTTAAAAGGGGCTTAAGGCAAAAGGACACAATGCACGCGGATAAAACTCTTTTTTTGTCTTCGGCCATTTGATCCGCTGGAATATTGTCTCCTGAGATTTTCTTCGTACCCCGCAGACAACTGTACGAGATAGACAGTGATCCTACAAAAACATTGTATGATCCAGTCAGGAAAATCAGGGATTTGGAGTACAGTTTTAACAAAAGATCTGGATTTTATTGTTTATACGTTTACTTTATTCTCACTGCCGTGTTTACCAATGATATTATAACAGGAGGTATTTTATTCCTCGACAGGGATTTCTCAACAAGGGAAATTGGGAAAGTTCAATTCCTGTAACTCAGCATTGTTTCGCTTCAAAGGCACCTTGAGGCTATGAAATGATATACACAGCTGGACCGATATATCCTTCTATTGTAGACCATAACCAACTGCTCCTCTTACTTGTGCATACATTTATATTATGCACAAAAGTCTTGACTCCTGCGTGAGGATCGAAATATTAAGAATTTTTTTTAAAAATATTTTTATTGGCCACAAACATTTTAAACAATCATTAGTAAATTACGCATGACCATAATATGCCATTAATTGCCATTGTTTAAATTTCTATCTTCAATAGATATTCCACCCTGCTCAATAGACACGAATACAAGATCAGTTTGATTATATTCTACGTGAGATCTCAATGAGTGTTATTTTTCAAAAAATCAATTTAAAAAAAAGATAAGAAGTGAATTGAATTAAAAATTAATTTAAATTAAATAATTAATTAATGAAAATAAGATAATTAATGAAAATTAAGTTATGCTCCTTATTCGGAGCATACAAAAATATTTATCAAGATATATTCGTTGTAAAATATTTCTACTTATTTTCACTACCTGTCCTACAGCTACCATACACCTTTTATTTATATATAGTAACTCTAAGCCTCCACATATCCCCCATTCATAGCCTGAGGGGTAGCATATATCCGGTTCTCTATGGGCTCATACCCGGCTCATACCCAGGGATAAACCCCTCCTTTGATGTCCAGTATTACACCTATCCGATATTTGCATGCCTGATGGTGTTGTAGCATTTCCTTCTATACCTTACATTAGGAAAGCTTAATCCAGTATTATTGGTAAATTCCCTCGTAACAGAAATAAAGGAGTTGAGCAGAGGTCTCCAAATGGTAATGGTTATATCATCAAGTATTGAAGTCTGGTCATATTTAGGTGAAGCTGTGGAGAGCGAATGGTTTGAAATAATAGAGCCCTAAAAAAGGAAGCTGACAAAATGGATCGACAGTTTAGAACTGTCTTCGTGTCATGCACTTTGGCCTATTAAATAGTTCCCCAATCTGTATGAACATCTATTTCGCACGTTTACCACATATTTCCTATGGAAATTTAGTTTTTCATAATTTAATACAGATATATATCTGCACACATTATATCACGATCGGTGGTTGTACACCATCAAACAGCAATATCGTATGTAAGGGTTATTGACCAAAATTCCATGACAGATAGAGAGTGTGAGGGGGAAAGAGAGAGTGAGGCGGGGCGAGGGGGGGGGGGAGAGGAGAGAGAGTATAATCATGGGAAAACTAGGCATGTGTGTGTGTGGTGAGGGTTGGAGTTGGAGGAAGGGGGAGGGAAGTGGGAGGGAGCATAAAAGTGGGAGGGAAGGGATGGGGAGAAGGAGAGAGGAGGGGTGAGGGAGAGGGAGAGAGGGAGAGAAGGAGAGAGGGAGAGAGGGAGAGAGGGAGAGAGGGAGAGAAATGTTGGCTGATGATTCAAACCAATATAATCCAAATTAAGCATCGAATAGGAATTGATGTCCCTGGTCCATCCTGGTTCGTCCCGTTCCATCCTGAACTTGTCCCAAACTTGTCCCGAAATTTTCCCGCACCCGGACTGGCTGAGACGGGTCGTATGTACCAATACGGTCTTCCATAGTATGACCATGCCCCATCAGTACACCCTCAGGCCAAACATGGAGGTTAGTAATCCTTTTAGTCTCTGCCTAAGTTGGATATAGTTTATGGCAGGGTAATTATAGGGCAGGGGTTTCTCTCTGATGTCAAGGTGTGGAAGAAGGCATTCCATTAGTCCTTGTTAATCAGTTCGCATCCTCATAAAAAACAGCTGGGCCATAGCCTTGGATCACCTCCCTCGACCCAATTTTTGGGAAAGTTCCTCCTGTTTTAGCTTTAATCCTCTCCCCTCCTAGCTAGGCCATAATCGCCCGTATCATATAGGCGACGTTTTATGACACTTAAATGACCAAAGCATCTGCCCCCCCCCCTTCCATCTTCCCCCTTCCCTATAAAGGAAAGGAGCGCTAAACTATATAGCCCCTGGACCATTCAAGGTAGAGACTAAAAGGCTATAATAGGCCCACAAAAAGCGCGGCAACGACCCAGCCATTGACTAGCTGCGAATCGGTAATTGTTATTCAGATTAATGTGCAGTTACATCAGATTAATCCAGATGTCGACAATAAGTGATGGCTCCCCAGTTCACCATATCGGTGGTCTGCCACTGGGCCCTAAGCCGGAGAGGAAGAAGAACTAGCTTCTAATTGATACAATTCAGAAATTATCCTTAAACCAAGGTCCTTTCAGGGACGTACAACACATGCCACATAATATATACAGTTATATACAAACCTACTGTTTGTTTATCCACATTTCCTGTAAAATCTGAATAGTAAGAATTAGACAGTTGATCCACTTACATGGTTCGGTCCCCACTACATGGTTCAGCCACCACTATGCAGTGGGGATCTATGAGTGGTGTTACTATTCGCTGAGTATTGTACATAGAGAGATACATGAATACAAGCATACACATGTAGCCTATCACTTTATATATTGTCCTTCACCTCCCTTTGGGATTCATTCACAGGTCTTCCTTACCGGATTTGTGCGAGCCCTTTATTATAAAAGTGCATGGTGATCTCACCACATGAGAATTTGAATTCGATCTGGATTTAACATAAACTTTAGCAGTGGACTATAATCATATTGTTTGCAACAGTTGAGACGGATCATTGCCATTGTTTGAATGTAAATACTGTAATTATAATGAAAGGTAAGATAAGTTTATTAGAACTATACTATTTCGGAATGAACGATTTTGTATGGAAGATGATAACACTTAGATAGAAGGTAGCCGCGAATGGTTTATAAAGGTGTTGTAATATATTTTTGTGAAAATAGATTAAAAAAACGTATGGAAAAACTAGTTAAAAATGAGTTTGTTGAAATATATAAAAAGGAAATTGTCAGTGTCATGGGCTTTGTTGGCCCACAGAAGATTATCAGCAAATCTGAATTTGAAAAAAAACTGCATTTAATTAGCGTTGTTTAATTACGTTATGTATACATTTTCCGATTGGCGCAATATCAGCGTCAAATGCAGTTTCATATTGTCAAAGGTCAAAGATATGCAAGGTTTGAAAATGAAAAAAAATCCATAGACCGATACTGACCATAGAGCCATAGGATTTTCCCCCTGACCATATGTTCCAAACATAACTCTTTAAATGACTTGTGGATCGGATCCGGGGACTCCAGGCGACGATATTAATTTGGCATCCTTTTCTCAAGACATTCGGGTTTTTTTTTACCAATCGAGGTAATGTTTTAGTTCCCTAGTCCATGGGAGTAGTGGAATTAATAGATGGTTGCCATATATCTCAAACCAATCGATCGACAAACTCGAATACAATGTACATGCATATAGTTTAACGTTAACATATCCCATGTAGAATACCGTTGACCATTCGGTGGCTGTACTTCTATGTGTAGAGTAAATGTGCAGATCTATTAATCGCATTGTACCTGACATCACCATATCCCTTATACAGCGTTCATATAGAAGAAAGAGAAATTCAACTGTATGGCATAAAATATTCATCGTCTGTTTATTATAAGCATGTACAATGAGACAGTTAGCTAACACGTTGGTTTACGCCGCTTAGAATAGAATATTGCACTCGTATATTTCATAATAATTATATTATATATTATGACCTGATGCATATATAAATATTACATAATATATTATCCGTAGCATATTGTGTAAAGAAATGGTCCTTCAGATGCAATTGAATTTTTGGAAATGTATTGGGACAGCGTAGATCGGATTTAAAACCCAGTGTCAATGGAAGTAAATACCATATCCAGCCACTCGACAGCTTATGATCTCAGAAGGCCGTTTGAAGACACCTTACGTACTAATCGCGATTTAAACATAATCTCTGGTACAATGGATAGAGGTTTATGTACATAGAAACGGTGCCTGGTGTAATATAGATGGAAATGACAAAAAAAGATAAGCCAATATAAAATCTTTGAAAAACACTTTAACTATTCCAAAAGAAAAAGAAAATTGGTGAAATGATACATGCGTGGTTTTTGTGATGACTATCAGGCCTTACCGCATTGTCACCGTCTATATAACAAGGCCAAGGTGGTTAAATCCCTGAGTAAATATACCATACACCATGGCTAGGTGTATGTCAATGTCTTCTCCCACTCTCAACGCACACAATTCACTAAGCCCCTGGTTTATCCCCAAATATTACCTACACAGATACAATTAGATATATACTACCTCAACCACTTCAGAATTTCCGGTAGTAAAAAATAACAATTAAGCTTCTCATACGGTTTTTATTTCATTTTCCTTGGTCTAAAAAGTTTGTATTGACTCTCAAAAGGTAGCATGCATGATTCAGTATTCTTTAAGTGTAGCAAGCAAATTTATGGAGTGTGCCATCTTTAGAAGCGTATCAAAGTCTTATATGATATGCGTGTGAGGCATCTATATGTGGGTACACATATATACTAACAGCCGAGATAGGGGCATATATTTATTGTGTAAACCCTTGGCCAGATATAAAAAAGATACAAGGTAAAGCAATCGATCTTGAGCGTTTAAAATAGCGACAGATATAATCAACTCAGATCAGATAAGAATGGTATTCAGTGATTGGACACCTACTGCGCTAATGGTTTGCCCGACCCAGGAGTTGGACTGTTTTAGCATTGATAGGGCAGTTAGATCTTTTGGGTTTAAACTTTTCACCCACATACGTATCTCTTGGCCATCAATCACCTCGGATTGCATGTGGTCATCTGACTGGGTCATCTAGGATCAAAACACGACTTGAGATCATGCACACAATAGAACCCTAGACGTGGATTGATACATTCATTATACAATAAGTAAAGTTATGATTTCCCATTTTCTCTATTTTTCTAGCCCCCGCCATTATTATGGAAGCACAATGTAACCATCTATTTCTATTCTAAAGGTTGAACAAACAGAATGTTTAAGTTAAGAAAATTATACGATAACCAATAATCCCGTATTTCTCGCATTTGCTGTATTCATTCAAACGTGCGTTCTCTTTATTCCAATAAAATGAAATTATGATGCACAAGTAAGTCCGCAACCAGGAAACAAACAACAAACGATACTGTACCTGTGATGGTATCAGTAAAAATGTTACAACAACAATAACAATGAAATGACCGTGATTATCACAAATAACACTTCACAAAAGATCATAACTTTGTATACCTATGCTTTAGAGGATAGGTATCGAAGTAATCTGTAGTTTTTATAATTCTATAGGGGAAATTAGACCCGCTAACAAAATCAGTGAACAATGCCAGGATATTTGCGTATTTAAGGATTTAAGGAAAATATATTGTTAAGGGTTAAGTGTGTAGGTGTTTCTGGGTATGGGATAGTCTTAAATCGCCCGCTGTTTCCTCATATTTCTTGACTACACTAATTATTGGTTTGTATTTGAACCATGACTGTTTCTGTGTATGCCATATCCATATCAGCAGCATGACGCCCTCATTCCTTTAGTCGGTACACTCTTGAAACTGTATAGTAGAACTTTATAATCACTGACTAAAATATGTCTTTTTCGTTGACCTGAATTAAGTAAAATGTAGTAAATAGTCTGTAACTATCCTGTTAATTGTCAATATGTTTACATGGTGAAATAGCACAGGCTCTCATGAAAAGCGATATAGATACCCGTATTTCAGTATTTCGAGGAAATAAAAATAACCAGTTTAACACACAAAACACTGTAGAGAATGGAAATCTTTTTGCATAGTGAATATGGTAAAACTAGACGCGATTGTATTTCCCATAGCAAATGCTCAATGTTAAACTTATTTTTAAACAAGGAAAAATAAAGTTTATAGGAAATCTTTAATGAAAAAACCCCCAGCAGAGCGCATATATATATATAGGCTAGTGATAGTTCTTCTCCGATTATGAATTCCCATGCGGTTGGGCCATACATGTGTGCCGATTCCATAGTAGGCCTACCTGCTGATCCCTTCGTAATCCCCCTTTTATGAATAAGAACATGACAGATGTATTGTGTCCATGCAAGCTCACTCAATTCGTTCCTCACACAGGTTCAGTGTGGGTGTCTGATCACAGCATCAGTATATATATGAGTCGATTAAATATAATCTTACAATAGATCACCTGCCATAAAGAAGAAGTAATGATCGGATGCATAGCTTGGGTATGCTGAGACCAAAACTCGTTGTTGGGACACATATATGTTCATAATAATAATACTATATTTGTGAATAAATGAAGTGTAACTAATGTAGATACCACGATAACAGTCTACATCTGCATGATATAGTCTTAAATACAATCAAAGAAATCTATCAATATACATTTTATTATTATTATTGCAAATGAAGGCCAGTACATTTATATTTTATCTTATCATACAATTATATTGATAGATTTCTTATACTATATTGTTATATATAGTATAAATATGATAGAATATATTCATGTACTGATCCCCTACTATAGTCTACTATAAGTGGTAAAATCAGCATCCTCTTTTAAGGAAAGAAAACAGAGAAGAACATTTTAATTACGGTATAAATAATTAAACAGAAATATGCCAAGGTAGAGCACAAGGATTTATAATAAATTACCTTGATACCCACCCAGATCCATGCATACGTACTCGATCCACTTGCACCCATTCTCAATTTCCCTCAGTTGAAACCCTATTCCCACACACCGAAAGGTCATTGGGAAGGTTGTGACCCTGCTAGTGATCATTGCTTGTGGATTATTGGTGGATCATGGTTGTGTGGTAAAGGATGTATACAGGTGCTCCATAGTGAGAAAGACAAACAACAGGTTTTGCAGAGATAATATGGACAGCAGCACTCCCCACTTCTATCTCACTAGTTTCTTCCTCCTTTTTGTAGTATGGGAAGATCTGTATTTTTGTACTCTTTAAGGTCACCATTATGTAATTCTCATTATGTCCTGGGGGAAGTGTCGATTTAACGAACGATCTGACAGTTGAAGGCAGGTCCTCTTTTGTGAATGCCTGGTTTATATATGCGTGTAATACTGTGCAATTCTGTTTGCACGAGCCAAAATTGTCACCTTATATAAGCAGATGGTTGCCTATGCAATTGAATATATACATATATAATTTTAATAAAAACAGCTTAACCATCCTTATTCAACGCGAATTTGAATTATTTGTGGAATAGTTCATCTTTGTCGCAAAATAAAAGCGCCAAGGTGATTAAAGATAAATCGTCAATAATGGGGATTTGACGTCTTTACCTATTGTGTACGATTACAGGTCGATCCTTTTCTGAACACTTCTGTGTCATCTCTTTGAGGATTTTATTTGCACATGGGGTCACATCAAATCATTTACCGTAAGAGTTAATCTTAGGAATGCGATTCCGAATATTGTCTAATGACATAAATAGGCATTACCTTCCCAGTCAGTTGCACAACTGTACATCCCAGTAGAACTGATGGTATTTGAACCTGGCTAATTGAATAAGAGGGGAATCCTACTCATTGATTGATGAATGTGACCTTCTTTATATACGACAGAAACATAATTTAAAAAATAACATTTTTTTTTTTTTTGAACATATTTTTATTCAGGGAATATAAGCTGGCATATGCCATAGCTGTTGTTGTATAAGGATCGGGTTTATCCGATATTCCTCCTTAGCCTGAATTTTCGCTAGCACATTTCATTACTTAAATTTTTGTGTGTGTTATAACATAACTAGTATACTTTTCCCTCTAATGGGGTAGAGTAGTAATGAGATGAAATGAGTTATTGAAAGGTGAATGGATGGGGTGGTAGGGTTGGGGGTCTTATAATGGGATAGACATTTGTCTTGACACATTAGAAAGCAGAAGAATTAAATTAGATTTAGGTTCGAAATAGGTACAGTTAAATACATCACAGTTGGCGAATCAGAACTCAGGGATATTTGCTACCCCTAGTAGGATGTTGTTTTTCAGGTGTCTTTTGAAGCTGAGGGCATCGTCGTTGTTCTTAAGGTTGGCCTCGATGTAGTTATTCCAGGCTTGAATTCCCAGGTAGGCCATCGACCGTTGGTATAGGTTGCAGGTTGGATGGTTCACTTCGAAGTTAACTGAACGATTCTCTCTTAGATTATATGCTCCCTCGAGGGGGCGCTTATCAATCCAATTTATTCTACATAAATACAATTGTTTATGAAAAAATTTGGCATTGTTAAAGAAGATTCTCTGTCTTATATTCATTACTTTGGCATCAATATGTAGTTGGTCAATATTAAATCTTCGTGGTCTTTTTAACGCGAATCTTAGGGCCTTATTCTGAAAGACCTGTAGCTGATTCAGGATGGACTTGTTGCAATTCAGAAAACATACATTACAGTAGTCCAAATAAGATAGAACCATTGATTTAACAATTAAGAGACGAGTACCAACATCTAGAGCATGACGATTGATATAAAGATTACATAGTCTGGCATTTGCCTTGGTCAGAATATTCTTAGCCATTAATTCAAACTTGAGCGTGGTATCGATGGTAACGCCCAAATACACAAACGAATCAACCCACTCGATGGTAGAATTATAGATCGAGAGCTTCGGTGGGGTGTATATATTTTTATAGTATGTACTTGGAGGAATTAGCATAGCTTTTGTTTTTGGCAAGCTTATAGAGAGTTTGTTACTTAAGCTCCAATCAGCAATCTTCTCGGTATCGGCCTGACATAGGTCTAGAGCAGTGTTACGTTCCTTTGAGCAGTTGATTAATACAATATCATCAGCAAATAAGAGCATGTGCCCATGTAAATTTAACTTGCCTATGTCATTAATGAATATATTAAAGAGTAGTGGCCCCAGGATTGATCCCTGGGGCACACCGCACTTAATTGGTAGGTATCGTGAATAAAAATTACCAAGGCGTACTTTCTGTTGTCTATTTGTTAAATAGTTTTTTACCCAATTCCGGAACCAGACCGGCAAGCAGTAATGGACAAGTTTAGACAATAATATTTCATGATTAATAGAATCGAACGCTTTCTGGTAGTCGAAAAAGACCATGGTACTTGTTATTTTTGAGTTTCTATTATTTAGTAATTTACATAATAATAGGTAGACCGTTTCAATAGTAGAGGAATTTTTTCTAAAACCGCCTTGGTATGGTGATAATAATTCATGTGTATCAACGAAGTCCTGTATTTGTTCATTAATATGTTTTTCCAACACCTTACCCAATATATGGGTTAGAGAAATAGGACGTAGATTAGTGACCTGGGTTACATTACCCTTCTTAGGTATGGGTATGACTGTGGCCTTCTTCCAACGATCAGGTACAATACTTTGTGTGACTGAGAGATTTAGGAGGAAGGTAAGTTGTGGCTTGATAATTTGGAAAAAGGTTTGATAAATTATCATCGGTATTTCATCACAACCGGATGATTTGTGCGTTGGGAAGGTATCTAATATTTTAGATAGCGATTGTGGGTTCAACAAGACATAAGGAGTATTTGCCCTGTCGGCAATATTGGGGTCAGCCGGGCCAAGTTCATAATTATTAGTACTGTCTGGTAACAATGCTGCAGTTTTTGCACCCACGTTAGCAAAAAATTTATTAATGATCTTTGGTATATCCTTGGCATATGCCATTGTGTTTGTATCTGGATTAATAATTTTCGTTATTGTTTTTGACTTATCTTTAAAAGGGAGATAATCATTTAGTATCTGCCAAAACTTTTTATAGTCATATTTGTGTCTACTCAGCTGGTCCCTTATATAGTTGCTTCTAGCTTGTCTAGTGGCACTATTTGCTAGATTTCGGAAATAAACAGCCCTTAGTCTGAAAGCCTCCTTTTTGGTTTTCCTATATTTATTGAAGTTATAGTCCCTATTGTGGGCCAGATTAATTAATTCGTTACTATACCATGGTGGTTTCTCTTTTTTTGCTTTAAATTTTTTCTTGGGGCACAATTTGTTAGTTACTTTTAACAGCGTTGCATACATTAAGTTCCAAGCCGTGTTTGGGTCGTTACAATGGTAGAATGGTTGCCAATTGTCAATGAGATTCATTTCCTTTTCGGCATTTGCCGTACTTAAGTTATTGTATGATCTAGCCTGGAAGTTACATTTAGCATGTTTTTCTCTCTTTTTTTTCCTGGTCAAATAAACAATATAATGGTCACTTAAATTATATTCAATCACCCCAGCCTGACCGACATGTTTGATATCAGTTAGAATATGGTCTATCGCTGTTGCTTTACCATTTAGCCCGAGTCTGGTCGGTATGGATATAGCAGATTGTAAATGTTTGTTATTTATAACTTTCAATAGCTCGTTCCTATGATTATTAGGGTATATGTTATGTGGCAACATGTCTATGTTCAGGTCACCCAATAAGATTAGTTCAGAATAGGGATGGGCTTCTCTCGCCAAGTCAATAATACTAGTAATCTCTTCGCAGAAGGTGCTAACGCTGCCTGCCGGAGGTCTATATATGTTGGCCAGGATCAGGTTTTTAGAGTTCTCATGTGTTATATGTAGGACCAGTGCTTCTAGGTGAGCACTTTGATGATTTAAATCAAGTAATACTTTATATTCCAGAGAGTTCTTAATATAGACACATAGTCCTCCTCCTATGGACTGAGATCGATCCAGTCTCTCTAAATTATAACCGGTTAATTGAAAGTTTGCATCCAGAATATCCTTTTTTAGCCAGGTTTCACTTAGTGAGAACACATCGAAGGTCAAATCAATCAAATCTAGTTTAAGTTGCTGCCATTTATTTGTCAGCGATCTTATATTTAAGTGAAAATATCTACGACCTTTGAATTCAGCGCACTCTTTGAGTGTTTTTTTTAAGTTACAGCTAGTAGTAAGGGAAAATGTATCAGACTTAGTATTAAGCAAGTTTCTTTCCTTCGATCAAGTGAGATCAGTAAGTAGGCATGTGCCTTAGTTTGCGTGTTTAGTATAAACAGTTCCTTAATGAGGTTACATGGTATGGTTGATACAGGTATGATCCCATCAAATAACGTGGAAAATCTATGATTTGTACCCGAGCAGTGGCTAATATTCTGATTAACCTTTGCAGCAGTTGAAATCAAACAAATGCATGAACTCTTATTAACTACTATGCAAGTAACCGGCGGTAATGCTAGGGGCTGCGAGTCCATACTCAGCGCAAAATCATAATAAGATGTAGGTATGACCCTAACAAACAACATAGAAAATTCAGAATATATACCCGAGCAGTGGCTAGTAATCTGATTACCCCTTGCCACGGTAGCAATCAAACCTATGCATGGACTCTTGTTAACTGCTATGCTATTTACCGGCGGTGATGCTTGGGGCGGCGAGTCCTTACTCAGCGCAAAAACATAAACAAGAGATCTATGAAAACAATGTGAGTTGACATGGTAGGCTTGCCTTATATGGAACAGGTAAGTATACGTCAAATTCCAGGTCTGGTAATCTCCATAACCCAGGTGGCAATAGTAAGATATATAACATATCGCGTCAGGATCAGTACATATATATCTATATATATAAACAATCACATGAGTAGACCACATTATAATACAATGTAGGCAGCAAATCGGGGATACATAAGTCGGCTGGGATAGGGAGGTAGAATCGCGTGTCCAGCATATGGCAAACAAAACAAATTTAGGCGGCCAACAATAAATCCTAATATGAGCAATAAACAAATCCCATATATTAAATGAGTTATATGGGGTATATTCAGTAGAACATATATGATTCAGAATACCAGTCGGCTGGAAAGAAAGGATAGGATCACGACTCCAACATATGGCAAACATAACAAGTTTAGGTGACCAGCAGTATAACATGGTGCGAACAATAATCAAATCCCATAAATTAGAGGAATTATATGAGATATAATCGGTGGAGTATATATGAGTCAGACATAATACGATTACAAATGCGATTTCAATGTAACAGGCAAGTGTTGGTAATAGACTAGTAACACATACAACAAAGGCACTAACTCCCCGTATCAGCAAATCAAAAGGAAGCACATCGATTGAGGCTCGGTTTGAATAGTAATAATTATGGGAGTAGTAGAAAATAGTTGATATTAGCCATTGTCTGTATAGATCTTATTTGTGATACCAGATGGAAGAAAGGCATATGCCGGTTGTCTTTAATGTAGGTTTAGAAAATGACATTTTTCCAACTGTTTTGCCCAGTCCTTCACGATGTACCATTTTCCGTGTACACCATCTCTCAAGGCGCCATAGTTGTTAACCGCAACCCCGTAGGTGCACCTATGCACCTTGCTGGTGACTGTCGGGTGTATAACTCCCCTATCCATATTGTAGCCTTTTAGCCAAAAGTTATAATCAGTGATTGCCTCGTCTAAAATGGATTGGGTAGGGTCACGGTGAAACTCTCTATTGTAGGTGTTGAGGGAGAGGCCACAAACACCTGCGTAGATAGGACATATGTCCGGGAAGTGGGTCTGCATCTCGCCTGTTACTAGAAGGACTTGGTCCTCCACATAGTTCTCCATAGCCTGGGCGTCAGGCCAGCGAACAGAGATCTTTTTGCTTATAGCATCTTTCCTGGTGAAATCACACACGCCGCCGAAGAAAATAACTTGGGTGGGCTGATAGTAAGAGATATGGTCCCTTCCCAATTCAAAAAGCAACCTTAAACCCTTACCCGGCAGGGCTAGGATTCTGACCTCGTCATTCTGAAGGTAAAGATGCAGGGAAGCTCCCCTTGAGTCACACAAAATAAGAGTTTTTACCATTGTTGGGTCGTCCTGGAGAGCCATGTTACTGAGGTTTTCCCTTCGAGCTGGTTGAACCTGCCTTCTGAATAGAGGTTGGGGCACGTGTTGGGCTGCTATTTGGCGTGACCGGCTTCGGTGGTGGTCTGTCAGAGAGTGACTTTTCAGAGAGTGACTGGGGCCGCTGCCCACTGCCACTCGTACTACGGGTGCCGGGTCTATTAGAAGCTTGTTGGTGTTTTGGCGCTCTTGATTGCCTATTAGACTCAGCTGGGGAAGGTTTGTCATTACTAGGTGTGGCGATTTTAGATTGGGCAGCGGTAGCCCCCTCCATAGAGGTGTCTCCCCCCTCAGCCCCTGATTGAATCATTGGGACGGCAGTAGCCCCCGTGGTAATTGCGTCTCCCCCCTCTGCACCTGCTTCTTTGTTGTGTTCCTCAGATTGGTGTTCATGTTGGAATAGGATAGAATCGACTTCATCAACTATGGCCTGCTCTAAATCTGTAAGGGGGGGTGCTTTGGGCTCTTCCTCCTCATCGTCCTCTTCATCGTCAATTACTGATTCGGTTTGATTGGATCTGGTATCCTCAGGGCGCTCCTCTTGCGAATCTTGTAATATGGCATTATCTATCCCTGGGTTACCCGTAAGGGGCATGGCCATACCTAATTGGTAGTAATAGTCATGCATCATATCTTCCTGGTCTTTCGCCCAGACGTCATGGTAATCACCATCGTCTTCATGTGCCGGGGGAGGGGCCGTCTTAATAAACTCATCTCTGCGAAGATCCTCTCTAATTGTAGCCAGGATGAGTCCATGATGGTTTTTGCCAGGCCATGTAGTGTTCGCATTGATAAGGACATTATTAGATAAGGCAATGCCTGTCCCCCACCATAGATCCCTCGTACACTCGGCTAGAACTACCTCACCCGAGTCTAGAAGTTCAGAGCGAGCGTCCTTGCACTGCTTGAATTTTTCGCGCAATATGTCTTCCATTACTCGATTTTTGAGACGGTCCCAGTTGTCATTTTGTCCGCACCGGTCCCCCCACTTTTTAGCTAGTCTGGGGCACAGTGTGGACTCGATTGTAGAGGCAATTGAGGCGTTGTTAGTTTGGGTGGCTCGAGTGTATTGATATGCCTGTTCGGCTGTATGGAAGATTTTACCATTAAACGTGAAAAGAGCTTTGCTAAAATTAGAAAATGGAGAGTGTTCACCCTGGTATCCCAGGGCCCCAGTGATCTTCTTGGTTTTAACTTGAGATATCTTGATCCCCTCGGGCAGAGAATTTAACTGATCGTGTGTATATTCGTTACCATCTACATTGATCTTACCCCTACTCAGGGAAATCTTATAACTCATCTCTGCTTTCTTGGCATGTGCCAGTATTTGGCGCATGTCAGCATGGCTACGGGCGACCTTATCGGGGAGGTCAGGGTTCATGAAGCAATTCTTGTAGGCCTCACTATCCCTCAGGCGAATCTTACACTTGAATATACGGTTTCTAGTTGATTCATTTCTAAACTTTAGAATGATATTACGTGGGGCATTCCTGCGTGCACCTTGGGTCCCAATACGGGAGGCGAATTCTAGGTCTAGGGGCCTAAAGGTAACATCTATAGTATGGCATAAAGCAACCATCTTATCCCAAGTAACAGAATTCTTCTTCTTTTCATCTCTGGACTCTGCATATCCAGAAAGGATAATATGGCATTTCCTCTGACCCCTGTCCAGATCCAAACAATAACTTTCTAGGTTGCTAGCTACTAGAGATACATGGGCTAGCTCGAGTTCGAGTTGTTTAACACGGGCGTTTATTCTATTGGCATATGCCTGAAATCTATCTACTTTATCTCGGGTTGGGGCGAATTCATTTGTCCATTTATCCTCCATAACTTTCATACGTGCCTCCATCGTTGTCGTTTGGTTAGGAGGATAGGCTAGTATCACAAAAAATGGACAGAATACAGAGTTCAAATATATATGCAGGTGATAAATCGAGTACGTGACCTGTGATCCAGTGTATGTAGAGGGGCAGTGGTAAACAACAGCTTCACCGGCTATGTGTGAGTGTCCATGGGTGCGTTGCACATATCCATTGCAGTGTGTGTATCCAATATCAGCCTGGGAATTCGCTAATATGTCATGATATAGTCCAAAAACAGCTTGTCATAGACAGAATCCAACCCAAATGATGATTGTTGTGGAATGATACATGAAGTGATGATGAAAAACTCCTCATTTAGTAGGAGAAGAGAGAAACGGCCGGGAGCAGGTCAAAGCACGGCCTCACGCCATTTTGAAACACACACACATTGACAAAATAAATGTCCTAGATGGTATCAACCTGTTAATTACCCCCACTGATATGCTGAATATGCATTACCACAGCCGCTTATATATATATAAGTATTTTTATTTCTCTTTATACAGTTACATCAATAATTTTTAGAAAATAATTTTAGAGAAAATGGTCCTCATTTCAAGTAATTTTGTTCTTCCCATGAGGCCGTAGCATATTGGGTATACTTCTATATCAACAAATTAATAACAGTTTATACAATTTCAGTTAACATACAATTCACATTTTACATATTTAAATAACAATCACGAATTATGAGCTAATTGGCTCCTTTAACAATAATAATGAATAGGTACATGTTTTACTTGTTGGCATTAACCTATACATTCAATGGATAATTATCTATCCTAAAAATTCCATTTCTTACAGTTTTTGTTGTTTTTCCTTTTACAACTTTTGCTATCATTACTCGTTAGTTTCACCCCCTTAGACTAGGAGGCTCTACAATTTCCTTTACTTATTCAGAAATTTAATTTGGTTATTACCGTACATTTACATACTTTACCATTTGACTTTATACTTACTTGGTTCACACATTGGCATTTATGATATGTTCACTTGTTAAGATATCCTTGTGGTAATTTTATGAATGTATAACAGTTTTCCAATAACCTCACACTTACTTTATAGAACATTCTGTCTGTGAGTTCATTCTTATTTTATATACTAACTTCATTCCACTCTCAGCATTCTATGGTTACAATATTGTAATAAACATACATCATACTTATAGTTATTTGTGAGATTGTATTTTCCTCTTGTGTAGAGCATGTAAGTCCTACATTTTCAGGTATGAATAGTCACATCACATATCTGTTTACCACTGACCATTACAATAGTACAGTTCACATCACATATCTGTCCATAAATGACCATTTAACAATACGATCCACTCTCCTATGGGAGTATTATATTTACTGATTGATATTATCTATTCATTCAGCTCTCCTCTTTTATTTGGAACATATTGAAACTTCAAGAATTTTTTAAAATCCTTGGTATCAACCATATTTTGGGGCCCTGGGTCCAACTCGTTCCATAAAAATGGAACTGTAACAATGAATGACCTACTGATTAAATCAGTTTTTGGAGTGACCGTTTTGAGTTTTTTGCCATTTGCTAAATATCTTAAATTTACCTCTCTTTTATCTAAGTTATGGTCGTCTTGGGCCATGTTAAATCCCCATTCTAGGAGATGAGACTGTCTTCTGATTTCTAATTTCGGTAGGTTTAGGTCTTGGTGAGCACGATCAGTATTTTCGCGCCTCCCCCACCGGTTTATGACCCTTACCGCTGTGTTCTGAACCGTTTGTATTTTCTTCAAGTCAGTCTTAGTCCCCCCATTGTAGATCATATCCCCAAATTCTAATAGAGGTCTAATTGCTACTTTGTAAATATTTAACAGTGTATGGTCATTTGCTGACTGTCTCAATTGAGCCAACTTAAAAACTTTATCTCTGGCTGACCGTATTCTGATGTTTATGTGCTGCTTAAAATTTAATTTTCGGTCTATTGTTAAGCCCAGATATTTATAAGTGTCAGTAAAATCGATTTCATTGTCTCCAATGTACAGTTTATGTATATTATAATCTGGATTCTCTCTTTTCCTGTCTATGATCATGGCTTTTGTTTTTTTGGTGTTTAGAGATATTTTATTTTCTCTACACCATATGTCAACTCTGTTTAGGTCCGCTTGTAGTTCCCTATATTTGCTTTAATCAAGTTTGAGTTTGAATTATATATTACAGTATCATCTGCAAAGGGTATAATTTTAGAGTTTTTCACCCATTATGTATATCATTCATGTAAATTTGAAACAGAAGTGGACCCAGAGCCGTTCCCTGAGGGACACCACACACCACCTTTTGCACTTCGGAGTTTATGTTATTGACATTAACTGTTTGCTCTCTGTCTTTTAAATAATCCTCAAACCATAGAAGAGATTTATTACTTACTCCAATATATCCTAGTTTATTAATAATTCTCACATGATCTACAGTATCGAAAGCCTTTTTTAGGTCTATGTATGTAAGTGTCATCCCACTGTTCTCATTTAGGTTATAATAGATATCTGAGAAAAGTTCAAAGTGCGCGTCATTTAATGACAACCCTTTTCTAAACCCAAACTGGTTCTGGTATAGTAAGTCATTCAACTCCAAGTAGTTATATAATTGTTTTTGAATGCACTTCTCAAGTAGTTTCCCCGGAAACGTTATAACAGAGATTGGCCTATAATTACTAGGATCCAGTTCGGAACCATCTTAATGTATGGGTGTAATTATTGCCTTTTTAAAGAACTTTGGTATATTCCCTGTTTCTATAGATAGGTTGAATATATATGTAAGCTGTCCAATAAGTGAGAAAAAGCTCTTGATATACATTTTCATTAACTTTCAAAATATCATGTACATACATCACTAAACCTCCACCTTTTTTCTTTACAGATCTGTCTTGTCTAAAGATCTGATACCCTGGTATATTTACCTGCTGATCTGTGGTATTCTTATTTAACCAGGTTTCTTGGAGTGATAGTACACTTGGTTTAACCTTTGATATAAACGTTGTCATTCCCATAATTTTTGGTCTCATACTTCTGATATTCCATGAAAATAATGAGACCCCCTTTAGCTTCCCTAATTCATCCATCCCAACAGGTTCCTTCATTATAAGTATAAAATGATATTTTACTAATACCCGTTTGATTGGTACATATGTGGAGGTGACACTGCATTCTACCTTCACCTCCTATTTTAAGATACAATACAATTAATTATTTCATTATTTCATTTTTCAGCTACTCAGTACAGTCTTTACTACTGTAAATACTGTTTATTTTATATAATTTTCAGTTATTTATTATTGTCATTTACCTTACTCATCCAAATATACTATTTTCCTCTAATATTGTATACTAATTCCCCTAGTGCTTAGTTTTATCCTATACACCAGTTTCTTTCCCTAGTTCCTATCCCTTAGATAGCAAGAACCCTTCCAAGCGTTCTCTAGAAATGCCTAGTTGGGACTTACTATCATCTGGGTTAGGTCTGAGAATTACATTTTATTTGGGAATCTTTAACCTTTTCATCTTTGTCATCTACCTCATATAAATGGCCCTAAGTCCCTTCTCAGGACATTGATATACACTTCCCCCTTTCATTACATATCTATAAAGACTATTTTACTCCAATAGCTATACAAGTATTCCCTAGGTGTTTAGATTTATCCTAAAACACCAAATTCTTTCACTAGTCCCTAACCCTATGATAGTTATAACCTGTCAGGCGTTCTCTAGAAATGCCTGGTTTGGATTGCTATCATATAGATTAGGTCTGTGAATTACATTTAAGTGGGAATCTGATATCCTATTTTCATCTATATGGACCCAAATCCCTTCCCTAGATATTTATATTCACTCATATGTTTCTCTCTTGCACTATATTTAAGGTCTTGTAATATTAATTCACAAGTTTATAACAGATCCTAGACTATTACAACCTTACACCTTAAATAAGTTCCACTGTCTTCAGGTTAGTCTCTATTTTTGATTTTTGATCATTGATCACGCAGCGACAGTCATTCAGTAAATCTGTCTTCTAATGCCCCTCAATGTTAATATAGTGTCATTTAGTAGTGGGGTTAATTGATCATATAATATAATCCTTGTAAATGTTAATATATCGCAGTACGTAAATAGTTCATCATATAATATAATCCTTGTAAATGTTAATACATTGTCAGTACGTAAATAGGTAGACCTTACTTGGTATTCCCTGACACCGCTTGATCTTCATTGTTCCTATTTCAACGGTTTCTTGTGGATCCCATTTATATGGTTATTTAATTATTTAGTCTGACGTATAGAGTATCTGCTCCCCCCATCTTTCCCTAGGAATCCTTCACACCAACATTCTCTAGAAACGTTGTTGTTCCAGGAACCCATAGAAAAGAAGAGGGTGCCAGAAGTGTAGTAAGTCGGATTTGAATATTGTATATAAATTACTGAATTTTATGGTATGCTTTCGCGATTTGTAGAGCGTACTCCTCCTTCATTTCTTCGTTAAGATGGCATCCGTCTTCTAGTTTGGTATAGAAGGCCGTGTACTTTGTTCCCCCGTTCTTTCTCTTCTTTTTACCAGCCTTGCATCTGTGTACCATCTGAGCAACGAATTGGCGTAGGTTCTTGCATGTTAAATTTTTTCGCAATATTGCGGAATAATGCCACTCGCTCATTGATGGACTTCTGTATTCCTTCATAATGGCATTGCCTAGGGTGATTTATTCCTCTACCTTTCGCCAACTTTCAGTTGTACCTTTTGACGTCGACTCCCGTCATCGTTGCTATAGAAATTATAGGACTATAGTTTTGCACTGTTGCTGCGTTTTTGAGAGTATCAATGGCTGTGCTCATATTATTCCTCAAGTCTTCTTCACAAGTAGCAATAGATGAGTGTCTTACTTTTATTTGCTCACCTGGATCATCTCTACATCGGGTAGTAATGTTACAAATTCCTGCAATAATGAATATCGCTCTTGGCCTGTGTAAGTTGACAATATTGGATGCCTCCGTAGCAAGACGTTGTACCATGGCACCTCCGATAGAGACAAGTCTGATATTTATGCCTGGCAACCTCTCCCTTATTCTTCTACCCAAATCCCTCCCCCTCGAATCCATTAGAATTAGCAAGTCCATGATGATACACCACTATTTAGATCTTTTCGGAGTATAGTCTTTCACTAACTCTTCCCAGGATGTCCTCAAAAATATTCTTTCCGATGATATCCTTAGTGTTGACATTCACCCGTCGGCCATTTTGAATCGATACAAGCGGGTGCCGTACGCCGGCTCCCCACTTTCTAGATGTCGTTAGTTCAAAGAACTCCATCCCTTTCCATTTGAGCATTTTCTGTTTAAGGTATTCATTCTGACTGAATTTGTGGAAAACTATATCTTCCAAAAGTCCCTTTTCCTCCCATTTCCAGTTGTCGTTAGGCTGTATTTTGTCACCCCACGCCTTAGCAACGGCTGGGTTGGCAACTCGCGCTATGTCCTCCGCCATTGCAGGTTTCCCAGCCGCGTAAGCCTTCAGCGCTTGAAAACAATGTTCAGCGGAATTGTAGTACCGATGTTCATATTGAAATTTAGTGAGATAAAAGTTGGATAGTGGACTGTGTATGCCTTTAAATCCTATCCCTTTCTCCCCCACCTTTACTTGGAAAATATTCTCTGGCCAACACCCTATCGGTAGCATATCTAGGTCGTGCACAGAGAACGAGCCATCCTCTGTTTTTATGTGATTTGCAACCAGACTTGATTCTATTTTATTCATTTCCAATAATTTCTGAGTGTTTTCAAGTAACATGTACTGGTATCCGTTTGTTTTGTTGCTGAACTTATTTAGCCAGAATCTCCTGTACTGTTTAACTTCTCTTATCTTCCCACACGCTTTTACTACGGAGCTTTTAGTTTCCGCCGTATCGATCCCCACATATATGCCTCTCCTTCTTCCCAGCTTGGGTTTCCCTATTCTGTAGGCAACATTTAAATTATTTTCAGTGATACTTGAATCAGCTATTTGAAATAATTCTAAGACTTTTCCCAGTAACTGTTAGTTTTTGTCATTTAGTCGTGCCAAGTCATTTAACTTCTCCTGGGAATTAACCTCATGTTTTTCCCAGTCCTCTTCGACACCTTCAACGATGAGAAATATGTCGGTGGTTTTCTCAGGCAGTATTTCCACCGTATCAAAGTTCTCACTTACTTTACTCGGTCTAGTTTTACCTTTTGGGTTTCAAACTTTCTGCTTTGGGATTTCAACTGGAATTTCTCCTGATTTCTCTTCAATGATTTGTGTTTTCCTACCTTCTCTTTTAAACCTCTGTATTTCATCCTCTAACTCCTTCATTCTCCTGTTGTACTCCTTCATCGTGTCTGACTTTTCACCTATTATTTCTTCGAAACTATCTCCTATCTTGGATGTTTCCTTCTCGATTTTATTGAAAAGTGTTCCAAACCTTTGTTCTAGTTGAATTACCCCTCTGTTAAAATTGTTCATCTTGTCATCAAAGTTTATGACACTAACCTGATGCTGCAATATAGTTTGGGTCGCCACTGTGACTAACTCAGGTGTAGCCATCGCCGTGGGAATAGCCGTTACGGCCATTGGCGCTCCTCCAGGGAGTTCGATCTCCTCTGATTCAACGTCCCAAATTGACTTCTCTATAATATTTTCAAATAAGATTCCCTCGTATATGTCATCCAATGTCCATATATTCTTATCTGCTTGTAGTATAACACTTTCCAGAGTTGTGTTAATCTCTGATATGCACCTTGTTAAATATTTGAACCCTTCAGATGTTGTTTTTTCAAATCCTACCGATGGGTTACATGGCGACGACGACGTCGTTTTCACGCCTGCGACTGCGACTGGCCCGTTTCTGTCTTCCATTGCTAATATCTTTTTTAATCCAATATCCTGGATTTCCTTTTTTGTCCCTATCGGTTTCCTGACTATTCACCAATATTTTGAGTAGCTTTTTCTGTATCTACACCCTGTTTTTACCAACCATGGGTCTAGTTTCCCTCTCGATTCTTAGACGTGCATGTCTGCTCGCTATGAAATTTCGAACGTGAAGTACTCTCTGCATAGCACGGCAAATACCACAATGTTAAAGTATTGTGAGACAAATATTATAGTCGACTGGCTGGCCGTGGCAATGAACATGGGTCTTAATAATACTTAGTGTTACTGTAGTCATGTCTATTGCAGTCAAATGTGCTCAACCGTAGTATCCGCTAATGGCAATACAATAATTCAAATCAAATCAATTCAAATCAGTTTATCATGAATTGATCCTTTATTGTGACTCATTGTGCAGCTGACACTTTCATTTGAATCGACCATAAATCTTTCATTATCATACCCTACCCAAACATAACAGAAAGGCGCATGTACAATCGTTGTTTTCATGCGTTGCCGACATGTAAAAGTAGTCAGATTTATGGATTTCACAAGAAGATTGTTAGACAGAATATTTTGTTAGACTACAATGGAGGGTACGCTTATAATAATATATGACCGATTTACATCAATCACGGTAAGCTTTTACATTTTTTTCACTAGATCGGACAAGACACCAAGTACTATAATACTTATTCCAAGGGTTAATTTTGTTGACAGTCTAGGCTCACAGCCTCTCAGATGGGATAAGAATAGTGTGTCAGTGATTGGACGCCTACTGCGCTAATGGTTTTTTCCTGGCCCTGGAGTATTCGTCCTAATGGGATTCTAATGGCATTTTGCGGTTTAGAGCAAGGTTTTCAGTTTGAAGGGACTCTCTCAACATCGAGCTTAGGCTGTTAATACACTGAGGGTAAAACATGAATTTGCCATAATTATTACGTATCTTTAATAAGTGTGGCATCAGAGTTTTTGCTTGGTAAATCGTTGTGAATTTACCGCTACATGTTCTCGCCATCCCGCCACTAATTACCTCCACCCACATATTGATAGGCCCCTGGGCATGAAGGACGCTTTCTGCTTCATGGTGAATCATGTATAGTCTATTTGCCTCTATCGCATTCATCATCTATGAAATGAAGACAGTTTATCATCAAAAGCGGAACATACATTTTCTACAGCAAATAATATCTTGTTATATAGATCTACTTACTTTAGTTTAATCTATAATTCATTAATTTACATCATTTTCAAGATGTGGTTTTCACCTTTAAAAACAGAAATAAAGATTTTATCTTTGGTTATTCCTGCTAATCCAATATCGTTTACATCTAGATCAAAACATATTATTACTAACTCTTTTTACTTATCGGTAATTGATTACACTTTCCTACCATCATTGTTTTATGTCGGTCCTCACAATATAAATACATTATTAGGGAGAACAGTTCTCAACATATAAAAATGATCCCAGTCACGTAAATATAACTACTAAAACATATCCCACATAGGCGACCATAGGTCCACATAACCTTGCATTATTTCTATTTCTATCATTCCTATCAGTGCCATAATGATATAATACGAGTTGACATTCCCTCTTTTTGATATTTTTCTTTCTTTCCCTTTCGAGGTCTGACAGGCATGTCTATTCTGATTTTGAAAGGCTCTACCAACAGATCTATTCACGTATTTCCTCACTTAAAAACCACGTTTAAAAACATTAGGTATTAGTTACTGTCGGGAAAGTACTTTCACATTAGCATTCAGCTCTCACAGATATAATACCGTTTTTGAAGGAAGGAAGGAAGGAAGGAAGATCGAAGAAGCCCCCTTTTTCTGAAGTTGTAATTTCCTGGTTTAAAATAATGTACCAAGAATGAAACACGTTTTAAACCCCCGCATACATGCCATATACCTGTATTGGTAGCGGCGGACCAGGTAATATTATATAATATATATACCGCGTTATTGGTGTGTGTGTTGGCTGGGGGCGGAGGCACTTTACACGAGGTATCGGAGGCTCAGTGGGAAAAGGTTCATTGATATGGCCTCATACAGGAGGTAGTAGCATGGGTAATCATGGAGGACGCTGGACTGATTTGGTGGTGGTGTGGGTGTGTGTACGTGTAGGGGGTGGAGGCCCTAATACAACTATTGGGCAGTGCCCCAACAGAACCCCCTTCCCCAACTCACGGAGCCGCCCCTGTATAAAGATACATCAAAATTAGCTGCAATCGAAAAAACGAGAGGCGTAGATCTATAGTTGTTCCTAGGACCATGTATATCCATGCGCTGTGTATACAATCATTGGTACAACGTTACCGTAGTAAGATGAATATCATCTCGTAGCAAAGGAAATAAACGTGGCATATAGTCATATCACGCTACTGTATTTATGTATATTGCATGTGAGCAGAATTCACAAAAATATTATTTCTTAAAACTGCTCCATTATTATGGTGCAATGTGTATTCTAGAAGCTCCTAAAGAAACCGACACGAAACTCCTAAAAACGTTGACAAATATGCTACGTCATATACTTTGTGAAGCTGGTAGTTACTATAGGTATCATCACGCAAAGTGGTAATATATAATGTTACACTCGATAGCAGAGTGTTGGGACACACTCACTCAGGAAAATGTATGTGTTGGTGGACTTGCCAAGAGTTAAGACGGAAAATGGTGAGACACTTTAAAGTTGGAAAAAACAAAGAACTGTAAGTTTGCCAATCTAGCCACATGAGATGATTCATTGACGAACATCCAACATTCTATAGATCCAATATACAAAACGTTTCTAATATAGTTATGTGGGATCTAATACTGCTGACATGTTATGCATATTCAGATATTGATTTTTACGAATAAAGAGATTAGTTAGATAAGGCAACAATATAGATCTTGAAGCTTCCTTCAAAGAATAACATGTTTGGTGCAAAATGGCTTAATTGCCCTTTCCCTGTGCCTTTTACATATTTATAATTATAGATTCTGTATACCATTTCACCGGATCCATCAATAGAACAACAGTCTACCTGCCATGTCACGGAATGAGAAAAGATGGAGGAGGGCATGGCGGAGGTGGGTAGGAAGAAAAAAATAATCATTTTTATATTCTTCCAGGAATTGCACAGACTTGTATTTAAATAGCGTGTTTTTGAAAGAGGAATTTATTCAGAAAGCCGAAGCTCGTGAGAGCATAGGGCAAAAGTCAAGGAGAAGAGAAGTAGATATAACAAGCTGAGCGTGTATCATATAGAGAAGTGATTGGGTGAGGGTGATTGAGACAGTCTGAAACAGTGCTGAATCAGTGCAGGATAATTACACTCACAAGGTTTGAGTCATATATAATGCATGTAAACTCCTTGGGGAGTTACCTATCTCAGCAAGCCATATAGTACGCACTAGCCCTCTCCTTCACTCTTAAGTGCTACACTTTCTGCTGGATCGTACGTATTATCCCGATACTGCCGACATGACATAATCAATGCACGGGACAGGAGCAAGGGGACACGAAGCCAGGACATAAATGGCAAGTGGAGTATTAATTGAGAAACAAATTACTGGACGTTTACTTTAGTTTTTTTAAGTAATGCACCTGACTTGCAAGGTAATTGGAAATATGTTTTTATTTGCTTAAATCATCTATTATATATATGTATATTATCATATACGACTGCTTGATTTTCTAGAAAAATATCATGTCTTCTATGATTTGATTCTTGTATGAACTGCCTCGGTCAGTCCTCTTAATTAATCTGGCCCATGATGAGAAATTATCTCGTCATCGCAGAAAATAGAATTATTTTAGTTCTCCAGGCACGTACATTAATTAGGAATACCTCCTATAATGGATACTTCAGTAACGCATACTTACATACCAAAGTGATCAAAGTTATTTGAGAAGTGGGACATTATTATCTTTTTATCCTGATTCAAAATTATATCATTTATATCCATAAAGAAGTCATTCATACTATCACACGAAAATTCATTAACCTCCAAATAAGAACCTGAGGTATCGAAGTTATATTCAGTCGGAATCATTTAAAAGCACAATAGCTAGAACAGACACCAAAAATAAATTATCCTGATACAAAATAATATCATTTTTGTTCATAGAAGGAATCATTCATGCTACCATACAAAAAAGTCATTAACCTCCAAATAAGAACTTTAGGTATCGAAGTTGTTCAATTATGCAGTCTGAATTATTTAGAAACCACGATAGCTAGAGCAGACGCCACAAATAAATGATAAAATCGGTGTGAAAGTTAGTGCGGGTCCCACTGCCTTGGGTTGTTTGCTTTTAACGATAGACTACCCTTTTCAAAATTCCAATAGAGTAAATATAGGGTTCACCCTTTGCCGAACACTTCGATCACGTTCTCCTTGGCCAACAATGTAGGTGGGATATCGCTGTGAGCCTAAGGAATGACCCGTGCCCTCCACTGAAAAAAATAGTGTCAATATTGCATAGGAAGTGGAATTCGTTCTTTAAGAGAAATCCTTGAAGTTGGAAGTAGCCTACTCAGAAATACCAACAATACCTTGCGATAAGGGTTCTTGAAACAACTTTGTGATCAAAGGTGCCCTTAAATTCTAAAAATAGTTACTAGGTATTGATTGATTTTGTCCTCTTTTAGACCCTCTCCTGTATATTTGTGCGTCAAACATAAATATATCCAAACTAGATAAGACTAGATAGTGTGAAAAGTAATACATATTTCTCAATTTGCCAAATATGGACATATTTCGAATATGGATACGCATTGATCCTTAATATGGAACGCCTGTGTAATATTATTCTTCAGCTTTCCTCAAGCATTCTTGTAATCCCTCTTATTTCATCTAAGCCCTCTTTACACTAATCCTTTAATTATACATCACGAAATATTATTCAACCATGTTAAAACATCCATTTCTTTGAAGTCAAGCCGAATGTCCATTTATACTCTAATATACATATTGAATGTTTCCTGTGATGGTCCCAAGGTAAAATGCTAGATTCACTTTTTCTATTGACTTATCTCTTG
This sequence comes from Sthenelais limicola, assembly GCA_942159475.1. NCBI lineage: Eukaryota > Metazoa > Annelida > Polychaeta > Phyllodocida > Sigalionidae > Sthenelais > Sthenelais limicola. The sequence goes on along the minus strand of OW804096.1, from coordinate 75,932,970 downwards.
ATCTTAAATATAGTGTGGCTCGTAGCCTTGTAGGGCTTTGAGCCACTGCTTGTACTTTTATAATAATTGATATTTTTCTTAAGAGTAACATAATTTTCGTCGGTTACTATAGCATAGACCGACTTGGTTCCCCAACTGCTTGATTGCTAAATATAGCTGCTAACAAATAACAGAGATATACCGTAGTTTATTGTAAAAGACTTCGAGCAAATAAAGTTTTTTTTAATCAATTGAATTTGATTTAATATATCCAGTCTCCCCACTCAGTCAGCGACGATTGGATCTTTCATAGCTTTCATACAACGCATCACACTGCAATATAGGCATTCTCTACTTGTTGAAACAAATAAGCTCACCATCAGGCCTCTTGTAGTGAGTTGTGTTGGTCCCCTTGGACGAATTTGAAAGGGCACAGGTTACTGGTAACGGCTTCTGGAGGGCCCTAGGTAAAGCCTGTGAAGGGCCATCGACATCGGGACTGGGGGTCAATAAGAGAATACCAGTTTTCTCCTACAAAGGCATAAGACCATGGCCCTGAATTGTTATGTAAGAAGTTAAGAAGCCAGTAAAGTTAGTGACGATGTTTTATCACCCAGTCTTCCGTATTGGATACAGGATTGTATGTGACAGGACAAAGGCCGACCTGACAAAAGCTGACACAAACCGAAAGGACAAAAGCCGACGCGGACAGTAGCCGAAGCGGACAAAACCCCGGACAAAAATGGACATCGTCGGTTTTAGAAAGAGTATGGACTCCGTCGTTTTAGGGAATTTTCACCCCAAAAAGCATCAATATATCAATACAATTATCACTAGAGGCGGCTGAAGTATGGTTAAGCTCTTTACTTTATTGTATGGTTCTGATGAGAGACAATATGCCTTGGTTCATTGGAACTTTATTTTGTTTACACAAGTGCCGATGGAGATAAAATAGTTGAATTGACTGAATCTTGAATTGAATGAACATGTATCTGCTCCGCTTTTTATGATTCGAATATTTATTTCGTAAACCACAAACTATAATCACCTATAACGTTGCCAGTAATGTTCGGATTACAATTTTATAGACAATTGTACTAGCCCGAAAGCTTGGGCCTTCTAGAAATAAAGAAATTCACAAATTTATATATGTGACAACTCATGCTTTGCCGCACATCTGCAGATCTATGCCCCGTAAGAAGCCTGCTTGCATGATACCCAAGACGAAATGTGGAAATTACACTTATTCATGTTATATTTCTTCTAATATTTTATTTCAATTCTCTGTGGTCATGGATTTCAGAGTCCCTGTCTGTCAGATTCACGAGCTGACAGGTTCGTTAGGGCTTACAGATAATACAAAAAACAATAAATTAATATCATATACTGCAAATGGAATATGAAGTCCAACCAATGTGGAATTCTAGATTCTTCTAGGAATCACTGATTAATTACGAGGTACTAGATCTAGAGGTCATGGCTTAAAGTCGTGTCCATTTGGCTGATGTCATGCAAGGTCATGTCGAGAAGCAATAATCTTGAATTAAGACAGATTTCATTCGGTGGACTGCCAAAAGGTTCTGAGACCGAGTGCATGGTTAACTGCTGCCCAATCAGCCGCATGGACCTCTTTTACGGTATATTTACCTAAAGTAACTTAAACCTTCTACGGGAATGACCGCTATTTTTTGTATGCTGGTCAGGAATATGGGACTCTTGCTAGTGGTCAGATATGAGTGGACAAAGGAGAGAATCTGTGGGAAACGTGCTTCCCTCCCTTTCCCATATATGTGGAATTGCCAAAAATAGTAAAAATTGCCCCAAAATCTAAATTTGAATTTATTCTTTTGCAAAATTGTCATTTATTAAGTTTGTCATGCAAAATAAAATGAATGGTTGTAAATGGTGAACGTTGAAAATGATTGCTTTAGGATGGTTTCCGGTTTTTTTCTATTGAAAAATCGATGTTTGGGAAATGTTAGAGCACAATGCTGAAAAAAGAATATGTGGCATTGTCCCGATTCCTTTCAATGTACGGACATAACCAGATTTGAGATGCTTTATCTCCTTTAAAAAGATTAACTGACGCTAAGCAGTTTTGCACACAAAAGATAACAAGCAGGCAACTACAACTTCACTAATTTTTGGAGTATCAAAAAAGATCTTTTCACGTCTATAATGTTCGGCGCAGACCCAATGAGGGAAAACTGAAAAGGACCTCCCCCTTTCCAGACCCACTAGCCCTTATAGGGTCAATATATTGGTCTAGGTTCCATGACCACATCTAAGATTCAATAGTAGCATACTACCCCAGGAACTCGCACTATTAAATCGGTACATCCCTGAAATATATTGACAAAATGAAAGCTATGATCTTGGCTTTATTTCATGTACTAACATGATAAATAAACATATTACAATAGTTCATATATATAGCATGCAGGCCCTGGAACCTATGAAAAAACAAATATCTAGAGCAGAACGAAAATCCGTCGTACGTTGAACTAGAATACAGGGTATAATGATATCATGGCCTATGATTTTCTCTCGATACATATTATTCTCTAGATCCATCAAATATTACTAATTTCCATATGAGACGTGTATGTGTAAATAAATATAATCAATGGCCATGATAACTATCATCATTTTAGGGATGATTCATTCATGATGTTACGTTAAAGTTGATTTGATATATGTAATGTTAATTACCCCGATGTGATTAGATAACACCACCAAAGAAATAATATGTAGTCTGTGTGTAGACACTCCTGATCAATTGCTTTATAATCAGTGAGTTTCAGTAATAAGACACAACATTTTATGCCTCAAAGTTAGCTTTGAAGGGGCCCATTTCATGCATGTATGTCAATTTTCAACTAATTTTAGAAAAAAGGCATGTTATGAAACAAGTAAAATATTCTTCTTTTAAATATTTTGGATTTGTTCCTTACCTAAACAAAGGTCCTGTAAACAAGTATATTGTTAGTAACATCATTTGGCTATCTTTAAGTTAAAGAATTCATTATCTAACCTGGAAACATTCTTGTTGTAAGTATTGGGAAAAAAACTGTATCGTAATCTGCGGCTAATTGTTCACAACTATACACATCTCTGCCAACAAGGATCAATCTTGTCCGAGACGCCACACTTTTTAGGGTCCCAAGCATCACAAAGGGGTCATTTGCAGCGTTCATACATCTAGCTGATTAGAGTTGGTTTAGCTTTGATAGATGCTCTTGTCAAGTCTTTAATCTACTTGATCATATGTTTGCCGTCTGTACCATTGTATAATTTCTTTGTTAATGTCTTTAAAATGCCATACTGATATATTTTGGATTCTGACGGCCGCCTTGTAATTTCCTTTATGAAGGTGGTATAAATGCTAGTGATTTTGGAGTCTGAGTGTTTGTGAAGAATTGAATCACTGCTAAATGGAATCATTTCTATAATTAGCAAATGATAGAATGGGTAATTGCCACTGCTAAATATATAATTTATTGTTTGGAAAATATTATATACCTATTCTTCATCAGTTATAATTAGGATATTCAATCGTACAACGGATGTAGGAAGAAATGCAGAACTAGTTTGATTGAAATAATTGATTATCACACATTAAATATGCCGTACCGGTATACCGACACTGTTTAAAAAGGCATAGGTAGTATTTATTATATATATACGTATAAAGAAGTACCATTATAGCCCTGCATTTGGGACTGCACTGGCTATCACCGACCCCCCCCCCCCTCCTTTCCACTTTCCCCTACATTTGATAACATTTTTTAAATGTATCAAAACATGTCAAGGTTTTCACAAATTTTCCGTGTCAATAACTTCTATGATATTTCTTACATCAAGCATGCTTTTCTTTATTCACTTCCACCATTTGACAATATCCGTCTACTTTGTATCATATCGGTGTAAGAAAGCTTTAGAAATCAAGGACCGTAGGGCAATTAAAAACTCATTAGGAGCAAAGTAGTGTGGCTGGTACACATTAGACTATTCAGTTTAGTGAAGATGCTTTCAAGGCCAATTTCTTTATTGGCGTCTTAACTATTTGTGCAGCGCATAGACCTTCTCAACAAGGCAGAGAAATATATGTATAGGGAATATTCAGTTACTGTCTTTTGTGTGCGTGTGTTTGTGTCTTTGCTTGTATGGCAATTTATAAGGCCTTTTTGTAATTGGTCATACAAATGAAAGTTAACAAAGAGGTACAAATGAGATAAAAATGGTATTCGTCTGGTAGATGATCATATAAGTGGCATATAAAATGACACTTTTATATATATGCGAGTTCTCTGCTCAATGTATCTTAAATACACTACACAAAATAAACGTGGAGTTGTACGAAGTGATCAAAGTGAAGAAGATGATAAAGTTGAAGACAAAAAGATCAAATTTTGGTAATTGATGATTACTAAAAAGTCTATTACTAGGATAAATCCCGTATGCTACTCAATAATAAATAGTTGCATGTACACTCCACACCTACCATTAGTTATGGACTACTAATAATGAAGGCAAATTTGCCTCACCACAACATGCATCTATAAATGTCTAGCGTCTAGTCTCTTGGTCCAAGGCTATTTACAGAACCGTAGTCAGGCCAACTATTCTTTCGCGTTCTCCCTCCCCCGTAAATATACAACCGCTGAAACTTCAAATTTCAGTAAAGGGCTTAGTACCCGAGAGCTGAAACCTAATGTGCATGGGGCATATATAACTTCGGAAAGGAAAGTTTCCACTTTCTTATCGGTTCATCAAGTATTATGCATTTCTGCGTCCTATGATCCTTGGTAAATGAGCTTACTGTGTTCGATATTCAACGATTGATTGGTGATTTAGAGATTTAAACATAATAAATGTCGCCTGCCTTGAGGGGCAGAAATCGTACACACAAAAAGGGTGACCTTTATGTTAGACTTCTATCTTCATCACGAGCCATTGGTGAAAGGGAAAGTTTTGTGGATCCTTGTTCATATCTAGATCATTGGTCCATTATTGAACTATACTAGAAGATAAGTAGTTTTCCCAGTTGATTTTCTTATTCGATGTTCAGTAATAACAAACACGGTATAAACACATAAGTGTCAATTCCTACTGATGGACTTTTATGTGAATCCAGTTTTAATCCTGATGGTGCCCTCCCAAGACAGATCTTCCATCCCAAGATTCCCCATAACTCATGTAAGGCTTAATGTTGATAATACAGAATAGTTTTATATAATATATAAATATATAAGATATTGTTAATCAAATATGGTGCACTGTGTGAAATAAGAATATAGAATTAAGAAATCCGAAGAAAGCTTATCATTGTTGAAATCCCCCGGTCACATTGTATCAGAGTGCCTTGTAATATCGGTTCGAAACGCTGTTATAGTTGTATTTAAAAGGAATTTCCTCTGTTGACGTTTGTCATTATAAAATAGAACGCACTTTCATAGGATAGTCATAGGATTATCCTTAATGCAGAGTATCCTGTTATTTTATGGACAAAATTGGGAAAGATGCATGGGAATGGTATGGTAAAAAGCAATCGCCTGAAAAAAAGATATGATGGACAGGAAAAAAGGTATTCATCCTTTAATCCAACATAGAACTTATTAGCTCAGTCTGTAGTGGGTGTTTACTCGAGGTTAAGGAAACCCATTGCCTGACACATATAATAATAATGGAGAAATCATAATGCATGTCATGCAAATATAGACATGCCATAATTCACCGACTACATTCTAAACTCCGTATATGACCGTCCTATCTAGATACCTCATGGAAGACAAGGGTGTAGATCAAGGATTTTTAGATGTGTGCGGGTGTGGTGGGGCGGAGGGAGGTAGGGGTGGCACCTGCTGGTGCACTGTTTGTGTATAATCCCCTGGCTTCGCCCCGGGATTATACACTAAACAGTGCACCAACAACCCGTCTATATCTATCATTAATACTTTAAATCTCAGCTTTATGTGGTTATAGCCACAAGGCGTTCGAGGCAGTGATTAAAACAATTATATCTGAGGATATTTACATTGATCTGTAATATGATTCGTGAAGAAGCTTTCTTATTTTTGGAAGAAAAATAAGGGCTGTGGACACTCCTAACATAGCCATCATACCCTCGACACTGCAATAAACAAAAGCTTGCTTCTATATATATACCTTCGTCGTACATAAACTATAATTCGCCAAAATTGATTAAAGACTTTAGCAAACCTGAAGTCTAAGATACCATTACTAGCCCGGCATTATTAGCCTCATATCTAGAGCTTGATAAAACCACATAGCATGGGTGCTTTGACTTTTGTAAATCACCTGTACACTAGTATAAATTATATTACTATATGTCTGTAGAACCCTGGGTTATACACGTGTGTATATCTACTTGCATGCAATCCCTTGATGCTCATAACTCCTTATGTCTGGTAATAGGTTCATTAAAACATTAAACCCGATGTACTCTAACTGCTCACTTCCTCCAATTACAATCTACCAACGGTTATCTCGATTAATTAGCCTTTAATTATGAACAAGGACACTTCAACATTTGCACAGCCTGTTTCGGCTATGCCAAATTCACTAAAAAAAACCATAGCGAATGTGGTACTCAATGTGGTACGTATGGCTAAAATTATCAAAACCCCCATTTTCTGCCAAATAAAAGTTACAGGGGTAAGAAACCCGAATTTTGAGACCTGTGCCCATTATAATTATTTGCCTTGAATGAATAATTACTTTACATCAAAACGCCATATTTCATTCTGTTTGCTATACGAGGCAGCCTAAATGCCCTACGAGAAAAACCTTTGACGGTGTTGTAGTTTCTTGTTAAAAATATCATTAATCAACACACTTATTTAGTGTTGCACTATATATAAATTTGAAAGGAGCAGTCTAATGTGCCACTCTCATAAAAATGTTTTACTTCAGTTTAAGAGTTTAATTGATGTATGTGTATAGTTGTGAGTGGTGCAGGACATACCACGATTCTGTATTCTTCATAAACTATGTTCAGTGTGAAGTCAGCTTGTTTTGGATTCATCAATAATAAAAGCATTTCCATACTTTGTACTTCCACACAGCCTGACCGTAAAGTTATAACAATATTCCTTGGTGGTGTATGCACCCACTAACATATAAATAATCAACCCATATGAATGAAAAAGTTGTTAAAACCTAGAACACGGTTAAATGAACTGAAACCTCCGAATCATACTTTACCTCATCATGTATAAGTAGCTGTAGGTACAGTAATAATGTTATCACACCCTCCCAATTTATATCGTTGTTTTAAACTATCATTGAAATTCAGCTCCTAATACCTAATGACCATTACCTCGCCACCGTTGAATCAAAATGCATAACCTAGCCTGTACATTATACTCACTGCAATTGTGGAGAATTCGGGCTTTCGGTAATCAGAAAGCCCAGTACGCTTAATTTATATGTATAATTATAATATACATGTACATAATTATATTTATTGCATTTTTATGGAATGCTCCCATCGTGCTTAATCGCTTGCTTATTAGATATCATTATGGAGAAATATCGCTGTTCATTTTGTTTTCGGCGAATTGAAAGGCTTTCCGTGGTGTTTTTTTTTCTGTGCAAATTCCTTTACAGTAATACCTACTTATAGAGTTATGGCCAACTCCGGTGCAGCAAGGTCAGGCTGCCATGTAGCTATGTACACCCCCATACATAATGGTAATAGGGGGTTTGTCTATAATTATAAAGAAAATGGACCGATTATATACGGTTTAAGATATGGAGGTTGTATGATATATTCCCCCTAAACGGGCCGTCTCTATACGAGCAAGTTGCTGATGTTATTCCGATAGTGAACGTTTCTCGGTTTTTTATGCTCATATAATACATCACCATGCAGCCTCGGAATTGTATGAATTCTTTGATTCTGTCCTTGATCAATGACTTTCAGCAATGTACTTCGGTGTACCATATTAGATCCCAGTTTTTTCTTGTCCTCACTCTAATTAACTCATCCATTTGTCAACACCAGCAATCTCAATTGCTATTTAATCCCCTCCATGATAGATGCATTCTGCGATTTCTACGAAAGAATGCAAAAACAATGCCATTCCAATAGGGCAAATAATTGCATATTATATGCGATAAAACCTTTTTTGAAAGTGATGTGCACGCGTCATCTAGTCTCTTGATTAGTGTCGGGTAATTGGGGCGGGAAATTGGCAGGGGTGGGGGGGGGGGGGGGGGGGCGGGCGGGCGGGAGTGGGCTGGTATTGTTTGAAATAGTTCACACACTTTGCGGGATACAGGGTGCATGAGAAAAGTTATAGGTCACGTTCAGATGCCCCTATATTATTCCCACCATGATACCCATACTTGTGGTACCATACCATAATATACAATATTATTACAAGTGGATACTGGAATATGCATGAGTGAACGTGTACAGGAGCTGAAAAAGGACTCATTATCCCTATATAATTGATTATTAGAATGGGCGCGCGCGCGTGTGTGCCGATACCTGTCGAGAATGAGTGAAGTTTCGCGACTACAAAAAATGATATCAATACTTTAGACCCACATGCAATCAGCACCGTAATTCAGTAATCTATGACAACTCTAACATGACATACTAGATACATTTTGATCCCACGTGGAAGAATGTTGCGTATGCAAAGTACCTTACGCTAATTTGCATTCACCTTTAAACACTTCTTACCTTCCGCCCTGTGACGAATTCGAAATCTCTAATTAGATGGGATCTTATTTTATTATGAATGATCAGTCAGAATACGCCGACTTCCAGCTTACCGACAGATCTAGAAAATGTATACCTCATATATGATTTAAATTCTGGACTGAGCTAATGTTTATAAACAATTTGAATAAGTAATGTTGTTGGGTTCATTCAAGACATTTGTTTGTAAACGCTATGCATGACTCCTTTCACATATATAAAGAGTAGGTTTACAGGTAAGGTGAGTGATGTCATGTTTGCAATATCCACGTATTTCAGTTCCATTCATAGATCCTGGAAATAGGGGCATAGATATAAGTAGAATTTAAATGTTTTATAGCTATTTCTTAAAAAAAATAGCAACCATAGCAACGCACCTCCCATTTACGTCTCTCGATAAAAGAACGATTTGCTCGATATTAAAGTTGATTCAGGGTGACTTTTGACTCTGAACAACTTATGGTGTGCGCATAAAGGACCGAGGTGTGGGAAATGAGTCCTTGTGGAAATGGGTATTATTGTCGCTCCCATATCAGGTGACAGGTCTTGATTTCTCATGTCACTCAATCAATCGCTGAAACCGATTTGCTAAATACATGCAGCTTATGGGAATCAATGATGGGATCTGAAATTTATTGAAAGCAGGCATTTTTTTAAAAGGAATTATGCATTTTGAATAAATGAATCAGAAAGGCTTCAGGAACGTATTGGAAGTCAGAAGTAGAAGTAGGAGTCAATAGCCGGACATTAAATTAATGTTTCAATTTCTCAGGGGGTCTTTATTTGTGATGTGTAAATTTTGAGATCTCATCATATTTGAAAAGATGAGATCAAGTGGATTCTAATGATAGTAAACATTAAGGATATCTAAGTAGTGTTCCTATATTTTGTTTGACATATTTATGTTTGAAAAAAGTTTGTAACATTTCTGGTTGGAAAATTACCAGTTAAGTAATTCCATATACCCCATAGGATCCCCTTCTAAACGCAAGGATATATTTAATACACTATCTTGGAATTTGGTACATGTATGACTCCCAGCGCTACCCCCCCCCCCCCCCCCCCCCCCCGCAAATAAAAACATTCAAACAAAGAAATCTTGTGAATAAATCACTTTGGAAAGTATCAATTTTGCGACTCGTGACTCATTTTCTCGAAACACATCACATTTATGTAAAAGAGAATTTAAGGCATTTTTTCGTCTTCAAAGCTTCAATAGAGAGATAGGATTGGTGGTAGAACTTGTTGATCCCGTAGAGAAATGGCTGCAAACTGGTCGGACATGAAGGTGTCAGAGACACCGACCCACAAGTAACATACATCACTTGGGTCACTTGGGTTTTCCCATTCTTAAAGTTTCTGGGTATTAGGGCGGTATCTATTTTTGTTATAGACTCTAAGTGATTGTACTTTAGCTTTTCGACCCATGAATACCGAAGCAGTTACTTTGTGATCACAACAAAGAGAGGTCATATTGTCGTGCGCCCTCAGTGCTCTCGCCTCATCCACACTTATGTGATCATAGAAGCATGTACTTGGCAATGTCAAGGTGGGGAAATGATCTTGGGAACATGTCATAAAACCATGGGTAGGACACAAAGCCATCTTAGAACCCTATACTTGGAGTTCTTTATCGGAAATGATGGCTTCCTTTAAAATCCATTAGTATAGTAGGGGAAATATGATTTGTATCAAAGTTTAAACTCCTTTATTTTCATTGTGATAGAATTAATTTAATGCTTCATGTTAGAACATTTATAGTAGTGGCTAAGGATGTTAATGAAGGTAGATGATTCAAAACTCAAAATGTTATTTAGTGATCCTGGGTACGAATTTAATTCATACGCTGCAATAATTGGTCCTTACAACTTGGTCATCCAAAATATAACTAAGGCTAAATGAGTGATATTCCGGGAAAGACAGTGTTTATGCCTAACGAGTGGCATGGGGAGTCAGTAGAATAAGAGACACACATTATATATACCAATTGCTTTTGTTACCTTGCAATAACATGGATATTCCCCGTGAAGACTCCCGTATTCTAGTCTCTGTATTTATAATCACAATTCTATCTTCGGGTATTAACAACTAGTGTTTCATCTTTCAGGTCTAGGTTTTGGGGCACAACGCTTTTAACCCTGGCAGAGGATAGGAAACGAGAAGACACAGTAGGGGCGGAAATCAACGCCACATCTACCAAGCATGCGCATCTGTTCTCTTCGTGGAGTCTTCTGTGACTTCCTAGGAGGCCGCCAGAGGGCCCGTCTACCATACTTCTTCCTCGTCATTGGGAGTATTGTGTGCTTAGGTGTCCTTAAGACGGGACACCATAGTAACCAAGGAGATCCAATAGCTAGCAACAATGAAAGGGCATCCATGTATCAGGAACATAATGTATTGGAAGGACCTAGAGGTCTGAAGCAGTTCGATATAGAACAAAAATTGACCAGAGAGGTAAGTGAAGAAAGGAAGGAACAAGAAAGAGAATGGGAAGGACAAGCGAAGGCGAGTTCCGATATGACAGAGGAAGGTTTACTGTCAGATGATATAGTTAAATCAAAAGAAAACCCGTTAAAATTACCAGATGATCCTCTGACATATTTCAAATTTGAAAATGCCCCCTTCGAGGATTATTCATTAAATGTACAACTATCGCAGAGCTTGCCTTTGAACCGATCGCTCCCTGTGAATCGGCCAAAACAATGCCTCTCAGTAAACTATAGCCGAAGCAGTAGAAAAGTCAGCATCGTCGTACCTTTTTACAACGAAATGTGGGCAGTGCTCATGAGAACTATACACAGCATGCTAGCAAGGTCTCCTCCGGAATTCCTTCACGAAATTATACTAGTAGATGATAAAAGTAACTTTCAGAATCTTCTGTCACCACTGGAAGAGTATATCAAGTCAGTGCCTCTGGTCAAATTGGTGAGGTTAAAGGAAAGAGAAGGACTAATCAGAGCAAGAATGGCAGGAGCAAGAGCAGCAACAGGTGATACCTTGGCCTTTGTGGACGCCCATGTTGAAGTGACCGAAGGCTGGCTGGAACCACTAATCCAAGTCTTAGAAAAGGATTTCAAGACCATAGCCGTGCCTGTAATCAACTCGATAGACCCACAGACCTTTGAGTACACCTCCAACCCTATAAGGTCTGTGGGAACATTTGGCTGGGATCTAGACTTCATCTGGAAGGACGAGATGGCTAATTATGAGACGTCCGGTATAGATCCCCATCCTACACCTACTATGATTGGCTGTGCTTTCTTGGTTGATAGAAAGTTCTTCTTTGATATTGGGTCTTTTGATGAAGGAATGAATATTTGGGGAGGGGAACAGATAGAGATTTCATTTAGAACTTGGATGTGTGGAGGGTCGCTTCAAATAGTGCCTTGTTCCCAGGTTGGTCATATCTACCGAGCACACCTGCCATATGCTTTCAGCGAGTTAGTGCTTTACCGCAATCTTCAACGAATCGCTGAGGTATGGATGGATGATTACAAAAGATACTACTATTACACGATCAGACTAGACCCTTTCAGCTTCACACGTCAAGAAATAGAGGGGGTAAACGAAAGGAAAAGACTTCGGAACGTACTGAATTGTAAGCCTTTCTCATGGTACTTAGAAACTCTGGTACCTCACATCAAACCCCCGCCGATGGGAGCGGTACTCTTTGGTAATCTTAAAAATATTGGCAGCCAGCTATGCCTGTCTAAACCAGATAAGGTTTTATTTGATTTCAATGAGGTGACTTTTGCCTATTGCTCACTCCAATTTGAGTCATTAACATTTTCGTATACAGACAATGGGAATATTGTGCACAAAGGTTTGTGCTTGACATATCGTGACCGCATTGATTCAGCTGTTGTACTAGCTGCATGCGATCAGACTGACCCAAAGCAGATATGGACATACCAGCCAGGGCTACCAGAGGCTTATCAATCTCTCTTAGTTGGTGTAGATGTGAAGCATGCAATTGGTAGCTTCAAATTAAAATATGAAAATTATACTCTGTGTTTGTCGCAAATGATGCACAACGGTGTGGACATTGCAGGAGCACTGCCATGCGTAGCCATGAATTCTCATCAATTCTGGGTGTTCACATACAGATTGAACCACAATAGGTCATTCTTAAACGTTTACAGTGCAATTGATGGAAACTAGTGTTTTAATTGTACCAGTGTACAGTTATTTCTGTCCTGTTGGATTTGACATATCTACGTGTCAAATTATGGATAAATGTTGGTCTAATTAAATGGGGGTGGTCTATCACCATTACTAAGAATTGTGTGTTGTGATATTGTAAAGTTGACTTAGTAATGAATTATATAATGGTTATACACAACTAAGAAATCATATTGATTTAACGAATGTATACTTTTATTTTGTTCGATAGTTATACAACAATTTTGCACAACAATTTTGTTTGTGATTGCTTATAATCATTGCATCCGTGACCCAATCAATGAATGGTAGACACACAACAAATATTTTAATTCTATTTTCGAAATGACTCTAAATTATGTTTAGTTTACCATACAGGAAAAAAACGTAATAGGCTTACTATAGCGTTTTGCCGATGTGAACAGGCCTTAATTTAAATCAAATGGTCATTTCTTTTCCCCAATCAATCATGGTAGATAGTCGGTTGCACATTCCAACCAGAGAGCATGTTAGTGATTTCCTCCTAGTTGCTTATCAGGGCATGTTCATAATGTAAAACGACATGACACAAGGTATAATCCTTTTTTACTTAACATGTGGTAAGACATGCAGGAAAATCGGAGGACCGAAGCAAAACATGTCCTCATACCTTGGTTACTGAGACCGACTGGTTCTAAGAATGTTCAACACAACCCTTTATGTTAATGAGGCCGGTCCCTCCTGGGTTGATGGCTCCTCATTGGTCAAGAGCAATGCGGCACCAATGTTCAATACAAGCAAACTGATGAACAAATTGTTACCTTTTGGTATGCCTTCATTGTATATATGCACACATAAACAATATAATAATTAATATATATGCATTATTATATAATGATATCGGTAATGTTCCGGACGGATGATATTTTAAGACTATAAAAGAATCTTGAGTGTCCAATCCATTATTTTACAGATAGCAGAACCTTTAACATCGCCGACAACGCCGTCTATAATGTTTTATACTTACGTGAACTGGTTGACTGACTGTTTGTCGTTTTTCACTATAATTATGTGGATGGTCAGTTATTTAGTTTGATATAAGTCGGACTGTTGTCAGCACATCGGTCAAGCATGATTTTCTGATTTTATTTCTAATCTAGTTTTATTTTGCGTTTATAATTTCGTTAATTCATTTTCATATCTTCATAATATATTAATGGAAATCGATGTGCACAGTTAAAAGGTTTGACACAGTTAAAACACGGTTAAAAGGTTTGACACAAATATAGCAAGCGTTTTATCTTGTGCTGCAGGGTGCATATAAAATCCTGTTGGATTATACCGAGATACTTTCTTGCCTATTGCGATCATTATTTACTCGTGTCGAGGTCACTACCGACGCTTCCATTCAAGGGATGAGAATTAAGGGTTTCCCAAATACCCAAAATGAACGATGCCCGTACTTGTTAAACACATACTTACTTCACAATTTGATTGTTTACATTTATTCATTTTCACTAAGATTTCCTTCAATGGATAGACTCACAGTTATGGTATATATATATACAAATGTGAGTTTGTGTCTCGTTCGTTTCCTCCCCAGTGCATTCATGTATATAATTATATGTGACTGAATTAACAGCTATTACCAAAATAGCTGACACGGCTGTAAAAAAAATCGAATTGATGGGCTTTGGGTTCTTGAGATTCTCGTTGATGATATATAGTTCTAAATATATTGACACGTATCCGTAAATTAAAGATGGAATATGGAAAACTTATTCCTAATGATTAATTTTATATTGAAATGTATCCCAATGAGGTAATTTCCAATAAAGGTCTTAGGAATCGCCAAACATTATTTTGTTTAGAGCAAATGACTTTACATCGTTTGGTTTTTTCTTAGAAAGCCTGGGTTGTATAGTCAATAATATCCTTTATCGTTGTAGGTAGACGGGTAACATTTTGAATGTTACCCTTTTCTCAGCAATCCTTGCATTTTGGGATTGTATATGGACATGGATGCATGTCAATCGTCTCGATTGAGAAGAAGTAATGTTTCCGATTCAGTCAGATGCCAAACAATGTAGTCCTAAATCACCATTCGATTTGTGAGTGGTTGGAAGTGATTGATGTATTCACTCGCCAATGTTTTAACTCGTAAGAAGTGCTTTGTAACCGAAAGATTTTTTTCTACGCAATATGCGCGTGAAATGTAGTTAAGAAGATATTTACCGTTGTAGGTAGGTGTCTAGAATCTGAAATTGTGTTTGAAACCAAACGTTGTTACACAGATTGTATTACCCGTGGAAGAATATTGCTGTTCGTGAGTGACTTATCTGCAGCAAGAAGTTTTGGTAATAAGTTCTAGTGTTGAATCAGAATTAATCCAGTCAGCGTAAAATTAAGTCTCATACTTGGACTAGTCGATGTCATAACCATAGTTAGTAGGGAGTAGCGGCTAGGAGTAGCCTAATAAAAAAATGTAAATCCAAAATCTCTATCTGATACAGAAAGCCCAGCAAAAATGTGAAACAACGGGCCCTTTACGATACCTATCAAGGAAGAGGTGACAGGTATTTATGTTCCACGCTTGCTGTTTTAAAAAATGTCAGTTAAGATTCAGTGCACTTGCTTCAGATTTACATTAAGGTGATATGGGACATACACAATACAGTAGAGGGTGACCGACTTGTAACTATACAAGTAATGTTTTATATTAGTGAAATAAGCCAAAGCTCATGTTGTAAATTTATCTAATATCAAATTAATTGTTCTAGTATGTAATCGATTATGCAATATGTGAACTGCAATTGTGAGGTATATCTGCCGATGCACGCTAATCAGTAGGTCTCATATCCATTTCTACCTATTTTACTAAACATTTTAGTTAAATTATAGGATATTGACTGATTTCTATTATATCATTGTTAATCGCTAATATGTATTGTAGATATCTGGATTATCATTTACGCAATGTATTCAATAAAATATAGACTTTTTTTCAATTATTGCCTTATTTATCTTCTCACAAAAAACCTGACCCTCACTGGGCCGGGTTATATAATATATAGACCTCTAAGACCACATAATTATTTTGACCCATCGGGAGTAAGTTCTCTACCAGCTATCAACATTTAACATTGACATCCATGCGCAGAATTCTTCGAAATTATCATATTAGCGTTTTTCTTAAATTGGGGAAATTACAAATAACTATTCTGAGACTGATTCAACTCGAGATCTTCTTGCTATTTTTGACCTTGGGTGGAATTCCTTTTATATGATAAAAATGTGTAAATGATGCTTTTCTTTCGTTATTTCATACGTAAAAGCTTTATTCCGAATAGATTAAACTTAAGAAAAACCATGATCAGATGCTTTAAATATCAATTCAGGTGTTTTAAAGACGAATAATATTGCTTAGAAAAATATCATGAAAGCAGCATAATGACACATTCTATTCAATTGGTTGTTCATGCAAATTCCCCATCTATATTACATCCAAGGTATTTAAAAAGATCCTTCAATCAGGTTCTTATTACAGTACACTTGTATATCGGAGGGTTCTCTATTATTATGGTTCTTAAATTTGGCAGTTTGGTAAAAGAGACCCGTCAAAGGAAAGGCCAGATGAATTCTTATTTCTTTTGCCAGATGAACTCTTAATGGCATCTCTCACACCAAACAATTACCTCGACTCGTGCATGGGTAATGTATGCTATACAAGAGTTATACATGTCACTGGGTCTTTTGGGAACCTATGTAAACATTGCCAAACATCCGTCACTCATATTTCTATGGATGCAACGGTTACCATTAAAGCAGTAAGTTTACAACATGCCAACCGCTGATGTTAAGTTTACATGTGCTTCCCCTAATCGCTGACAATCACGTGAAAGTGTCATTAAAAGCGTGAGAGATTAGCAGGTAAGAGAGTTGGGTTTGTTTTCTTGGAGCCAAGTATGGGGGCTTCAGATCCCTATCTTTCTTTTATGATAATGTCTACGATCCAACTTCTTGTATTTAGTTGTATACATCCCACCCTTTTCAATAGAATTATACTTCAAACACCAATCTTTGAACATGATATACTTCATCATTCTTTTCTGTTAAAATATGTTCGCATGTCTGCTGAGGAAAGGTTTTTACTACTAATATTTATATGATTGATCTTTCAGATATGCCAAACGAACTGATTGGTAGCGTGTCTTTTTATCCGTCCTGTACATGACAGATGTTGAAAATATACATTGGCAGGATAGTTAGATTCTACTATGTTCCTCTATCATTGCTAGTATTGCTACAGCAAAATGTAAAGTTATTCTTTCATTTTTAGATAATAGTGATGAAATCCCTTGAAACTTTTTCGGCGTAATGTTATAGGAAAGGTGTGGCAATATCTCAAGTATAGAGCACCAGCGTTATTTTTTCATTCAATGATTCTTGAATGCATGTGTATTGAATGGACAAGAAGGCACCGTACCTCTACCCATTTCAAATTACAGAGAAAAGTTTTCAGCCACGATAGGGTGCTTTCCCCATACTCAAGTGTACAGAAAAGTAACATAGTTTAATCTTGAGTAAAGAGTCACTAAACCCCGAAATATTATGAGAAAACCAATTTCTTTGCTATCATTGAAATGATTGTAATGGTCCTATTGGTACTTAATATGCAACCTTACATTTAGTGAGTTTTTACCCATTTAGATGAGGGAAAAAGTTGTTTCACTTTTTGATACTCCATTCAGAGCGCCACTGTTAGCCTACGTCAGCCACCTTCTGACGTCACACAGGTCCCTCAATACCCTCTAGTTTTAAACAGACCTTTTTACCTTAGCTTTCTCAGTTGGTGTCTGTGAGTCACTATAAGTCAGACATAAATGAAATCTTAAAACTTGAGACCTGGATGTTGTACTTGTAGATACATAACGTTTGCTACCCCACCAGTGAAACATTAATCCGTTTAGTGTCCCTTTAATAATATTTATAGGACCCACTCCAAACGCATGCCCCTATGTGGCTCCTGCCTGAGTGATAATAGCCAGTGGTCATTACATATGATTTTATTAGTAGTGGACCCCCCCTAGTCTCTATTGTCGAAATCAACATTCATTTCAATCAATTTCGCACAGGTCCTCTTATTGCCACGACAAATCAAAATGTTTAACTGTAGGAAATATAATCAGGATCATATTTATGCGAAAATCACATCTGCCAATGATAACATTCCATGTAAACCAGTTAGAAGTCTGTGCATTGACGAATATGAATGTAAATGAATGGCATCAGCCATAGCTGCAACTAAACATGATATGTGACCAGCCAAGCAGAAAGGGGACTCCAGGGCCAAATTTTCGAATTTGGGTTTATCATAGATTTTGAATCTGCATGTCCTCCTGAGTCAATAACCGAAAAAAATAGTTGAAAATTCCCAGAATTTGCCGAGATATGGGCTTTTTGTGTAAAGTTATGTCAGTGTTCATTATGATAGAACCTCACGAGTAGGTATTATTAGCAATAAATCTTTTCACATAACAGCACTCGCCCTATCGGGCTCGTGCTGCCATGGAAAAGATTTAACTCTGACCCATGCAATCCTATTGCTAATAATACCTACGAGTTGGGGTTCTATTTTTACTCCATGATGATACAGGAAAACATGTCAAAATATATTATTGACAATGAAAATCAACAGTTGACGGATTGAAAATATGACTGTCCTAACTTTAATAGTCAGCTTGGAGACAGGTGGGGAGACAGGTAGACCTGATGTAACTTTTGGTCTATTTTTGATCGACTTTCAATGTAAACAATAGGGCATATTACATATTAACAGCAGCGCCATACAGAGAGCGGTGGAAACCGCCCAAACTAAGTGCTAGGCGGGCAGCACACAGAAGCCTTATGTATTAACCATAGGCTTATAACTTTCTCCTTTTTCTCTCAGAATTTGAGTTATTGTATGGTACTGTAAGCTATCCAATATTATTAAATGACTTGTTAAGATGAAGAATGACAGAAGTTCATCCCGCAGTTACTGGTACGCACTGGAGACGGAATATGTAAAGGGGGCTATTGTCATTACAGAACAACGGGACTTACAATTATTGTAGACTAAACTATCCCCTTGCAGAATCTAGTTTCATTTAATAAATGATGTACCTAGGAGCTAGAGAAGCAGTGGAAACAACAGCCAAGGTTTCCATGAAATAAAACTTCATTTCACAGGAAGTAGAAAAAATGGCTGTTCCTAAAAGCTCCCCCCTCCCTCCGGTGTATCAGTGAGATGCTATGTAACAGCATGGCAAAAGGAGGGAGGGAGTTTGCATGGTAGCAAACCGGAAACATGCTGCTGGATTGCATGTAATCCTACACACATGATTACACAGTAGGATTACACTCCCGCCCATACAAACTGCGGTTAATCCTCCCTTCATCATGGAGTAATAGATGATCTCAAATAGGTTGGGGGAGTGACTCATTTTCCTGTGACACATTATATGTACAAAAAATAGATATTTTAAAAAAAATGAAAAAATGACAGGGATGTACAGAAGGGGAAATGAGCATTATAAAAGTGAAAGAATCTTGTTGGTACTCCAAAAATTAGTGAGGTTACAGACTTTCAAAGTTACCTGCCTCTCAGAATTACTAATATAAACATTTGTGACAGTGACGTCGTGAATATGATGTGACTCCTAGCGGGAATACCAGGAACTATAACTCCCGCAGGAAGGTCCCTTTCTGCTTGGCGGGTCACATATGGTCAACTTTAATTTAGAGTTATCCAACTTTTTTTTGAGAGCGGCAAGATATGTTTTTTTGGTGTTGATGTATAGTATATATCAAATAAAGGTGTTTCAAATCTAAACAATTTCAGACAGGTCATTCAGACAAACGTGAAAAAATACCAATTTCCCCATAGACTCCTATAGTAGTAATTTAAACCACCGTTCAAGTGACTCTACATAAAGAACTAATGGGGTAACATATTATATCTTCCTTTTCATATATTTGTTTCTTATGTAGTAAGGAAAATCCCTGAACGTGTTATGACAATTGTACCGGTCAATTTCCTCCTCTCCTCTATATAATACCTTTAATTGCCTTTTCTTGAATATCAATAGAACTTTGAAGAATCAATGGCTCGCACCTGACACCTGTTCCAAACTACAGCTAGCACTAGTTCACACCAGACTCCGCCACATTTCAAGTGCCTTACCTCATGGGCTTTCAGGGTAGTGGGTGGAAGATAAGCGGGGGGAAAAGGATGGGGTATATGGGGAGTGACACCGTTTGAAAAATATAAGTTGAAGAGAAAGAGGGAGCGAATTAAGAGAGAAAAGGAATATATTTGGTTCACACTAGACCTTGCCATGTCTCGAGGCAGCTTCAATTTCAAGGATATTTCAGGGGAGAGGGAGGAAGGGGAGTTTTCATTGTGTACCGTATGTCATAAACGTACCTTGGATATGGCGCAGTGTACCAGATTGAACACATAATTATTATGTAGAAGTACGAGTTATTGTTTCAATATGATATGATAATGGGAACCTGTGATCTGTGTGTCCAAGTTAGAGATGTAGGCCCTAAGTGCCAAATGTAATTAATTCTATGAAATAAGCATGAACCACAACAATTGTGTAAATTTGGCCCTGCTATAACACAACATAAATAAAAATAATTGTAACTATGCTGTATACCAATAAGGAGAACGTTTTTAGATCAGTCTTCGTCTATGAGAACTGCACGGCACTATTTTGATTCTCCTCAAGCTTATAATTTACATAGAATCACAAATCATTGCTGAGCTATTAAATAAAACGTGTTTTAATTAAGTGCCTATAAGTTGTCCGTACTCATTCTCCTAATCCAAGTAAGCTCCCCTGGGAAAGAATAGTGTATAAATATTGAAAAACAAAATATTTCATGACCTGTATACATTATAATTATAGAGTGTAAATTGGTTGTTTCAGCCCTGACGCCGATAGAAGATGCCAGATGCCGTCCACCATTTCATTAAGAGATGCCCTTGAAGGGGGCCTGAATAATGTACTGTGCATGCCCAGCTATCTGAGTAGTAAGAATAAGAGGCCGCTGAATCGGTCACATTTGTTGCGTCCAATAGTCGTAATCTGTATGATATGTAATATTACAGATTTTTCTTCTCTTTTGCACATATTACGCATACCCAAAATACATTACTAAGACACCTTTTCCTATTACCAACCAGATAT
Source organism: Sthenelais limicola (assembly GCA_942159475.1). NCBI lineage: Eukaryota > Metazoa > Annelida > Polychaeta > Phyllodocida > Sigalionidae > Sthenelais > Sthenelais limicola. The sequence continues at coordinate 75,911,877 of OW804096.1, read as the reverse complement.
TCCTATTCCTGGAAGAAATAGTCTCATGCCACCAACTATTTCTTTATTAGTGAGATTTTTTCTCCCATTACCAACCACCACAAAGCGATTACAAGGAGTCTTTTTACTTTTACCATTCCCCTATTACCTATGTGCTGTGTCATCTGCTGTTATGACAGATCTCAGCTGCTCCTTTTAACTATTACCATTAAGATTGGTTCCTTTTCATCTCTTTCCTAATGGTAATGGATAGACTTGCACACCTTGTTTATTCTTATAATTTAAAAAATGTCAATATATACAAAGAAATGCAATTTATCCACACACAACCAGCATTTCTTGGGCATTACATACAAAACAATTGTTAAACTAATAGGAGACTTTACATATTCCGCAGTCAGTAAGTGTGGGACAGCTCTGAGTCATTTTGCACATGTGCAACTCATTAGAGCCTCACCCAAATGCGGGCAGAAATGCCCCCTATACAAGTGCCCACTGGACCCCACCAGTCCTGCTGACTGACCCGTCAACACCAGTAGAACTGGCCGCTGCCATTAATCTCATGACTAAACATATGATTCTATCATCCTGCCCAGTGCATTGGACATAGCTTTAAAAAGGTTGGAGCAAATGGGTTGGGAAAGTTGGGCACTATGTTGAAGGGATAGGGTCAAAGGATAAGTGCCTGTCCAGTGGTCTGACTGCAGCGCCACACAGGAGGGGTGGTAATGACCCACAACCAATTTGTGAAGTACACTATTATTCTTTAACAGAAATGAAATGTATCATATAATAACCAACTTCACTTTGGTTCAATTTCTGGTCTATGAGAATAGCCTAAGGGACTTAGTGCTAGTCTACAAGCTACTAGTCAAACACCACATAGTAGTATATACAAATGAGGGATCGAGTTACTCAGGCATATTTGAGATATCTTTGTGTTAGAAAGAATATCCCAAATTCTTCGTTCTTCCCGCCACCTGCCTTATCCAAATATTAGTATGAGAGGTGTGAGTCAGTGATATTGTTAGTTGATTATCCATGAATTTTATATTTCCATGTATCCAATCGCCCAAATAAAATAAATCTTTGAATTGTTTTTTTGCCGTGATATGTTTATTTCATACAAAAATAACTAGCACACGAAGCTTAGGAAACTCAAGAAACATCTCAAGTCAAAAGTAGCTGCCATGAGAAATAACCGAACTCGTTATATTTACACAAATTATATACATGTACACATCAGACATCATTATACAATAACTATTGCAAACAATTAATTACAAAAATGTAGATCAATTGAACAGAAGGACACAACATATGGTAGACTAATAATCCAATTCATTTCTACGAATTTCTGAAGAATGAAGCTCTCTGTGACACATCTTCTATCTACTATGATCAATAATTCATCACACCCATCACGCATGGTTCTAAACATTACAATTTAAACGATGGTAATGATTAAATATGCTCCAGCAAAATATTACATTTTTATAATATTACATTTTGGCCAAAGAATGTATTACAGATCTAAATTATCTAACGACATTGAGCAAAGTCTTTAACTTCTCTATATGAGTATATTGAGGGTTCGCAGGAGGATATGGAAATCTCCAAAGTAGCTTATTCTATGAATGAACACACAAGAGAAAACAAACACTTTAATAGCAATAAACCATAGTAATAACATAAAGAATATGCATATAAGAGCAATGCAGAGATATGTATTTAAACCAAAAAGCTGCTTCATCTATATATATAGAACGGATAATATACAGTGCATTGATATAATCAAATTCTATTATGCCACTACAGTACAATTTATAATACGTATAATGAATATCTAGAACCTAACCTTATGCTACTACGCAAATGAGATACATGCATAAGACCAAGTAGATATAATTATGATGATAATGAAAATAACGCTAGATCTATAGTCTTTGAGCTTTTCCCATCAGGAACTCAAGGCAGATTTAAGGCCCATGGGCTGTCATACTCTTTTAAAAGGCCTCTCCAAACTCGTGCAGTGGGATCCATATCCCATCGATATAACACTGAACTTGGTGGAAATTAATCTTCTTCAACTATAGCGTCACCTTCATGCCTTCCTGAACGTTGGTGGGAAGATTGCCTGCGTATACTCCTAGGCTCCACGGTCCGTCATCTTTCTCAGCTACACTTTGCAGAAAACTCTTTCCACCAGATTGCATACTGTCACCTGGTCCCAATAACTGCTGCCACCTGGAAGAAATATAGAGCAGCTATTGCTACACTCTTTGGATATATTGTCACTGCCTTGAACAGTCCAGGGCTATAACAACCTAAGGCAGAGACTAAAATAATTAATAACCTCCATTTTATGCCTGCTGGTGCACTGTCTGTGTATAATCCCTCGGCTTCCCCTCGGGATTATAACCAATTCAGTGCACAAGCAGCCCCTCGGTCATTAATCCTTTAATAATATTCATATAATATTCAGTTACAAAGAATCAATCCAATAAGGTCACTTAATTTGTGGTGGAGCTAATTAACTCGATTTAATACTTCAGGATTGCAAGGTCGTTCTGGAAAAACTGCCGATTATTATTGTTATTGTTCTTGATTTGAAAGGATGAAATGGAAATAAAATTGCAATATTTGAGGTGAGATGATGCTGTAAGTTTGTATATTTAGTGAGGGTGTTAAACAAGCATTGCAAGAGAAATAGAGCTGATACAGGCTTTACTGTTTTCATATCAAATTATTCAATGAAGTAACACTGGAATAATGGTATTTGGAATTTGAAGCTTCATGATGATCACTCTATGGCAAAAGACTAATTATTACAATGATAAGCAATGGTGAGCGGATATATATACAATTACTGTATATATGTAAAGACCAGCCTTGTGCTGGGCCTCCACTCATTATCCTTCTCAGCATCAGTCGAAAACCTTGTTTTCATGTATAAGAAACTTGTTCTCATGTTCAATCATTGAAGAAGCTGTTGAAACAAAGTCTTTGAAAAGAAATCAAAAGAAGATATATATAATATATATTTACCTGTGTACCCAGTCTGAGTCGATATTGATGTCACCCTTGGCTCTATGATAACATAACCCAAATCCTGACCAAATATGACATAAAGGTTTGTCGCCATAGCAACGAAGTTAACAAGCAATCCCGGGAGTACGAAGAGATTACCATGCTTTTTTGTGTACATCGTGCCAGACCAATGGAGAAAGCTGGAAAAATTAGGAAATGTTCTAGGAAGACATACATGAATGCAATTGTCGATAATGGATAGTGCTGAATCTTATAATTCTGTACATGGAATACATTTTCTTTCGGTTTTTTTAGGTTTGTATTTATAATATGTGTATATGTTATAATTCTACTTCATACCTCACCTCAATCAACAACTTAATCAATTAAAGTGTTATCCCAATGTTAATATTAAAAGTCAACAGGATGGTCGATCTTGTCACGAACGATAAATGCCAATATCGCATTACATAAGATTACATAATATTACATAAGGATATGGCATAAATTAGCATTAATTATTAAATATGATTATATCATATTACCAACATTAGGAATAAACTTATAGACTAGTACAAGTCTAGGTAACTAGTTGGGCAATATCCCACTAGGGGTTATTATGGTTTTATTATGCACTGTAGTTACCTGAATATGCCCATAGTTATGGCACATGCCCGCACCCACACAAGCCCTTGCGTTGGTATGTGGGTGGAGACGAGGAGGAGGTTGAAAAGGAAGAGCAGAGCCTGCTCAAAGGCAGTCCGTGAGAATCTGCTGTGACACTCATTAGGCGTTATCCATCCAATTACCGCCCCTGAAAAATAGCCGACGGTACCGTAATATCTAGCCTATGATAAGTCCATACAGTCATCTTTAATATTAGTAGTAGTAGTAATTAATATTGTATTTATTTTGATATCTTGAGTAGGATTCAGAAATAATAGAATGGAAAAGAATTTAATTTATTTCACTGAATATTATTCTCAGATTGTGTTACGTAATTGATACTGCATAGAATGAATACTGTTCAATCTCGTCAAATAAAGACTTACCAATGAAAACTGGGAGGATTGGCCAGATCTCACACCTGAGCAGAAATTTAAGTCTGGCATCATAGGACAGGAGATCACTTTGCTCCACCTCTTGTAATGCATAATTCACTATGGAGTAGACCATTAGCGAGAAGAGGGCGATGCTGAACAAGATTGGAAGAGCTTTATACAGATATTTCATTCCCAATAGCAACCCTTTGTACAGCATGTTTAAGCATAGGACCAGCACCTGATATACTCTGTCCATCAGGGAACCTAATATCCTGATTACCTTTGCAGCCTCATCTTCTTCTTCCTTCTCATCTTCACATTCCTCTCCTTCCATGCCTTCCTCTTGTTCTTCTGCTTTCTCTGATTGTTCATCCTCCCTGTTATGTTTGTCTTTGTTAGGTGTTGGAGAAGGAGAAGAGGGAGACGTAGAGGAAAGGGAGACACTGGAATTAGTTGCCGGAACTGTGGGGTCTGGACGTGGTGGTATGATGTCAACCCTCCGAGTTGGTTGAGCATGCTTGGCCCGACGTTTAGCCGGTTGTGCGGGTTCTTCGGTGGTTACTGTCGTATCGGCTTCACATTTTAAATTCACCACCTTTTTATCTTCACATATCATGGGCGTGGAACCAACTGAGATATCTTTTTCATTTTCTGTCCCTTCTTTTATGGGTTCATGCCGTTGTATGTGGTTTTGATTCAGCTCTTCCACAAACTCTTTCGGGTGTTGATGCTTTTCTTGGGATATGTCAAGGGCTTTATTGATATTACCCTTCTCAATGTTTTCCTCCTCCAGATGTCGTTTGACAGCTGGCTCTTCAGTATCACTCATCCTAGATTGAAAATAAAGATAAATCATTGAAGCTACGAGAGTTCCATTTACCTGATGTCATAGCTCCCATGTCATACCTGCAGCTTAATATTCGGTAATGCAATGGATTTTGTGGACATTACAATTCGCGTTTTGGGATCACCTTTGAATTCACCTTACATATTCATTCCTGATCATTATTTGGCAACGTATCAACGGTTGGTTAATAATCCTACAAACATCATGCTATTGGCCGAAAGTTGTCATTTGTGACCACAGATGGCACCACATATGTAGTAGGGTAATCGGATTGATGGCCGAATGATTACTGGCCACAGATGACACCATGGGGCGGGCCGTCGCAATGGTGGAACAGGTGCTGAGGCGAAGTTTGTGTGATAAGGCTCATGGTGGTGATATATGTTAAATGATGTAGGAGATATCGCATTGATGGTAGAATGTTTGTTGTCACTAGTATTAAGAACATCATTTTTTGTCACTAGGAAAGTTCTTATTTCACTGCATGCGAGTAACGGTAAATTTGTCCATTATAAGGCTATGTAGATTTGCCGATCATAAGAAATTTGAAGGCATTGTCAATTATCAAAAGAGGATATGGTGATTTAAGGCATCGGGAGCCCTTATCAAATTATTATGTGTTCTGATTTGTAACCCCTTTCTCTAGAATTCTGTGGTTTAATCTGAATATTTATTTGCATTTCGCGTCTGCTAGTGCCACTCTAACTCACACATTTTATGATAATTGTTCTACCTATTTTTGGTTCATTTATGATAGATCTATATTCATAATTCTATAATCTATAAACCAACTGTATCTGTCTCATATATGAAAGATCATTTAAGAAGACCTTATAAAATTTCTAACTTTGTTATAAAACACAAACTCATCTTAATCATCAATGGAGAAATATTTTTTAAACAGTGTATGCCCCTTCATATACTTAGACACTTTAAGTGTAATAGTAGAGCAGACCTGTATTATACAAGTCATGTATAAATATATATAAATATATAAAGTAGTAGTCCAATATTAGTCTAGAAAATATATTACTCAATAATTAGTATTATATGATGTTATGCTTAGCGATAAAGTGATGCTTCTCCTCTGTAGATTCACCCGCAGTATAATATTTTAAAAGACGTAGTCAGTGGTCAAGCTTGGGACGAAGATGGTCGTCGCGAAAACGTGTTTCTTATATTCAGAAAAGAAATGCTGACGAGACGGGGGCATGTCTATTATAACTACCAGGAAACAGGCGGGAGGGTGCTGACCGCGCATCCCACCTCCCAGCAGAACAAAGCAACCAGTGCAACGTTTCCCGCTTCAATATCACAACAAACATTTCAAATGGAACGGTACCGATAGATTGTAGGCAGATTCTAGGCCCATTAAACGTTTAGAGAAATGTAGCTAAATGTTCACTAATATCCATCTATAAGGATAATTTGGAACAGAAAGCTATATTCATGTTACTAGAAATGACATCTACCGATAGCAATTGTTAGATCGACGTAAGGTGCGTTTGTCCTAGATAACAGCACATATCAAATCTATGTTATTTACAAACAAACCAGTACAGGTGAAGATGGACGATGGCTATAATAGTGGCGATTTCAAAACTTGACGACAGACAGACACATAAATAAACAAAGTAACGTGTGTTTCTTTACCTGTGCGATGGTACTGTTTTGACCTTGAAATTGCAGGTTTAGACCACAAGAGAAGAAATATATTCCAGAGTTCCCAACTCCTTCCCGCTTGGATGCGAGATTAACACTTCACACTGGTGAGTAGCTGAAATTCTGTCAGTACTACACCTGCCCTTCTCTGACTCCCCTCCTCCCCCACGCATCCAAAACGTAACGACCAAGAGAAGGAGGGGCACTCAACAAATCTTATTCTGGCGCTTTCGTTGGGTCGACGTCCGCGGGCTCATTCGAGGTCTAGGACACGTCAGCCCTACTAATCTTAAGTTATTTGGGTTCCTGTTAATTATTGTATTCACGTACAAGTATACGTGTATTCATGATGTATATTGCTTCAGTCGAATATTAGATGTTATAATTATTAATATTAGGTATATATGATATAAATAAAGTAGTAATAAAGTACACCTGGAACACCAGTTAATTAGTGACTGAATGTATTCCTTTCAGTAACAGCTTTGCATTTGAGGAGAAATCTGAGACCCCGCAGGGCAAGAAATTTGTGTATAGTTCCCGATCCCATGGGGCACATTTTTCGCATTATTTTTGTAAAAAGAAATATATATAGCCTGACGGACATTCCCCAACCCTGGGACATGTCTTGATACTTCGGCAAACTAATTACAATGTGTGGTGGCATATTTTATCTAACATCCCCCTACCATTCCACCATACCCGCGGGGGTGGGTGGGTGCATAATGTTCTCCTCCTTTGCTGTCAACCTGTCCGCCTGTTAATTGTTCATCAACAGTGGCATAAAGATGGATTGCTCAGAGTAAAAGAAATTATACTCTGAGGTGTGAGTAAGTGTGTGTATTTACCCGCCTGTCTTTCTAATGGTAACTTACTGCCCCCACCCACCCACCCACCCACCCACCTATAACAGCTTGTTTCTCATGTTATATTGTAAGCCATTGTGAGAGTGCTACCTTTTCTATGTTAATTAGCCCCTTTTCCTGTAATTATAAGCCCTTATTAAGCCCCTTTTTAATCGCCCAACCCCTCATCCCTTTGTCTCCCAGCCCTGGCCGTTATTGGAATGTTGTGACCATCATTGGAATGTCCCTAGGATTAATGGGATGGGGCAGGGTTTGACAGCTCCCATATATGGTCTGGGCAAGGTTGACATAGATTCCCCCCTTCCATATTAGGATGGGGCAAGATTGCCCCAGTTGCCCATTCCTCTTTTAAGCATTTATATTATGACCCATTTAGTTCAGTGACCCATATGCCCAATCCATATTTGGGATATGCCCCTTTTTCCCTAGTATATAAGACCCTTGTCTCCCCCCATTTCCCAACTGATACCAGAGATCCTGTAGAGAGCGTTGCTGATGCTGCTCTGAGTTAACTTGGATAGACTCTGTACTTAAGCCCTAGGATAGTTGGGACTTTAGCTGTACTTTACCCCATTGGATATAGTTGGGACTTTAGCTGTACTTTACCCCATTGGATATAGTTGGGACTTAGACTGTACTGTTGGATTACTCTGTACCTAAGAGTGGATTTGCAACCGGTTGTGTGTTAGGTTTTATAGAACCTATTGCTGTTGGATTACTCTGTATTGTGTCTGTATATCAGGGAAATGCTGTTATACTGTATTTCATGGAACTGAAGGTATTTGTAACTACCAACTGGATTAAGCTATAATAAAGCACCATTCCTTTGTAATCTTGGATTGCTCGTTTATTCCTCGATCTCGCTGTGTCATCGCACGCTACCACGTTAAGTTGAGCACGAGCCACCTTGGTTAACCTGAGATATTCCGCGATTACTAGAAAGAGCATTATGGCTGATCGACACCCATTAGAGGAGATTAATGACAATACGTCTGAACCTGGCGAATACCTTCCTCCTCCCCCTCCTATTAATGAGATAACTAGGTCTCGTCGCTCGCACCCTTACCATCTGCGAGCGATGCAGACTGAGCATCAAGAAGAGCGACAACCCCCTCGTCTGACACCAGCGATAATCTCCGATCCCCCCATCACCTCCTCCTCCGCAAACCCTGGGTCTGGTGACAGGCGGTTGACACCTCCAAGTTTGGCCCGGCTGGAAGGAGTGAGGCCTGGGCACGTGACCGCCACGAGCGGCTCGCTTGACCTTGGCCCCCTCCCGACTTCCTCCGGGCGCGGAAACGCGCTGGCTGCTAATTATGGTGGCAGCAGTAGGCATCCAATCGTCAACAATGGTGGCAGCGGTTGGGATGAGATGTCATCTGTATCATCTATGGCTGACACAGTACCTGCAGCCTTATCACCGAACTTGGAGATAAATGCTAGTCCTAGATACCAGGGAGAATGGAGAGAACCTGGCTCCTCTTTCACAATGCCCAGGAGGGTTAGAATGATTGAGGCAGATGAGGGAGGTCTGTTTGAGCTAGGCCAGAGAACACCTGGATCTACTAGTAGGGATAATACACAGCAGCCTGGAAGGCAGTCCAGAAGGATTAAAACTCAACCAAGGACCTATAATGGATCTACATCTCTCAGTGATTTTCTAAACCACTTTAGAGTAGTGGCGGATTTAAATGAGTGGTCGAACAGAGAATGTGCGCTCTATTTAGGAGCCAGCCTGGATGGACCAGCTATCTCTGTCTTGGATAAAGTTGATCTGGATACTGCTGATGGATTTGTACAGTTGGTTAGGGAGTTGGAGAAAAGGTATCAGCCGGCTGATCAGCTCTCCCTATACCGAACACAATTAAGGCTGAGGAAACAGAGTAAAGATGAGGGGATAAATGAGTTGGCTGATGATCTGGAAAGAATGACCAGATTAGCATATCCCCGAGTGGACAGGGAGGTACGAGAAGATCTCAGTAGAGATGCCTTAGTAGCCTCTATCAGAGATGACAGGTTGAGGCAGTGGGTGGTGCAAGCAAGGCCAAGGTCGTTTGCAGAGACCAGAGCAGCTGCTCTGCATGGAGAGGCTTTTCTCCAATCTGAGAAAGATAAACATGTGCTACCAAGAGCATCGGGGCATGTGAGGATGGCAGCGGGTCAACCCCCAGTCACCACCCCCAGTAGCACACTGGAGGAAGTACTCAAGAAAATCCTGGAGCGATTAACGAAGCTGGAAACGCCTGTACCACCTCAGCAGCCAAGAAACCAACCTCCTCCCCAGCAAAGGACATTTGCACCCAGGAATAGGAATTGTTACAACTGCGGTGAGGAAGGGCATTTTAAACGAGATTGCCCCCGCTTAATGAGTAACTCATCTTGGGAGGAGCAGGGAAACGGTCAAGGACAGTAAGTGACCGGGCCCCTGTCCTAGAGAAAACCGGTGGAGGAGTAAGAACGCCTGTCCAGGGCAGATGGGACTCCTCCACGGCAGGGATGGTGGTGGATGGATGTACGGGAGGTGTGATGATACCCTGGTTGGTTGACACTGGAGCAAGTACAACAATCATTGGTAAACACATGTGGGAGAAAATGCATGACCCACCTCTCGTGACCCCATCTCGAGTAGTAATCACAGGGCCTGGAGGGGAACCTATGAGTGTCGTTGGAGAAGCAGTAATGGAACTTGATTTTGGAACAATACAGATCGAAGGAAGAGTAATTATAGCTCAGATGAGTCAAGGTGGAATATTAGGCATGGATGTATTACGAGCGATGAAAGGATGTGTGGATGTGGATGAGAACATGGTATGGTTCTATCCAGACACAAAGATCGCGTCGGGAAGCATGGAAGGATTTGCCTATGTAGCTCAGGAAACTATGGTAAAGGCAGGTAGCCGGGAATTGGTCAATGTGAGCTTTACCTTGCAGGAACTTCCAGGATTAGGAGAGAAATCTCAGGGTAGGGAAGAGAGCAAAGTAATGATTCTTGAGGATAAAGGTCTGGTTCCAGAATTAAGAGTAGCTACGTCTATACACAGCATTGGATGTAATAATGGAGTAGCAGAAGTTATGAATGTAGGACGACAAGACATATGGATTAACAGAGGAAGTAAGATTGCTGCTTGGACGGGAGGTGAGACAGTCACCTCCCCCAAACCATCCCCGGAATTAGCCGTGGAGGGCGATACCATCAGAAAGGATATTATGCACGATCTCTGGGAGCAAACAGACAGAGAAGTAGTGCAGGGAAAAGAGGATATTATCCAGGAATTATATGAGCGATATAAAGGAGTATTTCTAGCAGAAGGCGGGAGAGTAGGGAGGACGGATAGGGTGAAGCATACCATTAATACTGGTGATCACCCCCCTATTAAATCTCGGCCTAGGAGAGTTCCAATCCACAGGAGGGTTATTGTGGAAGAGGAATTGAAAAAGATGAGTGATGGTGGTGTAATAGAACCCGCTAGTGGACCCTGGGCCTCGCCAGTGGTGCTAGTGAAGAAGAAAGGTGGTGGTTGGCGGTTTTGCATTGACTATCGCCGATTAAATAAAATCACAAAGAAGGATGCTTACCCATTGCCACGAATGGATGACACATTGGATTTACTGAATGGAGCTAAGGTCTTTTGCACTCTGGATTTAGCCAGCGGATACTGGCAGGTAGAAATGGATCAGGGAAGCAAGGAAAAGACAGCGTTCTGCACACATGCAGGATTATATCAGTTTAATGTCATGCCATTTGGATTGGTTAATGCTCCTTCAACGTTTGAGCGGTTGATGGAAAATGTTCTTGCTGGATTAGTAGGCGACCAATGCTTGGTCTACCTTGATGATGTGATTTGCCATGGAAAAACAGTAGAGGAGTGTGTGCAACGACTTGACTCTGTGTTGAAGCGGATATCTGAAGCAGGCTTGACGGTCCAATCGAGTAAATGTCAGCTGTTTAGGTCTTCTGTTTCTTTCCTTGGCCATGTTGTGTCACAAGATGGAGTTTCTACTGATCCTGAAAAGATAAAAGCTGTCAAAGAATGGCCCACACCCTCTTCAAAGGAAGCCCTGAGGAGTTTTCTTGGATTTTGTTCTTATTACCGATCATTTGTCAAGGATTTTGCTACCATCGCCGCCCCTCTTTTTAAGTTGACAAGTAAGGATGTAACATACACGTGGAGCGAGGAATGTGATACCGCTGTGGAAAAGTTGAAAGAAGGGTTGTGTACAGCGCCTGTTCTTGCTTTTCCTCGCCCTGATATCCCTATGACTCTTGATACTGATTCAAGTGGGCGTGGTCTGGGCTGTGTATTAAGTCAACAAATTGATGGGAAGGAACGTGTGCTAGGATATGCCAGTAGGACCTTAAATAAAGCTGAGCGTAATTACTGTGTAACTCGCCAGGAGCTCTTGGCGATTGTTTGGGGTGTTAGGAGATATAGATCCTACCTCCTGGGAGGTGAATTTGTGGTCAGAACAGACCACAGCGCTCTGAAGTGGTTATTGGATATGAAGGAGCCTGAAGGTCAATTAGCACGTTGGATTGAAGAGCTAGCTACATACTCGTTTTTAGTTTGTCACCGAGCTGGAAAACGACATCAGAATGCCGATAGTTTGTCGAGAATTCCTTGTAAACAATGCAAACGCATTGATGAGGAAGAGACCACTCCAATGGAAAGTAAACAGGTGTTTGCCATCACAGTCCAGGAAGGGAATGAGTTAATCAGAGAATCTCAGGAAAGTGATCCACTCTGTGTTGTATTTTCTAAAGCAGTCAGTGAAAACAGGAAGCCAAGGGAACTGGATCGAGTACCAGGGAAAGATTGGGCTTGGTTGTTTAATAACTTTGAGTTATTGACCCTGCGGAATAACATATTGGGATCTTGGAGATTTACTGATAAAGGTGGGAGAGAGTGGAAAGTGTATGTCCCCCGAGCAGCTCGAGAGGAGTACATGGAACAGATACATAGTGGACCGTTAGGTGGACATTTAGCTAGAGACAAGATGATCGACCGGGCCAAGAGGACAGTTTATTGGCCGTCGATTGCAATGGATATTGGTCTGTATGCAGCCACCTGTGCTGCATGTCAACAGAGGAAACCACCGACCCGGAATAGGAGGGCCAAGATGGGAGAACGGCCGATCCGAGGACCCTGGGAAGAGATAGCCATGGATATAACTGGACCTTTTCCCACCACAGAGCGAGGAAATAAATATGTGCTTGTGGTGACAGATTTATTCAGTAAATGGACAGAGTGTTTCCCTCTGACAAACTTTACATCAGAGACAGTTGCAAATGTAATTGTAACAGAAATTGTGTGTCGATTTGGTTGTCCTCTGATCTGGCATTCTGATCAGGGCAGGAACTTTGAATCTGGATTATTTCATCACGTTGCTCGTCTCTTAGGGATTAAGAAAACCAGGACTTCTCCATACCACCCCCGGAATAATGCAAGCTGCGAACGCTTTAATAGAACTTTGGCTACCATGTTATCTGGATTAATTGATAGTCAACATTTATCCTGGGATCTTTGGCTTCCCTATGTCAGCTCAGCATATCGATCATCAGTCCATGCTACTACTCGATTCACTCCCAACTTGCTCACCTTGGGTCGAGAAACAGCCATGCCTTGGGACGTAGCTTATCCACCACCTGATGGAGATAATAGAGAATCATACCATGGATACGTAAAGTCACTATTGGAAAAGTTGGAAGGATCACACCAATTGGCATTTGAATGTATGGGAATAGCTCGTGAGAAGCAAAAGAAGCACTATGACCTCAGGGTTAAGGAGTACATTTACGAGCAGGACCAAGAGGTGTGGATCTATCAACCCATGAAGAAGAAGGGACGCTCTCCCAAGTTACAGAGATTTTGGACAGGTCCCTGGAGGGTGGTAGACAGGTTGAGCGACCTTGTCTACAGAGTTCAAAAGGGAAGAACAATGAAGGTTGTGCACGCCGATATCATGAAGTTGGCTCGCACAGGTGCTCGGGTTACCTAACTCATAAACCACTGGTGCCCTGCCCGGCGATCGAGCTTGTGAGTTGCTCATCGCCACTAAGTGAGATGGACCACCTGTAAGAATAGGGCCATTACTTAGACTGGTGACAGGGGGGGCACAGTAAAAGGGCATTTAGCACCTAAGTGACTTCATGCTCTCTTGCAAGGATACAATGCTGGGAAAAAGACATGTTTTCTGGCCGCCATTGGAATTTTCTGGCCGTCATTGGAATGCAGACTGGGGGTGGGGATGAGATGGACACCTCAGTCAGGCTGGCAGGGCCTTGGTTCAACTTGGGGACATCTAACCCTATATAAGAGCCCTACCCTGGAGCCCATCTTCACTTTGGATCTACCAGCATGCCACACCTCAGCTGCAGATTTCAACCTTGTCCGAGAAAGTTCCGCCAGCGCAAGGAGTTATTTTTCCACGAGGACGACCACAGGCCTATTCTCCTCGGATTATTGTGTCAGCACTGCCCACAAATTTACAAGACTAGGCGAAAGAGCAGACTCCTAGACCACCTTAGGGACGCTCACCCGGGGCAATTAAAGCGAGTAAACCCCCCGTGTGTTTTGGTGGTTCTAGCGGAACGACCGCGTAGAGGGAGACGAGCTACTCCCTCTGAAGTGGCTGTGTTCAATCAGGGCACCAACACCACCCTCATCCCTATGGATCCAGTGCTGGGGGAATCCATCGACTCCAAGCAGGAGAGACGGATACTGCAAGAATGCAACCCCTCCTACCAGCCCGAGACAGAGCCCCTGACGCCTGGGGATGACCAACCCCAGGATATGGACGTTGATGACAGATCAGAAGGCCCACTGGAGCAGAGAGGCCTGGAGGAGCTAACCATAGACGACGGCGATCTAGATCTGGGGAGTGCTTGGGGACTCACTCAGGAGACCCGGGATTACCTGGACACATTCCTCCCAGATCCAGCAGTGCTTGAGGCCATCCAGTCTCCCCTCTCCCCTACCCCAGGTGATCAGATCTTTGATCCCCACCTAGGCAGTGTCCAGGAGGACACACCTGAGATCCGCTCCCCTCCTCCCACACCACCCAGTCCACCTCCTCCCCCATCCCCCAGTCCCCCTCCTCCCCCATCCCCCAGTCCTCCTCCTCCCACTCCACCCAGCTCTCCTCCACCCAGCCCTCCTCCTCTCACTTCAGCTGGATCTCCACGAGCAGCTCCCGCAGCACCAGCAACTCCAGTGTCTCCTCCAGCTACTCCATCAGCCTTCATCTCACCGCAGCGCTCTGAGGAGGGAGAAGCCCCTGAAAGGGCCCAGATCAGGATGTTGCAGGCCACTACCAGGCCTGCCCGGACCCAGATCATGTCAGGACCCCACCACACGCATGGACCTAAGCCAACCCTGGGGCCCATCTACACCCCGGAGGGTATTACCTGTAGAGTTACACAGCAAGAGTGGAGATTCAGCAGTCCGGCTGGCTCCCAGTGGACCATGTCCTATGAGAGACGGTTTCTCTGGACGAGAGAGCCAGGTAGGTCCGCTGTGGAGCCAGAGGATGCTCCCCTGCTTCCCTCCTGGGTAGGAGCCACCTTTAGTGGACAACAGGAGGCCACTCGCTCTAACCACACCGATGATGTAACGACTGAGTACTTTCAATGGATCGAGGCGAAGTATAACCCGCAACAGTGAGAGATAGAGAGTGATATCATGGATTAAAACTGTGTGCCGGTGAGGTCTGTTACCCAGAGACCCAGAGGAAAGATGTGCCTGGCTGATTATTGTGTGTTTTTGTAAAGATTGTTCCTATTCCAGACTATATTGATAAAGCTGTGCATTTAATTGATAGTGGAGTATGGTCTTATGTGCCAAAGAGACAGCGTGGAAGAGACTGTGTCTCTTGGACAGTATCCTGCTCGCCTCTCGGACAATAGTGCTTGCCATAGACAGTGATCGAACTAAGAAAAACCGAACAATCGTGCTGAGCATCGGTCTTGCTGCCCCTGAGGATTAAGTGTTTGTGCTATTATAGCTGCTCAGGATTATTTTTATTATCGCTCTGTGTTTATACCATGTCTTATAGGATAGAAGCGATGTTGATCGCAGACACTATGATTTTATTAATTATATGTCGTGTATGATGTAAGGGAGGCGATGTTGGTCGCCAATATTATGTTTCTATAAGTATGTGTCTTGTGTTGTATGGTAAAAGCGGTATGGGTCGCTAGTATTATCTTTTGACTGTATTTACATGTGGGATTGTATTCTTCCCCCTCCCTCCTTTCTCCCCCGTTGATTTATTTTTCCCTGGTCTCTGCAATGGCTCTCTATTCTGTTGTCGGTGCAGGAGCTGACCGACCAGAATGGGGGGCATTGTAAGCCATTGTGAGAGTGCTACCTTTTCTATGTTAATTAGCCCCTTTTCCTGTAATTATAAGCCCTTATTAAGCCCCTTTTTAATCGCCCAACCCCTCATCCCTTTGTCTCCCAGCCCTGGCCGTTATTGGAATGTTGTGACCATCATTGGAATGTCCCTAGGATTAATGGGATGGGGCAGGGTTTGACAGCTCCCATATATGGTCTGGGCAAGGTTGACATAGATTCCCCCCTTCCATATTAGGATGGGGCAAGATTGCCCCAGTTGCCCATTCCTCTTTTAAGCATTTATATTATGACCCATTTAGTTCAGTGACCCATATGCCCAATCCATATTTGGGATATGCCCCTTTTTCCCTAGTATATAAGACCCTTGTCTCCCCCCATTTCCCAACTGATACCAGAGATCCTGTAGAGAGCGTTGCTGATGCTGCTCTGAGTTAACTTGGATAGACTCTGTACTTAAGCCCTAGGATAGTTGGGACTTTAGCTGTACTTTACCCCATTGGATATAGTTGGGACTTTAGCTGTACTTTACCCCATTGGATATAGTTGGGACTTAGACTGTACTGTTGGATTACTCTGTACCTAAGAGTGGATTTGCAACCGGTTGTGTGTTAGGTTTTATAGAACCTATTGCTGTTGGATTACTCTGTATTGTGTCTGTATATCAGGGAAATGCTGTTATACTGTATTTCATGGAACTGAAGGTATTTGTAACTACCAACTGGATTAAGCTATAATAAAGCACCATTCCTTTGTAATCTTGGATTGCTCGTTTATTCCTCGATCTCGCTGTGTCATCGCACGCTACCACGTTAAGTTGAGCACGAGCCACCTTGGTTAACCTGAGATATTCCGCGATTACTAGAAAGAGCATTATGGCTGATCGACACCCATTAGAGGAGATTAATGACAATACGTCTGAACCTGGCGAATACCTTCCTCCTCCCCCTCCTATTAATGAGATAACTAGGTCTCGTCGCTCGCACCCTTACCATCTGCGAGCGATGCAGACTGAGCATCAAGAAGAGCGACAACCCCCTCGTCTGACACCAGCGATAATCTCCGACCCCCCCATCACCTCCTCCTCCGCAAACCCTGGGTCTGGTGACAGGCGGTTGACACCTCCAAGTTTGGCCCGGCTGGAAGGAGTGAGGCCTGGGCACGTGACCGCCACGAGCGGCTCGCTTGACCTTGGCCCCCTCCCGACTTCCTCCGGGCGCGGAAACGCGCTGGCTGCTAATTATGGTGGCAGCAGTAGGCATCCAATCGTCAACAATATATATATATGGGTGAGTTCTACAAATTTCGAAAAATCTGATAAATTAGGCCGAAGTATCATAAATACTAGCTATTTCTGGGTATAATAGTGGTGCGTTGCTTAAAAAGTCAGTTGGTCGATGTTGAACTTTATTTTGAACCTCAATGTTTTAATTAAAACTGGTTTATTTGAGAGGATTGACGATGGCGTATCATACATTTTCTGATGATTTCACCCATAAAGGGCCTCACCCCAGCCCACCCCATGTATATTAAATGGCAACAGCCCACTTAATTACAAGTGATATATATTTACTGTCATGTGTTAAAGGAAAATGAGTCACAAGTCACAAAAATGAATTTTGAGATACCATCATATTTGAAACGATCAAGCATATTCTAATGATGGTTAACATTTAGGACAGTTAATAAGTACTTCTATATTTTAAGTTTTATACTTTTATTTTTCAAAAAAAAGAAGCTTGCAATATTTCTGGGTGGACAGTTACTAGTCAAGTAGCTAAACATACTCTATAAGATGACCTAAGAAATGCATGGATACATTTAATACACTGTCTTGAAATGTGGTGCATGTATATATTCATGCCACGGAGTACGTTAATGAAATGAGAAAACATTCCCACAAATACATCTTGTCAATAAAACACTTCGATAAATATCAATTTTGCGACTTTTGACTCATTTTCCTGTAACACATCACATTTATGCATTACATTTACACAGTGCCCCCCCTTCAACTTCCTCAATACTGCTTCACAGCCCACACCCTGGATGACCCAGTATATATAGCTAGATCAGCTACAGGAGTGGGCGAGTCTCTGCGGGACGTACGCTGAACGTTCAGCTGACGTTTAGCTTCGTACGGAGAGGTATCATATATAAATGGTGGCTTACATCAGTCGGTACAGTTTTTACAGGTTTTTTTTATACGATTGACAGCCTTTTTACTTTCATTGATAGTTGCAGGAATGGTTTGTACAAATTATTGCTCTTTCAATAGAAAATTCCATTTCTTGTTATTCATCATGAAAAACGTATTGTACTCTCACTCTAATACATGCTACAGATGCTACACCCACATTGTCACACCCATTTTAAGCTAACCTATTACCCCATTTCGGTTAATATGATTACGTAATATTATCAATATAAATTAGCACAATTATTAATATCCATAATTTTATAATCATCAACAAAACAGGAATAGTAAAGGGAAAGCTAGAATATCCAGAGTAAACACTGCATGTATGTATTCTTCCATTTGAACACAGATGTACTTGCACAAATAGATTGAAAAGATCAAAGTGAAAGATTAAACATTGAATTATTTAAAATCTTGTTTGACGAATGGGGATACTATAGCTGTTCTGGGATGACTCACCAAATGTCACCAAAAGGTCAACTTCAGTGACACAATGTTGAGTTAGTATTTGGCCATCATTGATCAGGGAATTTGGAATATAAGGCGTATGAATTTATTGTATCCCTTATATATATATATATATATATATATATATATATATATATATATATATATATATATAGCCGTTCAGATACCAATGAGCAATGTACCTTATCGAGATTGGGGGTCTAAAAAAAGCTCTATGTGGGAGGGGCTACAATCCTGCAGGTGTTTTGGTGTTAGTGGGAATTATTGACCGCCTAGGAGGGAGTAAAATCGCCCACAGATCTAAGGAAACGATTCTAATAATCATTTTAGTCTCTGCCTTTGTTTGTTATAGTCCCCGGACAGCTGAATGCAGTGACTAAGCATCATTGAAACAACGAGAATATTATTTATTATTGTTGATCGAATGCGAGTGTCTGCTGCAGGGTATGTAGGCCTACCAGGTATTTTGGCAGTGATGTTAAGTCCTAAGTCAAGTAAGGTCCTGGCTCCTTTCCAGAGTGAGACTATTCCGGCTACATTATAATAGTGTTACAATACCTATGCAGCTGTAACATGCATCTGATTATAGTACCGTATATTTTTATTTGGCAATCTGAAACTCCATGTCAGCGTTATATATCTTTACTAGTCCAACATTGGCGAAAGGGAGAAGGGTTTGTTGCTCGGGTCACGCTTGGTTTCTAGTCTATAAGAGGTTCCCCTACATATTGCCCGAACGAAATTCCTAATCTCGAATCATAATGAATCGCCTTCTCTCGCGTTTTTTTGTGCTGAAGAGTGAACTGGCGACGTACTTTTTAGACAAACATATCATTGGAGGCCAGAAGTACTGCTAGTCGCGTGTGTTCATACATGGAATTTAGCGAAAGGAAAAAAATGTAAAGTCCATATTAACGCTATGATATAACCTACCCAACAAAATCTCGGCCACAAGCCAATCGATGAGTAAACAGTCCTGGCTTCATCCCCAAAGCAGTGATACCGATCTCCATTCTCCCCGACCCTCTGAACGACCCAATGCATATATAAATTAATTTTCACTTCACCACAAATTGCTCAGGTTTCAGAGAATAGGGCTCTAGAAGCTAAACTGTGCATGGGGTTTTTGCTATTTTGATGTGTGTGAGGGCTTAGATTGCCTGGACTATACATTGTCAGAGGCCTCACTGATGCCACACATAGTTGTGGTTAGGCTGGTCGGTCCAGTCAGTCATGTTGATAACCCTTGCTTATCAAAAGCCCGATCCCGGTCCTGAATTTGGCGTTAGCTACTATACTGTAAAGATAAATACCCGAATAAATAATTGTTTATATGTTTTTTGATACCAATTATTTTGTTGGATCTGCATATTTTAATTTAGCACTTCCCCCTGAACATTATTATCATGCATATATGTATATGCAGTACTGCCGCCTGCTTTTTTGACAGTCACTATATGAATATGCTATTCTTGTTCTAATCTCCCTAAAGTAATCAGTACATGTTATTGTTCTATTAACGATTCTAAAATGTTATATCCGTATCAATGACATTGCTATAAATAGTGATTTCAAAAGGTACCATCAGCAGGTATAGTTTTCGCAATTCCATGCATAATTCCTCAGTAATATAATAATATATGCTGATCAGATCTTGAAACAAAATCCCGCTCTAAATATCATAACGACTTGATAACATTGACCTTGATTCCTTCAAATTGACCTAGTACACAATTGTACTTTTTCATAATAAGAAGGCGTGGGCCAGTGGGCGTTGCTTGGCTCCCTCACCAATATAAACGGTGACTCGTCACCTACAGCCCCCGTTGCATAAACTGAGCACAGTCTGAACACAGTCTCAGCACGTGCTCAAATTTTTTTTTGGACAAAATCTTTATTCATCGGTAAGTACAAAATAACCAGACAAACAGTCTTGTTCCTGGGAACGGTGTTCCTCATGTCCTGATCTAAATGACTAATATTCATGGCCGAAATTAAGGTGGGTGAGAACACATAATTTATACATCTTTAGAGGTAATGGTTCGAGAGACTTCAATATAGATAAGCACGGATTTACCATTTGCATGTCTAAATATTCGACCATTTTTAGGCTTAGTGCCTATTGGTGTTTTTGATTGGTTTTTGAGGGTTCAACACACCTTCAGCACACCTCCAACACACCTCCAACACGGCACAATCTCCCTGCGTGTCCAAAGTGTGTTGGAGGTGTGTTCAAACTAATTTTTCATTTTTCGAGTAAAAATAATAACCATGAAAATAAATCCCATCATTTAAAACATGCATAGCAATATATATGAACTATGTATTGAGTTGTCTTACTTTTAAGGAAAATTCACAAGGGATATTATAATTATATAAAAAACAATGCTAGACTCTTTCTAAACCAATCACACAAGGTTATTTCTCTCATTATTAAGGAGGATGGGTATAAAAAGCAGGGAAGTATGGTAAGGAAATCAGACTTTGAGATTCCAGTGGAGAGTGAAGAACCAGACAGAAATTGTTGCTATGTGGATGGGTTAGTCCATGAAAGTCCAATAGAGCAATTGGTTTGATTCTTTATTTTCTGCTGTATTCTTCCTGTCCTTCTCTACAGCCTTGGGTACTGTGAGTTCCATTTATTTTACCAATTGTATTGCATTATTTGTTCTTTATTTCAGAGATTATTGTGATTTGATGTGATTTATGTGTGTATATTGTGTATAGCCTAGACCAGGCGCTCTAGTGCTGAATATTTGCCTCCCCCAGTAGAGTGGGAGAAGAAAGTTCCTCCCCCATGTGAGGGAGATGTATTGAATGATTATTATTGATATTTGTGTTTATTTGTGAGAGAGAGTACATCTCTTGCCTTCTATTGGTAATTATAGTTTGGTTTCCTTACACATTGAGTCAGGTATTTTGGGTTACTTTAATATATCCAGTATATTCAGCTATATATGACACAGATCTACCTTTATGCTTATATAATCAGGTATGGAATATTCATTGGTGACATATTGATTTATATTGCATTATTATGTAATGAGTGAGAGTTGGGTTCATTAACATAGCCTATATTGAAATATCTTTACTACCTAGAGAGCTAAGCTACCCCTATATTATATCATTAGATCTTATCTTTATATTATGTAATATTACCTAACAGCAACTGAGACTATTAGGCTATATTATTTTGTATTATTGTTTATTTAGAATATCTATCATTATCATTGTTATCATCCTAGAATATCATATTTAGATATCTATTGGTATTAGTCTCTATTACCCTTAGTTATTATTACGTCATCATATCATATCCTATTTGCATATCTCCCCATATTAATGTGTATGATTACAGGTTAATAAGTTAGACATTATCATTATTCTCACCTCACTCACATTGTCTTATATATATTGTCATTGTTCTTTATCCTTCCATATACCTTTATACCTCCCCTGTGCACGACGGACATTGTTAAATTCCCTTAATAAAAGCCAGTCAGAGAAAGCTTAAGATCCGATTCATATCATCATTACATAATTTAATAATTACATAATATATATAATTTAACACAGCACTTACACATAGTTAAAGTGCAGGTAGCTCAACCTTGTGTTTATTGATAGAACTGATAATATAGTAGGGCAGTGGAGGGGAGGCAGATATTTCTCTTTAGGGGACCACATTAGAATTTAGATAATAAACATTTGTGATGATTTCTATACATTCTATTTACAATTGTAAGCTGCATTGCCTTTTTGAACTGTACCTATTATGTGTCCTGTCGATAATACAAGTTAAACATTGGTTAAAACAAGTTGTATACCCCAGTAGCACACAACATTTGGGGAACATTGGGATCGTGTTCCTCGTGTGTTTGTTTGTAGGAAACATGTAGAAAACATCAAGCAAATGTTTTTAGTGAAACATCCTAGGAATGTTAGTATTTTATGTTCCTGGAACGTTTTTAGCTAACATTCAACTAACAGTCTGATATAAATGTTCAAGGAACATTAATTCCCATACAGTACAGGAACGTTTCATTAAACAATGTTCCCCAAACATTAATGTGTGAACATTACAAAGACGTTACATACAAATATGTTATCCTACAGTTCCTAGTGTAACCTTAACATAACATTGGTATTTTATGCTCCTAGAACACTGTTTTGCGAACATTCTGCTTACGTTGTCAGATGTATGTTCTGCAAACAGTAATTCTCAGACATTCAAGTAACATTATTAAATTTATGTTCTCAAATCGTTATCTCTCAAATTAAAAACTGTGGCTACATTTCTTCCCCCTTCTATTTGGTGGATACTATAGAGGAAATGCCCAAGGATGGGAACATTCCTAAAAAAAAACTTGTGAATAAATCACTTTGAAAAATATCAATTTTGTGATGTGTAACTCCCAGGAACACATAACCTATCATATCAGATGTATGTCCTGCAATCAGTAATTCTCAGACATTCAAGGAGCATTTTAAAATTTACATTCTCTAATCATTATCTCTCAATAAATAATTAATGACTTAATTTAAAGATAGTACTTCTTTTTCCATACTTTTATTTCATTTCAATTTCTAGTCTGTACCATGTATACCACTTTGTAAACGTTTATGGAAATACAAATCTAGTATTATTATTATAAATACATGTATGTGATGTGTCACAAAAATATGAGTCACAGAATCACTGGAATCGGCTTAAATTGAGCTCATCTTTTTAAATGTGATGCATGGTGATCCATTGATAATATTCAAGAAGAGTATAGGGTATAGCACCCGTTAGCATTTTTCCTCTCAACAATATATGGTAGTATACTACTCTGGGAGTTAGAGGGCGCCACCAGTGGGGTTTCCAGGGGATTACACCACTGGTTTTGAACCAGTAAGCCACTGCATTCTCCCAGTCACCATCTGACCATCAAGGAGGGAACACTTCAAATTAATTGCTAGGGTAAGTTACCTTTTATTCATTTCTCTAACCCTCTATATCGATATTCAACTGTATGCTTTGGTTATATCATGTTTAAGTTCAGTTTCTCACTAAGCTCTCTAAATAGCACCAGTTGCATTAAGATAATATTTGAATTACAGACAACCAATTTCCTCTCCTAGATGTTTGTACCAGATGCTATATAATCAATAGTTCTTTTATTCACAGGATCTACATCAATGTACAATGGGGCAATGCTGTTCCAAAGAGTATGAGCCGTAAATATCAATGATATTTAATTTCCTTGGTTCAAGAAGTAGGTATTCTTTTCTTGTACTGTTCAAGTATATTTTGTCATTTCTTTGCCTTCATGCATACCAAGTGTACATGTATACATACTGTCACATTTTAGATCTCTATGTCCCTATGTGTAATTTTATAACTGCAACTTTATAACTGATTCAATATTCAATTTCCTGGGTTTGTATAGCTTCAGTCCACCATTAAGGAACCCCATGAGTTTGCCACGTCCAACCTGTACTGCTGACTCCTAAATCCTTTGTTTTATTTCCTTAGTACAGAAAACGGTTATGGATCAGGATGCTACAGGCGGGAAAATGCAGGATGATATTGATTACACAGGGCACAGCTATCTGATGGTAGTGCCCACTGTCTACAGTCCAGCAGTGGCCGTTGGTGGTCCTCAATAATCCCTTAAATAAACATTCACATGATTACAGGCCAACTAGGCCCAGCAAAGCTCCAACTGTCAATTCACAAGATGTTGCATACACACAGAGAAGGATATGAAGAAAATGATGAACCAACACGATGAAATGATGATTTTGTTTAATAAAAGAGAATGTTTTAGGGTAATTGTTTGTTTTTCAAACATTAAAAATGAACAGAAAGCTAATGGGAAGAGACAAACATTGGGGGAATTGTAGTTAAAAACGTTAATGCTATGTTAGATGGGAATGTTTCCCTAACATCTTTTTCAACTATTAGGATAATGTGACTAAAGTATGTTCTAGTAGTGTTATAAAAAAACAGTGGAAGAACGTTTGGTAAACAACATAAACAAAACATAATTGAGGAACATTATATTAATGTTGGAAGGAACGTTCCTCTAACACATGTTCCGGGAACATCCAACAAATTTTCACTTTCAAACATTAAGCTAACAAACAACCAAACATTGAGGGAACGTTCTAGGAATAAAAGTGTGCTACTGGGGTAATTTCAGGGGGGAACAAAACCCCCCTGCCCCCCTACTCATTTTGAGGACTGATCTGATGTCTGATTATGTCTATTCCTGGAGTACATGACTACAGCTACTAGGACAATTAAGGGTGTTTACTGAGACCCAGTTGATGGTCCTCACACACAACTAACTCTGTTGAAACAACAATAATTTTCAACTCTCAGTATGGATTCCTTAATTGGTGAACATACCATAACCACAGCAATAATAGTTTACACTATAAGTATGGCCATTGAACAGTAAAGCCTGTCCTCCTACTCACAGCTTTGGGACAAGTTTGGCAGGCTGTAAATTATATTAGGATACATATGCCATGTACATATCTAATCAGTCTAATTTGTACATGCATAGCTGAGAATGCAATTTGTATGGATTTGTATGGGATTGGTTATATATTACCTGTAGTAATACATATATGGCAATATACAATATTTTATATAAGCTATCAAATGTTGATCCATAATAATTAGCTGTGTATAGAAAATATAATATCTCATTGATCACAGAGCCTTTTTGTTTTTCAACAAATTCCGATCATATATTTACTGTCCCACTTCAGGACTTGGCCACCTTACAGAAATCTGTCAACACTCTTGTGTATCAAGAAAATTTCCCAACATTAAATTTCGAAACCACCTCCAACATAGTGCCAACACAGTGCCAACACGATGCCAACACAATGCCAACACGATGCCAACACGATGCCAACACACCCCTATTATGCAATGCAACTTTCAGCACAGTCCCAGGACAACACAGTCCCAGCACACCTTTTTATGTAACGGGGGCCATGGTGGACGTCCGCTTGGTCACTTGGTCGCAACTGTAATATAATGACAAGAAGGGGGAATGGCCAGAACCACCTGAAAGGAGGTTTATTTTCACCAAACAGGCCAAACCGAAGTCAGTTCAGGAATGACAGCTGATCCGCAATGAAGGTGTCCACCTTTAACTTCGTCTCCATTATCAAATGGTTGAGGTTTTTTTAAATGCGTACAGTCTATAAGGTATACACAGCATGGGCCTTCATGAAATAGACTAGGTTAATTATTAGGCTCTCGAGTGTGGTAGGGTCCGTACTACGCATACCGGGTCTGATATCCAGATAGTCTATATCGACCTATGCCTGCAAGGCTTGTCACTCAGTTTGGGCGGTTAATTACAGTTTATCTTTAATGTTTAATTTTTGTATTGATAACATTTTATCATACAGATAATCTTCTCAGCATATCAAGTGAAAAATATTTTACAGGATCTAATAATAATGCATCTTTTATATGAGCTGTCAAGGGATCCAAGCATTTGGGACACTCCAATGGGCATTTAGCACAAGGCAGACCAAACTTCGTCTATCATATTAGAGAATTTTAGAGACTGTATGGAGGTACCCCAATGCACCTCCACAAGTACCAAAGGATACCAATCGCTTTTGCCTGACAAACATGAATGTAAGAAGAGAAAGACAGACTTCTCCCTATGCAAATGCTAGTTTTGCATCCAAGGTGATATTCATGTAAGTCAATAATCTGGCGCAGATTAAGCCCGCTTCTGTCCCTGCTCCCCGTTCTTCTCCACCTTTGGTAAGCAGGACAGTTGCTGAGGATACATCTTCGGAACTCCTGAGGCTGCTGTCACGCCCCTCAAAGAGACCAAGGAGCCAGCTGCCGAACCAACAGCCCCCGCGGACCCCTCCAGGGAACCCGAGGACCCGGACCAGGCCGACGACAATGCCATGGACGTCGCCTAGGAACTCTCCGCAGTTGTAAGCCTCCGCTGACGCAGCGTCGAGCATTACAAGACTTCCCTCCGCTGTGTCAGCGTCAAGCAACGCTTCTCCGACATACTGCATTGCCCACGGACATCCCTCCGGACTATGTTACCACCAGAAACAGAGGGAGACGTTGATCTATATTTTAACAGTGACTTTATTCTCATTCTCTCAGAAGGAGAGATGTGAATCCGTTTTGCGGACTACATTTTATATTTAACTACTTTCACTGGATTCTGTAGATTTTTATAGTGAGGACACCAAATGCTCCTTTATGTATTTGCAAAAAAAACACTTTTTCTTCACTTCTGCGGATGTGTGTAAGTGGTTCGGACTTGCTTTTTATTTGTCCGAAGTCTACTGTTTTCAACGGATTTGTCTCTGGTGTGTTTATGCTGTTTATTACTGCCTTGTTGCCGAGTTTATATTGATGTTAAACTCTTTTTATTAAAGGGGGAGTATTGTAGTGGGTTTGGGTATCTTATAAGAAGGTATGGGACATTTAGTGTCCAGTCTTACTGCTGTGTGGTGCTGTCCGCTGAGGTTGGTACGCTTGTACTAACCCAGTGGGCAGTACCGGCTTATATTATTAGTTTTACCTTTCTAGGAAGAAGTTTTCCTATTGTTCTTATATTACCCTTTATGTATGTCATTCGTTATATTACTGTTACAAGCCTTTTGTACCACGCTTCTGTATATAACGTCCGTGAGAAAGGTTGTTATCTCTGTGAATGTATTCATCGACCTGCGGATGAGACACCATAGTTGTGTTGGTGTGGGATTTACGAGGTGGCCGGACCATCTCCACTGGTCAAGTCGTTGGGGAGATTGCCCCGTGTTAGCTAATAAAAGCTGTACAGAAGGTTTATCCTTGTTTGAGTCTTTTATCGGCGTAGTTGAGCGGATCGGATCCGAAAGATCACTACACTATTACATATATTGTGTTATATATTATATAATTTTAATTATACAGTTATGGTAGTATTTTGATTAAGTAATAATGGTCAGCTGAACCGTTCTGATGGGAAAAATTAATTACCTAATTACAGGTGCTTAGGCGATTATAGGAGCACAGTTCTATTCAGCAACCTTTCACTTATATGAACAGAAGGCAAATCAAACCATATTTTAACCAAAATCTAAGAGTTCGTTATTAAGAACTAATATTAATTTGAGTAAAGTGATGCCTATAACAAATTGATTTAAATTGAAATTGATTAGGTATTGGACAATGGACTGATTGTTGAATGGGACCATCCTTATAAGTTGTTGCAAGACAAGAATGGGGCCTTTTACAAGAGGGTTGAAGCACTAGGTCCAGATAATCTGAAACATTTTAAAGAGATCACACATGCACACAAGTTGGTAAAAGGTGTCTATGAAGAGAGAGGGATAGTGATAGATAGTCAGAGCTATCCTGCACAACCAAGGGGAAGGAAAAGAGACTTGTCTGACCCAGTGGTTATTGTTGACAATGGAGCGATCACCACTGTGACATCACTGTGAAAGCAACTGTCCCTCCCCTGATAAGTGATTCTCATCATTTAAGGGATACAGGAATGACAACACACATACAACCTAGCGGTTATTATTTTCTTTTTGAATAGTTTGTCATAATAGTCAGTGTAGATGTTAACCTGCGTGCTTTTCAATGTGTTCAGATTCATTTTCTGTTACAGTGTTTTCTGGTGTTAAACCATTGATGGTAGTGTAATATATGATATACAATCTGGAAGATAATATGTTGATCTTCAGATAACTATAACTTTGTTGTTGTATCGGTGACTATGCTTCTTTTGCAATAAATGTGTAGCAAATGACCACTATAGTTGTCACAAATCTCGTCCAAAAAGAATTTGCAATTTTTGGTGTGTTCAGTAAAACGTCAAGAAATGCCATTTTTGTCATAGGCTCTACTCATATAGTAAACCACTGTTTTTGTCAAGCGTTCCTAAACAAAAGATAACTTGTAGACTTGTATACCTTTTTCATTCGTTTGTTTCTTATGTAGTCAGGAATGATCACTGAACGTGGTATGTTGTTATTTCCTAATAAAAGCGTTGCAAATTGATCTGCATCTGAATAATTGTTTTTCTCCCTAAAAATATTAGATACTTCTCTGGAAATTTCACCGCCCTTTTCTGGTCATATTTCAATTTCTCTTTGGGGATATCATAAGTTGATTGTTCTTTGGTACAAGTCGATATCTAGATGCTCAGTATAAGCTTGGGCATTTTCTCCATTTTCAGGCCACCGTCTAGCCCAAGACCCCCAAAATATAGACATGAGACTAATAAACACCAGAAATTTTGAACAAGGCAGAACAATTCTAAATCAAACAATACCTAAGTCGGAACAAATAAATAAGTCCATATTAACCACAATCCCCTATTCATGGAATAAATTACCGACGGTGGCCCACCAAACAATGGATGTAAAAACATTTAAAAACCTAGCCAGATCTACCTATATATGGCAAGATATGTACTTCAAAAGCTAAGAAGACAAACACATGAAAATTAATAGTTTATTCAACAACTGTTATTATATACTGAGTTTATAATAATACAACTGTGATCATAATCATGTTACACACCACTGAAATGTTATTTTACCAATAATTAACAATTAGCAGAGACCCGACTTCAGTCAATGATTGCAAGCGGGATTGTCCTCTGCTCAATTTACTGTAAATGGACTGTGGGACTAGAATACCTCCCATTTTGCTGGAGACCTCCCTGATTCGCAGTCAAGAGCTGAATAAAAGTATTTCAATTCAATTCAATTCAATTCGCTCTCAATGTCTATTCCAATATCCTCACTATTCAGTTTGTTAGATAGGTTTTGAGTTTTATTTTGCACCTAGGCGAGAGGCGAGACTTAAAATGCGAGAGGTGAGAGGAGAGATGGCAGCCATATGGGCCATGGGCTTCCATAGTACACAGTATAGGAGAGCTTTGCTTTACCCTGGTGCAGTGGCCTTTTGCAATTCTTCGGACTGAGCCCTTGGGACTGTGCCCTTGAGACTGCCAAATGCACAATGACCTCAGGCTGGAGAATACCAAGTTGACTAATACTAAAACTCCTCCATGAGCATACTGTTTAATACACAAGATGGCAGCACGATGAATACACGGCTACAATTTCCCCTCTTCCCCCAGGTACTAGAGGAAAACAACCATTGTGGTGATGAGACGCAAAAATCCACATCTGCTCTTCCAAGCCACGTTATTCTTTTTCAGTTGCTTGGACTTCAGAATTAACATTTAATTGCCTTAGTTATGGTTAATCCACGACTCAGGAAATATAATGCACGTCATCAAACACATGGGGCTTTTCACTGTATTGTTCAGTGCACCTTTAAAGCTGCGTGTACATTCATAGCATCCTACGATGCATGCTATCCTAGTGTCTCTATTGGGATACGTTTCTTGATTATGGTCAGTATATCCTATAGGTGTCAGCATTCAGATTATGGAATCAGGCAATATAATACACATCATCAAACACATAGGGCTTTTCACTGTATTGGTCAGTGCACCTTTCAAGCTGCATGTATGTAGCTTCTTGTAATACAGGCTATATCCCACTATTGTATCTCCTCCATCCTGTTCATGCGTTGTACCCCACGTAGTTTATTGATGTCTCCAGTGATGTCTTGATTTCCTCCTTTAATCAAACCTAGTTGTGATTAGGAGATATTTGATTTGTTTTGGTGTTATCCAGGTAGGTAGGTACCCAGCTAGGAAGTGAGCTCATGTAGATCTCACTATGAGCTCAAAAACTTCTCACACATGTGATATCAGAACGGTGAGGTCTGGGTGAGGTTTTTGTGATCTTGCATATGTGATCTCACATGAATGGTTTCAGTGTGATCTCAGTGTGAGTTCACAAGTTCTAGCTCACATTTAGCTAACAGCTGTGATATCTCAGTGAGCTCAGAAACTTCTCATAGATGTGAGATCAGAACGGTGAGGTCTGGGTGAGATGTTTGTGATCTTGCATATGTGATCTCACATGAATGGTTTCAGTGTGATCTCAGTGTGAGGTCACAAGTTCTAGCTCACATTTAGCTAAAAACTGTGATATCTCTGTGAGCTCAGAAACTTCTCATAGATGTGAGATCAGTACTATGAGGTCTGGGTGAGATGTTTGTGATCTTGCATATGTGATCTCACATGAATGATTTGTCAGATTTTTGGACATTTCCAAAAAACGGAATGGTCAATTTGACCAACTTTTAGGGCAGCTAGGGCTTAGCTGTTGGAGTATGAGATGCAGGGGGCCCTGTTATACCCGGGTGCGAAAGGAAATTCCATTCCAAGCATTCCTTCATTTTCCAAACAAAGTATTCATTTGACATTGCAAAGTGGGTTGCAAGAATTACACTTTTTAGGCACATCTCTATGGCAAAAATACTGAAAATGTTGACTTTTTTCTGGCAGCCCCTAGAAATTTTGTGAGATGTTGACCTAGTCTAGTTTTTTCTCCTCTTTTCAAATCTGGCCTCCAATTTCTTCTATTGGCATTATTGGCGGCGTTATCCGCAATCCGACTGTTTTCACCAGGTGGCAGTACCATAGAACTTGGTTTTCACTAGGTGGCACCAAAGGTTACTGCATTACATTTACACTTTCTATTAGAACAAAAGTCTCACTAGTAATAATTATATGAAGCATTTATACTTCATAGATATTACACATCATTAACTTGGGAATATTGAAAGCAATGAACTTGATAGTTTATTTGGATAACTTACCTGCTTGATGTTGAAAAATGTTGGGAAGTAAGCACCCTTATAATTCTAATATTATTACTATAAGTATACTGAGTGACCAAGAATGTCTGACACCAACTTGGAATGGATACCTATGGCAGCTACAGGAGAGGATTGTATTAAGGGTAAGTTTAAGTGATGGAAAGGGATGAGGAACTTTGAAAAATTCAAGCAAAGGGACCATGCAGTCTCTCCTTGAATGCTCTTGGGTGAAATGCTTCTGTGGAGAAACTTTCTACCTTAGCACTGAGCACAAATCTGCTGTTTAGAAGCTGATCAGTAGTGCTAAAAACAAGTCTAGTCTTGTCATCTTATTGATTAATAAGAGTGAGATTGATTGTATAAGAGTATACTGTTAGTTCATATTATGAGGCCATTGTGACATTAGATATTGACCTCACCATGAGGTCATAGTATGAGTATACTGTGAGGTCACATTGAGAGATCATATTGATGCCACTGTGAAGTTACACTTTGACCTCACCCGTGAGGTCATACTATGACCTCACAGTGTTCTCATACTTATGACCTCACAGTGAGATCATAGTATGAGTATACTGTGAGGTCACATTGAGAGATCATTTTGATGCCACTGTGAAGTTACACTTTGACCTCACCCGTGAGGTCATAGTATGAGCTCACTGTGATAAATATTGTGAGCTCTCAGTGAGCTCACTGTGATCACACATTCTTAGCTGGGTAAGGAGGAAGGGATTGTTCGTACGGGACCGTATACTTCATTACACCAAATGCCTCCTGGAGATTACAGTTGTGAACTAATAGACAAGTATGAAACGATTTTATACTCATAATAAGCAGTTGTATACACCTGCTTATAAAGGAACTAAACAACATACAACATTTTCGCGGCAATCAGCAAAACCTTTGACCAGTTATGTGGCGTGGAAAAAAAATATTATAGAATATTATATTTTCTATGACCTATTAAATATATTACATTTATTGTGTCTGTTCTCATTCAATGAGGCTTTCCATTGATTTATAATGGATTCTAAGAAAGGCTCCTGTTGAGCAATTGAAGGAAGGTGCAACATTATTCTGACGTGACTCATGTGTTAATGCATATGGGTACCCTGGCACTTTACTATCTCGAGTAATATTCGCTACTCACAAGTGCAAATTCACATTCCCACACTACTATTCGGTTCCACCTAAATTTCTATCAGAGAGATGCCACTTTGACTTTGTAAGCTCATGCAGGTGAAGTAGCTTCTATAACACAAGAAAAATAAAGTTCCCTGATAACAAGGAATTCGAGGGGGAAATTAAAAAGGTATTTTACAGGCGAACAGTTCATACCATTCTGTCCATAACATCGTCCATCAAAAACATTACAGGTGCCTAGTCATTAATGTCTGTGTCGCCTATGATCTTCGACAGAGTTTTTGTAAACTACTGCACCCATATATACTTGTATGCAACCACACCATATGTGGTGCCATAAGTGGGAAGTATGTGAATACTTCATCGTTATATCCAACAGACACTTGACATGCCAATCACATCCACCTTTGGTGATAGGAGCCTGAACATGAGGTTGAATGTTGCACTTTTGTAACAGCCATAGTGATAGTATATAATATATATGTATATAGCAATGTAAAACGTTTATTGAGTGTTGTTCTGAGCACATCTCTGTAATGCTTATAAATAGGTTTTCGTCTGTGGTTTACATAGAAA
This sequence comes from Sthenelais limicola, assembly GCA_942159475.1. Lineage (NCBI taxonomy): Eukaryota > Metazoa > Annelida > Polychaeta > Phyllodocida > Sigalionidae > Sthenelais > Sthenelais limicola. The sequence goes on along the minus strand of OW804096.1, from coordinate 75,878,979 downwards.
AGGTTATAAGAACACATGAATTATAAATATGAGCATACAAAAGAATATAAAAATAGTGAGAAGGAAAAGGAAGAGTATAGACCTATTGAATGATAGGGAAAATGTGAAAGTCATATCCCATAGTGACCATTTTAGGACTATCCCCGCGGCACATTTCACACATTAAAATGGACAGGATTCTGAAAAAATGCAATTTTGTTGGTGTTAGGCCATTATATTTCCCAGATTGACTAGACTTATACACAGAGTGGGGAGAACGCCGTTTTACGATGTAGCAACGAGTAGGCCTATACAACTTTCAAACTCGTTGGAGTGCTCGACCTGCCTATCGGCACCGCCTCCTCCTCCTACTTGTAAGTATTTAAATTCAGTCTTTTATTAGCCAGAATGTGACTTCATCAAAGGAACTCCCCTTCTTAAAAACAGCATAACCAACATGCGGAGAACATACGTCAAAACGACAAAATTTATTAATGAGGATAATTTATCATCTATTCCGTCTTCTCCTTTCTCAATCCTAGAAGTGACCCAAGTGCTTTGCTAAATAAAGACACCCGATGCGAGCGTTCGTGCTTCCAGCATGTTCCTATCAAAGCTTTGATATGAAGGGATACAAAAACTGCTCACATTTGCCTACAAGACCCTGCATTGACTTAATATGGACAGTCTTCTACACATATATGAGGGTCAGATGGAAAGGACATATATACATGTACATCTGAAGATTGCCCTAAAATTCATTTGACTAAATTTTGAGGAAAGTTGTTACTTTTGGTAATTGGTAAACACCAATAGAATACATTTTGTTAGTCTGATAACTGCCCTATCTATAGGGCAGTTATCAGACTAATAAAATGTATTCTAGGTATACTTAAAGGTGAGCCTTAAACGGGCCAAAGTATCAACAAAGACGTTTCTTTAAAAATGATCATCGTCATTATTGGCTGTCGTTTTATTACTCCACCCAAGTATCAGAATATATCTTTCATATATACAAATCTTTATTCGGGCATTGCAGGTTAAACAGTATCCTATGTCAATATTATTTCACTAATATGATATGAATGAAGATTAAGTTTTTATAGCATAATGTTATAATAACTAAATCTTGATCTATTACTGAGTTTAAATCTCATATCAGACTCATATAATTATATACTCAATGATTGATATAATTCAGGCATGGATAGCTGTATCGGCCCCATTCATTATTATGGTCTATTTCTCTTATATAAAGCTCTAATATTTCTTGCAGGGTGTTAAACAGATAGTTGGTCACAGTTCTCTCGTGTTACCACTAGGCATGAGCATGTCGTCTCAGCAGAGATGAGGTATTGATTCTAATACCTGAGATACTCTGTAATTATATATCCACATAATCAGTAAAGTGGTTAAGTCAATATTCCATACTTTGGCGGTTACCTACAACAGGCCATCCAAGCTGAAATATACTGCATAGGCGCATGATCAAAGCTGCATTCTTAGCTATTAGGGACTACGACACACATAATTTTATAACATGTACCGGTACTCATTATTATATATAGGACGGAATCGATCAATATTCTGCAAATTTGAGATGATTTCGAAGAGAACGGAACACAAAGTAAAACATCTCTAGTTTTGACCGATGTTAACTGAGAGTGCAGTTGTAATCGATGCTACTTATGTCAGTAATATATACTAGATTGCTAAATTATCGGTATTAAAAAGCTCTACTCTAAAGCTCTTCTGTACACATTCTAAACGGTGACGGCATTGTGTTAACCTCATGGGCCTACGGATTGATCATCTTCACAACAGATCGGGACCGTCCAAAGGACGGGTACTTTGCTATAGTCTAATATAAGCTCTAGAAGGGTGTTTTTGTCACGCATGTTCTGGGAATCTGTGATCTCCCCATCTGTCTTTTTGGTCTGTACAGGTCCGTTGACCCTGTCAAGCATATTCAAGCATGTTAAACGTTTAGTCATCTGTAGGGTTTTGTCCACCCTTACTGGAGGACGTCGTATGTGGTTTGTGAAGGTATCTTGGGTGAAAATGTGATTTTGAAGCCTTTTTTAAATTGGGATCTACACACTCTATTTATAGCCTGGGAAAGCCCCTGTGAGATACTGTCACTTCCAGGGGGACCTGACTACATGCAGAGGAGTGGGAGAGTGAAGAAGAGGGGAGGGAGAGGGGAGGGGTATTGGAGAGGGGGAGGGGGAGGGAAAGAAGAAGGGGAGGGAAAAGAGGGGAGGGAGAGAATGTAGGGGAAGGGAGAGAGGGGAGGGTATGAAGGTGGGAAGGGGGAGCATGAGGAAGAGTGGAGGGAGGGGGAGGAATCACAGATGGGGTTGGGAGAGAAAAACAAGTATGAGAGGGGGAAGTGTGGGGAAGTGGGGAAGTGTGGGGAGAGAGGGGGACCGTCTGGAGGATGGGTACTTTCCTACTATTATATATTCCCCCTTACATTATATGCACAAACCTCACAAACCACATATATATATATAATGTCCTCCAGACAGGGTCGAGACCAAAAATACAGCTGGGTACATCACAGATTCCCAGAACATGCATGACAAAAGAACCCTTCTAGAGCTTAAATATATTAGACTAGCAAATTATTACACCCCTCTGCTGTAGTTGCCTATACCTTCAGCATTGTATGCACCACCTAGACAAGCAGGTGCATAACATGTAAATTATGCACCTCCAGGTGCATAACGAAAGAAGGTCCGGCAGCTAAGCCTGATCACTCGAACTAAGAATTGTGTATTCATGAGCCGTTGCTGCCGACGATGGAATCGTCGATCGTTCAGCTAATATCTGTGGAAAAACTAAATATAAAGATTCAAAATAAAAAGTTCTATCGAATAATGATATTTAAAAAAGGGATTTTGCTAAATTATATGCATGTAGACCCACCATGAACACAGATTCTAAAGTTAACCTAGGTAGTGCCAGTGTGCGCGTATAGCCAGCTGTTGTTTTGATTTTGCGAAGCTTATATCATCGCCCACTCGGTAAATGGTCGATCGTTTTCCCGATTTTTTCTAGAAATAATAAAGCTAGGGCTTCAAAATGAAAAGTTCTACCCTGTAATCAGATTAAAAAATGTTTTTTAAGGTTTCCCCCGCCGAAGGCGGTACGAGCGCCGAAGGCGCTTGTACTGGGAAACCTTATATAGGTTCCACTTTTTTGCCTGCTCAGGCTGCTGTAGAAACGTCCGCGTTCAGGGTATAAATAGAAAAAACAACTCAGCATCCTGCCACCTAAATTTTAGACGCATTCGCGTACACATCGCGGAAAATTTCGCTCCCGCAAATTGATAAAAAATTACTATTTATACTCAAAATACTTTGCTGAGATGTTGAAAATCAGAAAGAGCATACTTTTCTCACCCCATGCATGTAGTTTCATCACAACTTTTATTTAAATAAGGAAGATATTAGGGAAAATATACTGTTATCAAAAAAACAATAATTTTCTGCTGTGGCCTGTGTGCAAAAAGGCATCTAGGCATCTATAGGCTAGCTTCACTGACAAAAATCTGATCGTTGTGCAAATCTGGCTTGTTTAATATGGTATTCTAAGGCATTAATATATAAAATAATTGCCTAACCCTATACACCATCGGAAAGAGAAATGTCTAAGCTTGCATTTGGTGGGAATCATATTTCTATATATCACTGTTATCGATATAGATATCGATCATGACAAACCAATGCAAACTAGGTTTTAGCCAAAGTACATTATTGCGTCGTAGCCGGCATATCGCGGGCAAATTACGCTCCCGCGAAGTAATAAAAAATGCTGTTTCTGTTCGAAATACATTGCCAATATGTTTAAATTCTGAAAGAGCATGCTTTTCTACCCCTATGTATTTAATTTTATCAACATCTGTATTCAAATAAGGAAGATAATATAGGTGGAACTTAGATAAGTTTATAGGGAACGTATAGGCCTATCGATGCCGATGCCGGCGACGACGCAATAATATACTCGTGACGCCTTCTAATTTTCACAACGTTAGTAACGCGCCATGACAACTAGAGTCCTGGACAACGCATAATAGCCATTTTCCCGCGTGGAATTATTGTGGAATATGTCGGGGAAACCGTTTTCTCCTTGGTCACAGCCAAATTCTTGTTATGCTAAATTATATCGATGTAGACCCGCCATGAACAAAGATCCTATCATTTCCCCAGCTAGCCACATTCGATGAATCAACTTGTTTGTTTACGTTTTATCGAGACTCTTATTATCGCCCACCCAATAATAGTCGATCGTTATCGCTCGTTAGCGATCGTTATCGCTAAATAAGATAGCTAAGAGTTCAAAGTACATTTCTAATGAGGGAAAACATTTAAATCATTAATTCTGTAAAAAGAAATCGATGTAAAATGGATATTACTATATACGGGCTTTTGAGTAAGGCAGACAACACAAACACTGAAAACGAGTTCATTCCTGACATAGTCCGGCAGTGGGAGAGCTTAACCCGGAAATCCCGGATAAAGTTTTTTTCTCTCTTGATTTGTCATCTATAGGGTCCCTATATCACATTCCTGTGTGATGTGAAGTTCCTGACCTTGAGCAATTCGAGATATTCAAGATGGCTGCCACCGAACATGTAAAATCTGTAAACTGGCATATCTCTGCTTCTAATGCGGCTAGAAACACATTCTAGGTGTCTAAATGCATGTTTCATTAGCCTACAAATGTAATGCAGTCATTAAAAAAATCATTAACCCAACAATTTCCAATAAAAATTGCATTATAGGGTAAAATAATTTAATTTGGCTGCAACCGATCCAGCAAATCTGTAAACAGGCTTATCTCTGCTTCCAATGGGGCTAGGAATACATTCTAGGTGTCTAGATATATGTTTTGTTAGCCTACAAATGCAATACAGTCATTAAATGAATCATTGACACAACAGTTTCCGATGAAAATTGCATTATAGTGTAAAATAATTCAATTTGACCCATACTAACCCAGCAAATCTAGGCATATCTCTGCTTCTAATGGGGCAAGTTATACATTCTTGATATCTAAACGTATGTTTTGTTAGCCTACAAATGCAATACAGTCATTAAATAAATCATTGGCCCAATAATTCCCAATGAAAATTGCTTTTTTGTGTAAAATAATTCGTGGATAGTTTTGAGGAGATGGAAGGTTTCAACGAGATCATATTGTCACAAGAGGAAATACAGGACATTTTGGGAGGTGATATTGAGCAAAATAACGAAGAAATCGAAAGAAATCAGCAAGAAATGGAAGAAAACCTAGAAGTGAGGCAAACAGAGGCAGATGCAATGCAAGATTACGTGTGGGGTAAGAGAAACGAAAATACCAACAAGAAAACACGACAGGTATGTCCAAATTAATTTATAATTATATTACTTATTTTAATCAAATACTCTAAGCGTATAGATTATTTCAAAACTGATTTATAAATAAAAGAGATTTATATTCAGTCCAATATTTAATTATTCAGGTGCATAGCCGATTCGTGGAATGGCTCATTGAACAAAATGAAGATCAACAAATATTGGATATGCAACCGGAATATCTGAATGTTAAGATTGGCCTGTTCCTTATGTCATTAACCAAGAAGGATGGCTCCCACATGGAACCCAACTCTATAACCAGCTTCCATAGAGCAATCGACAGGTAAGGATATTTTGTATTTGCTGTAAAAAAGTCATTCTCCATACATGTAATGCGTCTGCTACCAAAAGGTCATTCTCCGTATATAAAATCCATCGCGTTACCAAAAAGTCATTCTCCGTACATTATATAGGCAAAGGAACAGCTGCTCAGCTAAAAAAAAGCCTCTATAATTCAAAAATCGTTCATATTAACATAATATTATTATTTTTTTTATTTTTTACCAGATATTTACGTGAGAATAACTATGGTGAAAGTATCATCACAAGCGAAAAGTTCAGGTCGTCAAGGGACGTTTTGCACGCTAAGAGAAGAAATCTGAAGTCATTGGATCTAGGCAACAAACCGAACAGGGCCGAAGCTATGTCAAACACCATGGTGGAAAAACTTTGGTTGGAGGGACAACTCGGATCTGCCACAGCTAAATCGTTACAAAATACGATATTCTACTTCCTCACACAAGGGTTTGGTTTCCGTGGTAGCCACGAGTCAAGGCAGCTTCAGTGGGGTGATGTTCAACTAATGACAGACGAAAATGGGAGAGAGTAATTAACATTCAACGAGAAGCTAAGCAAGACCAGAAGCGGAGATGCTGCATCGGGGGCTAGGGCCTTCTCTCCGAAAATATTCTCTACGGGGGGTAGACCGATGTCCAGTTGAAATGTTTAAATTGTATAAGAGTCACAGACCTGAGTCAATGTTGGAGGCAAATTCGCCTTTCTATCTTTGCGTTAAAACCAAGCTAAATCCTGCCCAACCCATTTGGTATGCCTCTATCCCCATGGGGAAAAATTCTATCGCGAAAATAGTGCCGAATATGGCTAAATCTTGCTCAATTCCAGGGAACATCACAAACCATTCCCTTCGTAAAAACACTTGTCAAAACTTGATTGCATCGGGAGTACCTCCAGTCCTTGTGGCCCAACTAACAGGCCACAAAAATGTCAATAGTTTGGCCAGCTATACAACTGCAAATATAGATCAACAAAGAGCCATGTCTGATATTATTACGGGGGCTTCTACTAAAGAAAATGTCATCCCAACCATTGCCTATCCCGCTCGGGCCTTGCCTATTTCTCTCCCGGTCGCCCTCCCTGGTCCCTCCGCCTCTGCCTCTAGCTCGGCCGGGTCCCCGTCGACAGCAGTCGTTAGGCAGAAACAGATGGTTCCTGCTGTCAAAAATATTCTCCAGGCAACGAACGGAATGTTCAGCTCCGCCCATATCCACGGCAATGTCAACTTAAACATAAATTATAACGTACATGCTATGTCTTCCCAGTTAAATGTATCCCCAAAGGCGGCCATAAATTGAACACTTTTTAATATTGTTGGGGGTGTTGGACATTGTCATTGAATATCATCGACACCGGCTCTAAGCTGGCGAGGCCGGGTGACAGTCACCACGCCGCCTTTTGTTCGCAGTAATTTTTGTATATTATCGATGAAATACTCGATCAAACATGTTATATTATGTTGTCTGGAGAAGCTTATGGTTCTTTAACACCAAATAAATGCCTCCAACTGTTGAAATACCTTGTTGTTCCTTGCATTTCTTAACACGAGTGAGTAATCCAATATCGAAGAAGCACATGTTCACTGACAGTGACAAGTTCAAAAGTAGGTCGCCGACAGAGGGACTATTTTCTGCGCCTCGACTAATTCCTGTACAAAATGGCTAAACACCGTAATGATTAGTTTCTTTTCATTTATTCATATTTCTTATTAATAAAAAAGAAAAAGAAACGTAATAAGTTTAAAGCATATGTTCAATGACAGTCGAAAGTTCAGAAGTAGGTCGCCGCATCGGAGGGATTATTTTCTTGAAGATGCGCAAAAAGGCATACAAAATGGCTGAACACGGTAGGGAGGCTTCCTTCTGATTTATTTCTATTTCTTATTAATAAAAAATGAAATAAAAAGGGATGTAATAAATATGGAACAAACTTGCTGGGTTGTACGTTCATTAGTTATGCACCTCGAGCCTCCGACGAAAGGATTCTCGGGCTAAAGCCCTCAAATCTCTTTCGTCGTCGGCTCTCGGTGCATAACTAATGAACGTACGCCCCAGAAAGTTCGTTCCATCTATGTACCCAACCTGACGGTCACCCTCTCTCCCCACATTTCCCCCTCTCCCTCGTTCTCCCTCCCCCTCTTCTCTGTCTTTCATATCTGTTTTTTTCTCCCAACCCCATCTCCGATTTCCCCCCCTCTCCCTCCCCTCTTCCTCATGCTCCCCCTCCCCGCTTTCTCTCCCTCCCCTCTTTCCCTTCCCATACATCCTCTCCCTTCTCTCTTTCCCCCCACCCCTCTTCTTTCCCTCCCCCTCCCCCTCTCCTATTCCCACACCCTCTTCTTCACTCTCCCACTCCTCTGCATGTAGTTAGGTCCCCCTGGACGTAGGTTGTGGCTAATGACGTAGTATCCCACAGGGGCTTTCCCAGGCTATAAATAGAGTGTGGATATCCCAATTTAAAAAAGGCTTCAAAATCACATTTCTACCCCAGATACCTTCACAAACCACATACGACGTCCTCCAGTAAGGGTGGACAAAACCCTACAGATGACTAAACGTTTAACATGCTTGAATATGCTTGAACTTCAGGTAATGGTAGAGCTAGTGCATATCAATAATTTAAGTTAATATTAATGTTGCCATTATGGACAACCAATAATAGATGAGATTATATAAGTCACATGACTGTTATCCAATGTTAGCTAAGGTTACATTTCTATATGATAAAACCCAAACTTGTGATTTAATTGCTGTGACATAATGCCCAGGAGTTAGTCGATGTATCTCTGTACACATTGCAATTTGTTGAAGACAATATTTAGAGTTAAAACAATGAGTGAACAATGAAATGAAAATATTGTTTTCCTTTTCTACACTACACTCTTGCCCTATTAATCGGTGGGCCTGGTCTTCCAGTCATTGAGTACGCCATAATAAAGTTGCTGGATCAAGTTAATCTTGTCTCTAAGTTACTTATTAATCTCAGAAATAAGCGATAGTCGAGTGATATTTCAACGCTGCTTCGCGTCCCAAGGGATGAAGTCAAAGAGGTCTTTACAGCTCGAGTCTCAGGTTTATTGTGTTGTAATCATCAATAACAGTGGCTTATATAGTACAACAATCGTCATTTGTTAATCGTTAATCGTCTTTTACCTTGCGCCTTTTGTCAATGATATAATTATTACATCTTAAGATAGACGATTCGCCAAAAGCAGGGCGAATCGCAAGGCGATTTACCTTTATTCAGCTATACATAAAAATAGTAGGGAAGCATACCCCTATGTTCTATACTATAACAATATATTATACACAATTTGTCGCATTCTGTTATTATGAGGTGAATTGATATAACAATTTTTCGTTGTGAACCTATGTTCTTGTGTTTTGAATTGGTTATATATATATATATTGAATTTTTATTCATGAATTTTTAACAATTACATAGTCATGAAAAGGGCATACAATTCTACAGAGCAGGTCTTCCAATGTGTCCTAAATAAAGTGAAAAACGAACATATATCTTGATTTACATAGTAATTCGTCAATGATTTAGGCTCAGTGTTACAATTTTTATAGAGAGGTACTTAGGTAATATTTAGGTCCTATTGTACTTTAAGACCTTTACATCACAGTCGGTTATGTTACAACAGGTTTCCCTGGTAATTAATCTAATTTTCGTACAATCTCTAATGACGGGGTTTCAATAATTAATCGTAAACTTCGTCCTTGAGATAAGAGCAATGTTACATCATATAGTATAACAGTAAATCGGTAAGACCTTTAAAGAAAGATCACCCCACCATCCAACCCAATATGTCTACCCATCGATATCTCGATCTTTGAAAAGGTATTATATACCTAGGTATTTACACGGGGATTAAAGTCAACGTGTTTTAACCCTTAACTTTTATGACAATCAAATATGACAGAATAATAAGAGTATAATATACAGAACAGGACCTGAATAATAGGTCATAATAATGTCAATCATTTTTTAATTGTTAGATTCACTAAGGTATTTGTCGAATTCAGATGGGTAAACTTGTTTTAAATAACGGTTAAACTCTTTGCTAGACTGCGATGTCTGAGTTTTTACAGGTAGGTTGTTATACTGAGTTTTTACAGGTAGGTTGTTATACTTTTGGGCTGGGCTTTACTATTCACATTTACATATTTAAGGTAATTTGAAATATCTAGCCAGTGGTTTATTTTACCTGGTCCTTTTTGAACTCTCACCTATTTGTACCTCTCTTCCTTTATGTGGAAGAATATCTAGTGAAACTATCTATACACTTGTTTGAGGTCAATCTGGCTGTTTCTAGAAAAAAATACTTGAGTTTCTTCTGCACCTTTGCGAGCCTACTGAGCTTCGCTTTTAACCTTGATAAGTTTCCTAACATGTACTTTGTGAGAATCTGTACATAGTATATAAGTACAATATAAAACGTGGTTATATGATAGATAATATACAATACATGGTATAAATGCGAGTACATAAAAATGCAATAACGTAATTTGTTCAATCAGGTAAAATTCAATTAGTTCTTATCTACACATAAAGTGAATCATTGATGGTACATCTGTGAGACAAAACCTATATGCTGCAATCATGGTAAGTAGGTAATAGTATGTTAGTTGAGATTTATGCCTGTAACTGTAAGACGTTTGGCGTAAATCATAGTCTGTGGACAGAGCATTGTTTTGGTATTTTAGAGACTTCATAGCTGACAGTTCTTGGGTATTTTGTTTATCATTTAGGTCAATCTAAGATTCTGTAGATATTGGGGCTGGTGCCTTTAGTAATGCTCTTGCCAATATAGCTTATTCATCTTCTTTCTGCTGAGTCGTTTGTACCTTGTTTTGATCTTTGATCTTTTTTCGTAGTAGGTAAATATTTGTGTGCACATTTCTGGGACAAATTTAGTTTTGATATAAATCATAGACCGACGCAGTGAACTTGATTGAAGTTATGTTTTTTTAAAAGACACAATATTTTACTGCGATATTTACGCATCAGAACTGTGTCAGATGTAACTCAAAATAGCGCAATTTATCTTTTTGGGTGTAAGGTTCACTACTGATAAAGTTGGAGTTTATTGGCATTCAGCAGCATTAGGTTTCTTTCATGTTGGCCTTAGTTGGCTAAACCCCAACACAGCGTAAAAGTGCTCCCCTGTGGCCTGAAAAAGAATAGAACAACTTTACAAGTTTAGCACTTTTTGAAAAGTTAATTATAATAAACTGATTTGTTGAATATGTCTGGGGAAATGGATTAAAGCATTGATTCTAGACCATCAATGAAGCTTAGACCATTATTCACTCACAAGTCATCATTCGTTAGTTATCAACTATTATGGATAGTTTCATACTCTTTTGATAATAGCCAGATACTATTGTGCCTAGATATGACATTGATGGATTAATTAGGTTTACTATTATAACAGTTCTGTTAATTCAGGGTGAACATACCATGGTTGTCATAGGCTTGCCTACAGAGCTCTGTGAATTTCTTGGTGTTCAGGAATTTGGTAACACCAACATTCCAGTGGGCTATGAAGGAGCTATCCTTCCTGGTCATCACACCAGGACCACCTATGTTGCAATTAAAGTCTGGGCCTTGTACCTTTTCCACCAAATGCTGATATTCTTGGTCAAAAGCTGATAGACTTGAGAAATATCCATCAATCTGTCCAAGAAAGGTCAAATTAGACAAATCTAATGAGACCGTTTTGTCATTTATCAAAACAGAAATACAAGATGCAGATTATAAGAGAAAATATGTAGGACTGGGTTATTTCGATTCCAGACACCACAGGGCTATTGCATGATATATCCTTGCTTGATATTGGTCTTGCTTAGCAATTTTCCTTCCTAAGCAGCTGGGAAAGAACTTTGAGGGAAGGAATTTGCTATACAGATAATGCTGATTTTCACTCCTACAGTAGGAATTTCCTACCTAATCAGGGAAAAGTAGCTTAAAAAGGAACTTCTTAAGCTACATGCCCAAGTATTGAACATGTCCATTTACATTTTGAAATAGATAAAGATGTCACTTGAATTAGAAGGCAAGAATAACAAAGGATATATGATAGGCAGTAGAACCTTGGAATTCATAGACTTTGATAGGAAGAATCAATAGGACAGTTAATGACTTTGAATTAAATGTTAATTGATATAATGATGTTTTTTCTTTTAATGGTATGGGTTGGGTTATCAGAAAATGTACAATTGAGATCTCTACATATTTACCAAATTTTGATAAATTGTAAATAGTATAGTAGAGCTGTGCATATTTGGTATCCCATGACACAATCTGTTCTGTTAGGTTGAACTGTATTGTAAAGCAAATTTCTGTCTGCAATTATGGGTCATTTCATTGAATTGACTATTGGCCAATTGTACATTATTTGGTGACTTCCCCCGAATAATTTAACTTACCCTACCACTCTGCAGTGCTGGTAAGGTTTGACTTTTACTGGTCAAATAGACAGTGTTCTGGGATGTGGATGTGTAATTAACACCTTTGCGTGAGATACAATTTGCACTAACTGCAGTGCCTTTTGGCATACCTGTGGAATAAAGATGTGTTTCCCGCTTTAAGTTTTGTTAATCTATTGACACTATCCACGAAAATAGTAATTACTAATTACCTAATAATAGGTAGACAACGCATGAGACATCTACCCTGTACAACCACTGAGTGACGTTTTGGCTGTTTGTGTCCTAATATACCCAAGTCCAGAAGCCTGGTCACCTATTTGTTGAATTTCATACCTGTATAACCTCAGACAAATAAAGTATTTTTCAATTCAATATATATTTAACTATGTATCGAGGTGAGTGGGAATATCGCTGTATATCGTTAAGCCCGGTAGGTTGGTTGTGGGATGATAGTTGATAGATAGAGAAATAAACCCCTTTATGTTGGATTGTGTTTATACTATCACTAGCTTTCGGGCTAAGTTGCCCTTCTTCAGGTCAACTTCAAATATTTAACTATTAGGTAAAAACTTCTGACATACAGGGGCAATAGTATAATAGGGAATGCTAAGCTGACATGTCAGTTTTGGATGTCGATCCAAGCGGAGGTGATCTTCCGATATTTTCAGACCACCTCTGGTGTATTATTGCAATCATCTGTTGCATCTGGGCCCTAGCATCATTGGGCCCTAACGTCTGGAGCCCGATCTGTCACTGACAGAATCCACTCTCACTCACTGCACTATAAACTTTGGAGGTCTCCAGCTCCTAAAGTAATCCCGAAAATATAGAATATATCCCTTAAACTATAATATATATTAAGAAATAAGATTTGCGACTACAACACATCATTTAAGATTGAGAAAATGTAAAAAGCCCTCGAGCATCCTTAATGGTATCCCTGGAGGATTTGCATCCGAGAGACCTCTTACCTCACTCAAATGCATGAGTTTAAATGCAACAACCCTAGTATTAAAAATGTAATGGCTGGGTTCCACTGGCTGGCTACTACTCCCGCTACTCCTCCCGCTACTTTGACAGTCTATTGCTCCTGCTTCTTTAGAAGCGGGAACAAGCAACTCAAAGTAACCCGAATGGGTGCTACTGGGACGTTACTTCCAACGCTACTTCTACCGCTTCTCACAAATGTTAGCCGACAACATTTTATTTTCACATGGAAATGGACACATCAAGTAACGTGAGGGGTAACATAGAGTGATGCCAGTGCCCTGCTTCAGCTCCCGCTACCTCCCGCTATAAAGTAATGGCTGCTTCAAATCAAACATGTTTGATAGAAGTGGGAGCCCCCTACACTTTGAAAATGCCAAAAGAAGCGGGAAGTAACATGGCTTTGTAGCAGGCCCAATAGCACCCACCCATCGCCAGTGGAACCCAGCCTTAAAGCCTACATAGTCGTGAATTTAAGATGGTGCTATAAGGCCTATAAGACATTATCTTATTATGTATAGTGCAATGCAAGTTAAGATAATAGGCAGTTGCAAGGCCACTAAGTGGTTTACTGGTATGTAGTGCAATGTACCCAAAGCCCTTCAGGATTCTAGTCAAATGACTTGAGGAACAGAACGAAATGTAGAAAATCTTTTAGTTTTTAACTAAGTGCAGCTTTCATAGCCCAAACCTACCAATGGTTTGGTCTCCAAAATCATAGGCATTGAAGGTTCGTCCTTTGAGTACCCAGACGGTGAACTGAGCTGGTACAAACAATGACTGAGAGAAATGGAAAACATGCATTCTCTCTACACTTGGGAATAAGGGTCCACACCCATCAATCCATCTAGCCATCAAAGCTACAATAGAAATTAAAGGATTATCATGCACAATCAAATATATTCCATGAAATAATTATGGTAGAATAGGGGATTAAATTTAGAGGCCATTGTGCATCCTGAATCACAAGGAATTATGGGAGATTTATGTCAAATCTAGAGAAAACAATCCATGCTCATCGTGAAATATTTACATCAGTCCTCCAATGTAAATTGCCAAGTATTATGCATGGTACTTTTTATATTTTCTTTTGGAAAATCTTATTTGTGTAAAATTTCGAGGTTTCCCGATGATGCACAATTATTAACAATGATGGTCACATACTATAAATCACTTATAAACAACCTAGGACAACTTCTAGGCTTTATCTTTCCCATCATGCATTTGGGATCCATGTCATATTGATAGAAAAAGGATCATTGTTGAAAGTATTCTGGCCATTCTTGGAGGTATTTTGGACAAAAAAGGGCTGCTAAGTATCACATTCAATGAGAATCTATCCCAGCATGGACTGTACCAAACATCTACAATGGCACATACAAAGCCCCTATACTGTCAGAACAACACCTTATTCAGAACAATGTAGTCGGGCCATATTTATTGTGCTGATGTTCTGCCCTCGGCATCTCCTGGCTTACAGTCGCCACTCGGCCAAAACAAGGACCAATCTAATATTTTTAATCACAGACAGGCAAATTCGCCTTAACAACAAATTAAAACTGAATTCGAAGCACAATGAACCAGTGGAAATCCAAAAACTTTCAGTTTTGATCTGTGCTCGTCCTATCATATTATATTTTATTCCACGATTTAGTCGTGAGAGTGAAGTTTTCCGATATACTTCACTCAGGTCGTGAGAGTGAAGTATATCGGAAATACTTCACTCTCACGACCAGTGAAGTATTCTCGGTTCATACACCCCTAGTATCAAAAGTACCCATATGTAGTTCCGTTTTCCCGGCCCCCTGGTTCAATCGCAAAGTTCAAAGAACATACCGCCTTCAGTACAATGATAGCCTTCTCCCTATTTCTTGAGGTAAAATCAATGTCAGCTAGGTTCAAACATAAATATGGTGAAAAATAAGAGTACTGGAGGGCTTACAAACTTGGATTATGTTGTTTAATAAAGGCAGACATCTTCAGAGAAGTTGTGACGTCACTAATGATAAAAACCGGCCATCCAGCATGGATGGCGAGTGCACCATGGTCATTCTCCTCCTCCTACTGGAGTGTTTGCAAAGATATATATATAGCAGAAATAAGCATTTTCTCATTAAATCTGAATGTCTACATGCTATTCATAGCCAGATTTCACTTTCTGAAGTGTGATTTTATGAAAGAGAAGGTGTTTCATAAGGAGTAAACAAGTCTGGCCAAAACAGGAACTGACAACACTCAAATTGCCCCCTCTTATCGCCCACAATAACAAGAATTTTTCGGGACTATACAGGGCTCATTTCAAACCATCTAAGTTCAAACAAACCCATAACAGTCTAGTTATATCCTCTCTCACTCACTACTAGCAAAGAAAATGGCTTATTAGGGATCTGAAGGGAGGAAAACTTCATTCAAACTTTAACCCAACCACACCCTCAGCTCAATCGGCCGGTATGGAGCCAAGACTGGCTCAGCCTTGATGACGTCAAAATCAAGGAGGATTGTGGGTAATCTTCCCCAAAATGGCGGTAGTCATGAATCTTGAATCGAGTCTATTTCAGACGTTTCAAATGCTTCTATCAACATATTAATAGATACTAGGGATATTTCTGAACTACAGGTATATATGTTTTTATTTAATAAAAAACCTTTTGCGGTACCATTGTACTGAAGGCGGTACTTTATTTTCATTATTGATTTTAAATTAATTCAAGCCTATCTACTTGAAGTTAGCAGTCAAATGCTTAAATATTATTCAGAAATATTTGATGGTAAAAATGTGTGGTAAAATAAAGTTTTATTCAAGTTTCAAGTGAAAACAGACTTGCTTTTTTAGTGGAAGTGGCATCAGAAGGAGCCACTGCGCAAAATGTCTGACATAAAAACATGGAAATGCTGATTTTTTTAAACACAAAATCGTGGAATAAAAGCAAGATTACCACATTGTGGAGTACTTGGTGAACAATACTCACCTCATAAGCCCAGAAACAATCTGGCCTACGGCCTTGTTGCATCTGGGCTTACTCGGTAAGTATTGTCCCCCTCATACTCCACACTATGGTCATTAGTGCACACCTAGACATATGAGAGAAGTCATTGGCTTGGAGAATTGCAATTTTATTGAAGAATTTTATCGTAATAAAATGATGAATTATAATTAATAAAATAAGTAGTAAATGAAAAAAAAATAATTACAGAATATAATATTAGAAATAAAAATTGTTGGAGGAAGAGGTGGGTGTGTGGATATGAAATATCCTGAAAGGAAGGGAAGAGGATGGTGGGAAAGAAGAACACTTTTACTATAGTATTATCATTGATATAAGCAACCGGCCCAGAAGCGGAAGTTGCATACAGGGCAAATTCAACAAATACTTAACAACAAATTGAAACTGAATTCAAAACAAAATAAACCAGTGGAAATCCAAAAACTGGCAGTCTTGATCTGTGCTCGTCCTAGAATAAAATATTGCATTTATTAATATTGATATAAGGGACCGGCCCAGATTCGGATGTCCAACGAAGTAGGACTGGACTGTAGTCCTACAATTTGCCCTGACTACAACTAATTCAGTATAGATAAGCACCCCTTCTGCATCTAGTACTTAGCTACTTAGCGTTGTTTAGGGGAACTACTTAAAGAATGTCAGCTAAAAAGGGGTAAATCATGAAGATGACGTTTGTGAATTTCAATATTAGTTTTGGGGGTAGGACATATATATGGAGGAATTAACAACTCAGTCACAACTATCAGGAAATTAACATTATAATTTAGGTTTTGGAGTAAGGCTTCAGATAATTCTGCCCACATTTTTTGTAAAGTCTGATAAATTTGGCTGAAAAACGATGAATAAATAACCGTATTTATAGTGCAATGCAAGTTACAATAAAAGGGAGTTATGAGGCCTCTTGGAGGGGTATACCATATGATCGTATAGTGCAATATATCCATAATTAAAAAATTTCTCACCTCTACCACCTGATTGACCCCCGTCAGCATGGGTTTTCCAGCAGTCCACCCGGGTATTTACCCGGACTGTTCTACAGTCCATCCCAGCCTCCTGACACACTGAGGGACAAATCATGATGCATATCAATATATTAATATTAGGCGGACTAAGCAAGAGATGCCTAACCTGTACGACCACTGAATGACTTTCTGGCTATGCCATAGGGAAGAATAAAATGTTTAAAAACATATTGATATATTATTATTAAATCTATTCTGCTCATAAATGTGTACATGAATAGAATGCAATCTGATTCTCTGACAAAAAGAAGTAGTATTCTGTAAGTTATATATAGTGGGTATGATTTTCTGAGTTTTAAATAGATGACGTCATATTTATTTATAGACTATTTATTGATATATATGTTTATTAATAATTTGGAGGAGGTGGATGGGTATCAGATATAAGTCACCATGAGAGATATTAGCTATGACTCACCATGAATACCCGCTATATAACTTACAGAATACTGCTAACAGAAGACCAGCATGGGTACATCAAATTCAAAATTTAACCAGATGTCATACAATGAACTTTTATAAGAATGAAATGGACAAACCATGCTAAGGATAAACTCACCCTCACCTTTAAGTCAGATGCATAGTAAGAAGATCGTTTGTACAAGTAGACAGTCAAATTATATTATAATAAAACTATCATCTTGTTCATGTGGTAACTGTGAAAGGGTGTATCTATCGCTCAATGAGAAGTTAAGTGTTAGCGTAGCAATATGAAAGTTTCATGTGTGCATATTATTGTTATACGTCATTGTCCATACCTCTAAAATTTTAATTTTTCTATCTAGCTCCTACCTGTATGGGGCTAATCCCTTAATGATAATTACTCTTCTCCCAGGTAAAACTCGCTAAATGATAGGTTGAATTAAGTAAAACCGGTTATATTTCAATAATAGGAAAGAAATGGATTTGCTCATAATATTTTGGAGTTTACTGACACTTTAATGCAGGTATCTTTTATAAACCTTGACCAAAATTGAGATGTGCAATACACCTGTAATGGGGAGTGTCCACAAACTTTAATAAATATCTTACTGAGTAATTAAACGCACTTTGACACATATCTATGTTAATCTACTGGGCTTATTTTGCCTTTTATCATCACATGTGCGGAGAGGGCTTATTTTTAATTCGAGCTGAAAAACCTTATTTACCTTTTAAATCAACCCATAAAAAAACCTAAACCAGTTGGAATACTTTAGTATAATTTATATCCACTTGAAATTTGAGATGTACTCTATGAGTTAAGATCAGATGATATGTTAATTCACGAACTTTTTAAAATTGCCATTCTGAGAGCAATAGTTCATTTCTGGGCGACCTGTCCTGAATCACAGAACTATATGATATTATTAACTATTAACTATATTTTTTCAGAGCATATCCCAAACTTTTAATCACTGTGAAGAAGTGCGAGACATTCTTCGTAATATTTCAAGGTCAGTTGTTGATGGAGAAATTAATCAACGCAACACACAGAGATTTATTACACCCCTCTGCTGTAGTTGCCTATATCTTCAGCATTGTATGCACCACCTAGCCAAGCAGGTGCATAACATGTAAATTATGCACCTCCAGGTGCATAACGAAAGTAGGTCCGGCAACTAAGCCTGATCACCAGAAGTCAAATTGTGTATTAATGAGCCACCAAACGTCCACCCTAATTTCTCTTGAAAAAATAAATATAAAGCTTCAAAATGAAAAGTTCTATCGGAAAATGCCATTTAAATATTCTATTTAGCTAAAGTATAGTGATGTAGACCATCCATGAACAAAGATCCTATAGCGATTTGGGTGGCGAATCGGACATGCCCCTTGTTGTCACTGATGAGGGATGGCTCACCGAGCCGAGGTTGGCTGAGAAGGAGGAGCGTAGGGGCTACGGGAAGCACTCAGCTGTAGCTAGCTCTTTATTCTACATTGATATACTTACAAAAGTATAGGTTCTAACGTATAATGACATTTAAAAATGTGATTTTGCTAAAGTATAGCCTATCATGTAGATCCACCATGTATTAATGAGATCCACCATGACCAAGATCCTATAGGGAATCGGGTAGCAAATCGAACACGCCTGACTTTGACAGCACCACAAGACCCACATTGTTTACATGTCACCGTAACTTCCATCACCACTTATTTCTCATGAGTTCTGGAATTAATTAATGCAGATTGAAATCTAACACTTCTAGATAGAACAAGAAAGGTTAGATTAACTTCTAATGTGCCTAGAAAGCCAGAAAACCTTTAATTTGATTGCAAATTGTCCGTTTTTCGAGGACACTTAGGCCTAGTAGCTTGTCTGACTGCTAGATCACCGTGTCGTGTGGCAGTCAGTCAAGTGTGGCGTATCCGATTTGCTGTTTTCTTGAAGATGTTTTCTTGAAGATGCTTAGTGACAGCACCGCGAGACCAACGTTGGAGCATCATTCGTTCACCCAGTAGGCTATGATTCTGATTTCTCTAGAAATATTAAAGCTATTCCTTCAAAATGAAAAGTTCTAGGCCTACTGAATAATGATTTTTAAAAATTTGATTTTGCTAAAGTATATCGATCTAGAAGGGAGAAACTAAGAGTGTCTGAGTAAACAAAGAACCATAGATCTGTTGGTCTGACTGGGGACTGGCCCTAACTTACAAGTAGCGTGTCAGACAGCTAGATCTCCGCAGCTGAGGCACTGTTTTCTCACTGTTTCACAGAATATATAACAAATCAGGATATACTGAAATTAGTTCTTTTATTTCGATTTATTTATCTATTTTTTTTATTTTTGGGGTGTAATAAATATAGAACCTACCTCGGGGTCATTCTGTCAAAGGGTTATGCCATCTCAGTTGCGGAGGGAGACCTCGGGGCTATGCTGCGCTCCGCCCCTTGGTCTCCCCCGCAACCTCGATGGCATAACCCTTTGACAGAACGACCCCTCGGTAGGTTCCATATATACTGCTTCAAGTCAGGCCGGTAGGGGCGTGACGAATGTGTGTCTGAATGAGACTACTTTCACTTAAAAATTAGACAATTTGCGCTGTCAATTTTACAACTGCATTTAACTACTAAGCAGTAGTTTTGAAGCATGCCTTGTCATGTCATCATTCGTTTTTTAAATGTATTTAGGTCAATTGAAAGGAGAACATGGAAGTATATCCTCTTTTCAGACATCAAGGAAAACTACAATATTAAGTTGTGTACACTACTATGAATAATCCAATGATTTTGTGGCATTTAATAGTGAAGACTCTGTCTGTTTTTGGACTAGTGTACGGTGACATATTCCCAAATTATTATGCCAGAGTGACGTCAACCTGGCGTTGAAATGGAGTTGAAGGTACACAGAAAGTATATATTATAATTTAGGTTAAATCTTATAATCACTGACTACTACATGCCTCAGAAATGCAAACCTATGAATCATATGGATGTATAACAATAATTAGTGGCAGTAGAAAGACATCCGGGAGCTCTTTCAATAGATCTCAACTGAAAAACATAGCTAAACATCAAGGTGTATACTTTTGAGAATTGAGTTCAAGTGTCCAGTGGATCAGTAAGTAGACCATGATCAGTAGAAGGTAATATTCCTATAGTAGTTTATGCTAAGTTAGGGACTAAAACTAAAAGTTGCCTAATTTTATAAGGTTCATTATATTTTTAAAAAAACCAAAGAATACTTGAAACTTGGGTAAAATTCTTGAGAATGTTGCTGGGGACAATGGTATCAGGGAGAATGGTCAGGGAACCACTGCCTCACATAGCCAATTGGAGAAATGTGTGTATTGATCCATAGCGAATGCGAAAGATGATATTCTAATTGCTTGCTGGACAAGATAGATGATGAAAGTTAACCAGAACATACCTGCATGAAGCATATCCACGAGAATTCCTTTGTGGGTCCCATCCTCAGCACTAGAAATTGTCAAATATGGACATTTGATAAGCCCTGCAGCAAGAACAACAAGGTGACATCCTCCCAAATAAGATGGGTTGATCTCAGATGGGTAGTAAAAGAATGGAACAAAAAAGTATCCAATTTTTGCTCGAGGTTAGCCGGGATTTATCATGGTGTAGTGATTTGTAGTCGCAGGTTTGTTTCCCTTGGCGTATCCGAAGCTTATTAACGAGAGTTTATAGAACAAAAGGAACAAAGGCAGGCGCTACCTGTTCACTTGGGTTTTATTCAATGAGGTGTTCGGAACCAAGCATCAGTTCGCTTCAATACCTCCTCAGACTTGGGATTTCGGGCCACCTGGCCAGTCAGGTAACCCTCGTCCAAGTGTGTCTGACAGACATGCATAAGAATAGTAAACACTTCACATTCGATTACATAAGTAACTCTTTCTGGACTGAAAGGCTCATCACTGCCTTTACAGACTACATAAAATGGTTGAAACCCGGGTCGCAGTTACTAGCAACCAACAGCTGAACTGCTGTTAAACATAAAAGGTGAACAAGCAAAAGGTAAGATAAGACTAAAAAGTCCCGCGGACCAGTAGTGACCACTGGGGAGGTTCGGACGAACTAACCCTCAGTGGCCAGCTAAACCCAATAACACCACAATACCCCCTTTTTTCTTTTAAGAGTTTGAAAAGAAAATCTTGAAAACTCGACAGGGTATAAGAAAAGTACAGTCTACAAGTAGGAGCATAAATGTGTCCTCTCTACAACGAACAAATAAATCAATCTCATGTAAACCTCAGGAATCGACAAATAGGAGCATTCTGTGTCCTAACTAATGTGAACAATATCCGAAGTAAGAAAGAAAATTTATGAAAAACCTTTTCACGTTTAACAGGCAGGAGCATATAGTGTCCTCACTAACAAGCAAACAAACAATTTTTCTGTTATACAGAAATTAGCATTTAAGAAAAGGTAATCACGTTCATTCTGTAGACAAAACATAGATGTTGGCGCCACACACCAAGGTCATGTTCCAGGGATCCAGGGCGTCCGAGCAGTATCCGAAGTGGTTCTATCGGGTCAAGGGGCGGTCCAGTCATCAACATCCGTGCGATTCCTCCGTTCAGTCATCTTTGTCGTCGTCTTTCTTTCCATAGGGCATGTCCTTCGCAGAAGGTCTGTCCGGAGTAGCGAACATACCTCCAAACATACCTTGCTCGGGAGGTGCCCGGCCCAACGCAGCCGTAGCCACAGTCCGCCGAGGCTGGGGTGGCTCACGTTGGGACTTCATTTGGTCCAGGAGATTGGAGAGGAAATGGATCTGTTGGTCGTTTACCTCCAACGTCCCCCCAGCTCGACTGGACAACACAGTCAAACCAGGAGTTGTGCTCGAGCCCGAAGAAGGCACGGCCTGAGCATCCTTGACTGGTTTGGCAGGGAGAGAGGTCGGCTTTCCACCCAGGGAGCTTTCCGACCTGCTCACACCTTGATTGGACTCGTCCGAATCATCTAACAGCAAGCCTTGGAGTCTGGTGTTCTCCTCCAAGAGCTTCAAGATGCGTTGTTCTTTCTCCTGGTTAGATGCTTTCAGGGTCCGGATAAGGAGAGTCTGCTGGCTTATTGTCTCTTTCAGTGTCCCTACCTCATCCACTTTCGCCCTTACCACCTGAAGCTTTTTCAGAGGAGTCACAAGAGCGGCCACAGTCACTTTGACCTGTCTCTTGGCATCCTCTGCAGCTACCTGCAGGGCTTTCAAAGCCTGGTTAACGCCGGTCTCTGATGTTTCCACCAGAGCGGCTGTTTCCAAGGCACAAGGCAGATCGGCCAGAGTTGCGTCCACCCATTTTTGGGCCTTTCTCGAACGTCTGCTCCTCTTGGCAGGAGGAGCAGTTAACTCAACTGCCTTCGACTGGCTCTCAGTCCTCGGACGCTTGGAGGCAGCGGCCTTCAAGCTAGTACTAGCACTTGGCTTGTCCAAAGCCACTGTGCTAGCCTTAACCGGGGTCTGAGTCGGTTTGGATTTTCCAGTACCAGCTCTGGAAGTTTCTGCCTCACCAGCCTTTCGAGGGGTCCAAAGATGGGCCAGCGAAAGATGGGTAGTCCGAATGTAAGCACCAAAGGGCTTCCACTCAGGCTTCACCTTCGCTGCCTTCTCCATCGCCTTCGGCCTTTCCTGGTTGTGCAGCAGCTCCTCCCCATTCATTATGTGGCTGACCAGTTCTGATTTCCTGTCCAGCTGCTGCTGACAGTTCTCATATGGACAGATCCACACTTCTGTTTGAGGGGCGTGAATCTCGCAGGTGTCTGAAAAACCTTTCTCGGGTAGAGAAAGCTCGGACACCTGAAGCATTGAGCTTCACTCGCCTACACACCAGGTACGGACACCGAAATCCAGGCTCCCACAGAGTTGACACCAGTCGGAGCTTCTCACTGGTTCCAGGTTCCATCCTCCCTGCTTTGATCAACCCTGGGTAGAGACAAGATTCATACCGAAGCATGAGTCCATGGTCATCTTCAAAGTCGGACTCTGTGGCCATCAGATGACGTGAGCCTGGTCTATCGTGCCTAGGGTTCAGCGGGACAATATCAGAGGCCTTGTCCAACTCTGCGTTGAACTTGGTCAGCGAGCCCAAATGCGCCAACTGATCTTCCCTCACCTTAGCACGATGTACATGGACCTTTTTCAGCTTCCGAAACTTCAGTTTAGGAGTTCCAGTCGCTGAGGCCGGTGCCTTGCCTTTTGAGCTCGACTTGGGGTCCGAGCACTGGGGTTTGCGGTTCTGACGGGCAGAAGACTGAGTGCTCTTGGCCGGTGAACCCATGAGCTCCTCAGTCACTGCCGCCGAAGAATCAGCAGGATCTGGAGATAGAGTCCGCGGGGACTCATCCATCTCTCCATCCTTCATCTTCGGATTGTCCTGCTTTCTGGGGGACTTAGGCTTTTGCCTAGAGGTTCCAGCCGAAGGTACAGACTTGGCTTTGGGAGTCTCGGACTCAACCTCAACCTTGTCAGTTACCGACGCCGCCTTCTCTTTAGCAGCTGCCAACTTAGCGTCCTCGGCCTCCATAATCTCACCCCAACATATTATGGGGCCCGATCCAGAACCATCTGCGTCGGCCTGACCCATGCCTACAAGGATCCGGGACCCTTCCATGACCTTGGCTTCCTCATCCGACAATACCTCACAGTCCGAACCATCCAGATCAACCTCCAGATCGGACTCGGACAGCTTGGCGTTGAGGGAGCTAGCCAACTGGTCTTCGGTCATGTTCTCGTATTCGCCAGAAGTAGACATCATTAGTCAATCGGTACCTGAAAGTATAATGATGATATGGGTGGTAATAAGCACAGAAAATACCTGTTTTTTACTGCAGATGGATGTTCGGACTCTTCTCGGACAAGCTTCGGCTGTGGCTGTCAGCTACTACACACATAGAGCGTAGTGGTATCGAGAAATCTAAACCTTCACTACACGAATATACCCAAGCTTGAGGCACAGTGAGTTGGTTGATTACTCCAAAACACAAAGATTGAACGTTTATTGGTATATCAGCAGTGGACACGCTGTTCAAGTTTAGTTTAACGCCTTCGGATAGCAACGTTCATTCATTCCTACCCCAATGGCGGAAACAACATGGCCGCTATAGGTCCCACGCCAGCCCGCGCATTATTAACGTGCCCCAAAACACGGTTAATATACGACCCACAGCATTCATGCAACTTGACTACTTGAGGAAAGGGACTACAAACACAGGGCAATATATTTCACAAGGTTCATCACTTGATAAAACTTACTGCACAGTTCTCTTTCTAAGAGGTAGTCTCGGTGTTTTGCTTCGCGGAAGCAGGAAGTAGACTGACTGAAATGGTAAAACACCAGCGTATTTAACCACTGCAATGCCAGAGTTGCATTCAGTCGCCGCACTACTGCAGCGCCAGTGTTCCTTCCCGCGCTCACCCTCTGAGCCTGAAAATAGCTTGGGCGCATGTTCCCACTCAGCTATTCGGGTCTCTGCTGAGACAATGCAGAGGTATAATCATTCCCTGATTTCCTCAGACCCACCCCGGGCTTAAGCAACACTCTATTTGTTCATAAATAGATTCCGATGTTGACACTGAAGTCCGTGGTCACTAAAGACGTTTTGGATTTCCAGTTTAACATACAAGCATTACCCAAGGCAAGGTCGAGTACTCTCCGAGACTCATGTTTGTCTCCCAGTCACAAATGGAATTAACTAAATAAAGTCCATTTTTACTGCTTATAATTAGGGGACAGGGCGATTCTAGTTCGGTACACCACCCGTCTGACTTCTCTTGTGTAATTTTAGTTTGGGCAGAAATCAGTTCGGAGATTCCCACCCTCGGTCCAGTACCATAATTAATTCATCTGCAACCAAACTGGGGCCTTACGTAAGCGTTTAGCCCTTGCTATGCCAGGAGAAGAAGGATCTGGTGGCTTTGCATCAGCCACAGCTCCTTTCCTTGGTCTACCTGGTCGTTTCTTTGGCTGCACTGGAGGTACAGGAGCAGCTTTGGCTAGCTGTTTCCTAGGCCTTCCGCGCTTCCTTTTCAAAAAAGACAGGGGGCGCCACCGGCTGGTCGGACGTATCTGTGCGAACCTTCGGCCTCCCCCGCTTCTTCGGACAAACTGTAGCTACCTTAGACTTTTCTATTTTAGACAAAGTCTTTCCCGGACCCAGGTCCAGGCTTGGCAGCAGTAAGTCCCGAATCTGCTAAGGAACTGTCAGGTTTGGCAACAGATTTTCCTTTTTTACCCCCTCTTTTCTTTAGAGGCAGAGATTTACTAGAGGTTTTCTTTGAACTATCCTTTCGGATTTTTCTAGGTCTACCTCTAGGCTTGACGCCTATAGTAATCATCTCTTTCTCAACCAATTTCGGGCAGTCTTTCCCTGGCACCACTCTCCCAGCTTCTAGTCTAAAGATTTCCATACCAGCCTGTTCCTGCTTTTGGAATTGGCGCCCGATCCAAGTTAACTGCTTGAATTGGCCCATTTTCATCAAATGCCAGCTTCAGATAATCAATATGGTATCGCATTAGACCTTCAGCTGTCTCCAGTTCACAGGTGGTACCTCCTATGAACCTTCTGATCTTATAAGGCCCGTCCCACTTGGGTCCGAGCTTCTTATTTGCTTTGGGGGGACAGAATCGGTATACCACCTCCCCCGCCTCAAAACTGGGGGGCCTAGAAGGTTTGTTATAATCCCTTATCTGGTGAACCGCAGATATTCCGAGATTATCCCGCACATACTGGTGTCCCTTCCTCATCCACTGTTTAACTCATTGAGGACGGGATGCTGCCTCAAGGCAGCATTTTCAAAATGGCGTTGGGGACGGGATGCTGCCTGCAGCCATAAGGATGGGGTGATGCCCCAAGGCAGCAATTTTTTATATAAATTGAAAGGGGCATAACTTAATAAAAAATAAACGGATTTTGATGAAATTTAAAATATATGTATACAAACACACTAGAAATATCTTTATAGGTATGTTGTAATGGAGACAATAATGATGACGTCATAACTAACATACGTAAATGCTGGAAAGTGAATTTGGAGCAATGTTGCTGCCATATTGCACCCAATTGAGACCCATTATTTTAATAATTGAAGACAAAATTCTAGAAATTATGAAAAAATATGATCAATAACTGTTTACACCTATTAAACGATGTACATATGACACATATTATTTGAAGAAAATATTCTTAAAGTGTTTTTATACCCTAAACCTCATGTTAAACACCCGTCCTGAAGCCCAAAAAGGGGGGAAAGGGCCCCCGTCAGCCAGGCAAATTATGTGTAAACTGCCCCCGTCCTTAATGAGTTAAGGTTCTCAACAAAAGCAACCTTGCAAGGGAAATCAAGACTTCCTATTTCTACACCATGAACTATATCCATGGGCATTACTAGTTCTTCTCCGAAGACTACTGAGTTAGGTGTGCATGAAGTAGCAGCATGCACTGTTCCTCTGTATGCGTGAGCAATACAAGGGGTCAGCATATCCCAATCTACTTCGTCTGAATCGGTCATACAGGATAGCTGTTCCACAAGAACTCTGTTCAGCCTCTCAGACTGCCCATTGCTCATAGGCCTGTACGGGAGGGTAATCAGCTTCTCGATTCCCAGCATGTCAAGTAGACTCTTCAAGAGTTGAGACCGAAATTCAGGAGCCCCATCTGTCTGTAATGACACAGGACATCCGAATCTCAAGATCCATTCCCGAAAAAGAACTTCTGCACAGCTCTCAGCGGTGTGATCGGCCATGGGGTAGGCTTCGGCCCATTTAGAGAAATGGTCTACTACAACCATGATATAGCTGTTACCTCTAGGGGTACTCTGAAGAGGCCCTAGAATATCCAACGATATTCGGTTCCATCTACCGCCATGTTTTTCCTTCTTAAGGTAAGAAATCCCACCACCACCTTTAGTCTTCCTCATATTGCACTCCGGGCAAGCACGTATCCACCGCTTCAGATCATAACTCATACCAGGCCAAAAATATCTCATCTTTGCTGACCAGACATTTTTGAAGGTTTCGAAATGACCCGCAGTTTTGGCACCATGTATACCCTGGAAGATCTCTTTCCTCATGGAAACAGGGATGATTTACCTCCAGTATTTCTTCTCAGTGGCTAGTCTTGTCCACCCTAGACATAGCACACCTTCCCTCAACTCCATACTACCAAGATGTCTGACAAATGTCCGAAACTCATCAGATTCACCAGCAAGATCTTCCTTGCTAGGGTATAGTTCCATCCAACATTTTCAGCAACCTTTTTACAAGTGGGTCGGCTTGCTGAGCTTCTTGCAACACGTTCTGCTGAGTCCCTAAGGAAACTTCATTAGTGGCAATAACAGCATCATGCGCACCGCAATCTAGGCAGTCTGGTCTTCCACATTTTCTGGTTGGTAAGCGAGACAGCGCATCAGCATTTTCATGCTGTTTTCCAGCCCGATGCAAAATCATGCTCTGATCCAGTCCAAATTCCTGTAAGGTGAGTATCTCGACCCAATAGAATGACGAGGTACGGTTAATCCACATCAGCACGGTAATGCTGACAAAAAATAGTTTTAAAGAGGCTTGGATTAGTAGAAATACTGCAGACACATCTGTGAACATATACAGACCCACTAGGTCTATCGAAAATGGACTTTAGATAAGTAACAGCTGCTTAATGAACAAGGACGGATTTACGAATTTGAACATGATGGCTTTGGCGCCATTTTGAAAATCGAGACAGGATTATCTCGGATTATTGCCCAACCAGTGGATTATCCCATAAATAGGGACATCAGGAAAATCTGATCGAAAATCTGATCGAAATCATAAATCAATTGAACTTTTAACCACCCACACAGTGTAAATAAACGATTAAGGTGAAAAGAGACTACATTATCTCGCCTTGAGCAAATGAATTATCGCACGTCCACACCAGTGCCAGGCCGATCGTCAATACCTACGGGCCTTCCCTCCACACAGGCCGTCAACACGTGCACCATATCGCCGATCTCAGAGTCGACGAAACTATACCATCAACTCCAATATCGCTCATCACATGATCACATTGAAAACATGCAACAACAACAGCAACAAAACATATTACCACCACAGCAACAACTGGCATCTTCAAACCAGCATGTATCAGGGCAAAACAACTCACATTTGTCCCAAAGTCATCATATCAACACATCTAATCAACCTACGATGTCGACGAACCATGCTCCATGTCAACAGATAGACATACCTCAACAAGCCCAGAATATACACACCATGCAGCCGTTCACAAATACAGTAGGGGTCCACCAACAACAATATCCTCAGCAAATGTTTGTAACCCCATATAACCCGGGGTTTATGTGCCAACAAATACCCCCAAATTCTCTGGCAGCAATGTTTCAAGACCAACTAAAAGTTCATAACGATCAACTCAAAATACAAAATGATTTCATTGAAAAATTGGCATCCAGCTTAAACTCACATATAAAAACAGCAGAGGGAAACATGTCTACTGTACTAGCTGATAACGTAGACATGAGATCTGAAATTACCTCATATAAAGCCAAAGTCGATACAGAGATTAACTCTCTAGGGGCAAAAATATCTGACATAAGGAGAGATCAAAATGACTTCCTACAAGCTCTGAAACCAGATATTGATACAAACATCAGAAATTATCTGGAGAAATCAAGAGACGACCTTGAAACGAAACAAGAAGAAATATCAACCTCAATGAAAGCTTTACAACAACTCCAATTAGATCTTCAGCAAAAAATGGATAAATTACAGCCAACAGAAGTGGACAAAAAACCGCAAAATCCGTGGGACGAAAAACCACCAAACCCACCTAGGTCAGCCTCAAAATACCCCCTGAAGCAAAATACCAATTGGAGGAAATATACAGACAGCAGACAGGATGAGAGGCAGGATGACAAGAAGAAAAGACCAGAATATAATAACAATGTAATTATTTTGGAAGATTTCGAAGAAGCAGATGACGAAGATATCAGGCAAGAAATATTGACTATATTTAAACTCATCAAGCCCGAATTTAATGATGATGATCTCGGAGAAGTATATCGCATGGGCATGAAAAGTGAAAGTAAAATCAGGCAAATACTAATCAAAGTAAAAAATCAAGAGGATAGGAAAATTCTCACTGACTGTCTATATGGACTATCAAAGCAAGAGGATAAATATTATTACTTATGGATTAACCTTACAGGTCTACAAATTTTTCCACACGAGAAAACCATATTGCAAAACTGTCTGGCACTTCTGAAAAAAAATGGCCATGAAGCAAAAATCTACTATAACCACATCATCCTAGACCGTAAGTCTTACACCATCGCCGACTTGTACAGACTTCCAGATAAATGCACCCCCGACTATGCATCACAAATTGAAGTAGACGAGGGCAAAGGGCTAGTATATTATGGTGAACATTCCTACATGTCAAATTTTTATCGATCTCCATTTGAACATGACGAAGTACAATATCAATCCGTAGAGCAAGCTTACCAATGCTTAAAAGCACACAGCGTGGGAGAGACCGGAAGAGCAGAGCAAGTCTTACGCACGGCATCACCGTACAAAGCCAAATACATCTGTAGCGAAATAGAACCAGATCGGAAATTTAAAGCAAATGAAGAACAATTACTACACAATTTAATCTTCAACAAATTCGACCAAAATCTTAATCTTAAAGCAAAACTCAACGCCGAAGATTTCTACGAGGTAACTCTCAGCAGGAAATGGGGAGCTGGCTTCCGCTTCCCAAACCTGCTGACAGAACCAAACAAACTATCGTCGAAACGATTCCATGGACAGAACATCCAGAGAAAGATGATCAAGGACATAAAGAAGGAACTGACAGCAAAAGGAGGAAAAACTGTCTAAATGAGTAGAGTAAAATTTCATAATTTCTCAAAACTTTGGATAAAAATAACTGAAAAACTGAAATCTCCCTTAATATCGCTCATCGCACGACACAAGAGTGCCAGTCAATCGCAAGGAGATAACAAACTGAAATAGGAATAATATACCCATGTCCAACTCTACATGTATACGTTGATTATATTACCACTACCACTATTATTATGAACTGTTATAATCAATTATGAATTATTCTCATTTGTAGCCACATGTCAGTCATTACCGTAGCACTTGTCATAAAATAGAAAACCATGTCAGGAATAATTCTTAAGGATTTCTCGGATCTAGCAACTAGCAAGGGCTTTAACCTTATTAGTTGGAATATTCGAAGCTTGTCAAAGAATTTTAACAATTTACAACATTGTATTGAAACCTCTAAGAATAAGTTAAATATTGTCTGTCTCACAGAAACTTGGCTGCAGGAAAAAACCCAAGTGAACATGTACCAGGTGGAAAACTATGAAATGATCCGACAAGATCGACCAGGTAAGAAGAGAGGTGGTGGCCTCTGTATTTATGTACACAAAGACTATGAGGCTGATTCAGACACCTATGATTTCTTAACAACAATGAACTCAGATCTTGAAACGCAGATTGTAATAGTAAAAAAGGATAACTCAAAATCCTATATCGTGGTAAACATCTATAGACCCCCAGGTGGCCAGGTGAATACATGTTTAAAACAGATAGACGACCTACTATCAAAATTAAATAACTCTCAGGACATCATTGTCACAGGAGATTTCAACATTGATTTATTGAACACCCAGAAGAATGTAAATAGAGTGCACGATCTACATGCAGTATTTGATAAATATAACTTAACACAATACATTGATATGTCAACCAGAACCACTCTATCCTCGAACTCATTACTAGATCATATATATACAAATTCAAAAATTGTCATGTCATCCGGCATTATCGAAAATAGTTCTTCAGATCATTATCCAACATTTATAACAATGAAAAAGAGTAGAAATAATTATGAAATAAATTCATTCAAAGCAAGAAATACCAAAAATCTTGATCAAAAAATACTGAACGAGATTCTGGTAAATCAGGATTGGACTACATTCTACCACTGTAATGACCCAAACATCTGTTGGGAAATGTTATTGGCTGAAATAATGCACTTCCTAAATAGAATGTGTCCAGTTCAGAACTTCCATAGAGTTCGAAGAAAACCAGAATGGATCACACCTGAGATAACCACTCTTATAAACGAAAGAGACCAAAAATTTAGAAAAGCTAAAAAATTATCAAACAAAGACTTACTTATAGAAGCAAAGCAACTAAGGAATAACCCGATGTGCATGATTGCACTTTTGACCTAGTGTTTACCTGGAACTTTTGACCTGATTCTGACCTGGTGCTTTACTGGTGGAAATCGTAAACAGTTATGAGGCTCAAATTTGATTTTACAATGCTCTATGGACCCGATTTATAAATGCACTTTTGATACTCTCAATGATGTACTACTGACCAGGTCAATAAATGCTCAACTGACCCGATTTATAAATGCAGTTCTGATGCACTAGTGACCAGGTTACAGAACACACTTTCCTATAATAGACCAGGTGTTATAATGAATATATAAATAGCTTACTAGAGGGTAGCTAATAGTCACAGAGCATCCAAAGAGATTTTATGGTATTACATGTAGCTTTCCATTTAACTTATGTATACATGGAATTCATGATTCTGCCATAAACCATACATTTATTGTGGTTTCTGATTTACCCACCATCTTAGACAGCCATTTCACTGTGAGGTTGTGGTCAGAATGTATACACAGTCCATGCCGATCCCCTGGGGGTTCATTGCATTTGGTGAATGGTTCTGGGTCACTCAGTTTACTTGAGGAATACTGTATACAAGGATAATGAGTGTTTCGATTACAACATCCTTCAACATCAGGCAGGTATATAACACGCATTAACTATAGAAATATACCACTTCTAACATTCCTAAGTAAATGTTAGGTGATATCTATAGTGTATAAATACCATATAATTGTATTGGCGGCACATTCATTGTAAATGAAATTATAAATACAACCAGGTAACATATATACCGCCACCTGGTGGAACAATAACGCCACCTGGTGGGGACAAATGGCGCAATAGTAAGCCTATTGCAAGGTGCAACATCCATAGAAAATAATTGATGCAAGGCCTTAACGACGATTATACCCAGGGTTATGGATCTTAAACCTATAGCTTCTATTTTATCTCTATTATTTACGATTTAATTGGTTTTTTGCTTTTCTCTGAAATATCTTATTTTATAATCGATTCCTATGTACATAGCCACATAATTGTAGAATTATATCTTGATGAATCGAGCTGTAAAGTTAATCTTTTCCCCTCAGCTAATACTGAGAATAGTGTATGAAAGCATAATGTCTCTGGCTGAATAAACACATTTAAAACAGACAAGTTGGCTATCTAAACATACTTTTTATACAAAATAATTTGCTTACCATAGTTATGCGAATACACATTTTAATATCTTTATCTAGACAGGGACTACTGATGACATATGCCTAAGTGTAGGGAAATAAAATACCAGTATTCCCCCATTTCTATCTTCATATATTTCGCCATACTATTTTAAGCAAGATCATCATAGAATATAATAATTACAATATATTATGATCCGTTCATGAGTCATAATTTTGTCGCAAAACATGTATTTTGAGATATCACTTTTTAAAATATTAATTTTGAATATTAATTTTTAAAAAAAGTTTGCAATGTTTCTGAATGGGTAATTAACACTAAAGTAACTAAATTACTACATACGAAGGCCTCCAAAACTCATTGATATATTTAATTCAATGTCCTGAAATTTGGTACATAGATTCATATGGTCATATGTGCTAAACCCTTCGAAAATCAGAACATTCCAATAAAGAGATCTTGTCAAGAAACACTTTGAAAAATATCAATTCTGCGACTTGTGACTCATTTTCCTGGAACACATCACATATACTTGAATACCAAATCACTCAAACACATCGCAATGGACGCTAATGTCTACTCTTTCTGTCTGTCTCTCGCTCACTTTCCTTTACCTGCCAGGGAAGGCAGGTAACTTTGGGGTTTTACCTGCCCACATAATTTTTTTACCCGCATTTGGTGGAGGGAGGTTGTTAATTATATATTCTTTATATTAACCAAACAACAGATGTTCTATCACGAATCTGGTAGGAAACACAACACAAATGTCCGGTAACATCCTAGTTCTGGAAACTGTCCGTTTGAGGCACACATGTAATAGGTCGATGTATAGCTGTGGTAAAAATTGTTCGTATCCGATATAGCTGTATCCTGAGAGTTGAGTTGACCAGCGATAGAGACTATCAAGGGACATCTATCCAATATCGCTCATCTCGTCTCGTCACCGCTGGGCTCATCACAGCTGGGCTAACCACTGCTGCATCCGGCTCGAATCCATTCCATGTACATATCCAAAGTCTAAACGATCACTACTTGAAAAGACCAATATCATACAAAGACTACATTCAGACGCATCAAATTAGATCGTCTCATATACACCCCTAACATCACTCTCCTCGTCTTTCAAGAGTTCCTCCTCGTCAATGTCCATATTTTTATCCTCCTCAGTCAAGCTCCTCTCGCAAGAAACATGAGACGAACCAGACACATCTAGTCCATCTTCCTGCGCTGAACGGTCTGGGTCTGACTGAGGAACATAAACAGAAGTCTCGGAAGCCGCTGGCTGCTCCTCCCCAATAGAGGTATTCATGAGTCTATTAAACAACCCGCTCATCTTCCTCACGGGAGAAGAGAAGAGCGGGAGCACTGCCGACAGAGACATAGTGCTACTACCAGGCACCGGTGTAACACCTACAAAACCAGGAGGAGCGA
Organism: Sthenelais limicola; assembly: GCA_942159475.1. NCBI lineage: Eukaryota > Metazoa > Annelida > Polychaeta > Phyllodocida > Sigalionidae > Sthenelais > Sthenelais limicola. The sequence goes on along the minus strand of OW804096.1, from coordinate 75,844,607 downwards.
TGGGAGCATTACCTGCAACTCGACCAAGCACTCCGGGAGAGCCCTGTGCCGCAGCTGGGTTTTCCCCTAACAAGACTGAAGCTCGCCGCTGCGCCTCAGACTCTCTGTTTGTTGACAGAGGCGTGAACCCTGTCATCGCATGTGGACTATACATAGGCAGAGGCACTGCCCGGCCCGACTGCTGCTGCTGCAAAGCTTGCTGCTGCAACTGCAGTGAGCGCTGCAAATGCCGCTGTTGTTCCAAGGACTGTTCCAACTGTTGTTGCTCCTGCAACTGTTGTTGCTGCAACTGTTGTTGCTGCAACAATTGTTGTTGCTCCAACTGCCTATCCAACTGCTGTTGATGCAACTGCTGAGCGGGCAACTGGGACATAGTCTGCAACATCATAGGGTTGAAACGCCTAGGCGAAACAACGTTCATTTGTACATTAGGATTCATTACTGAATCCCAATTATCACGGGCTGGAGTTGACTGCACACACTCCTTTACCACTACCGCTTTAAGTGGGGTAGTTTCCTTGACTGCAGCAGCCGCTGGCGCAGTTGAAATAGTCTGCGGCAACGTCTGTGGCAACTGCTGTGGCAACTGCTGATGCGGCAACTGCTGATGCGGCAACTGCTGTTGCAACTGCTGCTGCGGCAACTTCTTAGGGGACGACTGCACCAAAGCCACAATAACTTCCTCATTCGTAGGTGGTACCTGAACAGCTTGAGGGGTCGCAGCATGCGACTTCATAAAAGAAGCAGCATGTTGCTGGAGCAGATCAGACATGATCTTCTCCAAGTCTGACTTCCGCACAACATCAGACTCGACGTCCTCCTTCACTTTCTCAGTTTTCTTCCGCTTCTTTTCAGGCTCACCCTCACCGCTTTCATAAGCAGTCAAGCGACACCTTAGATCAAGGATTGTTTCCCTTGATATCCTATCCTCCGTCTTATAATAGTCTAGCTGCCTGGTAAGATCCTCAATGCGGGCATGCATAGCGGGGATCTCTGCAGCCGCGGCTCTGGCTTCTACAATGTCAGCTACTGGCGCTAAAGCAGTTAGCACAGCCGACCTCACTGCTTCCACCAAAACATTCACAGCCTGGTTGATAGAATCAGAGACATTTTTCAAACTCCTATCCACATCCATAGCGGCTGTCGCTAAACTCTCGTCTGTGGGTAGATAAGGTAAAACCGACACAGGAACACTGTCGATCACACCCGCTCCATCCAACATACAACGGTCAGTGGCTATCTCACCAGGGGCTCCGGCAGCAGCAGCTGGCTGATTTAGCGCAGCTACTGTAGAGCTGTCCTTTGGCCGTGCACCAGTCAAGACAGCCGCAATTGTAGCCTGAGAGGGTCTAGGCTTTGACCAAGCATTCTTCGCAGGAGCTGGAGCATCGACCACTTTCTTACCAGCAGCTCTCCTTGCTTCAGAGGCACTGGCTCTAATCTCCAGTTGCGCGCGATGTCGGCCAATGGTCATAACACGGTCCAAGTCATATCTCCCCATTCGCGCGAAACGCACACAACCTAAGTTTGCAACCTAAGTCTCCTGCTCCAAAACTCTGATACTTCCTGACATCTCTTTCGCCCAATCTGGTCCATTCCTATGGCCGGTGTTTCTGTTGACCAAATGGCGCACAAGATCAGAACGCCTATCCAATCTAACACTACAGGAGTGCGCGTGTGGACAAGTGTACAAATGCACCGCCGGGCAATGCTCTTCACACAGGTGGCGATAAAACCTCTCCCGTGTGCGGTAGACCTTAATCCCATTAGGATTAATTTCCTTACCCAGGTACCTACACCACGTAAATGGGCATACTATTCGTCTTGGGGATGTGAGCATCTCTGATGAATTACAGACTGTGAAAATTGGATCATCTAAAACTTCTGATGAGCCTTACTTCATTTATTTGAGGCCCATTCCTGTGAAATCGCTATGCCCAGTGCATTGGATAAAGAAGCTGTTGAACCAACCTCTTCCCAGCTCCTCTCCTCTGTTCACGTGTGCTGATATTCCTATCTTTTCTTATGAGAAGATCTCAAATAACTTAACGAAATTATTGTTATACTCTGATGTGGGTCCTGGTTATTCTACCCATTCGTTTCGTTGTGGCAGGGCATCCTTCTTATCGTCATTGGGCATCTCTCTTCACGAAATCAAGCTGAAAGGACATTGGAGGTCTTCTGTCGTGGAATCTTATATTATTCCTTCTCCCAAAGACCCTATAAAATGTGAAAACTATGTCGTCGCTGCCAATGAAAAATTCTCTTCTGTCTAGGTTTGGCTTTTGCTGAATAATAAACCTTGCATTGCTTGGTTTCCGGCCAACCCTTGTGTCATCGTTCATTCATCGTATACATATATTATTCCAGTCATTGTACGACCAAATATATATTACTTATAGTTATATCGATCTATGTATCAAATTTCAGGACAGTGTAGGTAATATATCGTTTCATTTTAAAGGTCTTCGTATGGAATATATTTAGTTATTTTACAGAATATTGCAAACTTATTTAAAAAAAAAAAAATATCAACTTAATATCTAGAAATATTTATTAGATTATTAGACTCTTTACTATCATTAGAATCGGATTGATCTCATCTCTTCAAATATAATGATATCTCAAAATCCATTTTTTGCGACCTGTGACTCATTTTCCTGAAACACACCACATATTATATAGTCTAGTCAATCTAAGGATATATTTGGGGCGACTTAAAACAAATTGCAAAAGAATTTCTTTTTGCAGGAATCTCTTCCTTATATATCCGTTGCAGGCACCAAAGAAAATTTTACATCTCTGGCCGCGGGGGTAATTGCAAAAATCGCCGCTAGGTGGCCCGAGTTTTATGTTTTTGCTTATAACTCTAAAAATACTCATTATAGATTATAGATACTCATTGATAGATGTATCGTCAAATAACTATTGAGGTTCTGCTTGATAGCAATCAATTGATCATTGCAGTTTAAATAGCCTTTCTTATTACATCAACAAAACAATTCACTGGGAGGCCGTCATATTAAGACCTACGGCCATCGTATTTTCACCGTGGTAGTGGGCATGTGTAATCCTGGCACGATTTTAAATCCCCGTCGTCCAGCATTTGACGTGCGTCGGCCACGGCCGTGGTAATGTGAATGGGCCTTAAGTTGTTTTTATGTGTTTAGAATCTATATTTGTTTTTAAATTTGAATATAATACCCTTAAAGTAATGCAGCACCATCTAGATGTTATTTATTTCTTAACAATTATTATTGAGTCAGCTGTGCTGAGAAGAATGTACTTGCATAATTCATTCACTGAATAAAAATATTAAAACAAACAAACATTAACATGTCCAGATATCGGTTTGACGTTGATATGATTATGCTTCAAATTATTGTTATTCTTTATTATTCTTCTTTTCTTTCTGCCCTGCTAGTACGAGCCACCCTATGGGTGAATCTTGAATTGATTATCATTGGAATTGATTTTTTTTGGATTATCGTGATTTCGTATTGTTTAGATGCCCTGACCCTTTGTGATGAAAGTTTGTCAATGCCTTGTGGATTTGTAATCTGTTTTTAACTTTTAACTTTTCTCTTGTTATATTATACCCAAGTAATCTCTTTTTTTAAAAAAAAAAACCTTTTATTTAAAATAGCCTGCCCCCCGTGGCTTTTACAATGCTATGCCATATAGCACACAGAATACTAGGTTTCGAGGGAAACGATTTGTGCGTATAATTATTTGTTTTGTCATTATATGAAAAGTGTACGAAAAATGAAGAAAATAGCAAAAAAAACCCTATAAAATGATAAGGGACAAGGTTTAATCATGTTGTTAGAAGTGTATACGCCAAGATGGCAGGATAGAAACTGAATAAACCTAAAAAAAAAAAAAAAAAAAAAAAACCCACACAGATTACAAGACAAGGAAAATAACCATGAACATTTCTTATTGGTGAAAGGACATAGTAATATGACGAATTGTTATCCTTTTTTAATATAAAAAAGGTACCGGTGGGAAAACATACAGAAGGCCCAGTTTGGATAACAGAAGCGTTGGTTAATAAACATTTAACCTTTTAAACAATTGGTTTCGCCCATTTCCTCGTGAACCCTCCTCCAGGGAAGAGATGCGTCTATTTTACGCCCGCCGTACATAGTCATGCCCTTTATACAGATGTCACAACTAAACTTCAATTCATACATTATAGTTCTGAAAGAGAATTCTCCCTTATTAAACAATTTTTGTCTGTGTATGTAAGCCTTGGTCTGTAGGACTAGCCAGTTTACAATCTTAGAATTGGTGTTACGGGGTCAATGATTACAATTCCACCTTTTTTCTTGATGATCTCCTTGTCGTTGCTGTCTAAATTAAAGAACCCAACCGAGTGTATCCAACCACAAAGGTTGACCCATAATTTTCTTGTCTTTTTACAGAAAACGAATAAATGGCCGATATCATCATTAGATTTGCAGAAACTGACAATAATCATATTTCCCAGAAAGTCATTACATGTTATACGTGTGGAAACCTTGAACTGAAAGGAATGGAGTCTAGTCTCTGTTATCATTAGGTATGACAGGGAGAAGGCCATTTTCCAATCTATGTTTCAGAATCTTCGTCTGGCAACCTCAAATAGTGCTGCCACCTGTCATTTTTCTCTTTTTAACTTTTTCTTTTGTACCAACGCCTGGTAGATCTGCTTGTAAGAACATTCAAGGACATTGACGATTTCGCTACCGATATGGGTATTAATTTTGTCATCGTCGGGGGTATCCTCTCCATTTATACAGCATCTAAGCCATTCTCTTGGGATGGCCCTTCCTAGTTCTAACCTTTCCCCGAAGTTTGTTGGAATGCCGAAGTTAGATTTGATTTCGCTAGTGGTCATCAATTTACCTTGCTCGTTAACAGTGGCTAGTCCTGCATTTTGTTACTCATTTTAATGTTTCTGTTTAGCCATATCCTTTCTCTCCTTATCTGGGACACATTGTCTGGCGTCTGGCTATAAAAGATTCCAGACCAAGAAAAGCTCTTTGTAGAAATCATTTACATATGTTTAGGGATGGTATCTACCAAGAAATATGTCGTCTGTGCACCTCCCCAGACATACTCAGGTAATCTTGATGTAGTAATTGGAATGGAAGACCTTGTCGATTTTTTATCCTTCATTATAGTATCTATAGTATAGTTTCAACTGAGAATAATGTGTTTCACATAATCTTTTGGCTAAATAAAATTACCTACATACAAAATAAAGTCTCCCCTGGAAAATGTCATAGAGGAAAAGAACATGCATAACTGTAAAGCAGATACTTGTTTTTCTATCAAATACCAAACTCACATGTATGCGTTCCCTGACCATTGTCCCGGGAGTCCTATTGTCCAGATGCGAGTAGCCACACCCCTGTTGACCACCAGAATAAGCAGGATGATACCAATGGCATCTAAACGAAAGAACCGTTGAAAGAAAGAACAAGCTTTGAAAGGAGCCACGCCCCTTAGCTCACCGTTATATTAGACCTAACAGCTCCCCTATTATTTTGCCTTGGGAACAAATAGAAATTATCGCACTTCCATTGTTTATCATTGAAATAGTGTTTCTAAAATCATGACTAATATCTTAGGTCTTCCTTATCAGTTTGAATGATACAACTATTATACTTTCACAATCATCCTCTAACATAAATACTTACCGTTCATGTTGTATCAGCTGTCAAAATATGGTGATTTTAAAGTTATCGCATTTATGGCTACTCTTTCTCCGCCTCAACTCTAGTCACCCACCAATAGAAATACCAAGCATCGATTGGATTTCAAACCTGATATGCCTCCTTACGTCGTTTGTTCCAGGGTCATAAGTAACTGAGAATCTCCCTCTCTCTTCTCTATGATCTTATAACTTATCATGCATGGCAAGTTTACACTTTATAAAAAAAAATCCCACGAAAGTTTTTATTGATTTTTCAGTATAAATACTCAGGATTGCTGATTCTTTATTTCATGAGTAATGTTGTGGTGTTGAAATGCCATGAAATGTTCGCCAAAAGGAAAGAGAGAAGGGGAAATTTCAAGAATATCCAGAAATAGAACTCATTGGAAATTAGAAACCTATATGATCCATGAAAACCTAAAACAGAATAACTATGTATGAGTATTTTCAACCATATTATAACAAAATCCTCACATTTATTGGTTCAATACGATCAGATATGTAATCTATATTATTATTGTACCTAGCACTACATCTCTCATGCATCTCATGCATAATCTTTCATCGCCAAACTATTGCTTCGTTCATCTATACAGTCCTGTAAAGTCAGCTTTTTATATCGCCTGGAAAGTGGAGCAACCTAGAGCTGTTAAATTAATAAATCTGAATTAAAAAAAGTACTTCAAGCAGACATAATAAGGCCATGATACTACGCATTCACTGGTGTGTATTTCCCGCAGTATCCTGAGATTGATAAGAGTATCACAGCTATGTGTTAAAATATGATTTCAGATGCAGCTCAATATCATATGATTCTGTTTTAGTTTTAAACATTACAGAAACAGTTTCGAAATGATTCTAAGATTAATTATTACTATTGGATTTTGATATGTCACTGTAGTGGATATGACATTCAACACAAGTCTAGAATAGCGTGCGAGCACCAGTGAGATGTGTGAGTTCTATGCTTTTCCTAGATACAACTAAATATTGTTTCTGTTGTCATTTATATTGCTATGCCTTCACCATCCTGCCCTGCCCACCCTCCTCGCGCATATCTGTATATAGCTGTGGTTACGTCTGTTTCTGTGCGTAAATCAAAATACTTTCGAGAAGGTACATGATAATGTATCTAAACTTTTAGTAGCGTGAGATTGTTGGCATAGTATTACCGCAGTTTAGGCAGTGTGGCACATGCAAATCCCCTATGGCATTACGGAGGGACACACATTGACTATGGAGGGACAAAAGTATATAATATATATATAAATAAGAAAAAGAATTAAGAAGAGGGCGAGCGACAAACTAGAGGGACAGAGAGGTAGAATAGCGAGTATAGACCAGTAAGTAAACAGAAAGAAAAGATCTAGAGAAAACGCCGGTGAAGGATATCATGAGAGGGAATAGAGAAAGTAACGTTAAACCGCATCCTCTTCCCAGTTTACCTAAATATCCAACATTGGGCAAAAGGCGATGGAGGGCAGCTCCGAAAATGTGTCACTTTGATGTATGCTAGCCTTACACCACATGGTCCGGTAAAATGAAGGTTGTAAGAACATACCTCATATCACGAAGTAATACACTCCCTATAACTGTATCTGTATACATGACAGGAGGGTAGGGCGGATCTCGCATGCACTACTACATACACCCATGAATTTTGTGAGCATTGAACTTGGTAATATGTGTATTTAAATGATTTTATTTAGCCAAAACTTTATGTGAATCACATTATTCTCAGTTGCACCTATAAGCTAGACAGAATATAATAAAGGTTACAAAATCGACATAAGGTCTACCGCTTACTACATCAAGGTTTAAATAGATATTTAGAAAATAAGATAAGGTTCAAATGCACAATCCAAGAACAATCAATTCAAACGGTCAGCAAATTAACAAATTTTCCAAAGTTCACTCATAAGGTGGCTCGTGTACACATGTATGTTAACTTGTACCATATCCCCATAGCAGTCTGTTATAAAACCTGCTTAATTTGTTTAATATTTCCATTACGGCCAAGACAATTAAATAATGTTCACGTGTAAATACACTACGTCCATCATGGATATCCTAGTTGAGTTCTCTAGAGATTTTTTCTGACGACGTATACACACTCATTTTACTTAATTATGGGGTTATTCCACCAATTATATTATATTGGTCAGTGTTACCTTTACGTCTGTATAGTTCTTTTTTACATTTTGGAAAAAAACTGTTGAAAAAAGATTTTTAAAATTCGGGCAGATGGGTGCAGGGAACTGTTCCATTTCCCCATTTCTATTATGTTTTTCTCAAATATAAAACCGTAAGGTAAAAAAAAAACGATTGGTGGAACAACCCTTGTATGACAGTGAACATTTTGGGTGCGAACCTAAAGTGCTACATTTGTAGCTATTAATCAGGCTGGATATATATATGAAAATATGTTCTCCACCAGTGATATAGTCTTGAATATCTCGAAGACTTGAGCATTGGTAATCCTAAATAACTAGTCGACTATTGTATGCAATGTAACATAACTAGGAGCTATTGCTTTGTGAGTATGGGGCCTATGGGGTTATGTTGGACTAAAATTAATTAAATAATAAAAAGAAAATATCACTGATCTTTATTTCAAAGGTTACTCATCATGAGCTGTGTGACTCATATATCTAATAGCCCTCTGTTTGATGTCAAATCGATCTCGACCGAGGGTCAAATCGCACGAAACCCCAAAGGGGTTGAGTGCGATTTGATCCGACATCGAGATCGATTTGACATCGAACAGAGGGCTATTAAATATTTATTACATACCTATTTATCGATTTATTTGTTATAGTTACCTTATTATTGCTGTATTTCTTGCCAAATTATCGGAACTTAGCTTGAAAACTTTCGAAACGTGCAAGGCAGTGCTACACAGCAGAGCGCAACGTCAACAAGTGCGCAACGTCGGCAAACCAATGAAATTGCGTAATATTGGTCACGTGTTAATGCCCCGCTCAAATAGCACACATGTGCTATTTGACATTTCAAATAGCACCCCCGAATAGCGTATGTAATAAATTTGCATACATTACTTTGCTTAGTAGTTCACCCGTTGTCCGTCAGGGGGCTGGGTGATTACACAAGATTACGTTATACTTGTACATGTTATAATCTCGAAAGTTGGGAAGTATTTCCTCTCCTATATCTAGTATAGACAATTATAAATGCACGATGTTATACTTTCTTAATGATCTTCTTCTCTCTTAGGAAAACTAATCTTTTCCTTCTCTCGCGACTGATCCAATGACCACCCATGTCCCTGGTTATGGATGGATTGATATGCTTCCTGACAGGGATCTTGATCTGGAATTAAACCCTCTCTCTCTTTCTCTCTCGCCCCCTGCCTCTCTCTTTCCCTCTCTCTCTTTCTCTCTCACTCCCTCTCCCTCCCTCTCCCTCTCTCTTTCCCTCTCTCTCTCTTCCTCTCTCTCTCCCTCTCTCTCCCTCTCTCTCTATCTCTAGATGTCCATTTTGCACCCATAACACATCACCCACATCATGTAAATCGTCTGCCTATCAATTACTTCTCTATCGCATGGGACGAGACGCCCTCTCACGGGACCCTCTGGTGTCCTCTCTCAGCGCATCAAGCCTTCTTAAGAGTTACTCTCAGCCAATAGTAACTAGGCCCTGGTGGCAGGAGAGAGCACCAGTGAATGTTACCTTGGAGATCTGGGTTGATCCTACAGTCAGAGCAGGCATAATGCTGACCTGCCTTTGGGGCATGATGCATACAGATCACTGTAGACGCACCACTTGATTTGTTCTTGGATTATTGTATATTGCCGCTTAAAGAGATAATCTAGTGTCAATCTAGAAGAGAGAGCGTGGTGTGTGAGGGGGGGGGGGGGGGTAATCCCTCTGGCGTGAGTAAACCATGCATTCCTGCTGCTCCGTGCCTTTGTAGATGTGGCAGTATGTACACATTGTATAGTTTGGTAATATGTGATGAGTCACAGGAAAATGAGTCACAAGTCGCAACAAATCTAGATCGAGATTTTGAGATATCATTATTTGTAAAGATGGGATCAAGTGCAACAATGATGGTAAACATTAAGACATCTAATAGTTATTTTGATATTTTAAGTTTGATATTTTTATTTCTGAAAACAAAATTGCAATATTTACTAGTAAAGTGGATAAATATACTCTATAAGATGACATGACACTTGAGACGAAGTAGCGTTGTTATTGCTTGATTTATCGTCCGGCTTCTTCCTCGAATACATGCCGCTGAGATAGATTCCGGCACCAAATGTATCGGGGGGACCAAACTTCAAGTTCCCAGCGTGCACCTGGTCAACAACATGATGGTCATACAAGATACAACCTAATGTGGAGAAACTAGCCAACTCTATCAGGTGTCTGCCGACATACTGCATATGTGCGAGGTAGCCTTTGCAGTCGCCATTAGAAGAAAGGATATACTCAAACACGCCCAACATACCAAACATTAGCTCAGATGCAGTCATTTTAGTGTGGTCAACCTGCTTCATAGGCCACTGATACGCTTTAAACTGAACATAGTACTCCGGTCTCCACTCCAAACCTGTTTTAGGCGGCAGTCCATCGTTGACATTCAAAGACAGTTGATTAATGGAACTGACCAAGTCCACCATAGGAGCAGACTCGCTGGACGAGTGAAGCAATGGCGATGACTTATTCTCGATACGTTCCAGTCTAGCAAGGATAGAATCCAGGGCATCAGATTTCTCCTTCGGATTTTGTGAGTCTTTGAAATGCATCTCCAAATATTCCAGGTATCCAGGATCAGCCCTGTCACGGAAACCGCCGGCTAGCGACATGACGCAGTTAATATCAACGACAGGTAAGTCCGAGTTCTCCTCACTTTCCTCCCCAGAATCGCTGGAATCAAGGTCTTCCAAATCGCTTAATGGAACAGCAGATGCATCTACAGACTTGCACCGACTTCCAAAAGGAGGTGAATGTACGAATTTACACTTGGAACACCTGCCCTTGGGAGGCATAACACAGCCGACATCAGAAGGAAATTTTTCGATGTTCCTAGCTTGGCTGCTTGAAGAGAACTGGCGCGAACTACTGCTGAATGCGCCCAAGGTCAGGTGACCAGCGATCCACTTCCGGTTCGTTCAGATATATACCCATATACATATATATAGGTTAACATAAGATGGCCTCAGAAATATAATTATTATATATAAATTGATCGCTTTCTCTTTTATATTGTATAGCCTAACCTGGTACTTGATCAGTGGTCACTGAGAAAAGCAAAGTTGTAATGCTATTGCTGAATACACATAGCTTAAACTAAACTAAATGCATGGATATATTTAATACATTATCTTGAAATTTGGTAAATGACATTGCATGCATGCTACAAAGAGCATAAAGCACCCCAGAAATGAAAACATTCCCACAAAGATATCTTTTAAAAATATCAATTTTGCGACGTGTTTCTCATAATTATTTGGAAACCAGTGACTTATGGAAATATCTTTGATTCAAACAAATTGATCAAATACAATGGTTAGAGTAACGTGTACAAACGGACAGATTATGTATCATTTTCCTCTTAAGTTAAAGGGACATAATGAGTGTAAAATGGTAAAAAAATAGCCAGTCTGTTTTTCATAAAACTTTAAGGGATTATTCTTTACTGCATATGAAACATATTAAAGGAGAGGATGCATGAACTTTTTTCTTTTATTTATTGGGAAGAGGGTAAGTTCCTTGTCTCAATTTTAAAATCTAAATCCTGTACAAGCAATATTGTCAAAGTTACAGAACGTTTTATTCATGAAAACTAGAGCTAGGAATAAAACACATTAACTGCCACCTACCGTGACTTTCTGCCTGTGTGACGTCACAGGGGTCACTCCCAAAGCCCCATGCTAGCAGAGCTATGTAATACCCATAGCTACGATGGCAGTGCACTGGGCTATTTATGTGTGAAAACACACATGTCTACATTGAGAATTAATTTGAGAGAAAGATTGCCAGACCCTTTTTGTAAAAGCTACGAATGTGTGGATATTTAATTAAAGAAATGGCCGAGTTTGTAGTCACCAATGTTATGGTATTCAGGAGGAAGTATGGTATGTGGGACAAAGTATCATCCCTGACTTCTCCCGACCTGGAAAGGCACTGCTCCTTCATAAACCTATACCCATATTATTTATAACTCTGGCTTTAATTAAGTCAATGTTTAGTAACTTTCATAATCTTTACTGTATCCAATCAACTATGGGCCGTAGAACCTTCACATACATACAGGCTATGGTGCATGTGGAACATGTGTGTATGTACGCATGCAGGCTCCCCTGCCACTGCCCCAGCCATAGCTCAGTCTCTGACTGTCTGAGGCCGGGAGCTAGGTGAATTTGGTCACCGCACCTAGGTCACCCTGCTCCGTATACACTACACTAAGTCATGCACCCTGCTCTGGACCTTGCACTTGCAGCCCCAACGACAGCTTTGTTTACATTTTTAACTTTACTTCTGACAATCACCAAAGCTATCCCACTCACTGACAAAGACTTATAGACATCCCCTTACATTAAAATAATCTTTTGTCACCTTGTTTCTGTATTTCTGATAATAAAAGACTAGTTTAATACATGGATGATATATAATCATAGAACTACAGACAATAGCTGAATAGGCCTATACGGCTACGGCAGGAATGACCACTTGCTTCTTTCATATGTTGCCCTCTAACTTACTCTGAAACTAACTGCAGGAGTGTTGTTACATCCTACAACTATCACCTAGTTAGCATGTTGTGGAATTCAGCAAAACAATAGACTCTAACTACAATATCTGACATGTTCATTGGTCAGTAGCTTGCATTAAACAGTGCGGGCAGAGCTCTCTCAATAGCTAGCTATAGCTGCCTCTCAATACAGCGTTACCCCTGTGACGTCAGGGCACTGCTTCTACTAGTACTTAGGGCACAGTGACCTACTCATTTAAAAGTGCTTCTCACACAATAATGCGTTGAACTAAAAATGTATAAATACTCATTAATGTTAATTTGAACAATTTTAAGGAGGTATAGCCTAAAAAAAAGACTTTTTCCGATTTCATGCACCCCATCCTTTAATGAAACAGATATATATGTCACCCAGTTAGTTTCTTTAGAGATGCTTGAAATACAGGCGTCTTGGGATGGGGGATGAAGTATTTTTTCACATTTTACTGCCCCCTTCTTTAGGGGGTCTGTGACCCTTACTTACCAAAATGTTTTCGTCTCTTAATTCCCCACTTAATGACACTAGTTATGTTCAGGTCGGACTGTTATGTCAAAAGTAATGATAATTTTACTTAACCATTGAATCGGGGGTCCGGCCCCTATATTAAAAGCCCCCTCACGGCCCCACTAGTGGGATAGCGGCTGAACACTCGGACCAAAGTTGTTATTTTGACCCTAAGCTTTCATTTGATACCAAGAACGAAGCTTTTACACAAATTTTAAGTGACTGCCCCTCCTGGCACCGTACTATGAGTAAAACAAAAATGGCCAGTCCTTTTTGTGCAGATTTGATAATTCATCGCAAGAAATGCAAATAATTATAGTCATCGAGTTAAAATATTAGTTACAGTTATCTTATTATATTACACTACCATCAATGGTATAACATCTAACAACCTAAATACTCAAAACAACTGTAACACAAAATGGAACTGAGCACATTGAAGAGCATACACCAAAATATAGATACTGACGGTTATAACAGTTATGTTTAAAGAGAAAACAATAACCGCTTGGTTGCATGGTTGCTTGTGTGTACCTGTCGCTCATGCAACCCTCCTTTCTACCTTGTAAATCCTTCTAACAAAGATATTTCTTTAAAAAAAGAGAGTGATGCAGTGGAACACATTTAACCTTGAGTCAATCAAAGTCCCCATCTTTAACATCAAGGAGACTGTGAGTAAACATTTCAAAATACATAATGCTGATAGAATATCCTAAATATAATATAAACACAATGCTACAATAAGGTATTAGACCTCGTCGTAACTAATTCAGATTTTCCTTAAGAATTCAAAACAGTAAGGAATTTCACCAACTAGAACACTCCTATTATATGGACCTATTTACCCTGTAGCCTGATAAATTGCCATCTTGATGTAAGTCTTAACTATAATTCAAGTAGCATCGGTTATAACCTCAGTCTCTCACAATAGCTTCTACTAAAAGGCTTTTACTTATCACCCGGCAGAACACAGCCTTTCTGAGTTTCTCTTCTCGCCCTCTCCTGATCTGTACTTTCCTTGAGAGCAGTGGGTAGGCTTTAGATGGATTGGGAAAGTGAGTGAATAAGCTTTCTTATTATTGCAAGCAGGCAAACATTTTTTTGCGTTCTCTTTGTTAGATGGAACATCACTGAGATTATGTGGTGTAGACTTTCATTCTAATACTTGCTGATCAAAGACCAGTCTCCTTGAGTTTTCTTTAATATTTGCACTTTGTCGGCGCCAAATGTACTGTAGAATTGCACTGGGTCCTTTGATTATTTCACCCTTTGCTTCAGTAAGCTTTAATGTTTAATGTAACAACCTTTGTTTTGTTTAGTAGTCTCTCGCACAACACACGCCGCATGCTAATGGCCACTATGGGAAGAATGAATATGATTGTTTGTCCTAGAAATATTGAATTTCCAATGGTTTCATAAAAATCTTCTGACACATTAGTTAGAACTTTCAATTTAGACGGATATTTATTTCTTTTTGGGACGATATTCGCTGCTGTCATAATTACCGTCTTGTTCGTAACATTTGCATCCTGCGCTTAGGAGAATCAATATTTGTACTAATATGAGGTATGAAGCGTGAGAATCTTGCCTACCATAAATAGGGAATATGAGCTATAAATGAGCCAAGCATAACGGTGATTTAGATTTGAGTTGACTAGCCATGTCCTTGGCCAGTGTCTCTAGACCACTTCTGTTTCTAGTTCTCAAAATTATGGTAGAAACACTTCATGAAATACTGAATGGTATGACATAAAATTTACCAAAAAATTGGCTACCGAGACAATATATTTTTTCTATAATTAACAAATACATGATGCTATAGCTTGGACTTGGTAATAGTTGCATGCACTCTCTCTTTTGGTTTTGATTTTGATTTTGACGGTAAATAATTAACCAGGTATCCATATTTAAACATAAGTTGATAACGACTAACATAGTTCAAATAATGTTTGGGGTGAGTGGGGGCTTGAGTAGCATAAGGGATAGAAAGGCATGAATCCTCCTTCTGATCAGTCACCCTGGTCTGGAATTCTCCCAAACATGCTTCCATAACAAATAAATCTCGTTTTTTTAAACTATTTTTTAATTCGACCAAGGCTGCCTCTCGTTCATAAAATAGATAGAAAGCTTTAGATGGCTTCTAAAAGAAAACATAGAGGAGAAAATGAGTGCGTTTCATTAAGCAACTGAAATCAATTGACCAGTACATCAAAAAAGGGAATATTTCAAAGTCATATAATTATATAGTGTAGTTCAATACATACAGGTTAACTAACGAGTTGGTTGAAGGAGCGTAAATATTGCACGAGTTGCATAGCGGTAATCTTAGTAAAAAAAACAGATTGGTTGCCATAACAACTTCACGTAAATCACTAGTGAAATACGGACTATGCGTAAATCACTCTAGATATGTTGTTTTCAGAGAAATGCGTGTATAATAAAAGCTTATTAAATAACGCAATGTTAAATTCGCACGCTACATATTCCATATGGGATTATGGCCCGGTGATATCAATGCGTAATAATAAAGACTCGGGGACTCTATAAATCGCCTACAAGATAGTCTAAAGGGATTAGAAACATTCTTTTCATAAAGCAGTAGGGAATCGGTGTCTCAGTTTGTACGCCTTGGGAATTATTGGCACACATGCCTATACTCTTCAGAAACGGAGGTATCGCATTTATTATTAGTTTCAGGCCAAATAACAATAATGTATATATATACTTAAAAATCTAATAGTTTAAATCGTAGAGTGTATGCAGACATCCCCTATTTTTGTCTGTATGGCATAAAGTGTATTGTTTGTGTTGCCGCCTGTGTTGTGCAGTTGCTCACACAGAGCTCGACTGCTACAAACAATCCCGTTTTTATTGTGCACTACAGAGGTGAGTGCACAATACAAACGGGGTAGTTTGTCTATGACTCAAAGCTCCCAACATCGTGTCAATTGGGATCGCGTGAGATCAAACAAGCCATCTCATCTCTAGTTCTATTGACAAAAACTTCTAATAACTGAGTCCAGTTCTAGTTATTTCTAACAAAGTTTTCACAATGCTTTAATGTGGAGGAGGAGAAAGAACAATGAGAACAAGGCTGTAATTAAGTACTGTTGCTAATCTGGTTTATTCTGACGGCACCAGGAGTCAAGGTAATATAACAATTACGCATACAAATTTTAAGGTGTATTAAAAACGGAAGTATATTGTAGAAGTAGAAATACCATGCTGTCCAAAGGCTTCACCTGGTGTTAAAATACTCTAAACACAATGTGCGTAATACACGTAAGAAAGAGGTCCCGCATACGCAGCGTGCGTACTAAATCTATACGCTTCCTGTCTCTTTTTCTCTGTCTCTCTCTCCCATCTTCTCTATCTCTATTTCCTGGGTATGAACATAAACTGCCTCCCTCTCAGCTCTCTCGCCCTTGATATAACCATATTAAATGCGTTGATAAGGGCGTAAAGCAACCAATCTCACTCACTCACCTGTATAGGCAGTAAACATCAAAGCCCGCAACGGGTAACCCTATTGGAAACCGCTGCCTACAAGACGCGAGAGTAACATTCGTGAGTAGTATAGGTAAAGTGGACAATGTGTAAAGTATCACACATACAATGTATGTATACATGTACCAACGGTGTCAAGCGTATTCCCAATGCATTTCAACATGCCCACGTTTCCTCCTTTTCATGATTATTGGTGATGTATATATATATGTAATTTAATTGATTAATTCTCAACAGACATTCAGAGATTGAGTTAATTTACACATCTGAAGTTATTTGCAATGCCTTCAGGGAAACATATATAACTGTGTACCTCATTATGCATCCTTTGGAATGAGAAACTTACGAATAATTGATCTCGAAAAACTATATGCAATATATTGGATAGGTACGGGTTGCCATAATTATGTACCAACTCTCCATCTCTCCATCTCTCCAACTCTCGATCATGCGCATGTTTGGACGATTAGCTGACTTTTGCTTGCCCCCCATCTCATGGAAAGGATTTAGCACACCTTATTATGGAAACATAGATTCCATGGGTTAGTTCTGCTTCTGCCCACAACCTTTTTGCATTACCAGTGGCCACTAGATGGGAGCGCGGAGATGATCCCCCTGATATCGATAACCAATAACCGCCGAACAAGATAGATACGGGTTGTTTCAGCGAACATTGAAAGGTGCCCGCATCGCAATCTGCGACCGGGTACTTTGAATAAATATGGGATCAGACTGGGGGCGGGGGGCGTGTACGATTCAACAGCATATGGTAATTAGTTTTGCGTGAATCGTTACTATAAACATTATTCTCATACATTTGTACATATGTCGAGGATTTCTCATTTGTCAAAGACCTCTGTAAAGGAAATTAAAGAGAATTTCCCCTCGAAAACTTTTGACAAAAACTCCCTCCCCCCACAGCATACACACACCTTTGAGTCTAGATTTCCAATCCGGCGCATTCACTTCATCTGCCCGCGGACAAATCGCATGAAGCGGAACATTTGTCTAATAATGAATCGCCCCAAGAAGAAAATGAGGGATCAGTTCATTACTGCCACTCAAACTGACCCCAGTCTCCACTACATAATATCGCCCACCAGGGGGGAATAAATCATGCTTCATGTGACCCCATAGGTAGTGGTTATTCCGTAAAAACCACGCCGCGTTATAGATTGAGGGCTCGCTTTTGGTTTTCCTGTCGGTACAAACTTCATCGATTTGCGGCTAACATGCATTTTCGCTTCCGGATTTCGAGTGGCGGGTGGGTAGATATTCTGGGACTGTGGATTTAACCCTTGTATGCTTAACCATCCTTATCAAATATGGCTTTTACCAGCATTTTAACTGACGACTAGTACAGTTCAGGTACAGTAGTTGGGAGAGAATACGGTTCATTCAATTAACAGTTAGGGTTAAACAGCAAAAAGGTACTTCATTAATCGTGTGACATTGAGTCCAAATGACTTGATCATATATATTTCTGCATATTGATTCTAAATGCAAATTAATGTTTGCATACAATTGACACACGGGCAAAAAATAGCAATTAAATAGTGTGGTTCTTTCTGATATTAAGATGTCCGACATATATTTTGTCACAACGATTGTCGTTAGAATTTGTACAAGGGACAGATAGATAAGAAAAATAATGTTGTTATGGTGAATACCGTTAGCTGCTTCTGTATAAAGGAGACACTAGATGGACGTCTATTACAAGACAACCTACTGGGAAATAATACCTAAAGAGGAATTACATTCCATTTAACCAACGAGTAACACAATTTGCATTGATCGCCGCCCATCGTAACGACCCTGCTACTGCGAATTACCAGCAGTATCAGAACATAGAGCAGTGTGTTGTTAGGGCAAACGTCGCAATTAGTGGGCTTACGCTTTGTAAGAAGAAATGAAAATATTCCTTTTTGTAATAATCGATGTATTAATTCTGTGTCTGGAATCGCAAGATTTCCCATAACAATCCTTTTGGATTTCTATCATCCGATATCGACAATTGGCATCCCCCAGATTGCATGCAATAGACCGTCAAATGCTAGGCCAAAGGACATTTCGTAAGTAGAATGTTGTCATGTGGATTCAGTCACATCATTTTTATAAGATGCTTGCACAGTCATAGTGGAACCCCTTGAGAGCTTTCTTAATCAGTCTCCATGAGGTTGAAGAGTGGCACCTGAAGTCGTTAGAAGGTCCCTCCTCTTTGCCTAGACGTCTGACTTGGTGCAGATACTCGTCTTCAACTTTATGTCGATGTCTAATCCCTTGCTAGTCCGCATGATGCCCTAAACCCTAGAAATATCTCGTCGACTAATCCTCTGTTATAAAAGACGGAGACAGGGAAACCTCAGTAATATGATAAGTGTGTTAGGGCCTGCCACAGAGTTCTGTATGCGTGTCCGTGTATCTACAAGAAAGTCTCTGAAAGTGAGAAGCTCTATAGGAAGAAAGCTCAGACGAAATATTCATCCCCTGGTCGTGCTAACGGTTCGGGGAACCGAGGCCAGCTATAATTAGCAGGCTGTAGGAAGCACACCCTGTCTTCTCACAGTGCTCGTGTCTTCAGATGTCCTTGTTCGAATAGGTAGCATTAATATACTAACATTATGGAGCGTTTTTAATAAATCTGGGCAATGTAATCATCTTTGGAAAGGGTCATCAGGGCCCTATTTCATTATAAGGAACATTTATTTATAACATTTTGTGTGGAAATTCCTACACTTACATATATCCTCTTCCTTCGATAGGAAATAACCACCGTAGGAATTAAATATGCGTTGTGTGTATAGGATTTGCCTTTCCTAACAGTTTCCTTACCAGCTGCTAAGAAAGGAAAAATAGCGGGAGGAAATAAAAACAAAACATGTAGGATGGGAAAAACATACAGAATGGGAAACATGTTCCTCACAGGTTTTTTAAAATATATATTAGTCACTGCCTTGGGCAGTCCAGTGGCTATAACAACCATAGGCAGAGACTAAAAGGATTAATAACCTCCATGTAGGGCCTGCTCGGTATAATCTCTCGTCTTTGCCTCGGGATTAATACACAAAACAGTGCACCAGCAGTCCCTCGATATCGGTCATTAATCCTTTAATAATGTCATTCCTAACATGGCATTTAATAAAACACTATTTTTATGGTGCGGTGAGAACTACAAGTAAATTACATGCTTCGACCTATTATGTTGAAGCATACATGTATACAAACCGCAAGATGCCATTATAATCCCATTAAAACGCATACTCTGGGGCAAGGTCATTCTCTAGCGCAGTAGGCGTCCAATCACTGACATACCATTCTTATCTGATATAAGGGGATGTGTACCTGGACTGCATTGGCAAAATTTGTAAGGATTTTCTCTCTCAGCTTATGTAAAACAAATAATTGAAACTAATGACCTCTTTAGGTGAACAATCAATAGTTGACATTCCATGTATTACCAGGATTTCATTTGAAATGCTAATGTTAACAAAATGCTTTATGAAAGGTTGATTCTTTTGATTAGATAATTAACCTTTCATCCTGATTCTTTGACCTTATTAGACCTCAGTGAAAGCGAATACTTTCCTCCCATTAAAATGAAAGTTAAAGTGAATTTATTTATTTGTTTGCTTATTCTTTTTTCGGTTAAAAGTTCAGACAGAATTTGGTATTATATTATAGTTGGTTGGAGTGGGAGGGAGAAGGGGCTCATTAGGGAGTTTCGACAGACCCTCCTCAGGAGGTGACCCATACGTATCGGTGTGGAATTAGGTCACTATGTCAGGTTGTGCATAGGTAATGAGCGCGATACGGAGTTCCACTCAGGAGAATCCGCAAGGATGCCACTTGTTACGGGGGTTTTACCTAAGTATATGACGAACTATCTAGCCATTTTACATTAAGAAAAATTGTTTGGGATCAATATTAAACATGTTGTTGATGTCCTTGCCTAGCAAGTTTGGTGATAGTTGACACTTTTATCATAGAAAGCATGGTTCAAAAAAAAAGTACTATAGCGTCGGAGACCCTGTCAGAGACCGCCATCTTTGATGCCAGCCTACCGGCTCTCCTTGAGTTTTTCTCGGTAAGCACACCGAGGGCAAGGTGACGGTCTTGCGTGCGTAGGGGCATCTGCTGAAACTAAATTTGAAGGCTCGGTACGCCGGGCTCACGCATCCCTAAAGTAATAAGGATACGGATACGGTTGCGGATAGGTGAGCAGTGTCGAAACTCCCTAATGTAGGTGGCAACGAGCATAGAGTGAAGTCTATGCTCGTTGGTAGCAGGGAGGCGAAGTAAACTGTAGGCTCAACATTGAGAGAGACCCTTCAAACTGAGGGAAAGCCTCTAGGACCAAACCGCAAAATGCCATTATAGTCCCATTAGGACCACAAAATAATATCATAATCCCATTGGGACGCCTGCTCCTGCGCCTGCTCAAAGCTATCAGCGCAGTAGGCGTCCAATCACTGACATACCATTCTTATCTGATCTTAGAGGCTCTACATACATGTATTTATTATACGCGCATGCTATATGGGAGGTGCTATAAGTGGGGTGCTATAAAAATAGTCATATAGGACGCGTCCTATAAAGATGTAGTTGTCTAAAAATAGCTCTGTTGTTATGCTTCGTGGAGCTTTGGCTCTCCGCGGAGCATGTAAACAAATCCCCGCGACCGATAATCCACCCGTGATTCTGGTACAATGATTATAGAAATACATAATAAAACCTACATCATTAAATAGAACATTAAATTCTCTTTTGAATGATATAAATTTTATTAATGTAGCTCAAGAAATGGCTGCGTTATGAACATTTTAAGTCAACAATATAAGTAGACCTAAAATAAATACTGCATGATCGCACAGTGCAGGACTGTCAGCGGGGCTGTCAGTGGGGCTGTCAGCGGGGCAGTGGGGCTCTCTGAGACTTCTTTAGTATTTTTTCAGTAATATCTGATGACATATGATCAAATTTTATGCACATATAATAAATATAGAATGGAACTTGCCAGCAATAATCGAAAATTTATAGGACTTGATTCGTCCACATAAGCACTCTGCCTACGGCATCGTGCTTATGTGGACGAATCTCGTCCTATAAATTTTCGATTATTGCCGGCTCGTCCCATTCTCTCTATGTATAGCTCTGGTAGATGCGACCTTAATTTCAAAGTATACAGGCTGTTGATAAGATGCGTTACCTTCGTTATTATGTAAGCGAGATTGTCATGGTGATTTTAAACTTTGATATTCTTAACCTACAATAACCTATGGTTTCAATTAAAACTGCATTCTCAGTTAACATCGGTCAAGGTTTTTCCAACCCATTAAAAAGCTCCCAATTTGTCCCCCCAGTTTTGGAGAGTTTAGTTGGTCATTTTTGATATGGGGCTTCGTAAAAAATCTTCATTTATATTGGGAGACCCACCGAAATCCTTTTCTGCAGTGGCAAAGAATGAAGCTTAATATCGAATGGGTCAGTTTTGCGTCAGAGCACACTGAAAGCTGACATTAGGCCAGCTGCCCTGTTGCAGGTCAGGACCCACCGCCAGTCAGTTGTGACATGCTCGGGTCCCAGGACATGGCTCCAAGATTAGGCCTGACAGAAGCCTGGCAGAACATTAATAGGATTTTGATAGAACTCATCATGGTCATTTATACTTCCCATTGAAACGAAATGTGTAGCTGCCTTTTCTGAGGTTTGCAATACTTCATAATAAAGCCGGTTCGCGTCCTCTCCGAAAGTCTCTCTCTCCCTTCTTCTCTATCTCTATTTCCTGGGTATGATCATACACTGCCTCCCTCTCAGCTCTCCCGCCCTTGATATAACCATATAGCAACCAATCTCACCTCTCCGAAAGTCACCAAAACATGCGTTAATTAGTTAATTAGACATGGTACAATGGTTCACTATGGGTTATTCCCACCAGCTCCTAGTCCGCCACAACGGCCTGGAATAGGTCAAATTAATGTTGAATCATGGATTCCAAGAATGAGGTACAGGACAGTCAAACAGAAATATCGGGACATTGCCACCCTCCACGTCTGACTTAAAACTAGTTTTGCCTGACATTCCCCAGTGCAGAAATGGCGTTTTGGTGAGTCTTGTATCCATGTCAGCTCAGGGCATTCCGAAATCATGCGCTGTGCCATTAGTTTTGATTGATTCCATGCTATTGTGTCCTTTTTGTTTACTAATGAATGGTATTCTTCACAAATAGCCTGTGGTAGCAGTAGATAGATGTGAAACCTTTAGGGGATATTCACTTTACGATGGTAGTTTTGCAACGGGTTGTTATTATTTGGGAGTCTGTACCCAAATTCGCATCAATACCACATGCCTATTGACCCTACTATTAATTAATACCTGCTAATTAATTTTATGGAATGAAATAGGTCTTGGAAAAAAGGTTACACTTTTTATTCCAGGACCGAGTCTTAACTGACAGAGAGCTCTTCCGCATGCATCTCTCGGTGGATTTACACCACCCGATCCTGGCTCATCACTAAATAATGTCGGTTTCACAATCAGTATCAATTCATTCTAATTTTCAGAAAGCAAATGGAAAAACTCTTGTTGCATGTGTTAACTACGTGGGCAGGTGTTATCAGAGAAAGGTTTATCTTAAAGGATGTGGGTTGAGCATGTGGTTGAATACGTATCTGAAATGAATGCCAAATAAACCTAGAACAAGAATGATCATAACGAATACAGACTTCACACCAATGTGTGCCCCCCCCCCCCCCCCTCCTCCCAAGAAATACTCCCATCGGAATTTAAATGGCGTGTCTTTTCGAAGATGCCGTGGCAAATAAAAGTCAAGTCTTTTAAACAAGGAACTTATATCTGTAGAATATCTGTCTCAAAACAAGGCATATTATATAGGCCATATTCAAATGCAAATAAAGATCAGAGTTGAATGGTTCATAAGTATTGGATTTATCTCACACGGAAGAAAGCCTCATGTATTTAAAATAATTGTCAATAACAATGATTTCTCATGTGACAAAAACTCTTTTCATCAGAATAGCGTATGATCAATATAAATTTGTATATTCTACAGAATATAGAATATACAAATAATATACATTCTAAAAACTCGAATATGGCAATTGGTTATTGGTGAAACATTCCATTCTAATGACAGCAATCGCTATAAGGTGGCGCTAGAGATGGAGCAGCGTTTATCATAGTCTTGATCCGCCACAGTGATTGAATTTTGTCACTCGAATCTGCCACCGAAACCGGTCTTTTCTAAAGCCATTGCCCAAAAAAGGGCACAGTAAGAAATAGTGCCTTGACACGAGAGCATGGAGCGAGCGAGGACGTGTCAGGAGTCGTTGCTATGCGACATTGACAAATGAAATTGTTTGCGACATTGGTGACCGGAATCTTGTTAGGAAAGACGAGGCGTAGGCCTCAATCTCGGATCAGCTTTCAATTAATTATATGTAAAGGTCACGTGTTCTTGAGATCAGGGATCAGTGGCGCCACCAAAGGTCTCCGGCAAAGGTTAAAGAACTTGTGGTGATACGGGGCGATGGTTATAATGGCGTTGCCATGCAAAATTGAAGTAAATATTCGTCATGAAAGGCATTTTGGTGTTGCCAGCCATGTCTTGGGAGGAAGAAATGATACAGGTGCCAGGTCCAATCCTTCGGAGTATCCTCCATTTTTATATCTTGCATCGACATAATACTTTTAGATATTTCCTATGTACACTATATATCTGCGTTATGACTATATAAATGCGCCTAAATCTCAATATTTTGGAATGGTTTGAACAAGAAAGTGGAATTCCATACGGGAGATAGCATATATCTGCTATAAAGATATTTCAAATGAAGAGCACAGACAAATAGCAAACTGTCAGAGTCATATATATTAAAGGCAATCTCCCACTTGAGGAGGTAACCCACAGTAGGCCCATACATGTATATAGTCACCAATTATTCAACAGAAAGATCTATAACTATAAATCAACAATATTACCACGTTTCGATAAACATTCGGCCATTTATCAATAATTGTTCACAGAACAGTTCAGTGTATGGTTTGACAGCATCTCAGCAATTAAGGCATTGCTTGGGTTCCTATCCCTACATCCCTTTCGAATATGAAATCTTTTATGATTATTTTTTCTGACCTATCCAGAGTGGCAATTTGGAGTAAATAGTAATGAAATGAGTAATGAAATTTGTTATATGGTCTTTTGATATACGTATCTCGGCAGTGCTATCCTAACATTTTCAATATCACTGAAGTTTAAGAAGATGATAGGGAGTCTGACTGATAGTCAGGTTCACTATGTATTTTCGTTGGCATTTTTTGGAGATTAGTAAAACTATACATTTTTGGAAACGTCAAAACGTCAGCAATCAGAAAATGGATGATGTCATTTGCGCCGAAGTCTATTTTTGCGAATTATCAATATTTTTGTTAAAAAAGTGAAAAATATGATTTTTAATTAATAAAAAATTCTAAATTATTAAGAGATCAATAAAACTATACATTTTTGGAAACATCAGAACGTCAACAATTTTAAAATGGATGATGTCATTTGGATCGAAGCATATTTTTGCAAATTATCAATGTTTTTGTAAAAAAAGGGAAAATATGATTTTTAATTAATAAAAACTTCTAAATCGTTTAAATCATAAAGAGATTAGTAAAACTATATATTTTTGGAAACATCTGAACATCAGCAATCTTAAAATGGATGATGTCATTTGAACCGAAGTGTATTTTTCCAAATTATCAATGTTTTTGTAAAAATAGTGAAAAATAAGATTTTTAAATAATAAAAAATTCTAAATCATTAAGAGATTAGTAAAACTATATATTTTTGGAAACGTCAGAATGTCAGCAATCTTAAAATGGATGATGTCATTTGGACTGAAGCGTATTTTTGCAGATTATCAATGTTTTTGTAAAAAAAGTGAAAAATGATTTTTAATTAATAAAAAATTCTAAATCTGGGTACAAAACTAATATTTTCATGGCATTTGGACTTTATAATGCAGTGGCATGGTGGACTTAATTATACATTGATATCTTGTAAGATATTAAGGTCAAATGAGGTCACCACATAAAGATTACCCATATAAACTAAGGTACCATATTTGTTAAAGATTACAATAAAGTTACAAATTATTGGCATTGGTGTCAAAGAAAATTAATATTAGATATTATAGAAAACATGCAATAATAGTTTTCCATGTATGAATGACGGTTCTGTCTTCAATTTCTGCTGGATTTTATTATATATCAACCTGTGAATGCATGGAACACTGGCAAAGCCTTTGCACCTTCCATACCAAGACATGTCCATCCTGGCTTTATTTCCACAACCCCAGATGCCAATGAATGAATGTATTTCTAAGCAAGAGTTCATAATTGGCTATAACTAATATTAATATTCTGTGTCTGGGGAGAAGAACATCAGTGGTGCGTCCAAGGGGTTTCTCTGAGATGCCTACACTGCCTGGTGGATCAACAATGTGTCTGCTTTTTCAAGGCTGTTGTCTTCAAAATGTAATGGATGGTTGCTTTTAGTACATCCTGAGGCAGAAAAATTACTACTTTGTGTGAGTCTTTGTTATATTTAAGGATCTTGGTAACAAGATATCCAGTAAGGTCAGCATTTGTTTGGTCATGAGAAAGGAATCAACTCATTGGAATGTATTTGATGCTTGTATCATCTTTTACCTGATACTGGATCCTTTCCCTGTCTTCTCTTCTCTCTTGTGGCAAGCTTTAGGGAATCAGCCCTGTAGGTGTCAAACACCAGAATTATCTCATCAAAGTCTCTTGTTAGAGATATCAGTTGGTCATTAAACTATTCACTGAGGTCCTTTACTGTCACAACTTAGTTAACTTCTGGACAACTACTATACCAAAACTACTATACCATCCACCAGAGCAATCTTGCGACTTGGATATCCATCATCTGTAGGAATTGCTTAAATTGAGTCTAGTTACAGGGCAGTATAGCAGGAATCTAGAATTTTGATGTGGGCTATCTACACTTGTCTAATTTTTCAGTGCATTGATTAACTTTGATTTGTCAGTGCATGGCAGCATTGCTCCATCAAGGGAAAATAGTGCCCTTTGGGTTAAAGTGAACTTATAGTTTTCTATGGCATAATTCTGGTTGATTTCTCGGTTGGATCTTGCAAGGACCATCAACCTGCCATAAATCCAACTCTCTTGAGAGGCAGGACATTTCTGGTGAAGCCATGAAAAATCGCTGTCTAGCATTTGCATCGTTAGAAATGCCAACCAGTCCAGAGCTAACCTTCATTAGCTTGTTCAGGTGTTCACATGCATGATCTGCACCAATAGACAAAAATGGAATGTCACCCTTGGATACTGAAAGTTTGCCTACTTGAAGTTCCCTCCAAGTCTCAGGATGATTGATTCTCAAGTCCCACATGTCTGCAATGTATCAGGGGAAATACTCAACTATTCAGGGGACAGACACCAATAAGTATATTAATTTAGCCCAGTTTAAGCAGATTTTCATAGTTTTTGTTAATTTAAAGAGATAAATTTGATGAGACCTGCAGATTTTTCAATTGAAACTTATCATGCAACATACCTCCTGATCTATTTTGGTCATATATTTGAATATTGGTCATAATATTAACTCTGACATTAAAAGAAGTGAAAAAAAGAAAGACAATCTTAACGATGCCAAATTTGAGTGGCAGCCTTTTTGGTTTTGCGTATTTTTGTACTTTCCATGCTTCGATTTTTTCCAACTTTTGATATGTTGTTCAGAACATCTGAAATTACTTGAAACACTCATAAATAGGCTGTTTAACATGAAACCTTTAACTGAATTGCATGATTATTTTTCATTAAAATATTATTTTTCACTTTTTTTTTTCTTTTTTTTTACAAAAACATCAATAATTTGCAAAAATACGCTTTGGCGCAAATAGTACTATGCATTTTGAGATTGATGACGTTCTGATGTTTCCAAAAATATATAGTTTTACTAATCTCCTAATGTTTTAAATTTTTTTATTAATTAAAATCATATTTTTCACTTTTTTTTACAAAAATATTGATAATTCGCAAAATAGGCTTCAGCGCAAATGGCATCATTCATTTTTGGATTGTTAATGTTATGACGTTTCCAAAAATGTATAGTTTTACTAGTCTCCTAATGATTTAAAATTTGTTATTAATTAAAAATCATATTTTTCACTTTTTTTTTACAAAAATATTGATAATTCGCAAAATAGTCTTCGTTGCAAATGATATCATCCATTTTTGGATTGCTGACGTTCTGAAGTTTCCAAAAATGTATAGTTTTACTAATCTCCTAATGATTTAAATTTTTTTATTAATTAAAATCATATTTTTTACTTTTTTTACAAAAATATTGATAATTTGAAAAATAGGCTTTGGTGCAAATGACATCATCCACTTTTGGATTGCGAACGTTCTGACGTTTCCAAAAATGTATAGTTTTACTAATCTCCAAAAAATGCCAACGAAAGTTAAAAAATGAACACAGTGAACCTGACTATGAAAGAAAAGTGGGATGATTTCGAAATGAATAATTTGGGAGATAATGAGGTTGTACGCCAGGAAGAAGAAGAGGCCCAATTCCTTTACTATATCATGTTGGTGACCTTTTGGTGGTTGGGAAATGACTAGACCACGAAATAGAAATTCTGACAGAAATTAGCTGAGTATGCATTTTTAAAATTAATGCAAGATTCATGAGCAACTGGTCAAAACCTCTATGATCCTCTGAGACTTTATAATTGAATTCCATAGATCTACATGTCATTGTCCATTTTCCATCCTCACTGAAGTACCCAATTCCCAGACCAATACTGTCCTTTCTAAGTTTAGATTTATGGCGGGACCATTTTGATTCAGGAACTTAAGGTCAATAGCTTCCACAGTCCCACGCTTCTAAATGGAAAGCAAGCTCTTTAAAGCTCTGGCTCTATCAACTTGCCCGGCATCAAGTCGCATAGAAGTCTGCTGGCATTTGCAGCGTAATAAGGGACCTCTCGATGAGCTCCCGTTTCTAAAGGTTGTAAACAAGAGGTTGAAACAAGGAGCTTAAGTTAATGATTTTCTCTGAAACTGCAGTTGATTTAAAATGTACAAATAGTTAACAGCTTTTCATTCCTGGGATCATTTATTCATTTTATATGACTAAGATGCATTTTTTTAATGGTGATATCCATGAGATTTGTTGGGAATGATTCGAAGTTGAACGTTTTCCCGCTAGTGATAGGAATATTTTGAGGAGCTTGATTATATTCGAGAGAGGGATTTATTGGGTTTTACTAAAAGAAATTAAGAACCTTAAATATCTTTGACTCCACGACTCATAAAATGAGTGGTACACATTTTATTAAGTCTCTCATCTGACAAAACACAACCAAAAAAAATACACATACAACTTGAAGAGTTGCCCCCATCACCATATATACTCCTCAATAATTTGAACATAGTTAGAAATTATGCAAAATATTGTCCAATATATCGAATTTTACAAAAGAACGAATTTTGTTTTTAAAAGTATTTTCTTCAAAATTCCCATCTAGGCTTCTATAGTTAGACTTACTATTTAAAACATTGCAGAACAAAATCGACCATGATTTATAATACGGTACCTAATTTTTATTGACTTTTTAGTAAACAAAATATTGGACTCTCGTACTGTTTGTACAATTCCCCTGTACATTCAATTTTTACTCTAGTTCATGAAACCGCCGCTATCGCATCGTGAGAACTCACTCGTTAGCATGGTCGCAAACTCATGCACCCGCGAGTATAGGCGAACGCGCGGGGCGACACCCCCCCCCCCCCCCCCCCCCCCCCCCCCCGGTGGCCCCCACCCTCTGATCTGATCACTCCGATGGAGACCGAAGCCAGCCCTACTGCCCGTGGCTGCCACCTCGTGCCAGGTTCTGTAACCAGCGCAGCCTCCCATCAGCCGCCCCTCACCGAGCTCCTCCTTCTATCAAACGCACAGCGGCCTCCATCGTGAGCAGACGACATTTCAACATCGCGGAGAGAACGCGTGGTCCGCGTGTACCACCCGGGGAACGCTGATCAGTATAGCAGACGACAGCTGAGCCACCTATCTGGAATGCTCGGTGATTGGAACATTAAGGTGACTTAACTCGAGTGGTAAAATTTAAAATCTGAAAAGGAAACTGGACTCCCTTATTTTCTAAATTCAAGGACCAGACGGAGTTGGATCAGTTATATTGAAACTGCACCAGGATTCAAGTGTTGAGAACCAGAGTTCTCGATAAGTCAAGTGAAACGAAGTACATTATCCCAGGATCAGAGGAAAAGAAATTTCCCTCATCAGAAATTAAGGAGAGACAACATTAATGTTGAATGGCCAGGAGGACTGCAGGAATTGCAAGCAGTTTGGCGATTGGTCACCGACAAAAATAATATAAATTCTGCAGAATTCAAAATCTGTACACAAATTCTTCTGCAACTAATCGTGCGACACTGGACAATTATCCTCATTACATTGGAAGCTGTCTTAATGACGAGATAGGAAATTGCAATAGGTGTTAATACACAATTCAACTTAAGTTTATGACTTTTTAGAAATCTTCTTAAGTTGACAAATACCTAATGTCATTTTTGGCAGTGAACTAGCTTTAGTCAGTGGAAATTCTTCAATTCAGATATTCCCTCACTAACTACAAAGAACTAAAGAACTCTGGGAATTTCCTCCAATACATCCAGGAGAGAGGAACGCGTGAAAGATTTAAAAAAGGTCACAATTAACATTCCTTTCCCTGGAATCTTACGACTTGCAAGCCCATGCATCAGAAGCAGGCGTTGTCTTCACGAGTTTACAAGTTTCACAGGGAGGCATTTTAGGAGCTGAGACTAATAAAGTTCGGTTGCTAAGCAACTTGGCGGAAGACAAACGAAGCAAACTTTTCACAGCCTGGATATATCTGATATACGTAAACTATACGAAGGTTTCGGTGGTGAAAGAGGATTTATCTTGAGTGTTGAGAAATATTTTTTTTTTACAGGGAAAACATTTTGACAGGTTTGTCGAACATAATAATTAAGACATTCAGTGGACGGGCTGTACAAGAAGAGGAACTATGTGGATTTGTAAACTACTCACAGCTTTGGGCTTGGTTACTCTTGTGTTAGGATTCACGTCTACTGGAGGAGGTGAGTCTGAGAGATTGATACCAGTTTTATATTATTTGCACAATCTTTAAGTTTAGCTTTAATTAAATAGTTTGCAATAGTGTCCATAATTATATCTATACTATCACATAGAAGTGGGAGGAAAGGTTATTCTCACTGGAAGGTACACTCGGATGGAGAGGGATAAAAAGGACGAAATGTATGAATTCACTACAGGACGTAAACAAACACTATCATGGGTTTTTGAGGCATTGGAATAAAAGTAATTAAGAGGGTTTGTATTGGTAGATATCGATGCAAACGTTGCTCATAACAAGGATACACTAAGGCAATGCATCAACAGTTACTTGCTAAGTACTGATGTTTTTTTTGACAATTACGTGAGACATGTGAAAAATGTCTAAATGATCAGATGTTTGTTGTATTCATAGAAATACAATTTCCATGCTAATTATAAACACAATTTATAAATCACAATGTTTCGATTATCCAGACTGCATGTTCACACACACATATATAACATGAAGAAAGAAGTGCGCATGGGATTTCTATCCATTTTGCATCAACGATATAGATCCTTTTGCCGATACAGCAATTCGTAAGCATTCCTTAATGACATATACCCGAATCTGCATTTGAATCTTACATCTTGCAACTGGAAAACATTTGTTGATTATTTCTAATGTACAACGTTAATTATAATAGTGTTCACACTTGAAAAGACATCTTTGAACTTTTGTCAACGCAATCAGATTACTCTGTGGGGACCCTCTATATAATATTATATATATGACTTGTGAGAATGTGTCCTTATTCCCACCTGAGTCATATATCCCTTTTATTCCCCATGCGCCCTTACATACGAATACTAACAAGAGTGCAGCTTTCTGATCACATGCATGCCAATTGTACAAATCTCACCTTGGCAATTCATGAAGAGGTTTAGCTAGGTCAGGGGCCAAAGAAGAAAACAAATAGGTTTGTAACCCCTGGGTCACAGTGAGACCATGCTAAATTATTGTGTAAGCAGTGTCAAAAACACAATAAATGGGTTCCATGGGACCATGACCTAAGTAGTATATATATACTCAGCGTTCTATTGCCCACAAAGAAACGATCAGATAAGTATAAGTATTAAATTAAAGCCTTTTCCTCCTCTGCCCTCACTTGAGGAACAAATCCGGGGTGAATGGAGAATTGCTGTATCCTTCCTCTATCCATTTTCAAAACACCTGTAGGGGTTCAACCAGACAGTCCTCTAGCTCTACTTAAAGTAATAGGATCAAGTGCATTATATATGAGTATTTATCCAGTCGACTTCCTATAAACCCAGCTAAAAAGTGCAACTAGTGTTTGCAAGCTATTGTCCCTCGTGCTGATCGAGATGTATTAATATACATCAAGCCTGGTCCCCATATAGCCCTCGTTTATCCGGGTTGGTGCCAAGAGATTACTCTTTTTTTAGACTGACAATGATCAGGAGTATGTACACCAATTGAGTGGCATCGTGGCATAATTTATGTGGCGCTTTACATACATGTACGTGGGTCGGCTTAAATCCAGATCTCCTTATAGGTCCGCATGTATTTATCGTTGAGCCTAACTAAGTTTTAAAAATCAAAGCTGTATTCTCAGTTAACTAGATATTTTCATAAGTTAGATAAGTTAACTAGATCATTTTTACGTTTGTCCCGTTCTTTTCATATCCACTTGAAAGTTATTTGACCAAAATTGTGGAGAATTTGTGCTGCAGGCTTCATTCATATTTCGAGTGCTCGTTTTCTTTCGGTGGATTCGACTTCAAATGTCTGTATGGACATAGCAGCAACATATTGATAACTAAACAATGAGTACATTTGGTGAGATAATTCTTAATGCAGCTTTAAGTAACTCCTCGGAAATGAGATAAATCATGAGCAAATTGTGCGTGGAGCAATGGATTATGAGTTTGACCGAAATACTTTCCGAAAGCGAAAAGGATCTTATTCTGGGGTAAGCGGGCCGTGCACGATCGCGGCTCTTTTCATCGGCAAAACTGTGATGATATTATCCGATGATAGCTTTACCAGCCACCCCTTCTAACCATTCTGGGGAGCTGATCATCTCGAGTCGATCGTTATACATGTTTATTAAATAACTCATTCAGTATGTAAAGGCATCACTCTTCTTGTGTTGTCTGCATTTTTATGTTATCGTGGCTTGATTTATTTCCCAAACAGTCCCGCATCCCCGCTATTACCCAGGTGACTGTCAGTATGTTTCTGTGATCATACCATATTTGTAGGGTCTGTGGGATAGCTTACTGCTTGATTAATGGTACCAATCATCAGATCCTACGTGGATCCAACGATTAACCCGCTTTGTGAATGGATACTGTCAATGATCAAGAAAGACGTCCTGTTTTGATCCCAAACAGACATATAGATTGCGGGGAATATATTCAGATCAATGGCGACCGCGGCCAGATCCTCCGGGAAATCTGGGAATTGGAATTGGCGACTTTTTTCTGGAGGTTAGCTAGGAACCATTTCTCATAAATTAAACCTGTGTGGCCCATATCTTTATGTCGGGATAGGATAGTCGCAATAGCGACTGATCATGTATATCGATCTTTCCAAAAGGAGCCGAAATCTCACCCTCTTTCGTTCACTTATGATAGTACACTGCATGTATCGTCATTAATGCTATATCCAGAGGTGCCAAACATGGTGTAGTGAAAATCGGGAGATCTCCCGATTTTGAGTATGTTTGGGCGGGAGTTACGAACGCCGTAGGCGTGAGTAGTATACACTAGGGGGGTACGGGGGCATGCCCCCCCGGAAAATTTTAAAAACTAGGAGTGAAATGGTGCATTTTAGGGTCATTTTCACATAATATTCAATAAATTTGAAAGCATATACTGATTCATATTTTGCAAAGAACATTTTCTTTTCAAAATCAAGCTAGGTTATTTGTGTAGCAAAAGACACATGAAAATTTTTCAAAACGTTTGCAATGTTTACACTTCATACGAAGGACTTCAAAACGCAAAAAAAATATATTTATTACAATGTCCTGAAGTTTGGTACATAGATTTATACGGCGGTAAGTGCAAAACCCTCTAAAAATCAGAACATTTCAATAAAGAGTTTCTGTGATAAAAACACTAATACAAAATATCAATTTTGCGACTTGTGACTCATTTTCCTGGAACACATCACATAATTTGAGGTGATATTTGAATTGAACAACAGATTCAATTGACCCTAGTCAAGGGTCGCGGTTGTTCCACCACGAAATACCACAATAGCAAAGTGAGTTTTGATAAGTTCTTTTTAGTACGAAACTCATTTGTCGTTGTTCACTGAAATTGTAATTCTGGTCATCTCTACATTTAACCACCCAGTCAGGCCTAGTAAAATAGAGTTGCTTGTGGAAGAACGTAATAGTATTAAAATAATATTCTGTCTCGAACAGACATCGTGTGGAGGTTTCATGTAAATCCAGTACATTGTGCCACCTTGGTTTTTTAGGGCAAATCTAGGTGATTTATTTTGCAACACTTGTAGACTATCAAGGTGACCTTTTTTCAATTTAGCGTAGTCAAGATAACTTAAAACCATTGACTTAATTAGCATAATTCTTGTCCTGGTGTTTAGGGCATGGCAGTGTATATACAAATTAACCTGGCATTGGCCTTGTTAAAGATTCCATTAACCATTCCATTAAACTTTAGCTTATTGTCAATAAGTGATCCGTTTTAGGAAAATGAGTCATAAGTCGCAAAATATGGATTTTGAGATATCACCATATTTGAAAAAGAGGAGATCAAGCTGATTCTAATGATAGTAAACACTAGGACACGTAATAAGTATTTCAATATTTTAAGTTTGATATTTTTATTTTTGAAAAAAATAAAAATGTCTACAATGTTTCTGGGCGGCCAATTACTAGTAAAGTAACTAAATATACTCCATATGAAGGCCTTCAAAATGCAAGGATATATTTAATAGGCCTACAATGCCCTGAAATTTGTTACATGGATTTATAAGACTATCAGTGCTAAACCCTCTAACAATTAGACCATTTCAATAAAGAGATCTTGTGAAAAAAACCACTTTGAAAAGTATCAATTTTGCGACTTGTGACTCATTTTCCTAAAACACATCATTATATGTACATGGGCATGGAAAAGACATTATCGTCCTAACTGTCCTTACTGTCACCACAACGGCCATAAAGTGTAACTTGAGTTGGGTTCTGGGAAAGGGTATAAGGCTGGGCTTGAACTTAAATTGTAAAATAAACCTGCATGTGACCAGGCCAGGGTATTTTCTCTATTTTGGATTTGTATAGTTAGGGGATGTTTTTGATAAATATCTGAGATTTCATAATTTGGGCCTTTTGGCGGGAGGTTTTGATGTCAAGTCGGGAGGTCGGGAGGAATTGCCAATTTGCCTGAAAAATCGGGAGATCTCCCGCCAAGTCGGGAGGTTTGGCACCTCTGTATATCAAATGGCGATGAGAACAGTAATTGTGTGTGATGAGAAGTGCTGGTACACATAATATATTGATACAACAGTAAGAATGCAATGATGTGTATGCATTACTATTTTGTGTGTGATGAGAAGTGCATGGTACATAACCATACGAACGCAATGACGTGTAGCCTACACATGTGTATGTATTACTATACTACAACTTAAAGGGTCCTTGCCGTTACATGACTCATTTTATGGCAAAATCAAACTGATTATAACTATAATAACTGACCTAGGCGTGCAAATATGAATTACAGATTGTGTCATCTGAACCCTTATTGTTCTGCAGCTCTCAAGAATACGGTCAAATATTGAATGAAGATCGATTTTCTAAAAGTGTATTGTCCTTGTGGCAATTGCCGAAATTGGTGCAGAGTACATGAACGAGCAAAATTGATTCATGATTTTAGTTCTGGTCTTATAAAGATGCGTTCAAGCTTAATTAGCAGTGAGGCTATTTATTTAATTTAAATTCTATTGCCTATTAGTTTAGAGAAATTAGTTGCGTTTCCCTTCTGGACTTGTTCATTTCTGTTCCATGGAGAGTAGAGGAATAAGGATACAAATCAAACCTCTTTAAGTTAATTCGGCAAGTGAGCGCGAGAGTGGTTGAAAGTCTCGAACCTGTCCCTGTCTTTTGGAGATTCAATGCTGAAACCTGTCAATGTCGATAGCCACTCGTCTAGAGGAAAGCGCAACATATCTCTATGGATCCATAAACTTGTACAATATCCTTTTATTCTTATATTTGATAGCGTCATAACTTTGTTTTACTACCAACGAAAATGGGATGCTTAAAAGGAATCTAATCCACACTCGAGGTTTAAACTATCCCGCACATGTATAGGCTATAGGTGTGTGTGTGATGTTGGTGGCGGGGTGGGGTGGGGGTGAGTGGGGTGGGGCGGGTCGGCCCTTTCGCCTAAACAATTACATCTATTTTGTTATCTGTAAATGTTTTGAAAAAGTTCATCGATTAATCCTAGATGTTTGGCACATATAGCTATTTATTCACTGCCATAAGGGAATTGATTGTCCTAGCCTGTTAAGCTCCACGAGATTTCGGGATCCATTCAATGAAGATCGCCACTTCACTTTACCAACCCTGCCACACACCGCGCCTTACTGCGCACCTAGTGCATAGAACTACTTTGCATACCTCGAAGCATCCTTTTATTAATGTCTCAAACCAGACTTAGATAAGCAAGGTATACCAATGTATGGCCTCCCTCTTTCCGATAGGACACCGATAAGGGATCAGCTATAGCTATCTGAACCACATGGGTCAAGAACATATGGCTTGGTTTAGTTTTAAGATCCATGGATCGGGCGGGGCAAAATAGGATTTGGGATTGGACATGCAGACATGGGGAAAGTAGAAAGTACATGAGAGGGCATGAGGGCAGGCTAAGACAGAAATATGGAAACAAAAGTCATCAATGATGTTTGAAAGACTGTATAGTTGTCACAAACAGAAGAATTAATATCGCACCGTCAAGAGGTTAAAATAAGCGACGGATACATAGAAGTTAAAAGCTGAGAGTGCCAAGAACTACACTTATCAGCTTTTTTGTTAATAGTCCCAAGGGACCGACGCTTCTATTCTGTACGATTGAGGTCGTATTTCAGAATCGATTTTTTTCTTGTGCCCATTATCTAAACCAGAATTATTTGCTCATCATTTCCGTTGTGCTGAGATGGGTCCGAGTGGACGAAAGATGGGAAACAGATTGACATGACGTAGAAATCGGTAATGTTGAAAGGGATGAAATTAATATAGTCAGCGCAAACATTGACAGAGAAGATATTAAAGTAGAGTGAGAGGGGAGAGAACACAGAGGGAGGGAAAAGTAAAGGGTATAGAGCGAAAATGAGAAGGGAATGAAGTAGAACAGAGTAAGAGGAGTAGGAATGATCAGAGAAAAGACAATGAGTTTCTTAGTGGATGGGTGCGGCAGCGAAAGAGGAACAAATGGTTGAACCATGCAGGAGTTGCAAACCTTATCAGATCTCACAATCTGAATCAGAAAGTTGCAGTTAAGAGTTAACATGCAGTGACGTGCGCTCTTGAATGATCCTTGTTTCACTCTACTCCCACACGTCTCGTCTTTCTACGATACCCCATCCTGTGGCATCCTTGGACCCCATGGTTCTTCTCTGGGTGTGATACGATATTAGTACACCTTTGGACAATTCTGGTGTATTATATATCTTAATTTTCACCAGCCACCCTCTCTTTCACAAAATGGCTTGACCAGTCCGGGCTCAGAGCATAATTATAAGAATAAGTGATTGGACACCTACTGTGCTAATGGCTTTGCTCTTCCGTTTCTTAATGGGATTATTATGGCATTGTGCGGTTTTGAGCGATCGGCTTTCCCTCAGTTTCAAGGGACTCTTTAACTCTGAGCGTTGACTGTGAGAGACAGGAAACATATCATTCTCAGATTCAGTGGGAATCGTTTCTAAGTCGAACTAAAATGTGTACTAAACGCATTAGACACCTCGGTATTTCTCAGGTTTCGGACTGCCAAATCCACATAATGCCATTGATCAATCCTCAAAATACCTCTGACTGAGTGACATATTACATATTCTTAAATTTCCCTGGTATACATTGCTGCACAGAGAATGCCGAGGTAGCGTGCGAGATACAGAACTTGAGCGAGACAGAGACTGTGGGTGAGAAGCACCGTGGAGAAAGGGCAATACATGTCCATATGTATGCTACTTTCAGAACTCTTCCAGTCCAGGTATTATAGGGGCAGCTGATCAACTGACCTATTGAGGCAGGAGACTAGATGGCCTAATCTCCGGCTACCAGACTACCTCCTATAGACCTTTCACTTTCCCACTCACGCCCAATCCACTATAGGCCTCATCCTACACTAAGACTAAGTGTGTGATTTATTTATTTGAATAACGACTCAGTTCTGACCTTGTCCCATTAATATCCGTCTAATTGTATTTTAACAAGTACGGCCTTCGTCATTCTCAAGTAGAAATGGATATATGTCTACCGAGAGAGAGGGAATTAATTATTTCCAAAGGTAAACATGCAGAAAGAATATTTAGTATTCTAGAGTTCCACACTAAACTATTGATTACAATGAAACATGCTTTGATTTGATCATTTGAAAAGGTTATCCCACTGTTATAACTCTTCAATCTGACTAGCCTGTGTAGGATGGCCTGTTTACAATCTGGCCAGCCTATTCGAGAGTTTTAGAATTAGGTGGAATTGCAACTTGCAGATCTATAGGTGTTGATTTCACTTGGCAAGGCTGGCCGCGCGTACATCATACTACATGACAGGGAGGCATTCTCACAGTTTCACCCACTCTCTCACTCACTTCCTCAGCGATCGAGTCTCTCGCGAGTCCCTTTCCCCTATCTCAACGCACTCAATCAGCCAACACTTGACCTTTCTAGCACTTTTAGCCGTTAGTGATCACAGATAAGCGGTTTGCTTTTGGGTAAGATCCAGACGCAGATCTGCACACTTACCTTTTCGTATCGAAATGAACCTGTTTTGCAATTATGTTATTCACAGCTCACATGCATATATATATCCTCAGCAATGAGGGACTCGCACGAACCCTTGTTAGGTAGATATCCTTTATAAATATTTCAGAGAAATATTAGTCACGGAATGGGGGAAAATGTACTTATATTGGATGTTTAGTTAGACCTAAAGTACGCGTACGCATGAGGAATACCTTTAACCGTAATTTAGTTCGCAATACATCCAATTTAAATCAAGATACTGACATGATTACTTTCTATATGATCTACCAGACTAGCTCATAATATTTACAATACTTTAAATACAAAGCATTGTGAAATACATATTGTACATTAAACGGGAAGAGGATGTTTAACAGATGCCCGAGTGTGTGAAAATCAGTTCTGGAAGTTATTAACTAGCCGCAGAGTTGGTATGCGGACGTGGTTGTTATTGCAACCCCTCATGCAGTCCC
Organism: Sthenelais limicola; assembly: GCA_942159475.1. Classification (NCBI taxonomy): domain Eukaryota; kingdom Metazoa; phylum Annelida; class Polychaeta; order Phyllodocida; family Sigalionidae; genus Sthenelais; species Sthenelais limicola. The sequence goes on along the minus strand of OW804096.1, from coordinate 75,805,453 downwards.
TTATCATGGACCTAAACCCATATTCAAGTAAACATGCACGACCACTCTCAGCTCAGAGCTATAGTGTAATACGTGTCATCTCAGTATCAATCACCTGACTCCTCGGAACCCTACGGAAGCAGAGAATGTTCATTTGATATTTAAAAGAAATAATGGGGTGGGGGGGGGGGGGAGAAAGAAGAATGAAAGGGGAAAAATCATAAAAGATATATTGTACCTAGACCATCTATTAAACGATAAGTACCAATAAAAACTATTCTAAATATCAGATCTAAATGGGTACTTTTATTTTACATAAACTTCTACGCTAACAAGGATTTAGAATCCTCCAATCAAACAGCAGGTGAAAATGGGAGAGAGTGTCCAGGGTATTTCGCATTTCACTCCAGACCGCAATATAAACTCAGTCTCCAGAACTAAAAAGCCAACCTGAAATTTTAGAAATAAACCCCAAGGTATAATGGGCGAAATATGTTTTTATGTATACCCCATTCTCTTATTCTGGCAGGCTTGCGTTCTCTGTAGACATCAATGGAATTAAATCACCAAGCCCCCTATGATTTATCTCTGCCAAAGGTATTTTTTCTTCGATCGCCACAGCAGGTGCTTGACTTTTGCCTTTGGATACCGTGGGTCGTAACATATCATTCTGTTGCTTCACTCATTTCGGTAATGATGATCATGCACAGATAACAAAAGAGTTTTGGCTCTGTATTAGCATGTGATTTGGTATGTTCATCTTCACTTTTCACCACGCCTTTAAAGTGCATTTTACCCAAGCCTAGCGGCACCACATATGTATCTCCCATTAGTATTGGGACACTGACAGTACTTATGGGGGAGTAGGAATCATGACTTTTGATATTCTACCCAAAATTACTCTAAAGATCGATCCTCCTGTTACGTGGTCACAATCATTACGAATATACAATTTGTATGATTATTATTTTATTCTTCGTCCTCTCTCTCTCTCTCTCTCTCTCTCTCTCTCTCTCTCTCTCTCTTCTAAACATCTCTCCATCAGTCCATGGTATTAGCTCCCCACTCTCTCCTCGTGTCATGTCTTGAAAATATATCTTGGAATTATGCAGTTGGAAAACCAACTGAATTCTAAATGTCCTGTCTGGTTCTGAAATAAACCTATAGCCTATCCATATCCATAGAGAGGAATTGTCTGAACAGGGTAAACGGTCGTCCTTAATGTTTTTACTAAAGGCATATAGGAGCCCTGACACTCATCTCATCCCTCCCACCCCGCTCCCCTCCAACGCCCCCTAGCGCTAAGCACGCTCATTAGTCCGTCTTAAAAAGCCAACACAAATCTATCAATGGTAGCATTTAGTGCGCATGCCTGCTATGTTAACATCCGGGGTCGGGTTTTATGCCATGGCAAGGGCGCCTGGCTTGTGTCTGTTGGTACCGAAGGGCCTGGAGGAGGGGTGGTGTGGAAGTATGGACTGGCCATGCTGACCACTGGAATACCTATGCGCACCTAAACATACAGCCCTCCTTTCAACACCTCATCTTTTACAGGTTGGCGCATGTTGTTGGAGGGCTTCGAGTAGCCAGTGTAGATTTCATGTTGATGGTGCTGAACTGATCCCCATGTGTACGGCAACAAATACTGTCAGGTTATAGCTAACGGCATCATGTATAATTATTTGACCATGTTCTTACCTTTTGCCCTGATGCTTCAGATTGAAATAGATCGACAAGTGTGAACTGAACTACAATCATTAATCTAGTTTTAAGATTAATATTTAAGACAACGACGATGATGAAATCTTCTAATGTGAAACTGGATTGCTTGCATTCTGTGTAGGCCACAAGAATTAAGGCATGTTATATTCCACATTATGGCTGCCTTGGTCACAAAGCCGGGCTGAGAAGTGAGGCCCCACACACATCCACCCCGCTCCCACACGAGATCCAACGATGGGGGCCGGGGTGGGGGTGGGGTGCATGGATCATCTGCTCAAGGCAAGAATTTTAACTTGTACAACCTGAATCGCTTACCAGCTATAGGACCCAAATATGAATTAATAAATTGGATTGCATTCTTCACTCTTTACGGTGCTAGAACTGAATAGACCAATAACACTAACCCTGCCTCAATAATCCCATATATAGCTGAAGAAGGATGAAAGTTCTCCCAATTTTGGGAATATATATATATATATATATGCCCTGGCTGCTTTCCACCCACAGAATAACACACAACTAGGCATATAAAAGCCGGTTTTTACACTCAAAATAAACCAAAATCACCAGAGAAAACATTAAATTATACCCATCAGTGTATACAAGAACTAAAGTTAGTGCTGTTTTTCTCAATGTCTGACACGAAAATATACCCAGCTAGGGGCTTTACTTTAAAGAGTGATCCCTTCCTTCCTAGAATGCGACATGGGCGAATTGGCCAGAGGCACAGGGTCTCCGCATTTCTTTTGGTACTAATTCGCCAAGATTTGGATCTTGCTCCGCAAGATCTCCAGAGTACTGCGAAGGGATTTACTATAATTTGGTTCTTCTGTAAAAGGAATTAAATGGACAGTATAAAACACTTCTCAGCTAAACTAAACTAAACTCAACTAAAAACTCCTCTAGCATTGGACCCATCTCATATTGGTCAAGTACTCATTATTTGCCATTTTTTCCAGATATTCTGTCTTAATTTGTACATGCCCCTGAGCTCTGAACAGTGTGTACATCTCGCACAAGACGCATGGATACATTTCACCTTGGTTACAAGCTCTCTGACCATTCTATGTACATGGAGTCATGGGTCAATATACACTCATTGGTGGGAGCAATTGTAACCCATCCCATATACTACCGTTTTCCTCCCCTAACGCTGGCATCTTCTCATCACTTCCTCTCCACTCTTCTTTGTCCTTTTTAAGGGTTTCCGAGTCTTGTGTCATGGCAATATTTTACATCCTGGAGGGTTAATGTTCACACAGGGTAAGATGTATTTCGCTTTCAAATAAACAGGCATCAACTGCCAACAGATTCCTTCGGGCTATTTCCTTACAAATTAGATTCATTGAGGAAACAGAATGCTGAACGAGTGGGTGAGATACATATACAACAAGAATGTGGAGCCTACATTGTGACCTCCGCTTTGAATTATATTAATAGATGGTCATGATAATATAGCAAAGCAAAGAGAAATGTAGAGGGTCATGAAAATTGGCTTAGAGGCATACTCCGATTTGTCATTTCATTTAAAGTGAACGCCCTGTGAGGATGTGCGGCCTTGAAATAGAGATGTATGGCGGGCGGGGGGCTCATTCCCCGCTCCGCACCGGAGGGGAAAGTGCCTGTTACAATATTCAACCTCTTCTCCCCTCAAACCTCCATTTTCTGCTTTACCATATTATACCTCCCAGTCTAGTCATTGCTTTACAACAAACGTATTTATCTTTGGCGAAAGGAGTTTTCACTGTTTTATTGCCATAAGCCTAATACCGAATTCTATACTCGTGTAAGGTATTTTCATGCGAGACATAATTTGTAAGTTGTCAAAAATGGTCATGACTTATAACCAAATATAATATGTAAGTGTATACTACTGTAAGTGGAGATGGGAGTTTGTGTCAAATATATACTGCATCAGTATTTATATATTTGGTAAATCAAAACTCCTCTCTGGGCAGTATATATATAAATTTATGAATCTTAACATGACAGCCATATTAATGCTGCCTCATGTAAGCGATGAGATTGAAGGGTTTATGACCAATATTGAGGGGCTGCTGGTGCACTGTTTGGTGCATAATCCCGAGGGAAAGCCTATTATGCACCAACAGTGCACCAGCAGGCACGAAATGTAGGTTATTAATCCTTTTAGTTTCTGCCCACGGTGCTACACGAATGTCTACTGGGACTGTTTCCTACAGTTTCCAGTGCGATAAGTATGGTCAAGACTGGGATATTAACCTTGGAAATACATCAAAGTATTCCTACAATCTTCCTCAGGCATCAAATGATATAATTTTACGTTGACTTGGTTGTTTCTGCCCTGTGTTTGTTTGCTTAATATGCAGTCGTGTTGGTCTTGAAACTTCCCCAGAGCCTTACAACGATGACAGAACATCGTGACAACATCTAATTATTGCTGTTAACTTAAACAAACAACGGTGGGTCGCCATGCCTAACAAGGGGGACAGATTCTCATCAGAATGTTATACGTCCAATACAGCTGGTGTGCAACTGTTCACAAGGCTTACCATGCTCGAGATCTGAGTGACTGCCTGACAAGATGTGTTACGTCAGCCTAAACTAGGCGTAAATTGGGATAATCGTGACTGGCCTGCATTGCAATACTGTATTGTTCATAGATAAGATTCCAAACGTATGCCATAATGAACGATACAAAAGCATATCCTTGTGGATAGTTGGAAGTATCTAACACTTTGGCCCAGCCAATGATTGTCCTGATCTTTGAATAAGATCAACTTGTCATTAGAGGATATATATGACTACGTGGGTAAAACCCTGCCCACACTGCCAGTGCTGGTTTATGTTATTTCAAAAACATAAACCCGGATTTGAAAGTAACTGTCCTAATTCTGACGAATGTTTAGAACTAAATATGATACATGATAGTGGTACTGAGGATTCCTAAAGGCACTATCCGAAGGACTATCCCATCCATGATCTGTGTGTAGCCGAAAACCCTGAAAGAAGAGGGGAATTTATCCAGTACTTGGCATCATGCGACCAGTACTTTGTAAGATGTGTATTTTGGGCCCTTAGCCTGGAAAGATCCGTGCTTTGAAGTTTTCCGGGTAAGGATGATCCTGGCTTTCTTACGTTCCCTTTGCTCGGGACTGTGCCTAAATGTTATTGATGCAATCAGCTGCGTATTTCCCAAATTATTTGTTGTGGGAGAGGCAAATGTCTTCAATGAATAAAAATGGATATAAATTTATGTCAATAACTGAACTTCGATTCAAACTTAATTATCGTACACGGTACAGTGATCGCCTCCGCATTTGATGCATAGCAATGTTACAAAATATATGTATTTTTTCCTGGTGGTGTTCAAAATGAAGCAAATTATATTATAATGTATGCATGAGGTAAAGAAACATAAAATTCCAATATGAAAATCGATACAATTATTTTTAATTTAGTGCTTCTTTGGATCGTTAAGTCCTGTCATCGTCAATGAAATCTAAGAATCAACAAAAACCCATACTTATTTCGTCTCCCCTCTATGTGGGTGTATCCTAGCGACAGCTGGTGGGCCCTGGTATGCATATGGCCTGAATCCTATTGGAATAAAGTAAACATAAAGCTATATATTCGCCTCGGTGCTACCAAGTGAACCATAGGTTATGAAACCATCCGACAATGTTTACATTATTTTTTTTTACCTCATCTAAATTTCAAATCTAAAATGTTAAACTCATTGTTTTCCCAAAGAAATTGTCAATTTAAAATAAAAGCTCAAGTTTTTATTGACTGCCAGGGGCATTATCCTTGCGTAACGTGACTGCTTTCATCTTGCTCTATTCGTTTTTTCCCCTTTAGATTAACGGAGAATTTTGATCAGGAGTTTGACAATTTTAATGAAATTTCTGACTGCCGAAAAGCATTTGAAAAATGAATAAGATTTACCCATAAAACTTGGAAGATGATTCATCCCTGGATCTTGGATGTTGTGCATTGGATACTAATCACATTGTTACATGTTATTTAATAAGAAATCCGGCCCTGAAGTCGGAGACCCCCTCCTCCTTTTAGGTCTCGGGACGCTGTTGTGAATCGAAGAAGACAGAATGTTATTAAAGAAAATAATGGTAATTGAATTAACAGCCTCTTCTAAAGGAATCCTATCCAGGGTGAAACTTGATTCCCATGCCCTCTAGTGGCATTTATTCAAAACGATGTAATCAGGACGGGCACAGGCTTGAGGACTCTTTTCCGGAGGGGTACCGATGGGTAAAAAAGTCAGAACTTCAAAATGAAAATGATGAATTACATTCTGAAGTAATTAATTAAGATGGGGAAACAGAGACTGGGCTGTTTTAGACGATGACTTGGCCTTAGATAAAAAAAAAGCCTGGAAAAGGTCCTTGTTTTCATCACCAGGAACATGCTGGAAAATGAATCATGGTCTTGATTGGGCAAAGTAAGCTCACTAGCCTGCCTCGTGGTTCTCACAAAATTGGGGAAAAACTTTATTTCTTATTTCCATGAATAATTTACACCGTGTACCATGTTGTTCTTTCCCTAAGAATGAATGTTTCGCAAATAAATAGTATCAAAATATTGTCGTGTTAAGGTGGCAGTAAGCGCGGGGGGGGGGGGCGTACCAAATGGTACAAAGGGAAACTATAATATAAATGAAGAAGGAGGAAGATATAATAGGGAACGGTCGAGAGGGGATATGATCGAGAGTGATTCCGACTTTGAAATGGGAATAAGCTAAAATTAACAACAGTTCATCCCAGTGTCACAAGTGTTATAACACAAAGGACGAAGAATAATCGAGTAGAGTATGAATGTAGTTCAATTCCTGGCACAGGTGTAATATACCGTAGATCTTCTATGTCGTATGGGTATGGTGGTAACTAACTACACAGTGGTAATACATGTTCTTATATAATGGGGAAAGTTTGCCGTCAGGTGAGCCTCCCTGTCTGATTGGACGGTGGAGCCGTCCAATCGCAGCTAATTAATAACCAGTGTGGCGTTAGCTTTCATACAGGTAAGAGCTATTGAATTAACATTTTAAGGATGTATACTTATGACGCAATAAGGTATAACACCAGTAACATCCATCACCTACCATTTTAATGTCCCTAATCCCATGCATTAAGGCAAGGCATACAATGAGCCATAAGCTTATTATTCGACCAGTAAGCTTATATTATATATAATTGTATTTTTATTCTGATTTCTATACAGTTACAATTTGTTCAAAATGGGATGCAATCATCTGTCGAGGCAGTTCTTCCAGAAAAATCCTTATTTTACAGATAGTACTTTCAGACTGTTATTACTTATCGATCAGCCTTTCCCAGATACCTGTTTATATAACTATGTACCCTGTTTACTGGAAATAAATTATATACAATACAATACAATCGATGAATTTAATTCTATCGTAAAATACCTGAGGCCTCGTAGTTGCTGACTTTCTTCATTATATCGATCATATATTAGGATGTTTATGTGAATCTTCCTAGTCTTCCATGCAAAGGCAGACTTCATGCATCCCAAACCTTAAATTTGTCACGGTTCGAGCAAATTGGAGGAATGCATTTTTGTTATGTAGCTTCCTGATTTACCGCCCATTCTGGGATTAATAGCACGGAAATAAACCCCTATATTTACAAGCCTTCTATATATATCTATGTGTAGGTAATGAAAAAGTGGAGATATGTGAATGGCGGGCGCGGGAAAAGCCGCTATTCATTATTTGGTTATTTTAAAACATGCCCCTGCGAGGCAGTTTCCCATATAGATAGAACGACTGGCCAGTCCATAATCCTCTGGTCCCCTGGTCACTTACTGATCTGTTCACTGGTACCCGAGGCGTGAAGAAGGCTGATAGGAGTGGACGCCGCCTGATAGATATACGTGCCCTGATGTTCTCAGCGCTGTACAGAAAAATACAGCTTTATTCGTAATATATATAGGGGATTAAGCATACTCCACTACACTAATTTGTGGTAGGAAGAACTTGTTTTCAATTTAACCACGATTGGAGAATGAATTGTTTATTTCTATCTCATTTAGATGTAACTATATATTAATGCTTCCCCTAAGCGGCACGACCTAGATTTCAGTTACCAATCAGAAAAGGACTATTAAAAGCAATTATGATAAATGAACACATATCCCCCTGCTGTCCAATATTATGACAATTCCTGTGACTATTGGTAATGGTTTGGTGTCAAAATACTCAAAAAAGTGGACGTGTTTTCTCGAGTAATGAGAAAACTATCGCTGTCATGCCGTTCCATGTTAAAAAGATAAACTCTCTGATTTCATGCATTATACTTCACGTGCAAGGGAAATATGTGCACTTCTTTCTCTCAAAATCACATTTATTTTGCATGTTTCGCGACTTTTTTCCATTTCGTTCATGGGGTAAATGGATACCTGCATCGCGAAATGAGCTACCTCTCGCCCGGACGGATGTAGAAAAACGCTAAGAAATTTGATAAAAATGTAAGACAAAAAGCTTTTGACCAATACGCGCTGACTCAATTCGGATCAGGTTGGATTGTTGGGTACATGGAGGGAGCCAGTGAATGAGGTTCAGCTGGGGGTGCGATGGGAAATGGAAGAGGAACAATGGGACAGATGGAAGGGGAGGTGAAGTCTATGCGCATGTATGCGAGTTTTCAGATGAGGAAGGGAGCCCTGGCTTGGAGTGAAGTCGAGTGAAAGCGTGTGCATGCAATTAATAATATTAATTCGAAGTGAGGGGTCTGTTATCAACACGTGAAACGATTAACGAAAAGGACAGCATGTTGCTCATATTCGACAATCCACGAATATATCGATAAAATATAAAACAGATGAACGTATTATATAGCGGAAACTAGTGAAAGGTCAACAACAACATTAAGTAAGTTTGACAAGAGTTCACATTCAATGCAAACATGCATACATAACCATAGGGCAAACCAAAAACCACCCAAGTATGTTATACCAGAGGCACATCCATTGCAGCGTTTTATAATTATAGTAAGCTCGTACCATGAGGGAGGATAGGGAGGCTGCGGGATCCATAAACATGTAAAGTACAAATTCCTGGTGTTTAATGACTGACCCTCCGCTGTCCTAGTAAACAAACACCCCTATATCCATAATCGAGAGGCCTTCTCTCAGTTTTTTAATTGCATCCACCAGAGGCTTATTTCCCCCAACTTTGCAGCTGGAATACACTGAGATAGACTCGTGCATTATTGTGGGAAAACATGGAATATGTTGTAAAACTGGATCCTTGATATATGCCTCCATATGCATGGTCAGGTTTAGGAACTTTCACTCTGTCTCTATTCTATCTTGTGTGCATTTGTATACATTCAAAGGGTGATGTATACATTTTAAATGCGTTAAATAAACAGCCATCACCGCGTTTACATTTGTGATGCGATGTCCACTATAATATAAGTGGTCGTCGGCGACGGCTATTTTCACAATAGAGGGAATCATAATGATGTTGTTTCATACAGGTGCAAGTACTCGAAAAACCTGCCTTTGTGTACATTCGTGGAATTTACAGGTATTTACATCTGCAGTATACATTTTCAAATGAAAATGAAAACATATAAGGATTTCAATCGATCTTTGTCAACAATATTTATAATCTCAGCAATGCTTTCAAGTCCTTAGCACATGACAGTGCAGGATCACTTCTACTTTAATGCTTATTGTTGTTTGAATTTAATTTTTGGGAAAAAATATTCTGGCGGACAAAAGCCTTCAAACCATGAAGCATGAACCCATGACACCTCCTCATCCCCCACAGGTCCGGAAATGAATTGAAGTGTCCGGTGAAGGTGAGAGGGGTGAAAGTGGGTCAGGGGGATGAGTAAAGAGGGTTGGAAAAGGTGAGCAAGCGATAGGATTATGAGTTATTTATGCTCAGCATTAGTCATATATGTATATAGGAAGGTGGTATGAGTACCTCACTGACTCAACTCTAGACATCCTTTCAGTGAGTCGGTTGGAGTTAGTGTGAGCAATTTCTGCAGTAGTGATATGGCAACCACTATGGAAATATTATCACGATAGTAAAGAGAGTTTATGTACATGTATGTATACATGTATTTCCAGAGAGAGTGATATTTTCCCCTTGGTCGAAACTTCTCTAGTATTATTTTGTGAAATTATATATATGTGTAGATTTACTTTCAAAATCTTTTATTAATAGATTTTCAGCAATTCGATAGACAAATAATTGTCTATGTTTTTGATATATCTATATGTGTAATGTTAGACATTCAATCGTTCTCATATAAATCTGGTCATTGATAACACATCTTTCTTCTGAATTGATATTTATGTGGTTGACTAGGTTCATGGCAACCATTTATACATGTAGGCCTATACATGTGTAGCTATGATGCGAACCAAATGGACTCCCACAATTTCATAGTCTAACCCATGTAGAAACTTTATAATGTTGACCAAACATATCTCTTGGGTGAAGTCTTCCCATGAATGTAAGGTAAGTGTGGATTAACTTCGTATTCTCCCCAGCTACTCAAGCGGATTAAAGAATACAAAAAGCTCTGTCCTGCTTTAATGTCTTCAACCATGCAGTATTTGTTTTGAAGTCGTACAAGGATAAGGCCAATCAATAGACTGTATTTCGTATGAATATGCAATACCTAATTGCTGACAAATCTTTGTAAAGAATGCATGTAGGAGTATGTTTGTCTAGTGTGGCTTTGCATTGTACATGAATCATGCATTTCAATAGAAGTTGCGCGTCATTGCTCTGTATTATAATTTGGACATTCACAAACCCTGAAATAATGTTTGTACAAATATAGATTTTGTTGCATGACTTGTTTGACTGGTATGGACATATTGTCGATGCCAGGCCTAAGTTGCTTGCGAAATGTGGGGCATGTGGACATACCAGATTTACTCATAGGGCAATATCTGCATTATCAGCGAGCACCACTAGGAGTCTCCCTTGGTTCCCTGGTCCATTACTCGATGCCATCAACTCTTTCATGTTCCGACCAGACTATAATATCCACACTCATAATCCACAGATCCGTGCATCACCCTGATCTGTTGGGGGGGGGGGGGGATTTGGTGGGGAGAAGCGGGTGCTCTGACAGCTCTGTTAATTCCAATAGGTTACGACATCTCTTTGCTGATTTAGATGAATAGCTGTCGCAGACGTTATGGCCATGAGGTACTCTGGATGTCCTGTTTAATGCATAATTTGAGGCAATATCTGTTTAGATCGACAGTTCCTAATCTCCTCATCATACTTATTGAAAGTAGCAAATATCCAGTTTAATGATCGAGGAATGGTGGAATTTAGAAATCAAATGTAAACTGCGTTAGATTAGCGATCTATACATTTATTGTGGGGTTTCCTCAGGTGAAAATATTTTGGTTGTTTTTGCTGGGAATTATTATTTCCTTGGGTCCACACATGGGGAGTCCTGCAGGAAAAGGTCAACCACTCTTCGGAGAGAAAAAGATTATTTTTGACGCCGAAAAGGATGTTTGCTGCATTCTGTGAAAAGCTAACAGCCCCAACACCTCCTAAAGGCACTAGTTACAAATACTTTCCAATCGTTTCCACCGAGTGAATACCATCAAGTAGAGATAGTGGCTTTATACTCCAAGCAATCGATATGCATTGGCAGAGGTTGGTAGTATTCACCACTGATAACATGGTAGGGCCTCAGCCCCTGCTGGGTATTGAAAATCAGGCCATATGTTGGCAGTGGTTCCAAGGATATTTGCTTAAAATAAAATTAATAGATGCCTGCATGCAGAAATTTGTGGCATACCAATTTGTCAATCACTTCGTCCTAGAGTAGTCCTAGCTAGAGGAAAGTCATACCTTCGTCCAAAGGTTATTTATGCGGTTGCTAAACATTGACCTCAAATATAGAATGAAGGAGTTTTTAAAACCTTGAACTTTGTGAATTGCTGTAGGCCTATATTCTCAGTTGCTCCATCCACATTTAAATTTTAACTGCCTCACATTTACTACTTTAATCATTACGTTTAGCCACGTATGGGTAGTCATCACTTTTGCTGTGTGATTAAATATAATTATTATTAAGACCAATTCTTTGAAGCTGGCTTTTTCCCCCGGAGCGTGTCATAGCATTTTGACATTCAGAATTATCCTAACACCCATGCATCACTATATAGCCATGGATTTATTTTCTTCTGACATTACATGGCCTGGCATACGTCATGAATATAGGACCGAATAATTTGAATAAAATCATTTGGCTTAACATTTAAGTGGGGCCCATAAATTATTCACAAAGTTCCCCTATTTCTATTGAATATATGTTACTTCGACAGAATTCCCCAAATATCTAAAAGTTCAGAAACCCATGTCCCCCTCCATCCATTTATATATTGGAACACAGCTAGAAATGTAATGAAAAGTAAAAGTGCACACGTCCTGTTCATAAGGCCTGTGTCAGGTTAACCACTGATGATAATTTTCTAGGGGTTGCATGGCCTAGCCTATATTATAGGTCGCGCATTGAAAGTTAAAAAAAACCTCCATTTATATCTTGTTATGATTTTCAGACAAGCCCAAATTATGGGGCATATTACAATATGAATTATCATTTTAAAAAATGTACCTAGCTCTGATTTCTATCGGTTGACATGTGCGCTGCTCAACCTAGTATTTAACAAGATTGTCAATCATATACGTAGAGAAATGAATTCGTCAGTTCATGAAATGATATACCCTCTAATGATTCAACATTTTCTTTATAACTATTATATACTATTGTTACATTGCAAATATATATATAACAAATATATACAGGAAATTCATCAATTAGTACCATCAGTAATATTTTTACGGGTAAACTAGATCATAACTCTCGCCACATTTTGCCATATTCTAGGGTGTCTGTCCGTATCATGAGTCATTGGTGCGATCTCAAATAGAGCATAATGATCGACCCATATGTCTATACTAAAGGTTAGGGGTCACTGATAGGATCCAGGGGGCCATGTATATATTAGTCCAAGACCTTGGGGGCCACACATGACATATATAATTGGCTAAACTATTGCAAATGCTGCTTGCAGCTGCTTTAGGTTAGAAACTAGAGGCAATTTGTGAAGACGGGCCACAGGATGAGGCGTGGGGCCATTCACAAGACCAAACTATTTTTTCTCATTATATGAAGTATAATAATAGTATTGTGTAATCATCCATTCTAGTTTCTAAAGTAAAGTTTCCATACTAAATACACATGCACAGAATTAGACTACTGGCTATCTAGTCTCACAAATATTTAGCACGCATTTTCTTATTCATCAGCGAGGGGCCGGAGTAAAAAGAGTTGGTCAAGTATCCATCTAGTATCTGTGCTTTGCATGAGAAGATAAATAGATGTTTATTGTTTATAAGAAATGCTTTCCATTATGACCGGCAGACTAGTCTGTTTACATAGGGGCAGGATGGATTTGTTGTGATGAATGTCTGACAGCATGGGGGCTTTAACACAACTTGTTATGCATGTAGTATGATGTACAGTTTGGTCTTTTTTAATGCATTAACATTCTTGATCAATTTTAATTATTATTCGTATAGATCTACATCGCCCCCTTTACATCTAAATTTAGGGGATACTTTGAGCGAAGTGTTATTTGTTTCGTAAGTAATGTTGCTTGAACAATATGGAGGTTCCGCAAGTAAACTTATCTCAATTATATAACCGTATCCGTATCTTTTGTGTGAATTACATCACACTTTCATGTATGGGTCAGATTTTCAGAAAATGTACAATTCAACTTCTCCAATCTTCTCAAATAACCCAAATTTCAGACGAAAATAAAGTTCAAAATACAGTTCAACCTAGCCAAACAGATTGCTAGAATCAATGCAATGCCAAATATTCTCAAATTTACCTAGTATTGACCAAATTCCAGCCTAATTTAGCAGAATTTACTAAATTTGTACAGCTGCCAATTGTACATTTTCTGAAAATCTGACCCGTATACAAAATAAATTGTGAGATGAAACATTTTGTTTGATATGTTACTAAGCTATTGTTACGTTATACGTTTGTCCCGCCACGTTTTGCTGAACCTATTTCTTCCTTTTAATGTATCTTTGTATATCAGGGATATGGATACGTTTACGTATAGGTTACACTTGCTGAACCTCCATAATATGTTTCCTGCCACGTAACTACGTGTACATACAACTTCGGGTACTCCATGTTTTACATGTACGGACTAATTTCGAGGTAACGCTATGGGCCTGATGCCTACAACTGCAACCTGACATGTATCATTACATGTTGCACCTGCCTGGTGACGGTCAGAAGCCTCCTGCGTGAGTGTAGGAAAATCTATCCATTATAGCCACACATGGGAAGCAATAAAATCCATGAATCACATCAGTACAATTCAACCATGCACAAAAAAATGAGCACTAATGACGTGCGTGTAGGACATATAATGTGCTCCCCATAGACTTGGAACCATCCCTTCCCCATGGTTGTAGGTTGTACATTTATAAATGCGTGAGAACAGGTCAACAGCTTTGCAGGACAATCACTTACTGGCTATCATTATTTATTTACAGGTCACTTGTTCATCGTCATCTATCGGTGCCGCCATTAAAATTGTTTTTGTTCACATAGCATGGTTTCAGAATGGACGTTTTTGTGTGCAAGCTTTTTTTAAATTGCTCTTTTCATTCTTGAAGAAGCGATTTATATTTTACACGATTTAGTAGAGATTTACTCTTTTGTTCTTACATTGTAAACTGTGTCCGCTTACCTGCTGGGGTATAGCCACCTATTCTCTGCTGTCCTGGAAAATATATAATTCATGCAGTGCATGGAGATAGAGAACCCGGTAAAAATGAAAACCATCTTTATTTTTTACCAAACTGAAAGGAATGTAGAGGATTCTGGCTAGACATCAGTCGATATTTATATATATGAGATTATATTTGATGGCTCTGATGGGAATCCTGTCTCTGATCCCATTCTCTTGTTTTACTTTTGCGTACAGATTTTGTTACATGACACGAATAGATATCCACAATTTTACTTGGACGTTCTAATGGTTTCCGACAATACAGTTGGATGAACACGCTAGCCCATCGACATGATAATGCCTACTTATTCATCGTAGTGAATCAGTTTCACTGTTATAGTGACAGGTCTGCTGACAAACAGACAAATACAGAACTTATAGCAAAGTCATAGCCAGAGTGCATCAATCATATGAGTCAGTTCTGTGAATACAACAGTGGAATGTCGAATGCGATTTTCTGAATAGCAGAAATGCAAATTCGCCTGTATTGTGAATTATAGTTCAACTATCCCTTCTGATATCAATGTAAAATTCATAAAACTATTTGGGCTTCATTTTAGATGCACGGCATATTTAACCCGTGAACATATATATATATCTCTATGAGTCAGCATTGGTCATGAGTTTGACTGAGTCGACCGGGTTGCTCAGCCTAAAACATCTCCAAAATATAATTATTTACTCTCCGAATCACGTCCAGATTATGTACTTATGATATCTGTGCCACCAATGGTGAGCGCCCCACTGAGATCAGTCGCAAGGGCCTTCGAGAAAATAAATGAAAACAAACATCTTCAATCGCTTATCTTTTTGTTCCAGCATCAGGACACCTGCGTGCGAGAATGGCCAACAAATCTTGAACTTGGTCCTTAAACCACTCACCAGAGGCCGTGTTTATCTAGCCTCGTGTTCAGTTCGCGACTCACGTTGCACTTCCGGCCAAAACCAACATGAATTACGCGTCTAGAATAACATACCTTATGTGCTTTCCATTTTGAGTCCATTGCTCAAGTCTCGCCGCGATACGAGATGCGGTACGAGACGTGCGCACTGCTCAATAACAATATGATTGGGGGGTTCTCGAATTCGAAGTCACGCATGGGTATCGCACACCAGCGTCCGCAATTATAGGTTCCCGGGTGCAACCATAATAAAGAATGGGACACAACGTACATGATACCTTATCAGCCAAGCCCCAAACGTCCATTTGGAGGATGACATGTCGAAGAACCAACGAGTAAAGGAACGAGCGTCATTCCATACTCGCTGGTAGAAAAAGAAGGGAATGATTAAAGAAAAACGAATACCTTTTACTGTCAGCAAATGGGCAGCAAATTCAGAGGGGTAGTGGGAGAGAGAAGGGGAGAAATAATGAGTCAGAAGGTAAGGAAGGGAGAAAGAGGTGCCTCTCTAGCTGCTACTGAAGGTGGATGCCTGTTGGTGTTTCCGTTTCACGCCACAGGTGGCGCCCTGTCGAGTCACTCCCGCCGGATTACATTTAGTGGCGGATAAATGATAGCAGGATCTGTAGCTCGCCCCGTATACGTGACCAGTTATATCACTACGCCACTCGAGACAACCGGATGCTGGTTGTGGTGCTGGAAACCACGATAGGGTATGGAGAAAGAGATAGGAGGTACATATATGGTGCGAGCCTATTCTAGGTAGGCCCTATCCGGGGCCCTATCCACCGCCTCGGTTTTTACATACAGGGGTAGGATCATCCCTAACGCCATTTTTTGCAGTGAGTTTTAATATAGCCTATGCTTCATGTGTTCATGTATATAATATGCTGCATTATTGTCATTTTACCTATACTCACAAGTAGGGTTTTATCAGCAGGCACAAGAAAGGCTTTATTGCACCTCCACCTCCATATGAGATGATGATGGACCATGAGAGGTGACTATCACACTATAGGTTGATCTATTCCATCTTTACTTTCAACTGCACATTATTATTGAGTAGTGGGGCATATCTTCTAACCACGACTTATCCCCCCCACACACACACACACATAAGTGCAAAGTTAAACGAGTTATATACATTTCAACATCATTATGAAGCGCTTTAAATCACTCACTCTATGAACATATGAAGGGTAGGACCAGTAAACACTTTATCAAGCCTGCGCAGCCGTATTCCCCTTGGAATGTATTTACAGTCTATAATACCCCATCTTATAACGCCCTCATGCCTAATAAATATCCATATTCTTGTAATATATGACCCACCACGCGTACAAGACAAAGGATATTTTAAGACAGATCCCACCGGGACATACTTTCATACTTGCCCATCCAATACATGTTTTAGCCTTGATATTTCTATTACATAATTCTCCATAGTCTACGATGTGATACATTGTGAAGCTATTGGATAAATGTATAGTTATCGATCATAATTCATTAAATATCACCACTTTATATCACGTCACTGGGTGTTTTTACCACGTTCCTTCTTTTGCCATATCGGTCTCGTTGCAAGTGTCACAGTACCGCATATACCTTGTTCCCCTAGCTCCACTTGCCATTTTAAAGCGGTATACATATGGGGAAACATTTATTTTTATGAGAGATAAAGAGTTTTAAAATAAACTTTTTGTATACTTTGTGGTGGATAAAAACATGCCGTATGTTGGATACTGTTGTTGTTTGGACGTTGTGGATTTTAGCTCGCCACTTAGATCTGGTAGAATTTTTGTAAAGTAAGATTATTACTAGTAGCTCTAGTATTAATCCAAGTCATGCAAGTCCTATCTAGAACTTACCCTATGTGACTTTAATCTGTGGGGTTTTCAAATAAAATGAATTAATGTATTGCTCGCATGTGCCAACTTGGCACCTATAGTATATCAGCCTTTCGTATAGATTTATCCCAGTACCTTAAAGTATACTTTAGACGCATAGTCGATGTATAATGGATATTTACCAGCTGGTCTGCCACTTTATAATCTTAGTGAAAAGCTTTCGGGTGCCCTTAAATTCCTAAGCTATTATCAATATAAATTAAGTATCAAATTGATAACTAACGCTGATGATGCTTCTCTGAATCAATATAGGCCCTCGGTATTTGGAACTCAAGTACCATTGATCTTTCCATAAAATCCCTGATTAACAAGTATTTATGGGCATATTCCACTGAAAGAATGTGCAGTGTTGAAGACATATCATACTGTTATTGGTACTGTTATAAGTCCCTGTATCTATCCCGCTTTAATAATTATTACACTAGATGAGAAACATGAGAAGAATATTCATTTTTAATGTAATTAGAGATAACATATGGATTCATCTTCGAGTAGTTGGTTGATACAATTGATTATGTATACTACGCATTTCAAACTGATTGAATACTGCTATAATCTTGTTCTCGTATGGTCAGATTTTGTTGAGAGCCATACATTCATTTTGTGAATGAAATCAATTCATACTTTTCAGTATTAAAGTTTTGGCCCGCGTGAAAGAAACGTCTCATTTTACAACTGATCTCATCCCAATAGCAAGCCCCATATAGAAACTCATCATTATACTGAGCAGAAAGTGTGCAAATTTCTTTGCTGGGTTGATTGTATTTTTAGATTAGATAATTTTTTAAATCAGTATAAAATGAATGGTGGAATGGCCGGGGGAAGGCATATATGTGAAGCGACATAAAAATGAGATAACAATGGAAATCACTATTTGGCGTGTTGAATACTAAATACTGTCTTATTGACTGAAGTTGACGAACCAAACAGTTTCACCGTCGTGCACATTGTATTAATCGGTGTAATCGTGACATTTCCCACTCAATCTCACCTGTCCTATTGAATTTCACCTTCTCGTTGTGCACTTCATATTTAGTGCGTTCCTTCTACAGCCGTATAAAGTGTAGTTACCTTTCAATGAAAGTTAGCTTTCAGTCATATTCATCCCCAACCGCAATGCCCCCCCCCCCCCCCCACCCCGCCCGAGAGAATGGCTTATGTGGACCATCATCACTCATTGCGGGGAAGTTCTAATTTGATTAATAATTTACAACCAGCAATACCCCATGGTGCACGGTTGCCGAGTTAACCTATACCTCCACTTGCCCTGGGAGGTCTCAAAACCGCCACAGGCATGCAAAGTATACTTTAAGATTTCACAAATTTATGCCTCCCGCATGAGGGGCCAATATAATCTGTGTTATAGGTGGCGTTCTTAGAGGTTGGCTAATATCTGTGGGCAAGCTGTCCCTATCACATTGCCCACATGAGACTGAACAATCTATGCTGCATTCTTAGCGATTCGGCAGTTGTTCCCGTCAGGGCTATCGCAATCAGCCCCACAGTTGGAGCCATGTTCGTGCAGTTCGCTCCGGCAAGATGTTGATTCTGCAGCTTGGACAGACTCTACGCGATTCCTGCTGGTGCCTAACGTCAAGCTATCTGGCTAATCTTAAAGAAACGGATAATAACTATGTTAAAATGTTTAGATAACCTTACATTTTACATTTTAAAAACATAATGGGGTCGGTCTTTAGTATTGATATTATATATATTATAACTCTGGATCTGGATATGGTAGAGCTAGGTAGGAGCTGACCATGGCTCTTCCCTATGGGCAGGTGACATAAATTCATGACTTTATATTAACATGCAATATTAATAAATGAGATATATCTATGAGATATGATATTATTACATAAGATTACATAATGATGAAAATGCACTATTTATAGTCGTGACAGTATTGTATAAGAAAGTCTTAGGGTTTTGTGAATTCATAAACTCCTCTTTATTAAAAGTTCGAACAACTAAATTGGAAATTTCTAATAACTCTGAGGTCTTATTTTTAAGCTAAATTAGGATTCGCAAGTGACCTAGACGAAATCATTACAGTAGAACATTCTTAATGGTATTATCATGTTTATAATTAATGCCCCACCTTCATTGTGTATACTACCATCATCAATTGAAAGCTTTACGTTGCATTCATATTGTATTCCTTTAATGAAATAGGAAAAAATGCTCGAGAAAGTCTATCACTTCAAAAATATACCGAGGTCCTATACCGAGGTCACTATCCCTTTTTAAAGCAAAAGCTTGATATGGTGGGAGGGGTAGGGAGTCGCCCTCGAATCATATTTCTATAATCGGAATGGTATGGTACGCATCGAACGGGGCATCGAACGGTATACTAGAGATACGGTATGGATTGCAACTCAAGCTGTTGGCGCAATGTGAACATTCTAATTCTTCTGGTCATTGCCATCCAGACAAGCAGCTATCAACCGGGATTCGGGGATGGAGAATAGTTAGACACCTTTGACATACCATACAAAGTTACTGTTGTACAACCATATGCTAGACTGACATTGTTTTGAAGCATGAGGAAGTGCGATAATAAATTAAGAATCAGATTCCTGCATATGAATCTGAGAATTTGACTTCTCTCACCAACCGAATAACAACCTTTTTGCACTAAGAAATGCCTCCCAAACAATCTCAAAATGCATTGAATTATCTATTGCAATATACAGGAAATAATTTTGGATTTTGATGCTTTTCTCAATGTCTATATATATTTAGTTTTAATTTTGATAAATATGTATATTCTGAAGTTAATATTACATCATTTTCGGATGTTATTTCCAATGCAGGATAAATCTCCTTTTCAATTTGTTATGTTTATTTTGTATATTCAGTGCTTGTCCTCGTGACTTGACCGCGCGACTGTCGGGCGAAGATTGAACTAGGAGAATGAACATAATCCTTCTCATGATGTTCACTTCATATGATTGCTTTAATGACATCTTTAATGCGGCAGTCACATGATCGAGCAGCTCTCGTCATGTCACGTCTCCTCAAAGGTACTCGTTAACTCGCGAGAGTTATGACCTAGGTTCGTGAAGGCCATGCGTCCAGGTCGGTGTCACGCTGAATGAGTTTCCAATAAATTTTCTCAAAAGTGACCTAATTTTTTTAGCATCCGGGCCCTAGTAACCTTGGCGACCAGGTCTGAGATTGCCCTTTGATGTACGCCAGCGGGGATGGCTGTGTTGTCGTGGATTTGTCCCCGCCCCGAACCACGATGTCACCCGGCCGTAATGTTACGTGGATCCGGTGTCATTGCCAGAGGTTCTTGTGTCACACCCTTCCTGCCCTCATCTCCATCATAACGCGCTGGGGAACAATAAGGCGCCCCTTTTCCCTTCCTCTCCTCTCTGTATATTTGCCACAGACCAAACGATGTTTGTAATATAAGGTTGGTTGGAAATGACCAAGTTTCGACAATGTTGATCCGAAGTAATAAGAACCGCCATGAATGAACAGAAACGAAGAGGGAAGCCTATATAGATAAAACTAGCATCAAGGGCTGGTAGCGCATGGGAATCAAACATAAGTAAATGTGTCCCTGTAAATTATACTGGTTTTCGGGGGTGAAAACAGGCTTACCATTGTGGGTGGTACAAGCATTTCTAAAAATACTTCAAAACGAAGGCGAGAGATGAATGAGAAAGTCTTTTGTATGCTTATCAATAAAACTATTGTATATAAATATCATATACATATATGTGTTGTTTTTACATCAACAACTTAGATAGATAGAGCAATCTTTTATTTATCAAAATAGAGTTTACAGTAACTTGATTGAGGACCGAGCCAGTCTCAAGTGGTACGGACCAGTACCTCCCAAGGTCGACTGGTCCGTAAAATCGAGTACTCTTGTATTCTGCCTCCTTTCCCGTTTTCACCCCTGCTCTTACCGAGGTACGGTATAACGATGGTGCGATTCTATATGGGGGGAAACTTTGCAAGCTTCATAAAAGAAAAGTTCCTCTTGCAATGGCAGAAAACGTGTTCGTGTGCACTAGATAACTGTTCATGCTTTTCTCTGACTTCCCTGCATAAAAGTAATGGCAGCCCACTTGACAACTTTGACACTCATTGGGCCGCCCGACATGATATTTGAATGAGAAGCAACATCAGTTTCATTACAAATAGCCTTTTTTAACATAAAAAATGTCCATGAATGACACCTAACCCTAGAGCTATGAAGGTTGGCTCTGCAGTTTTATTGCAGTTGAGATTGACCTCACATACGACGCCCATACGTCATGGGGATGGGGCATGTAATGTGTCATCCAAGGGTTAGCTAGTGAGACAAGTATAATTAGATAAGCCAGGCTCGACTGCGTTCAAGGTGACAACTCCAACAACAAACATAAATTTCCTATAGCCCTAAACCAATATTTTTTACTCTCAAGATGTCAACTTCGTAAGTAAATTTGATCAGAATGTCAGTTGTTCACGAATGATGCAGGAGTAATACAATACCGGAAGAAATTAGGGGTCAGAGGTTACTTTCCCCCATAAAAATCATGACGAAGGAGAGGATGTATGATCCTTTAGTGTGAATGAGACAAATGGATGCGGACGCAAGATTTCCTGCGCAGGTCAGTTTAACTGATCACTAATTTAAATTTAGTTAAATCATCAAAGAACTGTGATGCCTCATCTATAGAAAATGATGTGTGTGTGATTTTTGGTCAATAAATGGCAGCCTGAAGGCTCCCATCCTCCCTAGGCAGGCCCTATATTCCGTAATGAGTTACTCCATATTCTAGTACGTAGAAACTGGTTGCGGAGTATAGGGCCTGCCTAGGGAGGATGGAAGGCTCCATGAAACGAAAACAATTGTTGTTGTTGGTACTTTTATTTATCATACGATAATTTCGGCGGGTCTAAACTCCCAACATTTAGGGAGGGTTTCAAGCCCTGCCGGACAAGGTGGTGGATATATAAAATAAGGGTAACAATCCAGCAACACGTCAACGATATGAAGGTGGCCCTTACTTCTTGTGGTTTAGATCTCATAAATGCGTATTTGTGTATTAATGAAATCCGACTTTAAAAACAATTGGGGATTTCCAAGGTGTTTTCGAAGTTGCAAATATACCAGTATGTATACCTTTCTTCATGGTATCGTATCTCAAATGCAATGTAAATATTTTAATAAATTCATATATAATTATGTATCATATTGCAATAGCCTTCACAAATCGGAACTATTTGCAGGGGCGTATGATGATGTACTAAGGAAAATATGATCATCTTTAATATAGCTTTCATCTATCAAATATTATTCTTTCTCTCTACACATGTGTACACGCATCCCCTTAGATTCCCAGCGCCTTGTGTTGGAGATTATGGCCGGTATGGCCGGCAAGCAGGATCCGTATACCCAAGGCGTTGTTGTGTCCGGCTCTAATGGTTTTCTTTGAACTCCCTGATGACTGCCCTGCGCACAACCTCAGTCTGTTCCGCAGTAAATGCAGTTTTTGCATCGCAGCGCTCCCAGGTCAACAATTAGTGACTGCAGGCAAGGGTGGGATCAGCCTCACGCGGTCAACAATAGGGGTTGGAATTAACTACTAACTGGGTATGCATAACGTGTAAACTTCATTTCATGTTTCATGGTGGTAGAATTGGTGGACCTGATTATTCCCTTGCAAGTCATGTTTAATAATGATGTAAGATGACACTATTATAACGCGGTAGATTTAAGGTGATATTCATTTCTGAAGAAGCACGTTTCTTCATGCAGAACCAGGCTGGCAAATTTTCAAGCTTGTATAAGTTATTATTTAACGCAGGATAAGCCACCTCCTCCAGACAACCAACAGCATCATAATAGAGAAAGATTTCTTACCTTCTGTAAACGTGGCTTCATACGTTTTGAATATGATGTTGTCTATATGTACATTGCTGACTCTCAAATTCGCGTTTATTAAATGGAAAGAATACATGGATACCAAAAACACAACGATAGTTGCGTATAAATGGCTGTTGTGCTATGGTAGGTCTCCTGAAGTTCCCAAAATCAATGTTGACCATCATGAAATATTTCTTACATTCGGGACCATATTTTAGGTGTGGGTCTATTGGTAATTCTCAGCCATGAACTTACTACACGTGTCCCTTTACCTGACATTAAACCTCCTGTCACTATCCTGAAGAGATCAGAGCTTCAAGTAGAGTCAATCACTGTCAGAATGTCACAACCCGCTAGTATAAATCATGCATCTTCTTATACATCCTATTTCTTTGATCACCTTTTCCCCCTAGAAGGCATTGACCGCTCGCTCTTGATTGTGACTTCTTGTCCGAAGCTTTTGCTTTGTACGGTACACATGAAAAGCACTGAGTTTCGTCATCGTTCAACCCCATTTTCGCCCATCATGAAAACCATTGATAAAACCAACTTGCTATAGCCATAGGAGGTTAGCATGAACGCAATTCGATTCATTTATTTGTGATTTATATATTAGAGGTTGAATCATATATTCACGAGTAAGACTAAGAGTTACTTTTCGGTAGCTCGTATTTATTACACTTGCAATGAAATACATTTTTCTTAAAAAAGAGGCCCACTACATCCTATGATGCCCATGTCATGCTTAAACAGTTTTGCATATTGCCCCTTCCCCTATATGACCGCATAATACTTGAATTAACGACGTTTATCAAACTGCACTTTGCTTCTCTGATCAATTTTGACTCATCTTGTTAAGGGTAGGTCAAGCTGACTTGCATGAAAGGAGTCTATTAATAACTGAGAACTAAGTCCTGCACTCTGTTTTCTGCATTTAAACTTTAATCACATTGACAATAAGGAGATCAATACACCTTGAGCGGGCTTCCTTTCTCTTCTTCTTTGTTCCTCGCCGGAACTTAGTCTCCTTTGTGCACAAGGGCACTTCTAAGCAGTGACAGACATCGGTAAGTGTGAGGGAGACTCAACCATCTAGCCAAACTGTCCACGAAAATCTTCTTTAGTTACTATTCCGTTATGAGGAAAATATGAGAATATCAAATTTGCAATTTAGGCTTTAATTCATTATGATAAAGATTTTTTAAAACATTGTTCAATATCATCATATTGCAGTACTTCATTAACAATTTAAAAAAAATAGGTCTGTCACTTTTAAATAACAGGCTTGCTTGGGGGTACATGAGATCTGATTCTTCCTTCCATCAGCACGTGAAAATATACACATCAAGTCAGTCAGCCTGCATCTTCGCCCGCGTCTCCTCGCTGATTCTTCTTGCTGCCTTTTATAAGATAAAATAATCTATTGATGAAATATAATTCATGAAGTGGTTGTTAGGCTTTGATGAAGCGAAATCACAGAGCAGTTCTTTCCTCGGCACTCGGGCAGTGAATCATTAGCGTTATTGAATAGTGTAGGCCTACATGAGGAACGTCCTTCGAGCGACATAAGAAGCAAAGGCAATGTTAAATAAAGGCTTTTCAAAGTTCTGAATTCCAATAACTTCAGGCATTGTCCTTTGCCTTGATAGTAAGGGTGCATGCACGCGGGAGGGGTAGGGGGAGCAGTGAGCGGTTTTCATTCATACAATCTAGTTTTGCACAATGTCGTTACTTTAATTATATCTCTTGTATCAAATGAAAGCATTTATTTGCTTTGTAAACTATTGTTTAGAAAATTGTTTTTCGTTTAGGATACTTTCGTAATGTTATAATGTTGAGAACAAGGAAGGCTTTTTTCCTGAACCTATCTATATATGTAAGCTGAATATATAGATCGGAGTGGTCAGAGTAAACTTTGACAATCGCATTCTGGCGAAGGCTTTAGAGTCTCCATAGGTGGCGTCTTGAGGGGTTCGTCAACCAGGCACTCATATTGAGCCTTGTATTGGGTCCTTAATTGCCACTTCACGTACATACATCTCCAACATGAGTAGTATAGAGTCGAAACTATCCGCCACAAAAAGTACTAGATCTAAATATAATTTATTATAGGCGCATGCTATATGAGAACTGCTATAAGTGGGGTGCTATAAAAATAGCCATATAGGACGCGTCCTATATGAATGTAGTTGTCTAAAAATAGCTCTGTTTATATGCTTTGCGGAGCTTTGGCTCTCCGCGAAGGATGTAAACAAATCCCCGCAATCGGTAATCCACCCGTGATTCTGGTACTATGATTAGAAATACATAATAAAAATCACATCATTAAATAGAGCATTACATTCTCTATTGAATGATATAAGTTTTATTAATGTAGCTCAAGAAATGGCTACGATATGAACGTTTTAAGTCAACAATATAACTTGGCTAATAACGGGGCTGTCAGTGGGGCTGTCAGTGCTTTTCAGTGATATCTGATAACATATGATCAAATTTTATGCACATATAATAAATATAGAATGGAACTCGCCGGCAATAATCGAAAATTTATAGGACTTGATTCGTCCACATAAGCACTCTGCCTACGGCATCATGCTTATGTGGACGAATCTCGTCCTATAAATTTTCGATTATTGCCAGCTCGTCCCATTCTCTCTATATATATGTAGGTATAGACTAGAGGTCATCAACCTGAATGTAGGTAGAGGTAATCAACCTGCATTATTATAATTATTAAATATGTGGTACGTTCACGAAGACTAAGACAGCATGTACAATGTCATTCATATATTTATTATACGCGCATGCTATATGAGAGGTGCTATAAGTGGGGTGCTATAAAAATAGTCATATAGGACGCGTCCTAAAAAAATGTAGTTGTCTAAAAATAGCTCTGACTCAGCACTTCCGCTGTCTCCACGGAGATCCCCGCGATCAGTAATCCACCTGTGATTATAAAAATACATAATAAACACCACACCATTAAATAGAGAATTAAATTCTCTATCAAATGATGTAAGGTTTATTATTGTAGCTCAAGAAATGGCTATATATGAACGTTTTACAATCGTTTTACGATATGAACGTTTTAGTTCAACCAAGTCAGTAAGTAAACACTGCATGATCACAGTCCTGACAGTTCACCATTGTAGCCTACTGACGGTGCTCTCAGCGGGGCAGCAGGGGCTCTCTGAGAGTTCTTTAAAACTATTTCAGTGATATCTGATGATGATCAAATTTTATGCACATATAATAAATATAGAATGGAACTCGCCAGCAATAATCGAAAATTTATAGGACTTGATTCATCCACATAAGCACTCTGCCTACGGCATCGTGCTTATGTGGACAAATCTCGTCCTATAAATTTTCAATTATTGCCGGCTCGTCCCATTCTCTCTATATATATGCTGCATTCACAAGATAAGCATACAGTGCAGATAATATAGTGACGATATAATGAATGAGAGACTTCGGAAAGTTGAGCCAGTTATGTCCTTTACCTGTTAAAGCTGCATTCTCAGTTAACGTCGGTCAAAAACTGAACATTTTCTACCTTTTGTTCCATTCTTTTCCAACCCAACTAAAAGTCTTTTGACCAATAATTTTGGAGGATTTTGTTCAGTTGTTTTAGCTAAAGGGCTTCTAAAATGTCCTAATTTGTATTTGGAGAACCCGCTCAAATCCTTTCATACGACGACTTCACCAATTATCGCCCACAGGCGGCAGTTTCTCTTGGTGATTAGACTTGAAATTCCTATATAAACATATATATACCGGCAGCAACATTTTGATAAATCCAGTCGTATAAGTCATAATAAGTCGGAGTTAATTTGGTCAGATACGTTTTGCAGTGATTGCTGAGAATACAGCTTTAATACCCAACACATTAGCTTCATCAGAGCTATAAGTATAAGGCCTACATAGCTCTACATACTTTTGGCTTGCTTTTTAATTCTAAAAAGCAAAACGCATTGCAAATGATCTAATATACCCCATCCCCGTGCCTCACAACTTTCTTTCATTGTTTCCAAACCGACCCCTTGTGTTTAGGCTTTCAATTATATGGAAGGGGCTATCAATGGTAGTAAAGTTGCGGTGTCGTGGGTTGCCATTCTCAGGCGTGTCCACCACACATGCTGGCTGAATACCTAACGACCATCTGGCCATTCCCCAGCCAGAGCAACTCCTCATTGTTAGGCATTTCACGTCCCGAGTCTTGAACTAGCGTGATCAAAAGTTAGATCAGCTTCACCCCGTTACCTCGCAATCCCTGTAATCTATGCCTGCTCATGCACGTGCGTGTTATTCTTGGCGCCACCGATAGGTGGACAATAGGTACTGTTGGTAACCTCGGCCACGTGATCAAAAGGTAAAACAGGACGAGAATATAGAAAGTACCGCACTCACACGTAAGAGGGCGTGAACAGCGTGCGGGCGTAAAGATTAATCAAATATGGCTACAATTTGCAACTCATGACTTGCATTTTGTATAGGGGCTCTGTTAGGCAATCTCCATCATGTATTTGGTAGGCTGCAACAAGTGGTGTGTCTCCATAGCAACCATGATGCTTATTATACCTGTCAGGTGTACACTTCTATTTTCCTTCTGTTATTGCATTTTAATGCCCCATTCTAGTCTTAGAAATTGCTTGCAGATTAATTTGATTAAACGTATCACCTTGAGGAAATATTTGTGACACTGTATGGTAGGTTCAAACTTTACAAAGAACCCTATTATATTGTCAATATAATAGGATGACATAATGTACAAAGTATTACATATTATTATAGTCCAGTCATAACGCAGCATTTAGATGACATGCCTAATTAGGCCACAGCATTTAACCGCATCATCATAGAAGTAAAGTCTGATACTAATTGATATGGATATTTAATCCTGTCCATCATGTTTTGTCGTAATCATGAATTAACAGTGATCACGATTCCAACTTGCCTTTGCCTTTGAATAACAGTCACTTCGTTATAATGCATTAGCAGAAATTCTATAATTAATAAGACATCGCCCGATCGAACACAACCTACAGAAATCGTCTATTCTAAAGAATCATATTTATACATTTAATTAAATGCAACTGCCTTATCCAAATCAACAATCGTGATATTAAAACCTATCATTAGTATCTGTTGTCAGGGTAACTGATGTATATGTATGTTTAGATATCGGATCTGCATCCGTGTTGGTGTCGGGAAGTTTAGAACTTATTTCCTGTTTTGTTGTTACTACTCAACAATTATTTCCCAAAGAATAACAAGCGTATGTGGAAGAGGAAGTAGCATAACCTGTGCATGGATGGAATGATTATACCAACCAATTACATCAATCTAAATGTCAGACGAAAATGTATTTGAGAAATAGAGGATGGGGAAATCGGAAAAAGAGGGAAGGCGTCGAGGATATTGCACACCTAGGAGGGAACAAAGTGACTTGATGTTTAGATCGAAAGAAGAGCGTTGGGATATTGAAGAATACTGGTCTGTTTTTCGATAATAAATTAAATTCGGCAGCTGAGCGAGAAATGAATCAACGCAACACAAATGGTTATGTTTCAGCTCAGAACGGAGAAAAGAAGAGGTCTGAATCCATTTAATCTGGGTTATGTATACTAGGTTCTTTTATACTAGTTCACTTTACTGAGCTTTTCTAATAAAAACACAAAGTTTAACCATCATCTTGACAATATTACACAAATGAGAACCGACCCTAAACTCAAATTAAAGGTACTAAAAAGCCGAGTTGGAGGGACAAGTATATGGGGGTATTCCGATGGGAAAGGGTGTTCAAGTGATATGTCAGGCCAAATAGGGCATATGCAGATAGGACTTACAAATAAGTCCACAGATTCATGTGCCTGCCTGTAATGAAAGGCGAGATAGGCCTGAATATTTTAAGTACAGTGTTCGTGCTTTGGGTAAGAGGAGGAGGTGGTGGTCTAACATGAGAGAGGTGGCGGGAAGTAGTGTGAAGCTTATAGAGGTGTTGAGAGCAGTGTTGTGAAGGGGAGGAAGGGGCACCGCTTTCAACACCCTGCGGTATTTCCTACTTAGTCATATTTTCCCTTAATGCAATCTTTATTTCGAGGGTGATAAGGATATAGAGAGACAGATGATGGGTTGAATAATATTCAATAGTATTCACCCCACTCGAGATCTCTCAATTATTCACGTCAATGTTTCTACTATATAAAAGGAACCCTTGGTTGACTCACAGTCACAAGGCCAAGTAGCTAGCTTATTATAAATTATTAGAAGGGGAGTTAAGAAGGGAGAAATTGGCCTTGTAAAACCAACAGAACCAAAAAGCATGCAGCTCTTCCTAGATTCAACAGCACTAGCCGGGACGTATAGCAAGAACCTGTTAAACGTAAACACTAGCACAATATATGAAAGTAAACTATCGGAGAAGGTGTTAAAAACAAAAGTTGGAAGTATACTCTCGGTAATGTTCTCTAAAGTCCTCTTTGAGCAAGAACTAGGCGCCAAGGGGTTGGGAAGCCAATTAATGAGGCTCGGTGAATCCAATGATTCATTGAGATCCATGTTTACGATGTTGAGAGAGATAAAAGGGACAAGGTGTGTTCTGAAGCTGTTCCTGGGTGTATGCATCTTTGTTTGTGTTTGAACCGGGGTTGCTCAGGGTCAGAGTATTGTAGGACGCGGAGGGGTTGGGAGGAAAGTGCGTATGTTTATGGTGCCATATATATACTATATCTAGCCTAAAATATAGTTCTATAACCTACAACATTTCTTTATATATCCAAAGTATTCTACCGTAAATACATTGTTCCCTTTGGTGGTTTATTCTTTGTATTTTTGAATTAGTAAGCGTTCCAATGAACTGGTCTACGGTTAAAACCCTTTTTGCTATGTGGACTTTTTATTGCTCCAACTCCGCTCCAAATGTTCCATGAAAAACGCTTATTCAAAGCGATGTTTGTACATGTAATTTCTGTCATTCCGGAGGAATAAAATTGGGTAAAACAAAAGTATTTCAGGCTAATGCCCTGACTTAATGGGCTGGGACTGTTGGGGGGAAAGCACGAGAATACCAGTAAATACCATTGTCTATAAACAGACAATACACCACTGATGGTGGGCTGATGGGAAACATGTGTGCAAGTGCTAAACAAAATGTCGTCCGCTCTGGGAGTGATTTATGTTCAAGTACTTCAGCCTGCTTCCTGGATTATCGATTCCTGTTTGAATGCTTAGGAGGATATGGAATTTATGAGTACCTTGGGGAGATCTGAAGGGACTGTATAAGATATAGATACATGATTATTGATGAGAGTAACTAATTGTTTATTTCTAGAGTCAAACATGGGCCAATATATTCCTTAAAGAAGTTGACTTTCGCTCTGTGTGTGAGAGAGGGAGATTGATGTTTAAATGATTTCACTTATAATCTGAAAAATAACCCTTTGCCAGTTTGGACAGGATAGGAAGTACTGAATGTGTAATAAAGTTACTCATTTTCCCTAAATGTAATGGTGTCATCAATTGTATCGCTAATGAAGAAATCAAATGAATCAAATCAGAGATATGAAAGTGAATAATTGATTCCTTACACTCTTAGTCAATCATGCATCAATGCGCGGGGTAATGCAGAGTAATTGGGATTTAACCCTAATCCAATGAATCGAATATTTTAAGTAATCTTTTTTAATTAAGTAACACTTTAAACTTCAACGTGAAGGGAAATATTTCGGGACCATTTTCTGCGGATAGCAACTTCTTAAAACGTCATATCTGCAGTGACTGCATGTTAAAGGTTTCCACTTACCTTTTAGTGAAGGTCTCTTTGTCTAAATGCTGCCTACAGGTGTCAAAAAAAGCTTTCTGAAGTTGGCAACTCCCCAGATTTTGTTTACAAACTATGGCACCTGCCATCCCTAATCTTCCACATGGTTTGTAAAAGCAGAGCATCTAGCTGGGCATTAGTGGGAGCCGGAGGTATTATCCCAAAGGTCAGAGGAATGCGGATGATTATATATGTTGCCGATATTGGTGCATATATACTAAAGCTGCGTGCAGTTACCTATTAGTTAAGAATGAATATAAATGCGATGGTTTCTTATAACGTTAGGCTAACTATCACCTCTCGTTTTTTCACTGAGGACCTAGTTAAAATCGATAATCATTCGTATTGTTCAAGTGGTAGGGATCCGACAAGTGCGCTTGGCAATAAGATGGTACATGATACAATGACAGGCTCTCCTCGGATGATTCATCTGAATCAATTCCAATTACTACTTTTTATCAAAATGATAGCATAATTGAAACAGCATCCTCTTAAGTCATTCAAATTGCATGTGTATACTGGACAACTCCTTTGCATGATATAGAATTGCTTTTGTTCGTTATAATATTCCTGTGCCTGAGTGAACAAAGTGGGTCATGGAGTACATCTTAATTGGGTCCTTTGGATTTGAAGCAATTGGGAACTTAAGACTGCAGTTCCGTCCACCTCGTCCTCAAGGTGCCTGAAAGTTCTACTAATGATTCTTTTTTTCTTGGGTTATTTCATTTTCTGACCACTTCCTTATCTTTCTCTAAGGTTCTGACTTTAAATCAATCTTATCCTTGAATTAAGAGTGTGCAAGTTGTGTAGTGGCAGTCCCACTACATGGTATAACACCACAGTTCGTTCTCAATAATCACTCCATCAAAGGTAGTCATTATGTATGAGCAGAGGATGATGGATGGGTGAAAATCAAATAGCTGGTACAATATCCATATATACACACAACTCATCCATAACTCAAACCCGATATGAGTTACTCATTAAGGTATCCAGGTAGTTGAGCAAGACCAAGCTGTGGCTATTACTAGATTTTATTCAATCGTTAAGTTTGTTAGCACAAGGCTGGATCAGTGTGGCCTTCATGGAAAGATGATGTTGGTTCAATTTTATTCTAGCTGACGAATTATTAGATTTGCTCTTGAGCATTTGAGCCAGGAGACAAAGGTTTCTATTAGGGAATTAGAAGCAAACATGTGGTTAAGCAGGAGGATCTGCATGGGGTCAGACGTCTCGAGTGCTGAAGGGGAGTTACTCTACCAATGCAGATCCGAGTATTCAACCTTATGGAAGCTTACTAATCACCTTAGAACGAGATTGGCTGATTTATCATGTCTTACAGGTTCATATTTCGAACTCTGGCATTTCCCGGCATATGGGCAAGCACCAATCCAGTATATTCATGGCCCATTATGGTTCAAATCTATGTATCAATCAATATACGTCCCCATTATCACCCCAGAAAAACGTTTTCTATCACAAAGATCGCGCAATCATAAATGAACCAAGTTATTCAATAAATAATGAGCAATTCTCTGGATTGCTTTTTGCTCATATTATGTCCATATAATATTATGATAAAATGGTATGTTCTTCTCTGTGTTGCACATGATCTCAAGTATTTATGTATCAGTCATATATATATATCTCAGTCTTCATAATACCCCAGTGGTCGCTCCATTATGATGAATAAGAACTTACAATTCCTCAGGGTGATAGGGTTTTTGCTTGTAACACATATATAATGTACATGTACATGTCAAGAACAATTGATGAGAGGCTTATGAAATACAATATTTTCCTTTCTCCAGTCATCCCATCATATGGTATATTCCAATTTGCATCAACATAAATCCGACGTATGCACAATACAGATGTGTGCAAATAATCGAAGGACTTTCATCAGCGATCCTGAATTAGCTTTGGTAATACTGGACCATCAACGAACATCAATCCAGAACTCAGATATGTTTTATTTGAATATGTTTTTGTTATGATTTGCTAAGCAACATGACCCAAGAACAAATATTTAGCCCAAGAATTAACATTATTATAATTGCTATAATAATTTGAAATAGAAACGACATCCCTAAAAAACAAAAACATCATTTGCCAGTATTTTTGGAGGGTTTCTTTTCCTAATGGCTGCTATTTGTACCCGACCCACAAATTTGCTCCTCTTTTTTTTTTAAACATATTTTTATTTCGATACACAATTCTACACAAGTAGTACGTTTCAAGATATCGAAAATTGCAATATGCAGAATATCAATATTTAGTATCTTTAATTACGTGCTCTCTCTGACTGCTTAATTCTATTTATCAGACGAAGAATAACAGATGCAACACCTTTCAAGTACAAAGTCTAGTCAATCAGGCCTATTATGTATTTGCCATTTACAAAACTAGCGTTGTTAATTCTGATTAATGCATGGAATTATGATAACTTAGAGAGAGCTTGTGTGCCAGTCAGCAATCACATTCCCCCTTTGATACACCGCCAGTTTCTTTCCCTTCGTGTTTGCTTTTTAATATCTCAAGGCTCTGAAGTGATTTGTTGAGGAAAGGGATGTAATTTAAAGGAGACATTTTGAAAAGAAATGGGCTAATGAATAGTGCACTCAGAGGGATTTATTTATTCCCAGTCTTCACCAATCTGATCGCGTCGAAGATGGCGCCCTAATCACATCAACCCCTACAGACAGTTATAGAACATTGGCGTACTTTCTTCCAACAATTAGGTGTTTGCAT
Source organism: Sthenelais limicola (assembly GCA_942159475.1). NCBI lineage: Eukaryota > Metazoa > Annelida > Polychaeta > Phyllodocida > Sigalionidae > Sthenelais > Sthenelais limicola. The sequence goes on along the minus strand of OW804096.1, from coordinate 75,771,661 downwards.
ATATATATTTATGCAGGCAACTGGAACTTGCCAGAAACAATGATTATGAAGGACATTTAAGCCAATTCGGACACGCAAACTTCGCCAGATGTGAATTAATTAAATTGAATAATCCTTTATTTTGTCTTTAAAAATGCACTACCAGCTATGCATGCGCAAATCTGCGCAATTTTTCCTTTTGCCACATACACCAAGTATATGATAAACCCAAACATGTCCCTGAATAACTAAGAATTCCGAATTCATTAAAAGCATGTAAATAACAAAAGAAGTGGTGCATTATTCAATTGGTGCGCACCGAATGGACGTCCATTGGATCGTCTCTCAGCCAGATATTTAACAGGAATTCCTCTCTGGTTATCATACGTCATATATTGGAAATGAGGGCGCACTATATGCTAATGATCTCAGTTGAATTTTAAGTGCCAATCGTCAGACCAGAGTCATGTACATATGTATAAATATACCTATAAACATAAGGTATAAGGTATCAGTGAGAGTGAGAAACTTTCTAATATATAGGACCATATACCTCGAAGCAATCCAGCTCACTGATCAGGCAGTTGTTGTCAGGTGAGAGGGTAGTTGGCTGGGAGGGATATTGGGTCTACTCAATAATAACTAACAATTGAAGTTTCAATAACATCAAACAGTTGGAGTTGGAGAATAAGCATGCTAGAATACTCAACTCTGTTCACTTACAGCCTTGGACAATTATATTCTCTAAGTGAACAGTGTCTTGTACTCTATCCTACACATTCATAGACCCTGCACACACATGCATGTGACTAGGGGTTCCCCACTACCCCTCCTGCCTTGAATGGGCACTTACAGGCCAGTCATGCAGTGGTATGCAGAGCAAAAACCGATACCGAATTTGTTACTTTTAATTAGTTTTTCTTCATTTAAATTGTTTCTCCATGACATATGATAGCTTTAGAGTGTTTATCTCAAAGATAGTCATTTCAATTCAGGATCTTCCACAGCTGGTAATGCATTTTTAACATGAAAGTTGACAAAGACGTCGAAAGGCTAAAAAGAATATTCAGGCTTTCCCTCTCATTTCTGGCATCTATATAATAAAGTATGTATGTTTAAAATACAGTAGAAGTAATTTAAAGAACAATCTACTCCTCACAATGTACAATGTGATCGCCAGGGTATCAATATTGTTTAATGATCTGTTATGATAGTTTAACCTGATACCAATAGGTAGTTGATGAATAGAGATAGCTATAATTATACTCATAGAGGTTTTACTTAACCAGTATAAAATAATATGTAAGTAGTATGGAAATGATGGGTATAGAGGAATTATTACAAATGTGGGTGCTCAGGTGTCACTAAACACTGGGTCGATTTTGACCGGAGTTCTTCTCTATGATACACTAAACTAGTTAGTTCATAAGCCGATGGTCTATTCAATATAAGCTCTACCATCGTTCTAATAGACATCCCCAAGCTATAAGAGCGTGTCGATTTTTCAATTAAGTCATTGACGATACGTCGCCATGAGTGATGGTTTGAAAAATTGAATTTCATGAGAATGAACAGAATTGATGTATTTTTAAATTTGCCTTTTACTCTACTGGGTGGAAGTGAAATTGAATTCATCATTGACCAAACAAAATATGTTTGACGGTCGATAGATTAATACAATCCATACCCATGCATCGGTAAATTTCGCGATTGCCATCTACAATTTCCATTGTTTCATATGCAAACGCAAATCAAATTGCTGAACCTTCGAATTTATACCATTTTAGAGTTTGTTGGCCTATGTTTTCTTGTTGTTTTATCGGAACCACATTTCACGTCAGAGACCTATACATGAAAGAGATTATACATTAAAAGCATTTAATTTTCGTTCCTATTGACTCTTGGAGAGACTTCCTTGAAAGAAGATATGCGGAGGTCGATGCCATTACTTCAAGAGCTCTTAGAGACGATAGATGGCCACTGGCTCATCATATTATGGATCGACTGGGTCCCAAGTGAATAATTGTCATTTCTATATTCTGTCTTCTCGTGGGCCAAAGATAAGCTGCTTGAGTATAGGAGATGGTTTGTATGTCTCTTATTTATGAACTGGCACTTGTCCCGTTTCTGGAGAGGGTAGCGGGAAGCAAGGCCGTTGTTGGAACATCTTCAGATTCAATTTTGTAATTGTAATGAATGGTGGATGATTCAAAGTGTTTAAGACGGAAATCTAGGCGTAACCCACGAAGGCATTCTGTATACGCGATCTTTCATTCTAGTTTTCTACCCAAGATCACAGTTGCTGAGTAGAGCCCAGAGTAGGGCCTTGGTTCGAAGTAGTTATGTACTGCTGTACAAATGCTTTAGAAAATAATGTGAAGTAGCTCTTGGTATAGAATGTTCTTGGTGGAAACGATCTTTGCTCAGTTTAGAAAGAATGTATAACACAAGTTATATTTTATCAATACGCCATGTTTTGTTTAAAAATGTTTAATGTCTCAACCAGGATTAGCTGAGAACAGCACCATTTCGTTGTCGTGCTTTTGCTAATTACATACATCTTGATCTAAAACAAACTTTTATTACATCAAATTTAGATATGACTTCACAGTATATATATGAATAGATGTAATTTGAGGTTCACGATTTGTTTTAAACAAGATGAATCAGCTATCAGTATTATTGCTTCCCCTTTAGTTGTCATAGAATCAATGTGTTCAATACAACAGTCATACATCATAACAGCACACGTCCAGTCTAGCAATGCAGTGTTATTTCCCAGCCAAGTGTAGGAGGAAGAAGTAGAGCTGGGAAAACAGCCATAGGCAAATCCGCCAAGGTTTAATAGGGGACTTTCATTTGTGTTGGAGGAAGAAAAGATGGCCCAATTAAAGTCTGTTCTCCCGCAACATAAAGCTTATAACTCTTTTCATAAGATGACCACACAAGTTAAATTTGGTTTTACTCTTAGCTTTTAGATACTGTGTGTTGGTTCTGAATCTAAACAAAGGGTTTATACTTTATATTGGTTTTCCCAATATTTGCTAATGCAGTAATTGGCTCGTTCCTTACAGGATCTCGTACGTTAGATAATTTCCGATTACCGCTCCGAGTTCAATTCTCCGTATTAATTCTGCTCAAAAAGTGTACTAGTTGTAAAGATATAGAAGAAGCATTAGTAGCACGTGCAGACAGGAAACGTATGAGAAAATAAACATGGGATGCCAAGGGAGCTGTAACTCAACCTTTCATTATCAGCGTCAATGTTCGAGACGGAGGCGATGCAAGTGCACAGTTTGGTACTCACGAAGAGATGAGCCTTTGGGTGTGCGTGAATGAACCGGCTAAATGCCCTCTTCCGAAACAGAACCACTTGAGCTTTATAAAAATAGATGCCCTTGAAAGGGCGTAAAACGATATAAGTGAATTACCCTGCTTGGAGCTATAGAGAAAGAGTCCTTATTTGGACTTCTGTTCCGCTTTGTTCAGTCTAGTCCGCAACCAAAGGCGTATGGGAAAAAAGACATCTAGTTCTTGTGCTGCTCCTATGCAGTTGATTTTATTTCATCACTGTTAACCTGCTCACATTGTGGTTCATCAGACTTACGATTCCTGTTGTAAGATTAGATATTATATCTTATTTTACTGTGCATCATCTATTTTACCACAGGTCCGTGAACCATGTGGGGAGAAGAAGCTCGCCTTCCCTCTACCTACAGAACCAGCTCAACAACAACAAAGCATTATCTTAGATCTAATGAGTCTAAAACCTTTGTGTGATAACTCAAATTATGAATATGGCACAAATAGGCGATTAGGCGCTTTATGCCATGTAGCTTTGAAACGATGCTACCAATGCCTGTTTATGTTTCCCTTGTATAACCACCACAATAATCCCTTGAAAGGCATTTTAGACGGATTACTGATGAGATGTTTATAAAGTTTATAAACTGGCGATTTCCAACAGCTCTTTATATCGACTCTAATTTCTGAATGACGCTATGTGCGACTAATATATGCGCAGGGTATTCCTCCCAGTCTTAACAAAGGCCTACACTACAATAATTTACAGCCTCAGAGCCTATTCTCAAGACTGTTAAGCTTGCAGAAACTCAACCTATAGGAAGGGTTACTACCCAATGGGCGACCATGAATCTGTTGCTAAAAGAAAGCCCAGATTGTGAGCCGAATACCAAACAAGTTTCCAACTACTGGCAGACTGATTAAAGACTATTCCTGCTAGTAAACATATAACTATGCCCTGAGAAGTATCCCACTGCCCGTTAGACACTTTTTACAGTGTATTTTATATTGGCACCTATGGTCTAAATAGAACCATTACTTCCACCATTCAACTCATGCTCTTTTATCTGTCATGATGAATAGTTCTATGAGTTGTCCATGTTATTTCTAGGCCCATATATATTCGCCTCGGCATGAAGGAACGCGTCTGATTAAAGTTTATTTCTGATTGCACATAACCTGACTGCAGGGAAAAAATCTAAATATCTCGGAGGCAAGACCTGTCTGCCAGCATTATTGATTCTCTGGTATAGGTAATTTGGTAAAGCTTGCGACCATTCCATTCATATCCTATAGTCTGTCGTGGGAGGCATTTAAGCATAGATATATATTTTGAACGATTATATTATATGAACGATTAATAATAATAACATGAAGGAGAGGTTTGGCGAACATAGAATATTTATTCCACCATAATAAAGACATAAAGTTCAAAATTTCCAATGTTGACACATGCAAATAGGTCTGATCGACCCGAGCGTGGAAGAAGGTGTGGCAGTTATACAAAATGTTCTAACTTTCCTGCGCTCCTATTGGTCGAGCCTGTCACGTGGTTGACGACCGTACACAAACAACAAGTGGGCGGTGCCTCGTCACAGCTATATGTCGGCAAGGTCTTGCCTATACATAGTCTGTCGTGGGAGGCATTTAAGCATAGATATATATTTTGAACGATTATATTATATGAACGATTAATAATAATAACATGAAGGAGAGGTTTGGCGAACATAGAATATTTATTCCACCAAAAACCATGCCAAACCCACCGAAATAAGTTATTATAATTTAGACGACGTCTGAGCATCAATAGTTAACATTCGTAAATGTGAAGGAGTTAAATACTGGAATACTACAGATGATTTCCAATTACCTCTCGATTTAATATCAAGAATTGAGGCTCCTGAAGCAGCCATAAAGCTAGCCCCACCTCTACGAAGGGCATGGGAGGAGAAATTACCCTTGAGGCCTGCTCTAATAATCAAATGATTAAAAACAGACATGAATCTATCATAAGTAACAGGAGGGCAAGCAGGGCATGAGAAGAGAGGGGCATTCAAGGGAGATTTATGTGAGAAATATAATTTCCTCAGCCAACGTACAGCACATAAGGCTCTACAGCTAGTATTAGCAATAGGAATGATAAAGGGAATATTAGAAGTCTTTGAAGACAAAACCTTTACTTCCAAGCCCCAATCATAAAATTCGATATGGGATCTGAGTAGAGTGTGCTTAGAAATAGTAACATGAGAAACCCTTAGCAAGGATCTAAACATTAGAACAATAGCAGACCATACTACTATCTCCAAGGGGGAGGATCTATCTAACACCAAATACATTCGTTTTAAATGGTTGGGTAAGAGAGGATCAGAGGGAGATGGGGCCGACCCCGGAATTTTAAAAATACCCTGAATCACTGATTTAATAGCAGGACTAGACAGGGACACAGTCGGTAGACCCAACATCTTAAGGTGAAAAATAACACCACATAGATAAGATACTACTGAAGATGCTTTCATAAATGTAGATAAATAGGCAGCGTACATACAAATTTTTTCCTCAGTAACAGGCAATGATAGGATATCAATGGATGACATGAAGTCTTGGTAAAATCTCCATTGATGCTGCCTTTGCTTTAGGGTAGAAGGGGACACAGAAGATTGACGAAGGTACAATACTCTACTTTTCCACACTTGTATTCCTAAAATCAGAGAAAATACGAGAAGCACAACATAAGTGGGCAGCTCCAAGTATAACATTAGCTTCCTTGTAGGTGGCTGGGTAAGGAAGCCTGGAAATATTGTCAGCCACAATATTACTCTTGGTGTTAATATACACTGGGACCAAGTGAATATCATATATAAAACAGACCCAAAAAATCTCATACATGAGTTCCATACATATAGGGCTCCTACTGCAGCCATTTCTGATCATATGTATAACCTGGGTATTATCTATAAGGCAGGTAACATCATACCCCCTAAGACTATCACACCAACGCTTCAACCCAATTAATACTGGGAATATTTCTAAGACATTGATGCTATCTTCACTATCCAAAAATTCAGAAGTTGGGCCTAAATGGGTACATTCGGTGTCAACAAAAGGGTTTTCTACCCCTCTCCAGGTCCCACCAACCCAATCCTGATCAAGGACAGCACCATACCCTCTTTTGGAGGAATCTGTAATAAGGGGGTGGGGAAAGCCAGGTCTATCCAAATGGCGAATTCCATTAAAAATACTGGAAAAAGCCCTCCACCAGTCTAAATCTTTCTTGAAACCATCGTCAATAGCTAGAGATTTTACTTTTCTATCCAACATATTTTTGTACAAATCGAAAAATCGACGACAAAAAGTCCTACCTCCAGGGTAGACAGTTGCACAATGTGCCATATAACCATTCATTCTTTCTAAATCTTTTTTAGAAATATATGTGAATTTGCTAACTTTGTGTATTAAGTCCCTAAGCTTAGCCAGTTTACCAGGAGGAAGAGATAGGGTCATATCATCAGCATTGATCTCTATGCCCAGAAATACACACTCACGAGCAGGGGGAGAAACCTTTTTCCATGCTATATAAAATCCAAGGTATCTAAGCAAGCTAATTACTAGATTCTGACGAGCAACACAACCTTCATATGAGTAGTAATTGATGAAAAAGTCATCCAAATAATTTACCACTGTAATTCCATATAAGGATTTGCATACATCTGCAATAAAATTAGATATTTCGTCGAAATAGCAAGGCCCAGTTCTAAGACCAAAACACAACCTGTTGTCACAAAAATATCTCTCCACACCGTTAACATCCCATATAAATCCGCATAATTCTCTATGCTCAGGGGCAATGGGAACAGCTCTATAAGCCGATTTAATATCAATAGTGGCCATATAGTCACCTCTATCTAGCAAATCCACTACATCATCTAAACCTTTGTAGCTAAATTCTCTTACCAAAGAGCCACAAAAATAATTGACTGAAATATCCAAAGGTAAACTACAGTCAGTGATGGGCCTAATATTACCATCGGGCTTGGGCACCGCCCCTAAAGCATGAATACAACGAGGTTTACTATCTACCATAGAAATCATCCCTTCAGCAAATTCGTCATTAATAATAATGTCCATTTTCTCACGAGCCCCAGGTTGTAGGATAGAGGAATAATTATCGCAATGGTAACCGGGTGGGAGGGAATCTACGATTGGAAAACCATCTGTAATTCCTACAAACACTTTCTGGTGAGCGTTACCATCAGTGTCACAAACAATGCTATTAATATAGGCAAATCTGCATGGCTTAAGTTGAGAAGCAATACCGTCTAGCATAAATACACAATCACAACAACCAAGGCTGCAGCATTCGTACACATCAATGACATGACCAGCCGGCGTACGAGCCGTGGTAAAAAGTAGTTTTTTGTCGGAACAAACATGTGACAAATCGTTATCAACATCAAAATCATTCGATACATGTACAAAATCACAATTTTCACCAGAATTGTCATTTAAATATCTTTCATTGTCCTCCGTGAGAGTAAAGTTGCCTTGCGAACACTCTGTAGACTTCACACGTGAATCCATGTCCGCCATATTGGTTCCGTTGTCAGATACATATGTCTCCGTAAGCACAGGAGAGTTCTCATCTTCGGAGTCAGCCGAAGCAACAGTTTCGAATTCACCATGGCAACCGCCATAAACACAAGAATTCGTATTGTTAATTTCACCATCCGGAACCACACAACTTGTATCAATATTCTCACGAAGAGCCTCATCCTATTTAGAATTTGATGATTTGCTCGAACAAGATTTAGAACCATGTTCGAATGCACCACACTTTTGACATTTATGTACATAACGACAACTCTGCATGGAGCAGCCATTTTCAGAGTTGAAATTAAAACAGATCCCTTTCTTCACAACTTTAGCTTTAGAATCAACTTTTGCTGAACGCTTTGAATTCTCAAAGGAGAAATATCTAAGTATATCATCTTGACGTATGTCTTCAAATGCGGACAGTCCTACTCTGTTTGCACGTTCACGAACAGAAGTGTCATAATCCAGACTCGCTTTTAGGGAATAGACACCACTTGCTGCCTTGTCAGACAATAATAAAGCATGTCGGAGAACACCCTCGATTTCTTCTTCCGGACGATTATCATCGAGCAATTTGATAGCAAGTCTAATGGTAATCGACAAAAGTTTCTCTATACAATCCACAGTCTCACCTTTAGGAACCTCACGACTACGATCGAAAGGTTTAGATGCACGGTCTCTTCCCCGGCTGTACGACCTGATTCTCCGGCGAGGTCCCCGCCCATCGCTAATTCGGTAAATATCACTGTCAACCGAAGAAGAACGTGATTGGTCCGAATCGGATTTATGGTTGCCGCCCCCAGACTCAAGAGACTTCTTCTCGTTGGATGATATGAAAGCTTTCACAATATCTTCCAATGCAGTCATTCGTACGGCCATGTCGTCACCGCCCACCGCTCCATCAGAGCCAGAGGCAGACCCGCCCACTTCCTTCTCGCTGCCTTTGCCGTCAACTTTAGTTCCTTTACATTTCTTGCCAGTCGGCGGATCATGGAACTGCCCACACGTCTTGCAATTCCTAGGATTCATCACGAAGGAAAATAAGGTTAGAACAACCAAAGTTCAAAATTTCCAATGTTGACACATGCAAATAGGTCTGATCGACCCGAGCGTGGAAGAAGGTGTGGCAGTTATACAAAATGTTCTAACTTTCCTGCGCTCCTATTGGTCGAGCCTGTCACGTGGTTGACGACCGTACACAAACAACAAGTGGGCGGTGCCTCGTCACAGCTATATGTCGGCAAGGTCTTGCCTATACATATGCATTTCTAAGGCTGCTAATTAGATTTAGTTTTACTCGTATAGATTTCGTTTCTCAACACCACAGATACTTCTCGCCGAATGCTAGCAAACATCTGCCCTCTAATGGCAGTAAATAAATATGACATTGCTTTTAACTACCAGGAATTGTGATATTAAGAATTAGAATGGACATGTTATTAATTGCCGGCATATTTCTAATATTATCCATCTATATGTGCACAATAATACTTTATGAAAGTATATAATGTTATACGCCTAAAATGTATCTATAAACTGGTGTTCCAGATTGCGTACACTAGTCCTCTAACTTTAGTTGATGTTTTTGAAAGTCTTCTTCACATTCACACCAGACATTTTAAGAAACACTATACCATAGATAAACTATGCCTCATTGAAAGGAGGGTACGTCAGTCAATGTGGCTAAACCATTTAATATATATATATATATATAAGTGTTTTTATTTCCAAATCTTCATACAGTTACATTATCTGCAGTTATGTAGAAAAGGGTCATGTCTCAGTCAATGAACCCATTGATCTTCCTAGAGCGCCCATAAGCTTTGATACTATTATTACAACTATTCTCTTAACAGAATGTGCATATTTTAGATCTTTTCCACTTGTTTGTTCTTTTCTGGAATTACACTATATCATAACAATATGGTATACTTGACACCAACTCTTAATAACTATGTACAGTCATTCATTACAATTAAAATTACAATTTTACATTTTTAGTCATTTCTGTTTTTAGCAACTTAAAAGCTCCTTATATATAACAAGGTAGACCACGCCTCCTGATGATAATATACAGTAGATTATTTCTACTTTTCAACGATATATTCATACAAGACTTACAAGCTTGAAACGATAAACCTATTATTGAGATTTTAAATATAAACTCTCAATAATGTACAAATGTATATATGGTTAGATTATTTACTGAAACTTTAACATAATCAGTATTCATATTTTAGTCATCTTGAACCATATATTGATTTTTCAGATACAATCTGAAATTAACCAAGTCTTCTACTTGGTGTCCCTCAAAAAATGTATTCTTTTCTGAGTTCCATATAAAAGAAGCCTTATATAAAAAGGATCTTTTTATCCTCTCTGTGTGAGGAGTAATTATCTTAAGCATTTTCTTCTTGTTACCTTTATTCGACCTTAGTTCTCTTTTATTTGATTCAACATTGTCCTCTATTAATGATTTTTTAAAAGCTATCTCTAGAATATGAGCCTCTCTCCTTTTTTCAAGGGGAGGAATACCTAGTTCCTTCGATAATTCCACTACATTTGTTCTTTTATCCAAATATCTTGTTCTTCTAATAATATTATTTTGTAACACTTGTAATTTGTTTAACAAAGCCTTATTACTAGTTCCGTCATATATTGTGTCCCCAAAATCCATGTGGGGAATCACCATTACTTTATATAAGTTTAAGAACAATTTCTCAGTAAAAATATGTCTTGATTTTGAAAGTAGTCTACTCTGATTTTGTATCACATTTATTTTCTTTTTTAGATGAGCTTGAAAATTAAGTTTGGAATCTATTTTCAGTCCTAAGTATGTATACTCATCCGTATGGCAAATTTCTTGTTCTCCAAATTGATATTTATTTAAATTCCTCGCATTATCTGATCTACCAGAATTAATTTTCATCAATTTGCATTTCTCAATATTTAGAGAAATTTTATTAATTTTACACCACGAATGAATGTTCATGAGGTCAGATTGTAATTCCTCTCCAAGAGTAATATATGAATGATTTACATTGTACAGAACCGTGTCATCAGCGAATAACTGAATTTTGGATTTAATAGCACATTTAAATCCATGGATGCAAGTAATTTGCTATTGAATGGCAGGAGAGTCAGGGAGAAGGATATAAATCCCAACTAACTTCTTTCAACAGCCTCAGTAGGCAAGAGATCAAGAGGACAACATTTGCAGTTGGCAATGAATCCCAGTTTCTATAGACTGGTACTCGCTAACGAGCGTTGCAATGCCCTGATGCCAAATCCCTCTAAGTGTGATTTACCACAGGGCTGCCAGCTCCATTTTACACTTTTGAGGAGGAAGTATATTAAAGGTTGTGTTGACTGAAGCCCTAATATCTCTGATTCCATCAATTTAATTACTTCCATTACGATTTATGATTGTAATTTTTAAAACTGCTGCAATATAGTCCTACTTCCAGGGAATTGGTGTGGCTACCATAATCTTTAGGAACGAAACTTAGATAATACATAATAGATGCATTATATATTAGGTCTGCGGGTCGCAATCGTTTTGAATTTACTCAGAGACCTTTCAAGCTTTATAATAATTTGTTATTGCTGGTTCCACTATCGGGTTTGAATATAATTTCAGTCCTTTAGTGTACACATGCTCATTGTTAAGGCATGGCCAAGAATTATTTCCATTCTACAAGTTTGTTTTCGACAAGGACTGGGTGGTATCTACCCTTGGTGCCCGAGGACAATCTACATTAGAACAGACAGGGAATCAATGCCAGAATCAATCTCTTATGGAATAAATGAGCAGCAGAAGGAAGAGTATCTCTAAACAAGCACAAGCAAGTGACTTACGATTCGTCCCCTAAACAGTATCCATTGTAAAGATCCAATATCAAAGCCTATTTATTTTGTATGCAAAGAGAGCAGGATAAGGAGCCCCAATCTCCAGCGTGCATCTACAATCCCCAACATTGGCCTTCCCTTCCTTGGTTTCATAGCGACCCAAAGGGTCAGGTCATCAATCATGCTAATTATAACTGATTACTACAGAAAAAAACCCTGTTAATAATATAGGAGAGATTATGCCAATGTAAAAGGATTTCTCAATAAACGTGCATTAAATTTAATCGCAGTAAATTTCGAGCAGAATGGGGAATTAAAGTGTCAAACAAATGATTGCCGTCGTTTCGATACCAGGTATCTGTTTCTCACATAGTTGGCGGAAGTTTAAACATTTATACATGAAATTTCTACATGGTTATATTTATAATATGTATATAACCCGATTGAGCCATTTAGAGGATCAATTGTGGGACCCGTATTGTGATGAGCAGATTAGAATGTATCATAGAGATTACAGTTACAAGAGAAGATATAAAAAAAAAGAAGTCTATATTTTAATTCAAAGCCAACTATTACAAAGGATTTCTATAGGGGCAACAGTTGTAACGGACAAACCTTTAAGGAAATCGTGAATTTCGTAAGAGTTGTAGCTATCTGCAATGCATTATCCATATATACTTCTAGGCTTTGTGTACAGTATCATTGTAAAAGTGATCTTGATGAAACACTGGTCAAGCAGAGATAGCGAGAGCAAGCAGGTCCTAATACAACCAGTCTCACTGATAAGATGAATGGCAGTGATGGGATTTGTGTAAGAGATGATAGCAGAGATCAGGGTGGAGGTATATAAGAGCTTGGTAAGGGAGAAGACGGATGAGTGAGGAGGGAGGTATATATGAACAAGAGCACAAACAGGGAATCGAAAGAAAAAAGCCGAAGGTGCGGGATAAAGGGACTGGAAGATACGATGACGGCTAAAACAAAGATTATTGTTCTTCCTATACGAAGATCGATGGGCAGTGGAAATACTATACAGCTTAAATCTATATCTTTAGGCTGTTTCATTAGAGGATTAGAACAAGCCGGTGATAGGTGAAGATTAGGAGGATGTTTGTGTGCATTTGGCGCCGACATATATACTTCTCACCTTCTATCTCACGCCTGGCCCTAATCCCTCAATAGAGATGTTTGATACATCCTGATATAATCCTGACATCGTGTGATCATTCACGCCCTCGACGTCCTTCAAGGTATGGGACATGGGTAGTATTGTTATGTAACATTACGTAACATTGTGTAACCTCATTATATTTATATTGATTACTTCCATCACACCTTAACAGTATGTATCACAATCATCCATTCACCCTCGTGTAGCCGATTCTGTATTGATAAAGATTTCGCCATTGAGAGAAGAAGGATGAACTGGGGTTTATTTAGATTGGAACCCCTAGAACAAGCCCCAAATCCGCACTTCTATACATATAGATCCCAGCTTTAATCAATTATCATAATGAATGATTGATGGTAAATTGGTTATGTACAACCAACTAAGCAGAAACTTTAATTCAATATTGATATAAGTGTTAGGATTGAGGAAGAGTGTTGAAACCCTCAGGCCTACATGGACCCCCCCTGGCTATTTTGATCGGGTTTTCTATACACGGCACTACTATAAATCATCGCCCATAAATCGCATGGGAGCATCTGCCCTATCTATGGGCGATAATCAGGAAGAGCATAATTACATAGGTGCCCGGATGTATGACTGTATGACGGTCGCTACAAATCACTAATAACAACGTTTTCTATCATCATTATTTCCCATCACGATAAGTGTTTTAGGACACAATATATGAAACATTTCAACCAATAGAGGGTATCTATCTTTTCTTTGATACTCTTTTGAGCCAGGAGTGAATAATTATATCTATTGAAAAGCAAAAGGAAGAGTTCAGGGAGTCAAAGTCATTATAAGGATGCATCTTCCATACATCATTATATATATTCCTAAACCAGCGCCTATTTCCTTCATAATTTCTCCTACATCATTCCCATATCTCCCCCCATTCATGGCGCCATTCATTCTACTTTATTAGGAAAGCAATCTATTCACGTGTGCATACTGGAAGGGTAGAATCTGAAGCCATCATACCTTACCAAGGTACTAAATATTGGCACGTAGACCGACCGCTAGTGATGCATTGGTGCATTAAGGGCAATTGTATGTGTTCACCTCAAAAGAATGTTACATTATTAATCTGAACTTAATTCACTTTCGGTGTACACATTTAATTGTAACCAGAATCCACCCTCTTGTAGGTATATATTATATCATTTATATATCATTTTTACTCCCCAGGTAATAACCGTCTTTGATGTTTTTTCCCAATTTAGGATACATTATGGCTACTAGCGCTAGGGCTACCTCTATACATATAGGTCACAGCTTTAATCCCCCCTACGTGTAAGATACAAATTCGAATAGGTACTTCTATCAGCTTTTTAATATTTTATGATGATTCAAAACCAAACACAAAGATTTATACTTCAATATTCTTCTATGGGAGGGCATATAATAAATAGTGAATGGAACTCGGTACTAATAAATGTATACTTATTGGACTCGCTTGTTGTGAATATTCATTTACTAGCACCTCGTTCCATTCTCTCTATTCATTGTTCAGTAATGTTATAAAGTATACAGGTGTTACTGGTAAACAGTATTGGTTTCCACATTACTTTAAACCTGATAAAGTAAGGCTTTAAACAAACCAGAAGTAAAAGGGAAGAGCTAGTGCCAATTAAGTCTCTTTGATACTCTACTGATACCCAAAGCGACCCTGGAATGAAAGTGGGCACCAGTGTTACACGAGCCATAGTAATCAGTTGCGCACCTAAGATATGCTTCCACACCCTTCCACATCAAACATGCATGAGTCATAGAAATGTACCCCGTAGTAGTATCTAGATCACCTCCGCCAAGATACGTACCGAGCGTAAGAACTTCAGAAAACGCCAAGAGCAATAACTCTACCGGTATAATTATATTTTCATGGATTCATGTCCAACAGATGTGTTAAATTGTTGTTTTGATTAGGCATAGGCTTAATTGAGAAATTACCCAAAATTATCCGGGAAGGCCGAGCCCGAAAGAGTTAAAAGGACTAAAATAATACCAGTCTGATAGTTGTAGTTATATATATATTCATTTTCATTTTTAATAGCGGAACTCCACTATAGGTAAAAAACGGCGCCAACAGGCAAAATTCGTCGCCGACATTTCTAAAAATTCGGAAAATTCGACATGACTAAAAATTCTAGTGGATGATGCCGGAACTCCACTATGGGAAAAACGGCCAAAAACGGCTGCGACGAATTTTTTGTTGCCAACAAAAAACTGGTCCTTAAATGTCGGCAACAAAAACGCCAGTGGAGGAGGATTAAATTTGTTGCCGATTTCTCTGGGAAGTGTTGTATATACCTTGAGATTTGTTGTGGTGACACTCTTCCACTTAGCTGGAATGTGTTGCCGTCATGACAATTGTGTTGGGGACATATATGAAATTGTTGTGAATGCTACTCCACTATATGAAAGTGTTGCCAACATCTTCTCATAATTTATGATCCCTTATTTATAATTCATATCTCCAGAGATTAGTTAATCATATTTGGATATTGATGTAAGCACGACCTGCTATTAATTTATTATGGAAACAAAAAGTTATTGTTTTATTCCAAATTTAGCTTTGGTGGGTAAACATCTACTTGTCACCAACCAAACCCTAGCATATACATGGTGCCCCCGAATATCTAAAATGAAATATATACAATAGGTTTGTATTCTCTGTTCATGACAGCTCTTCATTTTGTACTTTTAAAAGAGGGGAGAGACAGAGAGGAGAGCCAGAGGAGAGAGTCTAGGGCTAGAGAGCGAGAGAGGGAAGGGTACATAATTTCATTTGATACCTCAACATGTTTATTTTACAGCTGTAAATTCACCGAAATAATGTCTAAAATTATGTCCGAATACTTAGGCTTATTACTCAATAACTATTTAAGCCTTTTACACAATTTAAATTGTATTTAAAAAGTTTCACAAAGTGATAGTTCTCATTCGCCAAGTACAAAACATAATCTTACGGTTTTACTACATCATTACATTTTAACTTCTACCTTCTTATTGTTTCAATTAATTACAGACATTCACACGCTACTAGTAATATTTAATATGCTTTCGTTTAGCATAGTTTAGATGTTTCCTCTTATTAAATCAATATCATATATCTTAGGTTTTAATGCAGCATTAGATCTAGGCCCCCTACTACTGGCATATTTCATTATGTAATGCACATGTTATTGTTTCAGTTCAAAACAATACGATACACTATAACCAAACCCTAGCATATATATGGTGCCCCCGAAAAGACAATACATACAATACATATTTTTGAATTTTTTTTGTGGCCTGGTAAAAACAATCTCAAATAAGTTCGCGGATAAAAGACAAAATTATCATAATGCACCTTCATAGTTTTACTAACTACTCTTCTCTCACTATTATGCAACTGGCCTATATCAACTTTCTCTAGTTATCATTAGATACTGTTAAGACTTTCATCCTTCTATACTACTCTCTTTAGAAATTGTTATTTTTCTTGGATATGGGGGGCTCTATTAAATTTTTCCGATCTAGCCATAGGTTGTATGGGGTTAAGCCCTCTCGCAAGCCTCTAGGCATATTTTGGATTTTTTCAGGAATATCTATAAAAGAGTGCAACCTTGAATGGCAATATCTCCCCTTTTCCTGATGGTATCTATTTTTAAATTAACTCTCATTTCTTCTGTTGATAGATTGAATACCCCAACATGTTTATTCGAGTTTCCTAATTTCATGTGATTATTGTGCAATTATTTGTACCTATATTTCCAATCGTTGGTGAAGTAGCTATCAAATATACTCTATAAGATGAGCTATTCGCCGAAATAATGTCTAAAATTATGTCCGAATACTTATGCTCATTACTCAAAAGCTATTTAAGCCTTTTACACAATTTAAATTATATTAAATACGCCGACATATTTATTTGACTGTCCTAATACTATATGTTTATTGAGCCATTAGTTGTACCTCTTTTTCCAATCGTTGCAATTTGTATTTCTCAAATGTTCAACTTGTAAAGACCAGTAGAGGAGATTGAATTCAGTCGCCCATAGCAGCGGCGCTTTTTAAAGCGTGAGGGGGGGGACTTGAAACATACAGGTACATTTGGAGAAAATGTGGGTCTAAATTTTTAAAAAAAAATTATTCAAATCGGTGTTTTCTAAGTGGAGCTGTGAGGGGAAATCAGAACCATTCCCTCTGACAGTAAGAGTCAAAACCATTGCATTTACCCGCCCGCCCGTTTACCCGCCCGCCCATTTTACCCGCCTGCCCGTTTACCCGCCCGCCCATTTACCTGCCCGCCCGTTTACCCGCCCGCCCGTTTTTACCCGCCCGCATCATTTACCCGCATTTGGCGGCAGGCACCAAGTGAAATAACCATTATTCCAACGTTTAGGCACCCACGTGCAGGTGTTGTGATTCTGAAATATAGGTCATTCTTGTATCGAAGGGTGTGATTGGTTGCAGGTGAAGGTCATGCAGGTGAAGGTCACGAATTTTGTTGCAGCGCCGAAAAATTTAGCTGCAACACTTTTTTACAGCTCCTCCACTGACCAGGCACAGCGCCAACAAATGGACTGTTGCAACAAATATCTAATCAAGTTAGATATTTTGCAATTGTTGGCAACAAATAAATTTGTTGCCAACAACCTATTTTACTCCTCTTCCACTAGTGATTTTTGCGCGCCAACACCAGAAAAAAGTGTTGCAAACAATTTTTAGGAATATCGGCGACACGTTTTGCCTGTTGGCGCCGTTTTTTTCTATAGTGGAGTTCCGGCATTATGCCGGAACTCCACTATAGAAAAAAACGGCGCCAACAGGCAAAACGTGTCGCCGATATTCCTAAAAATTGTTTGCAACACTTTTTTCTGGTGTTGGCGCGCAAAAATCACTAGTGGAAGAGGAGTAAAATAGGTTGTTGGCAACAAATTTATTTGTTGCCAACAATTGCAAAATATCTAACTTGATTAGATATTTGTTGCAACAGTCCATTTGTTGGCGCTGTGCCTGGTCAGTGGAGGAGCTGTAAAAAAGTGTTGCAGCTAAATTTTTCGGCGCTGCAACAAAATTCGTGACCTTCACCTGCATGACCTTCACCTGCAACCAATCACACCCTTCGATACAAGAATGACCTATATTTCAGAATCACAACACCTGCACGTGGGTGCCTAAACGTTGGAATAATGGTTATTTCACTTGGTGCCTGCCGCCAAATGCGGGTAAATGATGCGGGCGGGTAAAAACGGGCGGGCGGGTAAACGGGCGGGCAGGTAAATGGGCGGGCGGGTAAACGGGCAGGCGGGTAAAATGGGCGGGCGGGTAAACGGGCGGGCGGGTAAATGCAATGGTTTTGACTCTTACTGTCAGAGGGAATGGTTCTGATTTCCCCTCACAGCTCCACTTAGAAAACACCGATTTGAATAATTTTTTTTTAAAAATTTAGACCCACATTTTCTCCAAATGTACCTGTATGTTTCAAGTCCCCCCCCTCACGCTTTAAAAAGCGCCGCTGCTATGGGCGACTGAATTCAATCTCCTCTACTGGTCTTTACAAGTTGAACATTTGAGAAATACAAATTGCAACGATTGGAAAAAGAGGTACAACTAATGGCTCAATAAACATATAGTATTAGGACAGTCAAATAAATATGTCGGCGTATTTAATATAATTTAAATTGTGTAAAAGGCTTAAATAGCTTTTGAGTAATGAGCATAAGTATTCGGACATAATTTTAGACATTATTTCGGCGAATAGCTCATCTTATAGAGTATATTTGATAGCTACTTCACCAACGATTGGAAATATAGGTACAAATAATTGCACAATAATCACATGAAATTAGGAAACTCGAATAAACATGTTGGGGTATTCAATCTATCAACAGAAGAAATGAGAGTTAATTTAAAAATAGATACCATCAGGAAAAGGGGAGATATTGCCATTCAAGGTTGCACTCTTTTATAGATATTCCTGAAAAAATCCAAAATATGCCTAGAGGCTTGCGAGAGGGCTTAACCCCATACAACCTATGGCTAGATCGGAAAAATTTAATAGAGCCCCCCATATCCAAGAAAAATAACAATTTCTAAAGAGAGTAGTATAGAAGGATGAAAGTCTTAACAGTATCTAATGATAACTAGAGAAAGTTGATATAGGCCAGTTGCATAATAGTGAGAGAAGAGTAGTTAGTAAAACTATGAAGGTGCATTATGATAATTTTGTCTTTTATCCGCGAACTTATTTGAGATTGTTTTTACCAGGCCACAAAAAAAATTCAAAAATATGTATTGTATGTATTGTCTTTTCGGGGGCACCATATATATGCTAGGGTTTGGTTATAGTGTATCGTATTGTTTTGAACTGAAACAATAACATGTGCATTACATAATGAAATATGCCAGTAGTAGGGGGCCTAGATCTAATGCTGCATTAAAACCTAAGATATATGATATTGATTTAATAAGAGGAAACATCTAAACTATGCTAAACGAAAGCATATTAAATATTACTAGTAGCGTGTGAATGTCTGTAATTAATTGAAACAATAAGAAGGTAGAAGTTAAAATGTAATGATGTAGTAAAACCGTAAGATTATGTTTTGTACTTGGCGAATGAGAACTATCACTTTGTGAAACTTTTTAAATACAATTTAAATTGTGTAAAAGGCTTAAATAGTTATTGAGTAATAAGCCTAAGTATTCGGACATAATTTTAGACATTATTTCGGTGAATTTACAGCTGTAAAATAAACATGTTGAGGTATCAAATGAAATTATGTACCCTTCCCTCTCTCGCTCTCTAGCCCTAGACTCTCTCCTCTGGCTCTCCTCTCTGTCTCTCCCCTCTTTTAAAAGTACAAAATGAAGAGCTGTCATGAACAGAGAATACAAACCTATTGTATATATTTCATTTTAGATATTCGGGGGCACCATGTATATGCTAGGGTTTGGTTGGTGACAAGTAGATGTTTACCCACCAAAGCTAAATTTGGAATAAAACAATAACTTTTTGTTTCCATAATAAATTAATAGCAGGTCGTGCTTACATCAATATCCAAATATGATTAACTAATCTCTGGAGATATGAATTATAAATAAGGGATCATAAATTATGAGAAGATGTTGGCAACACTTTCATATAGTGGAGTAGCATTCACAACAATTTCATATATGTCCCCAACACAATTGTCATGACGGCAACACATTCCAGCTAAGTGGAAGAGTGTCACCACAACAAATCTCAAGGTATATACAACACTTCCCAGAGAAATCGGCAACAAATTTAATCCTCCTCCACTGGCGTTTTTGTTGCCGACATTTAAGGACCAGTTTTTTGTTGGCAACAAAAAATTCGTCGCAGCCGTTTTTGGCCGTTTTTCCCATAGTGGAGTTCCGGCATCAGGGGGTAAAATAGGTTGTCGGCAACACATTTATTTGTTGCCAACAATTGCAAAATATCTAACTTGATTAGATATTTCGTCGCAAAAAATTCGTCGCAGCCGTTTTTGGCCGTTTTTCCCATAGTGGAGTTCCTGCATAATGGAGATTTATTTTCTTTTTCCAAACGTTTACGATTATTATCTATTTCATTCCCTAATATTTGTATCGGGAAAAGGTACTTTAAGATTATGTTATAATATCTTGAAAAAATGTCAAGGTTGAGGTTTTCGAAGCTTTTTGAAGTGATATTTCAAAAAAGTCAACTGTTCAAGCCTCAGTATAAGACGGAAATAGAATAATGTTACAACAATTATCAGGATATTGTTTGACTTATTTTGGATTTGATTGTATATCGAACTAATCAAATCAATCAAATGACCAGATAGGAGTCCGATCAATACTGAACCAAAGTCAACCTGTTTTGGAATCATTATCTGCTGAAACACATGCTTCCGCACCTTCTTGATACATATTGAATAGTACTGGTCACAATCTCAATGTTGAATACACCTTGTAATGCACAGAGCTTCTAAAAGAATGGTAGTGGTACTGTGACAGGCACAATGCCCCTAGCCGCCCCTAGCCACTTTCATGCAGGTTAAAAACCGAAGCGAGCATACCTCCACGCAACATATATATGTTCGAAGCCATGAGAAAGCAGAAATTGTTATTCTATTAGTAGTGTTAATGTTTGAGGTAAAAAGGATTATAGTGCAATAGTGTTACCCTCTTGATAAAGAGTACATTCCTGTCTAGACATTGAAATATATATCCTAACACTTTCATCGAGGGTTCCTTAAGGTATTAAAATATGAAAGAGCCATATTGAAAATAGTAGAATGTAGGTGTTCACCAAAATGAATATTCTGTGAGGTGATTTGGTTTTGCACCAAGAGGTACTAGCCAAGGCCCTTTGATATTCTATCTTGGTATTAGTAGGGCAGCTTAAGGCCATAATTGAGATGGATGTGGACATTCGTGACAAAAGCACCAATTTTTTTCCATGTGTTGACAATTGTCCTAGCTTTCAATTTTTGGTAGGCACCACTTTCTCCCGGAATATTATGGCAGTCATCTTGGATTTTTAAGATCGCCGTTCCTGTCGCCTCGCAGATTAGTCCTGATTAGAGTATGGACAGGATTAGGTACAACATTTGTCTTGAATAACGTAGAACTAGCTCACGTCCAAATAATGAATAGTTGATAAAGCTGATTTATTATCATTCCTAGATGTACATGTATATTACTCTATACACAATGATTGGTGTAGCGATAAGTGACTGGCGAATATAAGAAGATATGACTGGCTTGATTTGTTCTACGTGACGATGTTAAAGTATCATAATACATATATGTGCCGTAGTTATATTAGAGACAATATAAAGTTAAGTGAAAAGCCTATTGCCTGATATAAACATTTAATTCGGAAACCATTTCGGTTCTAAGCAGGATGACTATATATTTAGACGGGAAAGAAGGCCACCTGATCAGAACTTCGGAAGTACCGGTAGAGGATGTGCACCCACACCTCTTCAAAGAGTGAACCATTTCCGCTTCTGTGCATCTTCAAATCCACATTTTATCTCTAGACAGATAATTTGTCAATTTACTGTTACATGTATATATGTTTGTGGCGGAAATAAGAGTGTTATATTTATACTTATGTTTATTACATTTAACGGTTATTGAAATTAAAAATGGTCACAACTATACTAGACTGTCCTTGTTTCCATTCAAACTGTAAAAGCTGTATCAAGTACTTTATGCTTCACCATTGGGTTGAGTACCGCCCAAATGGAGATCTAGCATTTTATTTTGCTTGAGGGACCTCATGCAGTAGTTGTATCATCCTCCATAAATAAGATTAATCTTCTCTATCACTAACAAGTATACTTCAGAAATGACGTATCATGATAATATTGATTTTGAAACAGGGATTAAAAATTTAATAGAATAATCATCCTGAAGGTTTAGACAATGGTGATACGCCTATGAGTAAAGTCAGAACACACTAGAATGTGTCTTTGCCAGTGACAGATCTGAATCTGTTGCAGAACTGAAGTGGAAGGAGCTGGTTAATCAAGGACACCTATATTTTTCAGGCTATTGATGAGACCACTCACAATTATTTTATTGTCATCTGGATCGAGGTAAATCGAATGAGACAAGTAGGGCCCTTGAAATGCGTTCAATTGAATACATAAACAACCTAAAATAGAAGAGTTGTCTGGAGCAGCCTCTAGGATATAAGATCTAGAAATCATATCTAAAAGTAAATGAAATTTGTTTTCATCGCATATTTATGTGAAATGAGTGAGGTATTTCACGAAATTTAGTCCTTGGAGGTGGCTCCCATGTTCCAGCATTCCTAAGTAGTGCTGATGGTTTCCCCCTAATACCATCGCCACCACAGGCCATAATTGAGTTTTGTGTCGTCTGCGATTGCTCCATTCTGAAATAGAGTCCTGTTCTGCTATAGCGGGAAGTGGAGATTGTTTATCAATGGTCGATATTAGGATATAATTGTGTTGGCACCATCACGTCTACTGCCATCTCTTCATGTGAAACCAGACCTGGGGGTATCCTATACACAGGTGTTCTATTGTGCGTTTCGTCAACAAGAGCAAATATTTCATTAGAAATTCATGGAAACGTATACATGAAACTTTGCCACTAAGCATTCCATTCTTCTATGGAATTTGGAACATAGGTGTTAGAAAAAGCGCAATTTCACATCGGTTGAACCTCAAATGATGAAAAGTTTTATATTCCTCATATGACTTCATTACGACTAGATACAAACTTAATTGGCCTTTAATTCAATAAAATGCAATAAAAAAACCTACATAATTAGGATATTCACAACATCATGGAATCGGGAATGTCTTACAAAACAAGCGTAACAGGTTAGGGAAACAATCGATTGCATGTGAGCTTTGAACCAAGGAATGGATAGTTCGGACAGGGCCCAAAAGAAAAGCGGGGTTAATTTACAATGATAAATCAGGGACTGCGCTAATGCCTTGTAATAAGATTGATATTGTCCATGCAGATTTGAGGGAAATTAACATATCACAAATGTACTCCAAGAGTATTTGTAAATATCTTGCAGAAAATTGCGTTGAGACATTCTGCCAAGGTATATGCTTAATTGAACTTGTCTGTACCACCGAGCTCTGGCAGGTGTCTGTTACTGCTTGAAGGCCTACAAATGTTAAGTACTTTTAGAGACTTAAGAGCTTAAATAGCTTAAGGGAAACTGAGCACTTTAATGCTGTCCCCCTCCCAAGTCACCTCCTCCCAACACTACCAACGCACCCAGGTCTACACCGTTGTTTCTGCGATAGATACTCTCAGAATTATTAGATTTTTTATTCTCTCAAATATTCAGTTTGGGCGATGTCTTGCGGGAGGGATCTAATCACCTATTTTGGGACTGTCATTATTCAAAGAGCCAGTTATAATTATTTTGATGGGACAAAATATAAAGTTATGAATGACTGATATCTTGAATTTGCGATAGAAAAACCTTGCACTCTTTCATATGTAATGTACCAACATTAAATAACATTAGATAAATAATCAAGATTAGATTCGAGTCTTGATCTTACTGATTGAATATTTACT
Source organism: Sthenelais limicola (assembly GCA_942159475.1). Classification (NCBI taxonomy): domain Eukaryota; kingdom Metazoa; phylum Annelida; class Polychaeta; order Phyllodocida; family Sigalionidae; genus Sthenelais; species Sthenelais limicola. Next base: position 75,747,705 of record OW804096.1, on the reverse strand, counting down.
AAATAATGTTGGTGATGTCCAATCTATAAACCTTAGAAAAACGATCACAGATTTGGTATGTATACACCTGGGATGAAGGAGAATAATCGCTCGTTATCTCCAATATGAATGCAGCTCAAACTCAAGATTTATTCCTGCCAGTGATACGACCGTTTACATGATTATATATATCTAAAAGAAGAGATTGTTGAATATATTTACTGCAGTGTAAAGGGCCTAATCCACTGAGGCGATTCTCATGTGATTTTGCGTCGCAGAGAACATTTTTCCATTAAATCGTGTGAGAATCGCATGAAAATCAGCTTGGTGGACAAGGCCCTTTACTGAGACTAGCAGGAATTGGGCTTGGGCCGGGATATACCTATCTATACGGGTTTTATACCTTGGAGATCCTCAAAAAAAGTTTAGATTATTTGCATTTGCTACCAGGCGGTAATTTCTTGAATCAACCTGTTTTCTTTAAACTTAATATTGCGCATAAGTTTTCCTTATATTCCCTTATATTTCACGAAAGTGTGCTACAATGGGCGGCAAATATAGGAATTCATACTGTGTAGTAATACCTGATATGAGTATCCACTGTTGCCAACCTCCTTTCTATTGGTTGTCATAATGTTGGCATGGTGATATACTGGGGGCAAATGGATTGTATGGATGTAGAGTGGTCCGGTTATGCATCTATTGTCAATGTGTCCGCAGAGGGTTCAAGTCGTCATTGCAGTACCAATAGGACATATTAGTCTGCCATGCAATTAGAGCGACTGGACAGTATACTGTCTACTTTACATAGTGGCATAGAGGAATTGCCAGTGCACAGGTCTGCGTACGCCTTAATGACAAAGCATAATACCTCATGTGTTCAACTGCGAACACCTATAGATACCTTAGGCCCTGGGATATTCAACCTATGCCACTATATTAATGCTTGTTATCAATTATTATCTGGCTGAATTCCAGCAGTTTTCCACATAAGAGTTGTTCTATCATAATCAGTATCATTACCGTAAACATATAGCTTTACCTTTCATGTGCTCTGGGGATTCACCGTAGCCCTGGATGTCTTTAAACTCTTGTTATTGATGATATTGATCAATAGGTATATATGTATATGACCTCTGTATTATATATAATACAGAGGCCAATGGAAAAATCCATGTCTACAATATGTTGACGCACATTATTATTCTTTTTTCTAGTTATCACTGTGACATTATCATCTGCAAACCGCCATTGAATTAATATTAAATTGTCCCTTTTTTTTGTATTGCAGGTGAGGCATTTTATATTCCGCCGCATACGTGGGGCTTTGCTGATGGTAAAATGTTTACAATATAGAGGTCATGCCGCATGTTGTTTGAGTAGTTTTCATCAACGATAGGATAGGGTAATTGCAGTAGACAAATATAGATGTAACAGAAGGAAACTAAAAAAATATTTCCTTCGTAATCCATTATGTATATACAACATCACGATTTAGGGTAGATTAGGCATATTATTTTGCCTTAAATAATGTGAATCATTTCTGTCGCAGGCCATGTAGCTTAGGTAGATCTATACATCACTGGAACGAGTATTCTCAGATTTATGTCATGTTAAAGATATTTTTAAAATTTATTTTTAAATAAAGAGTTGGTCATCTTCATTCCGTCACTCACTCGGTATCGCCTGTCCAAGAAGCGTAACACGACTACAAACATAATATATAAAGTATAAACAAATTCAAATAATTGTACTCAGCGCTCAAAATACTCCAGTGCAATTGGAAGCTGGGTGTTTCTTTGTGAAAGCTTCTGATAGCATCTCTTCTTTTCAATCATATTTTTCTATCAGGTCGAGGGAGGAAAGCTTAATCCTGCTTAACGCAGTCCACCAAATTACTCTCCTGGGAAAGTAAAATGATCCTTCTTCTGCTCGCACAAGTCCCAGCATTCACCTGATACTGTCTAGCTGCACTGTAATTAAAGAAAGAAAAGATACGTCCCATAGACTCCCATGCCCCTACTGCATCACCCCTTATACATAAACCACGAGGCAAATAAAGAGAAACCAGACCAGGCTATATAGGCATTGGCAACTGGGTGCTTAAGAAAAACGAGTAATATAACATATAATATATTGCAATTGTCTGCTAACATAATTTATACATAGATTATATAAGATGCAAATGCAATAAATGATAGAATAGGCACCAATTTTCCTAGGAAGAACTTGATTCCCACTCATATAGTATTCTTGCCAGAACCAGCTGGAATATAGGTCTTTTTGATCAGATACATTGCACCAAGTTAGGCATGCAAGTGATTAAATGCCCATAAGTTATGATTTATACAATTTAGGAAAACAAATGCCGGTCTATGTATATGAGTACAAAAACCCTAGGGGTAGCCCTAAACCGAACCCATCGAATATATTTATAACGGCACTGTCGATCTAAGGGGCTTTTTTTGTTTATATGATTATATTACCTTCTCTGAGGTACATGATTGAAATATGAATATTCATAATTTCTTTTTTGTTTTTAAAAGGTTTTATTCAGCATGACCTGCCTTTTTTACCTGAATTTTTTATTTATTTTGTTTTTCAATTTTCTATCACCCTACCACCGTCTACTACATGTGTTGAGTCATCTCTAAGTCAAGGTTACAAATATTCATAATTGATTCTGGGGGTCACAATTAAACCATGGTGGTAATTTAGTTGTTAATTATGCTCGTCTGCTGGCAACTTCCGCTATGCCAACCACTGGAAATGACAGAAACTGAAAACCACTGAAAACGCCATGCAATATTGCTTGCAATATTGACCATGCAATATTGACCATCTCGACAATATCCAGATCCTATATATATTTTTTCATAAGGAATGATCTTCGTAGCTCGTGTTGTGATAAGGCCAAGAAAGGGGGGAGGGGACAGATCGAGCCATTTTAAAGACAAGTAGTATAGCCACGCAGTGATGTGAAGACAAGAATGTCATGAAGAAACACTCCAAGCAGTTCTACTTCTGTAGTTACAGGTGTTTAGTGGTCGATGTCCAGGCAAGTAATGACCACAACTGCCGCAGCGGGCTTTTTATGTATACTACTAGCGCCAACGTTCAGTCGGCAGGCTTACCTTGCTTTACGTCCTAGTGACGCCAACCTGCGCCATCCCCAAGCGGCTGCCGCTTGGGGATGGCGCAGTCATTCTTGGAATATGAGCGTCGTCTGGAGGACGTATATGGTATATACAAATGTATATGGTTGGACGTCTGCTTATTTTTTAACCCCCGATAACTGTATACATAACAGGTACGAAATATACACATCCATCCATGGTGCAGCTACGTCTGTAGAGCGCTTTTTGATATTATGTAAGAGGCCACCTAAGGTTAGGTGGCTTTCCTAGCAGCCAGTAGTAGCTAGGTCAATGAGGTTTTACCTGTGTTTAGCCTTCGTTCTGGATGGTTACGCACATGCAGATTCATACTGACCAGAGACATGCAAGTAGTTACAAGCCAACTCTGTATGCATACACATGTACATTCTACAAGTACAATGAGCGACAATCCATCCAACTACCAGAAACAACTGGACATATAAGGTAATACTTTACATCTTAAACTGCTAGAGTATTGAAATGTGTCTGTTTAAATGTAGGTTTACACTATATTTATAAATACCCATCTGCTAATGAAAGCGCATATATAAGTATCTATATTCCAAATTTCATTTTAGGGCAACCCGAAATGATCTAATCTACAATACAATTCCTTCCTATTTCAGTAAAGTGGCCATTGTGAAGGGAGGTGACAAAGGTGTCTGGGTACTGTTCCATAATGAATGAGACATAGCAAGATTTATTTTGAAAATTTGTGAATGGTGTTCAAATGTTCCAAATAATGTCCCAATCTGGCGTTTCATAATGTAGAACATTCGCTGGAACATTTGTATTCGCGGGAACATTCACGGGAACAATCGCAGTGTTTAGAATGCTGACGAGAATTGTGTTTATAGTTGTTAATGGAGAAACTCAGGAAGTATGGAAATTTTCAAAATACTGATTTTAGAGTATTTAACTTGTCAAGTGTACTATTAATAACATTCTATGTAGTGGGGGAAGACAAGCGGGACACTCTGGACAGGGGGCTGTCTAGGCTGAAAAGTCAGTGTTTTCATGGAAAAAAGGGTATTTTTTCAGCTCAAAATCCGCGGAAAATGATATATTTTCTGATAGGTGGAAATTTAATTGCAATTTTTATGTTTTTCATGTTTTTGTTTATGCCATATTTTTGTCAATTCTGATCGTATAAACCTACAAATGGTATTATGTAATCCTAAGAACACCCTCCTCATTCCTAAATAGATTTATTGATTGTATAAATATTGTTTCTACTTATTCTCTTAATCGTTGCTAGTACACAATATTATATTGTTGTGCCTGAATGCAATGAATATGTATGCTTATAGCTCGGCGACTATTTGAGTTTTCTACAAAATTTTTCATTATAAGTAGCTCATATACCTATACTCCCGCAATGCTATAATTCTGATGTGCATTCTCTGACTTCCCCCCCCCCCCCCCCGTTTGGTATGCTTTATTGCCGACGGTGTTGTGTGTTTGACTTATTACGTAATAACCGCAAAATCAGACAGTGAGGCGCCATAACCCGAGAGGGATAGAGAGTGTACATTAACTACCGCGAATTTTCTCAAAGTCACTACGAAATTTTCTCAAAGTCGCTACGAAATTATCTCAATGTGATTGTTAATCTTAGCAACTCTGATAAGATTCTTAATTTGATTATGAAATGGAATTTTTCCCAAATGGGATGTTTTTCTACTCAATTCCTATGTCGCTCATTTTGAAACAGGTCCCTGGTAGCTTTACCTTACCCCCGTCGTCATTAGTGTTCGCACCTGTGTAGCTATTATGCCAACCACAAGGTGTGCATGTGGACTTGCAATAGTGATTTCCGATACAAGACCAAGGATTACATGTTGGATGTTAAGTTTTACCACATCCCCAAAACCAGTTCTAACTTCAATCTATCATTCAGATTCTAAGTTTTGAAGCGGCCAGAATAAGTATATAATAATTAATTATTATTTCATTAATGTTGACAAATACACATGGTATGACTAGCTTCAAAATAAATAATTTAAATAGCCAGTGTGGTGTGCGCAACTTAAGCATATTTACAGAGTACTTATCATATTAGTACAATGTTTAGAGACCAATATACTATCGTTGATATTATTTAATCTCATGGTCATAGACTGGGTATTAAGGCGGATTATTGTGAAGAGATTGGTATATTGTCTTTGCACATGTAAGATACATTAGAGTATTGCATTTGAAATATTCCTATATTTTCTCATTACAGAAGCTGGCATGAGGAAGAAACACACCAAAAAGAAATGATGCACCAAAGTGATGAAATGATGAATTAAGTAATTTTGTCCCTTCCAGAAGCCAAATAAACAGTGGCTGTACTGAGTGCAGATGACACCCCCCCCCCCCCCCCCCCCGCTCCGACCCCCGACCCCCCCCCCCCGACCCCTGGGTTTATAACATAAAGCTCTGACGCAGTCATGCATGCAGCTCCCAATATTACGTCCTGCGGCAGGCCGCCGACGCCGGGGTGACGGGAGGGCGCGCCGGTGGCGCCTTGCTGTGGAACACCCTGCTAGCGTATATTTGGACAGACGTACATTCAGTCTGTGGCCGGCTTGAGCATGTAATGCAACATGTGAATAATGTTACTGGCGTAGCAGTGTGGAGCCATCTGGCATCCTTGAGTGGCGACCATACATCTCAACATCAGAACTGGGCATTACTCATTGACATAGTTTTCTTTGACACTTATACTTGATCATTAAACCTTAGTTCTTCATAATATAATTCATTCGATAACAATGTGTACCAACTGCATGCAATGAGCTTATGAAAAGTGAAATGAACACCCTTTTTCTGGACATGCTGCACTGCTGTTGCGATTGATTAATCGCCACAACCAGAAGACCAATACAATAAGATAATACATAACCCTAGGACTCTGAAGTTTATAAATCGGTAGTGGATCCGTTGGTTGGTCTCACTTAAGCCTATACTCCCGAATTCCTTTCTCTCCCCAAGGCCTTGAAAATTAATGCATTCTTCTGGAGAGAAAATTCCTATTGAACATTGCTAAATAGATCCTTGCAAAACTCCAATTGCCACACCCAAAGCCTTAACAATGCATATATATAGCTCCCCATGATTGCCATGTGCCTATAGTCCTGGCATGGACAGTGGCAACATAAATCAAATCGCTGTCCAGTTTCTGGAGTATACAATCATCGTCGCGGTGTCTCTGATTACTTTCAGTCCTATATTACTGTTATTACACATATCACTTCTTTATCAAGATTATGTTGTCAACTGCAACGAAGATTACGCTATTTATCCATTTTCTAAACACATATCGAGTTACCTCTGCCAAAGTAATCTGTTTCCACATAACCCGGGGCTGTGTGTTGACAGGAAGTGACCTCAAGTTCAAGCGTCCGAGTGACATTAATAAAACTGCGCCCCCTGGATATTTTTGCCACAACTATAAAGCATCCATCATAGTTTACTCATGGCACGTCAGGCGGTGGTATTTGCAGTCTCGTCAAATATGCGCATATTTGTACTTGATGGGGACACTTTCGTAGTCCAGTGCGGCGGGAATATACCTATACAGACGACGACAAACTGAGTTTCTGAGATTCCTGAAGGGAACTTCAACCTATTTTAATACAATTATACATATATAAAAAATGTTTGGCTGTAGTTCTGTCGGCTATGGGAAACATCCCAACTATAAATTCATTATAGCCCTTTTCTGTCCCCTGAATGATGTATTGGAGATATTTTAAATGGATGCACTTCATAGACACGGAAAATGTCCTGGCAATCGACAAGACCATCATAATAATGATTTTAACACAGCTTTACTCCCCACTTTTCTTCTCCCCAATCTCCTATATTAATCGCTATTCGCTTTTCGGTGGGCTTAATAATTTCACCAGACACGTGTGTGGGCTAGTTCTAAGTCCACTAAGGCCACCATCATCACATCGATCCCGACCCAGTCACCTACCCTCCTTCATGAAGACTATTGCCCGGGGGTGAGGTGGGGACGAGAAAGCCTGGGGAAGAAAACTTAGGAAGCGAATGAGGGCAGTAAAGGCCATTATACGCCGGTCAGGGGTTATGGACATGGTGGTGCATTATCCATGGATAGGCCCTCACCTTTTTCATGGCTTGTATCACACCTCAAACCATGCCATCCATCACTGTCATGTGACATGTCCGGGTCATGTGGTATCACTCCCCTTCCCTACAAACAATGGTAGCATCACTAACAGTTAAGCTGAGTGACTCCGAGTGATCTTGAGCAATTGTTGTCAGAACTTATGACTGGGATTTCAGCCAGCAAGAATTCTATATATGTTATTGTTGATATCGTTTGACACCGTTGACATCTATACTACAAAAGGATCTCTGAATCACGACCGACAATGCGGGTTTGATTGGCATTACTTGGCATTGGAATAGGGAACCCATATTAGCATGTCCAAGTTCGTTGCTCTATTTTGTCTAATTACCTCTCTGATGATCATCATATTTTTCCCCTGAATCTGAATGTTGGTGCGTCAACTGGCAATTAACACATGATACGTACGCCCCCCCCCCCCTCCCAACAAAATCACTGCCATGCTGGTATATACCCCACTCTTTGTCTTGTCCAATATGCTACAATATGATTATTAAACAGGTTATTTCTGGTTTTGTTCGCCAACTAAATGTTTACTATTAAGATTACACCTACCCTGAAAGAGGGAAATCCAATGCAATCCCTACTTTGGTTGTCAAGGATATGTTTGTGTCCTGAGTATGAATCACAGTTGCAATGATAAATCACACCCTCATCGTTGTTATGGCAAATATTAATTGAAGGTCAACATAGGTGTAGGCCTATTATATGTTCTGGCGATATTTTTAGGTAAGGAGGAAAGTTTCTGACTGTAGGGATCTCTGCTCTCAACCACTGTTCATATTCGTTTGAGAACGTATTATAGGTAAACTGTTGTCAAATAATAGATTGATAGATTGGTCGATCGTATCTATAGGCAGCATTCGAATACCAAAGCCCCCCCCCCCCACCCCACCCCACCCCCTCCCCATCACCACCACCACACACTCTCGTCAACACCAATCACACCAACACGATTACACTAAAGTGAAATAGGCATACGTCTATTAAAAGCACATATTATATTCATTTAGTCACCATATTATTTCGTCGTTGGATATTAGAATCCCCAGCTGAACTTGCTATAGCTGAGATTGGGATTAAAAGTAGGTGGTTCCGAGGGACATTTTAAGATGATACAGGGACGAGATCACGACATAGTAACCTCTATTATGTCGGATGTCACAAGAGTTAATGGACTGGAAACGTGTCACTTGCACCAACAGTATCCCTGCCTATAGATGGAGAATTATGAGGTATAAAGTTAATAGCAGCAAATCTGAATTCAAAGTGGCGTAAATGCGAGTGCTGTTTTTGGTATGATGTTCTTAGAGTTAATGGGTTGGTAATTGGGTCGCCTATGTCAGAACCCCGCAATCTAGTGGGCCATTAAGGTCACAGAAGCCCCCATGAAATATAATTGCTTGGCTGTCTATGAGGGTGGTACAGTGGATGCTACACGGGGACCCTGATCCTTATTAGATCCAAGTTATTAATGGAAAATCACATAATAAGTGGGCTGTTGCCGGCCAGTATATGTATAGGTTTTCCCCTCTGATCATGTATAAATCAAAGTTTTCCATAAATTGCTGAATTCGGAGAAACCATTATGTAATATTATATTACATATGTATCTGAACTGCTTATTCAAGGTGATTTTGTAATGTAATATTAATATTGTTTCATATTTAATCTTTAATTATATGATTCAAAGAATTATAATGAGATTTCCTAGATGTCAGTTATACTTATACAACCTTGAGAATATTATAAAATGTTAAATGGTATAGCTCAATTAATAATTTAATAATAAATTGAAGCATGATATAAATATGCATACATAATGAGGAAAAGGGAAAGGGCCTTTATAGTATAGCACCCCTTTCATAGTAGAAGGTTTACTTAAGAGAGAAGTAGAAGAGAAAAATAGTTCAAGAATATATCTGCATTTAAGTAGTCAGGCAGTATCTGCAGATATCTGGCTCTAGGGGGATGGTGGATTACACCAGATGTTGATCAGACGCATCCAGGCAGATAAGAGATAAAGCGGGCATAACCCATGAAATAATCTCCCAAACTCTCTCCAGTATCTTACCTAAAGCGCAGTTGTATCAACCCCACGTCGCACGTTCAAATTTATCATACAATTGTTCAAGAATTATTTCTTCAAATCAATATAAAAACGAGATGAAAATGGATGCTTCAAGGAGGACACTGTCAAATGCATTGATAATACTTAAATAGGTACGGGATATAATATTATGTGGTACATGTGGCATGTCATGCGCAATGCACCCCTACAAAACCTCTGGGATAAGTGTTTTATATAAAGAGTTAATTTAATCAACGTACGTAATGCAATGCAACATTTAATCGACCCAGTAACCCCTTTTCTACAAATAAATTGTATATATCATGTTTTAATAGATTGATTAGACACGCATTGCAACCAGAAGAAATATATATCTATCTCCGAACATTTGGTGGACAGAATATAAATGGGATCATTATATATATTTATCATCAAGGTTTGCTATTTGCCTCATCACTCATGTTAGAAATGTGATACCCGAACTCAAAGTGGCATCGATTTATGTTAACTCTTTTGAAAGTTCTTCCCAATCCATAGAAAGAAATTTATTCTAGTCCTTTCATTCTCATAAATCTCATTCGTTTTCATTTTAAATCTACCCATGCAGTCCGTATGTCTGTATATTTGTGAGTCAGCAAAGTTTGGTCATTTTTCGTCTGAATCATGACTAACTAGTCCGGTTTGAACTATGGCTGTAATCCAGGCCTCTTAATTCATTCACAGAGGAGTGTGCACTACAGAGCACATAATTAACATTCCGCCTAGGATTTAAGGGCGTAGAAGAGGTACGGGTTACTAAAGGCAAATCCTTATTTAGATCTCATTTGCTCCTTGCTATTGATTGGATACCATTGCAGTTCAGACAAGCTCTGCAGCGATTGTAGCTCATCATTAAAGTATTTTGGTTTTGCCTTTAATCGCAATGACCTTTAATTGGTGTCTTAGGCAACATTGAACATGATCCTTTCAGCATCTACGAGAATCATTTCCGTCCTTTTAGTCAGTGACTTTGAAAGCTATAGTCCCTCCCACAATCACTGACTATTGATGTTATGCAGAGTAGTAGAAAGAGAGGAAATAATTAGTGGACCTTTGCTTCATACATTTTGGCTGCCATCTAATGCTTTAGCTAATCGTCCGAATAATACAATCACCTCAATAGATAGCCTTGCAGTGTTTTACTGGGCGCTACGTTTACCCCAACGACTGATTATACCTGTTGCGATACTCAGGTATTTTACTTTGCATGTGCCAAAAACGCACTAAACTATTTGTCCTCCTCTTTTTTACTGTCAAATACCTGATCAATTTTTACCTGCTGGTTCCATGTTCACCGCGTGCGTACTTCTTCTAACGGTATATTATTTCCAACACTATTTTATTGCACACTTGACTCAAACATTTTAAGAAGCACTCTATTCTTATCAAACTCGTTCTTCCAGTTATTTAAATGTCACCGGTAGAGAAGCTGCCAATCAATAGCATCAGCGTCGAATCCAAAACCAATCTCATTAAAAAATCAACTGGCCTAGGTGATCGTCTATATATGAGTGACAACTAGGATACATTTGAACGCTATAGGTGATGCTTGGCAGAGTGGGGTGGGGTGATGGAGGTGCTGGGGGTTTACATTGGTTGAATGCAAAAAGTCTGGTCCCGTCTAGTAGGCATATAAGGATTTATGCACTACATACATTTTCTCGGTTGAGGGACACACTAAACTGAAGCGATTTCTGACCGATGTTCAATCGAATTCAAAACCCGTAGGTCGGTCTGTTAGTATGCATGTCTCGTCCTTAATTACTCCATCGTTTTCAAGTAGAAGTTAAAGAAGTGTACTGTCCCATTTGAAACTCCTCCAACTTTTCAGGCTTTTTATTGCTTGTTTGGTGGGTTTTGATTTTAGATTACACCGCCACTAATTATCACAAGAATGTATCTTTTACCATTAGCTTTTTATCTCGTGGGACAAAAAGGTTCAGTATTTTGTCAGTCCTTTGGGTGGGCTTAATTAGATTAGCGATACGCTCATGGCTTTTTAAAAAATAAATTCTTCTGATGTATAAACCTCTGAATTGGATATGGATTATTTCATCCTGCAAACTAGGAGCCTTTTCTTCCACATGAAAGGGAGTTTAGATAATGTTTAATGACAGGATTTGCACTTATTTTTACATGATGAGCAGAGGTGCGTGTGCAAGATAAGTATAATAACTATATGTATCCAAACGCTCTTCGGGTAACGTACTCTGATCGATACTATATCTATTTTCAGTTAGAGCACTATTATATATATTTGTTAGATTGAACAACGAGACTAGGTCTCGTTGGATTGAATAAGGAAACCCTCTCATAGGATCACACTTGTCTAAAGTGATTATTCCTCAGAGTGCATATGTAGTGTCTTGTATGAGACTTATCCAGTATCTTCTTCTTCTAGGGCCACACTCTTCGTCAGTGATTCCCCCTATCTGAATGCTTAATACTAGACTGTCTAACCTATCTATCCTAACGAACATATTGTGTATTATTTAATACTTGATTTGTTGTATACCATCTCAATTAGCAGTTGTAATTGTAATTACATATGCCTAGTAACTGACTCCAGAATCAAATCCATGTAGCTTCTATTACTGCCCTAGCTCTTGAATTCTGTTAATATAATCACAAGCTGGGCCCATTCGAAGATCCTAGGTCACACTGGGAAAATGTATCACCCAGCTGAAATAAAATCTTTAAAAAAAAAAAGAAAAAAAAATGTCGCTTATTGCAATTACTTGTCGACTCTACCCATTAACAGAATATCTGCAACATAATATTATGCATTCTACTCCTCAGCTACTGCTCTTCCCGATCATCATGCTGACTTAAATATTCCTAACTAAGTTCGTCCTGAAGTGTCATGATCGCGTGCAATTAAGGACCTGGCATAATTAATCCCCTATCGCTGTTCTCGTGACCCATGCAATTTGAAAAACTTTGTGCAGACATACAACAGTAAGGACAATAAAGATATTTTACTCATGCAAGCCCAAAATTATTTTGTTTTATTACAAGCATTGAGACTTAGTGAAACTGACAGCTATGAATAGTTTATACCAAGGCTTTCTTCAGAATCCTATTAGATGGTCCAAGATCAATTACAGTTTTTCAGTAGACATGTAATGAGTTGAAATAGCCCGGGGCCCTTATGTTCAGTTTCTTCGACCTCCAGCGAGGAAGACGTTTGTGTCTGTTTTACTGCTACGTGGAAGAGAAATACCCCAACATTTATCCTGATGTAACGTCACACAAAACTATAGTATCTGGCATTATTAATCTGATTTCCTCTTAAAGAAAGAAAGCAGGTCATAATTCCTGTATTATAGATATAAAAGGGGTCATTCATTATAACCCTAAATATAAAAACAATTCATTATTATGTAGAGTGCTATGGGGAGAGTTGATATCAATTCTCCACTTTGGAGGATAGATTGCATCTGATGACGTTTGGTTCTGCAAACGAGTTTCGTTGGGCTCAACTCTGTTGGGCTCCATCTAATTGTGATATTTGTCAGGTGATGTTATTCTCATTGGCAATGATATATAGAGTGAGTTTCAAATGTTGTTTCAACAATTTAAAATGCAAGTTCCCTGTACAGTCCGTTTTATACATATATGCATAGGATGAGCACGATCACTATCAATAATTTATGAGTTTCAATATACGTCTAGCTCAGTCAAAACCATTCTATAAAGCATATTTAGCTTAGACAACACTGATATGTATACATCCCAACGTAGCTTCATATCAAGCAAGCGAAGACGTGTGATGTACTGAGTTAACATTTAACAGGAACTAAACACAAGACTTGACAAGTCTGCAATTACAGAAGTCAGTGGAAAGGCACAAATAAGCATCGTTAACGGCAACAGGAATGCCATCCTCCTTCTTTAGACGCGGTGTCCACTCTGAGGACTCAGCCCAGTCGCCGACGCGCCTTGAGACGATTGCATACTTTGTTAGAAATGGTTGTTTCATACAAAGGTCCAGATTTCAATCTAAGGCTGGTCTAGAAAAAGAAGAGATCTTCTTCCATCTGTCCCAAAATCCCACGATCTTCGACCAACAGACAATATCAAAATGGAAAAAGCTGCAACCATGGGGATTAACATGACTCCTTTTAGAGGCCCATAATTTTCGCTCAAACTGCATCTCTTGCTTTAAACCTCAAGCCGATGTTGTTGTTTTTTTAACAGATTTATTTATTCAGGTAAAATTTTTACAAAGATTATAGCACGCTCATCCGAGGATGAATTTTCGTTGTGCCCTGAGTTACCATTAGTTTGACATATATATTGAGAGAGAGCACGAAAGATAATACAGAATTTCTAATTTACGACAGATACAATTATATTATAATACAAAACAATGAGAAGATGATGATGAGATGAATGATGAGATGATAATATACTCCAGTCTAGTTACGATGTTGTGCCAAATGCCACATGTTTTATAGGGTAAGATTAGGCGGAATTTATGTTTACATTTTATATTTATATTGCATAATGGAATACAATTCTTAACACTTTTGATCTATTTACCAAACGTATTAATGACAAAATATTGTTTTTTTTAATTATGGGGATATTTTTTTTCATTTTTTTTTAGATTCTTTATTTAGGGATAGGTCAACATTATGAGGAGTCCATTAATTTGTTCCCCATTTTGCTCAGAATGTGATATTCGATGGTGTTATTATTGCGGTCGTGAGGTTTATTATTGGTACATATGGATCCGGAATTTTCAACCTGGTAGTGAATAACCTGGAATCGAGGATATAATTATAGATTCAAATCCCAAACAATATATTTTTGAAGATATTCTCTTAAATAAATTTCTGCCTTGATATGAGAAGAACTGGTGCATTGAACATACTTTAGTTATGTACTTCAATTTCAAACAAACTAAACACGAAAGCCATCAGTTCATTAATACATTTGATTTCTATTCCTAACCATCTAGATGCCTTTGGAGAGATGAAAGTTCTTCTTAGCGTGCTTAATGCGAAAAAGATTTTACTGGTGATGAGAACACCATTAGGGAAGTGGAGGGGAGAAATTTTTGCGGAGATTGGCTAACCACATCACGTTCTTAGAGAGGGTTGTCATGATTAGTTTATTTATTGTCGAGTGGTGTCGTATTCGTTAGAAAAGAATCTTCTTATCCATGTTATTTCTTATTTCCCAAAACTATTGTTCTCTTTACTCACCCTTCCCCCTCTCTCTTTTCTTCTTCTCTATCAAGTTTAGTTTGGACAGAAAAAACTCAGTTCAGAAATGTTTAACTTGGCGCGTCTGTTTTGTTGTTGGCGAGGCAGGCTATTAATACATTTAGAAATTCTGTGTTAGGTAAAATAAAACTACAACCACAATAGATTTCAGCGCGATCTATGTCTATCAAAAACAGCTGCCTAAATCGAGAAAAATCTCCGTCGTCTTCCAATCGGATGCTGTCGCCATTTCGCTCTTTCTTTCTATCTCCGCCCTTCCACCACCATTCTGAAACACAGGCTGCTCTATTATAGTAATATATCTCAGCGCTTCTACGATGAGAAAGAGTATTCCAAAAATGCACGTAGTTGCTTCCTGTCCATCCTTCTCAACCTTTACAGAACGAGACCACAGTCTTCCTCACGTGGGCTCGTAGGAGGCATTGCGGAGAACTCCGGAAAAACTTCAGCCGCTTGATTACCAATTATCAACACGTTTAACCTTCAGATATGGCGAGTATGCCATCTGGTGACTGATTAATAAGGCAAATGAACAGCACATAGGTCTATGTTGTCCCTCTATATATACACACACGTGGGGTGGGCGGATTGGCAAGTAAACGCTGCTTCTGTTATTGTCCTTCATGCCCATCAACAATCTTCCGAAATAAGTTGTGAAACTTAGAGAGGCATGACTTATGGCAAGGATGGGTTCTGACTGTCGGGATTGTTACTGGCGGGGTTATGGCAAGCGGGATTCTGACGGCGGGGTATTTGCTAGGGGGAGGAGGGTCTGGCTAGGGGGCTTTGGCTGGCGGGGTTCTGCCCTAGAATCAAGACGGATAAATGCTGGGCTTCCGTACATATACTATTATTATTATATCATTAAATCTCGATCAAAGCAGCATTTTTTGTTAAGACGTCATATAATATCGTGATTAGATTACGATCTATCTTATCAATATACTTATAATCGTCTTTGGTCGTATGGTTTTGTTAGTATATATGGCTGGTGAACTGAAATTGTGAGTCACTCAATAATATTATGCTAACATGCGCGGTGTGCAGCAACATAATACCTCGCACCCGAGAGAATACAATGCAACGTTTGATGATTGATATATAATTCAGCATTTATTATTGGGCATACATACACATGAGTGCACGTTCTTTGCCTGTGTACATATCGTATACATACACAGACAGATGCTTGGCTGTAACCACACAAAGCAAACGCTTATGGTCCATAAATGCATGCATGTAGGTATACAGGCTACTCCATATAGGTCATACTCGGACATCTGCCTTATGCTCTCCCTCTCCATTCACACTACCTCTTTTTTCCTTTGTGTGTGTCGGAAAAGAGGAATCCAGGTGTTGTGTATACTAATCTGATTAATGACAGAAAGATATCCCTGTCATGTGCTTGTAATTGCTCTTTTTCATCTGACTCATTGTTCTCTGGGAAAGAAAGTACACAGAATGTAGTGAGGACATCGTGTTTGAGATGACATATTGATGTTTCCGTGTTTGATAAGTCAGAAGTATTTTTTTCTTTGTATGAGTTACGGCGTGGGGGGTAGCTCAAATTCGGTGGTTATCTATGGGTCCAATCTATACATATGCAATACGATGAAGAGACAAAGCGAGGGTCTTTATGACCCACTTTAGCAGCTGCTAGGCATTGAATGGTAAAAAGAAGTTGCCAAGAGCGTTCTTACTGGCTTGCGATGTCCATGGCGATGTGCTCAAGGGAAACTACCCTGTCTGATGGCGATGTTAGGCACTAAAGCCCAGGCATTGAGTGTACTAGTGCATGTTCCTTTGAATGGGGAAATATAAGTTACAATATCTGCAGCTCAACGAATCCCAAAAAGCATGCACCATGCTGGAACAGACAAAGGTATACCACCACTGCAGGGGATAGTAGATGATCTTAAGAAGCAAAAGCACGCTTACAAAAAGATAGGGACTTTTTAAAAATCAAAATCGATAAATACTGGTATGGGAAATGCTATTGGCCCATAAGACGCTGCAATATTAGTCCTAGTACTCATGTCCCATGGGTATATTAGTGCTATTTGGTTATTCCGCCACTTCCTCTCTTTATGGTCACTGAACTACCCAGACTCGGGCAAGAAGCTTTGCGCTCAAATCGAACTTGTGGTCCGAAGTTTGTCTGGAAGCGAGGTCCCAGGCGCCTCGTACTACAGCTTGAAATTATCCTTCATGCGGTTAACTAGTACTATAGTTGGTAACATGATACCCGTACTGCGGGGACATCTCTTTGATGGGGATGGGTGGAAGACGGAATTCCATTAAACCTCTCGAAATCTGTCACCTCCTCATGAAAACAACAGCTGGGATAGGATGGAGGAACTCAGATTTGGGGGACAGCTCCCCTTGTCTTATCATCATGAATGACATTACAGGCCTGATGGCGACCATCCAGAACACTGTAATGGCGGTGATGGCGGTGATGTGTATCAGGATGGCGGGCCTCATTACCTAAAGGAGTGGTCCTAGCTGGTCCTCCCTCCCCTCACCTCCACCCGTGTCCAGTTAAGAACTATAGTTGAAGCTTTAAACCTGGTCAAATGAGTACCCATAATATGGGAGGGCGATTTATAATAGACGGCGGACCAATGGTGCATCCTCCCCTCCCATTGCCATGTCCTATCTTGTCGTGTAGACGTTTGTGCCTGGCATTATGATTTAACCAAGGATTTTTATCAGATTTGTTGTGCATCGGTTACACCCTATTTCGATGATGGCGTGGGAATGGATACTGTTAGAAGACTGCAACATGTGCTTTAATATAAAACAACTAAATGTTATCATAATAGGGTCAATAGGGTCAACTGGAACGCAATTTAACACTATTAAATCACTGTTTTGAACAGTAAGCCAGAGATTGAAAGGATTAATAACCTCCATTTCGGGTCTGCTGGTGCATCGCCTCAGTGCACCAGCAGCCCCTCAATGTCGTCCATTAATCTTGTAATAACCAAAAACTAGTAACAATTGTGGCATAGGTTGTGTACGCGTCAGTTCATCAAAGCTTAAATAGAATGAGGTTTAATAGTAGCCTACAGCCGAGTAGAACAGTGAGATAATTCATTTTCCTGAATTTAAGCTGTGTATATAAATATACTTCTCATGATTCTAAAAGGGGTACCATTGGAAAACCCCTATTATAACCTGCTCGTGAGTCGCTCATGACAAGGGACTAAGCTGGAGCTTGGAAGATGTGACTGCCTTCTCGCTTATCATCATTAAAGGCATAATTACATAGCTCCTGTCCTTTTCTCTACACCCTTGCCTATAGCAGAGACACACCAGCCGATCCCCAGGGTGTTGTTTGTTAGGCCTTGCCAAACATCACCACCACCATGGGGGATTCATTCCTGAGAACACCATTTGTGATGGATTTCTCGCATTCTTAAAAAGTCCGAAATTTGTTGCCTCAACCAACTGGCACGCCAAAAGAGAGTTAGGAGTTATAAGCTTAGGATACCTAAACAGAATCCATACTTCTCTTTCCTGAATTTTTATTTTGTTATAACGGTGGCAATGATCTGGATTACTGTTTGTTAGAAAAGTAACATACTTTTATGTCATATCAATCTTTCAATCCAGAACACTCATGCAAGTACATTGCTTTAAGGACCCCATATGATAGCGAAAAAGGACTAAATTGGGATCAGTAGGATCTTTGTCAGATATCCTAAACCTAGAAATAAAACCTTGCATGCGAATTACTCAAATGAGCTTCACACAGCAGCAAGTGGGAGATTTTTATTACTCTGAACCGGACGGAATTACACCAGCACTAAGAGAGAATTAAAAATCACAACCTCATGAATTAAGTGATGCCGTTAAAATAGGCCTAAGGAGGGAGACAAACAAGGAGTAATAATGTGCAAGTGATTTCCCATGTACTGGATGTAGACACTTAAAGCTTATGAATACAGTATTTATTATGTCGCCTCTTTATTACAAACACGATATCAGAGCCATAATATTCACACTCACCAGTAATAAGCAAAACAATACTGAGGTATTCCCCTCACCAGTAATTCAAGTATGTGAATATTCTGCATTGCTCTGCATGACTTACCGAGCATTTAATGCTGATCCTTTTGATATGATAAGATATTTTATATGGCAGCTCTTTTTCTTATGTAAAGCATCCATTTCTTTATCTGAAGTGCCTACAGTAAACATGAGACACTTAAATACTAAGCTTTAAAAACAGCGAGAGAATGCCCTATTTCACCTTACCGTCTAGCTCCCTCTCCGCCTATAATTAGCCCCATTTAAGATCGACACGATTTCCTTTTCTATACGCAATGCGGATCCTATTTATTTGGAGAAAGAACATGGAGCCCAGGCAAAGCGAGAGTCCTTTGCAATATCCAATGTACAAACACACCGTGGGAAACTTTGTTCGAACCAAGATGTAGAGAATGGTTAAGGCAATCAATTAAACTCATAAATCTTCGAATAGGTCACGACGTACCTTTGCCGATTAGAAGATCCTACCCACAGACACCCTCCTGCAGCTGTAGGTCTGTACATGTACCCATTTCTAGAATGCAACCTCCTCGCCCAATTAAATCTCCTCCATGAATATTTAAATGAAAATTAAGAGTGGGGTTAAATATAATCATGTATACATTAAAGGGATTGGATTGTTGGAGGGATAATGAGTAATATCTTAGGCTTCATTCAAAATCTAACCTTATCTAAGAGTTGTATATCTGCAAATGTGTAGCTATATATTTAGTAAGTAATGTGTATCATAAGCAGTCATAACGAGCAAAAAGCTAAGGGATCTGATATAGCCCGAAAAGACACAAGGCATTATACATAGACCAGTTGGAGGTAGTGGGAATGTAAATTAACATCGCCCCAGTATATTGAAGCTATCCTCTCACGTGCCAATTATGAGAACTGACAAACTTTTCAGCCTTCATTAAGCTTCTCTTTGTCGTCCCCGGCCAAAGCTTTCCTGGAATCAGGCACGGTAGGGAAACGTTATAGTGTGTTTTCGAAGGCCTGAAGACTCACAGCAAAACCATGGAATGTATTCTAAGGATTATGAGCCAATACGTAAATGAATGCTGAAGGCAAGCTAGCGGCTTCAAAGTTTAAGAGCTACTGTTAATCTAATATAAAAGGTTATTGACATGGCTGCATAAACTATGCATCCATTCATCATATTAATGCACATATAGCGTCTAGATAAAACTAAATGATCAATATTACTATGCCAAGAAGACCTACTAAATAGCATTGATCTCATCATGGGATCGGGATCCTCAACTAATTTAGCCTTAACGCATCAAATAATATCATTCTGCACCGGGTCATTATATGCCCCTCAGGCATAGAAGCATATTGAAGTAATACAACTTTGCTTTTTACTTTGAATCATCATAAAGTATCTAAAAGCTAAAAGATAACCCAATTAGAAAATATTTGTATTGCACCCCCTTTGTCGCACCTTCCAAGTGGAATGGAGATATAATAAATATATTTTCAAAACATAAATCGTGGCGTAATGCACCAAAATGTGTTGATGCCTATCTATAAAAAAAGCCAGCAATATTTGGGAAGGACAAATCGTCGATTCCCCATTCCTCCTGAATGAAAACCTGAAATCTCGAGACAGTTCACAAATTGCCCGGTCGCGAGTAGTATGTACAAACAAGGCATTGTCCCGGGATACGGGCGAGGCTGCTTTGGCGGTTGGCGTTCTTCGGCACATCGGAAGAGTGGGGAGCCACGATTACCGTCAATAGGACATATTCGAAAAAGTACATTGTCGTTAAATGAAAGTGTCGGAGAGATGATTACGTGCGGCGGAACTCACCGCGAATAATGTAACATGGTAAGCAAAAAGCCCGGATTTAAGTGACTTTAAAATAACACTGTTAAAAGTGCCTGGGAACAATGGGGACTGATTTACTTTCACATCCATTTGGTATTCATTTACTTTTGGATTTTAAAGGAGACGCTCAAAAGGGGATATAAAGCAGTTAAATTACTATTGTTCGCGATTGTAAAATTTGGCATGTACTTGGATTGAATCGGTCCTCAACAATATAATGGAGGTCTTTAATGGGAGGAAACCTGAATGTTGGCAGACTGTGAACGTCTACAAAGTTAACAGCAAAAGTTGCAAGATTCTTTATCTAGGTTTGTTAAGGTAAGGAGCCAATTCGGAGGATTAAGTGGAAATTGGCTACAAAAAGTACATGTAAGTGTATGTATATTGTCTTATGAGAGAAAGGAATCAAGGCTTTTACAGGTTAATTAGATTGCGGCTCCACGGGAGTGCACATTTCCTCGTTCATCCTTATCTAGACTTATACTTCCTGTTATCACAAGAAAGAACCCACTCGTTTACACCCTTTGAACTTCAGAATAGGTGTAGGCCTATGCGTATAACTAAATGCCGAAATCCCTTGTATCAATACATGTAGGCCTATTATACACATCTACACATCAAGGACATTGATTCTATTGATGAGACACCCAATAATGAGGGCGAGCTGTTGCTCTGCTCACAATAGGTGCCTATAAAAACTCTCTGAATTTAGAGTAAATATTGAGTGTTAACAGTAAATTGACACCTTATTACAGCCATCAAACAAACCTTACCAACAGGTAAGGCTATGAAACACGTGTTATGTCTATACACATAGTTATTGACATAACCCACATGCAGTGGGCTTTACATAGAGTCACTTCAAAGAGATAGAGATCCTTCATATGGGCTGCCTTAAAAGTGGGAGTTTTCTTTGCTACAAAACAACCCATGGATAGGCTACTTACACACGAGATTTGCCAAATTGACACATTGGAAAAAGCCTTGTATGAAAATGATATGTGGGATATGAAAAACTGCGTAGACGAAGGAACTTCTGGGTAGCCAGTCTAGAGAACTATACTCTATTCTGACGTAATGTAGCGTTGTGAACTGGCCAAGCGATAAAGAATTATAATCATAATGCCCATTCTCCCCAACATTTCTTTCTTCCCAGACTTCTTGTTTCACTGTTCAGTTTCTGTGTGTCTCATCACTCGTCATTCATTACATAAGAACCTATGTGTGTACACGAATTGAGATTTATTCAGGAAAGGCTGGAGTTCGACTGGAGGACTGATTTGGCCAACTCAAAAACGTCTACATCGCCCTTATTGGCAATTATCTTTCCAATAAATCTTAAATGTTCGCATAAATATAGATAAACAGAAGAAAATTTCATTAAGTTCAAGAATTTTTACATCGGCCAAGAATACTCTAGACTTCCACATATCAGGCCTATTCTAATAGAATGGGAGTAAAATCTCTTCTCTATTTTGTTGATTTGATGGACTAACATTTCAATGGCACGGTTAGCTAGTTGGGGGGGGGGGGTGGATACATATGTTTGGATTAAGCTAAATATTGCTGCGGGATGAAACTAATACCTAAATGGCTTATTATAGGTCTTCTGACAAATGACTGTGGCGGACCATTCCCCATTCCATTCTTGGCTATCAAAATGGTGTTATTCGCTGGCACCTGTTGTACTCTGAATGCTGACGCACACATGGCCGATTTGGCCCCCGATTGCCCCACGATTTGGGTCTCCTGATGAATCTTAGGATTTGATTTCAAATCCTGGTTTATGTTTTTGAAATAACATAAACCATGGTTTGAAATGAACCGTGGTTTATGTTCAAAACGTCGGGCTATATAGGGAGCCAAATCGGCCATGTGTGCGTCAGCCTTTACAGCCGTGTCAAGGCCAAATTCAGTTGCTATATCTATCACATTGCCGAAAAATAAAGAGTTCCCTTTCCTGAGATTGTCCATGGTAATAATCAAAATCTTTAGACCTAATTTCTTGTATAGGACAAGGAAGGCTGTAGGTCTCTGAATCATCTACTTGAAGTCAATAAGATTAGTCATTAGCTTTTGATACCTATGTAAATAATAGAAGTGATGGTGCAAACATATGAAAACACGCACATCCCCATCTCGCATCCTCCTTCTGGTTTTGCAAATACGATTTCCCAGCTAAAATAGTTGACATGTTTGCATTCTAGACATAATAACTCTCCTTCCATACAAGAAAGGCTATTCTATCCTTGATGAGAGCGTAGGGCCACCCGCAGCCAGATCCCTGTCAAACTCGGCTAATTATGCGATAATGACGGATGTCACCAACAGCCACCATTCAGAGGAGAGTCTATATAACCTCCCGTCAGGAGTGCTTGAGCTGGTAATGGGCGATAATTAAATACAAATAACCCTGGGAGACTAACAGGTTCTGTTAATTATCCAAAAGACCCCAGGAAGGAGGAAGTGTACAAACAACTGATGTGCTTCTTTAAGTTGAACAAATCGCTTGTCAGAGCTACCATGCATGGTAAGTAAATATCCATTATCATCAATGCATGATTCTCAACATGAATGCCCCATAATATTTTATATCTATTTTTTTTGTTCCAATAAAGGACCCAATTAACAATTATTTCGTTGATAAAAGCGCATACAAGAAACTGAAATTGTTTAGAGCGTTAGTACGACTAGTGAACTATAGGGATATACCTGCGGTATGAAAACAAACACTTTGGGCATAAAGACTGCCGGAAAGACTGCCTTCAAGCTGTTCGATGCATCAAGGGTTAGTCTTGAAGAATCATTGTTCAATATCCCATGTACCAGTATGCTCACACTGGAAATATTGTGTGACATGGGCTGCCTGCTCTAAAGGTAGTAATCGTGAATGAAACATGTAATATGATAAGTTGGCAACAAACCTTGATGACTGTTGTCCCAAAGATTCAGTGAGTTCATGTATTCTATATCGGGACATGACTAGATCTGCACGTGGCTCATCTAAGATAATAAATACTGATGATTATTGCTATGGACCCAATAGTATAGCAATTCCTGCTCTACCATTGGATGTAACTTCCTTCTCTATGCCATAATACGATTATTTATAAAGTCTTTGGACCAAATGTTATGGATGATGGTAATAGTTGGTACCATGCTGGAACATACTTTTGATTTAAGAATTTTTTCTTTCAATATACATGCAATATAGGGAAAGAAATGACGACAAATCAATCACAATACCCACAAACAGTTATAAATGTTCTGTCTGGGATAATGAAGTCGAGAACATTTCTATTCGGATCTCAATACACCATAGCTGGCAAATGGTAATCACAAATCTGAATTAAAACGACCCTACTAAGGTTCAGATTCAGAAAATGAAACTGTTTTGTAAAATGACTACTAACATTAGGAGTATACTATGGCTTGAATTCCCCCCATATTCCGAAACTGAAGGCTCCTGTCACGCTCAATTCCCTTGAGAACTAGTTCTAAGCTGAGCTAAATGAGCCTCCCTGACACATGACTTGCTCTAGCACCTAAAGTGCGAAACCAAATCCCCACATACTTGCCATGTTTGCAGTCTTCACTTTTTATCACTTGAATACATCCTGATCAAGAGTCACAGAGTTAGGGTTGAACTAATAATAATATATAAGGGTATGAGGAGAGTGATGGGCCAAGCAGTCTTAGGGCATTCACCCATGACCCAGCTATACTTGTTACCTGTATCACTTGAATAAATTAGCCCATACCTGCCTCTAATGTTCAACCTAATCATTTCCCTATTTTAGGGTGGCACCTCATCGCTCTGACGTCCATGGGACATACTGATGTGTTGGCCCGGTTGAGAGGACGTCTATGCCGCGCCAATCCTCCCAAACTATCTCTAAATTACTATGGAAGTTGCATGCACATAAATCACTGTTCTACATCGTAATTACAGGGATGACGGAATTTAAGCTTGAGTACATTCCATACATCACGATTCCTCCTCTCTTCTAACAAATATTAATCTGTCCCCAACGCCCTTCAAAACTTTTAACTGTAAGCGACAACAATAAAATCTAAGATTTTGACAAACAAGCTTTCCATTAGTATTAATGTAATTACCTCCTCACAATGAGTCTTGATTGAAATGTTAATACTAGCACTACAAAATCGATACACTAAGGACTGGAGCCTTTCCCTAAAACTTAATTAACACTGCGACATGGGATTCATGGGATGATAACATCGTCAGAACACTTCTTTCTGCAATTAAGGTTTCTCCTTAATTCTATTAGAACCAAATACTCCCTGGAGACTCTGAACTGTGAACTGAAATTATTTACAATGCATGTGTCTGTTTTCAACGGAGGCCATAACAGTTTTATGTACTCTCCAGCTACTAAATGTGTAAGTACAGTTGCCTCAGATAGCACATACCCCGCAAAATTGATTAAATCTACCATAACTCTATAGAAAGAATAAAAGAATCGCTCATGGGTTGTTATGCCACTTTATATGGTCTGGTTCGCATAATTATGTCAAGACTTATCAGATTAACTCAATATTAGTTTTTACATATGGATGTACTCAGATATTTCTGTATATTTGTCCTGCATGCATTGAATCGAAGACATTGCTGTTCTATTTATATTGTTCCCATTTGATATAATGTATAAGGTCAGATGTGAAATATTTATTGAATATTTATTTCAAAAACTATAGGCGCAATATCGATGAATATGCGGAAAAAGATGTATTAAACTGTCTTTTCATAGCACTAGCTATGTAAGGTTAGTCTTGCACTATGAAACTGTTGCCATGATTATCACCAGCAACGATTATCTGCATGAGATAGGTATTCGAGCCGTTAGCTAATGTCAAGGTCGTGTAACTTGATGATTTAATGCATTTGTTTCTGGGGTTGTAATAAGGTCGTTTATGAAACCGACTTACAAGTTGATTAAAGGAATGTGGTGATTCCGACATTGTGTATCAATGTATTCAGAGGAAAAGGTTGTTCTATGAAGTTAGTGTTTCGTTCACGAAGTTCATATTTGAAATTGGGATAATATTGAGGTTAATAAATGATAGTGCTGAGATTCTTTTACAAATACACTAAATCTGTGTAGCTCATGATATCTTCTTAAATGTAGTTGCTTGTACCTGACCGTTCTGTGTTAGAGGCATAGAGGTGAAATTCCCTAATCATGACTGAATTTTCCTTGTAATGTGATCGAAGGTATTAAGTGTTAAACCGTAGCCTACGATGGAAGACCTAACCTTTGCTCATATAAGCGCATCACCTGTTTCTCAATTTACCCACTTTGATAAAGAATATATTCACTCGTTTAAGCAAGAAGTTGCTAAAGGCTATGTATTCTCTGTGGACTTGTATGATGTATTTGTTGGATTTGTACTGAGCATGATAAAACCTAGCCTGTTAAAAGAAATTAAGAAAGAAACCGGGTCCTTTTAGATAAGTCATCGCACTACTTAATGTGGTGTTGTTAAATAAATGTCATGGCAAACTCCATCGACTATTACCTGAAATGATCTTGTTGAGATAAAGCTACATAAGCCTATGGATATGAAGTGAGATTGCAGTCGTGATAAACGGGAATTAACAGGGACTAATTACCCCAATAGAGGGCATCTTTTAAGCCCCTAAGCTTAACAGCCCCCTGCATTTAGATCCTCATCTATCACACGGCTGTAGTCTCGGTATCAGTGCCACGAAATACGGCGCCAAATAGAGGAATTGCCGTAGCCACGTACACGCTTACATGCCTTAAATGAAGATTTATGAACTCATTTGCAAGAACTAATTCATCGTGAGGAGAAACGACGTGGTTATGGGCGAAAAAACGTATCGACTTTGATTGTACTCTTTTACATGTTTAGAAGGATCTCACGGCGCATCTTCCGAATTAAAATCAGTGTGAAGGTATAGAATCGAACCGGTGTTGATGCAATTTCCATAGAATCCATTGAGGGTGCCAATTTCCTTTTCCAATTACAACCATCTTATCCAGAATATACAACATGCCTGAGAGGGAGAGTAATCGTATAACAAGATGCTTAAATGGAACTCTGTCTGTGTCATAGATAAGATGGATAATCCCATGACATAATCATTCAGCCATCCGCATGGACTGGTCTCAGCTCACACTCCATACTCATTGGCCTATGTAAAGTGTTAGGTCATGGGAACTGAATATGAGCGATGGCAGAGGTAGATCCATTAATAAGAACGTAGCAACCCATAACAGCTACAAGCTAATTACAGTAAGTTAGGCACTCTTGAAATAATCTCCATTTTGGGTGATAGAATGTGCATGAGAGAATTCGGTGATAATTCAGAAGACATTTTATTGACAATCCTAGTTACTATTATCTCGCATATCCTGTATTTGATCTTAATTTACACCGGAAATATTCTTGCTTTCTAACTCGACTCTATTTTCCACCATGCATCGGTTATCTGAGGACCATCTAAACCATTGGATTGGGTGAAAGTATCTGTTTTAAAGCTAACAGATTTATTAGAGATTACATGGGGCCTATTGCTGACTTGAATGCAATGGTTCTGATGTGATGAGGAAGCATAAACGCAATAATAAGATGATTGAGAGGATGTTTGGCCCGATCTTGATGCGTCAAGAAAATGTTTTCTAGAGAACTACAGTCTAAGAACGGAAGCATGGACTTCCAGACAACTGATATCCTGCAGGGATTTCCCCACGAAGCAAGACGTAGGATAGGCCCTTCTAACTTTAACATCCAACCTTTGGTCAACACCTCTCGAAGGCAAATCATCCGCAATGAAATCAGTAACTTTCCTTTATGTTCCTCTCCGCTGAGCAAAATGTCAGCCTTTAAAGAATGGAACAGCTCATTGTCTAGCAACAGCAACCCCCCCCCCCCCCGCTCACCCCACACAAAAACCTCGCCTCTAGTTTTCAACCCCTATACACACAATGCGCTCGCGATGCTCCCGTGTACATTTATATCCGACGCGACGAGGGGCTGTCGCTATGGTAACTTAAATATGTTCATGTAAAACATCAGTTACAGTGTAAAAAGTATGGTCAGCCATTAAGTACAGTATGGCCTACGATATGATTCCTTGATTGATATTTTTTATTTCTATGAGAACGCGAAAAGTGAGCACCTGTAAAGTTGCTTCTTTTTTTTTTTTTTAACAAATTTTATTTGGCAGATATTCACAAACGTGATACGTCTCATCCCCAAGTGAAAAAGACATTTAACTATCAATACAAAAATCATTATCCATTTAAACAATTAGTACATGTACGTCAATTATTCGAAACTCTGAGCTTATATGACATTACATTTATATTACAACGAATTTTCGATTACTTAGAGCTATATACATAATTTTTTTGTATTTTTTGCCTCAAAAACAAGTAAAACAAAGACATACTTGTTCGCCATGTGTAAAAACAAACATTTTCATCTGGCAACACCGATTTTTGGCCGATTAAACAGCCATTCTAGCCTCATATTTTTTACTATTAATCCAGTATGATCTACTAGACAACTCCTTTCCAGTCACAATTATTACTGAACTCACATCTCTTCTTTTAAGTGCTGTTTTAAATTGGGCCATGACAACAATTTCAAATGTGGAGCTAGTTTGTTCCACTCACTTGGCCCTTTTGTGTGTGGGGACCTCGAAAATTTCTCCGACCTCGGATTTGTTCGAACCAAGTTAATTCCTTCGGCCTGCCGTGTAGCACGGGGCATATCAAGGACTTTTGCCGGGTCGTCCTTGAAATTGAACATAAGATTCAGGATGGCAATTTCTCCCCTTTTTTTGAAACTTATAACATTGAGGTCTGCACACATATCGTCAAAATCTTTATCTTCATTATAGTACACTAAACGAACCGCTCTATTTAAAACGCTTTGTATTTTCTTAATATTGTTAGCAGTTATTCTTGCTGTTGTAGTACAATGACAACTTGACATACAAATACAAAATTATATGTGTATGGTACAAATTTACTACACATAGTATATCAGCAGAACAGGCATGCTTGTTTGATATAAATCTCCATGGAAGCAATGTGAAATATCAGCCTTTAATCTCAGCTAAATTGTATGAACGAATCAGCAAAAGAGTTCGGTCGGTCTCTTCAGTAGAGCAGGAAGAGCTTTGGGAATCCATTATCCCCAACAAAAACACTCTCTCCGACCTAGAGCGGTGATGAATTAATTTCTCTCCGAACGGAATCGCCTTGAATGAGACACTTTAGCGACATCTTCATATTTCCCTCAATTACCGCCAGGACGGCATAAAACATCAGCGCCCTCAAGTGAGAAGAGCATGTTAACCAAGCTTTTCCGGTCCCATTTGCGCATGCGTGAACGCTCTAAGTAACATTGATCCTTTGGGAACTAAGCGTGAATTAAATTGGGTGAACGTGTTAATTTGATACATCAGTGGTTCCGAGTATGAAAAATGCACTTTTCTCCTGTACATCTAACGTTACACCAGCGACAAAAAGAGTAGATTCAGAGGTAAAACTCGCGTAGTGCATCGCCCATGGTTTTAAAGCAAGTGAGCATCTATGCCTTAGCTGAAGGGAACCAGTGAGATTAGAGGAAAAATGGGTTGGTTTAGATCCGTGTGGGACTTGATGGTTCGATTGGTGGAGAGGGACCTTCCGGGTGGATGCTCTAAAGACGTAAAACGGAATTCAACCGTACGGAACAGGTGTAGAATCGAACAGAGGGGTCGGCCTCAATTTATCGGAGAAGACTTGATGAAGATTAGACCAGTGGAGCATGACCGACGCCATGTTAAGAGAATAGTCACCAAGGGAATTTACCTTGGGCCTGTGCGCATTCGTTAAGGCCAAAGCTTCGACGTTGGTAACGGAGGTGTGTGATTAAAATTGAATCAGAATTATTGGATTATCTTATTGGATCATGCATCTGTCGCCCCAACGATCCAATTCACAGCATTTCTTACCTAAATAAAGCCCTCGATGAGTGACGTAATTCCTGTTCCGGATATCCCTGTGGAGATGAGGCTAGCTATGTTGAGGCATCCCGTCAGCAGCATTGCTGTGTTGGCATCGTTTCACCGAGGTTTCTGCTGATGTAAGTCATCCATCATTGACGTCATTGACGCACATTGTCTTAATGAGGTACTGTTATTTGTGAAACGGTTGGCGACGCGTTAGAGGAAGGCTTGACTGGAGTTGTCTTAAGGATATCCCAGAATAACGGGCTTCAACGGGGAGGAATGATTAATTCGCCAGAGAATGCCAGCTTCTGATTTGATTAATATAAGATATAAATACACGGGGCGTATTTCCCAACTTTCCCCTCCTCTTCACACCAATTTAACTTGTGAATCGGTATTACATATTCACGATATATATAATATAGCCTATATATATTGCATAATTTTGTTGAAGTCATTCGGGACTGTGAATTCTTTCTATTCGATAATCCTTTTTGCAAATGACAAAGGCAATGGTGAAATCCCTGCAACAAATAAAGGGAGACAGTTACATGCGTCATTCATGGAGAACAATTATAATCTATCCCGCCATTCTTAAGT